>OX453001.1:5637129-10437129 GCA_949699075.1 Asteroscopus sphinx
AAACCCAGTAACTGGGTTGCAGGGGTTTGATGGCAGTCGCTTCGTGTAAAATATCGCCCATAGCGAGTCTAGACTCGTTGTCAAGCGAGACTGTACCTTTTACAAATGGGAATAAAGTAGTCTGCTACTGATAAATAGTCCAACATGGAACTTATCGACGTTGTTTGGCACCTGCGTGAGATGGAACCTGAAGAACTTGACGGCGTTGGTCTGCGAGGCAGAGAGTGGTCGCATCAGCCACAGGAAGTCTTCTAGACTCATATTGGAAGTGAGACTATACTTTATTGTTTGAATTAGTAGATTTTGTGTGTTTATTATCGTTCAAAGTTTCAAGTAAGTCAGCTCTGTTAGTCAAAAACTTCGAAGATTCGCTCACGCCAACTTACATTTGCCAGAAATTATGGAATACAGTCATATAAAAATCAGTTTAGAAGTTTTAATTATACTGGGTGTCAGGGAAACGCTTCCGAAAACGAAGATAGGTGATAGTGCTGGTGATTACTGATAGGAAACCACAAAAAAAAAATGCGTTTTTTTTTTTTTAGATTTATTAATTATTATTTTTTTGCATTTTTCATACATAACCAGCTTTAGGGCATTTAAATAAACCTGATTTGCAAAAAAACCCCATTTCTTTTCTTAATTTTTAAAATTTCGCAATGTAATTCAAATAAAACATCAGCTGGCGCTAGAGGTGAACGACATCCGCTCGCATACGCAGTCCGTGTCGTAGCGAGCGTGGGTAGGTTAGGTACGCGCGGAATTGATTCCGAGTTTTGTACGCTTTACATTGCGGGTTTGCAAAATACCAAATCACTAAAACAATGAGTATAAGGAAAGAAGAAGAAAGAAAGAAAGAAAGAAAAATAGTTTATTGTCACAGTTAACGAAGCGCAACATTTAAAACACAGTGATAAACACAAGCAGGCAACTTATAGGTGGGGTTACACAGAAAGTAAAAACAAAAGACGGCTAATGGTTATTGGTATTCGATTGTGTTTAGGTAATATAATAGCCTTTCAGTTTCGGGAGCGTTTCCCTGACACCCAGTATAGTCAAGTGTCCCAGCCGACTTGGAGCTGGCAATCAAACACATATGCACATAGAAACAAAGATGACAGATAGTTAACTCACGTCGAACTCATCGACGTTGTTCGGCAGCTGAGTGAGATGGAACCTGAAGAACTTGACGGCGTTGGTCTGTGAGGCGGACGGCGGTCGCATCGCCCACAGGAAGTCTAGACTCGTTGCCAAGTGAGACTCTAAACCGCGAGCGAATTCCGTCTTAGCTGGCAATGTGTAGTCGCGTACCATCTATGATTAAGAGAAAGAATGTGACCAAAAATACCCAAACACTTTGTACTTCTAAAGAAAACTCATAGAGCAAAGTAAATTGACAAAATCTGCTCAGAAAGAATCATGGCGAATTTTGTACAAAAAAAATCAAGATATTTAGAATAACTTTCGGCATTTATAATATTTATACAACGCGATATTGAAATAACTGAAAACCGATAAAGGTTCATTGTACTCATCAGTATGAACAACTTTTACTCTGGCCCCGACTCTGGGACCAACCGCGAAATCGCGAAAAAAACAGCCGTTACCATACATTTGTGTTCACATAAATAAACAAAAAAACCCAAACTTCAATGTTCAAATTCATCAAACTTCTATGTATAGAAGTACAAAGTGTTTGGGTATTTTTACAATCTTTATTTTTTGTACGGTCGACCGCACGTCAGTGGAAACAGTTTGACATTGACAGCGCCGTTACTTCGTAAGCAGTAAGGGCGATTTTCTAACGGCCAAAATTAATATCCAATCTATCCACGATTTGCCCTACTAGAGATAGGAATTTGACATAAAATTAAATTAAATTTCATTTATTTCGGGTTTAAGAGCGTATGCTCGGTCCGTGGGCTGTTTTGCTCAAAAACGTAATTTTTCAAATCTGATTATTCATCAACCACTTATCCTACGAACATATCAATTACTAATAATTTAAGGAAATGTTATTGTCTAAATAGAAGATAGTTTATTTTGTTCGATTATTAGAGTATTTGTGAAATCTATCAAGATAACTGAACAGAGGTTTTCTTAATTTCACTTGCAGAGTCAATTTCGAAGCTTCAAATATCTGAAACCACTGACAGACCTAAGAAACGAAATTTTTTAACCAACTGGGAAGATCCTTGTAAAAATAGTTACTAGAAAGGATTTTTCATTTGAGGCTGAATACATAAGAAATAAAAATCCAAACAATGTGAAATTATTCAGAAATTATAGTCGATACAATTATTATTTTCACCACTATATCTTACATAATTTAATATAACAATAAATTACTATAATAGAAGAACATATTCTTTAAAAACTTACACTTGAAAATTTCAACTAAATTAGCTCTATAATTTTTTTATAAATATTTTAAAACTACTATAATACTTCGCGTTCGAATCGATTCAAATCACTTCGCCGCGAGCCCTTCCAGAGAGTGGTCACGTCGCTCGGCGCTCCGTCGGGGGTTGACGACCTTTGCCGTGCGTTTATACACGGATACTGCAAGTTTTTAGGACGATCGTCAAATCTTAGTACTTTGGTAAATAAAATATTTTATTTTTGATGACCGACAAAATTTTAAAGTATTATCATAAGTACTTGGTAAGTATTTTTTTATGACTGACATTGTTTTATAGTGACAAAAAATTATGTTTTAGAAGGTATGGGAAATAAAACAAAGGCGTTTTTTGGAAAGAGAAAACGCAAAAAATCTGAAAATTTGGCTAAGGCAAGAGCTAAAAGGTATATTTATGTTACACTAGCTTCCACCCGCAGCTTCGCCCGTGTGAAATTCGGTATGTTACAAGTGTTCTAGAGTGTGCAATCGATTCAAGTTTGGAACTTAATGTTTTAGGGTTTTGGATTAAAAAATTAGGGGTTAGGGTTTTAATAAAAACAAACGTAAGTTATTCGGGTTTAGTAGAAAAAAAAACAAAATCGTTGGCTTTTTATTTATAAATAATGTATTTTTAAGGTTCCGTAACTAGAAGGAAAAAACTAAACTCTTATAGGTTCACTCTCTTGTCTGTCTGTCCGTCTGTCATAGCCGAATCTGTTGAACGAAAAAAGTTTAAATTTCTGTTCAAAGTTTGCTCTATGAAATTGCCTTCTTTTTACAAGCTTTTTATTAACTTGCAATGTATGTAGGTATGTAATTTGTTAAGGTCGAATCTTGCAACTCAATTTTGAAGCAGATATCTTCAACCGATTGAGCTGAAATATTGTATACACGTTTAGTTTGGATGAATAAAATAATAAAATAAACTTTCTCTTTAAAACTTTTTATTATTTAACCCTATGCCCGTGACTTGCATAAGCATTAGCAGCCCATTACTGTCCCACTGCTGGGCACGGACTAGTTTTTGTAATTTATGGTACGGAAATATGGAACATGAATGGTGCAACGGTCGGTTGGTCGCTACTTTACTTTTTAGGGTTCCGTACCCGAAGGGTGCAAAACGGGACCCTATTACTCTCGATACGCTGTTCGTCCATCCGTCCGTCTGTCGGTCACAGGGCTGTATCTTTTGAACGGGAATAGATAAATGGTTGACGGACGGACGACAAATACTAAAAACAAAAAAAAATCTAAGATTTTAGACTTTTTTACCCATACAAGAAACCTCAAAAAATATGCATTTTTTTCAACGTTTTTGTTCCTGCTCTATCTTCAAAACGGTAATATATACCAGCGTCACACTTGGTGAGATTAAGTGCATTATTATGTAGTTTAGCAAAAAATACTAAAAATAAGACAAACATAGACATATGTGGTGGTACCTGCGTAAGAAAGACATGCAAAATTTCATATTTCGCGCACTGTGCGTTGATGTTTTTTGATAAAATCTCATAAATTAAATCCGTTTTTATGGGGTATCAGGTCGTTGAGAGGTACGGAACCCTTACTGCGCGAGTCCGACTCGCACTTGGCCGGTTTTATTATTCTTATGTACTAGGTCTAGGTTCTTAAACGTGTTTATGTTTGAAAGTTAGAAATATATTAGAGAAGAGTGTAAGGCTGTTGTAGGGTTTCCTAAAACTAAGTTTTAAAACATTTAGAACTCGCGCCGATTTTACGCCGATACGCAAATCAGCGGCGGCGTCGTCTAAAAACCGTCAGCGGCGGCGGCGCACTGTGGGATTATTTTAGGTTGGCACCTCTACTATACGAATCTATAAATGACTCTTTGAGGTATTGTAAGGTTTTAGCGTGAAATGCCAATTATCACTTTATCTCCTAGTGTCGATATTATTATTTTATCATAAAAATGTTTTTTAAAAGCCTAATCGAAGATTTTCGAAGCAGCAGAGTACATTTATTGAAGTTCGGCACAAATACTATGCAAATATACACACGAAACTTTGTGGTAACGTAAGGTTTTGGCGTAACACGCTTTTCTCTACATACATAAAAAAACTTTAAATTACTAGATCTCTGAAAAAAATATGTAAAACGTAACATTTTAGAAGCATTAAAGTTATTATTTATTGTAGTTTGGCCTTCTACTATACGGATCTATAAATTACTCTTTGAGGTACTGTGAGTTTTGGCGTAAAAATGTTAATTAACACTTTATCTCCAACTATCGATAATTTTTTCTTCATAAAAATGATTTTTAAAAGCATAATCAAAGATTTAGGAAGCAACAGAGTGTACATTTACTGTAGTTCGGCACAAACACTATATGCATATATATAGGTACACGAAACTTTGATGTAACGTAAGGTTTTGGCGTAAAACATCTTTCTCTCCATACATAAAAAAATTCAAATGACTGTATCTCTAAAAATACTTGTAAAACCATATTGAACATTTTTGAAGCATTACAGTATGTATTTATTATAGTTTGGCATCTCTAATATATGAATCTATAAATAAATCTTTGAGGTATTGTGCGGTTTTAGCGTAAAACTCCAATGTTAATTTTATCTTTAACTGACGATTTTTTTAAAATAAACATTATTTTTAAAAACAAATCGAAGATTTTTGAAGCAACAGAGTATGTATTTAGTGTAGTTTGGCACTAGCACTATATGGCTAGCACTATATATATATCTATACACGAAACTTTAAGGTAATGTATAAGGTTTTAATTTTCTCTCCATACAAAAAAAACTTCAAATCGCTATCTATACCTTTGAAAATACTTGTTAAATGAAAACACTGAGGCAGAATTTTATATTTGCATTGATAAGTAGAATCCGAATCCGTTATAATATTTACAAAAAAACATATTTAATTTTTAAATTTTCATTCATAAAAAAAAAATCATAAAATAGATCCTAAAAAAATTAAAGTATCAAAATTATTCGTGCTAACGGTTCAGCACTCACGCACACAGAGGAACCATTGTATCGTGCCGTAGTGAGTGTGCCATTCGATAGATCGTGCAGATTTTGACTTGCGCTAAATCGAACATACGCTCTTAACCCATATCATAAAAACATGTTGTACAAATTAAATTAAATTAAAAGAAAATCATACATAATTAAAATCATGTCAGAAGTAAAGGGCACTAGATTATTTTAACATGTAATAAAATTAACAAAATAAATAATAAAATAAAATCAAAACAAAATTTAAATCATGTCAGTTAGCAAAGATTTAAATTGTGAAAAGAAAAAATAAAAAATCGCTCACAAGCAGGTAAGCTAAGCAGGTATAAGCTCCATACAAAATATGTCAAATTCCTATCTCTAGTAGGGTAAGTCGTGGATAGATTGGATATTAATTTTGGCCGTAATTCAAGTGTTACCACTGTCATGCAGTCGACTGTACAAATCGATGTATGAATCTCGCCATGATTCTTTGAAGATGTCCGATCGTTAAATGCGACTGCAGAAAGTTCAAAGTTCGATTGCAAACAAAGGCAACATTGTACTTACTCGTATTTATATTTAAGCAGTGCGCAAATTTTTTTTGGTGGCTCATGCGGCTGCGGGTTTGCATCGGGTGTACAACCTCCTCCCGGACGGCCGCGTGAGCCAGTTGTCGCACGCTTTCATTGATGTTATTACGAACAGATTGTGTCCATATTTTGCTGATTTTAAGTCGGATAGAAAAAAAAAGTATTGAACAATTAATGGAAATGTGTTCTAATACTCATACCGAACTACCAATAAAAATTTGCGCACTAGTAAAAAAAAAATCCTGTATAATTTATAATTATTTTACTGTCCGTATCCTGACAATGACAACACAAAATATATTGTTATATCTTATCTTATATTCTATTGACACAACTTATAATGATACACAAACAATAACATAGAATTTTTGGCTATAATGATGATTGATTATTATGTGGATTTATTTATATTACAATTAGGATTTTAGATCGCGATAGTATTTACACCTGCCTTCGCCATTTTTTTAAATAGGTATAACTTAAAATGGTTTTTGTAAGCAGATTTCAACAGCATACCTTTTTGAGAGCATCGAGCAGTGCAATACATCTGGCGTTCGAGCCAGTCACGACTCGAGAAGCCAACTGGACGCCCAGCTTGATAATAGCTGGGTGCAAGCTAAAAATTAAATTATACTATAAAAACATAACATTGTCTTTGCTGTTGCGCAGTTGGGTAAAAAGACATTACATTAAGATAAGATAAAGTTTATTGGGCAACATTATTACAAGTATAACAAGGTACAAGAGTACGATAGTAGCTGCAGTAGTATGCACTGTGTCGCAGCTGCCATCGCCCACCTCCAGATTCTACAGGAATATAATGAATAACTGTGCTTGAAAAACATGATCAAAAATAAAACCAGTGAAATAAATCATCATCATCCTCCGAGCCTTTTCCCAATTATATTGGGGTCGGCTTCCAGTCTAGCCAGATGCGGCTGAACATCAGTATTTTACACGGAGCGACTGCCATCAGACCCCCGCAACCCAGTTACTTGGTAATACTGACACTCGGAGGTTAGACCAGTTGTCAGACTTTCAGGCTTCTGACTACCCGTAACGACTGTCATAGATATTCGTATGACAAACGGGACCGACAGCTTAACGTGCTCTCCGAGGCACGGAGGGGTCTCGATGTCGATGTCTCGAAACGGTCACCCATCCACAGACTAAAAATAAATATTTAGATAAAATACAAATAGTTACTATTTAACATCAACCCGTACGCAAAATACACGCTTGATCGTGGAGTTGCGGAAACCAGCCCGTTATACTATACTATTTAACATCATCTAAGTATTTGAGTGTGTATGTGTAATGTATGGAGGTGTGAGAGATATGTTTGTGCATGGTATAATAACACCAGGTAGTCTCTTCCCGTGACAGCTAGGTCACGTGATTGCCTCCGTACTACGTCATCGGCCGTGGAGCCAATAGCGCGCTGTTAGCGCGACACTTGTCAGTTTGATGTGCTGCCACTTTGTGAAAATAAATTACCAGAGCAAAATGCATTTTTTCATTTACTTTCTTCTATATAGAATCACTTTTTAACTAGTAATTTAATATAGTTTCCTTTATTAACTAATTAGATGAATAACACGAGATAACAAATAGTTAGACTAGTTAGGAATTTATTTTATATTCATTATGAACAAAAATCTCCATAAGTATATTGAAGATATCAATCAATGGCAGCACTGATCGTGACGTAGCTTGGAGGCATCGCGCTGTCATTTCGGGAAGAGAATACCTGGTGAAACATCTTATTATACCATGTGTTTGTGTGTTGATGTATTATTGTGTGAGAATTATTAATTTATGACCAGACCTTCTGTATCTTCATAAGAAAGTGTATATAGCCACTCATTTACTTTGGTTTTGCACTTATTTATGGTTAGTGAATAGATTTCAAGTTCTCTGTTTACTTTGTTATAAAGTATGTGTCGATTCTCTTGTTCACAAACTAAACTTAGTTTAAACTATCGCTCTCTTTTACTAATAGTAGATACAAGAAAGGGATGGCAACAATTTTAGAGCTGTCAAATTAGTCTGAATTAAAATTTCCATACAAGTTGTCATCTTGGAATGTCCCCACCACAAACAAATAGGTAACTTATTCTCGTCTAACTAATTATCGAGAGCTAATATCACTCAATGACAATTCAAGGTTCCAAAACAATTAAGCTAATATGAGTACAAGTGCAAACACAATAAACTAGCAAAGATAATTTATGGACATAATTATGGCTTTGGACATGCCTATATGCCTAACAAAAAATATAATAACATATTTTAAATTCATTTTTCGTAGCTCCCTTTAGTGTACGAAATTAATATGAAACATTTTTGGTTTGCTTTTGTCATAATAATGTATGTTTAAAAAAAATAAAGGAAAAAAAAAAAAAAAAAAAAACACCCCAAACATCTTCATCATCATCATCATCATCATTTCAGCCGAAAGACGTCCACTGCTGGACATAGGCCTCCCCCAAGCATCGCCACAACGACCGGTCCTGTGCCTTCCGCATCCAGCGGATTCCCGCGACCTTCACCAGGTCGTCGGTCCACCTTATTTCTTGAAAATTATAAAACTTACAAGTCAATTTCAACCTTATTTAATTTAGTTAATAGTTTACGATTGCTGTTGCATTGACTATGTAAACATTAAAATTTCTCATCAATCAGCTGTGATAAGACTTACTTGGAATTGATGGCGATAGACTTCAGGGACTCCTTGTCATGCTCCTTGTATAGATGTTGGAACCAGTTCACTCTGTGAGCGCTTTGAGATTTCGCTTTAGGTTTCTCTAAGGTTTTCTGTTTGGGTGCTTTATCCTGAAAAAATTTGGTAATTTTAAAATAAGACCAAAAGAACTGGAAATTATGAAGTGGGAAGAAAAAGTTAGCAATAATACAGTCAGGTATCAAAACAAATGAACCAATTTTAAAAACCATAACTAATGAAACTTTTTAACAAAAAATTGAACCGACGAAAACAGAACCTGAAAAGCGAAAAACAAACTTTTAAAAAGCAACGTCCATGCAAGTTGCAAGTGGCCGAGCAGAGAACGAATTTTTGGAAAGTTATTGTTTATCGTTGAAAATTTCACGTTGTATTTGATGTTAAATGATCTTCGTTGATTGTTTGTTTGGCGCCGACTCATAATTAGTTATTTTTCGCTTTTCAGTTTCTGTTTTCGTCGGTTCAATTTTTTGTTAAAAAGTTTTATTTTAAAAAAAATTGTGGTTTAATCTAACTCCAGGTCTCTATTATGTCGTAGTGTCTAGAACTATATTTGTGTGCCAAGTTTCGACAGAATCGGTTAACAGGTAAGAATTCAGTGGGTGAACAAGCACTCACCCCTGTTTTCCCACCCTTAGGGGTGGATTTTGATTTTGAAATTTAAATGGGACTAACTTCGAGATATTATCCATTAAAAAAAGAATGATCAAAATCGGGCCACTCTGTAAAAAGTAATGCTTGATCACACATTAAAAAATAAATAAAAAATAATAATATTTATTTATTTATTGTATTCTTTATTGTACATTACACCAAACGAAAACAAAGACAATAGTTTACAGAAAGATTAAAATAAGTACAATGGGCGGTCTTATCGCACAAGGCAATCTCTTCCAGACAACCTTTGGATGGACTAGAAGAATGGGAACCGATCGTGGGTAGGTACGGTGTAAAAGTAGGTACGTTTCGTACATAATATACCTACTTAAATATAATAATATAAAGTACATGGAATTTACATAAATAAGTATGAGAAATATATATCATATAATATACTAATAAATACAAATATAAAGTGTAGTAGTAAAGCAATTTCAAGAAGTAGTGAAACAGATTGACAAGTAGTGTTCCTTTACAAAAAAGAAGGATGAAGGATTTATCATAAAAGGTGGTGAAATGCAAGGGCAAACTTAATTTAAGATTTTCTGATGATCTCAAGGATTTAGAATGTGTGTCACAGAGGAACTTGAACCGCTCTTTAAGGTAAAACATATATATATATACGCGTCGAATTGAGAATATCCTCCTTTTTTTCGTTGGTTAAAAAGTAGAAAATAATTCAAGTTTGTATTTCAAAATCTTTTCATAAAAGCCAACATTCTGAAGGTGGCACATGGTCGGCTTTTACTTCAGGTACATACATTTCACAGTCAATCATCTTAAGCCACCATCATTTACATTTTATCGTACATGACAATCACGCAACACCTTCAAAATTTTATTTTGATGCAAGTTGCAATTATTGTTTTTACCTTTTCAATAGTTTTTGTCATCAGTAAATCAACTTTAATGACGAGTTTATACTTTTTTAATTAACACATAACATAATATCACGCCTGTATTTCCCCGAAGGGGTAGGCAGAGGTGTAATATTACACCCACATTTCGCCAGTTATGTTATAGTCCCATGTAATAGGGGGCGAGCCTATTGCCATTAACCGGGCACAAATCCATACTCCGGGCTGCTACTGAGAATTTCCTAATGAAAAAACCCAATAACACTTTGCCCGACCCGGGAATCAAACCCAGGACCCCACGCTCAGCAGTCGCGCTTGCGACCACTAGACCAACGAGGCAGGCGAGGTATATTTGTTTAATTAGCAATAAATAAATATATAACTATTTTTGAGACATTTTTACACAGCACCATCTCGTCCCAAACTAAGCAGAGCTTGTGCTATGGGTACTAGACAATGGACATTATACTTATATACTTTTTTTTGTAAATACATACTTATAATACATATGAAACACCCAGGCCAACACAAACACTTATGTTCATCACACAAATATTTGTGTCCTGTGGGAATCGAACCCACAACCTCGAGATCAGCAGTCTGAACCTAGAACCACTAGACCACAGATGTCGTCAAATAACATTTATTTCCTTAGTGTAGACTGGTATCACTTACCTCCTTAACTTTAGCATCTCTCTCAGGAGTAGCCTTGGCCTCAGCCTTAGGTTTCAGTGCAACCTTCTCTAGAGCAGCCTGTTTGGCAGCCCTTTGCACTTCCTGTTTTAAACGCCTCTCTGCTTTCAACTCTGCTTTACTTTTGCCACTTTCTTCAGCCTATCAGAAAATAATGCTGTCATTATTTACATATCTACCCGCCTACTAAAGGTGGATTTGTTGGACATCTACATGTATTTTTTACATCTTCTGTACCATATCCTTGTGAATAAATATCTTTATTGAAAGCTTTGTACAAACACTTTTACTAAATGTATGCAAGTTAATAAATAACTGCACTTTTCAAAATGTATCAGCTATAAATGGCATGACGTAGCTGAGTAACCCCCTCAATGATTTCAATATTCTAAGGCGAAATCAGTTGATATAAGGCTTATTATAAGTCAACCGATTCTTTCAGATATTATGATTAAATCAAAAAACTTTTTATGAAATTAATTTAAATTATTTCTACCTTTTTACCACCCAAGTCAATAGCATTAACTTTGACAGTAACATCTTGTATCTCCCTGGCTACATTAACTATATCTCTTAAAGTTTCAACTACATCTTTGACAGTCATATCTTCATTAATAGGTTTAGGAACATCCTTTACCACAGGTTTTTCTGGGAGCCCAGCTTCTTCTTCAGTAGTACCTTTCTTCTTGGCTTGCTTTGCTGCCTTCTTAGCAGCTCTTTCAACTTTTATTTGCTCTTTACTCTTATCACCAGAATCAGTAATAGTGTCTTCTTTAACACAGGCTTTATCAACTTCATCGTTACCTTTTGGTGAATTAACTTTAGGTGCTGCTTTGATTGGTTCTTCTTGTTTTGTTACTTTTTCAAGAACCGGGGCTGGTGTATCTTTAACATCAGCATTCTGTGTAACCATTGTTTGTTCATTTATTACCCTTTGTGCTGGATCCTTGCCTTTGCCCTTTTGTTTGGCTTGCTTTTTTGCCTGTCTGGCAGCCAATACATCATCTCTAGGTTTATCATCTTTGGAAGACATGTTTATATTTCGTTCTACTTTATTATTATCTAGACTGTCTTGCACATCTCCTAGTTTAAGATTATTGTGTATTACTAGGTTTTTATTAGAATCTTCAGTTATTTCAGGATGTTCATATACAAGTTTTCTATTATTATTTACAACAGCAGTTTGAGTATTTGACAGAATTGATTTCAGCTTATGACGTCTGTTTCGTCTTTTTGTACTTGTGGTTAATTTTTTGTAGCTTTCCTGTAACATGATATGTATTTAGTATTATGTTTTCTTAATAGAATCATAATGTTTATTATAAACATGGGCAAAATTTAATAAAATACACAATCAAATGGAAATGCAAAAGACAATTAATACTTAATTATTACACTAAAACTGCTTTAATTAATGTTGGAATTTATTACAGGCTAGTTAAATGTTATTTTTGTACTACTATGAACTATTAGAAAGGATGGTTTGTTTGTGTTAACTTTGTAAGTTACACCTACCTACTGAGATAAGGGGTATTGGAAAATGAATGTTTTCATTATCAAAATTGATTGAAGTTGCATCATATAATAAACATACGCCTAACAAACAAAAAATACTAGATGCTGACTAACAACAATCAACTCCAAAGGAAACTAAACTGCTCAGCAAATACAACCCAATCAAAACACAAAATTGGAATAATGTTTTTCCTGCTTTGTTTATAGACACAAGCCATACAATCGTATCTACTGCCTCAACAAACAAAACAGGCTTACTGAGCTTTTTATCGAAGTAAAGGGCTCAAAATGTTAACTTCAGCGTAGGTTTGCACAATAACCTTTTTACTTGCTATACAGTTTCGTTTGCGTTGCAAAGACAGCATATTTCGTCAACATTATGATATAAATAGGATTCGAACTTAACCTCAAAGTTTCAAAGACACATCATAGCAACAATAAAGAAATTACGTATACCTGGGGCATTATCATAGCTGCTTATCCTTGGCAAGCTATAAAACATTTTTTAATGTACAAAATTTCATAATTTATGCCACAAATTCCACACTATTTTGTGGGTAGCCAAACAGGATACTTACGATTTAAAGGCCTTCGAAGAAAATTAACTGAAGCAGATGAGCTACAATAGGAATTAAACTTCTAAACATAAATCACATGCATAAAGCACTTCAAAGAGAATATAATCAAAAGCACTTTATTCGTTTTTTCAACACTTCTCTCTTTTCTGATGAAATCGAATCACGAATAAAAATTAAAACTCGAAAAACTAAAAGTTTGTGACACGAATTGATGAATTTGACAGTTCACTTGACAGCAAAGAGTACTGACATTATGTTCCTTGGTACTGACAGCTTGACAATGACACTGACAGACTTTCCAAGAACAGAGCTACGTTCAGTAATATCGCCCGACGTGCATTATTTGAGAAAAGTACTAAACAACTTGAGGTAAAATATACTACGTACTGGAGCAGACATCAGGAAAAAAAAATTTAGCACAACTTGCTGGCCGCGGAGCACGCGCGGCGCGAGCGTGGCTAAGCGAGTGAGAGTGCAGGAGCTCTAAAACGTGCTACAAAAATTTTGTTCGAGGTGTCTTCTCTAGTACATTTTACCTCAGTGCTAAACAAGCCTTGGCCGCAACTACAGTTGGGAAAAACGGCTTAAAATCGTAAGCGTGTTTAAACGTTGTGCTTTTTTCTGCAAACGAATTTTTTTACGCTTGTGACGCTTTATATTTTTCACTTTAAAAAAAATTACTTTTATTTGTCTACATTACACTATTCTATTTACAGTTAAACTATTTACAAAGTTCACTAAAAACTATACAAACAAACTACAATCGTCGCGTAATTACCGAGGAGAACATTCAAAAACGCTTTCACTCGTTGACAACGAAAAATAAACTAAGCGCCAAAGCAAAAGCAAATCAATCAAGGTCAAAAACGTTTAAACGATACAAAAATAATCTACAAAATAAAAAAGTTCTTTCTCTAAACAAGTTTTACGTAAACGAATAAAATTTAATTCTGCCGGTTATCAAACCACTCGTCAACTTTGAATTTGGGTCTTATGGCCATAGAAATAAGGTTACATTTCAAACGTAGTATTAAAAGCATAAGTTTGGTTTACGAAAAAGTCTAAACGAAATCTGCTTTAATCAATAAGCGTACTTATACGCTTTTTTTTTTATTAGACTTTTTTAAGCGCTTTTCGTTTAAACGCCCACTTCTAGCCGCAACCAGGCATTGATGGACTCAAGTACAGGCGCGAATCCAGGAGGGGGGGGGGGCAATGGGGGCAATTGACTAGTTTGAATTGCTTGTTTTTTTTTACAATGTATATTTGCAAAGGAAGGTGCTCCGAGCCTCTGTAGGGGCTAGTTCGCCACTTACTAGTTTATAGAAATCGTCATGAACTGCCCCCCCCTCCGCCCCTCAGCAAATTCCTGGATCCACGCCTGCTCAAGTATGTGTGCCTTATTTCGCCTCGGCCCACATTTTTCTTGTGCAGTCGATCGCACGTCAGTAGTAACACTTGAATTACGAAAATCACCCTTGCTGCTTACGAAATAAAGACGCTATCAAGGTCAAACCGTTACCACTAACAAGCAGGCTACTGTATGTCCATCAATGCCCCTGTTGCCAGCTGCGGCAGTAATGTACTATTTTATTAATCGGTTGGGCCAGCCCAGTGATCATCATCGTGACTCAAGGGTGGATCCAGGGGGGGGTCATGGGGGTCATGACCCCCCCCCCTGGGCTTAGGTCAACCACAGTTTTTTTCCTGTTTAGGTACATCATTTACTAAATGAATGTTCGTTGAATGAATGAATGTATGTGTTACAAACATAAAATTACTAAATTGATCTCGCATCCGAACCCGTTCGTTCAATGCGATTTAAAGTTTGAAGTCTGGCGCACCGCTCACACCGCGAGGTTCTTTTCCAATCTCCGTCGCCGGCGTCACCGTCGATGCTAACCATCAAAAACAGAAATAACTACTTTTCTACCTTGTTAGCCTTATAAAACCTCGCCCAAGTAAAAATAATTCAAGAACCTACAAACATCGAGTTGATAAGTAATTCGTTTTTCGAAAATCGGAATGAAAAAACAATATTCCAAACAGAAAAGCTCTTAAATCTCAAGTAAGTAAATATAAAATGGGTTTGCACAAATACTAAAAAAAAGCGCTGACAACGCTCGCGCTCGACTTCTATTTCATTGCCTATACAGGTGTAGGACTGCCATAGCTTAAATGTATATTTAATTATTTACGCTAAAGCGTCTACTATTAGCCGCTCTAGGTGCCGCAAGAACAGGTTGCGCTCAAATAAATGCGTACACTTTTGTCACGGAATATCTATGCTGTTGTGAAGAGCTAATCAGTTTGTTTGTGAACAGTAAAAAAAAAAATTGCGCTCGCTTCGCTGGCGCTTTCCTTTCTGCGTACTGAACGTATGTTGTATGCAGCTATTCTGTAAGTAATAGAGACAGCCGAAACTGGGAAAAGTTCGCGCTCGCTTCGCTCGCGCTGGTATATGTATATTGTTTTTTTTTAGCGTATATGTTAAGTAAGTGTTCCGTTACATAAATATTCTACAAAGAAAAAATCTAAAGCTCTAATAAAATTCACTTAAATTCAAGTTTTAGCTTAAATTACTAAAATCCTAGAATTTTATTGTGAATGAAAGTTTTTTTCAAGAGGACGACACTGCACTACTTTTAATTTTTTTTATCTGGGGCTGGATATAAGTACGCGACCCCCCCCTGACACAATGGCTGGATCCGCCCTTGTCATGACTACTAAACACCCACTTACATACACCCCACATCACCCTACACACTTACACCCAGTCCCCCCCACACACACACACACTTACATGCAAACTTACAAACATACCGACACACAGAGCTACCATTAATAATTTAAATTTTACATAATAATAAAACAAGTTTAACCGGATTACATCGGGTACCTATATTATTTAAATTGGTTTTCCTGAATGACGTTTCGAAAGCTTTGCAGCGTTCGTGGTCTCAGGAAGACCAAGACACAGATCACTATATATGTAGGAGCTAAAATGGATGAGAGACAATAAAAACCTATTTTATTTGTTTTTGTTATTTTTACCTAATAGTACTACTTAGACTTTGTATAGATAGGTATGCAAAATGGACTCCACAATCTTGCGAACTAGTTTAACTTTGACATTTCAAAAAATCGAAGCCGAAGTAGGGTTTTAGGGTGCGAGATTTTTGCTTAGGTTTAAATTGTACCTACATATTGTTTGTAATAGCAGAACACCTATTAATAAATAAATAAAACGAAAAATTGGGATTACCAACGATTTATTTATAATATATCAATTTAAAAACCATGTTTAAACTTAACTTACTTAAACATGACTAATAGTAAATGCTGGTGAAATACATACTTTACATAATTATATTACATGCATAATAAAATAAGTACCGTAAACTGCCCTAACTTGGCCTACAAGCCCTACTTTGCCTAGTTATTTTTTGAGTAAACTATAATAGCTATGATTTCCGTACTTGGGGAGCTTTAAAAACTATGACAACGCCAACATTTGGTTCAGATATAAACTGTTAGTGCGTGTAAAAATTAAGTTAATGCCTTAGGCAAAGTAGGGCTTGTGGGCAAAGTTAGGGCATTTTACGGTACCTACCTACTCACCGTTTTGTTGAAAAAAAAAACTTTGTTTTAATAGTACCTACCTACCTAACTTTACGATTTAACGTTAGGTATAATAATTGCCCGAAAAAGTAGTTTAAGAAAATTATAACGGTGGATACCTACTAACTTAATTCAGACTTAGTAACTACCTGCAATTAAACTTATTTATTTACATATATTTCTGCTCCATGGTTTGGAGAAGTTGCAAATACGTAAGAGCTTGCTTTACTTTTATCAATATTACAATGTTTCACATAAAAGTTTTCTATTAACATATCAATATATTTATTAACTTTCTCTTTTGGACACAAAGCTATAATACATCCGCCCCACCCGGCGCCAGTGAGGCGAGAATGAACGTTCATTTCTTTTGATATGTTAACTAGACGATCTAAATTGTCATGAGAGCACTCATAGAGTTCCTTTAGGCTCTCGTGACTACCGGACATCAGATTACCAAGAATGCTTAATATTTCATTACCGTCACCATTCTCGTATACAATAGGAACGTTTTTACCGTTTACACCATTTAAACCGTTGCCGTTCGAAACAAGTTGAGCGCAATGTTTACGAAAATCTTCGACACGTATCGCTTCCTCGTAAACGTGGAGAGCTCGCTGTTTCAATTTGAATTCCGTCAAATGCCTCGTGTTTGGCGTCAAATACAGCTGCTCCAATTCTCCTTCATTAACATGCAAGATGTCACATATTTCTTCCTTCATATAAATATCTTTGGGCAAATACTCGTGTACAAGGTTTACCATCTCACCTAAAGTGTTATCAAGTTTATTTTGTACTTGACTAAGAGTAATAATTTTCTTATCAGTAACAACACCTGCACACGTAGCTATTATTTTAGCTGCCAACCTACATTCTATCACTCGCCGATTAAAATCATTGGTCGCTGCTTTGTTAGCCTCCGCCAAACTGTGAGCTACAACGAACGCTGCATTTTCGGGTAGAGCAACAGGCGTAGCGTTTAAGGGTTGCCACGTTATATATTGTGCACAGGACTTCTCCGCCAGAAATGCTATTGCCTGATCCATTCCGCCTCCTTGAGTTCCAATGTACCTCTCGCATTTCGCACATAAAGATGCTATTTCAGTTTTGCTCAACGGAACATTTTGGGCATACAGAACTGCCAGACATGCTGCACTCACTAACGCCGAAGAACTTGAGAGACCAGATGCCGGAGGAATGATTCCATCTACACAGAGCTGTAGGCCATTAGCGATTTTATCGTCCAAAAATTCCAAGGCTCCTTTAACCCCACACAGCACATAATTGTACCAAAACGGTTTGCCATTTGGGTCGGAAATAATTTCTATATCTTCACACGATTTTATCGCTACATCAAAATTGCTATATTTACTATTAACGTTTCGCACATGAAGTTCTGGCTTATTTAGTATCGCAGCAGCTATCAGTATATCCTGTTCGAGCGCCATAGGCAACACTGGGTATCCGCAGTAATCGATGTGTTCTCCAATTAGGTTAACGCGGCCCGGCACTCTCACGAAAAACAATGGTTCGCATCCGAATTCTTGGCAAAAGTGACGTTTTAATCGGCTAATTCTGTCATTGTCTGGAAGTCCCACAATGGGCACTTGGTCACTTGTGTCGTTGGTACTCATATTCTATTAGTATGGTTACGTGTAATATGTAAACAAAAGCAACACAGAAACACGGGCAGACCGCACCACTGAAAACTTATGACTGAACAATCAAACAATGTCCTTATCAATAACAACGTAGCGAGGTACCTATAGTGATTCGCTTCACTTTAACATGTTCATTTTATCATTCACAACAACAAATAAATAACACTTGAACAGTCACGAAATCAAGTACCTAAGTTAACCCGTCAGTGCCGCATTTATTGGAAATTACGCACTTGTGTGTATTTAATGGTTAAGATTTTTTTTTTACATAGGTAGGTACCTAAGTTTCAAGTGATCAAACTAAAGTGATTTACAGTTACTTAAAGACAATTAAATAATAAAAATATAACCTATATAACCTATATTACGCTAACAACTTGTAGACTACGAATGTCGAATGACGTTTGTTATTGTGTGAGCGAGCATCTTCAATCGTTCGTGTTACCATTGATTCATTGAATCATTGCTGATCGAAGTCATTTACCGTTAGGCAAAAACTAGTTTCCTTGTAGGTACAATGTTTTTTCAAGTTCGATCTATTAATGTAACTTAAACTTGATAATCCTTCATGATGGTATGCTACGAAATACGAATCGCATAGACCATCCACGAATAGTAGGTAATCTATTCGTGGATGGTATGGTAGAAATTATTAAAAAAAAATTTTTAAGGGCATGCAGAATCTACAATATCTACCTAAGTTTGATAAAGCAATTTGATTTAAGATACTTAACAAAAAAAAAACTGAAAAGCGAAAAATAAATTACATTTTTAATCTTATTAACTAAGCTCCTAAAATTTGAGGCGCGGATGCAGGGGGGCACTGGGGTCAATTGTCCCCCCTGAGCCGCGACCTAAGTAGGACTTCCGAACTCGTCATAATCACATAACTACCAGTATTAGTAGTGGATTAATTGGCAAGGACGGGCAATGCCCCCAATTGCCAATTTTGGGTATTCCCAAAATTTAGCTAAATAAGAAAAGGGGACACACAAATTAGCATTTATCTGGGGAATGCCTGTATTGCTTTTTTAAATTTTCAAATCTTCTGTCGTGTCGACATGAGCTACACCCATGATAACAGCTCATGCTGTGGGAAAAAGATTAGCCAGTCAGCAGGTTGGTAGCGGGGGGGCTGACTGCCCAGGGTGCGCCGGACGATCAATTAAATATTGTCACTCGTGGAGGCTCTTTTGCACACCAATGTCCAATATAATGTGATTTTTAACAGAAATTCAGCAATAATTATTTCATTACTTTTTTTACCTACAATTTTTCATTTCATTCTCAATTATTGAATTATAGCGAAGAAATTGCTCAAACTTCTTTCGATATTTCTCTCCGAGTAGTTCATATATCTGTGCTGTTTTGTTAAATTAATAAAATAAAAATCATGTCAATCGGTCGCTCCGTTTCACAAACTTATTAAACAGAATCAGATTCATCCTTCACATTAGTTTTTATATAAGAATGGATTATGTTTGTTTTATTTTGAGTAAAAGATACTCTGTCTGAATCAAAGATCTGAATACTATAAATTTGCGTTTCAATAATCATTCTCATTGGCAGGTGTAGCCCGTAAGAGTTAACTTAGCCACAGCCTGAACGCCGTTGTGTTCTACCTACTGCGCTTAGGTCTCAAGTTAACTCTTGCGTGTTATAGTAAAAGTCTCGTTTAGAATGAATGTTTAATCTCCGCTAATATAGCTCACGATAATTAATTAATTTAATTTGAAGTTATAGTGGTTTTTAAGTAGGTGAAAAAATGGGGGTGCTAAAAAATGAGCTTTCGAGAAAATATCATCTACGTTTTTTTTATTTTTGAGAAGCAAAGTACTGGCTTTACCGAGCATCCACGTAATTTATTAAATGATATCAAAAACTAGCCTAGTTGGCTATGGTCGGTTTTTCTTACGTATTTAAAAAATAAGTTTCCCCGAGGCTGACTAGTTCATAGAAATCGTCATGAAAATTGCCACCTCCCCTGAGCGGAATCCTGGATCCGCGCCTGATTAATCTATACTAATATTATAATGAGGAAAGATTTGTTTGTTTGTAATCGATTTAAAACTCTGAAACTACTGACCCGATTTTAATAATTCTTTCACCATTAGAAAGCTACTCTGTCCAGAAGTAGCATAGGCTATAATTTATTTCATAACAAAGTCTAGTTATTTATATTTGTAAAGAGAGATAAAGGTACACGGTTAAATCTTATCAATTAATAACAAAGTTAATCTACAAGTGATATACATTAAATAAATGATATAAATATTTTTTCACGGCACAAACCAAGCAGAGCATGTACTATGGGTACTAGACAATGGATATAATACTTATAGGTATACTAGGTTTTTTTTTGCAAATACATTCTTATACATAATTAACACCCAGCCCAACACAAACATTTATGTTCAAGACACAAGTATTTGTGTCCTGTGGGAATCAACCCACGACCTCGTGATCAGCAGTGCTATTCACTAACTGACAATTTCGTGGATGTACGTCGAGACGAGCTCGACGTCGAGACAGCCTTGCGAACGACCGCGAGCGCAAAACGGTATTCACTAACTCGTTTTTTCTCGTCGACGAACTGAAGGCTGTGTCGACTCGTCGCTGTTGCGTAGACGAGTTAGGGCTTGACACAAATATCTTTATAACATAATCGATTAATGTCGACTGAGAGTTTAATGGGTTTAAAAGTTATAATAAAGGTCTATTTTTAAGTATTTTAAGAAATGTAGTAAAATTTTAAATAGTAAATACCTAATTATTCTAAGAGCTTATAATATTCTTACTGGCCGAGTTTTAAGGCTGAATGACGATTCCTTTGCGAGACCCATGATACTTTAAATTAAATGTTAACAAAAAAACTGGCCAAGTGCGAGTCGGACTCGCGCAGTAAGGGTTCCGTACCACCCTTCGACCTGATACCCCATAGAAACTGATTTAATTTACGAGAGTTCATCAAAAGACATCAACGCACCGTGTGCGAATTTTTTTTTTGCATCTCTTTCTTACGCAGGTACCACCACATATAAAATTACTAAACTACATAGTATGCACTATAATTAGACCAAGTTTGACGCTGGTATGTATTACCGTTTTGATGATAGAGCAGAAACAAAAACGTTGAAAAAAATGCATGTGTTTCGAGGTTTCTTGTATGGGGACCCCCTTTGGTTTTAGACTACTTTTTATTTTTAGTATTTGTCGTGATATGCACCATAGTAACACATATTTTGTAAAAATGTCAACTGATTATCTATGACCGTTACAAAGATAAAGCCCTGTCACAGACAGACGGACGGACAGACAGACTGACGCACGGACGGACGGGCAGCGTAGCGAGAGTAATAGGGTCCCGTTTGGCAGCCTTTGGGTAAGGAACCCTAAAAACAAACCAAGTTTGACCTTTGACTTTTTCCAGTGTTGCCAGAAGGTTACTTTCGTAACCTTTAGGTAATTTTTATCTCGGTCAAGTTCCAGGTTAGACGACTTAAAAGGTAACTTTTAGGCAGCTTTTAGGTATCTTTTCGAAATCGAATTAGATATTTTATTGTAATGTTGGAATGGAATTTTATTGATATTATATAAAATAAATAATCAATAAAAATGTTTTATTTATCTCCACAAATTACATTTTTTATGTTAAAATCGTTATGGTCGTTGTGGCGATGCTTGGGCCTATGTCCAGCAGTGGACGTCTTTCGGCTGAAATGATGATAATGATGAAGATGATGTGATAATTAAGAACAGTAATATATTATTAATTATTGTTACTTATTATGAATTTATGCACAAATTAATCTCTTCTCGCACTAATTAAAGCCTTATTACAAATAACAAGCAATCTACTTTTTAAGCTACTTTTTGTCGTAGTGGATCGTAGTAATAGATGTGTTAATTTCAAATATATTATTACCATGTAGATAACTAACTCGTATTCACAACAATGCGTGTGCACATAATTAAATAGTTGGTACACACGGCTACACATCAAGCTGTAGATTTCCAGTTTATGCTGACCTCGCATTGCATAGGTTTTCCGTACAACGCGAGATCAGTTTATACTGGAAATGTACAGCTTGGTGTGTAGCCGTGCGTACTACTTGGTACTGAGAAAACGCGTAGCGCGGCGTGTTACAACGAGCGCTTGATACTGTTCTGTTTACAGATGTAAAATATTTTGAGATGTAGACGTTAAGATGTCTAGTCCAATCGAGATCCAGTCATTTCGCGATCTAGTCTTACGGGCAACCTAGACATATCGAGATCGAGACCAAAAGATACCGACCCAATTATACTTCTGTTCTTACACTAAAACTTCATCATCATCATCATTTCAGCCGAAAAACGCCAAAGGCCACCCCCCAAAGGGGGGGGGGATATGCCATAATCGCCACGATTGGCAGGCGGGTTGGCGATTTTTTTTTTTCGATTGGACTCTCGCCGAATTGGTACCCAGAATGGATACCCTAACTGCAAAACCGCATAAGGGCGTCCCCCAAGGGAGGGCTCGAACCTCGGCTTACTGGGGCATTGCGGGGGGACCCCGCCGCTATGTCCCCCTGGCAGCCGTTGCTGCATCGGGAATAGTTTCCTCGAAAGTGGCGGACTTTCGGTATATCGGATGGGAGACGCGTTTCGCGAATCGCCGTTAAGCGGCAAGCCTCGCCGGCGAGGCGAAGACCTACCTAATCCTAACACAGTGGCGGTTAAGCCTACTCCTAGGAACTACTCTAGAGCATAGGGCCGGTCACGCGTGACGAGATTATCTCCGGTGGCGGGTTGGCGATCGCAGTTGGTTGTTTAAATACTCAAAGAACGCTGCTGCCCATCCTCTGGTGAATCCCTTAGTCGCTTTTTACGACACCCATGAGAAGAGAGAGTGTGGTGCAATTCGTTCATGCAATACGTCCGGCACCACACGGTACCTTAGCAATAATAAACTACGCATCAAGCTATAATCGAGGAACCAACAACAATTTATTATTATTTACCTACACGAACGTGCCTACAGTACTTTGCGTGATTCCTTTGATGGACTACAGGTACCTCCAGCTGATTTAATGGGAAATTGTAGTGTTCTACAAGAACTTTTTTATCTATTTAATTAAAAACTTCATCTGAATGCGAGTACACATATGCTAGTATATAAGTAGTTGAAAACGATAGAAAACTGAAAATATCTAAAAGTAAAGTGTTACGTAAATATCTGGCAGTGCTACAATTGTAAATGTTTAATAAAACTAGCTTTTGCACGTGACTTCGTCTGCGTAGACTATATTGAATCTTAAGTTAATCGAAAATTACTTTTCATATTAATGGTTAATTTTGGATAACTCTTCTCAGGTATCTTTTGACAAAAGTACACTGGCAGCACTGCATTTTTCAAAAATAATGTAATTATTCACCATGAATGACCAAGAAGTTTGAGTAAAATAATCACTGACACGTAGCGATTATATTATCTTTGATCACTGACTGACATTTTGTTTGTAACGTAGTGATTATTTTCTCTGTGATTTTGTTTTGGAGAGTTGTATTTGTAGTAGGTAATGCTTCTTTCTATTCGTGTTTCGATAAATTATTATATTAGCGATTGTACTAAACTGAACTGTATTGTTTAAAAAATAGTTTTTTGAAAAAGAAGCTGAAGTGTAGATATGTAGTAAATATTATTATGCCTAACCAAATTTTGTTACATTTGTTATGGTTGTCGTCCACGGGATGGTAAATTAATAACATGGCTTATTAATTTAATGGGTTTACAACGAACAAAAACGAGCCATAATAGAAAATCAATTGTTCTCGGGCTCCGGGCAGTCAAAGGATGTCATTGTATAAACAACTGTGTGCATGTCAAGAAACGGGGTCCCATCCCAAGCGCAATTGGAGAAGCTTTTAGACGGCTTGGAAGATTTTAGCCTTTATTCATTTCACAACCCCTTGATTTTTTGTTTTAAGCACCTCGTAGGCATAGTTATTTTAACAATGATACGACGACGTCTGCTTCAGCGCTCACCACCTTCGCAAAGGCAGTCACAAATGGCGAGCCTAACTGAAAGATTTGTCACCATTGAAGAAAAGCGTTTGTATAATGAGAGGATATTTGCAGAAAGACGGTTAGAAAATAGAAAACTCCTTTTTGACCACCAGAAAAGGATGTTGATATTTTTTATAGAGATTAGTAGGTCATGATCAAGGCAGACCCAAACACTGCAGGATTTGTGTGCATCCCCCAGTGCCTTGGTGGAAAATATGAACTTTTGTTAAACAAATAAGAATAAAATTATTTATTTTAATGTAAATAAAAAATGGATGATGAAAATACATATTTCTAATTTCTCATTGCCTTGTAGTACATTCGACCGCATGTCAGTGGTAACAGTTTGACCTTGACAGTTTATTTTGTAAGCAGTAAGAACGGTGTTTGTAATTCAAATGTTACCACCGACATGCTGTCTACTAAAAATTAGTCAAAGCTGTCAAAACTATGAATATGTATGATAATAAATTATTTATTTCGACAAACAATAGGACTCGTAGGGTAAGTAACATTATTTACTTAAATAACTGTTTGTAAAACTATAATACAGTCAATCAATTTATAAAACAAAACTATCACTGCTGCAGAGTTCCAGATAAACTTACAGACACGAACAATCAAATGAATAGTAATGTAGGTAGGTACTCAACTTATTTTCCATAATAATATTCATATTATTAGTCAATCTTTCTTTACTTAAATGTGGTATAACAATAAGAATAACAAAGAATTATGTCTAAGCTGATAATACTTATATGTATTATAACATTTATCTTTCCTTGAGAACTTGCTGTCCATCATGATTTTGAAGAAATCTGATATATTTGTTGATAATGTTAATATTATTTCTATCATCAACAACCTGGTGGATGGCTCTAGAAGCAGAAGCCTGGGACACATATATGTCTACATTTTTTGGTAACTTCCATTAGCCAAAAATGATAAAGAGTGCATAATACCTGAAACATTACGAATGTAATACAATCTTTTGATGGTATCTTTATTAATCATAATTTATTAAGAAACCAAGCTATAAACAAACCTTCAGCCTAGTAGTTAAACCACCGGCACGAATTTGCAGAGGCATAAGTAGGTATATGGATTAAAATCACTCTCCAATACCTACATAAATGAAATCCTCAGAAAGTCTGTAAATAAGGATAAACTCTGCATCCTGGGAAATATTTTTGAACTTTCTTATTGTTTTGCCTTTCAATCTTTCTATAAATCGTCACTTATTTTAGCTTCTTCCAATAAATAGAGCCTTGTAATCATCCGAGCACTTTCAATTAGAGTAAAATAACAGCTATGCTATTCTCTAAAGCGCAAATCACACACAAGGCAGGTGCGGGTCGGGCGCGAGTCGGGTCGTGTTGCTCGCGTGAGCCGCACTGTTTGTTGTGTTCACAGTGAGAACTTCACACACAGCTGACACAGCGCGGGTCGGCGGCGTGTGCAACGATGCCATAGAAGCTTCTCTTCAAAAGGCAAAAAAAGTAAGTAAGTAAGTAAAGTGTAAGTAGGCAATGTTTACGAGCACTATCATTTAGATAAATAACGAGAAAGAGTTTTTTTTTTGTAAATAATTACAACAGCTTGTTGACAAACACTTGATACGCGCTGCTGACGACCCACGCAAGCTCTCTGTGTAAGTACATATCGGTGAATACGTACAAAAAGTTACTCTATGAATACCTACGTATATTCGACGACCGACCCGACCCGCGCGGCCCGCGCTCTGTCTGTAGTGGCAGGAGAAACGCGTGGCTCCCGCGCTCCACCCGGCTCTGGCCCAACCCGCGCCCACGTTTCGTGTGATGTCGTCCATATAAAAACAGGTCAATATACCCGCCGTACTCCCGACCCGTCCCGCGCCCGACCCGCACCCGCTCTCGGTGTGGTTTGCGCTTTACAATTTCGTGGCTGTATGTCATGACAGGCTTGACATTTAGACAGCTTTACGAACGTCCGAGAGCGCAACGCTGATTCAAACTGTATTCACTAATGCATTTATGCTCGTCGACGAACTGAAGGCTGTGTCAACTCGTCGCTGTTGCGTAGACGAGTTAGGGCTTGACACAAATATTTGTACAATTTAATCGATAATTCTCGACTGAGAGTTTAATGGGTTTATAAGGTGAATGTTTTAGGTTTTTTAAGAAACGTATTAAAATTACAAATAATAAGTTATTATTCCAAGAGCTTGTAACATTTTTATGGGCTGAGTTTTAAGGCTGTATGAAGATTCCTTTGCCGAAACGCATGAACCTTCTACTGTAAATAAAAAACTAAACCACTTGCAGTGTTGTGTGTTGACAGCTTGAGGGTTTTACTCCTAAATTTAGGGGGTAGAAGTATTAAAAGGGATATTTTTAGGGCCAGGAATTTCTTGGGGTTTTAGGGGCTTCAAACAAAACCAGCATTAATCTCAACAACAGCAAATATGGAATGATAGCTGGACAGAGAAAACATTTTGCTGTGAATGTGAGAAAGATGGCATTATAAAAACTCCACATCGAGTTAATTCTTGAACGCGGCATGTAAGTAGAATTAATTGTAAACAATTTAATTACAATTTAACTCGCATAACTTGCGCAGTTATTGATTGGCTTTGAAAATGACGTAATTTCTAATGCTAGTAGGGAATACCTACTCGCACCACACCAGTGTCCGCCATTTTCAATCCCATTCTTTAACTGAGCTTGGGGCTTACTCCTGAAAATTTGTTTCTAACTCTATTTCGATTTGGTTCCTATCCGGAGCTTTACTCCCGACTGGTTCGAGTTCTGTATCAAAATTTCAACGCCTACATTGCCTAATGTATACAAGCGCACGATCGTGTGGTGGCACGACTTAAAACTAACTACGAACGAAACATTCATTGTGAACGAGAAATTCGTACTCCCCACTGTATCGCACAATCGTGGTTCGATTCGTAGGATTGAAAAGAAATTTCAAAATACACGATAGCAAAAAACGTACTTTATTGGGATCGTATGACATTTTTAAGTGTAATTTATTGCGATATTTCTTCAAATCTCTCATTATGATGGTTTGCACAACATTAAATTGACTGATGAGTGATGATATACGTACATTTAAAAAGAAACTCAAAGATTTTCTTGTTCTGAAAGCTTACTATTCAGTAAATGATTTTCTGACAGATACAACAAACTTTAGGTAAATACACAAGAGTTCGATTTCTTTGTTAAACTATTCATTAATATATATTAATAAAAACTGTTATTATTATTATTAAACAATTAATTTCCACAAATCTATAATAAGTATTATCTATAAGTTATCAAATTTGTACGCCTAATATCAAGGCAAAACATAGTGATACTGGATTATTTATAAATTAACACCATATCTTATACATCATACCTATGTTTGACAAATAATAAATTTTGAATTTTGAATTTTTACCTTGCGATGTTTTACAATGTTCTTAAAAAAACTGTATAAACATAATATATTATGTAAGAAGAAACATGTCAAGGAATAATTAATTAATTATTATTGTCTCATCCGGGGTGTGCAAATAATATAATTATATAAATGGGACTATCCTAAATTCTGCCAGAAAAGCGATTTAAAAAAGTCTTTTATTCCCGCATTCGATTATTGTTTTTTACGCCGAACTTTTTTTTTATAGATAAATTAGGTGTTTTACTCATCAAATTTTATAGCTGTTATTATGTGGCCTAAATATTTGATGGTGTTGACTTATAGGTACAATATCTACAAAGTAAAAAATAAAATGATACAATATTTACAAAGTACAAAACAAAACGATACAAAAAAGCGCGCCTAGGCGGCAAAATATTCCTCCACACCGCTGTCATCTGGCATCGTGCCCAGAAGACGGGCAGCGTTGCCACGTTGAATGGCAACGCTTATTCTTTGACCAAAGAACAAGCCAGCCCTCTGGTCACGCGAAGTGTCGACCAGCCTCTTAGAGATTTCCTTAAAAAGGGAGCGCGCACTCGGACACCATGGCCCGAGCGTTTCGACCCCAAACGGCTCAAAGTCAACTACTTATGTCTCTAAGGTATAATATTAATTTGATCAATATGAGTACTTATTACCAAAAATAATCATTAAAAAATCATTACTTAAAGTTTTAGCTTGCTATGTGTGAATGATTCATTGGCAATAGGAAAAGTTAGGGGTGTTTAGGGGGATGTCAACATTTTCTTTAAGAAAGTTTTTGGTAAAGGTTGGCAACACTGCACCAAAGAGTATATAATCACTTGCACTGCACTTTTCATATATATAAAAGTACTCTGTGACTGCACCAAAGAATTTTTACCTAAGATAGAATGCGTACGGAGAAATTTAAGAACTTCAAAAATGAATAATATCCCGTTCATATAAGGTCCAAAATCTTCAATCAAAATCAGGGAGAAAATACCGGTCGAGGCCGGTCTTCTGAGATAGTATTACCGAGAGCCCGCTGTCCCTTTCCTGCATGTATGGACACCCTATAGAAAGAGACAAAAGGCTCCCCAATCATTGGACCGAATTTTAGTCAGCCGTCCGCTTTCCAGCTTGATATATAAGTTCCTTGGACTGCACTTGACATTTTCTCACAGATTACCTAATGATATTTAAGTACGACATTTTTGAGACTTGTAAATTTTTTAGAAGTTGATTTCTATTCGTATTTAGTTAAGTTATTGTATTAGCGATAATATCACATTTAATTGTATTGTTTTAAACATAGTTTTGTGACTTGAAACAGAAGCTGAAGTGTATGTAAGTATTGTTATAGGTAACCTTAAGGTATCTAACCTTTTATTTGCTATTGTTTAAGTTTTGGTCTACGGGACGGTACTAACCCATCAACAAAGTAAAAACGAGACACTAATCAATAGTTCTTGGACGCCGACAGTCAAAGGACGTTATTGTTTTAAAACACTTTTAAATTCTACTGTGTATCTTAGCTTGTCAAGACGCTAGTAATATATAAGTCTATGGCGTAATCCCATCCCAAGCGCATGTGAAGCTTTAAGACGGCTTGGCTTGCCTTTATTAAATTTACAACCAATTGCTTTTCTTTTTAGCACCTCGTAGGCGTCGTTTGTTAACAACGGCACAACGACGTCTGCTCCAGCGCTCACCACCTTCACAAAGGCAGTCACAAATGGCGAACCGGACTGAAAGATTTATCGCCATTGAAGAAAAGCGTTTGAAAAATGAATGGTTTTTTGAAGAGTCTCTGTTGTTGGTTGGAAAATCAAAGACTCCTTGTTGATAACCAGAAAAGGATTTTGAGATTTTTATGGTGATCAGTGGGTTATAATCAAGGCAGACCCAAGCACTGCAGGATTTGTGTGCATTTTGGTGGAAAATATGATAATGTATTATATTACTTATTTCTTTCAATGTAAATAAAAAATGGATAAGGAAAATACACATGTTTAATTTATCATTGCCTTATAGTATATACATACATAAACACACAAAAAATTAAAAACAAGACAGCCCTACTAGTGTGTACGGGGCCTTTACGGGAACAATCGGGATCAGGGAATCAAAATGATACTCGTTAGCTTGCGGTATACAACGAACTGAGTGGTTTATTGCATTGACGGTGCACACAGAATAAAGGCGGGTAAACATATGAAAAAGTAGGTAGCTACACATATATTACACCTACTAACTAGACTTAGTCTGGATTTGTGCCCGGTTAATGGCAATAGGCCCCCTATTACATGGGGCTTATAACATAACTGGTGAAATATGGGTGTACCTACTATGTATAGTAGAGGTGTACCTCTGCCTACCCCTTCGGGGAAATACAGGCGTGATGTTATGTAGACTTAGCCTGCAGCTTCGCCCGCATATAATTCCGTTTATCACAGAAAGACTTATCTCGCATCCCTCGGGAGCTTTTTATTTTTCTGGGATAAAAAGTAGCCTATATGTTAATTTGGGTTATAGTCTACCTGCGTGCCAAATTTCATCCAAATCTGTTCCGCCGTTTCAGTGTGATTGAGTGTAACAAATATCTTCACAAACTCATATTTATACATCAAAAGTATGAATATGTATACCTAATAATAAATTCTTTATAAGTAACAATAGTACTCATAAGTTCAGAAACATTCTATACATAAAAAACTGTTAGTAAAATTAGAATACAGTCAATAATGTTATATATGGAGGCATATATGGAGTAAAATCACTTTCTAATACATTAATTAAATCCTTAAAAAGCCTGTAAATATGGATAAACTCTACATCCTGGGAAAAGTGTTGAACTGTCTTGTTTTGCCTTCGTTTCGTGCCTTCTTGAAATCTTCACTTTTTTAGCTTTTTCCAATAAATAGAGACATGTAATCATCTGTGCTCTGCTTCCATTTCTTTTATTGCATTTCTTTGCACTTTCAATTACGAGTAATAATGATTTTTGTTACTAAACTATATAAGACTCGGCGCAATATTTGTAGCTTTTAGATTTGACAGATAGAATCGTGGTTAAGGGCGAGGCTGTGACAGGCTGTGAGCGACCTCGACGCTGTTTTTTGCTTAGAGAATACCAAAATGTTCAAGAAGTGTCAAATTGTCCGCTGTAGAGTAGTTCCAACTCTTGGCCGTCACAGCCTTTGGCGCTAGTGTAGCTTTTTAGCTTTTAGATTAGACAGATAGAAGCGTGGCTGTGGCAGCGTTGCCAGACGTGCGATAATTATCGTACATCTACGATGATTGCAAGTCCTTTGCGGTAAAAAATAATAGCAGGGTATCGAACGATAGTTTTGTAATTCATACGATAATTTTAATAACGCTGTGATATTTTTGAGGCTTAGTAATTTTTTAGACAACAACCAGCATTTAAGCATACATTCTCGTCACTCTCACTCATTATGTGTGCAGTGTGATGCACACGACATAATGAATAAAATGCACGCATTAGACCATAAAAAACAATGCTTCCCTTCCAACCGCATACTGCGTCCTTTTCCACTTATTCATTTTGTTCGGTCTTAGTTCGTGGGTCGGTTTGCGTCAGTTACCAGTTCAGTCAGGACAGTCAGACCTAGAGTCAGACTATCAGACTGAGTGCTATTGGATTAGTTAGGTATCTGTTTTTTTTTTTGCTTTGCATTGTTACGTTTATTTTAACTGTTGCACGCTGCTAACTGGGACAATACGAAATTTTTCTTTTCTTTTTCTAATAATTTTCTGATTTTATTTATCTACAAATAAAAATATATTTTTCTTTTTTGTCCCTTTTTTTTGATTTTGTGAAAAAAAAATGTTGATAGGAACGTATGGTCGGGCATAGCTAGTGTTAAATAAAACACACTAATTAATAGAAACTTGAGACCTCTAAATATCAATATAATTACAATTTTGTGGAGAAGAGTCATTCTTCACGTATGCGATAAACATAAGATATTTTTTTTCTAGATTTGTGATAATTTCAAACTTGCCATCTGGTAACACTGGGCTGTGCGTGAGGCTGTGAGCGATCTCGACGCTGGTTTTTGTTTACGGAATACCAAAATGTATGAAGAAGTGTCAATTTCTCTGTCGTCGAGTAGTTCCAACTCACGGCCGTCACAGCCTTGAGCGCTAGTGTAGCTTTTCGTACTTTAGTGAATACCAAATCAAGGTTTCGACGCTGCGGCAGCGTTGCACGCAAGGCTGTATCCTTAGAGAATAGCATAGCTGCAGTCCGACACTCGAACAACTAGACCACAGACGTCGGCGTCGTCATGGTAGTACCTATTAGGTGTCCAAATATAGGTACATACATTAGATATCCGTCTAATATTTATTTATTTTACTTTATTTGGGAAACAAATAGATAGTAACAAACATAAGTACACAAATAGTAAAACAATATACCAGAAACAGTTTCCTCAGATTATTATACAAATAAAATAACAACGGACACAAAGGTTTACTATTGAGTTGAATTATTTAAATTTAGATTTATATTATACCCTATTAACAATAGAAAGTAAACGAGTTATGACTTCTTTTGGCGCCTGCGCCCCTTTGCCAACACTTTCACATCAATTAATTATTCTTTTCTTAGCGTAGAATTTAGAATACTTACTAATATTCTGATACATGTGGTCGCAAAATTTAACTTCAGGCACCCGGTGGAAGAGGAATTTGGGTAAAGGTCTTACCTAGGTACCCATACGTAGTATTATATTCTCTTTGGGTACCCATTCCCGGAGTCCCCCCACTATTGTGCCGAAGATGGTCACCGGGGAGGTTTTAGTGCGGTAAAAATCCCACACACCCCAGCCTCTACCCCACGAACCCGGTAGCCTTTTGAAGGTTTTCTCCTCGAAAACAAAAAAAGGTTCTTCTATCATCTCGACATGATATAGGTACTCACCAAATATCATTATACAATAATAAAAGCTTAAGTCTTATGTCGTGTTTTTTTTGCCAGTCAGCAGCTTGGCTGCTGTTGGCAGCGGACCGACTGATGTACTCTGTGCCAGACTGTGCCGGATGATCAAAATGTGTCGGGCCATGCTCATGATAGGGTTCCGTAGTTCTAATTAGAAACCATAATTAGTAATTAGTTTACCAATTTATCTACTTTTATCTCAACTTTTTTTAAATCAATATTGTACTCCACTGACGTCGTTTGGTGGCTTAGTAAGTAGATAACAATCAAATAACGAACAATGGCCGTCTTCGAGTTTTGATTTTGAGGCGGTTGAGAGTGAGATGCTAAATAAAATAATGTACGCGTGTGACTGAGGAAATGATGTGGTGACATCTGTTTAGCGAATATAATACTACGAGCTGCTCTGCAACTCTGCATGTAAAACAAAGATCACAGAATCACAAACAGTGTTGCCAACTCCAAAAGATCAAATTATCGCATTTTCGCGTCGAAATTATCGTTTTTTGACAAAATTATCGTACAATCTGTAATATCTAGATACTGTCAGGAAAAAATATATATTTTGACTACTTTTGAAATGTCGTTTGTTAAAACAGTAGAAAACAACAGTAACTTTAGCTCAATAGCTAGAGTGAGCTACTATTGTTTTCTCGTTTTAACAAACACAAACGCATAATATGAGTGAGGGAGAGAGAAATTTGCCTGTTTGTGTTCTTTGCGTTTAATTTTTCCTTACGAAAAATGCGTTTTGCTAGCGAATTTTGCGCATTCATGTTTTATTTATCCATTGCTCAAAATTATCGTACGTTTAACGTAATTTTGAGCTTCGCTATCGTACATCGTACCAATGACTAAATTATCGTACGTCCCCATAATTATCGTACGGGTTGGCAACACTGATCACAAATGACGCTATGATAAAACATCGTTCGTAAAGAACGATGTATCGTCGATTTTAGGGGTTTCAACATCGATGTTTATCAGCGACGACACAGCCCCTAGACGGATATTGTTGAATTTAATGCGTACAAACAATTCTGCCACTAGCTGAGGTATGAGGAAGCGGGGTACTGCGATCCGGTTGGCCCTGACAATGTCATTATGTCATAGAAACTTCAAACTTTGTAGGGTTAGAGACGAGTCAGATTTAGATTCAACACAATATAATATCGATAAAATATTATTTTTATGTAATACGTAGTATTAATTATAAGGATTTTAGCTTCTTATTTCTTTTAATATTATTTAATAATAAAGTAATTAATATACTAATAATAATAGTAAGTATTACAAGTAGGGAGGGAGTCTTTCAAAATTATCTTAATTTTGAAAGTAAGACGGGTGCTCTGTACTTTCAGAATTAAGATAATTATTAGTGATGCAACGAATACGAATACGAATATTCGTATTCGCCGAATACCATCAAATTAACGAATATTCGTATTCGCCGAATACTTTCATGACATTCGTAAATAAATAAATTCCTAGAAATTCCATGCAGATATTGCGTTGCGACTTGCATCTATTGCGACCGTGACGGCAAAGACACAAGGATTCATTGATAAAACCATAAAACTTTCTCATCTTTTGTTTACATCTACAGATTTTTTTTAGTTTTTGTTTGTAGAGACTAAAATTGGTAGGTAGGAGTGAGCATGTAATAGTTACAAGGATCAGTCACCACAAAGCAATTTTCTGTGTGTTAACTGTATTTCAATGATTTATAATAAAACGTAAGTTCACTGCTGTATATCATCAACTTGTGTTACTAAAATTGAGCAGAGCCGTCATTGCCTTCTTTTGCCTTTCGGGCCTGTCCACGTGGTTGCTCTTTTAGCCCGTTTTGTGTCAACAGAACGTGCTACGTGCTCTGCCCATTTCCACTTCAACTTCTGAGAGTGTTTTAAAGCGTCTATCACTTTTGTCTTCTTGCGAATGGTGGTGTTTTTTTGTTTGTCTATAAGTTTTATATTCAGTATGCTTCTTTCCATTGCGCGCTAGCATGTTTATATTTTGTTTTTTTTTTTTTATTGGCGGGCCAAAACTGGCTTACAAGTCCTACAACAGCACAAGACTGGAAAAAGTGGCAAAAAAGGAGGGATTAATCAACTACTGATTATAAAAATCTTATGTACTTTGTTATTAACGATTTAAATTGTGGAAAGAAAAAATCGCTCACGAGCAAGATTCGAAACTGCGACTCCTGGCTCAGTACGCCAGTGTTTTAGCCACTAAGCTACCGTAAACACTCAAGTGTTCGATTCCTGCTCGTGAGCGATTTTTTCTTTCCACAATTTAAATCGTTAGATTTCGCTTCGCATGCGTAAATGCGTTAAAAATTATAAAATAATTACTTTGTTATTGTTTAATTAAGGAATAAAGAGGCTTTATTATATATTATTGTAGTAGAGTCAGCTATTCGTATTCGTATTCGCCGAATAGGAGAACTGATATTCGTATTCGTATTCGTAAAAGTACTATTCGTTGCATCACTAATAATTATATCTTTAAAAATATCTTTATGTATTTATTTGGTGTTGAATATGGAGTTATTATTTAGTAAAGCGGATATTTTAAAAGAGGTAATTGTCCGTTTATGTAGTAAATAAATATTAAATAATGAAATAATTAATTTAGTAGTAGTATTATATTATTTATTTTACCCAGCAATATTACACAAAATGTTACATTAAGATACTAGGTACTACGTCTAGGTATAAATATTATTGGACCTACTTAACATTTAAAAGTGAACACAGCATGGAACAAAAACAAATATTATTGCAAACTATAACAGCTAATTAGCACGTAAATAAAACGTTATTCAAAAGAAAAGAACCTACTCAAAAATAACTTAAATTTAAAGGACAAAAAAAAAAAAAAAATCTAATCACCACTAATCATTTTTTAAATAAATTAATTTTATATATGTATAGCCTTCGAATAGTGCATTTGTAACTTTGAGCTTTTATAATAAAGCCATTATAAATACCATTCGATATAATCAAATAAAACAAATTTTGTGACTAATGAATATAACAACTAATAACTGTAATTTGGTTCTAGTACTCGCTAGCAGCTACCGCGGCACCACTCACTTCGCTTGCTCACAGTTCTAACCTTACCTAACCTATTTGATATATTTCTGATTGTTTTTATATAAACAATGTTGAATTAGACAGTAAACTGTACAATTGTCGTTAATGTAACCTCAAATTATGCGACTGCTCAAGAGGTCTCTTTTGGATATTGAATTTTTTTTTTATTATTTTATTTTAGTAGTAATTGAAAGCGAAATTCTGATAGTACTGAGTAATTTTTTCAGTGTTTACGTGTCAAACCGCGTTTGACAGTATTATTGTGATATTTAATAGGTTTTAACAAAACCAAACATTTTCAGGGATGTAATAGTGCGATTGATTTTAATTGAGGATTTTTTTCGCAAAGAGGCCTTCGAAAGAAGTAAAAGACCAAGTAGCTTCATGGAGAAATATTACACATCCGTGCAAATCTTAAATAAAATCGAATGTGACACAAAAGTTGTTATTTTACTAAATTATTCATTCCTAGCTGTGCTTGTGACCCTGTCCGTGTGGAAGTTGTAAATTAACATCGTGGGCCTTACTCCCGACTAGTTCAAGCTCTGAACCAAATCGAGCTAATTTCAATTCCTAGAAAAAAGCAGTACGATTTGACACTAACTCGAATTCAAATTCGATTGATACAGCACTCGATCCAGGCGGGGTCAGGAGTAAGGCTTAGAAGTGGGTAGCTACTCTAATAACTAGCTAAATAGCGGCTATTCAACAAATAGCCATGGCTACTTCGATCAATGGCTACGATATCTGTCTACACGATAGCTAGCTATTGGCTACTGCTTCGAATAACCAACAAGTTTACGGTGTAGCGGGCAGCCGCCGCGCTGCCGTGAGCTGACCAAGTAAAATAGCTATTGGCTATTGGTAGCTAGCTAGCGACTTTCTTTATTTTTACGATTTCTAACTTAACTTAGTAGTCAATTAGGTTTAAAATCGTTTGAGATAATATAATTTTGTTTGTACAACAAAAGAAGGGTCTTTTGTTGTAGTTTTTACTGTAATTTTATTAGTTAATTTTAAATTTTCAATGTTTTCGACAGTTAAATATGTAGTAATTAGTAATACGTAATAAATGTAAAAATACGTACGTACGAAGGAAAGTCATTTTTTTTCAACAATACAATACTATACAATACAAATACTATCGTACACAAAAGAAGATAGCAACATATATGACTTATATAGAACACATGTACAATGGGCGGTCTTATCGCTCAAGGCGAATTCTTCCAGACAACCTTAGGATGGACAATATGGGCAAGTAAAGAGAGGGGTAGTACGCAGTGTAACAACATAATAGAATACATATACTACATAACATAAATACTATACATATATCTATAACAAAACTACATAAATATAAGATACAATAAACATAATAAATACAATACAATATGTCTAAATATTACATAATGTACCTGCCGGAAATTACAGTGATAATAGGTAGCGATCATTTACCAGTTTTTTTAATATAGGCAAAGATTGAGCACGCCTCACTTGTACTGGCAAAGCATTCCACAGGCGAGCAGCCTGAACTGTAAAAGAATTACCAAAGAAATTTGTGGAATGCGATGGTATCGCCAACGTGAGGTTTTCTGATGACCTTAAAAGCCTCGAATGTGTGTCACGAAGGAACACTAACTAACTAAAGGACTAACTAAAGGAACTAACTAAAGGACTAACTAAAGGAACTAACTAAAGGAGCATTCTTTGCTAAGATCATTTTTCTCTAAGGTCAATGACCTTTGAACTAGGACGTCTTAAGTATTTTTCAGTTTTCTCTCTATAACTCAAAAATTTATAATCACATTATACTCAAAATAATTTTAAAAGAGAGTTTTTACAAAGGTCTATCAACGTTATAAATATCTACGTTACATAGTTTAGAGATGGCAGGGGGGGGGGGACACATTGCAAGCCACTTTAGCTGGCTATATTTCGCAGATGGTACACCTGATAAAAAAGTGCTGTATGAAACATTACCTTCATTTTAGTAGACCTATTCAATGATACCACACACGAGGGGGTGGAGCGAAAAAAATATTTTCATCCCCATTTCACATGTATGGGCGCCACCCCTAAAATACATAATCACGCATTTTTTATTCTTTTAAAATTGAGATCTATATTTCAACTATCTTTTAACAAAATTACATGTACTTATATTTATAACTGTAGAAGTTATTAAGCTGTAAAGGATTAGGATAGACGGACAGATGGGTAGACGGACAGACGGACGGACATGACGAAACTGTAAGGGTTCCTTGTAGGACTACGGAACCCTAAAAAAGGTACATATATCATTTATCGTGTACGTATCGGTCGGAACAAAAGTTCGTTTATCGTTGAACGGGAGTAGACTCCCTGGCTGTTATAGGTATATAAAGATTGAATGTTTGAAATCGTAGTTTTTTTTTTTTTTTGTAGATTGCAAAATATTCTACTACCTATATTTTTCAATTTCGTTGATAGTATGGAGAACTTTGTTTCATCGATAACAGATTTAGTACATCACTAGTTACATTGACAATTAAATAGAGGGAAAGAGATAGTGTATTAAGTGCTTGCGTAAGAAAGAGATGTTTTGTGAAAGACATCAACGTGTCGTCTGCACCTTTGGTGTCCGTTGCGAATTAACCAGTATAAGATGAACTCTCATTAAATATTAAATCAGTTGAAAAATCTAATTGGATAATGACATTATTAACTTAACGATGAAATGTTATGCCGTCTTTCTGGACACTCAAAGTCTTGCTGTTTTTACAACACAATCGTACTGTGCAAGAAGTCATTATAACATTTATTTGTAAATTTTGTGTTCACTAACACGGAAGTGTCAACGGCTCACAGAAGTGGTCATAACTGATTCAAATTGTTTGAGTGGCGGCTTACATACAGAATTTTTCCCTTATGTGTGATAGAAATCGGTCGCCTGTTATGTGGCGTCTAGGGGCTGTGTCGTCGCTGATGTTTATGAACGATACATCGATGTTTTGAAACATCGATGAATCGTTGCATCCCTAGTCCAAGCCGTCGGACCCAGCGTTGCCGGCACGGGTATTTTTTACCCGATTTCGGGTAATTTAGGCCTTAAGCGGGTTCTTGGCGGGTAACGATGAATGCCGGGTAATTTATTATTATTATTATTATTATAAATAAACAGTGCCTGTATCCTGCTTATCCCCACTCTTATTTCTTGTTAAGTTCGAGAAGATGCTTGTCAAGTCTGTTTTTAAATTGAATCACATTTTGGGCTGAGACTACATCTTTTGGGAGCTTATTCCACGCTCCAACTACTCTGTTGGCTAGAAATTTTTTGTGAGGGTTATTATTTGAAAGGCTATTGCACAGCTTAAGGTGGTGACCTCTTAGATGGACGGGACCTCGTAATTTCGGGTATTTTTGCGACAATCACAAAAAAGGACATGTTGAGTCCCCCTCAGTGTTATGATCTGGGTAATTCTGAGTCCTCCCATCATTTTATCATGTGTCCTTTACCAATTGTCACTAACTGTAATATGTAGGTCATTACAGTCATTGTAGGCACGCGGGACAGAGAAGATACTCAACAAAGTTATGGAGTAGGAGAGTTCCTTGTGAACGAGCTCTTCCGGGGAAGTGCTACAACCGCATCTGTTTCTGCCGGCAAACGAACGATACGGGTGCCGGCAAAATCACAATCACATACTTTCCATCTTTATGGCTCAGTTTGGCGAACGCAATATTAGTCAAAAATTGTTGTAGTTTTTTATTGATGGATCACTGTGTTTAGTTTGCTTTATCATTCTACATCAGCTATACTCAACCTGCGGCCCGCGGGCCGCATGTGGCCCGCCGGGCCTTTTTTATTGGCCCATCTAAAGTTACATTATTGTAAACCATTTTAAATATCGCGCCCATCAGAGAATGAGTGTTTCAGAAAGGGAAGGTGAGCCGAGCGCTATCAGCGATTTTTTGTTCCCCAAAAATATAAAAGCGTCAAAAGATGTGCCCAAATCCTACTAACATTCTTTGGGTCTACGTGCGTGCGAATCGTCTTTTTCAAATATGAAATACACAAAGAACGTTTACAGAAACAAACTTACAGATTCTCATCTGGATGATGTTATAAGCATATTATGTAGCGCCAAGCCAGATCTTGATAAAGTTTCGAAAAAGTGTTCACTGTATCGAAAATCGCATTAAAACATATAAACATCTTTGTTAAAACTTCTTTTTTCATTATTAAAGTAACTACATCGTTAACTTGGAATTACGTTTTAATTTACCTAAATAATTTTTGCTTGCGGCCCTCGACACCATGACTAAAACGTGTTTGTGGCCCCTATAAAAAAAAGGTTGTTTATGGCTGTTCTACATCACTCTGCTTCTTTAATGTGCTACTCGGATATTAATTTAATTTAATGAAGAAATACTTACTTAATAATATTTGAAATGTATAAATCTTTGTAAAGCGCTATCTCACTTTGTTCATGCATAGTCCAATAAAATCGAGCTCGCTTCGTTCGCGCTTGTTGTTCAGGCCTACGGGCATATGTTGAAAACAAATATCCTGTTAGTTTCTACACATTATTAATATAGAGATAAAGCCGAAAGCACCAAAGACCAGATAAAAAATTCACGCTCGCTTCGCTGGCACTGTTAGATATACTTCTGCTGATTTCCTCTTCCTTGCCGTAACTATAATGCAAGTAACTATTGCGTTACATTTTCATTCACGCTTTCTACGTGTTTTTGCAAAAGCAAAAAAAACAAAACGAGCTCGTTGCGCTCGCACCCTACTATATTTCTTATGATTAATTGCCATATTGCAAAACTTTATGGTGTTTGATTATTTTGCAGCAGTATTAATAAAAGGCTTCCTGCATTATACACCACTTTGAGCCTCCAAAATGATTAGTGTCCGTCCACCACTGAGATAGAGTTGGGTAGGACACGCAAAATCAATGAGTTTGTATGAGTAACTCATTCTGCATAATGAGGTGGGACATTGTCACACTTCAAATGAGGTGGGACAATGTCATGTTGCTGAGACATTTGATACACTGAAATACATTAAGACATTGTCACACTTCAAATGAGTTAGGACAATGTCATGTTGCTGAGACATATAATACACTGAAATACATTAATACATTGAGTTGAGCTTATATTGTCTAAGATAGGAGTGGGTAATATAGCTTTTGCCGTGTATCAAATCGAAACTACATATCGATATTTGATATCGGATTTTGAAACTATACATTTTCTGAAACTATATAAGTATCGACAGATGAGCATAGTTTTGGTCATATTGTAGGTAGTTAGTATAGGTACGTCGTTTTCGATATAGATCCGATTCTTATATTGGTTGGCAAAGGTATTGCGTGCGTTGCGTTATAGAATACAATATCAACATTGTTAATTCCAGTCTCCAATTTATTTTTTAATTATTCGGCCGTTTAATCAGCAACACTCTACAATTCCCTGGTTAAACGACAGTTTAGCCAAAATTCCAGTACATTTTTCGTGTAATCGGCTGTTTAAGCAGAGAATTAACGTTAACAAACACTTGTCTTAGGCCGGTCTTCATCAACGTTAATTCTCTGGTCAAACAACCGTACACCCACTATTCCAGTATATTTTTCAAATAATCGGCCGTTTAATCAGCAACCAACGAGAATTTTCTGCTTAAACCTCCGTTTAGCACCGATTTCAATTCATTTTTAATATAAACGGCTGTTTAATCAGAGAATTAACGTTGATGAATACTGCTCTTAGACTGGCGTTTAATTAAACAGCCGATTAATTGTAAAATAACTGGAATCGTTGGTAAACGGTTGTTTAACCAGAGAATTAACTTTGATGAATACTGCTCTTAGGCTAGCGTTTAATTAAACAGCCGATTAATTGAAAAATAACTGGAATCGTGGGTAAACGTTTTTTTAACCAGAGAATTAACTTTGATGAAGACCAGCCTAAGACGAGTGTTCGTTAACGTTAATTCTCTGCTTAAACAGCCGATTACACGAAATATGTACTGGAATTTTGGCTAAACTGTCGTTGAACCAGGGAATTATAGTGTGTTACTGATTAAACGGCCGATTAATTGAAAAATAAACTGGAGTCATGGGTATTTAAAAATAATATTGTTAATTTAAAAATTATAATAATGAAAACGAAGCGAAGCGGGGTCGCGGCAGACCACGCAGGAGATGGAGTGACGAGCTCGATGTCTTTCTTGATGACAGCTGGCAGGAGGCGGCACAGAACCGCGATAGATGGAAGGAATTGAGGGAGGCCTTTGCCCAGCAGTGGGACAGTACAGGCTAACAAAAAAAATAAAAAAAAATAATGAAAACAAAAATAAAAGGATCTTATTGGAAATCAAATTTAAATCAAACTAAACGAAAAAAACCCCGTCAAAACTTTGGCTATGACCAGCGACACCAAACAACCGAAAATTGTCGAATATTCCAAATATTCAATGTTACGAACTTCATTTGTCCTATAGTCCCTCATATTGTCCCCTATTCATGCACGCGTCAGTGTCACAGTCGGTCCGAGTGAGTGAAGTTATGAAACAACGCCGTTCTTTCATGGTACATGCTTCAAGTTGTCACATCTCGGTTCATTTGTGTTTGTCCCAGTGTAGTGGTACAAAAATTATTTTTGAGGTGTTGCGACATTCTGTCGTTTTGTATGGGACATTTGAGGTGCCTCATGTATGAGTGACACAACTCTACACTGAGAAGAATCGTACCTTATTTTTGGGTAAGCAAAATCCTGAATCCACACAGGGTCTTTGAATGGTATATACTCAAAGACACAGGTTGACATTCTTGAAAAATATACAAAAAAATATTCGCCACCTCAGGCCCCCTAATATTTCTATCTTTTTAATATTTTTTTGCCAGAACCGGTAATTTCTTATGCGGTTTCGGACTTTTTCTTGTTTGATTGCCGGCAACACTGGTCGGACCACAGAGTACATAGTACATTATCGTCGGACGCACAGACTACTTAGAAGATACTACGTATCAGACGGACGACTGCCTTGAAATTTTTTCATCGATTAAGTAATCTGTAGCAGGGGGAAAATAGAATTTGACATTTGCAAGTAGGTAGGTTTTCAGTATCTATATATCTATAGGTAGATAGGTATAAATGATACTAGTGTATAGATAGGTAGGTACTAAATGTTTTATTATATTTACGTGGGCTTATAGGTAAAATTCACTAAGTGACATTTTTAGCAAAATATACATCACTTTCGGCTGATAGGGAATTGGATGGAAAAAAAAACTGATTTTTGCCAAAAATGTCACCTAATGAATTTCACCTTTATACCCATACTGTTAGGTACGTACAGTACTGGACTGTGTCTGGGATATTAAAATTTAAACAACAGAACATTTTTTAGTTGATTTATTTTTCAGTTTTTTTATATATTTTTCATACGCCATTTTTTGAATTTGCGGCAGTACCCCCACTCGTTTTTCGAGCCACACAATATCGGTTCCCCCTAAAATTTTATTAATTGTGTTACACCAGTTATGGATGGCAAATTTCACAACAATTAATGCAAATTGATTGTTTCGGTGTTTCGGGCAGTTTATTTCGTACGTCATTTTTGATTTAATTTCTTTTAAAATAGTTTTGGAGATATAATTTATGTGAGGGCTATTTTCCAGAAAATTATTTGTCGTTTCCATAACTGTGCCGAAACACCGAACTGCTTTCTCAGATGGGTAGCTTAGTCGCTTTTTACATTGGTTGTACTCCCTGTGACTCACCCATTCATGAATTTGAAGAGGTGATTCAGATGTCAATAAATTTTTACATTCGTCACAGGGAGTTCTTTCTAACACTTTTCTCACTACCCATCCGGCAGTGTACGCCCGAGAATGGACTTCCAGGCGTTGTTGTCTTGCCCGATTGACAACTTCATTCACATTGTCAGGATGATCAGGCAAATTTGACTTTGACCGAGTTGGTGAAGTTGGTGAGGTTGTTTCAGTCTCACATTCGGCTTCAAAAGTGGAACTTGTTTTCAGTTTTAAAATTTGAGACATGCTCAAAAGTTGGTCTGCCCGATCATCCTCACAGTTAAATGTATCATTGTGAAATTTGATCATCCGTGTTATCAGAAGTGATCTGAATGTGCAAATGAAGCTGTAGCAGTCTGGGTCATTGTGTCTGAAGTTATACGCCCTCACTTGCCCAAAAAAGTTTTCAACTGGATCAGAGTTGAAATAGCGAGGACGCATAACTTTTAGACCCTGCTCTTGAAAGAACTGCCACAGCCTCATTAAACTTTTCAAGGTAGTAACACAGCTTTTTAATGTGGGCACTGATATTGTGTTGCCTTTTTCATCCAGAAATTGAATTTTTTCTAAAATGTTAATGGCGTCCTTCCAGAATGAATGGTGCTTAGTTGTGGAAGTAACTGCCCTCCGCAGGTCCTTTCCTTTTGTATGCTTATGGTGGAGGGCAGCACCATTGATGCTGTCAAATAGGTTGTCGAAAAACTTCACTGTTTTTGCTGTGTTTGGCATGGTGTCACTCACTGGTCTTCCATCGGCATAGTGAGCTGGAAATAGAAAATGATTATATTTAAGGTTTGTAGTATATCATAGAATCATAGTCAAAATAAAGAAAAGAAGAATAGGAGCCCACCTAACCAATTACAAAATTAATATGACTTTTTACCATCTGAAAAAAAAAACAGGGTCTGTCATGTAATAATAGATTTATGAAAAAAATAAAGTGAAAACAAAAAATCTGCTGTTTTGACATGTTGTCGAGCAACATTGATGACTGTTGTAGGAAACAGTAGCCCTAGCACAAACCATAGAAAAAGTTGTTCTTTATGATAAGTACATTCACCCCTTCAAAGGTCCCCAGGCCCCAGCTTATGTTACATCTTATCAGTTTTTCAAATATATCTTTAACAAGATATGGCTCAGATAGTTTTTTAATAGTATAGAAAAAAAAACTTACAAAACTGTGAAGTATACGAAAGGGCAGCAGATACGGTGGAACTGAACACACGCGCGGCAGTTTTGACCTGCAAATTTTTCATTTCAATTAATGCTTACAAATCTGAAAAGCAATGCAGTAAACAATAAACTGGGTGTTTATTAGTAATACCGTGCACTACATCATTTTACTGTGCAGTATAAATTGGCCGTTTTTATTAGCATGGCATATACTTAATTATTGACCAAGCAACTAGGTTTCCAAATCAACAGTAGCATCACAGGAACATACTACCATTCCAAAATGAGACAGTTAGGTCAAGTGAGAAGTTCATTTATAAATAGTATTAAAGTTGTTTTGGAATGCAAAGAAAATACAAACCTTCATTTTATTTCTATTGCTCATTTTCTCAGGAATGACATGATGATCATTGAGTTTGTGAAGAAGTCTTGAGTCAGCATGGTTACAGTCTGTCAAATACACGTCTACAATATCCTGCCATTTGGAAATTTTTCCATCCAATTTAATACATTTGTTAAGGAAGTTATTTCTGAAACCCTTAATTATGTGTGAGGGGTCGTAGATAATGTTTAATTTTAGTCCGCATAACTCCACAGTGTCATCTGAAAGACAATAATTATAAATTAGATTGGAATTTAAAATTCAACAAAAAATGTTTAATGTTATGATATCCTGATGTATGGTCTATGTATGTGCTATTGGCACAGATAAAGAATGGGACTGAAAATAGTAGCATTTGTATTCGCCTCTCGCTCACACATATAGTATTGTGAGAGTGAGAGGCACATAGAACAGTAAAAGTGCCGCCATTTCCAATCCCATTCTTTATTTGCATGAGTAGTATGTGTATTCTTTACCAACCTGTTGGCAGGTCTGCAATGAGTTGTGCTCGCCTTGTCTCTTGTTGAAGCTCCCCAAGAGCTCTGCGAAATGTCGATCCCTGATCGCAGATTGTAGCAATGGGCCTAAGCCCAATCTCTATGGATGCAGTGACAACTTTTTTTATTATGCGTTTCAGCTCAGCTGGATTAGTTGCACCTTTACAAAAGTAAAAGGCAAATGGTTGCTGCCATTTATATACAGCTCCTCTTAACATAAAGACAAGAGCTTGGTCTGCAAACTCTTTATGTTTTTGATCGAAGTGCACAAATCCATTAATATTATCTTTGTTTTGATTGAAACTTAGCCGTTCATCAAGGTGCATCTCATCAAAAATTATGGAGCAAAATTTTTTGTTAGTGTTCCATGTGGCAACCTGAAAACAAAATAAATGTTACTTTTTCATTGTGCACTACACACATGTGGGATATATTTCTCACTATACACATAAGTTTGAAAATGACATACCTCTTTCTTCATTACTTCAATAAGCACAGAATTTATCCCAACTTCAATATTCAGCTGTGATATTAGCTTATTCAATGTGGATTTTGAAGGTAAGATGAATATTTTCCGTAGAAATCTGTAACACTTTGGGCTCTGTTTCATAATAGATAGTGCAATTAGTTTTTCAGAGTCTGTAAATCTGTGGGCCTGTTTCTTTTTCATACAAAGGTTTATTTGCATCTGCATTATTTGCTTAGCATATGGGTTCATCTTACAAGTAAGCTCTTCAAAAGAGTTCTCCTTAGAAAATTTCAGTGCCCTTTTTGCCCTCTTCAGATAATCAATTTGGTGCTTAGATTTATTGTATATCTTATACAGCTTTGCACAATTGGGTGTTAATTGGTTTATTTTACTTATTAGTCTTTTTCTTGATGCCTTTGGTGTTTTTAGGAGAATCAAACCTGGGCCTGCAAAAAAACTTCATCTCATTATCAATATTCATTTGAGATTATAATTTGGAGTCAGTGTTTCATAAACAGCTACCAGTTGCTGACTGCCTTGTTGGTCTAGTGGTCGCAAGCCCAACTGACGAGCGTGGGGTCCTGGGTTCGATTCCCGGGTTGGGCAGTGTTATTGGGTTTTTTCATTAGGAAATTCTCAGTAGCAGCCCGGAGTCTGGATTTGTGCCCGGTCAATGGCAATAGGCTCGCCCCCTATTACTTGGGACTATAACATAACTGGCGAAATGTGGGTGTACTATTACACCTCTGCCTACCCCTTCGGGGAAATACAGGCGTGATATTATGTGTTATGTGTGTGTGTTTCATAAACCAAGGAGTCTTCAAGTTTCAATTGATTAGGTTAAAGTAGCATTCAATAGCTAGGTAAGCATGCACTATTGTCAACCATTTCATTGCTTAATACTTTGTGAGATAGTGGTCCAACACAAGCCTATTTATACTAATATTATTAAGAAGAAAGATTTGTTTGTTTGTTTGTAATCGATAAACTCTAAAACTACTGATTTTAATAATTCTTTCACTATTAGAAAGCTACTTTATCCAGTATAACAATTATACAATATAACATAACATAACATCACGCCTGTATTTCCCCGAGGGGGTAGGCAGAGGTGTATAGTACATCCACATTTCGCCAGTTATGTTATAGTCCCATGTAATAGGAGGCGAGCCTATTGCCGTTAACCGGGCACAAATCCATACTCCGGGCTGCTACTGAGAATTTCCTAATGAAAAAACCCAATAACACTAACAAACACACACTAACACACTTTTATACAATATAAAATGTCGAAAACTTAGTACAATAATAATAAAAACTTATTTCAAGAAACCAACCTTTTGCTTGAGAACTGGTTGATGGATGAGCAATTAAAATTGATTCTGTTGGTGAATAATGACCAGAGTCCTTGCATATGGAAGCTACAGCTGTAACAATATATACATACCATACATTAAGACCACATTTACTATGTACTCAAGTGCAAAAAAATTACACATGGCAAAAATTGAAATTTACAAGTAACCAACCTTTTGCTTGAGAGCTGGTAGATGGATGAGCAATATAAGGTGATTCTTCTGCCGAGTGATGACCAGAGTCCTTGTATATGGAGGCTGAATCTGTAAAAACATAAATACCATACATTAAGACCACATTTACTACATACTCCTGTGCAAAAAATGACACATGGCAAATTGACATTTACAAGTAACCAACCTTTTGCTTGAGAGCTGGTAGATGGATGAGCACTATAAGGTGATTCTTCTGCAGAGTGATGACCAGAGTCCTTGTATATGGAGGCTGAAGCTGTAAAAACATATAAATACCATACATTAAGACCACATTTACTACATACTTCTGTGCAAAAAATGACACATGGCAAAATTGACATTTACAAGTAACCAACCTTTTGCTTGAGAGCTGGTCAATGGATGAGTAATGTAAGGTGATTCTTCTACAAAGTGATGACCAGAGTCCTTGCATGTGGAGGCTGAAGCTGTAACAACATATACATACATCATTGCCATAATTATTATACTAGTATAAGTCATAAGTATTAGTGTTTTTTTTATATTTAATCTGTATTTCTTGGTGGCTTACCACTGAATCTCGCAACCTTTGGAATTGGTTCTTCATCTTTGAAATAGGAATGGTCTGAATGTCTTTTCTTGGTTATTTCTTCACATTTGTTGGCTGAAATGGGATTAAAGACAGTTGACTTATACATTTTATATTGAATTAGCATGAACAATATTTAAAAAAAAACAGTTAATATCGTTTTAGGCTACTTACAAATATCATCAATGTGTAGTGCGGGAACCCCATTGGTAATTTCCTCAGGTGTAAACAATGATGGGTAGGCACCATACCTCAGTCGGGAATTCGGCCTGGTAAACCTTTTCTCAAAATGTATGTGACAAACCGAGAGTTTAGCAAGTTTTACTTTCGGTACATTTTTGAGATTTTCAGAGTTTATACAGTCCAACCACTTATTAAGTCTAATATCATCACTCACGGGGAAATAATGTAAAAATGCGTCCTCTCGCTTATTACTACAACCAACAACACAGCACTTTGGTGTCCGCATAATTGTTGCTCTCCGTTTATAGTTTTGCACCAAAAATAAACGACTTTAATTAAATCCTCGGAAAATCAATTACAAAAACTCGACGAAAACAACAGAATTTACGGAATTTATTTACTCACAGGAGAAAAAATAACTAACTGACGCTACTACTGACAGCTAACTACAACCAGTCAAAGATGGCGGCGACCCAGGCCACCGCGGGGGAGGAATGCGGTGCGCGGAGGACGCGGTTCTATTTTCCCCCTTCGCTCTACAGCAAAAATATTTTCTATGGAAGTGAACCGGCGGTGGTCGGACGCTGAAGGTTTTTAGTTTTACTGTTTTCCTTATTTTTCCATAATGTATGCGTAATTGCGTATGTGAGCAATTTGTTTAGTTTGAAGAATTGTATTGAAATTCAAATTAAATTGGAATCGAATTTAACTCGTTCAGGCGATATCTGCAGAAATGGCAGGCGTATTAGATTTCCAAAAGATCTGCCGTGCTTGTTTACTGGACACGGGATCCATGAAAGATTTGTTCATGGTTTGTACACCAGAGATATTTAAATATTGCACATCTGTTGAGGTAAGTGGTTCATTTATTAGAACATTAAATTTTCCTTAAATTGATTAGCACTTCATTAATACTAAACAAACATGTGTAGATTAAGAGACACAAAAATCAATTAAAATCTACAATGAACTAAAAGTATGATTCTTACCATACATATAAACTTTTATCAAGTAAGTCTATTTTATTTTAGGTTGCAGAGGATGATAATCTACCAAGACAGATATGCGAAGCGTGTCTGGAGGTGTTGAACAAGTCATATTATTTCAAACAAGCTTCTGTTCGTTCCAACCTTATCCTAAGGCAACAACTGTTGAATGATGTAAGAGGATTTTAAATAAATTTATAAACTTAACATAGACCACTTCTCTGCAAAGTGTGAAAAACAAGTCTGTTTGCAAAGACAAGCATTTGGAGAGTACAAGTTGCACAGGAAACGCTAGATTCCATGCTCCTTATTCTTATTCTTTATTGTACACCAGAAAAAACAGTATTAACTTACAAATAGAAATTACATGTACAAAGGCGAGCTTAACTCAAAAATGAGTTTTCTACCAGCAAACCTTTGAGCGATAGAGTGAGTGTAGAAAAGAGGCTGAGGGTAAACTTAGTGTACAACTGTTTAGGTCTAGGTCAATATAAATTACTTAATAATCAAACTTACATAAAACCTACTTGAATAAATTACAAATATAATATACTAGCTTTTACCCGCGGCTCCGCTCGCGTTAAATTCTGCTAACCCACGTCAGTCCAGTCCACTGTCCCGCTGCCCCGCTACCCCACTGCCCCGCTACCCCACTGCCCCACTATCCCACTGCCTGCCCCACTATCCCACTGCCTTCCCCGCTGCCCCACTGTCCCGCTGCCCCGCTCCCCCACTATCCCACAGCCCCGCTGCCCCGGTAACCCACTGCCCCGCTGCCCCACAATCCCACGGCCCTGCTGCCCCGCTATCCCACTGCCCCGCTATCCCGCTGCCCCGCTAGCCCACAGACTGCCCCGCTTCCCCACTGCCTTCCCCGCTGCCCCACTGTCCCGCTGCCCCGCTCCCCCACTATCCCACAGCCCCGCTGCCCCGGTAACCCACAGCCCCGCTGCCCCACAATCCCACGGCCCTGCTGCCCCGCTATCCCACTGCCCCGCTGCCCCGCTATCCCACTGCCCCGCTGCCCCGCTAGCCCACAGACTGCCCCGCTTCCCCACTGCCTCACTGCCCCACTGTCCTGCTGCCCCAATGCCCCGCTATCCCACTGCCCCGCTGCCCCGGTAACCCACTGCCCAGCTGCCCCGCTGCCCCACTATCCCACTGCCCCGCTGCCCCAGTAACCCACTGCCCCGCTGCCCAGCTGCCTCGCTACCCCACTGCCCCACTCCCCTACTGCCCCGCTGCCCCACTATACCACTGCCCCTCTGCCCCGATACCCCACTGCCCCGCTGGCACGCTGCCCTGCTGCACCACTGCCTCGCTGCCCCGGTTCCCCGCCCCGCCGCCCCGCTGCCTCGCTGCCCCGCTGCACCACAACCCCACTGCCCCGCTGCCCCACTGTCCCACCGTCCCACTGCCACTGTCCCACTGTCTCACTATATCACTATCGTCCCGTCCCATGTCCCATCCTAGGTCCAGTCCCATGTGCCGTCCCACTGTCCTGTCCCATGTCCCGTCTCATGTACCGTCCCATTTCCCGTCCCATGTTCCGTTCACTGTCCCGTCCCCAGTCCCGTCCCCAGTCCCATCCCCAGTCCCATCCCCTGTCCACTCCACTCCACTTCATCGTACATTACTATCCGCTCGTGAATATGCATAGAAGCTTCGATCTGTCGGGAGAGTACGCAACCCACGAATTTTTTTTTTTCTTGTTTTCTTTCTTTCTCAAAACCCATACCAGTTTTTAAGTCAGATCATCAGCTTTCAAACAAAAAAAAAATCATCAAAATCGGTCCAGTAGTTTTAGTGTGATGCTGGAACAAACAAACAAACAAACAGACGCTAGACGTTTACAATTTTATAATAGTTAAGATAAATAGCATAATATACCTACATACATATTTTATATAATATACCTACACAAATACTAAATAAATAAATATTATCATCAGTTATTTAGAGAGGAAATGTTCCTTAATTCTTCTCCAACCAAGTAAATGAAAAACAAGTAAAAACTAATTTCTTAGACGTGTATTCCCAGAAGTCCCATTGAAATTGTCCTGTGATGGGACTACTGGGATTTTTCTTCCCAAAAGTTCTGTGACTTTTACAACTACACTCCCAATACTTTGCTTAAATATTATTATTTTTAGTCTTCAGTACACTCTGGGTGACTATGCCAGCCTCATAGGGTCAATCATATTATAGTATGATTGATAGCATGCAGGCTGCAGTTACAATCAACATGCAACCAATCACACCATACTAGCACCTACTCACATCTATCATTATCAGTTATGACCCATTAATACCATCATCATTCACTTCATCACACTCTTAAACTTTAAGACACAATTTACATATCCCAGTAGACCCTTTAATGGAAACTTTGGGAAGAAAAATCCCAGTAGTACCGTCACAGACCAACTACAATGGGACTTCTGGGAATACACATTAATAAAAACCACAAAAACAGGACAAAGTATAATCTCAAGTTTTTTTTTTTCAAGTAATATATGTCACTGTTGTTCCGTGTGCCAGACGTAAAGAATTGCACTACCCTATATCTTCTCATGGGTGTCGTAAAAGGCGACTAAGGAATTTACTGGAGGATGGGCAGCAGCGTTCTCCGAGTATTTAACCAACCAACTGCGATCGCCAACCCGCCTGCCAAGTGTGGCGATTATGGCATATCCCCTCCATTGGGGGAGGCCCATGTCCAGCAGTGGACGTCTTTCGGCTGAAATGATGATGATGATCTGTCACTGTTTTTATTGCAGCAACCACCAGTAAAAGCAGTTAAAGTGGAGAATCCTTCCAATGAACATGAAATCCTTGAAATTGATGTAACAGAAATCACAGATAATATGCTCAGTCAGAATATGATGACAGACGATGAAATACTGCCAGACCGTTCCATGGAGCCAGCTGAAATTATTAGGTTAGTGTTAAAGACTTTACTACTTATAATTTATGTCACCAAGTTTTCTTCTGTTTCTTTATAACTAAATATTAAAATATTACTTTTCAATAGCAGTGGGGTAAAAATATAGACAAACTTGTTCAAATCATGTCTAATGTAGTGTCAAACTCAATACAAAACTATAATTTACTACATGTTTTTATAAAATATAATTGTTTTATTATAAAAAACAAACATTAATACTAAAACACAAACTATACATATATTACTGCTAGGTACTTGAAATTCACAAAACATTAAGGCCTACACCGCACAGCGATTTTTAACCGACTTAAAAAAAGGAGGAGGTTATGTATTCGGCGGTTTTTTTTTTTCATGTATGTACACCGATTACTTCGAGATTTGTGGGCCGATTTACGTGGTTATTTTTTTATTTGGTAGAGGGAGCTTGCGCGGTGGTCTCATGAAAATTGTATTGACTTAGGTTGAGTAGTTTATTAACCAGCTTCAATAAATCAGTTTATTTTAGCTTCGCCTATCTAGATGATCTGCGCTGAAAATATATTCTCAAATTGGTTATATAAACATTTTTGAATCAACCCTCTCAATTATCACTAAAAAGTATGAAATAAAAACTTTTTAACAAAAAATAAAACCAACTTCAAAAACCTTAACTAAAAAGTAAAAAATAATCATTGTATGTATTGTAAAATCTTAACATAAACCAACATTTTGAAGGCTGCGGACAATTAAGTTAATAACCCTCCTTCTGGGACAGTCGAGTAAAGAGACAATCAATATTGTTTACCTTTATTTAATCACCTAAACGTAAATTCCAAGATTTCTCAATTTATGTTTCAGGAGGATAAGGAAACGGAAAGTATCAAACAAACCTATGAAAAATAGAACCAGAATGAAATGCCCAAAATGTAACAGATCATTTCAAAAGTACGAAAACTTTGAAGCACATCTGAGAAGTCATTTTGGAAAAAAGGTAATTGGAAGAATTAATTTTAGCACAGTCAAATGTTATTATTTTTTATTGTCATATTTCTTGACATGTATCTGATCTGCCTTCAATCATTAATTTTATGATGAGTGTCTAAAAACCTGAGACTCATTCTTTTATTCTCGGTCTACTAAAGTTAATGTAAACTTTATAAATCTGCATATAAATCTGTCTTTCAGCCAGACATAAAATGTGAGCATTGTGACAAGACATTTCCTACACTACGGAACCTACACAGCCATATCCGTACACACACCGGGGTTCGTAAATACCAGTGCTTAACTTGCGGGAAAAACTTTGCTTACTTGAATGTTTTGAAGAATCATGAGATGATACATTTGGGTGTTAAGAAACATATCTGTCATATATGTGATGCGAAGTTTGTGCAGAGATATAATTTAAAGGTGAATTACAAAAAATAAAAAACTCATGAAAAAAATACTTGTGGTGCACTTCACACAGCCTTCAATGAAGTTTTTCTTGCAATAATCACTCCATAATTAGATTTTAATTCACGGCTCATCCGCTTTGGAATATTGCCAATAACTCTCTATTCCAGAGTCACCTGGACACCCATAGTAACCAAAAGAACTATATTTGTGCGCAATGTGGCAAAAAGTTTGCGCAGCCAGGCAATCTCAAGATCCATTTGATGAGGCATACAGGCATTAAGAATGTCGCCTGCCAGCTATGTGATATGAGGTTTTATGTAAGGGTTAGTAATATTCATTATTTATTTATTTTTACACAAAAGGGTCCTTCGAGATTCAGTTGTATGGCACGGTTATAAGCAAAAGTACTTGTCCATACTCCAAATAAAGTCTGCTGTATGTTAACAATCTATTTTTGCACAAGATTTTAATTCAGGCGAATGAATATAATAAATAAATAAATAATGCTACCGGGTAGCCCGCGAAATTCATTTCGTGTTGTATATCAATCAAAATAATGATTCGCGGCAGTAATAACAATATATTAAGTTAATAATACTCATAGAAGTAAAATATTTACCAAGCTCTACAAGCTCGATAATCGATAATTTGATAGTAAATTAATACTTTCGAGCTTGTAGAGCTTATAGAGCTAGGTTAATATTTTCTATGAGTATTATTAAGTAGATATATTGTTATTACTGCCGCGAATCATATTTCTATTGTTATATAACGTGAAATAGAGCTACAATTAGCAAACAAACTCAAGAAATTTAAAATTTTCCCGGGCTACCCGGTAGCATTCACCTTAAGCAAGAAGTATATTACATAGAGCAATTTGGGGTGCATTAAAAGAGCCTCCACGAATGACAATATTGAATTGATCGTCCGGCGCACCCTGGTCGGTCAGCCCCATTACCAACCTGCTGATTGGCTAATATTTTCCCCACGGCATGAGCTACTATTATCATTATGTAGCTCATGTCGACACGACAGAAGAAGATAGTAATAGTAGTAGTAATTTTGAGTAAGTAAAATAATTCATTTTATTGATATTTTTTTTAGGGTGACCTCCTCAAACACATGCGATCCCATTCTGAAGAAAAACCGTATTCATGTGAATACTGTGATAAAACATTCAAAACGAAGAGTTTCAAAGTAGTGCACATGAGAACTCATACAGGTTTGTTTGTCTATATTACACCTTTATAATTCACTTAGGTCCGTATTACAGAATGTTCCTCAAGTACAGTTTAAACTTCAATCACCTGATCACTACTTAAGGATAGAACCGTTACTTGAGCAACTGTCTTATTCCAACACGGTAATTATAAACTTCAATTCAACAACATAACACACAAATATAACCTGAAATAGCAAAGAAATCTGTACTCAAGCATGGTCTCGACCATACTTGAGTGATTACAGATCAAACCTTTGCTTAAACACCTAAACAGGTGACAGTGTAGAATAAAGCTGAACTGTGATCAATGAATCTATGCTTGAGGAATGTTCTAAAATCAAAGCTCAACTCAAAACTGGTTTTAAACAGATCAAAGCTTGAGTTTCGTTCTGTTTGTAATACGGGCCTTAGAAGTTTACCATGAAGTTACTTAGAAATTATCATTTAATTTCGTGATTTTTTTTTTCCAGGTGAACGTCCATATGCTTGCGACCTCTGTCCTAAAACCTTCATGGCGCGAAAAGACATGCGAAATCATAGAATGATACATACAGGCGAAAAGCCCCACAAATGTCAGGTGTGTGACCAAGCATTCATACAGAAGTGTGCCCTCAACAGGCATATGAAGGGCCATATGCAGAAGGGTGGGGACAAAACACAGGATATATTGTTAAGGGGCAGGTTGCAGGGGAGTGCTGAAGAGTATACACCGTGGCATACTGATGTGTGAGTGAGCCACAGGCTGTGTTCCAGATTTGATCAATCCTGACCAATCAATCTTCGATTTTCAAGCGAAACATGTTTTGTTCTAGTATTTTTAATGAAATTTGAATGGAAGAGAGTTTATAAAAATCTCGGAAGTATTTCTCAATAATGGGGTTGTGGGAGGACCAGTGGCGGCTGTCCCTTAAGTGCACTCGTGCGCGGCACTACCAGTTCATAAAATCATAATACCTTTAAAAAGAATCATAAAATATCCAAAACATCAATATTACGCACCTACTTTAGAATAGTTATGAAGTAATGACAAATCAATTTAATCTCTAAACTGAAGAACTTAAAACTTATTTTCGCTCAAACAAAAATTCCCGTGCGCTTCGCGAAACGCACGCAGGGGGTCTACTCCCGTTTGACGATATTCGATTCATCGCACAATTTGCTACTCCGGTCTACCATCGTTTCTGTATCGCATGCGATGATCATGTTTTGACGTTTGTTTCTCTGATCTCCGGTCAATTTCATACGATTATGAACCGTAGTCTATCTTTATTGAACCTTTTTTATGTGCTTATCTTTATTATATAAGAATCAGTCGGAACGAAAGTTCGTACTTCGTTTGTCGTTCGTGAAACGTGAGTCCTAGTCCTACATCACCTGACGCGTGAGAGAAGATAATTTGTACTTTACTATGAAGAAACTAGCCTAGATTCGTGCGCGCGCGCCGGTGGAGAGTCAATTTGGACGGAAACTGGTATTAAAGATTTTTATTGTATTTTAAATCATATTTATTGTATTTTGTATTGTAAATAAAACAATACAGTGCACCACCCGTTCTCTGAGCCAGCAGCCGCCACTGAGGAGGACATGATATTTGGGATTACAGACATGGTAATATAGAAAGTGTTGTAATTACTTTCCTATTGAAGTTTTTAGATTATATTATCAACTTAAGAGTTCAGATTTAGGTTTGATTCAGTGTTAATGTGACGTCATAGGATATATCTTTAATGAATGTATTACATATTAAATAAGGATCAAATCCAATATGAATTGCAATTTTAAAACCCATTCCTTAGAATAACCCATTCAGATGATGTTAATTTAAAAATAAATTTACAATATTCTATCTGTCAAATTTTATTTTTGTTCAGTATCCTAATGACTATTGTAGTACCTACATTGAAATAGCTTTCTGATTATATAAATAAAGTATGTGTGGTCATTATTGGATCGCAGATGTCTTATACAATGTGTTATTGAAATAACTGAAAACCTCTTAAGGAGTCATTGTACTCATCAATATGAACAACTTTTACTATGGGACAAACCCTAAAATCGTAAAAAAATAACAGGAACAAATACTATTAAATAATTTTTCTCGATTTCAGGGTTGGTCCCATAGTAAAAGTTGTTCATACTGATGATGAGTACAATGACCCCTTAAGAGGTTTTCAGTTATTTCAATAAAATAAAAAAATATCTTTGGGACAGTTTTTTACACAACACCATCTAGTCCCAAACTAAGCAGGGCTTGTGGTATGGATACTAGACAATGACCCTTTGTATTCATGCTTATCCTCCTTTGATTTCAATGTTTACATTAAATCACAGACCAGTAAGCCTCTTAGACACCTATTAGCCAGATACCCCCGGTCACAAAGCATATGCAGTTAGCACTGCATATCTTACGCCCAGCAACCAATCGGGACGTCACTCCGTCAGCGAGCGGCACCAATAATTTCACCGAACATTTGAGCCGACCAATCATAACGCCCTGTCCGCCCTCCGCCAACATTTTACGACTGTGTTCTAATGAAAAACTTTATGTGGCGTCTCGAGGCTTACTGGTCTGTGCATTCAATTAAGTGTAGGCACAACTCTATCGTGCACTTTCATGTGCCTTTTCAGAGTTCCTCTTTGCGTAAATTTCTGTTCACAAAGTGTGCACTTATGGGGCTTATCACCTGTGTGTATTCTCACATGATCAGTCAGTCTTTTCTTCGAAACAAACGCCTTCACACAATAACTGCAGACATACGGCCGTTCTCCAGAATGTAGTCTCTTGTGCTCTGTCAATGTTGATTGTGTGGCAAAAGATTTGTGACAAATCTCACATTTGTATAACTTCTTTCCGTCATGTATGAGCAAATGTTTGGCCAAGTTATATTTATCGGTGAAGGGGTAAGAACATATTTGGCATATAAACCTGCGTCCGGAATGTCGTCTGGAGACGTGGGATAATAGAATTGTGTTAGTGAAGAATTTCTTTCCACAATGTTCGCAAGTAAAATGTCGCTCTCTGTTTTCTTTGTGAGTTTCTAGGTGTGCCTGAAAAATTAAATGTTATGTTACAAATAGATGTCACTGAAAAACACTGCTATTATTTTCAGTTACATCTAAATGTTATTGTCATTATCTTTGATCAGATATACTATAGATGCACGGTCTTGTACAAAATCAAACCCAAAAAACGTCTCCGCGTTAAAGTGTACTTGTAATTATGTTTACTACACTCCATCCTTTGCTTGCACATTTGGAGTATAGATTTTATTTATTTTTTCTACACATTTTAGCATCGTGAAATGTCTTACCGCACGGTTGTGAAGCGGCCGAGAGCGAAACTGCACGCGACTGATTATTGCACAGTTTTGATGGCGCAGTTTTTCGAGCGGCGATCGTGCATCTATAGAATATTTAATCGAAGATCATTATCAACAAAATAAATTAGACATAACCACATAATTCTTAGCTTAGCGGAAGCACAGAATATCTAGTAGTACTACCGTAGCTGAAGGCTGAAAATTATAGAACACAATAGAAAAATGCCATAAATATAACAATTAACTGGATTTAATGGGAGTTTTGAGGTCAAATGTGTTTTACCCTTAATATAACAGCAGTAGTGAATCCTTTTCCGCAGACATCACACATAATCAGTCTTCTGTTCCCGTGCATTTTCTGATGCACCTGCAGGGTCTGTCGGCTCTTGAATATCTTCCCACAGGTGTGACACTTCAGGCTTTCTAAGTTCACTTGAGTGTGTTCACTCTCCGTGTGTCGCTTTAGACCACTCCATGTCACAAATGTCTTGTTGCATGGTGAGCAGTGGATTGTTACCTGTAGAAATAAATAATTTTATTTGATCTTGAATAGAAAAAGCTGGAGAACTATTTTAGGGTATTCGAAAACATGACACCATTTTATATGCATTTTACAGGGAGTTGTACAATTTTAAATAGAACAATTAGTTGTTTCTATAATTATCTAAATCCTTTAAGCGCGTTATGTCCAATTCGCGGTTGGTCTAATGGAAATGAAATGTCATATTCGCGGTTGTTCCAATTCGCGATTGGTCAAAAATAGACGTTTTAGAAATAAAACAAGACTTATTAATATATTATATGTGTAGTATATTTATTTATGCATACCTAATCATACTTCAAAAATAATTGCTTCTGTTATAATATTATCATTAAAAAAATGCTGCAATACCTACTATTTTACCCTCATGTTCCAACTTATGGGCTTCAAATCTTTCTTTGTAGTTGAACTTCTTTTGGCAAACATCACAAGTGTAAATAAATTTCTTCTTGACTTTTGGCTTTCTTCCTTTATGCTGTTTTAATTTAACCAATTTCTTTACTTCTCTAGAAATAATATTAAGTATTAATTTAGTATTCAGTGCTGAATTTATATGTAACTATTAATAATGTAACTGTCTATGCACGGCATGCCCATGGCGGGCTGGAGGAGCGCGGTGGCTGAGGCGACGCGCGTCGGGTCTTCACGGCGATACGAACATTCAAGCTCGAACAATTTGGTCCTTCGAGCTGGATTGTTCGTATCAGGAACAGTGAAATAAAAGAGTGGACTGTAGGTTACAATTTGTTATAAGTACTTGGAAAATAGATAACAATAAAATAACGTAGTACCACCGCCGTGGTAAGAAATGAAGTGCGGGGCGGCGCAGGCGCTGCACCGATGCCGGCACGCCGCCCGCGCCCCCCTCAGCCGCCGCGAAGACCCGATGCGCGTCGCCTTAGCCACCGCGCTCCTCCAGTCCGCCATGGGCATGCCGTGCATAGACAGTAACTATTAACATTTTCACCGCCAATGGTGTTGATTTTCTTGTTCACAAACTAAACTTACTTTAAACTATCGCTCTCTTTTACTAATAGTAGGTATAAGACCTTACTTACCCTCTTGGCTTTATCCCTTGATAGCTACAATTTTAGTGCTTTTAAATTTGTCAGAATTAAAATTTCCATACAAGTTTAGTCATGATCTCGGAAGCGCGCGACAAGTTCCGTAAACTTAGTTCAATATGAGTGAAATTCGCGAAAGTTTAAAAACTTCTATGATCTCGGAATGTGCCCACTAAAAATATTATGAAGATGTGGAACAAGTACACTAATTTGATAGCACCAAAATTGTTGCCATCCCTTTATTGCATCTATTGTTAGTTTGTGAAAAGGAGAGTCAACAAGACAGTTTCGTTCCCTCAGTGCCACATTTTCATTCATCATCACCATTATCATTTCAGCTAAAAGACATCCACTGCTGCCTCCCCCAAGCTTCGAAACAACTTTCTTACTTTGTATGCACGGCTACACATCAAGCTGTAAATTCCCAGTTTATACTGGGAATTACTGATACTGATCTCGCATTGTATGGTAAGCCATATATACAATGCGAGGTCAGCTTATACTGGCAATGTACAGCTTGATGTGTAGCCGTCTGTACTAAAGTCTGAGGGTAAGAAAACATCTACAATGCCATGGTGTTGGAAAGGTTAACGAAACAATAAGTTAAACCAACCTTAAATATTTATCTTCACTAAATTCTGGATTGTCCTGATAAACTTCATCTGTGTTATCTGAAAATAGTTTAATCTTTGCAGAAACAACTGAATTGGTTTCACCTGGTACAGTCACAAGCAATAATATCTGCCTACTGATTACATACTGCCTCGTTGGTCTAGTGGTCGCAAGGGCGACTGCTGAGCGTGGGGTCCTGGGTTCGATTCCCGGGTCAGGCAAAGTGTTATTGGGTTTTTTCATCAGGACTTTCTCAGTAGCAGCCCGGAGTCTGGATTTATGCCCGGTTAATGGCAATAGGCTCGCCCCCTATTACATGGGACTTATAACATAACTGGCGAAATGTGGATATACTATACACCTCTCACAGCTCTGCCTAAGTGCCTACCCCTTCAGGGAAATACAGGCGTGATGGTATGTTACTGATTTATTTAAATCACAAGAGATTTTATTTCCATTGACATATTACTGGTTCTGACTGTACAATATAATTTCCATTACTATATTAACTAAATAAACTGGTGTACCATGATCAGTTTCTTCAATTTCAGCTTTTACTGTATTATCAAGAATCTCAGTCTTTATTTCATCTTGACTTTCATTTGTCTCTGTATTTTCACCACAACCAGTCGAATTGACGTCAATTGCATATTTTAATCCTTTAGTTATTTCAAGTAGCGTAGCCTGTGACTTCAAACATGTGCGCTTGAACTCTGAGTATTTTATTACAAGCTCATAACATGAATTGCAAAGACCTCTGGGCAACTGTTCATCTTTGAACACCTGCAATTAAATTTTGATTAAAATGTGTGTTTATTTAATGATGCATTTATATTATTGATAGGTTGATAAAATAAAGCGTTGACCGAGTGGTGGCCAAGGTCAGGTCGGAGAAACCTGGGCCGTCCGAAAGTGCGCTGGGTTGATGATATGGCCAAAGCGGCAGGAAGCACCTGGATGAGGGTTGCACAAGATCGAAGAGGCATAAACGAAAGGAGGCCTATACCCAGCAGTTGGTGATACCGGGTTAGGATGATGATGATAACTAAAATAGGATACAGTGACCCTAAGAGACAAGAGTGGCCAGAGTCCTTCTCATTCTGAGAAGAGGCCCATACTCAGCAGTTGGACAGTAATGGTGTGATTATTAGAGATGCGCCGAATAGTGGTATAACCGAATACCAAATATTATTCAGTTTATCCTTTACCGAACCGGATATTCGGCCGAATTATTCGGTTTACCATTACATTGTTTTGCCGCGTAAACAGGTTCTAACATGTATGCTACGTGTCGCTACTGGCTAGATGACGAGCGGGCCGTAACTCACCGCCCGCTACCCGCTCACACACCGCGCTGTCACTTTGCTTCAAAACATCGCACGATTAAGTTGCAAATAAAAAAACAAAGGTGCTTATCATTACAAAAATATTAAAATATTGATAATATTAACTTCATTATGTTTGCAATATGAGTGGGAGTAAAAGATCACGTGCTTGGGACTTTTTTGACAAAATGGGAGATGACAAAACAAAAGTTAAGTGTAGTTGTGTTATTTCTCGCGGTGGAACAGGGTGCAGTGCTTCTACGAGTGGTATGACAAATCATTTGAAGCTGAAGCATAAAGAACAACTGCCAGAAATCATATCTACTTCTGTAAGTGAAAATAGCTCAGACACTACCTATAACTTCAAGTGTAAGATCCAATATAGACCGGTCTCATTCACAAGGTATACAAGGAACTCTAGAGGACTTGACTTATAATGTAACATAAATCTTACATAAGAAGTTTTGTCTTTTAGTTCTACACCATGTCATGTAGCCAAGAAAATAGACATGCTTGAACCGAATATATTTGGCAACAAAACGAATAATTCGGCCGAATATGCCGAACACCAAACGAATATTCGGCGCATCTCTAGTGATTATGTTATGTGTAAAATTCAGATCTAAAAAAAACTGGGGAATCTTGATAGAAGTATTAAAAAACTGTAGCTCACAGTCACAGTAAGGGGATTCTCACATTACATAGACCCAACTCCAACTTTCGGTTCAGCATCAAGTCATCAGCTAGGCAATTAACCCGACAGTCACCAGGGAGACAACATGGCATCAATGAGAGGGTACCGTAAACTGCCCTAACTTGGCCCACAAGCCCTACTTTGCCTAATAATTTTTCGAGTAAACTATAATAGCTATGATTTCCGTACTTGGGGAACTTTGAAAACTATGACAACGCTAACATTTGGTTCAGTTATAAAGTGTCAGTGCGTATAAAAATCAAGTTAATGCCTTAGGCAAAGTAGGGCTTGTTGGCAAAGTTAGGGCATTTTACGGTAATTTATCGTCAATGAGTAGGATTTCAGCAGACAGAATGAAGGAGGGGCACAGATGGTTGGGCTGGCAACGTGCTACCAGTCGTATGTGCGTTGTCGACGCGAGGCAGATGCGTGGGCAATGCAGGTCCGACGAATGGTAAACGGGTTAGAGATGGCTTCTTTCTTTTCTTTCTAGTAAATGTTGAAAATTCCAGTGTAAGGAACAAAATATAAAGCTCACATTTCAATACTTCACTGTGGGGGAGTGGAGTCGGCATCGAGTCTGTAATGTGCGAAGACCATAAACTAATGAAGAATAATCTGACCAAAATTTTTACCTATTGAGTGCAGAACAGAATCTTAAGAGTAGATTAATTTAGGGCTCGAGCCCATTAGTAATAGAAAAAACTATATCTCTTTATGTAATAAAACAAGTTTTCGTTTCTTACCTGGATAGATGTACAAAAACAATAATTTTCTGGGCATACGTTCTCAAATAAAAAATACGTGAAAGATGCTTTTGTTGTCAGACATGCACGGCATACACTATTAATAAAATCCATTTTTCCGAGTCAAAATATTGGAAACTAGTTATTAATGTATTGGCATTCTTTCTTACACCGTTTCTTGTGTTTTATTTATTTTCATTTTCTGAAATAACTTGACATTTCGACATTGACAACTTGTCAAAGATAATATAATCACTACGTTTTACAACTAGTGATGCCGGTCGATGGGCGACTAGTCGACTGCGTAGTGTTATATTCTCTTTGTAGGCGACTATTGATAGAATATCGATAGTCCAGTAATAGTGTAAATATCGATAGCGCCATGAAGTTAGAGTAAATATTCTAACTACATGGGTAGCGCAAATGAGCTAATACTCGATAGTATCGCACGTCAATAGTTGAAACGCAATCGATTGTATCGATACTGTCAATAGTATTGTCATCCTTGACGAGTTAAACATCGATACTGTCGATTGTTTTGGACTCTCGATAGATGCCTATAATGCAATAGTTCCTTCTACATTACCTACGTATTGAACGTTACTATCGGCTGTGTACTATCAAACTATCGATAGTATTAATAGTAAGCATTTGTAAAACACATACTATCGATAGTATACACCATTTACGTCTAATACCATCGATACTATTAGACATGATCAATATTATTAACACAATTTGCGCTATCGATATCTTAACTGATTTTCAAGGTCAATTATCGATATCTCGGCATCACTATTAACAATAATTATTGAAATGCAGTGTTGTCAATTAAATTATAATTTTTAGGTGGCCGTGTACGGTCGCTCGGTAGAAAACACGTAGCATCTCTAGACTGTAGATTGGGGGTTTTTTCACAATTTTGAGGGAAAAAAATTTGGGGAAAGGAAAACACAGATACCTACAATACAGATATCGTACCAGTTTATATAATGTCTGTAGGAAAATAATTGAGTGCGCATAAATAGAACAGTTTCGGAATTGGACAGCCCGTAAAATTAATCCCTAAGGCAGCCATTCCTAAAGTGGGCGATAACATCCCCTTGTGGCCGCTGCAGGCCTAAAGGGGGCGGTAAGAGACCCAGAAAAAAAATGGGGCGTTGTGTAAATGCTTGGGGGGCGATTTGTAATTTCATTTAGCTAAGACTCTTAGGCCCGTATTCCAGAACGATACTCAAGCGTTGATCTCTGTTTAAAACTAGTTTTGAGTTGAGCTTTGATTTTAGAACGTTCCTCAAGCAGAGATTTATTGATCACAGTTCAGCTGAGTTTAGTTTTATTTTATACTGTCACCTGTTTCGGAATTTCAGCTGAGATTTGATCTGTAATCACTCTAGTGTGGTCCAGATTACGCTTGAGTAGAGATTTTCATTTTATTTCAGGTAAAATTCGTGTGTTATGTTGTTGAATTAAAGTTTATAATTACCGTTCTGGAATAAGACCGATACTCAAGTAACGATTCTATCCTTAAGTAGTGATCAGGTGATTGGAGTTTAAACTGTACTTGAGGAAGCTTCTGTAATATGGGCCTTAGACACCGACTGAACTCTCGACTTTCGAGTAGACAAAATAAGTTTGGGAACCACTGCCCTAGGGTTTAATCTGAGGGTTTAATACTCAAAATAAAAAGGCAACAAAATAGTGATGGTCTGAGGTCTTAATATTATTTTGCTTATCATTAAGTATATATAGTATAGTATAATAAGTAACTATTACATAACAAATTAATGATACATTGTCCTTATGTATTAAGAAAAGTTACATGCCTAAAGGATCTGAGCTACTGGAAGTTTCATTCAGCTTCAGCCTTTGTTTTCTTATAATCGACAAAAGCATTTCCTGTGTTTCTAATGCAACAAATAAAGGTAAAGTTCTAAGTTGCTGAGCTAAATTCCTTCCGAAATAATCGAATTCATCCTCTAAAATGTATGTAATTTGTGGTGGTTGTGAGTCGGATGGTGGGGTATCATTAGTTTCGAATTTAATGAAATCTGGCCTTTCCAAGTTCGTCTTCTCATCTGGTATTCCTTCAGGCAATATATCTATTTCATCATTTTCGTATTCAATTGGATAATCTTCGTTATTGTCATTTTTCGTCTCCAAGTCTGATGTATGAGTGTCCTGAAATTAGTTTCATGTCTTTTTAAATTTTTAAGAGCCTGAAGAGAGGGAGAGGGGAGCAACTAAATTTTAAGTGGCCTTTAAAGCGCAAAACACACACAGGACAGGCGCGGATCGGTGGCAGTTCGGGTCAGTGGCGGTTCTAGGGGGGGGGGGGTCCGTAAGGGTCATGACCCCCCCAAAATCGTACACGTCAAATTGACAAATCTCCAAAAAATAGACAATTTACAAAAATAAATAAAATAAATTATTGACTTCCTGCTTAATCGTCCAAAAGTAAACAATGAAATCAAAACTAGGTAAGTACCTACCTACTACTTACTCAAACACGACATCTACTCGTACGTCAAAAAATACGTAACATTATTTCAGAGTTTTGTTTATGTACCTACTAAAGTTCAATTTACAGCATAGGTATTATTTTGCTCAAAATAAAGAATGAATGATATTACCAGTTTAATGACAAATAATATCACATACGACGGCGGTAGTTCATTTTTCACAATTCATAATTCACGCTCGCTTCGCTCGCGCTTCTTTATTAACGTAGCTGCATAGCCTGCGACTCCGACACGAGCTGGAGCAGCGGTTGAATCGGGTGGCAGGAGAACTGGCGCTATGGTTTAGGCAAAATGGTCTCGTATTGAATAAAAGAAAAACCCATTTTCTCCAGTTCTCAATTTCAGGACGTCCCTTGAGCAGGCTGCGGGTGCTAATAGATGGAGAACCAATAGATCAGGTTGAATCAACCACGTTTCTCGGATTTCAAATAGATCGTGGTCTGACGTGGGCTTCTCACATTGACAAGCTTTGCGCTAAATTGGGAAGCGCCTGTTTCGCTTTGTATCGGCTGTCGCGAGTGGTTGATGCTGATGTGGTCCGCACTTGCTACTTCGCAACCGTGCACTCTATATTACAATACGGCGCCGAGCTCTGGGGGTGTGCAGCAGACAGGATGCGCGCTTTCAGAATGCAAAAACGGGCTGTCAGGGCAATTGCACGGGTGTCGCGACTAACATCAGCGAAACCTTATTTCAAGTCACTCAAGATTCCCACACTTCCCGCGCTGATAATATTTCAGGTGGCTATTTATGTCAGGCAAAATATGGATTGTTTCCCTAAGCGAGGGGATAGTCACTCGTACAGCACCCGTGGTGCGCATAAGCTCGCGGCTGTGTCCAGGAGACTGGCGCGGTCGGACAAGCTGACTCACGTTATGGGGCCGACAGTCTACAATCATCTGCCAGAGCATATCACTAGCATACGTAACAACAATGCTTTTAAAATAAAATTAAAATACTGGCTCGTAGAGAATACGTTTTATACAATTGAGGAGTTCCTAGCTCCTGGTCGCAAATAAATTATATTATGAACCGTTATATTTTGATTGATTTTATATTTTTAACTAATGAAATGTTATTAATTAATTTATTGTTTTTATTGTATCAAATGCATTTTTAATCATATTATTCGCATGTTAATGTTTTAATTTATTTTATTTTTATTAATCAAATTGTAGATTGTAGATGAATTAATTATCAAAGGTTTTAATGTTAATCAGATACGATAATTTATATTGAATTTATTTTTATTTTGAAATTGTGAGTTTTTATTATGTTCATTATGTTAGAACTAGAGTATTATTCGTTTTCGGGATATATAAGGTTATCTATTTAAATGAAAGTGTAAATAATCTTTCAAAGCATTTATTAAATATTGAAACACTTTATTTACCAGAATATTATTTATCATCTGAAATTACATTACTCTTTAGGCTTAAAGTACGCCACTAGCATCTTAAATAATTATTTACCAAAATTAATACCAATAGCGATAAAACATTATAAATAACGTAAACTGACCTGACTTGTTCCAGCGGATACCAATATTCCTTCAACGACCGATACACTTCTACTTATTGATCTTTACACTTCGGCGTCGCAGCAAGCACTGAGCTGCGCACGGCCGTTCCATTGTTTTAATAAACTATCCCCGCCACTTTACTTGTACAATAGGCGGTAGTGATGGACTAACAATTTAATTAAATAACTGCGGGTAACCTAAATGTAACTACAATTGCGCAATAAATCTACTAAAATCCTAACAGCTCGGCCATCCTGCTAGAGCAAGTCCCTTCGCTCTTTATTATTTTCAGAGTAGGCACTTTGTTTATTCGTTATAGGTATCAGCAATTGGTATTTCAATATATATTCAATTTTCAATTTCAATATTAAATAAACCTAATTACAGGCACTTTTGAAAGGTCAGGCTCTAGTTGCACGGTTCCAAATTGTGGGTCCTATGGAGAAGAACCGGCAAGAAACTCCATGGATAAACTCTTTTTAAAATAGGTTATTGTTTATTACATCAAATTTATTCAAATAATGTGAGTATAATGTAGGTCAGAAATAAACAAGAGTAATGAATTACAAAAAGTTTTAAATCAATTATAAGTCTATTGACCGAGTTGTATTCAGTTGGCATACCTACGTTAATTACAAAGCTGAACTTAAATTAAATGTGAAGACAATTTACAGTAGGTATTTTTTTTTTTTAAATTATAATAATAATACATTTATTTGTCAGATTACATCGATCCATTATTGTTAGTAAACATATTTTTTAAATGGTTAGTAGATTAATACATTATAAATTGGAATTAAATTACACATGATTGTAATTAGAATAATAAATAAAATAATATGAATACATTACAACACATGAAATTCTATAATATTATTAATAAATGGGCAGTCTACCCTGTTCGCTATCATTTTCAGGATACTGTTCGCGCTGCCGCGAACCCTGCCTACCATCGAAGCAATACGCTTACGCATAATCGCATTAAAACCATCGACGCGCGCCTCTGCGAACATACCAGAGAGGCACTGCAGAATCGCGGCAGCCCCATCAGCTTCCTGAATGCATTATGCTAGTATTTAATTACTTTTTTTTTTAAATTAATTAATTTTCCTAACTTATATTAACAATTTCGTCGTCTAGATGCAGGTTACGGCAGGCGTGACTGATCACAACGATTAGTTATGAGGTTGGTTGTTATGAGAATGGGTGTACTGTAGTACATTTGAGCAGGTGGCAGAGGAACTTCTATAAATACACGTATACGATTGTACCTACAATAAATAAAAATTATTTCACAAATAACAATGGACGAATATATAAATAATGTTACTGTAAGGACAAACCGAAGAAGAATATCCAACGATTCGGCGAATAATTCTTTCATATCCACGACATCGGATCTAAGAGCCAGAAGTTTACCGGACCCGTCATCCGAATACATAGCCGATGACGATCTCCACAACGAAATTATTAATCTTAAATCTCTACAGTCAAGCGCTCATAATGAGATAGAGAAGTTAAGTAAGTTTATTACTGAAGGAGAATGAGAAAAAACAAAGTACAATAAACAATTAAAAACAACTTTGTACAACTACACCTTTAAGTAGTATAAGGAGTGACAAAAAGTGTCGTCGTACTTCCCAACAGAAATTAAATTCTAGTGTCGTCAACCTAGGATTATCCAAGAATAGAATAGAATAGAATAGAATATATTTATTTGCATAAAAAATGGTATAAAAAGGTGTTATAAACTTAAATATATGATCATTCATGTATGTTCAAGGATGTAGCATGTAGCAAATAATTTGATCAGTGAATTTTGATCGGCCTAGTTACCTTGTGCAGGAGGAGTCGGGGACATTGGAAAATGTAAACAAAATTCTGCAGCCTTCTACTGACTCACCGATAGGTGGTGAACAAACCAAAAATACAAATTTACGGCACTCTGCAATGTACCGGACCAGCATCCGTATTGATACATTTCAGACAAGATTATTGCAGAAAATACGAAGACTATGACATCTTTGCAATCACAAAACCATTTGCTACCTCGGAAGATTTCTTAAGAGACTGCTTTTTAGGTTTTAACTTAAATGTTGAACGTGATCAGATAGTATTATGCGTAGGAGAAAATGACAAAAACCCAAGTAAATTATTGCACGAACTATCGGGGGCACAAAATTTTACATTATTATGATTAATGTAAATCATAATCCATTTTTAAATATTGTAAAGTTAAATAATGCTATTCAAACACTGTGCAAACATGTTCCGAACTGTACTTTTGTAACATGTAAAAAAAAAGAAATCTGTCGAATTCACATTATCTATTAAATCTTTGTAAAAACAATTAGTTTTATTGTTGACTGCAGATACTATGACAAAATATTTAAATGTAAATAAAATTAGAAACTTTTAGCACGGTGGCGACTATGATGTAAAACAAATACCTAAAAAGGCAGTCAGTGTCAAAACGTTTAGTACAAACCACCATAACTTATTTTTATAAGAACCCCGTGACGACAAGTGACGTGGTTAATAGTACCCAAATAAAGGATCAACCAAAGAAACGATCTTTGCTTGATTACTTCTCCATTACTAATAAACGAACTATAGGGCCAAGTGAACAAGAGAGTAGTACAGCTGAAAACATAAAAAAAACAGAATAGTGTGTAACAATAACAATATCGTGACTATTTTCCATCAAAACATATCGTGACTATTTTTCATAAGTAATATTCAGGAAGCGATAGGTGCAGTACATGATTTGCATCTTTCAGACCATAATACTGGACAGACCTCATCAATACCCGTCTATATGAAACCAATAGGACTAGGCCATTGGTACGTAGATACAAGGAATTATTCTAAGGAAAATATTAATAAGTTTATCGATTGCCTGGCTTCTCTGCAATGTTCCAACGTATTCAATACGGAGAACCTCAACGTAGCTTTTAATCATTTTCACGACACCTTTTGTTTGTTCTACGACCTCTGTTTCCCAACAGAGAGTCGGAAAATTAATATAAAAATCTCTAGCCCGTCCTGGATTACGAAAGGGATACGTAGATCTAGTAAACAAACGAAATTTTGAGACATCACTATTATACAAATAATACACATGAAAAGAAAATGCCTTTGCAAAAATATAGTAAAATTTTAAGGAGATGCGGAGACATACCAATAACGCCAAAAAATAAGTTATACAGGTTTAGAGTCTGTCCGTGTCGATAACATCATTAGACGTGACCCATTAAAAATTGCAGAATCTTTTAACAAATTTTATATAGAATTATCAAATAACGATACCAGCAATCTTAACAGCACATTAAATAAATATAAGTTACCAATCTTAAACCAAAGTATGTTTCTAAAGCCGTGTAGTACAGAAGAAGTCACGAAAATGATCAAATCACTCAATAATACGAGAGCAGTTGGTTTTGACGGTGTTTGCACACAAGTTATGAAAGAATGTGTAAATATAATAGCCCCTATTCTACAGTACTTAATCAATCTTTTTTTTCTCGGAAGGTTTGTTTCCGGACAGGCTTAAGCAGTTTATAGTAAAGACTCTTTTAAAAAAAAACGATAAAATTAACGTAAATAATTATCGTCCCATTACACTAATCCCCATATTGGCAAAGATTTTCGAAAAGGTCATGCATTCTCGTCTTAGTGATTATTTGTTAAAATTCAACGTCATTAAAGGAGAACAAAACGGTTTTCAAAAGGAAAGTTTACTACCTTGGCGGGTTTCACTCTTGTCAATAAAGTAGTACAAGTTGGCAAACATGCTCCTGTATCAGTGTTATTCTTTGACATGAACAAAGCCTTTGATTTTGTTAACCATAAAATGCTCGTTCATAAATGCGAACACTATGGAACCAGAGGACCAGTACTAGAATGGATCTTAAGCTACCTCGCTAATCGCAGACAATGTGTAGAAATAGCCTCACTAAATGAAGTGAAAGTATCAACGCCATATAGATCCACTTATAAAGTAAATGGCTGCGGCGTACCACAGGGAAGTATTTTGGGCCCTTTACTGTTCCTGCTATACATTAATGATTTGCCTCTAGCCATTGACCACAATTGCATTCTTTTTGCGGATGACGTGTCGGTCGTAGTTACTGACATAAATAATATGACATTGAAATACAACCACGGAAATTTTATTAATTTAGCAGCCGAATCAATAATCAATTGGTTTGACATAAACAATTTTAATGCAAACATTTCTAAGACAAAATATATAAATTTCCGCAATTATAACACAATAGAAAATAATTATGACGTAATGTGAAGAGGACAACAAATAGAAATGACAAAAGATTATAAATTTCTGGGCATAAATGTAGACCAACATTGTAACTGGACACAATCACTCACTGGTAATGTGGGCACATTAAATATATTTGTTCCAAACTAAACAGTTTCGTCTTTGCTTTGAAGCGATTAAGGCGCACGGTAAATGAAAGAGCTGCACTCATAGCCTACCACGGCTACGTTGCATCGGTTCTGCGGTATGGTCTTTTACTCTGGGGAAACTCAACAGACGTTCTAAAGGTGTTCTTAGTATATAAAAAAAAAGTGTGTTAGAGCAATATGCAGCGCTCATCCACTTGATTCGTGTAGACCGTTATTTAAAAAAAACTAAAAAATCTTGACCCTGACCGGGCTATACATTATGCAGGTTGGAATTTTCGTGAAAGAGCACCCTGATATGTTTGAAAAATTCGATAAATATAAATATTTGAAATCCGCTAGTAGGGACCCCACCTGTTTAAGAATGCCACTCTGCAAAACAGCCCTATAGCATCGAAATTGCAATATAATGGCAATAAAAGTGTTTAATAAAATTCCAAAAGCTATCAGGGAGCCCCCATAAAAAATTGTTTAAAGTTCAACTTCACACTTGGTTGACTGACAACTGCTTATATGACGTAAAAGAATATTGGAATGTAAAATAATCATGTATGTATAAATTTGTATAAATTAGAATTGTGGAGTGATATTTTAATGTTATTTTTGTAATAATTGTTGACATTTTTAAATCCATTTATTGAATAATTTAATATTATTAATTTGTGATACTAATTGAAATCAAGTTTATAAATAAATTCATGTAGGTATCTAATTTTGTATGCCAGCTGGCTGGCGGAACATGCAGAACTATTATTTATGTAACACCAGTAGGTACCATGTTTCGTACAAATAAACATTTCATTTCATTTCAACGGAAAATTATAGACTCATTACTTACATACGGCGAATGCCCCCGTTGCTGTTCTGCGCTTGCAGCCGCTCTCTTGGTAGACATGACGCTTTGTGCCCGAGCCTCACACTCGATAACAGCACACGTGCCCAAGCCTTACACTTGATAACAGCACTAGGTTGATGACGTGCCCAAGCCTTACACTTGATAACAGCACACGTGCCCAAGCCTTACACTTGATAACAGCACTAGGTTGAAGACGTGCCCAAGTTTTACACTTGATAACAGCACACGTGCCCAAGCCTTACACTTGATAACAGCACACGTGCCCAAGCATTACACTTGATAACAGCACACGTGCCCAAGCATTACACTTGATAACAGCACTATGATGATTATATGCCCAAGCCTTACACTTGATAACAGCACACGTGCCCAAGCCTTACACTTGATAACAGCACACGTGCCCAAGCATTACACTTGATAACAGCACACGTGCCCAAGCATTACACTTGATAACAGCACTATGATGATTATATGCCAGAGCCTTACACTCGATAACAGCAAACGCGCCGAAGTCTTCCATCAACGAGTTGTTAGAACTAAAACTTTCAATAAATATTAAAATCCATTGATTATTTATTTTGGTAAATCAAGTATTAATGAGTAAGCATTCAAATGTTACCAGAGTTATACTAATACGTTTTAGAATGTAAACCGTTGCAATGATGTAGTGCTTTTAGAAAGCATCTCTGTCGAAGTTGTGTAATGATGGAATGCTTCCAGAGAGTAGCGTTGGAGATGCAGGGTTTTTATGAAAGCTTCCAGAGACTAGCCCTGGCCAAGCTGTGTAATGATAAAACGCTTCCAGAGAGTAGCCCTGGCGAAGCTATGTAATGATGAAATTCTTCCAGAGAGTAGCCCTGGTGAAGCACGAGTAGTGATAGTATGCCTCCAGGGAGTAGCCTTGGCGAAGCATGTGTAGTGATGGTATGCCTCCAGGAGTAGCCCTGGCAACGCATGAGTAGTGATGGTTTGCCTCCAAGGAGTAGCCTTGGCAAAGCATGAGTAGTGATAGTTTGCCTCCAAGGAGTAGCCCTGGCAAAGCATGTGTAATGATCGTTTTCTTCCAGGGAGTAGCCCCAGCAAAGAAGTGTAATTATGGTTTACTTCCAGAGAGTAGCCCTGGCACAACATGAGTAATGGTGAAGTATTAAAACTCTTTCACATTAAAATTAGATATGCAAACATTCGAATGAATATACATAAAACATTAAATAGAGTAGTTCTATGAAATTTACATAATGTGTAATGTTATTGTTTGTACTTTATTAAAATTTATTCATTAGTCACGGATTGATTTATAACAAAATGCTTTAAAGATCATACAACCCTCATTTCAACGGCCAATTTTATATTTTACCAGTAAAAGATGGAAGAGAAATAAAATATTTTTTCAACCAAAAATAAACATGTGGGCAGGATAAACGAGTAGTTTTGTTTTTATATATACTCGTCTATCTCACTTCTGAGATGTTAGAACTAGAGTATTATTCGTTTTCGGGATATATAAGGTTATCTATTTAAATGAAAGTGTAAATAATCTTTCAAAGCATTTATTAAATATTGAAACACTTTATTTACCAGAATATTATTTATCATCTGAAATTACATTACTCTTTAGGCTTAAAGTACGCCACTAGCATCTTAAATAATTATTTACCAAAATTAATACCAATAGCGATAAAACATTATAAATAACGTAAACTGACCTGACTTGTTCCAGCGGATACCAATATTCCTTCAACGACCGATACACTTCTACTTATTGATCTTTACACTTCGGCGTCGCAGCAAGCACTGAGCTGCGCACGGCCGTTCCATTGTTTTAATAAACTATCCCCGCCACTTTACTTGTACAATAGGCGGTAGTGATGGACTAACAATTTAATTAAATAACTGCGGGTAACCTAAATGTAACTACAATTGCGCAATAAATCTACTAAAATCCTAACAATTATGAATAATGAAATATGTACTTATATATAAACTGTGACGTATAATTTTAACTAATTATCAATAAAATGTTTATCTGTTTATCTGTTTATCTCCCAGAAATACACGGTATATTGAAGTCAACTTTTCGCATAAATATGAAAAATTCGCGCTCGCTTCTTCATTAACGTACCTAGGTACATAGCCTACAACTCCAAAAAATACACTTATATTGAAGTCAACTTTTCGCACAAATATGAAAAATTCGGGCTCGCTTCGCTCGCGTTTGCTCCCAACGTTCGTTTCCTCTTTGTTGACGTTCATTTTGTAAGTAACTATTCTGTTACATAATAAAAAACTTTACCTTGTCATTGCGAAAAAAAAAAAAAAAAAATTTGTACCTTGAAACTGTACGTAAGCCAAGTTGACCCCCCCCCCCAAAATCTTGGGCTGGAACCGCGCTTGGTTCGGGTGGGGAGTACGGCGCACGGTCTATTAACCTGTTGTTATATGGACGGCAATAGACGAAATGAGGCACGGGTCAGGCGCAGGCGCTTGTGTGTTTTGCGCTTAAGTCTCATACTGCCACTGTCACTCTAATGTGAATTAAAGCGGCAGAACGACTTATGAGAATGTCTTAAAGTGTTGTTTAAGTATTTGGGGGTTAGTGTCTATTATTGTAAGGCAAGTGCTTTAAATATCAACACAAGTAATCTCAAATAAATTATTGTATTATTTTCTGAAAATTGTTGGGTTTTCTCCTAAGATAATTAATTATATCCAATATAATTTATTCAATTACATTAATTAAAAAGTGAACTAGGCCATCAACGAAATAACTGATACTTAACATGAAATCATTAATCGTCCAAAATGATAATTTTGTACTGTTAAATACGGACTAAACGTCGGTTATTTTGTTGGTGAACTTAGGCCGCTGTTCATCAACATTAATTCTCTGATTAATCGGCCGATTACTCGAAATATGAACTGGAATTGTGATAAAACGGTTGTTTAACCAGAGAATTATCGTCGGTGAAATCAAGCCTTAGCCCTTAATATCCCTTCTTATCCTCCTTTTTTTTTTACGTGGGGAAATCCTCATGGACGCACTCCGCCCGGGGAAGGCGGAGCCAGTGTCGGACTCTTACCGACTAAAACCACCACGGTGTTCCTCTTCCAACCATTGGCCAGGGGCGTGGGAAACGTATAGTCGTCCAACCATCCCCGGCAGGTCCCGGCTCGCCACTAGTAGGAGAGCCCCTTCTCCCCGTGCGGCATCAGCGGCCGCACCCTTCGTACGCCCTCCTGCGACGCCCGGTCCGTCTCCTGCGGGTGGGGAGAGAGGTCGTTGCATCTCGAACGTTCTTATCCTCCTTAATATCCCTTCTTATCCCCCTTAATATCCCTTCTTATCCCCCTTAATATCCCCTATTATCCCCCTTAATATCCCTTCTTATCCCTTAATATCGATATGCTTCTAAAGTAAGCATCTCCTCACCTGTGACTTTTGTAAATTGGATGCATCTTTATGAATTACTTGCAACATCCTTAGCCTTATTTCGTCAAAATCTTCAGTGTTGCACATTATAGCCTTGCCATCACTACTTTGTCTCCATTTTATTGTTTTCCTCTTTAATTTTGCCTTCATATCACATAAATACTGTAAAATATAATGAAATGTTTACAGAAATAATTTGAAAGACTACTATTTGTTCTCAAGGCGCTACAAAGAGCTAAGTGACGCTCCCATCAGTAAAAAATAATTACTTGCTGAGTACATCATTTATCGAAAATTCGTTTTTAACAATTGAAGTACAGGTCATCATCATCATTATTCTAGCCCGGTATCACCCACTGCTGGGTCTATACCCAGACCACATATATAGGCATATAGGAGGCTTTCGTTTTTGCCAGCCTCTTCGGTCTTGTGCTTCCCTCATCCAGGTATTTCCTGCGGCTTTGGCGATATCATCAACCCAGCGCGCTTTCGGACGGCCCGGGTTTCTCCAACCTGACCATGTCCACCATTCGGTCAACGCTTTACTCCATCGGCCATCTCTACGCCGAGCCAGATGTCCCGCCCAAGTCCACCTTAGCTTAATTGCCCTATCACCGACGTCGTAGACTTTCGTCCGACGACGGATCTCGGTGTTTCGGACACGTTCGATAAGATTTATGGGATCATTCTCGTTAGATCCATAGTCTAGATCCATAATGGATCTATGGAGAATTATTTTTCCCTTTAGAACCAATTTTTAAACAGTGGATCTACCAAGAACTTTCTTTCTCTGTAAATCCATTGCTTGATTGGACCTGTTCCATGTAGTTCAACTTTCCAAGTAATGGTTAGAAATTACCTGAATGTTGAAATAAATGGAATATTGTTGTCCAATAAGTTTAACTAAAATTAACGTTAAACAAAACAGGGTTTTCATAGTTACAACTAATGAATGTCGCGAAAAACAAATGAATGTTGTAAAAAACAAATGAATGTTGTGGAAACAAATGAATGTCGTGTAAAACAAATGAATGTCGTGTAAAACAAATGAATGTCGTAAAAAAAACAAATGAATGTTGTGAAAAACAAATGAATGTTGTGAAAAACAAATTAATGTTAGAAGAGTCTTTTTCGGCATTTTAATTGGTACAGTGGTAAAATGGTGCATTGGTACCATGGTACAGTGGTACAATAGTGCATTGGTAGAATGGTACAATGGTGCATTAGTACAATGGTGCATTGGTACAATGGTGCATTGGTACAATGGTGCCAATGGTAAAGTGGTACGATGGTGCATTGGTACAATGGTGCATTGATACAACGGTACAGTTGTACAATGGTGCATTCGTACAATGGTGCATTGGGACAATGGTGCATTCGTACAATGGTGCATTGGTACAATGGTACAGTGGTACAATGGTGCACTGGTACAACGGTGCATTGGTATTTGATAGTAATAGCAGATATTGAATTGGAAACTTTTGTCTATATTTAAATAAATAAATAAATTGAAGCGTTTTCTAGGAAAGATACCTACATAATTAATAGTGAAAAAGTGTGTGCAAGCATAAGTATGTTTTACCAACAGGTAAGGTCTTTTTATATAGTAACTTTCGTGAGTTAAATTCATAATTGGTAATTTGGACCGCGACGCCGCCGCACAACCAGCTACCAATGCACCATTGCACCAATGCACCATTGTACAATGCACCATTGTACCAATGCACCATTGTACCAATGCACCAATGTACCAATGCACCATTGTACCAATGCACCATTAACTAAATAAATAAATATAAATAAATATCTTCGGGACATTTTTTACACAACACCATCTAGTCCCAAACTAAGCAGAGCTTGTGGTATGTGTACTAGACAATGGATATAATACTTATATACTTATTTATTTATTTTTGTAAATACATACTTATAATACATAAGAAACAACCAGACCAACACAAACACTCATGTTCATCACACAAATATTTGTGTTGTGTGGGAATCGAACCCACGACCTCGTGATCAGCAGTCCGATACTCGAACCACTAGACCACAGTCGTCGTCAAATATAAAACAAATACATTATACCAATGCACCATTGTACTAATGCACCATTGTACCAATGCACCATTGTACCAATGCACCATTGTACCAATGCACCATTGTACGAATGCACCATTGTACCAATGTACTAATTTAAATGCCGGAAAAGACTCGTCTAACATTCGTTTTTCACAACATTAATTTGGTTTTTTACGACATTCATTTGTTTTACACGACATTCATTTGTTTTCACAACATTCATTTGTTTTTCACAACATTCATTTGTTTTTTACTACATTCATTTGTTTTACACGACATTCATTTGTTTTCACAACATTCATTTGTTTTCCACAACATTCATTTGTTTTTTGCGACATTCATTAATTTCAACTATAAACACTCTTTTGTTAAAGTAATTTTTAGTTGAACTTATTGGACAACAATATTCCATTTATTTCAGCTTGCAGGTAATTTTTAACCATTACTTAGAAAGTTGTTGGAATATTTTTGTCCAATTAGTTCAACTGATTGAAGTTATAGTTGAACTAAATGAAATAGGTCGTAAACGGTTACTCGTGGTTTACTTGCTAGGCGCGAACCACGGGTAATGCTTTTTAAATAATTACCCATGGTTTACCTGCTAGGTGAACTACGGGTACAAAAAGTTAACCGTGGAACACCTAGGTGAACTACGTAGGTAGATCCACTTCTTCAAATTGGTTCCAATGAGAAAAATAATTCCCAATAGATCCATTATGGATCTCATGGATTTACATAATGGATCTAACGAGAAAGAAAGTTCTCAATAGATCAACTTTAAAAAAATTGGATCTAAAGGGAAAAAAAAATCTCCATAGATCCATTATGGATCTAGACTATGGATCTAACGAGAATGATCCGATTTATGCCGAGCATGGCACGCTCCATGGCCCGTTGTGCCACTCGCAGTCAGTGGACAGTTTCTGTAGTTTAATCAACAAGTACAGGGCCCGTATTATGCCATCATGGTTCCAGTGCGAGAGAGGGATGGCGCCATTCACCCTGTATAGGTCTGTCTCTCTCTCACAACGGCACAATGATGGCTTTAAGACTTCATAATACAGCCCCAGGTACTGTAGTTTAATCAGAAATTATTAACGCTGTAGTTGTAGATAAAGTGCCAAATCTAAATAGCCGTTTTTCGCATTTTTTCTATGACTGATGTAGATAGATAGATAGATAGAATATTCTTTATTGTACACCATTAACATTATTAAACTTAGGACTAACACGTAAAATAAGGGTACATTGGCGGTCTTATCGCTAATAGCGACATCTTCCAAACAACTTTTACTGAGATGTACTCGGCAAGTAATTCTTTTTTTACTGATGGGAGCGCCATTTAGCTCTTAGTAGGGCCTTAATGACTGTCCATTTAACTCATACATGGGCACAAAGTCAGCGGTGTGGCCATGAAACAACAGTAAATATGTATTGTGTGTCATTAGCCATTCATTGATGAACTGTATAAAGTTTATGCCTAATAAGCTAACAATATAAGTTAAGGGTGAGATGGGAGTATGCACTAGTAATGTATTTAATTAAATTACTTCGGGGGAAAGAACATAACCCGTGAGTGCTGCGGAGCTGCTGCTGTTGAGTCTCTGCGACTGCTATGTGTGGAGGCGGCGGCACTCACCACTAAGTACCAACAGCCAGGACTAACCTTCTGTTGTAAACACCTCTTACCACGGCGCTGCAAACTATTAACAATATTCATGTAAAAATAGAGTCTATCCCACTAGTCCCATTGTGATGTCTCGTGATGGGACAACTGCCACTATTTTGACCCAGTAGTCCCATGGGACAAGTGACATCAATATTTCGGACCCACTAGTCCCATTGTGTAGTCCCATTACACTTTTTTGACCCAGTAGTCCCAAGGGAAAAGTGACATCAATATTTCAGACCCACTAGTCCCATCGTGTTGTCCCATTACACTATTTTGACCCAGAAGTCCCATGGGATATATTCACAAGTCAGTTGAGTGAACTCGTAAAGGTTTTATTGTTTGTGATATGTTATGATGTTTAAGTGTTTATTGAGGAGTTTATGTGTGTAGTTATTAGAAGTATAGGGAATTATTTTTGTTTTAGTAGATATAAGAGGCCCCACAATCGCATTAGGTTATAACCTGTAATGATAGTTGTAAGGATGTGGAAATAAATAATAATGAAAGGTCTAAAACCAGAAATAAACTGACTTTCTCAACAGTACTCTTGTATTCAGTTGATAAAAAATACATTTACAAACGCTGACCAAAGAATATTACTCATAACTTTGTTATAAAACAAATCTGTTATTGCCATTAAAGAGAAAATCAAAATAAAATAGTTATTGAGCTGAGCTTAGTCTTTACCTTGGCCCATGATTTGTGATCTTTTCGTGGTCCAACAGCATTGAGCTGTGCCGTTATTTGCTTCCATTTCTTTTGAACTTCAAGCGAATTTTTTACTGACCTTTTATATCCCCTTAAAACCTCAGGATTCTCTTCGAAAAAAGTACATAGTACTTTGGTCTGGGCCACTGATATCTTTTCTAAGGATGAAAGAAATAAATATAAAGTAAACAAAATTTGTTGGCAACAAAGTGTTTGTTAATGCAAAAGGCTGGAAACAAAGAAGTCTCTCTCAGTATCCTTAGACTAGAACTATTTATTCAGACTACCTCGTGACAATTTTTTTTGTTCATCTCTAATAGATTTCGATTCCATTTAGAAACAGGTAAATACGGTTTTTATAGTACGACTACGACGAGTAGTATAACGCTAAGAATCAGGTACTAATAATACAGAAATACCCAAAAAACTGTTAAATTGCATTTTATATTTTTGTTTATTGTTTTGTTTGTTGAAATCGCTTCTGTCATCTGTGCTTCTGTCTGTCAATCAAATCAATACCACAGATTACTATATTAGTAGCTAGCTAATGAATACTGTCAAAAGTGTCAAATCCAGTGTTGCTACATTGAATTAGCATATGTCCAAGTCCTAAGGGGTTGGGTTTAGTTACGTGCTACCTTGCTAGGGGGGGTAGTTGAGGGTTGTAGGAGATTTTGGTGGACCTCTCCTCCATCTCGCAACATTTTTTTTATTAATTATTGAAAAATATAAATATGGTTTGAGTTTAGTGTAGATAGAGGGTTGTAAGGGGTAAAGATGGGTCAATCTTACAAGTTTTTTTTCTTTTGGAGAGAAAAAGAAATAAAAAATTCATTGATTTTTTGCACTAATCCAGCTGCTATACCAGAATCGCAAGTCATAACTCGTCAAAATCTAGGAGCGAAGGTGAAGCCCCTGCTAGTTATTGGGGGTGGATCCACTTACAAGGGTGCTCGGCGGGCGATACCCCCCCCCGATGGTAGATGCGGGGGCAAAGTCGCCATGGGACCAAGGGGGTTCGGGGGGTTAGCCCCACGCCTTAATAAATTATACTGATAGCAGATAGCTGCTAGTTAGGTTAGGTTATATTAGATCTGTGACCACACCACGAACAATCCGAGCGGTGCTGCGGCAGCGGCCGCGCCGGCGAGTGCTGTAAGCGATTTGCCAATCACTACATCATTATTTTCTAAAAATCTAAAATAAAACATTTCCAACCTCTACATTTGTGCCTACAAATACGACAAAATACATAGTTTGTATGGAAACTTGTTTTCTCATTTTCTCCTAAATAGAAGTTTCCTCGCGCCCCTCGTCATAGGGGGGGTTCATATAACCCTCCTCCTCCCGCCAACCCACACCACAACTCCGATAAGGTATAAACGCCTGAAAACGGGTTTTCAGGAAATGTTGGCATCGGATTTGTTGGCTCCTGAAACGGCCTGAAAACATGTTTCAGGCGCCTGAAAACGACGACAACTTACTCAAAATTTTGATTCTTTGATATGTGATAGAGCCTTCTCTGATACGGACTGTAAATGCATTTCAGCCTGCTGAAAACGTCTCTAAGTCCAGGAAAATCGAGATTGAAGTATTTCAGTCCACTCTACTTAACCCTCCGTCGTAACAATAGTATACCTTTATTTCAATAGACCTGTTCAATGATACCCCACATGAGAGGGGTAGAGCGATTAAAATTTTTCGTCCCTATTTGACATAATTATATGGACGCCACCAAATTAAGATCTATTTGTGCATTTCATGCACTTACGTTTGTAACTATCGTAGAAGCTATTATGCTGGCCTGTAAAGGATTAGGAAGGACGGAGAGAAAAATGTTATAAGGGTTCCTTGTAGCACTATGGACTATAAATAGTCACTAGAAGTCGATAAAATATATTTTGTCGCTATTTATGTCGCTAAATAAATAATAAATATCCGCTAGTTTTAGCGACGAAGTCGCTAATCTGGTAACACTGCTCAATGACATAACAAAATAATGTCAATGTCAACGGGCAATCAGGGGTGCGTTCAGGTATGTAGCCCGACGACGTCCGGAGCGTACTTTGGTCAAAGGGCTGCTAGAACGAGAATGCCGTTTCCTCGTCGCGCTCCCTTCATCGCACCTCAAGCCAGCTGCCCGATTTAGAACCACACGACAACCAGTTGTCGACCGATTCGGTTTGTTGTCTCGTTTCGTCTCATGATTCACGCATAACAGACCGAATCGATCGAAAACTGGTTATCGTGTGGTTCTGAATCGACCCTACCGGTTGACGCAGGTACTGTCTGGGCACGGCTGCTCCGGGAAGTACCTACATGCGTCGCATACATAGGCTGGGAGCCGACGCTAGAGTTTCATCATAGAGGGAGCTGCTTTGTGGACACGGCGCAGCATCCACTGGCAGTGTCCAGATCGGGCCGGATAGCGCTGTGAACTCATCACTGCAGTAGGCGGCAGCGATCTCTCGCTTCCGGCTGTGGCTCGTTCCTTGATCGGGAGCGAAAGCGTTTTGTTAGGCGTCGTCTCCTTCTGTGAGGAGGTAATGCTCGCGATCGCAATTTTCAATGCGCAGCCCATGAATGAATCTTCATATTTTTTCGTTATTTCGTTACATCTATGGAGCAATCTGAGTGGGCAATGAGGTACTTCTGGTATAAAAATGGTATTAAAACACAAATTTAACAAAATATAAAAATTTATTGTAAATTATTTTCAACATAAATCTCATGATTAAAATCTCCATTCAGAACTGTAATACTGCAATATCTACATAAAATATTTACTAGGAATGTTTGACATCCACCACCTATCAATAAAGGTTTATCATTATTATAAAAATATTTGATTTACAATTTACGCTTAAGTTACCTTATCCCGTAGACACTAAAAATTATTGACATTGGTGTCGATTCTTTTGCAGTGACGGCGAAAGGGGGGGGGGTGCGATAGGGGCGGTCCGCCCCGGGTGCCAAGCATCAAGACTAATTTGACAGCACTGAAATTGTTGCCATCCCTTTCTTGTATCTACTATTAGTTAAAGAGAGCAATAGTTCAAAATGAGTTTAGTTCGTGAACAAGAGAATCGACAACATTTGAAGGGTACAGGAAAAGAACAGGGAATGTCACAATTTTTTACTTTTTTATTTTTTAATAGCAATGGCAATATATATACATTGTTTATGAAACTCGTTTGCAATCGCCAGATTTATTATTATGTACCGGTTTGTCATAATAAACAGTTTCTACATCCATTGTTCTCAATAATGAACTCTAGACGCCGCTTAGCTGTACACCCCCGGTCACAACGCATATGCTCTACCACTGCATATCATACGTCACTCCGCCAATCGGAACGTCACTCAGACAGCGAGCGGCACCAATCATAAGGAATCATACCACCGAACTTTTGAGCCGGCCAATCATAACGCGCCGTCCGCCCCCCTGACCCCACCAACGTTTTACGACTGCGTTTGAATACAAAACTTTGTTTATGCGGAGTCTTGAAGCTTACTGGTCTGTGATAATGAACTAGCAACATTCCAATTTTTAAATACGTTTTTCTCTTGATTATATCCTGTAGACATACCCTGTTCTTTGGGCAATGTATACATTGTTTATGAAACTTTCGTTTCCAATCGCCAGATTTTTATTTTGTACCGGTTTGTCGTAAGAAACAGTTTCTACATCCATTGTTCTAAATAATGAACTAGCAACATTCCAATTGATTTTTTTCATATGAGTGTTTGTGTTGGTCTGGTTGTTTCTTATGTATAAGTATGTATTTACAAAAAAAAAAGTATTTATGTGTTATATCCATAGTACAAGCTCTGCTTAGTTTGGGACTAGATAGTGATGTGTAAAATGTCCCAAAAATATTTTTTTATTTAAATTTTTAAATGCGTTTTATCTTGATTGACTCCTGTAGCCATACCCTGTTCTTTGCCTGTACCCTTCATTTACATGTGTATAAAAGTTTATACCTTGATTAAAGTCTTTTGCCTTACATTACAAATAAATCACATAATATGAGCATTTTGTCTACGATGTCGTAATCACAGTTTCCCCTGCATGAAGGGTTTGAGGTACTTGTGGAAGCTCTGGTTGACGGGCTCCGCGTTGAGGGGGCTCTTGAGAGCTTCCTCCATCAGCCGCTCGTACACACGACCGTCGTACGCACCCAAAGCCGAATGCAAAATCTGGTATGAAAATTAAACACGTTAGTATATTTTTTGGCACATCAATGTGAATAGACTTGATTTGAGGTATTATCTACAACATGTAATTGAAATACTCCTAAGATATTATAATTGAATACTCCTAAGATACAGGATATTGCTTTAAGCGATAAGACCGCCAATTGTTAGTACTGTGCTCATGTTTGTTATAACTTATTTTTATTTTTATGGTGTGCAAACAATAAAGTATACTCTATCTATCTATCCTAGTTTAGGAGACAGGGTTTCACTAATTGCTTATCATCATCATCATTTCAGCCGAAAGACGTCCACTGCTGGACATAGGCCTCCACCAAGCATCGCCACAACGACCGGTCCTGCGCCTTCCGCATCCAGCGGATACCCGCGACCTTTACCAGGTCGTCGGTCCACCTTGTGGGGGGCCTACCCACGCTGCGCCTTCCAGTACGCGGTCGTCACTCCAGAACTTTACTGCCCCATCGGCCATCCGTTCTGCGAGCAATGTGCTCCGCCCACTGCCACTTAAGCTTGGCAATTCTTCGGGCTATGTCGGTCACTTTCGTCAATTGCTTTTACCTTTTGACAAAACAAAATCACGGAATAAAGAAAACAAATGGAAGTGCCTTTACGAGTACTTAGCACGGGAAAAAGTGTCGTCAAAATCACACATTTACACCGGAAATAGTACATTATAATACACAAAAATTATGTATTATGTAATTGTGTATGTGTAAGTATGTATTTACAAAAAAAGAGTAGGCATATAAATATTATATCCATTGTCTAGTACCCATAGCACAAGCTCTGCTTAGTTTGGGACTAGATGGTGCTGTGTAAAAAATTCCCAAATATATTATATTATTATTATGTGATTACCCAATCACATATTTAAGATTCAAATTAAGCCTAACAATTATATAATGTTTATTTTAAATTCAGTCCTATTAAAAGTTGTTAAAATTTTAATTATTTTATTGATATATATCAAAATTGAACGCATAACGGTGATATGATACACCTCTATGAGAATAATTTTACGTTCCGCTGTAGTTTGTTTTTACACGTTAAAATTTCACAATAAGGTATAATCTAGAATTTCACGTAAGCGTTCAAGACACCGTCGTGTCGCAGCGCTCAATTAAGCGTGATTAAGTGAGTGTTGGGCACTTCCATCTTGTTTTCTATTCCGTGATCAAAACCAAGTATCAATACCTCATCACGTAGATCGAACGCGTCGACGAGTCCGACGGCGTTGGGTCGCAGCTTCGTCAACAGCTCTTCATACCAGTACTGTAGCTTTTCGATATCTCGCTCCGAAATTGATGTAAACTGTTTAGAGAAGTATAAAGTTAGGTACAGAACCAAATGAAAAGTAGTCATTATAGTGTGGGACAGTGTTTTACTTACAAAAAAAAACGAAAAAGTATTATACAGGTGGAGTTTTGAAAATAGAGCTGGAGGACCAAGGGCCTTACTCCCGTCTGGATAGTTCTGTATCAATCGAATTTGAATTCGAGCTAGTGTCAATTTGTACTGCATTCCTCTAGGAATTGACATTAGCTTGATTTGGTTCAGAGCTCGAACCAGTCGGGAGTAAAGCGGGGAATTGACTAGATGGACTTGCCCGCGGGCATACCTGTTCTGGCGTGCCCGGCGCCACAATACACTACACGGACTTATCAGTTCGCCTTTGACCGGCGACGCGGTTGGTTGTGCAAATTACGATGACAACGCAAAGACGAAAAATTGCAATAATTAAATATTGCTAGATGAAAAGAAAAATAAAATCGCAATTCACGCAATTTAGGCTTGTAAGAATTTCGTAGGGATTCAATTTTTTTTCTACGAATGCCATTTCAGCTTCGGGATGTATTTTCTTACATTTTTCAATTAAAAGCTAATAGGTAGTATTGCGTAATTCAGAATTCATAAACTCCTTTCTTTTGACCTCCTTAAACATGTATATGTTTTGTAGACAGCTATAAATTCTTCCCAAAATATTTTATTATCATTAAAACTCATTATTAATCAAAAAGGACCATCAACATTTAAACAGACGTCTGCACTGGTTGCTGCCGCTCTTGTGTCTGGGAGCAGGCAGCCCGCGGTAAGCATTTACATTCAGACATGGTGTAATAAGATGTTTCACCAGGTATTCTCTTCCCGCAATGACAGCGCGATGCCTCCAAGCTACGTCACGATCAGTGCTGCCATTGATTGATATCTATACTATAATAAAACTGTAAAGGTCGAAAAGTCTGTACATTGAGTTTTTTTTCGCGAAAACCGGCTAGGGGGACTAGAAACAAGCTATAGAACACGAATCAATCGTTTAAAAAATTTATGTCTGTCTGTCTGTTTGTTACCTCATCACGTGAAAACGGCTGAACGGATCGTAATGAAACTTAACATTTGTATTGGTATTAGTCTAACTTAAAATATAGGGTATGTTTTATCTGGATCGGTTGAGTAGATCCAGCGATACAGCTTGACCCCTCTATTGTATTAAGTTGCATACAAAGTAGAGGTCATGATTGTTGGTTGGATGCAGGTTGCAGGTTCGTAAAAATACAACTGGATTCTATTAGTATTATAGAAAATATAGAATAACATAACATAGCCTATCACTGTCCCGCTGCTGGGCATGGCCCTCTTCTTGGAATGAGAAGAGTTAAGGAACTGGATATTGTTAGTGTAATAGATTATCATAACATAATCAGCTCATTAGGTACCTACTGCCCCACTGCTGGGCACGGACCTCTTCTCGGAACGAGAAGAGTTAAGAAACTAGAAAATATAGAATAACATAACGTAGTCAAGACAGTAGTGGGACAGTAATGGGTTAACCCATTACTGTCCCACTACTGGGTATGGTCCTCTTCTCAAAGTGAGAAGAGTTAATGAACTGGATATTATTAGTATTCTAGAATAACATAACATTACCAGCCCATTACAGTACTACTTCTGGACACGGGCCTCTTCCCAGCATAAGAAGAGATGTGGTTAGTGTTATAGAATAAAATAATCAGCCCAATTACTTCCCACTGCTGGGCACGAGCGTCTTCTCAGAATGAGGGAGTTTAGGGCTAATTCCATGAAATTCCATCACCTTAGCCGGTTGGTTGTAAAAACAAAATATAGTATGGTCGGTAAATAGTGTAATCGTCTGTGTAGGCGCTTATATGTATATATTTGAAGATATTGTGTTCATAATTATGACACGATGTTATTTCCGACATCCACGCGGACGGAGTCGCGGGCACAGCTAGTCTTCAATATACTTGGGGAGATTTTTGTTCATAATGAATATAGAATAAATTCCTAACTAGCCTAACTATTTGTTATCTCGTGTTATTCATCTAATTAGTTAATAAAGGAAACTATATTAAATTACTAGTTAAAAAGTGATTCTTTATAGAAGAAAGTAAATGAAAAACTGCATTTTGCTCGGGTAATTTATTTTCACAAAGTGGCAGCACATCAAACTGACAAGTGTCACGCTAACAGCCCGCTATTGGCTCCACGGCCGATGACGTAGTACGGAGGCAATCACGTGACCTAGCTGTCACGGGAAGAGACTACCTGGTTTTATTATACCATGCATTCAGACATGTCCGTGCCCGCGCAGTCAAAATGAGATCGCGCGGACAAGCAACAGGCAGTCTGCCAGACCGCCCGCGACGATCCTACACTGACAGACATAAGGACAGACCTATAGTAGCGAGGCCGGCGGACACGCCCGCAGGCATGCCCGCGGGCAAATCCGTCTACTCAATTTCCCACTTAAGGCCCCAAATCCGAAACTATTGGATAGAGAGAAAAGTTTCTAACTAGCAACCTTGTTAAGTGGTGCAATTGCAATAATGTAGGATGTGGTTTTTTTAACAAAAAAGGTGACGACGGTGAGTGACGATATTTAATTGATCGTCCGGCGCACCCTGGGCAGTCAGCCCCGCTACCAACTTGCTGACTGGCTAATCTTTTCCCCACGACATGAGCTATTATCATTATGTAGCTCGTGTCGACACGAAGAAGAAGAAGAACAAAAAAGGTTGTGTTCGCTTTTGGTGCTTAAAATGCAGGTTTTGTTTATCTAATCACGACTCCTTTGACGAATTTTCGCTTTACGCAATAGTTTCGGATTCGTCCCGCCAATACTATTTTCAAAACCCATCCTGTATATTTTATGAAGGAGTTTAGACTTTCCGGAACGTATTAGGTACGATTGACTTGTGTCAAAACGCTCTTTATAGTGTAAAAAATCAGAATATTTGGAACAGGTCTTTCTTTTGTGTGATGACGCGACATATGATACTTACTCTGAGCAAGTCGCCTACTCGTTGCAGCGCCCAGTACACGACGTACAAGTCGACTAGTTGCAGCAACACTTCGCGCAGTTGTGGCGACGCGTTCTTCACTTGCCGCTCTGTTTCTTCAAAGTACGATGATAGTACGAACACGCGGCAGTGGGCCTGAATTAAAGGAAAATATTACGTTACTTTTCAGTTTCTCATTAGGTAGGATTGTCTGTATTCTGAGGATTTTAATAGCAAAAAAGCCCTTTTTGAAATGTGCTGCCATCTAAAGCTTTCAGCAAACAGTAATGCTTTGACTGATTTTAAAAGTTTTTATGTAAAGTCTGTGCCAATCCAATTAAATAATTGATGTAATTGCCACTTACACAAAGGACATTGCCCATTATCTTAGGAGCTTAAGGCCCCTCAAAAAAAAATTGCTGTCACGGTGGTTTTAGTCTTATTTTGTAGACCAAGAATTATCTTTTATTATTCTGCAAACGATTTTAATTTTTTCACCCTGGTTTAAGAGAAATCTATTTTTTTCCAACTCCTTAACTGATTGATAAGTACGCTCCGTGCATCTTTGGGCGATATAACTGAACGCACCCATAAGGACATCCAGAGACACATTGTATGGTGTTGCAAGATATAATTACTTTGTTAATCGATTTTTGAAATCGATTTTGTAGTATTTTTTAAATAATAACATTGCAAGCTTTTAAGTTTTTGGTTGTAATAATTAATATCGATTTTATAAGTAATATTTCAGTTAATTTAAAATGAATATAACAATATTTACAATAAATGCATAGGTATTTTAAAGCTAAGAATCATCTTATTTTTCTGTACAAAAAGATTTCAAAAATATGTTTTGCAATTTCTTTTGATTTGACGTCATATGAGTGATTTTTTATAATTTTTAACTGATTTACGCTTGCTAACCGAAATCTAAAGATATAAATTGTGGAAAGAAAAAATAAGAAATCAATCAATCAAGATAAGTTTAGCATTTGAAACACAGTAAAAGTGAATTCATAGAAGTATCACTATTTAGAATCGATTCCGATTATTTGTTGAAATAGTCTGATATCTGGCAACATTTTCGTTTGGTTTGAATGGAGGATATACTTACGATTCAGTTTATTACATATTTATTATGTCTTTTAATGCTAGGGTGAAAGAAATGTTGATAAAGAACAAATAAACATGAAAAAATAAGACATAATTTTTAAATAACATACAGTTTTGACATGGCGCCAAAAATGGGCCCATCCGTGGGCATTGTCCTTTAAACTTTACGGACATGAAAACTAAGTTGAATTCAGAATGACAAAAACAGTTAAAATGGTCTTAAAAATATTGACGTTGCAAATGAAACTGATGTTTGTGTCTTGATAAATAGGGTTTCTTATCCGAAATCATGTAAATTGTTAATTGGATTGATATAGACTTTAGGTCTTAACTAACACAAACTGAAACAACTGTAGACTCGACTAGTAATAATTAATATATTTTCTGCAGTAAAACATTCAAATTGACATTACCAATCGATTCTATAGTTGATATTAATTGATTGACCCCCAGTTTCCGAAAGGCTGATCAACGCAAAAATTAACTAATCAGCTGTCAAATCTCAGGTCAAGCGATGTGATTGGTTGTTAACATTTTTTCCGGCCAATCACAGAAGCTGACATTAGATTTGACAATAGATCAAATTGATCAGCCTTCCAGAAACTGGGGGATAGAGTATTATTTTCAGTATCGAGAATGTATAAAAACTCTAGAGTGTACAGTCGACTGCATGACAGCAGTAACACTTCAATTCGAAAACGGCCCTTACTGCTTACGAAATAAAGATGCTGCTAATGTCAAAGTGTTACCACCGACGTGCGGTCGACCGTTATACATATATTTTACCTCGGAGGCCTGCGTGAGTTGTACGGAGGTCATGTTCCACGCGTCCTCGTATGACAGCCCGCTCTTCTGACGCTTCTCGATGTTCGCCACGCATAGTGAGATTTTACTGTAACGGTGATAATTAAAATAATGTAATTGTTAAACAATCGAGTGTTAATATCATCGTAAAATTATTTTTTCGTACATACCAAATAGAATGACTGAGAGGCTGAAAGTATACAACATGTAACAGAATGAACGCAAGACCGTGGACACCCCAATTAGATTATTATAAATATTTATTTATGTACACACAACACATTTTATAATAGATAACATACAGAACAAACACTTGAGCACAAAGGTACTGCTTATCTCTAAAAGAAATTTCTTCCAGCAGACCTGCGACAGGAAAGAAGGATAAAAGAAAGACGTAGACACAGTGTGTGACATTAAATACATACTAAATATAAACATACTTACGATAATAAATTATAAACTACGTAAACATACCTATCCCAATAAATATATATATATATATAATAAATAAAAAATATTATATTATAATCAACACCGAGAGAATAAAAAACTTATTTAATTAGACGATAAATGTACTGTGGAAAGGTAATGTTCTTTGACATTTTTCTTGAACACAGCTATAGTTTTAGAATCACGTATTTTAGGAGGAAGCAAGTTCCACAATCGCACTGCATGGTCAGAAAAAGAATAGGAATAGAAGTCAGATTTATGGCAAGGGATTTTAAGAATGGTTCTAAGGTGGGATCTACAGGGAGCGTCGAGGTTACACATGTAGGAAAATCGTTCTCGAAGGTAGTGAGGACACGCAGGGTTGTGAAGAATGTTGTATAACAGACATAAAATTCGAGTATTCCTACGAAGACGGATCGGGAGCCACTTGAGTTGCATGCGGAAGTGAGAAACATGGTCATACTTTCGCAGACCGAAAACAAAGCGAATACATAAGTTCTGCAGGCGCTCAAGCTTGTTTAAAAGCTCCTCTGTAGCATCCAAGTATCAGGCATCTGCATAATCAATAATCGGCTGAATAAGTGTTTGGGCAAGACAGATTTTAGTTTTAAAGAGCATAGCTCTGAAGGCATTTTAGCGAGTGAAAGGAAAAGTGCGCCTTTCTACTGACTTCATTAACTTGAGAACGCCACGTAAGATTAGAGTCAAATAGAATACCAAGGTTCTTAGCGGTGTAATGACGGGCGTTAGGTATCGAATTAAAGACGACTTGTCGGGTCCAATACGTATAATATACTCTCTGTTCTTACAAGCTACATACACTTAAATAGGGAAGAGGTGCGTCACACACTACAGCGGTGTCAGTGCTATACTATTTGGTATTACGTTAATTTTTATAAAAATCACTAAATTACATGGTTTTTAGGCATCGGTCGCAGGAAGTGGTAGTTTTGTTTCGTTTGCCGGTCAAATTTCACTTCGGAAACGGAAACTTTTAGAACGTTTGTGAATACCACCGCAGGACAGTTCGGCGCATCAGTATGACGTCAGTGCGGTTACGAGGCAGTTGTATTGTTTGGCATCCGGCACAGCATGTCATATTGAAAGCAGTTCTATGGCGGGCCCACCGTCAAAATGCTTTAAAACTGCCTGCCTTTTAGTGTGACGTCTGCCTGCTTTTGGTTTGTACGGGCCTTTTAGTTTAGTACTTAACAGTTAGAGGTGCCGATTCTCTTGTCACAAAAATCTCTAAACTAGACTAAAAATCACCTAAATTTAGTTTAGTCCTGTCAAACGACGTTTTCTATTCTGAAATTCATTTTAAAACTAATTTTTGGTTTGACAGGACCAAAATTAGTTTAGTTATTCAACTTAGTAGAAATTGACATTTTGCTATTCTGTAATTGACGTTTTTCACCTAATATTAGAAATGTCAACCTAAATCTGACTATTTTTAGAAGGCATCAAAATACATGTCGACTATAATTAGTTATCAACAACTAAAATTACAAAGCTTATTTTATTCATTTTTATAGTTTTTAGGTAGTTTAAAATAAATAATGGATGCCTACTATGTGGTTGCAGCTGTTGTAGATTCAGCAGAAAGGTAAATTGTTCATAGAAATAAACAATGAAATTTATAATTTCGATAAGAAGAGGTACCTATATAATCAAAGGATAAGAAGTGATTTTTGTGTTGAACATAACATCTATTTGTAAATTTTATCCATAAACTTATTTTACTGTAAGTTTATGATTTTATCACAGTTATATATCGCGACTTATAATTTGTTCCTAGCTTAATTCGTAATAGTCTAGTCTGTTTCACTTAAATTCCAGTGTTGCCGGCAATCAAACAAAGAAAAGTCTGAAAGTTCTGAAACCGAATCAGAAATTACCCGTTTTGTGTAATAGTATTTTTTACAATAAGTATTGAAATCAATTATAACGTTACGTTTTTGTTTATCTTTTTTTTCCTTTAATATATTACATACATAGAATAATAACTTATGTCTTAGGCTTATATTCAGAGACGAATCTACGCGTGAACTCATGCTTCCAACTGTCAAAATGCAGTACTATTTCGTTTGTCGTCTTAATATAAGCCTAAAAATCGACGTATTCTACAATCCAATTGGACGTCGCAATTTAAAGTGACATTCAATTATATCATTTTATGCTATTAATATGTGTCCCTAAAAAGCCTGAATTCACAAATTTTCCCTCTTTTGGGGAGAAAGTCTCCATGTTGGTAATCCTGCGTGGTACTTTTTAGCTTCTATTCTAATCTCATTCTAATCAAAGACATTTCATTTCATTTTTTTTTAGTATAAGTAACTCTATGATTCTAATTTATTCAACTTTTTTGAGAAATTTCGTGTCCCGGGTGCTAGAACTTTTTAACCACGTCTTTAAAAAGGGAAATTCCAGCTTTTTAAATTAAAGAAATAGTTTATTATTGTGATTGCCCATGGAATTCAAAGGTCCTTGCGTATTTTGCAAATAGCTCTGTTTCTCGTTGTTTAAGATATACAATATGATACGCTGCAATAATAACAATATATCTCCTTTGATAGGTACTCTTAGGCCCGTATTACAGAAGGTTCCTCAAGTACAGTTTAAACTCCAATCACCTGATCACTACTTTAAGGATAGAATCATTGCATGAGTATCGGTCTTATTCCAGAACGGTACCTAATTATAAACTTTAATTCAACAACATAACACACGAATTTGACCTGAATTAAAATAGAAATCTCTACTCAAGCGTAGTCTGGACCAAACTAGAGTGATTGATTACAGATCAAATCTCTTCTCAAATACCGAAACAGGTATAAAATAAAGCTAAACTCAGCTGAACCGTGATCAATAAATCTCTGCTTGAGGAACGTTCTAAAATCAAAGCTCAACTCAAAACTAGTTTTAAACAGTGATCAACGCTTGAGAATCGTTCTGTAATACGGGCCGTAGAAAATAATAACCTAGCTCTTTAATCTGATCACATTATTCCAATTTATATATTTTATTGAAAATATAAAACAAAAATGTACTTTATTTCGTGACATGATTTTTTCTTCTTAATTTTAATGATAAACTAATAGTTCTAAATATAATTATTATTTAATTTCCTTCTGTTTTTGTGAACTTCCGGTCATTCCATTCACTCTTTAATAAATTTTTTAAGATGTACTGGTAACACCGCCAATTCAACTTAGATGCGTCAAACTCAATTATTAGAGCTGTCAACAAGTTTTCTAAAATAAGAAAAAGATAAACACAGAATAAGTTTTATGATTTTCTAAACTAAAATTTGTAAATTTTAGTTATAGTTAGGTTTAGGTGGGTGTACAAGAGAATCGGCACCAGAATGAAGTTTTTTTTTGTTTTAGTTAAATACTGGGTGTCAGGGAAACGCTTCCGAAAACGAAGATAGGTGGATAGTGCTGATACGAAACCATAAAAAAACTGCGATTCTTTTTTTAGATTTTTTCAATTTTTTTTGCAAATTTCATACGTAACCAGCTTTGAGCAGTTAAATAAAACTGATTTGCAAAAAAAAAACCATTTATTTACATAATTTTTTAAAGTTATGTAATTCAGTAAAATATCAGCTGGCGCTAGGGGTGACCGACATCCGCTCGCATACGCAGTCCGTGTCGTAGCGAGCGTAGGTAGGTTAGGTAAGCGCAGCATTGATCCCGAGTTTTGTACGCTTTACATTGCGGGTTTGCAAAATACCAAATAACAATGAGTATAAGGCTAATGGTTATTGGTATTCGATTGTTTAGGTAGTATAATAATAGCCTTTCCGTTTCGGGAGCGTTTCCCTGACACCCAGTATGTTAATTAAAATATGTTTTGGTATAGTTCCGACATAGCCCGAAGAATTGCCAAACTTAAGTGGCAGTGGGCGAGGCAGTAAAGTTCTGGAGTGGCGACCGCGTACTGGAAGGCGCAGCGTGGGTAGGCCCCCCACAAGGTGGACCGACGACCTGGTGAAGGTCGCGGGAATCCGCTGGATGCGGAAGGCACAGGACCGGTCGTTGTGACGATGCTTGGGGGAGGCCTATGTCCAGCAGTGGACGTGTTTCGGCTGAAATGATGATGATGATAGTTCCTTACCCGGCAGCGATCATCTGGAAGCCGTGTATGATGCCCTCGATGGAGTTGTCCCAGGGCGGCGAGCGGCGCCCCGCGCCCACGCGGCCCAGGTAGCCCACCGTGGGGGGCAGCTCCGTGCCACCCACCGCCTGCGTCCACGCCTTCACCAGGTACCTGGTGACAAACCAACTGGTTACCACTCATCTAGGATTTATTTCTGGTAGGCACTATGGCCAGACAGGTAAGGAGTGTCTCCTATAGGACTGCATAATACAGTGATAGTGCGTGTAATATTTTGCGGTATTATGCCTCTACTTGGCAGTGGGCTGGCCATGTCTGTCGAAGGACCGATGGCCGCTGGAGCAGACGAGTCCTTGAGTGGAGACCGCGAATCGGAAAACGCAGCGTAGGGCACCCCCCGCCAGGAGGACCGACGACCTGAAGAAAGTGGCTGGGGGGGACTGGATGCGGAAGGCGGAGGACCAAGTGTTGTGGCGCAACTTGGGAGAGGCCTATGTCCAGCAGTGGACAGCGATAGGCTGAGTTGATGATGCCTCTACTTATGTACGCAAAAACAAAAGCCATATCATATTAATCATCCAGCTCCTGGTTTCATTTGAACTGTCTTTGCTCCCGCCCTGGATCCGCCCTTCTCATGCTCAGTAGCTCAATAATCTCTGTTTTTTGGTACTTGTCTTTTTAGTAAACATTCTTGGCATGTCTTTTTAATGCAATTCGTCAATAATAATTATTAAAAGACATTATGTAAACAATTTTACAAACCAAATAACATATTTTTACCTTTTTACATGTGCAGAACTAGTAATTATACTTTTTTAGTAGTTATTTGAATAAATAGACATGCCAAAATTGTTTACTAAATAAGACAAGAGAGAAAAAAAATCGTTTAGAGTGCCTTGAGTTAGATTCCGGAACACAGACCAGTAAGGTACAAGACTCCGCATAAACAAAGTTTTGTATTCGAACGCAGTCGTAGAACGTTGGTGGGGTCAGGGGGGCGGACGGCGCGTTATGATTGGCCGGCTCATAAGTTCGGTGGTATGATTCCTTATGATTGGTGCCGCTCGCTGACTGAGTGACGTTCCGATTGGCGGAGGGACGTATGATATGCAGTGGTAGAGCATATGCGTTGTGACCGGGGGTGTCCAGCTAACCGGCGTCTAGAGGCTTACTGGTCTATGTTCCGGAATGAATTGCCCGAAGAAGTAAAAAGAAAAAGACAAAATATTTCGTTTTATTCTTCGAATGTTTTTTTTCACCTTGCAGTCTGCAGCAGCAGCACAGTGTTCTCTCCCTCATAGGTGCAGGCGGCAGTGACGTGGCCGTACGTGATTGGTAGATTGGAGGACAGCATGTAGCCGTGTCCACCACACGAAAGACGGCATCGCTCCACACACTCCGCTGCGTCAGATGTGGTGACTGCCTTCAGGCAGCACGAGAGAGCGTGCAACTGTGAGAGAAAGAAAAACATGATTTTAAAACTAGCTTAGATTGTTTACGAAATAAGCGCTTTCTTTGAACAGGAACCAGATAAGAATCCTGACAAGAACCCTTACTGGGCACTGCAAGCTGAATGAACACCTTCACAGGATGGGTCTCAGTGATACCACAGTTTGCAGGTTTTGTCGCGAAAAGGATGAAACGCCCATCCATATCCTATGCGAGTTTGATGCAGTGCACCACATGAGAAGCCAGCATCTTGTAGGCCACGTCATCTCAACGCAGGAGATCAGGTCCTCCTCCCCCAAAGTCATAGTCGACTTCATGATTGATTTGCAGCTTGGGGAAGTGCTGTAATGCTGCAAGAGGCGTCACAATAGATCTTACCAGGTCGCAGTGGCTTAGGGGGCGTTCAAGACCCCTACCTCTTTCCTCGAATAATAAATAATAATAATATATTGTTTTAAGAGCTGAATAAGGAGTGATATGGCTATACTGACCACAGAAATAGATAGAGATAGAATGGTTGTAATCACAATTTTACTTGCGATTCATGCGTGGCAACTTTCGAACAAACTACGCCTTACATATTGACGTCATAACTTTTTTTTAAATTAACTTTAATCAAATGTACTTTACAGCTTTTGTTTCTGCAGTTAAAAAAGCACAATAAGGCATTTTTGCAGGTTTTTGTTACATAACATAACATCACGCCTGTATTTCCCCGAAGGGGTAGGCAGAGGTGTATGGTACACCCACATTTCGCCAGTTATGTTATAGTCCCATTTAATAGGGGGCGAGCCTATTGCCATTGACCGGGCACAAATCCAGACTCCGGGCTGCTACTGAGAATTTCCTAACGAAAAAACCCAATAACACTTTGCCCGACCCGGGAATCGAACCCAGGACCCCACGCTCAGCAGTCGCGCTTGCAACCACTAGACCAACGGTTTTTGTTACGGTATTTACAGAAACAAGTCATAAGGCGTACTGAGAAAGGCTTTTAAATGCCCTGCACTATGGTACAGAGTGTTGGCACGCGCGCCCTGCCCACTTTTCCATTATATTTCTGTGATACTGACTTTATACAACATGTACGGTAGTAAATATTTTATATGGCCCACCGATGTATAGTCAGAAATCTTTCGGGTGAACCACCATTAAGGCTAAAATCGCTTGCACTCCATGTTCGATGGCAGCCGTAGGTACATGTAATGTAGCAGGATTCGTTCAAGGGATTTCGTCGACAAAATGTAACACCGTGAAGGATCGTGACCGTACCTGCGCGGATGAACTATTGAAATATCAACAGGAAATTGGTTAACCAATCAGAAAGCCGGTATCTTTATTTCCAGGCACTTATAACCCTAACGCCTTTAAAGCTGGAGTGAATCGGCACCTAATAGGTTTGCTCGCTCCATCGTCGACCACATACTGACAAAGCAGTCTAGATTGCGGTCAAGAGCAGATCGATATATCATTTTTAAAAAAGCACCATCGCTGCTTGCCTAAAGTCTCAGCCGCTGCCGCTACAATGACTTTCAGTGTTCAGCTTGTGAGCCAAAGACATTTAAATTAAATCTCTTTGGTGTGAGTTTAATAGAAGAAGACGGCACGGCAATCAATTTTAATACCTTATGGGCATTGCATAAGGTTGTTTTTTTTATGTTTCGGTTGTTATCGTCGATCGTCTTTTCGTGTCTGTGCAGACTAATGACAGTGTGGTTCCGGAACCACAACTCGTGTAACCATGTTGTTCTTCTGAACTGCTTATCTACTACGTAGTACATATATATCGATGTCTTTTTCCCACGGCATGAGCTATCATTATGTAGCTCATGTCGACACGATAGAAGTACGGCATGAGCCCTGGATTCACCCTTGTTATACACACAATGTCCACTCACCTCGGGCAGTCTTTCCAGGTCACCGGCATCCAGTTCTGCGGTGACGTTGTTGTACATGTTCCAGATCCACTCGGCGCTCAGCTGGAACGCGTGGGCCGTTGCTATGCCAACCATCAGCTTGTGCTGTTGTGTTAGGTAGTCCAGGATTTGTGGTTCCGGTTCACTGGAAAAATTATAAAGTAACATAACGCCTGTATTTCTCCGAAGGGGTAGGCAGAGGTGTAAAGTACACCCACATTTCGCCAATTATATTGTAAGTCCCATGTAATAGGGGCGAGCTTATTGCCATTAACCGGGCACATATCCAGACTCCGGGCTGCTACTGAGAATTTCCTACTGAAAAAACCTAATAACACTTTGCCCGACCCGGGAATCGAACCCAGGATCCCACGCTCAGCAGTCGCGCTTGCGACCACTAGACCAACGAGGCAGTCAAAAAAAAAGAAAAGAAAATGAATCAATGAAATGAAAATGTCAGGAAAAATGATAACAATCAAAATTGCATTTATTCAATGTAGGCTAAAGCCAATTAGCGCTTAATGAACGTCGACAATAGAGACAGCCGCCCTTCATCGCAAAGGCACAGAATACCTAATAGTACTAACGTACAGAACGGCCACTCACCACCCCCTGCCAATTTAAGATTCCTCGCCCGCGACCCGCACCCGCCCGCGGTTTTCTAATAATAATAATTGGACTGCAAGATAGCAATGGATGTCAATCGCCAGTCGCTATACAAGCACGCCATCTCTGAGAACTACTTAGCATCCATAACATGCGTGTGTGCGTTCGTATACAGACGTAAACTTGTGTATGTAGGTGGTGCTGGCAATTATACCAGGCCCCTCAGAAAGTATTGCGAAAAAAAGTTTTTATATATGGGAGACTGGCCAGTTATAATGTTTTTCGAAAATATGATTGTTTATAAGTAAAAATAAGTAAGTTCCAATTTCAAAATTTCCCTCCACATTTTTTGCGAGTTAATTCAAAGTATTGTGTCTCACTGAAATATGGATCTGCGCCGGGAACATTTTAGAGCTATGATTTTATACGATTTCAAGTGTCGCCTGAAACCGGATGAATCGTACGATAGACTTCAAATGGCATTCATGGATGAAGGCCCTTCCAAGGCAACCGTGTATCGTTGGTATAACGAATTCAAGCGCGGTCGACCAACTTTGGGGGATGACGAAAGAAGCGGTCGCCCTTTGACGGCTGTTACCGAAGAAAACGTGCTAGCAGTGAAAAATTTAATCCAAGACAATAGGCGAATTACATATCAGGAGATTCAACACATATTGAAGATTGGATCGGGAAGCGTTCACGAGATTCTACACAGCCATCTTCGCGTGAGGAGGATAGTATCACGCTGGGTGCCGCACAACCTCACCGATGCTCAGAAGCAGGCCCGGGTGGAATGGTGCCGTGATATGCTTAACAAATTTGAAGCAGGCTCGTCTCGGCGTGTTTACGACATCGTTACAGGTGATGAGTCCTGGATTTATCAATACGACCCAGAAACCAAGCGCCAGTCGACTGTTTGGGTGTTTCAAAATGAGCCAACGCCTACCAAAGTGAAGCGATCTAGAAGCGGGGGTAAGATTTTGATCGCTAGCTTTTTTAATTTGACTGGCCACTTGGTATCAATTCCCTTACGGGATCAAAGAAGCATTAATGCCGAATGGTATACTACCAAATGTTTGCCAGAAGTTTTCTCTGTTATAAGCAACAAGCGACCAAACACAGGGCTCCGCGGGCTACTGCTCCACCACGACAATGCACCTGCGCACACCGCACTCAAAACGAGGGACTTCCTGGACAGCACGCCAGTCAAACTCCTGGGTCACCCTCCTTACAGCCCTGATCTAGCACCGTGTGACTTCTTTTTATTCCCAAAAATAAAAAATCAGCTCAAAGGGATACAATTTTCGTCGCCGGAAGATGCGCTGGCTGCGTTCGAGCAGGCTGTAAACGAGGTGTCTGCGGCGGACTGGAAAAAGTGTTTTGAAAACTGGTTTAGGCGCATGAATCTTTGTATAGAGGCTGGTGGAAAGTACTTTGAAAAGATTTGATAAAAATATATGTACGTATAGAACAATTTTTTTTAGTTTCGCAAAACTTTCTGAGTGTCCCACGTATTGTATTGCGTGACAGAGGTGTGGCTAAGGTTAAGATAATCACAATGATTGCTAAACTTTGAATTTCTTTAGTTCGACGATAATCTTTTCGCATAATGTTAAAATTATGTTTAAATAAAAAAGCTAGGTTTGGCCTACTAGAGATGGTTATTTGGCTTTAGTTCTACAGAGATAATGGTGTCAATTCTTTTGTTCATGAACTAAACTTATTTTAAACTATCGCTCTCTTTTAGTAATAGCAAATACAAGAAAGGGATGGCAATATTTTTAATCCTGTCAAAAAAAAATTTTTAATTAGTTTATGTGTTCCACTTCTTCGTATTTTTTTTACACTAAAAATCACTACTAAACTTGTATGGAAATTTTATTTCCAAATAATTCCTTCTATTGCTGATTATAGGTTATTGAAAACGTAACTAACGTTTTTTTTTGAAGAAAGTGTACCAATATATTCTTTTATAAAGTTTTGATACTCTCAAAACAATTTTTTTCAACTCTTACATTGAGAGTAATATAAATAAAAGTTTGATAAATCGAAAGCAACTTACTTGGGCTTCGGCTGCGACTGCCTCCTGACGGCGGAGTACCGCGTTGCTATGGTAACGGCCTTCGCGATGTAGTTGCACATGTCCTTCACTATGACCACGCGCACGAACATCATCGTACCGTACGTCAGCTTGGAGCTCGGAGACTTCACGTATGTGCCGTCCTAGAAACATTATATAAAATATTAACTGGCTAAAACTACATTTATGTGTGTAGAACTACATTTATGTGTGTAGAACTACATTTATGTGTGTAGAACTACATTTATGTGTGTAGAACTACATTTATGTGTGTAGAACTACATTTATGTGTGTAGAACTACATTTATGTGTGTAGAACTACATTTATGTGTGTAGAACTACATTTATGTGTGTAGAACTACATTTATGTGTTCCAAGTTTCAACAGAATCGGTTAACAGGTAAGAATTCAGTGGGTGAACAAGCAGTCATCCCGATTTCCTACCCTTAGGGGTGGATTTTGATTTTCAAATTTAAATGGGACCAATTTCGAGATATACTCTATCTACTAAGAAAAGAATCATCAAAATCGGACTACTCTGTAAAAAGTTAAGCGTGGCCATTCATACAAAAAAAAATATATATATACGCGTCTAATTGAGAACCTCCTCCTTTTTTTCGTAGGTTAAAAAAGATTCCTGCTTTAAATTATAAGAGCTTTTCAACGCACTTTTTTCTGTACAGGAGTCGTTGAAAACTTGAAAATCAAAGATGTTTATTCTCTTATTATTAACACGACTAGCGAAAGTAGCGAAGGGTTAGGAGGTTGCAGAAATTTATTTTTACCAAGTTTCGTGTTATGGAAAACGTTGAAAATCACTGTTAAAAGACTGACTGACTTAAAAAAGAGAAGAATTCCAGACTAGTAGTTGGCAAACTTTTATGGTTTCGGCACCCCAAAAGTAAAAACAAAATATATTTTTATTTTAGGGAACAACACTGAACTCAATTCGCTGAAATTAAACATTTTGAGCTGTTTCGTGGAACCTTGACTTCTCTTCAACCGAACCCACTTTAGGAATCGCTGTTCTATCATCAACTCAGCCTATCGCAGACCACTGCTGGACATATGCCTCTCCCAAGTTGCGCCACAACACTCGGTCCTGTGCTTTCCAGATCCAGGACCCCCCAACCACCTTCTTCAGGTCTTCGGTCCAACTGGCGGGGGGGCGCCTTACGCTGTTAAACCATTTAAACCATTTATTTTGCCATTTATACACAAAATATACACATTACATGCAAAGGTAACAGGACAAATTAATGAGAACACAACATGCATACAACATAATATGTGTGGCAAGGGATCCAGCTCAGTATTTGCTGTGCATGTAGGTATGCACAGCACTGATTTTCAGCTGGTCCCTCCCATCTGTATATCTTAAAAGTGAAATTTACGCGCACAAGAACAAAAAAAAGTAAATGAAAGAAGACATCTGACATCAAATACCTAATACAAAAAATGGAATTTTACTTCGAATTTTAATTTTGTTCTATACCGCGGAACAATTTTATTACAAAGCTTCGTGTTCTGGATATTTGAGGGAGATATTCCTACAAATTGCGTTTGGCTATAATGGTTTGAAGGCAGACGCGTTTAAAATAAAACTAAACTATACTCACTTCCAAGACCTGACAGTTTTTCATCAGCATATGTTCCCTCGGTATTCTAACGTGTTCGAAGCCCAGGAAGCCATTGTTGGTGCCGTTCATACCAAGCTTGGCGCCTATCTCGCCAACCTTGATACCGAGGAGGGGCATGTGGGTCTCTTCGTCTCGCAGTTGGACGATAAAGGGGTGGATGCCGTGGCATTGGCCGTTGGAGTAGAGTTGGGCCATTACTATGCAGTAGTTGGCTGTGTGGGCCACTGGAAATAAGAGGATTTTATACGCAAAACATAAACATTGTACCATTTATTATTTGAAAAGAGTATCCATGGATATTCTTGCCGGCTCTTCGCCATAGGACCAACTTTTTGGAACAGTGCAACTAGATTCTTAACGTTTTGAAAGTGCATGTAAATAAAATACGTCCACGATGCATGTGTGTTATTTGAAATAAAAACATATGATATTAATTGAATTTGAATAAAATGCTTCACGATTATTACGATATTCTCAAAGTTTCATCATTTGATTTTCATAACTTGGCCGATTGCAGTAACACATACTTTTGTAGTTTCTACAGCAGACTACACAAATTCTCTCGACAATTTTTTTGAAATAAACACGTTTTGGGAAAGTTATCTGCTTTACGGCCAAAATTAATATCCAATCTATCCACGATTTGGCCTACTAGAGATAGAAATTTGACATATTTTGTATGCAGCTTATGTCAAATTCCTATCTCTAGTAGGGCAAATCGTGGATAGATGGGATATTAATTTTGGCCGTTAACCAATATTAAAATGCATGTCCTTATCTGTGGATTTACGAACCGTTAAGAGGAAATGCGGGTGGTCTTTTCTCCATACAAACACTCTCGACTGTTTTCTTTCTGGTTTATAACCCTAGAGCATGGCGCTAGAGCAATGATTTTTTACCGTAATGTATGTCACTATGTTTTCGTTTTTGTTGATAAATTATTTCTAGAAGACCTCAAAAATTCTCAAAATTGCCTATTTCGACTGCTGTCTACAGAAGTCTAGTGTAAAAATTCGACAACTATTAATGAAAAAGGAAAAACATAGCGACACAGTAAATATTCTTCTTACTCAGTTTATGAAATATCTTTTCAATTAGTCCAGTTTCGGAGGAGAAAATAGTAGAGAGCCAAACCTCGAATGATGACTTTTTTACTAAGGCTATTCAGTCGGAGCTCTCTGCAGTTGTCCGTATCGCACTAATTGGATGCCGAGCGCTCACAAAGCGCCAGCGATAGTTTCTTTAAATACCTAATTTTCAAGTCTCTCTGACCGTATTTCCTCTTAAGATGTTTCGAGCACTGATCGAAACGAGGGAGCGATACCTAGTATCAGTTTTTACTAGAAATTTCGTGTGAAAAAAAATCGTGAGTTTAATATCAAATTATTAGAATCTTCGAGAACTTTGACACATAATTTAATCCATGACAACAGATAACAGCTCCCTATTACAATCAAAACAAACGTTATCGAATTAATTATACTATCACATACTATAATGGGCACATTCTATTCAAAGATAAGCCCGATGGCGAGTCCAAAAGTAGTGATTTCAAGAATATTTGGAAAGTTTCATGTAGCTATCGACTCTAGGATATAGATAACAAATATATATGTGATGACATTTAGACCGATATCTTCATAAATGTATGTGTATTTAGTTTTGATAAGGGTGTATGTGTAATCTGTTGTGTATACAAAAACGGTGATTGCTTGAACTGGACGAATCTTATTGTCATGTCGATGGACAACAGAAGGACAAGGAATGTCAGTATTATTCAGTTAATACGTGATGCACATTTGTAGTTGTGATGCGCCTAAGAAGAGTTATCTCACGGACATCCGAATAAAAATTTATGATGTAGGGTACCTAGTCAATTCTTGGTACACGATGCTATAGGCACAGAACACCTAATAGTACACACAGCTACACATCAAGCTGTACATTTCCAGTATAAGCTGACCTCGCATTGTATAGGTTTTCTTTACAACGCGAGGTCAGCCTTTACTGGTTTTGTACAGCTTGATGTGTAGCCGTGTGTACTAACGTACAGAGCGGCCACTCACCCCCCCCACCCCGCCATCTAAGATTCTTCGCACGCGCCCCGCACACGCCCGTTGTTTGTATGTTTGTATGTATGAGTTTGTATGTTTCGGCAGTTAGACTACACGATTGCAATGGACGTCAATCGCCAGTCGCTATACAAGCACGCCATCTCCTACTACTGAGAAGCGCTTGGAACCCAGTCGGCATTACGAGCGGCGAGCATTCCTAACCTCCACGTGTGTTTGCGTTCGTATACAGACGTAACATTGTGTATGTAGGTGGTGCTAGCATTTATATTGTAATGAGTGTCCGAGGTGTGCTATAGGATAACATGGGCCTAAAAATTCAGAAAATAATACGTTATCATAACACTTACATCCCCCTGGCCACCATTTGTAGGCGGTGAGGGTGGGACTGTGCAGTACGAACTCCTTGGTCTTCGGGTCGTATGTAGCCGTCGTCTCCAGACCGCGGATGAACGTGCCGTGCCCGAGCTCAGTCTGCAACAAACAATTAATGATTAATTTATTGTTATACTTCAATGATAAAGTGGTCACAAATTAGCTTAGAAGGTAGAATTTTCTATTGACATGAATTTACTTTGACAAGAATACGAATACCTTTAATCTCGGGTTGGGTGTCACTTCAGCTGAGGATACATACGAAACTAGTAAACTATAACAGCTACAGAGTTGAAATAAATATATCTTTTCTCAAACATGCTTGGAAATTCGAACATTATTTTGACAACCTTCTTCGAGATAAATCGGAAATGCTGTACTGGTCAACAACATGCGAGGATCGGCCAGCAATGTTAGTTTGAAAATCCATCTGTTCTGTTGAGCGGCCAAATAAATTACTATGAAAGAAAAATAGCAACCAAGGAGGTTAAGACTTTCCTTGTGGTCGTTATTTGAGTCTCATGAAAATTCATGAAAAAAAAACCCCTGACGGCTGCTGTAGTCCAAATTCAAATTCAAATGTTTTTTATTTCAAATAAACCTAATTACAGGTACTTTTGAAACATCAGGCTCTAGTTGCACGGTTCCAAATTGTGGGTCCTATAGAGAAGAATCGGCAAGAAACTCCATGGATACATGTCAACTCCAAAATACACCCTACGCAGTTTTTTTAAATTTTAAGCGTGTCTTGATTGGTCAACATAGATAGTACTGTACAAGCACTGACAAGTACTGATAAGCCTGTAGCAGCCATAAAGGTATTATACTGACGTAATAGAGACACTGTCACCTAATTATCACGTCACCGAAAGCGACATGAATATATGTGCGAAATTGACACGTGTAGGAGTGATTTTTAGTGATGTGACATGGACGTTATTGCATTATCGATATATTTCAACCGGCCGGGCCTTACTTTTAAGGAGTGGTAGTATTTTAAAACTGCTAAGCTATTAAGTAACTATTGTTTTAAAATTACAGATATTTGAGACATAATTTTATTTGTTTTAAAAGATTGGAGTTACGCAATTAAGGGTTATATTATAATTACATTATTAATGTCACGAAGGTAAGGAATACTTATGTAAGAAATTAAAAAAACCAATTAATCATCATTTCAGCCGTAAGACGTCCACTGCTGGACACAGGCCTCCCCCAAGCATATATTGGGGGGATATGCCATAATCGCCACGCTTGGCAGGCGGGTTGGCGATCGCAGTTGGTTGGTTAAATACTCAGAGAATGCTGCTGCCCATCCTCTGGTGAATCCCTTAGTCACCTTTTACGACACCCATGAGAAGATATAGGGTGGTGCAATTCTTTACGTCCGGCACCACACGGAACATTTTACAATTAATCATATTAGTTTTAATTAGGTGTATAGAAAGGTTTTCAATCCCGGAACAAGTTCCTATACACGATTCCGGAATTGGTCAAATTATTGAATTTTTATGAAAAATTACAATATCTATGAACTTGACAAGTTTTCTTGTCCAGTCAACTTAAGTTACACATCAGACTTATACATTATAATTTTATCGACTTAGATTTAGAAACATCAGTGTTTCGATAATTTCTAGTTATTAGTTAGTTTTTATTTAAAATAGGCAAAGAATTAAATGTCGAGAATTTAGTTGCACGATTACAAAAACAAAGATATAGGATCTTTGTTTTGGAATCGTGCAACTAAATTCTGAGGATGAAATTGGAGGTGGAGCAAGAACCTGGCCATGATTTTCGATTCGATACAGACGACCGAATCATATAAAATCAAGAATCTATCTCTTAGCATTCGCATACTTAACAATCTAGCATTTGCAAGAACCCATTTTCAAAATATGGTATATTTTTACAAATTGAATGATCACATGAGACTTTCCGTCTTCATGTCTCAGTTTGGCGAACCGACTTGCAGTACCATTCAGGTAACAGACTAGTTGGTATTGCAGTCGTTATGGGCAAAGGTAACCGCTTAATATTAGGTGGGTCTTTAGCTCGTTTCGCCATCATATAACATGAAAAATAAGTGTATAAAACTTTTTTGTTGTATTTTTTGTATCTATGAGATTTGTTTTTAGTAAAAAGGACCTATCTGATCAAACTTAAAGCCGCGGATAGCAACCTAGTCCCTTCCATGATTAAGATGCTCTATGAAGTTTCATGGGAATTTGTATTCCATGAGAACAGCAAGACCAGTGGTTTCTAGCAATGATGACCAAAGAGCCCAGTTCGCGCGCCGTTAATACTAATGATCTCCCGATATACGTGTGTGGTCATATTTGAAGAGCTTATTTATTGAGTGCTATCGAACAACTTTTACTACGAGGTCAACCCTGAAATCTAATAAAAAACAGCTATTCCCTACATTTGTGTTCACACGAATCGACAAAATGTAGTAAACAGCGGATTTTTTTTCGCGATTTCAGGGTTGCTCCAGTTATAATAATGTACTCTGTGGTTGCTCCCATAGTAAATGTTGTTCGTTATGATGAGTTTTTATTTATTTTATTTATTCAACCACAGGTACATTTTCTTTAGCTTTAATTTACTAGAAAACTCACCAAACTATCAAGTTTAACGGCGAGATGCGCTCATACATATGTATATTATCTTACCCTTACGTAAACATGCAACATGAAAACAAACTTAATTAGCAACAAATCAAACCGTAGGTATGGATCGTTGGTGATTTCAATAAACAATACAGTTATCCTTAACATATCTACTGCAAACCCTGTAATTTTTTCGAGGCTTTCAGCTTTATTTTTTATTGTATAGGATGGCGAAACGAACTAAAGGCCCACCATATGTTAAGCGGTTACCTTTGCCAATAACAACTGCAATACCATCTAGGCTGTTACCTAAATGGTACCGCAAGTCAGTTCGCCAAACAACATGAAGATGGAAAGTATCATGTGATTGTAATTACACCGGCACCCGTACCATTCTGACCGAAACACAGCAATGCAAGCATCACTATTTGGCGGAGAATAGTAGATACGGTGCTTATTCGTTTTAACATTTGTGCCCATCCATTTTTCTTTAATAACAGCATTTACAGGAAATCTGGAAGTTATGAAGTTAGCCGGTCAATATTTTACAGCATTTTTAGCCCGGCTGCACATTGTCATAAAATAGCACCGTATTTACATTTTAATATGTCAAAAGCAGACATACGATTCGGAAAATTCTGTCAGTCTGCGGGGCTGGTACTAAAATTAACTGTATAAATGTAAAATAAGCATTATGAAAGTAGTATTGTCCTGCAGATACTTACCTGTGAAACGTCTCTTTGCCATAGACGTACAACATACTATTATAACATCGTAAAAGTACAACCATGGTATAGGTTCCGGTGCGTCAGATTGTTTCTGTGATCAATGAATGAATCATTGTGATTTCCTTGCAATGTGCGGCCGGACTAAATCAACCTTTCAATACTTTCAACCGACTTCAAAAAAAGGAGGAGGTTCTCAATTCGATTGTATTTTTTTTAAAGCAGTAAGGGACACTAACTTGTGACAAGTATGGTGCTAGGTAGTACAAAAAATATATGATTGAAACTATCGACATATCGATATATTTTGAGCAATCCATATGCGAAACGGTTTCATTTTCACGTACACAATATTTTTTTATCTAACACATAATTATTTAAAATAACATATTATATAGAAAATACGGTATTTACTGCATGTTATTAATGTATTACTAAATAATTTTAAGAATAACTTCTATGAAAATAAGCATTATGAAAGTTGTATTGTCCTGCAGATACTTACCTGTGAAACATCTCTTTCTTTAGGTTAATAATGTAAATTACACAGCAGTATAACACAGAACACTACACCAATACGATTATTGATATTAATTGAATAAAATATAGAACGATTGTGAAATAAATCATAAAATAATACGAGATTATATTTTGATGGGACGCTATGGGAGATTACAATTTTCAAAATCGGTTCTACTGACATTTTATTATGTCTCTTTCTAGCATATAGGTTTTTTCGTAAAGATCGGTATCTCAGTCGCACACTGTAGTGGTCTATTACGTTAGTATAGAAATGTCTTTGGTAGCAGCATTGAGCAACACGGAATGCAGTTGCTCTATGGCCTGTAGATATGTGAACATATAAATATGGTATACAACGTGTTATTAAAATAACTGAAAACCTCTTAAGGGGTCATTGGACTCATCAGTATGAACAACTTTTAATACGGGACCAACACTGAAATCGCGAAAACAAAACAGCAGTTCCCTACAATTGTGTTCACATAAATCGACAAAATGTAGGAAACAGCTCGCTGCTTCGCGTAAATAATGACACAACTAAAAAAATCAAAATTTTAATAAGTACACAAAACGAACGATCATTTGATTCTGATCGCTACGTGTACTTAATTAAATTTTGAAAAAAAATTAGTTGTGTCATGACAAACAGCGAGCTATTTTTTTTTCGCGATTTCAAGGTTGATACCAAAGTGAAAGTTGTTCATACTAATGTCCTCCCGGCCGAATTTCGGTCACGGCGGCCAATCTCAATGGAGACTAGCCATCTGCGCGGGACAAGTGTGTGCGCAAACACAGGTGCACTCTCTATTCCCTCACTCTCATAATCCGATGGGACGGCAATTCGACACGACCGGAGAGAGATCAGGCGCAGGACCAACGGCTTTACGTGCTCTCCGAGGCACGAAGGGGTCTCGATGTGTAACGAAACGGTCACCCATCCACAGACTGACCGCGGCTAGTGCAGCTTAACCTTGCAGATCGTACAATGCACACGCTTGCTACTTAGCCACGAGCCCCTTATTGTTCATACTGATACATTGACCCCAAAAGACAGTCACAATTTTTGTTTGGATGGTTTCTAAAATATTTAAGTATGCTTACTTGTGCGTAAGTGCCTATGATGTCAAGGTTGAAGGCCCTGCCGATCCAATAGGCCTGTTGTTCCACCGAGGCCTGTCCCATCAGCGTCGGTATGAACATGACGTAGTGTAGCGTGAGGGGAGACCCATCCTGTAGGATAGCTGAGCCGAGGGAACCGCCGAGGATAGCCCTGTTGATAAATCAGATTAATTATTAGTCAAGAGTATTGGCGTTTAAGGTATAACGCTGAAAATTGCATTGGATATCAGAGATGCAGCATTCTCCCGTTTCTTCTTCTTCGTGTCAGTGGTACGTCTGATCTTTTGTCAGACTTGGCAAGCCCAAAACTTAACTTTGCAACCTCTACGGCGTTATCAGTGGCGGGGCAGAGGCCACTTAAGGTGCAGGTGTTGGGGCACAAAGGACAGGATAAGAGGTTCTCCCGCTGCATATTGCTTACTGCGTGTGTTTAGACTCGGCCACAATAAACCATTCTGCCATTATCATTTTTTTATACAATCTTTTTTTTATAGAATAGGATGGCGAAACGAGCTAAAGGCCCACCTGATGTTAAGCGGTTACCTTTGTCCATAACAACTGCGATACCACTTAGGCTGTTGCCTAAATGGTACCGCAAGTCGGTTCGCCAAACTGAGACATGAAGATGGAAAGTCTCATGTGATTGTAATTTCACCGGCACCCGTACCCTTCAGACCGAAACACAGCAATGCAAGCATCACTAACCTAACCTTATTCTTTTATACTAAACCTCTTCTAGGGGTCATTGTACTAATCATTATGAACAACCTTTACTATGGGACTAACCCAGAAATCGCGAAAAAATATCTGCTGATCCCTACATTTCGTCGATTGGTGTTGACACAAATGTAGGGAACAGTCGACTTTTATTTCGCGATTTCGGGGTTAGTCCCATATGATGATGATAATGTTAGTATTTTGGTATTGAAATGAGATTCAACTACATCACAGTCTTTCAGAGATTGGGGGTTTGATTATAATAGTACAGTAGCACACATTTTATATGGCCCACCGATGTACTATCAGCAAACTTTCCGGTGAACCACCACAAGGCTAAAATCGCTTGCGCTCAGTGTTCGACGGCAGCCGTAGATACGTGTAATGTAGCAGGATTCGTTCAAGGGACTTTGTCGACAAAATGTATCACCGGGATGGATCGTGACTGTACCTGCGCAGATGACACAATTTAAATACGCGGGAAATTGGTCAACCAATCAGAAAACACCATCGCTGCGCACCAGAAATCTCAGCCGCTGCCGCTAGAGTACGGAAGCGTGTGAGCGAAATAGAAAAAGCCGTCACTGCAATCAATTTTAACACAACTCCTGGTCATTGCATCAGGTTGATTTTATTAATACTTCGAGTGTTTTCGTAGATCGTCTTTTCGTGTCTGCGCGAACGTAGATTGAAGACGCGCCTTATTTTTTGTGTCGTACTGTACATGTTATGCAAGTCTCTTCGGGATGAAGTCGTAAGCGCCAAATTGTATGACGATTTTAAACCATATTTCTTTGAATTTTAGGCCGTGCTCTGAATAAAAATACAGATTCACACAGAATGTTCTTTCTTAAGTCTCGTATGATTTGCAGTATGTTGTGACGTTTAAGGTTAGTGCTACTGACTATTAAACTGATATAATCAGCTTAATGCTATGTATATTCTCTCCTACAACATAATTTACTAACGCGGCGAGCATTGTGGCGATGACCTTCTTATTGTATGTTTAAGCATGCAGATATAATCAACATTTTGTTTTTCTAGGCAGGTTTTTTTATATTATAGGATGGCGAAACGAGCCAAAGGCCCATCTGATGTTAAGCGGTTACCTTTGCCCATAACAACTTCAATACCACCTAGGCTGTTGCCTAAATGGTACCGCAAGTCGGTTCGCCAAACTGAGACATGAAGATGGAAAGTCTCATGTGATTGTAATATCACCGGCACCCGTACCCTTCAGACCGAAACACAGCAATGCAAGCATCATTGTTTTGCGGAGAAGTAGGTACGGTGGTAGTACTTCCCCGGACGAGCTCTTTCACAAAGGAGCTCTACTACTACTAAAAGGACAGATTGGCAGATTCTTTATCCACACTAATATGATAATATCTATAGGTACTTATAAAGATAAATGTCCTGACTGACTGATTCAGTTTTTCATACTTTTAGTAGTAGTAGAGCTCCTTTGGTAATTGGCTTGCTTAATAGCTTGGATAATCCAAGGTAAAAACAAGAAGGACTAGGGTCTATACTTGGATTCGATGGTCGGGAACGGGAGCGCTTGGGAAGGCGTCGTCTCCTTTTGCGAAGAGGTGATCGCTAAGGAGGCGGCGGAGAGAGTTCGAGAGGCGATTACCACCCTTCCCTCCCGCAGAAGGCTACCTGAGCGTCGCAGGAGGGCGTATGCCGACCTCCAGCCACCCTAGGTGTGGGCCTGCGGGCGGCGGACTTGGGGTGGCCCGCCGCCCACCAGTCAAGAGGAGGGTGCGGCCGATGTGGGTGCCGCACGGGGTGAAGGAGCTCGGCTGTTAGTGGCGAGCCGGGACCTGCTGGGGACGGTTGGGCGAGTAGTTTCCCACGCCCCTGGCCAAGGGTCGGTAGAGGAACACCGTGGTGGTTTTTAGTCGGTAAGAGTCCGACACTGGCTCCGCCTTCCCCGGGCGGAGTGCGTAAGGGTCTATACCCGGATAAAACTAGGTTTACCCGTTCTTCTAACATTACCCGTAACATTATAGAAGAAGAAATAGGACTGAACTCTCCCTCTCATTCATTCTTACCTGAAGTTTTCCATGCCAGTGTTTTCTTCTTCCTGCAGCCTCCGAATCAGCTTGAACAGCAGACATGCTTTCTTCACAGCTAGTTCGTACTTTTCTTTATGACTCAGGTACTCTGACGGTACTTCTTCGATGTGGATGCCTTCTTTTAGAACTGTCTCCTCTGCAAACAAAGTTATATTGACATAATTATCATAAAACTTTATTTGTTTCGGGTAAACCGTGGAAACAACTTCCGTCAGCGGTTTCCCCAAACAAATTCGACATGGGAGCCTTCAAGATAGAAGCATTCTTTTTAAAAGGTCGGCAACGCATCGGCAACTACTCTGCTGTTTCGGATGTCGTTATCGACAAATTTTATATGGGTATTTAACCAGCGCCACTTTGTGCGTATTTGGAACTAAACAAGCCCCATACAAATTTTGTCGATAATTACAAGATAACTATATGATACTGCAAAAAATCATGCTAGGGGGCATAGCTCATGCATGCTCAGGTGACAGAGGTGACCCGCTTGCTCGTTTGCCCCCTATATTATAAAATAAATTGCACGTTTTGTAATAACAATATTGATACTTAGGTACCTATAGATTATTAGGAAGATCGTATGGTAATGATAGGTAATAAAAACTTTTTAACAAAAAATAAAACCGACTTCAAAAACCTTAACTAAAAAGTAAAAAATAATCATTATATGTATTTTAAAATCTTAACATAAACCAAAATTTTGAAGGCGGCGCGTGATTTTCATGTTCACATAAACTGTTTTTTTTTAACCGACTTCAAAAAAAGGAGGAGGTTATGTATTCCGCGGGTTTTTTTTTTTTTTTACTATAGATATTGCGCTCGACTGTTCATTACATGACGCAAAGGGTCAATCATGCGCCGCCTTCAAAATTTTGGTTTATGTTAAGATTTTAAAATAAGATTTTTATTTTTATTTTTTTTTTAACAAAAAATTGAACCGACGAAAAGTGAAACTGAAAAGCGAAAAATAACTAATTATGAGTCGGCGCCAAACGAACTTTTAACAAGCACTCCGCTCGGCCACTTGCAACTTACACGCACTTTGCTTGTTAAAAGTTCGTTTGGCGCCGACTCATAATTAGTTATTTTTCGCTTTTCAGTTTCACTTTTCGTCGGTTCAATTTTTTGTTAAAAAGTTTTATTGTTAAAAAGTTTTTATTAGTTAAGGTTTTTGAAGTCGGTTTTGTTTTTGTTAAAAAGTTTTTATTTCATACTTTTTAGTTTTTTTTACCTTTGCTATCCCACTGCTGGGCAAAGGTCATGTTCTTCCAAATATCCAATCACTATCGTGAAAAAAAAACACGCATATCGGCCAAGAATTCTCAGAAAAACGAACCAATGAGCAGATCATCTAGATAGGCGAAGCTAAAATAAACCGATTTATTGAAGCTGGTTAAAAAACTACTCAACCTAAGTCAATAAAATTTATATGGGACCAGCGCGCGGGCTTCCTCTACCAAATAAAAAAATAACCAGATAAATCGGCCCACAAATCTCGGAGTAATAGGTGTACATAAACGAAAAAAAAAAAAAAAAAAACCGTCGTATACATAACCTCCTCCTTTTTTGAAGTCGGTTAATATTATAACGTATGGTAATAGTATTTCTACAATTATTATTTATTCATTAGTTTATAACATAAATATCTAATGTACTTGGTAATATCAATTAACTAATGGTATTGATGAACTATTGAAAAAATTCTATGAATGTATAAATTCTTGTTCTGTGGTATAAATAGATAATGAGCCTGACTATGATTCAGCTGTTTTTGCTGAAAACTTGCATACGTATTACGTAACTAGGTATCTACTCAAGACAGAGTCAGACATTTTTGTTCTGCTTATCACGTTTCGATTCATATAACTTATTAAATTAAGAAAATTTTTGGTTCGAATTGTTAACGAATCCCAGGACGAAGTCCTCATAAATAAAATGAATTTGCGAATAGAAATGTCCCCAGAACTTGTGTCACGTCTTGTTCAATAGTTCAATAGGGCAGGCAGAGGTAGGATTTCGACCTCAAGTCTAGTAATGATGATCGTTTGATTTGGTTTGAATTGAATTCTTACAGAAAACATAAGATTTAATACATTATATTAAGATTATTAAGTAACAGAAGACTTGAGTTGATATATTATGCTCGTTTATCCACAACTAAGTGAACTTGACCCTGATTAGCAGTTGTAAATTAAGTGGTCTGCGTGAAGTAACTGACATATATACAAGCTGTTATTTGCACACAATATACAACATACATACATATTATCACGCCTGTTTCCCATTGGGGTAGGCAGAGACTATGGATTTCCACCTGCTACGATCCTGACACACCTCTTTCGCTTCATCTACGTCCATTAACCTCGTCATGCATGCTCGTCGGTTTAGAGTACCCTTAACCTGGCATTTTTTGAGAACGTCCGCGATTTGATCGCGATACGTTCGCAGAGGTCGTCCCCTTCTAACTCTTCCATCCACACTCGCTTCGTATACTTGTTTCGTCAATCTCCTCTCGTCCATCCTCTCTATATGTCCAAACCATCTTAAAATACCTTTCTCAATCATTGTCACTACATCTTCTTTCACTCCACAACGCTAACATAATATACAACGTTAACATTTTTGGATACCTAGTCCAAACCTGTGAAATTACAATCACAGAAGACTTACCATCCTACCTCTTACCTCTTCAGTCTTTCAGAGACCTCTGTCTCATGTATGTGACTCTGTCGGCAATGCCGTATCTGAACGATGAAATGTTAGAAGCTCTATTCGAGAATAATCGTTGCTTAAAGTATTGCGAGGACTTGAAAAAACGTGAAAGCAAAGCAAAACTTTAGTTATAAACCAATTATGGAAAAACAAGTTATATTAACATATGTGCGTGCTATTAGTAGACCGCATTGAGGTCGACCTTTGGTTCCTGATGTCACTGAGAGCGTGATGTGAACTGCTCAAACTCGGTCATATTTAGACTTGTACGTTTTTATCACTTCGTCTTAATAACAGTCAGAACTTTTTAGTTGTTTTTATCAGTCAAGGCTTTTTTGTAATCCACAGGGATGTTGCCATTGGCATGCTGACGTCACTCGTCTATTAACCTGTTCTCCAGTTAGCTTCTTTTTTTTACTAAGTCACATGTTTGAAAAGCAATGACGTTTTAATACAAGGAGTTATAAACTGCAAGTTGCCCCAAACAGCACGGAAACAATTCACCTTGGACATAGAATATACATATACAATTTGTGAGTTCTTTGACCCTTAAGGCAGAAGCGTGACGATAAGTTATTATTAGGTATCATCAAAATATCCACACTGATATAATAATATAAATGCCAGTGATTGTATCGGTCTGTCTTTTTGGATATTACACTTACACCTAATTGGAAATCTTTCTTTGTTTGCTTGTCTATTAACTACGTACCTATAACGTTTCGGTGGTTTAGCGGTAATGTGTTCAACCGCAGATTGTGAGGTCCTGGGGGTCTACTCGCGTTTGACGATGTTCGATTATTAGTACCATTCATCGCACAATTTGCTACTCCGCTCAACCATCGTTACCATATCGCATGCGATAATCGTGTTTTGACGTTTGTTTTTCTGATCTACGGTCAATCACATACGGTTCATACGACTATGAACCGTAGTCTATCTTTAATGTAGGCACATTAAATAAATAATATATAAATAATAATAATAATTGTAGATAATAAGGCTATTATCTCCTTATCTCGATTGTATAGGTAACAGTCGGATCGAAAGTTCGTACTTCGTTTATCGTTCGTCAAATACGAGTAGACACCCTGGGTTCGATTCCCGGATCGGGCAAAATGTAATATTAGTATTTTCCTGTCAAGAAAATTTCTCAGTAGCAGCCCGGAGTTAGGAAGTCGGCGGTGCTACACCCCTGTGCCTCGGAGAGCACGTAATTGTCGGTCCTGCGCCTGACCTCTCTGCGGCTGTGTCGGATTGCTCGGATTATGAGAGTGAGGGAATAGAGAGTGCACCTGTGTAAGCGCACACACTTGTGAACATATGTCCCGCGCAGATGGCTAGTCTGCGTTGAGACTGGCCACCGTGAATAACGTCTTAGTCCAAGCTAAACAGCTAAGCCGAGGCTAGACTAGTCTAAGTTTAAAGCAATTCTGACCATTTTTGGCTGAGAGATAACTTAGCATTTGAAGAAGGACATGGGATAAAGTCATCAAGTGCCTACTTAAGTACGTATTTGATTTTTGGTCAGGTTTGTGCTGGACATCAATGGAACTGATAGGTCTACTTATATATCTTTACAATAGTATGCATGTAAGTATATTGGGTTCGAAAGTTTTCGCTCATCAGTTAGAGAGGACCCATCTGGTGAAACTGAAAGTAGCGGATGGCAAAATTGTCACCTTTAGAGGTGGATCTTAGGAACGAGATGCTCAATGAGGTCGAAAACTTCTATGGGCATTTGTATTCCACGAAAACGACGAGACCAGCGGTTCCTAGCAACGACGACAAAAGAGCCCAGCTCACGTGCCATTACACCGAGGATCTCCCGGACGTTGACCAGGTCGAGATTAGGGCGGCCCTCGAGCAGCTTAAGAACAACAAAGCTCCGGGCGATGACGGAATTACTACTGAACTCTTAAAAGCAGGCGGGGCTGCGGTCCTGAAGGAGCTAAAGAGCCTGTTTAATTCCATCATCCAACAAGGCTCTACACCGGAGGCATGGAGCGGGACTGTGGTGGTACTGTTCTTCAAAAAGGGGGGATAAAACCCTACTGAAGACCTACAGACCCATCTCACTCCTGAGTCACGTGTACAAGCTGTTCTCGAGGGTCATCACGAATCGTCTCGCCGGTAGACTCGATGAATTCCAGCCACCAGAGCAAGCTGGGTTTCGAAAAGGCTACAGCACCGTAGACCACATCCATACTGTTCGGCAGATCGTACAGAAGACTGAAGAGTACACTCAGCCGAACACACATTCATACAGCGGCATTCGGCAACCTTCGCCGAGTCTTTTTGTTGCCTATACTGCAATGTTTGCAAGGTCTTCAACCACTGCGCCCTGCCTGTCATGACTTACGGTGCTGAGACGTGGACACTGACAGTTGGGCTAGTCCACAAATTCAAAGTCGCTCAGCGAGCTATGGAGCGAGGTATGCTTGGAGTTTCTTTGAAGGATAAAATCCGTAACGAGATTATAACCGAAGCAGAACCGGAGTGACCGAAATGCTTGTAGGATCACTAAGCTGAAGTGACAGTGGGCTGGCCATGTCTGTCGAAGGACCAACGGCCGCTGGAGCAGACGAGTCCTTGAGTGGAAACCGCGGATTGGCAAACGCAGCATAGGGCGCCCCCCGCCAGGTGGACCGGCTGAAGAAGGTGGCTGGGCCGACTGGATGCGGAAGGCAGAAGACCGAGTGTTGTGGCGCAACTTGGGAGAGGCCTATGTCCAGCAGTGGACGGCGATAGGCTGAGTTGATGATGATGACATGTGCTGTATGTGGGATTACTTATATGGGCTCGAAGCATCCCAATGTGCTATGTGCAATGTGCAATGCAACGGCTAGATGGATTTAAAAAAAATAAGGTTTTGTCCTAGCAGCAAAAAAAAGGTAATAAATTAACATAACAACATAACATAACATCACACCTGTATTTCCCCGAAGGGGTAGGCAGAGGTGTAATAGTACACCCACATTTCGCCAGTTACGTTTTAGTCCCATGTAATAGGGTGTGAGCCTATTGCCATTGACCGGGCACAAATCCAGACACCGGGCTGCTACTGAGAATTTCCTAATAAAAAAACCCAATAACACTTTGCCCGACCCGGGAATCAAACCCAGGACCCCTCGCTCAGCAGTTGCGCATGCAACCACTAGACCAACGTGGCAGCACGGTAATAAATTATTGTATTGTAATTATTGTTAAGGTCTTGAAGGAGCCATTTTATTATTATTAAATATTTTATTTAATAACTGAAACTGAGCTGAAATATAAATAACTATCATGTCATGATTTGGTCAATTAAATAGGTTTATCTAAAATATTATTATCAATATTGTATTAATGATTGATTGTGCATGATAAATGGGTTAAATATATTTTAATCTAATCAATTAATGTTCAATATATTTCTATTACATGTTTACATAACCTAGTACCTAGTACCTACTCATTGTAGTGGTCATTATAGTTTTTTCACGAAGCATGGGTATGGTGACAGGTGTCAAATACTTGTTTTTTGGTGAAATCTCTTTTACACTTATTCATAAGGTATTGTTCCATCCTGCTGTCACCATCCCTTGCTATGTGAAAAAGTTATAGGATATCTATGTTCACTAAATGGACTTAATAATACAGGGTGTCAGGGAAACGCTTCCGAAAACGAAATGCGATTCTTCTTTCAGATTTTTTCATATTTTTTTGCATTTTTCATTATGTATGAGTTTTATTTAACTGTCCAAAGCTGGTTATGTATGAAAAATGCAAAAAAAATATATATGAAAAATTCTAAAAAAACAATCGCATTTTTTTTCGTGGTTTCGTATCAGTAATCACCAGCACCTATCTTCGTTTTCGGAAGCGTTCCCCTTACACCCAGTATACATACAGAGTGATGATAATGCCTACTTCATTATCATCACTCTATATGAATATTATTATTGTGTAGTAAATAAGAAGAGACCAGCTAGAATCGGCCACCTGAATAAGTTAAATAAAATAAAATAAATATCAGACTGAATGTGGAAGGCAGAGTCCGTTTAGATTTTAACAAAGATCAACCAAAGACAAAGTAATAGTAACAAGTAAATACAAGAATTTAGTAACATTTTTATCTATACTAATATTACAAAGAGGAAAGATTTGTTTGTAATCAATAAACTCTGAAACTATTGAACCAATTTTAATCATTCTTTCACCGTTAAAAAGCTACTTTCTCCAGAAGTAACATAGGCTATATTTTATATCAGTACATGGGCGTAGCTGTGGGAAAAGTCTAGTTACAAATATAGAAGTGGGAGTAAAATGGTCAAGGGACAAAACAATAGCAAGGACAAAAAGACAATGTTCCGAAATCATGTACTAGACTATAATAGGATAAGACAAAATAATTGATTTAAATTCCTTTCCGGTTTACAATAACTTCAACATGACATATCAGAATTCATACTATCAATACAAATCATGTTAAAATATTATTATTGTGTATTTATAGAGGAACAGAAGCATATTTAGATAACAGAGGGTTCAAATGTATATCAAACTTTGTACTTGTAGTATCTATCTCATAATAACAATGAGACAAAGGAAGATTCCAAAACTAGTTATCATTTTTTAATGGTTTTCATTAATGTTAATCTACTGACATAGAATTTCCCAATTTATGACAAAAATTACTATGACTAGTTAAAAAAAAATACTTGGAGAAGACCTACCTACGACTCCTTATTTATTTAAAACTCCTAAGGTGGTATCATCATCATCATCATAATTCCAGCCGAAAAACATCCACTGCTGGACAAAGGCCTCCCCCGTAAACATAAACATTGATGTTATTATTGGGGGAGACCTATGTCCAGCAGTGGACATCCTTCAGTTGAAATGATGATGATGATGTTTGTTATTCTAGTTTAATTAATTGCCATTCTAGTATCTCAGTTACTTTATACTGTAAAAACTGCATAAACTGTGACAAAAGAAAAGTGTTACTATAGCATGGAAGTCTAACACTATTAGAAGCTAAGTTCAAAGTAAAACATCAGTTGCCTAAACAAACAAATTGTTGAATGGAAAAAAATCTGGTCAAACATGCTATTTACCAAGTAAACAAGTACGTACAGTGATTATAAAAAACAATTCAAAGGTCCAATTACCTCGCCTCCTTCTCTCCTCTGTCATCTGAGGGCCTCCATCCAACAAATTTGTAAGTTCTGTTATATTAAAAGAGCATTTCTCCCTTTCTCTTTGTAAATCTGGGTTAATATTCGCCGAATTGCTCATTTTGTGTCGTCAGTTAATACACGGAAAAAGCACAACGTTCCCGATTAACGGTGCACGGACAACTGACGAGTGACGACGAAAAATTCGAGATTCGTAGTATCGTACTATCGAGCCGTGCGTGGCAGCGACTAACGTAATTGCCACATTTGCCACTCGCCACAGCCACAGCCAGCACACAGGGTTCAAATAAATTACTGTGCACACAGGTTTCGCGTGACGAAAACAAGCCTTGTTGAGTTATGTATTGCTCAAGCTGAGGAAAAACTGGATTAGATTTAGTGCTATGGAATAATGTCGGCCCAATTTCCGCTATTCTTAAGATTCCGCCCTTGCTTCTTAAAGTGTTTGCAGATCATAACAGTTCATTGCAGTCCATATTATAATCGCTACGCCGCCCGCGCCAAAGAGAATATAATACTACGTACGCGCCGGTAGTCGAGATGCATACTCAAACTTAAAGAAAGTACATTATTTAAAATTGAATTAATTGTTCCAAAAGAAAATTGAGTAATGAAAACTTTCTCTTTTATCTGAAAAGTTTTGTTTTGTTTGATTGACGTAATGAAATTGAAAAATTGCAAAATTCAAAATTGCTGTGCAAAATTGATATGTCAATTGTCAATTTGACAATTTGTCACTGTGTCACTCTGTCTGTCATTACTTTTTTAAATTGTTCTGGGCTGCGTTCACTTATATCGCCCGACATCGTCGCATAAGTTATGCGCATGAATTAGGCCGGCTTGCACCTGAATAATACATTTGCCTTGGCTTTTATAAAAATATCTGGCTTATATGAAATAATCGCGCCGTAGCTCACGCCCCTCTGCCGCACCTGGCTGCAGCGTGAGTACTACAGCAGGGGCACGGAGCTTGGCTGCCTGCCCTTTTTCGGCCTTCGCCACTTTAGCCTCCTTCTTCCTAGCGGTGCGCATCTCCCTCTTACTTTTTTTTTGGCGCCGGTGGTCTTCCAACCATCCTCCCGGTTTTAGAGGTCGTTGGGCGCTCCCGATCAGTCGCGGCAATGGCAACAGTCTAAGTGGCTTTTCCACCTTTGCCCTTCTGACCCTGACCTTTGGGGTTCTAGGTTCTGGGTTAGGACTGCCGAGGCTGAGGTGATCGACGCCTTAATCAAGCACGTCGTTGCGGCTTTCGTCGAGTATGTCACACGCGCTTGCTCTACATTTCTTGGTCTGCAGCCAATGGCGGGGCGCAGGGAGATCAGACTACTCGCACGGGTGCTGGTCCCTCTCCAGCTCTGTCCTAAGCTCATCGTACTCCTTACGAAGATGAGCCATTTGAGCTGCTAGGTGGGAGTTCCCGGCCTGGAACTTGGCCATCTCCGAGGTGCACTTCAGCAGCCTCAACAATACAGGAATTTGCCACATTAAGGGTAAGGGCCTTTTGGTTCATATCGCTTAGGTCCGTGGCTATCTTGGAGAAGCTTTTAATGGCCTCCACGGTATCCTGCATCTGCTGGTTGAACGCCTGGGTGGACTTTTCGTCCAAGTCCACCTCCTCGGCATCCGCAAGGGCAGTGTCGGGTGAGTCAATATTCCGATTGTAACATTCCGAGTGAGCTCCGCTTTTTCAGTCACCTTTTAAACGGCTATAAGCTCTCTCCTGGCCTTTGTCAGGCCCTCATACTTTCCCGCTGATGTGGGTCCACGTCCAGAGGTCATGATTGTTGGGGCCAGAATTTAACGGTCTCATTACCCAAAACCAAGTCCGAATTCGACTGCACTGGCTCAGAACGTCAGCGCTTGCATCAGAGCTCCTGACGCCACCGACTTTCAAAACGCTTATGGCTTCGGATGCATCTTCAGAGCGCGACAATGCGGCCATTCTGGCCTGAACCACTCTTCTGACTCTGCCTTCTCCCCCTTGCGACCTAACGTCGCCCTCCTTGCGACTGGCGCTTGCGAAACACGATGCGCTACCGTCACAGGCCTTGACTGGTCGGGTATCGGGCTACCCCGACTCCGTCTCCTGCGAAATGGTGTTCGCATCTCGCTCCCTCTCCGTCATCTCCATTGCGAGCATCACCTTCACCTTTTTTTTGCCGTGGGGAAATCCTCATGGACGCATTCCGCCCGGGGTAGGCGGAGCCAGTGTCGGACTCTTACCGACTAAAACCACCACGGTGTTCCTTCAACTACCTTAGCCGGGGACGTGGGAACCTGTGAGTATTCACACAACCACCCCCGACAGTTCCTGGCCCGCCACAAGCAGGCGAGCCCCTTCTCCCGTGTGGCCTAACGTTGGCCGCACGCTCCTAGGCGGCGCACACGGAACACTGCACGCCACCTCACCTCATGGGCCTTTACCAGCTGCGCCAACTACGCCGGCTGTGCCAGCTACGCCAGCTGCTGGTCGGGCAGCAGACTACCCCGAGTCTGCTGCTCGCAGGCCCTACCTCCCGTAATTTTTTATAGAGGTTTTCTTCCTCGCGGTCCGGGCGGTGGTCCGGGTGGTGAAGCCAAGACCCTCGGTCCCAAGAGGCGCGAGAACACTACTCAGCGGACACTCCTGGGGTTACGAGATCGACGGGGGCAGGGAAAGACAATCTCCCCGCTGCCTGCCCAGTGGCAAGGTGAGTGCACACCGGGCCCGCCCCTGCTCCTCCACTGTGCCCTCTGCTGATATCAGAGGGACACGTGGAGCAACTCCTCATTGGCCCAGAACGGGCCCCTGCCGCGCCAGAATATTCGCCACAGGCAATAAAATCCCCCGAAGGTTAATCCCTCGACAGGATTTTATTGCCCGTGCCCAGGATGCACCGGCCAAACAACTGCCGATCCCTCCAGACGTGTCCAGAAGGACAAGCAGCCGTCAGGCACACGTGGAGATTTTCTGGCCAGCACCCCTACCTCGACTACCCTGAGTCCGCCACCCGTAAGCCCTATTATCCTCCCGTAATTTTATATGGAGGTTTTCTTCCTCATCCCTCATCCTCTACTGTGTCCTCTGCTAACTTCAGACGGACACGCGATGACACGCTCCATTGGCCCAGTTCGAGCCCCTCCCGTGCCAAAATATTCGCCACGGTCAATAAGATCCTCCGGTCCAAAGAAGAGTTATTGCCCGTGCCCAGGGTCCACCGGCCGAACAACTGCTGTTCGCTCCAAACTTAGCGAGAAGGACCAGCACCCGTCAGGTACACGAGGAGGTTTTCTGGCTACCCAGTGGCAGGGTAAATGAGTCCATCCCTGTTCCTACACTGTGCCGAGGTCCAGAAGGCAGTGTGTGAGGGTGAGATTTCTCATCCCTCCCCGTACCTGTTCGTTTCGCTCCACTGGCCCAGATCCATCCCTCGTATCAGAGTATTCACCACGAACAATAGGTTACAATACATACATACATACATACTTACATACTTTTGGGACATTTTACACTACACCATCTAGTCCCAAACTAAGCAGAGCTTGTACTATGGGTACTAGACAATGGATACAATACTTATATACTTTTTTTTTTGTAAATACATACTTATAATACATAAGAAACACCCAGACCAACACAAACAATAGTTACTGCCAGTGCCCAGGATGCACCAGGCCAACTAGCTGCCGTTCCTTCCAGACGTATCGAAAAGGACTAACAGCCACAAGAGGAGATTTTCTGATTCAGCACCCCGAGAATTGCACTCCTGTCACCTATCTGTCGTAAATTACCCGAGACGACATTGACATAACAAATGAAAGTGCAAAGCGTAGTAGATTTAATAGTCTCTGAAATTTTCATTAAAAATCCCACGCCTATAACTGAATCAGTTTTTTTTCACTTCATATAATTGCCGACGTCTGCTTGTCTAGTGGTTCGAGGGTCGGACTGCTGATCACGAGGTCGTGGGTTCGATTCCCACAGGACACAAATATTTGTGTGATGAACATAAGTGTTTGTGTTGGTCCGGGTGTTTCTTATGTATTATAAGTATGTATGTATTTACAAAAAAATAAAATATGTATGTATCCATTGTCTAGTACCCATAGCACAAGCTCTGCTTAGTTTGGGACTAGATGGTGCTGTGTAAAAATGTCCCAAAAATATTTATTTATTATTATTATTTCCTTTATTTAATTGCATATACATATTGATTATATTTTTAAATATTTTTAATATTACAAAACAAAAAAACAAAAAGCATTTAAAAAAATAAAAAATTGTGGCCCACCGGTATCGGGTACAGGGACCAAGCTACCGGCCGGTACCGGTCAGGGCTCCAGAGAAAAAGAGAGAAATATTTGTGTCTCCAGAGAAATATTTGTGTCCTGTGGGATTCGAACCCACAACCTCGTGATCAGCAGTCCGACACTCGAACCACTAGACCACAGAGGTCGTCTATTCCATAGTTATTGTACCCTGTAGGTAGCGCATTATACGCTTCACCTTTAGTACATCCTCTTTGGAAGGGTTTTCTAAGGTTCTGGACACGACACCTACTGCATAAGCAATATCTGGTCGCGTTCCGACCATAAGGTAAGCAACAGCACCAACAGCCTGTCTGTAGGAGTATGACTTCTCGTCTATTATCTCTCTACCTGACTGTCCTTGTTCAGAATCTCTGATTATTGGTGTAGTAACCGACTTACAGCTGCTCATTCCAAACCGAGCTAAAACTTTCTCAGTGTAATGCTGCTGCGTTATCTTTATAGAGCCATCGTCTTGGTGTTGTATCTGCAAACCCAGATAATAGTCAGCAGGCTTTACAGTTATCTTAAACCTACGTTTCAGTTCTGTCATGAACTTTTCTGCATCTTTCTGGTTTGTTGCAGCTACCAATCCATCATCCACGTATAGTGCCAAGATGATTTTATTCTGTGCTCGTTTTCGTATAAACAAGCAAGGATCTGCTTTACTTTGTTTAAATCCTATAGTTTTCAGGTAATCAACGATGCACTTATTCCAGCACCGAGGTGCTTGCTTTAATCCGTATAGACTTCGCTTTAATTTACACACTCGATTCGTCCCGTCGTTCATTCCTTCAGGCTGTTTCATATAAATTTCCTCATCAAGGCAGCCATTAAGAAACGCGGTTGTGACATCGAATTGTCTTAATGTTAGGCAATGCTTATGACCGATCTTATTGTTGTCATCTTAGCAACGGGGCTAAACGTTTCATCGAAATCCACTCCTGGTTGTTGCGAAGCACCTCGAGCAACAAGCCTCGCTTTATATCTGTCGATCGTACCATCAGCGTTTGTTTTCAATTTGTATATCCATTTGCATGAAATAACTTTACGATCCTTGGGTAGATCGACTAGTACCCAGGTTTTATTTTATTTCAAAGACTTGACCTCCTTTTTCATAGCTTCTAACCAATGCTCCTTGTCTTGACTCTTTAATACCTCGGCGTAAGTTGTAGGCTCATCTAAATCAGTCCTATCATCTACAGATATCATAATATAGTCCTTAACGGCCAAAATTAATATACAATCTATCCACGATTTACCCTACTAGAGATAGAAATTTGACATAAAATGTATGGAGCTTATGTCAAATTTCTATCTCTAGTAGGGCAAATCGTGGATAGATCAGATATTAATTTTGGCCATAAGACGCTCAGGTGGTTTTAGTTTAGATCTGTCTCGAAGAGTTATTTGACCTTCATTTTCTATTTCACTATCAGGCAATGTCACAATATCATCTATTGATTCCAAACTTTCTGGTAATATCTGATCGTTTTCTACATCATCAACTTCATCATGTTCAGCTTGAGTCTCTGATGATAATTCTGGAGTTTTGTTACTTTGCTCGGTTTCAGATATATCTTCGAACGATTCAAGAGGTATACACTCTTGAAATGTATCTGTACATTCATTTTCTTCCTCCCTTACATCATGAATCGTACGACTATTCTCCTCCCTCGCATCAGGATTTGCTGGTAATCTTAGATTTATTTCTATTTCAGAATTTGTTTCACCAGGTTTCGATCCAACATTCAGTTTGAAGTCAGTCCTGCCAATTTCTGATTCTTGAAATACGACGTCTCTTGAGCGTACCAGTGAATTTCTATTTTTGTTGACACTTAGAAGGCGGTGTCACCATCATAGCCGATTAAAATGATTTTTTCCGCTTTCTTGTCCAATTTAGTACGCCTTTGCTTGGGCACATGGGCGTAGCAAGGACTTCCAACGATTCTTAAATGTTTTATCTTTGGCTTCTTGTTATACCATAATTCGTATGGTGATTTAGCATCAACAGGAGTGCGTCCTGTTCTATTGAGCACATATGCTGCTGTACTTATGAGCTCTGCCCAACATGCGGTAGGTAACTCTTCGTGCGCATACATCATGGTTCGGGCGGCTTCGACAAGCGTGTGAATTTAATCTAATTTTGCTGTGGCGTATAAGGCATGATCAATCTATGCTTGATGCCATACTTCTGTAGTATTTTACGAGTGTTATTATTGTCGAACTCTCCACCGTTGTCGGTTAGTAGTTCTTTTATGACACGACCAGCTACCTTACATTCTTCTAACATCAGTTAAAGCTTTGTATGAACTTCACTCTTTTGTTTCATGAAATATACGTAACGGTACTTGCTAAAAGCGCCTTTAAATATAACAAAATAGCGACATCCCCTAAAAGAAAATGGGAATGGCCCACACACGTCTGAGTGCATGTTTTCGCCAGATGTTTCTGCTCTAACTCTTGTTCCGAAAGGTTTTCTGTGCATTTTTACGAAGCTACAACCTTCACAAAATTCATGCTTGTTATTCTGTACAATTACTGTGGTCTAGAAGGACACAAAGTAAGAAAATGCACAAAGTGCATGCAGTGCATGTTTTGATCCCGAGTTCTTTTTCGATAACCTTCTTTACATGGAGTTTGCTTCGATGTGCCATTCTCTCATGATAAACTTGTAGCAAATCTTTAACTGTCAGTGCATTGACTTCAACAGGAACCGGTGGAATCATATTCTTCACATTAAGTTTGAATAACCCTCCTCTCTTAGTTCTTTCACCTGTAACTTTGACTATGCCTTTTGACTTCAATCTACAGAACTCTGGTTCAGATTCGAATAAACTTTGTGGCAATCTGTCCTGTGCTGCTAATAGAGGGAACAGATTTTTTTTTGTGTGTGTGTTTTTTTTTCTGTTTTTCTTGTGGTGTACACACCACACATCGCATAAAGTTATGAATTCTTTACGATTTCCGATCGTGGCTTCCATCTTTATGTCACCTTTACCAGTTCAATCCACAGCAAGGAACATAATACTAGAGATCCACAGTTTGGAGCGCGACACCGCCGCGTGACCAGCTCATGATTAAGGGCTCCGTTCGAGCTCGAAACTGGTCGGGCACATCCGATGAAATAACGTGAGTGAAACCGTTTATATTAATAATTACCTTTACCAGTGGCAAATACTTTCTCACCGCTTGCTGTCGTTACCGTATGTGATGAATCAAAACTTTCAAACGTATGGAACCAATCTCTTCTAAATGTGACGTGACTCGTGGCTCCACTGTCCAGGTACCAATTATCTTTGTCAGGGTATGGAAACCTATCAGTCATCATATGAGTTGTATTATTCACAGATTTTTCTGCACTGGAACTTGGTTTGGGAGGTCGCCCATCGCTTAGCCACTTTGTGCATTTTCTTACTTTGTGTCCTTCTAGACCACAGTAATTGCACTTGGTTCTTTTATTGTGAGCTTTATTATTTCCTTTCTTAGCAAAACCTTCAATTGCTAGGGCTTGGGTGCTCACTTCTGTAGATGTAGAAGCTCGAGTCTCTATGTTTCGTTCAAAGGCACAGAGTTGTGAAGTTAATCTCTCTATAGTCCTTTCCTTTTTGGACATCAATAGCCAACTTGATTTGAATGTTAGGTATTCTTCAGGCAAGGTGTCTTGGATCTTGCAGATGAGAACTACCGCTGGCAACTCACGATTACCTTCAAGCTTCGTGATCTCTTTATTCAGCTTAAACCATATGTTCTTAAGCTTTGAAAGATGTACTGCCATATTGTACTCAAAGAACTTTAGGCAATTTTATAGACTAAATCGTCACCATCTCCGTCAAACAACCTCTTGTGTTCATCCCATACTTCTTTGGAAGACTCAAAACGCATAATTCTCTGCACAATTTCGTCTGTCATGTTGCTTGTGAGAATTATAATAATCATGCTGTCTAGTTTTTAAAACCTTTCCATAGCCTTTTCAACTGCTTCTGTACTTGATACATTCGTATCAGTGTCGTTTGGAACTGGCATACTATATCTACCTTCTAATAATAGATCTAGGGCTTTTGGAATCCCCTTCAATAACATAGATATTTTGTACTTCCATACCGACCAGTTGCTGCCCTTAGACCAACAGAAAAACCTTTTTTCTAAGTTGCTGCCATCTAGACTTCCAATGTTAAGTTTTGTAATCTTTGGTTTGGCGTCCATGTTAGCTACTTAACATTTATTACCTTTTAAAACATCGATTTAACGCTCTGCTACCATGTTGAAACGCTCTGCTACCATGTTGAGGTGGAATTATATCTAAGATAAAACTTTTTAACAAAAAATTGAACCGACGAAAACAGAAACTGAAAAGCGAAAAATAACTAATTATGAGTCGGCGCCAAACGAACTATTAACAAGTAAAGTGCGTGTAAGTTGCAAGTGGCCGAGCGGAGAACGCATTTTTGGAAAGTTATTGTTTATCGTTGAAAATTTCACGTTGTATTTGATGTGACGTTGTTTTATTATTTATTTAAAGTAATTTAATGATCTTCGTTGATTGGTTGTTTGGCGCCGACTCATAATTAGTTATTTTTCGCTTTTCAGTTTCTGTTTTCGTCGGTTCAATTTTTTGTTAAAAAGTTTTATTTTTCATTTTTTTGTGGTTAAAATCTAACTCCAGGTCTCCATTATGTCGTAGTGTCTAGAACTATATTTATGTGTGTCAAGTTTCAACAGAATCGGTTAACAGGTAAGAATTCAGTGTGTGAACAAAAACTCATCCCCTGTTTTACTACCCTTAGGGGTGGATTTTGGTTTTGAAATTTAAATGGGACCAACTTCGAGATATACCCTATCCATTAAAAAAAGAATCATCAAAATCGGGCCACTCTCTAAAAAGTTATGCGTGGTCATACATAAAAAAAAAAAAAAAAAAAAAAAAATATATACGCGTCGAATTGAGAACCTCCTCCTTTTTTTCGTCGGTTAAAAATAAAAAGCGTTTTATTTTCACACTGCATGACAGCTATTTTTATTAATTGTGACACTGATGTTTTTCTTTCTTTTTCATTGACGATACAAAAACATAGACAGAAGTAAAACCTTCTCTATCAGTAATGAAAACTTGACAGGAGCGAAGCTTATTTGCGCTGATCTATCCGCGGTTCTAACGCGCGCGCAAGATAATGGTCACGTTTTTTCTTGGTTTATACCCCGGGCCGAAGAGTGTCTAAATCGATTTGGTGATCAATTGAAACAGTCATTCGATCACTTAGTCGATGTTTCTTTTTTAGTAACCTTTCCACCACTTGAGGCGGCCACCACAGATATAATAGGGATATTGGCGGCCACACGGTTGTTAGATTGGGGTTTTTTTTCGCAATTTGGGGAATACAAATTTTGGGGAAATATTTGGGGACAGGAAAATACAGATACAATACAGAAATTGTATTAGTTTATATAATGTCTGGGAAAGTAATTGAGAGTTTGAATGAAGACGAGGTATCGAAAGTTTTAAATATCATCTACGATACACTATAAAATATTCCTATGGCCATTTTTGAATTAACATAGTTTTATATTTTTCAATTTGTAATATTTCCTGTTTGAAAAAAAAATAATGGGAAAAAAGAAATATATGAATATGGGGAAAATTCTGAAACTCGATCTAGCAACCCTGGGCGGCCATATTTCTTTCTTGTATGCGTTGGAGCTCACCTAGTCAAGATGAGGTTAGTTTTGATAAATAATTAACTTTTTAAGTGCATAATGCCTTTACTTTAACAGTTTCAAGTGTATTAGGACCAGGGAATCATTTAGAATATGTTTTTTTGTTGTGGAGATAGATCTTTAACGGACTGTCACGTCTTATCGGTTCGCCTCAACGCCATGTGGTCATACGTGATATTATTTTCGTTTTCAGTTCCCTCAAGCTGCAGAAGAGGCTTGCAGCCTCTGTTATGAGATGTGGTAAAAAGAAGGTGTGGCTTGATCCAAATGAGATCAATGAAATCGCAAACACCAACTCCAGTAAGTACCACATTGTTTAACCGAGTGGCGCGGCGTGATTGACCTGCCGTGGTGTCGGAAGTTAATAAAGTGTTCCCTATTAGAACTTAAACAATTTCCCATATGGCCGCTATGATAAATCTGATTTTCCTTCCAAGTAAAAACTACTTAACTGATAGTAAATTGTGTTGATGAATTGTCATCAAATCATGTGCAAATAATGAAGGTCCTGCACCAACTTTGTGTTCTTTATCCGAAGTTTAGTGTATTTAGTTTCTTCCTCTTCTGAAAATAACAAAAAAGTCTAACATAACCTATTACATGTGAGTGAAATAGATCTAGCTAGATTTAAGTTATCAATGTAGCTTAATTTAGAATGCAATTGTTTACCATCAAATGCAGCTTTTTAGCCAGCATTGTGTAAATATTGTATATATATTTTGTGTTGCAATCATGGTTGAAATCGGTACATTTTATGTTATCCACATACCAGTGTTTAGTTTTATATCATTTCATTTGAGTTGAAGTCCATTTTCATGATTATTAGAAATGACAATCACTATTATTCACAACTGGTTACTACAAACAATAAAATTCCACAACTTGGCTGTGCGCATTATGAAAGAGTTCTCAAAGCGCTTGGTGCTCATAGTAGGGATTTCTACCTAATGTGGATGATATCCAATTTATTAAACATATTTCTGTGTCTTTCAGGACAGAACATCCGTAAGATGATCAAGGATGGTCTCGTCATCAAGAAACCTGTAGCCGTGCACTCCCGTGCCCGCGTCCGCAAGAACACAGAAGCCCGTAGAAAAGGACGTCACTGTGGCTTTGGTAAAAGAAGAGGTACTGCCAATGCCCGAATGCCACAGAAAGTGAGTTCTAAATATTTTTTTACTGTTTCTTGTTAACATGATGACGGACAGTATATCCAGGCTTCACAACAGGGTTGATAAAAATCATGTTTTTGTTTGTTTCTGACAGTTTTTTTTTTAACATATAGGTAACTGATAATATTCCAAATATGTATTGTCAAAAAAATATCTAAATTCAAGCCTCTTCTAACTTGATTTTCTTAACAACTTATTTAACTTATTAGTTTGCTATAACTATTTGTTCAATATTCAGTAAAAACATAAAAATGCACATATTTTGCTTTCCTAGTCAAATCATTATAATTTTAATTGACTAATGAATTATAATAAAACAAAGTTTAACCGGATTAATCTGGTTAAACTTTGTTTTATTATAATGTGTAGTGATCGCGAAAACCTAAGAAGTTATTAACTAATGAATTTTTATGGAAAAAAGCAAGTTTCAAAATCACTTTATTTAAATCAATGGACTTTATAACTGCAATTTTTCTATTGTCTTTTGACTACTGTTTGTCAACATGTTAAATACCAGTCTTTAGTTTTGCCTGCAGCTTCTATTTCATATGCAACAGTTTTTGGATGCTCCAAAAAATAACTGATTTTGTATTTGATATTTTGATATTGGACAGTCTTGAGTACTTTTTTTGTGTCCTCAGAAATTACAATACAATATGTTGACCGACACAAAGAAACAATATACTTTTTAAAATCTTGATTAGCAGAGTATTCAAAGAAAGTTAATTAAGTGAATTTTGTATAGACATGGTCTTTCTGGAACACTTTAAATCTTGTTTAGAATGTCTTATTAAGTTTACATTGCAAGCTGCAGGATTTAGTAAATCAACATTTGATTCTTTCACTTCTTTTTCTCATTAATATTAATACTAAACATAACACTCGAAGGCTGAATACATTTTCACTCATTTATACACCTAAAATGGTGAAATGTGTGGAACAAATTTTTTATTGTAACCATTTTTACTTGTACCACATTTCATTCAAATGTAATGACTTGATTTACGACATGTAAATTAAATTAATATGTCTACTGATCATACCAAATTAAATTCTTAACATTTTCTATCTTCTTCACCAGGAACTCTGGGTCCAAAGACAAAGGGTTCTTCGTAAGCTGCTCCTCAAGTACAGAACAGCCAAGAAGATTGACAGGCATCTATACCACGCCCTGTACATGAAGGCGAAGGGTAATGTGTTCAAGAACAAGCGTGTGCTTATGGAGTACATCCACAGGAAGAAGGCTGAGAAGGCTAGGACCAAGATGCTCAGGTATGTATCACTTATTTATCGGAGAATCTCTATTCACTTCGGAAATATAAGCTTTGTAGTATAATATTGAGTTTACAAGTGAGAGGTTTTGTTTTACTTTTAGTTCAGGATGCTGATTGCTTCCTTTGCATCAATGTTGCCATTTACACTCGCATGTCTTTTTAATGCAATTCGTCAAAAATTATTATTAGATGACATATGTTAACAATTTACACACTAAATATATTTTTTTTACCTGATTACAAGTGCAGAACTAGTAATTATGTTTTATCAGTCGTTAGAATAAAGAGAAATACCAAGACTGTTCACTAAATAAGACAAGAGAGAAAAAACAGACTTTGGTATAAAATTGAGTCTATAAGTGAGTGTGAGTGAGAGACTGCCTCGTTGGTCTAGTGGTCGCAAGCGCGACTGCTGAGCGTGGGATCCTGGGTTCGATTCCCGGTTCGGGCAGTCTTATTGGGTTTTTTCTTTAGGAAATTCTCAGTAGCAGCCAGGAGTCTGGATTTGTGCCCAATAGTGGCAATAGGCTAGCCCCCTATTCCATGGGACTATAACATAACTGGCAAAATGTGGGTGTACTATACACCTCTGCCTACCCCTTCGCGGAAATACAGGCGTGATGTTATGTTATGTTGTTATATTTTGAATGTTTTTGATTACAAGAATTGGTCTTTAGATGTCAAAATTCATCCTATATGATCCAATATTTTTTATATTAACAATTTACTAATATGTTTTTTGTTCTGTTCAGTGACCAGGCCGAGGCCCGCCGTAACAAGGTCAAGGAGGCGCGCAAGCGACGTGAAGAGCGCATCGCCGCCAAGAAGGAGGAGTTGCTGCAGACGTTCGCGCGGGAAGACGAGGCCGCCGTCACCGCCAAGAAGTGATGGCCACTTTGTAATTAACACAAAAAAAAATGATCCAATAAATTATTTGGGTCCATATGCTTGTTTTATTGATGTGTGCTGGCTATGTACTAGGGTGATATACCACTCGTCAAATTTCTTTGTCCGATGTGACTGATCAAAGAAATTGGATGACTTTCATCAATGTTGTATGTAAAAAAAAGCTTGTTGTCAAATAAATTGGATTGGACCAAGAAATTGACCAGTGGCCAGTGGCATACTACCCTTAGACAAGCATGTAAGATTTAATGCAATCCTAGCGAACAAAACATCAAGCAAAAGTGGAGCCTGACCTGAGCATTCAATCATAATTCACAAAACAACTTAGGGGGCTCTCACTCCTTGTACTGCCTGTGTTTACTCGGAAAATTTTGTAGCGGACGCCATACAAAGGCAAATTTTTATTTTGTTTTAAAGTGAATATTAATAATTTGGTTACGATAAGGAACAGTAACTGAACCATTAGGTATCAAATTATCCACACTCCTTAAAAATATCCTGATATGGCCACAGATAATATAATATATTAGTAACACCTAGACTAACACAAACACTTATATGTTCAACTCCTCAGACCGGTTAAGTGTCGCATTCCCTTACAAGATGCAGGGGTCCACAAGATTGATTGTGATTGTGGGTTATCAAACATAGGGCAAACAAAGCGTAGTATAGCCACTAGAATTAAAAAACATGCTGTATTTTTGTAAGAAATTTGCTATTGAGAAGAAATATAAATTAGTTGAGGGTATTTGAGAATTTTTTGCACGGGGCGAGCGAGCGCGATGCGTCGTGTTCACCCACCCACATCTCGTAATGAATGTCGACGGACCAAGCGGTGTACAGAAAAACCTAAACTGGTTTATGTTCTCTACACTGTATCTGCCAAATGTATGTATGTTTTTTTTGTGGAAGAAAAAAAAATTATAAAAAAAAATAAAAAATTAAAGAACATATAGCTGACGTCAAGAACACGCTCCACAAAGTCTGCAGTTTGTGAACATGCCCTAGACAAACCCAACCATTTTCTTCGATTTGATAAACCACAAGTTCTGGCGAAGGAAAACCGATATGTGCCTAGAATGCTCCGTGAGGCTATTGAAATTAAAAAAACATCCTAATTTTAATAGAGAAGATAGTTGGCAGCTACCACCTGTTTGGAACCCAGTCCTAAAAATAATCAAGTCCCAAACAGCACGCAACACTAAAAGATAATGATATTGTGAGTGATTACTGCGTGCATCGAAACGATTTTAATTAATAATATTGTACGGTAGATAATTTTTTTTTTTTTTAATATTTGTAAAGACGCTTGTCATCTTACACGAAATGCTGCAAAGCTTTAGAAACGTCAGGGAAACCAATTTAAATAATATACGCGATTTAAACTTTGTTTTATTACTTATATGTTCATCAAATAAATATTTGTGTCCTGTGGGAACCGAACCCACGACGACCTCGTGATCAGAAGTCTAACACTCGAACCACTAGACCAGGGGTTCCCAAACCTTTATGGTTTCGGAACCATAAAAATAAAAGAAAAATATATTTTTATATTATGGAACCCCAACACTAACTAAACGAACTCAATTGGTTGAAATAAAAAATGTTTAGTTTGTTTGCGGAACCCTGGCTTTCCTTCATCAGAACCCACTGGGAATCGCTGCACTAAACAACATACACAGAATATCTAATTAGTAGGTACGTCGTCGTAAATCTAAATGATAACTTGACATTGATATTATTTATATTTCTACGGGTCAAACACTTCTTGGGGTCGAAAATAGTATTAAAATGATTTCATCTTATTTGTGCTTTTATAAAACAATAATTAATTAAGTTTTAAGGCATAACTATTTTTACCCGACAGCGCCAGAAAGAGGCTTATGTTTTTCGAGTGTATGTATGTATGTATGTATGTATATACATACATACACAATATACATTTCTTTGGCACGCTCTGTAGCCTAAACGGCTTGATGGATTTGAGATTGAGAGGTGTCGTTAGATTCGTCTTAATTCTGAGAGTGACACTGGGTATATCAAAATTTAAAAAATTAAAATGGCCGCTTTTTGGCGCCATATTACCTCATCAAAAAATATATTTTTCCTTCAGAAACTATCGAGTGGGGTATCAAAATAAAGGGTTTTATAAATGCTTTACAAAAATATATACAACTTATATGTTTAAATGTAATTTGGAATGAAAAATGCTAAAAAAAACAACAAAATATTAAACGTTAAAAATGAATTTGACTTTTCAAAAAAAACTTTAATAGTATGATAAATAAAACATGACAAAACTAAAAAAAAAAACAAAAAAAAAATTATTAACAGAAACAAAAAAACCCGACTGCGTGTAAAAATAACAGAAAAGATATAAACAAGACTTATCAACACGCAGGCGGAGGCTAGGCTAGCTATGAACTATTATGTAATTCATTACCAAAAACATACGTAGCCTCCGACTGCGTGTTGGTAAGTCTTGTTTATATCTTTTCTGTTATTTTTATTAGCAACTATTTTTCCTTATCTAAAACCATTTGTGACCAAGGTCCAAGGATGCGTAAAGTGGACACGATAGAAAACTGAAAATCTATTACCTATTTAGACTACCAGGAGTGTCCCGGCACTAGCCGTGTGTGGTTTCAAACAAAGAATAAATAAATAATTTTTGCCACATTTTTACACAGCACCAAACACCAAACTAAGCAGAGCTTGTGCTATGGGTAGGTACTAGACCATGGATATAACATTTATGTACTTTTTTTTGTAAATACCTAACTACATACTTTTTTTATGACATAGATCTGCTCTTGACCGCAATTTAGATAGCTTTGTCAAGATGTGGTCGACGATGGAGCGAGCAAACCTAATAGGTACCGATTCACTCCAATACATAAGAATAGGCTATCTATCCTTTTCAACTCTGAATATCGTTATCGTAAAGTGCCAAAATTGCGACTAAGGGTCACGAGACGACACAATGATCGACGGCGATCGACGGTTTGTCCATACAAAAAGCACGAGTAGTATAGGAAGCCGTACGCAGCCGACGACGATCCAAAAGGATGAAAGGATGCGTCATCAACTCAGCCTATCGCAGTCCACCGCTGGACATAGGCCTCTCCCAATTTGCGCCACAACACTCAGTCCTCTGCCTTCTGCATCCAGTCCCCACCCATCCACCTTCTTCATGTTGTCGGTCCACCTGGCGGGGGGGCGCCCTACGCTGCGTTTGCCGATTCACTTCTCGATTTCGATTCTCCTCTCAAGGACGCGTCTGCTCCAGCGGCCGTCGGTCCTTCGACAGACATGGCCAGCCCACTGCAACAAAAAAGGAAAATAATGGTTGGAGATAAAAGGGTAGGGTTTAAAGGATGCGTACGGCTTCCCATACTAATCGACCTTTTTGTATGGTCCAAAGAGATTTAATATAGGGCTATTTAATATTTACGGCCAAAATTAATATCCAATCTATCCACGATTTGCCCTACTAGAGATAGGAATTTGACATAAGCTCCATACAAAATATGTCAAATTTCTATCTCTAGTAGGGTAAATCGTGGATAGATTGGATATTAATTTTGGCCGTTAATGTCTTTGGTACGGTCAAACCGTCGATCGTCGATCGCCGTCGATCAATGTGTCGTGACCCTAAGCCCCCTATCCCCCACGCTGCGCCACTGCTAAGCTGTTACTTAATTCGTCAGTCAGCCGAATAAGCGGCTGCCGTCGGAACGTGTTATTCTATGCGTGTTATAGTTTTGGTTACACAATAATAATAAATAATGGGCACAGTGAACGAGGACTTGGCAAGAGAGAGGGCTAACTGCACTTTTAATGTGGAAGAGCTGACACATTTCCTAGATGGAGGAAGAGACAAGACCTTGGAAAGGAAGGAGAGAGGTAAATGGACTTTAATTAACGCGTATAATCTGAGGTCGGACGGGTACATGTTTGTGTCTAAGCGAGATATATGGAGTTTCTTGATAAATCGCTGTGAAACATAAACCGGTTATTTTACTTGGGTACCTATCTAGTTACTTACAATAGATAACTACTTATGAAAATAATATTAATTTGTTGAAAGGGCGACGATAGTAATTGTATTGTCATTGTCGCGAACGTCGCAAATATAACGATTACCGATAGATAATTAAGGTTTACGTAAGTAGTACAGTCGACTGCACGTCAGTAACACTAGAATTAGAAAACCGCCCTTACTGCTTACGAAATAAAGACGCTGTCAATGTCAAACTGTTACCACTGAAGTGCGGTCGACCGTTTCTAACCATTTGTAACGTGCATTCATAAACATTCACTGAAGCCAACTGAAGCTAATCTCAAGTAGGTGTAGTAGTATTATATTAACTGTGGTGTAGGTAAATTAAATAGCTAGTTCTAAGCGACCTAGTTAACTCAGACCTCGTTTCGCTCGATCAAAATGATATTGGCCATCGGCTCTATTTTTTTCGTTTTGTTGTCAGATCCTTATAACTTGTATCCAAATAATGTAATAACCTACTTTAAAATCTCAGATAATACGTAAGACTTTAGGCCAAATTGGAAAATTATATACCTAATTACAAAAGATTGGGTCCATACACGCAAAGGGGGGACAACATTTTTTTTTCGTTCAGCTAATCGAAATAAATAAATATTTGGGACATTTTACACAGCACCACCTAGTCCCAAACTAAGCAGAGCTTGTACTGTGTGGGTAGGTACTAGACAGTGGATATGGGTGGTATGCCACTCGTCATATTTCTTTGCCCTATCGAATTTCTTTGATGATCAGTGTTAAAATACATACAAAATTTGATGAAACTCATCCAATTTATTTGATCTAAGTCACATTGGACAAAGTACCACCCTATAATACTTATATAAATAATAAATAAATATTTTTGGGACATTTTTACACAGCACCATCTAGTCCCAAACCACAGATAATATAATACTCCCAAACTAAGCAGAGCTTGTGCTATGGGTACTAGACAAAGGATACAATACTATTTTTATTTTTTTAAATACATACCTACTTATAATACATAAGAAACACCCAGACCAACACAAACACTTATGTTCATCACACAAATATTTGTGTTCTGTGGGAATCGAACCCACGACCTCGTGATCAGCAGTCCGACCCTCGAAACACTAGACCACACACGTCATACTACACGTATATACTTTTTTTGTGGAAAAGAATTTTCAAGTTAAAAAACTATTTTTAGAAAAATTTATAGGTAAACCATTTAAACCATTTATTTTGCCACACATACACAAAATATACATATTACATGCAAAGGTAACAGGACAAATTAATGAGAACACAACATGCATACAAAATAATATGTGTGGCAAGGTAGCTTAGCTTCTTAAATCGTTGGTGGCAAGGGATCCAGCTCAGTATTTGCTGTGCATGTAGGTAGGTCACTGTTGGGCATCGAACATCGCTGTTTTTAGACCAATTTTGTCCTGGGGTCTAGTCTATCTGAAAACGGCTCTTAATGTTCTGTACTCAAACGAAAAATTATCCTACTATTTCTACTATCGTACTTAATATCATACGTGAAAGTTTGTGAAGATGTTTGGTTGTTTGTTAGTCAATCACGCTGTAAGGGCTGAATGGATTTATATGAGATTTGGCACACGGAGGATAGAACATAGCCCGGATTAACATATAGGCTACTTCTTTACCCGGGAAGGGATGGGCGATAAATGACACTAACGCGGGCGAAGCCGTGGGCAATGTGGGCATATTAGGCTAGTAAGCAATGAAAGCAAAAGCCAATCATAAAACCGTCGTGTTTGGGCTCGTTTGATTTGTTTTGACAAAGACTATTAGCACGTTAGTACTATTAGATATTCTGTGACTAGGTGGTGCCCAAGGTCTGATGATAGAGTAGGAAGGTCGCCATAGGAACTCCTCGACGACAGAACATTGCGTTTCATCATCAACTTAGCCTATCGTAGTCCATTGCTGACATAGGCCTCTCCCAAGTTGCGCCACAACACTCGGTCTTATGCCTTCCGCATCCAATCCCCCCCAGCTACTTTCATCAGGTCGTCATTACCATTATGTTTGGACTCGTTTGATTTATTTTTACAAGCATCCTAGGTGGTGTCCAGGGTCTGATGATGGGGCCGGAAGGTTACCATAGGCAAAAATAATGTAGGTACAGGTGGAAATAAAAAACATTCGACGATTAAAGTTGGCATAACAACTTTTCTTAAGAAACTTGGGTCGTCAAACGAAAAGTGAACTTCCATATTGAATTCAAATTTTGTATACCAAATAATTTGAACTCTAGCTACAGAATAGAAATATAGCTTTTCATGACGCTAATCTAATGTTCAAATGACTGTACAAAAATTCTAATGTTAAAAGGTATGTTACTTCAATGATAATGCAAGAACATGGCAACATTAACCTGACGCTGCAGCATCACCTGGAATTTTCAGGATAACCCAACTCCTCACCAAGTTACAGCAGAGGTATCGTGTTTTGGCTCATTGGGATGGTTTCAATGAATAGGTTATAGATAGATTGAGATGGGTCTGATGATGGAGCAGGAAAGAGAAATGAGGATAAATTCGAGACTAGACCCCACGACACAGGGAATCCTAGTGTGAGGTCTAGGGCTTCAACCAATGTTATGTATATTTTTTGGCACAATAAAGAAATTTTAATTTTTTATTTTTATTTTTATTCGGTCATCATCATAAACATCATCGATCGCTTAGCATCAGGTGAGATGCGAAGTTGTAGAAATTATATACAGGATAATTTTTTAATGAGTGTGTTTTGCATATTGTTTCAGTATCTGTTCCATAACGCAAATATATGATTAGAATTAACTTTCAAACAGAATAAAAATTTACTTTTGCCACACAAGTGCGCATAGAAATCTAAATAATATAAGGTAATAGAAGAGGCAAAGTCGCGTGAAAGTGTCGCCGCGTGCAGGTGTCTCGTATGACACTAGTGCGCGAACCGTTTGTTTGATCATCAGTGCTGTTTTGGACGCAGATTCACTAAAATGTATTTTGCAGCATATCTAACAACGGATTTCTTTTTAGGCTGCATTCAATGCTAGAAACATGGTGGGCGTACTTGCGTATTTATGTGTTGGTAGCGGCCAGCCGGCGACAGGCGTTCCGGTATTAAAAGACTTAGATAACATTTCTATAGTGTTATTACTAAGATTGCTATGTGCGTGCGCTACAAAATTTTATGAGTCTCCCATAAAAAGGCTTTTTTATTATTATTTAAAGTTAATTTTAATAATGTGGTTGTGATGAGAAACAGGCTCTAGACCAATTACATTTTCATACTCCATAAAAAATCTGTATTTTTAGTCGTTACAATTCTATGTGTGAATGTTGAAACTGAAACAATAAGCTCAACGCAGTATTATATCGCGTAATATATACGCAACGCGTATATATTATGTAGGCTCAAACAAAAACCGGCCAAGTGCGAGTCGGACTCACGCAGTAAGGGTCCCTACCACCCATCGACCTGATACCCCATAGAAACTGATTTTATTTACGAGTGTTCATCAAAAGAGATCGACGCACCAAGCGCGAAATATAAATTTTTGCATCTCTTTCTTACGCACGTAACCACCACATATGTCTGTCTATGTTTACCCTATTTTTTGCTAAACTACATAGTATGCACTATAATCAATGTTTTTTTATAAGTAAAAATAATTGACTATAATCAATCCAAGTTTGACGCTGGTATGTATTACCGTTTTGAAGATACAGCAGGAAAAAAACGTTGAAAAACATGCATTTTTTTCCATGTCCCATTTTTTGTCCCCATGGATCCACTTTGGTTTTTGACTTTTTTATTTTTAGGATTTATCGTCATAGCAATACATATTCTGAGAAAATTTCAACCGGCTGCCTATTACCGTTCAAAAGATACAAACCTGTGACAGACAGACGGACGTACGGAAGGACGGATGGACAGCGTAATGAGAGTAACAGGATCCCGTTTGGCACGCTTTGGATACGGAACCCTAAAAACTACATAAATGGTTAATTAAAATGATTAGTTTTTTTAGTCATACTGCCGAAGGTCGGTCAGTGGTAATTTCGTTTGTAAGTCCAAGTTGATGTTTAATCTACTTAGGTACATATTATGAATAGAACGTTGCGTATTTTGTACGTTTTACCATAAGGCCTATATCATGCATGAAAATGACCAACAAAAAGGTTATGAAGTGGTAATCAAACTTAAACAAATTAAAAAAACATTATCATATTTTACTGTTCATAATACATTACATACTTTAAAGGCATTCAAGCCGACATATACATAACAGAGCACAATGAGTATAATATTTCCAAGTAACCAAACCATCTTACAGTTAGGATTACAAGAAGTCGTAGGTATTATCAAAATACATAGCTCAAATTTCAAATTAAAGTATATTTCGATGGCAACAAATAAACTTAAGCCGACAAAAATATTTTAAACAAATTTTCCATTAAAACATAGCGGTTTCGTTTGGACAAAAGGCACGTCTATTTCTCGTCTTCAAGGTTTCTGTTGGCAGATAATAAACCTCTCAGCTTCGTTCTGGATTAACTTGAAGATCGTGGCAACTGCTTCTTCATTCTTGCACGACACGGGAGCAACACCCCCTCGTTTGCCGCCGCCCCAGCTGGAAGTGAAGGTCAACTGGGCTTCAGCATATAAGCAGAGGCAGGCCACAAAGAAAATGAGGAAGCAGTTTTTGTTCATGTTGAAGTGTTTGTTGGTAGCGGTAGTAACTGATGGAAGAGAGGTGGATATGTGATATCGTTGGAAGAAATTCCCGTCCTTTTATAGTCGAAACACGTAGTTGTGTAGGGAGAAAGAAGCTGTAGAAATTTCAATTTGCTTGTAGTATGTGATGAGGTGACGACTGAAGATTGATTTGAGAATCTAATTTTATTAGTAACGAAAGCCTAGCTTGATTAATTGAAGACCTACTAAAGGCATATGAATGCACGTATACGAAAATATGTTTTTCCTCATGTTTTTTCAGAAAGGGTGATGTTGACTAAAAGTGACGAGCTATTTGGCGGAGTTCCAGACGAATATCTAAGTCATAAGGAGAAATATGAGAACTCAATGCGTAAGGCAGTCATCCTGTTCAGTTTGCTTCGAATAAATCAGCAAGAAAACAACACTGATCTTACCAACTACAGGTTAAGAAATATAAATATGCTAGAGTGGTTAGACCATAACAACATTGTAAATTTTGATGATCGCTTCACTACCCAAAACTTTCATAAATTAATTCTTACGTATAATATGTCATGGATGTATGCGTTATGATGTCAAAATTGTGCTTTATCTGAAATAAAGAAATTTTATTAATCATCATCATCATAATCATTTCAGCCGAAAGAAGTCCACTGCTGGACATAGGCCTCCCCCAAGCATCGCCACAACGACCGGTCCTGCACCTGCTTGAGAGCGATTTTTCCTTTCCACAATTTATATCTTTAGCTTTTGATACATATACTACGTTTTTTTTACGAAAGCGAGTTAATATTGCATTATATCTCCAAAAGTGACAAATATGTTTGTCTATTTTCAGGAATCTTTTGAGCGGTTTCCTGAGCGCGTCAATATCCCAAGATGGGTCACCGTTTGGGCTTCATTTCATCATGTTCATGCCAGTCTTCATGAGCCAGGCCGACGAAGAACAGCAGAAGAAGTGGCTGCACCGCGCTTTGAACTGCAGCATTATCGGGAGTTACGCCCAGGTCAATATCCCGAGTAATTAAAGCACATGTGAAAGAAAGAAAGAAAGAAAGAAAGAAAACAAAGTATATATCCTAAGACTGGTGTTGTAAGGTATAAAAAAGTCGACAAAGTTTTTCTTTACATGTGTTTTTGTTGCAGACTGAGCTCGGGCACGGCACGTTTATTCGCGGTCTAGAGACGACGGCTACATACGACCCTATGACCAAGGAGTTCGTACTGCACAGTCCCACCCTCACCGCCTACAAATGGTGGCCAGGGGGATGTAAGGATCTTGTTTTTAATATATTATGGTGGAAACTTACTCTGACATTCATTGTCACGCCGAGGCCAAAATTCGTCGAAGGGTCGGCACTCGAAGTTGTAACGGAAAACGTTACCTAGGGCAGGTAATTCAGCTTAGTATACATGGTCCTGCCTGTCATGACTTACGGTGCCGAGATGTAGATACTGACAGTTGGGCTAGTACACAAATTCAAAGTCGCTCAGCTAGCTATGGAGCGAAATATGCTTGGAGTCTCTTTGAAGGATAAAATCCGTAACGAGATTATCCGGAGAAGAACCGGAGTGACCGACATAGCTTGTAGGATCAGTAAGCTGAAGTGGCAGTGGGCTGACCATGTCTGTCGAAGGACCGACGGCCGCTGGAGCAGACGAGTCTATGAGTGGAGACCGCGAATCGGCAAACGCAGCGTAGGGGGCTCCCCTACCAGGTGGACCGACGACCTAAAGAAGGTGGCTGGGGGCACTGGATGCGGAAGGCAGAGGACCGAGTGTTGTGGCGCAACTTGGGAGAGGCCTATGTCCAGCAGTGGACTGCGATAAGCTGAGTTGATTAACTTACTCTACAATAGACGATTGAAAACTAATTCATTCGTGCCTTGAAGACCTCCAGATTAATATCATGTATTGAACATGGTAGTTTTGAAATCAAACAGCACTTTAACTTTGATTTCAGTGGGTAACACAGCAAATTACTGCATCGTGATAGCGCAGTTATACTCCCAGGGTGAATGCCACGGCATCCACTCTTTCATAGTCCAAGTGAGAGATGAAGACACTCACATGCCGATACCAGGAATCAAGGTTGGAGAGATCGGAGTCAAGATGGGTCTCAATTCTGTGAACAACGGCTTCCTAGGCTTTGATCACGTTAGGATACCCAGGACTAATATGCTGATGAAACACGCACAAGTTTTGGAGGTAAGCTTATGATGAGTGTCCCTGGAACTTGCTTTTTATAAAAAAAAACTAGTAAGTAGTGAAATGACTAACTATTCAAGTAGTAGATCGGCAACCAAAGGAAAATTTATGTATGTATAGTTTTGGTTGGTCAATTTAGCACCTCGTTAAAAATATGCATCCATTATTGTTCTAGGATGGGACCTACGTAAAATCTAAAAACAATAAGTTGATCTACGGAGCGATGGTCTTCGTGAGGGTGGTCATAGTGTTTGACTCTGTCAACTACTTGGCTAAAGCCATCACCGTCGCTACTCGGTACTCCGCTGTCAGGAGACAATCACAGCTGAAACCAGGGTATGTAGATCTCATACGTTTACTAGTTGTACATTTCTTAACCCCTTTAGTTCCTGCCTTATATAGAAAGAAAAATAATGACCTGATGACCTTAAGACTTACCTTCTGTTCATAAAATTCCAGCGAACCAGAGCGACAGATCCTAGACTACGTGACGCAGCAGGACAAGATATTAGCAGCGATAGCGGGGTGCTACGCCATGAAGATGAACGCTAGAAGACTTTGGGACACCTTCAACTTTATCAATGACCAACTTCATAAAGGAAACATGGATAGACTCGGAGAGGTAAGTGCTTTTAGAACAAGCAAGAACTGAATGTAGCTGTTTGCTGCTTATTCCTTGCTGAACGATAAGATACTTGTTTTTTTGTAAATGGTTGGCCAGCTGGATTGTTATTTGTGGATATCATACTACGATTATCAACTATCATCTGCAAATGGCAGTCATTATCCTCCTAAGAATTCTAAGCTCTTTCTTCTTCATTGTTTCTTCACTGCTGAGTATCGCGATCACATACGTAGCATCTCCAAGCTATGCGGTCTTCCACAGCGAGGACCGCTCGGACCATATTGCCTCCGACAGCCATCTTAATCGCGGCTGACCATGCTGCTGGTGCTCTACCTTAAGCGTGATTTTCTTTTATCCGGCCCAGTATCATGAGCCTTTCCAGACAATGCCTACGTAATCGCATAGCTAACGTCATTAGGATGCTGTTGTTGCTGGCGCGAACCCTACAGACCAGGGATGCACATCGTTTCCGCATGACTGCATAAAAGCAGTCTGCGCGAGCATCCGCGAACACCCCTGATGCGCTGCAGTATCGAGGCAGCCCCAGCAGCACCCTGAAAGCACAATTGTATTGGACACGAAGTGCAGTAAATAAGGGGGGGGGATTTAGGTGGTCCGAACCCCCCCCCCCCCCCCCTTAGTCTATGAAAAATCTCCATTGTATAGTCACGGAAAGGAATGTGAGGAAGGAAGACCGTGGAGGACCGAGTGTTGTGGCGCAACTTGGGAGAGGCCTATGTCCAGCAGTGAACTGCGATAGGCTGAGTTGAAATGAATGGGGAAGCCCCCCTATGTGAAAGCTATAGCTACGCCCGTGAGGAAGACCCTTAAAGGGTTTAGGGCCTGCTGCAACTGCTTTATTTTTTATTGTTACATTCTTCATTCCAGTTACACGCGTTAGCCTGCTGTCTGAAAGCCATCAGCACATCAGACTCGTCCATGTTCACGGAGAGATGTCGGCTGGCGTGCGGAGGCCACGGCTACATGCAGTCCTCCAACCTCCCCCTCACGTATGCGTTAACGACCGCCTCCTGCACCTATGAGGGAGATAACACCGTGCTACTTCTACAGACGGCTAGGTTTGTGTTATTTTGCAAGGAGATAAGGATTGTTTCTAACATTTTATATCAGTGAAAACCTAAAGGGTTTCTTCAATCAAAGATAGTTGGTTGTATGTACAAATGAGTCGAGAATTGCAAAAAAAAATTGAGGTAATAAAGCCAATAGATAAAAAAATTGCCAAAATTACTTTATTATTAACCAATTTATCTTAAGGTGTCATATAAAAAAACCGGCCAAGTGCGAGTCGGACTCGCTCAGTAAGGGTTCCATACCTCTCAACGACCTGATACCCCATAAAAACTGATTTAATTTAAGATTTTTTGCATGTCTTTCTTACGCAGGTACCACCACATATGTCTATGTTTGTCTTATTTTTAGTATTTGTTGCTAAACTACATAATATGCACTATAATCTGACCAAGTTTGACGCTGGTATATATTACCGTTTTTAAGATAGAGCAGGAACAAAAACGTTGAAAAAAATGCGTTTGTGTGTTTTGAGGTTTCTTGTATGGGGACCCCCTTTGGTTTTAGACTTTTTTTTAACCGACGAAAAAAAGGAGGAGGTTCTCAATTCGACGCGTATTTTTTTTTTTTTTAAATTTTTTTTTTTTTTTTTTTTTTTATGTATGACCACGCATAACTTTTTACAGAGTTGTCCGATTTTGATGATTCTTTTTTTAATGGATAGGGTATATCTCGAAGTTGGTCCCATTTAAATTTCAAAATCAAAATCCACCCCTAAGGGTAGTAAAACAGGGGATGAGTTTTTGTTCACCCACTGAATTCTTACCAGTTAACCGATTCTGTTGAAACTTGACACACATAAATATAGTTTTAGACACTACGACATAATGGAGACCTGGAGTTAGATTTAAACCACAAAAAAATTAAAAATAAAACTTTTTAACAAAAAATTGAACCGACGAAAAGTGAAACTGAAAAGCGAAAAATAACTAATTATGAGTCGGCGCCAAACAACCAATCAACGAAGATCATTAAATTACTTTAAATAAATAATAAAAAAACGTCACATCAAATACAACGTGAAATTTTCAACGATAAACAATAACTTCCAAAAATGCGTTCTCCGCTCGGCCACTTGCAACTTACACGCACTTTGCTTGTTAAAAGTTCGTTTGGCGCCGACTCATAATTAGTTATTTTTCGCTTTTCAGTTTCACTTTTCGTCGGTTCAATTTTTTGTTAAAAAGTTTTTTGTTTTTAGTATTTGTCGTGATACACCTCATAGCAACACATATTCTGAGAACATTTCAACCGGTTAACGGACGGACGGACGGACAGCGTAGCGAGAGTAATAGGGTCCCATTTGGCACCCTTCGGGTACGGAACCCTAAAAAGGCTCATGCCATTTCATTGTTTTCAGATCAGTTTGTGTGTAAAATAGCATGCGCAATATTTTTCAATTAATTATTTGTTGAAAATCTTCTCATGGGTGTCGTAAAGGGCGACTAAGGGATTCACCAGGGGATGGGCAGCAGCGTTCTTTGACTATTTAAACAACCAACTACTATCGCCAACCCGCCTGCCAAGCGTGGCGATTATGGCATATACCCCTCCTTTGGGGGAGGCCTTTGTCCAGCAGTGGACGTCTTTCGGCTGAAATGATGATGATGAATAATTTGTTGACGATGATTTTTTTGATTTACAGGTTCTTGCTTAAGACTTGGCGTCAGATCGAAACGGTCCCTTTGACGCCGACGATTGCTTACTTGAAGACGGTCTCCGCTCCAGGATTCTCAGACAAATGGGAAAGTTCTGTAGAGGGAATCATCTGTGGATTTCAAATAGTTGCTATGAGGTAGGTTAGTCAAACTCTTTGAACACCATACACCATAGTAATCTAAATTATATTATTTAGATTTTTAAGCCATACATCAACTAGAATAAACGCAATACCTCAAACACCCAAATTAGTCAATTGGTTCCCGAGTTCGTTGATATATAACTGCAGAATACTGCGGCTGTTGAGGGTAACCACTGAGGGTTACCCGTTGAGGGTAAGGGTATTATAGGTAACCCTTTAGCAGAAGGAAATCTATTCTGCTGGACTTTCTGTACCTCAAAATACCTACCCGAGATTCGCTGATATACATAATATCCTTAATTTCCAAAGAAAATTTTGGTAATATAAAAAAATAATTGCTCGTTTGCCACCATATAGAAATCAACTTCGAGATATATCCTATCCAATAAAAAAAGAATCATCAAAATCGGATTACTCTGTAAAAAGCTTTGCGTGGTCATACATAAAAAAAAATACGCGTCGAATTGAGAACCTAATCCTTTTTTTTTCGTCGGTTTAAAAAGAACATTTTCTCTTAGTTATTCTGAACAAACTGCATTCTGGACTTACGATTATTCTTCTACAACGCTTTATTTGCTCTACAGAGAAGATTCAGAACAATTTTTCAAATCCTATACTTTTAACTTACAGGAAAATTTCTTCGTGTGTGGATATTATGACAAATAAAATAATGTCTGGTATGTCTCAGGGCGACGCGTGGAATACTACGTCGATACAGTTGGTTTCGGCTGCTGAAGTAAGTACGCTGTTCATCAATGTTATAAGCATATGTACACTCAACCAAACGGAATCATGACCCACCATAAGCTTAATTTTCCACAAACATTCTAATACGATTAGGTCGAATTTCGCTTAAAGATATTTCCCTGGCAACAAACTTGTTAACAATTTTATTGGGCAATTTTATTGGCAGTGACAGTTAGTTTACCAATTTCTTTTAATTTAATTGGTATTTTCTGGAATTGAAAGAGTTAGTATAGGTTTTTGAAAAAATATATTTGTTTACTTCTTTTTTATCACATTTATAGGTAAACTATGCAAAACGACAGTTAATTCGAAATTCAACGCATAATTCTAGCTTTAACAAAAACGTGACTATTTATCCAATTTATTAATCTATGCATAGACGTCTGACCCGTATAACGCAGTTTCCCTAATATTCAAAATTTCCTAAGTGCTGCACGATGCTAATAAGAAGAAAATGTTACTGTTTTGACAATTTCATACGAATTATCGGCTGAGTGAGTCATGATTCCGATTTGTTGACTGTACATATTATTCACTTTGGTTAAGAAAAAGACTAGCGGAGATGGCTGTAATCTCAATGCTTTAAATCTCAATCTCCTGACAGTAGATGTTCCTGTTTGCCGTTTAATTGTGACACTTAGGTCATCAAGCTTTGAGATCAGTTTGGAACTGTATTTTGAACGTTTTTAGTTACGTGAATTGGCCCTCAGATAGTATTATAATATACTAATTCGGGTGACTGTTACATGTTGTATATAATCAGAGAGGCTGTTGGGTTCACTGGAGAGGATCTTTTTTTTAAATATACTTAACGGGCTTTCGTTTGACCGCCACCTCACCTGATGATAAGGCCCAGAACACCGTGGAATTAGAGTGAGCGCGAAGCAAAATACGAGTCTTGCCGGGAAGGAGTAGTGCGGCATGAAGTTGACGCCACTCCGAATGAAAGTGCATATAAGCGAAAAAAAACATATTACTCAGAAAATATGTGTATTTTCGATAAAATTGCTCAAAGTAAAATTATTTCAAAATAATAAAACAATATTTAGGTAAAATATCGTATCAAAATACCAATAAATGTAGGATATGTTTAGGAAACTGTTTGAAAATAAACAGTTTCAGAGGTGTGTTTGGATTTTTTTATGATCGAGCTAAATAACTAGATATATAGATAGATAGTTATTATGATTGAGCTTTTATGTTTTGGACTCAATAATATTGTCACGTCTATCCTTGACTAACCTGTATTTTTAACCGACTTCAAAAAAAGGAGGAGGTTATGTATACGGCGGGTTTATTTTATTTTTATTTTTTAACCGACTTCAAAAAAAGGAGGAGGTTATGTATTTGGCGGGTTTTTTTTTTTTTTTTTTCATGTATGTACACCGATTACTCCGAGATTTCTGGGCCGATTTGCGTGGTTGTTTTTTTATTTGGTAGAGGAAGTCCGCGCGGTGGTCCCATATAAATTTTATTGACTTAGGTCGAGTAGTTTTTTAACCAGCTTTATTAGTTAAGGTTTTTGAAGTCGGTTATTTTTTTGTTAAAAAGTTTTTATTAGTTAAGGTTTTTGAAGTCGGTTTTTTTTTTTTGTTAAAAAGTTTTTATAATTTAAGTACTATAGAGTGAATAGTTTTTGAGCGGGCTTCGCATTAGTTGGTTGACTTACGGCTTTTGGCCCCTTAGCGATGGTGTCTACGATTGTTCACGCTTGCGCAGCAAAGGTGAGAGGATGGCAGTGAAACATTTCGACCCATCCTCTCAAGTGGCTACACCGGGCATAGTACCGGAACACGACTAGGTCGCTTAGCGGCACGTCTTTGCCCGGTATCATATTTAGTTTTATAAATTTTTTTCAGGCACATTGTCGAGCTATCGTAATTTCCACATTCTATGAAGACATGACTAGAGCTAGGAAGACCATGTCTTCAGCACTATCAGAAGTGATGGGTCAACTGGTGGAGTTATATGCCGTGTACTGGACTTTGGAGAAACTCGGTGATTTGCTACAGGTTAGAAAAGTTGTTTAAACTCTGAATGGATTGTCTTAAAGACATAAACGTGAAACTATGCTAGCTTGCTTAGGCGTTTCCTATCAAATTGATCGTTTGAGAAGAAGCACCCAAACAAGTTAACTTTATTTTATTATCCAGCGAAAGTCTATCGCTCAATGAATAACAGTTTGCTGAAGTATAAGTCGAAAATAACCTCATGTGTCTTGCTTGTAATAAATAGTCTAAAAATTACTTATATTTTCTGTAGCACACGTCAATTTCGAAAACCGATGTGGTGTACTTGAGGACTTGGTATGAGGAGTTGCTGGAGAAAATCAGACCTAATGCTGTAGGACTTGTGGACGCTTATGATATCATTGATGAGGTAAGTGCATACACTCCTATAAATAAATCTTATTGTTAAAAAACCGGCCAAGAGCATGTCGGGCCATGCTCAGTATTACAGGGTTCCTAATTACAAACGAATCAAATCGAATATTAATCATTGCTATTTTAGTTTTTGCAAACAGCGCCACCTAGCGCTGAATTTAAGAAGCTAAATTTAAGATGTGTGTCATATCAATATAACACAAAGTTACTTTTTGTGATTTTTTTAAATAGGTAGTAACTAAAGAAGCATTATTTGCAATGGTAATTTTTCTCTAAGGTCAATGACCTATGAACTAGGACGTCTTAAGTATTTTGCAGTTTTCTCACTATAACTCAAAAATTTATAATCACATTATACTCTAAATAATTTTAAAAGAGAGTTTTTATAAAGGTCTATCAATGTGAAAGATTATAAGTTTCTACGTTGCATAGCTTAGAAATGGCAGGGGGGGGGGGACACATTGCAAGCCACTTTGGCGGGCTGTATTTCACAGATGGTATACCTGATAAAAAAGTGGTGTATGAAATATTACCTTCATTTTAGTAGACCTATTCAATCATACCTCGCACGAGGGGGTGCAGCGAAAGAAAAAATTTCATCCCCATTTCACATGTATGGGCGCCACCCTTAATATACGTAATCAAGATTTTTTTATTCTTTTAGAATTGAGATCTATGTCCAGACCATTTTTGAACAAAATTTCATTTACTTATGTTTATAACTGTAGGAGTTATTAAGCTGTAAAGGATTAGGACAGACGGACAGACGGACGGACATGACGAAACTATAAGGGTACCTTGTTGAAACTACGGAACCCTAAAAATGGCACATCGTTGTAGGTAGGCACTACTTAACAGTATCAAAAGAAAGGTATTTGCGTAGAATACAGTTGGTAAATTGGTGATATTAAATTGGTGGTTGCGAATGATATAAATATTCTATGTAATAGTCATGATGTATATATTATATTGTCTAGTACCCAAGCACAAGCTCTGCTTAGTTTGGGCCTAGATGGTGCTGTGTAAACATGTCCCAAAAAATATTTATTTATTTATTATAAAGTATGTTTAATCAAAAGAAATATGGTTAAAGTAATCTTAGGACTGGTTTTAATGTCAAGATTATTCCTCAGATAAAAGTTATGACTGAAAAACCGGCTCTAATTCACTCTATTTAGATTGGATTTTGTTTCAAATATTTCAGAATGTAGGATCTTCGTGTGTGCACGTGATTGTAGTGCCTAACAAACACATTTTCAGTGATTATATTTTAGTTGTTTTGTTTTTTATCACCTTTACATATTTATTTAATTATCATAATAATATTTGTGTAATGAACATACGTCCGATACTCTATACGACCGAAACGTCGAGGTTAGTCAAAATGTTTGTTATATTTTGATTTAATTGTGCGCGACAAGTCCCGTAAACTTAGTTCAATATGAACATACGTGTTTGTGTTGGTCTGGGTGTTTCTTATGTATTATAAGTATGTATTTGCAAAAAGTATATAAGTATTATATCCATTGTCTAGTACCCATAGCACAAGCTCTGCTTAGTTTGGGACTAGATGGTGCTGTGTAAAAATGTCCCAAAAATATTCATTTATTTTATTTTTATTTATTTCGATGACTGCCGCGTTGGTCTAGCGGTCGCAAGCGCGACTGCTAAGCGTGGTTTCGATTCCCGGGGCAGGTAAAGCGCTATAGGGATTTTTTATTAGGAAATTCTCAGTAGTAGTAGTATAAGTAGCCCAGAGTCTGGATTTATGCCCGGTTAATGGCAATAGGCTCGCCCCCTATTATATGGAACTGATAATATGTTTGGTGAAATGTGGGTGTACTATAATATACTCTGCCTATCCTTCGGGGAATACAGGCGTGATGTTATGTTATATGAGTGTGTATCATCATCATCATCATCATTTCAGCCCAAAAACGTCCCCTGCTGGACAAAGGCCACCCCCAAATGTGTGTGTATGATAATTAATAATTGTCCTTTCATTCTCCAGTTGCTTCAATCAACAATAGGTGCGTACGACGGTCGTGTGTACGAGCGGCTGATGGCGGAGGCACTCAAGAGCCCCCTCAACGCGGAGCCCGTCAACCAGAGCTTCCACAAGTACCTCAAACCCTTCATGCAGGGGAAACTGTGATAGACTTTATACAAAAACGAATCTTGTGATAATAGATTAAGAGTTTTGATTTTATTAAGTTATTAATATATTACTGTTTTTATAGGTACGTTATTTTTATAATAAGATCTGTGATGGGTTTTGCTCAATGTTCTATACAAATGTTTCTCTAAATAAATAGTTTTTTTAATACATTTTACTCATTATTTTTCATTTTTGTTTTACGTAGATAACGTTTTTATACACAACTTTATAAAGAATGGAATCAAGCGGTATTTTGCGGAAATCCATGACACACAAAATATGGACTTACAATATTTTCCGCCAAACTAGTTCGTCAAGCTTGGATGCAGTATGCAGCAACACCATGAGCCCTCAAATATATGTACATGTAGAAGGTGCGATTAATGTATTACCGCTCATTCAGCGGTGGAAGAGTCAACATGTCCTGAGGATGCTCCCCGGAGGCGGAGGGGCGAAACACGTGTCGAGTATCGGTTGTTTTGCATATTTCTCGCACTTTCTGCATGTGCATATATTTTATTAAGCAAAACATGAATGATCACATATTTAAGTTTATAACACCTTTTTATACCATGTTTTATGCAAATAAATATATTCTATTCTATTCTATGTATTCGTGGACGGGAGGGTGGCGCGGCATACTGCATCCAAGCTTGACGAACTAGTTTGGCGGAATTAACACAAAATATTGTGAATCCATATTTTGTATCCCAGTGGTTATCGCAAACATTCATTCAAGACTTTCCATCTTTCCATTGTCAACTTGGCTAGGGGGGCAGAGCTTTGATTAGTTCAGAAATATACCTAAAACCATTTTTTTTGTGCAATTTCAACCAAATTGCTGGATTGTAATAAAAATCTAGGAACTTATAATTGTAGAGATAAGGGCGGCAACATTTTTACAGCCTATCCTTGAAAAATGTGTTAATCCGCCACTGGCTATAGTCTATGTCAACCCAATTAAATAAAAAGGTAAACAAACCCAATTTCGGTAAAAATATCACACAAAAAATATCACTAACTAAAAGGAATTATTCGTTTAATTATCATTTTTTAATTGTCTTTGAAAATTCACCCGGTAGCCTGCTACAAGAAAAACCATATGTTTATAAGTAAAAGGTCCCAAAAAAGCATATGTTTCTAACTCATTTATCAAATCGAATCATGCAATTAATTAACTGATTTGTAATTGACACTACAATTGGACACCACCAAACACTAAATGTTCGGGTTAGTGACCCGTTTGTTTACCTTTCTGTTTTATTGGATTGACATAGACTTTACCTATTGAGTTATCAAAAAGAATGAAAATACAGCTAAATCAGAAATAGTAGCATAAATTATCACACATTAAACTCTATTAAACCTATTTCAGGGACAATGGTTGAATGTTTCTGTATGAATATTTATTCTGAACGGTATTACTTTTTTATATAATAATGATGACTTGGTGAATCATTCTATCGCTACCGTTTGTTTACAGTTATAATGTCACAGTTTTACATATTACTCGTATGCTCGCCTCGAGTTTTCACATTGTGAATTTGTAATATAGGAGAAATACATATAAACGATCGGTAAGTAGGTATTGGATTAAGTGTTTGGTCACGTGCTGCTGTGTGAACCACATCGGAAAGGTTTACAGCGAGGCAAAAGGTCTCCCTTGAGACATGAGACATTTCCAGAGTCATGTTCACATGCCCGGAGTCCCCTTATTGTGCTGAAAAGGGCCACCGAGCGGTTTTAGTGGGGTAAAATTCTCACACATCCTGGTCTCCCTCCATCACTCACGAGGCCGGCAGCATTTTAAAGGTTATCTCCTCGCAAAAAAAGGTATTTGATCATTTATCAGTATCACATTGAAAATAATAGCTAAAAATACAAAAAAGCAAACGTAACGTGCACAGAAGACAGCATTGACACATTGGGGTGCTGGCCAGAAAACCTCCACGTGTGCTTGACGACTGGTAGTCTTTCTGGACACGTCTGGAGGGAACGGCAGTTGTTAAGCCGCAATAGAAATCCTTTCGAGGGACATTATTATCCGTCGGGGGATCTTATTGCCTGTGGCGAATATTCTGGCACGGGAGGGGCTCGATCTGGGCCAATTGACTCCACGTGTCCCTCTGAAGTTAGCAGAGGGCACAGTGGAGGATTAGGGATGAGGAAGAAAACCTGTATAAAAGTTACGGCAGGATATAATAGGGCTTGCGGACGGCGGACTCGGGGTAGTCTGCTGGCTTGGCGTAGCTGGCGTGGCTGGTGTTGCTGGCGTGGCTACCGTGGCTGGCAAGGATTGCGAGGCTGGCGTGGCTGGCAAGGCTTGCGAGGCAGGCGTGGCTAGGGTGGCTGGCGTGGCCGTGACATAGCTGCGTTATGGCTGGGCGCGTGAGGTGCCGCGCAACGTTCCATGTGTGATGTCGGGGAGGGCGCAGCCGACGTTAGGCCGCACAGGGAGAAAGGGCTCGTTTGCCTGTGGCGCGCCGGGACCTATCGGCGGTGTGAATACAGAGGGTTCCCACGCCGCCGACCAAAGGTAGTGGAAGGAACACCGTGGTGGTTTTAGTCGGTAAGAGTCCGACACTGACTCCGCCTACCCCGGGTGGAGTGGGTCCATGAGGGTTTACCCACGGAAAAAAAACCATTGCCACATTGTATGGCAATGCTTATTCATTGACCACAATTTTAATATCGTGAAATAACCTGCGTGAATAATTTTCTATGGTGTATTTAGTGTGTCAACTCACACTGGGCCAGCGTCATTAATTTGGCCAGAAACCTTATTTTGAGAAGAGGCTCGTGCCCAGTAGAACTTTCATGGATCTGGACTATGGATCTAACGAGAATGATCGAAGTAGGTAGGTACCTAATTGTTTCATTTCGCCAAATTCAAATTTACCTTATGTGGGCTTGTATAGGTACGTAGCTGACACGTCAACCATAAAATCATCAATCGTCAATAATTGTAACTATTATTATTATTGAAAATAGGTAGGTAATTATCCCCAGTACTGTCTTTTCCAAAAGGGCACGGGGGCACAAGCCCAGGGCCCACGGCCTGATGGGGGTATTGAAATATCGAAACTCATCAGTCGTATGTATTTTGCTGTTTACTTTATAAAGGGGCCCCAAAGCTGTGGGCACAATGACCCCTGCATAGTTTCAGACGGCCCTGAATTCATCATCATCATTTCAGCCGAAAGACGTCCACTGCTGGACATAGGCCTCCCCCAAGCATCGCCACAACGACCGGTCCTGTGCCTTCCGCATCCAGTGGATTCCCGCGACCTTCACCAGGTCATCGGTCCACCTTGTGGGTGGCCTACCCACGCTGCGCCTTCTAGTACGCGGTCGCCACTCCAGAACTTTACTGCCCCATCGGCCATCCGTTCTGCGAGCAATGTGCCCCGCCCACTGCCACTTAAGTTTGGCAATTCTTCGGGCTAAGTCGGTTGCCTTCGTTCTCCTGCGAATCTCCTCATTTCTGATTCGATCACGCAGGGACACTCCGAGCATAGCCCTCTCCATTGCCCTTTGAGTGACTTTGAGCCTTCTTATCAGGCCCATTGTGAGCGACCACGTTTCAGTACCGTAAGTAATTACTGGCAACACACACTGGTCAAAGACTTTCGTCTTGAGACACTGCGGTATTTTGGACGAGAAGATATTGCGTAGCTTCCCGAACGCTGCCCAACCGAGTCGGATTCGACGATTGACCTCTTTCTCGAAGTTGGACTTACCTAGCTGGACACTGGCCCTGAGTTACTTATACTTTTTTGTACGATTTTATCGAAATCATTTACGCGGTATTGGTATCACCGACGATTTTCAAAACTGAATAGGTTCATCATCATTACCCACGAACCGTGTTCTGGAAACCTGCAACCAACATGAATAAATGTTATAATTTTTCAAATTTATTGCTTTGAGTAAATATGTACTACGTACTAGAGACGACACCTCAAAGAATTTTTTTGTAGCACGCCTTAGAGCTCCCGCACTCTCACTCACTTAGTCTGTGCCAGGCCGCTTGCCGCAACGTGACGTGACCAAGTGCTCAGTTTCATTACCTAAATATGCCTTCGTGTGTATTGAGATACTGTTCTAACAACTCGAGAAACATAGGTAAAAGTCAAGGAGTGACTTTTCATCAGTAAGTTCTAAATATTATCTTTTAACAAACGTAATTTAATTTAATTGTATCAATTGTGAATTGTGGTGACGCGTCACAGAGGTGGCGGCCATGTTTCGGTGATAGTCTAAGCGCAGACGTGACACTATCGAGTTTTAATACCAAATGGCCATGTATTTTACCCGTATTTTCTATTAACTTACGGTATTTTTTCATATTTTATTTTTAATACGATTTTAGTAGGTTTCTTTTAGAAAGAAGTGTCATCATTAGTGACATTAATATGAATTTAATTAATAGAATAGAATAGAATATATTTACAGTAGAATTCATTTATAACGACTTCGCTGATAACGACTAACCGGTTTTAGCAACGATAATGTTTACTCAAGTTAGGTTTCATAGTTAATTACTGAGAAAATATAACCGTTTAGTGCGACTCCGGTTTAAGCGACCAACTGCTTATAGCGACCATTATTTATGATATTACGTCCGGTTAAAACGACGCGCAATGTTTTGTTTACACAACCTACGCACCAAAACCTTGGCGCCCCATCCTCACCCCGCCCCGCGCGCTTCACCTCTCCTTATTGGCGCGCGTAAATCACAGTTAGTGTTTTTCACCTGTTATGACAAGTTCTTAAACCTCGACAAAATAGGTTCTGTGAAGCGAAAGTGTTTTACAATTGAAGAAAAAAATTAAAATAAAGCATATGTGATTCCTACAAAATGTTTTATTTACCTTAATAGGAAAATCAAACATTCGCATTTATTGTGCATATGTATTCATAAGTTAAGTACATGTATCCTTGAGAAATGATCCTGCCGTTTTGTACGTCATCCGGTTAGTACGACATAGTATCGCCGGTCCCTTGAAGGTCGTTATATCCGGATTCTACTGTATTTGCTTAAAAACATGTTATAAAAAGGTCTTATAGTATCTTATAGTGAGTATTGTATTGATGATCATCAGATAATCACTGGGTATTTTCCATACTTTTTTTACACCCTAAAGCATTTCATCGAGAAAGAAGTATTTACAAATTTAAATCAACATTCACAGAATCAGCCATCAACATTCAACCACAGAATCCATTTAATTCGGGCCATAATAAATCAGTACACAAAAATTAGATTGCACCACGAAGCAAGATTACCATACTAAACGCCAGAAACTAACTAAACTTATTTTATTTAAAGGAAATTAAAATATTGTGTTGCAGTTTAATACTCCTTTTATTTATACGCCTTGTAGACACAATAGGTACCTACCTATCAAGTAGGCAGAATAAACAGACTGTCGCATCTGCGCGCATGGATGGGCGTGTTTATGTTCTATGATGACATAAACACGCCCCGCTCACCCCGCGCTTGCCCCGCGGTGAGCAAACTGCGCGATATTTTTTCTTTGTGATGTCGTCTCTAGTACGTAGTACATATTTACTCAAAGATTTATTGTATGTACAGTTGACTGTATGTCAGTGGAAACACTTGAATTAGAAAACCGCCCTTACTGCTTACGGAATAAAGGCGTTGTCAGTGTCAAACTGTTACCATTGAAGTGCGGTCGACCGTACCTACATATGGTATTAAAATGTTTTACATTGGTGATTTCAGGTACCTACCACCCAAAGACTGAAACTTTTACCCAGCCAAACTTAATTCAGCACACGGCCAGATCGTACGTTTATGTCTTTTGTTCGCCAACGCACGTGGTGCTGGGTGACGTGAGAGTCGTGAGACCAATAAGATTGTGGTGCAGCATTTTCTTAAATAATAATAATAAATCATTTATTTATTATACAGAATGACTTTTTAATGACCATCCCAATTTTTTATAGGCATTAGGCATATCATACAAAGACTCCATAATTGAAAAAAAATCGTTAGGTAAATTTTTCGAAATAAATTAATTTTATTATTTTCAGCGAAGATCCTCGTGTCAAAATTTGGATGGTGATTAAAAACTCATGCTGTATGGTGTAGAAATTTACGCTACAAAAACACTCATTTATCTCTCTTAATTTCCTCTTCCTCCTTATTGTAGGTATAATGTTTACTATTATAATGTTTTATTATAAACTAGCTGATGCCTGCGGCTTCACTCACAGAGCCAGCTATCGGGTCTAGATTTAACACTACATAGCTACATCAGTATAATATTGTGGGTATTTTGGTCCATAAATATGGAATTTATTAATAACTTAACTACAGCGCTATCTATCGAATCTTAGCATAGCTATAAACCATGAACTATACAGTAAAAATATATTGTGTGAATATGTTTTCAATCGGTCAAGTCTTTCAGAAGTTACACGATTACTAACAGACCAAAAGACAAAGTCTTTTACTTATTACAAAATATTAGACCATGTTTAGAAACTTGTTTGAATCGTCTAATGACAGACTTAATACATAAGAATATAATAATAAGTCTGGATTAGGCCAAACCTATTGCTGTACCCGATTTTGTAATATGGTGGTGTGACTTTTGATCACATTGGAAACATTTTTTATTTGGAGTTGGCTAATATTTGAACTAATCAAATTTTTTCCAAGATTGACATCATTAGCTAAACAATTAAGATATAATAAAGTACTCTGTGAATAATAGATCATCAGTTTTCAGACTTGGGATTATTATAATACCTAACTTACCTACATCATAATAACTTACATAAGTACAAACATTTTATTGCCTGTCTATAGTCATAGAATATATACTCACGTACTATAGTGGCAATTAATAACTTCTGTTATATTTAGTTATAAAAGTAATTAACGTATTGCTAGGCTGTGTGAATCCGTATAATACCTACCTATATAGGCATATCAATCTTGTCAATAAAATTCAAGCAAGAACTAAAGACTGCTTTATTTGTTCGTACTCGTGGCCTGCCTTGGCTGCCTTTGGCAATTGGTTATTGGTTAGTATAGAAATATCAGTGGCAATGAACACACGTACATAGCTAATAACCTTGTAATGTACCAAGAAAATACCGCGAGAACAAAGTTTTCCCTTCAAAGAGTTATATTAAGTGACTCAGTGACCGATACAGTGTTAGTATCTTCATTTTAAACATTAAAAAGTAAGTTTTTCATTGAGATAAAGATATATCTAAATATGTTTATTTACCTCTTTGTGAACTGTCAGATCGTAATGAATGCATCATCACTATTCATCACTTTCCTCTTTATTGGGTTCAAAAATGAATCGATAGATGTCGTTTTAGTTATAATAAACTAGTGACATCTGATGTCGGGACAAGTAAAGTAAAAAAGGCGGGAATATTTAAAAAAGTAGTCCAATTTTCTAGGTATTTTAGGTTTTCGGCAAAGAATTGCCCTCTACCTGGGTTCCGAACCAGGGGGTAAAACATCTATTCTGCAGGGGTAATAAGGTTGGTCATTTTATAAGGAAACTGAACCTAACATAAAAAACGTGCGAATGCAAAACAATACCAACTTACACAATGACTGTCATACATTAATTTAAATGTACTTACTTCACAGTAAAATTGTAAGAACGTTTTACAGTTTATTATCATCAGTATGGATTGTATTTGCATGTATTGTTTTCTTGGATAACATTTTAAAGGGGCTCCATTAGGGAGTAAAAGTTTCCTTCAAAGGTAATACGACTGAAAAGGTTAGGAACCGCTGCTCTTACGGCCAAAATTAATATCCAATCTATCTACGATTTACCCTACTAGAGATAGAAATTTGACATATTTTGTATGGAGCTTATGTCAAATTCCTATCTCTAGTAGGGCAAATCGTGGATAGATTGGATATTAATTTTGGCCGTAAGAGGTCTCTGTAATAATTGGTGTTATAATATACTTACGGGTTTTGGTTGACCACAGCCGCAACCACACAATCTTTCGATACTAAGCATCAGTTTTAGTTACAAATATTAGTTCCGTGTCTAAATACAAACTTCTGCCTATAAATGTATGTATCTCTGAAAAATCGTGCCTGATAAATTAAAGCGATGTCGTCACAAACATAACTATTATGAAATTAATATTACTCAAAGGCTGATTCTGATTCTCTGATTCATGCAAACATTGCATCTCTTAGGAAAGCATTTATCATCCATCTTTTATCTATACTCATAAAGCATCCCTCTTTATGAGTATAGATAGAAGATGGATGATAAATGCTTTCCTAAAGGATGCAATGTTTGTTGTTTTATTGTCCTGACTGACTGATTCATCAACGCAGAGTCGAAACTACTCTAACTAGAAACATGAAATTTGGACAGTAGGTTCCTTTTGTAACGTGAATACGGTTTTTGGAAATTTTAACCCTAAAGGATGATTTCCACCAAACGGCTCGCATCGCATCGGATCGGAAAGGATACGAATGGATGCGGCGACAGCCGATCGCGTCCGGCAGGATGTCAACGCATACGATCGGCTCCGTACCGTCGCTTGCGAACGTATCCGTTACTGCGCCTTTCTTTTTGTTTTCTTTTGGAAATCCTCATGGATACCCTCCGACTGGGGACGGCGGAGGGGTATGTCGGACTCTTACCGACTAAAACCACACGGTGGCCATCCTCTGCACAAAATAGAGGAGATCCGGGAACTCCATTGGACTGCGCCGGTGCCCCTCTAGTGTTATGCCTTTGGCACGTCCCGGGAAAACAATATTGTTTCCCCCACAGTAGCACGCGACTACCACGTACTGCTGTCCTCTCCAGGGTCACTTAATAGACGCCTCGAGTCCCTCCACTCTTAGCATCCACGATCAGATGCCAGATGTGGCGGCAGGGGATGCGGCCCTTCGCCCTATCTGGGCCTTGCGCATCCGTTTCTGCGTCTAGTCAAATAGTTTCGTTCCTACCGCGTTGACGTGTTCTAATCCTATCGAATGATATCTATCGTAAGATAAGTCGGATTTTTTCAATGATCCTAAAACTAGCTCGGATTATAACGAAAAACTTTTATAGATTTCAATCATCCGGTCATTTGCAATAGTAAATAGTAAATACTTTATAATAAAAAATAGTAAATACTTTATTGACTTCCACATAACAATTTAAATAAGTCCCTAACTCCAAAATTAGGTTATCCCTGTGTTTCACGAGTTAGTTCCTTCCCAATTATTGGTACAGTATGCAAGGGCGGATCCAGGGGGGGGGTCATGGGGGTCATGACCCCCCCTGGGCCTAGGTCAACCACAGTTTTTTTCCTGTATACATAATTTACTAACAGCCAAAATTAATATCCAATCTATCCACGATTTACCCTACTTGAAATAGAATAGAAATTTGACATATTTTGTATGGAGCTTATGTCAAATTTCTATCTCTAGTAGGGCAAATCGTGGATAGATTGGATATTAATTTTGGCCGTAAATGAATATACAATGAATGAATGAATGTTTGTATGTGTTACGACTGTTACGAGTACATACTAATGTAACAAGATACACACATAAAAATTACTAAATTGACGCCGCACCCGAATCTGTTCGTTCATTGTGAATAATATTCGCGTGATTTAAAGTTTGATTTTGCAGCATCTCTTCTCCAATCACTCCGTTACGTCCAATCGCCTGAATATCGACAACGAATCGATTGAATACTTAGCTTACCATCAACAACAGAAATAACTACGATGTTAGCTTTACAAAACCTGGCCGAAGTAAAAAGAATTCAAGAACCTTAAAACATCGATATTAGATGATAAGTAATTAGTTTTTTGAAAATCCGGAGCTAAAAGTACCAACAAATTTCGAGCTCGCTGCGCTCGCGCTTGAGCTCTATTTCATTGCTTGACTACGTCTGTGGTCTAGTAGTTCGAGTGTGGGACTGCTGACCAAGAGGTCGTGGGTTCGATTCCCACAGAACACAAATATTGTTGTTGTGTGATGAACATAAGTGTTTGTGTTGGTCTGGGTGTGTTTCTTATGTATTATAAGTATTTATTTAAGAAAACAAAAAGTATGTAAGTATTATATCCATTGTCTAGAACCCATAGCACAAGCCTTGCTTAGTTTGGGACTAGATGGTGCGGTGTAAACATGTCCCAAAATATTTATTTATTGCCCATACAGGTGTAGGACTGCCATAGCGTGAATCTATATTTACTTATCTACGCTATGGTGTCTACTATTAGCCGCTCTAGGCGCCGCAAGAATGGGTTGTGGTCAAATAAATGCGTACACTTTTGTCACAGAATGTCTATGTTTTCACAGTTTTTGTGAAGAGCCAATCGATTTGTTGGAGAACAGTCCAAAAAATTTCGCGCTCGCTGCGCTCGCGCATGTCTTTCTATCCTTCCTTTTTCTGTGTACTGGACGTATGTTGTATTGTAAGCAACTATTCTGTTCAGTATGTTAATAGGAACAAAGTCAATATTGGAAAAAAGTTCGCGCTCGCTTCGCTCTCGCCTGTGTATTTTGTCGTTTCGTCTTTTTTGGCGTTGCAAGTAACTATTCCGTTACATTAATATTCTACAAAGAGAAAATTCAAAGGTTTAAAATTCACTTAAAGAAAGAAAGAAAGAAAGAAAATATTTATTTCAGTCTCGGTACAGACGAGAGAAAAAAAATCTAAAAATAGTGTATTAACAATAAACTTAAAATTTACTAATTTATTTAATTCACTTAAATTCATGTTTTAGCAAAAATTACGAAAATCCTAGAATTTTATTGGTTGAAAGTTTTTTTCTAAAGGGCGGCGTCTAACTCTGCATCAAAAATAATTAGAACCAGGGCTGGATATAAATAAGTACGCGACCCCCCCCTGACACAAAGGCTGGATCCGCCCTTGACAGTATGAGGCTGGTCATTAGTATTACAAAACAAAAAGAAAAATATAATGGTGAACTAATTAGAGAGTAATTATACATTAATCGTCTGAGGATTTTCGCAAATATCCGATTTTTCCGAATATCCTACGACATATTTATGTGAATCAGTGTTTCGCAAACATAGTTCTACATGCGACACCATATATCTAATTTTTATATTTTAGTTAAAAACAGTATTTTTGGACTAAGTAATGTTCAGATGATTATTTGAACTACAAAATATTATTCCTCATAAAAATAAATTAGTTCATCATCACAATCTCTTAATAGATTGATAGAGATAAGATTTGCGCTTGACTATATACAATATACATATATCATTTAAATAATAAAAAATATAAAAAATTGGGACTTACACAGCACCATCTAATCCCAAACTAAGCAGAGGTTGTGCTATGTACTAGACAATGGATATAATACTTAAATACTTTTTATTTGGAAATACATACTTATAATACATAAGAAACACCCAGACCAACACAAACACTTATGTTCATTACACAAATATTTGTCCTGTGGGTATCGAACCCACGACCTCGTGATCAGCAGTCCGACACTCGAATTACTAGACCACAGACGTCGCCGCGTCGTCGAATCAATAATGCAAGTCAAATAATGAAGTGGGTACCAGTTTTTTCTCTAGTGGCGGTCCAGTGGACTACCTTGGAGCTTCTAAGATTATTCTGTAAAATGGGACTATTCCGAGTCTGGTGTTTCTCCCAGACCAACACAAATATTTGTGTCCTATGGGTATTGAACTCCAACTTCCTCGTGATCAGCAGTCCGACAATCAAACCACAGAAGTCGTCAGAAGTCATCATTTGGTTATATAGTTTAGGAGATAATATAAAATTATTAATTTTCCACCTTTTTTTTGTTTTTTTTTTTTACGAGTGGAAATCCTCATGGATACCCTTCGTCTGGGGAAGGCGAAGGGGTATGTCGGACTCCTACCGACTAAAACCACACGGTGGCCGACCAGTGAAATTCTAAAACTGACAAAGCAAAGCCGGTGGGTCTACTCTTGAATCATTAAATTTTACACAAGAGTTCCTTATTGAAAAGTCATCCTCTAAGGGGGTTAAATAGGGGGTTCAAAACCCCTCTTAATTACTACACGTTCCCAATCAAAGCTTAGGTCATTATAGCATGTTTTCAACAACATGATACAGAATAGAATAGAATAGAATAGAATATATTTATTTGCTTAAAAACATGGTATACAAAGGTCTTATAGTTCATATCGAGCAAACATGTTTTGCTAAGAATATACATAGCATGCAAAATTTTAGTAGAAACATTATTTCTTTTCAAGGAATTCCGTTACACTGTAGAAATTATTAACATTTAACCATTCTTGTAATTTAGTCTTAAAAGAGTATCTTGTATTTAACATTTTAAGGTGATTAGGTAATTTGTTAAATATACGCACACCCATAGCCAAGCAGCTTTTATTATATTTAGTAAGCCTTGGGGCGCTTTCTAGCACGAGCCTGTGTGGGTCTCGTCGACTTCGAGGGTAGACATCGTTTGCTGTTTTAAATAGCTCTTTGTGTTTCCATATGAACATACACATTTCATATATATATAAACAGGGTAGCGGTAACAAGCCAAGTTTCTTAAATACTGGTTGACACGAGTCATCAGGCTGAAGCCCGTACATAGCTCTAATGCATTTTTTTTGAACAATAAATGCTCTATCATTGTCGGTACTGTTGCCCCACATTACAAGTCCATAACGTAATATTGATTCTACGTACGCGTGGTAAGATAATATAGCTGTTTTTAGGTTCGTTACGTTTTTTACTTGTTTGAGCGCATATACAAATCTATTTATTTTGCCAGAAATGTTGTCTATGTGTATTTTCCAGTTTAAGTCTTCATCGATTGTGACTCCTAGAAACTTAGTGTGTGTTACTGATTTAATTTTTGGTATACTTAGTTTAAATGTATCTTTATTATTATAACATTTATTGAATTGTATATATACGGATTTTTCAAGATTTATTTCCAGATTGTTCATGTTAAGCCAGTTAATTAAGATATCAATTGTATTATTTATGTCAGTTTCATGGTCGTTGATTGTATTATTATCATTATTGGATGTCACAACGATACAGATGTCATCAGCGAATAGTATACATTTATGGTTCGTTATTTCAATTATGTCATTTATGTATAGTAAGAATAATATCGGACCCAGTATGCTTCCTTGTGGGACACCGAATCTGTTATATCTATATTGAGATGAGTAGGGTGTAACGTCCTTATTTTCATTTACTTTTGTTATGATAACACATTGTTGCCTGTCATCAGATTTCCTAATTTAACGCGTGCGAAGCCGCGGGAAAAGCTGTGTATTATTAATGCGAAAGTATGTATGTTTGTTTGTTTGTCCTTCAATTACGCTGAAACAAAGAAAGAAAGAAAGAAAGAAAAAATATTTATTTGCTTCAAAAGTGACGCACAAAATTACCAAAAAATTCAAGAACACAGAACAAATACAGGTACAAAGCTAAGAAGTGTGGTAAGATATGCGTCACATCCGCGCATAACGGCCACCGCTCAGCATATTGCTGTGCCTCATGCACGGAGCAAAGACACAGCGCTGGTTTTCAGCGACAGCCGGCGTCGACACAAATTCACAATGCAATAACGTAGATCAGTGAGGCGTGAGTGAGAGTTATGTTGGTAAATAACGATAAAAAATAAATAAGTAAGATTATTATATATATTTTTTAATTACTGTTGTATTTTATGAACAGTGTAGGTAGATGAGTGTTGTGTAGTGTTGATTTCCAGGAAGTCTTACACAGGCCAAAACAATACAACATAAGTTAAGATGATAACTAACGTGAAATACTATATAGGAAAATTATAGTAACCATCTCCGCGTAAGTGTTATAAAAATTGAATAATTGGTTTATATTTATTGGATAAATAAATTAAATTGGGTAATTGAATACATAATTATAAATTGATAAGTTTGATAAATTGTTATTTTTGTGATAATTGAACTTGCATCAGAAACTTCTTGAGTTTGTATTTAAAACTTTGAAACAAAGAAAGGATTGCAGAAAAGATTTCAGGTTTTGCCACACAGATAGACTACCTATATCTTAGATTAACACACGGGAGCGAATCCGCGGGGGTCAGCTAGTAATTTTAATTTTTTTATAGTATGGTATGGCGAAACGAGCTAAAGGCCCACCTGATGTTAAGCGGTTACCTTTGCTCATAACAACTGCAATACCACCTAGGCTGTTGCCTAAATGGTACCGCAACTCAGTTCGCCAAACTGAGACATGAAGATGGAAATGATGATTGTACACGTTTCTACTTCGCCGTAATACCTGAGATGATTCTTCATTTGTTTTGTACTTAAATAAACACGTAATTGTACTTTGTCCCATTATATATACCTGTTTACCTACACCACTTCGCACTTTGAGATCAAAGATCAAAGTACAATAACATTATCGTGATATCAGTCATAATTATCTAATCTACGGATTACAGCATTTATGCACTGTACGTGGTATATAATGGATAAATTATACACATAAATACCTGCTGCAGGCAGGATTGAGATATATTGGGTAACTTTCACTGCCAGGAAAAAACAGGTGTGATCCGTGTAGGGTTATGATCTGACCGGATAAATCCGGTCTTGACCGGGTTTTAAGAGCTTAGACTGGACTATCATTAGAGAGTTCGGAGTTTGTGCCCCTCGAAAGTATCTAAAGTTAGTTTTTTCTTACTTGTCTTATTTATACCCGCGGCACACTATGATGGCGTTTTTGACATTTTCCAATAGTGTTGTGACACATTTCAAATTATTAGCGATTGGGACCAGCTGCCTAATTGCGTAACTCACTCGAGATCGCATTCATCTGGATTTCAATGTTCATTGCTCCGTGTGTTTTGACAATCCGTCAAATTGACAACTACGTACCATGCAATGAATATTGCTGTAATTTCAAAATGAAAGCTGATGTCAATGTGAATGCATTACACAATTACCCCACAGGTTTATTACTTTGACCAACTCCAACTAGCTATTATGAATAAAAGCTACATAAAGTAAATAATTTATCAAATTATTTAATAAACATAACGTCTAGCCAATTTAATCATATTTTCTGTGACATATATAAAAAAACAATAGAAATAAATAGAATTTGAATTTGAATAATAGATTCAAAATTCGAAAAATTATATTGCTGTAGCAGTGCATCACTATTGACAATAAAGTACGGCAATTGTTCCTTGTTGAATTGTTCTTTGAAGAACCGGAGTGACCGACATAGCTTGTAGGATCAGTAAGCTGAAGTGGCAGTGGGCTGGCCATGTCTGTCGAAGGACCGATGGCCGTTGGAGCAGACGAGTCCTTGAGTGGAGACCGCGAATCGGCAAACGCAGCGTAGGGCGCCCCCCTGCCTGGTGGACCGACGACCTAAAGAACGTGGCTGGGGGGGACTGGATGCGGAAGGCAGAGGACCGAGCGTTGTGGCGCAACTTGGGAGAGGCCTATGTCCAGCAGTGGACTGCGATAGGCTGAGTTGATTGATTGAATTGTTCCTTCATAGGTAGCTGTCAATTTTACGGATCTTCATGAGCAGGCAAACGTCAAAAACGCCATCATAGAATGCCGCACCTATAGTAAACAATCTTGGCATGTCTCTTTATTAAAATTATCTAATCGGCTGCATACAAATATTACGTTAACAATATTGAAGGTACAAGATAATTGGCGAGCGACAATACAATCGCAGAAGTTAGTACACCCGTGTCCGTGAACAAACATGGCAGAGAACAAAGTGTGCGAACATTTAGTGCGGGAGAGGAACAAATGCACTTTCGATGTACAAGAACTAGTACATCTTGTGGATGGAGGAGCACATAAGACCAAGGAGAGGAGAGAAGTCGGTGAGTAATTCTTTATCTGATTATTTTCTTTTTCTTTCTCACGCCTTTTGATATTTCAATGTAAATATTTTATTACCATGTTTTTATTAACTCGCTTGCAGTCTTGTCTGTCTGTGTGTTTTGTGACACTATTATTTGTTCTATGGAACCTATAAGATCGCATAAGTGTTGTTGTACCGCCAAAGACATTAAATATTTACTAGATTGAATCTCTTTGTGTACCGCCCTATTGTTATTTTTAAATGTTTTTATAAATATAGAACAGATTTGTTATCAATCTTATTTCGAATCAGCTGCTTGATAAGCTCAGGGTCTTAGGTCAAGGTACAGTCGACCGCACGTCAGCGGTAACAAACAAGTTTGAACTCGACAGCGTCTTTATTGTTTGTAAGCAGTAAAGAGCTAATTCAAGTGTTACTACTGCGTGCAATCGACTACGTACAAAACTCACTACATATTACGTAGTTGATGTAGTACAGACGACTGCATGACAGTGGTAACACTTCAATTCGAAAACCGCCCTTACTGCTTACGAAATAAAGATGCTGCTAAATGTCAAAGTGTTACCACAGACAGAGTGTTATTCTAAGCTAAGGGGTACGTTCAGTATTATCGTCGGACGACGCCCGGAGCGTTGTTTGGTCGTTCAGTTACTCGGAGTGATCGTCCGGGCGTTCACACCAAACCGTTCAGTATTGTGAGCGGGCGTCGTCGAGCGTACGCACCGGTCACCCCGTGAAATAGTAGGGTAAAAGACGCCCTGCTGTCATGTTGACAGATAATAGTATGAAATGACAGATAATTTGAGGTTTCGATCATCATAATTGTCAGTGCTTCATTGTTCTAGTGTCAGTTTCATAAAGTCGCCCGAAGTCGTTCAGTAACTCTGAGAAAATCGTCAATGATCGAGCGATATTCACACCGGGTGACTTTCACACTGAGTGCGTTATAAGTGAACGTAGCCAAGGGATAGTCTTCCTGCTCGTTAGCGCGAATGGGGTCAGTAGAGCTCTAACTCTTCTATGAGATTGAACAACACATACACTACTGACGAAAATTACAAGAAATTTTTCTAAGCTAGAGACACATAAACTTTTCAAAGTCTTTAAAGCTTGTATTCCGTATGGAGATAACGAGGAAAATATTCACATAAATAAATATGCCCTATAGATAAAAGGGTCACTACCAACTGTTCGATGAATACGTTATCAAGGTTATCACTAACAGATTAATAAATTTCTCTTACAATCTCCCGGAATGTTTTCCGATAATATTGAATCGTTCCATTGGTCTTTGGATGTAGCTATTTACCATATTTTGACAACCGTTGTTTGTAGCCATGTGAAACATCTTCGGCTGGCTGTTCATGGGGGAGTGTTAGTGCCTACACTTATGTATGGTAGTGAATGTTGGGTATGGCAGAAGAAACATGAAAGCAGAATAAATGCAGTAGAAATGAGAGCTTTGAGAAGTATGTGTGGTGTAACTTTGAGAGATAAAGTAAGGAATAACGTGATAAGGGAGCGTTGTGGAGTGAAAGAAGATGTAGTGACAAAGATTGAGAAAGGTATGTTAAGATGGTTTGGACATATAGAGAGGATGGACGAGAGGAGATTGACGAAACAAGTATACGAAGCGAGTGTGGATGGAAGAGTTGGAAGGGGACGACCTCGGCGAACGTATCGCGATCTAATCGCGGACGTTCTCAAAAAATGCCAGGTTAAGAGTTCTCTAAACCGACGAGCATGCATGACGAGAATAATGAACGTAGATGAAGCGAAAGAGGTGTGTCAGGATCGTAGCAGGTGGAAATCCATAGTCTCTGCCTACCCCAATGGGAAACAGGCGTGATAATATGTATGTATGTATGTATGGGAACCTCTGTCGGCGTAATTAAAACGTAGTGATTGATTATATTATCTTTAGGCGTAATGATATTTTTTTTTTGAGAGTTTGTACCGTGTCGGTACAATGTTTCATGCTAAATTGCTTGATAAAAACATGAATTTGAAAAAAAGCTTTCGAAACGTCAGGAAAACCAATTTAAATAATATACGCGATGTAATACGACTAAACTTGTTTTATTATAATGTGTACTGATCGCGAAAACTTTAGAAATTATTATAAATTTAGTTTTTTACTTGTTTTTAGGGTTCCGTAGTCCTATAAGGAACCCTTATAGTTTCGTCATGTCCATCCGTCTGTCCGTCTGTCCGTCTGTCCGTCTGTCCGTCTGTCCGTCTGTCCGTCTGTCCGTCTGTCCTAATCCTTTATAGCTTAATAACTTCTCCAGTTATAAACATAAGTAAATGAAATTTTGTTAAAAAATAGTCTAGATATAGATCTCAATTTTAAAAGAATAAAAAAATCGTGATTACGTATTTTAGGGGTGGTGCCCATACATGTGAAATGGGGCTGAAAATATTTTTTTTCGCTGCACCCCCTCATGTGGTGTATCATTGAATAGGTCTACTAAAATGAAGGTAATGTTTCATACATAACTTTTTTATCAGGTGTACCATCTGCGAAATACAGCCCGCCAAAGTGGCTTGCAATGTCCCCCCCCCCCCTGCCATTTCTAAGCTATGCAACGTAGAAACTTATAATCTTCCACATTGATAGACCTTTATAAAAACTCTCTTTTAAAATTATTTCGAGTATAATGTGATTATAAATTTTCGAATTATAGTGAGAAAACTGAAAAATACTTAAGACGTCCTAGTTCATAGGTCATTGACCTTAGAGAAAAATGATCTCAGCAAATAATGCTCATTTAGTTACTACCTATTTAAAAAAATCACAAAAAGTAACTTTATGTTATATTGATATGACAGACTTACTTAATTTAGCTTCTTAAATTCAGCGCTAGGTGGTGCTGGTTGCAAAAAATAAAATAGCATTGATTAATATTCGATTTGATTCGTTTGTAATTAGGAACCCTATAATACTGAGCATGGCCCGACATGCTCTTGGCCGGTTTTTTTAATTGTCCTTATTTTGGTGGTCCAAATCATCTCTAAAAGGTTGTCCATGTATTTTAATGGGACCTTACATATGAATCCAACGTTATTATTTTTCAGAGGACATGGTTATTAATGCAGAAGGGTTCAGTACAAAGAATGATGTGCCCGAAGAATACCTGAGCCATAAAGAAAGATATGAAAACGCGGTCCGGAAAGCCTGTATACTATTCGACGTTTTCAGAGAGTATGCCAAAACACATGACACGTCCGACGCTTATGGGTAAGGAAAAAGTGTGTTAACTGGGTTTATAAAACTCTTTGACATACTGGTGTCGATTCTCTTGTTCATAAACTAAACTTATTTTAAACTATCGCCCTCTTTTACTAATAGTAGATACAAGAAAGGGTTGGCAACAATTTTAGTGCTGTCAAACTAGTTTACGTGTTCCGCTTCTTCGTATAGTCGGCACGTTCCTAGATCACGACTAAACTTGTATGGAAATTTTAATCCCAACACAAAAATTAACAATAAAATTGTTGCAATCCCTTTCTTGTATCTGCTATTAGTAGTAGAGAGCGATAGTTTAAAATTAGTTTAGTTTGTGAACAAGAAAATCAACACCAAATTATCAAGGATAAAAAAAGTGATGATATTCTTGTTAATTAAGAGCAACAAATTGTTATATGAAAGTTTCTCTATTTACTGAAATCCATGCAGATCTGCAAATATCCCTACAACCTTACAACGCCCTTGTCCTTATCTTTTGCATTAAATTTTTTCGAGATGGAGAAATTGCTTATCGCCTATTACACCAACCGGGGAAGCGGTGTGGTTGTGCGGGACTCACACCCACTAAAAACCCCACCGTGTGCCTACTCTCACAATGAGTGGATGAGCCACGAGAACTGTAATGCATGGCTTTCGCGACCCATCCAGCTCCCACTTTCTTCCTAAACTCTCTTTAGGTGATGTTCGGGTATAATTGGGTCATCACCGCAGCTTGAGGGCCTTGCAATGCGGACGATAGACTCCCCAATCCATCGCCGCTGGCCTCTTTTAGAGCAGCATCAGAGGTTATCGTAAAGCCGCCGACCCATCCTCCTGCGGCGGATCGGATCAGGAAGGGAGTCTTCCTCCCTGCCCCGCTCTGCCACTTCCTTTCATCGAGATTGCGATGCGAGATTACATCTTCGCAGAAGGACGCGACTGCCTCCCACGCCTCCTTATTGCCCTGATGTCTCCTCAATTGCTTTAGTGAGAGTATGGCGCTGCACAATCCCGGCAGGAAATTGCGCCAGAGTATGAAGGGCCGTGTTCTCACTACAGCCGCACTGGTGTTTTCATTCAATATAACTCAGCTATCTTCTGCAGATCGTAGGTCCTCCTAAATCATCAAGAGGGTATCGTTCGTTATCTCCATTTCAGGGCCCATTACTATAATGTTATTCAGTATATTTTTATCACCGACAGGCCTTCCAATAAGTACCGCGTGTCATTCGGAGTGGTCAAAGATATATCGCCGTTCATGTTGCACATGGGGATGTTTGTGCCAACTATTATGAATCAGTCGGACCCTGACCAAATGTCGGAGTGGCTGCCCAAAGCGCTGTCAATGGGGATTATAGGAACTTATGCACAGGTAAGAGTTGTTACGAGAGATTTACGAAAGAAGCGCTTTCGTTTAACAGGAATCACATAAGGATCCTAACTAGAACCCTTACAGGGCACTGCAAACTGAACATTCAGCCTTTATAATAAAAAATATTTTGTACCTAAAAACACTTAATTAATGTAAGATTCTACTTAAAAACCTCGGTAGACAAATTTAAAAAATAAAAACTGTCTAGCAATTTCTATTATTGTCGTGTTGGATATTACTGGCCTGTTATTTCGTTGCGTACGGAAAAGAGCCGATTGAATAATGAACCAATTTCCGAGCAAGTGGGAGAAAAAGCATTTTCAGTTATTTTGTACTGTTGAAAAGCTACTGCCGCTTCTCAAAATGTAGATTCCTTTTTTTTTAAACGGGCGCGAAACTGTATCAATTATGTAGTCACGGATCAATGCGAATTTTATCACAGCTTTTAAATCTCACGTCTAACGATGTGTGTGGTAGTTAGCGTGATAATACTTTTGTCACGGTGTGGCCTCGATGAGGGTAGCTCAGGCAGGAGACTCGGAGGGTCGAAGGTACGGAGGCTTGACACGGTGACAAAAGGGAACTTGGAGAACAGGAACTAGTGGTACAGGAACTGGTAGTCAGGCACTGCAGGAACGGAACTCAGAGGTATGTAGGTACGTAACTCTGAGGTACGGAGGGTACAGAGGGTCGGTAGTATGAAGGGTCGGAGGAGTGGTAGGTAGGTAAACTCCGACGGTGAGCTGCTGCTATACCAATGCAGCGAGCTCTGGCTGGAGGCAGGAACCAGGTAGGTAGGTGGTAGATAGGTAGGTCGGCACAAAGACAATAAAACACAAGGAGGAACGTTTTGGAATACTGTATGTTGCAGATTGGATAACACTGATAAAAATATATTGTTACGATGTAAAATAATATAAAAAAACTTAATGGACGGACACGTCCATACTCGGCCGAGTCTGCGATATAAGTCCCTTGTTTTAAGTGAAAAATAGAAAATTAAATAAATAAATATAAATATCTTTTGGGACATCATTACACAGCACCATCTACTCCCAAACTAAGCAGAGCTTGTACTATGGGTACTAGACAATGGATATAATACTTATATACTTTTTTTTTGTAAGCATGCTTATAATACATAAAAAAACTCTACTATAAAAAAAAAATATAAGAAACACACCCAGACCAACACAGACACTTATGTTCATCACACAAATATTTGCGTTCTGTGGGAATCGAACCCCTCACGACCTCGTCATCAGAAGTCCGACACTCGAACCACTAGACCACAGAGGTCGTCAAAGTCGTCAAATTATGGAATAATTTTAAATTTTCAATTTGGATAGGTAAAGTTTTAATAAAGTGGCCAAGAAATCCAAATAAGGTGGTGAGCAGCGGGGAAATTAGAAAAGAGCCCATAGTCCTCATGTCGTGTATCCGTGTGCCAGGGCATGCAGAGAAAGGTACTACCTTTTCAAGAAAGAAACCTAAAAAGAGATAAAAACAAGGCTAAATAAAAAACCGGCCAAGAGCATGTCGGGCCATGCTCAGTATTATAGGGTTCCTTAAGTAGGTGTAATTACAAACGAATCAAATCGAATATTAATCATGGCTATTTTAGTTTTTGCAATAATCGGCAGCATTCGCGACCCAGAGCGTGTTGTTAGTAGCGCCATCTAGCGATAAATTCAAGAAGCTAAATTTTTAGAAGTGTCAAAGTTACTTTTTGTGATTTTTTCAAATAGAAAGTTGCTAAAGGAGCATTATTTGCTACGATCATTTTTCTCTAAGGTCAATGACCTATGAACTAGGACGTTTTAAGTATTTTTCAGTTGTCTCTCTGTAACTCAAAAAATTATAATCACATTATACTCGAAATAATTTTAAAAGAGGGTTTTCGCAAAGGTCTATTAATGTAGAAGATTATAACTTTCTGTGTTGCATAGTTTAGAAATGGCAGGGGGGGGGACACATTGCAAGCCACTTTGGCGCGCTATATTTCGCAGATGGTACACCTGATAAAAAAGTGGTGTATGAAACATTACCTTCATTTTGGTAGACCTATTCAATGATACCCCACACGAGGGGGAGCGGCAAATTTTTTTTTTTCATCCCCATTTCACATGTATGGACGCCACCCCTAAACTGCGTAAAAACGATTTTTTTATTCTTTTAAAATTGAGATCTATATGTAGAATATTTTTTAACAAAATTTTATTTACTTATGTTTATAACTGTAGAAGTTATTAAGCTGTAAAGGATTAGGACACACGGACAGACAGACAGACGGACAGACGGACGGACATGACGAAACTATAAGGGTTCCTTGTAGGACTTCGGAACCCTAATAAAAATGCGGCTGCAACAAATGAATAGGAGCTAAAATAAAATAAAGGTCAGCAGTATGCCAACCCCGGCTTGCTATGCCGGTTTTGGTTCTGGCCCTCGAATCTTGCATTGCATAGAGGCCCCTAGGAACCCCCCTCTATAGGGCGTAGTATCCTAGATAGGCTTGATCAAGCAATCACAGCATCTGAAAAGAGATTTGATAACAATCAAATTGATTACCTTTTAATTTATGCGGCTGAAATAAACAGGAGCTAACAATAAAATAAAGGTCAGCAGTATGCCAAGCCCGGCTTGCTATGCCGGTTCTGGACCCCGAATCTTGCATTGCATAGAGGCCCCTAGGAACCCCCCTCTATAAGGCGTAGTATCCTAAATAGGCTTGATCAAGCAATCACAACATCTGACAAGAGATTTGATAACAATCAAATTGATTACCTTTTAATAAACCAGGGACTAACGTTTTGGTTACAGGTATAAGTTATGTGATAATCTTAATGTTTTTCAGACTGAACTCGGCCACGGGACTTTCCTCCGAGGCTTAGAAACAACAGCTACGTACGATCCTAGCACAGAGGAGTTTGTTCTGCACAGTCCTACCCTTACTGCGTACAAGTGGTGGCCTGGAGGTTGTAAGTATACCAACCACAGAAATAGGTAGATAGAATGGTTGTAATCACAATTTTACTTGCGATTCATGCGTGGCAACTTTCGGAAAAACTACGCCTTATACCTACCTACATACCTACCTGCCTACATATTGACGTCATTTATTTAAAAAAAAAACTTTATTTCAGGCAAGGCATAAGTTGAAGCATAAGGCAATAAGGCATTTTTGCGGGTTTTTGTTACAGTATTTACAGAAACAAGTCAAGGCGTACTGAGAAATGTTTTGAAATGCCCTGCACTATGGTGCAGAGTGTTGGCACGCGCGCCGCGCCCACCGTGATACCAACCTTTATCATCAACTCAGCCTATCGCAGTCCACTGCTGGACATAGGCCTCTCCCAAGTTGCGCCACAACGCTCGGTCCTCTGCCTTCCGCATCCAGTCCCCCAGCCACGTTCTTTAGGTCGTCGGTCCACCAGGCAGGGGGGCGCCCTACACTGCGTTTGCCGATACGCGGTCTCCACTCAAGGACTCGTCTGCTCCAACGGCCATCAGTCCTTCGACAGACATGGCCAGCCCACTGCCACTTCAGCTTACTGATCCTACAAGCTATGTCGGTCACTCCGGTTCTTCTCCGGATAATCTCGTTGCCTTTATGATAAACCTTTATGATAAGATTATATTATTATTTTCCAATAAGATGTAGCTGACGTCACCCAAAGACGGTTTCAAAGTTGAAGTTAAATTCGATACTACGAGCACAGTGCAAGGTAGCTTAGCGCCTAAAGCACTGGTGTACTGAACCAGGAGTCGCAGGTTCGAATCCTGTAGGTCTACTCGCGTTTTACGAACGACAAACGAAGTACGAACATTCGTTCCGACTGATACTTACATAATAAAGATAGGCACATAAAAAAGGCACAATTAAGATACACTACGGTTCATAGTCGTATACAATTTACCGGAGATGAGAAAAACAAACGTCAAAACTCGATCATCGCATGCGATAAAGGGAACGATGGTTGACCGGAGTAGCAAATTGTGCGATGAATCGTACATCATCATCATCATTTCAGCCGAAAGACGTCCACTACTGGACATAGGCCTCCCTGAATCAATTCCTTTTGTTTAAATTCTTGGTCCTGAATCGTACGATTTATCGAATATCGTCGAACGGGAGTAGACCCCCTGCTCGTGAACGGTTTATTATTATTATTAATGAGCTTGCGTTCTTTCAGCAATTTGTATTTTTAAACCATTATATAGGTACTTACTTTTTTTAAATTTGTCGATCGTCCGATTTCTTACAGAGCTCATATTTTAAATTTTTATTTATGAACCTTTACCGTTCCATTCAATCGATGCATCGGCACGTTGCCCAGACAAAGGCCACATTCTTTTTTTAAATGTTCTTGGTCTGTCGAGATTAACGGCTAATCCTTTCAATAGGAATTCAGCTCATTCCATCATCTACTGTTAAGGGGTCTACCACAGAAATAGATAGAATGGAAAAGTGGGCAGGGCGCGCGTGCCAACACTCTGCATCATAGTGCAGGGCATTTCAAAGCCTTTCTCAGTACGCCTTATGACTTGTTTCTGTAAATACTGTAACAAAAACCCGCAAATATGCCTTATTGGGCTGTTTCTAACTGCAGAAACAAAAGCTGTAAAGTACATTTGATTAAAGATAATTTTAAAAAAATGACGTCAATATGTAAGGCGTAGTTTGTTCGAAAGTTGCCACGCATGAATCGCAAGTAAGGCGGCCTATACACCTACAATATAATTGCGCAATATTAATATTGCACAATTATGATTGTATCGTCCCGATCTTCATTTGTCTTTCAATCTCACCCCTAAACGGTAAATATCATTGCACCATTACAAATATTGCACAATTATATTGTAGGTGTATGGGCCGCCTTGTGATTACAACCATTCTACTCTATCTATTTCTGTGGGGTCTTCTGTCACGTCTGTCTGCGTTTGACGATCATCATCATCATCATTTCAGCCGAAAGACGTCCACTGCTGGACATAGGCCTCCCCCAAGCATCGCCACAACGACCGGTCCTGCGCTTTCCGCATCCAGCGGATTCCCGCGACCTTCACCAGGTCGTCGGTCCACCTTGTGGGGGGCCTACCCACGCTGCGCCTACTAGTACGCGGTCGCTACTCCAGAACTTTACTGCCCCATCGGCCATCCGTTCTGCGAGCAATGTGCCCCGCCCACTGCCACTTAAGTTTAGCAATTCTTCGGGCTATGTCGGTTACTTTCGTTTTCCTGCGATTCTCCGTTTTTCCGTCCGTTTTTTCCGAGCTTCCGTTTCTGCGTTTGACGATATTTGATCAATTGTACCATTCATCGCATAATTTGGTACTCCGGTCAACCATCGTTCCCTTATCGCATGCGATGATCGTGTTTTGACGTTTGTTTCTGTGATCTCTGGTCAGTTTCATCCGACTATGAACCGTAGTCTATCTAAATTGTGCCTTTTTTATGTGCCTATCCATTGCCTATCCTTATTATGTAGGTAGGTATCAGTCGGAACGAAAGTTCGAACATCGTTCGTCGTCGTGAAATGCGAGTAGATCCTCTGGTCTGGGTATCTATAATTTTAGTTACTCACCGCTATTTCTCTTTTCAGTGGCTCATACGGCAAACCATTGCATCGTAGTGGCTCAGCTTTACACAAAAGGACAATGTTACGGGGTCCATCCTTTCTTCGTCCAAATCCGCGACACAGAGACTCACATGCCTCTCTCTGGCATCAAAGTTGGAGAGATCGGACCGAAGTTGGGCTTCCAGACGGCGAATAATGGGTTCTTAGGTTTCGAACACTTCAGGATCCCACGGACTAACATGCTGATGAAAAATGCTCAAGTATTGAAGGCAAGTTGTCGGGAACATAATTTATTTACAGGCTGCTTACTTACATTCTTTGCTATTGCCGGAATAAGAAATAAAGCTACAATTTGCAAAAAACACCAAAAAAATTTAATTTCGCGGGCTACCCAGTAGCATTCACCTTAATAGATATTAAGTATTTGATATTTATTTTAATTCCATAACTTTAGCCTTTCTCGATAAAAATGCGAATTTATAGTCAGACGGATAGACAGACAGGCAAACGGTCGTTACTCGTTAATTATTATGAGCATGTAATATACCATTTTCAGGATGGAACCTACAAAAAGGCTAAGAATGAGAAGCTCACTTACGGCACCATGGTGTTTGTCAGGGTGCTGATAGTGACTGACGTGGCGTATGAACTATCAAGAGCTGCTACCATCGCAATACGGTACTCTGCGGTCAGGCATCAGTCACAACTGAAGCCTGGGTAAGATTTTTACTGTCTTCTATATGTCTTCCTTTTCCTATTGTTGCTTGGATTTTGAACGACTTTCAGTTTGTTGTACAGTCAGAAATCTTTGCGATTGACCACTATTAAGGCTAAAATCGCTTTCACTCAACGTCCGACTGCGCGCGGCGCTTGAAAAGCAGCTGGAGCCGTTCAAGTAATTTTTTCAACAAAGTGTATTACCGCGACGCGTCATGACTGTACTTAGCATTTTTTTAAGCGTCTTCTAAATCTATAAGGATAAAGAACAACAAAAACTTTTTTCTTTGAAAATCTTAATTTTTCTTTACACTATTTAAATCACTATTTAATTTATGTCTTGAGGATCTTCATGTTATATTATATCTAGGTTTTGGACTGTTTGTTACTACCATTAGCATGGTATGCGAGTAGAAGGTCTAGACGCTCTTAGAAGTCCAAATAGGTCACTTAGGTATTCATCACTAAACTGGTGCAATGTGGCCACAATAAATTTCCGAAATCTATACTCATAAAGAGAGATGTCCTGACTGACTGATTCATCAAGGCAGAGCCGTAACTATTCAAGTTACAAACATGACATTTGGACAGTACCCATTATGAAAGGATTTTTGGAAATTGGAATATTATTTTCTTCTGGATCGATTCCATAAAGTTATTATACTCTACGTCAGTATAGAAATGTCTTTGATCGATTCACTCAAAACTTGGGAATAATAATCATTAAAGTGAATAATAATAAACTTATCTTTTCTTTTTGTAAGGGAGAACATTATTGCGTGGCTGGACTGAGTCGAAACTCGGTATTAATAAACTACTTAAAAAGCAATTAATGTGTTACGTGTTTATGAATTCTTTGAAAATTAAACTCAACGGGGGTATAAAAGGGGTTTTAAAGTTTCTATGAAAAAAAATCCTGGGGTCACGCTTGACACAAATACTCTCCAAATTAAATAAAAATTAAGAAATACGTATTTTTTTTTTCCCAATACTGCGACGGGAAACATACTTGCGGCATGTTTAACCTTTTAACGCGGGCAAAGCCGCAAGAGCACTGCTAGTATTTTATATTTACTCACCTTCAAAATCTTTCATGGCTTCACTTTACCCACTTCTATTTACAGCGAGCCAGAGTCCCAGATCTTGGACTACGTGACTCAACAACACAAGCTGTTCATCGGTGTAGCCACCAGCCACATCTTCCGCGTCACCGGCTACTGGCTGTGGGACAGCTACTCCAAGGTCACCAGGGATGTTGGCAAGGGCAACATGGATCAACTTCCTGAGGTTAGTACCCCACTATAGTTTTGACAGGACATGGTCTGTTTGTGGGTCAAATTTCATCCAAATCGGTCCAGTAGTTTCTGCATGATGCTCGAACAAAAAGATAGACAATTTTATAATAGTACTAGCGGACCCGGCAGACGTCGTTCTGCCCGGAAAAGCTGCGCCACATATCATCAAAATCGTCCCTGCAGTTTAGGAGAAAATTAGTGACATACACGACAGCAGCGCCACCTACCGGGTCCAACTGTGTTTTTAAACCATCCATAATATACAAACAAAATTTCATCTAAATCAGTCCAGCCGTTTAGGTGTACGTGTGTTTGTCACCTAACTCCTAGGTGACAAACACACGTACAGAAGAATTATATATATAAAAAAGATAAGATCAATAAACAATACAGTACAGCACAAATTGTCATTAATATTTTTCGGCTCAAAATGGTCATCGATGGTTTGTCTTCCTGGAAAATTGTTTTACATGCATGAAATGCGTGCGTGAAATGGTTTTCCGTGTTAACTTCTAGTTATTGGAACCTACCCATTTCATGCTACTCTGTCTAAACGTTTTTCATCTTCTATCTATACGAGTTAATAACTTTCTGTTACCTTGTCTGACAGCTTCATGCCCTGGCGTGCTGTTTGAAGGCAGTGTGCAGCCGTGACGCGACGGCCAGGATCGAAGAGTTCAGGCTGGCATGCGGTGGTCACGGCTACATGGCCTCCTCCAACCTGCCCATTATTAACGGCATTGTAACTGCCACCATCACTTATGAAGGAGAGTACACTGTTTTGATGCTGCAGACTGCCAGGTATTTTAAAATTTCTTAGAGCTATAGGTCTTTCTATGGTATCATCATTTCAGCTGAAAGACATCCACTGCTGGATATAGGCCTCCCCCAAGCATCACCAATGAACGGTCCTGCATGCGCTTTTCGTATCCAGCGGATTCCCGCGACCTTCACAAGGTCGTCGGTCCACCTTGTGGGGGGCAATGGTATAGGATGGCGTAACTATCGAAAAGCCGACTTGATGTTAAGCGGTTACCTTTTCCCATAATAACTGTAATACCACCTAGGCTGTTGCCTAAATGATACGGCAAATCGTATTCGCCAAACTGGTACATGAAGATGGAAAGACTCATGTGATTGTAATTTCACGGGTGGGTTCCGACGTCAGTATGGAAATGTCTTTGGTTCCGACATTGTGTTCGAAACATAAATAAATATCTTTGACGTTTTTACACAGCACCATCTTGTCCCAAACTGAGCAGAGCTCGTGCTATGGGTTCTGGACTATGGATATATTAATTATACCAACAGAAACACTTATGTTCATAACACATAATAATATATTTGTGACCTGTGGGAATCGAAATCACGACCTCGTGATCAGCAGTCCGACCCTCGAACCACTAGACCACAGACGTCGTCAAATAACTTTCACTTATTATGTTTTTTCCAGATTCCTGGTCAAAGCGTGGAAGGAAGCGACCATGGGTAACGCTATGACTCCGACCGTGTCCTACTTGGTCCAGTTTTTCAACAACGACCGAGTGTATTGGGAAAACACTCCTTCAGGGATCATCAGTGGCTTCCAAGCAATCGCTGCGGGGTAAGTACACTTTCTCTACTTAGCGGTGTAAGCAGTGCTTTTCGTATAAGTGTCTTCCAAAAAGGTAGGTTCTAAAGGTAGTATGTTGAGGTCGGTTCCTCTTAAAAATGATTGGAGTTAGACTTCTACAATGGTTTGTGATGGAACTAGCATTAATTAAGCTTTTCCATGACATTACAAACACTATCAATATGGAGAAGTCTTTGAAAACACCACTATTTAGTATAGGCACAGTCTAGCCACTACAAACAGTCGTCCAACGCGAGAGTTAAGAGTCCCAAGCTGCCTTCAAAACTATCAAATAATGTCCCAAGTTGCCTTTAAAAACTTTCAATGTAAACTTTGGTTGAACCACTGTATGGAACAGGTAATTACACTGTAGTATAGGTATCTCTTTTATTTACTAGACCAGCGTGGTGGACTAAGGCTTTAACCTTCTCATTCTGAGAAGAGGCCCGTGCCCCGCAGTGGGACAGTAGTGGGCTGATGATGATGATCTATTTTATTATGATTTGTTTGATCACGCCAAAAGCGTGAGCTTCAAGTTGGGTACCAACTGCAAAGTGAAGAGTTAACGTTTCGGAGGGCATGACTCACTTTTAGCTGAGTCAGTGAACTACAGTACGCGCAATTTAACTCGACCGGAGTGAAGTTAGGCACTGCGCAGGTGTCCCCGCCTCCAGCTTCCCACTGAGACCCATAAAATGATTACTGCGACGGTTTTGTGACAACTTCACTCCGGCACAGCGGTGCAACTCCGTGTTCGTGTGAGCTCGCTCGCCGGTGACCTTGAGCGAGCGCGTGAATGCAATACGCCTTGGCTGAGGCAGCCGAGAGACTGCCCGTTCCACACGCCGCGCACCGCGCACGGCCCCCGCGCTCTCCACGACCCGCACACATAGCCGCGAGCAATTTTACGAGCACACATGCGTGAGTGTCGCTACTTGTCGTTAGTATATATTCTATGACTCCGGCCAAGTTCCGGCTAAGTGAAGTATGTACCTATCTCTTTTATTAAAGTATTTGGTTGTGCTACAGGAAGACGAAAGCTGCCTATGACAGTCTTCAGAGGTACGAGAAGACTGGTCTGGATTATGAAGACGCGTGGAACAGTGCTTCAGTGCAACTCGTTAATGCTAGTGAGGTATAAGGTTTTGAACATTTATCATTTATAAAATTTGGGGATAAAATTATTGCTCATCTTAATTGCGATAGTTATAGAACTCACCGAATAAAAGATAATCCAAAACTACCTCTCCGTGAACTGGTAAATTTAATTTTTCTTCACCAGTATTGAATTTATTTAATTCTTTATACACAACTGGGTACAAAGGCAGTTTTAACGCCATAGGCGTTCTCTACCAGACAACCTTAGGGTAATGCAGATACAAATAATAAGGTAGATGCACCAGTAATGTAGCAAAATAAGTTTTGTGCTACGGACATATATTTACATATAATCAAAATAAATAAATACATATGTACATTATACATATAATAAAATATATATATTATACATACATAAATAACTATAAATTATAAATATGTAATATCAAGATAAATCAAAGTCAAGCTGAATCTGCTAAATTGTTTTCATGGAAATATTTGTTTAACTTAATTTTAAAGGCGTGCCGACTGGTTAGCCATCCTGATTTCATGAGGAAGCGCAATCCATAATAGGATAGGTTGCACGAAGAATGTAGAGTGAACGAAGTCAGAGCGGTGAGAAGGACATTGGAATGTTGTAATTTTTTTTCACTAGTTTATAACATTGTTTAACTGTCTATATAAAGCAACAATAACAAGTTACAATATCATAATAAGTTACCTTTTGCTTGGCTGATGATGTAAGCACCTGGTGCCCGAACTAGGAATTAACCTGTATCTCACTCACCAGTGACCCCACCCCCACACAACAAGTTGTATCAACATTTAATGTATCAGAGTTCAGACTGAAAACCCCAATAAATCAAAACAGTATTATATTATCTGTGTCAAAACTTTGCTCACATTATTAAAAGTAAACACATACAATTCAATTAATCTGTGCATACAAAGGACAATAATAAAAGAGACCACAGACGTAGGTCTGTGCCACAGGCAGCCGTCATCGGTAGCAGATGGCAGATACGATAGTATCACAGAATTGCAACGATTTAAGATGCTAAGCTACTACTAAAGAATTGTTGGAATTGAATTCGTTCCTGTACCTCAAATATACGTTCATCTATTAATTTATCTTCATTAATTATTAATTTTTTCAATGAACAGGCTCACTGTCGTGCCATCCTATGCGAAGTATCTTGGAAAGAGATGGTCCGCCACGCCACGACCGCGTCTCCAAACTTGGGCAAAGTGCTGCTGCAGTTAGCTGAACTGTATCTAGTGTACTGGGCTTTGGAGAAAAGAGGAGACCTGCTAATGGTAAATATATTATCAATAGTGCAGTTAAAGTACATACAGTAGAACTGACAGAAATATATATAATGGCCATGTGGGCAGCACACTGCACCATAATGCAGGATATTTCAAAGCCTTTCTCGATGACTTGTTTCTATAAATACTGTAACAAAAACCCGCAAAAATGCCTTATTGTGCTATTTCTAACTGCAGAAACAAAAGCTGTAAAGTACATTTGATAAAAAAAAAAAATTTTAAATAAAGAAGAAGAACGTCAAAATTTAAGGCGTAGTTTTTTTTTTTTTTTTAATTTATTCATGACCATGGATACTTGTCCTTCAGTCGTAATCAATGAACATATTATACTTGTATCCTAGTAAAGTGATGGAAACTTTACTAGGTTTCCGAGGGGATGATGAGATAATACGAAAGTCATGTTTTTCAACTTTGTACCATTTATCCACACTTGTACACGTTAACGAGCACTTAACATTTAATAATCCACCATTATTACACATTAACACTCGAAGAAACACAAATTTTGGAAAATAATAAAAAATCCACAACACGATCTTTACGAATTTTCCCGCCAACCCGTAAGGCGTAGTTTGTTCGGAAAGTTGCCACGCATGAAAATTGAGATTACAACCATTCTATCTATTTCTGTGGTAGAACTTTTATCACCACGTTTTTATTAACTCGCTTTCTTTTATGTCAATTCGGTACAAATTTTGCAATCGATTTTGAACTAACTTCCCGATGAGACTTGAAACTTTAAACATAGCTCAGAACTGGATGGCTTTCATTTTAAAAACGTTACAATATTAGAGTAACCCTTTGCAGAAGAAGCTTAATCGAATGTTTTTAGGTAGTTATCTTGATGTATAAAGGCCAGTGACCATACACCCCATTGACGCCTCATAACAAGCGACCGATGTTTGCAACACATCTGTGAAATTTCACAAATGTAGGTCGTCACCACTAGACTAAGTGCTGCGAACAACCATAGTGAAGCCAACAAAAACCGTGCTCCTTCATGTACAACCAGTGCTCACGTACACACCATGCACCTGTAGGATATTTGTTTTCGCGATGTTTACTGGAAGATGCCGCGACATGTGAATTGAGAGGGGTGAGCACGGTTTAAGGTGTATGTGTGTGCGTGAGCACTGGTTGCACATAAAGGAGCACGGTTTTTGTTGGCTTCACTATGGTTGTTCGCAGCACTTAATCTATATTTTTTACTATGTCTGTGGTCGCCACTATTCACCACTTGAAATTTTTAAATCAGTTACGTACACGTACATGAGTCGTTTTGAAACTGCCGCGTTATTGATTAGCTAATAGCCGCCTTGGTAGGGCCAATCGGATTGCAGTACCCCAGTAGTTCTGCCTCAGCTAGTGGCAGAATTTATTGTACGCAATATATTCAACATTAGGCGTCTATTAGGCTGTATGGTCATTGATAAAGACATATAGTATTGTTTAGTAGTAGTAGAGCTCTTTTGTGAAAGAGCTCGTCCGGGGAAGTACTACCACCGTATCTACTTCTAGTGATTCTTCCAAATAGTGATGCTTGCATTGCTGTGTTTCGGTCTGAAGGGTACGGGTGCCGGTGAAATTACAATCATATGAGACTTTCCATCTTCATGTCTCAGTTTGGCGAACCGACTTGCAGTACCATTTAGGCAACATTCTAGGTAGTATTGCAGTTGTTATGGGCAAAGGTAACCGCTTAACATCAGGTGGGCCTTTAGCTCGTTTCGCCATCCTATACTATAAAATAAAATAAAAATATAATCCAATGGTTTTGTTTCAGTATTCAACTATTACGAGGGACGATATCGCTAGATTGCAGATCAGATACGAAGAGTTGTTGGCGCTGATACGACCCAATGCCATCGGAATAGTCGACGCGTTCGATGTTAGGGATGAGGTAACAACAACATTTATCTGTTCTTTTCTTTGAAAGATTGTGATTACAGCATAGTGGATTAAGGACCTTACTGAACCCTTCTGATTGTGGCCCGTGCTCAGCAATGGGACAGTACTTAATGAGATGATTATGTTATGTAAAGTATTGTCGTCCGTTGCATCATCATCATTCCATGTAATGTGGTCTGTGGTTAGGAATATACATATAACAGTATTTTGAGCAAATGTGCTGGATTGGTCATTAACTCAATAGACTTATTCTGTGTTGTACCTGTTTTCTGGTGACATTTTGCTGCGTACTAAAACACGCGGATGGAATCTCGCTAAGAAAAGATTGAAGCACAATTTTTTACCTATCAACTCAGCCTATCGCAGTCCACTGCTGGACATAGGCCTCTCCCAAGTTGTGCCACAACGCTCGGTCCTCTGCCTTCCGCATCCAGTCCCCCCCAGCCACGTTCTTTAGGTCGTCGGTCCACATGGCAGGGGGGCGCCCTACGCTGCGTTTGCCGATTCGCGGTCTCCACTAAAGAACTCGTCTGCTCCAACGGCCATCGGTCTTTCGACAGACATGGCCAGCCCACTGCCACTTCAGCTTACTGATCCTACGAGCTATGTCGGTCACTCCGGTTCTTCTCCGGATAATCTCGTTACGGATTTTATCCTTCAAAGAAACTCCAAGCATAGCTCGCTCCATAGCTCGCTGAGCGACTTTGAATTTGTGGACTAGCCCAACTGTCAGTGTCCACGTCTCGGCACCGTAAATCATGACTGGCAGGACGCACTGGTTGAAGACCATTGTCTTCAAACTTTGCGGTATAGGCGACGAGAAGACTCGGCGAAGTTTGCGAAATGCTGCCCAGCCTAGATGGATCCTTCTGTTGGCTTCTTTCTCGAAGTTGTGTCTACCAAGCTGAATTGCCTGCCCTAGGTAGACGTATTCCGTTACAACTTCGAGTGCCGACCCTTCCACGAATATTGGCCTCGGCATGACATGCATATTGAACATGACTTCAGTCTTGTCCAGATTCATGCCAAGACTGACACGTCAAGAGGCTCCGTTTAAGCTGTGCAGCATTTCGCCCAGTTTTCCAGCGACTCAGCCATTACAACGATGTCATCGGCAAAACGGAGATGTGAGATGTTCTCGCCGTTAACGTTGATACCCTGTCCAGTCCAGTCCAGCGTCTTGAAGACGTCCTCCAATGCGTTAGTGAACAATTTCGGGGATATTACATCCCCTTGTCTCACCCCTCTGCGCAGTTGGATTGGCTTCGTCTTTTGGTCCTGGAGCTGAACAGTCTTTACCTAAACCCACTATAATTTCGACGTCATTTTAACGCACCAGACGGCATATTGTTACTTTATTTGTGAAACTACGACAACTACTCGTCGTACGAGATTTTTTGCGTAATCGCGGCTGTTTGCCAGCCCGAAATTTGAAGCGAGCCGTCTTACTATGGGTGCTTCACTTACTGTTTAGCGAGATTCCATCCGCCTTTTTTACCCGACTGCAGCGGAGCCCAAAAGGAGGGTAATTTATTCGTCCATTACATAAAACCTTCTTTTCGACGTGGTTCTGGCATAATTTGCCTTAGAATCTAGAAAAATAAAACAATATTTTTTGCAAGATTTCTATGTTCACTATGAAGTGTGTGCTATTGTTCCGTTGCATGAGTGGGCTAGAGCTATTCAGGAAGAGTGCCATCCGCAACGGCTCTAGAAGTGCTGTCCTGACAGTAAATATATCTGCTGCTGCCTGTTATGAGAACTTTGTTAAATCTGTTTTGTGTCTCGCAGATTCTGAACTCAACTCTGGGAGCATACGACGGTCGTGTGTACGAGCGGCTGATGGAGGAAGCTCTCAAGAGCCCCCTCAACGCGGAGCCCGTCAACCAGAGCTTCCACAAATACTTAAAACCTCTAATGATGAAAGCTAAACTGTGATATTTGTAGTAATTACGAACTAAGGATATTAAAGTACAATAATATTTAATGAAATTAAACAACTTTTACTATGGGACCAACCCTAAAATAGCGAAAAAAAAAACAGCGAAAATGTATGTAAATAACTTTGAGTAAATATGTACTACGGTAAATAAAAATAAAAATAATATTTTTGGGTCATTTTTACACAGCACCATCTAGTCCCAAACTTAGCAGAGCTTGTGCTATGGGTAATAGACAATGGATATAATACATATATTCTTTTTTTTGTAAATACATACATAAAATACATAAGAAACACCCAGACCAACACAAACACTTATGTTCATCACACAAATATTTGTGTCCTGTGGGAATCGAACCCACGACCTCGTGATCAGCAGTCCGACCCTCGAACCACTAGACCACAGACGTCGTCAAAAATGAACACAAATGTGGGGAAAAACGTGTTTTCTTTTTCGCAATTTCAGGGTTGGTCTTATAATAAAAGTTGTTCAAATCTTAAAAAAATGCTGATGAATTAAAAATAACCCTGTGTAATAAAGCTGAAGAGATTTTTTGTTTGATTGTTTGTTTGTTTAAAGGCGTTAATTTCTGAAACTACCACTCGGATTCGAAAAAATATTTTTGTATATTATTTTTGTATATCCCAGATTCATGAGAAATAGTATAGATTATTTAACATCACGCTACGACTCTTAGGAGCAAAGCATAAAGAAAAAATGGCAGAAAGAACGCTAAGCGAAAACGATGTGATAGTGCGGGTGGGCGATGCGGCGCACGGCGCGGCGGCGCGGCAGTTGAAACCGCGGGGCACAGCTAGTAATTTCATAAATGCGAAAGTATGGATGTTTGTTAGTTTATTTGTTTGTCCTTTAATTACGCTGAAACGGCTGAACGGATTTGGATAAAATTTGGCACACAGATAGACCATAACCCAGATTAACATATCTACTTTACTTCATATTTACTTTTTATCCTGTGAAGATCAACAGTTTCCCAGAGATGAGTGATATTGGTGTCGATTCTCTTGTTTACGAACTAAACTTATTTTAAACTATCTCTCTCTTGTACTAATTTTAGATACAATAAAGGGAAGGCAACAATTTTAGAACTGTCAAATTAGTTTACGTGTTTCATTTCTTTGTATTTTAGTGGGCATTTTCCGAGAACACGACTAAATTTGTATTTTATTTTATTTTATTCACAAGTACAATTTCTTTAGTTTTACTTTACTAAACTCAATGGAATGGTGTTTGTGTTGGTCTGGGTGTTTCTTATGTATTATAAGTATGTATTTACAAAAGAAAAGTATATAAGTATTTTCATCAATTGTCTAGTACCCATATTACAAGCTCTGCTAAGTTTGGGACTAGATGGTGCTGTGTAAAAATGTCCCAAAAATTTTTTTTTTTTTTTTTTTAATGGAAATTTAAATTCAGCACTAAAATTGTTGCCATCTTTTTCTTGTATGTACTATTAGTAAAAGAGAATGATAGTTTAAAATAAGTTTAGTTCGTGAACAAAAAAAAAACAAAAAAACAACAAAAAACAACAAATCGACAACAATATTATATATTTCTGTAATAAACTGAATTATATGTGGACCAAGCCAAGGGCATAGGCTAATCTTTTACATGTTAAGACCGTATCATATTGTAGCGTGATCGTAGCAATGTTGGCTATTCTATGACATGATTGTAAGAGTAGTAGTATAGTTACGTTACGACCGAATACCAAAATTTGCGAGTTTGACACTTACTTGTACGCTATCGATTGCGTCGACTTTCATTCGTAAATCAGTAGCACCCCTGAAACGAGGAGGAACTACTGATTTATGAATGAAAGTCGACGCATTCGATAGCGATTTCGATAGGTTAAAGTTTCAAACTCAGAATCTGAGTGCCTAGTCCGAATTTGAAACCTACATACACAATCAATTGCGTCGACTTTCATTTATAAATTTGTAGCGCCCCTGGCGGTAACGAGGAGGAACAACTGATTTATGAATGAAAGTCGACGCATTCGATAGCGATTTCGATAGGTTAAAGTTTCATACTCAGAATCTGAGTGCCTAGTCCGAATTTGAAACTAACATATACGTAATCGATTGCGTCGACTTTAATTTATTTTGTAGCGCCACTGGCAGAAACGAGGAGGAATTACTGATTTATGAATAAAAGTCGACGCAGTCGGTAGCGTTTTCGATATTGGTAATGTGAGTTTCAAACTCGGAATCGGCTATCAGCACTCTTAGGTGGTTGTTTTATGATATGAAACTGCGTATAGATTGACAATGTATCTTATTTAAGTAGAATATTATTACTTATTACTTACTAGTGTTTTTTTACAATATTGACGTTTATGCACAATAGTTTTTTTATCATAAACTTTTATAAATATATGAGTCTTTTATTTTATCCCATGGATCCAACTCAAAATTATTTTTTATATAGTAATCGATGTCGAAACGTGCAACGGCATCGCGGCAGACCCCGGCGAAGATGGCGGGACGAGCTGGACTCGTATAGAAAAGACTGGTCCACACTTGCCCTTGACCGGAAAGAGTGGAATAAGGAAAGCGAGGCCTTTGCTCTGCAGTGGGACAATATAGGCTGAAAATAAATTATAATAAAATAGGGATGGTGAAACGAGCTAAAGGCCCTATCAGGGCTCTAATTCACGTAATTTCATGACGCGCCGATCAAGTTGCAGTGATGCTGCAGTTCGTTTTAGATAGCGATCGCCGTAGATAAGTGAATACAAAAGCATTGTTTTGCAACTGCACTTCTTTAGTTACATGAATTGGTATACTGGTGTAAAGCGGTTACCTTTGCCCATAACAACTGCAATACCACCTAGGCTGTTGCCTGAATGGTACCGCAAGTCGGTTTACCAAACTGAGATATGAAGATGGAAAGTTTCATCTGATTGTAACTTCACCAGCACCCGTACCCTTCGCACCGGAACACAGAAATGCAAGCATCACTGTTTGGCGGCAGAAACAGGTACGGTGGTAGTACTTCCCTGGACGAGCTCCTTCACGAGGATCTCTATGCACTACTTGACGGTCAACTTTTCGGATGAGGCCAAATATTCTAGACCTAGAGGCATTATCCTAGACCAAAAACTCACGTGGAATGCACACATTAAACATGTGACAAGGAAAGCAAAAATTGCTTTGGGAGCTTCCTGCCGACTGGTCAACTCGAAATGGGGCCTTAAACCATGGGCAACGCTGTGGCTGTACACTGCTATAGTAAGGCCCATGATAACCTATGGCTGTGTCGTATGGCATGGAAAAACCCATCAGACTACCTGCAGGGATGCTCTCTCAAGCCTCCAGAGACTCGCGTGTCTCATAACAACAGAAGCAATTGCATCGACTCCGACCGCTGCACTTGAGGCTCTGCTTAATCTCGTTCCTTTGCATGTGCAGGTGCAAATGGACGCTAGGGCAGCAATGATAAGGGCCAGAATAGCGGGAAGGACAAGATGGAAGTCGACTGCCATAAGGGCACTGCAGGAGAACCTTATGAAGAAAGACATCATTGCCATGCCCACTGATGCAATGTTAAAAGAATACAGCTTTAACAGACTGTTTATGGTATTCATACTTCAGAGGACTGAGTAGAAGGACGACACGCCAGGCCAGCCTCAGTCCACTGATGTTGTTAGGTTCACCAACGGATCAAAAAAAGAGGGTCTAGCAGGAACTGGATTCCACGGTGGGCGGCCAAAGGTGAGATGATTCGCCTACCTAGGCCAGTATACCACCGTGTTTCAAGCGGAATTATTTGCCATTATTGGATGTGTCCGTTTAAGTCTGCAGAGGACCTATATTAATAGGCGAATCTTCATCTTCTCTGACAGCCAGGCAGCATTAAAAGCCTTGGTTTCAGAAGAAATTGACTCCAAACTTGTAAAGGAGTGTGTCCAGCTATTGAACTCACTAGGAGCGGCAAACTCGGTGGCACTAGGTTGGGTGCCTGGACACTGTGGCATTGGGGGCAACGAAGCCGCTGATGTACTGGCTAGAGCTGGTGCTGAAAGCCCCACTGTGGGCCCGGAGCCAATCTGTGTCATTCCTAAATGCACCACTACAGCCTACCTTAAAAACTGGGGAACTGACCAAAGCCTTTGGGAAAAATCCCCAGGCCAAGAACACTCGAAAGCGCTACTTGTGGGCTTCAAAAAAAGGTTTACGAAAAAAGCCCTTTCGTTGAACAAGAATCAGATAAGAATCCTGACAAGAACCCTTACTGGGCACTACAAGCTGAATAAACACCTTCACAGGATGGGCCTCAGTGATACCACAGTTTGCAGGTTTTGTCGCGATAAGGATGAGACGCCCATCCATATTTTATGCGAATGTGATGCAGTGCACCACATCAGAAGCCAGCATCTTGGAGGCCACGTCATCTCAACGCAGGAGATCAAATCCTCCTCCCCCAAGGTCATAGTCGACTTCATGATTGACTTGCAGCTTGGGGAAGTGCTGTAATGCTGCAAGAGGCGTTACAATAAATCTTATCAGGTCGCAGTGGCTTAGGGGCGTTCAAGACCCCTACCTCTTTCCTCAAATAATAAAATGCACTACTTCTAAAGCACTCCTTGGTATTAAACACACCGCTAGTTTCTATCATCCTAATATCATGAATTCTAAACAATACGTAAAACGATTAATACAAATGACAATTAGGGTGCAGGCACACTGCGTGCGGGACGGAACTGAGGCGGAGCATCGACCGAACGTGGACGGGGTGTGCATGTTAGGGCATGCAGTTTCATACATTTTCAGTTTCGAAATTGGCTTATGAAATTGGCCTCATCAGTTTCGAAATTTCGAAATTTCGAAATTGTGGGAAATGTTTAAAACACCTAATAACTAAGCCTATCGCAGTCCACTACTGAATAAAGGCTGCTCCTAAGTTGCTCCACAACAATATTTTGTTACAAAATAACCTTTATCTTTTCCATCCAGTCCACCCCAGCTACCTACTTTAGGTCGTCGGTCCACCAGGCTGGAGGGCGCCCAACGCTGCGTTTTTGCGGTAATCAATCAAAGATTCGTCTGCTCCAACAGCCATCGATCTTTTGGTAGACTGGCCTACCCATTGTCACATTAGCTTGCTAAATCTACAGCCTATGCTACTCTCCGGTTCTTTCGGATAATTTTATCCTTCAAAGAATCTCCAAGGATAGCTCGCTCCATAATCCGCTGAGCGACTTTGAATTTGTGGACTAGCCAGACTGTCAGTGTTCACGTCTCGGCATTGTAAGTACAGGCAAGAGTAGTATAAAATAACTACTTGTCTACCAACCTGAATATAACAGGTCCCTAACTACCTATATAGACAAATTCGTGCACAACCTCTAGCGTCGTTTCTTTGAAGAAGACCAATTGAGCTTGGCACGCCGCGCAACATGCGTTTTGAACATGATCTTGTCTACCATAGTCTTGTCCAGATTCATACTAAGACTGATACACTAAATAATAATAATAATATCTTTGGGACATTTTTACACAGCACCATCTAGTCCCAAACTAAGCAGAGCTTGTGCTAGACAATGGATATAATACTTATATACTTTTTTTTTGTAAATACATACTTATTATACATAAGCCACACCCAGACCAACACAAACACTTATGTTTATCACACAAATATTTGTGTTCTGTGGGAATCGAACCCACGACCTCGTTATCAGCAGTCCGACACTCGAACCACAAGACCACAGAGGTCGTCAAACTACACTACACTATACACTATATACTATATGCTATGTAGCATCTCGCTCAGCTGTTTCAGAGACTGCCATTACAATAATGTCATCGGCAAAGTGGAGACGTGAAATGTTCTCGTCTTTTCCATCACAACCCCTCCCCGTCTAATCCATTGTCTTGAAAACGTCCTCCAAGTCATCAGTGAACAGTTTCGAAAGAGTATCGCCCGAAGGCCTTCTTATAGTACACAAATACACAGCAGCTAATTGTTCTCTTCAGTCGTTCTTCCAATCTTCCGAAAAGAATCGTCTACGATGCTATCCAACTTAACCCATTTGTCTACTACTGGTCATTTTTGGTCTCTTCCGAGATTCGCCACAATACTCGGTCCTCCGCCTTCCGCATTTATTCCATCCCAGATAGTTTTTCCAGGTCTTCAGTCCACCTGATTGGGAGCGTCCTAACCTACATTTGAAGATCTCCATTCAAGGACTTATTCACTGCCACTTCAGCTTGTTGTCATTCTACAAGCTATGTCCAGTCACTTTGGTACATTTTTGGATAATCTCGTCACGGATCTTATTTTATCCTTCAAAGAAGTATAGCTTGCTGCGCGAGTCTAAATTTGTGGACTAGCTCAACTGTCAGCGTCCACGTCTCGACACAGTAGGCCTTGACACGCAGAACGCACTGGTTAAAGACTTCTGTTTTCAAACATTATGGTTTAGGCGAAGAGAAGAAGGCGAAGTTTGCGAAATGCTGCCCAGCCCAACTGGATCGTTCTGCCTGATACTTATTTGAAGTTGTATCTACCAAACCGAATAACCTGCCCCAGATACCTGCACAACTTCGACGGAAGTACCTTCAACGAACCTCGGCACGCCATGCATAATATGCATGTTCAATGACTTTGGTCTTGTCCAGATTCATGCCGACACGATGCTGTAGCCTCTTCTAAACCTATTAGTTTTCTTTCGATTCGTGGAGTCTTCTGACGAGATAATTTGTGACGATCTTGGATAACAGCTCGTATACCCAGTATACGTGTTAAATTTCTTTGTATTTTAGTGGGCATGTTCAGAGATCAAGGGTAAACTTGTATGGAAATGTTAATTCTGACTAATTTAAAAATGGGTTCTTTGGAAGTCATAAATTCAGCTGCTGATAAAGATTCTAAGTCGTTTTCAAATGCAGCCTGCTGCTGGAAAAGCTCTAGTTACTAATCTAGAGCAGATGTGGGAGTTCTATTGACGATTTAACATTACAGTCTTTAAATAAATAAATTTAGAAATTTCGAAAGTAGGGGTGTTAATTTCGAAATTGAAAAACATGCAAATATGGTCCGAAATTTCGAAACTATGAAGTTTCGGAATTTCGAAATGCATGCCCTAGTGCATGTCACATTGCGGGTGAATCGCGCGCGGGTCTGAACGGCGCCGGCGGTGGAATGACAGCGCCAGAGATAACGTTCCGCTCTCTGTGTGACTACTGTAAGAGCAAAGCTAGAGTTCCTTAGACTGTGCTACTACTATGCATTCCCATATAATACAACTCCAGCGTATCGGTCGCGCACCGCCCGGCGATGTCTTTCCGCCCGGTGGAGCGGCGGATCGGTCACGCCGTTAAAACGCCCGGTAGGACGGCACTTGACTGTGTGCACTATCTAATACAGTTCAGTACATTACAACACGATGAGACCCGCCAACGATACGCTTCAGTTCTGTCCTACTTCAGTTCCGCTCGCTGTGGGTTTGCAGCTTTAGACTTGCAAAAAAAATGCAGTGCTATTTGACAGTTGTAAGCATGAGTTCACGCTTAGATTCGTCTCTGAATGTAAGCCTTAGATTCTCAAATTTATTGTACCTACATCTATATGGACCGACGACAGAGCCGGATTACCCTAAAGGCAAAGTAGGCAAGGGCCTATGGGCCCCGCGTCAGTTGAGGCTCAGCGGCTAAGGTTGCAAAAAAAGGTATAATCACCATCATCATCTCGTTGGTCTAGTGGTTGCAAGCGCGACTGAAGAGCGTGGGGTCCTGGGTTCGATTCCCAGGTCGGGCAAAGTGTTATTGGGTTTTTTCATTAGGAAATTCTCAGTAGCAACCCGGAGTCTGGATTTGTGCCCGGTCAATGACAATAGGCTCGCCCCCTATTACATGGGACATTAACATAACTGGCGAAATGTGGGTTTACTATACACCTCTGCCTACCCCTTCGGGGAAATACAGGCGTGATGTTATGTTATGTTATCATAATTTCAGCCGAAAGACGTCCACTGCTGGACATGGGCCTCCCCCAAAAAGAAAAAAATAAAAACCAGCCAAGTGCGAGTCGGACTCGCGCAGTAAGGGTTCCGTACCTCTCAACGACCTGATACCCCATAAAAACTGATTTAATTTACGAGAGTTTATCAAAAGACATCAACGCACAGTGCGCGAAATATGAATTTTTGCATGTCTTTCTTACGCAGGTACTGCCACATATGTCTATGTTTGTCTTATTTTTAGTATTTGTTGCTAAACTACATAATATGCACTATAATCTGACCAAGTTTGACGCTGGTATATATTACGGTTTTGAAGATAGAGCAAAAACAAAAACGTTGAAAAAAATGCATGTTTTTTGAGGTTTCTTGTATGGGGCCCCCCTTTGGTTTTAGCCTTTTTTTTGTTTTTAGTATTTGTCGTGATACACCTCATAGCAACACATATTCTGAGAAAATTTCAACCGGTTACCTATTACCGTTCAAAAGATACAGCCCTGTGACAGACAGACAGACGGACGGACGGACGGACAGCGTAGCGAGAGTAATAGGGTCCCGTTGGTCACCCTTCGGGTACGGAACCCTTAAAAAGGTCTAAAGTTTCTACTTTATAAAACTTAGAAAGAGACTTTTACTTTACTTAGAAAGAGCTAAAAAGGTCATCAGTTTTTAAGAAGAACCGAAAAGGAGCTAAAGAAGGCCAGCAATAGTCCGGCTTTTCTTTTTTGGGCCCTGAGATTTGCATTGCTTTGGGGCCTCTTAAACTCTCTCTTGGGCTCTCTTGGTTTAATCTGACCCTGCGATGACCTAAGAAGGTAGCTGAGGTAGACTTAAAGTAGAAAGCATTTAGGATGTTCGAATAGAGGAAAGAAAAAATCGCTTTTTATTTCCACTATTTACTAATATCTTTAGATTTCGCTCCGTATGCGTTAAAATAATAAATACAATATTTAGGAGATTGTTGCTTTTTCCTATTGGTGTACAAGAAAGAATACTTTAATACCTCAGGTGGAGTTCTGTGGCGCAACTTTGGAGAGGCCTTTGACCAGCAGTGGACTTATTGGCTAAATTAATTGTACCTACAAATCGTTGTTAACGTGAGCTCTGGCTGTAACCCTGGTCCTGGTATTGAAATAACTGAAAACCTCTTGAGGGGTCATTATACTCATCAGTATAAACAACTTTAACTCTGGGACCAACCATGAAATCGCGAAAAAAAATCAGCTGTTTCCTACATTTGTGTTCACATAAATCGACACAATGAATGAATGTAGGGTTGGATGGTTGTTTATCGTTCAATCACGCTGAAACGGCTAAACGGATTTGGATGAAATTTGGTGCACATATAGAACATAACCAGGATTAATATATAGGGTACTTTTTATCCTGGGAAGATAAACAGTTCCTTAAGCAAGCGCGATAACGTAATTCACATAATGATTCACTCTCTGAATTCTTTACGTAAGTAAATGTAAATAAATTGCCAATTTATAAAGAGCATCGCAACAGCTACAACGCAGAGGTCATTCGCATCTGCAGAACATTATGTCACTCAAGGACATGCACAACGCACATGCACAATGCACAATTCTGAAATGTCTACTCAGTGTGCAGTTAATTTAGTACGTGTAAACTCGGCTTTATTTAATGTGTTCTTGACCTATGTGCGCACAGGTGACTCTAGTGAATAATAAAATAAACGTAAATAATTTTGAACAGTTTATGTGTAAAGTGTATAAAGCCGCAGATATTTTTCTTGTTTACGGGGCCGAAACCCTTAAGTCTACAAATTAATGCGAATACCGCTCAAAAACTACTTACTCTATGGTACTGAATTTAAAATACATGTAACTCGATAGACGTGACAATATTATTGAGTCCAAAACATGAATACACTTATTTGGCTCGATCATAAAAATGCCAAACACAACTCGAAAACTGTTTATTTTCAGTTTCCTAAATATATCCCACATTTATTGGTATTTTGGTATGATATTTTGCCTAAATATTGTTTTATTATTTTGAAATAATTTTACTGAGCCGTTTTAACGAAAATACACTAATATTCTGAGTATTTTTTATTTTTTCGATTATATGCACTTTCATTCGGAGTGGCGTCAACTTTATGCCGCACTATTCCTTCCCGGCAAGCCTCGTATTTTGCTTCGCACTCACTCTCATTTCGCGGCGTTCTGGGCCTTAAGTAGGTATTATATCATTTGCATGTGCAACGATAAGGCTCATCCATTTTATCAGCGATCGTTTGTTGTTGTTATTTGTGTTAAACAGGTGTATCTTGATGTACGGGTAATAAAATAATGCTGACATTGTCGTTATCAATGTCAAACAAACTGCATCCGGGTGTTAAATTCATAATGCACTGACATCATGATAAAATCGGAAAAATAATATCACATAAACTGGTAGTCGCTAATCAATGTAAATTAAAGCTAACTTACTAAGCATTATATGGATATGAGGCGAATACAATGCTGATGAGTTTTGGAGTACTCGTGGGCTTTCAGTTGTTTTCATATGAGTTGACGAGGACAGTCGTCGTGGACAGTGCGTGTAACGTTTATAAAGTTTTGTTGTTGTTGATTTGATGGTCTGAAAAATGAGTCGGACCACAACTATGGAGGTCAACCCAGACCTGGTGGTGGAACGGAAGAATTGTAACTTCAATAAATTAGAAGTTACGCATATAATTGATGGTGGGGAACACAATACTTTGCAGAGAAAGAAAATAGGTGAGTACAATTTTGTTAAATTAGCTTATGAAAATAGTGTTATTCGATTTTTAAAACGAAATAGAAAAAAATCAAAAGAAATAGAAAGCATTTTCATCCAGTTCTAAGCTGTTTAAAATTTCAAGTCTCATCGGGAAGTTAGTTTAAAATCGATTGCAAAACAGACAGACAAGACTAAAAGCGAGTAATAAAAATAAGGGAGAAGTAACGAAAATATTATGAGTGACAATTCAAATATGATACGTGCTGGCTTCTCTTACGAATGTAACAAGACGTACGCGCCGTTTTGCGCGGATGTGACGCATATCTTACCACACTTCTTGCTCTGCCAAGTTGACAATCTACAATCGTCAACGCTAGACGCTAACAGAAAACAATCAAAATGTATGGGAATGACATATCTCAACGAAAAAGTCATTCGTTGAGATATGTCATTCCGATACATTTTGATTGTTTTCTATAGCGTTGACGATTGTAGATTGTCAACTTGGCTAGGGGGGGCTGTACCTGTATTTGTTCTGTGTACTTGAATTTTCTGGTAATTTTGTGCGTCACTTTTTCAAAAGTGACGCACAAAAATAAAAAATAAAAAATTGTTAATTGTTAATATTTATTTGCTTCAGCAAATAAATATTTTTTCTTTCTTTCTTTTCTTTACTATGTATACAGGGGGACACTCACATTAGACACAAGTTTCGACATTAGTGTCACAGGCTTCGGAACGTTTGCAAAACGCAACGCAAATTACCGCGATTAGTCAAACGAAATACGTATAAAATATTCATGAAAAATAGAACAAATTTAAATTCTCATTACATGCCTTTTTTGCTGTTTTATGTTTATTTTGGGAATCACAAGGTTACCAAAACTATTGTAGTTGAGGTTTTTGAGTAGGTACGATAAAAAACAAGTATAATAATATTCTTCATATTTTTGGTACGAGAATGTCGAAAGAAATAGTGTCCTCTATGAAGGTTGTAGCTAGTGTTCCAGATCCGTTCCTCCAGACACAAATTAAAAAAAAACCGGCCAAGTGCGAGTCAGACTCACGCAGTAAGGGTTCCGTACCTTTCAACGACCCAATGGGGTATCACCCATAAAAACTGATTTAATTTACGAGAGTTTATCATAGACATCAACGTACAGTGCGCGAAATATGAATTTTTGCATGTACCAGGCCCCTCAGAAAGTATTGCGAAAAAAAGTTTTTATATATGGGAGACTGGCCAGTTATAATGTTTTTCGAAAATATGATTATTTATAAGTAAAAATAAGTAAGTTCCAATTTCAAAATTTCCCTCCACATTTTTTGCGAGTTAATTCAAAGTATTGTGTCTCACTGAAATATGGATCTGCGCCGGGAACATTTTAGAGCTATGATTTTATACGATTTCAAGTGTCGCCTGAAACCGGATGAATCGTACGATAGACTTCAAATGGCATTCATGGATGAAGGCCCTTCCAAGGCAACCGTGTATCGTTGGTATAACGAATTCAAGCGCGGTCGACCAACTTTGGGGGATGACGAAAGAAGCGGTCGCCCTTTGACGGCTGTTACCGAAGAAAACGTGCTAGCAGTGAAAAATGTAATCCAAGACAATAGGCGAATTACATATCAGGAGATTCAACACATATTGAAGATTGGATCGGGAAGCGTTCACGAGATTCTACACAGCCATCTTCGCGTGAGGAGGATAGTATCACGCTGGGTGCCGCACAACCTCACCGATGCTCAGAAGCAGGCCCGGGTGTAATGGTGCCGTGATATGCTTAACAAATTTGAAGCAGGCTCGTCTCGGCGTGTTTACGACATCGTTACAGGTGATGAGTCCTGGATTTATCAATACGACCCAGAAACCAAGCGCCAGTCGACTGTTTGGGTGTTTCAAAATGAGCCAACGCCTACCAAAGTGAAGCGATCTAGAAGCGGGGGTAAGATTTTGATCGCTAGCTTTTTTAATTTGACTGGCCACTTGGTATCAATTCCCTTACGGGATCAAAGAAGCATTAATGCCGAATGGTATACTACCAAATGTTTGCCAGAAGTTTTCTCTGTTATAAGCAACAAGCGACCAAACACAGGGCTCCGCGGGCTACTGCTCCACCACGACAATGCACCTGCGCACACCGCACTCAAAACGAGGGACTTCCTGGACAGCACGCCAGTCAAACTCCTGGGTCACCCTCCTTACAGCCCTGATCTAGCACCGTGTGACTTCTTTTTATTCCCAAAAATAAAAAATCAGCTCAAAGGGATACAATTTTCGTCGCCGGAAGATGCGCTGGCTGCGTTCGAGCAGGCTGTAAACGAGGTGTCTGCGGCGGACTGGAAAAAGTGTTTTGAAAACTGGTTTAGGCGCATGAATCTTTGTATAGAAACTGGTGGAAAGTACTTTGAAAAGATTTGATAAAAATATATGTACGTATAGAACAATTTTTTTTAGTTTCGCAAAACTTTCTGAGTGTCCCACGTATATATACCTACCTACCTAGACGGACGGACAGCGTAGCGAGAGTAATAGGGTCCCGTTTGGCACCCTTCGGGTACGGAACCCTAAAAAGCAATCAAAACATATTAGCAAAATAAATGTTTATTATTATGAAATAATATTATTAAAGACAACTTTATAAAAATTACGGTTTGTTGACCGAATGGAATGATGACGATAGCATGATTTAGTATTTTATCATTAATAATTAACTGGCAAATGTTTTGTCTGTCCATGTTCGTAAATAACTTATAATTATTTACTATTCCAGAAAACATAGCTTTAAAGGTAGCTGCGTCAACAGACAGTATTGGAGAGGAACACATGAGTCCCAAGGAGAAATATGAGAATGCAGTGAGGAAGTCGTGTCTGTACGCCAACATGGTGAAGAATGATATCGCAGACCTGACTGGACTGGAGACTTTCGGGTAAATCTATATCATCATCATCATCATCATTTCAGCCGAAAGACGTCCACTGCTGGACACAGGCCTTTTTTTTTTTTTTTTTTTTGAGGCGGAGAAAATGCCTATCGCATGTCACGCCACCCGGGGAGGTAGCGTGGTTATGTGGGGCTTGCACCCACTAAAAACTCCGCCGTGTACCTACTCTCGCCTTGGTGGATGAGCCACGAGAACTGCGATGCATGGCATTCGCGACCCATCCAGCGTGGCCCATTTTCGGGTCCCTCTCTCTGTAGTGACGCTCCTTAGGCAATGTCCGGGTACACTTGGGACATCACCACAACTTAAAGGCCGTGCAATGCGGGCGACTGACTATCGCCCGCTGGCCTCTGTTAGGGCGGCATCAGTTCGGCGTAAAGCCGCCTGCGCCGACCCGTCCTCCTGCGGCGGATTGGATCAGCGAAGGAGTCTTCTTCCCTGACCCGCTCCGCCGCTTCTTTCTGCGAGATAATCTCCTCACAGAAAGATGCGACCGCCTCCCACGCCTTCACACTGTCAGCCATGGCCCTGACCACGGCTGGCAGTGATACGTCTCCCCCAATCGCTGCAGTGAGAGCACGGCGCTGCAACACCCAAGCAGGACAGTATGCAAGGGTATGAAGGGCCGTGTCCTCACTACAGCCGCACTGGTGGCACATGGGAGTAGCCTCCCGTCTCGCCACTTTATGCAGGTATTTGCCGAAGCAACCATGCCCCGAAAACACCTGCACCATGCTGGACACAGGCCTCCCCCAAGCATATGTTGAGGGGATATGCCATAATCGCCACGCTTGGCAGGCGGGTTGGCGATCGCAGTTGGTTGGTTAAATACTCAGAGAACGCTGCTGCCCATCCTCTGGTGAATTCCTTAGTCGTCTTTTACGACACCCATGAGAAGATATAGGATGGTGCAATTCTTTACGTCCGGCACCACACGGACCTGCTGACTGATCTTTTGCCCACGGCATGAGCTATTATCATTATGTAGCTCATATCGACACGATAGAAGAACCACACGGAACAATCTATATCTATACTAATAATAATATTATAAAGAGGAAATACCTATTTGTTTGTTTGTAATCGATAAACTCTGAAACTACTGTACCGATTTTAATAATTATTTCATCATTAGAAATCTACTTTATCCAGAAGTAACATAGGCTATATTTTATTTTAGTATACAACGTGTTATTAAAATAACTGAAAACCTCTTAGTGGGTCATTGTACTCATCAGTTTGAACAACTTTTACTATGAGACCAACCCTGCAATCGCAAAAAATACTGTGTTGAGCTGTTCCTGATATTTTATCGATCAGTGAACACAAATGTAGGGAACAGCTGATATTTTTTCGCGATTTCAGGGTTGGTCCCATAGTAAAAGTTGTTCATACTGATGAGTACAATGACCCCTTAAGAGGTTTTCAGTTATTTCAATAAAACGTTGTATACGCGAAGCCGCGGGCAAAGTCTGGTAGATGAAAAAGATATAAATTGGGGAAAATTCGCTCACGAGCGTGCGCTGTAGTTATATATAGAAAAAGTGCGAAAATCGGCCACTTTTGGCACTTTTTCCATCTACAACTACAGCGAACTATATTTTACAGAGTTAATCGTTTCTGATTAAACTACAGTACCTGTACTTCAATTGATAAAACAAACTTTCGGTAAATTATGTATTCAGCGAGTAATATTTTTTGACTGATTTATTTATTTTACTTTAATTACAACGGTTTTAAAGCAATTACAGTAATTAAAGATAGAGGAATGATACATAAAATACATAGTGAATTACAGATCTTAACTATTATAAAATTGTAAACGTCTGTTTGTTTGTTTGTTCCAGCATCACGCTAAAACTACTGGACCGATTTTGATGATTTTTTTTTTGTTTGAAAGCTGATGATCTGACTTAAAAACTGGTATGGGTTTTGAGAAAGAAAGAAAGAAAGAAAACAAGAAAAAAATTAATTCGTGGGTTGCGTACTCACCCGACAGATCGAAGCTTCTATGCATTTGCACGAGCGGATAGTAATGTACGATGGAGTGGAGTGGAGTGGACAGGGGATGGGACTGGGGATGGGACTGGGGACGGGACAGGGGACGGGACTGGGGACGGGACAGGGGACGGAAAATGGGACGGGAAATGGGACGGAACATGAGACGGGACATGGGACAGGACAGTGGGACGGCACATGGGACTGGAAATAAGATGGGACATGGGACAGGATATGGGACATGGGACGGGACGATAGTGATATAGTGGGAGAGTGGGACAGTGAGCCGTGGGACAGTGGGATAGTGGGACAGTGGGACAATAGGACAGTGGCAGTGGGACGGTGGGACGGTGGGACGGTGGGACAGTGGGACAGTGGGGCAGTGGGGCAGTGGGGTAGTGGGGCAGCGGGGCATTGGGCCAGTGGGGCAGTGGGATAGTGTGGCAGTGGGCTATTGGGGTAGCGGGACAGTGGGGCTGTGGGGTTGTGGGGAAGCGGGGCAGCGAGGCAGTTGGACAGTGGGGCAGCGGGGCAGCGGGGCAGTGGGTTACCGGGGCAGCGGGGCAGTGGGGCAGTGAGATAGTGGGGCAGTGGTGCAGCGGGGCAGCGGGGCAGTGGGGCAGCGGGGAAGCGGGGCTGTGGGGCAGTGGGGAAGGCTGTGGGGCAGTGGGGTAGCGGGGCAGCGGGGCAGTGGAGCAGCGGGGCAGTGGGGCAGTGGGGCAGCGGGGCAGTGTGGCAGCGGGGCAGCGGGGCTGTAGGGCAGCGGGGCAGGCTGTGGGGCAGTGGGGTAGCGGGGCACTGGGGCAGCGGGGCAGCGGGGCAGTGGGACGGCTGGGCAGTGGGGCAGCGGGACAGTGGGGCAGCGGGGCAGGCTGTGGGGCAGTGGGGAAGCGGGGCAGTGGGGCAGCGGGGCAGCGGGGCAGTGGGACGGCTGGTCAGTGGGGCAGCGGGGCAGTGGGGCAGCGGGGTAGCGGAGCAGCGGGGCAGTGGGGGGCAGTGGGGCAGTGGGGTAGCGGGGCAGTGGGGCAGCGGGGCAGCGGGGCAGGGGGACGGCTGGGCAGTGGTGCAGCGGGGCAGTGGGGCAGCGGGGCAGGCTGTGGGGCAGTGGGGTAGCGGGGCAGTGGGGCAGCGGGGCAGCGGGGCAGTGGGACGGCGGGGCAGTGGGGCAGCGGGGCAGTGGGGCAGCGGGGCAGGCTGTGGGGCAGTTGGGTAGCGGGGCAGTGGGGCAGCGGGGCAGCGGGGCAGTGGGACGGCTGGGCAGTGGTGCAGCGGGGCTGTGGGGCAGCGGGGCAGGCTGTGGGGCAGTGGGGTAGCGGGGCAGTGGGGCAGCGGGGCAGCGGGGCAGTGGGACGGCTGGGCAGTGGGGCAGCGGGGCAGTGGGGCAGCGGGGCAGTGGGGCAGCGGGGTAGCGGAGCAGCGGGGCTGTGGGGGGCTGTCGGGCGGTGGGGTAGTGGGGCAGAGTGGCAGCGGGGCAGTTGGGCAGCAGGGCAGTGGGGCAGAGGGGTAGCGGGGCAGCGGGGCAGTGGGGGCAGTGGGGCAGTGGTGTAGCGAGGCAGCGGGGCAGCGGGGCAGTGGGGCAGCGGGGCAGCGGGGCAGTGGGGCAGCGGTGCAGTGGGGCAGCGGTGTAGCGGGATAGCGGGGCAGCGGGGCAATGGGGCAGTGGGGCAGTGGGGTAGCGGGGCAGTGGGGCAGCGGGGCAGCGGGGCAGCGGGGCAGTGGGGCAGCAGGGCAGCGGGGCAGCGGGGCAGTGGGTCAGTGGAGCAGCGGGGCAGTGGAGTACTGGGGCAGTAGGGCAGTGCGATAGTGGGGCAGCGGGGCAGTGGGGTAGCGGGGCAGTGGGGCAGTGGGTCAGCGGGGCAGCGGGGCAGCGGGGCAGTGGGGCAGTGGGGCAGCGGGGCAGTGGGACAGCGCGACAGCGGGACAGTGGGACAGTGGACTGGACTGGAATAGACTGGACTGGACTGGACTGACGTGGGTTAGCAGAATTTATCGCGAGCGGAGCCGCGGGTAAAAGCTAGTCTTTCATAAATCTCTCTCGCAATGCGTCAGGCCTACTAAAAGAATCTTCTTCCAATCATCCGCAAACAGATCATAATTCGGATTACAATCCAAGAGTTCGTTGAGTGCAGTGAGAGTACGAGTGTTAAGTTAATTCTTTAGTTACTACGTTCATCACTAGATGGCGTTGTCCCTTTTACGGCGTGTTTCTAAATCACGCTATGGTTTCGTTCCCACCGCTTATACAAGTATTTTGAAAATTATTTTTTTTAATTATAGTTATCCACGAGTACTAAGTTTGTGTTTTATTCATTGGTCCTTCGTACCGGATAGTAAAGTGACAGTAAGTGATACAGTGATAGTAAGTGAAAAAGTGACAGTAAGTAATAATTAATTAACTCTTAAAATTGTAATTGTGTATTGTGTGTAAATTGTGTATTGTGTCAAGTGTGGACTGGATTCCAAGTGGGTAAGTCAAGTGAACGCAGCCGTGGTCACTTGTGTTCTACGGACCCAGGACTTGTAAAATCTCACGTCAGTGGCTTTGGACAGAAGTATTTTTAAACACTTGGAAAATTTTAACTTCAGTGACTTAGACAATTTTGTGCGAACAATTAACTTGGAAACTTTTCATTATTAGAACTTGTATATTTTCTAAAATAAACAGTGTTTGGAACTTTATTAAACATGGCGCAGTTATGTGCAGCACAAAAATCTTTAAGTGAGCGGATCTCTAAGTTATATAGTAACACGAAGAAAACCTCCAAGTCACGCTACACCAGAGGTTTTGGAAACTAGACTAGATACATTGTCGGAATACTGGGGAACTTACAATAAACAACATGAGGACATTCTAAAGAATACTACAAGTGAAGTTCTCGAACAAATAAAGTTTGATCCTTTAGCTAACTTTGACATAACTGAGGAAATTTATTTGGATTTTAAGACTTTGATCAAAGAACATTTAATTGATCTGTCAAGTGAACAATCACAGCAGTCTACAGCTGCTGCTACTTTTCCCAGCGAAAAATCTGAAAAAGTAGCTAGAAAGACAAAGTTGCCACCTATTAGTATTCCAAAGTTTTCCGGTAACTATACAGATTGGTTTAGCTATAGAGATATTTTTACTTCACTCATTCATAATGATGAGAAATTGTCCAAAATTGAGAAACATCATTATTTGAAATCCAGTATTTCCGGTGAAGCTGAACAGCTGTTAAAACATTTTACACTTACCGAAGCTAATTATGATAAGGCATGGGAAACGTTAGTGAATCGCTATGACAACAAAAGGATCACAGTGAATCATATTCTAAATCGTCTCCTTAGTCAGCGTAAGATGAATAATGAATGTGCGTATGGCCTGAAAGGAATCTTAGACACCACACGAGAATGCCTGAACTCTCTAGAAAACATTGGAGTAGAGACGAGCAAGTGGGATGCTATAGTTGTTCACATTGTTGTCTCTAAACTTGATATAGAAACTCACAAACTTTGGGAACAAGCCCTTGGTTCATCACGAGACATACCGTCGTTTGAAACTTTAGCATCTCATCTGGAAACACAATTCAGAGCATTAGAAGTTGTCAATAGCGCTAGAAAGGAAACACAAAAAAGAGATTCACCGAAAACTTCCTCATCTTATTCAACAAAACCAACTGCTGTAAAATCATTTGTCACTGAGGTTGAAAGTACTTGCAGTTTTTGTTCTCAAGGGCATTATATTTGCCACTGTAAAGAGTTTTCTAATTTGGATGTATCAAAACGTCACGAATTTGTTAAAAATAATAACATATGCTTTAATTGCCTTGTGAAGGGTCATTCAGTGCAACAATGTAGGCAAAGTACAAGGTGCAAGAAATGTAGTCGACGTCATCACACACTTTTGCATTTCACAAGCCCAGCCAAGACAAGCACAACCCCGGAACAGAATGAGCCAGAAACACGCGAAGCTATTAGCATGAAAGCTGAAACAGAGAATGTCCAAGTTGTTTTAGCAACAGCTCGTGTTGTTATTATTGCAAAAAACGGAGCTACTTACCAACTGAGAGCCTTAATTGATCCGGGATCTCAAGCATCATTCGTGACTGAAACAACTGCACAAATACTTAACCTTGATCGTATTGCCGTAAATGGTAAAATCACTGGGATATCTGATGAAACAGTCATAACAACAAAGTCAATGGTCAATCTAGAATTTCATTCTATTTATGATTCTACACACATATTCACAGCACAAGCTTACGTACTCAAACAATTGACGTCATTACTGCCTTCACAAAAAGTTTCTATGGACTCCTGGCCTCTTTTAAGCACGATGAATCTAGCAGATCCACAATTTCACATGCCAGGGTGTATAGATATTTTATTGGGAGCCGAAGTGCATTCACAACTGATGCTCGATGGCTTACACAGACACAATGCGATGATTGCACTCAATTCACATCTTGGATGGTTAATTTCAGGACAAATAGGTTATGTTAACTCACAAGCTCATCATGTTGTTGTCTCACACACAAAACTAGAGATAGACCAGTTGCTCAGAAGATTCTGGGAACTGGAAGAACACACATTCAAGGAAAGAGCCTTGACACAATTGGAAGCCCAGTGCGAAGAGCATTATATGGAAACTCACACTCGCAGCGCTGAGGGCCGTTACATAGTTCGTTTACCCTTCAAGAGTCACACGAATTTAGGAGATACAAAGCAATTAGCTCTTAATCGTTTAATACAAATGGAGAAGAGATTTAAATACAAGCCTGAATTTAAAGAAGAATACTGTAAGTTCTTGAAACAGTACGAAGCACAGGGTCACATGGAAGTCATACCTGAAAATGAAATAAATACAACTAGTAAATATTACTTACCGCACCACGCAATTGTAAAGGAGTCTAGCACAACCACGAAGTTACGCGTAGTCTTCGACGGCAGCGCCACACCTGTAAAAGGAAAATCGTTGAACGACGCACTGTTGATTGGACCGTCTCTGCAACAAGATATAAAGGATTTAGTAACAAGATGGAGAACACACAAAATCTGTTTGGTAGCAGATATACAACAAATGTATAGGCAAATACTTACTGCACGCGAAGATGCAGAGTTTCAAAGAATCTTGTGGCGGGAAGGTTCCGATAAAGCTGTAAAGGAGTACAGACTACTTACCGTTACTTACGGAACTTCTTGTGCACCATATCTTGCAATTCGGACTTTGCACTAATTGTCTGATGATGAAAAGGACAAGTTTCCTATTGCTGCTCCGCTATTAAAGACAGATTTCTATATGGACGATTTAATGACAGGAACGTCAAATGAATCTGACACTATTCATCTGCAACAACAAATAACAGAATTATTAGGAAGAGGTGGATTTTTATTACACAAATGGGCGTCGAATAGTGCACGAGTGTTATCACAGATTCCAAATGCCCATCAATCAGATCAGAGCGTTGTGAATATTCAGATGAACGATGCTATTAAAGCTTTGGGCATTGCATGGAATCCACAAAGCGATAATTTTGAATTAAAGATGTCAATTGATCCACTAACAGATCACGTTATTTGTAAGAGAACAGTTTTATCAATAATTGCTAAGACATTTGATCCTCTGGGCTGGTTAGGGCCGATAGTAATTGTTTTAAAAATATTCATGCAAAAATTGTGGTTAGCTGGTCTAGATTGGGATGATGCTTTACCTGATGATTTAAATAATGAATGGTGTACTTACCACAACAAAATTGAGCACATGAATGTTATACAGCTTCCTCGTTGGCTTGGTGTGTTACCTACTAATGCCAACGTTGAACTACATGGGTTTTGTGATGCTTCTTGTACTGCATATGCTTGTGTTGTGTATCTCAGAGTTCTGATCGACGATGTTGTCACTATACGTCTTATAGCAGCCAAATCAAAGGTTGCGCCTGTTAAACAGGTTTCGCTTCCGCGCTTAGAGCTCTGTGGTGCAGTACTTTTAGCTAAAATGTTACGTGATATTAAAACTAGTATAACAATTGAGGAGAGTAATATTTACGCATGGACTGACTCCACCATAGTGTTGGCCTGGTTGCGAAAGCATCCTAACTCGTGGACCACTTTCGTTGCTAATAGAACCACTGAAATATTAAATGTAACTGACAGTAGTCAATGGCATCATGTCCAGTCGGCTGATAATCCAGCTGACTTAGCTTCTCGAGGCCTTTGTCCCAACGAATTGAAAGAAGCGACATTATGGTGGGAAGGCCCGTTATTTTTAAGAACTCAATCTGACGTCGTGTATCGGAATGATAATTTTCCAGATACTATGTTAGAATCGAAATCCAAAGTTACATCGCTTGTTACTAACAAAAACGATGATGAAAGGCACTCACATTTAAAACGCTATTCTAATTTAACTAAACTAATTCGTGTCACTGCTTATTGTTTGAGATTTGTGCATATGTGTAAAACTAAAGCTTTAAAACTTGATTCAAATAGGACGAATTATTTATGTACTAATGAGTTGTTAAACGCTCGCGATGTTTGTATTCGATGGTCACAGCGTGCTACCTTTCAAAATGAAATTGAATTGTTATCACAAGGTAAAACGATTATCAAGAATAGCAAATTGTATTCACTTAATGCCTTTTTAGACAATAAACATATTTTGAGGGTTGGTGGCCGTCTTGCTAATGTTCAAGGAAATTTAGATTTTAAATCACCAGTTATTCTTTCAAGTCAATGTCATTTCACTAAACTTATTGTTACTGATGCTCACCTCAAGTCTTTACATGGTGGATTCCAACTAACTCTTAATGTGTTAAACTCGAAATATTATATAGTTGGTGCTAAGCGACTAGTTAAAAGTATCATTCGAAAATGTATCCCTTGTTTTCGACAACGCGCAGTACCACGAGCTCCCTTTATGGGAAATTTGCCATCCTACCGAGTCCAACCAGCTCGCCCATTTCTAACAAGTGGAGTCGACTTTGCTGGTCCGTTTGCGTTGAAATTGTATTCGGGAAGGTGTACACGTACCAGCAAAGCTTATATTTGTCTTTTTGTTTGTATGGTCACAAAAGCCATTCACTTGGAGTTGGTCGAAAGTTTAAGTACTATGGCTTTTATGGCCGCTTTTAAGCGTTTTTCTTCACGTCGAGGGCACTGTAAAGATATATATAGTGATTGTGGTACCAATTTTCAAGGTGCCTCAAAAGAACTAGCAATTCAGTTTCAAAATTCCAAAATTGATTTAATACATGAGATAGCTGAATTATTTGCGAATGATCACACCACTTGGCATTTCATACCACCTGGAGCCCCACATTTTGGTGGCATATGGGAGGCCGGAGTAAAATCCGTTAAGGGCCACCTGAAACGAGTTATCGGACAAAGTTGTCTTACCTTCACAGAGTTTTATACTCTTCTCACTCAGGTGGAAGCCTGTGTTAATTCCCGTCCCCTTACTTTGATTAATTCTTCATTAAGTGAACCACCACTAACTCCAGGCCATTTCCTAATAGGAGAAACTCCTATTCTAGTTCCAGACGAAAATTTGGACAACGTTCGCCCTGGTTACCTTAATCGATGGCAAATGGTGCAACGCATGTTGCAAACTCTTTGGCGACGTTGGCAGACTGAGTACCTCACTACTTTACAACATCGATATAAGTGGAACAAACAGCAGCCCGATCTGGAGTTAGGTGCAATAGTTTTGGTAAAAGATGAACGATTACCTCCTGGAAAATGGCTCTTGGGACGTGTCGTTGAGAAACATCCTGGTAAAGATGGCATAACTCGTGTTGTATCCTTACAATATAAAGATCATGTGTTTAAAAGACCCGTTACTAAATTGTGTCCTTTACCTGTTGAAACTGAACCAACGGAACCATAACGTATTCACTGTTATGTAACCTCATCACTTATATTTTACATGATTCTAAGGACCTCATGTAGTCCTTGGCCGGCGGAATGTTAAGTTAATTCTTTAGTTACTACGTTCATCACTAGATGGCGTTGTCCCTTTTACGGCGTGTTTCTAAATCACGCTATGGTTTCGTTCCCACCGCTTATACAAGTATTTTGAAAATTATTTTTTTTAATTATAGTTATCCACGAGTACTAAGTTTGTGTTTTATTCAACGAGGTACTGGCGATTTAGCTCGTGCTACAGTGCGAAATGAAGGCACCGCAAAAAGCTTGTTTCCTGTTGCGGTGGTAATTGTTCGGTGCAAAGAATCGAGCCAGAAAATATGATTACAGCCTGAACTCGTCCGTGATCCGTCGCACCGCAGACGCCTTCTTCAAGGAAGTATCCCCGTTCCTTCTGCACCTGGGTATGTTCGTGCCCACCATCATGGGTCAATGCACCCAGGAGCAGCAGGCGTACTGGCTGCCACGGGCCCTGGACATGCAAATCATCGGGACCTATGCCCAGGTGAGGTCTTGTGCCTATTTCGATACCAATTATACGGTCGTTGTGCTGGTTCTGATTGTTATAATTTAATTAATTTGTCAGTGCTGTGTGGTGTGTTCTTGTTTTTGATTGGGTTTAATTTAAGTACCTATTTAGGTTGTAGATGTATAGAAATAATTTGTGATTGGCTATGAATCGCTGTCGAAGTGCATAAGATAGTGCCTCGGGGTCAATTGATGATGCGGGTCAAAGTCTTTTTGTAGAGAGATACTGGACAGAAGCTGAAGTCTATGAACAAGATTTTGAATAATACTTTTATTATAATGTGTAGTGATCGCGAAAAGCTAAGAAATTAAAATAAATAAATATCTTCGGGACATTTTTACACAGCACCATCTAGTCTCAAACTAAGCAGAGCTTGTGATATGGGTACTAGACAATGGATATAATACTTATATACTTTTTTTTGTTGTTGTAAATACATACTTATAATACATAAGAAACACCCAGCCAAACACAAACACTTATAATAAAACAAAGTTTAACCGGATTAAATCGCGTATATTATTTAAATTGGTTTCCCTGACGTTTCGAAAGCTTTGCAGCATTTCGTGGTCGCAGGTAGACTAAGATGACAAGCGTCTTTACAAATATTTCAAAAAAATTATTTTAATCTACCGTACAATATTATTAATTAAAATCGTTTCGATGCACGCAGTAATCACTCACAATATCATTATCTTTTACAGTGTTGCATGCTGTTTGGGACTTGATTATTTTTAGGACTGGGTTCCAAACAGGTGGTAGCTGCCAACCATCTTCTCTATTAAAATTAGGATGTTTTTTAATTTCAATAGCCTCACGGAGCATTCTAGGTACATATCGGTTTTCCTTCGCCAGAACTTGTGGTTTATCAAATCGAAGAAAATGGTTGGGTTTGTCTAGGGCATGTTCACACACTGCAGACTTTGTGGAGCGTCTGTTCTTGACGTCAGCTATATGTTCTTTAATTCTAGTGGCTATACTACGCTTTGTTTGCCCTATGTATGATAACCCACAATCACAATCAATCTTGTAGACCCCTGCATCTTGTAAGGGAATGTGACATTTCACCGGTCTGAGGAGTTGGCTGATCTTTCTTTGGGGCTTGAAATCGGTTTTGATAGAAGCACGCTTCAAGATATGACCAATTCTGTCACAAACACTTATGTTCATCACATAAATATTTGTGTCCTGTGGGAATCGAACCCACGACCTCGTGATCAGCAGTCCGACACTCGAACCACTAGACCACAGAGGTCGTCAATATAATACTTTTATAACGTATGTATTGGTTTCAGACGGAACTGGGACATGGTACATTTATAAGAGGCTTGGAGACAACTGCCACGTACGATCCAGATACTGAGCAGTTCGTACTGAACAGTCCCACACTGTCGTCTTACAAGTGGTGGGCTGGAGGACGTAAGTATTTAATTTGATTTTCCAAGGAATAATAATATAGTAGGTATAGTCAAACGCACATTACAGTATGTAACAAAAACCCTGTTGTTCCTGTGAGCTACGTTATCAGAATCGATATTCATACGTACAACTCATTTGGAAATACTCTTCGATAAAAATAATCAAAATAAATACTCATCATCATCATCATTTCAGCCGAAAGACGTCCACTGCTGGACATAGGCCTCCCCCAAGTATCGCCACAACGACCGGTCCCGCGCCTTCCGCATCCAGCGGATTCCCGCGACCTTCACCAGGTCGTCGGTCCACCTTGTGGGGGGCCTACCCACGCTGCGCCTTCCAGTACGCGGTCGCCACTCCAGAACTTTACTGCCCCATCGGCCATCCGTTCTGCGAGCAATGTGCCCCGCCCACTGCCACTTAAGCTTGGCAATTCTTCGGGCTATGTCGGTTACTTTCGTTCTCCTGCGAATCTCCTCATTTCTGATTCGATCATGCAGGGACACTCCGAGCATAGCCCTCTCCATTGCCCTTTGAGTGACTTTGAGCCTTCTTATCAGGCCCATTGTGAGCGACCACGTTCCAGTGCCGAAAGTAATTACTGGTCAAAGACTTTCGTCTTGAGACACTGCGGTATTTTGGACGAGAAGATATTGCGTAGCTTCCCGAACGCTGCCCAACCGAGTCGGATTCGACGATTGACCTCTTTCTCGAAGTTGGACTTAACTACTGGACAAATAAATATTAAACATTATTTAAATGATTTATTTGCAAAAACATGTGTAGATAATAAATACATGGTTGAGATGCTTATTAAAGATATAAATGATGGTTTGGATCAACATGTTTGCCAATGACTGGTGTACAAATATAAAAAAAACATTATTAATTGACAAATTGACATTATTTCATGTAGTGTACAATACACAATTACATAATTGTGTATTGTACACTACATGAAATAATTTAATAATATTAGTCAATAGTATTTCATAGTAATATAATTAATGAACAAAATAAAATTCAAGTATAAAAAGTAATAATAATAATAGTTTACGTTTGTCCATAAATTATATTATTATTTATGTTTTTATGGTGTGCAAACAATAAAGTATACTCTATCTATCTATCTATCTAAAATGAGTAAATTTGTTACATTTACAGTGTTTTGTCATTTAGGAAATCGTCAATATTGTAATAACTGTTATTGTAATAACTGTTATTGTAATAACTGTTATTGTAATAACTGTTATTGGTCAAAATGCACACTACACACACTACACTACACTATCATTTTCAGTTTACAATTTATAATGATGTAATATTTAATTTGTTTTTTTTTTTTATTGCTATAGGTAATCACTTAGTGAGTGAGTAAATTACTTTCAATTTACAATTAATAATGATTTAATATTTGATTTGATTATTTTTATTGAAGAATTTTTCCAAATGAGTTGTGTTCTTACGTACCTATGAATATCGTTGCTGATAACGTAGCTCACACGAACAACAGGGTTTTTGTTACATACTGTATATCGATGGTGACAAAAACGTTGTCGTTGTCTGTAAAAACAAAAATAAGTTACATGACTGACATTAATTATTAAAAGTTACTAAACAAAAAAAAAAACAGATTTTTCAAAGCACATGCAGCTGTAATAGCGATTTGTAAATACAAAACCCTAATAATTTTATTTCAGTTGGTAAAACAGTCAATTACTGCATTGTAGTGGCTCAGTTGTACACCAAGGGTGTATGCCATGGCACCCACCCGTTCATCGTTCAGATCCGGGATGAGGAGACCCATATTCCTCTCCCTAGCATCAAGGTGGGGGAGATCGGCCCAAGGATGGGCTTCAATACTGCTGATAACGGCTTCCTCGGGTTTGACAACTATCGGATACCTAGGGATCACATGATGATGAAGAATGCTCAGGTTATGAAGGTGAGATTGTTAGGTTTATCCAATGATATTTAAAAGTATAGATACGCCATACCCTAAAAACTAAAAAAATGATCCTTACGCAGCGGCAGCACAATACACAATATACATAAACTAGTACAAAGTAAGTAAGTTGGTTACTTCAAGTTACTTTCGAGTATAATTGGAACACTTTCTTTACAAACACGACGGCATTTTAGTTTTTTTTTTGTCACCGGTCACGCTCGGCGCCTTACTTGACGCAGATTAATAGAAAAAAAACTTCCTAATTAGGACGTTTTCGAGTCTTCAGTTGCGAGTGCAAGTATATCTGAACTTTTAAATAGCATTGGGTTTATCGGTAATTATAATTCTTTGCAAGTTTGACTTCAAGTACTTCATACTTAGTTGGAGTGCAAGATCAAAATTCTAATAAAAATTATTTCATGAAAAGAGTGCAAGATCAAAATTCTAATAAAAATTATTTCATGAAAAATATTTTTTTATAGGTAGCACGTTTTTAAAATTAAAACGAGTTCATATAGCAATTTGCATTGTCATTCATTTCTGAGCTATGTTTAAAGTTTCAAGTCTCTAACTCATCGAAAAGATAGTTTAAAATCGAATGCAGTACCGAACAGACAGTCAATAGACTGATGACGTTTAGGAGTCGTTTAACGACGGACGGAGTATTAATATTGTCAAATTTAATTTTTATGTTTAAATACAACGTATTGTTCTGCATTCGTGCCATATTTAAGGAGGTGACTATACCACTGATACTGAACACGAATCAATAAAAATCAATAACAATTTTTTTTTCTTTAAATACCTACTTGTAAACAAACAAATTCCCTCCGTGTAGAGCGTGCGACACAAAAAAATGCGTACGAAACCACCAAAAAATTTTGCATTTCCACCCTTTGACAATGCCACCGATGACTTATTTTAGAGTCGTTCGGGATTTATTCTCAAACCCTCGTATGTTTCTAAGTGAAAATTTGGGTATTAAATAATCGTGGAATTTTTCAAGTATTTTTAGATGACTAATTCAATTCAATTCAATTCAAATATTTATTTGCTTTTAAATATGGTTACAGTAGGTGTTATAAATATATTTAGTAGGTAGTTCAGCATATTTTGTCATAACATAATGACATGCAAATGTTAGTGTTCACAATAAAATTATATTACTATATTAAATGTTTATCTTCCAAATATTCATTGACTGAGTAAAAGGCTTTTTCAATTAGCAATTTACGCAGAATTCGCTTGAAGTGTGTCATTGGTAACTCTCTGATCTGGGCTGGAAGCTTATTATATATTTTAATACACATTATATAACAACTGCGCCTGTATAGCTCTGTCTTCATTTTAGGAATGGTCAGATTATTTGGAAACCTCGTTTTAAAAGGGCAATTGTCACCAACTTTAACGAAGAGATCTAGATGCAATTTAGTAAATTTACAGACTTCTTCAATATATAGACCAGTTAATGTTAAGATTCCTAGTTTTATAAATAATGGTTTACAGGTCGTAAGTGGATCGACATTACATATGGCGCGAATGCATCTCTTTTGGGCGATGAAAGCTCTGTCGATATGCATCGAGTTGCCCCGCACACAAGCACATTATTTATCATTTGCTCTAGAAATATGGCACGCTTACAGATCAACAACTTGTATTGCATGCTGTGCAACTGCCAAATATGTGGAACATACATTTAATTTATAATATCCTCTGTACCATATTTCACGCAATAAATGATAAATAAATAAATAAATAACGTCGGTGCCCCACCACGCGCCGACAAAAAAAAAATCGCTTTTGTTCCACTGCTTTTCCTGTAAGTACAAATCTGTATCCGCTATCGTAATATTCCAGGACGGTACCTACGTGAAGGTGGCGCGTCACGGCAAGCTCACCTACGGCACGATGGTGTTCGTCCGCGTGCTCCTGGTCAACGAGGTCGCCTTCAACCTCGCGAAGGCCTGCACCATCGCCGTCCGGTATTCCGCAGTGCGGAGGCAGTCGCAACCAAAACCTGAGTTAGTATGAATATAAAACATACCTATACAGTTAAACCCGCTTAATACGATCACACGATTCGATACGCTTTCCTGCATAATACGCCCTTTTACGTCAGTCCCTGCAACTTGAGGCATGTTGTCATGTTGTTGCTGATCATGAGGTCGTGGGTTCGATTCCCACAGGACACAGATATAATATGTGATGAACTTGAGTGTTTATTTATTTATATATGCTTTATTGTACACCATAAAAAACATTACAGGAAACATTATTAGTGTTTGTGTTGGTCTGGGTGTTTCACGACCTCTGTGGTCTAGTGGTCCGAGTGTCAGACTGCTGATAATGAGGTCGTGGGTTCGATTCCCACAGGACACAAATATTTGTGTGATGAACATAAGTGTTTGTGTTGGTCTGGGTGTCGCTTATGTATTATAAGTATGTATTTAAAAGTATATAAGTATTACATCCATTATCTAGTACCCATAGCACAAGCTCTGCTTAGTTTGGGACTAGATGGTGCTGTGTTAAAATGTCCCAAAGATATTTATTTATTTATTCTTATGTATTATAAGTATTTATTTACAAAAAAAGTATTTAAGTATTATATCCATTGTCTAGTACCTATAGTACAAGCTCTGCTTACTTGGGGCTAGATGGTGCTTCGTAAAAAATTCCCAAAAATATTTATTTATTTTATTCATATACGATACATATACGATCGTCCCGTTTAATACGTCAGTTATGAATTTCCTGGGATATTCACCACTTTAAATATTTGCCACTATTAAAGTAAGGGCTTATACATATACTTACCCCAAACATAGTGTATCAGTCTATTTTTGTATGTAAAAATTATATTTAGAAAATTACTGCATTTGAAATTCCGAAAACGATGGGTAACGTCTTACGCATCCCATCCCTAATAAGCAACGGTAGGAATATCCCGTGGTCAAAATGAATTAAACAGCATTACCACTTCCAGTCAAGGAGAGCCTCAGATCCTGGACTACGTGACGCAGCAGCACAAGCTGTTCATCTGCATCGCGACCGCGCATGCGCTGCAGCTCTCCAGCAGCTGGCTGTGGAGGAGCTTCAGCGCCATGCTCGCCGATATGAAGCATGGCAACATTGACAGCTTGCCTGAAGTGAGGAACTTTGTTAAATAATTAAGCGCCCGAGAGTCTTCCGGGAGTTTTAGCAGTAGATTTTCTATTGTTCCTACACGTTATCAATTCCACCTATCGCAGTCCATTGTTGGACATAGGCCTCTCCCAAGTTGCGCCACAGCACTCGGTCTTGTGCCTTCCGCATCTAGTCCTCCCCCTAGCTACTTTAATCCTTTAATCAGGTCGTCGGTCCACCTGGCTGGGGTTCTATACTTTATACCGCTAGAATAAATAGATATTACTGTCCTCGGCAAAGACCACATTCTTTCTTCTCGTGGACGTCGTAAACGGTGATCAAAAGAATGGTTACCAGCATTCGCTTGTGTGTCAATAATAACAAACAGGGTTCGGATAATTTATCGGTAAAGGAAAACATCATGAGGAAACCTGCACATTTGAGAGTTCTCGATGATGTGTGCACTACGTCAACCCGCAGAACTGGGGCCTAAAAACTTCTCAATCTAAGAAATTCTGTACCCAGCATTAGGACAGTTATGGGCTGATATTTTTATCGGATCACCTATTTAATATTTATATAGGTATCGGTTTGACTGTGGGCACGAAAACCTAACAACCTATCAAAATATCACCAATTATCCAAAATTACGAAAGTAACCGACATAGCCCGAAGAATTGCCAAACTTAAGTGGCAGTGGGCGGGGCACATTGCTCCCAGAACGGATGACCGATGGGGCAGTAAAGTTCTGGAGTGGCGACCGCGTACTGGAAGGCGCAGCGTGGGTAGGCCCCCCACAAGGTGGACCGACGACCTGGTGAAGGTCGCGGGAATCCGCTGGATGCGGAAGGCGCAGGACCGATCGTTGTGGCGTTGCTTGGGGGAGGCCTATGTCCAGCAGTGGACGTCTTTCGGCTGAGATGATGATGATGTGATCCAAAGTTACAGTTAGTTTACAAAGCTTAATAAATTTATTGTTTCACGAAGAGCAACCGTCAAAAATATTGAAAGTAGCTGTTCGTGGAATACTTCAGGTGCGATTCGCTCAGGTGCTATTCAAGCAGTTGCTGTTCCTGGAATGCCTCTTAATTATTTTGGCAGGGTTCTATAAAGTTGAATTTTAGGTTGAATATACTTAATACTACTTATAATTCTAGTTCCACGCCCTATCAAGTTGTCTGAAAGCAATCAGCACCTCGGACTCTGCCGTCCTCATCGAGCAATGTCGCCACGCGTGTGGCGGTCACGGCTACATGATGTCCTCTGGTCTCCCGTACCTATACTCCTTCGTGACGGCCACTAGGACCTACGAGGGAGACTACACCGTTCTGCTGCTGCAGACTGCTAGGTAAGAAGTGGTAGGAAACTGAGGTTCTCTTCTTCTAATAATTTATTTATTACTTTAACGCATTAACACATGCGGGGCGAAATTTAAACATACAAATTGCGGAAAGAAAAATTTGCTCATAAGCAGGATTTGAACGAGAACGAGATTATCCGGAGAAGATCCGGAGTGACAGACATAGCTTGTAGGATCAGTAAGCTGAAGTGGCTGTGTGCTGGCCATGTCTGTCGAAGGACCAATGGCCGCTGGAGCAGACCAGTCCTTAAGTGGAGACGACGACCTGAAGAAGGTGGGGCAACTGGATGCGGAAGGCAGGGGACCGAGTGTTGTGTTTTTGTTGTTTCAAATAAACCTAATTACAGGCACTTTTGAAACGACAGGCGCTAGTTGCACGGTTCCAAATTGTGGGTCCCCACAATTAATGTTTATATTATATTATGTTAATGCACCCCAAAGCAGGTAAATACGACCTTCAAAACGATATGGTGGGTAATCATTAGCTTAAATTGTTGATAATGGACGACTTTAACCAAAATTGAGAATTGAGCCAGTCCTGCAGTGTTAAATGAAAGCTACGGATTTGCCAATTTAAAGTATTTTAGATCAAGAGACTTGGTGTAGGTACTGAACCTGAGATCTCACGTTCAAATCCTGCTCGTGAGCAAATTTCTTCCTGTTTACAGGTTTTTAGTGAAGGCATACGAGCAAGCAGAAGCAGGGAAGCCAGTGACACCAACCGTCTCATATTTGACGCGAGCCTTCACTGGTAGTAAGACTATTTGGGACAGCAGTCCTGAAGGTATCATCAGGTCCTTTCAAGCTCTTGCTGCTGGGTAAATTAAAAAAAAAACTGTTAAATATACCTACGCTCATATCATACCTACTTGTACAATAGTCACCATCATCATTTCAGCCGAAAGAAGTCTACTGCTTTACATATTATGACATATTTTGTTTGGGGAGGCATACCTCCCCAAACAAAATATGTCATAATCGCCACGCTTGGCAGGCAGGTTGGCAATCGCAGTTGGTTTGTTGAATACTCAGAGAACGCTGCTGCCCATCCTCTGGTGAATCCCTTAGTCGCCTTTTACGACACCCATGACAAGAGATAGGGTGGTGCCAGGCGCGTGCATTGCATATAGACAATTAGGCAATACCTAGTGCCTTCCTCATTCGAATTCAATAGTGGTGTAAATTATTATCCTTTTTTCAGAGTACGAAGATTATTTATCTTAAAATAGACCTATTAATGCTAAATTAATCTTCATAAATAAAAAAATCAATAACTTATACCACAATTAAATTCAAGTGAAGTAGGCCAATGCACGCCACTGGGTGGTGCTATACTTTATGTCCGGCACCACACGGAACTTACGTCCGGCACCACACGGAACGTAAGTTTAGTTAGTTAGTTTAGTTTTAGTTTTTGTACCAGTTGACCGCACGTCAATAGTGACAGTTTGACATTGACAGCGTCTTTATTTCGTAAGCAGTAGGGGCGGTTTTTTTTTTTTTTTTTTAAATTTTATGGCCTGGTTGCTAAGACCTTTAAGCCAAGTCATTTATTTGATATGTGAGTAGTTTTATGGCCTGGTTGCTTAGACCCTCCAGCCAAGTCTTTAGTTTACTCACCGTAAAGTGATGGAAACTTTACCAGGTTTTTGAGCGGATGATGAGAAAATACGAAAGTCACGTTTTTCAACTTTGTACCATTTACCCACACTTGTACACGTTAACGAGCACTTAACATTTAATAATCCACCGTTATTACACATTAACACTCGAAGAAACACAAATTTAGGAAAATAATACAAAATCCACAACACGATCTTTCCGAATTTTCCCGCCAACCTCCAGTAGGGGCGGTTTTCTAATTCAAGTGTTACCACTGTCATGCAGTCGACTGTACAATAGTAGGAGTTATAATTTAAGTTTCTTCTAATATTATGTTTTTGTGCTTTAGGAAATTATCGGCATGCGTCAAGAGCATAAGGAAACGCATGAAAACTGGTTTATCTCAAGAGGATGCGTGGGAGTTGTCTACGATCCAATTGGTTGCTGCCTCAGAGGTAATGAACCAACAATTACATTGAAGTCCCTGGTTATGACATGGTTGGTTAAAACATTTTAAAGAAGTCTAAGAACACTTATTATTTATGTGATTCTTCTCTCTTCTTCTGTCATGTTGACATGTGCTACTTAATGATAAATTGCTCATGTTGTGGTGTAAAGATTAGCTAGTCAGAAGGTGGTAGCGTGGCTGACTGACTGACTGCTGTGGCTGACTGCCCAGGGTGCGCCGGTATCGTCACTCGTGGACAAGTTCTTTAAATGGATCCTAATTTTTTCCGTAATACTGAAAGTGTACCACTGGTTCCACTCGTTCAATCTGATTGAAGAGCGCTTTTATTCGGATTATATTAATAAACATTTCTTAAAAAAAAACAATGAGAGAATTCTCTTGCTTTCCACAGGCCCACTGCCGCGCTGTGATATCAGATACGTATAGGAAAGAGATCGTAAGACTGACTGCCAACTCTAGCCAAAACGTCAAGATAGTGATGGAACAGCTATCGACGCTCTATGTGTATAACTGGGCGTTGGAGAGGACTGGAGACCTTTTAATGGTAAGTGACATTCGTTCAAAATGTGAGTAAAATAGCAGTCATCGGCCCGTATTACAGAAGGTTCCTCAAGTACAGTTTAAATTTCAATCACCTGATCACTACTTAAGGATAGAATCGTTACTTGAGTATCGATCTTATTCCAATACGGTAATTATAAACTTTAATTCAACAACATAACACACGAATTAGACCTGAAATAGAATAGAAATCTCTATTCAAGCGTAGTCTGGACCACATTAGAGTAATTACAGATCAAATCTCTGCTCAAATACCGAAACAGGTGACAGTATAAAATAAAGCTAAACTCAGCTGTGATCAATAAATCTCTGCTTGAGGAAAGTTCTAAAATCAAAGCTGAACTCAAAAATAGTTTTAAACAGTGATCAACGCTTGAGGATCCTTCGGTAATACGGGCTATGTATGGCGGTTGCCTTCCACGCATGAGGGCTGATTATGTAATTCGAATTGAATTGAGCTGTTCCTATCATTGATTGATTCCACTAATAAAGATAATGGTAATTTGCAGTACACGTCGGTATCAGAGAGGGATATCGTGGACTTACAGCTGAGATACGAGGACCTGTTGACGCTGATAAGACCCAATGCAGTTGGACTCGTCGATGCGTTCGATCTTGGTGATGAAGTAAGTACCTAACTAATCTTAACACGCCTCAATATACATTTTCGGCTATTCGACAAAAAAAAATAGAAACTCGGTCTGTGTTTTTGCTTTAATTTTTTTATTAGATTTTTGAACTAAAACTTCTTTACGCTACGCTTTACTTTACGGTTTTGTTTGTGTCATCAAACGGTAGCAGAGTTGAGTCCTACTGTTTTCAAAAAGTAACATACTGTGATGATAGCAATATGGCCCATGGCCGTTCATTGAAACAATATGTTAATCACATAGACTTTTATATTACTTAAATCAGTATAAGTTTTCGCGCTGATAAGAAGAAGAATAAGAAGATATAATTAAATTCCCGTGGTTATATTTCAGCTCCTCCACTCAGCCCTGGGTTCCTACGACGGCCGCGTGTACGAGCGTCTGATGGCCGAAGCGTTGAAGAGTCCAATGAACGCGGAGCCCGTCAACCAGAGCTACCACAAGTACATGAAACCAATGATGCAGGGGAAACTATGATGAACTCGATGATGGCGGCATCTTTTTTGAGATGTATAATCTGTTTTGTCTAATATGTTTCATCTTGAATAAGGATGATGCAGCCAAAATTAATAAATAAATGGTCAAGTGTAACTACAGTAGAATGGTGTCGAATTTTCTTGTTCACGAACTAAACTTATTTTAAATTATCGAAATAATAGTAGTAGCTAATAGTAGATACAAGAAAGGGTTGGCAACAATTTTAGAAACGTCAAATTAGTTTAAGTATTCCATTTCTTTGTATTTCAGTGGGCACGTTCCGAGATCACAACTACATTTGTATGGAAATTTTAATTCGGACAAATTTGACAGCCCTAAAATTGTTGCCATCCCTTTCTTGTATCTACTATTAGTAAAAGAGAGCGATAGTTTAAACCAAAGACATTTCTATACTAACGTAATAGACCACTACAGTGTGCGACTGAGATACCGATCTTTACGAAAAAACCTATATTCTAGAAAGAGACATAATAAAATGTCAGTAGAACCGATTTTGAAAATTGTAATCTCCCATAGCGTCCCATCAAAATATAATCTCGTATTATTTTATGATTTATTTCACAATCGTTCTGTATTTTATCCAATTAATATCAATAATCGTATTGGTGTAGTGTTCTGTGTTATACTGCTGTGTAATTTACATTATTAACCTAAAGAAAGAGATGTTTCACAGGTAAGTATCTGCAGGATAATACAACTTTCATAATGCTTATTTTCATAGAAGTTATTCTTTAAATCATTTAGTAATGCATTAATAACATGCAGTAAATACCGTATTTTCTATATAATATGTTATTTTAAATAATTATGTGTTAGATAAAAAAATATTGTGTACGTGAAAATGAAACCGTTTCGCATATGGATTGCTCAAAATATATCGATATGTCGATAGTTTCAATTATATATTTTTTGTACTACCTAGCACCATACATGTAACAAGTTAGTGTCCCTTACTGCTTTAAAAAAAATACAGACCAGCGTGGTCTGCTCGTGACCACGGCCAATGCAACTTGACCGAAACGTCGAGGTTAGTCAAAATGCTTGTTATATTTTGATTTAATTGTGCGCGACAAGTCCCGTAAACTTAGTTCAATAAGGTTGATTTAGTCCGGCCGCACATTGGAAGGAAATCACAATGATTCATTCATTGATCACAGAAAAAATCTGACGCACCTTAACCTATACCATGGTTGTACTTTTACGATGTTATAATAGTATGTTGTACGTCTATGGCAAAGAGACGTTTCACAGGTAAGTATCTGCAGGACAATACTACTTTCATAATGCTTATTTTACATTTATATAGTTAATTTTAGTACCAGCCCCGCAGACTGACAGAATTTTCCGAATCGTAAGTCTGCTTTTCACATATTAAAATGTAAATACGGTGCTATTTTATGACAATGTGCGGCCGGGCTAAAAATGCTGTAAAATATTGACCGGCTAACTTCATAACTTCCAGATTTCCTGTAAATGCTGTTATTAAAGAAAAATGGATGGGCACAAATGTTAAAACGAATAAGCACCGTATCTACTACTCTCCGCCAAATAGTGATGCTTGCATTGCTGTGTTTCGGTCAGAATGGTACGGGTGCCGGTGTAATTATAATCACATGAGACTTTCCATCTTCATGTTGTTTGGCGAACCGACTTGCGGTACCATTTAGGTAACAGCCTAGATGGTATTGCAGTTGTTATTGGCAAAGGTAACCGCTTAACATATGGTGGGCCTTTAGTTCGTTTCGCCATCCTATACAATAAAATAAAATATAAAAAAAGCCTCGAAAAAATTACAGGGTTTGCAGTAGATATTGGATAGCTGTATCGTTTAATGAAATCACCAACGATCCATACCTACGGTTTGATTTGTTGCTAATTAAGTTTGTTTTCATGTTGCATGTTTACGTAAGGGTAAGATAATATACATATGTATGAGCGCATCTCGCCGTTAAACTTGATAGTTTGGTGAGTTTTCTAGTAAATTAAAGCTAAAGAAATTGTACCTGTGATTGAATAAATAAAATAAATAAAAACTCATCATAACGAACAACATTTACTATGGGAGCAACCACAGAGTACATTATTATAACTGGAGCAACCCTGAAATCGCGAAAAAAATCTGCTGTTTACTACATTTTGTCGATTCGTGTGAACACAAATGTAGGGAATAGCTGTTTTTTATTAGATTTCAGGGTTGACCTCGTAGTAAAAGTTGTTCGATAGCACTCAATAAATAAGCTCTTCAAATATGACCACACACGTATATCGGGAGATCATCAGTATTAACGGCGCGCGAACTGGGCTCTTTGGTCATCATTGCTAGAAACCACTGGACTTGCTGTTCTCATGGAATATAAATTCCCATGAAACTTCATAGAGCATCTTAATCATGGAAGGGACTAGGTTGCTATCCGCGGCTTTAAGTTTGATCAGATAGGTCCTTTTTACTAAAACAAATCTCATAGATACAAAAAATACAACAAAAAAGTTTTATACACTTATTTTTCATGTTATATGATGGCGAAACGAGCTAAAGACCCACCTAATGTTAAGCGGTTACCTTTGCCCATAACTACTGCAATACCAACTAGTCTGTTACCTGAATGGTACTGCAAGTCGGTTCGCCAAACTGAGACATGAAGACGGAAAGTCTCATGTGATCATTCAATTTGTAAAAATATACCATATTTAGAAAATGGGTTCTTGCAAATGCTAGATTGTCAAGTATGCGAATGCTAAGAGATAGATTCTTAGCCGGTTGCAAATTTAGCCTGCCGCTGAGAAAATTCTTTCTTGAGCTGACGCGGACTTGATTTTATATGATTCGGTCGTCTGTATCGAATCGAAAATCATGGCCAGGTTCTTGCTGCAATTGCACCTCCAATATCATCCTCAGAATTTAGTTGCACGATTCCAAAAACAAAGATCCTATATCTTTGTTTTTGTAATCGTGCAACTAAATTCTCGACATTTAATTCTTTGCCTATTTGAAATAAAAACTAACTAATAACTAGAAATTATCGAAACACTGATGTTTCTAAATCTAAGTCGATAAAATTATAATGTATAAGTCTGATGTGTAACTTAAGTTGACTGGACAAGAAAACTTGTCAAGTTCATAGATATTGTAATTTTTCATCATAATTCAATAATTTGACTCGTGGAATTGGAATTGGTGGATTTGGAATCGTGTATAGGAACTTAGTTCCGGGATTGAAAACCTTTCTATACACCTAATTAAAACTAATATGATTAATTGTAAAATGTTCCGTGTGGTGCCGGACGTAAAGAATTGCACCAGCCTATATCTTCTCATGGGTGTCGTAAAAGGCGACTAAGGGATTCACCAGAGGATGGGCAGCAGCGTTCTCTGAGTATTTAACCAACCAACTGCGATCGCCAACCCGCCTGCCAAGCGTGGCGATTATGGCATATCCCCCCAATATATGCTTGGGGGAGGCCTGTGCCCAGCAGTGGACGTCTTACGGCTGAAATGATGATTAATTGATTTTTTTATTTCTTACTTATGTATTCCTTACCTTCGTGACATTAATAATGTAATTATAATATAGCCCTTAATTGCGTAACTCAATCTTTTAAAACAAATAAAACTTTTTAACAAAAAATTGAACCGACGAAAACAGAAACTGAAAAGCGAAAAATAACTAATTATGAGTCGGCGCCAAACGAACTTTTAACAAGCATAGTGCGTGTAAGTTGGAGGTGGCCGAGCGGAGAACGCATTTTTGGAAAGTTATTGTTTATCGTTGAAAATCTCACGTTGTATTTGATGTGACGTTGTTTTTATTATTTATTTAAAGTAATTTAATGATCTTCGTTGATTGGTTGTTTGGCGCCGACTCATAATTAGTTATTTTTCGCTTTTCAGTTTCTGTTTTCGTCGGTTCAATTTTTTGTTAAAAAGTTTTATTTTTCATTTTTTTGTGGTTAAACTCTAAATCCAGGTCTCCATTATGTCGTAGTGTCTAGAACTATATTTATGTATGTCAAGTTTCAACAGAATCGGTTAACAGGTAAGAATTCAGTGGGTGAACAAACACTCATCCCCTGTTTTACTACCCTTAGGGGTGGATTTTGATTTTGAAATTTAAATGGGACCAACTTCAAGATATACCCTATCCAATAAAAAAAGAATCATCAAAATCGGACCACTCTGTAAAAAGTTATGCGTGGTCATACATAAAAAAAAAAAAAAAAAAAAAAAAAAAAAAAAAAAAAAAAATATACGCGTCGAATTGAGAACCTCCTCCTTTTTTTCGTCGGTTAATAAAATTATGTCTCGAATATCTGTAATTTTAAAACAATAGTTACTTAATAGCTTAGTAGTTTTAAAATACTACCACTCCTTAAAAGTAAGGCCAGTTGAACTATATCGATAATGCGGAAACGTCCATGTTACATCACTAAAAATCACCCCTACACGTGTCAATTTCGCACATAAACTCATTTTGCTTTCGGTGACGTGATAATGAGGTGACAGTGTCTCTATTACGTCAGTATAATACCTTTATGGTTTAAACTAAGTTTAGTTTGTGAACAAGAGAATCGACACCAATATCTTCAGTTTTTCAACGGATTGGAACGGAATGTAGTCAATAACCTCTACATTTGTTTTCTTTTATTTTTCATGCATACTTCTCATTGGATTGCAACTGCTCCTTGTTAAGATTGTGATAAAGTAACTGATAAATGATAACCATAAGACTAGTTTATGTGATAAAGTTTGCTCTTAATGATGTTGTTAATTTTATTCTGATAAGGAAAATGTGATGTTGTAAAAGTCATGGATTTGGATTGTGAATAAATATTTTACACATATTATACAAGTCTTTTTTGGAGGAGATGGGGAGGAATTAGGAGCATGTTATGAGGAAAGTTTTAAGTAAGTATGAATGTGGATGGCTATAAGAAAATACTCGGTTGGGCAGCGTTCGGGAAGCTACGCAATATCTTCTCGTCTAAAATACCGCAGTGTCTCAAGACAAAAGTCTTTGACCAGTGTGTGTTGCCAGTAATTACTTACGGCAATGAAACGTGGTCGCTCACAATGGGCCTGATAAGAAGGCTCAAAGTCACTCAAAGGTCAATGGAGAGGGCTATGCTCGGAGTGTCCCTGCGTGATTAAATCAGAAATGAGGAGATTCGCAGGAGAACGAAAGTGACCGACATAGCCCGAAGAATTGCCAAGTTTGGCAAGAATTGGCAGTGGGCGGGGCACATTGCTCGCAGAAATGATGGCCGATGGGGCAGTAAAGTTCTGGAGTGGCGACGCGCGTACTGGAAGGCACAGCGTGGGTAGGCCCCCCACAAGGTGGACCGACGACCTGGTGAAGGTCGCGGGAATCCGCTGGATGCAGAAGGCGCAGGACCGGTCGTTGTGGCAATACTTGGGGGAGGCCTATGTCCAGCAGTGGACGTCTTTCGGCTGAAATGATGATGATGATGATAACGAATAGAAAATAGGCAGACCGATGAAAACATGGATGGATTGTGTGAAAGATGATATGAATAGAAAGAAAGTGAACACGGAGATGACGGCTGATAGAGATGTATGGAAGAAAAATACATGCTGCGCCGATCCCAAATAAATTGGGATGACGGCAGGAGGATGATGATTATAGATGTTTTTTTTACCTGCTCATATGGCGTTTCATCAAAAAATTTACAAAAGACGTGTGGCACTCGGAGACTGCCGCGGTAAAGCTATTGCATAGCATTTTTTATGTAAATACAAAGAGGAGGTGCCCTAACACCGAAACTCTAAGCAGGCATGAGTCACCAGATTTCGGGGCGAAGAGGGGGATTACGCATGCGCAGTAACGCCGATACAACCAATGCCACCTAGAGGCGATTTGCAGAACTAAAGAGACGAGCGTGATATTTCAAAAAGTCATTAAAAGTTCTGCTATTCATCGATAGATGGCAAAACTAAAAAGTATCACCGCTGTGCCGGTCGGAGTGGGGGGTGTTAGGTTATTTTCGTTACGGAATTTCTGGATTCGGTCTCCACGCTCAAGGCCCGCGATAGAAGCTATGCAATAGCTTAAAAAATTTACAATAATAAAATCTTGCCTACCTCGGAATTTTATTGATACAAACTTACATAATATAAGCAGCCCAGTAATGTCCCACTGATGGGCATGGGTCTCTCTCCAAATGAGAAGGTTAAGGCCTTATTATAGTCCACCACCATAGGAATCTAAATAATAAGGTTGTTCGTGAAAAGTTGAAAAGTTCGAACGTTAGGACTACCAGGGAGATATAGGGGCGCAAGGCTGGCTTACAGTGCGACATCGGGCGCTCGATCGGGTTGGCGTACGGGGTCGAAAAGGCCTACCCCATACGAACCGAACTGATCAACCCTCACTTACACCGACAGCATGACCTTTACCTACCGCTTCGGCCGTCCGAGGACTACCTCTGCGGACCTCACGCACCTCCCCTGTGTCCCTCTGACGGGACACTATGACCATTTCCCTACCCCTGGCTATTGGGTAGGGCTACCGTTTCGCTTGAAATCCAGACCAAAGGAGGCGTGTTGCCTCACGGACGCATTACCACCAGCGCCGATCGGCTCAACCCCCCAGGACTCCTTCATCCCCGCTTACGGCGCTCAACTGCGCAGGTCCTAGCGCAGGTGACTATTTACCCCTACTCGCCATCAGCCAATTTTGTGATGTACGAGCCTGCAACCACCCAGTCACAACAGGGTCGCAGTTAGGAGTAGGAATTGGGATTTTTAGGGGGGGAGGGAGAAGGGATGTTGGAAAGATGTAGATCAGGGAAGGATGGTGAAATTTGACGTAGGAAAGGAGTGGTCGAGAAGAGGGCGTGATGTTGGGAAGTGGGAGGGGGAGGGGTAAGAAACTATCTTCCCCCAAATTAGGATTGGGGAGGGGAAAGGTCACTCTTTTAGGGTGTATTTAGCACCCCGGGCTTGTGATGGCCCCTTCTAGGTCTGCTCTTCGCCTAGGTGTATTGAGTGGTTATACCGCCACTGATCGGACGCCATGGCCTCGTTCGTTATCTAGCAGAGGGCACCACGCCAGCCATATTGGCCGACGCCGCCATACGGCGCGTGCAGGTGAGGTTGACAGTTGGGTCGGTTAAGATGTTATGTACCGTTATCCCCTTACCCCCCTAATAAGGTTGTATAAATATTATCTACTCTTTTACTACGGGAACGCATGTCGCAGTTTTTCCGCAACCAACACTTTAATACGCAATCACGCCCACCATATTTCTAACATTCAATGCAAAATAAATTAAACCTAAAAAAAAACCGCTGCTAGATATACGGCAAAATACAATTTTAGTGACTGCTTCCAAAACATCACTGGTGATCAAGCAAACGGTTCACTCAATGGCGTCCTAAAAGACACCTAGGAACGTGGCGACAAGTTCACCCGCTTTTGCACACTTCCATTACCTTTATTTAGATTTCTATGTCCACCACGCTGGCCTAGTGCGGGTTGGCGGACTACACACACCATCGAGAACTGTATGGAACACTCTCAGGTAGTGCAGGTTTCATCACAATGTATTCCTTCACCGTAAAACAAGTGATAATCAAATTCTGAGCCACACATGACTTCGAAAAGTTAGAGGCCGGTTTCGAACTCAGACCCTTCTGCGTAGAATCGAACCGCTGGGCTATCACTGCTTTTAGTACAAACATCACAAGGTACAAACTCAATTACTACTTGACTTAGACAAATAAATGGTAATGGTAAATAAAAATGCATTATTTTTATTTACCATTACCATTTATTTGTCTTTATAAGATGTTCACTCTAAGTAGGTAGAGTACTGCAGAACAAATTTTGTGCATCGGCAAACATCGGAAATACTCGTATTGTACAGTCTAACAAAGCAATTAGTATACAGGGTCACCAGATATAGATGAAGATTTCTCAGGAAATTATTATAGAATGTTTTGATTAGGGTTTTGTATAAATACAGTTTAACTTTGTCCGTTATTAAAATGATATTTCACTCGAAAAAATCCATAATCTTCTGAGAAAACTTCATTTATATCTCTCTACCCTGTATACCAATTGCTTTGTTAGACTGTACATTACAAAAACGATTGACAAAAGTAATTTGTTCCTAGAAAACACTCGCAATTTCGAGTTTGCCGATGCGCAATATTTATTCTGCAGTACTATAATTGCTGATTGTACAAAGTCCAAACATAACAATCCATAGTACAGTCGACTGCATGACAGTGGTAACACTTCAATTCGAAAACCGCCCTTACGGCTTACGAAATAAAGATACTGCAAATGTTACCACCGACGTGCGGTCGACCGTACCTACGATTTATCTTAAAAACTCGCACATAAGTGTAAATAACGTATTTATCAAGTCACTTAATGAAAATTTGAGAAGGTACTGAAAATATTTTCAGTATGAGATATATTATCAAAATATTTATTACCTATTTGTGTGATATTCGTGTGATACCCTCAATCTTTATAATATCTCGCAAAAAGGTAGCTTTCAATGATAAGGACAATAATAACAATTAGATATAATCTTATTTGCGCCTTCGTAACGCGTCACAACGCTAAATAACCACACTACATTACATACTGCGAAGCGCTAATATTTTATCTTTGCCCCACCACAGACAATAAAACACTTGCAATTTACTTGTTGCAATGATGAGCGCGAAAGTGAACGAAGATCTAGTGAAAGAAAGAAATAAATGTGAATTTAATGTAGAAGAACTGACAAATTATTTAGATGGAGGCATCACAGCTACGGAAAACCGGAGAAAGTTGGGTAAGTCTGTGTTTATTTAATCATGATGCGTTGTTTGTATCGAGTGAAGTCATGCGTGGTGGTGTTGTGTTGTATAGTTTTTGTATGTGTGTTTATATGATTACGTTACGTTGAGGAAACTGACTGTTTATAACTTCAGCTCGTAGTCAGTTAATTAACGCTATTTGAACTAGACAGATCTCTTGGTATAAAAATAATAGTTACTCTGCTATACTAAATAAACTGATAAGAGATAAAGAACGGAATAAATGCATTTTTAATTATTTATTCAACCATTTATGAACACAAAAAGTTACAAAAAGAAAAACCATGTAAAGTCTGTTTTTTCTTACTTGTCTTATTTAGTAAACAATCTTGGCATGTCTCTTTATACAAATACTTAATGATAATATATAATTAGTAGTTCTACACGTTAATTAGGTTAAAAAATGTTATTTATTATGCAATTATTTTTACATAATGACAAAAACAAGCAACATTAAAAAAAGACATGCCAAGATTGTTTACTAAATAAGACAAGTAAGAAAAAACAGATTATAATAAAGCCACTTTTCTGGGCAATCAGTAGGGAAGGAATATGAATTTCATACTTTGAATAAAATACAATTTTTAGGGTTTCAGTTATAAATAGTTACCTAAATAAATATAAAACGTCACTAGGGGTCTACAAAAAGGCTAATAGCTTACTATGATATGTAGGTATTGTATGCCCTGATAACATTATCTATAATATATTGCAATCAACGATCAACCTGACAAGGTGATTATGAATGACATTCAACCCAAAGACCGAAGGTTATTTATTGGTCCACCTTTACCTACCACACGAAAGTTACGCTGTGGAAGTCCAAGTCCAAGGCTACTGGACGCACTTTGGACTTGGATGCAGATTGATGCGTGTAGATTCAGGCGTTTAAAAAATATAGACGAAATGCTGCGAACAATCTAGTGAAGCCAAAAAAACTATGCTCCTTCGTGTACAACCAGCGCTCGACACACATGCACCTCAAACCGTACTCACCCTTCTCAGTACACATGTCGTGGCATCGTCCAGTAAGCATCGTGAAAGCAAATATCCTTCAGGTGCATGGTGTGTGCGTGAGCGCTGATTGTACACGAAGGAGCATAGTTTTTTTGGCTTCACTATGATTGTTCGCAGCACTTCATATATATTTTGTACTATGTCTGTTATGTTTGTGGCTTGGACTTGCTTTAAAGGGCTTAGCTCAACTACTTTTGCATTTTAGAGCTTACGTTATCGACTTTTAAGGTGCCAGTCACGTTTATGAAATTAGCAGTGTCGCACAGGTCGCACTAATACATTCTCATAATAAAAGAAAGGGAATCTTTTTTGACGAAAATAATGACACGAATGCACGAACACGATGCATCTAATCTAAAGGATACTTAAATAATCTATTGTGTTGTTCTAATAGAAAATCTTTGTAAAGGTAGGTAAGGGAACGTACCCATACTACATGACCCATTTTTTTCAACTTTTTACTCCCCTCGGTGGCCTCCCTTAGTATTTGCCAAGACCCCCCCCCCTCTAGTTTTCACGTAGTTATTCATAAATACGGTTTCAATAATTTAATCCAACAGAAAGTTAAAAATAATTTGTTGCTTTTTTGAGCTTTCAGGTAAATGAGAAATGATTTTAATTCTGTAAATAAATCTGTAGACACTTTTACAAGTCATATTTTTAAGTCTAGATGGCGACAAAGCTTCCTATCTGACTATACCTAAGACGAAATGCCGAAACAAACTCAGAGTTCAAGGTCTCTTTTAAAGTCCAGACAGATTTTGTTGTAAAAAAAAATATGCGAGTGTAACCATATGGGGCAAAGTCTGGAATGGTCTGTTGAGGCAAGTGCCATACAAGCTTCGAGTTGACCTGTCCTATCTGATAGCACGCATGTACCAGCACCTTTAAGGAAGCTCAACAATCCGATGCATTTCGACGTTCACTCATCACATATTCAACTAATCAACTGAGCTTACCGCAGTCCACTGCTGGACATAGTGCTCTCCAAAGTTGCGCCACAGCACTCGGTCCTCTGCCTTCGGCATGCAGTTTTCCCAGCTACCTTCTTCAGGTCTTCAGTCCACCTGGCTGGGGGGCGCCCTACGCTGCGTTTTCCGATTCACGATCTCTACTCAAAGACTCGTCTGCTCCAGTGGCCATCGGTCCTTCGACATGGCCAGCCCCCTGCCACTTCAGTTTATTGATCCTACAAGCTATGTCGGTCAATCCGGTTCATATATAATAGTTAAATTAATAAAAAATAAAAAATGACGCACTGGTTGAAGACCTTCGTCTGCAAACTTTGCGGTATAGGCGATGAGACGACATACTCAGTATACGATAAAATAATTCTCGGACCCATAAAAAAATTGTATATCATGAGCATTTGGTCAGATTTTTTTTTTTTGATTTCTTTAGGATCAAATCAAATGCAGTCAAATAAAGCAGCCAAATAAAGAAGAACTGGATAATATTTCAAAGCGTAATTTTACTATTACAGAAAACAAAGTACTCAGCACTAAAGGACTTATAGACGATGTCCCTGAGGAGTACCTTAGTCATAAGGAGAAGTATGAGAATGCAATACGTAAAGCCGTTCTGTTCTATAGATCCATGAAGGAGGCCGAGGATCCAAACATGACGGAACAAGAGAAGGCTAAGTATGTTTTTAAAACTAAGTAAGAAATGTAGATCTTCTTATTCAGAGAAGATGCCCGGGTCCGTATACTGTCCCACTACTAAGTAAAACAGTAATGGGCTGATAAAATGTAAGAAACATAGATAAATAATACTATTGAACATGAACGCAGGTTGCTATATAAAAATAAGTGTAGCAAAGTGGAGAACTAATGTGTGCCCCGCCGCCCTCCACCCAACCCTGAGTTCAGCCAGCTTAAAAAAATGGCCGCACCCACAGAAATAGAGTAGAATGGTTGTAATCACAATTTTACTTGCGATTCAGGCGTGGCAACTTTCGAAAAAACTACGCCTTACATATTAACGTCATTAATTTTTAAAAATTAACTTTAATCAATTGTAATTTACAGGTTTTGTTTCTGCAGTTCGAAACAGCATAATAAGGCATTTTTGCGGGTTTTTGTTACAGTATTTACAGAAACAAGTCATAAGGCGTTCTGAGAAAGGCTTTGAAATGCCCTGCACTATGGTGCAGAGTGTTGGCACGCGCGCCCTGCCCACTTTTCCATTCTATCTATTTCTATGGCCACAACCTTGTTTATAAAGCACATGACATATTATTATATCCTAAAAATCTTTTCTAGCGCGACCTATCGCAGTCTTCTGTCATCAGCAGTATTCAAAGACAACTCTCCATTCTCCCTCCATGTCGCTATGTTTATACCAGCCATACTGGGCCAGGCTGATGAGGAGCAGAAGAAGTACTGGATGAAGAGAGCCAGTAAAATGGAGATCATTGGCACCTATGCTCAGGTAAATTTTAGTAGAAGTTTTAATTCAATTGTTTTGAAGGTACGAAGATTATGCATAAGCATTCTACATTTATCATAAGAAGGTAGATGATATCCTAAAGCTTCTTGTAAGTTCATAGAATACAGTGAAAACTGGGCTAAGTTCTTCTAAAAATTAGGAGCCGTAAACTATTCTTATGTTGTTGCATGGTTAGACAACCGCAGCTTTTTGGCTCTGGATAGATGAACTCTCCAAAGATAAAACAAAAAGATAGCTTTCTACATTCCATTACCATTACAGAAGAATCTGCTAATTTTAATAGAGCTAAAAATATAGTTGAAGTTACTGATAACAATAGTTACGTAGGTACTGATAACAATGTTGAATACTTTCAGACGGAGCTTGGTCACGGCACTTTTATTCGTGGCTTAGAAACAACAGCTACTTATGATCCCAAAACTGAAGAGTTTGTCTTGCACAGTCCTACGTTGACGGCCTACAAATGGTGGCCTGGAAATTGTAAGTAATATTTTATAGTTTTTAATACATATTATACGATATGATCTGTTTGGTCTACATCAGCAATAGCTGATGTAGACCAAACAGCCGCCAAGCTTAATTGTAGCTGGGTTGGTCACATCTGCTGCATGCCAGAGGAGCTATGGGCAAAAACGACCAGACAGTGGGTTCCAGACAGCAGCAAACGACAACGCGGCAGGGCCAGAAGGAGATGGCGGACCGAACTTCCCTCCAGGGTAAAGGATTGGCCCCAGACTGCAAAATACAGGGACATGTGAAAAGGGAAAGGGAGGCCTTGCAGTGGGACACTCAGGCTGATAATAATAAAAATTATACGATAAGGATTTGGTTATATACCAAAACATTATCGTATCGTTTGTTCGGTTATGTTGATGGGTAACCATTTCGCTATGATCCCCGTCTGAGAAAGGACTCTACTTCTCCATTGGTCTCATAAAAGGAGAATAGAGAATTAAAATACTTGAATGGTTCTTAAAATATTTCCTTTCCAACATTATGCTGAAATCATGAGACATTTTCTCCTTAAAATTGGCTAACGAATCCTTGGAATTAATGTTCCAGTGGCACACACCGCCAACTACTGCGTCGTGATGGCCCATCTGTATACCCAAGGAAAGAGCTGCGGTATCCAGCCATTCCTAATCCAGCTGCGGGACGAAGAAACCCACATGCCTCTACCAGGCATCAAGCTTGGCGAGATCGGAGCCAAGCTTGGCTTCAACACTGTTAACAACGGATTCCTTGGGTTCGAGAACCATAGGATATCGAGGGGCAGAATGCTTATGAAGAATGCACAGGTTTTAAAAGTACGTTCTGTCAGTCTTCTGTCTATCCTTTTTCTGAGGATGAATTTCTTGGTTATGTGAGTTTCAGGCATTTCTCGCAAAACTCTTTGGTAGTGCACTGCATAAAAAGACGCTAGGTGTGAAAGCAAATACCTAATCAAAGAAGAATAGAACAGATCATGGTTAACAACTGGTTCTGCACGGGTTTTTGAGCCTATGTTTATACAGGGTTATTTGTAAAACACCGTTAACCTCTCAGGACTATGTTACTAACATCATAAACAACAACTTTTGTTCTATGACTTTTTACAAAACATAATACATTTACCAAAAACAACCCTTCAAGATTTTGTTGTCCTATCTAACACATTTCAACTCTGTATTTTGCTGTACCTACCTACGTCTGCCGCGACGCAAGCGCATCAAAGCGACCGACCGACTGAGGGCCGCCCGTAAATAGGTCAAGATTAGGCGTCCCCGCCGCCCTAACCCCGCTCCCCTCGCTATTTAACTATAGCTCTTTCTTTTGCTTTGCATGGACTTCGTAACATTTAGAGCGTTCAATTTAAATATTTTTATTTTTGTATGAAAATCTGATGAACTAAAATATGAGGATTTTTTAAAAGTCATAGAACAAAAGTTGTTGATTATGATGTTAGTAACATAGTCCTGAGAGGTTAACGGTGTTTTACAAATAACCCTGTATAATTGAGTCTGAATTGGGTGAAGAAATTTGAAAAGTATCTTAATGTTAATTTTTATGAATCCGTTCCAGGATGGTACCTTCAAGAAGTCGTTGAATAGTAAGCTGACGTATGGGACGATGGTGTACGTGAGGGTGATCATCGTCAACGGCATGGCCAACCAACTGGCCAGGGCAGCCACTATCGCTGTCAGATACTCCGCTGTCAGGAGGCAGTCGGAGCTGAAACCTGAGTAAGTTACAGTTGGAAAAATATAAGTACGTTCTTTCGTTATATCTAGCTACTATTAAGTTGTTCATCGGAGTTGGTTCAAAAGCAAGTCTTGAAAGAAGAAATACTTAATATGGTAATTTTTCAAATACGATCTTGAATGCGATTGTAAACTGGCACTCGTATGAATAAGTATACTATTCATGACTTGAGTTATATTATTGGGAACTAGCTGGGAAATGGAATTTACGAACCATTTAAGACCACCTCTTAAGGTGATAAAACTTTGAATACAGCAAATGTTATCTCGTCAGTATTCATATCTGGTTTTCCTTAAATCCTAGTGCTGGCGAGCCTCAAATACTGGACTACGTGACGCAGCAGCACAAGCTGTTCATCGCTATAGCATCAGGCCATGCTTTTACTTTGACGGCCAAGTGGCTCACCAGTATGTACAACAAGGTCACTTCCGATCTGGAGAAGGGCAACATGGATGAACTGCCTGAGGTTAGTTTACTTATTCAGTTTCATAAAATCGTATATCTTTTTTTTTCTTTTCTTTTTGGGACATTTTTACACAGCACCATCTAGTCCCAAACTAAGCAGAGCTTGTAATATGGGTACTAGACAATGGATATAATACTTAAATACTTTTTTTTTTGTAAATACATACTTATAATACATAAGCAACACCCAGACCAACACAAACACTTATGTTCATCACACAAATATTTGTGTCCTGTGGGAATCGAACCCACGACCTCGTTATCAGCAGTCCGACACTCGAACCACTAGACCACAGAGGTCGTCATATCTGGAATCCTCAATCTCACCTAGAGGATGATAAAATTAAATGTGCATAAACAATTCATTCATCATATTTTGAAATAAGTTGCTGAATTTATTTAGGGATTTATGGGTTTCTACAACGACGATAGTTACAGGATAAGATATTTTAAGCTAGGGACTAGACGGCATGATGAAAGGGATGATGTTTATTTATTTATTTTATTTTCTACTAGATTGAGTGATAGATACATCTGGAATTTTAGGTGGGAGACAGAGCAAAACCCAGTCCCGAGCTAGGAGTCAACCTGTGTTACGGGTGCTAGGTGATTGCTCCGTCGCCGCAATAATAACTTGCTTACATCATCATCATCATCATCATCATTTCAGCCGAAAGACGTCCACTGCTGGACATAGGCCTCCCCCAAGCATCGCCACAACGACCGGTCCTGTGCCTTCCGCATCCAGCGGATTCCCGCGACCTTCACCAGGTCGTCGGTACACCTTGTGGGGGGCCTACCCACGCTGCGCCTTCCAGTACGCGGTCGCCACTCCAGAACTTTACTGCCCCATCGGCCATCTGTTCTGCGAGCAATGTGCCCCGCCCAATGCCACTTAAGTTTGGCAATTCTTCGGACTATGTCGGTTACTTTCGTTCTCCTGCGAATCTCCTCATTTCTGATTCGATCACGCAGGGACACTCCGAGCATAGCCCTCTCCATTGCCCTTTGAGTGACTTTGAGCCTTCTTATGAGGCCCATTGTGAGCGACCACGTTTCAGTACCGTAAGTAATTACTGGCAACACACACTGGTCAAAGACTTTCGTCTTGAGACACTGCGGTATTTTGGACGAGAAGATATTGCATAGCTTCCCGAACGTTGCCCAACCGAGTCGGATTCGACGATTGACCTCTTTCTCGAAGTTGGACTTACCTAGCTGGACAGTTTGTCCTAGGTATACATAAATTGCTTACATCAATCGTAGTAAAAAGTTGCAATTGATTCACTGGATTCCCAATGTAGGCATGCCTGTATGTATATTCACAATAAGGAGCATTTATTCCAGCTGCACGCTATAGCCTGCTGCCTGAAGGCGGTGACGTCATGGGACTCGGCGGCCATGACGGAACGTTGTCGAATGTCCTGCGGCGGTCACGGCTACATGCTCTCCTCCAACCTGCCTCAGATATACGGCCTGGTAACTGCTGCAGTTACTTATGAAGGAGAGAATACTGTGCTTATGCTGCAAACTGCCAGGTACGCCTATTGAACACTGATAATCAGTATCAATATCAGTATTAGTAGTATACTTATGAAACTCAACTTTCCTATACTTGTGGGGTGCACAAGAGCCTCCACGAGTGACGATATTTAATTGAACGTCTGGCGCGCCCTGGGTAGTCAGTTCAGCTATCAACATGCTGACTGGCTAATCTTTTTCCCACGGCATGAGCTGTTATCATTATGTAGCTCATGTCGACACATTAAAACGATAGATCATTACAGAGATTTTGATAGTTATTGTTTACGGTTTTGCCATAATTCCACTACAGAGTTAGCGTGGTCTGACTCTAATCCTGAAAAGTTAAAATTGATTAAATACCAATTTAAAAAAAAAATACAAATAATATAAACCTTAGTCTTAGCATTGTACACTTTGTTAATTTATTAGTTATGGAGGACTCGGACGAATAAAAATGGTGGACGCAATCTCGCTCTACGTTTTTTCCTAAACCCACTATAATTTAGACATAATTTTAACACACCAGATATATCATCATAATCATTACAGCGGAAAGACGTCCACTACTGGACATAGGCCACAGATATATGTTGTTATTTTATTTGTGACACTACGACAGTGACTACCGTCACACGAGATTTGTTTCGTAATCGCGGCTTTTTGTCTTACTATGGGTGTGCATGTGCCGTACTTTTAAGCGAGTTGTCTTACTATGGATGCCTCACTTTTTGTTTAGCGAGATTCCGTCCGCCCTTTTTATTCGTCCAAGATGGAGGAGTGAAGTCTCCTAATACAGGAATTGTAAGCTTAAAATACTTCAAACACTAGTTATGTAGTACAAAACTTGTTTGAAAAATAAATCTCTAATCTGCTTTAACCTGTTAGGAAGGAGGTGACAGAGAGCTCATATTACAGGATAATGAGTGGCAAATTGTAATATTAATTGCAGTTTGAAACAGCTTATAAGCTCAATGACATCGTTTCTTTTTATCGAAAATTAAAGCAAAATGTGTGTTGATTATGTAGGTACGGCAACGAAGATGATTCATCCAATGCTCTTAATTTTGAGATGTAGCAGATGTTCTCAAAAAAAAATTTGTCATTTAGAAAAGAGGTTTGAGATAACTTTATTAGAAATATGTATTTTTAAAGAATTATCTGAACTGTATCTAACGGATTCACAACATTTATGTCGATTTTGATAAAGTGTCGTATTAATAATATTATAGTTACATTGATTCCGATTAAATATTATTCAGATGATAAGTGGTAATTCCAAATGTGCTGTTGACGTCTGTGGTCTAGTGGTTCGAGGGTCGGACTGCTGATCACGAGGTCGTGGGTTCGATTCCCACAGAACACAAATATTTGTGTGATGAACATAAGTGTTTGTGTTGGTCTGGGTGTTCCTTATGTATTATAAGTATGTATTTACAAAAAAAAAAAAAGTATATAAGTATTATATCCATTGTCTAGTACTCATAGTACAAGCTCTGCTTAGTTTGGGACTAGATGGTGTTGTGTAAAAATGTCCCAAAAAAAAAAGTAAAGTAAAGTAAAGTATTGTATGTATTTACAAAAAATAAGTATGTAAGTAGTATTTCCATTGTCTAGTACCCATAGTATAAGCTCTGCTTAGTTTGGGACTAGATGGTGCTGTATAAAAATGTCCCTAAAATATTTTATTTTTATTATTATTTATATGTTGCCTAATTCCTTTTAAATCCTTGTTTTCATGGTGGGAAAACTGAATAAATTTTAGAAGAAAAGCATGTTTAGATTTTTAGACATTAAACACTATCGTTGCATTCCTTTCAACAGGTTGCTATTCGATCTTGGCGCATAATAATAAAAATAGTGCGTGTACGCGCGTTAGAGTTATAAGTAAAATACCCATGCACGTACGTACGCACGTACGTTGTACGATTAGTAAGTTGAAGTTGCAGTGGGCTGGCCATGTCTGTCGAAGGACCGATGGCCGCTGGAGCAGACGAGTCCTTGAGTGGAGACCGCGAATCGGCAAACGCAGTGTAGGGTGCCCCCCAGCCAGGTGGACTGACGACCTCATGAAAGTAGCTGGAGGGACTGGATGCGGAAGGCAGAGGACCGAGTGTTGTGGTGCAATTTGGGAGAGGCTGTCCAGCAGTTGACTGCGATAGGCCGAGTTGATTCATTGAAGCACGTACATTTTTGGCGGGACTAAAAATAAAAAAAATTACCTTAAATAGTAGGTATTCGGAGACTTCAGAAAGAGGTACCATTTCTTTTAAGGATAGCGAAAAGATCTAAAAGCTTACCTGATGTTAAGCGGTTACCTTTGCCCATAACAACTGCAATACCACCGAGGTTGTCTAAATGTTATTTCAAATCGCGTTCGTCACACTGAGACCTAAAGATGGAAAGTCTCATGTGATTGTAATTTCACCGAAAGACGTCCACTACCGGACATAGGCCTCCCCCAATTAAGGGGGGGATATGCCATAATCACCACGCCTGGCAGGCGGGTTGGCGATCGCAGTTGGTTGGTTAAATACTCAGAGAACGCAATGCAAGCATCACTACTCGTAAAATAGGCAGAAATAGGTTCGGTAATTTGCCTTAGTTTAGTTGGTAATTAAATCTTGTTGGATTCAATTATTGTTTCAGATCTCTAGTCAAAGCATGGGAGCAGGCATTGGCTGGCAATGGACTGAGTCCAACAATGTCGTATCTATTAGATAAGAGTATTATCAAACAAAAATGGAATAATTCTATGGATGGAATTATCAAAGGTTTCCGAAGAGTCGCTACTGGGTAAGAACACTCACCACTGTTTTTATTGAAATAGACATCTTTTATCTCTCATGCAATGAACGTTGTCGCACAGATGATAGATACTTTTTTTTGAGCCGTGAGCTGCGTATTTTGTCATTGAGCTGCAGCTCAACAGCTCAAGCTTATTGATCAGAATATTTGAACCGGTTCTGAGCCTAGGTACACACCACTAGTTTCCTGATGTCTTGCAGAAAGAAGTCTACAATATCTACTAAGCTTTGATTGGTTGACAGTTATGTTATCGATAACTTTTCGGTAACATAACTGAGCTTTGATTGGTTCAGAAATGTACCCAAAAGCTATTTCTTGTGCAATTTTAACCAAAGTGTTGGATTGTAAAAATAATCTAGGAACTGATAATTGTAGAGGTAAGAGCTGCAATTTTTTTACATCCTATAGGTACTTGGGAAATGTGTAAATCCGTCACTGATCTGTCTGTCAGACAGTCTATCACAAGGACCCACTTTTGTACTTTTGGGTTCATTAATAAGCTCGCAACCAGTGGGGTAAATGCATAGAAATCTTAATAAAGGTAATAGAAATGGCAAAGGCGCGTGAACTTGTCACCGCATACAGGTGTCTTTTAGGACACCAGTGCGCGAAGCGTTTGCTTGGTAATCAGTGTTGTTTTGGAGCCAGAGTCACTAAAATTGTATTTTGCAGCATATCTAACAGCGGAATTTTTTCAGGCTTCATTTATTTTGCATTGAATGCTAGATACATAGTGGGCGTGATTGCGTATTTATGTGTTGGTAGAGGAAAACCGGCGACATGCGTTCCCGTAGTAAAATACAGTAGATAACATTTCTATTACCTTATTATTTAGATTTATATGGGTAAATGTAAGCGCACTTACAATGGCAATAGCTTTCATTTTGACATTACAGTAATATTCATTGCGTAGTTCATAGTTGCCCATAAGACAGATTGTTAAAACATAAGGAGCAGTGAACATTGAAATCAATATGATTGCGATCGCGAGTGAGTTAAACAATTCGGCAGCAAATCCTCTATGTCCTGTCTGTCTTTCACAAAAGCAGGGAAGCCGAGTTTCCAGACAATGATGATATCAAATACCAGGTGGATGTTGCTACCCAATAAAATACATTCTAAGACGCCCAATTCACCCAAGCCACCAAGAAAAGAAGAAAGAAATTAATATTATTACATAGATCTTGCCTTTTCTTCTTTATTTTAATACACCTTTTTTTTCAGAAAAGTAGCATCAGCAGTGGCCAGTATTAAGAAATATACCAAACGAGGTCTGTCTCCTGAAGACGCTTGGAACATGTCATCAGTACAACTTGTAGCTGCCTCTGAGGTACTTATAGATCTAAGTACTTCTTGTTCAGTAAAAAAAAACGACCTTGACATTTTGCATTGACTATGGTTTTTGTAGCATTTTTTTTTGCAACTGGCTGGAGTAAGCATTATCTATAATGGTAAAACAAAAAAAGAACGCGTTAATTTAATAAACGTTCTATAGACGCGGCGATATTCATTGTAAAATGTTTTAACGAAAAATAAATACTACCTGTTTCTTTCTCTTTCTCTCTTTTTTGGAGAAACTCGATACACTGCGTGTCATTTAGTGTAAAACTTAATGGCGAAGAAAAACAGGTAATTAAGTGATTTATATTATTGTCATTTTAGTGCTAATTTCTAGTGTCGACATTCTATCGCTACCAGTAAATCATCAAATACCATTATTTATGTCTTTATAATATTAAGGCATTACAACGTTGATATTTCGTCGACTTGACTAATCTATAATCCTGTTAAAGTAACGTTGGATGTGAACAATCAGTCATTCGAAATTCAAATATTGTAAAATTAATTCAAATATGGTCGCATTCAATTTAATTATTCACTGTTTATTTGTTTCACATTTGTATGTATTTTGTAACAAAAGTGATAATATCATTGTAAGGATTTTTCGGTCAAAGGTTTAACAATAATATTTGTTTTAATAATATATTTTAAATGTTGAGGATTATGATAAATAATCGGCAATTGATTATTTATTGATATTGATTTAGTTACAATACACCATCGTAAATCAAGTTTCATCATCATCAACTCGGCCTATCGCAATCCACTGCTGGACATAGGCCTCTCCCAAGTTGCGCCACAAACTCGGTCCTCTGCCTAATCAAGTTTACATCCATAAAAATAATTTCATATAAACAAGTAAGTGTAAAAACAGTTGATAAATAAATCAAGACAAGGAGTCTATGTATTAATAGTTTTGTATAATAAGTTTTTTTAATAAATATAATATAATCATTGTGGCGATGCTTGGGGGAGGCCTATGTGCAGCAGTGGAAGTCTTTCGTGAGAGGGCTATGCTCGGAGTGTACCTGCGTGATCGAATCAGAAATGAGGAGATTCACAGGGGAACGAAAGTAACCGACATAGCCCGAAGAATCGCCAAACTTAAGTGGCAGTGGGCGCAGAACGGATGGCCGATGGGGCAGTAAAGTTCTGGAGTGACGACCGCGTACTGGAAGGCGCAGCGTGGGTAGGTCCCCCACAAGGTGGACCGATGACCTCGTGAAGGTCGCGGGAATCCGCTGGATTCGGAGAGCGCAGGACCGGTCGTTGTGGCGATGCTTGGGGGAGGTCTATGTCCAACAGTGGACGTCTTTCGGCTGAAATGATGATGATAATTCTAGTAGCAGATGAGCAGGAGCGCATAATGTTCCAGCCATTTATTTATAAGGAAATATTTCGGTTACAATAAAATTTCTTGTTGATAAATTATGTATACAAATATTATAAAAAGACGTTTTCATATAAAACATCATTGATAATGATCAGTATAAATCATACAAGCTACTACTACTTATTAATATCAAAGAAAGTCACGATACTATTTATCTTGTTAATGATGAATAATATAATTCTATTAGAGTTTTTTTAGGCAATTTAATCACTTAAAGTTGAATTTTAAATGATTGCTTATGAAATATCATGTCAAGTAATGTAATGATGCAGTTTTTGTCATGAAAAGTATTGTGGTAATTTATACGGTATTTTGTGGGAAGTTTCAAAAACTTCATGAAGATTAAATATACAAATAACCTCAGACGAATAAAAAATGGCGGACGGAATCTCTCTGTCTCTCTAATTTTGACAGATATTATATTGTTATTTTATTTGTGACACTACGACAATGACTACCGTCACACGAGATTTGTTGCGTAATCGCGGCTTTTTGTCTTACTATGGGTGTGAATGTGTGCGTGCCAGCCCGTACTTAAGCGAGCCGTCTTACTATGGGTGCTTCACTTTTTGTTTAGGGAGATTCCGTCCGCCTTTTTTTATTCGTCCAAGCAAATAACATACAACATTTTTGGAAATTAGGACGTCCGACTGACCTAAGGTTAAAAAATTACGAAAAGGAGACATCCTCGGAATAGTTTTAGAAAAACAGTTACATGTTGCAAATAAAGATTCGATTGATTACATTGATATTTAAAAGTAAAGATATATGTAATTTTTTTTTTATTTATAACATAGGGGGGCAAACGAGGAAGCGGGTCACCTGATGGTAAGCAATCTCCGCCGCCCATGGACATCCGCAACACCAAGGGAGTCACCGATGCGTTGCCGACCTTTTAAAAATACCTTAACAATCCAAACGAAAAAAATGTTCCGTACGCAGCGGTAGCAGAATACACAAACTAGTAAAAAGTAAGTTAATTGGTTACTTCAAGTTACTTTCGCGTCATAATTGGAACACTTTCTGTACACACACGAAGGCATTTTAGTTTTTTTTTATCACCGGTCACGCTTGGCGACTTACTTGACGCGGATTAATAGAAAAAGGTCCTAATTAAGACGTTTTCTAGTCTTCAGATTGCGATCGCAAGTAACACATCTGTACTTTTAAATATCATTGATTGATTAGTTAATGTCAAGCGCTTCAAGTTTTTTTTATCTGGACGACCAAGAATACTCTCTTACGGCCAAAATATTAAATAATAACTTAATTATAATAATTAACATCCACGATTTGCCCTACTGGAGATAGAAATTTGACGTAATTTGTATGGAGCTTATGTCAAATTTCAATCTCTAGTAGTCCATTATTGGATAGTTAGGATATTAATTTTTGCCGTTAGAGGTAGTCTGTTCACCGGAAAAGCGTATTGGTGCTTATTGCACATAAAAATCTTTTAGGATCATTTTGATGTATACCTACATATACAAAACCATGTCAATAACCCCGAAATGAAATTTGAAAAAATCTGTCCAACTAATTAACACTAATAATGTTTAACAAAAAAGCAATAAAACGCTATTATTATACGTTTAATTATTACTACGTTAATATTATTGTGATGTTGCTAATGGACTTCGTTAGTTTATAGCGCAGATAATATAATACGTTTATAGGCTGTTTCCGTAGATCATGTGCCTAACGGTTGTCTGGTTTAGGTAAAAAAAATATATTCACTGTTGTGCTGTTAATTCAATTAAATTGTCTTCATCAATCAATACTCGTATGCTTGCAGGTAAAAGTATAGTAATTAATGGATTTTAACTATTTATGTCTTTATATTGGCATTTGTTTAATTTATAATTATTAAGATATTCTCTTGGCAAAATTATGGTGTGGGCGTGGTTAAAATAATGGCTGTCTGCTAAAAAGTAATTATTATTTTGACGCTGTAAGGAGAACGGTTCAAACCTAGTTATAAAGTTTGGAAATACGAAGCGGACATGGGGGAAAAGTACATTAAATATTGAATATAGCAAATTTTACGCAAAGAAAACATACTTTTTTTTAATAAGAATAACTGCATTCAAAGATTTCTGATAATGTCCTGGCCTGAACTGGGAATCAAACTAAAAGAAAAATAATATAGCAGCACCTGTATATTATGGCTTATTTTGATAGATCTTATAGGGTCAATAATAAGGGTCAAATCTGTCCTATAAACATAGTGTCTTAAATTAAATGAAGTCTATAAAACATGAACAAATAACAAATAAAATAAGGTATTTTTGAGTAAAGTTTGCTTCTTTTGGTCGTAATTTGTGTGGTCATTTTATTTTATTGAATTGGTAAACTGAGCTATGTTAGATTTCATGGTATTTCCTCAATCTAGGACACAATGTTTGTTGGAGTGATTTGATTTATGGTTAAAAGAACTTACCTGTAAGTGAATTTCAACCAGAATTATACGAGATGTTGCATCCGAAGAGATTCATTAACAATGTAGTCCGTTTCCAACGTACTGCAGGGTCACACATTTTAAAGTTTTGCTAAAACAAGCAAAAATTCAGTAAAAGGAATCGATTCCATATATAGTCGATTCCGCTTGCCATCACTAGTTCCTGTTCACAGCTCGTCACATCACTGCGACCGTAATGTCATTTAGTTTGGAGTCATCTAATGTACATTCTGCAAAAAGAAACTGGGCTGGCAGAGCACAACTCTTGGCTGAGCTCTGACCAACGGGTGGGCGGGTGATGAATCTCTTCGGATGCAACATCTCGTATAATTCTGGTTGAAATTCACTTACAGGTAAGTTCTTTTAACCATAAATTATACTTCGATGTTGCATCCGAAGAGATTCATTAACAATGTAGATGTTTAGCGACTTTTGTGGAATGTAAAGTCCAGTTTACATTAAATATTTTTAATCTTCTTATAGAATTTTCAACAAAAAATCAACTAAATTATTATAATCTTAATCAACAGTCTTATACATTTATAACCTTATTCAACAGTCTTATACATTTGTAATTATTAATCAGTCTTATTAATTTATAATTACTACCTACTTGGGTATACTGAACACGGCTTCGGCAAAGGATCTGTCTTGTTCAAGGTCGGCAAGGGGTTGATTGTAAAACTTAGCAAAGCATAAAGAGCTGCCTGTCCAACCGGCTGTCCTCTTAATCAAGTCGACTGAGACACCGGCCCTGTTGGCCGCAGAGGTAGAAGCATGCCGTGTGCTGTGCGCTGTGAATGCACTCACGTCCACGCCGCTGTCGCTTAAGGTCTGCTTAATCCAACGGCTGATACTTTGTGAAGTACCGCTATGCACAGGCTTTTTTACAGTTAAGAAGAGTTTACTTGTGTTTGGTAAGCTTCTATACTGAGCCGTTTTTTCCATGTAACAAGACAGAGCCTTTGCCGGACAAATAGCATCGCGTTCTGTAAAAAATGGAACAATCATTTTTGGATTGCGTCTGTTAGGCGCTGAGCTTTTAATAATATTATTAATTGGTATTATAATGCAGGATTCTTGTTTAAGGATATCTTTAAAATCAATAACTGATAACGTCTGCACACGTTGTCCTGTGGACAACGCAAGGAGAGTTACGACTTTTTTGGTAAGGGTGTCTAGTGGCAATTTTTCATTGGGGTAATGTTGAGCGAGGTAATTTAATATTAAATTTGGGTCCCAGGTTGAATTGTATCTTGGGAAACTAGGTTTCATTTTAAAAACACCTTTAAAGAATCTAGCAATAGAGCAATCATTACAATGATCTTTACCCATAATCAACGATAAGGCAGATCGAAATGAATTTAGGGTACCATAACTAGCCCCTTCTTTAAAATGTTCAGTAAGAAACTTTAGTATGTCTGAAATTGAGCCATTGTAACAATCAACATTAATAGATTTACAAAAATTAAACCAATGTTTTATTGCAACATCATATTGTTTAAGAGTATTATTTGATAAAGAGTTTAACATTATACTAATTGTATCCTCTTGTATATTTTTCTTTAAGTAGGCTTGGCGGATAATATGGCGCACGCCAGGGTAAGTCTGTGCCACAACGGGTGGTGTTCCCTGGAAGGAGACAGTAAAAGATTTTTGTTGGGTTTGAAATAGATAATATCTGAGTCTACTAAAGACATAAATAAAGGGAACCATGGTTGACTTGGCCAGTAGGGTACGACAAAAATTCCCCTTGCTTTATCGTTATTTAATTTACGCAGGCATTTTAGTATAAGGGCAAATGGGGGAAAAGCATAAAAGAACTGGATATCCCATTTGAGTGTGAATGCCTCAATATCGTATGCTCCTGGATCACGTATCCAAGAAACATATTGATTGCATTTCTTATTAAGTCGAGATGCGAATAAATCTATGTTTGGTTCTCCAAAAATGATCACTATCTTTTGAAAGTATTTCATATTTAAGTTCCATTCCATGTCGATGTTGATGTGTCTAGAGGCCCGGTCTGCATCAGTATTATCACGGGATTTAATGTATGAAGCAAAGATGTAGATATTCCGCTGTTCACACCACTGCCATATTTGTCTAGAGACTTTGTTTAGGTGAGGATATTGTATTCCCCCCTTCCTATTGATGTAAGAGATGGCAGTTGTGTTGTCGATTCTAAGCAGAATATCTACATCTCTGCAGTTCCGGCCGAAAGATTTTAGACCTAAAAACGCGGCCAGTAATTCCAGGTAATTTATGTGATGTTTCCTTTCCTTATCTGACCAGTGGCCTCTAGCCACTTCACCATCGCACACCGCTCCCCAACCGGTGAGAGAGGAATCTGTAAAAATTTCTATTTGAAATTGGTTTGTACGAATTTTATTTTCCGCTTTGTTGCTTATATCTGCCCACCATGTGAGGTCTTCATGTAAGTAGCTCTTTAGGGGCATTTTACAGTCATAGTTTCCATTATGTTTTAATAAGGCTAAGTACTTTTCACGTTCAAAGTTTTTGGTGTATAGCCACCCATAGGCAACAGCAGGGCATGCAGCAGTAAGTGTGCCAATAAATTTAGCAAATTCGCGAATTATTATTGTATCCTTACGCTTCAATTTCCTGACCATTTTCCCGATTTTTCCGATTTTTTCCGGAGGTAATTGCAGACACATTGAATGAGAGTTCAGTTGAAGGCCAAGAAAGTTGCATATTTGATTTGGGGTTATCATACTTTTTTCTTTATTAATAATAAACCCTAAATCGTCTAAGTTTTGTATCAAAAGATTAACAGTTTTCTCACAAGTTTTAAAATTGTCACCGATACACAATATGTCATCAAGGTATGCTACTACTGTGTGCCCTTTGCCTCTCAGGTGTGACAATACAGGTTTTAAAAGTTTTGTAAAAACATATGGGGCTGAGCTTAATCCATAAGGTAAACAATTAAATTCAAATAAAAATTTGTCAAATCTAAATCTTAAATATTTTCTATGAGATCTATGGATTGGTACTAAGAAATAAGCCTCCTTGAGGTCAATTTTGGCCATATAAGAACCTCCGGATATTAATTTCTCAGCAGTGCGAATGTCTTCCATTTTAAAATGATGGGTGTGGACATGTTTGTTAAGTTTCTTCAAATTTAATATGAATCTGAAACCGCCAGTGCTTTTAGGGGTTAAAAATACAGGGGAAATGAACTGATTAGGCTCATCGTGACATTTAGAAATGGCACCTAAATGTAATAATTTAGAAATGGCATTATTCATTTCAACTTTTGAGACCAACGGGTTATTTGGTTCATTGGTTTGTACAATTTGACGGAGAAATGGAATTCTGTATCCTTTTACATAGGACAGGATGACAGGGTCATCAGTAATAGGCAACCAGTTATGAATAAAAAATTGTATGCGTCCAGCATGCGGTACCTCTATTTGCGCCTCCGGTCGCCATGGCGACCCTGTTGCGCTGCTGGCGCTCGGCTGCGTGTCTGCCTCGTGTTGGTGTTCCTCCTCATCGTGGCTGCTGGCTGCGCGTTGTAGTAGCGATTGGCTGCTGGTGCTGTCTTTGGGTTTGGTTGACGAGGAGGAACTCGCGAGTTTCCCAATATTGGATTCTTTCGCTGAAAGTTAACTGTGGGTTTCTTGATCTGTTGGCTAGATTTTTCAATATCCTTAGTGTTTCTAATATTTTCTCCGAGCTTATCTCCGAATAAAAATGTTTCTCTTTTAATTCCCTGAATGGTACTCCAGAATTTCTTGTCCAATAGAGGAATTATGAGTTTGCGTCTATTGACAGTTTCTTCATAATGTAAATCCAATAGGACTTGGCTTATCTCCGATATCCTTTTTATAATATTGAGTTGATCTATATTAGAGTTAATTAAGTCTTTCGTTAAATTTACAAGTCCAGCTATACCAGAGCCAAGTTGGTTCTGAGTCTTTTCAAGTCGTTGGTCCCGGTTCTTGGGACTATCATGTAGGACTGAAGCTACCTCAGGATTTAGTTTGGGTGCCCGCACTAGTAAAAAATTTTCAGGTACTAACATTTTCCCCATGAGGGTTTCTTTTGCTTCCTTACTCAGCCCATCTAGTAGGATTTTACCCCAACGTTCAGCGATCTCCTCGGGTATTTTTTCACCTAGATCCTGTTCTAATTTTTTGGCCTCGCCAAGTAAATTTAAGATTTCCTCCTCACTTTTATGCCGCCTTTTTCCCATGTTGTAATAGTACAGTTTGATCACAATTACCTAAAATGAAGTTAATGAGACACACGAAATATAATTATTCGTTGTGACCGGTGCTGCACAAAAGAAACGAATGACATTACGGTCGCAGTGATGTGACGAGCTGTGAACAGGAACTAGTGATGGCAAGCGGAATCGACTATATATGGAATCGATTCCTTTTACTGAATTTTTGCTTGTTTTAGCTAAACTTTAAAAAGTGTGACCCTGCAGTACGTTGGAAACGGCCTACATTGTTAATGAATCTCTTCGGATGCAACATCGAAGTATAATCATTATTGTCGACTCTATCGATTGGTGGCATAAAATTACAGGGTGATATTTTTTGCATTGATAAAGGTTCGTTTCCCGACTAGGACAAGCCAGTTTTCGAAAATCTTTAAATGCTTATTATAGTTATTATATATAGTTATTCTTATTTATAAAAATAGAGGAATGCTTCCTTGCGTAAAATAAGCTATCTTCAATATTTAAAGTACTTTCCATCCATGTCCCGTTATTTTTTTCCACGCTCTAGGTATAGTTGAGACAATGCAACAACCAGAATGTTTATACTGAATTTTCGCAACGATGATGGTTTTAATATTGCCATGTTCGTTTAAAAAATGTACTTAAATATGAAAAAATAAGATATACTAGCTTTTAGCCGCTGTTTCGCTCCCTTAATTATTTATTTTCCTAGATAAAAAGTAGCCTATGATGACGCCTTCCAGCCCTTAAACTTTGTCATAAAAAATCAATCAGGTCGATTCATTACTGCATTACTGCGTGAAAGAAGATCAAACCTACAAACAAATATCATATAAGTAGGATAATTATACGAAACCATTAATTATTGTAACATAAAATGCTTCATTCTTATAATGTTTGTCCCCAGGCCCACTGCCGTGCGTTCATCTTGGCAACATACAAGTCGGAGGTGGAGAGAACAACTGGCTCCCTATCAGAGCCTTTGAAGAGAGTCCTGAACCAGTTGGTGCAGTTGTATGCTGTCTACTGGGCTTTAGAGAAACTTGGAGATTTGCTGCTGGTAAGTTAGGAGATACCAAGAGTCAAAAGGAGACAAGCCAGTCTTCTGGACCAGATACTTTGGTGTACATGAAAGAAACCAGTTCTTTTAAAATTATAAGTTTGAAGAAGAGTTGATTTTAAAACAGAACCTATTGAAGTAATTGAAAAGTATGGTAGCCATAAGCAGCTTTCAGCAAAATCAAAAATACCCCAATCAACGAGCGTACAGGCGCCGACGGACGCAAAATTCTCTTGTGTCTCACTAACCGTTCTTGGATGAACTAATTTGTTAAATTCAACAATAAAAAAATTACTTCTCAAAAATAATTAAAATTTCTCAACTGCCTAAGATATCACTTTCTTGAACGGTCTAGAACAGTGCTTTTCAACGTTTTCCATAGCGCGGCCGCTTTGGCAAAACAATGCACGCGGCCCCCTCGCCCTTCGGTAGATATACGATTATGTAAAGTAAAGGCTTTTTAATAAACATTAATAAGAACAATAACACTTTTAATTTTTCAAGTGACTGCGGGTCTAAAGCAGTGCTTTTCAACCTGTGGGTCGCGACCCCGTGGACCCCTTAAACTCACTCGCACAATAAAACATTTTATATTTCTTAATATGTTTATTAAAAAGCCTTACATAATCCTATTCTTAGCGAACGGCGAGGGTGTCGCGGGCATATTTTTTTACGAAAGTGGTCGCGCCATGGAAAAGGTTGAGAAGCACTGGTCTAGAGAAAATAATAATAATAGGTACTATTGTTTTATCTTCCATCAATACTCTACTGATCCCATTCAGTATCTTCACATCTACACTTGACTGACACAAATATCTCTCTAGAACAAAATAGTGATTATTCCGTACTGTTAGTTAATTTAGATAAATCTAAAACTAACTGGATCACGCGAAAATAATGGCGTCTCACAATAGCTTTGATTATCTGCACAGGTACAGTTAAATAATACGTTGTAAAAAAACTGCACGTTATGAATTATGATGAAGAGCAAAAAATAACATATTTTAAGCGCGCGCCTGTCGGCGGGGCAGCCATATTAGATTTTTATTCTTTCATAGACGCAATATTTATTATATTAATCTGTAATTTTAGGTGTGTGCATGCATCGCTCATTCCTTTTCCTTTTAAGGTTTATATTTTAGTAGTTTTTTATTGCACTTTTATCTTGAATGGAGGATAAGATAAAATATATTTTTATGTGGATTTCCAGGATTTCCCTAAAGTGTAATTTTTAATGTTTCTTGAAAAAATGTGGGGTTAAACACAGCGGTTTGCCTTGTAATCTTAAAGCCGACACATGACAGTTATGTGCAGTTTTATGGTACTAAAGTGACTACTACCGTATGATGTTAACCAAAAAAGGGAAAAAGATCTGAAGATATTAAAACAAAAATTACGTAAGACAAGTTTACAAGTTTACTAAGCTTAGTATGAGTTGTGGGAATTTTCATGCATTTCGTGGACATCATCATGACAGACTAAGACAGTTATGTTTGTGTTCCGCATGGTATTATAAGATGTTTCACCAGGTACTCTCTTCCCGCGACAGCTAGGCCACGTATTACCTCCGTACTACGTCATCGACTGTGGAGCCAATAGCTGGCTGTTTGTGTGACACTTGTCAGTTTGATGTGCTGCCACTTTGTGTAAATAAATTACCCGAGCAAAATACATTTTTTCATTTACTTGCTTCTATAAAGAAGCACTTTTGAACTAGTAATTTTATACAGTTTTCTTTAATAATTAATTAGATGAATAAAACTTTTTAACACAAAATTTAACCGACGAAAACAGAAACTGAAAAGCGAAAAATAACTAATTATGAGTCGGCGCCAAACGAACTTTTAATAAGCAAAGTGCGTGCAAGTTGCAAGTGGCCGAGCGGAGAACGCATTTTTGGAAAGTTATTGTTTATCGTTGAAAATTTCACGTTGTATTTGATGTGACGTTGTTTTTATTATTTATTTAAAGTAATTTAATGATCTTCGTTGATTGGTTGTTTGGCGCCGACTCATAATTAGTTATTTTTCGCTTTTCAGTTTCTGTTTTCGTCGGTTCAATTTTTTGTTAAAAAGTTTTATTTTTCATTTTTTTGTGGTTAAAATCTAACTCCAGGTCTCCTTTATGTCGTAGTGTCTAGAACTATATTTATGTGTGTGAAGTTTCAACAGAATCGGTTAACAGGTAAGAATTCAGTGGGTGAACAAACACTCATCCCCTGTTTTACTACCCTTAGGGGTGGATTTTGATTTTGAAATTTAAATGGGACCAATTTCGAGATATACCCTATCCATTAAAAAAAGAATCATCAAAATCGGACCACTCTGTAAAAAGTTATGCGTGGTCACACATAAATATAAATATATATATATATATATATATATATATATATATATATATATATATATATATATATATATATATATACGCGTCGAATTGAGAACCTCCTCCTTTTTTCGTCGGTTAATAACACGAGATAATAAATAGTTAGGCTAGTTAGGAATTTATTTTACATTCATTATGAATAAAAATCTCCTTAAATATATTGAAGATATCAATCAATGACAACACTGATGGTGACTTCGCTTCGATTGGCGTAGCTTCGAGGCATCTCGGGAAGAGAATACCTGGTAAAACATTTTAATAAACCATGGTAATCCGTTGTGTTTTGACATTTACGGCTACATTGATCGTCATGAAAACATTAACTATACAACACCTACTGAAAGAATGTGTTTTATTTATCTTTTTTTAGAGCAGCTTCATTGGAATCGTTATATGATTTGATATGTCAGTTTGATTAGCGACTTAACTGATTCTATATCATGAATAAAAAATATAAAAAATAAGTTTCAAAATTCTTAATCAATTCAAGTTCCTTTTCAAGATTTTTTTAACGTTATCCGATCATTTATACAATAAATGAAAAGGTTTCCTGTCGAAACGAATAAATTCTACAAAAAGGTACAGGGTACAACCTAACCTGTTCAAACAAATCGACAAAATGTAGGGAACAGCTGATATTTTTTTCGTGATTTTAGCGTTGCTCCCATAGTAAATAGGTAAGTAGATTCACCAGTGGCAAAGGGTGAATAGTTTCAGAAGGGATGCCGTAGGTACCAACAAATCCTAAAATAGCTATGATTGCACGTTAAAAAATAAAAAAAACAATTTAACAATATAATAAAACAAAGTTTAACCGGATTAAATCGGTTAACAGTGTTGCGTGCTGTTTGGGACTTGATTAACACTGTAAAAGATAATGATATTGTTAGTGATTACTGCGTGCATCGAAACGATTTTAATTAATAATACTGTACGGTAGATTAAAATATTTTTTTAGAAATATTTGTAAAGACGCTTGTCATCTTAGTCTACCTGCGACCACGAAATGCTGCAAAGCTTTCGAAACGTCAGGGAAACCAATTTAAATAATATACGCGATTTAATTCGGTTAAACTTTGTTATATTATAATGTGTAGTGATCGCGAAAACCTAAGAAGTTATTAACAATTTAATTTTAATTTTTTTTTTTTTTTTTTGTAACAATAAATTAGCATTGAAAAATCGTTGATCTATATTTAAGCAATTCCTAATGGGAAGCCGGTGGGAATCGTGTTTAAATATGGACCCTTCGCTACTGAGATTCACCAATTTAAATATATGCCATTATTAAAGTAAGACCTTATACAATACAATACAATACAAATACTCTTTATTGTACACAAAAAAAGATAGCAACATATATGACTTATATAGAACACATGTACAATGGGCGGTCTTATCGCTCAAGGCGATTTCTTCCAGACAACCTTAGGATGGACAATATGGGCAAGTAAAGAGAGGGGTAGTACGCCGTGTAACAACATAATAGAATACATATACGTGGGACACTCAGAAAGTTTTGCGAAACTAAAAAAAATTGTTCTATACGTACATATATTTTTATCAAATCTTTTCAAAGTACTTTCCACCAGCCTCTATACAAAGATTCATGCGCCTAAACCAGTTTTCAAAACACTTTTTCCAGTCCGCCGCAGACACCTCGTTTACAGCCTGCTCGAACGCAGCCAGCGCATCTTCCGGCGACGAAAATTGTATCCCTTTGAGCTGATTTTTTATTTTTGGGAATAAAAAGAAGTCACACGGTGCTAGATCAGGGCTGTAAGGAGGGTGACCCAGGAGTTTGACTGGCGTGCTGTCCAGGAAGTCCCTCGTTTTGAGTGCGGTGTGCGCAGGTGCATTGTCGTGGTGGAGCAGTAGCCCGCGGAGCCCTGTGTTTGGTCGCTTGTTGCTTATAACAGAGAAAACTTCTGGCAAACATTTGATAGTATACCATTCGGCATTAATGCTTCTTTGATCCCGTAAGGGAATTGATACCAAGTGGCCAGTCAAATTAAAAAAGCTAGCGATCAAAATCTTACCCCCGCTTCTAGATCGCTTCACTTTGGTAGGCGTTGGCTCATTTTGAAACACCCAAACAGTCGACTGGCGCTTGGTTTCTGGGTCGTATTGATAAATCCAGGACTCATCACCTGTAACGATGTCGTAAACACGCCGAGACGAGCCTGCTTCAAATTTGTTAAGCATATCACGGCACCATTCCACCCGGGCCTGCTTCTGAGCATCGGTGAGGTTGTGCGGCACCCAGCGTGATACTATCCTCCTCACGCGAAGATGGCTGTGTAGAATCTCGTGAACGCTTCCCGATCCAATCTTCAATATGTGTTGAATCTCCTGATATGTAATTCGCCTATTGTCTTGGATTAAATTTTTCACTGCTAGCACGTTTTCTTCGGTAACAGCCGTCAAAGGGCGACCGCTTCTTTCGTCATCCCCCAAAGTTGGTCGACCGCGCTTGAATTCGTTATACCAACGATACACGGTTGCCTTGGAAGGGCCTTCATCCATGAATGCCATTTGAAGTCTATCGTACGATTCATCCGGTTTCAGGCGACACTTGAAATCGTATAAAATCATAGCTCTAAAATGTTCCCGGCGCAGATCCATATTTCAGTGAGACACAATACTTTGAATTAACTCGCAAAAAATGTGGAGGGAAATTTTGAAATTGGAACTTACTTATTTTTACTTATAAATAATCATATTTTCGAAAAACATTATAACTGGCCAGTCTCCCATATATAAAAACTTTTTTTCGCAATACTTTCTGAGGGGCCTGGTACATATGTACTACATAACTTAAATACTATACATATATCTATATCCTTATATTTATATTTGTGTTGCTAATATACTGCTGTCTGCTATGGTACGGGAAATCATCCAAGCAACGGTTTGCCAATGGTTTGCCATAATAACTACGATTGGCAGGTGAATTAGCAAGAATGATGCATTGTGATTATTATAGTGTGCATATTATGCATGAGGTATACTGTTATCAAGCTTTCATCTGTATAACGGTAATCGGAATCAATACGTTATAATATAAAAATTAAATGCATAATTTAACACGAATGTATTTCAGAAAAAAAATACGTGTGCTCTGTGGGGTCAGGAACGAAAATTATTTGACCGGTTCATTATAATGCTAAATTTCGCAACTAATACCAGCATAGATGGCAGGAAACACCATGCCTCGGACTGAGATATCCACAGTACCTATTACTTGTCTTTTTGTATGTTTTATTTAATAGTTAGATGTAACTTTGACGTTACCTACCACTTGGCGCTTAAAGGTGAGATCAGCTGACAACTATGTCCGTCACCACCACCATCAGTTCAGCCGAAAGACGTACAATGCGGGACATAGGCCTCTCCCAAAAAGGGGGGATATGCCATAATCGCCACGATTGGCAGGCGGGTTGGCGATCGCAGTTGGTTGGTTAAATACTCAGAGCAGAGAATGCTGCTGCCCTTCCTCTGGTGAATCTGTTAGTCGCCTTTTACGACACCCATGAGAAAATAAAGGGTGGTGCAATTCTTTACGTCTGGCGCATTCAATGTAAGAGTACCCATAGAGATGGGTATAATGCAAATCTTAGCGTGACGTGATGCTACATTTTGTCCCAAATCACACCTACCGCAAGCCCCCATAAGAAACTTTGTTCCAAAACTATTGAATAATATTAAAGAATAGTCTATGCCCGTGGCGCACCGCGTATAATTCGGTTTATCACAGAAAGACGCTAACGTGTATCCCTCGGGATGTCGGGAACTGTTTATTTTCCCGGGATAAAAAGTAGCTTATATGTTAATCCGGATTATGGTCTGTCTGTGTGCCAAAATTTCATCAAAATCCGTTCAGCCGTTTCAACGTGATTGAAGGATAAAATAACCTTCACATTTATAATATTTTTAGGATAATACAATTCTTATTAAAAAAAAAAATGAATAATAGTAACGATAATTTTATTATGTGGAATGAACTAAGAACCTCTTTGGGCTATTAAACTTTATGTTTCTTTAATGCACTTATATGGAGTTCTCTCATTCCAAGATAATAAATTTTATGTGAAGTTCTAAACAGCTGACAATGCTAATAACTTTTTGTGATTTCTGCATTTTGATTTACATCTAAAATTAATTGATGTTTCGTTTCGAAAACATGAAACCATTTATTATAATGATCTCTTATTTTTAGCTTAAAGCGCTCTAGATTTTTGCTCTTGATTTCCTTTTGATATTAATCGAAATTTCGTAACTGGATATGATACAATTTGTTCAAATGATTTCTATATTTTAGGCAAAATCGGCTCTAGAACCAGGTGGTGCTATTAAATAGTCTATATTTTTAAGACTGGTTTTGTATAAATTATAGTGTTTGGAGAAATTTATGGATATTAGAGATAATAAAACATAGTGGAAAATAAAATCAGTGTAAATTATTTATGTATTCTGTTGTGGTCACGAACCCGGCTTGATTATAGAGTATCGGCGAGATAAGATTTGTTGCATTTTTGTTTTTATCTGTCCCTAGCTGTCGCCCGCGGCTTTGTTCCCAAAGTAACTATGTCAATAAAAAGTAATTTAATTTGTTAATCCAGGATATGGTCTATCTATGTGCCAAATTTCATCCAATTCAGTTTAGCCGTTTCAGCGTGATTAAAGTACAAAAAAACATCCAAACTTTCGCATTTGTTTTTTTAATATTAGTAGAAAGATTATCTCCTTTATATACTTATGTTCTATCCATATATATCACTCATTGTAATTTTTCTCATCAGGAAAATCCAATGATCTAATATATCTATTTCAGACCATATCCGAACTATTGGTCCTAAAAAGAAATTAACATTCTTTAAATCTCAAGGGCAGGTACATCCAAAAGCCAATCTAATTATGTTACTTTTGTTCATTTATGTATATTATTTATGTTCTATTTTATGGCACTTAATAAAATCATGATACACATAGTTATCGTGGATGTGATTAAAATTTCTGGTTATATTGATTTCATTATTAACTTATTCGGAATCGCTTTGTCAAAACTTTTAGTTTTTGTCATAAAATTCTGATCCATTTTCGTATAAAAATTGATTAACTTTAATACCGAAGGCAATAAATTACTCATAATGTATTAAGTTATATGAGAGCTGTATTTAGTTAATTAAAACAAATTCATAAATCAAAAGGATATTTTTATGATTAAAGGGTCCTTAATATTATATTTTGTAGATAAATAAAAGATACATTTTCATCATTTTTTTGGATAAATATTGTGACAAAAGTTGGATAAATTATGCAAAACTACCTAATTACCTAATAGTACCTAATTTAAATACAAATGTTTTCTCTGTTTGTTTATAAAGGTAGTTTAGCTACTGAATTTGATAAAATTGTATAGTTTGGCCACAGACATAGTAAAAAATAAATAAATAAAATAAATAAATAAATCTTTATTTGAATACAAAAATTGTTACATCTCGCATACTACATTAGTTACTGCTTGCGCACTACGCAAGGGATTAAGTAGATACGTCTAATCGCAGCGGGTGTGCAGAAAGACTACCCACTCCCATGCTAGGAGTCAACCTGTGTTACGAGTAGTAGGAGGCTGCCCGTCCACCCACTGACAACTAGCGATTATACACTAAGACACACACACACTACACACACACTATTAATATAGACCATGGAGAAAAGATGGTCATATCATACACCAACAACAATAGAATAGAATAGAATAGAATATACTTTATTGTACACCATGAAAATAGTAGTAAACAGGAACAACGTACAAATTATAACGTACAATATCGTATGATTTTTTTTTTCACTTTTTTTGTCTGGGCTGCGTTCAGTAATACCGTCCGACGACGCACGGAGTGTTCTTTGGACGTTCGTTTGTATGATCGCTCTGAGTAACCGAATGACCAAACTACGCTCCGTGCGTCGTCGGGCGATATTACTGAACGCAGCCCTGACAAAAAAAAAGTGAAAAGTTATCATACGTACAGTCGACTGCATGGCAGTGGTAACACTTGAATTAGAAAACCACCCTTACTGCTAAGATAATAAAGGCGCTGTCAATGTCAAACTGTTACCCACTGACGTACGGTCAACCGTACAACAACAATATCGTATGATAACTTTTTTCACTTTTTTTGTCAGGGCTTCGTTCAGTAATATCGCCCGACGACGCACGGAGTGTTCTTTGGACGTTCGTTTGTATGATCGCTCTGAGTAACCGAATGACCAAACTACGCTCCGTGCATCGTCGGTCGATATTACTGTACGTAGCCAAGATAATAATATTGATTGATATCACTACAAATCATTACAAATGTAGCGGGCTACTCAAAATATCGGCCTGTTTAAATACACACTATACAATTTCGGTTCTATACACACTATACAGTGCTCGCGGCTTCGCAAGGAAAGGTTGTAGGAGCACGTGCCGCACAACACTGCTTATCGCCATATGTTTGTCTTTGCGTGTGTGACACCGCGGGCACCGCCACGCTTCACGCGCCGCTTCTCCGTAACAGAGTAACGCGTGACGCCCAGCGCGACGCACCGCCTGACGTGCCGCGTGTCCATTAACTAGCCCTAAGAAAACAAGGAGATGCTGGATCGCGCGACAACCATTTATCGATTCTATAATTCAGTACCTATATTATTGGAAAATTTATATAGATTTAAAAAAAAAACTAAAATAAATATAAACTAGTACGAATGGAAATCATTTGAACGAATAATTTTAGTCCGTACATCGAGAATTCCATCTATTTTTTAATCGATTTCTCTGCATACTACCTAATACACCCCCAACAGTCCGGTACTATCTAGTCTTCACTTATTTTGACTTTTGTAATAAGGATGAGCTATTACTACGGTACTAAGGCTAGTAACGTACTAAAACTGGACTTTAAAGTCTTGGTTTAAACCCAGGTTTATCATGTTTTTTGTAATAAGACGGTTAGTGTGCATAAATTTAAAATAAAATCCGGCCTAGTGTGAGTCGGACTCACGCAGTAAGGGTTCCGTACCTTCCATCGACCTGATAACCTATAGAAACTTATTTAATTTACGAGAGTTTATCAAAAGACATCAACGTACGTACGCGAAATGTGAATTATTGCATCTCTTTCTTCAGTAGGTACCACCACATATATCTATGTTTGTCCTGTTTTTAGTATTTGTTGCTAAACTAGATAGTATGCACTATAATCAGACCAAGTTTGACGCTGGTATGTATTACCGTTTTGAAGATAGAACAGGGAACAAAAACGTTGAAAAAAGGCATGTATTTCGAGGTTTCTTGTATGGGGACCCCCTTTGGTTTTAGATTTTTTTTTTGTTTTTAGTATTTGTCATGATACACCTCATAGCAACACATTTCCACATTTTCTGTGAAAAATTCAACTGGTTATCTATTACTGTTACAAAGATACAGCCCTGTGACAGACAGACGGACGGACGGACGGACGGATGGACGGATGGACGGACGGACGGACGGACGGATGGACGGACAGCGTAGCGAGTAATAGGGTCCCGTTTGCACCCTTTGGGTACGGAACCCTAAAAAGGATATAAACATCTCAATCACATGAGACTTTACATCTTCATCCGTACGCAAAATACGCGCTCAGATGTGGAGTTGCGGAAACCAGCCCGTTATACTATAATTGGTTCAGTAGTTTCAGAGTTATTCGATTACAAACAAACAAACAAAACAAATCTTCCTCTTTATAATATTATTAAGTATAGACTTAAACACTTAAAGAGCTCAATATAACATTATATTAAGCAAGTAATAAAATTGTATGCATGCTGGATTCACATCTAGTAGATGACAATCAGATGTACTGCATGTGTTTTATCTTTTCTCGCCTGTTTGTAAGATTCAACATAAATTTTGTGAATAAAAAAAAAAAAAAAAAAAAATATATTATAAATATATAAAATTTGTATTATATATATTATTATTATTATTTATATTTTTGTATTTTTAAATTTATATTATATATATTTATTATTTTATAAATATATAGTTATTATTTTATAAATTTGTGCGGTTAGGAGACACCCTCCCCCGTCAGGAAAAACAGTTCCTCACTCAAACATAGACACACTTGAAAGAGAAATAAAGAGAGAGCGCGTGGTGTGCGTATATGCCTGCTCATAACGCAAATATTTTACGTGACGTTAAATTTTCTCCCGAATCACACCTTCCACCGGAACTTCGCTCCAAAAACAACATAGGAATTTAAAAAATAATTTTATTGATAAGCAGTCACAAAGACGGACATATATAATACGTGGGACACTCAGAAAGTTTTGCGAAACTAAAAAAAATTGTTCTATACGTACATATATTTTTATCAAATCTTTTCAAAGTACTTTCCACCAGCCTCTATACAAAGATTCATGCGCCTAAACCAGTTTTCAAAACACTTTTTCCAGTCCGCCGCAGACACCTCGTTTACAGCCTGCTCGAACGCAGCCAGCGCATCTTCCGGCGACGAAAATTGTATCCCTTTGAGCTGATTTTTTATTTTTGGGAATAAAAAGAAGTCACACGGTGCTAGATCAGGGCTGTAAGGAGGGTGACCCAGGAGTTTGACTGGCGTGCTGTCCAGGAAGTCCCTCGTTTTGAGTGCGGTGTGCGCAGGTGCATTGTCGTGGTGGAGCAGTAGCCCGCGGAGCCCTGTGTTTGGTCGCTTGTTGCTTATAACAGAGAAAACTTCTGGCAAACATTTGGTAGTATACCATTCGGCATTAATGCTTCTTTGATCCCGTAAGGGAATTGATACCAAGTGGCCAGTCAAATTAAAAAAGCTAGCGATCAAAATCTTACCCCCGCTTCTAGATCGCTTCACTTTGGTAGGCGTTGGCTCATTTTGAAACACCCAAACAGTCGACTGGCGCTTGGTTTCTGGGTCGTATTGATAAATCCAGGACTCATCACCTGTAACGATGTCGTAAACACGCCGAGACGAGCCTGCTTCAAATTTGTTAAGCATATCACGGCACCATTCCACCCGGGCCTGCTTCTGAGCATCGGTGAGGTTGTGCGGCACCCAGCGTGATACTATCCTCCTCACGCGAAGATGGCTGTGTAGAATCTCGTGAACGCTTCCCGATCCAATCTTCAATATGTGTTGAATCTCCTGATATGTAATTCGCCTATTGTCTTGGATTAAATTTTTCACTGCTAGCACGTTTTCTTCGGTAACAGCCGTCAAAGGGCGACCGCTTCTTTCGTCATCCCCCAAAGTTGGTCGACCGCGCTTGAATTCGTTATACCAACGATACACGGTTGCCTTGGAAGGGCCTTCATCCATGAATGCCATTTGAAGTCTATCGTACGATTCATCCGGTTTCAGGCGACACTTGAAATCGTATAAAATCATAGCTCTTAAATGTTCCCGGCGCAGATCCATATTTCAGTGAGACACAATACTTTGAATTAACTCGCAAAAAATGTGGAGGGAAATTTTGAAATTGGAACTTACTTATTTTTACTTATAAATAATCATATTTTCGAAAAACATTATAACTGGCCAGTCTCCCATATATAAAAACTTTTTTTCGCAATACTTTCTGAGGGGCCTGGTATATACGGTCCTACATTATTAATTCGAAATATTTGAAGTGGTGAATCTACTCATCATTATGAACAACTTTTACTATGGGACCAACCCTGAAAACGCGAAAAAAATCAGGTGGTTTATCGATTTAAGTGAACACAAATGTACGGCCAAAATTAATATCCAATCTATCCACGATTTGCCCTACTAGAGATAGAAATTTGACATATTTTGTATGGAGCTTATGTCAAATTGCTATCTCTAGTGGATATATTGGATATTAATTTTGGCCGGTAGTGACCAAATGATTTTTTTTTCGCCATTTCAGCGTAGATCCCATAGTAAATGTTGTTTGTCATGATGAGTGGATTCACCACTTCAAATATTTTGGATAAATAATGTAGGACCTTATATATTATATTGTCAGAACTTAATAACCACCTATTAACACAAATAAATGCCTACAAAATTCTATAAACTGACAGAGAAGTGCTATTTTTTGCTAACACCGGTAAATGGCAAGCTTATCTTTCAACAATAGTGACCGCAAGACATTGATTACCCGTTTATTATGGTCCAGTTGAACAAGCTATATTCCGCGGAGATGCTTACTTTATTTGAATTAAATCAAAATATTAACTCATCTAAATAGCGTAGGTATTAATGTTATAGAGGTCGCTCGCGGCTTCGCCTGCAGCTTCGCCCGCAGCTTCGCCCGCGGCTTCGCCCGCGGCTTCGCCCGCAGCTTCGCCCGTAGCTTCGCCAATGTCCCACGTGGATGTCGTTTATCGCGGATTAAAGTAGCCTAGTGGTGTCCTTCTCTAGGTCCCAGGCTACCTCTGTCTTTCATTACGATCGGTTCAGTGGTTTAGTCATAATGAGGTAACAAACAGACAGAGTTATTCTCGCATTTATCATTTTAGTAGGATGGAAGGATGGATGTGAAGAATGTAAGGCGCAATACACACGCGGACACGGACGAGGAAAAAAGTCTAAAACCAAAGGGGGTCCCCATACAATAAACCTCGAAAAACATGCATTTTTTCAACGTTTTTGTTCCTGCAGCTCTATCTTCAAAACGGTAATAAATACCAGCGTCAAACTTAGCCTGATTATAGTGCATACTATTTAGTTTATCAACAAGTACTAAAAATAGGGCAAACATAACATATGTGGTGGTACATGCGTAAGAAAGAGATGCAAAAATTCATATTTCGCGCATGGTGCGTTGATGTCTTTTAACGAACTCTCGTAAATTAAATCAGTTTCTATATTTGGGGTATCAGGTTGATAGGTGTTACGGAACCCTTACTGCGCGAGTCCGACTCGCACTTAGCCGGTTTTTATTGTTATCTTATCTAAATTTTTAATGCTATCACTTTCTTAGTTCATTTTCAGGTTAAAGGCTACTTACTACACGCAGTGCCGCCGGATATGCCACGGTGCGCCCGCGGCGGCTTGCAAAGGCGCCTTGTCAAACAAAGGAGCCGCTGGATTGGCCACCTGGGTATGCCGGTGGTCTGTGCCGCCGGCACTGTGTGTAGTAGTAGCCTTAATAGAAAGAACCCGCTTCAGTTTTTCAGTGCCCAATTGATCCACTAACACCTTTCCATAGTTACCGTTTCTTTCATTCGTATTAAATCATTCATTCTGCAACCATGATAATTATTAGATGTGACAAAATGGTGCAAAGCAGTAAACCGTCAATCAAAATTAATTTCAACGAGTTGTCAAGACAAACAAACAAATCATTTTCTATATACAAATAACCTTAACATCATAAGGTCTAGCGTACAGTTACTTCAATAGGGGTCAACACACGGAGCGTTTTGCAACAAAAACGAATGGATTATCTGACCGAATGTCAATAGATCAATATCGATCATTTTGATAAACTGGGTCTTCAAATAAACAGTTGTTAAACTATTGACTTAGTTACCGAGCAAAAAATGTAGGAGAAAGTAATTTGTTATAGTTTTTTGCAGGTGACAAATTTTGGACAAAAAATGTCTGGTACAGTTTTTTGTAGTGCCCAGAATTTGTTTGTCTCGTCTAGAAGTTTAAAATAAAAAGTGTTTAGATGAAAAAGATCCAGATAGGTACTTGTGCTTTATAAAAAAAATATGATCAATGTTAATATTAGGCCGCTTAGGCCGCGTCGACGTATGAAAACCCTAATAAGAAGGTTAATGTTTAATTTATGTTGTACACTTGTTTCTATCCTCTAACATCTCTCTATCTCTCTAAGGTTCAGTTCAAACTCAGTACTGAGTTAAACTCGCTGATGTACATAAACTTTCCTACTGTAATATAAATGTATATATGTGTGTCAAATAAAGAATAAAAATAAGAAAGTTCTGACAAGGTGCAATGCATACAGGACAGGGGGAGGTGACAAGACGCGGACAACGAACGCGGACGAGGCACGGACGCTCGTCCTTTATTCGTACATTGCATGTTATTAAATCGTGTAATGCACACAGAGGTGACAGGGCGCGGACGGGGCGTGGACGCGGGAGGGACACGTTATAGTCATGTTCTTATTACTCGTCTAGTCCATGCCATGTCTCTTTTGTGTGCATTGCGCCTTCAACTCAACCTATCGCAGTCCACTGCTGGACATAGGCCTCTCCCAAGTTGCGCCACAACGCTCGGTCCTCTGCCTTCCGCATCCAGTCCCCCCCAGCCACGTTCTTTAGGTCGTCGGTCCACCTGGCAGGGGGGCGCCCTACGCTGCGTTTGCCGATTCGCGGTCTCCACTCAAGGACTCGTCTGCTCCAACGGCCATCGGTCCTTCGACAGACATGGCCAGCCCACTGCCACTTCAGCTTACTGATCCTACAAGCTATGTCGGTCACTCCGGTTTTTCTCCGGATAATCTCGTTACGGATTTTATCCTTCAAAGAAACTCATAAAACATAGGTCGCTCCATAGCTCGCTGAGCGACTTTAAATTTGTGGACTAGCCCAACTGTCAGTGTCCACGTCTCGGCACCGTAAGTCAAGACTGGCAGGACGCACTGGTTGAAGACCTTTGTCTTCAAACTTTGCGGTATAGGCGACGAGAAGACTCTGCGTAGTTTGCCAAATGCTGCCCAGCCCATTGCGCCTTAGGTTTTTCATATCTCATAGCGTGAGACTTGTTGCTGGGAACGGTGATAAATGGTTTAAAAAAATGGTAAACGGTAATGATATAAGTACTCTTGAGTAGGTACGATGGCAGCTATATTGGTTGTAAAACCACTGAAACGGTTTTCTTGAAACTTTACTTTTGGTAGGTAATATTATGTGCAAATGGGGAATGCGAGACTTCTTGAATACCTAATGCCATTGCGGGGCATTCAATCCATAGCTCCTCACTTGTCCATAGCCCATTAATTTACTCACATGTCCTTTGCCCTGCTTTCTGCACAAGAGACGATTTGAATGAAGCCAGAAACAATGCCATTGAGGTTAGGGCTTCTCAATATCGCCTTTTTTCCAATATCGGAATTGGACCCGATATCGACTTCAAAATATCGGAATTCCGAGATTCCGATATTGAGACACAATATTTTTAAATACTACTAGCACTTGATTTAAAATGAAAACCTGATATTGTTTGTAGAGTAAAAAGTGGAGATTATGCCAAAAGTGTTGCTTTTGAAAACTAATGGGTCTTTATGATCTAATAAACATGTACGGCCTGTCATCATCATCATCATTTCAGCCGAAAGACGTCCACTGCTGGACATAGGCCTCCCCCAAGCATCACCACAACGACCGGAACTGCGCTGCGGAACTTTCCGCATCCAACGGATTCCCGCGACCTTCACCAGGTCGTCGGTGCACCTTGTGGGGGGCCTACCTACGCTGCGCCTTCCAGTACGTGATCGCCACTCCAGAACTTTACTGCCCCATCGGCTATCCGTACTGTGAGCAATGTGCCCCGCCCACTGCCACTTAAGTTTGGCAATTTTTCGGGCTTTGTCGGTTACTTTCGTTCTCCTGCGAATCTCCTCATTTCTGATTCAGTCACGCAGGGACGCTCCGAGCATAGCCACTCCATTGCCCTTTGAGTGCCTTTGTGCCTTCTTATCAGGCCCATTGTGAGCAACAACGTTTCAGTACTGTAAGTAATTACTGGTAACACACATTGGTCAAAGACTTTCTTCTCGAGACACTGCAGTATTTGGACCAGAAGATATTGTGTAGCTTCCCGAACGCTGCCCAACAGAGTTGAATTCAACAATTGACCTCTTTCTCGAAGTTGGACCTACCTAACTGGACAGTTTGTCCTAGGTCTTTGATTAGTCAAAGTCCTAGGTACCTATACATAATCGTCAACAACTTCGAGTGTAGATTTTCCGATATTTACGGAAATGGGAAATTGGGAATTCGACATAACCTTTATCTTGTCCATATTTCCTCTCTATCGGAAGCTCTACTGAGGTCATCGAGCTTTGTACTGAGGTCCTCTATGATCTCAGCTATGACTATATGTTGTCGGCAAACCAAAGGTGAGTGATATACTAGCCGTTTATGTTAATGCCTAGCCGTTTCCAGTCCAGAAACCTGAAGACATCCTCCAATGCAGCAGTGAACAGTTTCGGAGAGATCACATCTCCCTGTCTCACACTTCGCTACAGAAGGTTAGGTTTTGAGGCTTGGTCCTTTAATCGTTTTCATACAAACACACTTTGATGTACCGATAGTCAATCTGGCACCGTTGAAGAGACTGTAGTACAGACCAAGTCTCGGTCGAATCGAAGGCTTTCTCGTAGTCCACAAACGCTAAACTAAGAGACACTTTATACTCTTCGGTCTTCTATATAACCTGCCGCAGTGTATGTATGTGGTCTACGGTGCTAAACCCTTTTCGGAAGCTGGCTTGTTCGGGAGGCTGGAAGTCGTCAAACCTACGCGAAAGACGGTTCGTAATGACTCTCGAAAACAACTTGTAGACATGGCTCAGAAGTGAGATGGGCCTGTAGTTCAAAAACAACTACAAAAATTGTCATTAATAAGTGAAAAAAACTTTGTAAGCAATAAAAGCAAAAGCATTTTCTCACTAGCACTTTCTAGCTAGTCTTCTACCTCTGCCAAGGATCAATATTCAACAAATATAAGATTTATGAATGGAAACTACATTACAAATTAAAAAGTAAGGTCTAGGTAAGGTTTGTTGTAAGGTCTCCGTTCGAGGCACACCACTAGTCTTTGCTTAAACAATAACTAGCTCTCGGATTTTTTGATGTTCTCATACATTTTCTGGAAAATATCGAAATATCGGAATTCCGATATTTTACTCCCTAATACCGATATTATAAATACGTAGAAAATGTAGCGAGATTCCGATATTTCGAGATCTCGGAATCTCGGAATCGAAGCCCTAATTGAGGTGGCTAGACTAAGAATGGCCAAATATCACATGAATATAGTGTAAACTGAGTGAGAACCATATTATTGACACGCAAGAAGATAAAAACTTTTTAACAAAAAATAAAACCGACTTCATCCAACATTTTAATTAATAAAATACTTAGAATTATGTTATGTAGGTATTTTATTTTAATATTTCTCACTAACCGTTTTTCTACTCGTCTGTATAAAAACACAAGAGCACACTACATTTTTAAACTTTTGATAGTGGTCCGAATCGCTCCATTAAAAAAGAGTACTGGGCTGTTTCACACCGCGGTCCGAATCAGCCCATTATAAAAAAGGTCTTGGCCGTTTCACACCGCGGTCCGAAAGGGCCCATTCAAAATGAGTACTTGAGCGATTCACACCGCGGTCCGAACCACGCGTGGTGTGAAACGCCCCACTACCCCAAAAACCTCAACTAAAAAGTAAATAAAACTTATAACAAAAAATTGAACCGATGATAATCATTTTCAACAATAAACAATAATAACTTCTTAGGTTTTCGCGATCACTACACATTAACCGAAGTCAAGTTTAACCGGATTAAATCGCGTATATTATTTAAATTGGTTTAGATAAACAATAACTTTCCAAAAATGCGTTCTCCACTCGACCACTTGCAACTTGCACGCACTTTGCTTGTTTGTTTGGCGCCGACTCATAATTAGTTATTTACATTAGTTTAGTTAGGAAAAGACTAAAACCTTTATTTTATTTTTCGCTTTTCAGTTTCTGTTTTAGTCGGTTCAATTTTTTGTGAAAAAGTTTTTTTTTTTTTTTTTTTTGTGGCTTATATCTAACTCCAGCTCTCCATTATGTTGTAGTGTCTAGAACTACCTACATTTATGTGTGCCAAGTTTCAACAGAATCGATTAACAGGTAAGAATTCAGTCAGTGAACAAGCACTCATTGTTGTTTTCCTACCCTTAGGGGTGGATTTTCATTTTGCAATTTAAATGGGACCAACTTCAAGATATACCCTACCCATTAAAAAAAGAATCATCAAAATCGGACTACTCTGTAAAAAGTTAATCGTGGTCAAACATTAAAAAAAAAAGATACGCGTCGAATTGAGAACCTCCTCCTTTCTTTTCGTCGGTTAAAAAAGTAGGTAATTAGTAGAGTCAGCATTCCCAAAAATGTCTTTGAAATGGTCTGACCATAGATATCATAATAAGGTAATAATATAGAATGCTACGAGAACGCATGCCGCCGGTTTTCCGCCACCAACACATAAATACGCAATCACGCCCGCCAAGATTCTAGCTTTCAATACAAAATGAATTAAGCCTAAAAAATCCGCTGCTAGATATGCTGCAAAATACAATTTTAGTAGTCGCTAAAAAGACAAAGTCCAAAACAGACAAAGTCAAAATCTGTCAGAGTCTGTCTAAGGCAGAGTCCTGTGTGATCTGCGTCCAAAATGGCACTGATGATCAAGCAAACGGTTCGCGCACTGGTGTCCTAAAAGACACCTGTACGCGGCGACAAGTTCACGCGCCTTTGCCACTTCTTCTCTCTCTCTCCTTCTTTTCTTTTTCTTCTCTTCTTCTTTTTCGGATTATGAGAGTGAGGGAATAGAGAGTGCACCCGTGTTTGCGCACACACTTGTGCACTATAATATGTCCCGCGCAGATGGCTAGTCTCCATTGAGATTGGCCGCCGTGACCGAAATTCGGCCGGGAGGGCATTATTATTATTATTATTACCTTTATTTAGATTTCTATGGGTCTGGTCGGGTTTTTATTTCCTGTATACTAACTAAATCAAGTTCAGTGTAACAAAGTATAAAAAGAAAATCGTCTGTTTTTTTTTCTCTCGTTACCTACCATGAATCAGGTTTGATCCCCGTCAAAGTCATCCATGACGTCAATAGTTGTTTGATCTTCCGTCGCGTCACATCACACTAAAATGTGGGTCATAATCATCACGATTTTTTGTTTTAATTAAAGTTGTGATAGACAAGTTGTTTTTGATGTTTTAGACGGCACGATTGGCCTGGCACAGTGGCTGAGTGATCGGCTTCTGCGCCAAAGGTCACGGATTCGAGAAATATTTGTGTTCATCTTCTTCGTGTCGACATGAGCTACATAATAATAACAGTTCATGTCGTGGGGAAAAGATTAGCCAGTCAGCAGGTTGATAGCGGGGCTGACTGCCCAGAGTGCGCCGGACGATCATTTAAATATCGTCACTCGTGGAGGCTCTTTTAATGCACCCCAATATTTGTGTGATCCACAGATAGTGTATAGGGGTGTGTTTGTGTGTGTGAGATATATGTTCGTAAACACAGGCTCTATATCTTCTCATGGGTGTCGTAAAAGGCGACTAAGTGATTCACCAGAGGATGGGCAGCAGCGTTCTCTGAGTATTTAACCAACCAACTGCGATCGCCAACCCGCCTGCCGAGCGTGGCGATTGTGGCATATCCCCTTCATTGGGGGAGGCCTATGTCCAGCAGTGGACGTCATTCGGCTGAAATGATGATAATGAAACGGAGGCGTGATATAGGAAAACCCTAGTGGAGCAGAGCAACGATTTTAAAAAACGTGGTGTCGCTTCGTATTTCGATAAAAAGTGTCTAATAAGTTAATGCAGGGCTATCTATGTTTAAAATTTCATCTATATCTGTTCAACCGTTTCAGCGTTATTGAAAGACAAACAAACAAATGAACAAACATCAACACTTAGCATTTATATTATTAAAACATAAAAACATAACTAGCCCATTACTGTCCCACTGCTGGGCACGGGCCTCTTCTCAGTACGAGAAGGCCTTGGTCCACCACGCTGGCCTAGTGCGGGGTGTAGTGTTATATTATTAGCAGGAGTATAATTAATTTCTAGTATTCCAGATATTGAGAAATATTGAGCTAACTCTGGTTCTATGAAATATGGGGCTGAATTCCTTCCTTTGCCTATTTATTCGGGTTACCAAGTCTGACGTGGTACAATAAAAGTCAATATGCTTTTATTTTACAGTACACGTCAATATCTGAAAGTGACGTGCAACAGTTGCAGAGCACCTACGAGGAACTCCTCGGGAAGATCAGACCCAATGCCGTAGGACTTGTGGATGCATTCGACTTTAGAGATCAGGTACATCATTATTTTTTAAACTATGTTTGATTCTGTTAAAGTTGTTTTATCTCACGAAAGCGGGTGAGCCATACTTGTAGTTGTAATGCGTATAGACACGCGCTCTTGTGTGCGTAACTACAAAACTCGGCCAAAACTGAGCGCTCCCGAGCTTACGCACGCAAAGACAATGTGCATGTACATTTACACACACAAGTATGGCTCACACACACAAGTATGGCTCACTCGGTTTCCTGAGATAAAACATCCGTATCAAAATAACTGTTGAACTTGAACTAATCCTTTTAGGATAATAATTAGTTCCTGTGCAAGACGTTTGTTCTTGCAATTTCTTCAGACTTTTTAGGTTAAAACTACAAAATATCTGAGTTAGCTATTAGCTTAATAAGTCTTAGGATGATAAGTCATGTTTAAGAATTCCTAATGAAATCGTTTTCGTGTCTGGTTTTGTGGTTTTAATCATTTTCTATTTCTCAGATCTTAAACTCAACTCTGGGTGCGTACGACGGTCGTGTGTACGAGCGGCTGATGGCGGAGGCGCTCAAGAGCCCCCTCAACGCGGAGCCCGTTAACCAGAGCTTCCACAAGTACCTCAAACCCTTCATGCAGGGAAAACTGTGATAACTGTATCCAAGATTATAATATTTTTACTATAAGTATCCTTGCTACATTTCGATATCGATACATGCATAACTTTTTTTTTTTAATGTGTTGATGTGTTGTAAATAAATAAATCAGTGTAACCTTTATAGTCGTTTATTCACTTATGGCATTCAGTTTCCAATGTCAAAGACGATATTAATTTTTTCAATAAATAAATAATTTAAAATAAATTAATGCATTCGAGCGCTTCGCAAATACATCAAGACAAGTATTCGGTGCCTCCGGAAGTCGTCGTGATGTGGTTGCTTACAAGTGCAGGTTACGAACTACTTATTCAAACAGCTTGAGCGTTGGCACGCGCGGATCCGAAGCCAGATGAGTGCGCTTGGGAGTTGGTCACCCTGTAGGCGGTGTTCACGCCCTGAGTCCTGGCAGAGGACGCCGCGTTGCCGAAGCCGTTGGTGTGGGCATCAGCAGACGTCCTTGAGCCACCATATCCGTGAACGTCGGCGGTGGACCTGGCGTTGCCGTACCCAGAGTTGGTGTTGGCGGAAGACAAAGCTGATCCGTAGTGTGTGTTGGCAGCAGACTTAGCCGCGCCATATCCAGCGTAGCCGTTGACGTTTGCGTTGGAATTGGCGGAACCAGCGCCGTTGGAGTTGGCGGAAGACTGGGCGATGCCGTGACCAGCGGAATGAGTGTCGGCGATGGACTTGGCGGAGCCGTAGCCATTGACGTCAGCGTTTGCGTTGGCAGAGCCAAAGCCGTGAGTGTGGGCAGCAGACTTAGCAGCACCGTAGCCAGAATTAGTGTTGGCATGAGCATGGGCGGCGGTGGGTTCGTCGTACATTGTGCCAAAACGCCAAGCAATGGTTCTGCCACGGCCAATGTGAGCTGAGGAGGCAGCGTTTCCTGAACCAATCACGTTCGCATTCGTGGAGGCAACACTTGGAGCGTAACTTGTGTGGAAGATGGGAGTCTTGGCATCGATGATAGGGTATTGCACTTCTTGGACGGGAACAGCGGGGGCGATGGGGTACACGACGCCGTTAGTTTGAGCGGATGATGCGGCAGAACCCTGACCGAGAGTCTTGGCATAGGTGCTAGCGGAGTCGTAGCCAGAGTTGGCATTGGAATCGGCAAATCCAGAGCCAGTAGTCTTAGAATTGGATGAGGTCGCTCCGTAACCGCTGAAACCTCCCTGAGTCTTAGCAGAGGACTGGGCAACACCAGCCCCGTTGGAGGAAGCGGACGACACAGAGGAGTCAAAACCACCGTTCATAACAGCAGAAGACTGTGCAGTGACGGTACCGGGGATCTCGTAGGGCACTTCAGCGGGGGTACCGAAGTTCTGCTCGTAAGTGATAACAGTTGCGGGAGCCGGGATGGGGTAGTAACCTCCGTTGTGTGCTTGAGCGACGGCTTTAGCTCCACCGTAAGCGTTCTCATCTGAGTACGCCTGCGCGATGGCCTGTCCGGGGTAGTAGTATCCATCGCGGGCCAGCTGACTGCCGTCTTTGGAACTGCTGTACGCCTGGGCAGCGTGTTCGTTGACGTTAGCTTGTGCTGTGCTCACACCACCGCCGTTGTTGGACGCCTGACTGATGGAGAAGGCACGTCCATCACGGTACAGAACACCTGGTGGTCATGAAAAGCAGTATTAGTTTTAAGACAAAATTAGGTGGATTTTATAAAAAGCACTATTAATTAATTAAATCTAGAAAATACAAAATAGCCTTTTTTGTTACAAGATGGCGAAACGAGCTAAAGGTCCACCTGATAAGCGGTTACCTTTGCCCATAACACATGAAATACCACCTAGTCTGTTGGCTAAATGGTATTGCAAGTCGCTTCAAGTGGCTTCTTATAGTATCATTTTTTCAATATTATTTTACTAAATATTTTTTATATTTTTAAGGAATAAATGTAAACTTACCGTTTATAAGGACGGGGTTGGCGTGGCACAGGGCGAACAGCGCCACAACTACTACAAACTTAGCTGCCATGTTTAGATCACTATCGTGGAGAGGACACGGCTGAGTGGATGCAGTGAGAGCATTTCTCCGCGCTTATATACTAAGAAACGAGTACCACCACTCCTGCGCAGCTAACCCATACCTGCGAACTTCACCTACTAACTGACACTCATAAATTATGTGATGGCTGGCGATCGATGTGACGCGCAGATGTCGAATGTGATTTTATTAATTGAGGATCATTTTATTAGAACATTAGCGTCGTTTAGTACAGGGAGCAACGACCTCATTGCCACAGCATCCTAGTTTGACATTTATGATCCAAGAAATGGCTTATTTCGTTAGGTTGGCTGTTGCTAAGACTTATAAAAACCTAATAAGGTATATTTTTAACAAATTCCTCAGGAAAAGGTGTCGTAATTTTTGACAGTAATTATACGCGATACATCTCGGGCTTGTTTGAACAGATTCATAGTTCAATGACTGTTTAGACTTGCAGATTCAAACTAATATATATAATATACCTAATAAAATTTCATATAACTTTATCTCATCACACGCTTTTAAAATATGACTGCATTAGAACTTCTTTACTCAATATTTATTTATTTTATTACATTCTTTATTGTACAGTCGACTGCATGACAGTGGTAACACTTCAATTCGAAAACCGCCCTTACTGCTTACGAAATAAAGATGCTGCTAATGTCAGTGTTACCACCGACGTGCGGTCCCCCGTACATACACCAAACGTAGTAGTAGTAGAGCTCCTTTGTCAAAGAGCTCATCCGGGGAAGTACTACCACCGTACCTACTTCTCCGCCGAATAGTGATGCTTGCATTGCTGTGTTTCGGTCTGAAGGGTATGGGTGCCGGTAAAATTACAATCACATGAGACTTTCCATCTTTATGTCTCAGTTTGGCGGACCGACTTACGGTACCATTTAGGCAACAACCTTTTTTTTTTGTTTTTTTGTTTTCGGGTGGAAATCCTCATGGATACCCTCCGTCTGGGGATGGCGGAGGGGTATGTCGGACTCTTACCGACTAAAACCACACGGTGGCCATCCTCTGCACAAAATAGAGGAGCTCCGGGAACTCCATTGGACCGCGCCGGTGCCCCTCTAGTGCTATGCCTTTGGCACAACCCGGGAAAAACATTTTTTTTTTTTTTTTTTTCCCCACAGTAGCACGCGACCACCACGTACTGCTGTCCTCCCCAGGGTCGCTTAACAGACGCCTCGAGTCCCCCAACTCTAAGCGTCCACGATCCCGAAGGTCCCCTGCCAAATGTGGTAGCAGGGGATGCGGCCCTTCGCCCTATTTGGGCCTTGCACCAGGGCGGTTGCCTCCCCGGCGCCTCCTTCTCCGAGTGGGATCGGCCCTCTCCCGATCTCGCTCTGCGGCCTCCTTCTGAAGCATAACATTCTCGCAGAAGGAAGCCATGGCCCTCCAAGCCGTCGGATCTGCCAGCATAGCCGACACTACTGCTGGCAGAGAAAGATCCTGCCCGATCCAGCTGACCAGGTCCCGCCGTTCGGAGCCCCATGCAGGGCACTCCTCCAGCGTATGCTGTGCGGTGTCTTGGTCACACCCACAATGGTGGCAAATTGCCGTGGCTTCGCGTCCGATCCTATTCAGGTACTCACCGAAGCAACCGTGCCCGGTGAATACCTGAGTAAGTCGGTAGGTGATGCGCTCATTCCTCTCCAGCCAGGCCTCAAAGCACGGCAGGACAGCTTCGACCACTCGCTTGTGCGCATACTAGGTGGTATTGCAGTTGTTATGGGCAAAGGCAACCGCTTAACATTAGGTGGGCTTTTAGCTCGTTTTGCTATATAGTATATAATTATATATATAAAAAAACACAAACAAAGACAGTAGTTTACAGAAAGATTATATAAGTACAATGGGCGATCTTATATCACAAGGCAATCTCTTCCAGACAACCTTTGGATGGACTAGAAAAATGGAACCGATCGATCGTAGTTACGGTGTAATAAAAGTAGGTACGTTTCGTAAATAATATACTTAAATATAATAATATAAAGTACATGGCATTAATAATTCTAGGTACAAACCATAGAAGTCTGAATAATGAGGTCATCATCATCATCATCATTTCAGCCGAAAGACGTCCACTGCTGGACATAGGCCTCCCCCAAACATCGCCACAACGACCGGTCCTGTGCCTTCCGCATCCAGCGGATTCCCGCGACCTTCACCAGGTCGTCGGTCCACCTTGTGGGGGGCCTACCCACGCTGCGCCTTCCAGTACGCGGTCGCCACTCCAGAACTTTACTGCCCCATCGGCCATCCGTTCTGCGAGCAATGTGCCCCGCCCACTGCCACTTAAGTTTGGCAATTCTTCGGGCTATGTCGGTTACTTTCGTTCTCCTGCGAATCTCCTCATTTCTGATTCGATCACGCAGGGACACTCCGAGCATAGCCCTCTCCATTGCCCTTTGAGTGACTTTGAGCCTTCTTATCAGGCCCATTGTGAGCGACCACGAATAATGAGGTAATAGAAGCGATAAGGCGCGTGAACTTGACACCGCGTGCAGGGTGTCTCGTAGGACAGTGCGCGAACCATTTGCTTGATCATTAGTGCTGTTTTGGAGCGGACTTACTAAAATTGTATTTTGCAGAAAATTTAACAACGGTTTTTTTTTAACTTAATTTATTTTGCATTGAATGCTAGAGACATGGAGGGCGTAATTGTTTATTTATGTGTTGGTAGCGACAAACCAGGCGACATGTGTTAAAAGACAGTATTAAAAGAAAATCAAAAGACAGTATTAAAAGACGGTATTAAAAGACAGTAGATAACATTTCTATTACCTAATTATTTAGATTTCTATGGGTAGAACTATAGAAAACATACGACTTGTTCTATGGTAGAACTTCACTTAGGAGCTACGAATACTTGTGCTACGCGCATTCGTAGCGGTTTTACTTGATAAGTCCTAAGTGAGCACATAAATATTTGCTTGCGTCGATGGAACCCCACCTAGCTAGATTATCCATGCAGCGACCAACTTGTTTCCGTAAGCGATTAAGCGACTTCCAAATTGGCCACTGCAACTCGCCTCCGGGAGGCAAATGCTCAGTTGGCTCTATAAAAATAAATTAAATAATCATTTATTTCGGACATGACATCCATATAACAACACAGGAAGGTTAGTAACAAACAACAATAACTTAAAACTATGTTAGTAGGTATTACAGTGAGTGAAGAAGAAGTGAGTGAAGGTAGGTAATCACTTTATCTTACCTATCACTCTGTCCACCCAGTGTTTCTGGATTGGACAGTCGTGACGGGCTGCGATCATTTCCAGAATACTGTTGGAGCTGCCGCGCAATCGGGTTATTATTGATGTAGCTTTTTTACGCATTATAGCGTGAAACCCGTCGACTTGCGCACTCGCGAACATATGTGACGCACTGCAATATCGCGGCAACCTCAACAGCATTCTGAAAGCATTATTATATTGCACACGTAGGACGTTGTAGGCTCGTTGCGTGTACTGAACCCACAGGCTGCTAGAGTAAAAAGATTGACAATATGTCAATAAAGTCCGGTTCATCATCCATCAGCATCACGATTTCAACCGAAAGACGTCCACTTCACATAGGCCTCCCCCAAGCATATGTTGGGAGGATATGCCATAATCGCCACGCTTGGCAGGCGGGTTGGCGACCGCAGTTGGTTGGTTAAATACTCAGAGAACGCTGCTGCCCATCCTCTGGTGAATCCCTTAGTCGCATTTTACGACACCCATGAGAAGATATAGGGTTCATACTTCATGGAGGCCTAATTCTATAAAAAAAATGATAAAAAACGCAATTTATGTAGCAACGGCTTTTGGCAGTCTTCGTAAGTATTCCACAAGTAAATCAGTTTTGGATCAGCCAATAATCGATAGTATTAAATTGTAGAATGGCTCTTGGGTTTTCTAATGAATGATGACTATGTTTTTTGTTTATTTGTTATTCAATAATAAAAAAATATCTAGAGGCCTATGTCCAGCACTGGACGTCTTTCGGCTGAAATGATGATGATGATGATGATTATTCAATAATGGACTTGCGTTTGGCCTCCACCTCACCTGGATGTCAAGAGGTCGTGCGGTCGACGATGCACTCTTGCCTGCAACAAAAATCTATACTTATCGGTAAACATAGACGAAACATGACGTATTTGATTCCCGTGCAGAACCGCTGGAAGGAATTTCCTAAAAAAGAACAAGTTTTTAAATAAGTAATTGTGAGTCTTATGCGGCGGCCCATGGTCTCAGATACAACGTAAAAAAGAGTGAACTTATGATCTTTAAGGCGCGCACTAAAACGTATACTTTGCCGGAAGTCACTCTCTGTGGCACTGCTCTGACTGTAGTGTCACAGTTCAAGTATCTGGGACACTGGGTCGACGCGTCCGCAAAAACCGTAGGTCCCTAAAAGACAACAGAGACAAGAATTGAAAGGGAGCGCAGGTCGCTGTCTGTCCGCTGCAATATGTTAGCCCGCAGGTTTGCACGGTGTACAGCACCGGTGAAGGTGACGTTGTTTAAGGCTTACTGCCAGTCCTTTTACACGTGCAACCTGTGGGTGGACTACACCCAGCGGTCATACAGCGACTTGCGTGTCCAGTTTAATAACGCGTTCAGGGTGTTGTTGAGGCTGCACCGATTCTGCAGCGCGTCGGGTATGTTCGCAGACGCGCAAGTTGACGGCTTTCATGCAATCATCCGCAAAAGGTCCGCGTCACTACTCGGCCGCTGGCGCGGCAGCTCCGACATCATCCTGGGCGCGCTGGCTGATAGGTGGGACAGCCCGATGTTCGCCTACTGGATGCAACTCCACAATCAGTTGTAGGCGGGCCTAGGGTAAACTTAACATCAGTTATTTTTTATGTGTGTGTATTTAAATTTTTAATTATTTTCGATGTATGTAAATTTTAATTTTTAATAATTTTTGAATTTTTGATTTGTGTAAATTTTTATTTCAATTTATTTTGTATGTGTGTTAATTTTTATTTATTCTATTTGGTTTATGGGTTCAGATGCCCGAAATAAAGAAATTTTAATTAAATTTTTAATTTATAATAAAGAAAACATAAATTGTAAATTAAATAATTTATGGTACTTCCAATCCAGTGTGTGATTTTTCATCTTTCTTACAATCTGGATACCTCGTTAGTCTAGTGACCACAACCGCGACTGCTAAGCGTGGGGTCCTGGGTTCGATTTCCGGATCGGACAGTGTTATTGAGTATTTTCACTAGGATATTCTCAGTAGCAGCCCGAAGTCCGGATTTGTGCCCGGTTAATAGAAACCTAAAAATAGGTTAATTATATAGATTTCTATGGCTTGTCCTACTAAATGGGATTTATAACGTAACTGACGAAATGTGCACGTACTAAAAGCTCTCTGCCTACCCCTTCACGAAAATACAGGCGTGATGTAATGTTATGTTAACAATCTTATTATTCTCTAAAAACCTGTATTTTTGTCTTATTTGTAAAATATATTATCTTATAAGTATGTATTTACAAAAAAAAAAAGTACATAAGTATTATATCCATTGTCTAGTACCCATAGCACAAGCTCTGCTTAGTTTGGGACTAGATGATGCTGTGTAAAAATGTCCCAAAGATATTTATTTATTTAATTTTATTGCTATGTTTTTATAGTTTTCGTAAAATAGTGTTACAAGTACCTAGGTCTCAAAAGCTTTAGTAAGCTCAACGTTTTTTTATCCTTTCGAGGATTTTAAACAATCAAGTTTTTAAAGAAACTTCCATAAAATTACTATCACCACCTCTGTCTACAATTTCATAGATAACTTGCCTATAGTTATGGATTTTATTATGTAAATATTTATATTATAAACATGGTAATCAATGTCAAGACTTCGGGAAACAACTATTAAGTCGCGTTCCTCTATAGAACCCTGGCAAAACTAGTGCCTGTTGATGTATAGAACCCTGGCAAAACTAGTGCCTGTTGATTTATAGAACCCTGGCAAAACTAGTGCCTGTTGATTTATAGAACCCTGGCAAAACTAGTGCCTGTTGATTTATAGAACCCTGGCAAAACTAGTACCTGTTGATTTATAGAACCCTGGCAAAACTAGTGCCTGTTGATTTATAGAACCCTGGCAAAACTAGTGCCTGTTGATTTATAGAACCCTGGCAAAACTAGTGCCTGTTGATTTAGGCAACACATCCTGTTCTATTCTCCAACAATTTTCATATAATCATGACCAAAATAAAATATACAGCCGTTTGCTCGCTCAATTTATTTTGCTGAATGGCTCTTTACATTAGGTAGTTACGTCTTTTTCCCTACAATTTTTCTTGGCTTGAGTACCCGGGGCACAGATAATATAATACTATACTACCCGGGGGTACCCATTATTAATAAAAAACTGCTTGATAAAAGCGTAATACTTCTACTAAAATAGTTTTGTCTGAAAGTACGTAAAACTTAGTACAGTCGACAGCATGACAGTGGTAACACTTCAATTTGAAAACCACCCTTACTGCTTACGAAATAAAGATGCTGCTAATGTCAAAGTGTTACCACCGACGTGCAGTCGACCATACTTATAGGATTTTGTTTGGATGCTTATTTTGTTCTTGTTTAACTCACCAGGTATGTAAGTATTACTATACACCGTGTTATTGAAATAAAAAACCTCTTAAGGGGTCATTGTACTGATCAGTATGAACAACTTTACTATGGGACCAACACTGAAATCGCAAAAAATACTGTGTTGAGCTGTTCCTTATATTTTATCGATCAGTGAACACAAATTTAGGGAACAGCTGATATTTTTTCGCGATTTCAGGGTTGGTCCCATAGTAAAAGTTGTTCATACTGATGAGTACAATGACCCCTTAAGAGGTTTTCAGTTATTTCAATAACACGTTGTATACGCGAAGCCGCGGGCAAAGTCTGGTAGATGAAAAAGATATAAATTGGGAAAAATTCGCTCACGAGCTTTCGCTGTAGTTGTATATAGAAAAAGTGCGAAAAACGGCCACTTTTGGCACTTTTTCCATCTACAACTACAGCGAACTATATTTTACAGAGTTAATAGTTTCTGATTAAACTACTGTACCTGTACTTCAATTGCTAAATATATATATATATATTTTTTTTTGTTTTTTTTTTTTATAGTATAGGATGGTGAAACTAGCTAAAGGCCCACCTGATGTTAAGCGGTTACTTTTGCCCATAACAACTTCAATACCACCTAGGCAGTTGCATAAATGGTACTGCAAGTCGGTTCGCCAAACTGAGACATGAAGTTGGAAAGTCTCATGTGATTGTAATTTCACCGGCACCCGCACCCTTCAGACCGAAACACAGCAATGCAAGCATCACTATTTGGCGGAGAAGTAGGCACGGTGGTAGTGCTTCCCCGGACGAACTCTTTCACAAAGGAGCTCTACTACTACAAAAAAAAATAGATGATTAAAAGATTTTTTTAGAAATATCTGTAAAGACGATTGTCATCTTAGTCTACCTGCGACCACGAAATGCTGCAAAGCTTTCGAAACGTCAGGAAAAGCAATTTAAATAGTATACGCGATTTAATCGAGTTAAACTTTGTTTTATTATAATGTGTATGTGATCGCGAAAACCTAAGAAGTTGGTATGATTTACTTTAATTTTTTTTTGACATTAATATTTTTGTTTTGTTCTCACACAAAGTTTTCCAAATTAAGTAACAATCAAACCTTAGAGTAACATATCTGTGAATCAAACATTGTACCACTTATTATTTTAAAAGAGTATTATATCCGTTTCTTCTTGGGTTTTTTGCCAGCTCATATCCATAGGACCAACGATTCATAATTAACGTTTTGAAAGTGCATGTAAATTCTTATTTAAAGGTTAATGCTACAGGGTAGCCCGCGAAATTCAAAATTTTTGGCGTTTTTTGCAAATTGTAGCTTTATTTCGCGTTGTATATCGGTCAAAATATGATTGGCGGAAATAACAACAATATATCTACTGAATAATACTCATGAAAAATATAAACCTAGCTCTATAAGCTGTACAAGCTTGATAATATTAATTTACAATCAAATTATCGATTTCTTAGCTTGCACAGCTTATAGAGCTAGTTTAATATTTTTCATGAGTATTATTCAGTAGATATATTGTTATTATTTCCGCCAATCATATTTTGACCAAAATACAACGCGAAACAAAGCTACGATTTGCAAAAAACACCAACAAATTGAATTTCGCGGGCTACCGTGTAGCATTCACCTTAAATATAAACTTTTGATTTTGACTATACAGGACTATACTGGAAGGCGCAGCGTGACCCGGTCACGGGAATCCGCTGGATGCGGAAAACGCAGGACCGGTCGTTGTGGCGATGCTTGTGGGAGGCCTATGTCCAGCAGTGGACGTCTTTCGGCTGAAATGATGATGATGATGATATAGGAACATGGGTATTGTGGATCCTCCAGGTGGATGGTTTTGAAAGGATTCTCCAGGTTGCTTTGAATATCAATAACTGTTCTGTACTCATCATATTCAAATAAGTGATTGGTTTTCCATTCTTTACACATGAAAAATATGATAGTTTCATATGGGTTTTGTGGCATTAAAAAAACAATGGATAGTTTTGAAAGAATTTCATTTATTTATGGTATTCATTTTGTTGCGTCATTTTGTAGGACGAAACTCAAATGTGATAAATTAAATAAATAAGTTAAAATAAATTACTTAATACAGTCGTGCGCTTCGCAAATACATCAAGACAAGTTTTCGGTGTTTCCGGAAGTCGTCGTGATGTGGTTGCTTACAAGTGCAGATGAAACCGTTTGTCTCACTTGTTCAAACAGCTAGAGCATTGGCGCGCGCGGAGCCGATGCCAGATGAGTGCGCCTGGGAGTTGGTCACCCTGTAGGCGGTGTTCACGCCCTGAGTCCTGGCAGAGGACACCGCGTTGCCGAAGCCGTTGGTGTGGGCGTCAGCAGACGTCCTTGAGCCACCGTAGCCGTGAACGTCGGCGGTGGACCTGGCGTTGCTGTACCCAGAGTTGGTGTTGGCGGATGACAAAGCTGATCCATAGTGGTTGTTGGCAGCAGACTTAGCCGCTCCATATCCAGCGTAGCCGTTGACGTTAGCGTTAGCGTTGGCAGAACCAGCACCGTTGGAGTTGGCGGAGGACTGGGCGATGCCGTGACCAGCGGAGTGAGTGTCGGCGATGGACTTGGCGGAGCCGTAGCCATTCACGTCAGCGTTCGCGTTGGCCGAGCCATAGCCATGAGTGTGGGCAGCAGACTTAGCAGCACCGTAGCCAGAGTTAGTATTGGCATATTTGTGAGCGCCGGCGGGACCATCGTACAATGTGCCAAAACGCCAAGAGATGGTTCTTCCGTGGCCGACCTTAGCCGAGGAGGCAGCGTTTCCCGAACCGATCACGTTTGCGTTTGAGGAGACAACTCCCTGGATAGGACCACTTGGAGTGTAGCTTGTATGGAAGAAGGGAGTCTTGGCTTCGATGATGGTGGGTTGTTCTTCTTGAATGGTAACTGCGGGGGCAACAGGGTACACAACGCCAACGAAGTCGTTTGTTTGAGCAGAAGATGCGGCAGAACCCTGACCAACAATTTTGGCAGAAGTGCTAGCGGAGTCGTAGCCAGAGTTGGCGTTGGAATCGGCAGATCCAAAACCGGAGCCGGAAGTCTTAGCGTTGGATGAGGTCGCTCTGTAACCGCTGAAACCTCCCTGAGTCTTAGCAGAGGACACTGCTTCACCAGCACCGTTGGAGGTCGCGGAGGACACAGAGGAGTCAGAACCACCGTTCATAACAGCGGATGACTGTGCAATGATGGCGCTGGGGATCTCGTATGCTACTTCGGTGGGGGTAGCGAAGTTCTGCTCATAAGTGATGACAGTTGCGGGAGCCGGGATGGGGTAGTAACCTCCGTTGTGTGCTTGAGCGACGGCTTTAGCTCCGCCGTAAGCGTTCTCGTCTGAGTACGCCTGCGCGATGGCCTGTCCGGGGTAGTAGTATCCATCGCGGGCCAGCTGACTGCCGTCTTTGGAACTGCTGTACGCCTGGGCGGCACCTCCGTTGACGTTAGCTTGTGCTGTGCTCACACCACCACCGTTGCTGTACGCTTTACCGATGGATAAGGCACGTCCATCACGGTATAGGACACCTGGGGGTCAGGAAAAACCGGTATTAGTTTTAAGAGAAAATGAGGCGGGTTTTATAAAAAGAACAAGTGAGTAAAACAATCTAGACAGTAATAAAAAAAGGCTTATTAGGATCACTTTTCAAATAATAATTTTCAAAATTGTATGAGTAATTAAATTGCGAACTTACCGTTTATAAGGACGGGGTTGGCTTGGCACAGGGCGAACAGCGCCAAAGCTACTACAAACTTAGCTGCCATGTTTAGATCACTATCGTGGAGAGGACACGGCTGAGTGGATGCAGTGAGAGCATTTCTCCGCGCTTATATACTAAGAAACGAGTACCACCACTCCTGCGCAGCTAACCCATACCTACGAACTTCACCTACTAACTGACGCTCATAAATTATGGCGATCGATGTGACGCGCGGATATCGAATGTGATTTTATTAATTAAGGAATATTTTATTAGAACATTAGCGTCGTTAAGTACAGGGAGCAACGACCTCGTCCTTGCTTGAATTAGGTGTGTAAGATGTAGCTTTTTTTATTATTTGCGGAAATTGAAAATGGACCGTGTTCTTTTGTTCCTAGAGACTAAAGCGTTCGTCAAACTTAAAATATGAGTTTGGATCATAAATAAAATTAGACCCGGTTAGTACATGTATGAAATGATTAGCTTATTAATTTACAGTTGAATTGAATAGGTACCATAGGTATAGTTTTATTCACCAGATGATACTGTTGTATGACTATTTAAACGGGATGCAGTAAACAATGTCGTGATAGACTGTAAACCCCAGAAATTAACACTTATTAAATGAAACTGCATATTATTATCTGCATAATGAAAAAAATACTTAATAAATTTTTTTATTTTTTTTGGGACATTTTTTACACAGACCTTCTAGTCCCAAACTAAGCAGAGCTTGTGCTATGGGTTCTAGACAATGGATATAATACTTATATTTTTTTTTTTGTAAATACATACTTATAATACATATGAAACACCCAGACCAACACAAGTAATAAGTACTAAAAACATGTGACAAAAGAAGCAAGGCGTGATTATTCGAGATTGTTTTACCTCTGTAACAAATTAGATTTTAGATCAAGATTAAATAAATTGTTCTTCTTTATTATTTACAGAAGCCGCTTATTGGCCGCGACGGATGATTAGTACAGACTAATTATCCGTCGCGGCATACTTTAGTTGTTAATCTGAGCCTACAGTGGTCATGTTACGCGTGCTGGAGCAGATATTTACAGGAGTTTACAGGCTTATGGCGGACTGTGGACTATCAAATTGTTATTATAACTTATATTGTAACATAAACGTTATTATAACATAAAGTTTCTTATGACTCTCCTATTCTTCATGTTCCCTCTGAGAAAAATCTGATTCAGTCAAGTGTTTCAGCAGAAATTAGAAAAAAAAACTATTAAAAAAAACTGAATACGTGTGAAAGTTTATGAAGATGTTTGGATATTTGTTACTGAATCACGCTGTAAGGGCTGAACGGATATGGATAAAATTTGGCATACAGATAGAACATAACCCGGATTAACATATAGGCTACTTTTTATCCCGGGAAGATGAACAGTTCCCGAGGGTGCGCGATAAACGACATATACCAACCATAGACCGCCAATGTACCCTTATTTTACATGTTAGTCCTAAGTTTAATAATGTTATTGGTGTACAATAAAGAATATTCTATCTATCTATCTATCTACACGGGTGAAGCTGCGGGCATAATAAGCTAGTTAGAAATAAATTATAAATTCTAATATTTTTTTGCTGGTTAGTCGGTGATGAAGTCACTTCTTATTGAAGTTACATCACCCACAAAAAGCAGGTAATATGCCGCTTTTGATCAATTATATTATTACATCAGTATCCTGTTAATTGAACGGAAATTAAGGGTGAAGCGTAAATTCGTTTTAATTACATCTATCGACAGTAATTATGATGTGGTTTAATCCATTGCCAAGGCCATGAACCACATGCTTAAAATCCGTGACGATGGGAATCAAAACATAATTTAAAATAATAATCGCTTCATAATCCGGAAAAAATTGTTTGATTTCGATTATTAATAATCTGCCTATAAAAATAATACGTTGATGAAATCATTATTCTCATCAAACGATTCAGTTCATCTAAATAAAGTTTCTTTTATAATTAATGTTTTTTTTTCTAACGTCCGATAGTCGTAAATAAAACTAGTGTGACAAGCTCAACAGGATTTTATTTTGATCGCTGTCAACAAGTGTCACTTTCTAGCGTTAGGCCATTTCTACAACAATAATTGGCATAGGTAATTATCTAATTTTATTCCCAAGTGAAGTGTTTAATAAAGCATTTTATTAGATTAAAATGTTAGCGCAATTTATGCATATTTACCGATGTACTGACGACCTGGGCCCTAATTCACGTAATTTTTGCAAGTGACAGTTGCAGTGACGCTGCAGTTCGTTTCTGACAGCGATCGCCGTAGATAAGAGAATACAAAAAGCATTGTTTTGATCGAAACTTAAACAACTGCACTGTAACTGCACTTCTTTAGTTACGTGAATTGGCCTACTGAAGAAGTTACAATTTTCTGGGGCTGACCGAAGGTGGCAGGCGGAGGACCGACCAGTCAAAGCCCCGTGACGGTGGTGGCGGGTGGTGTCCCGCGCGCCCAGTCAAGAGGAGGGTGCGGCCGATGTAAATGTCGCATGGGGAGAAGGCTCCGCTACTAGTAGCGAGCCGGGACCTGCCGGGGATGGTTGGGCGAATACAAAATTTCTCACGCCCCCGACCAAGGGTCGTTAGAGGAACACCGTGGTGACTTCCCCACGAAAAAAAAGGCCGAGGACCGCGTGCTGTGGCGCCATTTGGGGTAGGCCTAAGTCCAGCTGTGGACTGCGATAGGCTGAGTTGATGCTTAGTTTGGTTCTCGCGTAATAATTCATGAAAAAGTTTAGGAAAAACACAGTGATAGTTTAATGGCGGAACGTTTGCCTTCCATGCAGGAGGGTCTGAGTTCGTATACGGCTCACACATCTGACTCGTTGTTCATAGTATAGAATGGCGAAACGAGCTAAAGGTCCACATGATGTGTACCTTTGCCCATAACAACTGCAACATCACCTAGGCTGTTGCCTAAATGGTACCGCAAGTCGGTTCGCCAAACTGAGGCATGAAGATGGAAAGTCTCATGTGATTGTAATTTTACCGGCACCCGTACCCTTCAGACCGAAACACAGCAATGCAAGCATCACTATTTGGCGGAGAAGTAGGTACGGTGGTACTTCCCAGGACGAGCTCTTTCACAACGGAGCTCTACTACTGCTTAAAATTATAATTAGCTCCTGGTTAGTTTGTTGACATTAATGACAGTTGTAAAACAAAAGTGGTTTATGATCTTTGCATAAACTACTTGACTTGATTTCAGTTTACGACTCTAGAATAACTGCATTATTTTGTATTCCTCAATCAATAAAGTTAATATATTATTTAAGATGTTAATTCACAAATATTAGTATTTGTAACTATCTGACGCCCGTGGCTTCGCTCCTGTGCGGCTCAGAATTTGATTATCACTTGCTTTAATAAGGAAAACTTCGTGAGGAAACCTTCACACCTGAGAGTGATCTATCAATTCCGCTTTCAGAACCATACGATAATCATTTGTCGACCGATTCGGTTTGTTATCTCTTTTTCTCTCGTTGCGTGAATCATCAGACGAAACGGGATAACAAACCGAATTGGTCGACAACTGGTTATCGTGTGGTTCTGAATCGGGGGGCTGGTTAGAATGGAAGCCGACCTCAAAATAGTTGGGAAAAGGCTCGGAGGACGATGATGATTGTCGTGGTAGTAGACGTGTTTAAAAACTTCTTTTCCGAATTTGTCTAACTAGATAAACAACTATCCATTGCAGATCTTAATCGTACAAAAACATTATTTGTAATTTTTTCGTTAATGATAAAATCTGATTCTAAATTCTGTATCGTTTGTCTTTAAAGTAGGCTCTTTGAAAAGTTGTTTTGTTATTCAAGATTAGGGTCGTTGAATTATAGTAGGTATTGCAAGTTATTTATGGTTAGTTTTTTATTTTTTATACTGACAGAGGAGAAAGGAAGACAGTGCCTGTTGCTAGCTAATCTACTGTCTAAAAGATAACTGGCCACTTGTACTTCTATGTGATTAATTGAAGTGGAAGTCACGACCAAGTTTCGGTGGCATTGTTCTTGTATTGTTTCTTTTTTCTTGCACTCGTTTGTTTTTTCATATATTTAACAGGCAGGTTGTCTCCTGACCCTGACATAGTTCTTTTTTTACGTATAGGATAGCGAATCGAGCTAAAGATCCACCTGATGTTAAGCCCATAAAAACTGCAATACCACCTAGGCTGTTGCCTAAATGGTACCGCAAGTCGGTTCACCAAACTGAGACATGAAGATGGAAAGTCTCATGTGATTGTAATTTCACCGGCACCCGCACCCTTCAGACCGTAACACAGGAATGTAAGCGTCACTATTTGGCGTAGAAGTAGGTACGGTGGTAGTACTTCCCCGGACGAGCTCTTTCACAAAGGAGCTCTACTACTACTAAAATTATATAACCTCACGCCTTTATTTCCCCGAAGGTTTAGGCTGAGGTGTATATATAAATCCACCGAAATTTTGCCAGGTTATAAGTCTCATGTAATAGGGAGCGAGCCTATTGCAAGTTTAAAGCAAGTGATAATCAAATCCCGATCCGCACATGGTTTCGAACAGTCAAAGGTGCTAGCCGAATATTTACATAAGTATATTATTTTTATGGATGGCGAAACGAGCTAAAGGAGTTGTTATACGGTTACCTTTGCCCATAACAACTGCAATACCACCTAGGCTGTTGCCTAAATGGTACCGCAAGTCGGTTCACCAAACTGAGACATGAAGATGGAAAGTCTCGCGTGATTTTAATTTGACCGTACCTATGTATGACTCATCACATCTCTAAATTCGTATCTTCTTCGGGTTAGATGAACTTAGGCTATCCTTAAAAATCTAGATTATCGATAATAAAATTAAATGTCACAATAACTTAGAAGTTAGAACTTTATCTGCTTTATATTAAAAAGCCATATTTCGGAAATTCCAAATCTATAGAAATTCTATCGCTAGAGAATATGATGTGCAGTAGGTAATATTATAATTTTGGACAACAGTGCTATTACGTGAAAATGATTTTATGATTTTATTGGGTTTATAAAATATAGGAGGCTGTTAATAAAACTGCTGCAGAGAACAAGAATTGAAATTTATTGGATAAGCGATGCCAGCAGAGATTTGAGCCCACAGAAATAGAGTAGAATGGTTGTAATGTGTTGTGGTACCGGAACACTTAGTACGCGGGTCTGACTCGCACTTGGCCGGTTTTTTTTCTTACTTCTATTTCTCTTCTTGGCATTTTACGATCACACCACGTGAATTAAGCTTGCGGCAAGCTGATTAACATAACACATAACATCACGCCTGTATTTCCTCGAAGGGGTAGGCAGAGGTGTATAGTACACCCACATTTCGCTAGTTATGTTATAAGTCCCATGCAACAAGGGGCGAGTCTATTGCCACTAACCGGGCATAAATCCAGACTCCGGGCTGCTACTGAGATTTCCTAATAAGAATAGCCTGAGTCTGTATAAAGATAAAAAAAATATATTTATTGATTTATTTATTTGCAGAATATCAAGTTATATCCTATAAAACAATTACAAGCGTATTTTTTTTAAATCTTTATTTATTTATGGAGGGTTTGATCTAAAAGAACATGTCACTCGCATAGGTAAACTCAGTAAATATCTACGCTGTACGCAGTACGATGTGCGTAGTCGTATTTTTTCGATAGCCAATCTCTTTTTAGCACCTTCACATGTATAAGAATTAAATTTTAATACCCAAATTTTCACTTAGAAACATAGCGAGGGTTTGAGAATAAATCCAGAACGACTCTGAAAAAAGTCATCGGTGGCATTGTAAATGGGTGGAAATACCTGCAAATTGTTTTGGTGGTTTTGCAAGCATCGTTTTCGACACACGGAGGGAATTTGTTTACAAATATAAATAAATAAATTTGGTACTGATTTTTTTATTGATTCGTGTTCAGTATCAGTTGTTAGTCACCTCCTTAAATATGGCACGAATACAGATCAAAATTTGTAAGGCCGTGAAACGTAGCTGTCGTCAACCTTCGTGGTGTGAAAATGACATCATCGGTGCAACGTACCAAGTTGACGGAGTAACTGTATTAAGTGAATTATTGCAGTCCATGCTTTGAACTTGAACTTGACCGAGCTTTGACTAGCGTGGGTATTTTATTTCTGACGTAAGCAATGTTATAATCTGTCTTTATAGAAATGACTTGATTAACGAATACCTTCTAGTAGTAACTTGATGTCACAGATATAGTAAAAAATATAGACTAACCCCCAGTTCCTGGAAGGCTGATCAATTTGATCTATTGCCAAATCTAATGTCAGCTCCTGTGATTGGCCGGAAAAATTTTAACAACCAATCACATCGCTTGACCTGAGATTTGACAGCTGATTAGTTAGTCATCGTTGATCAGCCTTTCGGAAAATGGGGGTAAGTGCTGCGAACAATCACAGTAATGAAAAAAAAAACTGTACTCATTTGTATACAACCAGCGCTCACGCACACACTATGCAATTGAAGGATATTTGCTTTCGCGATGCTTACTGGACGTTGCCACGACATGTGTACTGAGAGTGGTGAGCACGGTTTGAGGTGCATGTGTGTGCGTGAGTGCTGGTTGTACACAAAGGAGCACGTTTTTTTGGCTTCACTATGATTTTGCAGCACTTCGTCTATACAACGCGTTATTGAAATAACTGAAAACTCATCAGTATGAACAATTATTACTATCGGACCAACCCTGAATTCGCGAAAAAGTCACCTGTTCCCCTACATTTGTGTTCACATAAACCAACAAAATTTAGGGATCAGCAGTTTTTTTTTCTCGAAATACTGTAACCCAGAGTCTATTATTTTGCCAATGTGTTAATAGGTGTTTAATTTTATAAATAAAAAAATCACTTTTGATATCAGTTCAACTGGTTTTTTTTTTTTTTATGGTATTCCTATACCATAAAAAAACTAAAACGAAAATACGAAACGAGCTAAAGGCTGATGTTAAGCGGTTACCTTTGCCCTTAACAACTTCAATACCACCTAGGCTGTTGCCTAAATGGTACCGCAAGTCGGTTCGCCAAACTGAGTTATGAAGATGGAAAGTCTCATGTGATTGTAATTTCACCGGCAGCCGTACCCTTCAGACCGAAACACAGCAATGCAAGCATCACTATTTGGCGGAGAAGTAGGTACGGTGGTAGTACTTCCCCGGACGAGCTCTTTCACAAAGGAGCTCTACTACTTCTGAAAATTCTACTAAACTAAAGTCGTAATTAACAAAACACCCAGTCGCCAGGGTACCTGAACAAAATTGGCTCAGCATGCGTTTTCTTTGTAGTACCTCTAAAGTTAACGATAAATAACCAATAGAGTCACAAAAGTTTTGTGACAAAACCAAACACATACATTCTGATTGTTTCATTTATGTATTTTTGTGCTTTATAAAAAGGGCCCCAAAACTGTGGGCCCAAGGGCCCCTGCATGGCTTAAGATGGCCGTCTCTTTCATTTCTATTGCAAGGGATTATATTATAATTTTATATTTTCCGTATGGTGCCGGACGTAACGAATTGCACCACCCTATATCTTCTCATGGGTGTCGTAAAAGGCGACTAAGGGATTTACCAGAGTATGGGCAGCAGCGTTCTCTGAGTATTTAACCAACCAACTGCGATCGCCAACCCGCCTGCCCAGCGTGGCGATTATGGCATATCCCCCCTTTTTGGAGGAGGCCTATGTCCAGCAGTGGACGACTTTTGGCTGAAATAATAATGATGATGATATAATTTTAATTTTTTTAAACGTTCACAACACAAGCTTTCAAGATATTGAGTAGACACGAGAGCTGGACCACACTATTGCCAGGAAACAACAAGAAAACAGCTGATTTCTGACTAACTTTCGCTACATTATAATTAATTGTTTATTCAGTCTAGTTAGCCTGTCAAGTCTTATCAGAACTTTCCCTGTCACCACGAGCATGTCCACTTATTAATTTTGACTGCTTTTTTTTCAAGTGCTACATTATAGATTTAAATAAACAATAGGTAAGTATAGCTCGGACGAATAAAAAATTCGTCCAAGAGGTATAGTTTGTCGTTTAAGAAATTTTATAAGAAAAGAGAGCGAGAGAGAAAAGATGGATGGATTGTGTGAAAGATGATATGGATAATAAATTAATAGTTTAAAAACACTAGAAAAACACGCTTCAAAGTCCATTACGTGGCCTTTCTCACCAGTGCAATGACGACTATGATACGATATTCCATCTTGGAATGCCTGTGCCTATCTTCCGGCTTCATCATCAGACCTTGGAACCTAATCGAAGTCAAAGTTAATTACAAGACTTTTCTAAGAAATCCAAAACAGCTATGAGACGATTTTCCATCATGAAGTTCCAGTTCATATCTTCCGGCTCCATCATCAGATCAGTTCGACAGTACCATATTATTGTACTGTCATCAGAACTACATACAGCTGCCAATTTTCATTACGCTACGACACTTGGAAGATGGTTAAATTAGTTACCTTAGATTCCATTACATACTTAGTTACATACAGGTCGACCTAATAAAAGCGTGAAAAGAAAGTGAACACGGAGATGACGGCTGATAGAGATGTATGGAAGGAAAAGACATGCGGTGCCGACCCCAAATAAATTGGGATAAGGGCAGGAGGATGATGAGTTTCTCATTTAAGGAAAAGTGTGTAAGTACATAATATAGCATAAAACACAGAGCAATGAACGGGATCAGATGTGACGTGGTTAAATTTGATTGATATTATTTAAATTATTAAACGGTGTAGCGTGTAATTACGATTAGTCATATTAAGTGCCGGTATTAATTGAACTTAAGTATGGTTTTTTACTGTACCATTAATAACTATAATATGAGTAGAGTAGGTATCGTTGTGATATGTACGTAGTTGTATCGATGACGAATTGGATGTCATGAAAACAGAAGCTATACCAAACTCATTCTTAGTTTATAATAAATCTCTTAAGGGGTCATTGTACTCATCATTATGAACAATAACTAAAAAAACTGTTGTTCCCTATATTTTGTCGATTTTATGAACCCAAATGTAGGGATGAGCTAATTTTTTTTTCGCGATTTCAGGTTCGGCCCCATAGTAAAAGTTGTTTATAATGAGTGCAATGAACCCTTAAGAGTTTTAGTATAGAAAAAAAACCTATTGATCCTGGCATCGCTTTTTACGTTACTAAGACAAATAATGAGGTAGGTAGAGATCGATTCTTTAACGATTCTATTTATAACGGAACTGTCTGTCGTTTCAATCCACTTTTTCTGAACCTGTGCATCTTTTCAAGCTCTTTAAGCCTCAGCCTTTTTGATCTTTTTAAGCCTCAGCTACTAACACCCCATTCCAAATACGAAGTCAGGTATGACAGCTGATGTATATTTTCATGATATCTTACTAATTTAGAAATTGTATGATATTTTGTGATGATATTAGTTTATTAAATAATGATTTATCACCGTAAACACCGATTTTATTTTTACAATTTACGTTTCCATTATGTGCAGAGTAACGTCAAACTATTATCTTATCTGTGGTAACGTTCTATAGAACTGTCAAATGGGTCTTCGTATTTGGAATAGGGCAATGATAATTTAAATATTATTGGAATAGGATATAGGTTTTTCATGTCAACCACTAATCATTTAATTTAAGTTGTATCCTTAGTTTAGTAGATTATTTCGAACATTGACCGCTTCATAACAAACAAACAGCCTAAGGATAAATATTTTGTTCTCTCAGTCTCTGCCCTAAACTACACTGTAATTATGTAAATAAAACGCACAAGATCTTCAAATTCTTATACATCGTCGTGACATCGATTAATTACAGTCCGGTCGGTTCTAGTATCGAGACCGGACATCAAGTCCGTTGGTATATACCGGTTACACCGCACTACTTCGCCTTGAACTTGATTTATAGCTGTAATCGATTCGGCGATTATTTTAATTCGTAATCGCGAAAGTAAGCGAGTCACTTGAAAGTTCTTTTTAGAGGTTACCTATGCTATTTTGGGCGTGTTTGCAATTTATTGTAGGCAATATAAAAGTCTTGGTTTTTTATTATAGTTGTCAATTTCTCATAGGTGTGGTTTGTCACAAATAATGTTATTAGCCGCCGTAGGCCGTAGGTCAAGGTTTTTCTTGTTTTGTTTGTTTCCTGGAAATTGATTTTAATGATTAGAAGACAACTTAAATCTTTTTGGAATCTTCTTAATATTACCTACTTGGGAGGTTCCATGAAATGTCTTGTTTTAGTTTAAGATATTTTTTTGATTATGATTGATTGAAACCGCTCCGAGCCTAATTAATTCTAGGATGTTTGTTTAAACAAAACAATACAAAACAACAACAAAACAATAGACATAGACATATGTCTATTCCGGATGGTGATATATCATCAAAATAAGTAAGTAGATCATTATGACTGCCTCGTTGGTGTAGTGGTCGCAAACGCGACAGCTGAGCGTGGGGTCCTGGGTTCGATTCCCGGATTATTAGGATTTTTCTGTCATCATTTCTCAGTAGCAGCCCGGAGTCAGGAAGTTGGCGGTGCATACACCCCCGTGTCTCGGAGAGCACGTAAAGCCGTCGGTGTCACGCATGCGACCATTAGACAAACGAGGGCGTAAAAAAAAAGATAATTTATGTACCGGGAAGTGACTCTTTATCCCGGAAAACTGTACGGTTCCTGTAGTATATATCTAAAGGTCCATTCTTTCATCATATTTTCCAAAAGAACAATGTTTTATAATTTTTAGTTTTATTTTGTTAGCTGTATAATATTTTACATCTTTCTGGTAATACTTGGAAAAAACTACTGAAAAAGAAAACTGAAAAGACCAAAAAGGTTTCTGACAGCGGTGGGATTCGAACCCACGCCCTTTCGGACTGGTGCCTAAAACCAGCGCCTTAGACCACTCGGCCACGCTGCCGTTATATGTGGCTGTAGAAATTATCAATCGTTATCGAAAGAATGTGCAACGTGACGTCAATGACCTTGAATACATTAGTGACGCATTGTTCACGTACATTACTAAAGTTTAGTGCACACTTGAGGGATTTTCTTGGTTTTATTTTGTAATTTAACGCGCAATTAAATTAATAGCTAAACAATGACGTCATATTTACGCTGTATGTCACTTGAACTTGAAATTAGTCTCGTTCTGTAAGAAGTTTGTGTTATTCATGAGTCTTTTGACCATTTTACGCTATTATAAATATGTACATAGGTACCTACTCATAGTTTCAGTTTTGGCCCTAGCTTCAACCAGGCTAGAGCAAGAATTTGTCTATCTTAGGAATGTGCCATAATGTAATTTTTTTATGTACCTATACCTACATAAGTAGGTAGGTATAAATGCATCATTAGATTCTGTCGTCATTAAATGTCATCTAATTATACTCTCTTTATGTTTGCAGTGCCAAAATCTATTTCAATAATTCTTTCGCACTGCATTGCTCGTGTCTACTAATAGTTTACTCTGTACGCTACAGACTTATTAAAAAACATAGACGAAGTGCTGCGAACAATCATAGTGAAGCCAACAAAACCGTGCTCCTTGGTGTACAAAACAAACCAGCGCTCACGCACATACATGCACCTCAAACCGGGATCACCCCTCCTCCCGCATACACATATCGCGGCATCGTCCAGTAAGCATCGCGAAAACAAATATCCTTCAGGTGCATGGTGTGTACTTACGTGAGCGCTAGTTGTAGGTACACGAAGGAGCACGGTTTGTGCGCAGTACTTCGTCTATATTTTTTACTCTGTCTGTGCTGTATATATATAGATTATTGTATAATAAGTAGGTACTGGAGATACAATATTGCCTGTAGTAGGTACCTTTTGTGTCCTTATTTACTTTTGTTCATCTAGTTGTTGTTTTCTGTATGTTGCTAGCTTAATAATTTAATTGTTTTCTTTGGAGAAAAATCATAGTGATATCAGTTTTTTTTTACTGTGAAATATCTCTTGTTTAAGGTAACTAGCGCCATCTGTTGTGTTCAAGGCGAACTTCTGTGTCCATTACAGAGCCATTTCATGGGGTAATTTTAACTGAGGGTTAAGTAATTGCTTCATCATCATTTCAGCCTAAAGACGTTCCCAAGCATGTTGGGGGATATGCCATAATCGCCACGCTTGGCAGGCAGGTTGCCGATCGCAGTTGGTTGGTTAAGTACTCAGAGAACGCTGCTGCCCATCCTCTGGTGAATCCCAGTCGCCTTTTACGACACCCATGAGAAGAGATAGAGTGGTGCAATTCTTTATGTCCGGCACAACACGGAACTATCAGAAATGCGTAGTCATATTTAAGAGATGATGTAAGAGCTCATTTAAGAGCTCATTCAGAGCATAGCATAGAACAACTTTTAGTATAGGACCAACAACGAAATCGCAATAAAAACAACTGTTCCCTACAAAATCATCTATGTCGCTCCACAAAATATACATTTTCAGCTATTTTTTTCGCTTTTTCCAGCTTGACCCCGTAGTCAAACTTATTCGATAGCATTCCCTGAATGATATCTTAAAATTAGCGATGGGCATTGAATCAACGAACCGCTTTTTAAAACAGCTTTTTCATCAGACACGAATTAACCGTTTTCCATTGTTCGAAAAGCGGGTCAATTTTTTTTTAATGTATTTGATAAACGAATTTCAAACCTGTTAAATATATAGCTTTTTCAGCCTGTTATTTGTCGGAACAAAATGGTTACATTACATTGACACGAAAACCGTCAACGTCCCATCGCTACTTAAAATTTGACCACGTATTTCTCATACACGTTATATTAAGGACATTCAACTATTTAAATTCTGATAACTAAAATGGTTTAATGTATTGAACAAAAATGTCGCACCAAGAGGAAAATATGGCCGCGGAAATAAATAAATATGTTAGGGAAAAAGAATAAATAACACAAAGATTGTTCATAATATCCTGTATATTTACCTAAGTGTAAAGGAGAATTATTTACAAGGTGGACATCGATAATTATGTATATTCTTAACCTAGACTCCTTACATTACAATTTAAAAAAAACATGAAATTTAAAAATAAGAAAACAAAACTTTTGAAAGCATAAAATCAAATGGATTGTTAGCTGCCATATACATTAATTTGATTAGCCTCTTTTTATTAAAACATGAAGATGTTTAAGAAAAAATACATTAAAATAAGCCTTTTTGAACCAAACATTTATTTTTAAGGACTAGTTACATTATTGGCCAGTAATAAAATGCCATTTCAAGTTGTTAAAAGATATGAATTCAGGCTTATTTACTTCACGTAAGAAACGTTGGCATGAACATAGAAAATAATTTGAACGCAGTTAAAATAACTTCATATAACGGTTATTATAATCAAAATTATTATTTAACAAATTAATTTATGTATTTTTATGAACAGCTTAGGATTATAGTGTACATTTCAGCACCTTTTATTTAAACGGATTACATGTTAAAGCATTTTGCTCTTTAGTTTATTTAGGCGTTTGTAATTGAAATCATTTAGTTCTGTTACGTACGTAACACGTTATGTAACGTTACGTAACGTGTTATGTACATAATTATTATCAAGAAAATAAACATTCTTGCAAGTTTTTTTTATTTTATTAAAGTAAGCATAAATTATTGTATAAAACACCAAGGTAAACTTAAAACATACAAATGCATGTGTTATGAATTATAAGAAGTCAAAATTCAAATCATTAGGTAGGTATCGTTCGTCAGAAAAATATATAAATTAACAGACCTAATTTTATGATAATTAAAATTCGTTATTTTACCGTTAAAATAATTGCATTAAAACGCTTTCGATGTCAAAACAGCGGCTAGTGCTTATTATGATTAGATATGTAGGTGGGTATGTCAAGCAAAACCGAAGTTTTACTTAATATTACTTCCATGTGAATAAGACGTAATATTACGTTCATGTCATTAAAAAAAGTTATTCTTAAATCTCCAGCGACCATGTTTTTGTTATTTCTAGCACGTTTTCATAACAAAAAGGTGGTGTGGCCTTGCTGTTTCGCCAAATTTGATAGCATAAACAAAATATCAACATATTTTGTCTGCTTGTTTTGTTTGATTTTTGTCAAGTGTAATGTAGGCTTTAATAATAAATTATTACTAACTGCGAAAGTTATGTCGTTCTCAAGACAAAAAAAATAAAACGTTTGCTTGCGCGCTTAATTTGTCTAGGTGCTAGATTGATTTGACATGAACGCATTTCTGTAGACAACGCACTCGAAAAAGCAAAAAGCAAATCAGGGAACTTGTTATCTGCTAGTCAGGTAACTAGTTTAAAATAAAAGCTGCCAAGTTTTTTAAACTAATGAATAAACGCATTACAAAAATAATTACGGTGAAAATAAACAATTAATTAGTCATTAATTTTTTTATTATTATACAAGTAGTTATTTAATTAATTTGTTATTATTAATAAATAAATTTATATTCGATTATCACTTGCTTTAACGGTGAAGGAAAACATCGTGAGGAAACCTGCACACCAGAGAGTGCTCCATACAGTTCTCAATGGTGTGTGTAGTTCGCCAATCCGCACTAGGCCAGCGTGGTGGACTAAGGCCTTAGCCTTCTCATACTGAGAAGAGGCCCGCGCCCGGCAGTGGGACAGTAATGGGCTGGTTATGTTTTATGTAGATAAATAATTATTTAAATTATTTATGTCTTTATAAAATAGTAATTACGCCGTTTAACAATAAATTTTGATTGGATTGGAGATTCAAGTGCGTTGTCTACATCAAATCATATTCTGTTTGAATGAGTCATAATAATATGTATTGTTCAATGCGCGTTTTATTTTAATTAACGTTTACAAAGCAACACACGTTTGTTCTAAAATCGAGTTGCAACAAAAAACGTAGTATAAACTAGTTATATTTGGTTATTAAACAATATGATTACCGTATAAATTACTCAGTAATTAACTTCTAAAAGAATTTACAATTACAATTTACAAATTTCTTATACTAATGAGCGGTGAGCTCTCTACAGCTTAAAAATGTACCAATCCGATAGGAATGTATTTGGATATAATTTTTAGATTGTTCTAGAAATAAACTGCGTTTTTTTCTTTGAGTATAAAAATTTAGAGCCGTATTGGAAGCACCGATGTTGTCTAATGCCGTCCACTCACGATCATGACGCTGGATGCAGGGGCATGATCAAATAGGCTTGATCAAGTAGGCTAGGTAGTAGGTGTGGGCGAAATTTTTGGAATGACATGCCACTTGACGGAAGGATCAATTCTCAATCTGTCGACTGTCATACCGAAGCATCATGCCACTGAATCCAGCGACATGATCATGAGTGGCTAGATAAGAGAAAAGTACTTATAACATGTGTATATTATGCTTTATACTACCACGATTTAACTCTAGTTTTAATTTTGAATAGTGGGCCTAAAAACTAGGATTAAAATGAGGTAAAGTTCTTTCCAAGTTACTTAGTTAAGTTTCCGATAACCATACATGAGCGAGTGCCTTTCCGAATCCGTGAGAAAAGTTACAGAATGTGTCCTCTAAACGCTATTCACAATTCCGAAATTGTAAAAAAACTACGACGGTTCCAATAATGAATGACGTCAATATACAGAAACTTCCGAGTCTCTGATTTGTGAATAGTGTTTAGTTAGAGAACATTTTCGGTAATTTTCTTGACGGATTCGGAAAGGTCACTTTCGGACGGTTGTGACTAAGCTAGCTGGTCCTTAATATTTATAACAGATATTGCATAAACGGATTAGTAGATAGCAATAACTATTATCGAATATTTAATCCCAAGTAACAAGCCAACGTTGTCATAGCGTGTTTTCTATACAAATTCACCAATTACAGTTTAAATCTAGAAAAATCTATACTTAACAAGAGCGTTTCTCAATAACTAAGTTTCTAATGAAATGTTTAAATTTCGTAATTTTTCATATATTTATACATTTAATGGCTCATTTATTTCCAGTGTCGCATCTACACGTATAAGATATTTCAGTGAACTATTCAAATAAATATTACACAGTTTTTTATTAACAATAATGCTCGTTAATTACAGTGATCAATTTATTATAGTTTCTATTTAAATAAATTAATTGACACAATGTGTTACTTAAATAAAATTATTAAATAAAACTGGCTGGCTTAGGCTGCGTTTAGATTAATAAATTTGCGTTGCGTGTTACTGGATATACTTGACGTATTTTTACGTGTTTCTACGTGGTGTACTTGTACATTTACACGTGGCAGTATATTTTTATTAATTAAAATTCTACCAGTATCTATTGAAAAATAACACAAAAAAACAACTCTTATTTTGTAGTATTTTACTCAATACACTGAACGCATATTTTACTAATTTACACGAAGCTTTAGGTACAGGTGAATTGTGAAATCGAAGATGGCACACAAGCAAATACAAATTACATAAAAAATCGTTGCACAACCTATTTTCAGAAATTACAATCAATAAAATGAGATTAATTAAAATGTCTAAAACTAGATTAAAAACAATCTAAATAATAGAGATACGTCAATTCCTAAAATTATAAACCCCAAAGTGACAACAAAAAATATCTTAAATAAAATTAGTGTCTTAAAAATTAAGAATTAAACCCAAGTTTAATTGTTATGTATAAAGTAATTATGAAGCATATTTTCAAAATATCGTTGACAAAGGTAAAAAAAAATCATAAATATTTGTTCAGTAAAAAAAAAAAATTTCGATGGCAAACTGGAAGCAAAACATTACAAAATCTACTTATTCTTAGAGATTTCGATCTAAATACATACACACATACATAATTATATTACACGTAATAGTGAAAGTTATGGACGTGTCCATAAATTATTATCGAGACGACTTCATAGTCTGCGCGAAGAGAATTGGCAATATACAGTTGAAGGAAAGCGGATGGCACAAAAAATATTTTTTACAGAAAACATACAAGATCGATCATTCAGAACAGTTCATGCGAACCACGTTGGTCTTTCAATAGTGACATCAATACATCGAAACACCTTTTAAATCATCACACAAATGATTAAAAAACTTGGTCTCAAAGATGATAATTTTAAAACTTTTTAATTTAGCCTTTTGTACCTGGCTTGTACATCGCTGTACAATCCGTACATTACTATTTTAACCATGAAAAACATTTTTAAAGAACAAGAAATAATTTCATCGATCGTACCTACCTATTAAAAAAAATCACAGAACAATTTTAGCCACGTTCTTAAATTAAATAATTTTTTATTATATTTCCCGCGCATTTCACGTTGAATGGCGTGTAGCTGTCAAAATTTAAAAATGGAACGGCTGGCCGTCCGAAGACGGCTGACCGGTCAATCAGGGGGTACCCGTCGACTAGTGAATACGTGGCGTTGGTTGCTCTGTGTCGTCTCACGCGTAGAACTCGCGGTTGTTGTGGCCCTTCCCGTACGACGCTGCGGCCGGGCTTCTCTTCGGCTCGTCGAGCGCGTACGAACCTTCGTCCTTCTTGCGCATGCGATACACTATGAACATAACCACCAGGATTGCACATAGGAGCCCCACTACGGCACCGCCAATCACGGCTGAAATGAGAAACAAACAAAGAATTAATAAAGAAAGCAATCTACCAATCTATGTGTAGGAGTCGTGAGGGATGCATGTCACGCAGATAGATATTGTATTATAATATAATGTTTTTTTTATAAAGTTTATGATGGCGAAACGAGCTAAAACCCCACCTGATGTTAAGCGGTTAGCGGTGGTTAGCGGTTCCCATAACAACTTTAATACCACCTAGGCTGTTGCCTAAATGGTACCGCAAGTCGGTTCGCCAAACTGTGACATGAAGATGGAAAGTCACATGTGATTGTAATTTCACAGGCACCCGTACCCTTCACACTGAAACACAGCAATGCAAGCATCACTGTTTGGCGGAGAAGTAGGTACGGCGGTAGTACTTCCCCGGACGAGCTCTTTCACAAAGGAGCTCTACTACTACTAAAAATGAATAGATTGAATAGGATAACAATCTCTTTCTTATTCAGAGCATTTTCCCAATTATGTTGATCGGCTTCCAGTCTACTTAGGGTTGCCATGACGTTGATTGCCAAATAAATACTTTGACTTTGACAAAACCCCGGCCTATGTCCAGCAGTGGACTGCGATAGGCTGAGTTGATGAACTGCCATCAGATCTCCGCAACCTAGTTACTGAGTAATACCGACATTAACTGTGGTAGTGGCTGGGTAGCACCGGAGTTAGGAAGTTGGCGGTGCTACACTCCCGTGCCTCGGAGAGCACGTAAAGCCGTCGGTCCAGCACCTGATCTCTCTCCAGTTGTGTCGGATTGCCATTCCATCGGATTATGAGTGAGGGAACAGAGAGTGCCCTGCGTTTGCGCACACACTTGTGCACTATAATATGTCTCACGCAGATGGCTAGTCTCCTTCGAGTTCAGCCGCTGTGACCGAAATTAGGCCAGGAGGATATTATTATTATTTATATAATACCTACTTCAATACGTTTCTTGCTAAAGGAAGCTGCCTGCTATGGGATAATTTTGCTACACACAACTGACATAGGTACGGGCTAGGCACAAATATATTATGCTTAAAAAACAGACAGTATGAACGAATGTATTTCGTCACCTTAGACTTAGAAAGATATAACCCTTGGGATAGCAGTTTTGGTAATTTATAGTTTTATAACATTTTCGTCTGTCTAGTTTCATAAACATAACATAACATAACATCACGCCTGTATTTCCCCGAAGGGGTAGGCAGAGGTGTAATAGTACACCCACATTTCGCCAGTTATATTATAGTCCCATGTAATAGGGGGCGAGCCTATTGCCATTGACCGGGCACAAATCCAGACTCCAGGCTGCTATTGAGAATTTCCTAATGAAAAAACCCAATAACACTTGTGAATGAAAAAGAAGTGTGTCTAGTTTCACTTGGGAAAAAAATCGGAACAATCGCAATCTGTGACGATAAATAAGAACCTCGGAAAAAACTTGCGTGTAGTGTAAACTTAGTGTGAGTGCTTGCCAAAATGTTTATTTAATTAACAATTTAAATACACACAGAAAGTTACAGAGAAAAATTGTTTAGGAAAATACAAGTACAAAGGTACTGCTGCCATGGTGGTAATAAAAATCATCAGTTTCATGTTAAAAAATATATTCTAATATGCATTCATAAAGTTACGTACTAAAAGTCCCAACATTTAATAAGCTATACAAAAAATTGCACGCTGCAGTTTTTATTTCCTCCCGTAAAGTTAACTCTTTCGCACATAATAGGTTTTCGCCGATTTTTCATCATCATCATCATTTCAGCCGAAAGATATCCACTGCTGAACATAGGGCTCCCCCAAAAGGGGGAAAAATATACCATAATCACCACGCTTGGCAGGCGAGTTGCCGATCACAGTTGGTTGGTTAAATACTCAGAGAACGCTGCTGCCTATCTTCTGGTGAATCCCTTTAGTCGCCTTTTACGACACCCACGAGAAGAGATAGGGTAGTGCTATTCTTTACGTCCGGCACCACACGGAACCAACACAGATTTTTTCATACTATCTGCTTATTTTACTTATAATTTCTCTGAATCGTATTTAAGACTGAATCGTAAGACGCCATTGACCTTGACAAAGATTGCCCAGCTTTTTACAAAGTTACTATCTTTCGAGAGGTAGGCTGTTAGTTGCGTCTCGATTGAATCATTAGTAAAATATAGGAAATGTATTTTGATTAAGGAAAAAATTGCCCCTTCTATAGGCCTCTACCAAAGTTTTTGAACACTGAGCAGAATGAAGGAAGAAAAATACGAACCGGCTAGGATGCCCGGCTGCGCGAAGAAGCTGGTGGCACGATCCTCTGGCTTCGCGTTCATGATGACGACTTTGTCCGGCACCCGCGACTCCTGGTTGACGTTGCTGCCTGAAGGCTCCTGGTCCTGAAATGTTATAGCACTTCGTTATACAATTTGAATAGGGAATTGATTTCCACCAGTTCGGGTGAGATGTTCGAGACTCTACTACAGTCCATGGTATAATAAGATGTTTAACCAGGTACTCTCTTCCCGTGACAGCTAGGTCACGTGATTGCCTCTGTACTACGTCATCGGCTGTGGAGCCAATAGCGGGCTGTTAGCGTGACACTCGTCAGTTTGATGTGCTGCCACTTTGTGTAAATAAATTACCCGAGCAAAATACATTTTTTCATTTACTTGCTTCTATGAAGAAGCACTTTTGACTTTGTAAATTTATACAGTTTCCTTTAATAACTAATTTAATGAATAACACGAGATAAGAAATAGTCTAGTTAGGAATTTAAAATAAATTCATCATGAACAAAAATCTCCTTAAATATATTGAAGATATCAATCAATGGCAACACTGATTGTGACGTAGCTTCGAGACATCGCAGGAAGAGAATACCTGGTAAAAAATCTTATTATATCATACTACAGTCATAGGTGTTACGGACAGCCCACTGTGCAGAGCCTGCATGGTGGAAGACGAGACAGCAGCCCATGTGCTTCTAGACTGCCCTGAGGTCGACACATACAGGGCCAAGTACTTCGGTTACCCAGGTACCCTCAGAGAGATCACCAGCAACACCAAGGCGTTGCTGGCCTTTTTCGAGGAGTTGGGGTGGATCGAGTAAGTTCCCACCCGTACGCAATATACACGCTTGGACGTGGAGTTGCGGAAACCAGCCCGTTATACCATACTATTATACTATACTATACATGCTACGTCGTAATATCTCCAATGGCTTACTCCAATATTGGTGTCGATTCTCTTGTTCACGAATTTAATTTATTTTAAACTATCACTCTCTTTTACTAATAGTTGATACGGAAAAGGGATGGCAATAATTTTAATGCTGTCAAATTTAGTTTACTACTATACGTCTTACATTTCTTTGTATTTTAGTGAGCACGTTCCTAGATCACGACTGAACTTTTATGGAAATTTTAATTCCGACTAATTTGACAGCACTAAAATTGTTGCTATCCCTTTCTTGTATCTACTATTAGTAAAAAAGAGCGATAGTTTAAAATAAGTTTAGTTCGTGAACAAGAGAATCGACAACACTGTTATTATTTTCCTGGACAGTTCCTAAAAAAAAAAAAAAAAATTTTTAATACAAGTGTGACCTCGGCTAGAAAGTGCTTAAGCCTTAACTTTTTTAATTAATAGCTTAATTTAAAAAAAAAAACTTTAAATATAGACATTCTTTGTTTTTGTACCGTTTTAGTCATAGTTAGTATAGTATATTAGAATAGATTATTTTGTTTGTATTATTTTTCCCCTTTGATGTTCTCCATGTTCTTGTCGGCAGTACTTTTTCACAGAATATTTTTGTTTTACTCTATTTTTATACGTGGAGACTTGTAATTGGCTGTCAGTCTAACACATTGTTCTTATTCTGTTTTCTTTAGCTGTAAGTACCATACAAATTAAATAAATAAATAAATTAGTTAATGTCGAACACTCGTTAAGACTTTGTATTGAGTAGATACCTAGTTACAATATACTATTACAAATACTTGTTTTGGTCAGCTTTTGGGTACACATTGTAGGTACCTACAAAAGACTTGCCTTTTCCCTATTTTGTGCCTATCGTTATGTTATTTTTGTTGTTGTTTTTATTCGACGTTTAACTGTTATAAAGTATGTATAAGTATTAGAAATCGCTACATTTGTACGTTATAGGATATAGTCAGAAAATTATGAGCGTAGCATTGAATTTGTGCAACGGCATTGCATACTGCCATGCCGGCTAGACAGAAATCAATATTCCATTTAGTAATAGATTCGATGTATTTCATTATAGGCGATTATAAGTAACTATACCTAATTATTAAGCCATTTAAGGGCCTTTAAAAGTAAAATTAACGTTAATTAAAATAAATAAATATTTTTGGGACATTTTTACACGGCACTATCTAGTCCCAAACTAAGCAGAGCTTGTGCTATGGGTACTAGACAATGGATATAATACTTATATACTTTTAATAACTAACTAACTAACTACTACTAACTGTTTTAAATTACTTTAACATTTTAATTAAATAATATATTTTTGCGATTAAATATAGAAATAATGTTGTAACTATTTAATTCTAAATTACCCACCCTTTCGGAGTTTCACAGTTTTTTTTTTGACAAATTTATTTTAACATATTGGTCGCCTTTGGGTTGCTTAGTGTTCGAAATTCAACCGTAATTCATATTTTTTCTAACTTCGAAGGTAGGTATTTTTTTTCCAATTTGTAACCTATTTTTATATAGATAAAGATAACATTTACATTTCATTTGCACGAGCATTTGTTATAGGCATAAAATCCCCGAAAAGATAAACAATTATAATATTAGTTTTAATATTTAAACTATCATACATCCATGGTTTGTCAAAAATAAAACGAATTTAGGTCACCATACTTCATCATTTATCAATTAGACACAATAAAATTCCGGACTGTAACCGGGATTTTTGTAATCAGTTGCAACCCACTTACTTTTTTGCGAAACTGACCTACATTTTAAATCCATAAGTTTCGTGAGGCAAAGAAGAAGCAAGTGTTTGACCTAGCTACCTAGGCTATCGCTGCTTCATTAGCAGGGTAAATCTAGCTGGTAGAGGTGATTAAGAGAATATGATAGCACTTCATAACAAACCCATAGCACCCTTCTATTATTTTCTTGGAGTTTAAAACGGAGCTTCAAGCGAATTAGCTTCGAGAGTCGAGCGTCGTATAATCTCGACGCTGTAACTCTTGTGTTGGGTCTCTTTGTCTGCATTTTGAAGCCATATTATACTAATAAATCAAATAATAAAACCGTATACGTACGACTGAAGGCACGACGTCCTCCCCGCTGATGCTGATGTCGGTCTGGTCTGGGCGCGAGGGTTGCTCCTCCCCCGCGCCTCGCCCCTCTTCCGAGGTGCCTTCTCCCGGCCTTTGTCTTGTGTTGGCTGGAAGATCACGTCATTTGAAATTAGTTACACGTTATCATCAAAGAAAATATAGCTGAGTACTGTTTTTCGGAACGTCGCGGTCGCGTCGTTGTGTCTGTCATTCACGAGAATGTTTGTCTATTTTTAAATGGTTGGGTGTATATGTATATTGTTGCATCTTATGCATTGCGTCTCTTTGACACAATTCTTAATCAGCTCTTATTACGTCATATGTTCTTATATTTAACGGAATAAAGCTGTCGAATATTACGTTCCAATAAGTCATCGTTTCATAAGACGCAACAATTTTGTTGAATTGTGTGAATTTTCCACAACATTTTATTAGTAATGGGATAGGTTGGTAGAAATTAGATTCTGTTATTGATGTTTTTGCTGATGAATTAGTTACACGAGTACACCAACTTATAACATAGATATTTACAAAATTGATAAATGACGAAGACTATATTTAGACCAATAGCTACCTATTTTCCAAACTTACTAATTTGGATGAGACAGTTATTAAAATGAATTATGACGTAAACAAATTCAGCACTGCCAAAATAATAATAGTCACTAGTCAGGGTTAAAAGATCCCAAAATGGCTTACACCAGAAATGGAGGTATTTGGACCAAGTCAGAGATGGCAAAAATCGCTCATAAAAAAAGCGAAATAGAGAAGGAACAATATCATAAACAGAAAGGATCGGAAAGGGATCATACATGATACGGCATGAACAAAAGCATAAGAAGAATTAAAAGTAAACTTCTAATAAAACATCAAAATTACCAATGATTATATGGACAATATCGCTAAGCTAATGGATTCATGAGATGAAATAGATTCAGGGCTATATTACCTTCCACATGCTAACTAGGACTATAAAAGGAACGCTATAAAATGGTTTCTAATGGCTGCATGATGGATTCGAAGTCATGCGATAGATAAGAAAAAAAAAATTGGCAGTAATTTCCATAAATAAATTAAAACTACGAAAAACTTACCGAAATCCTCAGATGGTTATAAACCGTTTGGCATATATGGTAAATTAATTAATAATTTATTTGAAATTAGTATAATTATAGACGCGTACGATAGTTCGACCGTTTCAACAGTTACTGGCGTGCAGTTCAAACGTCAATTAGAAATAACTGCAGATAACAATAAAACTGTTAATTAAAGGTTACGTCAGTTATTGTTGGGAGATGAATCCACTTATGATGAACTCCACTGGGTCAGTGACACATATTTGTTGTGATTTAAGCTATTATCCTGTTACTGTTTGTTTGTGGTAATTGTGGTATAAACGATTGGGTATACAATTACATCTAACATGACGTACGAGAAATCGTCACTATTTTTAATGAATACATATTCCAGTAATAAAGTCTTGTGACAAACGAATAGCAAGCATTAAAAAAACATATAATTTGTGTCGATACTATTTAAAGTTTTTACAAATAACAATTTCTCGTACCTGAACTAAAAAATAAAACAATGCAAAAAAACTGGCATGCTTCAGCCACTACTCACGAATGAGCACATCGATCGGCTTGGGATCTGTTGGTATTTGGAGCGGGGTATCTTCTTTGGGGACGATGGGATTCTCCTGTTCGGGGATGTCTATGTCGTCTGGTTCCGGGACTTCGGTCGTAATAGGGGTCTCGACAATGGTAGGTTCGGTCTCGTCTCTGCCTGTAGTTGTGGAGCCATAGTCTTCGTCGTCAGGGGGTCCGTTGGGCTCGTCACCTGATCCTCGGCCGTCCTCGTCGTCGGGTCCGGGGCCGGCTCCCCAACCGGAGCCCGAGCTCTCGTCTGTATCTAGACCCGAGCCATCATCAGCGGAGTCGATGAACAGCTCGTGGTCTGGAGCCGAGTGGACGTCGTTTTGTACTTGAACTACTGTTTCTTCTGTTGTTTTTTCTGCGACAGCGTCCTGGAATAGATAAAGGTGCTTGTGTGAGAATTAATTTGACTTAGCTTTTTAGGACGATAGACGAAGTGCTGCGAACAATCATAGTGCAGCCAACAAAACCATGCTCCTCCGTGTACAAGCCAGCGCTCACGCACACACATGCACATCAAACCGTGCTCACCGCTCTCAGTATACATGTCGCGGCATAATCCAGTAAGCATCGCAAAAACAAATATCATTCAGGTGCATGGTGTGTGCGTGAAAGCTGGTTTGTACACGGAGGAACACGGTTTTGTTGGCTTCACTATGATTGTTCGCAGCACTCCGTCTATATTTTTTACGATGTCTGTGTTTAGGACCAAAAGAATGAGAAACAAAAGAAACGAGTAGTATTACAATGCGAATGCTTTTGGCATATTTTAACACATCTCGATTAATTAAACGATAATTAATGCTTAAATTACTTCAGAATCTCATCATCCATATAAAAGATGGTAAAAAAACAATCATAACTAAGCATAAAATAAGATGCGATGCAATGAAAACTGTTGCGTCAGAATGGAGAACACAGCAAAACATAGTAAAAATATGTCATAAAAGATTCCGACGACTAACCAAACGGAATCGAATTTTCACCTGTTTTCAACACATAGTTACAGAGATTTTTAGAGTAAAAAGGTCTAAAACACATACAAAGTGTTGCTATTGATCAAGTTGCACAGCTATCAGATGACGTGACCAGCGACCTATTTCCAGGAAAATCCCATTGACGCACAAAGTATCTGGACTGACCTAATTTAGAACACTATCATCTCTATTTAGACGTCTATATTGACGAAGAAATCACACAATTTCGATACCTTTGCCAGAAAGATTTGGAAAAAGGTGTCCGATAATAAGATTGTGCACAATAACAAAAAAATCACTGCTGCGTTTTACCTACGTCACGATGAATGGCCGACCATGAATGGTTTATTGATACCAGAAAAACAAACACTCACTTACCTCGACAGATTCCTACTTGAGTATAAATTCGTAAAGATAGGCCTGATTGTGATTTTATAGATAATTTTGATAGCAGATTGTCTGCTTTGCACTGTTAGCGTAAATTGTGGCTGCAGGGATTGCGATCGATAGGCTTTTTGGGGGGGCGAGGGGTAAGAGAGGTAGTCGGGAACATTCGGGTTCCCCCGGATGCCGGTAGAGGGTACAAGGAGGCTTTAGTTTAGGGGTGAATTTGGAGCGTTTTCAGGACGCGAAGCAAGAAGTTTCGGTTTTGCACGCCAGATGTCATTCTATCGTGTTTTCGTTGTTATAGAAGGCATTGTTTTGTTTAATTGATTGCAATGTTAAGTTTTCTTCTCAGATAATTTTCTGAATAATGTGATGATACATTTTTGATATAATCAGAAATAATTTATACTCAATACTCAATATATTTATTGCGTTCACAATGTATTACTTAGGTGGTAGACTTAAAACTATGAGATCATTGTGAACCCTGTCGGGCACGGCACAGAAAATATGTAGGAGAGTAAGCCGACTGTTAGGCCCGTATTACCGAAGCTTCCTCAAGTACAGTTTAAACTCCAATCACCTGATCACTACTTCAGAATAGAATCGTTACTTGAGTATCGGTCTTATTCCAGAACGGTAATTATAAACTTTAATTCAACAACATAACACACGAATTTGACCTGAAATTTAATAGAAATCTCTACTCAAGTGTAGTCTGGACCACACTAGAGTGATTACAGATCAAAACTCTGCGCAAATACCGAAACACTAAACAGGTGACAGTATAAAATAAAGCTAAACTCAGCTGAACTGTGATCAATAAATCTCTGCTTGAGGAACGTTCTAAAATCAAAGCCCAACTCAAAACTAGTTTTAAACAGAGATCAATGCTTGAGTATCGTCCAGTAATACGGGATTTTGAAGTAATATCGAGAAACCTAGAAATATACCAGTAGTCTCTACAAGATTTAAGTGCACCTCAATTAGTTAACACTTACCCGATTTGTATATTAAATTAGTTACATCTGGCCAACCATTTACTAAAGGAGAATGATACCAACATTTATCAATGCTTGAATCTTCAACCTGGTACCTAGATAGCAACGTAACTATATAGCTACCAGTGACGAAGTGTCCATATAACACGATTCCCACCGGCTTCCCATTAAGAATTACTTAAATACAGATCAGCGACATTTCTATGCTAATTTATTGTTCTAAAGTACAAAAAAAATGTGTAAAATTAATTAAAAGTAGTTAGGTAAATTGTTTTTATTTTATTAAAGTGCGATCATAGCTATTTTAGGATTTTTAGGTACCTACGGCTTCCCTTCTGAAAATATTCACCCTTCGCCACTGCTAGCTACGTAGCTATCTAGGTACGAACTAGGTATTTAGGTACCTACGTATCTAAAGATAGAGACACATTGCTCGTACAATACATCAAAGTGTTTGTTCCGAGCCACAAGAACAGAAGGCTCTCAAAATATTTACTCTTTCATGTATTGTCAGATGCGGTAAATGTCATAAGTAATTTATTAGCGCTTTAGTAAATTTGTTTATTTCAACTTGATGTATTAGATTAAATATCAACACAGGGTGCCAAGATTGTATGCAGCCACTGAGTGGGGCCTGGTGACCTGTAACACAGGTTTTTACGAACCCACAACAGGCACCAGCTCTCACAATGTGAATTATGTAGTCTTGTACCTATAATAAATGTGTATATAATCTATTGTGAGAGGAATAAATGAATAAATTAATAAATTAATAATAATAATAATAATCTTGTTGATAGCATGGTTCTATCCAAGTTGCTACGATAGGTACTTGCGCAATGATGTGTTGTTTGATATGACATTTTTAAGAGAAATAGATGCCTTGTTAATCATGTCATTAAGAGAGGATACGGAAAATTTCCAACTCAATTACTCAACAGATTTTGTTATTAGCTGACATAAAGACGTTTTGCGTATGTTTTTTCAGAACAATTTCATAGCGAAGATTTCGTATTCGCAGCGTATTGAAAAGTAAAGAGATAATGATTTACTTAACTTTATTTCTTTTTTAAAAAATCGCTCACGAGCAGGATTGCAGGATTTTTTCTATTCACAATTTAAATCTTTAGATTTCGCTTCGAATGCGTAAATGCGTTAAAAATAATAAAATAATTTATTTCTAATGTCAATTAATTGTATGGGAGTAAATTGTGGAGGAAAACGGCTCGAATAAAACAACAATTTTTCCTTTCCTTCAAAGTTAAATTAGATAACTACACGTGCGGAAAATCGGTTGAAACATTTTTCATTAAACATTAACTTTTAAAAAGCATTACAGCTTTTTTCAGCCCTAAAACGCTCACTGAATTATTATGAAATTAATAAAAAGTACATTATTGCAGCGGTCGGAGCATAAAGTTACTATACTGACTATACAAATGTCTTTGGGTCGGAGCCAATGACGGACAAACGTAAAAATGTGGGCCGAGGCGAACCAGAGGCACACACGTGAGCCCATCGATGCCAGGTTGCGGCCAAGGCTTGTATACTAATTTTCACAATAATGCGCGAAAATTCAAACTAAGTGGTACCAACTCATTTTGACCAATTAAATCAACAATTAATTATAAATTCTAGAATCAATGACAAACAACATAATTTTTCACGCGACATTATGTTCATTTGTTTCTTTTTTAAATCAATTTGCAAGCCAGTTCGAAATTTAAATACAATCTTTGATAAATTACCTTCTTGATTGCCATGTTACGGATTAAAAAGTTCGTTCCATTTTTAACCTCTCTGCTCGACAAGATTCTGACATTTGTCATATCAGCTGACTCGGCGACTTGTCGCAAATTACGTCATGAAATCTCATGAAATCGGGAATTTGCATACAACTTTCATTCTATGAATTTAATGTGAAACTTTTTCTACAATTTAATACCCAGTATCTATTGAGTATTTATTAAATTATCTGTTATGTCTATAAAACTGGATGCATCTTACAATTTAATTAATATAAAACATACATTTCTATACCTATGCAATTGTAAGAGGGCTTAGATAAGCTCAAAAAATGCACATTAGTAACCTAATCACTTGTTAAAACGCTGGCAAAAGGGAAACTTAAAGATATTTCCTTTTTATTGGCATATTACTTTTTATCATTAACGATACATAATATAATAAATAGCAAGATGAAATTTACGTAAAATTCTACGTCGATATAAATGTTAATTTTAAAAAATTGAGAATCACTAGTGCTGACCATTTATCCAAAATTATTATCACAATACAAATCATTCAGCCATATCGATACTCATTCGGCCTAATCGAAAAATTATCATAAAAAAATAAAACAAAGTTCGTATATGTTTTTAGTCCCGCAAAATTTAATGATATGAATTCTTTATTTAACGTTAATATTCATAATTAATTATTGAATACGACTAATTTATTTTTAGCTTATAAATAAATAATTTGAAATAATAAGTTTAAAAAAGTTCCATAACGCTGCTTGCGGTAGGTGTGATTCGGGAGAAAATGTTACGTCACGTAAGAGTTTTGCGTTATGGGCAGGCATATATGCACACCGCGCGCTCTCTCTCTCTTTCTCTTTCTAGTGTGCCTGTGTGTGTGTGCGTGAGGAACTTCGTTCCTGACGGGGGTCCCCTGACCGCACAGGTTTTTTGTTTCAAACTTAATGTATTAACGACATAATTTTGTATGTTATAAAATGTGCTGAACTTAACTTTTGCTATGTGTGAGCAGAATTATAATCGATTCAGTCACACTGCTGGGCAAGGTTCTCTTCTCAGAATCAATGGCCAACATAGCGCGCAGTCCACCGCGGAATATGGCCTAAGCACTAGTCCTTGTAAGCTACACTACAGTGTGCCCAGTATATTGACCAAAATCGAAATGTACTGAATTTGTCTTTTGCCATGTGTGAGCAAAATTATTAACATGTTACAGTCTCTTCTAAGAATGAATGGCCAGCATGCTGGATTATGGCCCAAGCCTTTGTTAATATTGATCTAAACAAGTGCTCACAAATAGTATATTAGCGAAAATGCAATAGGTGTACAAAATTTGATTTTAGATATGACATAATCATCCCTTTATTCTCCCCATAGAGGAAAAGAATATATTCTTTTATTCCGTGTCTCTCCCACTGCTGGGCACGGACCTCTTCTCAGAATGAGAAGGATTTTCGCTATGCGTGAGCATAATTAGCCCAATTACTATCCCACTGTTGGGCAGGTGCTTCTCTTCTTTAGACCTTAGTCCACCACGCTGGCCTGAATGTCGGTTGGTAGACCACACGCATAATTTCTTAGAGCACTCTCAGGATGTGCAGCTTTCTTCATGATATGTCCACAGTTTGATTCGCTTACCTATTAATTCGAAAAGTCAGTGTGTGCCGGGTTCGAAGAGTTGATAATAAGTAGCTAAACCATTATTGTAGGTAATAGGTGAGGTACTTATCCCGGTTTTGCAAGAGATGTCTCTACGTTGCTTTAATAAAATGTAATGTAGCTATTTTGTCGAATAATTTTTAACGTCATTGCGAGATTTGTTTCATAGATAAAATTTATTTTTCCGTATTGATTGAATAATTTTGGATAGAATCTTAGAGTAGGCCTATTGCCTATGAAACGAAATAGTCACATGTGGAGTGAAGTAATTTCAAGTTTGCCTGAAAAGGCTACGTTCGTATATTTATAGCACGCCTGTGTGTGTGGCGGCGAAATTAACTAGCTGGGCCCGTGACTCCGTCCGTGTGGATGTCGGAAAATAACATCATGTCATGTTTATTAACACAATGTCTTCTAATATACTTAAGCGCACAGACGATTACACTATTCACTTACCATTATATATTTTGTTTTTACAACCAACCGGCTAAGGTAATGGAATTAGCCCTAAACTCTTCTCATTCTGAGAAGACGCTCGTACCCAGCAGTGGGACAGTAATTGGGCTGATTATGTAATGTAATTCTATAACATTAACCACATCCAGTCCTTTACTCTTCTCATTGTAAGAAGAGGCCCGTGCCCAGCAGTGGGACAATAATGGGCTGATAATGTTATGTTATTCTATAACACTAACAATATCCTGTTCATTAACTCTTCTCATTTTGAGAAGAGGCCCATATCCAGCAGTGGGACAGCTGTAATGAGCTGTCTATGTTTTGTTATTCTATATTTTCTAGTTTCTTAACCCTTCTTGTTCTAAGAAGAGGTCCGTCCCCAGCAGTGGGACAGTAATGGGCTGATTATGTTGAGATAATCTATGTCACTAGCAATATCCAATTCCTTAACTCTTCTCATTCCGAAAAGAGGCCCATACCTACCAGCAGTGGGACAGTAATGGGCTGACTATGTTATGGTATTCAATATTTTCTATAATACTAACGACATCTAGTTGTATTTTTAGGAACCTGCAACTAACCAACAATCATGACCTGTACTTTGTATGCAACTTAATACAATAGAGGGGACAAGCTGTATCGCTGAATCTACTCAACCAATTAAGATGAAACACATCTATCGTTTAAGTTAGACTAATACCTATACAAATGCAATGTTTCATTACGATCCGTTCAGCTGTTGAGGTGATGAGGTAACAAACAGACAGACATAAATTCTAAAAACGAATGATTCGTGTTCTATTGCTTAGTCCCCCTAGCCGATTTTCGCGAAAAAAAACTCAATGTACAGACATTTCGACCTTTACAATTTTATTATAGTAAGTATAGCTAGATGTGGTGAAATACTTCGAATAATAATTTTTATGATTTTATAAATATATTTTTGTTTTCACGTAGGTAAATACATGTAATATTTGATATCATAAATATGAAAATATCGATTTCTTAAAATACTTATTTTATATTAATCGGTTCGAAAAAAAAAACAGTAAATAATCGATTCACATAATCGCATTGACACATCATTGTCCAAAAAAAAGTAATAACTGATGTCATCTATGGTATGGCGGCTAATTCTGAATCGCAAATTGAGGAGTGATAACAAAGATTTTGTTATATTTTATCAACGTGTGTGTTTCTACGTTAAAACATGGCTATTTGCTTGAGTTTATTGTATTTTTCAATAGATTCTGGCATTTTTTTACCACGCGTACTAGATACAACGTGTGATAATAGTGATAATATACAACGAAAAACGCGCAATCGGCGGGAAACTTCTACTTTAGATATGAAAAACTTTGTTATCACTACTAGTTTTACCAATATGAAGGATTATTCCCACGAATTATTATATGATGAGTGATTTATTAGTTGATTCTGTAAAGTTTGGATGTACAGAATCGACAAATTTTATGTTTTTTAGCCTCGATAATCACTGTAAAAAAATGGCGGTCATCGCAGTATTCACTTGGAATTTTCAAAGGTATATATTATAACGCGCACGCGCTAAATATTAAAGATATAATGGCACTGACACACGTGCTTTTTATTTAAATATCCTAATTAGCGTACTCATACATGATTCGATAGATAGTACATTAAATATTCATATCTATAATTAGGGTGACGTTTGACATATTATTCCGTCCCATAAATGGGACCAAACTGAGCTTACGGTGGTTCTCATGTCGGGGGCATTTTAGGGACCGCTACGAACTATACGGTTAAATTACACGAAAGATATGAGTTTTCATAGTAATTTATTGGGCCGCTAAACATGACACATGGATTTTCACAAAGAGAATATAACCACTACGTTTGATTTTCATACTAACATTGCCGGCTCCTGCTTGCATGTTTGACCAGTATAACATTTTCGATTTATCTCAAGAAAGAAAGAAAGAAAAAAAAGAAAGAACTTTCTCGAAGAAAGTTGTCAAAATAATGCTCTAATTTACAAGCATTTTTGAGAAAAATAATTTTTTTATTAATTACATTATTAATATTTTAATGTTTTTTATGTCCCTAATTACAAGTCTCAATATTTCACGTTGTTGAACGTTGTTTTATGTGATTTTACTTGGTATATGTGTGACAATAAATGTTTCGGTATGTTTATATTATTTTCGGTCGTTAGTCCTCTTTTTCGACACCCATGAGAGGGGTGAGTCTGGCTTTTTTTTCCTTGGAATAACACAGATTAACACCTTGACCTTTCAAAAGAGCACAGCCCAGGCCATAAAAACTATATCCCGTATAAACGAGTATCCCGTATTCAAGTATTCTGTGCGATTACCGGTGTTTTATCGTAAATCCCATCCTGGTATAATGAGAAATATTATTTATTGTCCGGGTACAGGGTTGCCAGTTAGCCGGATGTGTTTTGTTATGACACCTTTGCTTGTTTATGGTGCTTGTACACGGCGCGGGTAACATGCGTATGTTGAGGCACTTGCGCGGGTTACATGCATCGTGTTAATAAATGCACGGGTGCAGTGCCTTATGAATGTACCGCATAAGACCGCGCGTGTAGCCCGCGCATGAAGCTCGCACCAGTTACATGTTCCAGTTACTTGAACCGTGTACAAGCGCCATTATTTAAAATAAAATAGGTATCAACATTTGGAGTTTGTTGAAATTTATATGTCTTATGATGTTGTATAGTTTTATACAACGTGTTATTGAAATTACTGAAAACCTCTTTAGGGGTCATTGTCCTCATCAGTATGAACAACTTTTACTATGGGACCAACCCTGAAATCGCGAAAAAAAATCAGCTGATCCCTACCTTATGTCGATCAATGGGAATGGGAATGGGAATGGGATCAGCTGTTTTTTTTAGCGATTTTAGGGTTGGTCCCCCAGTAAAAGTTGTTCATACCGATGAGTACAATGACCCCTTAAGAGGTTTTGAGTTATTTCAATAACTCGTTGTATAAGACTCATAATTGAAGAACAAAATATCCTTAAGAAAATATTCAGCTCAAAAAGCACATCGTTTCTTGTCAATCCGTTTTTAGCAGTAGTACATTGCGATAGCTAGCTGCTAGTTATTATAAGGCCTCTCCAGAAAAGTAAAACAGTCCCCGCTTTGTCTCGCCGGTGACTGAGTCCTAGGACGCGTCGTCGACCTAGACGAGACAGCCCTTACTTAGGCCAGTGTTCATAAACGATAGTTATCTGATTAAACAGCCGATCACTCGAAAAATGTACTAGAATCACCTGTGACTAGAATTGTGGGTAAACGGTCGTTTAACCAGAGAGTTGTCATTGGTGAAATCAAGCCGTAGGCCGTGACAAGTGTCATTCATCAGAGCCTCGTCTATTGTTAAGGTGATTTGCGAGAGAGAGTAATGAGTTATGTTAGATAGATATGGTTTAGCAAACCTATCTACGCTATGCGCTTTACCTTGCCACCCTTTTATGGGATCCATGTCCCAACGGTGCCAACGGGATCCTAATGATCCTATACTATGACTAAGCTGTCTGTCCGTCCGTCCATCCATCTGTCACAGAGCTGTATCTTTTTTAAAGGGGTTTTCATACAAGAAACGTCGAAAAAATATAACAACGTTTTTTGTTACTGTTCTATTTTAAAAACGGTAATACTTACACTCGGACGAATAAAAAATGGCGGAAGAAATCATGCTAAGAAAAGATTGAAGCACCTCTTTTTTTTCTAAACCTACTATAATTTTGACAGAATTTTAACACACCAGATATATATTGTTATTTAATTTGTGGCACTACGTCAGTGACTACCGTCACACGAGATTTGTTGCGTAATCGCGGCTTTTTGTCTTACTATGGGTGTAAATGTGTGCGTGCCAGTCCGTAATTTTAAGCGAGCCGTCTTATTATGGGTGCTTCACCTTTTGTTTAGCGCCTTTTTTATCCGTCCAAGTACTTACATACAACCGTCAAACTTGGTCTGATTGTAGTGCATACTCTAAAGTTAATAAATCATGAAAAGAACTAACACTCCGATGCGAATTTGTCGGATTTTGTGTTTGAAGGTGGAGGGGTATGTATGTTATGGGTACTGGACTCTGGATTAAAACTACTTGGTGCCCGTCCACAGTACAGAATAGAGGAGCTTCAAAAACTCCAGTTGACTGCGCCCGGTTCTTCTTTCCACATTTTCTCAAGAAAAATACCTCCCTAAATTTTAACCTTAATCTTTGGCAGCCCTATTCTAGGATAATGTGGGTGTCCTAACCTGTCCGTATTTTGTGAAGGTTTATTACTACGGTGCCCGCTAATGTACCGGTTTGTAGCGTTCATAAGTCATGCAAACTGATAGGGTTACGAAAATGTAATTTATTTTATATTAGTTTTAGTTAGGACGAGCCATTTCTCGTATTTCAGGAAATTATTGGTTGTTAGAAAGCTATTTAGACAAAAATATGTCCGTTTATAGTAACGTAAATATACAGAATGATTTGTAATTCGACCTATCCCATGGAATGGGTTTTACTAGAGCTCATTTGCAACAAAAATGATCCCGTGAACCAGGGGGCACCAGTTATTGATTTTCGAGTTATAGTAGTTTTATGATTGTTTTGATATTTTCCGTCTTTGGATGGAAAAACGCTAATTGTGAAAAATCTATCCTATTGTAGACACTCGATTGACACTTTCCTGAAAGCTGATGAATAAGCAATTACTATCATACAATAATCATGGCCAACATTTTCATAACCTCGGAAATAAATAGTCATAAATCAGAAGTTATAAAACAAAATCATCTAAGTACGCTTTACATTGCAGAGAATTACTCGAAAAAAATGTGTGACATTTGGCGTACAAATTACAGAAATAACATCCTCATTTTATGAGCTATCCAAAATTGTACAGTTGTGGTCAAGTTTCACAAAGGCTTGGAGAAAAAATGCAGTAATAGCAGAACTGGGAGCACTTTGCTTGAAGCCATTTTCTAAATGAATGTCTTGATCGAGGCGAGTTTGGTTATACTGTTGTGTAATTTAGGATTGGGAGACAAGAGTTCCTGCTTAGAGATTAGAAAGCACTAAGATTGCAACAGTCTCGTCACCTGATCAGGATTAGGTGGCTGGTAGTCCAGGTTACCACTACCACCTACCACTACCAACACAGGTGGTAGTTATCTACCACTTTAAAGACTAACGAGGTCTTTTGCGATTACAAACGGTCCGACTGGGTTTTAAGGGCTTACATCAAGCAATCTCTGAGAGAACAGCAGCAAGTTGGCTCAAACATCCCCCTAGACGTGCTTTCGTGCTGCACATAAGGGAAAGCTCATGCGGATGTGCTGCTTAACCTTGTGTGTGTTTTCCCATACTCATAGGAATCTCATACATCCCATCACTATCTCGGAGGAAGACTGAGCCACCTAGGAGCCGACCTACGGTACTCACAATATCATTTGTAGCACCTCAACTTGCTGCTTTTCATTCAGAGATTGCTTGATGTAAGCACAATTTTTCACCATAACTGACTTCATGACTTCATTAAGATGAACACTAAGGGCCACCGGCGAAACCAGAAGCTTCCTTGTTTTGTCTTCGTTATGACGTCATGCTGCGATAAACCATCAAGCCTCAACTTCAACTCAACAACTTTGTCAACTTTGAAATCTATGAGTCGCCCATATATTGATATAAAAGCACAACACTTTTTCAATTTAACAATACAATATTTTTTTAACAAGTTCTTTTAATGTTTATACCTACAATTGTATTGTTATCAAAACTTCATGCGTGTCCAAAATTTCAGCCACTTTGGATTACAGGAACTAGCCTAAAATTTACTTGCAAGATTTGAAGTAGACAACAAAGTAAGCAAAATAAAGCTTTTAAAAATATACCTCGATATATTTCTTAAACGAAACCTAATTAAAAAACAAATTCGGTTCAACATAAACCGCTTCAAACCCATTTTGAAGTTCGGATTAAGGGCTTCGTTGTAACATCAAATAATATTAGGATTACACGTTATGTAGTACATGTATACTTGTAGAATGTACAGGTAGGTTCAGAATACCGTGAAATTATAATTAAATAATAAAGATATTATCTTAATATTCGGCGTAACGACTGAATCTCAATGAGTTAATAAAAGGTCAAAGTGAATGTGTGTAAGGCTTTAATTTGTAATTGGTAAAAGTAGTAGATAATTGATATTATGTAGAATTATTTGTTACAGTATTAACAGCGTAGAAATTAGGTTTTCTAATCCTTTATTTAATAAATAAGAATTCAAAAGGCACGAACATGGCCTTATGGGTAAATTAAGTCAAAAGATAGAAAAGGAAATTATTAGTCACACACAGATATTACCTCAAGGAACTATGAATATGTCCATAATACATACCTTTGTTTCACGCCTATAATCCCTTAAGGGGTAAGGTAAGGCAAAGGTGTTGTATCGTAAGGCCACGACAATTAATTAAGTACGTCATAAAATATAAAGCTTAACACAAAAGAGTACACAAAATAGGGGTGCCACTAGCTAGGATGAATAAAAAAAGCGGACGAAATCTCGGTAAGAAAAGATTAAAGGACTTCAATTTTTCCTAAACCCAATATAATTTCGACAGCATTTTCACACCAGATATATATTGTTATATTTTATTTGTGACACTACGACAATGACTACCGTCATACGAGATTTGTTACGTAATCGCGCTTTTTGTCTTACAATGGGTGTGAATATCTGCGTGCCAGCCCGTAATTTTAAGCGAGCCGTCTTACTATGGATGCTTCACTTACTGTTTAGCGAGATTCCGTCTGCCTTTTTTATTCGTCGATTGCCACTACTCATACATTGATAATTTTAAACTTTTAAATCGCGTTTTTGGCAGAACTTTGATAGTCTTATTAATATAAATATATAATATATATTTATATTTATTTATTTATATTATTTATTATTAAGTAAATTTTACAGGGACATTTTTTACATGATAAAACACAGATTGACATAATACTCACAAAGATAGAAAATTTATTCCGAATTTAGACGTTTTTGCCAGACTGTAGAATATTCTATATAGTACCTACCATTATTTATTTAGTGCTATATAATTTCAATCTGACAACAATAACATGTACCAATTTACGGCCAAAATTAATATCCAATCTATCCACGATTTGCCCTACTAGAGATGGGAATTTGACATAAGCTCCATACAAAATATGTCAAATTACTATCTCTAGTAGGGTAAATCGTGGATAGATTGGATATTAATTTTGGCCGTTAAAATATCAACAGAAAATCTCCAACGTGATTCTACAGCTTTAAAAAAAAACCAAAGCAAATTACACTATCAAACCACGAATAACATTACTACATTACGCGGTACATAAAAACGATAACAGCCAGTGCTTCCTACAGATAACTGTTCTTCCCTTTCTGACACTCCAGGTTTTGCATATCTCCATCTCTGTTCCCCACGTTTTGATCACAAAATGGCGATAGGGAATATGAATGTAAATGAGTTTAAAAGGTGTACTTGAACGTAGTAAGTTGGTGTTATCTCTGGCTGAACTCCAAGTACTGCGGTAGGAAGCATTTAGACATGCTTTGAATTAACTTTTGGAAAGACACTTGGTAGGTAAATGGCATTGATCGAGGACTTTCACGGATACTCCTATACAAGAAGGTGCAATTAAGTGCAAAAAGTTACAAAGTTTGGTGTTGAAATGCTAATTTCAATGTGGGATATTTTGAGTCATGGCATAACGCATGGTATAATCAGGCCATTTTTGTCCCATTTGATGACGTCTGTGGTCTAGTGGTTTGGGTGTCGGACTGCTGATCACGAGGTTGTGGGTTCGATTCCCACAGGACACAAATATTTGTGTGATGAACATAAAGTCTGAGTGTTTCTTGTGTATTATAAGTATGTATTTACAACAAAAAAAGTATATAAGTATCATATCCATTGTCTAGTACCAGCTCTGCTTAGTTTGGGACTAGACGGTGCTGTGTAAAAAAAAGTCCAGAAAAAATATTTTTTTATTTATTTCTTGGCACGGTCCTCTTCTCAGAATAAAAAGATACTCGCTTGTAGATAGGTAGTAATTAATTATAAGACTTTGTAAATATTATTATATTTGTCGATTGCTTAATTAATGTATATTATTATTTTGTGTAAGTTTATATTTTGTATTTATTTTTCTGCTATTTGTGTATATTTTATATTAAATTTAATTTTTTATACATTTCTTGACTTCAATTCTCTCGCAGGTCTGCTGGAAGAGATTTCTTTATAGCGACAAGCAGTACCTTTGTACATTATAGTCTAATTTTAAGTTATATTATCTAAGTTTTGTGTGTATATAAATTATTAAATAAATAAGGTATTAAGCCTTAGTCCACCACGCAGACCTGGTACGGGTTTATGGACTATTCAGAACGTTTTGGAACTCTGTCAGGTTTCCTCATGATGTTTTCCATAGCAGTTCTTCTTTTCTCGTTCATCATTTTATAAAATAATTTTTCTTACTTTCCATATCCATATGACATATGAATTTACATATAATATCCATATTACATATGGTAATTGTATCTACAATATATATTATCACGCCTGTTTCCCATTGGGATTTCCACCTACCACGATCCTGACGATAGAAATCTAAATAATAAGGTTATAGAAATGTTATCTACTGCCTTTTAATACCGGAACGCGTGTCACCGGTTTGCCGCTACCAGCACATAAATAATAATCACTTACGCTCACCATGTTTCTAGCATTCAATGCAAAATAAATTAAGCTTAAAAGAAATCGCTGTTAGATATGCTGCAAAAAACAATTTTTGTGACTCTGCGTCCAAAACAGCACTGATGATCGAGCAAACAGTTCGAGCACTGGTATCCTACGAGACCCTTCACGCGGCAACAAGTTCACGCGCCGTTACCACTTCTATAACCTTATTATTTAGATATCAATGATCCTGATACACCTGTTTCCCTTCATCACGTTAATTAACCTCCTCAGGCATGCTCGTCGGCTTAGAGTCCTCTTAACGTTAACCCTTTTTTGAGAACGTCCGCGATTTGGTTACGGATGATATCCATATTCATATCCGAAATAATGCACAAAAAATACCAGTAGGTACCAAAAACTTCTCGCCAACAATCCTTAACGGTCGGCTTTATAGATTAATCACAGGAATAAAGGGGCGACATTTCACAAAGACCCTCCCGTACCTGGTCCGGTAGGGTTCACACGGAAACCCGGGACCCGACATTACAGCCCTAATGACTGGCAACTTCGCGTTATGCAGTAATACGGGATCGGGATAATAAATACGATATATACAAGGTTTTTGTGGAGTCATGAAGGGTTAAGGGAATTTGTGTTTTGCTTATAATTAGGTTACAGGCATCGATATAGGTACTACGTACTAGATGCGCTGTTTAGAACCTGGTTACACGAGTTATGGTTCCAGAACCACACTGTCATCTGTCATTACTTCATTAGTTCACTTGACAGCTGTCTCGCGAACACACGTAAATTTTATCAACGGTTGCGTCAACTGAATTTGGAACATGCTGCTTATTTGAGATCGCGTATCTATTTATTGAAGTCGTTAGTTACAGGTATCTTTGATTATAAGGGGATTTTGTTTGTGATGGTTAAAATCAAAATGACCCTTGTTCAAAACAAGCTAAGGCCAATTAGCGCTTATTAAACACAAGAGACAAAAGAGATCCCCGAAAACGCCCGTACTTTACTTTGATGATGATAAGTTTTTTTTATATAACATAGGAGGGCAAACTAGTATGCGCGTCACCTGATGGTAAGCAATCTCCGCCGCCTATAGACATCCACAACACCAAGGGAGTCGCCGATGCGTTGCCGACCTTTTTAAAAGACGTATGCTCTTTTCTTGAAGGCTCCCATGTCAAATTTGTTCGGGAAAACCGCTGACGGAAGTTGGTTCCACAGTTTTGCTGTACGCGGCAAAAAATGGCGAGTGAAACGTACTGTAGTACATTACTGCCGCGGCCGGCAACAGGACCATTACAGCTCGCTACGACGCTATAGAAACTTTGAAAGAAAGAAAGAAAGAAGAAAGAAAAATGATTTATTGCCACAACAAGACGACATGCGGTAGGTGCACATAAAAAATACTTAATTAGGTACATTACTTACTTGCAACATTACTTTGCTTCAAAAACAAGAAAGTCTTGCAAACAATTACAGTTTTCTCCACCAATTACAGTGTTTTTCAAGAATTTTGGTAATACTACGAGCGTGGACGAATAAAAAAAGGCGGACGGAATCTCGCTAAACAAAAAGTGAAACACCCATAGTAAGACGGCTCGCTTAAAAGTACGGACTGGCATGCACACATTCACACCCATAGTAAGACAAAAAGCCGCGATTACGCAACAAATCTCGTGTGACGGTAGTCATTGTCGTAGTGTCACAAATAAAATAACAATATATATCTGGTGTGTTAAAATTCTGTCGAGATTATAGTGGGTTTAGGAAGAAACGAAGTGATTCAATTTATTCTAAGCGAGATTCCGTCCGCTTTTTTTATTCATCCTAGCTAGTGGCACCCCTATTTTGTGTACTCTTTTGTGTTAAGCTTTATATTTTATGATGTACTTAATTAATTGTCGTGGCCTTACGATACAACACCTTTGCCTTACCTTACCCCTTAAGGGATTATAGGCGTGAAACAAAGGTATGTATTATGGAGATATTCATAGTTCCTTGAGGTAATATCTGTGTGTGATTAATAATTTCCTTTTCTATCTTTTGACTTAATATACCCACAAGGCTATGTTCGTGCCTTTTGAACCATTTTGTCGCCATTTTTATTCGTCCGAGATTATGAGCATTATACGCAAAGAAGGAAATGCTTTGAAAGTTAAATAATTACAGGCACATGTTAACATTATAAATTTGACATCACATTACACACATAAGGTACAGGCTAATCTCTCCATCGCTAACTTTGCTCGTACGTCAGTGTACATAATGTAGGGCACGCTTCATTCCCAAAGGGTAAGCGAAAGTGTTCGATTTTGTACCCTTTGTTGGCTGATGACCATAGAAATCTAAATAAAATAAGGTAATAGAAGTGGTCAAGGCGCGTGAACTTGTCGCCGCGTACAGGTTTATCGTAGGACAACCAGTTCGCAAACCGTTTCAAGTCATTAAAATTGTATTCTGTAGCATAACTAACAAAGGATTTTTTTGACTTAATTTATTTGACGACATCTGTGGTCTGGTGGTTCGAGTGTCGGACTGTTGATCACGAGATCGTGGGTTCGATTCCCAGAGGACACAAATATTTGTGTGATGAACATTAGTGTTTATGTTGGTCTGCGCGTTTCTTATGTATTATAAGTATGTGTTTACAAAAAAAAGTATATATGTATTATATCCATTGTCTAGTACCCATAGTACAAGCTCTGCTTAGTTTGGGACTAGATGGTGCTTTGTAGAAATGTCCCAATATATTTATTTATTATTTTGCATTGAATGCTAGAAACGTGGTGGGTGTAACTGCGTATTTATGTGTTGGTAGCAAACTGGCGACACGCGTTCCGGGATTAAAAGACAGTAGATAACATTTCTATTATCTTATTATTTAGATTTCTATGCTGATGACACTAAGGCCCGTATTACAGAAGCTTCCTCAAGTACAGTTTAAACTCCAATCACCTGATCACTACTTAAGGATAGAATCGTTACTTGAGTATCGGTCTTATTCCAGAACGGTAATTATAAACTTTAATTCAACAACAAAACACACGAATTTGACCTGAAATATAATAGAAATCCGGTCGTTTCGGATTACCGTCCCATCGGATTATGAGAGTGAGGGAATAGAGAGTGAACCTGTGTTTGCGCACACACTTGTGCACTATAATATGTCCCGCGCAGATGGCCAGTCTCCGTTGAGATTGACTGCCGTGACCGAAATTCGGCCGGGAGGACATTATATTTAACAGGTATAGCAAGGAATCGATGCCATTTGGCATTTTGATGGCTCAAAGACCATTATGTAAACCTACACAATTACACACTCTTCCAACGAGTTGTAAAACTGGCACTCTTTTGTATTCATTAAACACAGTTTGATATGCGAACGACGCCCCTAAAACCGGCTTAAAAAGTTAAACAACGCCTCTTTGCGAGGGCCTTTAAATATGCGTTGAATTTGGAAGTGGGCGCAAAAGGCAACTGTTTAAAATGTACCAAGTTTAATGGAAAACCGTTGCGCTAAGGGAATATTAAGAGGATAATGGCGTGGCTGACATCAAGGCTCTTCGTAGAGGACGTTAGGTCTAATCGGTTAAGTTCCTGTTTCCAGCCGTAAAGCTTGATTTAGCTTGTTTGTAGGAGTGTGGATTGTGGTGGTACTCATTCTACCTTGTCTCGATATAATACTATATTTATAACGTGTAACAGAATAAAAGCAAGACACCAGACAATTAGGATATTATGAATACTATCTACCAGAATACTATCAGAAATGAGGAGATTCGCAGGAGAACGAAAGTAACCGACCAAACTTAAGTGGCAGTGGGCGGGGCACATTGCTCGCAGAACGGATGGCCGATTGGGCAGTAAAGTTCTAGAGTGGCGACCGCGTACTGTAAGGTGCAGTGGGTGCGTGGGTAGTATATTACAATTTATCTACTCTGTGGTGGGTAGGCTCCCCACGAGGTGGAGCACCAGGTCATCGGTGAAGGTCGCGGGAATCCGTTGGATGCGGAAAGCAAAGGACAGGTCGTTGTGGCATTGCTTGGTGGAGGCCTATGTCCAGCAGTGGATGTCTTTTGGCTGAAATGAAGATGATGATGATGAATACTATCTAGTCCAGTAATAAGGGCGCATTTTTTGAAAACACAGACTAACAATACTGACAAAGATAAAAAAAAATGTTCCGGTTATAGACGTGTTTACTAGACTACCTAATTACTCTTGGCTTTCTTAGGAAATAATTTGTCAGAATCAGAAGACAGCAAAACCTGCTACAATCTAAAAAGTAGTTTTTGTCTCATTGTGCAGTCAAAACTTTACTTATATTGAAAAAATGTATAAACTTTCAAAAGACAGGTCTTTATAAGTGAAATAAAGTTTTAATTAGGAACTAAAAATAAAGTGCTAACTCAGCACTTGTAACATGTCAGTAAAGAATCGATAGCCCGGAAACAAACTAGTTTATAGGGGTGCCACAACCTCGCCGAGAGATATATTTTCTAATTAATTATGTGAATACAGAGAAATTGACAATGAAAAGTCACCTTAAATATTGATGATAGATAATTTTACTTATAAGAAACATTGCATGCATTTAAGGAATTTTGAAAAATTTCCAACCAAGGATCAATCCGACAAGATTGCAAAAAAATATCACTCAGTATTTTTATGCCTGGTGGCACGAAAATCGCGATCGCTAGGGTCAATAATAAGAAAGAAAGAATGAAAAAAAAAAAAAAAATATGACGTTGTTAGACACGCATCGGTACATAAATTTAAAAAACCGGCCAAGTATGATTCGGACTCACGCAGTAAGGGTTTCGTACCACCCATCGACCTGATACCCCATTATAAACTGATTTAGTTTACGAGAGTTTATCAAAAGACGTCAACGAACGTACGCGAAATGTGAATTTTTGCATCTCTTTCTTACGTAGGTACCACCACATATGTCTATGTTTGCCCTATTTTTAGTATTTGTTAGTAAACTACACAGTATGCACTATAATCAAACCAAGTTTGACACTGGTATGTATTTCCGTTTTGAAGATAGAGCAGGAACAAAAACGTTGAAGAAATGCATGTTTTTCGAGGTTTCTTGTATGGGGTCCCCCCTTTGGTTTTTTACGTTAGCAACCTTTGGGCACGGAACCCTAAAAAACAAAAAAATATAAAACCAAATCTTTCTAATAAACATTGGGTCCTCAGAGGAAGACCATGAAATCTAACAAAGCTTATGTAAATTGGGTGCTCAGATAAAATTAATTTCAAAAGGATTATTTGTACTAATCTAGCTCAATTAAACCAGTCTAATACCTAAAACCTGCTAGAATTTTTAGCATGTTGTAAGAAAGTATGATATTTTACAAGACTGCACGTCATAAAGATGCAATTTTTTGCAAGAAACAAACTGCTAGATTGCACGACACTTCATACATATCGGTAAAGAATCGATAGTCCGGAATAAACTAGTTCGCACCAGTTTATAGGGGTGTCAAGAAACTTTGCGGAAACTTTTCTCTTGTATCCATTTCCTTTTAACTCCAATATGTCAATTGTGAAAGTTTTGTAACACTTTATTGAGGATTTGCTTGGGTTGAGTCTATTTCATCAATCATTCATAATATATGGAAATGAATGACAGGTACCTTTTAAGTGAGTTTATTTATTATTTATTAAAGCTGTAGAAGTCTGATTTACGTCATTTAAAAATGGTGAATTTTGATCTATTTTGTCGCTAGAACATCATCCTCCAGCCCTTATCCCTATTTATTTGGGGTCGTCGCAGCATGTCTTTTTAACCGACGAAAAAAAGGAGGAGGTTCTTAATTCGACGCGTATATATATATATTTTTTATGTATGACCACGCATAACTTTTTACAGAGTGGTCCGATTTTGATGATTATTTCTTTAATGGATAGGGTATATCTCGAAGTTGGTCCCATTTAAGTTTAAAAATCAAAATCCAACCCTAAGGGTAGTAAAACAGGGGATGAGTGTTTGTTCACTCACTGAATTCCTTACCTGACTTACTTACCTGTTAACCGATTCTGTTGAAACTTGACACACATAAATATAGTTCTAGACACTAAGACATAATGGAGACCTGGAGTTAGATTTTAACCACAAAAAAATGAAAAATAAAACTTTTTAACAAAAAATTGAACTGACGAATACAGAAACTGAAAAGCGAAAAATAACTAATTATGAGTCGGCGCCAAACAACCAATCAGCGAAGATCATTAGATTACTTTAAATAAATAATAAAAACAACGTCACATCAAATACAACGTGAAATTTTAATTCTTCTATAAATTTCTGTCAGCCGTCATTTCCGTGTTCACTTTCTTTTTATCCATATCATCTTTTACACAATCTATCCATCATCGTCTTTCTATTATGTAGCTTGAACCTTGGAACAATTTTTATAAAACGCAAATATTCTTGTTTAGAATTTAATTTTTCAGGTTCAGAGCAGTCGTAACCGACGAGAATACATGATGAGGTTAATGAAGGTAGATGTAGCGAAAGAGGTGTGTCAGGATCGTTGCTAGTAGAGATACAATAGTTTCTACCTATCCCAAAGGGAAACAGGCGTGATAATATGTATGTATGCTCTGTTGCTATTGTACAGGATATGTTTTTAAGGAGTGCGCATAATTTGCGTACTGGTTCTGTATGTGTTCTGGTATTGTTCCTTATCGCAACCATATAGTTAAAATTCACTTTAAAACAAAGTAAAAATTTGCCATTGTATGGCAAAATTACAAAATATTCTATGTCTCTAACTAAATCAACTTCATCAACAAACTTTGGATACAAAGTCGATTTTTGATTTAGTTTTGAAGTGATTTTTAATAATGAGGTTGCGATAAGGACCATGTACTGGCCCACTAACATACAACAACAACATAACAAGTCAACATGACATTTTAATTTTATTTACAGAATTTGTGGCATGTGTAGATAAAAGAGAGGCTTTAGCAAAAATAAAAGCTTGAGATATCTCTTTATGTTTCTTTACAAAAACGAAATAGGATTGACAAAAAGTTTTCAGCTGAAGGACTCTAAATCTTATTCTTTGTCCATTCGACTTTTACAACTACATTACTCTTTTATCGAAACACAAATGGTTATCTGTCCTATCTGAATGTTCTGCAGTCCAATTTAAATCCCAAACGAGATCAAATGAAAACGTTTTGAACGTCATTCGATTGGTTCCGCTGAGGTGACACCGTGTTTGACCAGATAAACTGGACCTACCACAGTGGGTAACGTTTCCTTTATGTGGTGTATTTGTTTACGGAGCTAGGGGGAAGGGAAGGTTAGGTTATGCTGGTTGATATATTGGGTCAGCCGCTGTGTTACGTGCTGTAACTATGGTGTGGGTTAAGTTAGAGGTGAGGAATATTGGCCGGTATTTGTTTAGCAGAATACTTTAATTGTTTGCTAAATTATTATAGGACCCTAAAGAATTGGCGTCTGAACTTCCTCGTTCTGTGGTCATCTTTCCCCAGACCGGCAAAATGGGTTTAATTCCAATATTGAATGAAAGTTGTATTTGTTCCTAATTTTAAATGAATGATATATTTATTTGCAAGAACATAGGTGGTAACATTGAGTTCGTCTAAAGTTAAAATTGGGTATCACTACATTCGACATTTCAGTCGTGCAAATATTTTGATTTTCAATTTATTGTACATCATGCTTTGTGACGATATCATTGGGAATTCTTCTTCGGGACTTTTTATGTAGAGTAATTAATTTTATGTAGTCTGAAGAATATATTAAGGTATATTTTGTACATAAGCGAAATGTAAATATACTGCTGGTGGTTGGATAATATTGGATATAAGATATTGTAAGACTTGTTACAAAGTGTAGGGAACCCAAAAGAGTATAATTAAAAGTATAAAAGGGTTGATTTCACTTAAAATTGAGTAATACGAATTATTTTACACTAATAATATAATATCGTGAAGGTCACGGGAATCCGCTGGATGTGGAAAGCGCAGGACCGGTCGTTGTGGCGATGCTTGGGGGAGGCCTATGTCCAGCAGTGGACGTCTTTCGGCTGAAATGATGATGATGATGATGATGAAGATAATATCGTAACACAAATGATATCTAAATCACGCTAATGATATGCATATTTTAATTGGTATACAAAGTAAAATTTGCCTTATTTATTACATGATGATGATTTAATAATGTTGTTTCGATGTCAAAGGTGATATTGATCATAAGAAGACTTAAATTACATCTAATACTAATAAAAACTTTTTAACAAAAAAATTAAACCGCCTTCAAAAACCTTAACTAAAAAGTAAAAAATAATCATTGTATGTATTTTAAAATCTTAACATAAACCAAAATTTTAAAGGCGGCGCGTGATTGACCCTTTGCGTCATGTAATGTACAGTCGAGCGCAATATCTATAGTAAAAACAGTTTATGTGAACGTACATGAAAATCACGCGCCGCCTTCAAAATTTTGGTTTATGTTAAGATTTTAAAATACATACAATGATTATTTTTTACTTTTTAGTTAAGGTTTTTGAAGGCGGTTTAATTTTTTTGTTAAAAAGTTTTTATTTCATACTTTTTAGTTGATAATTGCGAGGGTTGATTCATAAATGTTTATATAACCAGTTTGAGAATATATTTTTTATTAACCTTTGCTATCCCACTGCTGGGCAAAGTCTCGCTCATGTTCTTCGAAACCTCCGATCACTATCGTGAAAAAAAAACACGCATATCGACTAAGAATTCTCAGAAAAACGTACCAATGAGCAGATCATCTAGATAAGCGAAGCCAAAATAAACTGATTTATTGAAGCTGGTTAGAAAACTGCTCAACCTAAGTCAATAAAATTTATATGGGACCACCGCGTGGGCTTCCTCTACCAAATAAAAAAGCAACCACGTAAATCGGCCCATAAATCTCGGAGTAATCGGTGTACATACATGAAAAAAAAAAAAAAAAAAAAAAACCCGCGGAATACATAACCTACTCCTTTTTTTAAGTCGTTTAATAAAAAAACCCGCCGAATACATAACCTCCTCTTTTTTTTGAAGTCGGTTAAAAAAATATGCATATTATTAGTGTGATTTGGATATCATTTATGTCACGATCTTATTTTATTAGTGTAACTTCATTCGTAGACTGTGAAATTGACCCAAAAGATGAAATGGTAATGATAATATCGTAGGCAAAGGTACAAGAAGGTACGAACATTGACACCACTCAAGTATCGTACATAATTAATGAGCAAAAACAAATATTCCAAGATGTTCCAGACTCCATTGTTGAATGAAACAGAGTAATTAGAAAGAAACGATAAATAACTCAAGAAATGGAAAGTTGGAAAGAAAAATGGATGACAGAGACGAATGAAGATAAAGTGTAGAAAAAGTGCAAAGTTAAGAAACTACTGAAAACACTCGTCAACTTGTTTAATTTAATGAAAATGTGGACATTTAAAAACACAATACAAAAATATACAACGTTAATTTTTGTTAACGATTTTTGAGAAACTAGTTTGTACAGAATCACGAGGAAAATCGATTGAGATAGTTTTTGTTCTAAATCACAAAATTACATGCTTTTACAGCTACCGTAAGTTCCCTAGATGGCATGGTAGCGGAGAAAATGATCAAATAGAAGTTTTTAAACTTTCGCGAATTTCACTCATATTGATCTATATTTACGGGACTTGTCGCACAATAAAATCAAAACATAACAAACATTTTGACTAACCTCGACGTTTCGTTGCATTCCCCAAGTTGCATCGGCCGTGGTCACGAGCAGACTGAAGTATGTGGGTGTCATCGTCTTGAGCGGTGTTTTCTCGAACTACCCGCGATTGGTTGTTATGTTTTGATTTTATTGTGCGCGACAAGTCCCGTAAATATAGTTCAATGAAAGTGAACAATGTCTTACAAGGACTACCTGATGCACGGAAACTAATCGAGCCAAACTTCCTGGACCTATTCACGATCCACCGATGTACTGAATTTAACCATAATAACCAAATTGAGTATCATTTTTTTTTTTAAATATCATAACAATTAACATGGTATAAAAACTATCCATTAAGGAATAATTAAGGAGCATTTTCTTTCACCATAAATCCTATGTATTATATATATAAATATATGTATGTATTTTATGTACCTATATATGTATGTATCTATTTATGTATATAAGTATATATATCTTCATATAATTATTTTACTGGTAAATATTTTGTTAGATAAGTTATGTAGTCAAAATATTTGTTATTCTGTTGTATACTTGTTTTTATCCTCTATCAATATATCAACATCTCTCTATCGCTCTAAGGTTTGCTGTAAGAAAACTCATTTTTGAGTTAAGCTCGCCGATGTACATAAGCTTTCCTACTGTAATATTAATGTGTATATGTGTGTACAACAAAGTATAATAATAATTAGTTTATTGTGAAAAAGCTGTTTTAAAAAGCCGTTCATTGATTCAATGCCTACCGGTTACCTTTGCCCATAACAACTGCTATACCACCTATTATTAGGTATTATAGGTACGGGACCTTCGCACCGGAACACAGCAATGCAAGTACATATCACTGTTTGGCAGCAGTACTTCCCCGAACGAGCTCTTACAAGAAGCTCTACTACTATTGAAAATCGCTTATCGTTCCTCCTGTAAGCCCAGGTCTATATCCCGTCTATTTTATATGGTCCCTCGTTAGAACTGACCTACATGAGTAAACAGAATCGGAATGTGTCATTGAAGCAGGTCGCCCAGTCGGCCAACTTGTGTTTCCTATTTATTTGTTACAAACAATTGACAAGTTGCCGACGTTGGACCTTTAGAAAGTCAGGCCGAATTGAATTGAGATTTATGTTTTGAAGATAGAGGTGTTTTTGTATTGGCGAAGATTCTTTGGATAATGTTGGCAGGCCACTGGGTTATTTATTTTCTAAAGTTCGTGTAGCGTTATATTTGTGAAAAGCAGCTTAAGGGGAATGTAGCAGGCAAGTGGCGCCCCCATCAGTAACAAAATTATAGTAGTAGAGATTATCTCGAATTAGACATTTATCTCTATAACGCGAGAATTGGGGCCCTGTAATGTTGTTTTTGTCTACTGAACAATTTCGAAAAAGCTATAAATTATTTTTAAAAAAATCGTTCGATTTTACTGTTGCTTATCTTTTTAGGGTTCCGTACCCGAAGGGTTCCAAACGGGACCCTATTACTCTCGCTGCGCTGTCCGTCCGTCCGTCCGTCCGTCCGTCTGTCTGTCACAGGGCTGTATCTTATGAACGGTAATAGGTAACCGGTTGAAATTTTCTCAGAAAATGTGTTGCTATGAGGTGTATCACGACAAATACTAAAAACAAAAAAAAATCTAAAACCAAAGGGGGTCCCCATACAAGAAACCTCGAAAAACATGCATTTTTTTCAACGTTTTTGTTCCTGCTCTATCTTCAAAACGGTAATATATATCAAACTTGGTCAGATTATAGTGCATATTATGTAGTTTAGCAACAAATACTAAAAATAAGACAAACATAGACATATGTGGTGGTACCAGCGTAAGAAAGACATGCAAAAATGCATATTTCGTACACTGTGCGTTGATGTCTTTTGGTAAACTCTCGTAAATTAAATTAGTTTTTATGGGTATGGTCGTTGAGAGGTACGGAACCCTTACTGCGCGAGTCCGACTCGCACTTGGCTGGTTTTTTTTATAATACATAGTTTTAAGATTATTATTATTATTAAATACCCATTGCTACTATTCCATTTGATATACCAAGTCTTTTATCCTCTTCCAGTATCGAGACGAAAACAAATGGCGAATAACCTTCATCTTTGAAGCTTCGGGGCACTTCAACTAAGTTTAGGGGTCTCTAACTTAAAGTACTTACTACGCCTTTTTGTTTCATATACCCGAAAGCACTATTAGGTACATGAATAAAGTTATACTCAAGTGACTGCCTAAAACTTGACCTAGGGAATAGTTAGTGTTACCACAGAATAATACAATAGTATTATTTCGTTCTATGATAATAATAATAATAATGTCCTCCTGGCAGAATTTCGGTCACGTCGGCCAATCTCAACGGAGACTAGCCATCTGCGCGGGACATATTATAGTGCACAAGTGTGTGCGCAAACACAGGTGCACTCGCTATTCCCTCACTCTCATAATCCAATGGGACGGCACGACGAGGCACGTGGGTGTAGCACCGCTAACTTCCTGACTCCGGGCTGCTACTGAGAAACTTTATTGACTCAAAAAATCTCAAAAACACTATCCCGACCCGGGAATCAAACCCAGAAATAAAAAAAAAAAACAAAAAAAACAAATATTATTTATTTCAGAAACAGGTACAATTTTTCTATCTTTACTGACAATACACAGTTAAATGTTTAAATCTTACCAAGATAGAGTTTGAACCTCTCGCTTAGCAGTCGCGCTTGCGACCACTTGACCAACGAGGCAGTCAATGATCATTTATAGTAGGTATATCTATGATAATATAATAGTAAGGCATAGCTAGTCTGTAAAGTGTCCTAGCTGCGTCCTATATTTGTTGTGTAAATAGAAATCTAAATAAAGGTAATAGAAGTGTCAAAGTTATACTTTTCTTATATTTTGTATCGACTGTCCCTTCTTAATTTTCTACCTATGTGTCTTTTGTTTTTCCATTCTATGTAACCCCACCTATAAGTTGCCTGCTTGTGTTTATCACTGTGTTTTAAATGTTGCGCGTCGTTAACTGTGACAATAAACTATTTTTCTTTCTTTCTTTCAAAGTCGCGTGACTTCGCCGCGTTACAGGTGTCTTTTAGGACACCAGTGCGCGAACCGTGTGTTTGATCATAAGTGCTGTTTTGGACACAGAGTCACTAAAATTGTATTTTACAGCATACCTCGCAGCGGAATTTTTGAGGCTTAATTTATTTTGCATTGAATGCTAGAAACATGGTGGGCGTGATTGCGTATTTATGTGCTGGTAGCGGAAAAGACAGTAGATAAAATTTCCATTAAGTTATTATTTAGATTTCTATGGTTGCCTGATATTGAATAAACTGCAAAGTTAATCATATCGATTGAGGAATGCACTGTTTCTCAATATGATTTCGCTGCCGTCGCACCAAGGTGGTTTCAATGTAGAAGTTAAATTCGATACCACAAGCAGAGTTCACGGTAGCTTAGCAGCTAAAGCACTGGTGTATTGAACCACGAGTCGCGAATCCTGCTCATCATCATCATCATTTCAGACGAAAGACGTCCACTGCTGGATATAGGCCTCCCATAAGCATCGCCACAACGACCGGTCCTGCACCTTCCGCATCCTGCTCGTGAGAAAAAATTCTTTCCACAATTTATATCGTCAGTAAGCACTGTATTACTCAACTTAATGCACTCACTACTACAATGTTCTAAGATGTAACATTCTAAGGTTCGTATTACAGAACGTTCCTCAAGTACAGTTTGATCTTCAATCACTTGATCACTACAAGGATATAATCGTTACTTGAGCATCGGTCTCATTCCAATACGGTAATTATAAACTTCAATACAACAACCTGACACGAATATAATTAGAAATAGCAAATAAATCTCTACTCAAGCGTGGTCTCGACCACACTTAAGTGATTACAGATCAAATCATTGCTCAAACACCTAAACAGGTGACAGTGTAGAATAAAGCTAAACTCAGCTGAACTGTGACCTAACTAAAAACAAATTTTAAACAGTGATCAAAGCTTGAGGAGCGTTCTGTAATACGGGCCTAAGTCTACACGCTGTAGTACTCGCCCCAACGTATTCATTTATGTAATGCTCAAATTCGGGCTGTTATGAAGGCTCTCGGTGAATCCATCTTTTATAAGCATGAACGGTCATGGCATGGGGCACAAACCAATATCTTTCTATTACCTTACCCCATACTATCTTCAATCAACAATCAATACCACATTCCCGCCATCTGTTTTATTTTTCATGTCCCATTTCAGATTCGATCCGAGGTCACCCGAGCCGAGATCCACATTACTCATACGTGTTCCTATATTGTGCCCCCGATATCTTCACGGTTGGCTGGACTTGTTCAAAATACACTTTTATTCAGTAAAAGCTTTGTACGTACCGTTTTTTGTACAGTCGATCGTTTTAATTGGCTTAAAAGCTGTGGACGCCGCGTTTGGTGGGTAGTTGTAGGTAAGTGTATGTGTTTTATTAAACCTTCTGCATTTATTGATTGGGTAATTTATAAAAGCGCCATTTATGAAAGAATGGTAGTATGAAATTGGCAATACTTTTCTGGCGTTATTATATTGCTAAGGATCCAAGATACGACATACGATATTAAGGAATTAAGGGCAAATTTTTTGGACCTTTTGGCGAAGTGTGGGAATATAGATCACATGCTTGTATCATATTTTGACTTTGGAGACTGTAACGTTATAAGTGTTGAGAATAAATCGACTTTGTAATCTGTGGTTTTGTCTATGGCTGTGCCATATTGTTTGTCTGTGCTTCTCTTCAGTTTAGCAATTGAATCGTCCAGGTGTAGTAATTTGTTATCTTGTATTATTGTGTAAAGTATTCATGTTAACATCTGATGTGAGTATAGTAATCATAAAGGGGGTTACACCGCACACTCCTGTTGTTTTATTTCCGCTGTCTGCCCGATCACTGCGTGTCATCTCCTAACAATAAGATGGGATGATGAAATTTTTTTGGAGCGAAGCTTCTATAGCCTGGTTTCGCGCTTGGTCGCTGGGGAATAAACAGAGAAAATAAATACAAAGAGGAGGTGCCCTAACGCCGAAACTCTAAGCAGGCATGAGTCAACAGATTGCGGGGCGAAGAGGGGGATTACGCATGCGCAGTAACGCCGATACAACCAATGCCACCTAGAGGCGATTTGCAGGACTAAAGAGACAGGCGTGATATTTCAAAAAGTCATTAAAAGTTCTGCTATTCATCGATAGATGGCAAAACTAAAAAGTATCACCGCTGTGCCGGTCGGAGTGGGGGGTGTTAGGTTATTTCCGTTACGGAATTTCTGGATTCGGTCTCCACGCTCAAGGCCCACGATAGAAGCTATGCCATAGCTTAAAACTTCAACGTTTACTTCTCCCTCAATTAGCGTGCAACTATCTCAAACACACACACTTTGCGCTCCCGTTCTAACCGCTCTTGCAAATGTGTAGAAGTTTCGCTTCTGTCGGGCGTCACCCAATGCCACCATATCTATGTGGTTTGTAACGAATATGTTAGCTGAACTATTTTAAAAATTCTGAACTAGCAAATATTAGAAGCCCTTTATGTGGTCCAGAGATTTTCGAGTGCTGATGTCACTTTCAAGAATTAAAAATACAAACAACTGAAAATAAGCTTATACAGATTAAACCTAAACCTGTATTTCCAAAACAGACAAAAACAACATTGTAAAACTTTTAGCTGAAAATTCAGACATCACATTCACATGTTACAAAAGTAACAGTGTAAACGTAAAACCGTTACCTAATAACCTTTAAAAAAAGCAGAAAATGAAAAACAAACTAAAAGCGCTGTTCATTAGGCACAAAAGTGTCCGAATATAAAAACCTTGGTCGTTTAAACAAAATAGCGAGCGCTGCCCCGCAGTTAGGCTTGGTAATTGCCCCCTCACGACAATTAGCTCTCGTAACATCTTCGTGACGGCTCAAAAATACATTTTTAGCGTTATCAGAGGGTATTCCGACTTGTTTATGGGGCATAACCGGTGCTGACTGATGTGTTGAGTATGGGGTTTAGGATTTATTGTTGAAGGTTTTATGAATATGGAAAGAATAACAGGGTTGAGTTGGTATTCGGTACTATGGTCTGGTAACTAAGGAATTATCTGCGCTAAGGATAAGCAACGGCGATCTTGTGATTGTGTTTAACACTTTTGAGTGCTGTTAGTGATACACAATACACAATGGTGTTGATTCTCTTGTTCACAAACTTAATTTATTTTTCAACACACTTGCTCGTAAAGTGGCTCTTATTGCATCGCTTTTAGGTTCATAATGTGGCTTATAACGCACGCGTGCTTTTTTCATTATATTATTGCACTAGTGCTTTTTACTTTACAGTTTATTTTTAAATCGCAGCAAAGAGTTTTTATGCCTGAACAAAATTAAAAATTTTTGGGAATAAATCAACTGTATTAATTAAAATATGATAAAAAAACGTTTAATTTTATCAAATTATTTCTTTTTGTCAACAAATTAACATTAATTTGTGTTATAAATAAATAAAACACAATTTTATTACATTTTTATATTAGGCTGTTTGGCGGTTTCCTTCGACCACCTGCGCGCGCATAGATGTATGTCACTGTGCGATTACAGTAATCCACGGGCTATTTTTCACAAATTTAATGTTTGTCTAAAACGTATGTTTTTTTCCTCGCAAGTGTGTTGAAAAACGTCGTATGACACGCGTGAGCATTGACTATTATACTCTCGGCTCTATTACGCCCTCGCCTTCGGCTCGGGCTACAATCCAGCCTCGAGTATAATAGTCAACTTAGCTCACTTGTATCATAATGTACTATTAAACCATCGCTCTATTTTACTTATAGGAGAAACAAGAAAGGGATGGCGACAATTTTAGTGCTGTCAAATTAGTCGGAATTAGAATTTCTATACAAGTTTAGTCGTGATTTCGGAAAGTGCCGACTAAAAATACGAAGAATTGGAACACGTAAACTAATTTGACAGTTTTATTATTGTTGCCACTCCTTTCTAGCATCTACTATTAGTAGAAGAGAGCGATAGTTTAAAATAAGTTTAGTTTTTGAACAAGAGAATCGACACTATTAGAAGCTTATTGATTTATTGGTATTACGTCTTCACACGGCTTCAGCGCTTGAAAGTGATTGATTACAGGACGCAATAAATGTGATTTGTCGATAGTTGGTCGTGATATGTCTTTTGTTTTTTTTTTTTGGATGGAATTCAATGATGTCCATCAAAGTTACATAACGTTCCAAAACAATTCAAGCAACTTTAAACAACGGTTTTACTTTTGTTCTGAAAATTTTACCGTCGTCGCCTCGGCCAAAAACATTGAGTGTAGCCCTCAAAAATTTGACTGATCAAATCCAGCCATGAAAATTCATCCCGAATACATGTAAACCAGGAATTTGCATTTCAAACAAATGTTAAACGACGATTTGCATTTTTGCGGACCATATTCGGTTTAACTGCAAAACACGGATGATCGGTTGCAATCGGATAATCAGTAGCTCCAGGCGTCGATAATGGTGTAGTGAGTGAATGAACTATTGTTGTCGGTTTGATAGTGTTTGGTAGGATTTTAACGAGCGATACGTCCTTAGCCTTTTTGGACATATATTGCGAACACCCAGGCATTGTTTGGAAAGGTTCACGATACTGGGCACACGCTCAAAGCAGAAAACCGGCACGACGGTAAGACGGGATCAAGAAGGCTATCAGAAGCAGCATGTACCGAGTGGTTCACACTGCGGAAGACCATATATCTTGGGAGACGTCTCGTATTTGGTCGCGATCCTCAGCAGTGTGGGAACGATGAAGAATGTATTGTCTTTAGAAGTATATAGTCAAAGGTCTTTAGGTACATGATTTTAGTATAATCGATTTTTTCTATGTAGGGTGTGTTGACATTTTTGTGTCAATGTTACTACTTTATTGATCAAAAGGAAGATCGGGCATTTCTATCAAGCTGTGAAAGGACTCCTGGGTTCAATACCCAGGTCCAATCAAGAATACCAAGACCGGTCTTTACAATTTCAGGTTCATCGGGTGTGTTCGAACTCAGCTTAACGCAGTCCACTGCTGGACATAGGCCTCTCCCAAGTTGCGCTATGATACTCGGTCCTCTGCCTTCCGGATCCAGTCCCCCCCAGCCACCTTCTTCAGGTCGTCGATCCAACTAGCGGGGGGGCGCTCGTCGCTGCGTTTGCCGATTCACGGTTTCCACTCAAGGACTCGTCTCATGCTCCAGCATGGCCAGCCCACTGCTACTTCCGCGTACTGATCTTACAAGCTATGTCGGGTCACTCCGGATCTTCTCCGGATAATCTCGTTACGGATTTTATCCTTCAAAGAAACTCCAAGCATAGTTCGCTAAGCGACTTTGAATTTGTGGGCTAGCCAAACTGTTAGTTTCCACTTCTCGCCATCGTAAGTCATGACTGGAAAGACGAACTGGTTGAAGACCTTCGTCTTCAAACTTTGCGGTATAGGCGACGAGAAAACTAGGCGAAGTTTGCAAAATGCTGCCAGCCTAGCTGGATCCACCAGCGATACTGCGATATACCACTGTTATAATATTATATGTAGGTATGTATAAGTTTACCTAGTGGATCGATGCGTGATGTAACAAAATCATTTATTTATAATTTACGACGCGCTCAATTTAATAGTACACCGATAACGTTTATTAAACAAAGGGCACGTGGTTTCGACAGCCGTTCCAAGGTATTAAATTAATTTCCAAAGTGATTTACGAATGAATATTGGCAATTAACTCAGTGTCCACGAATTTCCAATTAATAACTTTTGATTATGTTGTTACGCTTGTTTCCAGTTTGTTAGTTCTGATTTTATGTCATTTTAGACAGGTAAACCGTGTATTAAATTTTTTAGAATATTGTTTTGTAATTTTTGATGAAACTTCTTGTTCTCTTTTTAAGTAACTGTATTTTATAAAATTATCTTTCGAGGTTCGATGCCTCTTTGAAAGACATCAGAAAAGTAGATGAAAACAATTCTATTCAGCTTGCTGTCGGGACGTCCGAGCAAGAAAAGACTTACAGTAGAATAACAACAAACGCGTTGAAGCTTTGGGCCGTACCGGTCGGATGGCGCCCAACGTGGGGCCACTTTATTTGTACCATCCAACATTAGATAAAACTTATCATTAGCCATTTCAACCTCTCCCGAAGTGAAATGTCAAAAGTTAAAAGTTCAAGTTGTTATCAAATACTCTTTTATAACCTTACAAAATAATCTGAATCTGAAAAAACATTCTCGGACCGTGTAAATATGCAGGTTTGTTTGAGAGATCACTAACAAGGGATCATGGTTCATTTCACAATTCGACTCCGTACTCGTTGACGCATGATGTGTGCTTGATTTCACATGCCCTTTGGCAATACGTTTCTGGGTCACGTAATTCTTTTAAAAACATATTCATTACAGAAATATATATCAGTATTTCACAGAATTCGCGAAAATAGAGGCTTTCAGAATGCAGATTTAGTAAAGGCCATAAAAATCCCCTTTTTGTCAGCGGAATTAGATGTCGTAAGCCGTTGCGGAATATAGCAAGGCTCGTGGTAGCATTTGGGCCCAATAGCCCGGGAAATGGCTGGTCGGCCTTTGGCTAACACGACCCAAATTAGGTCAAGACGCGGCGTCGCGTCGCTTTTACAGAATTATGCCGAATTTGATTCAATTTTTTCCTGGCGATTGAATTGTCGGGACATCGATTGGTTCTGAAAAAAAATTGCTAATTACATTTGACTGCCAAGGGCGGGTACATTAAGAAATAACATTAAAATACACGGCACGGCAATAAAATAATATTAAGAGCGTCGTTAAAGGATAACGTTTTCTATTTCGAAAGACGCCTCTGGAGGACGCCGAGCGACCGGAAAAATAATTTATTTTACCTACAGTAAGGAAAATTAAAATTGAAGAATTTCTTGTTTTGTAATCTTTTTCTGATGATATACCTATTTGTTTAAATAGTTTATAGTGTTATGTTTTGTAAATGATTGATTTTACTCTGTTACTAGATAAGACAATATACATGCTGAAATTTTAATGGTTCTTTCCCGAAAAGGGGTCATTGTACTCATCATTATAAACAACTTTTACTATCGGACCAGCCCTAAAATCGCGAAAAATAAAATCAGGTGGTCCTTACATTTTATTGATTTAGTGAACACAAATGGTAGGGACCAACTGATTTTTTTTTCGCGGTTTCAGGCTTGGTCCCATAGTTAAAGTTGTTCATAATGATGAGTACAATGACCCCTTTCGGGAAAGAAGAATAAGAATAAATTCTTGTTTCTTTCACAATTTTTATTTTTTGATTCTGGTGCTAATAAAATAACCGGCCCATTACTGTCCCACTCCTGGGCATGGGCCTCTTCTCAGAATGAGAAGGATTCAGGCCGAAGTACACCACACTGGCCTACTGCGGGTTGGCAGACTACACACACCATCAAGAACTGTATGGAGCACTCTCAAGTGTGCAGGCTTCCTCACGATGTTTTCCTTCATCGTTATAGCAAGTGATAATCAAATTCTGATCTGCACGTGAAACCGAAAAGTTAGAGGTGCAGGTCGGGTTGGAACTCAGACCCTCGTGCATGGAAGCACACCTCTGACACTCAATACAATATTAATGTTAGCACCACCTACATACACAAGATTACGTCTGTATACGAAAGCATACACACGTGAAGGTTAGGGATTCTCGTCGCTCATAGTGCCGACTCGTTCCGTGCCGACTCGTTCCGTGCCGACTCGTTCCGTGCCGACTCAATTCGACTTGTTCCGTGTGGTGCCTGTATCGTCTCATGGGTGTCGTAAAAGGCGACTAAGGGATTCATCAGAGGATGGGCAGCAGCGTTCTCTGAGTATTTAACCAACCAACTGTGATCGCCAACACGCCTGCCAAGCGTGGCGATTATGGAATATCACCCCAAACTGCTTGGGGAGGCCTATGTCCAGCAGTCGACGTCTTTCGGCTGAAATGATGAAAATGATGATAGTGCCGACTGGGTTCCAAGGGCTTCTCAGTAGTTCACAGAGATGGCGTGCTTGAATAGAGACTGGCGACTGACGTCCATTGCAATCGTGTAGTCCAAGTGCCGTCAAACTGAGAGCGCGTGCGGGGCGCGGGCGAGGAACCTTGAATTGGCGAGGGGCGGTGAGTGGCCGTTCTGTACGTTAGAACATTAGATATTCCTGTTAATATGTAATGTGTAAATGTAGACATGTATATGTAATTTTAAATTCTTGTATTTTCTCTCCAAATAATATTTGAAAAAGGCGGAAAAGTAGGTATTTGTGCAATCGCCTGCTATTATAAATTGTGCACTTTCATACACAGAAATTGGAAAGAGTCCAGATGCGGTTAAAATATGAAAGAGCCAAACTGGCCTAGTGAGAAAAAAAATTTGAAAATGCTCGTTTAAAATGCATTATTTTTTTAGGGGCTCGTGGTGAAGTAGCAACCGCGTAGATTATTACGATTTGCGAGGATAAGCTGCGCTTACCGCGGTCAGTCCATGGGTGGGTGACCGTTTCATTATACATCAAAACCCCTCCGTGCCTCGGAGAGCACGATAAGCTGCCGGTCCCGGCTGTCTTACGAATATCTGTGGCAGTCGTTACGGGTAGTCAGAAGCCTGAAAGTCTAACAACTAGTCTAACCTCCTAATATCAGTATTACCCAGTAACTGGGTTGCGAGGTCTGATGGCGGTCGCTCCATGTAAAATACTGATGTTCAGCCGCATCTGGTTAGACTGGAAGCCAACCCCAATATAAAACAAGGCAAGTAGGATGATGATGATGATGATGTTTGTTTAAAATTTATAAACAAGTTTTTTTTTTAGGATTATAGAATGATGAGGTCGATTTCCCTGTATGCTTTAAACGATCGCTAAAACCGATCGGAGCCGTAAGTAAATAAAAACTAATCGATTCGTATAATTTGAAACTAGAGAGAGTTTGCAAACTTATAACAGAAGAACACCTGTAGCCCATCTCCGTGGTAACAAAGAAACTATGATATTACTTTTCTTCTAACTTGTACTTTAGTTTCAGATTTTAATTACGGCCAGTTCTTTATTGTAATAAGCAATATTCCTAATTCAACTTTCAGAAATGGAATGAGAAATGAATTAGGCAAGTCCTTTCTGTCGAAACTTTTCCTTTAAATATATTTTCTTTGTAAGGATTAATTAATAACGCGTTCTTTAGTAAATGTCTGTTTTGAAAGCGTTTAATTTTTTCCTTCTATAATTTTTCCGACGCTCGCCGTCATGGAGGGTGTATACGATGATTTATGATGCAATCTTTTAGTCGTAAATCAGAAACGGTACGCTTCCACTGTATAGCTCGAAACAACGTAACTTTGAAACAATCGCGTGCTTTTTTATGCTTTTTTTTTTATTTCATGCTATGATTTAGTTTCAAGGGTAAGTGTTTCTTTGTTAAATTTCTTTGGAGAAATAATACTTTAATACTTTTGATCCTTTCATTACGGGAGATTTCTATTAAAATAGTTTAACCATCAGTACTACAGTTTTATCAGAAAAGTAAACAGTTTTTAATATTTCTAAATAAATAAGGAAAAAATTAAAATTTCTTAGGTTTTTGCGATCACTACACATTATAATAAAACAAGTTTAACCGGATTAAAAGAGCCTCCACGAGTGACGCTATTTAATTGATCGTCCGGCGCACCCTGGGCAGTCAGCCTCGCTAACAACCTGCTGACTGGCTAATCTTTTCCCCACGGCATGAGCTGTTATCATTATGTAGCTCATGTCGACACGATAGAAGAAGACCGGATTACATCACGTATATTATTTAAATTGGTATTCCTGATGTTTCTAAAGCTTTGCAGCGTTCGTGGTCGCAGCAAGACAAAGATGATAAGCGTCTAAAGCGTCCAATTTAAACGCGATGTAATCCGGTTAAACTTGTTTTATTATAAAAATAAAAAGTTGAATAGTCATTAATGTCGTTTTAAGTTATTAAACAAGTATCGAGATTGCTACGAGAATCAGCATAGAAATGCAATTATACACCAATCAAACGATTGACAATGTTAATCAGCATAATGTGGGAACTATTAAGTTACTCATAATGATTGCACATTAATCTAATAGATTTGAGGTTAAGCCAAGCTATCTATCAACCTCATGTTATGTATTCCAGTGATGGCGTTAGTCTGATCTATTTTAATACATTACATAAATTACTGCGAACGTGTGACTTGTGCGCAATACGTCAAATGTATTGTCAGAGATTTATGTGGACTGTATTGAATTTGCATTGTTTGTACGCAGTTTGGTTCTGCTTAGTAAAGGATATTCTGAAAATCCACTTATACTTGTAGTACACCTTAGGTTTTTACTGGAAGTATGCAGATAATTGTTACCAAGACACATATTGAAAGTGGACACCACGCTGGGATTTTACCAAATGGATGTCAATAGGTCTCAGCTGATCACTGATTACATCTCTAATAAAAAAAGTGTATTAATATTCCCCTGCCAAGTCTGATGCAATACATTATGTACTTCATAGTACAGCCGTGGACGTCATTAATTTTATTTATTTATTTAGACAAACATTTTGTATTTAGACGACCCGATTGGCGCAGTAGCTGAGATATGCGTAATTGCATAACATAAGAGGAATCTTTGACTAGAGCAAAGATAAGTAAACATTATTTATTTTACTTTCATCAACGTTCTTCATCAATCCTAAAAATTCTCCATAAAATAACACGTACAAGCCCAAGATACCAAAGATGTATTTTATCAGACCGGATTTGAAATTACAAATCCAAAGCACATTGAATTAGTCTGAATGAGGCACAAGGACTGATTCCCTAAGATATATCCTAATACCTATTAAAGGAAGCTTCGTGCCTCGACCATCTCTCGAGAGATTTTGAAGCTTAAGTGAAACGAATTTGACTGAGTAAAAAAGCCTTCAATTTTATCACGTAATTGTAAGATTGGGAGGGAGGCAGTGCGGAAGATTCCGGATTTAGGAGCCCACTTTAGGTGCAGTCAGTGTATTTGATTTTTTTAATGGCATATTTGAAGGTGCTTTGAAGAAATAACGAAGGTTGTGAAAAGTAATTTATAGTATTAATTTGAAGCTAAGTATTTGGTAACATTACAGTAAGTCTTACTCGTTCTAAATGGGAATTGATTCGAGAAATATATTATGTCTATTTTCTTTAACTCGGCACATTGAAAGAGCCTCCGTGAGTGCCAACATTCAATTGATCGTCCGTCGCACCCCAGGTTCTGTCGCGAAAAAGAAAGGACGCGGCCAACTAAATTAGATTATATTCTATGCGGATGTGAAACAGTGCACCACACAAGAAGCAAGCTCTTTGGAGGACACGTTATTTCAACGCAGGATAACAAATTCTCCACCCTAAGGCTACAGTTGATTTTCAGGATTGGCCTGCTACTTGGGGAGGTGATCTAATATTGCAAGAGGCATCACAATAGATCTTTTCAGGTCGCAGTGGCAGTGGCAGGGTCGTCCAATACTAAACCCTACCTCTTTCTTCAAAATAATAATAATGGGCACTTCCAGCAGCGGATTCTAATCTGCTGGCAATACTTTTTCACGGCATGAGCTATTATTATGATTGTATAGCTAATGTCGACACCTCTGCAGAAGGATCTGGGATACAGGTAACTAAGTATACTGAGGATTTCAGAGGCCCTCATGGTTAGAGATAACCTACCCACCGATAACAATATCCCAGGGAACAATAAAATAAACAATCGCGAAATAAGCTGTGTAGGCTTATATTAACTCAGTCAGGTTAAGATAACCATATTTTGTACACGTTTTCCTCATTGAAGAAACGATATGTAATTTATTTTTAAATACATGTTACATCTAATTGACTGACAGATATACTGTGCTGCAATAGGGAAGGGTCTAGGAAGTTTTAAAGTATACCGCATATTTTTGTTATCGGACAGCAAGTTTCGATAGTAATTCATTTGAATTACTTCTTCACTTGAAGGCTACGTGAAAAGTACTTAAAAACTGAGAAAGTCTTGATATTAAGTCTCGGTATAAAAACTCTATCCGTTTGATGATAGGTCCGTTGGATCGTAGTAGAACACCAAGTTACCTGAAACAAATCAGAATTTTGAAATTAGTTACCTAATTAAAATAGAACGATATCAATAAATCTAAGTATTATGAAGCTGTTACTTTAATTTAAATTGAGAAATTAAGCTTCTCAATCTTGAAAGCAACATTTTCAAAATCCTACTAATATTAAAAATGTTTAAGTTAGCGAAGATATTTTGATGTTTGTTACTCAATCACGCTGTATGGGCTCAGCGGATTTAGATAAAATTTGGCATACGGGTAAAATATAACCCGGATTAACAGGCTACTTTTAATTCCGGGAAGATGGACAGTTCCGATGAGGGATAAACGATATCCACGCGAGAGAAGCTGCGAGCATAGGCTAGTTGTAAATAATTTAATCGTTTGTCATTGGGGAATCAAAAAAGTAGAATTAGACAAAGGCAATAAAATATATAGGGAGATTGTTTAAAAATAGTCAAATATTTACTATTAGCATTGATTAGAAAAGTAGAGTTAGGGTCATCGGAACTTTGCCTGACGCATTGATCGTATAAAAAAACTTGCGCCATCTATTAGGATTACTGTGTGTGTGTATAATACAAGCATATACGGCAGGAAACATCATGCATCGGACTGAGATACCACAGGGCCCAGGTTCGATTCCCAGTAAAACAAGTATTTTTGTATGTTTTATTTAATAGGTAGCTGTAACTTTGACGTTACCCACCAGATGGCGCTTAAAGGTGAGGTTAGCTGACAACTCTATGCCCGTATATTCAGTGTACTCTATGGATATAACGTAAATCTTAACATGACGTGACGGTACATTTTCTCCCGAATCACAACTTTTTTTTACTTATTTTTTTCCGTGGAAAAAACTGCCTGGGGACGGCGGAGCCAGTGTTGGACTCTTATCGACTAAAACCACTATGTTGTTCCTTCAACTACCTTTGGCCGGGGGCGTGGGAACCCGTTGGTATTCGCACAATCACCCCCGACAGGTCCCGGCCCACCGCAAGCAGGCGAGCAGTTCTCCCCGTGCGAAACATACAAGACGTTAGGTCTTGTATGTTTTAACATGCCCTTCGTTCATTAATCATCGTCAAACTAAATCTCCTATATCTAGAAATTTCAAATAACATTCACTCCAATTCCAACAATTTCAGTGCCATTACAGAAATAGAAGCTCGTCATAACTGTCAAGTGAGAAGCTTGCCAAGAGAAACAAATTACGCTTAATGAGAATAATCCCGGGCCCATAGCGTTAAACGAACCAGAAAAAGACGGCATAACGAAACGAGACAAATCTTGTCTACGGAATGACAATTATTCTTTAGATGCAGGTAATTGAATACGAAACGGCGAGGTTTGGGCGAATGCAAATGAGGTATTGTTGAGCCGTTTATATTTTAGGAATTAGCGGATTAGAGGATTTGGTTCAAGGTAAGGAACTGTTTTTGGCGGCGTCATTAGCAATTGTGGAGTGGCAGGAGGGGGGATTAAAGTGTTCTGTCTTTTTTGTAATGGTTGCGGCTTATTCTACAATTTGCACTGTAACAAAAGTTCTAAGTATTCCAAAGTTTTATTCTTATCTCTAAAATACAAACTAAACAAAGTTGCATGTTCAACTAACATAATACGATGACAGACATTTCAACGGAAGGGCAAACAACTACGAAATAGAGAAAAGAAAAAGATTTTTAAAGAAAACGCCGGCCCCACGTTTGGCGCCATCACAACTACTTTGAATCGACTATGCTTCCTCGCCTTTCCATTCCGACTTCTAACTTTACAAACAATAAAAGAGACGCCAAAAACTTCGGAATACAATTCCCATCGGAATTTACTCTTGGACTTTTATGAAGACAATTTTTTTAACGGCACAAGCTTTCAGGTTAACTTTGTTATCTTAAATATTTTCGAGATAAGAACCAATCTCCATACTTTGTTGCTACTGTTTGAATTATTCTTGTGTAATGTTATTTTCTGTGTTCCGAACGTAAAAGGTGTACCTAAAAATAAAATAAAACATTGTTTCTACAACTTTTCGCATTGATACTCTTCTAGATTCACAATTTTCTTACAGTAAACATTTCCACCTCTTTAAAAGCTTCAACCCCACCAAATCTGCCCATCTTCCCTCGAAAAATCACTCAAAATGTATTCGTTATTTCACAAATTGAATTTTTTTAATAAATGACAACGGAGCGTGAAAAATCCCTTGGAATTTTATTTAGACGAGTTCTCGTAGGCTTGCACTGGATATGCTTCGTATAAGCAATAAAGGGATTCCTTGCCTTGCCAATAGGAATCGTGTCACTAGGTCAAACGTATCTGTTCGTTGTGGAACATTTTTTGACCGTTTAGGATGGTCTTGGGTTGTTTCCGTTTTATCCAAAATAGCAGTATCAGGTAAGGTAGCAAATTAGCAATTGAGTTTTGGTTTACGGTCAAAAATCGATCGATTGCACAACATTTTCAACTCTTAACCATTATTACACTATTGATAAAACAGAACAGACAGTAAATGTCAAATCTGTGCGCGACACACGATGTATAAATTCGAATTTCAAGGTTTAAATTACTTGATGTGGCTGAAATAATTGGTATTATTGTAGCATCTGTGTTTCTGTTTCACATCTTTTTATAAACAGGCATACTTAACTGTGTCCCTGAGAGCAATAAGATGCGACTAAGTTATTACCAAAGAAGAAGGAAAAGAGAAGGGGGTGGTTATTAGTTTTACCAAAGGGAGGGTCAGTAGAATCCCCTTATTAGTACACATTAATAACATTATATAGCTATTAAGAGCACCCCTCCGAAGGCATGTTTATGGCATTATCATCTAAAACGTTTTTGATCCGATCTCAAGGGAAAGCGAAATCTGAAGGGGTTCTGGTAGATGAGATGACGAAATAATTTCTAGTAACGAAGCAAAAGAGTGTAAACAGAGATCTTAAATTAAATGTAAACGAAACAAAACGTACTGAAAAACCTTCACATTAATTAAAAGAATGATTCTACGGCATTAAAAAACCTTCTACATTTTAGAAGCAGCACTAAAATGACCTATACTATTAAACTGCACTTCGTCTATTCGATTCTTCGTATAAATTGAGAAAGAAAGAAAGCAAAGCCACGCATGCAGGGAAGCAAAGATAAATTGTCATTTATTATTTCTGCGAAGCTGCCAGAGATACGGCGCGCAAAGGGTACAATTAGCATTACGTTTGAGTGGCATTTCGTCGTATTTTATGGTTGACATTTCAAGAAGACTTTTATACTTCCACTAAGTTAGGTTTACGATGAACAACAGTATTGTATCAGTATCAACATTATATAAGTTGAAAAAGACAGCGGTAAAGAACGGTTTTTTTCACGTGGGGAAATCCTCATGGCCGCCCTCTGTCCGGGAAAGGCGGAGACAGTGTCGGACTAAAACCACCACGGAGATTATCTTATTACCTTTGGCCGGGGGCGAGAGATGCGCTCTGCATTCAGCAGTAAAGAGCTGCCCGGGATGTGTTTACTGCTTATTCATGCAAATACTGCAAGATATAAAGTCACTGTGCTTTCTTCCCAGAGTTTTTTATCTTCATTCCTTTTTTACTTTTGTGAAATTATGTCTTTGAATTGTCTTTTTAATTGTATGTCTTGTGTCTTGTTTTGTACTACATTAACGTTTTATCAATCTATCTTTCTATTGTTTCTGTTTATGTAATATTTGCCTTAATACAAAAACTTGGAACAGATATAGACATTGCTGTTTTGCTTTCAATGTTTCATTCGTTCATTTAATTCATTCCTTTTACGGTTTACCGCCTAACTATACTAGGGTACTGTATTGAGCTCAACTTATTCGAAACTGTCGACCTCTATAATATGAACCCTCAAACTCTCCGAGCAAAGCAAGCAGACAGACACCTACAGAAGACATACAAGGAACACACTGGTAGTCCCAACACTTAACTAACATGTTTGTCTTTGACAGTGCCCTATTAGTGAGGGTATTTACAATTTGGTAGTAGTTGACGCAAAGCAACTTCGTATACCTTCGGACAGGATGACAAACTTGGTGCTTATGACCGAGCTCCTTAATTTACGGTGGTTTGCGACGGACCTAATGGTGGGATTACTGACCGTACACTGCGAAAACTTAAAATATTTTCGTATTGTATAATGGTGGCGTGCGAAGTTTGCGAATACAAGAATGGTATGCATTCAAGTGCCTTTGCATATTTGCACTTGCAGTACCTATCCTGCACGAAAATGTGTTACGACTGGATTTCTTAAATATTTGATAGAAATGTTAGGGAGAAGATAGTAATGTGTGATATTCTACTAGTACTGGTACCGTTGGCAACTGGAATATTAAAAGCTTCTGTTAAAGAATTCATCCACCAATATCTTTACATCGTTGGACTAATAAATAAATAAATCATATTCAACAACTGATCATTCGCTCCTTGAGTCCTTCTGCTGTTATTTATACACTAGCCTATGCCCGCGGCTTTGCCCGCATGGATGTCGTTTATCGCGTATCCCTCGGGAACTGTTCATCTTCCCGGGAAAAAAGTACCTTATACGTTAATTCGGGTTATGTTCTAACTGCTTGCAAAATTTCAACCAAATCCGTTCAGCCCTTCCAGCGTGATTGAGTAACAAACATCCAAACATCTAAACATACAAACATCTTCACAAACTTTCACAATAATATAAGTAGGATTTAAAATATGCGGCGAAAAATATTACTTTTTCCAGAAGTTTAAAAAATCACCCGGGGATTACGCAAATTACCCTTGTGGTGGGCAAAGCGGAATAATAATAGGGCTGGGATTTAAGGGAATTCGACGACGTTCTGTAGATGTCTTTGTTGATAAATGACTGTGTTTTTTGGTAATGGCCTCCTCTTAAGGAATGGAGGTTTTAACTAGAGGAAGAATAAATAGGGGTAGGATGTGACATTGTAAGGCGTTAATCTGTCCTGAGTTAAGTCTTGTGACTCTGATGCGCTTATGGAAGGTGAATTTTAATTACACCCGCTGTTACATTCTCTACCGTCATGTAAAAACGAAGGTTTTGGTATCGTTAGATTAATTTCTATGTTTATGGATGTTGCTGGATGTTCAGGACTTAGAAGCCGAAAGACCGAGCGTTGTGGCGAAATTGCTTAAAGCATATGTCCGACAAAGAGTTGCAATGGTGTTTATACCGCTGATAAAAATATACCTAATGTAAATAGATTTCAATTTGTCTGGATATAACCATAGAATATATACCAACGACAAGAAGCGACACTTAAGCATGTGTGCTCGTAAAATTGCTCGCGGCTATGTGTGCGGGTCGCGGCGAGCGCGGGGGCCGTGCGCGGTGCGCGGCGTGTGGAACGGGCTGTCTCTCGGCTGCCTCAGCCAAGGCGTATTGCCTTCACACGCTCGCTCAAGGTCACCGGCGAGCGAGCTCACACGTACACGGAGTGTCACCGCTGTGATATAACTGAAATATAATTAACTAGCCTATGTCTATTAATTCCAGAGAGATGCGCGTAAATGTCGTTTATCGCGCATCTCTCGGGAACTGTTCATCTTCTTGGGATAAAAAGTAGCCTATATGTTAATCCAGGTTATGTTTTATCTGAATGCCAAATTTCATTAAAATCGGTCGAGCTGTTTTTGAGTCATAAATGGTGTGACTAACCCGACTTTGTTTTATATACTTAGATTAGATTACGTATCATTATTAACAGATCACCACACATGCACAAATAAATAATGTGTACGTACTAACATACATAATTTATAATGATTTTGTACTCACGTTTTGTACATTGGTATATGCAAATCAAGTTGGGGGTAAAATAATTTATTAAATGACAATATATCAAGTTCATTATTAAACAACCTACTAACTTGCGTGCTTGTATTTAATTAACTGTATGTTGTACGGAGAAATTGAATTTTCCCCACATGTTGTTGAAATATATACAAAGCTACCTAGATTAGAATTTTGTATGGTTTCAGATTATTAAAACTGTGACTAGGGCAATTAAAATCACTAAACGTATGTGCAATTAGTTCAACAGCTTATTTTTTATATATTTTTCCTTTTAATAGTTTCGACGAAGGACAAACAAATAAACACAGAAACATCCATACTTTCGCATTTATAATATTAGTAAGATGTGAATGTTGCTAAAGATATTCGAGTATTTGTTACTCAATCACGCATAAACAGCTGAACAGAATTGGATGAAACTTGGCACACAGGCAGCTAAAACCCCGGAAAAGCAAATAAGTTTCCTAATGATTCTTAGCGAAGCTACGAGCATTACCCAGTTTGAAATATATCACAAACAGTAAAATGGTTGTGTAATTTTTTAATGCAATAAAATAGTTCATCATCATCATTTCAGCCGAAAAACGTCCGTTCATCATCATCATCATCATTTCAGCCGAAAGACATCCACCGCTGGACATAGGCCTCCCCCAAGCATCGCCACAACGACCGGTCCTGCGCCTTCCGCATCCAGCGGATTCCCGCGACCTTCACCAGGTCGTCGGTCCACCTTGCCGGCCTTGTGGCTTGTCGGCCTACCCACGCTGCGCCTTCCAGTACGCGGTCGCCACTCCAGAACTTTACTGCCCAATCGGTCATCCGTTCTGCGAGCAATGTGCCCCGCCCACTGCCACTTAAGTTTGGAAATTCTTCGGGCTATGTCGGTTACTTTCGTTCTCCTGCGAATCTCCTCATTTCTGATTCGATCACGCAGCATCACGCTGAAAACGTCCGTTGTTGTAAGATAATTACATTGTTTTTTTTCTCTATGTTTTGAACCGAATTTCTCATAATTTCGTCACTGAAGGAACTGGAGTTAGTTTCTTTCCATTGAAAATAGCCCATGTGTAAGCCATGGTGGGTGGTTATCGCGATCACCTCCAGGCTCCTCTGGGACTTTTGTGGCGATTTATGGACTATTGGAAGTTCTGATATGGAACAAAAGGAAAAACCGTTTCCGATTTCGAAGTTATATAGTGTTATATTCGTATATTATGTTATTGCATCAATGAATAATTAAACAGCACATTGATTAAGTCACTCAAGCTTGGGCCTTGAGTTCAACTTTTGGGTCAGGTGTTATTTCTATCGCAGGTGTCCCTTCTACAAAATACTAGTTTCTACCCAGTTAAGTAACAACAAATGTGACGTCATTCATACATATACATGCTGAAATTTGAATCGCTTATTTCCCGAAAAGGGGTAATTGTACTCATCATTATGAACAACTTTTACTATGGGACCAACCCTGAAATCGCGAAAAAAAAATCAGTTGGTCCCTACATTTGTGTTCACTTAAATCGATAAAATGTAGGGACCATCTGATATTTTTTTCGCGATTTCAGGGTTTGTCCCATTGTAAAAGTTGTTCATAATAATGAGTACAATTACCCCTTTTCAGGAAATAAGCGATTCAAATTTCAGCATGTATACTTTATGAAAAACTTTAAAGATTGTACTTCGATATTAGTACAAGTTATACCGCTATCCGGCTCTGTCAAAGGCCGCTCGGCCGAATAAAGCCATCGTCGACGAAGGGCAGGCCTCTAAGGAATATATCTATCCTTCCCTCCAGCCTACCTCAGCCCACACGTTTTGCGTACGTGTAAAATATATTTCTAACGTTTATTTATTATTCATCGTGTTTTTACGTAAGTGGGAAGTAGTGCATAATATATGATTTCATGTTTTTTTGCCCTTCGGTTTAGGAGTACCTACGCCTAAAACGGGGATGAAAGTAAACTAGAGAAGGATTAAAGATACGATTTATTATATCGTTAGTTAGTTTGTACATTAATATGATTTGATGTAGGGAAACAAAAAAGCAAATATAATTGCTTTCATAAACTCCGTAGGGAATTTTGAAAACAGGTTTTTATGGTTCCGTATACTCTCCCAAATACTCTCGCTACGCTGTCTGTCCGTCACAGGGCTGTATCTTTGTAACGGTAATAGATAACTAGTTGAAATTTTCACAGAATATGTCAACACAGCAACACACATGTTATAGCAACCTATGAGGGGTATCACGACAAATACTAAAAACAAAAAAAAAGTCTTAAACCAAAGGGGGACGGACCCCATACAAGAAACCTCAAAAAACATGCATTTTTTTCAACGTTTTTGTTCCTGCTCTATCTTCAATACGGTAACACATACCAGCGTCAAACTTGGTCAGATTATAATTCATATTATGTAGTTTAGACAACAAATACTAAAAATAAGACAAATATAGACATATGTGGTGGTACCTGCGTAAGAAAGAGATGCAAAAATTCATATTTCGCGCACTGTGCGTTGATATCTTTTGATTAACTCTCGTAAATTAAATCAGTATCAATGGGGTATCAGGTCGATGGGTGGTACGGAAACCTTACTGCGCGAGTTCGACTCGCACTTGGCCGGTTTTTTTTACAAATTATAGGCAATGTCGAATGCAAAAAAAAAACTAATATCTGTGAAGTAAGTTCGAGATAGCTTCATTTTATTCCATTCGTCGTTCCGATCTGAACCTAACTCATACGTGCCAATGATATCCGACACATTGTCCTCGTTTCGTCTACGAGACCAATCTTGATCCTCAATAAAAACCAATATTGGTTTTATTGAGTACTGTAAAGTTATGGAGTTAGCTCAATGATACTCAAAATACCATTTAATTCATTTATTAATGGACCAAAGGTTAAGAATACAAAAGTGCGAGGGAGCACACGCGGAGACCGCTTATTAGGTACTAACGACTCGTCCGATGAATTTAAGTAAAACTGCTAATTCCGCAATCTGTACAGTGTCACCGTACATGCTCCCGGGCCAAAAAGATACAAAAAGATAAAAAGAGATTATACATCTTCTAAAATAAAGCTACATTTTTTAGTAACAGGAGATGTAGCTTTATTACGTTTAATACTAGTGCCTGCACTGACATCCACTTCACTAGGCTGACGGTCAGCCGTACTCTGCTTTCGCGAAAACACTACACTATTTGTCACCGTTTGAGGCTGCAGTAGTTCTCCTGACGAAGCTTTTCTCCTCTATAGAAAGTATGTAGCCACTACAAGGCCCACATCTCGAACTCCGTAACAAAGTGTGTCATGCGTAGATAGAGTGTCATCTGGTGGAATAGAATTGGCGGATTTTAATTGCTCTATTCGATCTCCCAGATTAATTAATGTGCTGTTCAATGAGCCAAATGTATCTGTGGGGGTTACACTTTCTGAGTTGGATTTAGGTAATTGTATTTGCTGAGCATGAGAAAAGAGTAAATTTTTTGTTTTTATGACGCATTTTTGCGCAAACGCTGCTCGCGATGCTGTTATCAAAGCAGCAAATAAGATTATTGATATTCCTACCGAGACAAAATTAAATCTGGCTGTGCTGGTTTTCTTCTTAGATTCAGGCTTTTTCTTGCTACTATTTAGCACAGAATTAACTTTGCTTGAGGTGAAATTGGCCTTTGTTTTTTGATTAGTTGTGTAGCTGATTCGTTCATTCTCCAATCTTTCATGAAACATAAAATTATTTAATGACTGTGGTCCTTGCCACCACAGGGCTTGATTTCTCAACTGAGAGGCTAAAATTCCTCTGCTGGCTGCGTCTGCTGCGTTGTCTTCCAACTTGACATATCGCCAGCAGCTTGGCTTCATTATTTTAATTTTGCTTTTAGCTCTATTCGAAACGAAGGGTTTCCAGCGGCTAGGTTTACCTTGCAACCACCCACGAACAACCGTTGAGCCCGTACACCCATATATCCGAATATCAAGCTTGCTTAAATAGTAAATTATTTTATTCAGTAACTTAGCTAATAGATATGCCCCACTTAACTCTAATCTGGGCAAACATATGCTTTTGGAAACATGTACTAATCTTGATTTATAAACAATCAGTACCACAGATGACTCATTTGTTTTGCTTCGTATTTGATAAAAGGATTCTTCTAATATTTTAGTAGCCTCAGGGAAATTAAGTCGTTCATCTGAGGCCAGGCGCTTCAGAGTCATCATGGCTAAGACTGGCGCTGATTTTGTGCCATAAGTGACAATTGTAAGAGAATATGTTTGAAGAGGTTGATCCAGTACATATCTCCACATTATTTGCTGATATTGTTGGTCTGTTTCACTCAATAATATTTGACGATACATTTTTTTGATACCAGAAGTGATAGCAAACCGATACTGATGCCTTTTAGATATAAATCCTTGTAGATCCTGCTGTATATTATGTCCTTTTAGGTCAGTCATATTGTATTCACTGGACGTCCTTGCTGACGCATTAAACACGACGCGTAACTTCGTAGTTGCAGATTCCGTGCGGGGCACGGACTGATGCGGCAAGAAACATGATAGTATTAGCTTATTGTTTATATAATTACTCGGCACCATACGACCTAAGGCTATGTTCTCACTTATAAATGCTTCATTATATTGATGTGCTAAATTAGTTTGCTTGCTATATTTACGTTCCAAATTTTGAAACTGTACTGTAGCCATTTCTTCAGATGATCCCAACTTTTCATGAATGTCAGGTTTCAATGGCAACTTAACTTCATACCGCCCATCTTCACGACTTTTTGTGGTTGATAAATAGGAGTCAAGACATTTCTGGTCTTCCACCAATATGTTTGACTCTTCGTTAATGTCCTCAATTTCTCGGAATTGCTGAATATCCTCGAAGTAGCTCAGGACAACGTTACATTGTAATGAGGACACTTGACCACCTCCGTATATGATCCACCCTAGCTGAGTTTCTTGTAAAACTGGCTTTGATGAGTTTTCGCCCTTGAGCAATCCTCCTAATAATATTGAACCATTAACTTGCGCGCTAAGCAACAAGTCCACTGGCCCGCTAATGTTAAAGTATGGGTCAGCTAATTTTAAAGTTTCTATGTATGACCAATCCGATGTGTCGAACGATTTATATGGCATATCTTTCAGTAAATTGTTCATGATAAGTACATCGGTGGCAAACGTAACATCATTATACGTCGACTTGCAAGTTATTGTGATCATGCCCTTACAGTTGTTTTCGACTTCCCCTACGCCGAATATCATGCCGTTAAACTTTGATCTTGGTAATCCTAATTTTTGTGCAGCACTCTCTCTGATCAGGGAAACTTGAGATCCTGGATCTATGAGGGCTCTTAAAACGTGACAGGATCCATCACTTGCTAACACTTTAACTAATGCTGTTGCCAGCAATACTTCACTCGTACCAGGATCGTTTTGAGAGACATGTGCTGTTATAGGCACGTGTTCTGCTTGATTTAGGTCGGTCGTTAACGTTGTTATTATAGCTGCATTACTTGTTTGCGATATATTTTTTAAGCATGCGTCATGTAAAACTGAGTGGTGATTTCCTGCGCATTTGCGACATCGCCTAACGGAAATGCACTGCTGACCATTATGGTCGAACAAACAATTTGTGCATAATTTTAATTTTAAAACAGTGTCTAATTTTGCTTGATTAGGCAACTCTAAAAAATTAACGCAATTAAATAAAGAATGTTGTTGACCGCAAAGCTGACACTTAATTGACGACACGTGTAAGGCTTTTGATTCTAATTGAGGCTTGTAATTTTTGGCGAAGTTAGGATTGTATCGCCTTATCTTTTGAGTTACAGATTGATAATGATTGCTGGATGTATAACTGTTAGATTTCGGTGCTGCTTGATCTATCTTCCTGCGAGAAGTTTCTAGGCTGGTGAACTTACTCTCCAAATAATCCAAAAATTCTTGCAACACCGGTAGCTCTCTCGAATTCTTCAAGGAATCGATGTAATCTCCGTAGGTTTTGCTATCCAGCTTCTGTGTTAATAAGTGCACGAGAAGCGGATCCCAAGTGCTGATATCAACCCCTAAATTCCGAACGGCATGTAAGCTTTCCAGAGCGACGTCATGCAACTTTTTAATATGACCCAGTGATTGCTGCTGTGAACTGGGTAAACCTAGGAGAGTATTCATGATAGTAGAAAAAATTAGCTTTTTGTTGTTATACCTATGATTTAGGATTTCCCAACACGTACTGTAGTTATCAGAACTGATGGGAAGATGCTGTATAAGTCTTTCCGCCTCGCCCCTTACTTTGCCCTTCAAAAATTGCATTTTTTGCGCGTGGGACAAGGAAGGGTTGTTATGGATCGTTTCGGTAAAGAGATCCTTAAACGATGTCCATTGCTGATAATTGCCTGAAAACACGGGTATATCAATTTTCGGCGTAGAATGCTCTCTATGTGATACACTCCAAAGCTTTTTGTTGATAGTTTTCTTCAGATGAAAATATGATTGCTCATGCTTGCTATAAATTGCTTCATATTCTTCATCTTCTCCACCGATCTCGCAATCGATTTCACAGTGAAGGGAATCGATTTGTGACCAGCGCGCTTGTAACGTTTTTAATGCGTCCTCCATTTCCCATTTTTCGGACATGGAGTCCAGATCGATAAAACCGGCTGATCTTTTAAATGCTCTAAAATTTGCTGCTTGTTTACGAATCATATCATCTGTTTTGCTTGTCGAGCCTCGTGACTCCATGACGCGATGACTGCTTTGCTTAGATTGCTGCTCATAACCTGATAGCCCTGCTTCTTCGGTATCTGGTTGAGTACTCCTAACGGCCTTTAACGGCGTCTGCTTGCTAGATAATTGAAGGCGTTGCTCATTGATTAAAGTCTTGGCGGCTGTATAGACCTTGCTCAATTTTTCATGCTCAGAATTGACAAAATACATATGATCTCTGACCCCATACTCACAAATAGATAAATGATTGTTTTGAAAATCCGACCAATACGTTTCCAACAACTCTAATCGCCTTTTAAAATAGTCGTCCGATTTCCTATCGGCGCTATCCTTTTTAAGACTAATCGGTATTTTCTTGATAAGTTCGATCAGTTCGAGTTGCTGATAGTAAAGATCCTCCATTACGCTGCTTGCTAGTTTATAAAAGGAAAGATCTTACTTGTATGCTCTCGACTGACTCTGCTTTGCTGTTTTCGAACTCCGTCTTCCGAAGCTCTGCTGATACTGGACACTGATGTCCTACTGCTGTAGATGCTGCTGCTGCTAATACCGATGTGCTGCTGCTCAGGATGCTGATTTCCTCGTGCTTGAGTCGCTGATGTCCCACTGCTGGCACCCCTATTCTCGGGATGCCCTTTAACACGCTAGTGGAAACTGGGTTCTGGAACTCCACCCTTTGCTGCTAGGGTATGGTGTCCAAAACGATATGCTAAAGTTCTGCTGCTAAAAACTATGTTCAAAGTTCACACGTAACACTGTAAACCAATGTGCTGATTGCTGCACGAGTTCACTCACAAGTTAGTCAATACACGTCACTCCACGGAGAAAAACGAATACTTAAACTCGCGAGGACCCGCACGATAGCTCGAAGGACCATGTAAAGTTATGGAGTTAGCTCAATGATACTCAAAATACCATTTAATTCATTTATTAATGGACCAAAGGTTAAGAATACAAAAGTGCGAGGGAGCACACGCGGAGACCGCTTATTAGGTACTAACGACTCGTCCGATGAATTTAAGTAAAACTGCTAATTCCGCAATCTGTACAGTGTCACCGTACAAGTACTATCTAATCTAATGACAATTAATAAGAATTAAAGTTAATAAATCCATACGAATAAAAAAATCTCAACAGCAGCTAATGGATCTCCAATAAATTCACGTCAAAAAAGGATATTTTTTTTGCATTACTTTTCCATTTCCCCAAAGATTTTGTAAGCATAAATTGCTCGTGTTTGAATGAGAGGTATATTGCCGTCTCTTTCTCTCTTCCCTTTCACAGGATAAGCGGTTTCGGCGACAATAGGGGGAATTTGAATAAAATAATAGTTCTGAACTGTCTGGCACATGGCCTTAGAGGGGGTTGAAGGGGAATGAAAGGGGTCCGAACACTGAGGGTTTTAGAGCGAAGTTTAGCTATAAATGCTATAAGGCCACACTATTTGATGGGTTCCGTAAGCGCTTCATATAACCTGGTAGTCAGCTGTTAGTAATATCGATATTATCAGCATATTAGCAGCTCCAGTAACTAAGATGGCAGTGTAAAATAAACAGTCCTAGTTTACTGAACATGCAGGTAATTTTTTTTGGAATACCTATACAATATGATTTAAAAAATACCAAATACATCCGCAAATCTGAATTTGTAAAAAAATCATTCGTTTCGTTTTTCAGGAGTTGGTTTTGAAATTGTGCCTAATGGAACATAGAACCCAATTACCCTCCCCAATTCTTGATTAGTTCTTCAAAGAAATCAGTTAGTTAAAATTCAACAAAATTTTGATTAAATCTACATCAAGTATTTTAATTTCGCGATTCGTTAGACCCACCCACGTAAGTAATAACTTACAATAAAGCTTCACGTAAGACTGAAAGCAAATTACCGGGATAACTCGTTTTAGGTCCAAGTTGAGAGAACAGGCGACACAAATGTGAAGTCTAAATTGGTAAAATACGTGCCGTAAAACTCAATGATTTTCGAAAATGTCTTGTTAGTTTGGGCTTGTTACACTTTAGAAGCCAAATAATTTGATTAACTGGGAAACCACACACACCAAACAACATATAAAGCTGTATCCACATTGTCAAACATATTGACTCATGCGTATTAGAACAAAGACGTACCTGAGTTGTAGAAAAATTACGTATCTGCAATTTAGCTTAATTGCAGATAGGTAAAGTACGCGCAATCTATCTTGGCCAGAGTGAAGTTGTCACAAAACTGTCGCAGTAATAAGTTTTTATCACTGGGAAGCGGGTGGCGGGGACACCTGCGCAGTGCCTGACTTCACTCCGGCCTGAGCGTACTGCATGTTATTCACGGCGTTGAACTGTAAAAACGTCATTGTTCTACGCAGGGGTCGATATAAGGGGCGACATTGGGAGAAATTGGGATTTTTTTATTCACAATATTTTCGTTTGTGAATACGCAAATTTCAAATTTTTATATTAATGATTTTTTATGATATTTACTAGATTCTGGTATATTTAAGGAAAAAAGGAAAGAATATGCTCGATAGATTTATTTTCCAAAGTATGGTCTGTTTTTGCATAATTTTGCTTGGCATTTGGAAATCCTAATAGTTTTTCCTACATTTTTTTGCAAATAAGATACATATTGTATTTTTATGGATTCTAGTGTAACAAAATTTTATTTACATGCTTATTCGGCGAGAAATAATAAATAAAATCGAAAAAAATATATAAAAATAAATATCAAAACAGTGCGATTCCGCTTTGTTCTCAAACAAGTAATTTGCTGTTTGTTAGAAAGGGACAGTTCTAAAACCAATGCAGCATCTTAACATGGAATATCTTAATATATGAGCGCAATTTGAGGGAAATTATGAGAATGATTCTATTTCATTGTGTATAGTGCAATCTTCAAATCAATATTATCTAATAGTCTTATCACACTGATATTATATAACTTCAGTTACCCTTCATGGCCAGAGAAGATTTCCGAAGATAAATATCGTAAGAGTGTCTCTAAATTGAGTAGGAAATCTGATGAAAATCGCAGTAGTGTTTTTCGGTGGCACACCGGAACCCCTCTGAAGGTTACAATTAATATAATTATAGTAAAAAAATCCATAAATTTGGTACATTTGATTCTATCTTTGCTCAAAAACAATATTTTTGATAGTTATTGGTATAAGATAGAGTAAACGATGTTGCTCGTGCTAGTATGAAGTGTGTGACAGGCACCAACACCTTCCTCCTACAGATAAAGCTTGCAAACATTTTGTTGTATTTAACTGTTCTTATATGTACACTTAATGGTGCAAAAGAAAGAGACGAAACAATTTTGCTAATATAATATGTAGGTACCTATGTATAATGCAGTAATGCAGTAAAGTAGGTTGATAAACTACCATTACCACCCGCTACCCGCTACCGCTGTCGCTCCTAACATGCTCCATAGCCAGAGGCTAGCACAGTAATCACAAGAACAAATGATACACACCTGTGCACTCGCTAACAAATAAGCGGCGCGCGCAAGTGACGTTGATAATTAATATACACGATAATTGTTTATACAGAGCCTACTGATGAACGTCTAGGTGTTGCCACAGAGAAAATAAGATAGAGTAATATGTCATAGAGTTTGACCACGTTAACTCTGCTTTGGAATTATGGCAACACTACGGTGTTAATGTGTTTTGGTAGTTATTGTTTACGAACAATAACTACCAAAAACTCTGTAAATCTTATTATTCCAATGAAGAGTTTGTCAGGAGATTAGTTTTGTCAGGCTAAGTAAGTATCAGACCAGTAAATATAACTTTGCATTGGAATATTACGATCATTACAGATTTAACAACATAACATAACATCACGCCTGTATTTTCCCGAAGGGGTAGGCAGAGGTGTACATTACACCCACATTTCGCCAGTTATGTTATAAGTCCTATGTAATAGGGGGCGAGCCTATTGCCATTATTGGGCACAAATCCAGACCCCGGGCTGCTACTGAGAATTTCATAATGAAACAACCCAATAACACTTTGCCCGACCCTGGAATCGAACCATCGAACCCAGGACCCTACGCTCAGCAGTCGCGCTTGCAACCACTAGACCAACGAGGCAGTCAGGCAGGCATTACAGATTTATATACCAAATAATACGCGGGCGAAGCTGCGGGCATAGTCTACTTTAATATAAAACAATCAAAATTATTACAATTAAACTAAATCCTACAGTTCTGCAGAAAAAAGTTTTTTAATTGACAGTTACCAATCTATTATTTTATTAATATGGAATCCATGTTCTTTGTTTTCAATACGAAAAAAACCGGCCAAGAGCATGTCGGGCCATGCTCAGTATTATAGGGTTCCTTAAGTAGGTCTAATTACAAACGAATCAAATCGAATATTAATCATTGCTATTTTAGTTTTTGCAAACAGCGCCACCTAGTGCTAAATTTATGAAGCTAAATTTAAGAAGTGTGTTTCTTTTTGTGATTTTTTTAAATAGAAAGTAACTAAAGGAGCATTATTTGCTACGATCTTTTTTCTCTAAGGTCAATGACCTATGAACTAGGACGTCTTAAGTATTTTTCAGTTTTCTCACTATAACTCAAAAATTTATGATCACATTATACTCGAAATAATTTTAAAAGAGAGTTTTTATAAAGGTCTATCAATGTTGAAGACTATAAGTTTCTACGTTGCATAGTTTAGAAATGGCAGGGGGGGGGACACATTGCAAGCCACTTTGGCGAACTGTATTTCGCAGAGGGTATACCTGATAAAAAAGTTGTGTATGAAACATTACCTTCATTTTAGTAGACCTATTCAACGATACCCCACACGAGGGGGTGCAGCGAAAAAAATATTTTCATCGCCATTTCACAAGTATGGGCGCCACCCCTAAAAGACGTAATCAAGATTTTTTTATTCTTTTAAAATTGAGATCTATATCTATTCCATTTTTTGTCAAAATTTCATTTACTTATGTTTATAACTGTAGAAGTTATTAAGCGGTAAAGGATTAGGACAGACGGACAGACGGACAGACGGACGGACATGACGAAACTATAAGGGTTCCTTGTAGGACTTCGGAACCCTAAAAAATCAGCTGGTATAGACTTTTGGGCTCCATTTTCCTAACGTAGGATTTCATGTACGAGAACGATTCTATTTTTAACCGACTTCAAAAAAAGGAGGAGGTTATGTATTCCGCGGGTTTTTTTTTTTTATTTTTTATTTTTTTTCATGTATGTACACCGGTTACTCCGAGATTTGTGGGCCGATTTACGTGGTTGTTTTTTTATTTGGTAGAGAAAGTCCGCGCGGTGGTCCCATATAAATTTTATTGACTTAGGTTAAGTAGTTTTTTAACCAGCTTCAATAAATCAGTTTATTTTAGCTTTACATATCTAGATGATCTGCTCATTGGTTCCTCATTCTGAGAATTCTTGGCCGATATGCGTGTTTTTTTTTCACGATAGTGATTGGACGTTTGGAAGAACAAGAGCGAGACCTTTGCCCAGCAGTGGGATAGCAAAGGTTAATAAAAATATTTTCTCAAATTGGTTATATAAACATTTATGAATCAACCCTCAACTAAAAAGTATGAAATAAAAACTTTTTAACAAAAAATAAAACCGACTTCAAAAACCTTAACTAAAAAGTAAAAAATAATCATTGTATGTATTTTAAAATCTTAACTTAAACAACATTTTGAAGGCGGCGCGTGATTTTCATGTACGTTCACATAAACTGTTTTTACTATAGATATTGCGCTGGACTGTACATTACATGACGCAAAGGGTCAACCATGCGCCGCCTTAAAAATGTTGTTTAAGTTAAGATTTTAAAATACATACAATGATTATTTTTTACTTTTTAGTTAAGGTTTTTGAAGTCGGTTTTATTTTTTGTTAAAAAGTTTTTTAATGTTTATTATTTTATTTTATGAGAATAAGGATGCAGAATTCAAGTTAAAGATATAAGTTTCATAGTCTTTTACCATTTTTCTGTGAGGTCTTAGGTATACAACTGTATCTATATTAATTAAAAGCAATGACAGATAATGGGTAGGTGTAGTACTAAGGATTATAGAAATATTAACTAAAGTTTTTCTGAACCATCTCAATTGTAGCTAGTTACGGCTGGAATAGATGTTACAAAGAATAATTAATGTAACGAACAATAAGAAAGAGCCTACAGCAGAAGATTTCTTCTGTATTTTTTATTTTACTAAATTAAATTGAATGTTAGATGGAGAAGGTTAAACCCAACCAATTTCTTATTAAATTAATCAAAAATCCAACCCTGCATTTATTCTAGATCTAACGAGAAAATGCAAAATAAAACAATATCTAAAATACAAAAGCAATGTCTAGATTTGATTACATTATAATTTAAATAGTAAATAGCGTAATTTAACGTCAGCCTATCACGTCTACGCCAGCGGGCATACCCGTCCGAGGCTGTGGAAAGGTTAATAAAATGATAAGACCTAGAATAATATACAATGTTGAAACTATAATAATATTCATAGCTGAATTAAATAACTTATTTTTTTAAGAAATCGCTGAGCTCGACTGTACAACCTTGAGTACAAATTGAAGTCAAACGGAGCAAAGGTACGCTCTAAAAATATATCATCCAAATACGTCTGCAGATAAAATAACATGATAAAGAAATTCTTTCTTCAATCCGTCCCGCACTGTACACAATCCTCTGCCGTCTTAAACTTCAAAAGGGCCTGCGATACGGCCATATTTGAATAATATAATAGTTTAGGCTGTGTCCACATTGCTGTCGCGTGGACCGAATAGCAAAGGAGTCGTTACTTACAATGTCTCGTTTGGTACATTCGGCTTGAGTGGGACATAAAGACTGGAATTCATGCAATATAATATTGATGTGACTGGGGTACTAAGTGGAGGTAAACTTTGATTGCGAGGATTTTTATACCGAAGGCCGAATGTTCCGATTGTAAGGACAATGGCCCATTCGCAAGTATTTATGCGAGGGATGCGATGAGATTATTTGCTTTCGTCCTTGTTGCAGATGAAAGTTTCATTTTCATTCGTAATACAAGATTGTAGTGTGAATTGGAGTGACCTTTAGTCTTTATGGAGGCACATCGCATTTAGTGTTCCGTTGGGAGACATCTATTGAGCATTATGTATGAAGTATGTTTGATGGCAGAGTATTAAGAGCTTTATATTCTGCGCAAGTTTAAACTAACAACGAAAACTCATATTCTACCTATTAACATAAAGGAATATTCGTTTCTTTAGAAATTGATGGTAACATTTTCCAAGCCCAGCTAGAGAAAAAGTTTGCTTCTATTCCTCTAAAATTTAGACAAAATATTAATAATATTTGTCTCGCTATTTCCCCATAGAATTCCTACACATTTTTCGGTCTGTTAATCATAAATCAAACATTTAAATGTAGCTTAAATTTTTCAGACACAAACACCAGAAATTCTCATAACAGAAGAAGGATACGTCGACATAACTTTAGTCAAAGAGCATTGCTGCGTCACTTAGGGGGTTTAAATTAAAAGCTTCAAGAAATACGTCGGTCTTTTGCGCACACGTGCCGTGTTTCAGCCGTTTCAGGTGATATTTCTCACCCTCAGGGGAAAAACACATAAGTAGGTATTGTTACTTTGAATTTTAGTTTTAGTATGATTGGAAAACTAAATAAAACAATAAACAATAATAACAATAATAATAATAAACTAAATACCGCAGTGTCTCAAGACGAAAGTCTTTGACCAGTGTGTGTTACCAGTAATTACTTACGGTACTGAAACGTGGTCGCTCACAATGGGCCTGATAAGAAGGTTCAAAGTCACTCAAAGGGCAATGGAGAGGGCTATGCTCGAAGTGTCCCTGCGTGATCGAATCAGAAATGAGGAGATTCGCAGGAGAACGAAAGTAACCGACATAGCCCGAAGAATTGCCAAACTTAAGTGGCAGTGGGCGGGGCACATTGCTCGCAGAACGGATGGCCGATGGGGCAGTAAAGTTCTGGAGTGGCGACTGCGTACTGGAAGGCGCAGCGTGGGTAGGCCCCCCACAAGGTGGACCGACGACCTGGTGAAGGTCGCGGAAATCCGCTGGATGCGGAAGGCACAGGACCGGTCGTTGTGGCGATGCTTGAGGGAGGCCTATGTCCAGCAGTGGACGTCTTTCGGCTGAAATGATGATGATGATTGGAAAGTGAAAGATGATAAATGTCATCAGTAGTTTTCTTCTATTTTGTGTCGTCGTTTGACATATTTGATTTGTTTATTTGCAAATAACGGATACTCCGTTATTTGATCTAAGAAAAATGATTTATTATTTTATTATTTTTAACGCATTTACGCATGCGAAGCGAAATCTTACGATTTAAATCGTAAAAATGATTTATGTTTTATCAAACATAGTTAATGATAGGTTTATGAATAGCTTTCTATTTTTTTTTTAAAGTTATCTATCTACTTACACAGACATTCTACATACAAACGATTGTTTTGCTTTCTTGAAAAAAAAAACTTTTTCATCTTATACCTTATTTCCCTGAGGGTGTTATTTAAGCGTGGTATTACCGAGTGACGTGTGAGGACGACATCGTGACGACGTGTATGTGATTGTACCGGCTGTCACGCGTTTCTTCGCGACGGTACTTTTGAATGAATGTGCTTAGTGTTTTATTGTTCAGTTATGGCTTTATTGATCTTGTTGTACAACGTGTTGTGTCATAAAAAACTGTGAGGAAGTAGATCAAAATTATTTTAAAGTAAGAAAGAGTTGGCTTATGTTGCTTCAGTTCTTCACGTGTTTGATATTTTATAAGTGAGGTTGAATTTAGAGCCAAAGCCTCAGATCAAAAGAATTTTGCCATTTTGTATTCCTTTTTCTGGCTTCATTCGCTAGTTCTACGCGTTCCGTCTATATTATTCTTTTGGTCTGAGGCTAAAGCTTAAAAACACAATTTTAGCTGTAGGCACCCACAGAATAATTTTAGAATAACTTTTAAACAACGGTCTTAAAATAATGGAGAATCACTTTCACATTAAAATAAGTTTGATAGTTCTTTAAAACTTCTTGATCGTAAAGGTCAGACGCTCATTTAATTGTTTTAACTACTTTACTAAGAATACACGATAGTTTATATTAAAATGTCTTTATTAAAAATGCCTAGATTATATAAAATTATACATATTATCATCAACTCAGCCTATCGCAGTCCACTGCTGAACATAGGCCTCTCTCAAGTTGCGCCACAACGTTTGGTCCTCTGCCTTCCGCATCCAGTCGACCGCTGTCCAACGCAGTCGCTGCGTTTGCCGATACGCGGTCTCACTCAAAGACTCGTCTGCTCCAACGGCCATCGGTCCTTCGACAGACATGGCCAGCCCACTGCCACTTCAGCTTACTGATCCTACAAGCTATGTCGGTCACTCCGGTTCTTCTCCGGATAATGACGGATTTTATCCTTCAAAGAAACTCCAAGCATAGCTCGCTCCATAGCTCGCTGAGCGACTTTAAATTTGTGGAATAGCCCAACTGTCAATGTCCACGTCACGGTACCGTAAGTCATGATAGGCAGGAAGCACTGGTTGAAGACCTTCGTCTTCAAACATTGCGGTATAGGCGACGAGAAGACTCGGCAAAGTTTGCCAAACGCTGCCCAGCCCAACTGGATCCTTCTGTCGGCTTCTTTCTTAAAGTTTTATCTACCAAGCTGAATTACCTGCCCTATAGGTAGACGTATTCCGTTACAACTTCGAGGGCGACCCTTCGACGAATATTGATGTCACATAGGCAAACACAACACATAGTCCACATCACAAATAAATTTTGTAAACTGTAATTATTACTCACTATTTGTGTTAAACTAATGGGAGTAGACACTGACTTCTGTAATACAAGTTTGTACCTGGCTCAGAAGTCAGGGACTTTACAGATATTTGAAGTAAAACTTTTTGTGAATAAAAAAATATTTATTTATTTATTTTATTTTATTTATAGGCACATGTAGTATCACAACTACCTAAAATATATAACTCATAAGAAAATCTTATACCACATCATACCCGCAGCCATAGCCGCAGCTTCAAAAGATTACTCGAGGATCCTTTCCTTTTGTTAACCATCTCCTTCAATGCCTAGCCTAGGAGGCGTATAGTAAAACCCTACAAATAGCAGTATTATTAAGGGTACACTGAATTTGGAGATTAATCCCATCCAAATCCACGAGGTTTCGTATCTATTACCTGCCTCAGTTAACTTTGAAGATAGTTATTGTGAGGGAAGAGTTATAATTTGTATGAAGTTTCAGTGTTGTTGTGGTTTTTGCGTTTTTGAACTTATAGTTTGTGTTCAAGAGACTTAACGTGTAAGACAAAGCTAAACAAGTTCTTGAAGGAAATTAAATCAGCTTGCTAGCAAATGCCCAAATGAGTAATAAAATTAGTTTAAAGTCCCGTTGACCCATAATTTTATACAAGCTTTTATCAATGTTTCTAAAAACAGCACATATATCCAGTAATGGTTTTCACCGCAACCAAATTTTCACAATCTATGAATGTACAAACCACAAAGATTCATACAAAACACAAATAAAATAAAGCCAGGCCTCCTGCGACAAAAATCTTACAAAACAAGCTAAGAAAACATGTTGATATTTTATTTAGGCCAATCAAATGTGGTTAAACATCTAGGCCACGCCTAATTATGTTAGTTTTTTTTAATAGTGTTAAAAATAACATAAAACATGGTCGCAGGAAACCCGGCTCACTGGCTATTCAAATTTTGGCGCCCCTACCGACCTTTACAAGTGTCAATTCCTAGATCATTTTTACAACCTTAGTTAAGATTGCACACAAGCGCCCTAGCAAGTTTTTCTGGCACCCTAGCAAGTTTTTCTGGCGGTGCGAGATCTCATTGTGGCGCCCCAAATGTGGGAAGCCAAGTAGATATTATGTGTGCAATATAAAAAAATAATGAAGTTACTATTTTATCTTAAATTAACGTTATTAATTTGGCGGTGACGTAGACCTTTTTGCAGCTGAATGTGCATAAACAACGAGGATCCAAAGATGTAATATCAGCGCGAGAGCGAAGCGAGCGCGAATTTTGGAACGTAGTTCCTTATCGCGTGTTGTGAAAGGGGGCTAGACGGAAAAAAATCTCACGAAGAGTTGTAAACGACACTTTTATTTTTATTTTATTATAGTATAGGATGGCGAAACGAGCTAAAGGCCCACCTGATGTTAAGTGGCTACCTTTGCCCATAACAACTGCAATACCGAATCGAAAGGAACTTCGTTCCATCCGGGTGTCCCTTGACACCTCTCATTATTTTTTATAATATTTTGGTTTTATTGTACTGAACTGTATATGTAGTATACTGAATAAGTAATACAAAATGTAACAGAATATCTGCTTTTAATATACACCAAAAACGCACAGGCAAAAAGGGCTGAATGCAACAAGAACGCAAAACGATCGTCGTTGGTCAATACGAATCTTACTGACGATTTTTGCGCCTCCCATATGACGGCGCCCAGTGCAGTGGCACCATTCGCACCGCCCTAGAGCCACCACTGATTGCACATGAAATAGTTTTTGGGTACATTTCTGAGCTGATAAAAGCTCAATCATGTACTATTAATACGGCGGGGGGTAAGGTATGCCTTAATACTACTTACACAATAATATACATTCGGTAAACGTAAATAATTTTTATTGGGCTTACTTACAGTTTAATATCAACATATTATTCAATTATCTGGCTGATGATGACGGTGGAATTTAATTAAGTTATGAAAGTTGTCAATTTACTTTTAATAAATATGAATCTTTTTAATTTCTGTAAATGTTTGCCTCAAATTTGCCGCCCCTAAAATCTGCCGCCCTAGGCTCCAGCCTACTCAGCCTGCTGGTAAATCCGCCACTGACCCGGCTTGATTACAAATGTCCTAGCATTCGGGTCGAACGTCAAAGCCAGTGTATATGTAAACACTAAAGATATATTACCCAATATCTAGTTCTGTATCAATCGAATTTGAATTCGAGTTAGTGTCAATTCGTACTGCATTCCTCTAGGAATTGACATTGCCGCCCCTAAAATCTGCCGCCCTAGGCTCCAGCCTACTCAGCCTGCTGGTAAATCCGCCACTGACCCGGCTTGATTACAAATGACACAGCATTCGGGTCGAACGTCAAAGCCAGTGTATATGTAAACACTAAAGATATATTACCCAATATCTAGTTCTGTATCAATCGAATTTGAATTCGAGTTAGTGTCAATTCGTACTGCATTCCTCTAGGAATTGACATTGGCTCGATTTGGTTCAGAGCAGAACCAGTCAGGAGTAAGGCCCCTGATATATTCATCATCATCATCATCATTTCAGCCGAAAGTCGTCCACTGCTGGACATAGGCCTCCCCCAAGCATCGCCATAACGATATATATATATAATGATATATATATATATAACGATATATATATATATTCATCAATTGGTCTCAAAACAAATATTGGATTCACAAATTGATTGTGGTGTCCTCAGACCACAAATTACACGTTCACCGTACCTATGTACATAGGACCGACCACAGTTAGCTAGCCTATACAATTACGAAATAATCTATGTTCTTAATATGATCTTTCTAAAGATTTAAATTGTGAAAAGAAAAAAAAAAGAAAAAATCGCTCACGAGCAGGATCCGAACCTGCGACTCCTGGATCAGAACGCCAGTGCTTTAGCCACTAAGCTACCGTGAACACTGCTCGTGGTATCGAAATTATCCTTCACTATGGTCTAGGAGTAATAAAAAGTCAGGAGTCGACTTAGCAGGCTTACCCCTTTCGCCAATGTTTCAGGCGAAAACATCATGAAAGTTTATAAAAACCAGTTGAACGCCATCTTGACTCATAAATTATAGAAACGTCAGTGCGAACAGAGCTCACGAAAATGCCTAAATTGTGCGGTATTTACCTGCATAATTAAGTCCAAAACTTCAAATTTGATAAAAGATGGCATTACCTTTCATCTGTGAGTATAATTTTTCAAATATCTATTACGCAACAAAAACAAAAAAAAAACAAATCAAAACAAAAAAAAAATCAAATCAAATCTAAGATTTACAAAACAACAAATTTAAATTTGGCGCGCTAGTCTCGTGAGGAGTGCTGATACGTCATAGAAATAGACCCGCCCTATTTCTATGACGTATCGGCACTCCCCACGAGACTACTCATTCATAAATTTACAATTATGAATGAACTAGTCTCGTGAGAAGTCCGTGTACGATTTTACGTCATAAATGAGAATGACGGATACGTCATGATAGTTCGGAGAAAGTAATTGAATGCTACTTTGATATCGATAGTCGATAACCGTTTTAATCCCAATTTCGTCGAGTATACATTTTAGTAATTTAAAGTATACATTTTAGTATTTTATTGTATACATCTTAGTATTTTAAATTGACCACAATAGTTCTTACGATTAATATTACATATTCGAAAAAAAATGGGTTTGTTTGTTTTTAGAAGCCTTTAATTTCACTTGTTAGTTAATATGTTTGGGTCAAATTTTGCAACTGAATTTTAAACTATCTACTTCTCGCTAACTTATTGAGCTGAATTTCCGCATACTTATGCCAGCTCGGTGGGTTTATTCAAGTTATTTTTAAATTTACGGTTAAAGATCTTTATTTTCTCAAAAGAATTACAAATTCACTTACAGAGAAAACATATAAACTTAAAATAAAAGTAAACGATATGCCATTAAGAGTAGCTCAAAAATAATGTAGGTATGCATTGCGATGACTTTGCTTGAAAACATAACATTGATACTTATTAATACTTTTGGCCTACCAAAACAAAACAGAAGTAGGTAGTTTTACACAAAGAGCAGTGGAGTTATGAATGAGCGGCGCGGGTAGGTCGCGTTGCATTAGCGTGTTTACTAAGGCCTATTCCATAGTGTGGAACCAATAAGCAGAAATAATAATTTAAGCCTGTCTAAGTGAATGGACAAAGTCAAGGGGCGAGAGGGGGACTTGAGGAGGGCACCGTTATTGAGGGGTTGCGCGAGGATAAGGGTAAGAGTTGCAGGAGAGGGGGGAACGTGTTTCCCGCGGGTGGAACTAGACGGCGCTATGGATTTGAGCCCTCCTGAGGCATTCCTCAGGAGGGAGGTGGGGGATTTTTTATATATGGGTGACCTATAAGTTTAAGGATCAGCGGTTGGCAAAGGGGGGCAAAAATGTGGTCAGAATTCAATTATCTCTACCCATTCCCGAGATATCAGCTTTATATGGTTCTCGGGTGGCAGGTTCGATTATAATAAATTGAACAACAAACATTTAATTTTATTAACGACAAGGTTGGTCTTGTCACACCAACACATTAACAAAATGCTCCAGTTTTGGAGCATCATGTTGCTCAGATAAGGCTAAACTACAGAAAAGTGTAGTGTTGTAAAATAAATCTAAAATAATTCCGGTTGCATTGTCATTTATTTAGATTATCAAGAGCGCAACTATTCTTCTTATTCGAATTTTATCGATATCGATATTTTTGGGAATGTTTCTTTGTCCCTTTACTTCTCACACTAAGATATTTTTGTGTATGGTTACAATGTTATCACGCGATTTTTAGAATGTGTGCATGAATTTTGATTCTGTGTGTAGTTTTACGTATGTGTGCTACTGTAGTGACGAAGATAATGTTTGCTTTAGTGTGATTATGTGCATCTGTGTGTAACCCTCTCCTCCCCCTAATAGTGGCGAACAAATATGTTCGAGATTTCTTTGGATACTTACTCCTGTCTTTTTATTCCTCCTAGACTATGGTACGTCTTTGGGTGACGTCAGCGATATCTTATTAAGAAACAGAGTTTCTTAACCGACTCGACTAATCCAGGAGGACTAATCTAATGGCGTACTGATCCAGGAGTCGCAGGTTCGGATCCTGCTCGTGAGCGATTTTTTCATTTCACAATTTAAATCTTTAGATTTCGCTTCGCATGCGTAACTGCGTTAAAAATAATAAAATAATTAGTATGGGTAGGCATATCTATACGACTTTGAATTAACTGCAAAGTTAGTCGAGTCGGTTAAGAAACTTTGTTTCTTAATAAGATATCGCTGACGTCACCCAAAGACGTACCATAGTGAAGGATAATTTCGATTCCACGAGCAGTGTTCACGGTAGCTTAGTGGCTAAAGCACTGGCGTACTGATCCAGGAGTCGCAGGTTCGGATCCTGCTCGTGAGCGATTTTTTCTTTTCACAATTTAAATCTTTAGATTTCGCTTCGCATGCGTAAATGCGTTAAAAATAATAAAATAATTATCTTTATAATTAGTATGTTGCCCTAATGATCGCAAGCAAATTAAATTCCTTTTCAGAATTTAATCAGAAACATTTTCATAATATGTTTTACTAATTAAAATTTACCGTTCACCTTTTATTGCCCAGATTGTGCTGATTAAAAAGTGATAAAGGAATTCACGGAAAAAAATTACTGTCTAATAAATGTCTTTCAATATTTTAATAGAACCGAGACTAGACAATTCTCGTAATTAAAAATGTTTTGAACATAGTTCCGATCAAGTTTTAATTTCCTAAATGTCACAAAAAATCGTATCGTAATCGTAATAATAACGTATAGCAATTATTTAATTATTTTACTGGTTTTAATTATTTGAAGGTGGACCGACGACCTGGTGAAGGTCGCGGGAATCCGCTGGATGCGGAAGGCGCAGGACCGGTCGTTGTGACGATGCTTGGGGGAGGCCTAAGTCCAGCAGTGGACGTCTTTCGGCTGAAATGATGATGATAATGAAATTGTTTGATTATTTTATTGATTTATAAAAATAAAAAAAATTAGTTCTGATGATTATTAATTATCATTATTTTTTAAGTGATTATTTCTGTGACTTTATGTAAATATCTACCTACATCAAATAAAATAATCTGCATCCGGACTTCATTATAACATTTACAAGATGGGGATTAGATTGGAACTAATTTTGAAAAAAAATTATTACGAGAATTGGCCATCTGTTCTGCATACAATGAATAAAACTGTAATCAGTTTTATTTTATTACTTTAACATAACTGTCATGTACTGTACCCTCAAAAGTGCATTCACAAATAACTTGTTTCACCCATAAAATATGGCTAAAAACTCGTGAATTAAAAGAAGATTGTTCCGAAACGAAACTTTTGAATTTTGCGAATTTTCAAAGCCATAAAAGCACTGATGCGAGGGTACATTTGCAATGCGGGCCCCACGTTGGGCGCCAACAAACTTCCCTTAATATTTTACATTTTAACTTTATTTCTTCGCACACACATACGTTTTGCGTAGAGTAACGAGGTCGAGTGCTAATAAGCATACCGTTTGTTAATTGGAATACGAGAAACTACGTATTATATTTGTAAAAAAAAATGGTCTAGATATTTTAAGTAGCCGGGTCGAGTGGAGCGAGTTCAGGCTTTCGTTTATTACATGAAAATTACATGAAAAAAATGTAAACTTTTATTTTCGTATACAGAATCTTTTTCCTTATGAAACATAAGCCCGTTGTTAACACAGTAATGGGATAGGAAAATAAATCAACTATTACTTCGGCTCGTTCCCGATGTTATCCGATCTTGTGTGGCCGAAACCTTATCTACGGGTATATCAGGGATCTTCAACAAAGAGCGGTGGATATACTATCTTACGAAGTTGGTTTTGTATTCATTTATGTTAAGGATTATCTGATTTTTGGCATCCTTGATGGGTAGTATTTGAAAGAAAGTAAGAAGGAAATGTTTTTTGTTGTATTGCGTATTTCACCGTGCTATTTATAAAGCCTACCTTTTTTTTTAGACTGCCTCGTTGGTCTAGTGGTCGCAAGCGCGACTGCTGAGCACGGGGTCCTGGGTTCGATTCCCGGGTCAGGCAAAGTGTTATTGGGTTTTTTCATTAGGAAATTCTCAGTAGCAGCCTGGAGTCTGGATTTGTGCCCGGTTAATGGCAATAGGCTCGCCCCCTATTACATGGGACTTATAACATAACTGGCGAAATGTGGGTGTACTATACACCTCTGCCTACCCCTTCGGGGAAATACAGGCGTGATGTTATGTTATGTTATGTTGTGCTATTTATAAAGCATCGTAAGAATCAAACCTCCTGACTGTACTTTTATTCACATAAAATAACACATTACATAACATCATGCCTGAATTCCCTGAAGGAGTAGGCAGAGGTTTATCGTCCTTATATTTCGCTAGTTGTAATAATAATAAATATAAACTATTTTGTGTTTGTATTTGTATAACTCTTAGCACTTAAAAAAATATCTATAGGTACCTACCTTTATTAAAGACTCTTGAGCACAAAGGTACTGCTTATCTTTTTATTAAACTTATGTTTACGTTCATCATCATCATCAGCCCTTTATTGTCCCACTGTTGGGCACCGGCCTCTTCTCAGGATGAGAAGGATAATGCCTTAGTCCACCACGCTGGCCTAGTGCGGGTTGGCGGATTACACACCATCGAGAACTGTATGGAGCACTCTCAGGTGTGCAGGTTTCCTCTCGATGTTTTTCTTCACAGTTAAAGCAAGTGATAATCAAATTCTAATTCACATATGAATTCGAAGAGTTTAAGTTTACATATAATATAAAAATATACACCATCAACACTATCTAAAAATATCAGTTAGCAAACAATAATATTTCTCATCTCCTAAAATTTCAATTTACTGTCTTTCGTAAGTATAAACTAGTGTTAACAAAAACAGCAGTGTAGTCGAATCGCTTTTTATCCCTCTGAAGCAACCTAAAAAGTAGGCCTGTGGTTTCCAAGGATAAGGGCATAATCTTTCCGTGCACCGATCTCAACCCTTGTTTATGTACGGGGCGCCTTCTATTTTATACGGACAGTCGCTTAATCGCACATTATGTAACGCTGTTGCCTATTGCACAATTTGCTAATATTTATAGAGCGATTTTTTTTTTGGTATTAGCTTCTAATATAACACAATAAAATACAATACAATAGGGTATTAGATTGTTATTCAAAATTGACATAAAAAAATATATAATTTTAAACAAACAATAATTTTAAAGAAAGAAAGAAGAAGTTCCGTGTGGTGCCAGACGTAAAAAATTGCACCACCCTTTATCTTCTCATGGGTGTCGTAAAAAGCGAGTATGGGATTCACCAGAGGATGGGCAGCAGCGTTCTCTGATTATTTAACCAACTAACTGCGATCGCCAACCCGCCAGCTTAGCGTGGCGATTATGGCTTATCCCCCCAACATATGCTTGGGGGAGGCCTATGTCCAGCAGTGGACGTCTTTCGGCTGAAATGAATGATGATGATGAAACAAAGAATAGAAAGAATACGATTTGGGAAGAAATTAATTAAAACATATTAAAGAAATGAATAACACACACACATTTAATAATAATTATTAAAAATAAAGTTTACAAATCAATCGTTATAGATATAATTGATAATAAAAAAGAACAAAGCATCAAGTAATAAAGACCAAACCAAACTAGTCAGTTCAAAACTTTATCTAGAAAATGTACTATGTACAGTCAGAAGCAATAATATCTTCCTATCGACGGATTCAAAACCGCCCATAATATCTATTTGACCCAAGCTATGAAAGTAAACATATGACTCTGGGTAGTAGGGCTATCTCTACTTTACATAAGCACATATTTATCCATTCCATTTGTAGTCAGATAGCTATTGTTTGCGATTTTAAAATCGTCGATAGGAAGATATTATTGCTTATGACTGTACAACAAAACTTATTAAAACTCCGTCACGCAGACTTAAAAGATCGTACCACGTTCGTACCGAACTGGACGGAGATTGTGTGAGCTACCTAATTAATGTAAAACTGATCAGAGATTCCGACGCTATGAATAGAGAATTAACACATCAAAGAGGAATCCGAAGGCTTTTTGGGTTTCGATTTGCATTTCAAAATGAACCCTCGTGGCTATGGCAGGTCGCTACGTTATTGCGTGAACGGTTTTTTATTGCCATCATCTGTTATGCCATGATAAAATGTTGCAGGATATTTATTAAAATCACCGTGGTTAGCTAGAAAGGTATTACCACAGTCTAGCCACTCCAAACAGTCGTCTAACGCGAGAGTTAATGTCCCAAGCTGCCTTCAAAACTGTCAAACAATGTCCAGAGTTGCTTTTAAAAACTTTAATGTCAATTTTCGTGGAACCAAGTAGTCCAACGCAAGAGTTAAGTGTCCCAAGCTGCCTTCAAAACTGTCAAACAATGTCCCGAGTTGCCTTTAAGAACTTTCATTCTCAATTTTCGTTGAACCAAGTCGCCCAACGCGAGAGTTAAGTGTCCCAAGCTGCCTTCAAAACTGTAAAACAATGTCCTAAGTTGCCTTTAAAAACTGACAATGTCAATTTTAGTTGAACCAAGTCATCCAACGCAAGAGTTAAGTGTCCCAAGTCCCATGCCTTTAAAACTGTCAAAAAATGTCTCGAGTGGCCTTTAAGAACTGTCAATGTCAATTTTCATTGAACCAAGTCGTTCAAAGTGAGAGTTAATTGTCCCAAGCTGCCATCAAAACTGTCAAAGTCCCGAGTTGCCTTTAAGAACTGTCAATGTAAATTTTCGTTCAACCACTGTATGGAACAGATAATCAGACTGTGGTATTACGCTTGTGGTTTTAAAAGTTGAGACAAGAGTGTGGTGTCGTAGGCTCAAAGACATTTAAATATTGTTGCGTACATATAAAGAAAATAATAAACGCGTATCGTAACGTATCAACAAGAAAAACAATATTTCCTGACCAGTAAAGTTAAGTCGGTATAAAGGCTTTTTCATATTAATTCCGAATGAACTGTTCGCTGGGTAATTTGCCTCGTCGTGGTCACCGGAGCGTGGTGAAATTAAATATCTGAACTGCCTTCTCAAAACAACTACTTATTTACTTGAGATATTATTTTGTTTCCTGCAGGCATAGCATGACTTCACAGAACAAACAAGACAAGAGATATGTCTACAGAAAAATTGATGGAACGACATGGTGTGGATTAGGTTTTTTTTTGGTAAAAATATATTTTCCAAGACAAGTTTTTATGAGCCACAGATTTGGTATAACATAACATAACGCCTGTATTTCCCCGAAGGGGTAGGCAGAGGTGTATGGCACACCCACATTTCGCCAGTTATGTTATAGTCCCATGTAATAGGGGGCGAGCCTATTGCCATTAACCGGGCACAAATCCAGACTCCGGGCTGCGACTGAGAATGTCCTAATAAAAAACCCAATAACACTTTGCCCGACCCGGGAATCGAACCCAAGAGATTTCAAGAGAATTTTTTTTTTCGAGATTTGGTATAAGTTGATCAAAATACCATAAATCTGTTGTTTTTAATTAAGAATTTCCGTTGTCTCCATCTTCATAATCAGATAGCAATGTAAAGTGACAGTGAGCTATCTGAGATAGCTCACTGTCACTTTACATTGTGTTGTCAATTATGTATTATAAGTATGTATTTACAACAAAAAAAAGTATATAAGTATTGTATCCATTGTCTAGTACCCATAGTACAAGCTCTGCTTAGTTTGGGACTAGATGGTGTAGTGTAAAATGTCCCAAAAGTATGTTTTTTTTTTTATCGGGTTATCGGGATATGTGTACAAAACAGGCAGTTCCGGTAATGGGAACTAGTGTAACTAGGTTAGGCTCGTTATGGTGTTCACCATATTTGGATTTCCTGGCCACTTTATTGTACTCTAAATTCAAAATTGATTCTTGTTTGATTTCCTGACCATTTTGGAAACCCCTGGTCTACAATCAAGTGGTCATTCTAAGCTTGCTGGTAAAGAAAATTGATTATTCAGTAATTATTCATTATTTAGAGTTCTCAATACAAAATACTAGTACCGTAATCACGATCTTACAAGATTTTTATAATTATACCTCAAGTATCTTGATGTAATTTTATGCTAAATAAAATCACATCGTAATATATCCAAAGGCTTTCAAAGGCTCTTCCCTACCCTGCGGAATGCCTGTCTTATTTTGAATTTTACATTCCTACTGGCCTTTGAAATCATAATATTTCTTGTTTAAATTCAAGAAAATACAGCTGTCTTTATTTAAAGGGTCGGTGACATTGTAGCTTTTAAACTGCGGCTTTAATTTCAAGGAAACTTTCTAGAAAAGAGAATTAATTCCAAAGTAAACTTTGGGGATGAGTTAGATTTTTCTAGATTTTTAGTTATTTATTTTTATTTTAATGGCAAATTTTCGCTGATGTGACGCATATCTTACCACATTTTTTGATTATTTGTTCCTGCATTTGTTTTTGTTCATATTTTAGGTGATTTGCGTTTGTGCGTCACTCTAAAGGCAATTAAATAATATTTCTTTCTTTAATTTTTTTGACATTACAATAAATAAATATCTTTCGGACATTTTTATACAGCACCATCTAGTCTCAAACTAAGCATAGCTTGTGCTATGGGTACTAGACAATGGATATAATACTTATATACTTTTTTTTTTGTAATACATACTTATAATACATAAGCAACACCCAGACCAACACAAACACTTATGTTCATCGCACAAATATTTGTGTCCTGTGTGAACATAATATTACCTGCAGCCTTAGCTACAGTATGTAACAAAAACCCTGTTGTTCCTGTAAGGTACGCTATCAGAATAGATATTCATACATAAGGACACAACTCATTTGGAAAAACTCTTCAATAAAAAATTTACCAAATTTAATATTAAATCAGTATTAATTGTAATTTGAAAGTTATATAATCACTCTTACTAATGATTTAATGTTTAATTTGATTATTTTATTGAAGAATTTTTAATCCGGTTTAACTTGTTTTGTTATTAATAATGAAATCAAAATAATTGCGATCGCGAGTGAGTTACACAATATAGCTAACAATCAGATACATCAATTTCATATGAATCTCAAGCAAACATTCCTGCCCTTTATAAAACGTGTCTCGACTTCCATCCAACATAAAGGTGCGTACTCACCGTGAGCATTCGTGTGTAATGTCACAGCTCGAGTTTGAGCGTTACTCTCGTATTCGTTTTGAATCTCCTTCCTTCTTAACTTTGTATCTACTTTATTTTATTGCTATCTACCTATATACAACCTTATTCTTAATTTATATTAATCCAATACAATAGTTTAAATGCATTTTCATCGTAATGTTTTTATGGTGTACAATAAAGCATACATAAATAAATAAACCTCTTAAGGGGTCATTGTGCTCATCATTATTAACAACTTTTAGTTTGGAACCAAAACTGAAATCACGAAAAAAACAGATGATCCATACATTTGTGTTCACATAAATCGACAAAATAACAGCTGTTTTTTTTTCGCGATTTCAGGCTTGTGCATAGACTCGATTACCCCTTAAGAGGTTTTGTAGAAACTAAGAATAAGGTTGCATAGAAATATTCAATTAGAAATTTGTAATTCGCGTTTTACTACCTTATTTATTTTGATTAATACACTGTACTGTCTGTAAAATTTTCCTAAAAAATAAAATAAATATTGTACATGTAAATACGTCGAGGTAAGGTACATAACAATGCGTAGACTTACATATTGCACTTGTAACTCAAGCCAAAACAACGGAATCAATGTTACACGTACAAATGCTCGCAGTTTGTACCAAACTATACTTCGCCGAGTCTTCTCGTCGCCTATACCGCAAAGTTTGAAGACAAAGGTCTTCAACCAGTGCGTCCTGCCAGTCATGACTTACGGTGCCGAGACGTGGACACTGACAGTTGGGCTAGTCCACAAATTCAAAGTCGCTCAGCGAGCTATGGAGCGAGCTATTCTTGGAGTTTCTTTGAAGGATAAAATCCGTAACGAGATTATCCGGAGAAGAACCGGAGTGACCGCTTGTAGGATCAGTAAGCTGAAGTGGCAGTGGTCTGGCCATGTCTGTCGAAGGACCGATGGCCGTTGGAGCAGACGAGTCCTTGAGTGGAGACCGCGAATCGGCAAACGCAGCGTAGGGCGCGCCCCTGCCAGGTGGACCGACGACCTATATAACGTGGCTGGGGGGGACTGGATGCGGAAGGCAGAGGACCGAGTGTTGTGGCGCAACTTGGGAGAGGCCTATGTCCAGCAGTGGACTGCGATAGGCTGAGTTGATATACTTAATGTCGGTGGTGACAAAAGTGAATCCTCTTCGGTCAGCACGTTTCGCTGGCGCACTATTGTTATTTAATGCTGGTAAAGCCCAATATCGAATTTTGAATTGTTAAATTACACGCGAATGGTCGCAGTGAGTACGCTCCTTAACACGGATAACGAGTAACACTCTGCAAACATTCTTCGATTTCCTTTCCACCCGTGCATAAGTTTACCCCCGGGGGTATTCCCCGGGGAAACCCTATTTGTTTCTCATTATTATTCCTCGTTTCTTCAGCGGACATCAGGTGGCCGGGCAAATACTCCTGTGGGTAAACAATAAGGGAACGACCGTACAAAAATTACTTTCATTTGAATAACTTTATTCTTGAGGAAAATTTGTTCCCGTAATTAGCTGAACGGGAAATGTTTTAATGAGTTATTTTGGTTGAGTATACTTGTATTTTGTTTTCGAGTTTTATTATGTTTTCAATAAAACACACATACTTACACGACGTTAGACTGCATGACTACATGAGATTTATTTGGTCCTTTTAATTATCTTATTAGCTCAGTATGCGTTAATGCGTTAAAATCCGACTTGCGGTACCATTTAGGCAACAGCCTAGGTGCTATTGCAGTTGTTATGGGCAAAGATAACCGCTTAACATCAGATGGGCCTTTTGCTCGTTTCACCATCCTATACTATATAAAAAACCTACTATTCTACTAATATTATAAAAGTGAAAGTTTGTGAAGATGTTTGGATGTTTGTTACTCAATCACGCTGTAAGGGCTGAACGGATTTGGATGAAATTTGTCGTATATATAGAACATAACCCGGATTAACATGTAGGCTACTTTTTATTTCGGGAAGATGAATAGTTCCCGAGGGATGCGGGGTGTGTCTTTCTGTGATAAACAGAATTATTAGCGGGCGAAGCCGCAGGCATTCAGCTAGTAATAAATAAATAATGAATAATCTTTATTAGAATAATATTTTGATCGATGCCCGTTGAAGCAGACGAGTCCTTGAGTGGTGATAGCGAATCGGCAAACGCCGAGTAGTGCGCCCCCAGCCAGGTGGACCGATGACCTGAAGAAGGTACCTTGGGGGGGAATGGATGCGGCAGCCACTGGACCGATTGTTGTGGTACAACTTGAGAGAGGCCTATGTCCAAATTAAAATATAGTATCTAAATGCTTCTGTACTATGCCAATGAGCGTTTCCGGAAAATCAAAAACTTTATAGATAAACTAAATTTTAATATTCATCATCATCATTTCAGCCGAAAGACCTCCACTGCTGGACAAAAGCCTCACCCAAAGGGGGGGGGGGAATATGCCATGATCACCACGCTTGGCAGGCGGGTTGGCGATCCCAGTTGGTTGTTTAAATACTCAGAGAACGCTGCTGCCCATCCTCTGGTGAATCCCTTAGTCGCCTTTTACGACACCCATGAGAAGAGAGAAGGTGGTGCAATTCTTTACGTCCGGCACCACACGGAACCAATTTACAACGGAATTTTAATATTAAACGCATACAATAAAAAAACATTAATAACGAAAAACCTTTCAAAAGACCCAATTACTGTCGCATAAGTGTCGATACAGTCAATAATAATAAAAATAAAAATAAACATAAAACCGAAACACAGTCCTCCAATAAAAGGGCACAGAGTATCTAATATAACCAAATTATAGAAGAAATAAACCTTCATAAGCAATGAATGAGAATTCAATTTCGTTAACAATGAAAACTGGTCGAAAAGATGAAAATCGTCGTAACTTGGAGAATTAATGTAAAAAAAAAGTATTCTCTAGGGATGAGCTTCGAAAAGTTTTTAGTAGGGCAGTGCAGCGGTGAGATTTTTAGGCATAAAAAAATTGTTTGGATTCTCGCGCAGTTCAAAATGGCGGCACTTCTATTATTCTATGTGCCTCTCGCTCAAAAAAAGAAATATAACTAAAATTTTATATAAAAAGCGGAAATGCGGGTGGACTTTTCTCTAAACAAACATTTTCGACTGTTTTCTTTCTGTTTTATAACCCTATAGCAATGATTTTTACAGTAAAATAACTTATAATAAAACAAAGTTTAACTGGATTAAATCGCGTATATTATTTGGTATTCCTGACGTTTCGAAAGCTTTGCAGCATTTAAACTTTGTTTTATTATAATGTGTAGTGATCGCGAAAACCTCAGAAATTATTAAGTAAAATAAATGTCAACTTTTTGTATGTCCCTATGTTTTAATTTTTGTTGATAAATTATTTCTAGAAAGTTTTCAAAATTGCTTGGTTAGACCGCTGTCTACAGAGGCATACTATATAGACTTGACAACTATTAATGAAAGAAGAAAAACATTGCAACACAGTACATATTCTTGTTATTCAGTGTTTGAAATATTTTTTAAATTGGTCCTGTTTCGGAGGAGAAAATAGTCGAGAGACTAACCCCGAATTATGACTTTTGTGCTAAGACTATTCAGTCGGAACTGCAGTTGTCCTTATCGCACTTATTTGAGGCTGAGCGCTCGCAAAGCGACAGAGATAGTTTCTTCAAATACCTAATTTTCAAAAGACTCTGCCCGCTTTTCCTCTTAACATAAATTACTCATTTTTCCTTCTTCAATCTATCACACGATTTAATGTTTGTTTTTTCTCTCTTGTCTTATTTAGTAAACAATCTTGGCATGTCTATTTATTCAAATAACCAGTGATAAAATACATGCTGAAATTTTAATCGCTTGATTCCCGAAAACGGGTCATTGGACTCATCATTATATTTTTTTTTTCGCGATTTCAGTGTTGATTCCGTAGTAAAAGTTGTTCATAATAATGAGTACAATGACCCCTTTTCGGGAATTAAGCGATTAAATTTCAGTATGTATAATTACTAGTTTTGCACATGTAATTAGGTTAAAAAATGTTATTTGGTTTGTGTAATTGTTAAAATAATGTCTTTTAATAATTATTACTGACGAATTGCATTAAAAAGACGTGCCAAGATTGTTTACTAAATAAGAAATGTGAGAAAAAACAGAGTGTAAATAAAGAAACGCCATTAAACATGAACAATATTTGTAACACAACCTCAGGGCTCATTCCCATCCAATACCGCGATCGGCCAGCACAATGGTCTGGAAGAAAACAATCTTGAGGCCCAAACAACACATCCGTTTGCATTGTTCCGTCCAGCACTCGAAACAGAACGCTCCTTTATTGTTTTTTTTTATTTAGAACGCAAAAAAGTATTCGTATTAAATATTTGCGTGTTCCAGAAAGTTGAAGGAAACAGGAAAATGAAGGAATATTCTGAGTGTTTATTAACTTACTTTCTGTATCTAGGGCAATGTGGCGGTTCAGGTATAAAGTAAAGCGACTGCTTTCTGCCATTCAGAATTTTTTGATATTTAAATGGTACTTTATTTGGATTTCATTTTTCAAAACGGTGGTGGAGGGCCGTTACCTTATTTGCTTGTTTGCTTCACTTAGATAATAAATGCTATCAAAACAATATAAATAAATATCTTTGGGACATTTTTACACAGCACCATCTAGTCCCAAACTAAGCAGAGCTTGTGGTATGAGTACTAGACAATGGATATAATACTTATATACTTTTTTTTTTTTGTAAATACATACTTATAATACATAAGCAAAACACCCAGACCAACACAAACACTTATGTTCATCACACAAATATTTGTGTCCTGTGGGAATCGAACCCACGACCTCGTTATCAGCAGTCCGACACTCGAACCACTAGACCACAGAGGTCGTCAAAAAAAAGAAATAAATAAAATTGAATTCAACGTTTGTAGCCGTATTTTCCACCAACTGGTAATATGAAACAGTGGGGCGATTGTGTAATGCATTCACATTGACATTAGCTTTCATTTTGAAATTACAGCAATATTCATTGCGTGGTACGTAGGTGCCGATAAAACGGGTTGTCAAAACACACGGAGCAATGAACATTGAAATGCAGATGATTGCGATCGCGAGTGAGTTACGCAATTTGGCAGCGGTTCTACGAGGCAGCTACGATAACTTCGTAGCGTGCGTAGACCCACTACAGTTTAGCTACGAGAATGGCCTCAATACTGTAGATAAGGCTCGAATTTACCAATTCGTACCATTTGGTCCTGATATACAAATGTACCAAATCTGCACCCTTTGGTCCTTTTATTGCCGTTAAAACAACATCGTGTGTTGTACTGCGGTCTCGTAAATTTTCGTGGGTGTGAACAAGTCCAAATTATTGTTTTGTGAACAGTTTAAATTTAAATTAGGATTCAATGTGCAATTAACTGGATAATTGTAGAAAAGAAATGAAAATTTTTGTTCAAATGAGAAACCTTACTTACTAAACCGTATTTCAGATATTGTTTTAATAGGTTTTTCTGAGAAAATTGATTAAGTAAAACTTGGAATAGAGTGAATAAAATCGATTTGCTCAAAATTAACAAACCAACTCATTGCATAAAAACAGAAAAGTTTTGTATTGATCTACATATCATAACATCACGCCTGTATTCCCCGAAGATGTAGGTAGGATGGGCAAAGGTGTACCTATAGTACACCCACATTTCACCAGTTATATCACTAAGTCCCATGTAATAAGGGACAAGCCTATTGCCATTAGCTTGGGATAAATCCAGACTCCAGGCTGCTACTGAGAATTTCCTAAAGAAAAAATCCAACGACACTTTGCCTGACCCGTGAATCGAACCCAGGACCCCACGCTTGGCAACCGTGCTTGCAACCACTAGAACAATGATGCAGAATAATACACTACACACAAACTTGTCGTAACACCCAACTGTCAGTACACAGTACACAAGACAAGTACACAAGCTACCAGGGTCGCAGGAGTTTGCAGGAAGCGATTAAATGCGGGCACACTGTAAACATCTTCCAAGGGATGTTTACATACGGCATCGCCTGTGAGTTCAGTACGTCGAGTTCGGATTGAGGGCAATTTGGATTTGTTTTAGTTTAGGCATTGTTTTGTTATCGGTCGTAAGGCTCGTAAGGTATGGTTGTAGACAAATAACGTGTTTCTCCTCTCTCTTTCTCCTTCTTTGATCCTTTTCCCAATTATATTGGGGTCCGCTTCCAGTTCAACCAGCTCCCCGATTTAAAACATTTTCAATAAGCAGTTGCCGACAGATTCGGTTTGTTATCTCTTTTTCTCTCGTAACGTGAATCTAGACAAAACGAGATAACTGTTAGTCGACAAGTATAGTATAAAAAGTATTTTATACTATAAATGAATATTTTGGTATAAACTGATAGTAATAAGTTAAATATTTAAATATGTTATTGTAGTGTCAGACTTCATAGTTTGTACCTACTATTGCTACACCCGATTGGGTAGGCTGTTGATACCAAACTTTGATAAATACCTACATTTATGTACACAGTTTGAGCAATAAATGTCTTTGTCTTTGACAATTGCTCATCGAAAATGTTCTGTATCGGAGAGCATATGCGGCTGAACGTCAGAACTTTACACGGAGAGACTGCTATCAGACCCCCGCAACTCAGTTACTGGGTATTTGGGTAATACTGACATTCTAAGGATAGATAAATGGTCGGACTTTTGGGCTTCAGCGGAGGTAGAAAAAGTCTGCAACAAACTAAATAAATTTGTATTCGTTCCCTATACCCATCAAAAGACCTCTTCACAAAGTACGATGTTATCAGCATATCACGGTTACGTTGCTTCATAATTGTTGTATGGAATTATTTTATGGGGTAACTCCACCGATGGACATATATACATTTTCAGGCACAAAAAAATGCGTCAAATGATGGCTCACAACTGCTAGTATAATTTTGTTGAACACGACCTAATCTGGGGCTATAACGAAGAGACATAATTCAAACAGAAAACCTAATTAGATTTGCCTGAATTGAGCAAAAAAATCCAGGTCTCAAAGGACCAAGGTACTAGAAATCAGGTTTGTTGCGAATATCAGCATCAGCATCCGCTGATCAACAGAATTATTTTCAACATCAGCAACAGCATCAGCATCCGCATTAATTGATGCTGATATTTGATGCTTATGTTGTGTCGTAACATGACCGAAAGGGGAGAGGCTTATGGCACATTTTTTTGTTTCGCTAGTTAGTTTTGACCGCTAGTATAATAAGTTTATGGTTTTGACCAATCATAGCACAGATTATTGTACTCCGGAGATTTTAAGCAAGTCCAACACAAACTTGTCTATTACGACAAATATCAACAACAGACAGTACAGTTGAAAGAGACGTTATGACAAAAAGGGCAATGTGAAGTCAGCTTATAAAAAACCAAGGATGAAAACAATGTATGCTTGATTGCCTTTTATTTTTATCAACCTCTTCATTAACAAATAAAAATCATAATAGAAGCGTTAAGATAGTAAAAGAAGCTTACATTTTTAAAAACAAAGAAATATTGTCGTTTACGTTCGCGGTGCTCTTTCGTGTGCTCAAAGTACATAGGTCCGTCTAAATAATTTCACTTACAAATGGTTTCTTTATATGCAAAAACTTTGTATATTTATCTCTAGTTTTTTTAAGCAAAGTGAAAAAAGGTTAAAATGCTTATATGAACAACATAACTTTTAACTATTGTCTTTGTTTTCGTTTGGTGTAATTTACAACAAAGAATATAATAAATAAATAATAATATGAAAAAAAACCCTAAAACTCCTTTTAAAATGCGTCTAAAATGGAGTAAAGTTTTCGCTAATCCAAAAAAAAATTGCGCTCTCTTTGCTCGCGCTACTGTACAGGGTTCTTTACGGCTTTGTCTCGTCACAGATAATATAATACTATACTAGTAGTCTCGTGTAGATTTTCGAAGTTCATATTTTTTCATAATTTACCAGGTTTTAGTTAATAATTCGGGCTAGGGCTCGAAACGAAACGAAAGTTCTTCATGTTTTATAGAACATGAAGAACTTTCGTTAACAAACGAACTTTCGTTATTTTGCCCTTAAGTTTAAAATTTAATGAATCACCGTAAAAAAAATTTAAAGGCACCATTTTTTGCCTTGAAACAATATCGATTTTTTTTTCAAGATATATTAAATAAATAAATTCATTTTTTTTTTATTAATTCAATAGGATCAGTACACATTCCCAATTCGAAAAAATCAGCATCAGCATCAGCATCCGCTGATGTCAATGTCAAAAATCAGCATCAGCATCAGCATCCGCTGATGTGATAAAATCTGGATCAGCAACAACCCTGCTAGAAATACATAATTGAAATCCAAGGTCGGCCTTGTAGCCATTATACTTATAATGGGCAATTTTTATTAGTAAATTGCCTTCATTGGGTAAGGATGAATGTAAAAAAAATATACGAGGGGGATATTAACTATATACTTAAAAAAAAAAATAACTTGGTTGTTGGTTGAAAGTGTTTTCTTATATTAAGAGATTTTGAGAGCGTTGCTAAAATCATTTTTTAGGGTTCAATACCCAAAGGGTGCCAACGCTGTCTGTCCGTCCGTACGTCTGTCACACATATATGTTATTAAAAGTAAAAAAAGTCTAAACCCCTTAACGGGAGAAAATACAAGAAAAACAGAAAAAGAATCATTTTTGAAACGTATTTGTTCCAATACATACAAACGTCTATGGTCTGATTGTAGTACATATCTACTATTTAGACATAATTATGCCATATGTGTGGGGTGGTAAAGCACCGTAAGTGCTTGAATCCGACTCGCAGTTGGGCGAGTTCTTTATTACAGTATTTATTTTTGAAACATTTAGGTGAAAGATGGAAGAAAGAAATACTTTTATTTGGCACAGGACAGTGACAGCAGAACAATAACAACAATAAAATAACCAAAATTAGATATAAGTAAACAGGAAGATATTGTCGGGCATGCCCGTGCCAAACAGGGTTTTTTTTAATCATACGAAGAATCTGAGTCAACATTTAGAAAAACACCCTACCTAAGAGCTAGTTGTTTCAAAATCCGTCCAAGCTCCAAAGTTTACGTGAACTTGCTTACTGTCAACTAGTTTGCTTGTCTCCTCAGAAGCCTGAATAATTGGACGCCTGATTGCAGTCAACACGCGTTTGCTGTCATAATTGAGTCTTGTGTGTTTACACTGTTAATTAAGCGAAAGTGCAAGGAAATGTTAATTAGAATTGAATGGTCAGGTAAAGGAGTTCAGAATCGTTCGGGATTTATTCTCAAACCCTCGTTATGTTTCAAGTATTTCTAGTATAGTATTTTATTTTATTTTTTAAATTATGTATCGAATTTGCACATCTGACAACTGGGGTGAAGAAAAAAAGAGCCTCCACGAGTATTTAATTGATCGTCCTGGGCAGTCAGCCGCGTTACCAACCTGCTGATTGGCTAATATTTACACCACGACAAGACCTATTATGATTATGTAGCTCATGTCGACACGACAGAAGAAGAAGACATCTGACAACCCCATTTTCTGTCCAGTTCATTCTTGTCCATCCTAAGGTTGCCTGGAAGAAATCGCTGATCGCGATAAGGCCGCCATTTGTAGAATAGTTTAGTTTAATAATGTATTTTTAAAATTATTTATGCTTCTCTAATTACGTACCTACCTATTTGATGTTCTTGTTAGTATTAATTTAAAATAAAAGACTGTACTTAACTAATTAACTTATAACTATGGGTGAATTTGCCTGAAATAAAATGATTTTATTTATTTATTTAAATGAATATTCAATGTAATGTTTTTATGGTGTACAATAAAGCATATATAAATAAATAAGTGAACTAAGTGGTGGACTATAAGGCCTTAGCCTTCTCGTACCGAGAAGAGGCCCGTGCCCAGCAGTGGGACAGTAATGGGCTGGTTATGTTATGTTATGTAAATAAGTGAAAATTTGGTTATTAAATGACTGTAGAATTGGTTAAGTATTTTTTGATGTTGAAGCACATTACTTATCATTTGCTCTACATATATGGCACGGTCACAGATCAACATCTTGTCTCCGCCTGCCGCAAGAAACGCGTCGCGTCAGGGGACGCCCAACAGAAGCAAAGCTTCTAAGCAAGCGCGGACAGAACGTGCGCGTACAGAGCTGTGTGTTTGTGTTCGAGATAGTACTGTAGCCACGCGCTAGTGGAGGGAGAAGTGACTTAACGGTGACGATTTTCTCTGTTTACTCTCCGGCCGGCGCCGAGCAACAATGGAGGCATCGATGACGATGACGACGACTTTGACGACGTCTGTGGTCTAGTGTCCGTTATAACCACAGATTATGTATTGTTTATGTCCACAGTTGTCAGTTGTCAATTTAACTGTAACTATACTAATGTAATTGTCCACCAATCCGCACTAGGCCAGCGTGGTGGACTAAGGCCTTAACCTTCTCATACTGAGAAGAGGCCCGTGCCCAGCAGTGGGACAGTAATGGGCTGATTATGTATACTAATTTGTCATGAAATTGTAAAGTATTATGTATTTATTATTAAGTATTATGTATAAGTTTTGTAGTGTGTACGTCAATGGAGCGCAAGAATAAAATATTTTTCTTTCTTTCTTCAGTGGTTTGAGTGTCAGATTGCTGATCACGAGGTCGTAGTTTCGATTCCCACAGGAGACAAATATTTTTGTGATGAACATAAGTGTTTGTGTTTGTCTGGGCAATTCTTATGTATTTCATGTATGTATTTACAAAAAAAAAAAAAAAAGTATTATATCCATTGTCTAGTACCCATAGTACAAGTTCTGCGTTCGCCGGCGAATGGAAGACGATGGTCAATATGTCTTAATTCTTGTGTTTTATTTATGAAAAGATGTATGTCTATAATTATTTTTATTTGCCTGTCGCTTTTACAATCAAGCAAAATGAATAAAAAATTGATCATGCTACATTATTTCACATTAAACGTTTTTAATTTGTTATGTTGTAGTAAAAAACTTAACTGAAACCCCGAAATACAAAGTGATAATTAGCTCAATTATGAATAGCCTTAATACACATGTTGAAATTTGAATAGCTTATTTCCCGAAAAGGGGTAATTGTACTCATCATTATGAACAACTTTTACTATGGGACCAACCCTGAAATCGCGAAAAGGAATTCAGGTGGTCCCTACATTTTATCGATTTAAGTGAACACAAATGTAGGGACCAACTGATTTTGACCTTGATTTTGACTGATTCTGACCCCTTTTCAAGAAATAAGCGATTCAAATTTCAGCATGTATAGAATTTTGCCTATGGTACAGGCAGCGGCCTAGTTTAGGTATCAGCGTCCTTACCTTCCTGAATGTCTTATACCCAATTTCCTAATTATTCTATTGATTATAACTTGTACAAAATACTGTATTGTGTGGGTTGCAAATAAATAAATTTATTTAATTCCAAAACCACTCTAAGCACTTTACTATCCACACTTCACACGAAATAGGCCGCAAATCGACCAACAAAACTGAAACTAAAAACGCTTTTCGAGAACTTTCTCTGCACGAAATCGACCGCATCGAGGGCCTGACATCAAAGGATATAGAACCTTTCACATCCTTTGTAACTGAGATTCGGATATAGAGATACAGTTGAGCTTGGTAGGGAGACGGAATGTCTGATCGGGAAATATTTTGTTTATTAGACTAACGACTTGCCTTTGATGGGAATCCGAAAACGTGGTCCTTCGATACGTAGATTGGCTTTAAGAGTAAAGCCTCGTATTAACTAATAAAAATTTGAATACATGTGTTACTGTCAAAGCACAAACTACGGTAAATCCTAATATTTACCAAGTCTTACTGGTACCCGACATAGCCCGAAGAATTGCCAAACTTAAGTGGCAGTGGGCGGGGCACATTGCTCGCAGAACGGATGGCCGATGGGGCAGTAAAGTTCTGGAGTGGCGACCGCGTACTGGAAGCAGCGTGGGTAGGCCCCCCACAAGGTGGACCGACGACCTGGTGAAGGTCGCGGGAATCCGCTGGATGCGGAAGGCACAGGACCGGTCGTTGTGGCGATGTTTGGGGGAGGCCTATGTCCAGCAGTGGACGTCTTTCGGCTGAAATGATGATGTGATGATGACTGGTAAAAGTCCGAACTGTTCTGTGATAATCGTTAATTTCAGACTTTTACTGGCATTCACATGGTAAATTTTAGGTTTTACCTCAAAGACATTTTATATCAAACCTTATATTTACCAAGTCATGTTGGTAAATACTAGGACTTACTAGTAAAACTAAGATATTATATGATAGAGATTACCAATCACAGTATCAGTTATAATATTTACGTGTTTCAGATACAATTATTTGTTTCAGATACAAGTAACAATTGTATTGTAAACATATACGTGTTTTGCGATGTATATGTATACACGCTGAAATTTGAATCGCTTATTTCCCGAAAAGGGGTTATTGTACTCATCATTATGAACAACTATTACTATGGGACCAACCCTGATATCGCGAAAAAAAAAATCTGTTGGTCATTTTATCGATATAAGTGAACATAAATGTAGGGACCAACTGTTTTTTTTTTCGCCATTTCAGGGTTGGTCCCATAGTAAAAGATGTTCATAATGATGAGTACAAGAGTTCCCTTTTCGGGAAATAAGCGATTCAAATTTTAGCATGTATACAGGTTACAATGTTTCAGCTCCGCGTTTGATAACATGAGTTGCGCGACAAATGTTCTCCGGTGTGGACGTGCTCGTGTACTGTCTATGTAACATGGAAGTAGAGTGGGATACCGCCAAAATATTAAAATTGATTGAATGCTACCAACGACCACGACTGATAGATGTGGACGGTCAAACCCTCTGAAACATTGTCTCGTATACATCATCTACGTGATGTATCTGAAACTGTTGTCTACGTTGTTTCTGAAAGATTATATACTAGTGAATACGTGGTTTTATATTTGAACGTTACATGTTTGGTTAAGCTTTGTTTTCATTTCGTTCGTTTTTGCGATGTGTAGGGTATATATCGGCCTATTTTTGGGTTGCTTTGTTTTCTTTTCCATGTTCCATGGATTTTATTTACGTATACGTCGCCATAGCAGTTCTGAGATCATGCATCGAACAAAATCGATGCACTTTCTTGTAATAATACTTGTTAAGTTACCTTCTCTGACAAATAAGTGATCACGCTAGTTTATCGTAAAATAGATTATATTTTTATTTAAAGTGTAAAACTATAAATTTATAATGAATTTAATTGGTGGCATCATATTTAAACAATACAAAATTATTACACTAACGCTCGCGAACTACCATAAAGCTTAATTAATCCTAAGCTTAATTTTATAATTACATCAATTGTTATTTAGAGCGGCATGATCCTGTTGAACGATTATAAACACTGCATACTTTCACAGATTTGCTGTGCCGTGGTTGATAGCACACACACAAATAACATACACACACATCTAGAATTGGTACGAATATGAAAAAAATAATGGAATCAGGCGTTACATTGCGGAAATCCAATGACTACATAAAAAGTATGGAGTTACAATATTTTATAAACAGAGGAGAAAATGGTACTGAACCGTTTTTTCTTTGCCTATTTACATAATTATACAACCTTATTCTTAGTTTACACTAAAATTATACTCATCATTATGAACAACTTTTACTATGGGACCAACCCTGAAATCGCGAAAAACAAATTGGCTGTTCCCTATATTTTGTCGATTTATGTGAACACAAATGTAGGGATCAGCTGATTTTTTTTTCGCGATTTTTGGCTTGGTCCCATAGTAAAACTTGTTCATAATGATGAGTACAATAACCCCTTAAGAGGTTAAGTATAAGGGTTGGGTTAGTTTAGGGTTGTAGTTATAGCTATTCTATTCTTTAGCGATAACCCTCAACTTTATCAGACCAATGTCTTTGTTTCGCGAGTAACCTTCATTTTATTCCCTTAAAACAACATAAACACAGCATACCTTCACAGGCATTTCTTAAACGTGGAAATAAAGTATTTAGACCATTTTCATGATAAAAGGCCATATAAAAAGTTACGATTCGTGGCTCGCATTCAGACCGTATGGCACGGAAAGGAAAAGAAACAGCCGGCAACGGTAAATCAGACAAGCGTAAAAATATTAATAATTCTTTGCTTAGCGTGAACGTGATTCACGCTTAAAGTCTGAGATACGAGATTTTCTTTACGTAGTATCGTTTAAGATAGCTTTGTCTAAGAAATGGAATAGTATGATATTAGTCCAATCATAATAAGATTGTATTGTTTGTAACTTTAGTATGTATGGAGTTTTTTGCCGGTTCTTCTAAAAAGAAAACAATTTTTGGAACTTTGCAACCAAATGCATTACCTTTTCACACAGACAAGTTACCCTGAAGACACCACATAAGCAAAGTTTTGCAGAGAACACAATCTTAAGGTGTTGGTAGGGGACAAGATGCGGGGTGCTGGGTCAGGAAACCTCCTTGTGTGCCTGACTGCTGCTGGTCCTTCTTGATACATCTGGAGGGAACAGCAGTTGTTGAGCCAGTGCACCTTGGGCACGAGCAATAACTCTTCTTTGCACCGGGGGATTTTATTGCCCGTGGCGAATATTTTGGCATGGGAGGGGCTCAATCTGAGCCATTGGGGCGGGACTCCGCGTGTCTCTCTGAAGTTTGCAGAGGGCACAGTGGAGGATGAAGAATGAGGAAGATAGTATGATTGATGCCGTTTGCTGACGGAGTGACGCGTGACTTACCGACTGGCGGAACCAACACTATATAAATATTGTAACTCCATATTTTGTGTTGATTATAGCAAAATATGCCATTCACTGAGTGAGGTGACCTTTCCTAGCTGATGAAAGAAGCCACTAGATGTATTTTTAATTTCCATTTCTATTCAGTTATCGTTTGTTGAAAGCGAAGGCAAAGGAATTAATAAATTCTTTCTACTGCATATAAAAGTGCTCGATAAATTTAATTAAAACGTTCTGTAATCCAATTACCTTCTAGTTTTATTGAGAAAAAAAGTAAGCAATGGCACTGAAGCTAAGATTTTCAAGCTCGATGAATGACTTAAAGTTTTTAATTAATAAGATTCGAATCATATTATGTAGTAGCTCGCGCAGGAGCTGGACCGGGCGCTGCAGGAAGGCGTACGCCGATCTCCAGCTACCCTAGGAGTGGGCCTGCGGGCGGTGGACTTGGGGTAGCCCTACTAGTCTCGCAGTTTGTCGACTTTGAGGCCGCACAGGGGAGAAGGGGCTCGCCTATTAGTGGCGAGCCAGGACCTGTCGGGGGGGTGGGTGGAGAATGCAGATTATATCCCAAGCCCCAGGCCAAGGGTACTTATTTGTAGGGACACCGTGGTGGTAAGTGTCCGAAACTGGCTCCGTTTTCCCCACGCCAAAAAAAAATCCGTCTAAAAACTTAAAATGCGTGTCTCTTATGTTTTGTCATCGATTTTCTTTTTTTTTTTTTTTAATAAATCGTGTTTGTTCCAGTCTTTCTTTAAAATTATAAAATATCATCATCCTCCGAGCCTTTTCCCAATTATATTGGGGTCGGCTTCCAGTCTAGCCAGATGCGGCTGAACATCAGTATTTTACACGGAGCGACTGCCATCAGACCCCCGCAACCCAGTTACTGGGTAATACTGACATTCGGAGGTTAGACCAGTTGTCAGACTTTCAGGCTTCTGACTACCCGTAACGACTGCCATAGATATTAGTATGACAACCGGGACCGACAGCTTAACGTGCTCTCCGAGGCACGGAGGGGTTTCGAGGTGTAACGAAACGGCCACCCATCCACAGACTGACCGCAGCAAGTGCAGCTTTACCTTGCAGATCGTACAATCCGCGCAGTCGTTGCTTAGCTACGAGCCCCTCCTTTAAAATTATAAAATAGTTTTATAAATATTAAATTGAGTTATTATAGTCGAATACCTATTTTGGTCTTTTCAAGTACTAGACAAAACATTGGTGTTAAAACAACGTAGGTATGTATTACACGAGGTCACGTTTCTCGTGGTCCAAACGAAAACCATTGATAAAGGGCATCAAGGGCTATCGAAAACACCCCCATGTATGTTCCGCGAAAATCGCAATAAAAAAATTGTAGTCCAAATCGCTGTACAAAGGCAAATTTTCATTTTGTTTTAAAGTCAATTTTAACAACGTTGTTGCGATAAGAAACAGATAAATAAATATAATAATATAATATAAATATTTTTGGGACATCTTACACAGCACCATCTAGTCCCAAACTAAGCAGAGCTTGTACTATGGGTACTCGACAATGGATATAATACTTATATACTTTTTTTGTAAATACATACTTATAATACATATGAAACACCCAAACAAACACAAACACTTATGTTCATCACACAAATATTTGTGTCCTTTGGGAATCGAACCCACGACCTCGTGATCAGCAGTCCGACACTCGAACCACTAGACCACAGACGTCGTCATAGATACTGAAACACTATACAAGTTATCCGCACGCTTGAAAAATTATCCTGTATAAAATATATTCCTAGACGTCATGTTTTTTCGGTCACCACTTCGACCCCTAAACAAACGTATAAAAACCTTATACATAAAGGTCGATACACATCAGTGCTTAGCTACGAACTCAGTCTACATTGTTAGCGTCTAGACGCTGTATCAGACAGTTTGTATTACAGTCTCGTCGCGCGGTTATTATACCGTAAGCTGAATTTTAATAACGCTTACAGGAGTGCGGTAACTGGTTTAAATATTAACTACAGGTATTAAGTAAAGATAGTTTAATAATTTCTTAGGTTTCGTTTCGTTATTTTTACAAGTTTTTTCACAAGTTCTGACGCAGGAAAACCGATATGTACCTAGAATGCTCCGTGAGGCTATTGAAATTAAAAAAAACATCCTAATTTTAATAGAGAAGATGGTTGGCAGCTGCCACCTGTTTGTTTAACTCAGTCCTAAAAATAATCAAGTCTCAAACAGCACGCAACACTGTAAAAGATAATGATATTGTGAGTGATTACTGCGTGCATCGAAACGATTTTAATTAATAATATTGTACGGTAGATTGAAATTTTTTTTATAGAAATATCTGTAAAGACGCTTAGTCATCTTAGTCTACCTGCGACCACGAAATGCTGCAAAGCTTTCGAAACGTCAGGAAAACCAATTTAAATAATATACGCGATTTAATCCGGTTAAACTTTGTTTTATTATAAAGATAGTTTATTGGGTACTTTATATTGTGGATTTTTGAAGTGAAGCTTCTGTAGCATCGTTTTGAGTTCGGCCGCCGGGGAGAAAACCGAGAAAACTTGAAAATGCGTAGAAGCTTCACTACTGTCGGACGCCACCGACGCCAGACGCCGTCCGACGCGTAAAGAAAGCCTATACAATGTGAGGTCAGCTTATACTGGAAATGTATAGCTTGATGTGTAGACGTGTGTACAAATAGTAAGGTTTGAGCAGTTATTACAAACCACAGACCAGTAAGCCTCTAGACGCCGATTAGCCGGACACCCCCGGTCACCACGCATATGCAGTACCATTGCATTACATACACCCAACCGCCAATCAGGACGTCAGTCCGTCAGAGAGCGGCACCAATCATACGGAATCACACCACCGAAATTTTGAGCCAACCAATCACAACGCGCCATCCGCCCCCGGTCCCCGCCATCATTTTACGACTGTGTTCTCATGCAAAACTTTGTTTATGCGGCGTCTTGATGCTTAATGGTCTGTGTTACAAACCAAAGGACCATGTGCATTTTGGGCTAATAAAGTGAAACCCTCAACAGCTTTGATACCGATCTCAAATAACAGGTATTCAGTTTCATAGTATGGCTGCTCAGTTCAATTTCATAGTATGGCTGCTCAGTTCAATTTCATAGTATGGCTGCTCAGTTCAATTTCATAGTATGGCTGCTCAGTTCAATTTCATAGTATGGCTGCTCAGTTCAATTTCATAGTATGGCTGCTCAGTTCAATTTCATAGTATGGCTGCTCAGTTCAATTTCATAGTATGGCTGCTCAGTTCAATTTCATAGTATGGCTGCTCAGTTCAATTTCATAGTATGGCTGCTCAGTTCAATTCGAGCGCAATGGTGTTACATGTACACAATTTTTATAAGTGGTCATTTAATTTTTGCATTAACATTGTAATTTAAGTGCACTAAAACTCTAGTTTTGAACTTGAATTCAACTTTGCTCCGATAATAAATATGAAATTAAGTACAAAACAAAAACTTGCAGTTTAGGTAGGTACATTCTATATCTGTTCAAATCTGTTGGTAGGTTAGGTTTTTATCAGCCCAACCTCCATACAAAGGTATGGTCCGTTATTAAAAAATCCAAATAATTATTCCCTTACAAAAGACTTAATAATTCGTACTTATAATCAACGCAAGTTCTGGAGTGGCGACCGCGTACTGGAAGGCGCAGCGTGGGTAGGCCCCCCACAAGGTGGACCGACGACCTGGTGAAGGTCGCGGGAATCCGCTGGATGCGGAAGGCACAGGACCGGTCGTTGTGGTGATGCTTGGGGGAGGCCTATGTCCAGCAGTGGACGTCTTTCGGCTGAAATGATGATGATGATGAATCAACGCAATCCATACTTTATTTTGAGCTACGCATACCTATTGGTTAATTTTATTAATAGGTTTTCTTTGTAAGTGAATTTGTAAATTCTATTGAGAAAATGAAGATCTTTAACCGTACTTAAAAATTTAAACTCAAAATTATTTCTCGTTCAAATTACGAGAAGACTAATTTAACAGAGAAAACGCAAGCGAGAATAATCTTAAGAAAAAATTTCTCCGCCATTACGAGAACCCTTGGGCGGCTGACAAATTATTATTTTTATTGTCCTAATAATATGGCCAACTGCAAAATTAATTAAAACGAGTCTATAAAGAGTCGGCGTTACTTTGTCAATTATATTTTGATTTTTGAAATATTTTGTGGGTACGTGGCGTTTTACGTTGATAGCAAAAAAGGATGATGTTGATTTGACTCTTTGCTTTTATTTTGCAGTTATTACAAAAAACTAACCGCTGCCTGTGGCTTCGCCCGCATACACACACACACACACACACACACAAAAAGACGATATACGATACGATTGTCTATCACAAAAAGACGATATCGCGAATCACTTGGGAACTGCTATCTTCCCGGGATAAAATCCTATAATATGTTAATCCGGGTTATAGTCTATCTATGTGCCAAATATCCAAATCCATTCAGCGGACAAATAAACAAACAAACATCCATACTTTTGCATTTATAATATTAGTATGATAGCTAACTACACATACAAATATATCAACTCAGCCTATCACAGTCCACTGCTGGACATAGGCTTCTCCCAAGTTACGCCACAACGCTCGGTCCTCTGCCTTCCGCATCCAGTCCCCCCCAGCCACGTTCTTTAGGTCGTCGGTCCACCTGGCAGGGGCGCGCCCTACGCTGCGTTTGCCGATTCGCGGTCTCCACTCAAGGACTCGTCTGCTCCAACGGCCATCGGTCCTTCGACAGACATGGCCAGCCCACTGCCACTTCAGCTTACTGATCCTACAAGCTACAAATATATGCACAATGATAATATCGATAAAAAATTGTAGTTTATAAATCAAATAATTTATTTATAGATTAGCATCCATTTTGTTAGTAAACATTGCCCTTACAACCTCAACAAGTCAACTCAGCCTATCGCAGTCCACTGCTGGACATAGGCCTCTCCCAAGTTGCGCCACAACGCTCGGTCCTCTGCCTTCCGCATCCAGTCCCCCCCAGCCACGTTCTTTAGGTCGTCGGTCCACCTGGCAGGGGGGCGCCCTACGCTGCGTTTGCCGGTTCGCCTTACAACCTAATGTTAGTAAATTACAAATTTCGAATTGATATTAATTAAAATAAACGTAGCTTATCTATGCCACAGGGGCGTGTAAGCGTAACCAATGCTGCAGTATGGGGGCGTCCCACCTATCCTTTATGGTATTCAAGATGCTGTTGTGGCTGCCGCGCACCCTGCGCAGAACAGAAGCGCTGTGTTTGCGCATGATTGCAAAAAAGTCATCAGTCCGCGCGTCCGCAAACATCTGTGATGCGCTGCAGTACCTCGGCAGCCCCACCAGCACCCTGAATGCATTATTATATTGAACGTGCAGAGCGTTGTATGCCTTCTGCGTGTATCTAACCCACAGACTACACGTGTAAAAGGTTTGACAGAATGCCTTAAAAAGAGTAACTTTTACTTGTTTTATATATCGTGCAAATCTGCGGCCAGGATATTGCATCGGACAGCCAACGCCCTGCGCTCACGTTTATAAAAACATTATAGAAGTATCACAGAAGACACTCCGCGTAAAACTTAAAACTGGAACTCGATAGATCATCAATAAAAGCTTGAAACGATATTAATAAACTGACAACTATTTTGACTTAAGAGCTGGCTTAGAAGTGACTTGGATTAAACAATAAATTATAGATAGACTCCCCCACTTTAAAGCTATCAACGTAAATCAAAAGCTCGTCCAAACTTCGGAACCCAATCAATTACTGCAATAAAAACTGAAATACGGTTTCAATACCGTTTTCACCTTGTCCTTAGGGTACCCTAATAAAATAAGACGGCCTAAATATCGTCGGGAATTCGTTAGGACAATATTGCTTCGCCCCTTTGTTCGGTAGAATGCCTTCAAAGCAAATTACTTCGGTACGGAACCCGGAACTTTTAAAATATGCCGAATATATTTTATGGTAGGTACTAATGCGCGAATCAACAGTCGGTGACGAGTTTGATCGTGGAGGAGTACTTTGGTGGTGTTTTTCGTAGCTTTATACTTCTTTGAGGAATTTCTGAACGATGGCATTTCTGACTAACTGAAAACCTCTTAAGGGGTCATTGTACTCATCAGTATGAACAACTTTTACTATAGGACCAACCCTCAAATCGGGAAAAAAAATCATGTGTTCCCTACATACGTGTTTACATAAATTGACAAAACGTAGGAAACACTTGTTTTTTTCGCGATTTCAGGCTTGGTCCCGTAGTAAAAGTTATTCGCATTGATGAGTACAATGACCCCTTAAGAGGTTTTCAGTTATTTTAATAACACGTTGTATACTGGAAGGCGCAGCGTGGGTAGGCCCGCCCCCACAAGGTGGACCGACGCCGACGACCTGGTGAAGGTCGCGGGAATCCGCTGGATGTGGAAGGCGCAGGACCGGTCGCTGTGGCGATGCTTGGGGGAGGCCTATGTCCAGCAGTGGACGTCTTTCGGCTGAAATGATGATGATGATGATGATGATGATACCCTGTATTCATGAATCACTGCCTCGTTGATCTAGTGGTTGCAAGCGTGATTGCTAAGCGTGGTTACCGGGGCGGGCAAAGCGTTATTGGGTTTTTCATTAGTAAATTCTCAGTAGTAGCCCGGAGTCTGAATACTCTTGCCCCCTAAAACATGGGACTTTTAACATAACTTGCGAAAACTCTGCCTACCCCTTCGGGGAAATACAGGCGTGATGATATGTTATATTATGTTAGTTTATACAATAATGTGAGTAGGTACAACGGGCGGTCTTATCGCACAAGGCAATCTGTTCCAGACAAACTTTGGATGGACTAGAAGAATGGGTATGATCATGGGTAGTATGGTAGACCCATAGCAAGAGATTTGATGCCCAAAACCTAGGTAAACCTAATCCATTGTTTCGACAGATATTTTTAAAATTTTACTCATCATCATCATCATCATCATTTCAGCTGAAAGACGTCCACTGCTTGACATAGGCCTCCTCCAAATAAGGGATATGCCATAATTGCAGTTGGTTGGTTAAATACTCAGAGAACGCTGTGCCCATTCTCTGGTGAATCCCTTAATCGCCTTTTACGACACCCATGAAAAGAGATAGGGTGGTGCATTTCTTTATGTCCGGCACCACACGGAACAATCAAATGTTTTACTATGATTAAACATTTCATCAAGAATATGAAATAGAGTCCACTAAATTGGTTTGAGGCTTAGATTAATAACACACAAGATACCAAATCCGCGCGTACAATTTGATGCAACTAAAAGGGCGCCCAGATGGGCACACTACGCCCGGAAGCTCGGTAGTGTTCAAGGTTAATGCGGTCCGAACGCATCTCCCGGAAAATAATTAAATATGACGATACAGGATCAGGATCAGTTCGAATCCTGCTCGTGAGCGATTTTTCTTTTCACAATTTAAATCATTAGATTTCGCTTCGCATGCGTTAATGCGTTAAAAATAATAAATATGACGATTTGTGCGATTGAATGGTGTCACAACACTCACAACTTATATTGCTTTACTGAAAATTATATTACTGTTACTTTTATACACTTACCAATTAGTAGTAAAGTATAACGACCGCGGTGTTTCATATTGTGGCATCTTACCTGTTAAAGAAGAGATGTTATTAGTATGCAACTACAAAAAAAACTTAACCAAAGCAGATTAATTTAAGTTCAAATTCAAATGTTTTTCATTTCAAATAAACCAAATTACAAGTGTAATCAGCAAGTAATAATTATTTTACTGATGGTGGCGCCACTTGGCAGCTTGGCACATGAGCCTTAAGCCGTGTTGACACAATCAAACTCCGCTTTAACAAAATCAACAAAATGAACTCTGATGACTACTTGGACGTTACTTCAAGTCGTGACAATAGTAATCAAAGCGTACTTGGACGTCTGTGACCAATCAAAATGAACTTGGACCGCGTTCTGCTTTCCAAAGTCAACTTGGATGACAAATTGTCAAATTAGATGTCAACTTCTAATCCAGCTGTCAAACGTGGCTAACAAATCTGTCTCGATAGACATCTTTCGGTACTGAAAAATAAATGAACTAGTTGCCAACACTATGATACGTATTTACTTTATACAATCGGGTTAATTTGAACCATTTGCATTGTATTGAAGGGATTAGTCAGCCTAGACACTGCGTTAACGTACCTAGCTGCTTCCAGAGTGCGCCGCGGGGAGACTCCTTTCATGCACCACCATATTTAAACCATCGACACGATAAAAAGAAAGAACTTTCACGTTGATAACTCATTAATTTAATATGAATCGGGATTAAACGCGCACACCCACGTTTCGACAAGCTTTCACTGGTCCTGGTCGTGGTCACGAGCAGACTGATTCAGCGGTGTCAAACCTATTGAACGTATCAACTGGTATATAAGTAAACTTTTATAAAAGCTACTTTTTCAAGACTAGTTTGTCAAAATGGACTCTGATCGTGTCAACGCGGCTTTAAAAGACTTGTATTAAGTTGCTTCGAATTTATATGTCAATGGTATTATATTATCTGTGAGTATTATATTATCTGTGGTCAAAGTTCTCTGTTACCCTATTTTCTTAGCATTCTGTTATACATAGTTACCAGAAGGAGCTCTTAGACGATGAAAGAATAATCATCTAGTTTGTTGTTCGCCTTTAAAAGAATCTTTCATCTTTTTCAAAGGAACTTACTTTACCCTTTTAGTATGATTCCGGGTTGGTTTTGTATAAGAATAATAAGAAGAATTGAATGTATCGTTTACGGGTTTCGTTGTGGAATAAACTTAGCTGTATTCTTTGACAATATACCTATAGACCGAATGTCAAGAACAAAAATTTGATACATTCAAAACCCTGCCGATTTGCGTAGTACACGCGAATTACGCACACACTCACATTCAAACCAAGCCGAACTGTTTATTGTATTTCGAATCACCGAACCTGTCACCACGACACTTAACTGTCAAACAGCTTTGAAAAAAATCATAAAATGCCTTCGTATGTTTTTAATTTAATTCTACAGCGCATAAAAAATCAGATGGAATTACTTTTTACAAGTTAGTAATTTATTTTAATCATATTTTAATGTTTACAATTCATTTTCTTGTAACCTTACCGCGGCAAGGAATATTCCTGTGTTGCATGTTAATAAATTATAATTTACCCCAGAAATCGGGTAAAATTAATCGTCATGTTATTTTTACGCTTTTTTTACTTTTTAGCTTTCCGAAAGACCATAACAGAAAAAAAGAGTGGGTTGAAGTAATACGTAATAGCATAAATGAAAATAATTGGTCACCATCCAATTATTCACTCATTTGTAGCGAACACTTTGTTGAGCATGATTTATACATGACTAAAAACGTGATCCCTCCTTTTGTGCTGCGCCGCAGTCAGGTAAAAATTTCTATTAAAACAACATAATGAATCCTTCACATCTACCACAATGGAATCTAATGAAATGAGTAATTTTTGATAATTTTGCAAATAATTTACCAAGGAATAGTACACAAGTATCCAACCAACAGCAGTAATTTTATTTTTAGTTTTAGTATAATGTTCCATTTTTTAAGTAACTACTATGAATAATTAAACCCTGATTAATTATATTTCAATTGTTTTTCTTACATCTAGCATTTTCTTCGCTGCAGTGAGATGAAAAGTTGTGTGTTTTGCACGGCTGCAAAATTATTTACGTCTCGTGCCTTTACATTTGTTTGATTATATTTTAGAATTCAATCTTAAATCCTTCTCTTGCTTTAATAGAAGAAAACGCGCTAAATAACAACTTTACAGTCTTGCGTAGCAAATTTTTTTTTTTTATTATATATTTATATTCTATGTACGGCCAGGGACACAAATTATTTAGCAAATTGAGACACAAATTTTGCCGTATTTTGTCTTTCTAGCCCTGATCCTAGTCGTTGGTATACTGATAACAAATGACAATAATTGTGATTAGTAATATACGGAAAATTTAAATTGACAGTCAATTTGCTAAACAATCCCTTTCCGTGACTTCTCATAATTGGATCGTATTAATTATTTAAAGACTTGATATTAGTCGTGGTCAGTTGTTTGATATCAGGGGTAAAAAGATTTCGGCGAGGGGGAAGACGCACCGGCAGGCGACCATGCTGGCGACAGCAGGGGTTGCGCTAGTCGTTGCAAGGATCCGGCGGTTGGGTCTCGAGGTGGCTCTTCATAAGTCTGAGGCTCTGTGTTTCCACAAGCCTCGGAAGGGGCCGCCTCCGGGATCCCACATAGTGGTAGGAGGCGTCCGCATCGGCATCGAGTCGACGATGAAGTACCTGGGACTCGTCCTCGACAGCCGGTGGGACTTTGGGCCGCATTTTCAGCGGTTGGCGCCCAAGTTGTTAGGGGCCGCGGCCGCGTTATCGCGGCTGCTGCCAAACCTGGGAGGGCCCAATGCCTCCTGCCGGAGGCTCTACGTGGGGATCGTACGGTCCATGGCCCTTTATGGGGCCCCAGTGTGGGCGGACACCCTGACGCCTTGCAACGTTGCACTGCTGCGTAGGCCGCAGCGTGCGATGGCTATCAGGGTGATACGGGGATATCGTACGATCTCCTTTGAGGCGGCGAGCCTTCTAGCCGGATCAATGCCCTGGGATCTGGAGGCGAGAGACCTTGCGCTGAGGTACCACCAGCGTGAGGACCCGCCTGATCGGACCGAGGTCCACCAGATCCTAGTGGCTGAATGGGAGGAGCGACTTGCGCAACCCAGTGCAGGGCACGCCGCAATAGCGGCGGTAAGGCCCGTCATGGAGGAGTGGCTGGAGAGGGGCCATGGTGCCCACACCTACCGGCTGACCCAGATACTCTCGGGGCACGGATGCTTCGGGAAGTATCTGTGTCGCATAGGCCGGGAGCCGACGCCCGAGTGTCATCACTGCGGGAGCTGCCCAGAGGACACGGCGCAGCACACACTGGCGGAGTGCCCAGCTTGGGCCGCGCAGCGCCGTGACCTCATCACTGCAGTAGGCGGCAGCGATCTCTCGCTTCCGGCCGTGGTTCTGTCTATGGTTGGGAGCGAGAGCGCTTGGGAAGGCGTCGTCTCCTTCTGCGAGGATGTAATGCTCGCTAAGGAGGCGGCGGAGAGGGTTCGAGAGGCGTTGACCTCTCTCCCCATCCGCAGGAGACGACCTGGGCGTCGCAGGAGGGCGTATGCCGACCTCCAGCCACCCTAGATGTGGGCCTGCGGGCGGCGGACTCGGGGTGGCCCGCCGCCCGACCAGTCAAGGCCCGTGACGGTGGCGCGTAGTGTTCCGCGCGCGCCAGTCAAGAGGAGGGTGTGGCCGATGTGGTTGCCGCACGGGGAGAAGGGGCTCGCCTTCTAATGGCGAGCCGGGACCTACCGGGGATGGTTGGGAGAGTAAAAGTTTCCCACGCCCCCGGCCAAGGGTCGTTAGAGGAACACCGTGGTGGTTTTTAGTCGGTAAGAGTCCGACACTGGCTCCGCCTACCCCAGGCGGAGTGCGTCCATGAGGATTTTCCCCACGGAAAAAAAAAAAAAAAAAAAAAAAGGGGTAAAAAGATTTTATCTAGCAACACTCCCATCGCTGTCAATGTCACTCATACATTTGCAGACCCTGCATCAATTCAATGTTCCGCTGGAATTTGTCTTGAGTTTTTACTTGGTCTATGGTTGCTACAGAATTTTCAAAAAATATTTTTTATAAAATTACCTATCTGAAAAACAATCGTTTTAACTTTTAGATACCTACTTACATGAAGTATTTGTATTTAGTAATTTAATCTAGAACTATTGAAATTATATAGGTACCTAGGTACATATAAGACAAAATAAGAAGTAAATTCATAATTCTTGCAGATACAGTAGAATATAAATAATAAAGAATGTAAATCAACCACGAGGTACCTACGTGTAAACCTATCTACTTACGCTATGAGAACAATAAAACTATGTACCGTCGAATGATAAAATTTCAAACTTCCATTTATTTACGTAGTTACTTTTACTTTACGCCAAACAAGGGTAAAACAGCACAGCTATACGTTTTTAACACTACAATTGCAGTACAACAATAAAAAAATTACAGCCACTCAAAAAGAGCTATACTTTTCGTTTCCCCAATTTTCTCTATAAAATATCGCCATAAATTATATATGAGGGTAAATTCAGGAGCACTGTAGATTCATGTTTTATTCATTGTACGTGAGTTTCAATGTGTAAATCAGATCTCTGTTTCGCAGTGAATTCGCGTTAGTCCAGGCGATATGACGGAAATGCGAAAATTAAGGACTGAGAAAGGCAACGTGTGAAGCTACTCGCTTTATAAGTGTGGGAGTATTATATTATCTGTGTTGTGGGTATATATTTTAATAGTTTTGTGCTTTGAATTTATTCATCATCATGATTTCAGCCGAAAGACGTTTACTTCTGGACATCAAGCTGTTTGGGGGGATATGCCATCATCGCCACACTTGGCAGGCGGGTTGGCGATCGCAGTTGGTTGATTAAATATTCAGAGAACGCTGCCGCCCATCCTCTGGTGAATCCCTTAGTCGCCTTTTACGACACCCATGAGAAGATATAGGATGGTGCAATTCTTTACGTCTGGCACCACATGGAACGAATTTATATTACTTGAGTATTTTTATGTCGTCCGTGTGGTGCCGGACGCAAAGAATTGCACCACCCTTATCTCTTCTCATGGGTGTCGTAAAAGGCGACTAAGGGATTCACCAGAGGATGGGCAGCAGCGTTCTCTGAGTATTTAACCAACCAACTGCGATCGCCAACCCGCCTGCCAAGCGTGGCGATTATGGCATATCCCCCCAACATTTGCGTGGGGGAGGCCTATGTCCAGCAGTGGACGTCTTAAGGCTGAAATGATGATGATGATGATGAGTATTTTTATTAACATTTCGTGAGCTCATGCAAACCATGCTTGAAATTAGAGTTCTGCGTAACGTGTTACAATTAATTTGCGATACTTTTTCATTGTGAGGAAAGCCTCATGGACTAGACAGTGGTTCCCAAACTTATTTTGTCTACTCGAAAGTCGAGAGTTCAGCCGGTGTCTAAGAGTCCTCCTAACATAACATAACACAACAAAACATCACGCCTGTATTTCCCCGAAGGAGTAGGCAGAGGTGTATAGTACACCCACATTTCGCCAGTTATGTTATAGTCCCATGTAATAGGGGGGAGCCTATTGCCATTGACCGGGCACAAATCCAGACTCCAGGCTGCTACTGAGAATTTCCTAATGAAAAAAACCCAATAACACTTTGCCCGACCCGGGAATCGAACCCAGGACCCCACGCTCAGCAGTCACGCTTGCAACCTCCTAGAGTCCTGCTAAAGTCCTCCTAGCTAAATGAAATTACAAATCGCCCCCCAAGCCTTTACACAAAGCCCCCATTTTTTTTTCTGGATCTTTTACCGCCCCCCTTTAGGCCTGCAGCGGCTACAGGGGGGCGTTATCGCCCACTTTGGGAATGGCTGGACTAGACAATACTATAATCATTAGTTTTAACCTGGAACTTTTAATAAAATTGTGCGTCTGGTTTCCCGGATCGTACAGCTGTAGGACCCATACTCACGATGCTCAAGCACGAATCTAGATTTAAAAACCGTCTTTCCATAAACATATACATCTTTGTGGTTTCGTTTGACGTCCGAGTATGAAATGATAATTCTTCAATTCAGATTTATGCTTGAGCATCGTTATAAAATACGTGCCGTAGTGTGGATTTGCTATTACATCTAGGTATGTTCAAAGCTTTAAGGTTTCCGCTGCACGTTCGTTTATCCTTGCATGTATTTCTTCCGTCACAATCTCACAATATTGAGTTACGGAGATTAAACTACAGTTAGTAAGCAGTTTCATCAGACCAGCTGCGACACAATGACAAAACTTCTGCGAACGCTATACCTAAATTAATCTTGAGTTGCCGATGTTTGATGCTTGTGTCACTTGCTGTTATGTGATGTGATGGGAGAAGTAATGAATTGTTTTTGCAGTTCAAAATATTAGATACTGGTCAATGATGTTTAAAAGTACAGATATGTTACTAGCGCGCGCCATCTGAAGAATCGAAAATGTCCCAATTGGGATGTTTTTCTATTAATCCACGTCAAGTAAGGCGTAGAGCGTGACCGGTGACAAAAATACTAAAATGCCGTCATGTGTCTACCGAAAGTGTTCCAATTATGATGCCAACGTAACTTGAAGTAACCAAATTAGTTACTTTTCAATTAGTTTATGTGTATTGTGCTGCCGCTTCGTAGTCATAGTCGCAGTGAAAAATTAGTGTTAGGCCTCCTAGAAGTTAAGATCGCAATATCATTTACAGAAAAAATGCACGTTTTTTGCTTTTTTAAAGTAAAATAAAGAAGTCCGCCAAATAGTGATGCTTGCATTGCTGTGTTTCGGTCTGAAGGGTACGGGTGCCGGTGAAATTACAATCACAAGAGACTTTCCATCTTCATGTCTTAGTTTGGCGAACAGACGTGCGGTACCATTTAGGCAACAGCCTAGGTGGTATTGTAGTTGTTATGGGCAAGGTAACCGCTTCACATCAGGTGGGCTTTTAGCTCGTTTCGCCACCCAATACTATAAAAAAGTCTTAGTTTCAGTCTTTATTTTATTTCTTAGATACTTTTCACTTGTTTATTTCATGAAAAAATTGCACGTCTTTCGGTAATAGTTTGAGTGCAAAAACAGTTTTTGTAGGCACTGTGAGACAATTTTTTTTTTATAACGTAGGAGTGCAAACGAGCATGCGGGTCACCTGAGCAATATCCGCCGCTCATGGACATCCAAATACGAGAATTGCGATTTTCTTAAAAACTGGCGATATCCGCGGAACATACATGGGGGTATTTTCGATAGCCCTTAGTGCCCTTCCCTTTATCAATAGTTTTCGTTTGGACCATAAGAAAAGTGACACGGTGTACAATCTGGCGTGTTAAAATTCTGTCGAAATTATACTGGGTTTAGGAAAAAACTAAGTGCTTCTTTTCTTAAGGAGATTCCGTCCACCATTTTTTATTCGTCCGAGATATTAGTATAGATTAATGTCTTAATTGCCGCTTGAATCTTGTCCCATGTATCGCGTTCTACGGAACGTGTTAGCGTAGTTACAAGTCAGTAGCAGCTGTGCATCGACAGAAACTCACACCCGTTCCCAACACTTGCACCGCCATTACTGAACCGAGTGACTTTATTCCGTGTATGCCTGAAGCAATATTCGGAAGAATTCCGATATAACTTTTTGTGTAAGTATTGCGTTATACTAGGTGAAGGTTATGGGAAGGACAGTAGGCTAATTCAAGTAACTAAAGAAGTGCAGTTGCAGTGCAGTTGCGGTTTCAATCAAAACTATGCTTTTCGTATTCTCTTATCTACGGCAATCGCCGTCAGAAACGAACTGCAGCATCACTGCAACATGATGAAATTACGTGAATTAGGGCCCAGGGCTAGATTTAGCGTTAAGACGCATTTTGTTTACTTGAGGGTGTGAAGAACGAGGTATTATGTCTCTCCAACATGAACAGCAGCATCCTTCAACAAGGCTGGGTCCAAGGGCGGATCCAGCCTTTGTGTCAGGGGGGGGTCGCGTACTTATATCCAGCCCCGGATCAATTTTTTTTTGGTGCAGAGTTAGACGCCCTTCCCTTTAGGAAAAAACTTTCGACCAATAAAATTCTAGGAATTTCTTATTTTTTGCTAAAACATTAATTTAAGTGAATTTTAGACCTTTGAATTTTCTCTTTGTAGAATATTAATGTAACGGAATAGTTACTTGCAATACCTACACGCCAAAAAAGATGAAACGACAAAATAAACAGGCGCGAGCGAAGCGATCGCGAACTCATTTCCAATTTTGGCTTTGTTCCTATTAACATACGTAACAGAATAGTTGCTTACAACATACGTCCACTACGGAGGAAAAGGAAGGATAGAAAGAAAAGCGCGAGCGTAGCGAGCGCAAAATTTTTTGAACTGTTCTTGAACAAACTGATTAGCTTTTCACAAAAACTGTGAAAACAATAGACATTCTGTGACAAGAGTACGCATTTATTTGAGCACGGCCCATTCTTGCGGCGCCTAGAGCGGCTAATAGTAGACACCATAGCGTAGATAAGTAAATATAGATTCACGCTATGGCCATAGAATATCTAACAGTACTATCGTAATGGCAGTTCTACACCTGTATGGGTATTGAAATAGTGCTCAAGCGCGAGCGCAGCGAGCGCAAAATTTTTTGGTACTTTTTTGCAAACACAACTGTTTTAAGAGCTCCGAGTTTCAAAAAACGAATTACTTACTTATCATCTAATATCAATGTTTTAAAGTTCTTGAATTATTTTTACTTCGGCTAGGTTTTGTAAGGCTAACATCGTAGTTAAGTAGTTATTTCTGTTGTTGATGGTAAGCTAAGTATTCAATCGATTCGTTAATCGTTATCGATATTCAAGCGATTGGACGTAAAGGAGTGATTGGAGAAGAGATTCTGCAAAATCAAACTTTAAATCACGTGAATAATATTCACAATGAACGAACGGATTCGGGTGCGACGTCAATTTAGTAATTTTCATGTGTATTTTGTTACAAATTTATTTATCTTGTTACATTAGCATGTACTCATAACAAAAAAAAAAAACATTCATTCATTAATTGTATATTCATTTAGTAAATTATCTGTGGTTGACCTAGGCCCAGGGGGGGGTCATGACCCCCATGACCCCCCCCCCTGGATCCGCCCTTGGCTGGGTCTTACTGCCTGAAGGGCTGCGGCCCAATCGTTTCGTTTATCGTTTATCGTTTATTTCCAAAATAAGTAACATGTTACAATTCAGATGAACGTTGATCCCCAAACTAGGTTAACCTGTATCTTGGGGACCACCTTCCTTAGTTAATTTATACAAATCGTGACATAGTTTACATTAAAACATAATAGATACATGACGTAGTTATTATATTCTCTTTGGTCCAATGGTTGACATCGGGCATTTGTATTTAGGTATTATGTTAGGTATGCTAACGTAACATCCCCAATTATTGACACTTTAAGGGACGATCACAAGTTTTTTTTAATACATTGGTTTCGTAATGATTTTTTACGTACTTGTGGACTTGTGGTGCAATAAGTAACAGTTCAATGTTTATTAGATAATATTTAACCTTATACTTACCAAATTATAGTTTTGCTCTTATTATCTGAAGTTGTTTTTTTTTGTCGATCAATGGGTACTGTCGGTAACTGGGGCTTTTACTATAGTTGCGCGACAAACTTTGTTGCACGATTCAGGATTAATTAGGAGTAATTCTATTCATATCGTCGATATCCGGTACATCAGTACTGTAGTAGTTCGATTTAGCACGATAGATGTCACTACAAGGGAATCTTTAACAACTTACTAGTTGTTTATGTACTTACTTGTTTTCATAGTTTTAATAAATAAGGTTTCCAATAAAAATTTTGATATTAAAATTTTAATCTATGAAGCAGGAAAATGTATCGAATAAATATGTAGTTATAATTTCTTAGTTTTTCGCGATCACTACACATTATAATAAAACTACATAATACTACTACAACTACATATTTATATTAAAACAAAGTTTAACCGGATTAAATCGCGTATACCATCCACGAAATGCTGCAAAGCTTTCGAAACGTCAGGAAAACTAATTTAAATAATATACGCGATTTAATCCGGTTAAACCATAGAGGAAATTCTTATTCAAGTATTCCGTGGGTTAAACTTTGTTTTATTATAAATATGTAGTTTATATCTTCATCTTCACGACATTTTTACTCAGCTGTAGACGTTAAAAGCACAAAGGGAATCTCCACAATATAAGTAAATCAGTATTATTACCCTCCTTGACAAACAAACAAACAAAACAGAAACAAAGTACGCAACACATTGTCCTTAAATCACAAACTCGACGAAAAATTAGCTTGGTAACATTAAAACTTGCTAATATTCCAGTTGCTGTGTACTACTGAAAATTCAGGCAGCTACGTTCCTGAGAGCGAAACAATTAGTTTTGCCGTGTGAGCTGCTTCACGCGCGAATAATTCGCAGACACTGACAAAAATAAGTAGCTCTGTGCTGAATAACAAATTGGGTGTTAAACGATACTGAGTTTGCTACGATAGCGAGTTTTTTGGGACTCATTTGAAAATGTTGACGGTGAGAAAAAGGTTGGTAATGTTTTCACGTGTCTCATTACGAGATTTGTGCCCGGTTAATCGCAATAGACTCTTCCTGTATTACATGGGATTTATAACATAACTGGCGATTTTTTTTTGCCGTGGGGAAATCCTCATGGACGCACTCCGCCCGGGGTAGGCGCAGCCAGTGTCGGACTCCTACCGACTAAAACCACCACGGTGCTCTTTCAACTACCATAGCCGAGGGCGTGGGAACCCGTGATTATTCACATAACCACCCCAGACAGGTCCCAGCCCGCCACAAGCAGGCGAGCTCCTTCTCCCCGTGCGGCCTAACGTCAGCCGCACCCTCTTCGGTGGCGCACATGGAACACTGCACGCCACCTCACCTCACGGGCCTTTACCATAAGAGTAAATACAATTTTGAAATAAATACTCAAATGAGCAATCGATGCCCTAGATGCCTAGATTCATGAATGACTAAGATTCACGTAAATATTTTAAAACGTTGGCAGAAAATTGTAGCTCTGTACAGTACAGAGCTACAATTTTCTGCCATGTGATAAATTGTGTGCTAAACGACACTGAATATGTTTGCTACGATAGAGAGTTTTTGGGACTCATTTGGAAACGTTGATGGTGAGAAAAAGGTAGGTAATGTTTACGCGTGCCTCAATACAAAAAACTCGTCCCATGTTTTTCATTGACGATTTTCAGAGTAAATCGTTTTGAATGAAAAACTGAAGTTTATGAACTATTCATGAATTGAAACTAGTTCCAGAAAGTTGTAGCTCTGTATTGAACAATTAACAAATTGGGTGCTAAACAACACTGAATTTGTATGCTACGATAATAGAGTTTTTGGGAATCAGTTGAAAACTTTGACGGTAAGAAAAAAGTAGTGAATTTTTTCGCGTGTCTCAATACGAGTTTTTTTTAATAATTTCACGAACATGTCCTATTATTTCACAACGATAGTCTTGATGATTTTCAGAGTGAATAATTTTGAAAGAAATACTGAAATCAACAATAGATTAACTGTTCATGAATGACTTAGTTTCACGTAAATATTTGAAAACATTGTCAGAAAGTTGTAGCTCTGTACTGAATAGGTAACAAATTTATGTTTGCTACGATTGAGTGTTTCTTGGTACTCATTTGAAAAAGTCGACGGATCGAAAAACGGTAGTAATGTTTTCGCGTGTATCAATACGAAAGCAAGACTTAAATAAACAATAGGTGAACTATGAATGAATGACTTAGTTGAAATATTTGAAATAACTGAATATGTTTGTAACTTAAATAGTTACCTACGATAAAAAGTTTTGTGGGACTTATTCAGAAAATTTGACGGATAGAAATTCTACGTAATGTTTTTTCGTGTTGGGTTTAAGTGGTTTAACCTATGCATACGCATTATAATTTACTAAAATTTTAGTTATAGGTAGGTAACGTTAACTTGAAAAACTCATGAAAGATAAAATTACCAACCAACCAACCAACCAACTGACCAAAATGAATTGAATTGAATTGAATTGAATTGTGGATGAAGAATCAAAGGTCAGGTTTCCCAAAGATTGAGGAGCAGGTAGAATATTCTAACAAATATTTTGATAGCTAGAGTGGCTCTTTTCTCAAATAATTCAGCAATCCCAAAGCACTGTGCAACTATACTGGAATAATTCATGCTAGTTATGACTTAAGGTACATTCTAGGCTGTCAACCCCTGGTCCGAGCAGTAAAGCTACAGCTAAAAGCTAGCGTGACACGAAACCGTGACAAGGGCGCATGAGGGCAGCGCTTGTCATACATACGTAGCAGCCGTGTCAGAGGTGAACTGTCATGGCGGGCTCTGTAGGGCGACACACGCTGAAAATTCTATACAAGGTGTTGATCTGTATTCGTGCCATATTTAAGGAGGAGACTATATCACTGATACTAAAAACGAATAAAAAAAATAAAAAAGCAAAAAAAATAATGTTTAAATACCTATTTGTAAACAAATAAATTCCCTCCGTGTGTCGCGTGCGACACAAAAACGATGGGTGCGAAACCACCAAAACAATTTGCAGGTATTTCCACCCTTTGACAATGCCACCGATGACTTATTTTCAGAGTCGTTCGGGATTTATTCTCAAACCCTCGCTATGTTTCTTAGTGAAAATTTGGGTATTAAATAATCGTAGAATTTTTCAAGTATTTTTAGATGACTAAGCACATTAGTTATCATTTGTTCTAGAAATATGGCACGGTTGCAGATCAACAACTTGTATGTATCAAACGTATCTGAATTTTGAGGAAATGAGTTTTGTATAATAAAGTATCTTATCTTATCTTTTGTATATTATAGTATATTATCGACTGCCTCGTTGGTCTAGTGGTTGCAAGCGCGACTGCTGAGCGTGGGGCCCTGGGTTCGATTCCCGGGTCGGGCAAAGTGTTATTGGGTTTTTTCATTAGGAAATTCTCAGTAGCAGCCCGGAGTCTGGATTTGTGCCCTGTCAATGGCAATAGGCTCGCCCCCTATTACATGGGACTATAACATAACTGGCGAAATGTGGGTGTACTATTACATCTCTGCCTACCCCTTCGGGGAAATACAGGCGTGATGTTATGTTATGTTAGTATCTTCATCGTGTGTTACTCCGCATTTCTTTCAGAATCTAGCCGGTCGGGCACTGGCTGGGCCAGCTCGGACAGCCTCGGACCGGACCAGACAGAAGGTGTGTGTCCGCGCTTAATGTAATGTGTTATAATGTTTTATGTTCAGATAAAAGATTGTATAGCTTCTTCATCGTGTGTGACAGCTTTAAATGTTTAGCCAAGCTGTTTTAGCCAAGAGTGTGCAAGTATTGGTCGACGGCAAGTTTTGTTCAGTGGCTGAGTAATTGGCTGCTCCTCTTCAGGTCACAAGTTCGATTCTAGCTCGGAACAAATATTTGTACGGCCTACAGTTAAATGTACTGAGTTTAGACTTTGTGTATGAGTGTAAGAGATCCTAGAGCCAACGGTTTTTCAAGAAAATTTATATAATAAATATTCATTAAAAGTAAGTCTAGACTGCAGACCATTTATTACTCATTTATTATTTATCACTCAGACATTTTATGTAAAACTTTTGCAATTAGGTACACAGGTCTGAAGTTGTATTTAATTTTATTAACATCAATTTGGGTCTTTACTGATTTATCGATGAAACAATAAAACTTAAATTATCAATTTTAAATGATTAGTTTTCTCTTTGAATATTTTAACTGGAGAAACATTTTATAACTTTAGTTTTAAAGAGTCAGTTTCGAAACTAATATTTAATTAAAATTGAGGTGCCCTTCATTTAACAGCATGACTTTAATTTAGACTGTTTTGTTATATCTAAACTTTAATCATAAAAGTAAAGTAAAAACTGTCAATCAGTATAAGCGATGAAACACGCACAACACAAGATAAAAAAGTAAAATAAAACGCATTTGAAAGCATTCCGTGCGCTAAACTAAAATACGAATGAAACGCGAGCTTTGTGACAATGTGTTATCGATTACTTAGTGCACTACGAAATCAAAACATTTAAGTTACTGGATGTGAAATCACTACTATTTCTCTTATTTATCGAAAATATGTGTTTAAGGTTAAAATGCTGATATTCAGCCGCATCAGTTTCCCTATTCAGAACCACACGATAACCAGTTGTCGACCGGTTCGGTTTGTTATCTCGTTTCATCTGATGATTCACGCAACGAGAGAAAAAGGGATAACAAACCGAATCGGTCGACAACTAGTTCTCAGCTCCCCAATTTAGAACCACACGATAACCAGTCGTCGACCGGTTCGGTTTGTTATCTCGTTTCATCTGATGATTTACGCAACGAGGGAAAAAGGGATAACAAACCGAATCGGTTGATTACTAGTTCTCACCCCGATTTAGAACCACACGATAACCAGTCTTCGACCGGTTCAGTTTGTTATCTCGTTTCGTCTGATGATTCACACAACGAGAGAAAAAGGGATAACAAACCAAATCGGTCGACAACTAGTTGTCCGCTCCCCGATTACACGATAACCAGTTGTCGACCGATTCAGTTTGTTAGCTCTTTAATTTTTTTTGCCCAAAATTGGTGACAATAGGCGTTACCTCCCTTTTTAGGGTTCCGTACCCAAAGGGTGCTAACGGGACCCTATTACTCTCGCTACGCTGTCGGTCCGTCCGTTCGTCCGTCCGTCTGTCTGTCACAGGGCTGTATCTTTGTAACGGTAATAGATAACCAGTTGCAATTTTCAGAGAATATGTGTCACTATGAGGAGTATCACGACAAAGGGGGTCCCCATACAAGAAACCTCGAAAAACATGCATTTTTTTATCGTTTTTGTACTTGCTCTATCTTCAAAACGGTAAAACGTACCAACGTCAATCTTGGTCTGATTATATTGCATGTTATATATTTTAGCAACAAATACTAAAAATAGGGCAAACATAGACATATGTGGTGGTACCTACATTAGAGAGAGATGCAAAAATTTACATTTTGCGTATGCTCGTTGATGTCTTTTGATAAACTCTCGTAAATTAAATTTTTTTAATATGGGGTATCAGGTCGATGGGTGGTACGGGACCCTTACTGCGTGAGTCTGACTCACACGTGGCCGGTTTTTAAATAGGCCTAGCAAACTTCATAAAGTTGGTATAAACAGATAATACACATCATGGAATCAAGTCCTGATATTTATTTCCGTAAAATAAACGTAAAGAATGTCAAGATGGCGGTGTAAGGTTTGGCAAATAACAAGGGACCAAAGTCAAAGTCATCAAAGTTTTATAGTAGTCTCCCTAACTCAATTTTCAATTTATTTTCTTCCAAAAATCATACAAAAGTAAGGATAACAATTATCAGTATCACAAACTTAAACAAAATAGACATTTTGTGGGAGACTGGTGCCTAAACTAAGCCGAAACCTGTATCTTAGGACATCAGGTCACCCCTCATAAGAAAAACATAACAATATCTCGTGGCTCACACTGATGCTATTTGTGTACATATTTATTAGAGCTTATTTTAATCTAATCAGTACTTTACAGTTTAATTATTTTTTTATAGAAATTCTCAGTAGCAGCCCGGAGTCTGGATTTGTGCCCGGTTAATGACAATAGGCTCGCCCCCTATTACATGGTACTTATAACATAACTGGCGAAATGTGGGTGTACTATACACCTCTGCCTAACCTTTCGGGGAAATACAGGCGTGATGTTATGTTATGTTACATATTATTTATATAGACTAGGTAGTTCACACTGCACCGGCCAGACCAAATTCACGTCACCAACGCGACGCGACGACGACGTGACGAGTCGTAATCTTTGTTTTTTGGTCAACTCGGACTCAGCTCGAACCCAAAAAAATGCAGGTTGATAGCTAGTAGCCACAGTAAAGCAGTTACCACTGCCACAGAATGTAGAATTATTTACACTGTGTTGGGTTCGAGCTGAGTCCGAGTTGACCAAAAAACAAAGACTACGACTCGTCACAAAAATCACAGCTATCACCAATCAGTTGAGTGGTGACAATTTGGAAAAATGAAAGAATGGCCGATCACTGTATCGGTCATTTATTTCAGAGTACTTTAGTGAATCTATTCAATAGTACCTACCTATACGAGGGTACTATTAAACAAATTCACTAAAGTACGCTTAAGTTTAAGTCATATCCAGTAAATCTAACTCCGTTAATTCATTCAATTGCATTGTTCCGCTAGAGTGCGCCACGAGCGCTGTAGTGTAGACGAAACGTATCCACTTTATTAAAATAAAGAGAAAATTTAATTCCCACGAAACCAGAAATAAATGTTTTGAGAAATAAAAGTATGTAATAAAAGTATGTTGGATAAATTCTAAAACATGTAGACATTTTCTCCATATTATGAATGTCAGTTTTTTAACCGACTTCGAAAAAAAGGAGGTGGTTCTCAATTCGACTGTATTTTTTTTTTGTATGTTTGTTACCTCAGAACTCCGTCATTTATAAACCGATTTCGGAAATTCTTTTTTTATTTTAAAGGATATACTTCTAGATTGGTCCTATTTTATCCAAATCCAGTTTTGATGATGTGACCCATGTGGAATTGAGGTAATTCTTCAAATATTATAGGCATACATATAGTGATTTTGGTATATTCATCAACAAATCAAGCATTTGCTTTCAGAAAGTATCATTTGGTGAAGATATGATGAAGATCTTCGGAGATAAAAAAGGGAACTCTTCAATGGATGACAGTAAATCATCCGGAATTTCAGCAATCGCTTGTCTTTCTATTGTTAAGGCCACTCAAAATAGAAAAAAAATATATTATAAAAAAAGTAAAAACCGATTTCAAAAAAAAAAAAACATTTTTTTTTTGTGAAACAGAGTAGGAAATCGGTGCTAAGTTTTTCTTAAATCAAACCAAATCAAAGGCACCTACTTCCTAAACTGTTTCACATTTTTTTTTAAATTCTTTTTGAAGTCGGTTTTTACTTTTTTAAAGTTTATTTTATTAAGACAGCCTGCTCCCCGATTCAAATTATTTTCGATAAGTAGTCGTCGACCGATTTGGTTTGTTATCTCGTTTTGTCTACGATTCAGGCCTTTGCCATAAGAAAAGAGAAGACTAGAAGCGAAACTCGCGCCCCAGACGCGTTCAAATCCGCGATAATACCCTACCGTCTAGCGTAACTTTAAAGGGATCGGACAGTCGGGGCTTGCGTCGCTCGCACGCGCGTGCCGTCAGACAGATGCGGTCATGGCGCCAAAACATTGCGATGTATTTGGGTGTAAAAGTAATTCAAAAACAACGCCAGACCTTAGTTTCTTTAGTTTGCCCAAAAATTTGGAAAAGTAAGTGATATTTTCACAATTATCATTTATTCTCCTGTTCAGAAATATTTTTTCTTATTCGTAAGTCAAAAGTATAAATGATAACTACTGTTTTTTCTCTTTCTCGCTGTACGTGGGTCATTTATAGGTACTGAAATCATTTCATTTAGTGAAAATTATCTAAATATGTAAAGTAGGTAAATATTAAATTAAATAATATAAGTAAATATAAATTGTTTATTACGTAAAACTAGGATAAAATAATGATTTCATAGTAAAGAACAGTCTAAATATATTTTCTAACTAAACCAACACAAAACGTATTTAATATTTAGCAGCTAACAGCCCTGGCAGCACGCTCGGACGACAGAGGGACGTTAGGAGCTAAAGAGGGAAGTAGGTATTTATAAGGCGGCATTTGGGGTCCATGTAAAAGAGATTCGTTTCTATACTAGTATTGTTAACTATTCTATGCCTTTGCCCTGCAGTGGAAAAATAAAGCTAAACACCTTGCACTTTGAGACAAATTGACAGAAAATTAAATGTGGAATACCATTTTTGTTAGCCTTGGAATCGCCTTGGAATAATGGCAAGACTTGCGTAGTGGCTACTGGACCATATGTTGCGGTTTCAATTTCCGCAGGAAACCAAAATATTAGTATCTAGTATAGTATTATATGTATATTATCTGTGGTATGGTGTAGATATTGTTTTGCGTCTAAGTTTTTTTGTGCATGTGGAAAACTAGAGCGGTACTCAAGAGGTACAATAATGTAGGGCACTGTTTTTTTAATAGAGGGGCGCAAACGAGCCAGAGCGGCTCGCATGATGGAAAGCAATCACCGCTGCCCATGGACATCTACGACGCAAGCGGAGTCTCCGATGCGTTGACGTCCTTTTAAAAAGACATAATAATATTATACGTCACCCAAAGACGTACAAAAGTGGAGGTTAATTTCGATACCACGAGCAGTGTTTACGGTTGCTTAGTGGCTAAATCACTGGCGTACTGAGCCAGGAGTCGCCGGTTCGAAACCTGCAAGTGAGCGATTTTTTCTTTCCACAATTTAAATCGTTAGATTTCGCTTCGCATGCGTAAATGCGTTAAAAATTATAAAATAATAGTGGTTAAGTTTGTACTAACACATTATGGGTTCGAGATATCGGAATAAAGAATATTTAATTTAATTTAATTCTATCATAACTCTTTGTATTCTAGTTTAAATTTGAGTTAATTGTTGTACCAGAATTTAGTTCGGCGTTTGAAGTTAGTGCACGCCATTTGGTTCGTCCTAAGATAATCAAGTACCTACTTGAGTTTACTTGAAAACATCTTAATTTTGTGCTTGTTCTGATAAAGATAAAGATAAAGCTAAAAGATAAAGATATTTATTCGCAAGGATATGGTACAGAAGAAGTTAAATATACATGTTTTTACACATTAGGTGTCCGACAAATCCACCTTTAGTAGGCATGCGAATTTTTGTGCACATATTTTTAGTGCTTTATTAGCGAAATCATAATATGCAAAAAAAAAAAAAAAAAACTCCAGCTCTATACATTACAAAAGCTTATGTAATTAAGAAAAGCATTATTTTAACCATTATTATTTTCATATATTTATGAAAATTAAGTTAGTATATTTATCTACACTCGTATCGTAAAATTCGAATTATGAACTCGAAAGTAATGTCATAATGACATACTTTACGCACATGCACCTGTAATAAATTTAAAAAGTTTCATTACGATACAGTTTGCTGAACAAAACAATGCGGTAATTTAATTTTTTTTCCATAACCGCACACTTCAGCCCAACTAAGGAGTTTTTAATGCCACTTCGACCCAACCAAGGAGTTTTCAAGCTTTTTTTTTTACCAGTCGTACAGTTTGGCACCAATGAGTACACAAAATTCAGGGTGGCGCCACTTGTCATACATTGAAAATTTTTATCGTTTAAAATCGCGTTTTTGGCAGAACTTTGGATTGTCATATTGCTTTTAATTATATTTAAGTGTTTACGGGCATATTTTTTGTATGATAAAACAGAGATTGACGGAATCCTGACAAGGATAGATAATTAGTTCCGATTATAATGTTTTCGCCAGACTATATTTTATTATCTGTGTAGGCGCGCGGCAGCGCGCGTGCACGGCCGCGCGCCACGTCCTACTGGATTTGGTCATCGTTACTTGTAAATTTATTGTTATTGTTTACGTTATTATTATGGTTTTCTAAGTCGAAAGTTTTATTCTGGGCAAAAATATCTGACTACAGCAGTGATACTGAACTGAGGAGAATTTGACCCCACCTGAATTTCTGGATGCAGCAACGTAAATGACGAACAATCTTTTACCAGAGAAATCAAGAAAAACAACGACAATGTTACGAAGATTTTGACTTTGGTATTTTATTTAAAATTGTATGAGTTTAGATAAAATAGTGTATGAAACTGACATAATTAGGTATTAAAACACTCGTGTGATACTATTAAAAACCTCGCCTACGGCTCGGTTTTTAAACTCACACTCGTGTTTTAATAACCCCTATTATGCAACAGTTTCATAAACTACTATTATAATTCATATGTTACATTTTGGAATCCATAAATTCATTCATTGTATAAAAACATTTTTCAATCAACCATGTTTTAAGTTTTGTTTTAAATAGGCGTAGTGGTAGTTCTCTTAAGCATTGTAACAATATAAAGGTTAATTTGGGTAGGCTTTTTGCAATAGTGATGAGTAGGTAAGCTTCGGGTAAAGTTATATATGTTAAATATGAAAAAATACGACAATAGAGTTGTAAAGAAACTGTTTTTTTTTCTGGTGAAAAAAACATGAAAAATAAACGGTTTTTTTTCTGGAGTAGTTTTTTTATCAAGAGTACGAAAACAATAATGTGATAAGGTGGTTATCTTAAATATAGCAGCCAATTGGCGCCCCCATCAGTAAAAAAATATATTACACGCTGAATACATCATTTATCGAAAATTCGTTTTTAACAACTGAAGTGCCGGTAGTACAATACAATACAATACAATACAAATACTCTTTATTGTACACAAAAGAAGATAGAACATATATGACTTATATAGAACACATGTACAATGGGCGGTCTTATCGCTCAAGGCGATTTCTTCCAGACAACCTTAGGATGGACAATATGGGCAAGTAAAGAGAGGGGTAGTACGCAGTGTAACAACATAATAGAATACATATACTACATAACATAAATACTATACATATATCTATAACAAAACTACATAAATATAAGATACAATAAACATAATAAATACAATACAATATGTCTAAATATTACATAATGTACCTGCCGGAAATTACAGTGATGATAGGTAGTGATCTTTTACCAGTTTTTTTAATACAGGCAAGGTAGTAGTACTGTAGTTTAATCAGAAACTATTAACTGTGTAAATTATAGTTCGCTGTAGTTTTAGACAGAAAAAGTGCGAAAAACGGCAACTTTTGGAACACTTTTTTACTAGATAAAAGTTCGATGTTTCTTTGCTCAGAATTATGAATAGGTACTGCAGACAAGATTACTTGATAACTCTGAGAGCGGAAATTAGATAATTAGTACTATTGCCGAATGCCTTCTTACTACACTCCTAGATTAAAACAGTAATAAGTGAAGTGAAGCTTATTCTTTTCTTGTCCAATAGTCAAGCTCAACAACAAGTAACCATTAAATTACTAGGTACACAAAAAGAGAACCGAAGAGAAGAAATAAAATAAGTAGGTTACATTTAATAAATGAGGGAGGTATGTAGGCACATAAAAAAGTTAGTCACGCCATTTCTCCTGGAATACGTAAGTACACTCGGACAAAGAGATACGTATGCAGGGTCGCCACCATTTAGATGAAATTATTTTAGGAAATTAGGGATGTTTTGTTTTAAATATTGTTTCAACACTACCCTGTCCCGCACGGCGACCGTTTAAGACCCTTCTAAGAGCTAAGTGGCGCCCCCATCAGTAAATAAATAATGACTCGCTGAGTACATCATTTATCGAAAATTCATTTTTACAATTCAAGTACAGATACTGTGGTTTAATCAGAAACTACTAACTCTGTAAATTATAGTTTGCTACAGCGACATCTACAGTAGATAGAAAAAGTGCGAAAAACGGCCACTTTTGGCACTTTTTCTATCTATAAATTCAGCGGACTATAATTTTGAGATTTGATAGTTTCTGATTAAACTACAGTATGTACTTAGCGAGTATTTTTTTTTTACTGATAAGGGCGCCACTTAGCTCTTAGTAGTGCCTTAAATATTATGCTTCGCGGACAGCGAAGTGAACTGTTATTATACAAAACCATTCCCGTTTCGCTAATAATATCACGCTTATCTGTTTAGTTCTGTTCGCGGTGTAGCGCGTCTGGCATGTTTTTTGAGAACAGAGTGTGTGACTTCTTTGCCGTTCTAAGGAGGTCGAGGGCCTCATTTCGAAAAAGATTAAAAAGCAGTACAAATGGTATTATAGCAACTGTATTCAGCACAATTTATATGTTTAGATCCGAATTTAATCTTAATAATGAAAAATAAATATCGCAAAAATTATGTCCCTGTACTGTTTCTTATTTCTTATTTTTTAAATTAAATTGAATAATAATGTATTTCTAAAATTATATTTAAAATTATTTATGCTATTCTAATTAAGTATTTGATGTTCTTGTTAGTATTAATTTAAAATAAGAGACTGTACTTAACTAACTTATAACTATGGGTGAATTTGCCTGAAATAAAATGATTTTATTTTTTATTTTTATTTATTTTTAGTACTTGAACTTGTTTACTTGGGCAGAGATAGCCTAGCGGTTGAACGCTTGCCTTCCATGCAGGAGGGTGTGAGTTCGATCCCGGCCCGCCCCTCTGACTTTTCGAATTCATGTGCGAATTTATATTCGATTATCACTTGCTTTAACGGAGAAGGAAAACATCGTGAGGAAACCTGCACACCTGAGAGTGCTCCATACAGTTCTCAATGGTGTGTGTAGTCCGCCAACCCGAACTAGGCCAGCGTGGTGGACTAAGGCCCTGGCCTTCTCATAATGAGAAGAGGCCCATGCCAAGCAGTGGGACAGTAATGGGCTGGTTATGTACTTGTATTCGAGCCCGAGTATCAAACGAACACTGCATGTTTTTAAGACCACAATAAAATGTTGTTTATGATTTTAGCTTTTGCATAAGCCTAACAATGTCAACAACGCATCATCACGCCCCTAGTGTTGTGGGTTTCCATGGGTGGCGATGCATTGCTTACCATCAGGTAACACGCCTGCTCGTTTGCTCCCTCTATTATAAAAAAAACTTTTAAGTTATGTTTTAGTTGTCAATATTCTTTAATATATTCCATAAAACCAGTTTACCTATCAATTATTACGTTACATTTACATGTTATAACATAACATAACATCACGCCTGTATTTCCCGGAAGGGGTAGGCAGAGGTGTAATAGTAAACCCACATTTTGCCAGTTATGTTATAGTCCCATGTAATAGGGGGCGAGCCTATTATCATTCATCGGGCATAAATCCAGACACCGGGCCGCTACTGAGAATTTCCTAATGAAAAAACAATAACAATTTGCCCGACCCGGGAAACGAACCCAGGATCTCACGCTCAGCAGTCGCGCTTGCAGCTACTAGACCAACGAGGCAGTTACATGTTATTTATCAATTATTATCATGTAAGATGTGAGCTGGCAGTCAAACGCAAGCCCATTAAGAATAAAAAAAACCGTGAGTGTTTGTATAAGTTAAAGTAATTCATAAGTTATCCTAAACTCAATTAAAATCATCTGACAAAATTTCTCGAGAAAACTTCATCAATTCCAGGTACACTGCATATCTCTTTTCTCGGCTGTACTTATATTGTTTGTCCTCATAAAATATTTGCTTAGGCTTGGCTAAGCTTGGGGACTGAGCAGAGCTTAGCTTTCTATACATATATTTTGTATGTACGTAAATATGATTAATAAATACGTTTTGTAATTTATGGCGAATGGAATGTATGTTTAAAATAGTATAATTTATATACTTTCTTCGTCCTGCCAGTCATGACTTACGGTGCCGAGACGTGGACACTGACAGTTGGGCTAGTCCACAAATTCAAAGTCGCTCAGCGAGCTATGGAGCGAGCTATGCTTGGAGTTTCTTTGAAGAATAAAATCCGTAACGAGATTATCTGGAGAAGAACCGGAGTGACCGACATAGCTTGAGGATCAGTAAGCTGAAGTGGCAGTGGGCTGGCCATGTCTGTCGAAGGACCGGCCATGTTGGAGCAGACGAGTCCTTAAGTGGAGACCGCGAATCGGCAAACGCAGCGTGGGGCGCCCCCCTGCCAGGTGGACCGACGACCTAAAGAACGTGGCTAGGGGGGACTGGATGCGGAAGGCAGAGGACCGAGCGTTCTGGCGCAACTTGGGAGAGGCCTGTGTCCAGCACTGGACTGCGATAGGCTGAGTTGATTGATTGATTGATATACTTTCTTCGGAAAATAAAGATGTGATTTTACACGTTGAGTAGGTATACAAAATGAGTACATTGATTATTTTTTGTTAATATAGGAAAGAAGGAGTACCAGTAGGTACCCGAAAGCCTAATTATGGTTTGCACGTGATTAGATTACTAAAGGGTGCCACTGACGATGCATCCAACAGCCCGAATGGCGTGGCCGCATTCCAAAATCTGTCCGTGAATATTGAAAACGTATGTTTTTTTTAGAACAACTCAAGCTTCTTTGGGTATAGTCATTAAAACGGCGTCTGAATGGATGCATCGTCAGTGTCTATTTTCACATTGGAAGCACTGGGAAATCGAGAACGCGATAAGGCTACGACTAGACCCTTCAGGCTGAATTAAGAAAAGGCATAATGAAAATAAAAATCATTCTTAGGGGTTGCAAGAGCACGCTTACACGAGGAAGGTATGAGTATCAATATTTGACGCAAATTTTTCATAAAAAATATTTTATTATCTAATTTCTTCAGAAGACACAATTCAAAGATTCAATTACTAAATACCTACATCGTATTACGTTCAGAGGAAATGCGGAAAAAGAAATTGAAAACAAAATAGGTAAAGGTACATTAGTTATGTACACTGAAAGTTTACCCTCAGTTTTATTTTTTATATTTGCTCTATCACTCAAAGGTTTGCTAGTAGAATTATGAGTTAAGCTCGCCTTTGTACATGTAATTTCAAATCTATTATGTATTGTTGTGATTTTCTTGTGTGCAATAAAGTATAAGAATAATAATAAGTAAAAGAAACAATGTAACAACTCTCGTTTATAATTAAACGAAAGTATAGCAGCTGGGTTAAAATTTATAGCGCTACTCATGCCCCGTTGTCCACGCGTGGTCATAAGAATTATTAAATTGTTTTCTAAGTAGAATCTGGTGACTAGTCTATCTTATATTATGAGCTTTTGATGTAACGGTATAGGACGTCTAATTTCAGCAGTGGGAGATAAACAAAAAGTCTTTTTTCTAGATAGGTAAGTAGTGCTGTCCAGCTTCAGTATACTTTACCTGTTATAATACCCATGGGGAGAATGGTGGTGCATTCTAAGTATTTGGGAACTCAAAACCTTTAAAGGAAAATTGGTAGCACGACGTAGTCATCAATAATACTCATACTTAATAATTTATTAGGTTTTCGCGATCACTACACATTATAATAAAACAAGTTTAACCGGATTACATTAAAAAAATTACGGTAGATTTAAATAATTTTTAGAAATATCAGTAATGGTAGACTTTCTGCGACCACGAATGCTGCAAAGCTTTCGAAACGTCAGGAAATACAATTTAAATAATATACGCGATGTAATCCGGTTAAACTTGAGATATTAATTTAATATTACCTATTTTTGACTATATGTACCTAAATTATAACTTGGCCTACTGTACGTGTTGGGCCACTTTAAGTACAGTAGGCAGCTGTTAAATAAATAAATATTATTGCTGAATATATCTAGCAGATATAGTCTATATAAACATGAACGAGGGAAATATTCAATGGTATGGTAGAATGTGTGTACACATAATGAAAAATAAATGTTGAAAAAATATTCCACGATAAATCACGCGTACAGAATGCTCGAGCAAGCTCTGACTGCCTAGTGGTCTGCTGGCTACAAAAGGTGGAGAGGGTGGAAATAGCGACCAATGGACACTGCCGTGCTAGGTGCATCACCTGACCGCATGAAACTTTGATTTGTAAGCGCGGAATAGCGTCCACATTAATTGATGCAATCAAGGTGGCATATTTGGAATGAGAATCATTTTCATTTCATCTTTTGTTGTGTGGTTAATCAAGTACTGAACATCCTCCTTCAATAAGTCGCTCGTTCAACCAATCAACCTGTAGAGTCAGGTCAATATTTTCGATGAGTATTATTCAGTAGGAACAGGCGACTGCATGACAGTGGTAACACTTCAATTAGAAAACCACCCTTACTGCTTATGAAATAAAGTCGCTGTCAATATCAAACTGTTACCACTGACGTGCGGTCGACCGTACATATTGTGATTATTCACGCCAAATATATTCCGATCAATACACAACTAAATAGAGCTACAATTTGCATAAACCGCAAGAAATTTTGAATTTCACGGTCTACTGCGAAGCAATCACCTGAAGTGGTATCACCTTTATACCCTGGGCAGTCACCATGGCCATCATAGCTACCAACCAACCTTGCTGATCTAATCACTACGCCATGATGTTCCATTCTCCTATAATTCTTGCCGAGAAAAGAAAAATAGCATTTGAAAAACAATGACAAACAAAATTTTTCTCAAAAATATAACTGTACAACGCAATAAAAATTCCATCCGAATAGCAAAATAAACTCTAGAAATTATAACTTAATTGATATCCAGTGGAAGTGCAGAAACAACGGATCTAGTTGCTTCCGCATAATTAAATTTCTGTGCTTCAGCGTACTGAAATCTGTCTCCGTCGAGATTCCCGCCGGCCACGGCACGCCACGGCTATTGTTTTAAACTAAATAAAGCTAAGAGTGATACACTTTTTACTAAAGACTCATCTAGTAAAGGATGATGTTTCTGAGCTCTGTTTTTTTTATAGATTAGCTGGCTTGAGGTAGTTGATAAGTCATTTGTTTCCCTTTTTAGGAGGAACGTCCTACCGTGAGGTTTTGGCTACATTTTTACTTTTTCTTCGCCTAACCCCGGCTCCACACGTTGGCCCGAACGTTGGAGTAAGCGTTGGCAGTTGGCCGTCGCGTGGTTCTATCAAAGGAATTATGCGCCAACGTTGGCGATGCGTCCACACGTTGGCGGTTTGCTAAGTCTTTTCACAGCACTTATGCAGTAAGGTGCATCGAATGAGCTTGTTCCTACGGTAACCGCGTCTTGAAAATGTCATCCGCGTGAGTGGACGCAATAGCTGCTGCTACAGAATTTCTATAAAAAATGTCTATGTTTATTAACAAATAAAAATACTCTTGTTTGTCAAAACATTTTACAAAAACGACGTCCATTGTTTGACTATTGTGTTATTTTAATTGACAGTTCAGCTCTTAAGCACTTAATAATCTTAAAGTGCCCAGTGCAACATCTATTTCGGACGTCTTAACATTGGCTCTGACGGGTCTAATAAACCATAAACTTACTATAGTGACGTCAGTATAATAATATCTATGGACTAAACTAACATTATCTCCAACGTGTGGACGCTAGGCATAATTACGGGCCAACGCTCGTCCCAACGTTGGGGCCAAAGTGTGGAGACGGCCTAACCCATACATATGTAACATATTTATTTTCACTAAGTGCTTTCGATCGTTTCAATCGCTCATTATTTGTATGTAATGCAATGTGGGCTCTTAATTACAGTTGTATTTCCAAGAACATTTTTTGGGCTTACAAATACTTAAGTAGCAATATTATACAAATACAAAAAAAACGTAACGGAGGTCATCGTTAAGATACTAGAAAAATATTAAGGTCAAGATTATTATTTCTTTACTTTCTAATAAAATTATTATTTTAGGTAGACTAGAAAACTAATAAGGCAAGATTTACTTTTAAATTATTATCTATGGTAAACGAACATCTGTAGATAACAACAAGCAACCAGTCTCCTAATATTCATAGTTACGACAGGAATTCTAGCCGAATACTTAGGAATTGCCTTTTGGCTAACTGACTCGGAACAGAATACCTGCAAACTGAGCGGCTATGTTATCCTCTTAACTGAAGTATTTCAGTTAAATGTAATGCTTTAAGTTAAGAGTTTCGAATGTCATTTTATTTGTCCGTGTATCTGAGAATTTCTTCTCTTGTTCTTTCTAGGAGCTTTCGCCTAAGTGTTTTATTAAAAAAAATGAAACGTACCTACGCTTTTAGGTATTTTAGGAATATGCAAAAAGGTGTCCAATGTAATGTAATGTATGTAGGTGTATGTATTCAGAAACTTATAGATGGTTACCACAATTTCAATGTTTAGATTTGGCTCCGCTTGCGTTGTGTTAAAATAATAGAATAATTGGTAGATGGTTTTAGATATAGTTTCGGGACCAAGTTTACAAGAATGTTTTATTAAATGACATAAATAAAAAAACCGGCAAAGTGTGAGTCGGACTCACGCAGCAAGGGTTCCGTGCCACCCCTCGACCTGATACCCCATAGAAACTGATATAATTTACGAGAGTTAATCATAAGATATCAATGAATGTACGCGAAATGTGTTTTTTGCATCTCTTTCTTACGTAGGTACCACCACATATGTCTATGTTTGACACGTTTTTAGTATTTGTTGCTAAGCTACATAGTATCCACTATAATAAGACGAAGTTTGACGCTAGTATGTATTACCGTTTTGGAGATAGAGCAGGAACAAAAACTTTGAAAAAAATGCATATTTTTCGAGGTTTCTTGTATTGGGACCCCTGTGGTTTTAAACTTTTTTAATTTTAGTATTTGTCGTGATAGCCACCATAGTAACACACATTCTGTGAAAATTTCAACTGGTTATCTATTACCGTTACAAAGATACAGCCCTGTGACAGACAGACGGATGGACGGTCGGACGGACGGACAACGTAGCGAGAGTAATAGGGTCCCGTTAGCACCCTTTGGATACGGAACCCTAAAATACGACATGTAACAGAAAAGTGTAAAGTCAATTGTAAATATTTGAAGAGCTCATTCAGGGATTGCTATCGAACTACTATTACTACGAGGTCATCTTTGAAATCGCGAAAAATAAATCAGCTCTTCGATACATTTCGATCTAGTAGGTATTGCAATTTTCTTCGAAATAGCTGTTTTTTTACGATTTCAATGTTGCCGCCATATTAAAACGTTGTTCTAAGCTACTCTCTAAATGAGCTCTCCGAATATGACTGTTGAACTTTCTATAATTTATTTGTTTTAAATTTTAATTATTTTATAAAATATGTAATAGTGACTTGGGGTAAGTTAGGACACGGGGTAAGTTCGTTCAAATGGATTTTCCGCAGAAAGTGTCGTCACAATATTACACGACGCGCACTCAAGTGTGGTGAAGGATAAATTGAAGTGACACGCTATTACCGCCAGCAATTGAAATGTCACCACATTCTGCGTCAAATCCATTTGAACGAACTTACCCCGTATCCCGACTTACCCCATCATCATCATCATTTCAGCCGAAAAACGTCCGGAAGCTACGCAATATCTTCTCGTCCAAAATACTGCAGTGTGTCAAGACGAAAGTCTTTTAACTGTGTGTGTTGTCAGTGATAACTTACGGCACTAACATATAAACGTAGTCACAATGGGCCTGATAAGAAGGCTCAAAGTCACTCAAAGGGCAATGGACACTTACCCCAAATAACATACCTATTATTCTAAATTTCAAAGTTATTGAAGCAAACAAAATGTGGATTTATGCAAACAAATGCTTAGTCTAGGTATTCTTAAGTGTAGATTCTAAGTTTTGATCCACTTGACGGAATGCTTTGTGAAATTTTATAAAAAGAACCTTGTTGCTGCAAAAAAATCTTTAGCTACTTTGTACAAACTTCATTTAAAAATTCTAAAGTTTATGTTAAGGAAAATAATAAGAAAAGTCAAGGTAAAATGTTTCAAAAAGAGGCTAGCTTCAAAATGAATAATTTAAAGGAAGGTATTTAATTAATTTTTGCTAAAATTTTAATTGGAAGAATACCGCGTTGTAAAATTATGTCGCTTAAATTCAAATTTAAAGAATTGCCTTTACTGAAAAAACAATTACCTATTTATAATAAAACAAAGTTTAACCGGATTAAATCGCGTATATTATTTAAATTGGTTTCCCTGACGTTTCGAAAGCTTAGCAGCATTTCGTGGTCGCAGGTAGACTAAGATGACAAGCGTCTTTACAAATATTTCTAAAAAAATATTTTAATCTACCGTACAATATTATTAATTAAAATCGTTTCGATGCACGCAGTAATCACTCACAATATAATAACACTAACTAACTAACTCACTCATTATATTGTACGGTAGAATAAAATAATTTTTTTTAGAAATATTTGTAAAGACGCTTGTCATCTTAGTCTACCTGCGACCACGAAATGCTGCAAAGCTTTCGAAACGTCAGGGAAACCAATTTAAATAATATACGCGATTTAATCCGGTTAAACTTTGTTTTATTATAATGTGTAGTGATCGTGAAAACCTAAGAAGTTATTAATTACCTATTTATGTATTTTTAACCTTTTATTTATTTTAACCTGATTGTAAGATGGCGGGCGGGCTTAATGCAAACAAAGCTTAGTAGTAGGAGTAATGCAAAGTCATTCTTTATTGTTTGAAAAAAATCGTGAAAAAATCGTTTTCCTGCGTACCATGCATTTGTGACCTCTCTTTTAATTTACATAATATGTACGATAACATACAAAATAACCAATCGTAGACGTGAAAAATATTATGATATATTGCAGCTACATCTGAATATAATTTTGATAACGACAAGATCAGGCGTTTTACAATAAGATCAGGCGTTTTACAATAAGATCAGGTGATCCAAAATAATATCAGGCGCCTTGTCTATTTTTAACATTGAACCATCTTATAAAGGTAGGTTACGCTATTTATCATCCCACAAACAAGCTCAACAGTACTTTACTAAGCACATTCAAAGTAGTAATAACTATTAAAAGACAAAGTTTGTAACAACTGCCGTCTTGTTTATGGTTGGATAAATCAAGTGTCCCATCTAATACAGACATTGGGGACAATAAAACGGTCTAATTTATCACCATCAATGTTACATTTAACAACTTGTTCTGAATCAACTTAAATGTTATAAGCAAATGCAATAACTATAATATTACTATAGTCTGTCCACCAGGTTATTCGCTTTTTGACAGATGGCAGGTTTTACGGGTAGTGGGGCGTTTCACACCACGCGTGGTTCGAACCGCGGTGTGAATCGCTCAAGTACTCATTTTGAATGGGCCCTTTCGGAGCGCGGTGCGAAACGGCCAAGACCTTTTTAGGGTTCCGAAGTCCTACAAGGAACCCTTATAGTTTCGTCATGTCCGTCCGTCTGTCCGTCTGTCCGTCTGTCCTAATCCTTTACAGCTTAATAACTTCTACAGTTATGAACATAAGTAAATGAAATTTTATTAAAAAATAGTCTGCATATAGATCTCAATTTTAAAAGAATAAAAAAATAGTTTTTACATTCTTTAGGGGTTGCGCTAATACATGTGAAATCGGGAAAAAAAAATTTTTTCGCTGCTCCCCCTCGTGTGGGGTATCATTGAATAGGTCTACTAAAATGAAGGTAATGTTTCATACATCACTTTTTTATCAGGTGTACCATCTGCGAAATATAGCCCGCCAAAGTGGCTTGCAATGTGTCCCCCCTCCTGCCATTTCTAAACTATGCAACGTAGAAACTTATAACCTTCCACATTGATAAACCTTTGTTTAAACTCTCTTTTAAAATTATTTTGAGTATAATGTGATTATAATTTTTTGAGTTATAGACAGAAAACTGAAAAATACTTAAAACGTCCTAGTTCAAAGGTCATTCACCTTAGAGAAAAATTATCATAGCAAATAATGCTCCTTTAGCTACTTTCTATTTGAAAAAATCACAAAAAAAGACATGACAGACTTCTTAAATTTGGCTTCTTGAATTTATCGCTAGATGGCGCTACTAACAACACGCTCTGAGTCGCGAATGCTGCCGATTATTGCAAAAACTAAAATAGCCATGATTAATATTCGATTTGATTCGTTTGTACACCTACTTAAGGAACCCTATAATACTGAGCATGGCCCGACATGCTCTTGGCCGGTTTTTATAATGGGCTGATTCGGACCGCGGTGTGAAACAGCCCAGTACTCTTTTACAATGGAGCGATTCGGACCACTATCAAAAGTTTAAAATTGTAGTGTACTCTTGTGTTTTTGTACAGACGAGTAGAAAAACGGTTAGTGAGAAATATTAAATTAAAATACCTACATAACATAATTCTTAGTATTTTATTAATTAAAATATTGGATATTACAAATCTAATTAATAGTTATGTGTAGACTCATTTTAACATATAATTATAATATAATCACTTACAATAGGTATGGTATAAAATATTTGAGTAGTAAACTGATTATTATAAAAAAGTGTAATATAAACGATAAATAATCACAGATTGATTCTAGATTACATACTTTTACTTAATATAGTTATAAAAAATCACAGGTTAAGTGTATATTACTCATTTAAAATTTATTTAGATATCACAAACAGTTCAAAATCGTAGGTTGAGTTTGATCACATATTTTTACTCATACCAAATTATTAAAAATCACAGGTTGAGTGCAGATTGCAATTTTTTTCTTTTAACTGATTATTAAATATCACCATAACATAACTGGCGAAATGTGGGTGTACTATTATACCTCTGACTACCCCTTCGGGGAAATACAGGCGTGATGTTATGTTATGTTAAATATCACAGATTAAGTACCTACATTTTTACTTATTACTACATAATTATATTGAAAATCACAGGTTGAGTAAATTGACACATTTTTTGACAACATTATACAAGATTTATTGGCTGGCCAGAAAACTGTCGGTTATTGCTTGAAAAAATGGAGAGTTTAAAATATAAGGGTTTTATTTTTGTTTATTTATGTTTTTTTTGTTATCTCTTTTTAAATAATACTGTATAACTTTTACATGCAAATTATCTGTTACTTAAAATCACAGACCAGTAAGGCTCTAGACGCTGACTAGCCGGTCGAAAAGCATATGCAGTAGTACTGCATATAATACGCCCCGCCGCCAATCAGGACGTCAGTCCGTCAGCGAACGGCACCAATCACACAGAATCATACCACCGAAATTTTGAGCTGACCAACTATAACGCGCCGTCTGCTCCCCGGTACCTGCCAATTTTTTTTGACTGTTTTCTCATACAAAACTTTGTTTATGCGGCGTCTTGAAGCTTACTGGTATGTGCTTAAAATAGTAGCAAGTCCAATATATGTGATTCAATCTGTGATTTTCAAAATAATTAGGTAGTAATAACTGAAAATGTGTAGACTCAATTTGTAATTTTCAATAATTAGTTATAAGTAAAATGTGAAACCCACACTCAATTCCTGATGTTAAGTAATAAGTTAGAAGTAAAAATGTGTCATTATTACACTCAACCTGTGATTTTATAATTAATCAAAAGTAAAAATGTGTGTTTATTTATTTAATAATGTGTGATCAAGCTTAACCTGTGATTTTTAATTATTAGTGATAATGTCTTAGATTTTCGCGATCACTACACATTATAATAAAACAAAGTTTAACCGGATTACATCGCGTATAAATAAAATTTGTTTAATTTTGATAATATACGCGACTTGATTCGGTTAAACTTCGTTTTATTATATTGTAATAGTGATATCAAAGCTAATTACAAGCCAAGCCAATGACAAACGAGTAATATGTAACACTCAACCTGTGTTTTTTATAACTCGTAATTAGTAAAAATGTGTAATCTACACTCAATCTGTGATTATTTATCAATAATATTTTAAATGAATACTCTTTTTTATAATTATTAGTCGCCTACTTACGTATTGTGTATCATTTTGTATTGGTATATGATTTTATTATAAGTAAAATGAGTATACATAACTGGGACTATAACATAACTGGCGAAATGTGGGTGTACTATACACCTCTGCCTACCCCTTCGGGGAAATACAGGCGTGATGTTATGTGTTGTTATGTTAAAATGAGTAATCAACACATAATAAAAAAAAACAATATTTGTTATTTTGATTTGTAATAATTATTATTTAAATTAATAACAAACTTTAATATGAATTTTATATATTACGAATTATATTATGTATTTAATTAAATTTGTTTGATATTTTTCACTAAACATTTTTCTACCCGTCTGTACAAAAAACATTCAAAACGTACTAGTTTTTTAATACTTTTGGTCGTGGTCCGAATCGCTCCATTGTAAAAGAGTACTGGGCTGTTTCACACCGCGGTCCGAATCAGCCCATTATAAAAAAGGTCTTGGCCGTTTCGCACCGCGGTCCGAAAGGGCCCATTCAAAATGAGTACTTGAGCGATTCACACCGCGGTTCGAACCACGCGTGGTGTGAAACGCCCCACTACCCGGTTTTACATTTCTCGATTTACCACATCCCTAAAACAATTAAACATTTAACAACTTGGTCTTACACTAGTAAAATGTTATGAGCAAATGCAGTGAACTATATTAATACTAATACTCTGTCCACCAGGTTAATCGCTTTTTGACAGATGGCAGATTTTACATTTAATTTACCACATCCCTAAAATTGCTTTCAAGTTGACGTAACCTTGTAAAGAGGTAGTGCTAAATAGAACGTTTTTCTTTGTGTGGGATATAATTAGCTAGATGCTATAGTACAAAGTTATAACGTCAACTTTGTATGAGCTGTCAAAAAACGAAGAACCTGGTGGACTGAGTATACTAGTAGTGTAGTAGAGTAGGTCCTACTTATCACCATCATATAACTTTGTTCTAATTTAATTTTATCCAAACATATTTTTCCAATATCAAAAAAATAATTAAATTATAAATCTATTTTAACATTTTTTTTATTATCACTTAATTTATCATATCATTTATTTATTTTGGAACATTTTACACATCACCATCTAGTCGCAGACTAAGCAGAGATTGTGCTATTGTCTATGGGTACTAGACAATGGATATAATATAATACTTATATACTTTTTTTTGTAAATACATACTTATAATACGTAAGAAACAACCAGACCAACACAAACACTCATATGTTCAATTGTTCATCACACAAATATTTGTATCTTGTGGGAATCGAACTCACGACCTCGTGATTAGCAGTCGAACTCGAACCACTAGACCACAGAGGTCGTCAATAATATTTTATATTAGATGTTTCATGATACTTAGTACGGTCGACCGCACGTCAGTGGTAACAGTTTGACATTGACAGGGCCTTTATATCGTAAGCAGTAAGGGCGGTTTTTTAATTCAAGTGTAACCACCGTCATGCACCCATATTTTTTACGTTGTTCCTGTTTACTGTTATTTTCATGGTGTACAATAAAGCATACTCTATCGATCTATCTTCTATTTAGACACTGGCCACTGAGTCTTGACGAGAAGTCCTTAATTAAACAAGGAACGTGTTTGCTTTGACAATGGTCCCACAGGAGTTAACTGCTAACAATTAGTCTATTTCAACACCCTTATACACTAGCTAGGTAGTAAGCAAGTGATTCAGTTAGATGTTTTAATTAATGAATTAAAATAACCCTTAAGATAATTTAGTTAAGTAATAAAAAATATTTACAAAGTACAAAATAAAATGATACAATATTTACAAAGTACAAAATAAAATGATTCAGTTGGTTTGACTTTGAAAATAAAGCACCCTATTCTAACTTATTTTTTTGAGAAAATCTCTATCGCATGTCACCTCTCTCTGGGTGGTGTGGTTATGTGGGACTCGCACCCACTAAAAACTCACACAAAAGTATTACCTAACCCTAGTATTGCTACTCTTGCAATTTAGAACAGCCACAGCAAATTCCTAACTTTTCGATACCAGAAAGGAGTTAGTTTCTATAAATCGAAGCACGGCCGTGGACGCTGCTTAGTGACGTCACAACTTACAAATTAAACCGTGATGAAACCATGATCTTTTGTAAGCACAGTTATTTTGACGCGCCCATTATATGTAACTGTTAAAATTATTTTATTATGTGTTTTGTATGTCAGAATACAAAGTTATTACAGTTTCTATTGGGACAATTGGTTCAGAAAAAGCCAATGGCGGTAAAAAAAATAGAGGATCAACGTGAATGACTGTAAAAAAAAACACTTTAAAAAGAATAAAGTGGGAATAAGGATTCGGTAAATTCGTTTATCGAAACAAAAAAGAAAATAGATAACGAGGTGAGTTTCCAGCTACGTGACAGGATTACTTAAATAGAAACCTAAATGGGAAACGAAATTGTTGCTAACATTTAAAAAATAGACAAGTTATTAGAAATTTCGTTTTAAATATTTTAAAAGAGGTGTAGGATAAAACGGGACACTAAATTACAAATTGTAGAAGATTCTATGAGCGTTTAGTCGTTTATAGTTAAGACTTTCGACCAAAACATGGATATCAAGGAATTGTCTTTGCCCTGCAGTGGTCTGGTATGTCATGGACCAGCACCATACATGCTGAAATTTTTATCGCTTCTTTCCCGAAAAAGGGTCATTGTACTCATCATTATGAACAACTTTTGCTATGGGACCAACCCACAAATCATGGTCCGTGTGGTGCCGGACTTAAAGAATAGCACCACCCTTATCTCTTCTCATGGGTGTCGTAAAAGGCGACTAAGGGATTCACCAGAGGACGGGTAGCAGCGTTCTCTGAGTATTTAACCAACCAACTGCGATCGCCAACCCGCCTGCCAAGCGTGGCGATTATGGCATATCCCCCCCTTAATTGGGGGAGGCCTATGTCCAGTAGTGGACGTCTTTCGGCTGTAATGATGAACCCACAAATCGCGAAAAAAATATCAGGTGGTCCCTAAATTTTATCGATTTAAGTGAACACAAATGTGTTCATAATGATGAGTACAATGACCCCTTTTTGGGAATGAAGCCATTAAAATTTCAACATGTATTGTATATTGGCCCCAATTGGCCCATTATGACATTGCTGTGCCTATTTAACCACTTCATCGATCTTGTAATCATTCCAAGCTCGGCCAAGTTAACACCGAGTATTAAAGAGATTATTTTATATCATTATATATATTTTATTGGCTATAAAATAAGTACCGATAGTATGAAGAGACGATTTGAATGAAATAAAGATAAAGTCAGAAACGATTATCGATAAGTGATGAGATTTATAGGTTTAAACAAAAAGTCTATAAAATTATTATAGTTTTGATAGCAAGATAATACTCCACAATTTCGCGCCGTAGCACATAGTTTCCGTGGTGTAGCGGTTATCACATCTGCCTAACACGCAGAAGGCCCCCGGTTCGATCCCGGGCGGAAACATAGCTTTTTGGCGATTTTATTTGGCTAAATAGCAAAAAATTAACATTCTTCTTGATCTACATACTATTTTTAGAGGTAAGGCTAGTAGGAAAACTATTTTTTACATAATATAAACATTCAAACACTTCTAAAAACTAACCTATCAATTTCTTCTTCACGTTCAACGAACATGGACACTTATAAATTAAGATAAGTCTCTAGTTCCACCTTCAAGAAGAGCCCCTGTGTCACTGAAGGGCTTATTTATATTCCGTAAAGGCTATCAATACTTACGATACCCATTTGTAACGCTAAATGTGCACGTAACACGGCATACAGAGAAGCTCCGAAAGTATTTTGGATGTTAGGTACGTCAATGGTGATGGATTCATTGATATCTATCGCAATTTTTATAGCATCTTTTTCTAGTGTATATTTAAATAAATACAGTAAAAATATTACTAGTAGCTTAATTTCCACTCAGTTCAACAACTGATTTGAATAAATTGTGTTGATGAAGCTCGGACGAATAAAACAAGGCGGACGGAATCTCACTAAGAAAAGATTAAAGCACTTAATTTTTTCCTAAACCCGCTATAATTTTGACAGCATTTTAACACATTAGATATATGTATATTGTTATTTTATTTGTGACACTACGACAGTGACTACAGTCACACAGATTTGTTGCGTAATCGCGGCTTTTTGTCTTACTATGGGTGTGAATGTGAAAGCGTGTGTGTCAAGCCGTCTTACTATGGATGCTTCACTTATTGTTTAGCGTGATTCCGTCCGCCTTTTTATTCGTCCATGTGATGAAGCGTACTTTTCGATAAAACGGTAGTTTGAGCTTATTGAAACCAACCGTGTGCTCGAACCCACTCATTCATCAAAATACACCTGCACTTCCTAAAGAATATAAAATAATGTGAACAATACACATTTGTATCACAAAAAGCCTGTAACACGAACACGGCACACAGAGCCCAGCTGACACGAGCGTGCTTCGCTTTTTTAACGAACGTGACTCGGCCGTTCTATTTTCAAATCGGCCGCCTCTTGTGTTGATTTTTCTTGGGACAGTCAGAACAACGTCGAGTGCAGTCTGTCCAGCGAGATGTCTAAATAAAAGCGTGTTTCTAGTGTAGAATGGAATTTCAGGACTGGTGAAAGCTGTCTTGAAAAGGGATAGAATTTTGTAGGTTATTTTAAAAGATTCAATTGGGGATTTTTTGTTCCTCTTTTGTCCGGATGTGATGAAATAAATTACGTGTTATATAGTTGCTGTACTAGTCATAACTTCATGAGACATCGCTTTAATTATTACCAGTATATATTTTTGCCTACGGGAATAAATAAATATCCTACTACACTACAACGTGTTATTGAAATAACTGAAAACCTCTTTAGGTGTCATTGTACTGATCAGTATGAACTACCAGGCCCCTCAGAAAGTATTGCGAAAAAAAGTTTTTATATATGGGAGACTGGCCAGTTATAATGTTTTTCGAAAATATGATTATTTATAAGTAAAAATAAGTAAGTTCCAATTTCAAAATTTCCCTCCACATTTTTTGCGAGTTAATTCAAAGTATTGTGTCTCACTGAAATATGGATCTGCGCCGGGAACATTTTAGAGCTATGATTTTATACGATTTCAAGTGTCGCCTGAAACCGGATGAATCGTACGATAGACTTCAAATGGCATTCATGGATGAAGGCCCTTCCAAGGCAACCGTGTATCGTTGGTATAACGAATTCAAGCGCGGTCGACCAACTTTGGGGGATGACGAAAGAAGCGGTCGCCCTTTGACGGCTGTTACCGAAGAAAACGTGCTAGCAGTGAAAAATTTAATCCAAGACAATAGGCGAATTACATATCAGGAGATTCAACACATATTGAAGATTGGATCGGGAAGCGTTCACGAGATTCTACACAGCCATCTTCGCGTGAGGAGGATAGTATCACGCTGGGTGCCGCACAACCTCACCGATGCTCAGAAGCAGGCCCGGGTGGAATGGTGCCGTGATATGCTTAACAAATTTGAAGCAGGCTCGTCTCGGCGTGTTTACGACATCGTTACAGGTGATGAGTCCTGGATTTATCAATACGACCCAGAAACCAAGCGCCAGTCGACTGTTTGGGTGTTTCAAAATGAGCCAACGCCTACCAAAGTGAAGCGATCTAGAAGCGGGGGTAAGATTTTGATCGCTAGCTTTTTTAATTTGACTGGCCACTTGGTATCAATTCCCTTACGGGATCAAAGAAGCATTAATGCCGAATGGTATACTACCAAATGTTTGCCAGAAGTTTTCTCTGTTATAAGCAACAAGCGACCAAACACAGGGCTCCGCGGGCTACTGCTCCACCACGACAATGCACCTGCGCACACCGCACTCAAAACGAGAGACTTCCTGGACAGCACGCCAGTCAAACTCCTGGGTCACCCTCCTTACAGCCCTGATCTAGCACCGTGTGACTTCTTTTTATTCCCAAAAATAAAAAATCAGCTCAAAGGGATACAATTTTCGTCGCCGGAAGATGCGCTGGCTGCGTTCGAGCAGGCTGTAAACGAGGTGTCTGCGGCGGACTGGAAAAAGTGTTTTGAAAACTGGTTTAGGCGCATGAATCTTTGTATAGAGGCTGGTGGAAAGTACTTTGAAAAGATTTGATAAAAATATATGTGCGTATAGAACAATTTTTTTTAGTTTCGCAAAACTTTCTGAGTGTCCCACGTATTTGTTCACATAAATCTACAAAATGTAGGGATCAGTTGACAATTTTTTCGCGATTTCAGGGTTAGTCCCATAGTAAAAGTTGTTCATACTGATCAGTTCCCCTTAAGAGGTTTTCAGTTATTTCAATAACTCGTTGTATAAAAATATGAAAGTTTGTGAAGATGTTTGGATGTTTGTTACTTATTTTAATGAAATTTAGCATACAGATAGAACATAACCTGGATTAACATAAAGGCTACTTTTTAGCTCGAGAATATGAATAGTTTTCGAGGGATTCACGATATACGACACCCGCGTGGGCGAAGGCGGGCCTAGTTTATAAATATTTTAGTTTTTAATATCAGAAATGATTATTTCAACTATTTTCCCGTCGTTCTAACGAGCATTAGAATTCGTGGCTGATTCTATCTCACAAGAATACAAACATTGATTACATGAGAATTAACTTAACATAAATAAAATTGTCACCATTTAGATTTAGCCCTGCAAATACAATGTATTCCCTAAATTGTATTTCCAATTCAATGACAATAATTTATTCAGTGCCCGTACAGCATGAGCAATGGGATTTGTATGTGTTGATGTAGTTAATATAATTGTGATGTAATTGTGAACTAATGGAACGAATTAGTGGTATAATGGAGTAAGAGGAAGGATTAACTGTTCAATAATTACTAATGATGTTGTTGATGTATCTAGTGTTTAACGTTATTCTGTCTTTGTTTATAGTTCTGTCACGTTGTGTAGAATTATTCTGGGCAGCGTGTTTGTATGTACCTACATGGATTAACCACGAAAGCAAAATAATGATGGAGAGCTATTAAGAGAAGATTTGATGCCCAAATAAATATACCGGGACTGAGGTACCTCAGTGTACACCGGTGACTTTTTTTAACGTCTGGAAAAAAACAGGATGTGGTTAAGTTACTGTAACAGAATCGATCTCGAAATTGACTTCAATGTAAGAAACAACTGATTGTTTTTCACTCTGTAATTTTTTTCATCGATCTATTCTATCACAGTCACTGATTTGATTACACATTGTTTATTTTATTATTTTTAACGCATTTACGCATTTTTTTTCTTAAGCACTGGCGTACTGAGCCAGGAGTCGCAGGTTCGAATTCTGCTCGTGAGCGATTTTTTCTTTCCACAATTTAAATCGTACACATTGTTTTTTCAAGACGGTAAAAAAAGTCACCAGTATATTATTACATTATTTATATTGCGTTTATAAAACAATACATATGATTAAAATTGATGGTTGTTTTAATATCATGCCGAAAATAAGTTGAAACTTTGAATGGAGCTAAACAAAAAAATGCAAAAAGCTATGTTTCCGCCCGGGATCGAACCGGGGGCCTTCTGCGTGTTAGGCAGATGTGATAACCGCTACACCACGGAAACTATATACTTACTCTCGAAATTGTCGATCAGTATATGTATATGTATAAGTACCTACATCCTAAAAATTATAACAACACCTAAGATAAAAAGAATATGAGATTTTTTTTTATAAAAAAAAAAAAAAAATTAAAATTTGATTAAGCGTCAAACTAAAATAAAACCCACCGAATACATAACCTCCTACTTTTTTGAAGTCGGTTAAAAACATTATTGATTTCTGCTCTCAAATAAGCCGAACTGGAAGACTTATTCGTGTAACTTGCGTAAATCAATCAAAAACTAATGTATAGAGGGTTCGTCTAGATGAGTTGGTTTATTTTCTAGAATTTTCTGGTGGAAAGCAATTTTCTCTGATTCTATTGATACTTTCTGTATAACATTTTTTGAAAAAGTTAGGGATACAGCGCAGTGCTCTTGAACTTAAAAAAAATATAGTCAACCTGTATTGACTATCTACTGAGTATAGACTCACGGCCTTACTAATAAACGTTGTATAGCAGTTGAATAGTTACACAACAATTTCTCACTTTCTGTCACCAGTAATTTGACATTCGAAAGAAGAAGACAAAGCATTGTGTAACTATACAACCGCTATACAACGTTTAGTAGTAAGCGGGTATATGTTTCTATGTGCTATGGTACAGCGATTATACAGCCCAATAGACGCCTAATGTACAATAAATTATGTCAACTAATTGAGTACTGCAATCTGATTGGCCCTACCAAGCCGTCTATTGGCTAATCACTAACGCGGTTATCAAATGGCGAATAGTGGCAACCTACATTAGTGAAATTTCATAGATGTGTTGACAGACATCGGTCGCCTGTTATGAGGCGTGCAACCTACATTAGTGAAATTTCATAGATGTAATAAAACAAAGTTTAACGGGATTAAATCGCGTATATTGTTTAAATTGGTTGCCCTGACGTTTCGAAAGCTTTGCAGCATTTCATTTCGAAACGTCAGGGGAACCAATTTAAATAATATACGCGATTTAATCCGGTTAAACTTTGTTTTATTATAATGTGTAGTGATCGCGAAAACCTAAGAAGTTTTCATAGATGTGTTGACAGACACCGGTCACCTGTTATGAGGCGTCTATAGGGTGTATGGTCGATGGGTATAGCTAATAGGCCTTCTCTTAATTGAGCCAATTTACTGTTCTGCGCAGTTCCCAGGTCTTTTCTCTGATTGTTTGTCAACCCATGTAGATGCTGGTCTGCCAGAATAATACTATCTACTACACAGACATAGTAAAAAATATAGACTAAGTGCTGCGAACAACCATAGTGAAGTCAACAATAACCGTGCTCCTTCATGTACAACCAGTGCTCACGTACACACCATGCACCTGAAGGATATTTGTTTTCGCGATGCTTACTGGAAGATGCCGTGACGTGTGAACTGAGAGGGGTGAGCACGGTTAAAGATGAATGTGTGTGCGTGAGCACTGGTTGTACACACGGCTACACATCAAGCTGTAAATTCCAGTATAAGCTGACCTCGCATTGTATAGATTTTCCTTACGACGCGAGGTCAGCCTTTACTGGATTTGTACAGCTTGATGTGTAGCCGTGTGTACATGAAGGAGCACGGTTTATGTTGGCTTCACTATGGTTGTTCGCAGCACTTAGTCTATATTTTTTACTATGTCTGTGATCTACTAATATAATATTATAAACGTGAAAGTTTGTGAGGATGTATGGATGTTTGTGAAAGAGTATTCACGCAAAAACTACTTTATGGATTTTAATGAAATTTGGCATACAGATAGAACATAACCCGGTTTAACTTATAGGCTACTTTTTATCCCGGGAAGATGAACAGTTCCCGAGGGATGCGCGATAAACGACACAGGCTAGTAGTTAATAATTCCACTGACGAACCATTTTTTACCCGACTGCGCCAGAAGGAGGGTTATGTTTTTCGAGTGTATGTATGTATGTATGTATGTATATTTCTTTGGCACGCTCTGTAGCCTAAACGGCTTGATGGATCTTAGCTTGAGAGGTGTCGTTGGATTCGTCTTAATTGTGAGGGTATGTCAAAATTATAAAAATCAAAATGGCCGCATTTTGGAGCCATTTTATGTGACTTCAAATTTTTTTTTTTGCTCAAATCCTATCGAGTGGGGTATTAAAATAAAGTGTTTTATAAATGGTTTACGAAAATATATACAACTTATATGTTTAAATGTAATTTGGAATGAGAAATGCTAAAAAACAACAAAATATTCAACGTTAAAAATGAATGTGACTTTTCAAAAAAAAACATTAATAGTATGATAAATAAAACATGACAAAACTAAAAAAAATCAAATAAAATTTTTTATTACAAAAACAAAAAACCCGAATGCGTCTAAAAATAAGAGAAAAGATATAAACAAGACATATCAACACGCAGGCGGAGGCTACCTATGAACTATTATGTCATTCATGACCAAAAACCATAAAGGTATTATACTGACGTAATGTCTTTGCCAAAAACATACGTAGCCTCCGACTGCGTGTTGATAAGTCTTGTTTATATCTTTTCTGTTATTTTTAGACGCAGTCGGGTTTTTTGTTTTTGTTAATTATTATTTTTTTGCTTTATTAGTGTAAATCCTTCGTCTGGGGAGGGTGTAGGGGTATGTCGGACGACGGACAAAAACACACGGTGGCTATTCTCAGCACAAAATAGAGGAGCTTCGGAAACTCTTGTGGACCGCGCCGGGCCTCTCTGGCAGTGGCACATCTTGGGAGAACAATATTCCCCTCAGAAGCACGCAACCACATCGTGCTGCTGTCTTCCCCACGGTTGCTTAATGGACGATCCACTGACGAACGTGAACTCGAACGTGTCTCATAGAAATCTATCATCATCATCATCATCATTTCAGCCAAAAGACGTCCACTGCTGGACATAGGCCTCCCCCAAGCATCGCCACAACGACCGGTCCTGCGCCTTCCGCATCCAGCCGATTCCCGCGACCTTCACCACGTCGTCGGTCCACCTTGTGGGGGGCCTACCCACGCTGCAATAGAAATCAATAGAAATCTATAGTACAACACAGTTCCTCGGGGAAGTATACTGAGTAATGACGTTTTTTTGACGGAATGCTGGTCCCATGTCCTACTATATCTGATACCTACTTAAACTACCTACACCATGTTACGACATCCACGGGAAAACATCATCATCATCATTTCAGCCGAAAGACGTCCACTGCTGGACATATACCTCCCCCAAGCATCGCCATACCCACGCTGCGCCTTGGAAGGCCTTGTATAGCTCTGGAGTGGCGACCGCGTACTGGAGTACGCGGTCGCCACTCCAGAGCTATACGGCGCCATCAGCCATCCGTTCTGCGAGCAATGTGCCCCGCCCACTGCCACTTAAGTTGGGCAATTCTTCGGGCTATGTAGGTTACCGGAGGTCTAATTCTATAAACAAAATTGATAAAAAACGCAATTTAAGTAGCTACGGTTTTTGGCAGTCTTCATATTTAACAAATAAATCAGTTTTAGATCAGCAGATTATTAAATCAACCCGTGCTTTTATAATTTTCTCTAAAACTTCTAACTACATAAAGCAGTTAATATTTTGGGGAATATTTTGAGAAATGAACTTAAATGTGACTCTTGCCTCGCCATATTGTTCTCATACTCACGTACAACTTAACTGGATTTAATTAAACTTGCTTTTGTTAACTAACTTGTGGCTAACGGTTTATGTTTTAATGTTTAGACTATTGTCCCATTTAATTCTGTGCGCTAACTTCATAACACATGGTTCAGTAAAGGACTTAAATATTTGTTTAGTATTTTGTAGGAGTACTAAGAATACAAAGCGAAGTATGTTGTAGTAAGGTAGCATCATTTTTACTGTGTTTGAATACTGTGAAAAGCATTTGGTATGTTTTTTGAACAGACTACTGTTCAAAAAACATACCAAACGACATCATCAAAAGCTCATTTCGCTTAAAGAGACATAAACAATCTTCTTCATTTTTCCATACTCTCCTAAATCGCCCTCAAAGCACTAACCACCTGTGTACAACTAATAACAGGTCCACGAAACCCGACACACGTTTAAAAAACCAAAAAGACCATCACTAGACTCATCAAAACACACATCAAACCATCAAACTATCTCACAGATTAAAAATCTTCCAGCCGCATTTAACATTAACTCTGCTGACCACGTACCAGGTTCTCAAAAGCCTAATTTATACCCGGTACGAAAACAAAAGAGGCGATGTTCGTACGGCTGCACAAAGAGGAACTATCAGGTACCTGGAAAGCTTTATTCCGGTTCAATTAATCGTGGCAGCAAATGAAGTTGGTCGCCACCTACTTCGTAGGTATTTTTAATTAAAGCAAGCCTCGGTGCCCGCTAAGCGCTTTAGGAATAGCTTTGAGAGATGAGATTAAGCGGGATTTTGTGACCAATTGAAGATGGACGTAATTTTTGAGCAGGTTTTGTGTCTACCCCTCGAATGTCTGGGTCAAAAAAATGCATTTTTTATTGAACGGATGGGCGTCATCGCTTATAGCCAACGGTGGTTCCAGAATGCATTTTGTACGAAAACGTTGCGCACCAGGGTGGTTCCAAGAAACGCTTGAGGGGTAAATCTAAGACTGCTCAGCTTTGGGTCATATCCATCTGATATGATATTTGTAATCAAAAAATTGTGGGAAGTGACCAGAGACCAGAAGCGCAGTAAAATATTTAGCTATATATTTAATGAGCCAGAAGTATAATTGAAAAATAGCTAATAGGTATCTTTGTGTCCTAAATTATTACACTAGCTCGGACCTGTTCTGATATAGAAATATGTATGTCAGAGTAGACGACACCAGTTCAATTATGTCTTTATCGCTTTCCGCTACCGCTTTGCCACTCGCCTCTCCCTTAGCTTAAGGCATTCTTATAGCTGCTCTAATGGGGTAAAGTTTTATGGGCGCAAAAACTCCTTCAATGGGGCGTTGTAGGATCATATGCAGGTCTGAAGGAATTCTGCGAAATGCCTGCTCAGCGTTCAGGAGTTCGCTTAACTATTTGGTTTAAAAATGATTAATTAATACCGTTCAGGTGTATTCGGATGCTGAAACTAAGTTTGGACTCTTAAAAGGTATTTAATGGGGATGTCGTGATGTGGAGGGTTTTATATGTCTTTGTAAAATTGTATACCGTAAAGCCTATCTTTCTGGTTATTTATTTATTATTTATTATGAAGAGAGATAAAAACGTTGCTGACTCTCTAGTGTAGTTTACAAAGAAAAGAAGTAACAGAAAATTGCACAGATATTCAGTAGTAGTAGAGATCCTTTGTGAAGAGCTCGTCCGGGGAAGTACTACCACCGGTACCTACTTCTCCGCCAAATAGTGATGCTTGCTGTGTTTCGCTCTAAAGGGTAACGTTGCCGGTGAAATTACAATCACATGAGAATTTCCATCTTCATGTCTGTTTGGCGAACCGACTTGCGGTACCATTTAGGCAACAGCCTAGGTGGTATTGAAGTTGTTATGGGCAAAGGTAACCGCATAACATCAGGTGGGCCTTTAGCTCGTTTAGCCATCCTATATTATAAAAAAAAAACATTTAGCAACATTTTTGTAAATCATTTATTCGTTTTAGCTGTTATGAAATCAAAAGCATATTATTTATTATGTTATAGAAAATGGCTATAGGCTCGCCCCCTATTACATGGGACTTTAACATAACTGGCGAAATGTCGATGTACTATTACACCTCTGCCTATCCCTTCGGGGAAATACAGGCATGATTTTATGTTATGTTGTGTTGTTATGTGTTATAAAAAATAATGTTTACAAACTTTCTAACATTTTAACTTATACATACAGTAGCCTAAAATAAAACGAAATAAAACTAATAGTTACACGAGGATATCTAAAAATACCTCCATATCGCTGTCTACTGGTAACGTGCCCAGAAGACTGGCAGTGTTGCCACGTTGTATGGCAATGATTATTCTTTGACCAAAGAAAAGGTCAGCCTTCTGGTCACGTGAAGTGTCGACCAACAGCCTGGAGATGTCTTTGAACAAAAGACGAGTACTCGGACCCTACGACCCGAGTGTTTCAACCCCAAACGGCTCGAAAGTACAATTACTAATGAGGTTATTATATTTTTGTCGCTTGAGGGTCTCAGCAGCCGCAGCAGCATCATCAGCACAAGTCAAAGTCAAATCGAAAGTTAAGTGGAACTTGACATCGTAAAGAAATGCAACACTCTTCAATTCGATATTACGTAGTGGGATATTAAAAATACGAATCATGCATAATTTAGCCATCGAGCGAGTAAAAAACTCACCGCTCTGAAAACTAGGACTCGTGCGTACGGCATGTGCCTAACGAACTGACTGCAAGAGCCGATCCAACTAGACTATTCAATAGTTTCCGTGCTGCCCATGTATTGCTTTTACTCGCTTTTATTAGTGTACGCCCTTCCGATGTCGTTTTTTTTGGTTGCATCCGTTGTTGAGTTATTTAAAGATGTATGTGCATTTTGAGGCTTTAGAAATAAAACTTATTCGGAGTTGTTACGGCATCAGTACGCACGTAGAGGAGATAAAATACTCGTCCCCTAAGGCCATAGTATAGTCGACTTGAGGTTTAAGACATTTATTCTCACAAAGACTAGAAGTGTACTGATGACCGACCCGACATCCGTCATCGCACACCTTAAAGTGAATCTAGGGGTATCTATAGTATCTACATTGTATATATGTATTATTTCGACGGGTTCATAAATGATTTGCAACTTGGGGAGAGTTTCTGTAATACTGTAAGAGGCGTCACAATAGATCTTATCAGGTCGCAGTGTCTTATGGGCGTTCAAGCTTATGCCTGCTTTGGCTTATGCCAAAGGAAGGGAAGGAAGGAAGGTTGCTCAAAGGAACAACAGGATTTTTGTTACATACTCTAAATTAAATAAATTATAAATAAGTATTATGCAGTTCATTCAATATTCTAAATCATACGGTAGAAAAAAACATTCTCTGATAACATTAAGTGTCAACGTTGCCCAGTTTATCGGATATTCCGTACTAATCCATAATTATGCGACAATTAATTGCTGAATGCTCAGATGAATCACATCCAGTTGTTGAATAATAGCCTAATTAATTGTTGCATTAGCAGATATCCGATTATTGCAGAAGTGATTATAGGTACCGAGGTATACAGACATTATACAAGTATTGGCTGGTTTCTATTGAATTTAACATTTTGTTCAGAAAATCACCTCAGCGTGGAATATGAGTCAAATCATGTAGCTATTCATTTGTTTATTTTATTGATTCTTTCTGCACACTGTTTTTTTTGAGGCGGTCTTAATAGCCGAGGCCACAGGCTGAGGCTTTCACTGTATAAGTAATTAATCTAGGCCAGTGCTTTTTATTCTTTAGAGTCAAATCTTGTAGCTATTCATTTGTTTATTTTATTGATTCTTTCTGCACCTTTCTGCACACTTTTTTTTTTGAGGCGGACTTAATAGCCGAGGCTACAGGCTGAGGCTTTCACTGTATAAGTAATTAGTCTAGGCCAGTGCTTTTCATTCTTTATGAATACTCGAACCCCTTTGAGTCAAATTTTGTAGCTATTCATTTGTTTATTTCATTGATTCTTTTTGCAAACTTTTTTTTTGAGGCGGACTTAATAGCCGAGGCCACAGGCTGAGGCTTTCACTGTATAAGTAATTAGTCTAGGCCAGTGATTTTCATTCTTTATAAATACTCGAACCCCTTTGAGTGAAATATTGTAGCTATTCATTTGTTTATTTCATTGATTCTTTTAGCACACTTTTTTTTTGAGGCGGACTTAATAGCTGAGGCCACAGGCTGAGGCTTTCACTGTATAAGTAATTAGTCTAGGCCAGTGCTTTTCATTCTTTATGAATACTCGAACCCCTTTGAGTCAAATCATGTAGCTATTCATTTGTTTATTTCATTGATTCTTTCTGCACACTTATTTTTTTGAAGCGGACTTAATAGCTGAGTCCACAGGCTGAGGCTTTCACTGTATAAGTAATTAGTCTAGGCCAGTGCTTTTCATTCTTTTTGAATAATCGAACCCCTTTCCAAGTTAAAAAATTCTAGCAACCCCCTAGGCCCTAAAGCCATAAACAAACAAAATATTAGAGTTTTTTTTTTTACTTTAGTGTAAGTAAGATCTAGAAACACTTGCCTATTTTCTTTTGCCCGCGTTCCACAGTTTGAAAAAACACTGGCAAAGGCCAAGTTTGCCAAGGCTTTTTGTACGCACGTAAAGTTTACAAGTCAAATTACTTATTGTTATTTATTAGTCAGACCACCAAAAACGCATAATTAAAAACTACCATTTTAATTACAAATTGTTACTACTAGTGAACATCACACAGACAATATTTCCGGTATTTATTCTCAAACCCTTGCTGACGTTTCTAAGTGAAAATGTGGTTATTAAATAACCCTAGAACACAGACATAGTAAAAAATATAGACTAAGTGCTGCGAACAGCCATAGTGAAGCCAACAAAAACCGTGCTCCTTCATATACAACCATACAACCAGTGCTCACGTACACACCATGCACCTGAAGGATATTTGTTTTCGCGATGCTTACTGGACGATGCCGCGACATGTGAACTGAGAGGGGTGAGCACGGTTTAAGGTGCATCTGTGTGCGTGAGCGCTGGTATGTACACGGAGGAGCACGGTTTTATTGGCTTCACTATGATTGTTCGCAGCACTTCGTCTATATTTTTTACTATGTCTGTGTCCTAGAATTAACATAACAACATAACATAACATCACGCCTGTATTTCCCCGAAGGGGGTAGGCAGAGGTGTAGAGGTGAGGTTTTAGTACACCCACATTTCGCCAGTTATGTTATAGTCCCATAGGGGGCGAGCCTATTGCCACTAACCGGGCACAAATCCTTACTCCGGGCTGCTACTGAGAATTTCCTAATGAAAAAACCCAATAACACTGCCCGACCCGGGAATCGAACCCAGGACCCCACGCTCAGCAGTCGCGCTTTCGACCATTAGACCAACGACCTAGAATCGATTAGTATTTTTAGATGATCAAGCACATTTTCTATTATTTGGTCTATAAACATGGCACGTTTACAGATCAACATGTTCTATAGATACTGTGATATCCACCAGACGACTACAAAAAGTCAATACTACAAAATTGAAAACCAGTCGTGGTCGACAAGGTATTAAACTTTCAATCAAATTGTTCCCGGCGATTGGCGGGAGCACCTGTGCGGGTAGGGTTACCAGTACTGAAAAATACCCTAACTTTGCCAACAAGCCCTACTTTGCCCAAGGCATTAACTTAATTTTGACACGCACTGACACTTTATAACTGAACCAAATGTTAGCGTTGTCATAGTTTTCAAAGCTCCCCAAGTACGGAAATCATAGCTATTATAGTTTACTCAAAAAATAACTAGGCAAAGTAGGGCTTGTGGGCCAAGTTAGGGCAGTTTACGGTACTGAAAAAACCTGAAAAAAAATATCCGAATATTTATGTTGTAAGCCCTCGAGGTCCGAGGCCCTAACTGTGATAGCCTATAGCGGTTGAGCGCTTGCCTTCCTGGGTTTGAGTTCGAACCCGGCCCGCACCACTGACCACTGACTTTTCAAATTCACGAGTGGATCAGAAAGGAAACATCGTGAGGAAACCTGCACACCTGAGTGTGCTCCATACAGTTCTCGATGGTGTGTGTAGTCCGCCAACCCGCACTAGGCCAGCGTGGTGGACTAAAACCTTAACCTTCTTATTCTGAGAAGAGGCCCGCGCCCAGAAGTGGGACAATAATGGGCTGATGATGATGATGATGAAGCCCTCGAGGTTACCTCATGTATTATTTAAAATAGGTATTTCTATAAACAACAAATTAATATAAAAACTAGTTTTGAGCTATATTCGGCTTTATGGTTGGCCTGCGGCTTGGGGAGGTGCTCTAGTCCAGGGATTCCCAAACTGGGTTCCGCGGAACCTAGGGGTTCCGTAGAATAGTCATCAGGGTTCCGGCAAAATTATTTATTATTAGCTATTAAATAATGTTAGGAGTGAATACCCTGAAATAGCCAAAAAGGCTATCTTAACATTGCTCCCATTCGTCACAACGTATCGTTGTGAAACAGGCTTTTCAGCCTACGTTTATACAAAAAAACAAATACAGGTCAAGATTGGATGCTACCACAGATATACGCATGCAATCGTCGGACATAATACCGAACTATAAAAAAATTATTCATAAAACAGTTTCATTCTTCACATTAAAACTTTAAGTTAAGGATAATGTGTTTCAATTACATTAAACATTTCTTAAAAAAAAAAAGTTCTTATATAAATTTCAGTGTTGATTTGTAATCATTTGATATATGTTTAGTTTTAAGTTTAGTTTTCCCTGCTCTAGTCTACTATTAGAGGCATTAAGTTCACCAGATCTTTTAGGTCGCAGTGACATAAGGGACTTGCAAAGACCTTACCTCTTTTTACAAAATAATAAATAATTAGCTATATCGGAAAGTGCTAACAGTCCCGAAGCGCGGCCGAATTCCTGACAAAACCCTAAAAATCTTGACATGCCTGTGCAAATCCTGGGTTGGTAGCCCTATGCCTAGGGAGCCGCTAAACCACGCTTGCTGGATGTTTTGCGAAAAATTTCATTTAATTAATCCCTCTATCATACCTCAGATGAAATGTTTTGCTAACGGGCACAGATACGTATTAGTTGTTATTATTTTTTACGTGAATAAGCGGGAAATGGACAGTCGAGACAAGTATAAATTAAGGCTATTAGTTTCAGAGAAAAGAGTATTTATTGGCGGACCGTCCGCACGGAGCTCCGGAGCGGAGACACATGTGTGGCGTTAGAAAACCGTTTTACAGTGACGCGGATTGCTCCGTACGGAACACGCTTCACGTAGAGTCCGTCCAGCCCGCAGGCAGACCGTCCATACGGGCCGTACGCACTGCTCAGCAACCAGCCGTAACAAAAGAATGTCGGGTACGAATTGAACACATGCTACAAACAACAAGCTCATAATACCACCTCATAAGACTTGGTTAATGGTACATTATTGTCGAGGCCTGAAATGAAGCAATTGGCGGCCGAGTAATATTTCCCAACTTTTGTTCCTCACTTCCGAAGTGATTTTAAAAGGACGAGGCACCAGCCGATCCTTTTTTAACTAACGAGGCCGTTAATTGCTATTTTGGCCGAGACTTGTATAGTACTTTTCTCTTATTTGCGAGGAAACAATACACAAATTAATTCAACAGTGTCTAACTTTCATTCGCGCCAATTCGACCGCGCGCGGTTCTTGTTCTATTTTCAAACTTTTGAGAAAAAATGGGCATTCAGCCTTTATAATGATTAATGTGTTATACCTAAAAACACCTAATTCATGTATGTACGTACTTAAAAACCTCGCTAGCATAATTTAAAAAATAAAAACTGTCCAGCAATTTCTATTATTGTCGTGATGGATATTGCTGGCGTGTTATTTCGTTGCGTACGGAAAAGAGCCGATTAATGTATTCCTTTTTTTAAATAATTAACCAATTTCCGAGCAAGTGGGAGAAAAGAATATTATCTTTTATTTTTTTGTAAGTACTTAAAACACAATGCAGAGCACCAGGAACAACAGCAGGTTGTACAGTCGACTGCATGACAGTGGTAACACTTTAATTCTAAAACCGCCCTTACTGCTTACGAAATAAAGATGCTGCTAATGTCAAAGTGTTACCACCGACGTGCGGTCGACCGTACAATCAAGTCTTGAGATTTAATGACAGATTTCCGGCCCCTAAACTAGGTAGGTAGATCTACCTCTGTGAGTAGGACAAATTTCTGTAAATATATGAAAATATGTCTATTTTTATTTACTCAAAAATGCATGTAATGTGGTCATTATTTTGACAACCTTGTTTGAGCAAAGACGATCTTGCCGTTCTGTTTCAAGGAGCGGCCGGCAAAGTTTTGCTGGTCGCTCTAACAGGCCGGCAAAACATTTCTGGCCGCTATTGTGACGTTTCAACGTTTTAAAAAATCAAATGCAAAAAGATTTTATTTAAAACACAGCTGTTTGTATTTATAGAGATAGGTACTTTTTGTACGGAATAAAATCTTTTTGATTTTATTCCATATTTGGCTTTATAGTTCCAACTACCATTGGTAAAAAAAAAAAAAACAAAGAAGTAACAAAAGTGCGGTTCAGTCAGCGAAAATTTTATTTTTATTTAGTGACTCTTTTGCTAAAAATGAGCTCTCAAAGCGAAAATTCTTCCGATTCAATGTGTTTAACACGGCCAGACATTAAAGATGAAGCTAAATTTGTGGTTGAAAATTTAATACCGCGAAATTCAAAGGAAAAATATAAGCTTGCATATGAAAAATTTGTGCAGTGGAAAATGAAGTAATAAATGAAGAAATAATACAGCAGTCAAACACCGCATTAAAATTATCGCAAAATATTAGTAATATCAAACCGGGAAAGTCGGTGTTGAATTTTAGAAACTGTACTTTTCATAATTGTCATTTTAATTAAATTTCTAGTTAATTAATATATATTTTATTTAAATTACTTGCTGGTTTTATTTAGATTAGGTACTTGCATTTTTGAGTGAAGCACTATACAAGCCTTGGCCCACTATGACTGCTTCGCTGGTCACGCTATGATTGCCTCGAGCTAGCCTAGCTACGCTCTAGGCCTTCCAGCTTGGCCATCATTGCAGCCCTTGCTGTCCTCGCTGTAAAGGCCTCGACCTACGGCCTCGGCCTTTATCTCAGCTCGTCCATAAAGTGCTGCACGCTGACCGCGCTGTGTCGGCCTAGAGCTGCGCTACGCTGCGCTGTCGGCCATCATCAGCGCGACCAGCAAAGTAGTCATTATAGACCGCGGCAGTAATGTACTATTATCACAAACCAGTAAGCCTCTAGACGCCTATTAGCCGGATACCCCCGGTCACAAAGCTTATGCAGTAGCACTGCATATCTTACGCCCAGCCACCAATCGGGACGTCACTCCTTCAGCGAGCGGCACCAATCATATCACCGAACATTTGAGCCGACCAATCATAACGCGCCGTCCGCCCCCCGGTCCCCGCCAACATTTTACGACTGTGTTCTCATGTAAAACTTTGTTTATGTGGTGTCTTGAGGCTTACTGGTCTGTGACTATTATAATGCGCTGAATTAGCTGTTCTGACGTTTCAGCGTCAATCTTCTTCTTTTAGTTTGAGGATTAGACGTAGGTATAGGTGCTCCAGATCGCGGCTCGCGAACCCTGTGGGTGGAATAGTAGGTACTCCTTTGCCATTTTGTATTCCTTTTTCTGTTTTCATTCGCTAGTTCTACGCACTCCATCTGTCTTATTCTTTTGGTCTGAGGTCTCATAGTAAAAGATTTGCAAAATGATGAGCCCTTGAAGTTTTATGTTAATTAAAAATAATGGTGTAGATAATTATTATATTTTCCTGACGCTTTAAAAGCTATTCTAAGTAACTACTATATCTAAAACATTTCTATAACAAAGTCAACAAGATTAAATAAAACAATTTAAGAGGCTTACGTGAAACAACAAAGTTAAAATTAGGATCAAGATAGTGTCAACTTAGACTAAATCAAATATAAAACTTGTAATCTCTCAATTACCGTTAAAGCCTAAAGAACTAAAGTTAGCTAAACATTTAATAAATATGTCTACAAACCTAAATGATTCCATTTTCTATTAAAATCTTTGATAAGCCTGTAATCCATTCTGAAGCGGTTTTGCACGTTAACTGCGGGCTGTTTACTTTTAACCGATTTTAACTTTGTATTTATGTTTTGTTGGTATTAGGTAAATCAAACTTCATTATGTTGTTGACCGGATTAGGAATACAATCCGTTCCAGGACAAAAATAACTGATGTCACTCGGAAAGCTGCCATGCTGAAGTGGAACTGGGCTGGATACATCTGCCGCATGCCAGACGACCAATGGGCCAAACGTACGACCCAATGGGCCCCCACAAATGGCAAACGTCTACGCGGCGGGCCCAGACGGAGATGGCGGGATAAACTGGACTACTTTCAAAAAGACTGGTCCTTATTAGGCACAGACAGAGAGAGGTGGAAGGAGAGTAGGGAGGCCTTTGCACTGTAGTGGGACTGTACAGGCTCTTAATAATAAAAAGCCCGCAACTTAGGCGTATTTCCTCAGAAATGGGAGAGATTCAAATCTCAACAAAATACTTAATAATAATGTTTTAAAAGCGGAAAATGTTAAGGATTTTATAAATTTATATAAAAAAACTAGCTTTTACCCGCGGCTCCGCTCGCGTTAAATTCTGCTAACCCACGTCAGTCCAGTCCAGTCCAGTCCATTCCAGTCCAGTCCACTGTCCCACTGTCCCGCTGTCCCGCTGCCCCGCTGCCCTGCTGCCCCACTGCCCCACTGCCCCACTATCCCACTGCCCCACTGCCCCGCTGCCCCACTGCCCCGCTGCCCCACAGCCCCGCTGTCCCGCTGCCCCACTGCCACGTTGCCCAGCTGCCCCGCTGCCCCACTGCCCCGCTGCCACACAGCCCCGATGCCCCACTGCCCCGCTACACCACTGCCCCACTGACCCGCTGCCCCACTAATCCGCTGCCCCACTGCACAGCTGCCCCGCTGCCCCACTGCCCCGCTACCCCAATGCCCCACTATACCACTGCCCCACTGTCCCCCACTGCCCCAATGCCCCGCTGCCCCGCTACCCCACAGCCCCGCTACCCCGCTGCCCCTCTGCCCCGCTGCCCCACTGCCCCGCTGCTCCGATACCCCACTGCCCGACTGCCCCACTATCCCGCTGCCCCGCTACCCCACTGCCCCGCTACCCCACTGCCCCGCTGCCCCACTGCCCGAATATCCCACGGGCCCACTGCCCCGCTGCCCCGGTAACCCACTGCCCCGCTGCCCCACAGCCCCGCTGCCACGCCGCCCCGCTGCCCCGGTAACCCACTGCCCCGCTGCCCCACTGCCCCGATGCCCCGCCGCCCCGCTGCCCCGGTAACCCACTGCACCGCTGCCCCACTGCCCCGCTGCCCCGCTACCACACTGCCCCACTGCCCCGCTGCCCCACTATCCCACTGCCCCACTGGCCCACTGCCCCGCTGCCCCACTACCCCACTGCCCCACTGTCCCACCGTCCCACTGCCACTGTCCTACTGTTCCACTGTCCCACTGTCCCACTGTCCCACTATCTCACTCTATCACTATCGTCCCGTCGCATGTCCCATGTCCCATCCTATGTCCAGTCCCATGTGCCGTCCCACTGTCCTGTCCCATGTCCCGTCTCATGTCCCGTCCCATTTCCCGCCCCATGTTCCGTTCCCTGTCCCGTCCACTGTCCCGTCCCCTGTCCCGTCCCCAGTCCCATCCCCAGTCCCATCCCCAGTCCCATCCCCTGTCCACTCCACTCCACTCCACTCCATCGTACATTACTATCCGCTCGTGCAAATGCATAGAAGCTTCGATCTGTCGGGTGAGTACGCAACCCACGATTTTTTTTTTTTCTTTTTTTCTTTCTTTCTTTCTTTCTCAAAACCCATACCAGTTTTTAAGTCAGATCATCAGCTTTCAAACAAAAAAAAAACATCAAAATCGGTCCAGTAGTTTTAGCGTGATGCTGGAACAAACAAACAAACAGACGTTAACAATTTTATAATAGTTAAGATTATAATAGTTAAGAAGATAAGATAATATACTTGAAGAAGAAGGTAATTTAAAATTGTAGACTGAAAATAGTATTTTTTTAGTTACACCAAGATAACTTTATGCTTATTCGTATATTAAGATGGATACAATATAACAACGTTTAGGAACTTCTAAATTTTATTGCTTTTCATACAAAAAATTAGAGAAATCGCAATTTAGAGGTAGCTTCCGGTCCTTGTCTGTAAGTCGAAAGATTCTGATTTTCGGTTGGCTCAAAAGACTGCATTTCCAAGATGGCACCACCCACATACGACAGGATTTTTTTTTCTACTCTGTACAATTCGGCCCGACGAAAAAGTTTTTAATGCAATATCTTTAGCAGCCGTATTTTCTCTATGGAGGCGCGCGCTAGAGCGCATGCGTGCGAATGACAGCTGGATATGAGCGCCGTATTCACCTTAATGTATGCAAAATGTTGTAGAAAAATATAATTAAAAATCACCGGTTCCCGTCATCGTAGCGAGGTAAAATACATACCAGTTTTTAAGTCAAATCATAAGTTTTTAGTCACAAACCCTTTCAACAAAATCGGTCTAGTAGTTTTATAGTGATGCTGGAACAAACAAACAAACAAACAAACAGACAACTGACATTTAAAAATTTTATAATAGTAGTAGATACGTTAAAATTTTTGTTTAAGCAATATGTTTTTGACGTTTGCTATCCTAGAATCGAATCCAGGCAGCAACTAGCAAAAACAGTACTACATGTCTGCGACGAGAATGCCATTTTCGCTTCCCGTTCCCTCGTATCGCACCTCAAGCCAGGCCCGGCTAGTACCAATACTGACCAATAGCAACGCTGTGAAGTACCTTATGACGTGTTTTTTTAACGGTCGACCGCGGCATTCTCGTAGCAGACAAGTAGTACCTACAATCAAAAAGTACAACACAACGGCATAAGTATAAAAGTTGCTTTTTTTCAACCGAAAAGTTAGATAAGCGTTGCACTGTCGACAGAGGGATCTTTTGTGTTGCATCGTTACGTTCATTGCATATTCATGACGCGTGTTTTGTACAACAAAATGGCTGCCGTAGTTATTGTACGCGATTTGTGATTCGTTAGCGATAGCTTGGCTTTTTGTTTTTTTTTGGTAGGCTGTGATACTAGAAGTAAATGTGGGCTGATTTTTGTCGCATGTGATGTATAACTTCCAGCCAAAATAAAACCTTTTTGAGTGGTTTTTCAGGAGGTGTGACGACAGTAAAAACAAACGCCTGTTGTTAGATTGGATTCGATACAAGTGATTGCAGTACTCAGCATTAAATATAACACAGAAAGAGATCATTTTTAGGGTTCCGTACCCGAAGGGTGACAAACGGGACCCTATTACTCTCGCTACACTGTCCGTCCGTCCGTCCGTCTGTCTGTCACAGGGCTGTATCTTTTGAACGGTAATAGGTAACCGGTTGAAATTTTCTCAGAAATTGTGTATGAGGTGTATCACAACAAATACTAAAAACAAAAAAAAGTCTAAAATCAAAGGGGGTCCCCATACAAGAAACCAAAAAAAAACATGCATTTTTTTTCAACCTTTTTGTTCCTGCTCTATCTACAAAACGGTATAATATACCCGCTTCAAACTTAGTCAGATTATAGTGGATACTATGTAGTTTAGCAACAAATACAAAAAATAAGACAAACATAGACATATGTGGTGGTAACTGCGTAAGAAAGACATGCAAAAATTCATATTTCGCGCACTGTACGTTGATGTCTTTTGATAAACTCTCGTAAATTAAATCAGTTTTTATGGGGTATCAGGTCGTTGAGAGACACGGAACCCTTACTGCGCGAGTCCGACTCGCACTTGGCCGGTTTTTTTTATTTTTGTCTCTGTCACATAGGTATGAGTGACGCTAGCTATCCAATTATCTCTTTCTAAAGCTCGTGCATGGTATTGTACTTGTGGTAAATAAGAAATGACTACTGAATGCTGCTGAAGTATTGTTCGCCATAATTTAAATAAATAAGGATTACTTATAACAATTTTTTTTTTTTTTTTTTGTTATAGTATGGCGAACTGATCTTAAGGCCCATCTAATGTTAAGTTGTTACCTAAATTGTACCGCAAATCGGTTCGCCAAACCGAGACATGAAGATGGAAAGTCTCATGTGATTGTAATTTCACCGGCACCTTCAGACCGAAATTCAGCAATGCAAGCATCACTATTTGGCGGAGAAGTAGATACGGTGGTAGTACTTCCCCGGACGAGCTCTTTCACAAAGGAGCTCTATTACTACTCGGATCATTATTCACCTTATTCACCACCAATGTTATTCACACACTTTATTGTCCTAAGTAAACCAATGCCGCACAAAAACCTAATAACTAACCTAAATCTAATTGAATCTATAAAAAAATCAATAACCGACAAAGCACTGAACGTTTTTGCTGAAGTATGTCCGGTAGACAGTAGACGTTTAAATAAACCTTATTGTTTCCTTTTAATTAAACTTGAGCGCCATCGCTGAGCGCCATCTTTGTTTTCATATTTCCACATACCTGAAACAATAGAAAAGAAATAAGTATACTTAAAGAAATAAGTTTACTTTACTATGTCATAGGGTAGTAAATTACATTTCGATGGTGATGGGAATAGCAATAGGTATCTGTTTTACTTCAATGGCTAAAAACAAAGAGTAATTCGCACTAGGCGATTCATCCAGTAAGCAAGACGCCAAGACCTGTAATTATTCCCGTAGAAAAATCAGCAAGAAGTCATACTAGACCATTTTTCTGAAGAGTAAACCAAACAAAGGTCCTTGTTATTACGTGCCTTCTTACATTCTTTTTGACGAAAACAGCAAAAAGAGGTGGATTTTTGGCATACTTATTCTATTCGATAGAAAGATCTACAGAAATTTCCATTACTGATCTAAATATCGCGATACTGAGCCATTTGCCCAGATCATGTGATACAGAGCCCATGTCACGAGCGCAAGAAAATATAATCGTCTTTTGATTTTAAGTTAATGATGTTTTTTTATTCCTTTCATATTTCAATTTTATTATGTTGGTAAAAGTCTGAAGTTTTATTACATTTTGTGTCTTAGACGCAATAAATGAAAATTATACAAAATTTGTGACTACAATATAAATAATACTATTATAATTCCACTATCAAAATTTAGAAAAAAACATATCTTTTATTATGATCCACGGCGCCAAAAAGTAGCTTAAAACGCAGATTTCTTGTGTTTTTTGTAATACGGCTCTTAAGAACTTCAGTACACATGCAGTTGCACAAAACAGAGTGAGTGGCAGCAGGCGAATTCATTTACCGTCAGCAAGACCTGTAAATCTTCTTGGCGGGGCACTGCTGTCGTCGTCACTTACCGCACTGAGGTACGGGCTACGAGAGCAGCGGGCAAGTGGATACTGTGACGACTCACGTTTAGTTTAAACAAAAGTGACTATACAACGTGTTATTGAAATACCTGAAAAACTCTTAAGGGGTCATTGAACTCATCAGTATGAACAACTTTTACTATGCGAGCAACCCTGAAATCGCGAAAATATATCAGCTGATTTCTACATTTTGTCGATTGATTTGAACACAAATGTAGGGATCAGCTGATTTTTTAACTTTATCTAACACGCCATAGAAGTCTCCAGTTTGGTGGCAGTAGGTGGCAGGATGGAAAAATCAATAAGCAAAAGTACTTTATTTCAATGCTCTGTTTTTGATAACAATTCCATAATAACTTCTTAGGTTTTCGCGATCACTACACATTATAATAAAACAAAGTTTAACCGGATTAAATCGCGTATATTATTTAAATTGGTTTCCCTGACGTTTCGAAAGCTTTGCAGCATTTCATTGCATTGCATTCCATTTTAAGATATTTTTGTTATAGTTAAAGAACAATGTCCATTCTCGATACATGCGTTGACCCGTCACTCAATTTTTAATTTTGCTGGGTTCTTCCAATTATTGGTTTTGTATTAGTACCATTCATGTCTACTACAAACAATGATCTTATTCTTTTTTTTTTCAGGGAAGCCGAGGAAAGTCGTTATAATAAAATATTTTTTTGAGGTTAAGTATGAAACAAATCTAGGTAGGTTATGTCGGGGTTACACCTTCGCATATTTTATGAATATTATGCTAGGGCCACACTTGCATATATCGTAAGGAACATTCTTGAAAAAGAAATCATGACTCGACCAAAGAGAATATAATCACTAGGTACGTTATAGACGCAACTACAAGCTAGCGATGGGAGATTATCTCTAAATTAATAATGTTTCATTTTGATAATTTATTGGGTGCGTTCAGTTATGTCACCTGATGACACACGGAACGTACTTTGAACGTTCAGTTACTCAGCTGATCGCATAGAAATAATGAGTATCAGAAATTGATATTTTCAAAATTCAATTTAATTTTTTCTAGGCTTCTATTTAAAATTCTACTAAGTGTTTTGAAATCAACTCAAAATTAGCAATTTTTTAAGATATATCATATCAGTAGAACCGCCAATTGCCTAGCAGGTCAAAACTGGACATAGTTCTTTAGTTTAAATTATTTTTTATAAATATAGTACTGATAAATGGTTTAAATTTTGCCATGTAGTCTGGAGTTATTGTTGGCAAAGACGTCCAGAATGAAGTAGGAGAAAATACAATTAACAACGGATTATCGCTTTCATTTAATGGGTGTGTGAATTTGATTGACTATCCAACAATGTGTCATGACATGACCTAAACACGAAATGTAATAAATACATTTTACGAATTTTATAAATAAATTATAATAAAACAGAGGTTTTATGTTCACAATCTTCAGTTACACAATTTATTAAATCTTCTAAACTATAATAAAACTGTAAAGGTCGAAAAGTCTGTACATTGAGTTTTTTTTCGCGAAAACCGGCTAGGGGGACTAGAAATAAGCTATAGAACACGAATCAATCGTTTAAAAAATTTATGTCTGTCTGTCTGTCTGTCTGTTTGTTACCTCATCACGTGAAAACGGCTCAACGGTTCGTAATGAAACTTAGCAATTGTATTGGTATTAGTCTAACTTAAAATATAGGGTATGTTTTATCTGAATCGGTTGAGTAGATCCAGCGATACAGCTTGACCCCTCTATTGTATTAAATTGCATACAAAGTAGAGGTCATGATTGTTGGTTAGATGCAGGTTGCAGGTTCCTAAAAATACAACTGGATTCTATTAGTATTATAGAAAATATAGAATAACATAACATAGCCCATCACTGTCCCGCTGCTGGGCATGGCCCTCTTCTTGGAATAAGAAGAGTTAAGGAACTGGATATTGTTAGTGTAATAGATTATCATAACATAATCAGCTCATTACCTACTGCCCCACTGCTGGGCACGGACCTCTTCTCGGAACGAGAAGAGTTAAGAAACTAGAAAATATAGAATAACATAACGTAGTCAACCCATTACTGTCCCACTACTGGGTATGGCCCTCTTCTCTAAATGAGAAGAGTTAATGAACTGGATATTATTAGTATTCTAGAATAACATAACATTACCAGCCCATTACAGTCCCACTGCTGGACACGGGCCTCTTCTCAGCATAAGAAGAGATTAGTGTTATAGAATAACATAATCAGCCCAATTACTTCCCACTGCTGGGCACGAGCGTCTTCTCAGAATGAGGGAGGTTAGGGCTAATTCCATGAAATTCCATCTCCTTAGCCGGTTGGTTGTAAAAACAAAATATAGTATGGTCGGTAAATAGTGTAATCGTCTGTGTAGGCGCTTATATGTATATATTTGAAGATATTGTGTTCATAATTATGACACGATGTTATTTTCCGACATCCACGCGGACGGAGTCGCGGGCACAGCTAGTCTGCCATAATAACATACACAAACCAAAATAAATTAAATTAATGTTACCAGGGCAAATGTTTGTTGTTGGTTAGAATTGAAATATTTGTGATCATTTCTTTGTAACGCTAAACGCGGTTAGAAATATTTTTATATTCAATGTTAGCAGCTTTATGATAAGCTATTTGCTATCAACATTCTGGCCCCCGAGATACAGGCTAACCAAGTTTGGGGATCGACGTTCATCTGAATTGTAACAAATTACTTATTTTTGGAAATAAACGATTATTATACATATCTACTTTTTTCAAAGTAGTTCATCATAACTTAAAATTATACTTTGCTTTCAATGTTCTCTTGCTTCACGGCCCCATCCAAATTGTTTATATCCTTGCTGCTGCGAGTTCTTGCGATCCAAAATTTATGTTCGCTGACAGTTTCTATTTCAACGTCCTAAGAACTAAAATCGCTTGTCACCTGCAAGACTGCAGCTTTGTTTACTAATGTCTGCACTGAATTAGCGCAGAGTTCAGTTCGCGAATTTCTGAGTGGTTATTCATGAATGTAGCAGTAAGCGGAAAAGCGTGGTTAATCGTGGGGAACGCACCAAATAATGAGAAAAGTTTCTGCCCATTATTAATGCTTATAAGTGCTTTAACATTGTACATTTCGAGCGGAGTGATTTACAAAATTCTGATGATGCTTGAATGTTGCATATTTATAAAGTTTGTTGTGTTACTAAGTTTTTGGAGGGTTTGTAATTTGGTATTGTTGCAGGAAGGTGTGATTTACAACATTATACTGATCGCGATAGTTATGTTTTTATAATAAAACATGTTTAAGCGGATTCATTATCATCATCATTTCAGCCGAAAGACGTCCACCGCTGGACAAAGGCTTCCCCCAAGCATCGCCACAAAGACCGGTCCTACGTTTCCTGCATCCAGCGAATTCCCGCGACCTCCACCAGATCGTCGGGCCATCACTGGGAGGCCTACCCACGCTGCGCCTTCCAGTACGCGGTCGCCACTCCAGAACTTTTTGGCTCCATCGGCCATCCGATTTTTTTTCTGAAACCTTGAAGTTTGTCGTGAAATACGTCCAAATCGTGTGTACTCATTGATGATTCTATGGAAGGGTTACCAAAAAAGGAAGTGTTACATACTTTTAATGCAAACCAGTGACTTTTCAATCACTAACTTCAAAAACTACATAACAGTATAACCCAAATCAGCTTCCGACATCAACATCTATAATAATTGCAAAGATTTAACCACAAACTTTTGGGTAGGATCATCTGATTACTAGTTGAACCACGTCTCCTTTCTCCTTTATCTAATCACAGCCGGCCCTTAATTGAAACTTATTTAATAAAATCAGTTTAACGACAAAGGTCTAGGACACAGAAATAGATAAAATGGAAAAGTGCGCAGGGCATGCGTACCAATACCAACACTCTGCACCATAATGCAGGGCATTTTAAAGTCTTTTTCAGTACGCCATATGACTTGTATCGGTAAATACTGTAACAAAAACCTGCTTCTAACTGCAGAAACAAAAGCTGTAAAGTACATTTGATTAAAGTTTTTTTTTTTTTAATTTATGACGTCTATATGTAAGGCGTAGTTTGTTCGAAAGTTGCCACGCGTGAATCACAAGTCAAATTGTGATTACAACCATTCTATTTCTATCTATTTCTGTGGTCTAGGATTTAAGAAACTCGTCCGGGGAAGTGACTGCCTCATTGGTCTAGTGGTCGCAAGCGCGACTGCTGAGCGTGGGGTCCTGGGTTCGATTCCCGGGTCGGGCAAAGTGTTATTGGGTTTTTTCATTAGGAAATTCTCAGTAGCAGCCCGGAGTATGGATTTGTGCCTGTTTAGTGGCAATAGGCTCGCCCCCTATTACATGGGACTATAACATAACTGGCGAAATGTGGGTGTACCATACACCTCTGCCTACCCCTTCGGGGAAATACAGGCGTGATGTTATGTTATGTCCGGGGAAGTACAATCACCGTACCTACTTCTGCCGCCAAACAGTGATTGATTATACAAATACAAATACAAATCATTTATTCTGCAAATTGGATGTTAAAAATCACTTTTACAAGTCGGTTAATTATAAAAACTAGATGACATCGGCATTTCCTATATGACTACCTCTGAGAAGAAACACCGAAACAAACTCAGGGATCATAGTCTCTTTTAAAGTCCAGACAACAAGACACGACAAGTTTGTTGTGTTATATAATAAATATGCATGGTTAAATGTATATAAACCAAATTGTCAAATTAAAGTATATAAATAAAATGTCACAACGGTGTATAAATCATGTCAAAAAAACGGTATAATCCAATGTCAATAAAAACTGTACAAAATAAAAGATGACATAAACGTAAACCTAGATATAAAAAAAGACAATATTGCCTGTATCTAGCGAGCAGATCAGTCCCAAGCTTTTTTATCATCAAGATAATCAGAAATTTTATAGTATCCTTTATTGCAAAGTTTAATTTTAATAAAAGCTTTAAATCTCTTAAGGGATAAATTACGGACCTCAATGGGAAGTTTGTTGTAAAAACGTATACATTGACCCATGAACGAGTTGCTTACTCTGTGGAGACGAGTAGGATGTACAGCAAGGTTGTGTTTGTACCTTGTGTTAAAACTGTGAACATCGGACATTTTAACAAAATCTGAAATATTTTTCTGCACATACAATAAATTTTCATAAATATATTGAGAAGCTACAGTCAGAATACCATACTCTCTGAATTTTTCTCTGAGAGAAACCCTTGGACCCAATTTGTAAATGGCTCGAACAGCCCTTTTCTGTAAAACAAAGATGGTGTTAATGTCTGCACAGTTACCCCAGAGGAGAATCCCATAAGTCATTACACTATGAAAATAACTAAAATAGACTATTCTGGCTGTATCCACATCAGTAATGTTCCGAATTTTCTTAACAGCATAGGCTGCAGAACTAAGTCTACTTGACAACTTGTCGATATGTGGGCCCCACTGCAACTTGGCGTCTATAGTTATGCCAAGGAAAATAGTTGACTCAACAGGGTCCAGCTCTATCCCATTCACTTGTACATTGGTCTGTACCTGAATGACATTAGGCGTTGAAAATTTTATAAATTTAGTTTTCTTCTCATTAAGGAGAAGATTATTTACAGTGAACCAATGGACAAGTTTGGAGAGTGTATTGTTTACTTCGTCGAAATTAAGTAATTGTCGCTTGATTTTAAAAATAAGTGACGTATCATCCGCAAACAACACAATTTCATGATTATCTCTTACGTAATAAGGCAAGTCATTAATATAAATAAGGAACAAAAAAGGACCGAGAATTGAACCCTGCGGAACACCCATGGTGACCGCAGAACCTGGAGATCTCTTACCATTAACATCAACCCTCTGAATTCTGTTATTTAAGTAAGAAGTCAGAAGGTCGAGAGCCTTGTCCCTTATTCCATAGTGGTGCAATTTCCTTATGAGTGTATCGTGATGTACGCAATCGAAGGCCTTAGACAAGTCACAGAATATACCGATAGCATCCTGAGAGTTCTCCCAGGCCTCGAATATGTTTTTCAGCAATTCCACGCCCGCATCTGTAGTTGTTGATTGCTGTGTTCCGGTGCGAAGGGTACGGGTGCCGGGGAAATTACAATCACATGAGACTTTCCATCTTCATGTCTCAGTTTGGCGAACAGACTTACAGTACCTACCTACCATTTAGGCAACAGCCTGGGTGGTATTGCACTTGTTATGGGCAAAGGTAACCGCTTAACATCAGGTGGGCCTTTAGCTCGTTTCGCCATCGTTTAATATAAAAACCGGCCAAGAGGATGTCAGGCCATGCTTAGTATAGGGTTCCGTAGGTAGGTGTAATTACAAACGAATCATATAGTACTATTTTTCTCTAAGGTCAATGATCTTTTAACTAGGACGTCTTAAGTATTATGCAGTTTTCTCTCAATTATTCGAAGATTTATATACCTACACATTATGCTTGAAATAATTTTCAAAAAGAGTTTTTACTACGGTCTATCAACGTGGAAGATTATAAGTTTCTACGTTGCATAGTTTAGAAATGGCAGGGGGAGGTACACATTGCAAGCCATTTTGGCGGGCTGTATTTCGCAGATGGTACACCTGATAAAAAAGTGATGTCTGAAACATTACCTTCATTTTAGTAGACCTATTCACAGATAATATAATACTATACTAGTAACCTATTCAATGATATCCAGTGGTGCAGTGAAAAAATATTTATCATCCTCATTTCACATGTATGGGCGCCACCCCTAAAATACATAATTACGATATTTTTATTCTTTTAAGCTTGAGATTTGCATCTAAACTATTTTTGAACAAAATTACATGTACTTACGTTTGTAACTGTAGGAGTTATTAAGCTGTAAAGGATTAGGACAGACGAACAGACGGACGGACATGACGAAACTATAAGGGTTCCATGGAACTACGGAACCCTAAAAAACAACTTGCGAGAGGAGACTACGGCCGGTTTCTGATTTGAGAAAACTCAGTTAAGTGGTACTTAAGTGTGGTTTGAGTATGGGTTTAACGAAATTCTGTTTCTGATCTGAGTATTTCTCAAAGTTAAGCATTCAAGGATAAGTTTTCTCAAATTCCCATTAAATTTTGACATTACGTCCGCTTAACTAGAAAATTGCGTTTCACATCACCTACTTACGGAGTACTTAGGTATCATTTGAGTATGGTTTTAAGGAAAAATCTGAGCATTTCTCAAAGATAAGCATTCAACCGTCAATATTTTTAAAATTTAAATTTCGTTCGCTTAAATCAAAATTTGCATTTCACAACACGTTACCTACGCTCAAATACATACTTAAATCTGATTTGAGCGGAAGAAATTTAAGTATCCGAATTTGGCTACTTAAACTCCACTCAATATATTTTGGAGGCAAATAATAGGGGTTTTTTCGTTTCCCTGCAATTTTATTATGGTTATCATCTAGCACATTCTACGACCTTCCCTATATATTCGATCCATCTTTGATGCCATACTGCGTTCAGTTTCCTAATGGAAATCGTTTCAGGTCTACTTGCTAATTTTATTCTTAAACAAAGATGATGAACTTATCATCTTTACTCCCAAAGTTTACCCACTGAGCAAACCCCTAACTGAAAAGCTATTCTTTCCATAGCTCCTTGAGTAACTCAAGCTCTTTTATGAGGAAACCCTAGAGAACCTAAAGAACCCAAGTCTTCCACCTCAGCCTCCTTAAATTGCAATCAGGGCAGGAGAAAGATGATGATAATGAATAAAAAACACACATTCTGTGAAAGATTGTCTTTATTTTTATTTCCACAAAATCACTGTCTTAAATGTACATACTTGTGTTATTCTAAATAAAACATAGGACTATAAATAATAAGTAGGTTCTACAATTTACAAAATGGTAAAAACATAGGATTTATAATAGATACGTAAAAGCGACACTCTCCTACAATGTAATCACTAGAGACTAGTCAGGCGGCGGGACACCCCGAGTCCGCCACCCGCAGGCCACCTGGGCACCTGGTGTCTGGAGGCCATCGCCTCTCGAACTCTCTTCGTCGCCTCCTTATTGAGCATCACCTCCTTGCAGAAGGACACGACGCCTTCCCAAGCGCTCTCACTCCCGACCATAGACAAAACCACAGTCGGAAGCGACAGATCGCTGCCGCTTACTGCAGTGATGAGGTCATGGCGCTGCGTGACCCAAGCTGGGCACTCTTCCAGTGTGTGCCGCGCCGTGTCCTCTGGGAAGTTCCTTAGTGATGACACTTGGGCGTCGGCTCCCGGCCTATGCGACACAGATACTTCCCGACGCAACCATGCCCCGAGAGAATCTGGGTCAGCCAGTAGGTGAGGGCATCATAGCACCCCTCCAGCCACTCCTCCATAGTTTTAACCATACTGTTTATACCAATTGGATTGGTAGCCAGCATGATTAAGGCTAGGACTAGTTATATCCAAATACAACTGGCTTTATTTTCAATAATAGAGTGGGCAAACAAGCAGGTGGGTAACCGGGCGGAGTGGTGAGTGATCACCGCCACCCATGGACATCGGTGACACCAGGGGAAGGCCAGCTGACAGTCGCCACGTCGTCGATGCGTTGGGTGTAGCCGCACTTCGGTTTTAGTCGTAAAGTCGTAACGTATCAATTAATTTGAACAACTTTACAAAATTTTGATCATTATAACATAAATAACATTGCTTCAAGTTCATACACTGTTGTAACCCAATGGTTATTAACTTTCAATATCACTGGCACTATAACAAATTCTTTCTTAATCCTTGATTACACTTAGGTCTACGCCTTGGTAGTCTGCTTGGCTGGAGAGGTCAGACATTGATTTATATCATGATGCGAGTGATGACTTCACGTCGTAGCTCAGACATCTGTATAGACAGCAGACTGGAGGATAATCGCTGATCTTTGTCGATGAAGTAATAAAAATGAGCAATGTATACTGCCCAGAGGCAGGTATATAATCAAAGACTGCTCAACAACGTACGGAATTCGCGTCGCATTTATAGCTGCAATAACATGGGATAACTTTCTCACATATCAACCAATGGTTGTAATTCTATTTTACAATAATTATTCCGTATTCCAATTTACTAGACTTTCGTAAGACGTTAATTTTTCATGTAATTAATCTTATATTGCTCGATTTCACACGTAGCTTATACTAGACGTAGATACTAAAGCGTAATTATTTCTACAGTACTCGTGGTACTGTAGAAATAATTTAATTTATATTATTTTAATTCAAATAAGTTCAACTATTCGTGCTAAAATTATAGAATTCTGCAGTTGAAATTTTTTTGATTTTTTGACGTTAGTGCAGTGTTGCCAATAATAATTTTTAGGAAGCTGTGTACATTTGGTAGAAAAGCCGTGTTTATATGGAAAAGATCAACGGTCGGCCGAAGCACCACAGAGTACTTTGCGTAGCACTGCCAAAAAAAAGGAGATACGTTTCAGCATCAACCAAATGGCGCTTTGTTTAAGTTTTTCGTGCATATTTAATTGTTCGTCATTTTTCTCTTTTTCTTTTTAATAAAAAACGTATTAACAACATTTCATTTTAAATGGGTAATCTAGCCGGGAAATACCTGTCCATAACACTCTCACTCACAATTACTTTGCAAAGTTGGAATTCGGATTTACAAGCAAAGATGAACACGCACTAGATACATTTGGATACATGGAGTGATATATTTATCGAAAACATGATTACCGTGACTGAAAGCCGTAGATTTTGCTACGGCCATAGGGTTACAGCCGTAGGCCGTAGATATTGTAGTTTTTTAGCCTGAAAACCGTAGAACACGGTAATTGCCGTAGCATTGGCAACACTGCGTTAGTGATTTTTTTCTCTGTTTGACGCAAAGGTTTGACGTAGCCAAACTGGCCAAGCACGAAACAAGGTCGGCGAGGTACATACCACAGAGTATATAATATACTACATTTAGTTCATACATTGTGCATTCAATTTATTTTATGAACACCTTTTTATAGAAATTTTCAATGGTTTTGGAATAATATTAATAAAAAAACGATGTATCGATTGCTATACTAACATGTAATTATTATTTTTTCAAATCGTTTTCGATTTGGGTGGGTTGAAACTATACGTAGTATTACATCCTCTTTGATTGAAACGTACATTGATGTTTTCCTGAACGTTGGTACTGCACCCAGGCAGAGTTTGAGAAATACTTAGTTGATGGACGATTGAGCAGAACAGTTTTTGGCGTGTGAAACACAAAATTAGTTAAGTATTGCTCAAAATTTGAGTGCCGCTTTGTTAAGTGTAGCTGGTATTCTCAAAACAGTCATTATAGTCCAGAATTGACCATACAACACCTTGTTGCAGTAGTGTTTTTTTTTCTAGTCGTTCTAACAAAGTTTTCTATTGGTTAGGTTTGAATAGGTAACGGTTCTTTATTAAATAAATGATAATTAAACCCGTCCGTGGTTTGGTCTATAGGTATATTTCTAAATGAATTTAACTATTAATAATTAATTTTTAATTTATGAATGAAATGTGACGTTGCTATGAGGGGCTCGTGGTTAAGTAGCAATAGCAACTGCGCGGGTTGTATGATCTGCGAGGTTAAGCTACAGTTGCCGCGGTCAGTCCGTGGATGGGTGACCATTTCGTTGCACATCGAGACCACACCGTGCGTTGCATCCTCCACTGTGCCCTCTGCTAACTTCAGAGGGACCCGCGGAGCATCGCCCCACTGGCCCAGATACGGCCCCGCTCGTGCTAGAATATTCACCACGGAAAATAAAGTACACCGAAAAAGAGTTATTTCCCGTGCCCGGGTTGCACCGGGTCATCAAACTGCTGTTCTTTCCAGACGTATGGAGAAGGACTAGCAGCTTTGGGTCGGGTGCTGGCCAAAAAACCTCCACGTGTGTTTGACGGTTGCCTGTCCCTCTGGAAACGTCTGGAGAATCCTTTCGAGGGATTAACTTTCAGGGGATCAATTTCAATTTCAATTTCAATGTTTTTTATTTTAAATAAACCTAATTACAGGCACTTTTGAAAGGTCAGGCTCTAGTTGCACGGTTCCAAATTGTGGGTCCTATGGAGAAGAACCGGCGAGAAACTCCATGGATAAACTCTTTTTAAAATAGGTTATTGTTTATTACATCAATTTGGGTCGTACGTAAGCATAATATAATAAGTGCTAACATATTCAAATAATGTGAGTATAATGTAGGTTAATGTCAGAAATAAACAAGAGTTTAAAAGTGAGTATATTGCCTTTAGAAATAAACGTAAAAAGAGTTGCCATAGTATGTAGAAGCTGACCTGTCCCGACAGACGGCACCCGTTCACGAGCACGACATGATCTTATTGCCCGAATATTCTGACACCGGAAGGGCCCGATGTGGGCACAGTGGGGCGTTGCTCCACGTGTCCCTCTGATGCTAGCAGAGGGCATAATGGAGGAGCAGGTGCGGGCCCGGTGTGCACTCACCCTGACACTGGGCAGGCAGCGGGGGACTGTTCTTCCCTGCCCTCGTCGATATCGTAACCCCAGGAGTGCCTGCTAAGTAGTGTCCTCGCGCCTCTTGGGACCGAGGGTCTTGGCTTTATCGCCCGGACGGCGAGGAAGAAAACCTCTATAAAAATTACAGGAGGTGGAGCTTGCGAGCAGAAGACTCGGGGTAGTCTGCTGCCCGACCAGCAGCTGCAGGCGTAGCATGACCACTGTAGACAAGCGTTTTTACTACGAAATAATAGACAAAATCTATCTATATACTATAATAAAATTGTAAAGGTCGAAAAGTCTGTACATTGAGTTTTTTTTCGCGAAAACCGGCTAGGGGGACTAGAAATAAGCAATAGAACACGAATCAATCGTTTAAAAAATGTATGTCTGTCTGTCTGTCTGACTGTCTGTTTGTTTGTTACCTCATCACGTGAAAACGGCTGAACGGATCGTAATGAAACTTAGCATTTATGTTGGTATTAGTCTAACTTAAAATGTAGGGTATGTTTTATCTGTATCGGTTGAGTAGATCCAGCGATACAGCTTGACCCCTCTATTGTATTAAGTTGCATACAAAGTAGAGGTCATGATTGTTGGGAGTTGCAGGTTCCTAAAAATACAACTGGATTCTATTAGTATTATAGAAAACTAGCTTTTACCCGCGGCTCCGCTCGCGTTAAATTCTGCTAACCCACGCCAGTCCAGTCCACTGTCTCACTGTCCCGCTGTCCCACTACCCCGCTGCCCCACTGCCCCGCAACCCCACTGCCCCGCTGCCCCGCTAGCCCACTACCCCACTGCCCCACTGTCCCACTGCCACTGTCCTACTGTCCCACTATCCCACTGTCCCACTATCTCACTATATCACTATCGTCCCGTCCCATGTCCCATGTCCTGTCCCATGTCCCATCCTATGTCCAGTCCCATGTGCCGTCCCACTGTCCTGTCCCATGTCCCGTCCCATTTCCCGTCCCCTGTTCCGTCCCCTGCCCCGTCCACTGTCCCGTCCCCAGTCCCGTCCCCTGTCCCGTCCCCAGTCCCATCCCCAGTCCCATCCCCTGTCCACTCCACTCCACTCCACTCCATCGTACATTACTATCCGCTCGTGCAAATGCATAGAAGCTTCGATCTGTCGGGTGAGTACGCAACCCACGAATTTTTTTTTTCTTTTTTTCTTTCTTTCTTTCTCAAAACCCATACCAGTTTTTAAGTCAGATCATCAGCTTTCAAACAAAAAAAAAACATCAAAATCGGTCCAGTAGTTTTAGCGTGATGCTGGAACAAACAAACAAACAGACGTTTACAATTTTATAATAGTTAAGATATAGAATAACATAACACAGCCCATCACTGTCCCGTAGCTGGGCATGGCCCTCTTCTTGGAATGAGAAGAGTTAAGGAACTGGATATTGTTAGTGTAATCGATTATCGTAACATCATCAGCTCGCTACCTACTGCCCCACTGCTGGGCACGGACCTCTTCTCGGAACGAGAAGTGTTAAGAAACTAGAAAATATAGAATAGCATAACGTAGTCAACCCATTACTGTCCCACTGCTGGGTATGGCCCGCTTCTCAAAATGAGAAGAGCTAATGAACTGGATATTATCAGTATTATCGAATAACATAACATTACCAGCCCATTACAGTCCCACTGCTGGACACGGGCCTCTTCTCAGCATAAGAAGAGATGGTTAGTGTTATAGAATAACTTAAAATAATCAGCCCAATTACTTCCCACTGCTGAGCACGAGCGTCTTCTCAGAATGAGGGCGTTTAGGGCTAATTCCATGAAATTCCATCACCTTAGCCGGTTGGTTGTAAAAACAAAATATAGTATGGTCGGTAAATAGTGAAATCGTCTGTGTAGGCGCTTATATGTATATATTTGAAGACATTGTGTTCATAATTATGACACGATGTTATTTTCCGACATCCACGCGGACGGAGTCGCGGGCACAGCTAGTGACAGATAAAGTTCTATACAATGTAGTTTTGTCGATTCTTCCGTAGATAAATCGGTTGTCTACAGTGGTCATGCTACGCCTGCTGGTGTAGCTGGCACAGCTAGCGTAGTTGGCACAGCTGGCGTAGTTGGCGCAGCTGGCGTAGCTGGTAAAGTCCCGTGAGGTGAGATTGCGTGCAGTGGTCCATGTGCGGCACCGAGGAGGGTGCGGCTGACGCTAGGCCGCACGGGTAAAAGGGGCTCGCATGCTTGTGGCGGGCCGGGACCTGTCGGGGGTGAATACTCACGGGTTCCCACGCCCCCGGCTAAGGTAGTTGAAAGAACATCGTGGTGGTTTTAGTCGCTAAAAGTCCGACACTGGCTCCGTCTACCCCGGGCGGTGTGCGTCCATGAGGATTTCCCCACGGAAAAAAAAATGAGCAGCTTTGAGTTTTTCGAAGGAAGTTCCTTAACGAGGCTTGCAGTAGGTGTGATTCTGGAGGAAATGTAACGTCACGTAAGATTTTTGTGATATGTGCAGGCATGTACGCACACCGCACGTTCTCTCTTTCTTTTTCTTTCTAGTATGTCTGTGTGTGTGCGTGAGGAATCGTTCCTGACCGAGGGTCCCCTGACCGCACAGGTTTTTTTTTAATTAGCAAATTCTCAGTAGCAGTCCGAAGTCTGGATCTGTGCTCGGTTAGTAGCAATAAGCTCGCCCCTATGGGACTGATAACATAACTAACAAAATGTGAGTGTACCTATTATAAACCTCGGACTACCCCTTCAGGGAAATACCTACAGGCGTGATATTATGAATGTATGTAAAATAGAATACCTCGTAAGAATGAAGTCAGTATTCTATGGTAAAACGAAAAGTTAATAACAAAACTTTTTGTTTGAATATTGTTATGCAACCTCTTTAGGTATTTTATGGAATCAATGCCACCTAGAAAAACGAGAAAAAACAAACCATACGTCGTCATGGTGATACATTTGTTGACTTCAAAAATATTGAAAAATTATGTAAATAAATCTATATGAAAATACTTGGAAAAAACCAATGTTTATGGAAAAAACTAAGAACCATTAGGTCATACATCCATGGAACCACACATGGTACAAACATAATATTGTTTTGATGAATGAAAAAACACTATGAGTCTGTCATTTTTATTTCCACATGTTTGTTGGAACAAAATTCACAGTTTAGAGATTTATGATAGATACCTTGAATGTCTTTGATCTGATAAGTAGGTATTTGAATAAATAAACTATGAACATTCGGTACTTATATAACATTAAACTGTTTTAACTTATGATTGTAACTTTTACTGACACTATCACTGGTTTTTCCCAATCCTTGGTAGACAATCCCAATCCTTGGTGTACTCGGGTCCACACCTACGTAGTCCAGATTGACAAACAGATGGGAAGATGCCCAAAGATAATATAAGCACTACCATCTGCCTAGCTGGAGAGATTTATTTGTCTATCACGATCGGCGCAGACTAGAAGAAACTGGTTCAATATTGGTTGATGTTTTAATAGGAATGAGATATTATCAGCATGTACTCCTCCGAAAGACAAACATGCTTGTACGGCCTGCAGATTGATTCTTCGCGTCTCATCTTCGCAGTTCACTAAATCTGTGACGGCATAATTACGTGGGACACTCAGAAAGTTTTGCGAAACTAAAAAAAATTGTTCTATACGTACATATATTTTTATCAAATCTTTTCAAAGTACTTTCCACCAGCCTCTATACAAAGATTCATGCGCCTAAACCAGTTTTCAAAACACTTTTTCCAGTCCGCCGCAGACACCTCGTTTACAGCCTGCTCGAACGCAGCCAGCGCATCTTCCGGCGACGAAAATTGTATCCCTTTGAGCAGATTTTTTATTTTTGGGAATAAAAAGAAGTCACACGGTGCTAGATCAGGGCTGTAAGGAGGGTGACCCAGGAGTTTGACTGGCGTGCTGTCCAGGAAGTCCCTCGTTTTGAGTGCGGTGTGCGCAGGTGCATTGTCGTGGTGGAGCAGTAGCCCGCGGAGCCCTGTGTTTGGTCGCTTGTTGCTTATAACAGAGAAAACTTCTGGCAAACATTTGGTAGTATACCATTCGGCATTAATGCTTCTTTGATCCCGTAAGGGAATTGATACCAAGTGGCCAGTCAAATTAAAAAAGCTAGCGATCAAAATCTTACCCCCGCTTCTAGATCGCTTCACTTTGGTAGGCGTTGGCTCATTTTGAAACACCCAAACAGTCGACTGGCGCTTGGTTTCTGGGTTGTATTGATAAATCCAGGACTCATCACCTGTAACGATGTCGTAAACACGCCGAGACGAGCCTGCTTCAAATTTGTTAAGCATATCACGGCACCATTCCACCCGGGCCTGCTTCTGAGCATCGGTGAGGTTGTGCGGCACCCAGCGTGATACTATCCTCCTCACGCGAAGATGGCTGTGTAGAATCTCGTGAACGCTTCCCGATCCAATCTTCAATATGTGCTGAATCTCCTGATATGTAATTCGCCTATTGTCTTGGATTAAAATTTTCACTGCTAGCACGTTTTCTTCGGTAACAGCCGTCAAAGGGCGACCGCTTCTTTCGTCATCCCCCAAAGTTGGTCGACCGCGCTTGAATTCGTTATACCAACGATACACGGTTGCCTTGGAAGGGCCTTCATCCATGAATGCCATTTGAAGTCTATCGTACGATTCATCCGGTTTCAGGCGACACTTGAAATCGTATAAAATCATAGCTCTAAAATGTTCCCGGCGCAGATCCATATTTCAGTGAGACACAATACTTTGAATTAACTCGCAAAAAATGTGGAGGGAAATTTTGAAATTGGAACTTACTTATTTTTACTTATAAATAATCATATTTTCGAAAAACATTATAACTGGCCAGTCTCCCATATATAAAAACTTTTTTTCGCAATACTTTCTGAGGGGCCTGGTATGTCCACTATCTCACATATTGAATCAACCAATGCAAGGTTGTAATCCAGTAATAATAAATTTATGTTATAATTCAACCAACGACCCCAACATAACGATTTTATTATTAATTAATAGTAAGTTCGTATTCCAGTCACTAGTTATAGGTAGCAGGTTAAGATTTAACGAAGTTATATCATTACTGGATTTCTCACACGTTTCTTGTGTGACAAGATACGAATACCTACTGCAGAAATAATTTCATTTCTATTGATGTATGTATTTAAATCAATAGAGGTACAAATGATACACTAAATTAAAATACCGTGGTTTTCTTTAAATTGTTGACGTAAATTGTTGACGTTGGGATTGGGAAGTGCAATCCATTCTAGGCATATCGTGCCGCTGCGTTCTAAAATTATACATCATACTTTGTTAAAAAAATAGTGATTATGATTATTTTTGTAGCATTTAATAATTATTTCGGCGTAATATTATTGAATTCTAAATGTCGATACTCTTTTCTTTAGACTTACATATGATTTAATTTATCGTTTCATATCCGGTTTCCGCACATGAATCGAAACGTAGAAATGTTTGTCTGAACGTTGGCACTAGACTTAAGTAGTTACTTAGTTAATGGAGGTTTGAGTGGAAAATTTTTCAACATGTGAAACACAAAATACTTAAATATTCGTTTTAAGTAAACTCAATTTTTGAGCGCCGCTTAGTTAAGTAAAGCTGAAATTCTCAAATTTGCTTGTAGATAGGCTCGCTCGATAGTCGATTTTGGTATTAAAAAAAATACCATATTCTAGCAAATAAATAATTTGAATTTTGTTCAGATTTACTTAAATTATCCCTAACTTAGCCTTTTTTAGGGTTCCGTAGTTCCTACACAAGGAACCCTTATAGTTTCGTCATGTCCGTCTATCTATACTGACATTCGGAGGTTAGACCAGTTGTCAGACTTTCAGGCTTCTGACTACCCGTAACGACTGCCATAGATATTCGTATGACAACCGGTACCAACAGCTTAACGTGCTCTCCGAGAAACGGAGTCTCGATGTGTAATGAAACGGTCACCCATCCACAGACTGACCGCGGCAAGTGCAGCTGAACCTTGCAAATATGACCCATACGATCTAAAATGTAGTTAATGTACTTAATCAGAAGCAAACTCGATTCAAATTAGACCCACCCCCCATACAGTCCAAAATGTAGTTAATGTACTTAATTACTCCCGACTGGTTCGAGTGCTGAACCAAATCGAGCTAATGTCAATTTCTAGAGAAATGCATTACGAATTAACACTATAGGTGCGACACGCTATGATGGCGATTTTGCCATTTGCTTGCTCATGGAGATCCGTAAATTTTGACAGCTAAGTATGAAGGAACAATTGCCGTACTTTATTGTCCATAGGCTTGTTCTGTGGTCCATAGTGATGCACTGCTACAGCGATATAATTTTTCGAATTTAGAATCTATTATTCAAATTCAAATGATATTTATTTCTACTGTTTTTTATGTATGTCACAGAAAATTTTATTAAATAGCGATTAAACAAAATGGCTAGACGTTATGTTTATTGAATAATTTGATAAATTATTTACTTTATGTAGATATTATTCATAATAGCTAGTTGGAGTTGATCAAAGTAATAAACCGGCTGCCAAATTGCGTAACTCACTCGCGATCGCAATCATCTGGATTTCAATGTTCATTGCGCCGTGTGTGTTGACAATCCGTGTTATCGGCAACTAGGTACCACGCAATACCACGAGAGGAAGTTCGTCACCTCTATGCGGGGGTCGTGCGATCGATGGCCCTTTATGGGGCGCCTGTGTGGTCAAATAGACTGTCAGGCGTCCGGCGCTGCAGAGCTAAGTTTAATAGCTTGCAGCGTAAAGTGGCCATCCGTATCGTACGAGGATATAGGACGATCTCATTCGAGGCGGCAACTCTCTTGGCGCGCTTTCCTCCCCTAGACATACTGGCGGATATGGATGCGAGGGTCTATGACCGAATCCGTGCCATCCGCCAGAGCGGCCAGAGCACGCCTTCTAAGGCGTTCGAAAGGTTAAGGCGGCAGGAGCGACAAAACGCGCTCGAGCGGTGGCGTGAGCGGCTTTTAGAGCCGCAGTATGTTCACAAGCGTGTGGTTGAAGCCATCCTGCCGTGCTTCGAGGCTTGGCTGAGTAGGAGTGAGCGCGTCACCTACCGGCTTACCCAGGTATTCACCGGGCACGGTTGCTTCGGTGAATACCTGAATAGGATCGGACGTGAGGCCATGGCGAATTGCCACCATTGCGGAGCTGACCAGGATACCGCCCAGCACACACTCGGAGAGTGCCCTGCATGGAGTTCTGAGCGGCGTGTCTTGGTCGAGCAAATCGGGCAGGATCTTTCTCTGCCAACGGTAGTGATGGCTATGTTGGCAGAGATAGAAAATTGGAGGGCAGTAGTCTCTTTCTGTGAGACCGTCATGGTACAGAAAGAGGCTGCGGAGCGGGATCGAGAGAGGGCTGATCCCGCTCGGAGAAGGCGGCGCCGGAGAGGCAACCGCTCCGGTGCCTAGCCCATCAGGGCTACACACCGTGCCCCCTGCTCTGTCGATAGGACAGGTGTGCGGGGGGCCTTTGAGGTCACGGGCGTCCAGAGTGGGGACTTTAGGCGTCCACTGGGTGATCTCAGGGATGACGGTGACACGCTGTGGTATTGTGTCGCCCTATGCTTTCGCATCGAGAAGGTGTTCAGGGAGACAAAGTCTTCCCTGGGACGTGCCTTACAGGCGTAGCACAGGGGGGGGCACCGGTAGCATACCCATTCCCGGAGTTCCCTCACTATTGTGCTGAAGATGGTCACCGGGGAGGTTTTAGTGCGGTAAAAATCCCACACACCCTAGCCTCTACCCCACGAGGCCGGTAGCCTTTTGAAGGTTTCCTCCTCGAAAACAAATAAAAAAAAAAAAAAAAAAAAAGGTACCACGCAATGAATGTTGCTTTAAACCATGCAATGAATGCTGCTTTAATTTCAAAATGAAAGCTAATGTCAAAGTGAATGCATTACACAATTGCCGCAATGGTCCCAATCGCTAATAATTTGAAATGTGTCACAACACTATTGGAAAATGTCAAAAACGCCTTCATAGCGTGTCGCGAGTATAACTCGAATTAAAATTCTATTGATACAGAACTAGATTCAGTAGGGAATAAGGCCCCAGGCTCGATTTAAATCAGACCCATCCCATACAGTCTAAATTGGCACACTAAATTGCATACTAAAGAGCGCTTCAGAATTCGAAGCTCGAATTCGGGAGAAACTACGTAAGCAACAAAGAAAAAGATGCGTAACGGATGGACATTACTCCTTGAAAAGGCCTTGGGTCCTCTGTGAAGAATAAATTAATCATACTCTCCCTTTAGAATTTTTGATCAAGTCCTTTTTCTTCAAATATTTAATAAACAGAATATTTCGTATTTTAATCATACGCTCGACTCGCTAGCTGGCCAAGTTTTTTAAAGTTTTGAATTAGTTAAGAATTTGTTAGTTACTAAAAAGCTTCAGAAATTGTGAGAAGAAAAATCTGATTAAAATCGAACACGTAGGTAGCAGTTTGTCCCGAATTTGCTGCATAATATTTATTTATGCCTACTTCTGGCCCTACTGGCATGTTTGAAAAAAACTTCAATTTTAATCTCGCTGAAGAAATTCGTTAAAAAATACGTCTGAACAATTAGAATATATTAGAACTTTTTTCAATTTTAATTATAGTTATTATTTTTTAATCAAGCCGCATAATATAAACTCAATTGGAAGAGACTTAACGAGTCTGAAAACTTAGTTAAAATTTTAAGGAACAATTATTTCATAATTTAATAGTTGATGAGTAAAAATTACATAGAAATGTATAAGCAGAAGCGTGCTTTTATTTGTTTCAGTTTAGTGGCAGGTAATCAAGACTTCGAATGTAAAATATAGGGTACGTTTTGAACTACATGGTCATAAAGGCTCATGCCGTGGGAAAAATATTAGGCAGTCAGCTAAATATTCCCAAGTCACAAAAAATATGTATCATAAGTTCATAACAAAATTGATTGTAACTTTTCTGAAATACGTATTTCTGACGTACATTTTACCTTTGAGGCGGACAACTAAACAATTAATTTAAAGAAAAGGTAGTGACATAATATAATTCTAATAAACATAAAATATTCAAAAAGGTACATAATGAAACAAAAATATATTCTAGATCAGCCTCTGTTACTTTATATTTTCTTAAAGCGAAAAAACGTAAATTGGTGTCTGAAAAGTTGACATCTGTCACTTTGACTGTCAGATGGGAAATAAGAATTGGGGAGGTAGGGGCGAAGTGTCAGTTTCATTTCTAGCGAGTTTCATTATTACGCTTTCGTATCGGCCAAGCTAGGGAGGTATAACTTTTGACACCTCGCTTTGCTAGCAATGTTTTATGGGTTGGCGTTCGAAATATGAAAAGTTCGCGGGTGATTGTAGGTTGATTGGACAGGACGGTGCTGAGATGTTGCCGTATTTAGAAATTCTTTTAGAATGTGAAGCGTATGTGTTGCATGAGTAAACAAAATGATAATTATCAATTGTGGAAATATATAATAAACCAAGTTTAGCCGGATTACATCGCGTCAATCAACTCAGCCTATCGCAGTCCACTGCTGGACACAGGCCTCTCCCAAATTGCGCCACAACACTCGGTCCTCTGCTTTTCGCATCCTGACCCCAACAGCTACTTTCATCAGGTCGTCGGTCCACCTGGCCGTAGGACTCCCTACACTGCGTTTGCCGATTCGCAGTCTGCACTCAAGGACTCATCTGCTCCAGCGACCATCGGTTCTTCGACAGACATGGCCAGCCCACTGCCATTTCAGCTACTAATCCTACAAGCTATGTCGGTCACATCGCGTATATTACTTAAATTGGTTTTTCTGACGATTCGAAAGCATTGCAGCGTTCGCAGTCGCAGGAAGACTAAGATGACAAGAAAAAAAAAAAAAACCCCAATCATTTTCTTCGATTTGATAACCCAAATCCTGGCGAAGGAGAACCGATATGTACCTAGAATGCTCCGTGAGGCTATTGCAATTAAAAGTTATTCTAATTTTAATAGAGAAGCTGGCTGGCTGCTACCAGCTATTCGGAACCCAGTTCTAAAAATAATCAAGTTCCAAACAGCACGCTACACTGTAAAACATAATGATACTTTGAGTGACTACTTCGTGCATCGAAACGATTTTAATTAATTAAAAATTGTACGGGAGTTTTTTTTTAAATATCTGTAAAGCATAGAATTACTCTATATATAAAGACTCTTGTCACCGTAGTCTTTTTGCTGTGTTTTATTATAGTATGTAGTGATTGCGAAAAGCTAAGAAATTATTTTGTGGAAGTCTACATATTTGTACAAAATTACTGCAGTTTACCAGTATCATTAAAACAGGATAATATTGATACCGAGGGAAGAAAATGAACATGAGCAACCTTGGCTTCATTCGGTTTGTCTCGGAAGGGACATGGCTTAATTATAACAAACTAGTTAATTGCTTCGCCGTACCATTTGTTTTCCCTCAGGCCAAGTCCTTTGAGTTCGGTTAAAAGGCAATATTCTTTTAAATCTGTTCATTTTTACCCACACTCATTTTAGAAGATATTTTTATTTTTTAATGGAGGTAAAAATTCTTCAAAAGCGTAGATAAGTTCGTAATATTCACAGAGAAGCATCATCCAGGCTCATCACGTACCACAATAGAAGCAAGGCAGTCTAAACGGTTCATTGTAGTTACGAGTTGAGCATTACTTGGCGCCCGAGGCGGGACTCGGTCCAATCTGGACTGAACTGGTCTAAACCGGATTTTACGAGTTATTACTGGTGCTATATTATTGCACGTGCACTTTGTGGTTTTTCTCAGTGTAGAATATATTAAGGAAGTAGAAGCAGGTCGCCTATTCCAATAGTTTGATGTTATACTTACGCCCAATATTTTGCGACTATTTGCGGTTTAAATATAAAAGTAAATCCTTATCCTAATAAAATCCTACTGGGATTTAGTATAGTGATGTGGACGCGAGTTAGTTAGGTACCAAAACTAATGCTAGCTTGCGAAGTTTGTAAATTAATGAGGGAACCTAAAATGAAGTTCCATCACAACAGTAATTAATAAAGCCCTTGGAACTAAGGATGGTCAAACAAACAAAATTCTACAATCCAAACTCAGCTCTACAACTACACATTTCCTTGGTCTGGGGAGTTGATAATAATTTTTAATTTATCACAAAGTGGTTTCTCTAACCAATTAGTGTTGTGTCACAGTTAGTCGGGTTGCCCAAGTTTTAATGGCCTCCGAGCCGGTACCGAGATAAGAGCCCCTAGGAAACTCAAGGAGCAGTGTTTAATTTAATAAGTTCTGTTTTAAGGGGACACACAGTTAACGTACTTATGATGCTGCACGTTGCTGTTTATATGGTTATGGAATTTTGGCGGGTTTGGTATTGGGAAATGTGGAGCTGTTAAAAGTTCAGGTGGGGTATTGTACAGTCTTTGTTTATAGAAACGTTATCCGTAAAGGATGCATTGGAGATCCTGGCTTACAGTGTTGCAGTGGTACGGATGTTTGGCGGTCTTGTCCTAAAAATTTGTAAAGGAACAATCCAAAACCAACTTATTTGCAAATACTCGCGATTGATGAATGACAAACGAAGTACGAACTTTCATTCCGACTGATACCAAAACAATATAGATAGGCACATAAAAAGGCATAATAAAGATAGTCTACTTATTTTTATTTATTTTTTATTTTATTTTTTCATTTTACACATCACCATCTAGTCCCATAACATAACATAACATCACGCCTGTATTTCCCCGAAGGGGTAGGCACAGGTGTAATGGGGCGGGCCCGGTGTGCACTCACCCTGCCACTTGGCAGGCAGCGGAGGGACTGTCCTTCCCTGCCCCCGTCGATCTCGTAACCCCAGGAGTGCCCGCTGAGTAGTGTTCTCGCACCTCTTGGGACCGAGGGTCTTGGCTTCACTGCCCAGACCGCGAGGAAGAAAACCTCTATAAAAAATTACGGGAGGTAGGGCTTGCAAGCAGCAGACTCGGGGTAGTCTGCCGCCCGACCAGCAACTGGCGTAGCTGGCACAGCCAGTGTAGTTGGCGCAGCTGGTAAAGGCCCATGAGGTGAGGTGGCGTGCAGTGTTCCGTGTGCGCCACCTAGGAGGGTGCGGCCAACGTTAGGCCGCACGGGGAGAAGGGGCTCGCCTGCTTGTGGCGGGCCGGGACCTGTCAGGGGTGGTTGTGTGAATACTCACGGGTTCCCACGCCCCCGGCTAAGGTAGTTGAAGGAACACCGTGGTGGTTTTAGTCGGTAAGAGTCCGACACTGGCTCCGCCTACCCCGGGCGGAGTGCGTACATGAGGATTTCCCCACCGCAAAAAAAAAAAAAAAAGGCAGAGGTGTAATAGTACACCCACATTTCGCCAGTTATGTCCCAACCATCTAGTCCCAAACTAAATAAAGCTTGTTCTATGGGTACTAGACAATGGATATAATACTTAGATACTTTTTTTTTTTTGTAAATACATACTTATAATACATAAGAAACACCCAGACTAACACAAACACTCATGTTCATCACACATATATTTGTGTCCTGTGGGAATCGAACCCACAACCTCGTGATCAGCAGTCCGACACTCGAACCACTAGACCACAGACGTCGTCACAGTCTATGGTTCGTAGTTGTATAAAATCGACCGGATATCAGAGAAACAAACGTCAAAACACGATCATCGCATGCGTTATAGGAACGATGGTTGACCGGGGTAGCAAATTGTGCGATGAAAAACGCGAGTAGAGCCCCTGGTTACTGATACGGACTGGGACCTAACTCCCGACTGGTTCGAGCTCTGAACCAAATCGAGCTAATGTCAATTCCTAGAGGAATGCAGTACAAATTGCCACTAACTCGAATTCAAATTCGATTGATACAGAACTCGGTCCAGTCGGGATCCAATAAGCCCCCAGGATTTTGACGATGTTTAGATCCCATGAGATCTTTAGCATTCAATTGGAACTAGTTTAACAAACCACTAGCATTGTCTTATAAAAAATTATAACACGTCAAATAAAGCTATACATAAAATACTCACTCAACATAAAAAACACAAATTACGTTATCCAACAAACAAAATTTGAAAACTCACATTGATTGCACTCGTGTGAAAAACAAATTTCATACTAAAAATGTAAATTAAGCCCCAAAGTTTAGATGAAAAATCAACGGTACGGTGTGACAAACATAAATATGCATCTAGAATGCTAAATTTTAGTTTATTTTGTTTCAGAAGCTACTGCAAACGTAAATTTGTTAACAGCACATTCTAATTACGCACTGTCTGTTGCATCTTAACTGGTTTCTTTTCTCTGTTCTGTTTGTGTTGGTCTTCATTTTGGAGACGAGTGTACATTTTCTGCTTATAAACTTTTTAGCTCTAACCGCTGGGTTTTTATATTCTATAGCTCCTATAGGTAAACAGTAACATGTTTCTTCTTTTTCGAGCCTTTTTTAATACGCTTATTCCAAATTATGTTGGGGTCGGCTGCCAGTCTAACCAGATGCGGCTGACACCTGAATCACCTGATCAGTATTTTACGGAGCGACTGTCATCAGCCCCCCGCAATCCAGTTAGTGGGTAATACCGACTTCCTAAGGTTATACCAGTTGTCAGACTTTTGAGCTTCTGACTACTAACAATTACCATAGATATTCATATGGCAACCGGGACCGACAGCTTATTAAAATTCCATTAACCTTCTAATTCTGAGTCGTTAAGTGATTAACGTGCACTCCGAGGCACGAAGAGTATTGATGTGCAACGAAATGGTCACCCATCCAAAGAATGACCGCAGCTAGTGCAGCTTTACCTCGCAGGTCTTGCAATCCACGCAGTTATTACTTAGCCACTAGCCCCTCATAGATAACACATATGTGAAAGTTATTATGTGTTATTTAACCCAGCTTTACCTAAGTATTCCCCTGACGCCAGTGGTCTGCCCAAATATAATGAATATTATTCCTTCTAAATAAATTAATCGTTATTCTAAACTTGTCCGTCCGAACCCCACTCCACCCTATGCAGTTTAAGCTGGGTACTAAGCCTAGATTTATTACTTTTATTCACAACATAATCCGTATTATGATTTACTTGCGCTGTAACTTTTTTGTGAATACTTCACCATTTTACATAGACAATTTAATTTACTATCTTTACATAAATATAAAATTTATTTTTAAGACGATTAATAAAAAAGGACATAATTTTACTGTATTATACGCGGGCGATGGATAAGCAGTACAGGAAAGAGATACGGACCAGAGACGGGAGAGATAAAGACGGAGATCCTCAAGGTCACTTACGCTTATCTGCGCCTTAATACCAAATAACGTATTTACGAAGACAGAACCGTCCGAATTGTTCTTTATGACGAATCTAAATAAACGAAAGACAGAAAATTCCATGAATATTTATCAGCGGTAAGGACGCCATGATGGATTGTTAGCAGTAATGTTTTTTTTCTCATTTCCCTCGAAGCTAAGGGACAATGGCTAATTTGAATGAAATGAAAAACATTCGATGTTTTTTGACAGTCGTGTAAAAGACGTGTAGAAGTATGGATAGCGTTTTGACGAGAAATGTGTCGCGTTTTTGCCTTTGTCGGAATACTGTGTTTAAAAATAAGGGAAAGACCACGTCATATTAACGCTGTTGGCTTTATAAATTAATTTGATTTATAAGTTATAGGCAGCTCAATTTTGCACCCAATTTGGCCTTAGCTTTTACAGGCAGTGTGTGATGTACGTTTTTTTATTATATTAGTAGGTACGGTGTTCAAAATATTGTTCCCATCTAGTCTAAGGGCCCGAATTTCGACTACCTAAATTTAGGGGAGCTTTTAACGTTTAGGTGACCCCTAACTGTTGGTGAAACAGAAACCATCTCCTAACCACCTTCTAACCATGCTTAGGGGATCCTTTAAAGTTAGGAGATGTCGGTGAAATCGGGCATCAATGTCCTAAATGTCAGAATTAAACGTCAAACAGAAACATCTGCTGTCAGAAGATTGACATTTACAACATTGAGATTGGATCGGAACTATATTTTGAACATTTTTATTTACGAGAATCGACCTCCTGTTTTTAACTAAACGTTTAGCTGTACTGATAGGTATGTAGCTGGCCAACTATTACAACTGTGTCACTATTCCCGAAAATTGCTTCTCTCATTGACAGAATCCTTGAAGGAATTCCTAATTTTTAAACCAAGAACAGAAATATATCACACACACAGGAATATATGAGTTACCGGTGTCTATACGGCGAGCTCAGTTACTGTTTTCATTTAAAAAAATAGTTAAAGACCTTTCCAAATAGATTGTAATTTATTAAGACATTGCCTATGTATCCAATCTCTATTCCAAAAAGTAAGATTATTTATGTATATTTATGATACCCATAAGTGTAATATATTATGTGCTATTTATTTATTTTAGTTTATTAAGATACAGTAGTACGCCACGGGCCACGGACTGCCCCCATTATCTAGATCTTACGTCTTCTTTGTCCATCCAAAGGTTGTCTGGAAGATATCGCTTTTAGCGATAAGACCGCCCATGTACCCATAATTTATACGTTGTTCCTGTTTACTACTATTTTCATGGTGTACAATAAAGTATATTCTATCTATCTATCCATCTATAACACCCAAAATTTTCCCTGGCATCGTAATGTGGTGTAATGTGCACAAATACATGGAATTGAGCCAATTTAAGGTCACCGCGGGTCAGCTTATGCGGCCGCCCGTTAATGTTGCCAACTTATTTAACTATTCGGTAGCTGTTACCAATTGTTGCCCGAAGCGTGTGCTGCCAAGCCAAATGTCGCCGAATATTTTAATGTGATACTTTTTGATTACTCAATTATTGGTAGTTGAGGACAAAATGTTTACTGGAGAAATAAATTTGGGCATTTGTTGCCGTTCAATTTAAAATACTGATCAGCATCTAGCAAGGACGTTTGAACCTGCTGTGTTTGCAAATGTTAGTCATAGAATGCGACACAAGGACCTCCTTGTTGTTCAAACCTTTGAGAGAGATCTAAACCAGAGTCGGAGAGGTTAAAAAAAAATGTTCATAATACCAAATGCATCTCTCGAAGCATTGATATATTTGTTACAAGTTTATCTCAATGTCTCGAAGTATCTTGACAGTTTGATTTTGTTCATAACTTTTTTTTTATGTTATAGGATGGCGAATCCAGCTAAAGATCTACCCTTTGTTTTGTGGGTCCACCTGATGTTAAACGGTTACCTTTGCCCATAATAACTGTAATACCACCTAGTTTTTTGCCTATGTTTTTTGTAAGTACTTTTGTATCTCATTATAAGCGAACTGTTTGTTCTTATGAGAAATAAAATTCTTTAAACCTATGTTATTGCAAGTCGGTTCGCCAAACTTAGATATGAAGATGGAAAGTCTCATGTGTTTGTTATTTCCGGCACCCGTAACCTTCGCACCAAAACACAGCAATGCAAGCATTACGGTTTCGCGGCAAAAATAAGTACGGTGGTAGTACAGTCTGACAAAGCGATTAGTATACAAGGTCACCAGATATAGATGAAGATTTCTCAAGAAATTATTATAGAACGGTTTGATTAGGGTTTTGTATAAATACAGTTTAACTTTGTTGTCGTTATTAAAATGATATTTCACTCGAAAACATCCATAATCTTCTGGAAAAACTTCATTTATATCTGGCGTGGCGACCCTGGATACTAATTACTTTGTTAGACTGTACTTCCTCTTTTACAAAGGAGCTCTTCTGCTACTAAAACATTTATCTTATAGAAAAAATGTTATGGGACTACAATATGGAAGTATTACACTGAAAACTAGCAAAGTAGAGCTCAGAAACAACATTTGTGTCCTGTGGGTTCGATTCCCACAGGACACAAATATTTGTGTGATGAACATAAGAGTTTGTGTTGGTCTGGGTGTTTCTTATGTATTATTAGTATGTATTTACAAAAAAAAAAAAAAGTATATAAGTATTATATCCATTGTCTAGTACCCATATTACAAGCTCTGCTTAGTTTGGGACTAGATGGTGATGTGTAAAATGTCCAAAAATATTTAAAAAAAAGAGAAAAAGAACATGTCTCCTCTAAATCAGAAATACGCCCGTAAGTGGCCAGCTTTTGCGCCCGAGGAACATTAAACCATGTTATAAGGAAATCTCAAAAGGCACATAGGATTGCGTTTCCAATTAAATTATGTTGTTTCTACTGAGTTTCTACTAAGATGTGCATGATGACGTAATTGGATTTCAAGTAGGTACGTATCTTTAGACGTGCAGATATTTTTTTGGTTCAGTAAATGGTTAGTGTACTTGTTTTTTTCTTTGGTCTGAAATTCTGCATGAACTTTTGTTGAATTGTTGGTCTCCGAATAATTGTGCCAATTGCTATACTTAACGACGACGACGTCTGTGGACTAGTGGTTTGAGTGTCGGACTGCTGATCACGAAGTCGTGGGTTCGATTCCCACAGGACACAAATATTTGTATGATGAACATAAGTGTTTGTGTTGGTCTGGTTGTTTCTTATGTGTTATAAATATTAAAGTGTAGCCAACATCAGTCATGACTATAAGTTTGTAAATGGTGAAAACCATTATAAGCGGAACTGGCTTCGTATTATTTCATATGGAACTGGCTCGGCTTATAATGGATTACCATGTGGATAACCGGTTGACTGTACGTACGACGAATACCTCTCACCTTGACACTACCTTCGGGCTTACCCTCAAACAGAATAAGTGAGTTTGTGTTGTTTGTTACTCAATAACATCCCGACCTTCGCAGTAAAACATCCATTATGTAGTCTGATATGCCTTCTCACATCAGACTACCCATTTCGGTCCATAACGAAACATATTAGTTACCGTACAAAGGTCCAACTTTCGCGATCCGTCCATTAGGTTTAGCAATAAAATCAGTCACAGTTTGTCATATTGAGTGCTTATAAAAAGCATATGGAGCGAGCGTCCGGAGTGGTTCAAAACCGAATAATTTTCACGTTTCCAAAGTTCTAATGGGAAAAGTTCTATGTCAACCGTTGAGTGTTCAATACGTATTGGCAACCGAGAACCGCTCAATCTTTTTGTTTACCGCCAAAGTTACTGAAACGTTTTAAACAAACGAAAGAGTGGAACCTTTGAGTGCTCCGGAGTGTGAGGACGCTTTTATTGATATAAATAGAGTGAGCCTTTCATGCTTCTAGGACAAAGGCGATGCTGTCAATGAATTTTGTTGGCTGTTGTTGGGTAATAGCAGTCTGAAACATTGGAAGAAGCAAGTTTGAATGTTTTACCACGTTTTTAGGGTTCCGAAGTCCTACAAGGAACCCTTATAGTTTCGTCATGTCCGTCCGTCTGTCCTAAACCTTTACAGCTTAGTTAGTTAGCTTGTAAAAACTCTCTTTTAAAATTATTTCGAGCATATTGTGATTATAAATTTTTGAGTTATAGAGAGAAAACTGAAAAATACTTGAAACGTCCTAGTTCAAAGGTCATTGACCTTAGAGAAAAATGATCATAGCAAATAATGCTCCTTTAGCTACTTTCTATTTGAAAAAATCACAAAAAGTAACTTTGTGTTATGTTGACGACACACTTCTTAAATTTGGCGCCATCTAGCGGCTACTGACAACACTCTTTGAGTCGCCAATGCTGCCGTCTATTGCAAAAACTAAAATAGCCATGATTAATATTCGATTTGATTTGTTTGTAACACCTACTTAAGGAACCCTATAATACTGAGCATGGCCCGACATGCTCTTGGCCGGTTTTATTTACTCGCTTTCTTGTCTGTCTGTCTGTTTGTTTGCTTATCTGCTGGGAAAAAATTGCTAACTTTCCGATGAGCTAGGGATTTGAAACTATGTACATAGCTCAGAATTGGATGACAATATAATATAAACTCGCTTTCTTATTAAAACCGTAATATATTTAGCAATTATTTCATAATATATCAAGCTTTTTTGAATTTGTATTAGATAAATCGCTTCCACATGCTAGACTGTAGCTTATAATCATCATCATCATCATCATCATTTCAGCCGAAAGACGTCCACTGCTGGACATAGGCCTCCCCCAAGCATCGCCACAACGACCGGTCCTGTGCCTTCCGCATCCAGCGGATTCCCGCGACCTTCACCAGGTCTTCGGTCCACCTTGTGGGGGGCCTACCCACGCTGCGCCTTCCAGTACGCGGTCGCCACTCCAGAACTTTACTGCCCCATCGGCCATCCGTTCTGCGAGCAATGTGCCCCGCCCACTGCCACTTAAGTTTGGCAATTCTTCGGGCTATGTCGGTTACTTTCGTTCTCCTGCGAATCTCCTCATTTCTGATTCGATCACGCAGGGATACTCCGAGCAATAATACTAACTAAAAAACGTATTTGGTTGTTTTAATATTTAACAAAACTAATGTCGGTTTAGTTATGGTAATAACATAGAATACTAAATAATAAATTAATAGAAGTGGTAAAGGCGCATGTACTTGTCGCGGCGTGCAGGTGTTTCGTAGGACACCAGTGCGCGAACCGTTAGCTTGATTATCAGTGCTTTTTTGGACCCGGAGTAACTAACATTGTATTAATTTGAGTTATATCTAACAGCAGAATAGTTTTTAGGCTTAATTTATTTTGTATTCAATGCTAGAAACATGGTGGACGTAATTGCGTATTTATGTGTTGGTAGCGGCGAACCCGCGACACGCGTTCTGGTATTAAAAGACAGTAGATAACATTTCTATTACCTTATTGTTTAGATTTCTATGGGTAATAGCTACAATGCTATCAAAAGTCAAGTATCTTAAACATTGTAAGCATTTACTTCTTTGTCACTTGTCAACAGCATTTATGAGTCTCACATATTCTTTCATATTCATCTTCCAAATGCAGTCTACGAAACATCGCAATGGCTCATTCGTTCATCAAAGGAGTTTGTTCAATTCGATCGAAACTCGAAGACATTGCGTCGTTCGGTGTTCGAACCTTCGGATGTAGCTCGCGTCTCAGGTATTCCTTACTTCCAACGGTTATTGGAAGTTCGAGAATTCTCATTCGGGAGGAAGTTGCCAGCAATAATATGTTGCTGAATGTGATATTTTTTCTTTAATATTAGTATCGGAGAAAAATGTTTTAGTTTTGATAGCCACAAAGTATGTTCAAACATTTTAGTTAACAAGGAACAGTTTCATAATAAGATATCGATGACGTTAACCAAAGACGTCGATACCTCGAGCAGTGTTCACGGTAGCTTAGTGGCTAAAGCACTGGCGTACTGAGCCAGGAGTCGTAGGTCCGAATCCTGCTAGTGAGCAATTTTTTCCTTCCACAATATATCTTTATTGTAGTTAGATTTGAATATAAAAACCGGCCAAGAGCATGTCGGGCCATGCTCAGTATTATAGGGTTCCTTAAGTAGGTTTAATTACAAACGAATCAAATCGAATATTAATCATGGCTATTTTAGTTTTTGCAATAATCGGCAGCATTCGCGACTCAGAGCGTGTTGTTAGTAGCGCCATCTAGCGATAAATTCAAGAAGCCAAATTTAACATGACACACCATGTCAACATAACACAAAGTTACTTTTTGTGATTTTTTCAAATAGAAAGTAGCTAAAAGAGCATTATTTTCTATGACCATTTTTCTCTAAGGTCAATGACCTTTGAACTAGGACGTTTTAAGTATTTTTCAGTTTTCTCTCTATAACTCAAAAAATTATAATCACATTATACTCGAAATAATTTTAAAAGAGAGTTTTCACAAAGGTCTATCAATGTGGAAGATTATAAGTTTCTACGTTGCATAGTTTAGAAATGGCAGGGGGGGGGACACATTGCAAGCCACTTTGGCGGGCTATATTTCGCAGATGGTACACCTGATAAAAAAGTGGTGTATTACCTTCATTTTAGTAGACCTATTCAATGATACCCCACACGAGGGGGCACAGCGAAAAAAAATTTTGCATCCCCATTTCACATGTATGGACGCCACCCCTAAAATACGATAAAACGATTTTTTTATTCTTTTAAAATTGAGATCTTTATGTAGAATATTTTTTAACAAAATTTCATTTACTTATGTTTATAATTGTAGAAGTTATTAAGCTGTAAAGGATTAGGACAGACGGACAGACGGACAGACGGACGGACATGACGAAACTATAAGGGTTCCTTGTAGGACTTCGGAACCCTAAAAAGTATTAAATGTGCAGAGCTAATTTTCTGAATCTGCATGAAGTTTAATGTAGTAAAGTATCAGCCTAACAATGCAGACTGACCTGCAAATCTCAAAATTACTGTGTTTCCTTGTTTTAACAAAATTAAAAGAACAAACACTTCACCGAATTAAATACTGAAATAATAATGAACTCTCTGACGAAGCACCTAATCAGAACATTTTTCCTCCGAACTTTATTTAACGCTGGCCAACTTAAAAAAAAGTCTCCAAAGTTCTTTTCGAATCAATTTCAGATGCAAACAACGAACTTTTATGAAAAAAGAACAATTCCAGCAAAAATCCACAACAGCCGCCGCATATTGCGACACGGAATTTTACAAGTTGGTCACAAAATTATAAAGTTGACGTCACTGACCAATAAAACAAGAGTACAGTTAGTACAGTGAAGCACGTGGGTTTGCGAATGAAATTATTATTAATGCAAGTTATTTAAGAATCAATAAATACAATTAAAAAATGTATTTCACGCACAGAAATAGATAGAGTAGAATGGTTGTAATCACAATTTTACTTGCAATTCATGCGTGGCAACTTTCGAACAAACTACGCCTTACATATTGACGTCATTAATTTTTAAAAATTAACTTTAATCAAATGTACTTTACAGCTTTTGTTTCTGCAGTTAGAAGCAGCACAATAAGGCATTTTTGCGGGTTTTTGTTACAGTATTTACAGAAACAAGTCATAAGGCGTAATGAGAAAGGCTTTGAAATGCCCTGCACTATGGTGCAGAGTATTGGCACGCGCGCCCTGCCCACTTTTCCATTATATCCATTTCTGTTATTTGACGCCTGCATATATATTCTGAAAAGGTAACAAGAGGCGTACTATAGTCGAACACCTTTTCCATATATGGGAATAAAGATAAGATAAATATTTTTATTTGCAAGAAATATGGTTCTTAACTTTTTACTAAGATGTTATATGGTGCGTGTAGGGAGCGATTGTGTTATTTTTCATGATACATACATTTATCGGACACAGCTTACCGACCGAAACCGACAACCGAAAGCCACACTACCTACATAAACAGACCAACAAACAGCACTGTGCCAGTCTTGGGATGTGAACTCAGGTCCTCACGCTCGGCAGCCGCGCTAGCGACCACTAGACCAATCAAGCTATGGTCGTAATCAACTGAAATAAAATGGCGTGCAACGTTCTAAAAAATCTGTACAACTGAAAATAAAAGCGATAGAAAAGGACATTGCCTATTCTCTTAGGAGCTTTAGGCCCCTCAAAAAAATTGCTATGTCACGGCGGTTTTAGTCTTATTTTGTAGACCAAGAATTATCCTTTATTATTCTGCAAACGATTTTAATATTTTCACCCTGATTATTTTATTATTTTAACGCATTTTACGCATGCGAAGCGAATTCTAAAGATATAAATTATTATTATTATTATTTTATTTATATCTTTAGAATTCGCTTCGCATGCGTAAAATGCGTTAAAATAATAAAATAATTAGTAAGGGTAGGCATATCTATACGACTTTGATTTAACTGTAAAGTTAGTCGAGTCGGTTAAGGAACAATGTTTCTTAATAAGATATCGCTGACGTCACCCAAAGACGTATAGTGGAGGATAATTTCGATACCACGAGCAGTGTTCACGGTAGCTTAGTGGCTAAAAGCACTGGCGTACTGAGCCAGGAGTCGCAGGTTCGAATCCTGCTCGTGAGCGATTTTTTCTTTCCACAATTTATATCTTTAGAATTCGCTTCGCATGCGTAAAATGCGTTAAAATAATAAAATAATTAGTAAGGGTAGGCATATCTATACGACTTTGATTTAACTGTAAAGTTAGTCGAGTCGGTTAAGGAACAATGTTTCTTAATAAGATATCGCTGACGTCACCCAAAGACGTATAGTGGAGGATAATTTCGATACCACGAGCAGTGTTCACGGTAGCTTAGTGGCTAAAAGCACTGGCGTACTGAGCCAGGAGTCGCAGGTTCGAATCCTGCTCGTGAGCGATTTTTTCTTTCCACAATTTATATTTTCACCCTGGTTTAAGAGAAATCTAATTTTTTACAATTCCTTAACTGATCAGTGGCGTGCAGTGGCCTACTTCACTTGAATTTAATTTTGGTGTAACTTATTGATTTTTTTATGTAGGAAGATTAATTTAGCATTAATAGGTCTATTTTAAGATAAATAATCATTGTACTCAGAAAAAAAGATAATAACTTACACCACTATTGAATTCGAATGAGGAAGGCACTGGGTATTGCCTAATTGCCTATATGCAATGCACGCCACTGTAACTGATTGATAAGTACGCTCTGTGCATCGTTGCGCGATATAACTGAACGCACCCATAAGGACATCCAGAGACACCATGTATGGTGTTTTGCAAGATATAATTATTTTGAAATAGATTTTGTAGTATTTTTTAAATAATAAGACTGCAAGCTTTTAAGTTTTTGGGTGTATTAATTAATATCGATTTTATAAGTAATATTTCAGTTAATTTAAAATGATTATAACAATATTTACAATAAATGCATAGGTATTTTAAAGCAAAGAATCATCTTATTTTTCTGTACAAAAAGATTTCAAAAATATGTTTTGCAATTTCTTTTGATTTGACGTCATATGAGTGATTTTTCATAATTTTTAACTGATTTACGCATGAGAACCGAAATGTAAAGATATAAATTGTGGAAAGAAAAAATAAGAAATCAAGCAATCAAGATAAGTCTAGTATAATAGCATCTGAAACACACTAAAAGTGAATTCATAGAAGTATCGCTATTTAGAATCGATTCCGATTATTTGTGGAAATAGTCTGATATCTGGCAACATTTTCGTTCGGTTTGAATGGAGGATATACTTACGATTCAGTTTAATACATTTTACTATGTTTTTTAATGCTAGGGTGAAAGAAATGTTGATAAAGAACACATAAACATGAAAAAATAAGACATAATTTTTGAATAACATACAGTTTTGACATGGCGCCAAAAATGGGCCCATCTGTGGGCATTGTCCTTTGCACAATGAACAAAAATAAAATTGTTTACTGTAGTTTATTAATATTAGATGTTGATTGACGCTCAACGAGTTCCTGTTTTGAATTAGAAATAAATGGCATTAAGTACGTCAATTTGTGCCAATTTTCTTTCAATAAAAAACAAGTTTTTGAATTAAATTAAATTATGATACATTTATTTTCAGATAAAGTCCATAGTGTTAGTAACAATTTGCTTAATATCTAGTGTTAGTAAACAGTCTTAAAAAACCGGCCAAGTGCGAGTCGGACTCGCGCAGTAAGGGTTCCGGACCTCTCAACGACCTGATACCCCATAAAAACTAATTTAATTTACGAGAGTTTACCAAAAGACATCAACGCACAGTGTACGAAATATGCATTTTTGCATGTCTTTCTTACGCTGGTACCACCACATACGTGGGACACTCAGAAAGTTTTGCGAAACTAAAAAAAATTGTTCTATACGTACATATATTTTTATCAAATCTTTTCAAAGTACTTTCCACCAGCCTCTATACAAAGATTCATGCGCCTAAACCAGTTTTCAAAACACTTTTTCCAGTCCGCCGCAGACACCTCGTTTACAGCCTGCTCGAACGCAGCCAGCGCATCTTCCGGCGACGAAAATTGTATCCCTTTGAGCTGATTTTTTATTTTTGGTAATAAAAAGAAGTCACACGGTGCTAGATCAGGGCTGTAAGGAGGGTGACCCAGGAGTTTGACTGGCGTGCTGTCCAGGAAGTCCCTCGTTTTGAGTGCGGTGTGCGCAGGTGCATTGTCGTGGTGGAGCAGTAGCCCGCGGAGCCCTGTGTTTGGTCGCTTGTTGCTTATAACAGAGAAAACTTCTGGCAAACATTTGGTAGTATACCATTCGGCATTAATGCTTCTTTGATCCCGTAAGGGAATTGATACCAAGTGGCCAGTCAAATTAAAAAAGCTAGCGATCAAAATCTTACCCCCGCTTCTAGATCGCTTCACTTTGGTAGGCGTTGGCTCATTTTGAAACACCCAAACAGTCGACTGGCGCTTGGTTTCTGGGTCGTATTGATAAATCCAGGACTCATCACCTGTAACGATGTCGTAAACACGCCGAGACGAGCCTGCTTCAAATTTGTTAAGCATATCACGGCACCATTCCACCCGGGCCTGCTTCTGAGCATCGGTGAGGTTGTGCGGCACCCAGCGTGATACTATCCTCCTCACGCGAAGATGGCTGTGTAGAATCTCGTGAACGCTTCCCGATCCAATCTTCAATATGTGTTGAATCTCCTGATATGTAATTCGCCTATTGTCTTGGATTAAATTTTTCATTGCTAGCACGTTTTCTTCGGTAACAGCCGTCAAAGGGCGACCGCTTCTTTCGTCATCCCCCAAAGTTGGTCGACCGCGCTTGAATTCGTTATACCAACGATACACGGTTGCCTTGGAAGGGCCTTCATCCATGAATGCCATTTGAAGTCTATCGTACGATTCATCCGGTTTCAGGCGACACTTGAAATCGTATAAAATCATAGCTCTAAAATGTTCCCGGCGCAGATCCATATTTCAGTGAGACACAATACTTTGAATTAACTCGCAAAAAATGTGGAGGGAAATTTTGAAATTGGAACTTACTTATTTTTACTTATAAATAATCATATTTTCGAAAAACATTATAACTGGCCAGTCTCCCATATATAAAAACTTTTTTTCGCAATACTTTCTGAGGGGCCTGGTATGTCTATGTTTGTCACTATAATCTGACCAAGTTTGACGCCGGTATGTATATATTACCGTTTTGAAGATAGAGCAGGAACAAAAACGTTGAAAAAAATGCATGTTTTTTGAGGTTTCTTGTATGGGGACCCCCTTTGGTTTTAGACTTTTTTTTGTTTTTAGTATTTGTCGTGATACGCCTCATAGCAACACATATTCTGAGAAAATTTCAACCGGTTACCTATTACCGTTCAAAAGATACAGCCCTGTGACAGACAGACGGACGGACGGACGGACAGGGTAGCGAGAGTAATAGGGTCCCGTTTGGAACCCTTCGGGTACGGTTTGGAACCCTTCGGGTACGGTTTTGAAACCTTCGGGTACGGAACCCTAAAAATCAGTCAAATCAATTTTTATACTAGCATAAACATAAGGGTGGTATGCCACTCGTATTTTTTTGTTTTGTTCAGTTTTTTACTTGTTTTGTTTTAGCGACTTTCACACCGCAAAGGTAACCTAAACCATAAATCCTTATGATGGAATAATTAAAAATAAAACAGTCTGACGGTCAGACTTTTATTTGATTTTTAACCGACGAAAAAAAGGAGGAGGTTCTCAATTGGACGCGTATATGTTTTTTTTTTATGTTTGACCACGCATAACTTTTCACAGAGTAACCGAGGCCCGATTTTGATGATTCTTTTTTTAATGGATAGAGTATATCTCGAAGTTGGTCTCATTTAAATTTGAAAATCAAAATACACCCTTAAGGGTAGTGAAACAGGGGATGAGTGCTTGTTCACCCACTGAATTCCCGTTTGGCGCCGACTCATAATAAGTTATTTACATAAGTTTAGTTAGGAGAATATTTATTAAGACTAAAAGCTTCATTTTATTTTTCGCTTTTCAGTTTCTGTTTTCGTCGGTTCTATTTTTTGTTAAAAAGTTTTATTAATTATTATTAACTCGCTTTAAGCCTTGTCTGTCTGTTAGGTACAAATTTTGTAATAGATTTTTCCGATTCCAGACTTTAAATTTAAACATTGCTTAGAACTGGATGACAATGACAATACAATACTCACTCGCTTTCGTTTTAAAAATAAAAAACATAAAATGTTTTAATTATTATTACAGAAACATGACTTATTCATAGCTACTTAGCTACGTCTTGTTTCTGTTTTTATTTTACGAGAATATTATAAACGTTTTGAAGCTTACACAATGTGTGCTTTGTTGCTTGCATTATGTTATAGAATATCTCATTTGTTAATCAAATTTTATCAGAGCTGTACACGCGCGGAGCGAGTCGTGATTGTAATTTACATTCACAAAGCAAAGGCAAATTGGATTGTTGGTTCGTCGACGTCCACGTTTCATTGCAAATGCCCTTCGCTGGGCTCTGCAGATTTTGGGCCGGATTTGCGAAAAAGAAAAACGAATTAGGTATTGGGATTGAGTAAAAACTTCCGTTTTTAGGGTTCCGTACCCAAAGGTAGCCAAACGGGACCTATTACTCTACCTACCTACCTACCACCTATCTACCTATTACTCTCGCTACGCTGTCCGTCTGTCCGTCCGTCCGTCTGTCTGTCAGAGGGCTGTATCTTTGGGCGGTAATAGGTAGCCGGTTGAAATTTTCTCAGAATATGTGTTGCTATGATACAATATAATGACGAATACTAAAAATAGAAAAAGTCTCAAACCAAAGGGGAAAAAATGCATGTTTTTCAACATTTTTGTTCCTGCTCGATATTCAATACATACCAGCGTCAAACTTAGTCTGATTATAGTGCATACTATGTAGTTTAGCAAAAAATACTAAAAGTAGAGCAAACATAGACATATGTGGTGGTAACTGCGTAAGAAAGAGATGCAAAAATTAATATTTAGCTCACGGTGCGTTGATGTCTTTTGATGAACTCTCGTAAATTACATCAGTTTCTATAGGGTATGAGGTCGATGGGTGGTATGGAACCCTTACTGCGTTAGTCCGACTCCCACTTGGCCGGTTTTATTTAAGTTTATCCAGGGAATCGTTGTTGAAGTAAATACATTTTAGAAGCATCACAAAAGTGCGTGGTTTCCGACATAGGCGTTAGCATGTAGGTATTGTTGTGGGGGATGCATGTATATTATTTTATGATACTAATCACTCACATGAAAAAATTAAAATAAAGCACTAGTCGAAGCAAAACTTCGAAAGAACAAATTTTCCCGTAAACTCAACAACCCATTTCTAAAATTCACAAAAATCTATAGAATTCAAATATACAGCCTTGCGGAACACTTAGATCTCACAAGAGCCTTTGATTACTGTCCGTGAATAAAACGACGCTTCCTCGCTTTCGACTTCACTTGTCATTTTTCTCTCAAAGAATGAAAGGAGCGCTGTTTCCTTGTGTATGTACCTTTGGATTTCTAGGCCAAGATTTCAGTGAAGCTTTTGTGTTAGGTCGATTTGAATCTCGTTATTTTGATAATTTTTCGAGTTTATTGAGTTAAGACTGAGCGATATTTTTAGTTACTACTAGTTTTATCATAGCCTGTTTTGTATTTTTCTGTGAATGTCTTTAAATAGGGAGGACAAACAGGAGTATGATGTGAATGGTGTAATGGTTGTAGAAACAGGTGCTGCGCTTTCCAACAACAAAATGTCCGAATGTGATAGTTTAATAAAGGTTTATTTTGCCAATATTAATCGCCTAGATATTATATATCTGTTAATTTTAACCCACAGACCAGTAAGCCAGACGCCGATTAGCCGGATACCGCCGGTTACCAAGCATTTGCAGTAGCACTGCATGTCATACGCCCCGCTGCCAATCGGGACGTCACTCCTTCAGCATGCGGCACCAATCATACCATCGAACTTTTGAACTGACCAATCATAACGCACCGTCCGCCCCCTGTCCCCCGCCAATATTTTACGACTGTGTTCTCATGCAAAACTTTGTTAATGTGGCGTCTTCAGGCTTACTGTATGTGTAGCCACAGAAGAAAACTATACTAATTCTTTTGGGCGAACCCCCATGAAGCAGGGATTAGTAACAAAGATCCTTAGCACTACGAAACACAGCATCATAAAACATGATTTCCTTCCAGGACGAACAAATAGAAAGACTCGAAAGACATTGTATTAGGTCCTTACGTATGAAATTGGCGTTTTGTACGGGAGGAATACAAAGTATTATTTTTTTGTAAAATATCTTTAATTAATCAAAGTATGCACCGTTGTTATCTATGCACTTTAGCCATCTCATAGGTAGTTCATTGATCCCTTTACTAAAAAAAACATGGGGGCGAGAATCAATAAACTCTTTGAAGGCGGTTTGGACTGCCGCCTCATAGTTGAATTTTTTTCCTTGTAAGAAGTTGTCCAAATTCCGGAAAAAATGGTAATCTGTTGGAGCAAGGTCCGGGGAGTACGGTGGATGTCGCAGACATTCCAATTGTAGCTCATCTAACTTAGTGGTTGTTTGTTGTGCAGTGTGTGGTCTTGCGTTGTCGTCTAGCAGCAGTGGCCTAGAGCGATTGACCAATCTCGGTTGTTTAGCAGCTAGTTCTTCCTTCATGGTTTGCAGTTGCTGACAATAGATATCTGCCATAATCGTTTGGCCAGATTTTAGAAAGCTGTAGTGAACGACACCGGCGCTAGTCCACCAAACACTCACAAGTTACTTTTTCTGAGTCAATTTTCGTTTAGGGCAGGATTTGGCTGGGTCTCCAGGGTTCAGCCATTGCGACGAGCACTTCCAATTATTGTACAGTATCCACTTTTCATCACAAGTAATGATTCGATTTAAAATTCCTTCATTATTGTGTCGGTTGAGCAAAGTAACACAGCAGTCCACGCGTGTTTGCAAGTTCGATTCACTCAATTCATGAGGTCCCCATCGTTCAAGTTTTTTTACTTTCCCGATTTGCTTCAAGTGGATTAATACAGTTTTATCACTTACACCGAAGCCTGCAGCTATCTCTGAAGTGCTTTGTGATGGATCCGCTTCCACAATAGCCTTTAATTCTTCATTTTCCACTTTGGTCTCCGGCCGTCCACGGGGTTGGTTCTGAAGGTCGAAATTTCCAGAACGAAAACGTTGAAACCAAAAACGTACCGTGCTTTCTTTTGCGACACCAGCGCCGTACACAACATTAATCCTTCGAGCTGTTCCTGCAGCACTGGTGCCACGGTAGAACTCGTACTCGTAAATATACCGATATTTCATGTTTTACATTGTGCGGTAATAAGCGACGCCAAAGAAAAAAATTATGAGGAACAAACAAATAAATGACTGTTTTCAAAACTCAAATGTACCAGCTAAATGAATATAAAAATTTTAATTTGGAATTCTTAACCAAAGAGGAGATATTTCAGATCAAAGTGGTCAGTACGACAAAACGCTAATTTCATATGTAAGGACCTGTAAGGACCTAATATCTTAAACATTGCAATAAAATATCTACGAAGTTCAAGCACGTTAGCGTCTCCAGGCTCAGTTAAAGTCTGAATTGGTCGTTAGAGAACACTAGACGCATTTAAGATGCACTAAAGAGTTAGCAAAAGTTTAGAGTGCCTTAAAACCTTAGAAGTACATTTCAGACTAACTTGGAAATAGTTTTGTGCGTGTTTAGGTGTTATACAGTAGGTAAATGGAATAAGTGAAAGTTTAAAGCTGCAGCTATTCTGGGAGTAAGAACAAAACATTTATGCTTCGTCTTTGTCAAGTAAGTTGTGAATGAAAGTCTGTACTGTAGATGTCGTCTTTTATTAGGCGATGAGTAAGGCATTATCCTGCATCCTTGAATTGATTATACAGTCTTTGGTATTGAAGGAAAACTAAGTGTTTTTACCAACAAGTTTTTGAGTTAATCGATTCTTCAAAAGTTGTGGACAAAAAAGTGAAATGGGAACTCTCTGACCATTACTTGGTTTGAGTGGGAGCTATAAAGCTTTGTTAATGTTGTGGATAATTATTTTTTGCCTTGTACAGCAAAACTGTGAAATCAACTTCAGTCAGCGATTTTTCAGAAAAAAAATTCTGAACCTTCAAGAAAAGAGCTTACGTCTTTTTAAAAGGTCGGCAGTGCATTGGTTGCTCCCCTGGTGTTGCAGATGTAAATGGGCGGCGGAGATTGCTTATCATCAGGTGACCAGCTCGCTCGTTTGCCCCCCCATGTTATTTTTTTTTTGTTTAATTATAATAAAAAGCAAACCAGTGTAAATACTTAACCTCCACTTATCCACTTCATTTCTCAAAATTTTCATTTCGTCTTGAAAATATTATGTTTAATTTATTCTAATTAATCATTCTCTGAACTGGGTTACACAAACATTGGCACGCACAAGTACTATTTAACCGTACCGTTCAAACACAAGTAGGAAATGAGTTTAGTCAAGTAATTGACGTTCGGGACGCGTGTGTATATTTGTGTCATTACTACATATTATCACTCGTTTATAATTGTGTGCGTTGGCAATTGCTTGCGATTTCGATTTATTGGTGTGCAGAATTTTCCAGAATATTCCAGTCATGTACAATCTACTGCTGCATTATGCTCTGCTGGCATCACTCATCCGATTTTCCAGCTTGGTGATGATGATGACAGGCAGCAAATTCAATAGAATGCTTTTTGTAAACGAGTAAGCCACAGAGTAAACATAGACATGAACGTGTTTCCAATTTCTTCACTCTTGCTACGGGGAGTGCCTGTCAACTGAGGTATCGTAGACTGCTCCAACTTTGCCCTAACATCCTTACTTTACCATTTCTTTATGTTTTTATTAAGTGTTCGAGTTAAAATCGAACACTTCGCTAATTTGCATAAGTGCATCGCATGCAACTTATGCACATTAGCGAGTTCACCTAATTTTAGGACAGTTCGCGTTCGATTCTCGCTGAGACATCGCGTGCTCAAAACCAGTACCATTCACCATTAACCATTTATAACCATTTTAACCAGTTTTATAGATTAGTTTAGTCTGAATATAGTTTACCAGTTTTAAGTGTTAATTTGTGTATTATTGTGCCAAATATACAGTTATTTAATCGATATCCACGACTTTCACTTTAAACATAACATACCAAAAACAATAGTAAGAAAGAAGTGTCTTAGGTCACCATAGCGCCGACGGACACTTAACCATTATTATCTTCATGGTCCTTCGAACACTTACGTACCAGTGCTAACCAAGTGAAACAGTGCCAACGAAACCAGCAGCTAGCAGAAGGGAGTAAGTCAGACTGCAGAGGCTGTCGTTTGGAGAAAATAAGGTCAGATCAAACCATTTCCTTATTATAACCACACCAACTATTTACCATACCAAAACCAAATATGGATTCCGGAACTCTTTTTATAAACCAAACTGAGCTTTATGAGGCTTTAAAACAGCTTCTAGCCAACATTAAAAAGGATGGGTCCGAGAGAAAAACTGTCGTCAATTACAGGCGGAAGGCTGATACGCTGGAAGCTCATTGGCAGGATTACCAGGCCAACCATAGAAAAATGTGCGAGTTAGCAAACTTTGACCACGTATATTTTACTAAGAACTGTTTCGATACAGCTCAGGAAATTCATTTGAATATCAAAAAAATCATTGATCGAACCATAGATCAGTTATTAGGCAACAAACAGTTATTAGGCATAGGCCCCCGTAAACCAGAAGCGGAGGTATCACAACCATCACCAAGTATCCGCGCTAAGCAGCAGCTGAGCGCCGGCCAGGGCAGGCCGGAGGAAGAGGCTACGCAGCCACAACCAGGTATGTCATCTCGTTATGAAGATTCCTCTTGCCCATCGAGAGGGCTCAGCAAAATGAACGAGTTGATTAGGAAGCAGTATATCAACTTTAAGGCGTTTATGAGAACTGTAGGTAAAATACAAGTAGACAAGTTCGAAAATAAATGGCAATTTGAGAACGCGTTAAAATCATTAGACAGCCGCTGGAGTCAGATAGATAAGCTGCATTGGGAGATAGAAGGTGAGAGTGGAGCTGATGACATCGACTACCAAGAAGAGTTCAGCCAGCACGAGGAGATTTACAGTGTGTTGACAGAGAACATCAACACCAAGATGTGGGCAGTAAAACATCGAGAAAAGTCAACACCACAGATGAGTATTCCCGTGTTCCACGGAAACTACAACCAGTGGCTTCCGTTCAAGGATTTGTTCAGTGAAGCGATCGACAAAAATCCGTCAATGTCCAACGCACAGAAAATGCAGTTTCTGAAGAGTAAGGTGTCTGGAGAAGCAGAGCGTCTGATTCACCATTTACAGATTAGCTCTGACAACTATCAGGCATGCTGGAAAATTCTTCACCATCGTTACGAAAACAAGAAACTGATTTTTACGTCTCATATCACTACACTGCTTAGCCTTCCCAATATACAGCAGCAATCGTTGAACATGATTAAGAAGCTGCACGACGTGGCCAAGGAGACTTTGCATGCTATTCAGAACCTAGGAGTGGATATTTCTACATGGGATCCACTTTTAGTACACCTGCTAGCACAGAAGCTGGACAACGAGACCTTCACTGAGTACACAGAATCCATCAAAAAGCCCAGAGAGCTACCCTCTTTACAGGAGTTCCTGGAGTACCTTGAGATGAAATTCACAGCATTAGAAGCGTCTCGTCGCAAACAAGAACCACACAACCAGAAAACCACGTCAGCTCAACCAACAAAACCAAACCATTACTACCAAAACCAAAAGAAAAATTACCATCGCAACAATAATCAATTGGGCGATGAAACTTGCAAATCAAACATGAGTTCATTTCACATCTCGCGGTCAGCTACCTGCGTATTATGCAATTCCGATCATGGGCTGTGGAAGTGCCCTGATTTTTTACAAATGACGCATGTGAAAAAATTGAGCAAAATTGAACAATTAAATTATTGTCAAAACTGTTTGTGCAGTCATTTTAATAAACCATGTCAATCAGCTAAGCGATGCCGTAAGTGCTTAGGTGCTCATAACACATTATTGCACGAGGCGATTATATACCAAAGTCCAAAGACGTCAGCAAAACCGAATAACGAGCACAACAACGACATAGCAACCGAAGAAATCTCATCTAGGTCATCTCACGTATCTTTTGATGACTCAACAGAGGTACTTTTAGCCACCGCTGTTGTCAAAGTGCTGGGAGTAGATGGCACTCAGCACAAGATGAGAGCGTTAATAGATCAAGGATCTCAGCTATCGTTGATCAGTGAAAATGCAGCTCAGATTTTAGGGTTAAAGAGAGCATATTTCAAAGGACAAGTTTTCGGAGTTGGCGTAAAATCAAGCAATTCGAAAGGAATGATAGAAACAATCATAAAATCCAACCATAGCGATTTTTCCTTAAAACCGAATGTTGTTATTATGAGCAGTCTAATAAAAAGCTTGCCAAATACCACGTTTACCATACCATCGTCATGGAATCATATCAAGGGAATTAGTTTGGCTGATCCGGAATTCAACGTGAACCAAAAAGTCGACTTGCTGCTTGGTGCAGAGGTTTACAGCAAGATAATGTTGGGTGGCATATTAAGAGGCAAAGAATATGAACCTATCGCTCAACAGACTCAGTTAGGATGGCTGCTATGCGGATCGATGAAACCGCAGTACCATTGCAACGTTGTTATTAACAACACGGAAGACTTGACGAAGAACGACGATGACCACGAGTGTCTTCCATATGTTTTAGAAACCACTACTAAACTCGAAAACGGAAGATACGACGAGGTCCAACTACCATTTTTACCATTGCTCAAAGATAAATTGGGCGTCACCAAACCACTAGCCTTAGCTCAATTCAAAAACTTGGAGGAGTTTGAGAAAAACCAGGAGCCAAGGGAATATGAAAAAGGAGACAACCAGCAGTTCATGACCGAATATTTTCATTCAAACCACATGAAACCATCTACCAATAACCAATCGCCCGAGTGCTACTTACCATACCAGGTAGTAACTCGAGCTGAAACAACCACTACTAAAGGGAAAGTGGTTTCCAACGACTTAGCAGGGTCATCATCGCGGAACTGTCTGAATTATGTACTGTACAGAGGCCCAAATATTCTAAAGAATCTTCAAAAGCGAATGGGCGTCCAGCTTCAAGCACAGTTCGTGCGAAAAGATTTAGAATGTTTGTCAGATTATCCGAGAGAGGTGTACTGCTGGACTGATTCTACTGCAGTATTAGAATGGATAAAAGGGGGTCCAGCCCAGTGGCAACCATTCGTATCAAACCGAGTTACAACCACCATCAAAACCATACCATCAAAATACTGGCAATATATAAAAACCACAGATAATCCAGCAGATTGTGCCAATCGTGGTTTAACTGTCCAGCAACTCATTATTCACAACTTATGGTGGCGAGGGCCATCATGGCTACCGTCATATTATGAAAAACCAGGAACCATTTATGAGTACTCCAGATTGTTGGCTAGACAGGAAGCGTGCTGCAACTCTCGACGTCTTTGCGCCCTAACCGAGGATTCCAACGATCTCGATTTCCTGACGCAAATCCATTTCCTAACAGAAAAACCAGGGGCAACCATGATAGAAACGGGGCAAGATGCTAGAACCAGATGGCATCTTACTTCAAAGTTATTTCAAGTCTTATGGAGTAGATGGAAGACTGAATACTTGATGCAACTTTCATCAAAAACAAGGTGGTTAAAACCACAGAAAAATATTCTCGGACGTGTAATTGACACTCCCCCAAGAAATGATGGCCTAACCAAAGTGGGCTCATTAAAAACAAAAAATAGGCTCATGAAACGTCCTATTGTGAAAATATCCGTGTCACCAATTAACCAGAAAAACAAAACAACGCCAAAACCAGAAATAAAACCAACCAGATTACTAGAGCAAAGAAGACGGCCTAAATCAAAATTCGCAACAGTAGTTACCGTTTTGTTTACGTTCATGGCATTATTTACACTTGCATACAGTCTCCACGATATAAAACCATTACCAAGCAACCAAACGCTGTATTTTGATCCTATATCAAAAATACACCTTATCAGAGACAAGTGGACTTTAGTTATGTACTATGATATGGGACCGTACTGGACAGGTATAGAAACCTATAAAAAGATATCAAACTATCTTGACAAACTTTGCTCAACCATTGAAAAACAAACTCATTGTAATACGATCACACAACAAGCCCGACATGACTACCAGGAACTAGAGTACTACAATGAACTTTTGTTAACGCAGCATTTTAACGCTTACGCTAGACGTCGTCGTACTGTGGCCCAGACGGCAAGGTGCCGACGAGGTATTATCAATGGTATCGGATACCTGGCGAATGACCTATTCGGAGTGTTGGACTCACGTTTCGCAGACCAGTATGTCAAGGACATCGAAACTATACAGCGCAATGAAAAACATCTGTCTAATTTATGGAAAAACCAGACCTCCATAATCGAAGCGGAATTCAACCTTATGAAGAAAATGGAGACCACAGTAGATAAGCAACACAAGTTAATACATAAAAAATTAATTGACTTGCAAGAAAATACCAGCATAATCCAGCGGGAAGTTCAAAACATTTCTTACGTCCAAGACTTCACGTTGACAGCAATGTCTGGAAACAGCTTACTGCAGAGTTTAAGGCGACTTCAAGACACATTGCTCGATACCATAACAGATATTTACCATGGTCAGATAAGTACTCATTTGCTGACACCAAAACAACTTAAGCGTGAGCTTTAAACCATATATGGCCAGATGCCTACTGAACTCACTTTACCAATAAATGACGTAGACAATGATCTTCAGTATATTTACAAACTACTGAAGGTCAAAGCGAGAACAACGCAAAAATACGTCATTATTGAAGTAACTTTTCCGCTTATAGCGAGAGAGAGCTTCCAACTCTACCAGTTGATACCAGTCCCACACCAAATAAAAACCAGTATGACTAAAATAAAACCAATAGCTGATTACGTGGCGGTCAATCTTAGAAAAAATTCCTACTTCAGTATGACCATAAATGAGCTAACGTCATGTCTGCACCATGGACCAAGTTACATGTGTCAGCTGCTTAAACCAATTCTAGACCTGAAAAGCGATGAAGGTTTCTGCAAAATAGACTCGTCAACCAATAAATGTAGGTTTGAAAAATCCACCTGTACCAACAGCTGGATAGAATTACATTCGACATCACAGCACTTCTACTTTTGTTGTGACACCTATTCAATAAAAATCATATGTGGCGATCAAGTTACCGTACGTCAACTGAACCAAGCCGGGGTTATGGCCATGAGTCAAGAATGTGTCATCAAGGGCAAGGACTTTTCGTTATATTCCATACGTCATAAGTCCAACCAGCTTGAAATTTTACCAACCATCTACGTGCCTGAGTTCGATCAGATCAATCACATCGTAAACCTAAAGTTTCCAGACGAAGAACAAACAGGTGTAGAAAGCCTGAATGCATCTATGACCAGTCTTGGGGAAGCCGTGAAAAAATTGAAAAAGAACGATGCGGAAGTTGATGACATGTCGCCTCATGACATTCACCATTACGTTATCATCTATGTGTTGATAGCATGCGCAATATGCGCAATAGCAGCATATATCTGGAAGAGCGGACGATGTCGCCTGCGCCGGGAGCCTGCTGATGCGCATCGCGGCGAGGGTCGACGCCGGCAGGGGTCTGCGCCGACCCCGCCGCCTCCGAGGAGTCAGCGTCGCAGCGGGAGTAACCGCCGGCAAGAATCGGCGGTTCCAACGCCGTGGCTAACCAATAGACCAGTAAATAGTGAAGTGCTTAGTGCTAGTGGCTTAAATGAAAATATTTCTGACTTTCACTTACAAAGCTATGCGAAACGTTGGCGTAGCGCTAAGTATAGTTCGATAAAACGGGACAGAAATACGGACAGGGGGATTCATAATGAAGGAATCTCGGTGGAGGACTCTATTCTTTAATTTAAGAAAATTTATAACATTATACTTTTATTTTTACCAATGTTTTGTTGATCTTAACTTTACCATTTTATTATGTTTTTCTTGTATTTTTATGTGTTTTGAATTTGTATTATTTTCATTCATCTTCATCTCACGTCTCATCTCGCTCTCGGGAATATGTTCGAGTTAAAATCGAACACTTCGCTAATTTGCATAAGTGCATCGCATGCAACTTATGCACATTAGCGAGTTCACCTAATTTTAGGACAGTTCGCGTTCGATTCTCGCTGAGACATCGCGTGCTCAAAACCAGTACCATTCACCATTAACCATTTATAACCATTTTAACCAGTTTTATAGATTAGTTTAGTCTGAATATAGTTTACCAGTTTTAAGTGTTAATTTGTGTATTATTGTGCCAAATATACAGTTATTTAATCGATATCCACGACTTTCACTTTAAACATAACATACCAAAAACAATAGTAAGAAAGAAGTGTCTTAGGTCACCATAGCGCCGACGGACACTTAACCACATTACTTTCTTCATTAAGAAATTATAATATCTATGATTTCTTTACTTTGGGAGATTTTATAACTGGTCCTGGCAATAAAAGTTATGAAGTGTCAGAGTGTGTCAAAAATCGGTTAGTGCCATCAGGCAAAGTAGAGCTATGTCAGCCAAACTTGGATCATTTTACGGTTTTTTTGTTGTTTTTTTCATCATCATCCTATAGGATGGCGAAACGAGCTGAAGGCCCACCTGATGTTAAGCGGTTACCTTTGCCCATAACAACTGCAATACCACCTAGGATGTTGCCTAAATGGCATCGCAAGTCGGTTCGCCAAACTGAGACATGAGGATGGAAAGTCTCATGTGATTGTAATTACACCGTACGGTACGTAGGCATTATGAAAACCTATACAGGATCTATTAGTTCATTTGGCTACCCTGCCACTGTCGACTGAAAGAGACAAGACAATAGCATTACCAACCAAGCATCATAAAATTTTCAAGCAAAATTATCATACCAAACTTCACGATCAACATTCCATAATTCTGTACACACAACAACATTAATTTACAATTTTTCTAAACCCCAATCCACAAACATCAAGCCACGCTTATTACCAACAAACAAACGCAACGACACGCCACGTCTTGACTTGTTTGCAACTCAGAATTGAGTTGGTGAAGTTTTTGAATGCCCTTTAAATGAGACGGTGGAAGTTGGAAGCACAATTATATCCTGAGGAAATCCATTTGCATAACATAGAGGTCGTAATCTGACTGTGTGGGTTGAGTTCGTAACGAGTTGGTCTTGTGATGTACCCAGAAAAACAGGTTGAACGAATCGGAAAATGTTTGAGATATTGTTTAGTAATTTTCTGATCACCATCATCATTATTTAAGCTGAAAGACGTTCACTGTTGGACATATGCCTCCCCCAAGCATCGCCACAATGAGCAACACCGACGTAGCCCGAATAATTGCTAAACATAAGTAACATTGCTCGCAGAACTAGAACGGATAGCTAATGGGGCCGAAAAGTTCTGGACTGAATTTTCTGATATAATAAAATATTTCTGATTTTAAAAGGTAAAGTTAAAGATAAGGTGAAAGGAAAGAGAACTCTCTCGCAGATGATGTCAAAAGTGACTACTGGATTATTTTCGGGAGATGAGCAGAAGCATTATCTTCCATTACAATCCGTGTGCAAAGTGTAACGTATCTATGTATATCATATGTATAGGCAGAAGATCACATAATATGTGATGATCTTCTCCCTCCTTTTTCCCAATTAAGTCGGGATCAGCTTCCAGTCTAACCAGATGCGGCTGAATATCAGTATTTTACACGGAGCGACGCCATCAGACTTCCGCAACCCAGTTCCTGGGTAGTATTGAAATTCTAAGTTTAGACTACTTGTCAGAATTTCGGGCTCTTGACTACCCGTAACGACTGCCTACTGCCCTAGATATTTGTATGGCATCCGGGACCAACAGCATAACATACTCTCCGAGGTACGTAGGCTCGATGTGTAACTAAACGGTCACTCATTCTAACCGCGGTTGGTGCTGCTTTAACCTCGCAGATCTTGCAATACATTATTACTTAGTCACGAGCCCCTCAAACTTATATGGTGATTATATTTAATTTTGTTAAAAGTATTTAATCAACCTCTTTCCACGGTTAGCATTTGTTCATACCATCCATTTGTTAAACTACAGCACAGAATATCTAATAGTACTAACGAACAGAATGGTTACTCACCGCCCCCCGCCGATTTAAGATTCCTCGCCCGCACCCCGAACCCGCCCACAGTTTGCTGGCAATTGGACTACAAGATTGCAATGGACGTCAATCACCAGTCGCTAGTCAAGTCAAATCAAGTCAAGTCAAAAGTTTTTATTTCGAATAAGCATTTACATGCACTTTCAAAACGTTAATTATAAATCTAGTGGCACTGTTCCAAAAAGTTGGTCCTATGGAGAAGAGCCGGCAAGAAACTCCATGGATATACTCTACTACTGCTATACAAGCACACCATTTTTGAGAACTACTGAGAAGCGCTTGGAACCCAGTCGGCATTACGAGCGGCGAGCATTCCTAACCTACACATGTGTGTGCGTTCGTATACAGACGTAATCTTGTGTACGTAGGTGGTGCTAGAATTTATATTGTATTGAGTGTCCGAGGTGTGACTACAGATACATTTTCAAATACTTTTACAGCTGAAAAGTTTTATCTCAACATTGTTCTTATAAAACATGATGTCAGAATGAACTTCCACAAACACTGAAATGAAAACTATCCCACAAACCATATTAAAAGATAGCCAAGTGTATTCGCACTAGAATCGAGCAACAACGCACACTTACGTCTAATGGCACTTAGCGACAACTTGCGCTCAAAGCCAGCACTTTTGTTGCGAGAAATATAAATTCGCTTAATGACGCTGTAGGAGAATCATTTTCATATTTACCCGTCGCAACTTGGTGCTTATTGGGTTTTTATTACACTGTGGGAAGAAAGATTTTTCTTAATAAAGTTTGACTTGGGAGCTGAGGTTTTTATTGTATAAAAGTTCTAGTGGAAATGTATAGTGGTGAAGCTAAGTCTTTCCACAAAAAGTAAAACGTTTTTTTAGGAATAATTTAGGTATTGTTGAAGCGGGTGTGATGTTTCGTTTCGTACGTTTATTTAGAAAAGGTAACTTGTCATCCGCGTAAAGCCTAAAGGGCTTTAATAGAGCCAAGCAGAAGTAAAACGACGCATACAAAAGAAAAAACCGAATACATCCAAAATATAAACGCATTAGACATCATAAAAGCTACGCAGAATGTTAAAAACAAATAACAACGCAACAAAAAAGTCAGCATTTAAAAAAATACAAACGATTCCCCAGGAGCATGTCATTGAACAACAGGAACCAGTGACGTACTTCAAACGAGCTGAATATACCCCACAAAGGTTAGCCAATGTTCCGACAAAGATCAAAAACATTCCCGAGCCTCAACAGATCAAAGTTTGGAAAAAACAAAGTTTTAATTAAATACAATACGGGAAGCATACACATTGATCGAGTCAGATTGAACTGGGTTTAATTTTATATGAAATATTTGACTCGCATTCTTTTGCAAATAAATTTTATCTCTACTCGTGGTCGTGCCGAAAGTAATAGAGAAAAAAGTAGAAGCGATAGTTTTGTCACTTGGAGTATGCCTTGGGGATTATGATGACCTGAGATTATTGATTTGTAGTACTTGAACTTGTTTACTCGAAGTATAAATACATTTTTCATGAAAAAGATTTGGATTTTCATAAAAACACTCAAAGCAAATACAAATTAGTCAGTGTTTCCCGAAAAGTATAATCTGGTGATCTTCAAGGCTCGAGTGAATAGGTTTTTGCAGGGCAAGCGTGAACCATCGTCAACCGCACCATGGCTTAGTTCGCTTACGCACGCGCTCGGTGTTGGCTGTGTGAGCTGTGTCGCGTACATTTAACCTAACTAAATACCGTAATCGTGCTAAAGTTTAAACGTTTATTGCTAGATTGCATAGTTATAAAAAATGGTGCAGTGTAAAAAATGCAGCAAGTTTGTGTCGATGGCGAAAGATGAGATCGCTAAATGTAAAGGACCATGTGAAGCAGTGTTTCATAAAAAATGTGTCACAGCAAAAACTCTCAAAAATGAAAAGTGTGAGGATTGTATCTCTCCGCACAGCTCGGATAGTTTCGATGAATCCAACATTGCAGCAACCCTGGCTGATATGAATAGGAAAATGGATGTTGTATACAAAATGGAAAAAAAGCTAGGTGAGTTGGCCGATTTAGTCGACTTTATATCCGAAAAGTACGACAAGCTGTGTGAATACCAAAAAACTACGGAAAAGAAGATGAAAGCAATGGAGAACAAGAATGCATACTTAGAAAAGTGCAATAAATCGCTAGAAGAACGAGTGAATGAGCTGGAAGAGAAAGACAAAGAGAAAAAAGTGGAGTTAGCTGGTTTAGAGAGGAAAGAAAAGGAAGATGTTGCCGAAGTTGTTGCCCAGGTCGCTCAAAAACTCCAGCTAGACACTAGTCAGATTGAGCGCGCAGAGAGGGTAGGCCGCGAAAAACCTGACTCCGAGAAACCTCTGCCGGTGGTTATAACTCTGAGAACAAAAGAAGCTCGTGACAAGTGGATTGAAAGTCGAAAAAATCGCTTGACTAATGGTCAAGTTTATGGCACAAAGAATGACAGCCGTGTTTATATTAATGAAAATCTAACTAGATATAAACGAAACCTTTTATGGGCTACTAAAAACCAGCTCAAAAAGTCTTACAAGTACATATGGGTACAGGACGGAAAAATACTTATAAGAAAGAGTGATGAGCAAAAGAAAATACTATCAATTCGGAGCGAACGTGATATTGAGCGATTTCTTGAAACCAATGTAGTTGTGGGTTAGCGCACACGTAGTGCAGGGTATACACAACGCGATCACATCAACAAACAAAAGTGAATCGTTTTAATGCAATTGCTACACTGGAATGTCAATATAATAGGTTTAAAAATATAACCTTTTTAGAACAAAGTATACCTAGAAACAAGAAATACATACATACAGTATATTTAAATATAGGATCGCTAAGAAAACACTTCGATGAATTATTAATTTTATTAAAGAATAGCTCACAAGAGATAGAATTGTTATTATTGTCTGAGGTCAATATTAAGAAAGAGGAGCTGTTGTTATATAACATAGAGGGATACTATTTATTTGCAAATACAAGGGAGAACACAAGAGGAGGAGGAGTACTTATTTATGCTAAAGAAAATCTTATTTTCCATCCAAAAGAAACTAAGACATGTTCAGTGGAAATTCTTCATGGTAAACTCACCATGGACAGTTCCATTCTGAATATAATTGCAGTTTATAGACCGCCGAAAACTAATACGTATTTATTTATTTCTGAAATCGAGCAGATAATCAAGAATATCCCAGGAAACGAGGACATTATCATGCTAGGTGATGTCAACATAAATCTGTCAGGATTGAGAGACAGCCGTCTAGTGTCGAAATATAAAGACTGTTTGTGTGAACTAGGCCTACAGTGTGTAATACCGGCTACTGAAGTGACGCGAGAAGCTATCGTCGAGGGTGTGTTGAGAGTGTCGTGCATCGATCATGTGTGGGTGCGCGCGCGGCTGTTGCATGACTGCATGTCGTTCGTTATTGAGTGCTCTCTCTCAGACCATCATATGGTGGGAGTCTCGATACCGTTAGATGCGACGCAACTGTGGAATGACAGTGAGGACTCGAACACTCGGTATGTGATTAATAATAAGATTGTTGCTAAAAAAATCACAGATTATAATTGGTCTCAACTATTGTCAATTGACTGTCCGATAACTATGTATGATAAGTTACAACATATTTTTAATGATATTTATAAAAATAGTAAAATTGTAATGCCAAAGGCTAAGAGACGAGTGTTACAGCCTTGGATAGGAAAAGTTTTGAAAAATATGTTATTGCGTAGGGATATGTTATTTAGAGAATGGAAAGAGACACCTAACAATAATACAAAGAGACTAGAATACACACGATTCAGAAATAAAGTGAATAAACTAATATTTAAAACAAAAAATAAATACAGACAGGAAGAAATTAAAAAATGTAAAGGAGACCCAAAAAAAATCTGGGACAAAATTAATAGTTGGACAGGCAGAAAAAAAGCGAATATAGACGATATAGTGAAAAGATACTTTGGAAATAAAGATACAATGTATAATATATGTAGTAAATTTGCAGACACATTTACAGAAGAAATTATTAATATAAAGCATAATTGTAGTATAAAATTATTAGACAGAAGTCAGTATGTGAAGGAAAGTAATGTAACGTTTCGTTTTAAGCCAGTATCCAGCAACGATGTGTGTAAAACTATAGATCGGCTGAGCAGTGATAAGGCGCCGGGTATAGACTGTATTCGAGTTAGTGACTTAAAGATAATTAAAAAAGAAATTTCACCTGTTTTGGCACACTTTGTCAACTTATGTTTGTATAGGGGGGAATATCCAAGCCTACTTAAGAAAGCTCTAATAAGGCCCATCTACAAGCAGGGAGTGCACTCGGACTACGCTAACTACAGGCCGATCGCAATCCTATCAGTAATTAATAAAATAGTAGAAAAAACGGTGGTCGGTCAGGTTGGCGAATTCTTGGAGCAGAATAACTTACTGTCAGACACACAACACGGTTTTAGGCGCGGCCGCAGCACAGCAACAGCATTATCACAGTTTTCGGAGGACATGAATAACAGCCTAGACCAGGGTCACCAGGTCTTGGCGTTATTTATCGACTACAAAAAGGCATTTGACACCTTGGACCACGACGTTCTACTCCAGGCCATGAATGAGTGCGGGATCAGGGGCCCTACGAACGTGTGGTTCCGAAACTACCTCAGCGGCAGAACTCTGCAGACATGCATTGCGGGTGTGGCTGGGCGAGAAGCCGTGGTCAGCCTTGGCGTACCGACTGGGTCAGTGTACGGTCCGGTTGGCTACATCATGCATGTAAATAGCGTTAGTAACGTGGTTAGGAACTGTCGAGTCTATATGTACGCCGATGACATGTGCCTGCTATACTCCACGAAGAACGTACAGGAGGCCAGAGCTGTGTTACAGGCAGACTTCGATAATATCACGAAGTGGGCACACGATAACGGCATTATCCTAAACCTAAGTAAAACTAAAGTGATGCATATACACTCACCGCATAACCTAGTAGCAAAAAGCGTCGTTAGATCGGAGATAAGTATCGTGGGCCATACGTACGAATGCCTGCATGAAGGTTATGCTAACTGTGCCTGCCAAAACTTGGAATACGTCAGTAAGTTTAGGTACCTAGGCCTATGGGTGGACTGTAATATGAACTGGAGGTCGCAGGTTGACACAGTGTGCACAAAACTCAGATCAGTTTTGAGTAAGTTCTACACTCTGAAAGCTCCGTTAAGCAGGAAAACGCTGCGAGTAATCTATTTTGCCCTCGCCGAGTCACTGCTGAGCTATGGATTAAGTACCTATGGTCGTACATTTAAAAGTTATTTGGACAGTATCAAATCACTGCAAATTCGCTTTATGAAATACCTTGTGGATTCTAAAACCAAAATTAAGTGTAAAGAGAACTATGAGAGGCTTTTTTCTGTATGTAAAGTACTCCCAGTACATGAAAAGGTCAAATACTTAGTGGTTTTAGAGCAGTTTTATAATGATCAATTTAAGGTGCGGGTGCAAAACACTTACAATACAAGGCGTGTTAGAGAGCGTAAGTTAGTCCGAGCACCAGTTAAAAACTATTATGGTGAAAGAACTAATAAGTATTTGACCCCCACATTATTTAATAAAATTGATTGTATAAGAAATCTTTACGGCGGAATAAGTAAATTAACCCTAAAAAAAAAATTGAAAAATGTGCTTCTCACAGAATTTGCCGCAAGCGAATGTGGTTAATCGTGTTGTTGTTTTCGTTATTTTCATACATAGCTGTGAAAGTGACGAGAACAATAGCACGGTAACACAGTACGGCTGCGCATCGGGCTGTAGGTTCCCGATGTGGGCTGGCCTTGCATTGTATAGGTTTTCCTTGCAACGCGGGGTCAGCTTGTGCTGGAGTTGTGTAGCTTGATGTGTGGCCGTGCGTACCATCACGTCACTTTAATTTAAGTTAGATGTTTACTAGCAATAAGAACCAAATTAAAAACGAGCGCTAATCCCGCCGACAAACTGTTACACAGTTTGGCGGGTTTATACAATGTGTAAAAATGTTTTGGTCCTGAATAAATGATTTATTTATTTATTTATTTTATTATTTAACATCAGGTGAGGTGGCGGTCAAACGCAAGCCAGTAAAGAATAAAAAAAAATTCAACTCTCGAAAAATATGTTCGTCCATAATGTAGTACAGTTGGAAGGCGACCCCAATACAATTGGGAAATGACAAGGAGGATGTGATGTTATGGGATTGTAGTACAATAGTTTTGTATCGCTGAATGATTTTGTCCATTTATCTGATATAATTCTTGTCTTGTCTTGTCTTGCATACTACTCCATTTACCCATTCCATCAAAAAGGTGCCCCATGTGTTCAAACCAAACATACATTATGTTAGAACCACGCCAAGTAAGCGATATTTTTACTAGCGCTTGAATGACAGGGACAGGGCATATCATTTGCCGCACAGGCACACTAGCTAAGCTTTAACAGACGACAAAAAAGGGTCCAAGCCCTGAGATACTTTAGGGGTAAAAGTAATAAAGGTTTAAGGGTAGGGTACAGCCACTAAAAGTAACTAATGTATTGAAGTTCTGAGACAGATTACAGTTGACTTTGTTCACGAAGGTATGAAATTGGCATTATAAAATGTTACACTTAAGTGTAGGATGGGATTGTAATTTGGTAAAATATACAGTAAGTGTTTTAGTAGGTACTGCTTTGACTCAAGCTCTTATCAGTATCTATTCTAGATCATTTTTGAAGCTTAGGTGCGAACCTATTCTTCTTTCTTTCTGAGACTTTTCTCAATTATGTTGGGGTCGGCTTCCAGTCTAACCAGATGCGGCTGAAAATTAGTATTTAACACGGAGCGACTGCCATTAGACCCCCGCATCGTTACTGGGTAATACCGACATGGTAAGGTTAGACTAGTTGTCAGACTTTCAGGCTTCTCACTAGCTTAGGTAGCGTACGTTAACAAAAATATGCTAATGGTCCTTGCATTCAAAGTATATTTTTTCATAGTAGTTTCATAATAAACTGAATTTAGCTGCGATTCTTTATCCTGGTTTGGCTTTTCGAAACCATTACAACATTTTTTTAAATATTTAAACCAAGTTCCAAGCCCTCTTCAACAGCAAACAGAAACTAAGCACTTTCTACAAAAAAAATAGAAGTCAAAGAACATTTAAACGGTGTTATCTCCCCATCTGTCTCAGTTGTAACGTTTCAACCAATTTCAATAATGGCGGACCCCCGACTTCTATCAGCTTTCGTTGAATAAGACACGTCTGTCTACGCTTATAATCTGACTGAAGAAATCCTTTGGTTTCTGTTCCAGTAAAATTCTAACAGTTTCAAGAAAAAAAGGTTTCTTAGAATCTTTGCGGGATTTAGACTTTTGATTTTTGTGGCAGTTACTTTGAGGGTAGATACGTCTAGGCTTAGCTCGTAAAATCTCTGAAGCGTTCGCCAAAAGGGCTGTCTGGAATTCTAGGGATAATAAAACGTCTATTATACTAAAGACTCAGACAAAGGGTACATTTTTGGTCAAACCACAAAACCTTTTTACTTATCGTTGTGGTCATGAAGAGCTTTAAGTTATGGGAAAATACAAGTGCTCATTTAGATTTTATTGTAACCTCGATTGTGTGTCGCGGGAGTCAGTGTAAAAGCTTTGTGCAAATGTTTGGGTGTTCTGAATTCTAGACTTTACTAAAATGTTAGGAAATTGTTTTTTATAGAAGAAGAATTCCATTATACCCTATTATACCAGATAACAATCAAAATTTAGGTATGTAACAGCAGATTTATTTCCACGATTTCAGAGTTATAGGGCCCATTGAAAAGTTGTGAAGAATGATGACAAAGAATACCCTTAAAATTTTTTGGGCATTAAAAATAGGGGTGTATTAAAGACATAGATAGATACACATACATGTCTTATATGCAATCACGCAAAACAGGATTGCATCCCTGTTGCTTCGGGTGACAGGCAGCACTAACAGTCTGCTTGCCGTCGTGGCTTCAGACTGTTTAGGCAGTCATATGAGACACGGGCTGACGTCAAAAGCCAGCAGCCATCATTTCAGCCGTAAGACGTCCACTGCTGGATACAGGCCTCCCCCAAGCATATATTGGGGGGATATGCCATAATCGCCACGCTTGGCAGGCGGGTTGGCTATCGCAGTTGGTTGGTTAAATACTCAGAGAACGCTGCTGCCCATCCTCTGGTGAATCCCTTAGTCGCCTTTTACGACACCCATGAGAAGATATAGGCTGGTGCAATTCTTTACGTCCGGCACCACACGGACCTGCTGACTGATCTTTTGCCAGCAGCCAAATTAGTCTCTATTAACTAATAATGTTTTAATGTTTGTGTAATATGGAATGTAAGGTTCGAAATAAATGGTTTATTATTATTATATTGTGTATAGTTGATAAAGATAAATGATAACAAAAAGAAAAACGAGATACGCACAGGGTTCTACAATCCCTCTTATCATTTCTAATAAGTATCATAATTATTTTAACAGACTAACAATCTAATAAGAAAGGTATTGTGTTCAGTGGGTCTAGTACAAACTAACGAATCTATGCCTCTGAGGTTAATAGTACAGTCGAACACCCGTCAGCGGTAATACTTGAATTACGATAACCGCCCTTACTATTTACGAAATAAAGACATTGTCAAGATCAAGTTATTACCACTGATGTACAGTCGACTGTACGTGCGAGTTTCGATAACTAGATCCAATGTTATTGTTCTATCTCTATAATTTCATCAGTGTATATGCTCGTTAAAATAATCTAATAACAGGTTATCAAACATACTGATTATTATTACTAGCTAAAGCCCGCAGCTATACTAGCGTTGCATCAGTTGCATGTCAGTTAAAACTATATATCCTGCTCCAATATAGTTTTAATTGACATACCACGCAAAGTTACCGAATATAGCTTTAATTGACATACCACGCAAAGTTACCGCAAAGTTTGAAGACAGAGGTCTTCAACCAGTGCGTCCTGCCTGTCATGGCTTACGGTGCCGAGACGTGGACACTGACAGATGGGCTAGTCCATAAATTCAAAGTCGTTTAGCGAGCTATGTAGCGAACTATGCTTGGAGTTTCTTTGAAGGATAAAATCTGTAACGAGATTATCCGGAAAAGAACCGGAGTGACCGACATAGCTTGTAGGATCAGTAAGCTGAAGTGGCAGTGGGCTGGCCAAGTCTGTCCAAGGACCGATGAACGCTGGAGCAGACGAGCCCTTGAGTGAAGACCGCGAATCGACAAACGCAGTGTAGAGCGCCCCCCAGCTAGGTGGACCGACGACCTTATGAAAGTAGCTGGGGGGACTGGATGCGGAAGGCAGAGGATTGAGTGTGGCGCAATTTGGGAGAGGCCTATGTCTAGCAGTGGACTGCGATAGTTCTGCTCCAAGAATCTGGCTGTTTCTGTGACAAGTTTCATCCCGATTCGTTTAGCTCTTTAGTAACAAACATACACATTTAATTTTAGAGTATTAGTTGTATTACTATACTGGTTCTTTAGCGAACTGTGATTGTCCGTTATTCTAATTTTCGTTTCGTTGATGATGTGTTTTGAAAAAATACCTGGAACAAAAGATAACATAATATTACTACATAAGTTCCAGAAATATTATTTGAAAGTTAGGCCCCTACATAAAATTCAAGTAACATCAGAAATAAAAGCTTTGGAATCTGTAGACAAGTTCAACTTTGAATTGAGGCTAGCAAGACGAAAGTGGATATAACTGATGATCTCAGGCCAAAAGAATAAGATAGGTGGAACGCGTGGAACTAGCAAATGAAGCCAGAAAAACCGGCCAAGTGTCGAACTCACGCAGTAAGGATTCCGTACCACCCATCGACCTTATATCACATAGAAACTGATATTTTACGAGAGTTTATCAAAAGACATCAACGGACGTACGCAAAATGTGAATTTTTACATCTCTTTCTTACGTAGGTACCACCACATATGTCTACGTTTGCCATGTTTTTGGTGTTTGTTGCTAAACTACATAGTATGCACTATAATCAGACGTTTGACGCTGGTATGTATTACCGTTTTGAAGATAGAGCAGAAACAAAAACGTTGAAAAAAAAGCATGTTTTTCGAGGTGTCTTGTATAGGGTTTGGTTTTAGACTTAATTTTATTTTTTATTTAGTATGTCTGAAACCAAAGGGGGTCCCCCTTTGGTTTTAGACTTTTTTATTTTTAGTGTTTGTCGTGATGGGCACCATAGTAACATGTATTCTGTGAAAATTTCAACTAGTTATCTATTACCGTTACAAAGATGCAGCCCTGTGACAGACAGACGCACGGACGGACGGACGGACAGCGTAGCGAGAGTAATAGGGTCCCGTTTGGCACCCTTCGGGTACGGAACCCTAAAAACAACATACCTACAGCCGGCTGCAGATCACATTATCCTAATATCAATCTGCCTCGCATATTCAGATCACGTATTGTTATAAAGCATAGACCTTCGATATGGACGCAATTAGGAGCCGAACGTGAGGTTTAGTAAATTGGATCCTATTACCGGTCTCCTAATATCGTGCAGAGATAACGGGGGCTGCGGCTACGAGGCGAAGCCGTGTACTTCCGGAGTGATTTTAAAAGGACGAGGCGGTAGCAGAGTCCTTTTTAACTAAACGAGGCCGTTAATTGCTATTTGGGTCGAGACTTGTATAGTACTTTTCTCTCATTTGCGAGGAAACAATACAAAAATTAATTCAACATTATCTAATTTTCATCCGCGCAATTCAGCCACGCCTGGTTCTTGTTCTATTTAATTCAAAGTATTGAAAAAAAAAATGCGCATTCAGCCTTTGTAATGATAAATATTTTATACCCTAATTTTTGTGTGTACTTAAAAACCTCGCTAGCATGATTTAAAAAATAAAAACTGTAAAGCAATTCTATTATTGTCGGGTTGGATATTTCTGGCGTGTTATTTCGTTGCGTACGGAAAAGAGCCGACTGATGTATTCTTTAAAATAAATAATGAACCAATTTCCGAGCAAGTGGGAGAAAAAAAACTTACGAAACATTCACTTTTATCTCTTTAACTCTTTTTCACTATTCTCGCAAGCAACTTCTTAGGTGGCTGGATCTCAATTTGGCACAAAGTCCAGCCCGACTTTTAAGAGTCTACCGCAAGACTTCTCTTCTGACAACGTTTGTCCAAGGCTTTTATTGCTGATAGACGTATAGTCACGATCCTTCCCGGTGATACACTTTGTCGACAAAGTCCCTTGAACGAATCCTGAGCTACATTACACGTACCTACGGCTGCCGTCGAACACTGAGCGCAAGCGATTTTAGCTTTAGTTGTGGTTCACCGGAAAGTTTACTGATAGTACGGTCGACCGCACGTCGGTGGTAACACTATGACATTAGCAGCATCTTTATTTCGGAAGCAGTAAGGGCGATTTTCGAATTGAAGTGTTACCACTGTCATGCAGTCAACTGTACGTACTGCTAAATGGTGTGAACAAATTTTTATCATCTCTCGCAACTGTCCTGCTGATTTTCTGCAACCGTGATTATTACGAGGGCAGCAAAGTTATGCACATTGAGTAAGCGATTTCATACAGAAGTCGCCACACATCTACCAAATCTTCCTTTTTGTGGCACTGAGCCACAGTATAAAGAGATACATCCTTACTCTGTCACTGAGCTTTGCCTTTGTTATTCACATCAGGACAGGCAAAACAAACAAAACATCATCAAACAAATATCCAACCTTATCTATTCGCTTACTCGTTTTCTTTCCAAACCCACCATCAATCCAAAATGCCATCAATAAAGTTCATAGTCTGACCAGGCAACATTTTTACGACACACAACTTTAGTCGTAAATGGTCAAAAACTATTGAAAGATCTGAGTTGGGAAGTTCACACGCCAGTAACGATTTACGTTAAAACCAGTTCACTCGTAAAAGGTTAATAAAGTTTGTACGTTTCGTTTGGACCATTGCCTGAAGGATATGGGTTATGCGAACGGCTGAAATCGTAATGTCTCTTAAACGTACATACAAATATTAATAATGGAATGATCTAACGCCTCAGTACGTTGCATACGCATGAACGTGTGAGTTTGTATACGTGTTATACGCAAGAACGTGTGAGTTTGCATACGTGTTATACGCAAGAACGTGTGAGTTTGCATACGTGTTATACGCAAGAACGTGTGAGTTTGCATACGTGTTATCGGCGTAAATATGTCTTCAGTTTTTAAAATCTTTCTTAAAGAGTATATGCATGGAGTTTCTTGTCAGTTCTTCTCTACAGGACTCACAATTTGGAACCGTGCAACTAGAGCCTGACGATTCAAAAGTGCCTGTAATTAGGTTTATTTGAATTAAAAGCATTTAAATTTGAATTAATGTAATTTTTTTTTTAATAAAGATTTTTCAATGTTGCACCTTCTTTGTTGGGACGATTATTTAAAAACAAAATTGTTTTCATTTAAAATGTGTAGACAAATAAAGGCTAGTGGTGTCGATTCTCTTGTTCACGAACTAAACTTATTTAAAACTATCGCTCTCTTTTACTAATAGTAGATACAAGAAAGGGATGGCAACAATTTTAGTGCATTTGTTCGCACTTGGTTGGATTCGCAAATGGTCGGATTCTCATTTCGCCGGAATACAGTTATGAAGAAAACCTTTTTATATTTTCTGCCAAAATTACTTATGTTTAAAAATTTCGGTTATTTACTCCTTATTAACAGTACCTTTTAGATATATCTCACATAACAATGTCATAACAGACTTTGTACTACCACTAATCAAGGAATTTTATATTAAAATTCCTTGCACTTACTACAATGAACAAATAAGACATTCAAAAATGTGAAATCTTTCGAAAAGACTGTATAACCATTTTCCTCTAAGAAGATCGAGTCAATAATCCAGGTAAATGCGGTACTATAAATGCATATTGTTGATATTGTGATTACTCCACTCAAGCAGTTTGTGCGTAGTGCGTAGATAGGTACTTAATCAATGTATTAGAAATGTATTATCTTATCGTCTGTACTGAATCCGACGAAATGAGAATCCGACCAAATGCGAATCCGACCAAATGCGAACTAATGTTTTAGTGCTGTCAATAAGATAGTTATAAGTAAATTATAAGTAGTATAAGATAGTTTAAAATAAGTTTATTTCGTGAACAAGAGAATCGACACCATCGTCTTTGCTTTGGCAGACATAGATGACAGAAGGAGCCGTAGGTGATTATTCTACCGATAATAATGATCCCTTAAATACCTCTAACGTAGAACTGAACTGAGACACATAGGTCTGCTATTTAAAACTTTTGTTAGTGGCCACATAAGCCTTCTTCCAAGCCTAGCCATTAAAATATCCGATAATTGTTATCATTATACTCGACTATTACAATGAGTTCCCACAAAATAAATCTGCTAATTAACGCGACCAGATTTTCATATACAATGCTATTATGACGTTGTAAGCTCACCAAATGTAATTTTGAAAATAAATTATGTAACAGATTAACACTGTTATTTAAACATTATATTGAGCAGATGTTGACATATTTATCATTTATTATTGTATCCATTGTAACAAAATTTTATACATTGTACAGTTTCATTCAATAAATTCAGCAAAAAAACTAAAAATTTTCTTTAAAAACACCAAACAATTCGTATTGTTCAAAATAGAGCTGGAATGATTTCGAATTTCAAACTGTTCGTTCTCGAATCAATTCAAGTTGGGTGTTGTACAGTCCGCAGTCAAACCGAGTCAATTCAGCGAAATCGAGCAGCAGAATCGATTACAATAGATCGTAACCGCGGTCGCGCTGTCCAACACAAGCGACCACTCGATTTATTAAGACGTAATTGAAAACGGTATGTGGTTTTCAGTTTAGATTTTTGAATTTTGTCTCTGGATTTTTTACATTGATAGTTATTGCAATGTTATCTACATTTTCAAATACATGGAGTGTTTTTGATTAGATAGAGAAGTGTTTTTTGTGTAAAAACCCATTTCCGCAAATATACTCCCAAAATCTAAGATTTATGGGGTTATTAATAATAAAAACTAGTTCCAATTAGCTGTACGTAGTAAGCAATTTATATTCAACAGATAAAAAAAGACTAAATTCAATAACTTTTTTTTCATTATCACGTTCAAAATTTAGACGTAGATTTAATTTCAGGGCACTTCGAAATACGAATTTATTAATTCAAGATTGCCATTAAAATGTCTGGAATTTGTCGAAGCTGTGAACAATTTTAAATTTTTGTTGGACATTTGTGCCGAAACGTTTTGAATTTTGGACAAGGGCAACATTGCTGAAATAATTTGTTGCTAAATTATTCTACTAAAAATCTTATTTGGAGTTTTGTGATTACCTAGTTTAGAGGTATTTAAGCGTAAATATTTGACATTGGCAACTCTGGGAAATTATAGTGACGAAAATATTTACAGGGATTTTTTAATCCGTTCACTTGAAAACATTTACTTTTTGTTGAAAATGAGAATATTTTTATACATAATAGCTTATCACTGATAAGCAAAGGTATGGGGACCTCGGAGACCTGGGACAGAAATAGATAGAATGAAAAAGTGGGCAAGGCGCTCGTGCCAACACTGCACCATAGTGCAGGGCATTTCAAAGCCTTTCTCAGTACGCCTTATGACTTGTTTCTTTAAAAACTGTAATAAAAACCCGCTAGAATGCCTTATTGTGCTGTTTCTAACTGTAGAAAAAAAAGCTAGCCTATGGGGATGGCATGATCATGTTTGATCAAATCTCCTTTTTAGGGTTCCGTAGTCCTACAAGGAACCCTTATAGTTTCGTCATGTCCGTCCGTCTGTCCGTCTGTCCGTCTGTCGGTCTATCCGTCTGTCCGTCTGTCCTAATCCTTTATCGCTTAATAACTTCTACAGTTATAAACATAAGTAAATGAAATTTTGACAAAAAATGGAATAGATATAGATCTCAATTTTAAAAGAATACATGTGAAATGGGGATGGAAATATTTTTTTCGCTGCATCCCCTCGTGTGGGGTATCGTTGAATAGGTCTACTAAAATGAAGGTAATGTTTCATACACAACTTTTTTATCAGGTATACCATCTGCGAAACACAGTTCGCCAAAGTGGCTTGCAATGTGTCCCCCCTGCCATTTCTAAACTATGCAACGTAGAAACTTATAGTCTTCAACATTGATAGACCTTTATAAAAACTCTCTTTTATCATTATTTTGAGTATAATGTGATAATAAATTTTTGAGTTATAGTGAGAAAACTGAAAAATACTTAAGACGTCCTAGTTCATAGGTCATTAACCTTAGAGAAAAATGATCGTAGCAAATAATGCTCCTTTCGTTACTTTCTATTTAAAAAAATCACAAAAAGAAACACACTTAAATTTAGCTTCATAAATTTAGCGCTAGGTGGCGCTGTTTGCAAAAACCAAAAAGAGCAATAATTAATATTCGATTTGATTCGTTTGTAATTAGACCTACTTAAGGAACCCTATAATACTGAGCATGGCCCGACATGCTCTTGGCCGTTTTTTATATTTAAATAAAGATTTAAAAAAAAAAAAGCTATAAAGTACATTTGATTAAAGTTAATTTTTAAAAAATAATGACGTCAATATGTAAGGCGTAATTTGTTCGAAAGTTGCCACGCATGAATCGCAAGTAATATTGTGATCACAACCATTCTACTCTATCTATTTATGTGGTCCCCATAGACATAACTTATCCACCAAATAACGATTATAAGCGGAAATGGCATACTATGTAACATTATGGCATATTACTCATATATGTTTTTCATACAAAACAGGCTCCATTTGCTTTGTTTTGTCACCATATATATATGCGCTGGAATACTATAAAAAAAATTGCCAGGATTACCATTAGCAGGCCATTGACAAATCGCCATGTACCATAAGAATCGTCCTTAAAACATAATATGGAATGATAGTTAAACACACATTTGCACCCAATGATATTTAAAAGTAAATATATGTTACTAGTGCGCACAATCTGAAAACTCTAAAACGTCCTAATTGGGACGATTTGCTATTAGTCCGCGTCAAGCAAGGGGCCGACATCCTTCTACATAGCTTGTAGGATCAGTAAGCTGAAGTGGCAGTGGGCTGGCCATGTCTGTCGAAGGACCGATGGCCGTTGGCGCAGACGAGTCCTTGAGTGGAGACCGCGAATCGGCAAACGCAGTGTAGGGCGCCCCCCAGCTAGGTGGACCGACGACCTGATGAAAGTAGCTGGCGGGACTGGATACGGAAGGCAGAGGACCGAGCGTTGTGGCGCAACTTGGGAGAGGCCTATGTCCAGCAGTGGACTGCGATAGGCTGAGTTGATTGAAGCAAGGGGCCGAGCGTGACCGGTGACAAAAACAAAAATGCCATCGTATGTGTATTGTGTACAGAAAGTGAACCAATAATGACGCGAAAGTAATTTAAAGTAGCTAACTTACATACTTTATTATACTAGTTTATGTGATGAGTGCTGCTGCTGCATATGGAACACATTTTTTTCGTTTGTTTTGTTAGTGTATAACATATAGGTACACGCTGAAATTTGAATCGCTCATTCCCCGAAAAGGGGTCATTGCACTCATCATTATGAACAACTTTTACTACGGGACCAACCCAGAAAACGCGAAAAAAAAATCTGATGGTCCCTACATTTTATCGATTTAAGTGAACACAAATGTAGGGACCAACTGATTTGTTTTTCGCGATCCCTTGCGGGAAATTAGCGATTCAAATTTCAGCATGTATAAGGTCCTACATTATTAATCCGAAATATTTGAAGTGGTGAATCTACTCATCATAACAAACAACATTTACTATAGGACCAACCCTGAAATTGCGACAAAAAAAAATCAGTTGGTCCCTACATTTGTGTTCACTTAAATCGATAAAATGTAGGGACCACCTGATTTTTTTTTCGCGATTTCAAGGTTATATAAACTCCCATAATAAATGTTGTTCATATTGATAAGTAGATTCGCCACTTCAAATATTTCGGATTAATAATGTTGATGGCTATAAGAAAAGAGGGAGACCGAAGAAAATATGGATGGATTGTGTGAAAGATGATATGAATAGAAAGAAAGTAAACACAGAGATGACGGCTGATAGAGATGTATGGAAGAAAAAAACATGCTGCACCGACCCCAAATAAATTGGGATAAGGGCAGGAGGATGATGATGAATAATGTAGGACCTTATATTATATACTTTTAAATATCATTGTTTGCACCTAAGGACAAAGAACAAAGAGATTTCCTATCTACAGACTTTTCTTATATAAACATTTTAAATTCAAAGAACTGACAAAACTTTTGAATAACAACACCAAAGAGAGCTGAACAACTAACTTTCTTGTGCATTTTTATAAGAATGCAACTTTAACAAACCCTTTCTTTGCTAAGAGATTGCTATTTGCATTGCATGTTTTTTTTTGCGAGTATGTATAAAAGCTATGGAGCGAGCTATGCTTGGAATTTCTTTGAAGAATAAAATTCATAACGAGATTATTCGGAGAAGAACCGGAGTGTCGGGCATAGCTTGTAGGGTCAGTAAGCTGAAGTGGCAGTGGGCTGGCCTTGATTGGAGACTGCGAATCGCAAAACGCAGCGTATGGAAACCCCCAGCCAGGTGGACCGACAACCTGAAGAAGGTAGCTGATGGACTGGATGCGTAAGACGTATATAGGACCAAGTGTAGTGGTGCAACTTGGGAGAGGCCTATGTCCAGCAGTGGACTCCGATAGGCTGAGTTCATTGATGTATAAAAGATTTCAATATCAAATGTAAACGCTCTGTTTCATTAGTTAGTCTATGGCTAATACATAATAATATAATTGGCTAATACATAATCTACTTTAATTTTGGACACTACATGAAGGTGTAACAAAAAGAGTGTAATTAAAGGAATCAACTGAAATGGCGACAGAAAATAAAGTATTTATAAAGAAAGGACCGGCTTTTAACTGAACATTATAATGCCAAAGGGAGTAAAGAGTTTTCTTAATAAGCGACCTCACTAAGAAAATTAAGAAAGTGGAGAGACCCAAAATAGTTTTAAGATCATAACAGTTACAACACAGTTTCAGGGTTTGTACCAAATACATGCTTAAACTAACATAGAAAGTCCAGTACAGCTGTATAAATAATTAAAACGCATAATTGGCAACCCTATTTCCGTATCCAACACCCAAAAGCAATTAAATCCAATCGTCCTTTCGCAACATTAGGTACAGTTGGGTTGTACGGTCAGCGACAATCACTATAAACATCACACTATTTTGACCCCTCACTCTAGGATGTAAGAGCTAGAATAGGGTGGACAGTTTGGGGCAAGGATTATGGAGCTGTATTCAAAGAATCACTAGTCCGCTGTTGGATAATTTATTAGGTTTTGTAGACGTTTGGTACATTAACACTATTCGTTGTAGGGTAGTTGCAGACCATAGATTATACACTAATATGGAAATTGCAGACTATCATAGCATCGGTAATTGAGAACCTGATTATTATTTTCAACAACAGTATCAGTTTCAGCATCTGGTTTTAATCCATAAAACAAGTAAAATTGTGATTACAACCATTCTATCTATTTCTGTGGTCACCAATGTAAATGTCACTGTTTTCGTTTAGTTCACAATAAGCCATTAAATAACCCTACTCTTTACATAGCATTATTGGCACTTTTTCATGCATTCGGTTCATAAACAACATATTTTTCAACACACTTGCTCGTAAAGTGGCTCTTATTAGACCGCATTTAGCTTCATAATGCAGCTTATAAAACACGCGTGCTTTTTGCTTAACAACAGCCTTACAGCCTTTTTTGCTTTATTTTTAAATCTCAGCAAAGAGTTTTGATATCTTAAAGATAGTTAACGTTTTTGTAAATAAATTAACCGTGTTAATAAAAAAATTAATACGTATCTCAACCGTACCGTGTGGTACCGGACTAGTCCGTGTGGTACCGGACTTAAAGAATAGCACCACCCTTATCTCTTCTCATGGGTGTCATAAAAGGCGACTAAGGGATTCACCAGAGGATGGGCAGCAGCGTTCTCTGAGTATTTAACCAACCAACTGCGATCGCCAACCCACCTGCCAAGCGTGGCGATTATGGCATATCCCCCCCTTAATTGGGGGAGGCCTATGTCCAGTAGTGGACGTCTTTCGGCTGAAATGATGATGATGATGATGACGTATCTCAACCACAGGCACAGCACGCGAATTTCTCCATGCGTCATATTTGTCAAATTTAATATTTGTCTAAAATATGTTTAATGAGGTTTTTTCATCAACGCATCAACGCAAACGCGTGAGCATTGTTCATTATACTCTCAGCTTCACTACGCCCTCGCTCTTGGCTGGTATCATAATGTACTATATTAGAATCTGAGCATAACATCGGATGAAGTCGGTCTTTAGCAAATACCGTGGTCACAAAAAGACTACAGGAGCAACCCTGGTACTGGCAGTTTCCTTAAACGCAAATATATAGGGCTGCGAGGGCAACATTTGTTATGTACCACGACAATAACAGAGGCTTCAGGGGTGCCTAAATCTATTTTATTTATAAGGGACGGTCTTTGTAAAGGAGTGGTTGGAAGGGTGTTTTTAACTGGTAGAAATGGTTGAGAAGATCCATGAAATGTCACTGTTTGTAGGAGGGTTGCAATAGGCATACAACACTTATACCTATTTAGATAGATTCTATTTTATTCTACATTTTATTTAGATACACCCATTATACCTATTCTACTTATAATGATCATTATAAAGAAATTGAGACAGACGAAGAAGAAAGTACACAGCCCAACTGAAGTAAAAGAAAAAGTTGTAACATAAGTACATGAAGGAGATTGCGTTGGATAGAGAAAAATAGACTAGAATGTTTGTGTGTGCTGAAAAGTGAATAGAAAACCCAGAGAGCTTTAATCACAAATCATTATGGGTTAGTAAGATAACGGTAAAAAACCGGAGTGACCGACATAGCTTGTAGAATCAGTAAGCTGAAGTGGCAGTGGGCTGGCCATGTCTGTCGAAGCACCGATGGCCGCTGGAGCAGGCAAGTCCTTGAGTTGAAACCGCGAATCGGCAAACGCAGTGTGGGACGTCCTCCCTCCAGGTGCACCGATGACCTGAAGAAGGTGGCTGGGGAGACTGGGAGGCAGAAGACCGAGTGTTGTGGCGCAACTTGGTAGAGGCCTATGTCCAGCAGTGATAATTGTTGATGAAGATAATGGTGCTAAGTGGATTTTCTTGTAAAACGAACTAAACTAAATTTATTTTTTAAAAATCTGTGCCTACAACGCGTATCAGAAATGCTTAGTTACATTTGAAGAGCTTATTAGGACAGCATAGAACATGGGACTTACCATCTGCATGTCTCAGATTGGTGATCGCGATTTGCAGTACCATTTAGGCAACAGCCTAGGTGGTATTGCAGTTGTTATGGGCGAAGGTAACCGCTTAGCATCATGTGGACCTTTAGCTCGTTCCACCACCCTACACCATAAAAAAACTTCATCATCATCATCATCAGCCTATATTAGTCCACTGCTGGGCATAGTCTTCTCTAATGGCACGCCACTGACATCGATCCTTAGCCACTCGCATCCAGTTGCTACCAGCCAGCTTGCCAATATCATCGCTCCACCGAACCTTAGGGCGTCCTACGTTTACCGATTCACGGCCTCCACTCAAGAACCCGTCTACCTCAACGGCTAACGTTATGAGACTAAATTAGTTTAGTTTGTAAGCCACAGAATCAGCACTCACAGAATAAATAGGCTTAAGGCCTGATTCACCACCTCCTGATAAGTTCCAGTTAATTTATCTGGCAGATCATTTCATATGATGGCATGGCAGATAATGCCTATCAGGAGTTGGTGAAACAGACCCTTAGAATCGTAGTAGTCGCACGCTGAGTGAAGCAGTTTCAAGTTGGTCTTAAAAAGCTACGTTCGTATATTTCTCGCACGCCTGTGTGCGTGTCATCGAACATTTTACGTACCACTTGCGGGCACTAATAGATTGTTTTTGTGCATCAACTTTGAACGGAACTTTGAATTGACTTATCGCTCTGAGTCTTATTAGGTACTTTGAAGGCCCAGAACGCCGCGGAATGAGAGTCAGCGCGAAGCAAAATACGAGGCTTACCGGGAAGGAGTAGTGCGGCATGAAGTTAACGCCACTCCGAATGAAAGTGCATATAAGCGTAAAAAAACCCCAATTATTATGTGTATTTTCGATTAAATGGCTCAGTAACATGATTTCAAAATAGTAAAACAATATTTAGGTAAAAGATAATAGCAATAAAATATGTAGGATATAATTACGAAACTGTTTATTATCCCTGGTCTATGTTTGGAGTTTTTATGACCGAGCTTTGGACGATTAAAAAAAGTCTGACGGAATCTCGATAAACAAAAGTGAAGCACCCATAGTAACACGGCTCGCTTAAAAGTACCGGCTGGCACACATTCTCACTCATAGTAAGACAAAAAGCCGCGATTACGCATCAAATCTCGTGTGACGGTAATCATTGTCGTAGTGTCACAAATAAAATACCAATATACCTATATCTCGTGTGTTAAAATTCTGTCGAAATTATAGTGGGTTTGGGAAAAAACTTAGTGCTTCAATCTTTTCTTAGCGAGATTCCGTCCGCCTTTTTTTATTCGGTCCGAGCCAAATAAGTGCATTCATGTTTTGGACTCATCATCAATAATGTTGTCACGTCTGTCCTTGAGTAAGATGTATTTTAATTTCAGTAGGTTACCTACTATAGAGTGGACGTCTTTCGGCTGAAATGATGATGATGACTATTGAGTAAGTAGTTTTTGATCAGGATTGGCATTAGTTTGTTGACTTACGGGTTTCGTCCCCCTTTTTTTTTATATCTTAGGGGGGCAAACGAGCAAGCGGGTCACCTGATGGTAAGCAATCTCCGCCGCCCATGGACATCCGCAACACCAGGGGAGTCACCGATGCGTTGCCGACCTTTTAAAAAGACGTATGCTCGTTTCTTGAAGGCTCCCATGTCGAATTGTTTCGGGAAAACCGCTGACGGGAGTTGGTTCCACAGTTTTGCTGTACGAGGCAAAAAATGACGTGTGAAAACACGTCACGTGACGTGTGTGTGTGTGTGTGTGTCCCTTAAGTCAGCACCAATGTTCTGATTAGTATCTACCCACAATTTGGTTGCTAACCAAAACATCTACACACGTATATTAATTTCTATCTCCTGTAGCTTGTCGATCGCTGAGGAAATCATTCATTTGTATTCACACGTGATCAAAGGGGTGGGTTAAGTTCTCTGATTATTATTCAACGCTTGCCACTGTATAGATAACACCTATCTTTGATTACACTTCGCTGGAATATACTTGATGAATAGGTTAGGCTAAACTACTAGTAAGCGAAATCGTGCATATAAAACGTATCACAGAAATCAGAAATAATACTTTCGGGGCACAGACATAATAAAAAATATAGACGAAGTGCCACGAATAATCATAGTGAAGCCAGAAAACCGTGCTCCTCCGTGTACAAACAAGCGCAGCACTTCGTCTATATTTTTTACTATGCGTTTCTGTGTTAGGGGGTAAAATCACTCATAAATAATCACAGCTTTTCGTATGGCAGCTGACATGAATTCGTGAAAAAAAAACAGCTAAAAAAAGAAGAAAAAAATAAAGAAAAACTTTTTATCTGGCACAGAACAGTGACAACTGGTGACAACTGACAGCACAACTATAATAACAACAATAAAATGACAAAAATAAGACATAAGTGAACATGAAGTTGCTGTCGGGCATGCCCATGCCAAAATAGTCACCAACTCAGTATGGCTGGGCATGGAACACCCAGCGCTGATTTTCAGTTGGCACTCCTTAGGGGCAAGTTCACCCAGAAGATAACAGATGTTTATGTAAAAACCAGATGTTTAACCCGAACTTTGGTGTTCACCAACGATAACCAACCGTTATATCATAGTAATCAATCGATTTTTCTAACCGAAGTCGGGGACGTCGTTTAAGTACTAACCGGGTATTTAAACATGACATTTTTGACATTTGATGGTTGAAATTGTTGAGGTTATTCATTGATATTCTGTATTTGATTGTTTTTCGTAATTTTAGAAGAGTCTATGCTGCATAAAACATTAATATTAGGATTATTACTCTCCAATATAACAAAACAATAGCATTTTATCATATTCGTAAAATTTACAATAAAAACCGAATAAAATAAGGGCCGGAACACGTTGCCGTTTTTCGAGCGTGCATTTTTCGTTTACGAACATAAACAAAGAAACATATTGCATATGCTTTGAGAAAACTTATGAAAGATGTGTAAACATAACTGTTTTGTCGTATTGATGTAGTACGTAATTTTTTTATTTATAATTTTTTGTATATTTAATAATAATGAATGCGGCTGATAAACGATGCTCGCGCGAAACCTGCACAATGTTACCGCTACTTTTGGGTAAGCACAACTACCAAAATTTTATCATGTTTCAAGAAACGCGCCAACCCGATACACTTCGAGTTTGTAAGCGGCCTAGTATTCAAACATCAAAATGGCGTATTTAATTGGTTGCTATGACAACCAAGACCGCTTATCCTGCCAAATTAAAAAGATATGTCAAATGTATAGAGTAGCATTATACTAGGATTTTTAATTTTGGAAGAGTTACCTGATATGCAACCGTTTTATATTGTCGTTCTTTTCATAGTGTTGTTGCCATTTAGTTACCATTTTGATTAATCGTGTTACATCATTCGTTCTTTCATTCCCAGAACGCTCGGTTTCAGAATCAATGATCGGATAGGAGTCGTGAACACGAAAATTCCCGCGTCCCGGTTAAACATCTGTTGTTGAATAACAGGTTGATTTTGCAAACACTGGTTATTTCCCTGTCCGCGAACTCGGCCCTTAGTAACTAAAAGCTAGCGTAACTGATTTTTGTAATAATTATATACTGATATAATAAAGCTGAAGAGTTTGTTTGTTTGTTTGATCGCACTAATCTTTGGAACTACCAGTCGGATAAAAAAATAATTGAGGAAGGTTATAAGCTATTTCACATTACGCTACGACCATTAGGAGTCGAGCAAAAAGAAAAAAGTCAGAATTTTAAATTAAAGGACAGATGAATAAGCTCCTTGAGTCTTTGCATATCTAGCCATTTCATTCCTCCAACCCCAAGAATTCTGGTACCAGCTCCAAGCCTGTAAAATACATAGAAAGAAGAAATTCCTAATTCCACCTTCGATTTACCAGTTACCACTATAGGTACTTTACCTACATTTTGGGTCAATCGGTTCAACCTGCCTTGAAACTCATATAAATGTCGTAGTATTGTAACGAGGCTAAACTCGTTACGCTGCTCACCACCTTATTTGGACTTCCTGGCCACTTTATAAAACTTTACCTATCCAATTTCAAAATTTAAAATTCTTCCATAATTTTCTATTTTTCACTTAAAACAAGAGACTTATATCGCAGACTCGGCCGAGCATGGAAGTGTCCGTCCATTAACAGTTTTTTTTAAATATTATTTTACATCAGTACAATATATTCTTATCAGTGTTATCCAATCTGCAACATACAGTATTCCAAAACGTTCCTGCTTGTGTTTTATTGTGTTTGTGCCAACCTACCTATCAACCTGGTTGCTGCCTCCAGTCAGAGCTCGCTGCAATGTATTAGCAGCAGCTCATCGTCTCACCGTCGGAGTTTACCTACCACTCCTCCGACCCTTCATACTACCGACCCTCTGTATCCTCCGTACCTCAGAGTTCCATACCTCAATACCTCTGAGTTCCGTTCCTGAGTTCCTGACTACCAGTTCCTGACTACCAGTTCCTGATTACCAGTTCCTGTACCACTAGTTCCTGTTCTCCAAGTTCCTAGTTCCCGTGTGTCACCGTGTCAAGCCTCCGAACCTTCGACCCTCCGAGTCTCCTGCCTGAGCTACCCTCAACGAGACACGACGTGACAGTATTATTGGACAAATCGAATGTATGCGAAAATCCTAGGACGATTGCAGAGAACCGGATGATTTGAATCTAAGAAAGATTTTCGTAATCATACGGGCTATCATCAGGATCATTGCAAAAATCCCAGTTTGTTTAGGACGATTGGAAATTTGAACGCTGATTGGGTAATATAACCCCCAGTTTCTGGATGGCTGATCAATTTGATCTATTGTCAAATCTAATGTCAGCTTCTCTGATTGGCTGACAAAAATGGTAACAACCAATCACATCGCTTGACCTGAGATTTGACAGCTGATTAGTTAATTTTTGCGTTGATCAGCCTTTCGGAAACTGGGGGTAAGAGTCGATTTATAACATCTTTATTCTGGTTGGTCAGAACATGGCTCTTCATAAAGGTCTTTAGTAAAGTCATGGAAAAGTAAAGAAGTGACAAGGCAATAGTGGTAGGTATTAGAATTTAAATAAAGTATTTTAATGTTATAATATTATCACAAAAAATGCTACATAATATTGACCTGCTAACTTCATAACTTCCAGATTTCCTGTAAATGCTGTTATTAAAGAAAACCGGCCAAGAGCATGTCGGGCCATGCTCAGTATTATAGGGTTCCTTAAGTAGGTGTTACAAACAAATTAAATCGAATATTAATCATGGCTATTTTAGTTTTTGCAATAGACGGCAGCATTGGCGACTCAGATAGTGTTGTTGGTAGCCGCCACTAGATGGCGCTATAAAGTGCCAAATGCAATAGACGGCAGCATTGGCGACTCAGAGAGTATTGCTACTAGCCGCTAGATGGCGCTGTACAGCGCCAAATTTAAGAAGTTTGTCAATTCAATATAACACAAAGTTACTTTTTGTAATTTTTTAAAATAGAAAATAGCTAAAGGAGCATTATTTGCTAAGATCATTTTTCTCTATGGTCAATGACCTTTGAACTATAGACGTTTTAAGTATTTTTCAGTTTTCTCTCTATAACTCAAAAATGTATTATCAAATTATACTCGAAATAATTTTAAACGAGAGTTTTTATAAAGGTCTATCAATGTGGAAGATTATAAGTTTCTACGTTGCATAGTTTAGAAATGGCTGGGGGGGACACATTGCAAGCCACTTTGGCTGGCACCTGATAAAAAAGTTATGTATGAAACATTACCTTCATTTTAGTAGACCTATTCAAGGATACCCCACACGAGGGAGTGCAGCGAAAAAAAAATTTCATCCCCATTTGACATGTATGGGCGCTACCCCTAAAATACGTAAACACGATTTTTTTATTCATTTAAAATTGAGATCTATATCTAGACTACTTTTTAGCAAAATTTTATTTACTTATGATTATAACTGTAGAAGTTATTAAGCTGTAAAGGATTAGGACAGACGGACAGACGGACGGACATGACGAAACTATAAGGGTTCCTTGTAGGACTACGGAACCCTAAAAAGGTAGGTAGTCAACAAAACACTAAAGCAATTTGAAACACCAAACGACGAAAGAATGTAGCCGTTAGCCAACCAGCGCATCCGTCAGTGCATAGCACTCATATCAGCCAATCAGCGTTCATAACGTGAACGGTTTTTCGCGACTAACCTAAGATGCTGTATTTTTGCAATGATCCAGAAAATAGCTCGGACGATTGCGGACTTTTTTCTTATATTCCCTTTTTTCCTAGAATTTTCGCAAAGATAAGATTTTTCCGATTATCCTACGACATAAACAAGTTCAATTAAATTACTCACTAAACTAAGAACACTGATTGTATTATAACATACCTAACCAAAATTCTACAGTTAGTTTCAATACAACAAACTTGTATTAGATTTACAAACTTTTAAATTGAATGTTAAACAAATAACTTCCAATTGTTTCAGTTACGGTTCCAATGTTTTGCTTTAATAAGTTGGTTGTAATTTGATATTGTTTTAAATAGTATTATTTATTTGAGGTACGTGCTATTTGGAAAGAGCAAAAATAAACAGATTATATTATTATTGCGAAGTTTTTACGCATTACGGTTTTAGCTGACGCAAGTCTCATCATCAGGCTATTACTATTCCATTGCTGGGCACGTGTCTCTTCTCAGAATGAGAAGGTTAAGGCCTTAGTCCACCACGCTGGTCTAGTGCGGTTTGGTGGACTAGACACACCATCGAGAATTGTATGGAGTACTTTCAGGTATTCAGGTTTCGTCACGATGATTTCCTTCACTGGTACAGCAAGTGATAATCAAATTTCGATCCGCACATGATTTCGTAGTCATAGGTGCGGGCCGGGGTCGAACTCAGACCATCCTACATGGAAGGCACATGTTCAACCACTAGGCCACTACACATTATAATAAAACAAAGTTGTATAGGCTCGGAAAACCGATGGCATGATGGGTTCTTAGTTCACCTTGTCGGATAATCCCGAGCAAGATTGTGCAAAATGGGGAAAATTAGTATAACAAGGTTTAAGCCCCCTGCAGTGAGTTGATAAGACCTATGAGTTATGATGATGAAAGAAATGATCTTTTCTACAAAGACGTTATGTAATAGAGACTGCTCGCGGCTTGGCCCGCGTATAATTCGGCTTACCACAGAAAGACTTATCGCGTATCCCTGGCCATGGTAACTGATTATTTTCTCTGGATCAAAAGTATTCTGTATTTTTATCCGGGCTATGGTCTACCTGTGTGCCAAACATCTAAATCCGTTCAGCTATTTCAGCGTGATTGAGTAAAAAACATCCAAATATCTTCACAAAAACGTTTATAAAATTAATGGGAAATGGGATACATCTGCTTCGCTGGCGGGTTGTTGAACTCAAGTAGACTTTTCCTATAGCATTCCACTTCTAAGTACATGTTTCTCTAAAAATGCTATGTAGGTATATGCTCGTATTCATAACACATTCTTGCAATACCATTTAATTTTTTTATTTACAGACAGAAATTCAGTGAAAATCTGAAGACATTTAAGATTCCCACAGATTTGTTAAATTTCCAATCATTGGGCTCAACGTAATATTTTTAATCTTTGTGTGAGTGCATTTTATCTCAATGCTGCAATGCTAGCGTGGTCATTTTAAAATCGTTTTATTCAGCCAGATAGATATCGGGTGGGGAATTTTACTTTTTATGAGCAGATATTTTGAGGGTATGTGAGTATTGGCGTAGGTTCGTAGTTTCAGGGGTGCTGGCCAGAAAACCTCCACGTGTGCCTGACGGCTGCTTGTCCTTCTGGACACGTCTGGAGGGATCGGCAGTTGTTTGGCCGGTGCATCCTGGGCACGGGCAATTAAATCCTGCCGAGGGATTAACCTTCGGGGGATTTTATTGCCTGTGGCGAATATTCTGGCACGGGAGGGGCCCTTTCTGGGCCAGTAGGGAGTTGCTCCACGTGTCCCTCTGATATCACAGTGGAGGAGCAGGGGCGGGCCCGGTGTGCACTCACCCTGCCACTGGGCAGGCAGCGGGGGCACTGTCTTTCCCTGCCCCCGTCGATTTCGTAACCCCAGGAGTGCCCGCTGAGTAGTGTTCTCGCGCCTCTTGGGACCGAGGGTCTTGGCTTCACCGCCCGGACCGCGAGGAAGAAAACCTCTATAAAAAATTACGGGAGGTAGGGCCTGCGAGCAGCAGACTCGGGGTAGTCTGCTGCCCGACCAGCAGCTGGCGTAGCTGGCACAGCCGGCGTAGTTGGCGCGGCTGGTAAAGGCCCATGAGGTGAAGTGGCGTGCAGTGTTCCGTGTGCGCCACCTAGGAGGGTGCGGCCGACGTTAGGCCGCACGGGGAGAAGGGGCTCGCCTGCTTGTGGCGGGCCAGGACCTGTCGGGGGTGGTTGTGTGAATACTCACGGGTTCCCACGCCCCCGGCTAAGGTAGTTGAAGGAACACCGTGGTGGTTTTAGTCGGTAAGAGTCCGACACTGACTCCGCCTACCCCGGGCGGAGTGCGTCCATGAGGATTTCCCCCAAAAAAAAAAAAAAGGTTCGTAGTTTCATGAGCAAGCAGAATTCTGCCAAAAGAAACCCGATGGAATATTAAACTATACAGGTCGTCCCACGGATATGCCACATGGAGGGAAAGTACCTTGAATATTGTAGATGGAACATTTTACTAAAATAATACATTATTTGAATTTAAAAAACAATTTAAACTGGTTTCATAGATATTCAAATAATTACATGGTTGAACCGGAAATCGAACCCGTTACATGAGAAAAATAATCAACCTGTAGCTTTATCATACCGATCGAAAGGCTTCATCATAGGATTATTTTTTACTAAATAACATAGTGTAAATAAAAGGAAGACCATGAATTTAAAAAAAATTAATACAAAATTAATCAATTTATCAAATGCTCAAAATGAGTCCCTTCCTGTTGAATACAAAGTCGCACTCTTTTGATTATTTCCCATCAAAATTTCACATCAAATGTTAAAAAACATGCCCTGCATAGGAAGAAGTCTAGCTTCTTCAGAGGTATGTAAGCATCTTATTATCTTTCAAAACTCGAAAATGTTCTAAATATCTAAGAAAAAATTATTACAAATAATCCATTTATCTTTTGCCGCCTATAATTACATTTCCCTGAACACATAACAGCTTAATGTAATGCTATTAAATACTCAATTATCTTCGCAAAAACCGGTATTTACTTCGGATTACGTGAGAATACTGGCTTAATCAAGACGGTCGAAAATACTTACCTTATATCAGTGTTACTACAAAGTTATGGAGACAGAAGGTTAATTTCAAAGAAATAAAAAAATGTCGAGGATAATAAACTAAACAAACACAAACAAAATCCTACTAATACTTATAATAATTTCTTAGGTTTTCGCGATCACTACACATTATAGTAAAACAAAGTTTAATAATATACGCAATTTAATCCGGTTATTTTTTTTATTATAATCCTACTTATATTATAAATGCGAAATACAATGATGATGGACGTTTGTTTGTCCTTCAATGACGCTAAAACGGCTGAATAGATTTAGAATAGGCTACTGTTTATCGACAGTAAAAGCTGCGGAAAACTTACCAACGGTGTGCCAATAAGTAACTAAACTAAACTAAAATTTATCAAAAAAATAAAAAGTACAATTACAGAGCTTCAGCTCTCTCATTGTACTATTTCTTTAGCTTCAGCTTAGCAAGCAGTTATAGCCACAGACAGAATACGTCCTCCCGTACCCTATGATGATACTCTTGCTCGTTACCAGCAGGCGTAGTAGCATGAACACTGGTAGACAAGCGTTTTGTCTACGAAAGAAAAGATAAAATGACAGATAGTTCTTTAAAATGTAGTTTTATCTATTCTTCCGTAGACAATTCTCTGGATTCGATGGACTGGATGCGAAAGGCAGAGGACCGAGTGTTGTGGCACAATTTGGGAGAAGCCTATGTCCAGCAGTGGACTGCGATACGCTGAGTTGATGATGAGTAGAAAGTAAGATGGAATAATCTGTATTTCATCCAAATTCAGATTACTCTATTTTCATTCAGTGTCTTTGCTCGCTTGTTGTGGGATTGTATGAAGTGGGCCTTCTATACAACTTTATTTAGTGGCCTTTCTCCTACCAAAGAGGAAAGACCCTAAATAAACCACAATATGTAAGAACCGACAAATCTTGTTTGTTATTTGGTCCTTACAGTTCTGTAATCAGAAGCTATGATCTAGATTTGGGCGAGATAAGAGACCCTTAGTTACGTTTTTCTTTATGTTTCGGTCCACTGAAGAAGAAGTGAAATTCAAAGTTATCTGATGACTGCTTGAATGGATGGATTCTTTTGAAGATATATCAGATTCAAAGGCTTGATGATTAATATCTTTTTGAATTCGTTTGAAAGGATCGTTTTTCCGCAATGGTGAAAATCCCTTAAATATGGTAAATTCATCATAACCATTCCAGCCTTTCTTGAAGATATAATGTACAGTCTAGAGGGTATACAGGGTAGAGAGATATAAATGAAGTTTTCTCAGAAGATTATGGATGTTTTCGAGTGCAATGTCATTTTAATAACTGACAAAGTTAAACTGTATTTATACAAAACCCAAATCAAACTATGCTATAATAACTTCCTGAGAAATCTTTATCTATATCTGGCGACAACAGTGTCATCAGTGCCTGTGTGTTGTGTATACAGATACTAATTGCTTTGTTAGACTGTACATACAGGATAGTTTTTAACGAGTGCGTTAAATTTGCACAGTGGTTCAGTATCTGTTCCCTACACCAACCACGTTATTAAAATTAATTTTAAAACAAAACAAATAAATAAAAAGTTTGTATGGGAGATAAAGACATTTTTGTAGCACACGCCATACAAAGAATTTTTAAATTTAGTTTTTAAGTGTATTTAAATAATGTGGTTGCGATGAGGAACAGATACTAAACCAGTAAGCTTCTTATTTTTTTTTCCTGTATAGTTAGGTTGCTGTACCGCACAGCTGTATTCAGTCTAGCCAACTAGATGCGCCTGAGCATGAAAGATCAAAACTGCAATTGCCACTTATGTAAAAAGCGATACGAACATTGTAAAAATTGTTTGTCTTCTACGATGATTATAAAGGCATTTCAAACTTTAACAGATCCTGCAAAAAGTTTACTCAACATTGAAAACAGGCCTCAAAATAAAAAGAGACGATCGCCACACAATAAACCCAGCAACACAACCGCGCATCGATTACAATAAAAGTATTCACAAAGTGCTCAACTTGTGTGAACTCACACAATAAGCTTATAAAGAAACCACTCGGATAGTTCTTTCTACTTCAGCGTGTACCTGGCTTAATCGAAGTTAAATTGACGGGGCGGAACCGAGTGAATTGATTTCGATCAGGCTGGATCCGCGGATAGAGGAGTGCATTAGAGGGAAATAAATGGCGTTTTAAAGGAGGTTGTAGGCTGAGTTTTTATTAAACAGGGATTTAGGGAGGGGTAGAGGTAGAAACAATTAGGGAAGGTAGTGATGAATTGTCTGCAGATTGATGTACTGATCAGAGGTCCATAAAAGATGAGGATATTTACGAATTTTTGCATTCGCATAATATTAAACAACCGCATCAACATTCCATCGCCTATACTTGCCTACACCGCAAAGTTTGAAGACAAAGGTCTTCAACTAGTGCGTCCTGCCTGTCATGACTTGCGGTGCCGAGACGTGGACACTGACACTGGGGCTAGTCCACAAATTCAAAGTCGCTCAGCGAGCTATGAAGCGAGCTATGCTTGGAGTTTCTTTGAAGGATAAAATCCGTAACGAGATTATCCGGAGAAGAACCGGAGTGACCGACATAGCTTGTAGGATCAGTAAGCTACAGTGGCAGTGGGCTGGCCATCTATGTCGAAGGACTCATGGCCACTGAAGCAAACGAGTTTTAAAAGAATTAGAATTCTTAAAAGGCTACGTTCGTACATTTATGTGCGCCTGTGTGAGTTTCGGCAAACATTTTACGTGCCGTTTACACTGCCACTGAAAGCTAGCAGGTTAGACGTTAACCCAGCTTCCAGAAATTTATAACTTCACTACTAACTTTACTTTTATTGGAAGAAATAAATTAAATACATCACCTGGTATTCATGTCTTTTACTGCTCATATTTAGATGGTAGGTAAGATCGTTTCTGGATCTACGAGCAATTCTTTAAAATTAAATAAATTACAAGGGTCGTATACCTGGGTTCGTGGTGAAAATTATCATTCCTTTCATAAATTTTGCTCAATCGTTTCTTCCTATGGATTTTGGTAGCCTGAAGAAGAGGCCGCTAGGTTAGTTAGTCACAGAGATGAGTCTTGAGGCTTGCCTGACCGACACGAAGTTCCGTTTCGACTCAATCGCTGTGCAGAGCGCCCCTGCCTAACAATCCCTTCACAGGAACCCCAAAGAAGCTTGGTAGACTTCTTTATTCAATTAGATTTATTAATTTTGTATTAAAAGAAATTAAGACAAAAAAAACACACACATTGTTTATTTTTGTGCTTCAACTTTGAGCAGAATTTTGAATGAAATCATTGTGAGTCGTTTATTACTCTGAAGGTTAAAAATTTGTAAATAATCAGCAAACCATCTATCGCTAGGCGTCTGACTGTGAGCGAGCGTTACGTTTGCTGTTTGGTGTAAACCATCCCTTCATTTAATTCTACATCATCCCTTATCACAATCTCTATCAGACAAGCAGCCATTAAAATCAGCACATGCCTAATATTGCCAATCATTGAATAGAATACTCCTGATAAGGTAGTCCACACACGTTTTTACAACGCGGCAAGTTAATTGGTCGCACCGCCATGCGCCATCTACCATTGCCGTTGCTACGGTCATTTGTGGCGCGTGTGTAGAATGCCTAATGGGAGTGGCGCCGACAGCTTCGGGCGTGAAAATGGTGCGCCCTTTCTCACTCATTTTAGGTTTAATTTTTTTGGGACCTAATAAATGGGTTTCGTTATTAGTAGCCTTCGGTGGACGTTAGGCGAATACAGGATGAATTAAACGGGTATGATGGAAGAAAAGCTTTTCTGAATTGGTTTAATTCAAACACAGTGGAATGAAATGCTGTTAGATTGATTTTGGCTGATAAAATGTAACGTGAATCCTCCATTAAATATTGACAATCAGGGTACCTATAGTGCGAGTTTTACACATATCGCATACTTCCATCGATTCATCGAATTCGTAAAAAAATATATTCATAAATCAGTAGTTCCTTTTGTAACCTACATGGCATTGGCGCATCGCTCAAAGTGCCTAGTGCGAGTTTGACACTTACCGCATACTCGATCAAAAGCCCCTGGCGGAAACGAGGAGGGATTACTGATTTTTGTATGGAAGTCGACTCGTTCGATCGAGCATGCGGTAAGTGTGATTTGGCACTAGGCACTCTGATTAGTACTTGCCGTCACTTTGCCCAAATTTTATGATAACGCGACAGAAGTCAGAACATACACAATCAACATTCATAATCGGCTTAACTCATTAGCGATCAATCATTTTAGTATTAGTTACGTCGTAGTTAAATGTGTTCAATCAATCAATCAATAAGTTGGATCTTTTTTGGCTATCAGTGACTTGACAAAAGTGTCTGCAACCCATTCAGCAGCGCATACACCTCCTAATCCGCCAGGGGTTTACTGATTTATGAATGAAAGTAATCGAATTCCATGGTATCGGTAATTGTAAAACTCGCACTAGGCGCACGGCATGATTTAATAGAGAACCAATAGAGAACACTATATTATAGTGCACACTAATTTCGCTACCAATCTTTTCATTCAACCCAATCCATACAATAAAAAAAAAAGCTATAATGAAAATGATTCACGTCGCGTCTCGCACACTATATTACGATATTGCGTCTCCCCACTATCTCTTCCAGTAACCAGTTGATTCTTCAATACATGCAATTTCGAAGCCAAGCGCGACTCTCACGTGCGGTCCAATTACCTGAATGATACGAATCTGAGTCGATTCGAGTCTGAATATAGAAGCATCGGACAAACCGACAGACACTCAATTTGTTAGTAACTTAATTCGTTGGAATTCGACTGTTGCATTGTTGCGTTCTGATTGTGAATAAATCTTGTACCGTGTGTGGAGGTTAGGTTTGAAGCATGGTATAATTTCGCTTAACAGGAACCACATAAGGATCCTGACTAAAACCCTCACAGGGCACTGCAAACTGAACAAACGTCTACACAGGATGGGCCTCACAGATACCACAGTTGACAGATTTTGTCGCGAAAAGGATGAAACGCCCATTCATATCCTATGCGAATGTGATGCAGTGCACCACATTAGAAGTCAGCATCTTGGAGGCCACACAATCTCAGCTGATGAGATCAGATCCTCAAACCCCAAGGAAATAGTCGACTTTATGGTTGGCCTGCGGACTTGGGAGGTGCTGTAGTCTACTATTAGAGGCGTTACAATAGATCTTTTAGGTCGCAGTGACATAAGGGGATGGCAAAGACCTCTTTTTGCAAAATAATAATGATGTAATAAAAATAATATGCTTCACCAGGTAGGTATTTTCTTCCCGTGATGGCCAAAAGCTACGTCACGAGTCACGATCAGTATTGCCATAAATTGACATATTCAAAACGATTAAGACGAAAATGCGGGTGGTCTTTTCTCCATACAAACGATCTCGACTGTTTCGTTCTGATTTATAACCCTGTTTTAGAATATCTCCATATTTTCTTAGTTCTGCCTCCTCTTATAGCCACACCCACATGCAAACACAGATCGGAGAAAACTCGATAAATAGACAAATTGTACTCGAATCATATTGAGGTCTTAAAAACTATCATTAAATACCGTATACCGTGACTATCTATATTATAGAAAACCATCATTATATCCATTATGAGTGCTCATAATAATACGTTGATATGTAAATATACCAGGCCCCTCAGAAAGTATTGCGAAAAAAAGTTTTTATATATGGGAGACTGGCCAGTTATAATGTTTTTCGAAAATATGATTATTTATAAGTAAAAATAAGTAAGTTCCAATTTCAAAATTTCCCTCCACATTTTTTGCGAGTTAATTCAAAGTATTGTGTCTCACTGAAATATGGATCTGCGCCGGGAACATTTTAGAGCTATGATTTTATACGATTTCAAGTGTCGCCTGAAACCGGATGAATCGTACGATAGACTTCAAATGGCATTCATGGATGAAGGCCTTTCCAAGGCAACCGTGTATCGTTGGTATAACGAATTCAAGCGCGGTCGACCAACTTTGGGGGATGACGAAAGAAGCGGTCGCCCTTTGACGGCTGTTACCGAAGAAAACGTGCTAGCAGTGAAAAATTTAATCCAAGACAATAGGCGAATTACATATCAGGAGATTCAACACATATTGAAGATTGGATCGGGAAGCGTTCACGAGATTCTACACAGCCATCTTCGCGTGAGGAGGATAGTATCACGCTGGGTGCCGCACAACCTCACCGATGCTCAGAAGCAGGCCCGGGTGGAATGGTGCCGTGATATGCTTAACAAATTTGAAGCAGGCTCGTCTCGGCGTGTTTACGACATCGTTACAGGTGATGAGTTCTGGATTTATCAATACGACCCAGAAACCAAGCGCCAGTCGACTATTTGGGTGTTTCAAAATGAGCCAACGCCTACCAAAGTGAAGCGATCTAGAAGCGGGGGTAAGATTTTGATCGCTAGCTTTTTTAATTTGACTGGCCACTTGGTATCAATTCCCTTACGGGATCAAAGAAGCATTAATGCCGAATGGTATACTACCAAATGTTTGCCAGAAGTTTTCTCTGTTATAAGCAACAAGCGACCAAACACAGGGCTCCGCGGGCTACTGCTCCACCACGACAATGCACCTGCGCACACCGCACTCAAAACGAGGGACTTCCTGGACAGCACGCCAGTCAAACTCCTGGGTCACCCTCCTTACAGCCCTGATCTAGCACCGTGTGACTTCTTTTTATTCCCAAAAATAAAAAATCAGCTCAAAGGGATACAATTTTCGTCGCCGGAAGATGCGCTGGCTGCGTTCGAGCAGGCTGTAAACGAGGTGTCTGCGGCGGACTGGAAAAAGTGTTTTGAAAACTGGTTTAGGCGCATGAATCTTTGTATAGAGGCTGGTGGAAAGTACTTTGAAAAGATTTGATAAAAATATATGTACGTATAGAACAATTTTTTTTAGTTTCGCAAAACTTTCTGAGTGTCCCACGTATAATGTGTTCAGAGCTCATATATCATGCTAAGTGCTCCAAGTGAGTTGTGTCACTTTTGCGTTCAGAATCATCTATCAGGCGAGCACCGTTAATGGCACTACTAATGTGGAGTAATTAGAATTTATCATACACTAGCTGTGCCCGCGGCTTCATTTGGGAGTAGTTTTTAACTTTTTGAGGTGTGAGGTACACTATTTCGCCCGAGTATGTACTAAGTTACGTAAAAATACTTTTAGATGGTTCCGTGTGGTGCCGGACGTAAAGAATTGCACCACCCTATATCTTCTCATGGGTGTCGTAAAAGGCGACTAAAGGATTATCCAGAGGATGGGCAGCAGCGTTCTCTGAATATTTGACCAACCAACTGCGATCGCCAACCCGCCCGCCAAGCGTGGTGATTATGGCATATCCCCCCGTAATGGGGAGGCCCATGTCAAGCAGTGGACGTCTTTAGGCTGAAATGATGATGATGATGAAGACTTTTAGAAGAGAAGAAAAAAAAGTGAGGTCAGGGGACGCCCAACAGAAGCAAAGCTTCTACGAATACGAAACGCGCGCGCGCATAGCTGCGCGTATGTGTTTAAGGCAGTACCATCCTACTAATATTATAAACGTGAAAGTTTGTGAGGATGTACGGATTTGTGGATGTTTGTTACTCTTTCACGCAAAAACTACTGTATGGAATTTATTGAAATTTGGCATACAGATAGAACATAACCCGGTTTAATATATAGGCTACTCTTTATCCCGGAAAGATGGACAGTTCCCGAGGGATGCGCGATAAACGACATTCACGCGGGCGAAGTCGCAGGCATAGGCTAGTAGAATATACTAGTACTGTAGCAGCACGGCAATGGAGGTGGAAGATAATGGCGACGGTGACGTTTTAAGTCAGTTAACTCCCCAGAGGCCGAGCGCGCTCCGACGATAAAGAATAAATAAATAAATATCTTTGGGACATTTTTACACAGCACCATCTAGTCCCAAACTAAGCTGAGCTAGCTTGTGGTATGGGTACTAGACAATGGATATAATACTTATATACTTTTTTTTTGTAAATACATACTTATAATACATAAGCAACACCCAGACCAACACAAACACTTATGTTCATCACACAAATATTTGTGTCCTGTGGGAATCGAACCCACGACCTCGTTATCAGCAGTCCGACACAAGAAACACTAGACCACAGAGGTCGTCAAGAAGCTTTGCTTCAAAAACATCAAAATCGGTGTGATACTTTAGTTGCGAAAGTTATAATTTATTATAAACTAACTTTGTTCGAGGATCTACTTTCTAAAGATATAAATTGTGGAAATGAATTCGCTCAAGAGCAGGACTCGTACCTGCGACTCCTGGTTCAGTACAGCAGCAGCAGCTCACAAATCCTACTTGTGAGCGAGTTTTTATTTATTTATTTATTATTTTCTTTATTGTACGCACGGCTACATATCAAGCTATAACGTTCCATTATAAACTGACCTCTCAATCTACGGAAAGCCTCTACAATGCGAGGTCAGCTTATACTGGAATTGTATGATGATTTTGATTTTTTGTTTGTTTTTGATTGTATTGCATGTTGTATGTTGATGTATTGTTTGTTGGTGTGAGCCGTGTGTACATACACAAATGAAAACAAAGACAGTAGTTATTTCCACAATTTATATAATTAGATATCGCTCCGCATGCATAAATGCGTTAAAAAAAAAAAGCTTTGGGTTTAGTCATGAAATGTAGGAAGCAGACGGATAGACTCACTTTCGTGTTTATATTATTGATTCCCTGTTTCTGATAACCACCCCCATGACCATGTGACCCCATGGGCGTCATAAAACGGGCAACCCTCGTTTTTCTGTGAATTAATCACATAAAACACCATACTGTAATCAGCTATCTCTATTTTTAACTTTGATAGCCTATGTATAGGGGAAAGTTATGGTCTACAACACGCGAATGATATGTCGAATAATGTTTATTAACACAGCTACGGATCATGGGGTTTATTATAATTTAATCAATACAGTGGTGGTGAGAGGACACCAGACAGCCGAAAACGAAAAAGCGGTAGCCCTAGAAAGAGATGGCGGGATGAGCTAGACTCCTATTTTATAAGTTGGATTGGCCACAAATTGCCATAGACCGCGAAAAGTGGAAAAAGGAAGGGAGGCCTTTGCCATGCAGTGGGACAAAACAGGCTCGTAAAAAAAAACAATACGGTCTAAAAGATAATATGAGTTTTCTATCAACACTATTTCCAGTTTTATTCTAGGATTGCATTGTGTCAGTCGTCATTTTGTAACCAATTAAAAGTAAAAAGTTAGAAATGAAAAAAACTTTGCGCTAAGAAGGTCACGCACAAACCATCACAAAATATAACAAATGTGGTAATTATCCTACTAATATTATACGCCCGCGACTTCGCCCGCGTGAATGTCGTTTATTGCGCATCCCTCGAGAACTGTTCTTTTTCCCGGGATAAAAAGTAGCTTAAATTTTAATCCGGGTTATGTTCTATTTGTATGCCAAATTTAATTAAAATCGGTCCAGCCGTTCTTGAGTTATGATGTAACACCCGACTTTGTTTTGTACACACGGCTACACATCAAGCTGTACATTTCCAGTTTATGCTGACCTCGCATTGTATATGCTTTCCGTACAATGCGAGATCAGCTTATACTGGAAATGTACAGCTTGATGTGTAGCCGTGCGTACAATATGTAACTAAAACCCTGTTGTTCCTGTGAGCTTTGTTATCGGAATCAATATTCATGCGTAATGATACAACTCATTTGGAAAAACTCTTTAATAAAAATAATTTAATTAAATATTAAGTGATTATTGAAAGTGATTATATCACTCAAAACTCCCTCACTCAGTGATTATATCAATAAAAATAATTTAATTTAATGTTGATTCATTATTAATCATAAATGGAAAGTGTTATAATCTCTTTTAATCAATCAATCAACTCAGCCTATCGCAGTCCACTGCTGGACATAGGCCTCTCCCAAGTTGTGCCACAACACTCGGTCCTCTGCCTTTCGCATCCAGTCCCCCACAGCCACGTTCTTTAGGTCGTCGGTCCACCTGGCAGGGGGGCGCCCTACGCTGCGTTTGCCGATTCGCGGTCTCCACTCAAGGACTCGTCTGCTCCAACGGCCATCGGTCCTTCGACAGACATGGCCAGCCCACTGCCACTTCAGCTTACTGATCCTACAAGCTATGTCGGTCACTCCGGTTCTTCTCCGGATAATCTCGTTACGGATTTTATCCTTTAAAGAAACTCCAAGCATAGCTCGCTCCATAGCTCGCTGAGCGACTTTGAATTTGTGGACTAGCCCAACTGTCAGTGTCCACGTCTCGGCACCGTAAGTCATGACGGGCAGGACGCACTGGTTGAAGACCATTGTCTTCAAACTTTGCGGTATATCACTTTTAATAATGATTAAATATTTATTTTTATTATTTTTATTGAAGAGTTTTTCCAAATGAGTTGTATCCTTACGTATGAATATCGATTCTGATAACGTAGCTCACAGAAAAAACAGGGTTTTTGTTACATACTGTATATTAAGATGTGAAAGTTTGTGAAAATGTCTTTGTGGTTTATCGTGCATCTCTCGTTGACTGCTTATCTTCTCGGGATAGCCTATATGATAACCCTGACATGGTCTATCTGTGTGCAATTTCATCCAAACCCGCTCAACAGTTACAACGTGAAGATGTAACAAACATATACTGAGTGTGTCTCACAAAATCTCAACCTACTCCTACCTATTATTAATATTATAAATGTTTGTGAACATGTTTGGATGTTTGTTACACAATCACGCTGTAAGGGCTGAACGTATTTGGATGAAATTTGGCATACAGTTAGAAAATAACTGATATTAACATATGCTACATTTAATCCCGAGAAAGTGAACAGTTCCCGACGGATGCGTGACAAACGACACCTACGCGGGCGAAGGTGCGGGCATAAGCTAGTAATAATATAATCGGTAAAAGAAAAAAGTTGCGGGGTACAAATCGGCCATCACCCAGCATATTGCACTGAAGACAATACTTTTCTGTCCGCCCTTGGGTTTACAGGCGTGGTGATAACGTAACTAAAACAAAGCGCACTCCGCTATAAAACGCTGAATACAACAGATTCACAAAAACAGACCCTAAGTTTAAGAGCAAAAAGGGCAATAATAAAAAGCGCCATAAAGCACACCGTCCTTCAAAGTAGACCGAAGCAGATTCCAAAAATTGTAGCCTAGTATTTACCTTCATTACTCGGAAATATTTTTGACGCGAGCCGCCTATCATTTACACTTCAAATTTCACGAGCAGTTCTATAAAAAAAAGGCCAAGAGCGAGACAGACTCGCGCAGTACGGGTCCCGTACGACCTATCAACCTGATACCCCGTTAATAGTAGATTGTTACACAAGGGTCGAAAGGAATCAATCCCATACGAGGTATTTAGACGGCTATAGTCCGAGTAGGAATTGATGACTTTCACCCGCGTTAAACACTCTACTTTTCATTTCGAATATAAGGAAAGTAATAAATGGTAGTTTTTCTAAAATACATATTTTCTTGTATATTCGCCACTTCATAAAATCATTGTATGTGTTTAAGTATCGTTCCTTTGAAATTTCTGGCAAAAGATTTTCGATTACTGTTTTTAACCGAATCTGGGGTCAACATTTAAGAATCGCTTGAACTCATTTTTAATCAAATATTAGTCTATAAAACTGAGATTTAGAATTTCGGTACGACAAAGTTAGTATCCCGGCAAATTGTATAGTCTTTCTTAAATTTTAAATATGGAACACACCGCGTCACCACCGGCGCCGGGCCGTTTTTTTTTTATTCACACTGGCTGTTTATAAACTCACAAGACCGCGGCATTTTTTTTCGATATTTTTCTTAATTATGAAAATAAATTCGGTTCTATTTTTAAAATTCATTCCCGCCCTAGGGAGGAAAGCAATTACTATGAGTTTTTCCCGCCCTAGGGAGGGAATCAGCGTTTTCCACCCGCTACTCGGATCAAACAAACACTACTTTCCGAGTATGAGACATGAAAAACTTATTTAATATATTAAAGTTTACTAAAGACGCAGCATATAATTGACTGTGGTCTAGTGGTTCGAGTGTCGGACTGCTGATAACGAGGTCGTGGGTTCCAACCTCACAGGACACAAATATTTGTGTGGTGAACATAAGTGTTTGTGTTGGTCTGGGTGTTGCTTATGTATTATAAGTATATATTTACCAAAAAAAAAAGTATTATATCCATTGTCTAGTACCCACAGTACAAGCTCTGCTTAGTTTGGGACTAGATAGTGCTGTGTAAAAAATGTCCCAAAGATATTTATTTATTTACACAACACTCATCTACCTACACTGTTCATAAAATACAACAGTAAAAAAAAAAAAAAAATAATTTATAATCTTACTTATTTATTTTTTATCGTTATTTACCAACATCACGCCTCACTGATCTATGTTATTGCATTGTGAATTTGTGTCGACGCCGGCTGTCGCTGAAAACCAGCGCTGTGTCTTTGCTCCGTGCATTAAGCACAGCAATATGCTGAGCGGTGGCCGTTTTGCGCGGATGTGACGCATATCTTACCACACTTCTTGACTCTGTACCTGTATTTGTTCTGTGTTCTTGTATTTTTTGGTAATTTTGTGCGTCATTTTTGAGGCAAATAAATATTTTTTCTTTCTTTTCTTTCTTTCTTTATTTACTTATTTATAATTATGTCTATGTATTCCTTATTTATATTACTTATTTTTTGTTAAACTATATAGTATGCACTACAATCACACAAAGTGTGACACTTGTATGTATTGCCGTTTTTAAGATAGAGCAGGAAAAATTTTCGAGGCATTTTCTAGGTGTCTTTATTGGTAAAAAAAAACCATGGTATATAATTGTTCATATCATGGTTTTTTTTTAAATACATATATTATGATTAAAAAGACACAGCCCTGTTACAGACAGACGGACAGACGGACAAAGGGATGGACAGTCGGCATAGGCAGAGTAAAAGGGTCCCGTTGGCACCATTTTGGATATGGTACCCTACAACACTGTCGAAAAACCGCTGTACCGAAACATAATTTGATGAGAAAAGGTTAAAAAGTTAGCGCAATTTGTTCAATTTGCTCTTTAGAGCTTGAGAACTTACGGGTTTTATTATCAGGTACGGGTTTTTTAAACTCAGCTCAGCTCTAGTAGTGGGAATAACTTTCAGTTAGGTATAACAACAAGTTATCTGCCCCTCGACGACGTTAGAATGTATTAAATGAATGAGTTTGTATCTTTAGTACCGTGTTGTATCTACGTTGAGGGGGCTGTTTGTTTTATAAGCGAGTTCTTAGTTCAAAGTGAGTGAAGGAATTTAAAGAGGATTCAAGAAGTTTTGTAGACTATGGAATAAGTTTTACAAATCCATGTTACTAACATATCACCGTCTATTTCTAAAATAGGTGCAAACTTAGATTTTTTTTCTCAATTTCGAGTAATTATTTTCAACTTAATTTTGATCTAAAATAGCAAGTAAGAGATCTTTTAACTTTATAAATCAGCGATCCTCACGGTTCAGGAGGTAACAACTGACCATAAGGTAGGTCTTTCCTCTTTACTAATTTATTCAAAATAATTATGAAAATCACACTATTTATTTAATAATGCTTTATGCACAAAATATGTACAAGCATTAAAAGGTCACCACTCACTTATTAACCCGACCAGCACCGCCTCGCTTCGTGCGGTTGAGATTTCTTTATATGGCCTTCCATACATATGCACTCACTTATCAACTCCGGAACCTCACCGGATCGCCTCGCACGCAAGCAGTCCTTACGCGGTCAGTGAGTTGACCACTCGGTGACCATCCGCTTACCGCGAGTTGCCACAGATCCCGAGTGAACTGCGTGCCGCCTACACCGCCGCCGCGTATAACTGGTGAAGATCGATCAACGACAACTGGCCAATTCCTTGACCACGCGCTGTTCACTCGTTGACCACACAACGTTCACCCGTTGACCACGGGTCATCCACTCGCCAGCCGCGTGACATCCCGCGAGGGCCACCCGTCAACAACGAGTGGACGCCGAGCAATGAGGCGGTGCTGGTCGGGTGCCGGGTTGATAAGTGAGCGACAACCTCTATACCAGTCAATCTTAGGGTACACACTAACAGTGTAACAGCGAGGCTCGCATAACTGCGAGCATTAATCCACTACTATTCCACTATTACTATTCCACTTCAAAACCAATACCAAAGAAAGTTCATCTTGGAAAATTAACAAGAAAATCACGAACCGGTCCTAATTGACACGACCGAATCTTTCATAAAAGGCTGATACGATAGTAAAGTTTATGCAAATTCATAAACTTTATGTGAGGTTGGGCGACGTAAATCCGATTATGACGTAACTCGTAGCCCGGTTTCTCAGAAACCGGGACGGCTGACAAACGCCGAATTTACTTCGCAGACGAGATAGCTTCCTATACGAAAATTATAATCACTTCGTTAGTATGTAGATTTATTTCTCTTCTTGTATTTTTTGGACAATCGCATCAATTTTCTACTGTTGTAAGAATCAGCAAATTGATTTGGTTCGAAACTCGAGAGCCTGTGTGTGAAGATAGCTTTCATTAACTTCGGCTTCTGAGTTTCCATCATTAAATTTTGTATAACTTGAACGATTATCGAGGATCTTTGGATGTGATATGCATAATATAGGTGCCTAGTAGTAGTAGAGCTCCTTTGTAAAAGAGTTCGTCCGGGAAAGTACTACCACCGTACCTACTTCTCCGCCAAACAGTGATGTTTGCATTGCTGTGTTTCGGCCAGTTTCGGTCTGAAGGGAAAGGGTGCCGGTGAAATTACAATCACATGAGACTTTCCATCTTCATGTCTCAGTTTGGCGAACCGGCTTGCGGTAGCATTTAGGCAACAGCCTAGGTGGTACCTATTGTAGGTTTGTTATAACCGTTTTACATCAGGTGGGCCTTTAGCTCGTTTCGCCATCCTATACTAGGTATAAAAAAGGCTACTGCCAGATTTTGGTCTAAGTTCACCATTAGGTTTAATTTGAAAATAGCCGTTTTACAATCACAGACATAGTAATATACGAACGAAGAAAGTCAAAGTTTGTAAAAATATAAGTTCTCGATACATAGAATAACTAAAACCACTTCCACGCGCATAAATTATAGCAACTAAGTTGGAGCCAGAAATGGCTTCGTTCAGTAGAGCTTAAAGAAAGAAAAAAGAAAGAAAGAAAAATATTTATTTGGCACAACTGAGACACATACAAAAGAAAGGATATAAGGATACAAGAAATAGATTTAGTGAAGAACAAATCGAAGAAAACCGGCCAAGAGCATGTCGGGCCATGCTCAGTATTATAGGGTTCCTTAAGTAGGTGTAATTACAAACGAATCAAATCGAATATTAATCATGGCTATTTTAGTTTTTGCAATAATCGGCAGCATTCGCGACTCAGAGCGTGTTGTTAGTAGCGCCATCTAGCGATAAAGTTACTTTTTGTTGATTTTTTCAAATAGAAAGTAGCTAAAGGAGCATTATTTGCTATGATAATTTTTCTCTAAGGTCAATGACCTTTGAACTAGGACGTTTTAAGTATTTTTCAGTTTTCTCTCTATAACTCAAAAAATTATAATTACATTATACTCGAAATAATTTTAAAAGAGAGTTTTTATAAAGGTCTATCAATGTGGAAGATTATAAGTTTCTACATTGCATAGTTTAGAAATGGCAGGGGGGGGGACACATTGCAAGCCACTTTGGCGGGCTATATTTCGTAGATGGTACACCTGATAAAAAAGTGGTGTATGAAACATTACCTTCATTTTAGTAGACCTATTCAATGATATCCCACACGAGGGGGTGCAGCGAAAAAAATTTTTTTTTCCCCATTTCACATGTATGGACGCCACCCCTAAAATACGGAAAAACTATTTTTTTATTCTTTTAAAATTGAGATCTATATGTAAACTATTTTTTAACAAAATTTCATTTACTTATGTTTATAACTGTAGAAGTTATTAAGCTGTAAAGGATTAGGACAGACGGACAGACGGACAGACGGACGGACATGACGAAACTATAAGGGTTCCTTGTAGGACTTCGGAACCCTAAAAAGTCATTGACAGTCATGCGCCATGTGTGTCTCAAAATTGTGACAAATGGGTGACCAGCTCAGCATATTACCAGGTTATTAAACCTGACGCTGGTATTCTGCTGGATCCATGTTGCGCTTACGCGCGCATGACTTATAGACCCACTGCCCATGGGAACCACGAGGCTTTCAAATTAATATTTTGTACCACTGGTGGGTCAAATTGGTGGGTCCACGAGTCATACACCGCGCCTTCGTGTGTCGGGCGAACATTTCACGTACCGCTGCCCTGGGCACATCACATAAATAGATAGATAGAATGAAAAAGTGGGCGAAGCGCGCGTGCCAACACTCTGCACCAGAGTGCAGGGCATTTCAAAATCTTTCTCAGTACGCTTGACGACTTGTTTCTGTAAATACACGCAACAAAAACACGCAAAATGGCGTCATCGTATTTAGCTTTATTTTTAATGATATGCATTTAGTATAATGTATTTATTTTTATTTTATCTGACGTGTATATGTTGGGTTCCCGTCTGTGTCACACTTGGGGTGCCCACTGACAATCAGCGCTGTGTAGTGGCTTGATCTGTTACACAGCAACATGCTGAGTGGGAACCTCATTGTCGCGGCTACGGCGTGCAATTGGCCGGTTGTCTTGAGAACTAACGAAGATATTTTATTTTTATTATGTAATTTTAGGTGCGGTCGACCATACGTCAGTGGTAACAGTTTGGCTCTGGCGGCGCCTTTATTTCGTAAGCAGTAAGGGCGGTTTTCAGACTCGGGTGTTGCCACTGTCATGCGGTCAACTATACTTTTCTTATATTTTGTATCGACTGTCCTTTCTTAATTTTTTACCTATGTGTCTTTTGTTTTTACTTTCTATGTAACCCCACCTATAAGTTGGCTGCTTGTGTCTATCACTGTGTTTTAAATGTTGCGCGTCGTTAACTGTGACAATAAACTATTTTTCTTTCTTTCTTTCTTTCAAAAATGCCCTATTGCGCTGTTTCTAACTGCAGAAACAAAAGCTGTAAAGTACATATGATTAAAGTAAATTTAAAAAAATTAATTACTACAACATGGGAGGCGTAGTTTGTTCGAAAGTTACATAACATACATAACCAGCCCATTACTGTCCCACTGCTGGGCACGGGCCTCTTCTCGGTACGAGAAGGCTAAGGCCTTAGTCCACCACGCTGGACTAGTGCGGGTTGGCGGACTACACACACCATCGAGAACTGTATGGAGCACTCTCTGGTGTGCAGGTTTCCTCACGATGTTTTCCTTCACCGTTAAAGCAAGTGATAATCGAATATAAAATCGAAAGTTGCCAAGCATGAATCGCAAGTAAAATTGTGATTACAGCTATTCTATCTATCTATTTCTGTGGAGCACACATTGTTTGTTTTTGTGCTTCAACTTTGAGCAGAAATTTTAATGAAACTATCACTTTATGTCTTATTACTCTAAGTTCACCATACTTCACTTTTCTTGGAAAACCCTAGATCAACTGACAAACAAAGGGTATACATATTTAAACACGAATAAGAGTAACTTCAAGGATCCGTTACGGGTAAACTTTGTGAAACTACTTCTTTCAGTGTATGAAATACAAAGCAGCTGCTGAATTATAAAGTTGCTAGCTATTAAGTAAACAAAGTTGGACTCGAGTTACCCTTGGGTAGAGCTATTTCTTGGTAACTGCACGATTTAGCAAAATCCAGAAATACGGATCATAAAAAATTATTGTAACCCTTACTGAATATAAGTATCTTTTAATTGAGTTACAGAACTATAAGAAAGAAAAAAAGACAAATTATTTATTGTCCCAGCTACAATGTAACATCATTCATTCATTTCAGCCAAAATACGTCCACTGCTGGACAACGGCCTCCCCCAAAAGGGGGGATATGCCATAATCGCTACGCTTGGCAGGCGGGTTGGCGATCGTAGTTGGTTGTTTAAATACTCTAAGAACGCTGCTGCCCATCCTCTGGTAAATTCCAGACAGAGGGTGGTGCAATTCTTTACGTCCGGCACCACACGGAACAATGCAACATTGTACTAAAATTTTAATATAATAAGTTGTTAGATTTATATGGTTTGAAGGTTCAATCATCATTAATACTGTGAATGTTACATTAATGTACTCTTCGGTCAAAAAACTACTGTTGATTGAAGTTTGCACTAACCATATTTAAAACATTAGTATATTACAGGTTACAGTAACAACAAGTGATTGCAAGTACATCTGTTCTTTACGTTAGTAAAGAACAGATGTACTTGCAAAATTAATATCCGATCTATCTACAATTTACCCTACTAGAGATAGAAATTTGACATATTTTGTATGGAGCTTATGTCAAATTCCTATCTCTAGTAGGGCAAATCGTGGATAGATTGGATATTAATTTTGGCCGTAAAGCAACAGTAGTCTTTCTTAGTAAAAGACTTCCACAACATCCAGAGCCGTACAGGGAGATGCCTGGGTAATATTCACGGGTCCCTGAGAATAAAGCCTTCCACGTAAAAGTAGATAAAGGTCTCGGTCACTTGCTATCTGGGGATCCTAGTGCTTCTACCTACGGCCTTAATAAAATCCTCGCGGTATAAGGCTGGTGAAAGGTATGTATTTAGTTTTTTTTTCCTTCCAGATTATAGCCCAGAATAAGCACTAAATTTTATAACAAAATTTACCAAAACGGATTTAGGTTACTTAAACTGAAAAAACCAATAGTCTAGGCAACGACAGTAATACCGACAAGTTAGCAACTTAATACTCAAACACAATTATTACCAAATCCCCATCTTATCAGACTTACCGAGAAGCCACCTAAACTCACTTAAACTTCGTTAAATTCACAAACAATTTTAAAACATTGGAGTGCCATTTATTAAGTTCTCAAAAGCATTTTCAAATCACCTCAATAAGCTCTTCTCAAAGTCGTCCAAAGGCTCTTGTTCGTCTCCATAAAATTGTATAAAACGTAAAAGTAAAACGAACCACTGAAAAACACGAGTCCAGATGTAATGTAGGAATTGTTGACGATTGTCATGACGAAGGTGGAACCGAGGAAGAGGCCCATGATCGCTATGTGGAAGAAGAAATACCAGTAGTGATACTTGAGAGGCAACGGTTGCTTTCTCTTCATGAAGCTGATGATTAAAATTGACGTTGCGACGAATAGTTGCACGTATAGAAGTCCAAATACGAATTCCACGATTAGACCCGTTGTAAACTCTGCATGGATGTCCATCTCTCCAGTCACTGTGACGAGGAGTAGGGCAGCAAACAGCACCATTGGTAGAACAGCTGATAGTGCTATCAACATGAACGTCCTCCGAAGCTCGTTGCAGTGTGAACAAGGTATTTCTTCTGAATCCTCAATTATAATCGTCATTGTACCAGATATTATTTGACCTTCAGCCTAAATCTGGACTAGTTATTTAATAATGGATTCAATAGTATATTCAAAGATTAAAAGCACTGTAATTGTGATAAAAAGTCGTTGTTTCTTGAAAGGTGACATTGAGTAGAAAAAGGTGCAATAGAAAATAAATATTATTGTGAAGTTTAGTTCATAGTCAAAGAGTTTAGTCGGTGCTATATAAATCTCTTTGGTTATGTATAAAAAAATTTGAAGTGAAAACTTCATTAGGCGCGTTGAGCGATGTTTGGTAGGGGCAAACAATAAGTTCCTTGGGGGCAAATTGGGCAAATGTGGGCAAAACTCAAAACTTATGAGTTCGCTTAACCCTACGTCATCGATATGCGACCAAAGAGGATACATGCGACATGCAAATATGACAGTTTTAGGCTTTTGTTTTATGTTTTCACTTCTGTCGCCAGTCCCCATGCCGATGTTTTTTTATTTTTTATATCCCGTGGCTTCTTCATTAGGTTTTTGTATAAATTTGTATTTTATTACCACGTTACCATGTTTTAGGGTTCCGTAATTCCTACAAGGGACCCTTATAGTTTCGTCATATCCATCCGACCCTCCGTCTGTCCTAATCCTTTACAACTTAATAATAACTTCTACAGTTATGAATGTAATTACATGTAATTTTGCGTCTCAATTTAAGAAGAATACAAAAATTGTAATTATGTATTTTCCATGCAGGAGGGCGCGAGTTCGATTCCGGCCCGCACCTCTGACTTTTCGGATTCATGTGGGGATCAGAATTTGATTATCACTTGCTTTAACGGTGAAGGAAAACATCGTGAGGAAACCTGCACACCAGAGAGTGCTCCATACAGTTCTCGATGGTGTGTGTAGTCCATCAACCCGCACTAGGCCAGCGTGGTGGACTAAGGCCTTAACCTTCTCATACTGAGAAGAGGCCCATGCCCAGCAGTGGGACAGTAATGGGCTGATTATGTTATGTTATGTTATGTATTTTAGGGGTGGCGCCCATACATGTTAAATAGAGATATTTCACTGCACCCGCTCATATGGGATATCATTGAATAGGTCTACTGAAATGAAGGTCATGTTTGATACATCACTTTTTTATCAGGTGTACCATCTGAGAAAGTTAGCCCGCCAAAGTGGCTTGCAATATGTCCCCCTCCTGGAATTCCTAAACTATGCAACGTAGAAACTTAAAATCTTCCTTGTTGAAAGACCTTATAAAATACTCTCTTTTGAAATTATATTGAATATAATGTGATTTATAAATTTTCGAGTAATAGATAGAAAACCGCAAAATACTTAAGACGTCCTAGTTTAAAGACCGTAGACAAAAATGATCTTAGCAAACAATGCACTTTTATTTGCCTTATATATTATGTACTCAGCAAGGGATTCACCAGAGGTTGGGCAGCAGCGTTCTCTGAGTATTTAACCAACCAACTGCGATCGCCAACCCGCCTGCCACGCGTGGTGATTATGGCATATATGATTATGGCCCTTTTGGGGGAGGCCTTTGTTCAGCATTGGACGTCTTTCGCCTGAAATGATGATGTACTCAGCAAGTAATTATTTTTTTAGTGATGGGGGCGCCACTTAACTTTTGGTAGCGCCTTAAGAAAGAATTAGCGAGGCCTAGTTGATCTTATCTTTCAGTATACATAAACTATCAGACGTACAATAAAGCAATCAAGAAGAATATTGCCAAAATAACTTCGTTTTGGAAACGAATTAATGTTTAACTTTGAATTAATTCAAAATAAATTATTATCAAATAAAATGCAAACTCATTTTACAGATATCCTAGCATGGAAATCTAAATAATGGTAATAGAAGTGCAAAGGCGCGTGAACTTGTCGCCGCGTAGAGGTATATTTTAGGACACCAGTGCGCGAACCGTCTACTTGATCATCAGTGTTGTTTTGGACGCAGAGTCAATAAAATTGTATTTTGCAGCATATCTAGCAGCGGTTTTTTTTGGCTTAATTTATTTTGCAATGAATGCTAGAAAGGTGGTGGGAGTGATTGCGTATTTATGTGTTGGTGGCAGAAAACCGGCGACATGTGTTCCCGTAGTAAAAGTAGACAGTAGATAACATTTCTATTACCTTATTATTCCGATTTCAGTACAAAGAGGCTTGAGATAGTAATAATAATAAATCTTTATTTCAATACAAAAATTGTTACATAGTGCTACCACTCTTTTGTGAAAGAGCTCGTCCGGAGAAGTAATACCACCGTGCCTACTTCTCCGCCAAATTGTGATGCTTGCATTGCTGTGTTTCGGTCTGAAGGGTACGAGTGCCGGTGAAATTACAATCACATGAGACTTTCAATCTTCATGTCTCAGTTTGGCGAACCGAGTTGCGGTACCATTTAGGCAACAGCCTAGATGGTATTGCAGTTGTTATGGGCAAGGTGGGCCTTTAGCTCGTGTCGCCATCCTATACTATATAAAAAAAAAGATCGGTTCGGACGATCTATCAGCGAGAATGCAGCATTACTGCCGTGTGACGGGACATTTATAACCCGAGAGCCGCATCAGAGACCATCAATTTTGCAGCATATGGTACAGATACGAGAACAGACGGTATTCGTTCTGTTTAGTTACCTATGAGCGATATTTGATTATGATACATAAGTATCACAAAAAAATATTTAAAAAAATATATGTCGGCGCGTGGTCATGAGAACGGACATTGATAGACTCCTAAACGTCATACGAACGAACGTTGAATGAAGAGAAAGGTGAATCAACCTCCAAAAGTTATAAATACAGCTGTCACTCGACGGAGCGAACGGCGGATGGAGTCCCTGACGGGACTCTCCGCCCCCAAAGCCCGGTTAAGCAGAAAGAGCACTATAGTGCTTCCTGTGAGTAGCCAATTCGAAAAAAAAAACAAAAAAAAAAAACGGAGCGAACACTTTTGCCTTGAAGAAGTAGGACGTCCTATAACCTGACATGACTTTGTACTGTGTAATTTTGACGAAATAACTTGTAACTTATTATCTTACTAATCCTAACCTTAAAATTACAGTACTCTCGAGTTAGTGAGAGTCTTAATGTGGCTTTGATTTAACATACCCGCTTTGCCCCTCTTATATGCACACCTGTTATGATTTGCAATGGTAAAGTAACTCTTATTAAATCCTGACTCGATAAAAGTGTCTATTCTCCGACATATAGTATAATACGTATAAACAAGAGTAATTTGTTACTTATATTGCTTTTAAGTTGAATAATAGTTACTATTTCTCTGGACAAGATCAGGCATAACGGTCTATGTCTGTTTCAAGGGACTATATTTTGCATAGTTTATGTCCATGAGAAAACTTTTTAACTAAATTAAATCAGTCTGTTAATTATTTTTTTAATGTTCGGGCATAACTTCGACATCTAGCACCGATTTGGATGTTTTTTTTGTATGAAAGAGTTTGTCCCGAGATGGTCCCATTTGAATTTGGTGAAAATAAGATGAAGATCTTTGGAGATTGATAAGGGAATTCTTCAATAAATGACAACAAATCACCCGCGTTTGCAGCAATAGCTTGTCCATGTATTGTTTATGCCACTTAAAATAGGAAAATAAATAAAATAGACAATAAAGTAAACTTGAAAAAAGAGCTTTAGATATTCTTTTTGAAGCCAGTTTTTACTTTTTTTTTAGTTTATTTTAGCCACTTTTTTATCAATTTTATTGTTTTTTTTACAAAACGTGTAATTTCCATGTCTTGTTCAAAAGCATGGACGAATAAAAAAATATTTTTAACACATCTACATTAAAAAGTTAAGACTACAGTAAACTTCTAGGAATAAAATGCGCCAATTTAGTTGGCGCCGAATTAAATCATAACTTCAGCACTGATAATATAATACTATACTAGACTTCAGAAAAATACTATAGGTATAAGTATTTTAAAGTCCATCGTGTGTTTTTAATATCTAGTGTGCTTCTTACGTTTGACCGCCGTTATTATCATCATCATAATTTCAGCCGAAAGACTTCAACTGCTGGATACAGGCCTCCCCCAAGCCATCATTATATAAAAGCCTAATCTTAAGAAGTATAAAGATTACCATCCCTTATATCACCCTGCCCTAATGGCCAAAATATACGGTTATTGGTCGAGAAAAATATTGATCCACAATTATTTACGAGTTTGTTGAATTTAGGTATCTATGGGACGTACCGACAGATTATAATGGTTGCAGTAGTATAATATTTTAGAGTGTAACGGCCAAAATTAATATCCAATCTATCCACGATTTGCCCTACTAGAGATAGGATTTTGACATAAGCTCCATACAAAATATGTCAAATTTCTATCTCTAGTAGGGTAGATCGTAGATAGATTGGATATTAATTTTGGCCGTAAGTAAACTTCAGATATCTTTATATGTTTTTTTAGTGCGAGGATTACTTTAGCATTTTTATAGCCCCACAACCAATGCAACGGTTTTACTTTGTATTTATACAACGTGTATCAGAGATGCGTGGCCATATTTTAAGAGCTTATTCAGGGCATAGCAATCATAATACCTAATAAATAGTTAATTGACGCATGATTGAGCTAAATATTAGGTATTTAACTCGTACTTAGCTTTATTTAGAATTAATTTTGTATCAACTAAAGTAGTACCAAAAGAAGCCATTATAATATTCTAGCGAAATTTATTACTGTTATGTTAGCAAATTGAAAATCGAATCATGTTTATGAAAATATTTATGAGTCTGACTTGGACTGTAAAATGAACTTCTATTACTTCGACTTTAAATTAACATCTTTGATTATGCGTGCCATCATAAAAATAAGGGCAAAAAGGGTGAAACCTGTGAAAGTAAAGGACGTGACTGCTTTCTCCTTGACGGATAAGATTAGCATTTCGCGTTCGCTCTACTATTGCTTCTATATTTTTGTCAGGCGCTTTGATTTATTTTTATTCGTAGCAATTTTTGCAAAGATAGTGTTAAATGAAAAAGCGTTTTAGCCAACTTCAAAAAGACTAAAGGTTATACCGAAACCTTTCTTGACCGAATTTCTGTGGACAGTGTAAGATAAATGACCAAAACCTTTGCCCATTGTTCAAGTTAAAAGCTGGCGTGATTTTCAACCTAGTCCTTTTAGTATTTTTTCTACTCTTACATCATTCTACTATCAGCCTTTCGTTTATATTTTCAGATTGTTTTCAGAGCATTTTTCTGATCTCGCGACACGCGAAGCAAACGCCTGTATCGACATCCTGTCACGTCGAGTTTTTGACAAAATAAATGACGTAATATCCCGTGACGTCATATGTCGTGGGGGACTTATGTGTGCACCGCTTACGAGACTGGCCTTAAAATGTTTTACATGAGTAGAGACGTTAAGAATAAGATTGATCGGAAGAAGTGCTGAAGCTTTTTTTTAAATCGGCTGGTGTTACAGATTTATAATAAAGACGATTTTATCACAGCCTTGCTTTATCTCGTAATAGGTTGTATTCCGTAAGAGCTATATAGGTCATATTGCAAAGTTCATCGACTAATTCGTGAGGGTACTCGCCATAGAAATTTAAATAATAGGGTAATAGAAGTGGTCTTTACCACTTGAACTTGTCGCCCCGTGCAGGTGTCTCGTGGGACACCAATGCGCGAACCATTTGCTTGATCATCAGCGCTGTTTTGGACGCGAAGTCACTAAAATTGTATTTTGCAACATAATCTAACAGCGGTTTTTTGCCTTAATTTATTTGGTATTTTTCTTCTATCGTGTCGACATGAGCTACATTAAAATAATGGCTCATGCCGTGGGAAAAAGATTAGCCAGTCAGCAGGTTACGGGCCTGACTGCCCAGGGTGCGCCGGTCGATCAATTAAATATCGTCACTCGTGGAGGGCTCGTATTTTGTATTGACTGGTAGAGACATGGTGGGCGTAATTGCGTATTTGTTTTAGTAGCGGCCACCGGCGACACGCGATCAGCTGCCTAATTGCGTAACTCACTCGCGATCGCAATCATCTGGATTTCAATGTTCATGCTCTGTGTGTTTTGACAATCCATCATATTGACAACTACGTACCACGCAATGAATATTGCTGTAATTTCAAAATGAAAGCTGATGTCAATGTGAATGCATTACACAATTACCCCACTGGTATTAAAAGACAGTAGATAACATTTCTATAACCTTATTATTTAGATTTGTATGGTTCTCACCTTGGTTGAGTATATACAAAAAGCTTGTAAAACAGTTCCATCTTATTAATTTAGCCTAGCATTTCAAGTATACTAAAGCCTGACTTTCTACCTGATCTACTGGTAACTGAGTTGCGGAACAGCCGCATTTGGTTAGACTTTACAAGACTCCAATATAGTTCGGATAGGCAGAAGAAGAAAGAAAGAATTTGGTATAGGTATACGTCAGATCGATTTTCACACATGCTTTGTTTTTGCGCCATTATTGCTTCGTCGTTGATCATACCTGCAACAAAAGATAAAAATCGATAAATACAACATATAAGCACAGATAATATAATACTATACTAGTAATAATTATACATGAAATATATAAAAAATCAGTTGGTCCCTACATTTGTGTTCAATTAAATCAATAAAATGTAGGGACCACCTGATTTTTATTTCGCGATTTCAGGGTTGGTCCCATAGTAAAAGTTGTTCATAATGATGAGTACAATGACCCCTTTTTGGGAAATAAGCGATTCAAATTTCAGCGTGTATATGCTTCGAATGTATATGTGAACAAAGTTGACAACCATGATAGGTTACAGTCAACGACCATACGGCCCATAGACGCCTCATAATAGGCGACCGATGTCTGCAACACCTCTATAAAATTACACTAATGTAGGTCGCCACTATTCGCTACTTGAAATCTTCAAATCAGTTTAGACCACTTACATGAACCGTCAAAACTGCCGTGTTAGTGATTAGCCAATAGCCGCCTTGGTAGGGCCAATCGGATTGCAGTACCCCTCAGCTAGTGGCAGAATTTATTGTACGAATTACATTCAACATTTGGCGCCTATTGGGCTGTGTGATCGTTGGTTACAGTAGCCCGATATTAGAATTCGAGAGCAGACTTATTTCCTACCGTCATGTCAATGGTATAAGTTGATATAGGTAGGTAAAGTGCAGTGGGTGAATAATGAGAATTCATCCAGTTGCATTTAATTGTAGCTGAATAAATATTCAGTAAGAGTGTGTCGAAATCTTTTGAATAGTGGAGAAGTTCATTGACGAAACACACTTTTATCTAATGTCACTTAATAGCACTTAATAGTCACTTTCGGCGTACAACGACTCATGGCAACCTGATTTATTTTCCTACACTACTATAGAAGCACCAGCCTCTTCACGTGCCTTTGTGTATTTGAGTGTTTTAACATACGTTTTACAAATCTTAAAAAAATAAACTTCGAATATTGAAGTAAAAACTGCCTTGTTAGAATAATCTGATCCTTCATCTGTGAAATGGTGGGTTTATAGTTTTAAGCGTGTGCTACAAGGTGACAAACCAGCCTCCCCACCAAGGTGACCTTGCTGGTTTCCAACCATGTAGACAGTGGTTTGTTGGCACCAAATTTTGTTTGACGACGGCTGTTAGCGACCAACCTCCGACCAAGGTCATCTTGGTGGGGAGGCTGGTTGCTCACCGTGTAGCACACCTTTACACAGATCACAGATCAAATGCCTTGTCAACCGAATTGAGAAAGTTACAAAATAAACAAAAGCAGGATACATCTACATATAGGCACATTGCAAGTAATCGCCTAATCATACTCTCTACAATTCACAAAGGACACTTTAACCCACATTATCTAACAATAATGTTGTGTGATGAACATACGTTGTACCCAAAGACATTTCTATACTGACGTCAGTATAATACCTTTATGGTTGTACCAGAGAATAGATGCATACGTCACAGCTAGGGCTGATACTCGCCGGGACAGCTGGCAATTACCGCGCGATGCCGGGATGTCCCGGCTCTCGGTCACGCCCCGGCCGCATTGTGTGGCAGGACGTAGAATCCCGCATTTCCAATGCAGTTTAACGCTTGATTGCTTTGATCCCAATCTCTAATCGACGTTATTAAACTTTTAAATTTTGTTCCGCGAAATTCAAATTATACTGAAAAGCTATTAGCTGAAAATGCTCGGGCTTATATTCGCTTTAGTAAGTTGATATTTTAAATGGCTATTTCGTAGAGATTTTGTATTGGTTGAGTTTCATAATGAATTGGTTTGGTACTTGGAATATACGTTTTCGATACACCACAAACATCAAATTAATTTGTGTAATATGCTACCACTTTGTTAAAATGCCAACGAGCATACAATACTAAATATTTTAAAGTCTAGTTACAAGTAAATTAAAAAAATACATCGCTAGCATCCTATTTAGTATCTAAAGAATGAAAAATTTACCTTCGGGTTCATCATAGTCATTTGGTTACAAACTGTGCCAAAGTGCCAACGTAAAAATGGCGGAGCGTTTACATTAAAAAAATGTTTAAACAATAAATCAAAGTAATGATTCATATTTGTACACACACATCGTTTTCAACTCAAAGCCGTAATTCACAAAAAATACGCCCCACATTTATCTTTTACGCTTACATATTTCACGTTGCAATATTTCAATATTCAAGAGTTAATCCCGGTCCCGGAGCTGCGGAGCAGGTATCACAGTGCAGCACTATTTGTAGTGCTTAATTATTTAAGTGTAATCCTCGATACAGGAAACTCGACTGTCACGCGTAAGTCATGGATTAGAGACAAAGGAATGACAGCTAACTATACTCATCTGTCAAAGTTTCATTATTTATTAGTTGGTTGAAGTTACCGGCATGAAATAATGCTTGGTTTACACGATGGCAGTAACGCGGCATAGTAACCCAGTCCAGCGCTGACTTGCTACTGGGCTCGTGTTGACACTAGTTTCAACCCAGTCCAATGCTGACTTTGCGCTCACAAGTCAAGCCAGCTGACTAGCTACTCGTTCTATTTTTGGGCCCAGTAGCTCTATTCTCACCAGGCTCCGGCGATATGACAGAATAGCGGATTGCTCCACCCCCGCGTCTCGCCGCACTGCTACCTAAGGCGCGGTATAGCTCTCGTGGTCATACTTATAATACGATTTGTTAAATTTATAGTCGATAATCACGCTTTTCAAGGTTTTGGAGAGAGCATTTTCTGTTCTTCCAAAATGTATGGTTCTTGTGCTAAACGGACAATGTGATCCCTACTGTGGTGTAGTTACAATAGCGTTAATGTGATATGACGTCAGTTGTCGTCGTCAATTTTGAAATGCTTATAACTTGGACACTTTTTAAAGTATGTCATTAGTTTCTTCACTGTTGCTTATCTTTTTGTAATAGTTTCAAGCATTGAGCACTAAACCCTATAGAGATGAATAAAGAGCTGTCCAATTACGAAACTGTTGTGTTGATTTGCACATATATACTTATAGGAAATAGGCCAGTAGGAGCTAGGAGCACTGCTATTGGCTCGCGTAATGCTTCGCCCGCGTGTTGCATTGCATGAACCAATAAGAGCGATTTATGTTTCATCGAGAATTGGCTGAATTTATTTCAAACAAATAAGCGAAGCGATTGGTGATGTGATTGCGTCTTTATTAAAATTATTATTATTATTCTTTGGTTATCAAACTCTTGATGGTTTCAAGACCTCTAATAAATAAATAAAACCGGCCAAGAGCATGTCGGGCCATGCTCAGTATTATAGGGTTCCTTAAGTAGGTCTAATTACAAACAAATCAAATCGAATATTAAACATAGCTATTTCAGTTTATGCAAACAGCGCCACCTAACGCTGAATTTAAGAAGTGTGTCATATATTGATATGACACAGTTCTTAAATTTAGCGCTAGGTGGCGCTGTTACTTTGTGTTATCAGTATAACAAAAAGTTTCTTTTTGTGTTTTTTTTTAAATAGAAAGTAACTAAAGGAGCATTATTTGCTAAGATCATTTTTATCTTAGGTCAATGACCTATGAACTAGGACGTCTTAAGTATTTTTCAGTTTACTCACTATAACTCAAAAATTTATTATCACATTATACTCGAAATAATTTTAAAACAGAGTTTTTATAAAAGTCTATCAACGTGGAAGATTACAAGTTTCTACGTTGCATAGTTTGGAAATGGCAGGAGGGGGGACACATTGCAAACCAATTTGGTGGGCTATATTTCGCAGATGGTACATCTGATAAAAAAGTGATGTATGAAACATTACCTTCATTTTAGTAGACCTATTCAATGATACCCCACACGAGGGGGTGCAGCGAAAAAAAATAATTCAACCCCATTTCACATGTATGGGCGCCACCCCTAAAATACGTTACCAAGATTTTTTTATTCTTTTAAAATTGAGATCTATATCTAAACCATTTTTAAACAAAATTTCATTTACTTATGTTTATAACTGTAGAAGTTATTAAGCTGTAAAGGATTAGGACAGACGGACAGACGGACAGACGGATAGACGGACAGACGGACAGACGGACAGACGGACGGACATGACGAAACTATAAGGGTTCCTTGTAGGACTACGGAACCCTAAAAACCGCCCAAGTGCGAGTCGGACTCGCGCAGTAAGGTTTCCGTACCACTTATCGACCTGATACCCCATATAAACTGATTTAATTTACGAGAGTTCATCAAAATACATCAAAGCAACGTGCGCGAAAGAAAAAAATTGCATGTCTTTCTTACGCAGGTACCACCACATATGTCTATGTTTGTCCTATTTTTAGTATTTGTTGCTAAACAACATAGTATACACTATAATCAGATCAAGTTTGACGCCATTATGTATACCGTTTTGAAGATAGAGCTGGAACAAAAACGTTGAAAAAAATGTATGTTTCTCGAGGTTTCTTGTATAGGGACCCCTTTGGGTTTAGACTTTTTTTATTTTTAGTATTTGTCGTGATAATCACTGTACCGGTTCACATGTACACTGCTGACTGGATTGGAGGAGAGTGGGTTCACAAGAAAAACTCCCGAAGTTGTATTAGTTCCAAATTGTTCCGCTGGGTGTGCTTGGGCGCTAGGGTTCTGCTGCTTGTTGAAACTTGCTACGATTGACCGAAAATCACGGTTACTAACGTACCTCGAAACTTTACCGTAACGAGGCCCGTGATTTTTCGGTGCTAGTTTGGATCGTTTGCACCCAAGTTTTCGCTTCGCGCACACCCATTGGAGATCTGTATTTACTTAAAATACTATCTTAATATACATAATATTTACATGTTCATGTTCTTAAGGTTCTAGACTATTTATATACAATAATATTAACTACAGACTTACACCGGTTGGTTCTAGTTCGTGGTAAGTCTGCAGAAGTTACGTGATCTTATGTTAAATTTACAACAAAATGTTCTAATAACTATTAAATTCCTAATCCTAGCATATTAATTATATTCTAAATTAATATCTAGCACTATTGCCTACATATAACAAACAAGTTCGATTTAAAAATCTGTAAAAACACACAAATACAAGCTAAACACTGTTCAAAATAAAAGAATCTTTTCCTAACTAATAAAGTTCACTTATAATTATCACTATTGATCTAAACTACGGTAATGGTTATCCTGCACATTCCTCCCGCCGTGCGTCGTCCGTTGCTGACGTCGCACCTACTGCAGACGGTGCAGGATCACTGCTCTCGATCGGTAGCACTACCAGCTTCTTCAGCGGGCGTCGCAGGATACCTCCTTTTGTGCTCACATCTACCGTACGCACGACACCGTCTGGGCCGGGATATGTTGCACATATGCGTCCTCGGATCCATGTGTTTCGTGGCAGGTTCCCGTCCACGATGAGGACCAGGTCTCCGACCTTAGGTATCGCCCCTTTGGTGTGTGGCTCTCGGCGGTTCCTCAGTTCTGGGAGGTATTCCCGCAGCCAGCGTGCCCAAAACATATCCGCGAGTCTTTGGGAGGTGCGCCAACCACTTCGCAGGCGCAGGTCACTGTCGTCGAACTCTCCCGGCGCTGCTATGCGGCCCGATCCACCCAAAATGAAATGATTGGGTGTCAGGGCCTCTGGATCTTCGGGGTTGACTGACACATGGGTGAGTGGCCGGCAGTTCACGGTGTGCTCGGCCTCGATGATCAGCGTGTTCAGCACCTCTTCGCTCGGGAATCGCTCGTTCAGGGTCGCGGTGAGTGCTGTCTTCACTGAGCGCACCATGCGCTCCCAGGCGCCTCCCATGAAAGGAGCACCAGGTGGGATAAAGCGCCAATCGATGATCTTTTTAGAAGCTTCTTCTGCTGTGGCCGCAAAGATCGCCTGACGCAGCTCTTTCTCGGCGCCGTGGAAATTGGTTCCGTTGTCGGACCACAGCTGGGTTGGGCACCCTCGGCGCGCTATCATGCGCCGCAGTGCCATGATCGCCGAGTCAGTGTTCAGCGATGCCACTAGTTCCAAATGTATGGCACGCGTTGTGAGACACGTGAACAAGGCGACGTATCGTTTTTGATGACTTCGGCCCACGGTAATGGTCAGAGGGCCAAAGTAGTCCAGGCCGCTGAACGTAAACGGCCTCTGGTGATGCGCCAAGCGACAGGAAGGAAGGTCCCCGGTCATCGGCTGCGGTGGTGATGCTGCCTTAATGCGGCATCGTAAGCATCTCGTCACGATCTTCTTCACTGTCGGCCGCAGACGGAGCACCCAGTGTTGCTGACGACACTCGTTCACTATGGTCTCAACGCCGGCATGATGTAGCTGGCGGTGGATGTGTTCAATCCATAGTTGCGTCGCGCGATGTTCTCCGTCCAGTACCAACGGCGCTTTCATGTTTTCAGAGACGCCTGTGGTTGCCCTTATCCGACTATTCAGTCGGATTAGCCCCTCCGCAAGTTCTACGCACAGCGTGTAAAGACGACTGCTGCGTGGTAGGGGCCTTTCGTTCCTCAGAGCTTCCATCTCTTCTCCGAAGGTTTCTCTCTGTGACGCACGCAGGATCAGGTTCTCGGCGTCGCGCAGGAGTTCAGCAGTGAGAGGCAAGTGGTTATTGGTCGTCGCTTCCTGTCTCTTCTTTTTATGGGCCGGTACTGTCACTTTGGCGCGTCTCCAGTCATGGTCGGTGGTCTTGTTCTTCTTGGTTCGTTTATAGTTCACGTTCTGTCCTGGCTGGCGGCAGAGACGCAGGAACTGCAGGACTCGTGCTGTGGCTCGCAAGTACCTCTCCCAGCGTGAGAATCTGTTGACGTCTGGGAGGGCCTCCTGGATGGTGGTGGTTCGGGTTCTGGAAACCACAGCACACGCCCTTTCTTCACCGGTGATCTGGGTGGGGGGTTTTCCATCCGCTGGCCATGTCTCTGGAGGCCCCAGTAAGAATTCTGGCCCGTTGAACCAGCGGTGGTCTTGGCTGAAGTTGTCTGGCACGTCTCTTGTGGCGTCGTCGGCCGGGTTCAGCTTTGTTGGAAGCCAGCGCCACTCGTTCGTAAAGCTGTGTTCTTCTATAGCCGCGATGCGATGAGCAACGTACGGCTTGTAAGATCTGGACCCAGTTCTGATCCAGCACAGCGTGGTTCTGCTGTCTGTCCAGAAAGTGGTCGTTTCCGGGGTCCCCTCGTGTTCCTCCTTGACGGCTGTTGCCATGCGCGCACCCAGCACCGCGGCTTGTAGTTCTAGTCTTGGAATCGACATCAGCTTCAACGGTGCTACCTTTGCCTTGGCTGTGACCAAACAGACGCGTACTCTTCCATCCCTGGTTGTTGTTCGCCAGTACAGGGATGTGGCATATGCGGATTCGCTTGCATCGGTGAAGACGTGCAACTGCAGTGACTCGGGGGCGCTGAAGCCTGGATAGCTCCGCGGTATGGAGACGTGGGCTAGGTTCATTAGGTGTTCGAGCCATTTCTTCCAGCTCATGGCCAGGTCGTCGTCCAGGGCATCATCCCATGTTGTTCCGCGACGCCAGACTTCCTGCAGTATCTGTTTCGCTCTTATTGTCACCGGTGATACAAGTCCCAATGGGTCGAATAGGGACATGACGATCCGTAGCGCTTCTCTCTTGGTGGGCGCGTCACTTTGTAGGACGTTCTGCGGTATGCGCGCCATGTTCAAGTTGAAGGCGAGTGAGTCTTCTCTCGGCCTCCATATCAGCCCGAGAACCCGCTCAGTTTCGGCGCTGTTCTCTAAGTCGATCATTGCCTCGGACTTAGGGGCTTCTCCTAGAGCTTCCAGGAGGGCAGCGGAGTTAGATGCCCATTTCTTAAGCTCGAAGTGCGCTTCTTGATGAATGTCGCGCACTGCTTGGGTAACTCTCACTGCCTTCTCTAGCGTCTCGAAGCTGTTCAAGTAGTCATCCATGTAATGTTTCCTCTGGATGGCTTCGACCGCTTCTGGGTGTTCATCTCTGAATCTCTCGGCGTTGAGGTTCTTTACGTAGATCGCCGTGGCTGGGGAGCAGGAAGCACCAAAGATCAAGGATTTCATCCTGTACTGCTCCGGCGGTTTCTCGTCTCTTCGTTCTCCTCGCCACAGGTATCGGAGAGCATCCCGGTCCTCTGGTCTGAGTTCCACTTGTAGGAACATCTCGGTTATGTCGGCGGTTACGGCGATCGAGTGTTGCCGAAATCGCATGATCACCCCTGGTAGCGACTGCAGTAGATCTGGGCCCGTGAGCAACTGATCATTTAGGGAGACTCCTCGGGTCTTTGCTGCAGCGTCGAATACGATCCTTAGCTTCTCTGGCTTCAGGGGGTTAAAAACCGCGAAATGGGGCAGGTACCATGTTCGGTGCTTTGATGTGGCAGATTGAGCTGGTTCGGCGTATCCCTTGGACACTAAGGCTTCCATCTGCTCTATGTACCTCCTCTTCAATTCTGGGTCTTTGTCCATTTTCTTCTCAACACTGGTAAGTCTCTTGAGAGCACTGTCGTAGTTCTCTGGCATCCTTATTTGTTCATTCTTCCACAGCAGAGCGGTTTGGTATCTGCCCTCTGTGGTCCTTTTTGTGTGTGTTTGTAGAATGCGGAGTGCCTTCTCTTCAGGATCGCTGTTGGGCTTTTTCGGTTCTATGTGCACATTGTCCAGGGTGATGTGTTCCTTCACCAGGTCATGGAGGTTCTCGTCTGAAGCGATGGTCGTGATGAAGTGCACTCGGTGCCCTAGGGTTCGGCTATGGGCGCCGTGTAAGACCCAACCGAGCGGAGTTAGAGAGGCCACTGGTTGGTTTCTTTTGCCGGTTCTCATCTCCGTAGTCATAAGGAGGTGCCAGTTGTCCTGACCGATCAATAGTCTAGGTCTGGCCTCTTCGTACGTGATGTCTTGCAGGATGTCTCGCAGATGTTCGCACTCCTGTACGATCTGTTTGGGGATCCTCTGTGCTGCCAACTCAAGTTGCTGAGTGGTTCGTGCGTGCATCTTCTGTTTGGTGTTCTGTGGCCCTCTGGCAAAGAAGCTCACTCGACGCGACTTCATGTCAACGGTAGGTTCTCCGTCGAAGGCAGCTATTCGCAGCGGTTCATCTGGCCCTTTTGCTCCGATTTCAATCGCAAGGCTCTCATCGATGAGAGTTACTGTGGAGCCATCATCCAGGAGAGCGTAGGTGTCGACAGCTCCCGCCGGTCCAGAAAGGTGTACCGGCACTATCTTCAAAAATGACACTCTAGGCGCCCACGCTGAATGGACCTTCTCTTGTTCTTCATCGGAGCAATCGGGCTTCTTATATGGTTTGGTCGGTGCTGAACCCGTTGCGTGTAGCATCTTGTGGTGTAGATGCGGGCAGTCATTGATGCTGCACCTTTTTGGTCGGCAGCTGTGATTCCTCGTTCTGAGGCGAAGGCAGCGGAAGCAGAGACGATGCTTCTTCGCGATGTCCCATCGTGAGTCAGTATTAGCCTTCTTGAACTTTTCGCACTCTACAATGGTGTGCCCCTGCTGATCGCACAGGTCGCAATTAGGCTTGCTGGTCTCTTTGCTGGGTTCTTGTGCCGTATGTACCCGTTGCTGGCGTCGCTGCGTGTTCGGAGCAGATTGCGTGCTTGTTGTTGCAGCGATGGCTTCAGGCTGTGCATACGGGCTGCATATTTCAGCTTCAATCTTGATGAAGCGGGCAAACTTCATCAGATCTGGTTCTCCTCTGGGCTGGGTCGCTGAGAACTGATACCACTGCCTCTTCAGGGTCGGAGTGAGCTTCTCAACCATAGCTTTGGTCACTTCTGGGTTGAAAAGATAGTGGCCACAGTTGAGTGCGTGCAAGGTCCCGATGATGTTCTCGACCTTGGTCGCGAAGGTACATACTTCGCGCGGAGATTCGGTGAGGCGTGGTAAAGCTCGCAGACGTTCGAGTTCTGCCATTGCGATGGAGTCAGGGCGTCCAAAGCGTAGCTCTAGGGTCTTCATCACGTAGTTCGGATCTGCGTTCGTGATAAGTAACCCCTGTACCGCCTCTTTCGCTATGCCACGAAGGCTTCTTCTGAGTCGTGACATATTCTCAACTGGCGTCAGTCGGTATGCCGTCTCATAGTATGCGGCGCGGTACGTCAGCCAGTCTTGGTGTGCGCCGTTAAAGTTAGGTAGTTCCATGAGCTTCAACGGCTGCTGGTATTGTGCGGCTTTGACGGCTTGAGTTATTGCCGTCGCGAGTTCCCGCATGTCTGTTCTGGGTTCTGGGATGGTCACGACTCCGCTCGTAGGTTGCTGCGTAACGGTGGCTGACGGCAGAGGCTGAGGCATACATGGAGCTGCAGCGGGCTCCGACGCAAAGTTCTGGTGCGGCGCAGTGGTGTAAGTCGGTAGCCAGTTTGCACCCGACATTACATACGCTGGATTCTGTGGCCAGGATACCGTAGGGATCCCTGGCATTTGTTGCGGTGGCGCAGACGCATAGTTCGGTTGCCAGGATGCGGCGTTGATCACTGGCAATGTGTTCGGTTGCGGCTGCGTGTGCATAAAGTTCTGCAGTGCGGGCGCAAGGTTCGACTGCGCGGGCGCAAACTTCTGCTGCCAGGATGCGGCGATGATCACTGGCTCTGAGTTCGGTGGAGCCCCTTCTTGCATAGGGGCGGTAGGATCTTGGTGGTCCTCAAGCGGCGGTGGTGCAGCGTTGACTCCCGCTGGTGAAGCCATCGGCATGTCCCAGGACACGGCAGTGGTCACTGGAACTGCAGGTTCGGTCGATGGCTTCACTTCCGCTTGGAACGGTTGGTTGTCAATGGCGAGCAGTTGGCTTGTCTGCAGCCAATTGTGCACCCGCTGCTCGTTCACGGCTTCCGAGGCCACAAACGAAACGTCTTCGTCTGTTGATTCGGCTTCGATTGCGGCGAGGCGTGCGGCGGCTAAGTCCACTTTCAGTTGTGCGAGCTCTGCCTTAGCCCTGGCTAGGCGTCGCGCCTTCGGGGACTTGTCGCTCTTCTGCGACGCAGGCTTGCTACGGCGGCCGGTACCCATAGGTTCGGGTGCGGTAGCTTGCTGTGGCACTACAGGTTCGGTAGTAGTAGGTGCCTCCGAAGTGATTGCAGTCGTTCCCGTGGCTTCTGTGCTGGTAGTCTCCGTTGTGGCCTCCGTTGTGGCCTCCGTAGTTGTTTCTGTTCGTTCCGTCTCCGTTTCGGTCGCAGATGCTTGGCCGCCTCTCTTGCCTGTGGACCTTGTGATTGGCATTGTTGCTTCTTGTTCAGATTCTAATTGAGTCTTGTTCGAGTTCTAATTGGGGATTCCAATTCAAATTCCAATTGAGTCTTGTTCAGGTTCTAATTGAGGATTCCAATTCAAAAAATCTTGTTGGAAATCTGGTTGGAGATTCCAATAAAAAATATCTTATTGGAATTCCACTTGGATCTGGTCTGGTCTTCGGTTCCAAAATTCTTCAAAGGTGGTTCTTGAATTCTTCAAAAAATCTTGGGCTGGTGTTCTTTGAAGACGGGTTCTGTCTTCACAATTCGCTGGAGTCTTCTTGATGTTCTTCCTCACGATCCGGCTACGAAGGACCATAAATGTACCGGTTCACATGTACACTGCTGACTGGATTGGAGGAGAGTGGGTTCACAAGAAAAACTCCCGAAGTTGTATTAGTTCCAAATTGTTCCGCTGGGTGTGCTTGGGCGCTAGGGTTCTGCTGCTTGTTGAAACTTGCTACGATTGACCGAAAATCACGGTTACTAACGTACCTCGAAACTTTACCGTAACGAGGCCCGTGATTTTTCGGTGCTAGTTTGGATCGTTTGCACCCAAGTTTTCGCTTCGCGCACACCCATTGGAGATCTGTATTTACTTAAAATACTATCTTAATATACATAATATTTACATGTTCATGTTCTTAAGGTTCTAGACTATTTATATACAATAATATTAACTACAGACTTACACCGGTTGGTTCTAGTTCGTGGTAAGTCTGCAGAAGTTACGTGATCTTATGTTAAATTTACAACAAAATGTTCTAATAACTATTAAATTCCTAATCCTAGCATATTAATTATATTCTAAATTAATATCTAGCACTATTGCCTACATATAACAAACAAGTTCGATTTAAAAATCTGTAAAAACACACAAATACAAGCTAAACACTGTTCAAAATAAAAGAATCTTTTCCTAACTAATAAAGTTCACTTATAATTATCACTATTGATCTAAACTACGGTAATGGTTATCCTGCACAATCACCATAGTAACGTAAAGTTATTTTAACTTAAAATAACATAACATCACGCCTGTATTTCCCCGAAGGGGTAGGCAGAGGTGTAATAGTACACCCACATTTCGCCAGTTATGTTATAGTCCCATGTAATAGGGGGCGAGCCTATTGCCATTGACCGGGCACAAATCCAGACTCCGGGCTGCTACTGAGAATTTCCTAATGAAAAAACCCAATAACACTTTGCCCGACCCGGGAATCGAACCCAGGACCCCACGCTCAGCAGTCGCGCTTGCAACAGTTATTTTAACTTAATTTAAGATAATTTGACATGAAATGTTCTATCTGTTTCATCAAGCTTAGAATTGGGTTTCATTTTCACTAAAAGGTTACTAGAGCAGAAAAAATGTGAGCTTTGTCTAACAAATGAGGGATTCTATAAAAGAAAACGTAGCGCGTAGGTTGTATTTATTTTCCAATTTGAAAATAACTCTGAAATAAAAACGAGACCGACTAAAGATATTTGCGATTTTGAGCCTGTTTTCACTCAAATATAACTCCGGGCTATACATACACCTACATACATAACCTTTTAGGTTTTTGCTCTATTACATTTATCATTTATTATTATAAATGAAGTCGGTTAATTATAAGAAAATACAGTAAGGTAAGGATCAGATTTAAGGGTTCAACAGTAACTGAAGGTTGGTTATGGTATGTCCTTGTTTTGCTGCGTTTGTTTTTTTTTTTTCTGATTTACTGTCCTCTCTTTTTTATTACTGCCACAGTATGCTGCTTTAAGAAACTTTTCTATTTATTTATAATTTATGTATTTAAAATGACAAATGAAAGGAGACAGCATTAAAATTATTTAGTACAAAAGTACTGCTATTTTCAAAGAAATTTCTACCAGCAGACCTGCGAGAGGAGAAATAAGTTAGAAATGTAGACAATAGTGTGTAAACAAACCAATGTAACTTGACCGAAACGTCGAGGTTAGTCAAAATGTTCGTTATATTTTGATTTAATTGTGCGCGACAAGTCCCGTAAACATAGTTCAATATGAGTGAAATTCGCGAAAGTTTAAAAACTTCTAGTGTGTAAACAAGATTTTCTTGTAACAACAAAAAACGAAATCAAGCAGACTTCTTAGTTTAACATACTATTTTTGTTTTTACTTTTCCTTTTGAATGCTCCATCAAGTTTTTGGTGATGTGTGTAGTCCGCCCACCCATACCATGTCAATGTGAAGGCCTAAACCCTTCTCATTTCAAGAAGAGAGACTTCTCTTACGAAGAAATATCAATGGACTGATTTTGTTATGTTATAATTGAATATTACCAGAAGCTCTGAACTAAACTTCACCTGGATTTCTGGTCCTTAAGTTCTAAAACCAACCCTTTTTTTTTAAATGAAACTTCCCGATTGTTTGAAACCAACGGAACGTGTTGAGAGCGAGGTTTGGCCGGACGTGACTGTATATACCTTGCTTACCTGCAGGCTATAGGTACCTGCACGTTAACCAAGCCACACTAACTGTTGTTTATTTTTTTGCCTTGCTTTTATTCCTAGAAACTATGGTTTAAATCTGAGTAAAAAAAAATCCCCCCCTTAATTGGGGGAGGCCTATCCAGTAGTGGACGTCTTTCAGCTGAAATGATGAAAAAAAAAATGCGCCAAAAAGGCTGAGCCTTTTTTTTGAGTCTCATCAAACTCAAGACTGCTTCTTTCGTGACAACGGTTTTCCATTTTATTTTTATTAGTAAGGCTATTGTGGTAACCTGATGCTTCGAACTGCTTTCTTTGATCATACAAACATAGCATTTTACCATAGAAATCTAAATAATAAGGTAATAGAAATGTTATCTACTGTATTTTACTACGGGAACGCGTGTCGCCGGTTTTCCGCCACCAAAACATAAATACGCAACCACGCCCAACATGTTTTTAGCATTCAACGCAAAATAAATTAAGCCTAAAAAAATCCGCTGCTAGATATGCTGCAAAATACAATTTTAGTGACTCTGCGTCCAAAACAGCACTGATTATCAAGCAAACGGTTCACGCACCGGCGTCCTAATAGACACCTGTACTCGGCGACAAGTTCAAGCGCCTTTGCCACTTCTATTACCTTTATTTAGATTTCTATGCAATCCACCCTTTAACCGTGAGAACTCTCGTCATGAGCAGTGCAAAACAAGCTCATATATACCAGGCCCCTCAGAAAGTATTGCGAAAAAAAGTTTTTATATATGGGAGACTGGCCAGTTATAATGTTTTTCGAAAATATGATTATTTATAAGTAAAAATAAGTAAATTCCAATTTCAAAATTTCCCTCCACATTTTTTGCGAGTTAATTCAAAGTATTGTGTCTCACTGAAATATGGATCTGCGCCGGGAACATTTTAGAGCTATGATTTTATACGATTTCAAGTGTCGCCTGAAACCGGATGAATCGTACGATAGACTTCAAATGGCATTCATGGATGAAGGCCCTTCCAAGGCAACCGTGTATCGTTGGTATAACGAATTCAAGCGCGGTCGACCAACTTTGGGGGATGACGAAAGAAGCGGTCGCCCTTTGACGGCTGTTACCGAAGAAAACGTGCTAGCAGTGAAAAATTTAATCCAAGACAATAGGCGAATTACATATCAGGAGATTCAACACATATTGAAGATTGGATCGGGAAGCGTTCACGAGATTCTACACAGCCATCTTCGCGTGAGGAGGATAGTATCACGCTGGGTGCCGCACAACCTCACCGATGCTCAGAAGCAGGCCCGGGTGGAATGGTGCCGTGATATGCTTAACAAATTTGAAGCAGGCTCGTCTCGGCGTGTTTACGACATCGTTACAGGTGATGAGTCCTGGATTTATCAATACGACCCAGAAACCAAGCGCCAGTCGACTGTTTGGGTGTTTCAAAATGAGCCAACGCCTACCAAAGTGAAGCGATCTAGAAGCGGGGGTAAGATTTTGATCGCTAGCTTTTTTAATTTGACTGGCCACTTGGTATCAATTCCCTTACGGGATCAAAGAAGCATTAATGCCGAATGGTATACTACCAAATGTTTGCCAGAAGTTTTCTCTGTTATAAGCAACAAGCGACCAAACACAGGGCTCCGCGGGCTACTGCTCCACCACGACAATGCACCTGCGCACACCGCACTCAAAACGAGGGACTTCCTGGACAGCACGCCAGTCAAACTCCTGGGTCACCCTCCTTACAGCCCTGATCTAGCACCGTGTGACTTCTTTTTATTCCCAAAAATAAAAAATCAGCTCAAAGGGATACAATTTTCGTCGCCGGAAGATGCGCTGGCTGCGTTCGAGCAGGCTGTAAACGAGGTGTCTGCGGCGGACTGGAAAAAGTGTTTTGAAAACTGGTTTAGGCGCATGAATCTTTGTATAGAGGCTGGTGGAAAGTACTTTGAAAAGATTTGATAAAAATATATGTACGTATAGAACAATTTTTTTTAGTTTCGCAAAACTTTCTGAGTGTCCCACGTACATTCATTCATTTTATGGCATTTTGTGTCACTCACACGAAACGCCTACAGAAGCTCAGCGAGGCAAGAAATCAAAACGTCCTAACCGCACACACACACACACAAACTCTGGCGTCTTCAAGAGTACGACAGATTAATCGCCCTATAAATTCTAGAGTGGTCCAAATAGTCCCCAACCTTGTCTTTGAGTGTCGTCATCAAAAACTTTCCTCGTTACTCATTCGTCGAGTTTATTTGTTTCAACCGTGTAGTCTGGAGTTCTTTTCCTGAACCATTAAAAGTTTTGTTTCATTTAGAAGTGTTACGCTTTATGAAATTCCTCGATCAGAGCTATCTTCGACCAATTAAAGGATTTTGATGTTGTTATTTTGAGAAGTTTGGGCAAAAACGTAGTGGGCAACTGGGCTTGCCAACTTTTTGGTGTTAGAATTGATTTTCTTGAGCTACTGCGGGTTTCGCACTGATTTGGTAACAAAAGAAAATACAGATTACCCGTTAGCAATGATATTTAAAAGTATAGATATGTCATACCGTCAGGTTTAATAACCTGGCAATCACTGGCGATATGCTGAGCTGGACACCCATTGTCACAATTTTGAGACACACATGGCGCATGACTGTCTATGACTTTTTTCCTCGTTTTGTTCTTCACGAAATGTATTTCTTGTATCCTTATATCCTTTCTTTTGTATGTGTCTCAGTTGTGCCAAATAAATATTTTTCTTTCTTCTTTCTTTCTTTCTTTATACCCTAACAAAACCAACGAAAAATATGTTCCGTACGCAGTGGTAGCACAATACACATAAACTAGTGAAAAGTAAGTAAGTTTTTTGCGTCATAATTAGTACACTTTCTGTATACACATGATGGCAGTTTTGTATTTTTTTGTCACACGTCACGCTCGGCACCTTGCTTGACGGAGACTAGTAGCATAACGTCCCAATTAGGACGTTTTCGAGTCTTCAGATTGCGCGCGCAACATTTCGTACATTTTAAAATATCAGCGCCCGTTAATCTAACTAATTTAAAATGACTGATGACTTTACTGGGGCCACTGTCTAATAGCTTTTTTAATAGTATTGCTTGTATAATAAAAATATTTAAGTAGGTAATGCAAATAACAAAAAATGTTGTCACCTCAAAAAACTATTACTTACAACAATATTAAAGGAACAACCCACACGTAAAAGCAATTTAAATGTACCATTATGAAGGTCCATTTATCGAAACAATTACACAAATTACAAGGTCAAATTAAGGACAGCTTAATTTGGGAATAAATAAACAAAATGGAGTAACAAGCAGTTACGCCCACACATCAGGGGTCGTAATGACGCGTTTAACAGCCTCTCTAATGATCTTATACAACGCTAGGCTTATAATCATCTCTATTGTTATGTAGGGTTGACATACCTACTTGAAATTAGGTACAATTAGGATTCACAAAAATTTACGAAGATACCGACCTAAAGGCTCAACTCACACCGAGAGATGCCAGCGGTCGACAGCAGGCGGCGAGCAGTTTTAGTAACGCAGCATCACCGCAGCATTTAAAACTTTATCTTCAATGCTAAAATATAGTTATAGTATATACGTGGGACACTCAGAAAGTTTTGCGAAACTAAAAAAAATTGTTCTATACGTACATATATTTTTATCAAATCTTTTCAAAGTACTTTCCACCAGCCTCTATACAAAGATTCATGCGCCTAAACCAGTTTTCAAAACACTTTTTCCAGTCCGCCGCAGACACCTCGTTTACAGCCTGCTCGAACGCAGCCAGCGCATCTTCCGGCGACGAAAATTGTATCCCTTTGAGCTGATTTTTTATTTTTGGGAATAAAAAGAAGTCACACGGTGCTAGATTAGGGCTGTAAGGAGGGTGACCCAGGAGTTTGACTGGCGTGCTGTCCAGGAAGTCCCTCGTTTTGAGTGCGGTGTGCGCAGGTGCATTGTCGTGGTGGAGCAGTAGCCCGCGGAGCCCTGTGTTTGGTCGCTTGTTGCTTATAACAGAGAAAACTTCTGGCAAACATTTGGTAGTATACCATTCGGCATTAATGCTTCTTTGATCCCGTAAGGGAATTGATACCAAGTGGCCAGTCAAATTAAAAAAGCTAGCGATCAAAATCTTACCCCCGCTTCTAGATCGCTTCACTTTGGTAGGCGTTGGCTCATTTTGAAACACCCAAACAGTCGACTGGCGCTTGGTTTCTGGGTCGTATTGATAAATCCAGGACTCATCACCTGTAACGATGTCGTAAACACGCCGAGACGAGCCTGCTTCAAATTTGTTAAGCATATCACGGCACCATTCCACCCGGGCCTGCTTCTGAGCATCGGTGAGGTTGTGCGGCACCCAGCGTGATACTATCCTCCTCACGCGAAGATGGCTGTGTAGAATCTCGTGAACGCTTCCCGATCCAATCTTCAATATGTGTTGAATCTCCTGATATGTAATTCGCCTATTGTCTTGGATTAAATTTTTCACTGCTAGCACGTTTTCTTCGGTAACAGCCGTCAAAGGGCGACCGCTTCTTTCGTCATCCCCCAAAGTTGGTCGACCGCGCTTGAATTCGTTATACCAACGATACACGGTTGCCTTGGAAGGGCCTTCATCCATGAATGCCATTTGAAGTCTATCGTACGATTCATCCGGTTTCAGGCGACACTTGAAATCGTATAAAATCATAGCTCTAAAATGTTCCCGGCGCAGATCCATATTTCAGTGAGACACAATACTTTGAATTAACTCGCAAAAAATGTGGAGGGAAATTTTGAAATTGGAACTTACTTATTTTTACTTATAAATAATCATATTTTCGAAAAACATTATAACTGGCCAGTCTCCCATATATAAAAACTTTTTTTCGCAATACTTTCTGAGGGGCCTGGTATATGTAGTTCAAAAGGATCAAAGGAGACACTGAGCTGCATGAACAAGTAATTTTATGATAATTGGCGCTCGGTTGTTCAGCGAAGAAAGTTGGCATGTAACGCCAAAAGTACTAAAACATTATATTGTCCAGGTCTAAAATACGTCCCTCTTAATTTGACAGCCCTATTCCACGCTAACGACACCTTTTAATACAACGAGTACTAAGTAGAGTTGGTAGAGTTCTTTACAACAATATTAGGGATGTCGCAGATAAATGGAATAAAGTTAAATGTACAGTCATTGGTTCTTCCTGTAGGGTATAGTGCGATATTTTCCCTGTAAGAAATACACTGGCAATATCGCACTGAAATTACAATCACATGAGACTTTCCATCTTCATATTCAGTTTTACGAACGCGATTTTCAAATATGCCACAGCCTAGGTGGTATTGTAGTTGTTAAAGGCAAAGGTAACCGCTTAACATCAGGTGGGTGCAACTAGAGCCTGACGTTTCAAAAGTGCCTGTAATTAGGTTTAATTGAAATAAAAAAACATTTGATTTAGATTTTTTTTTCTGGGCCTTTAACTCGTTTCACCGTCCTATAACATAACATATAAAAAAAGCGATTTTTTTTGAGACGGAAAAAATGCCTATCGCATGTCACACCACCGCAGACGGTATGGTCATGTGGGACTCGCACCCACTAAAAAACTCCGCCGTGTACTCTCGTCTTGGGTGAATGGGCCACGAGAGCTGAAATGCATGGCATTCGTAACCCATCCAGCGCGGCCCACTTCAGGGCCTTCCACTTCTAACCTGAACTCTCTTACGGCGATGTCCGGGCACACATGGGACATTACCGCAGCTCGAGGCCCTTGCAGTGCAGATGATAGACTCCTCAATCTATCACCAACAGGACTCTCTTAGGGCGGCCATCTGGTCGCCGTATAGCCGCCTGCACCGTCCCGTCCTGTTGCGGATCGGATCAGCGAGGGAGTCTTCCTTTCTGACCCACTCCGTCGCTTCCTTGTGCGAGATGACATCCTCGCTGAAGGACGCGAATGCCTCCCAAGCTCCCACACTGTCAGCCATGGCCCTGACTATGGCCGGCAGCGACAGGTCTCCCCCAATTGCTGCAGTGAGAGCACGGCGATGCACCTCCCAAGCAGGATAGTACGCCAGGATATGAAGGGCCTAGTCCTCACTTCAGCCACACTGGTGGCACACGGGACTAGCTTCACGTCTCGCCACTCAGTGCAGGTATCTGCCGCAGCAACCATGTCCCGACAACACCTGCACCAGACGGAAGGACAACGTCCCATTTCGCTTCTGCAGCCACTCTTCAAGAATCGGCTGGATAGCCCCCACGGTCCAGTGGCTGGCATTGGGCGTCTCCAGCCTCTCCCTACACTAGCCTACGTAACCTACCTAACCTAAGTACGAAAAATACTGGACGGCAAACTTCCAGTATTTTATATACACAGGCCTACAGGGTCCATCTAGCCTAGCCATTTCCATTTTTCATCAAAATTTGAGTACTAATAATTTTATGAATATTAAAATTAGATCCCGACATTAAAATCGGTCCACATAGTGAGGTTCTAGAAAATAAGTAGCTTAAACCACATGGCACATACACTTTACCCGGAGGCCTGCGGTAACAATGTGATATAATCAAAGTGTAACAAGATTACCACGCCTGGTTATCGACGCGTCGTGGAAATTTTATGCTAATAACTTGCTCCTATCAGATCCTGGAGGTGGCTTAGTATGCACTTACTTTGTGTATGTATAAAGTAGGTTAAATTAGAGTAATATTTTGGCAATTTGACTTTTTGGAGTTCGAAATTCAAATTCATTTAATAACTTCTTAGGTTTTCGCGATCACTACACATTATAATAAAACAAAGTTTAACCGGATTAAATCGCGTATATTATTTAAATTGGTTTCCCTGACGTTTCGAAAGCTTTGCAGCATTTCGTGGTCGCAGGTAGACTAAGATGACAAGCGTCTTTACAAATATTTCTAAAAAATTATTTTAATCTACCGTACAATATTTTTAATTAAAATCGTTTCGATGCACGCAGTAATCACTCACAATATCATTATCTTTTACAGTGTTGCATGCTGTTTGGGACTTGATTATTTTTAGGACTGGGTTCCAAACAGGTGGTAGCTGCCAACCATCTTCTCTATTAAAATTAAGATGTTTTTTAATTTCAATAGCCTCACGGAGCATTCTAGGTACATATCGGTTTTCCTTCGCCAGAACTTGTGGTTTATCAAATCGAAGAATATGGTTGGGTTTGTCTAGGGCATGTTCACACACTGCAGACTTTGTGGAGCGTCTGTTCTTGACGTCAGCTATATGTTCTTTAATTCTAGTGGCTATACTACGCTTTTTTTTTTTTGTCAGTTAGCTACCGTGGCCAAATCTTTGTTACAGAGAGCATAATAACTTGCAAGCTCCACATCCCCATCGCAAACGCCGCCTGAAACCCAGCACAGTTGATCGTCGACCTGCTGTTCTACCATTCATCAAAGGGGTCACCGACAGAATTGGTCATATCTTGAAGCGTGCTTCTATCAAAACCTATTTCAAGCCCCAAAGAAAGATCAGCCAACTCCTCAGACCGGTGAAGTGTCACATTCCCTTACAAGACGCAGGGGTCTACAAGATTGATTGTGATTGTGGGTTATCATACATAGGGCAAACAAAGCGTAGTATAGCCACTAGAATTAAAGAACATATAGCTGACGTCAAGAACAGACGCTCCACAAAGTCTGCAGTGTGTGAACATGCCCTAGACAAACCCAACCATTTTCTTCGATTTGATAAACCACAAGTTCTGGCGAAGGAAAACCGATATGTACCTAGAATGCTCCGTGAGGCTATTGAAATTAAAAAAACATCCTAATTTTAATAGAGAAGATGGTTGGCAGCTACCACCTGTTTGGAACCCAGTCCTAAAAATAATCAAGTCCCAAACAGCATGCAACACTGTAAAAGATAATGATATAGTGAGTGATTACTGCGTGCATCGAAACGATTTTAATTAATAATATTGTACGGTAGATTAAAATAATTTTTTAGAAATATTTGTAAAGACGCTTGTCATCTTAGTCTACCTGCGACCACGAAATGCTGCAAAGCTTTCGAAACGTCAGGGAAACCAATTTTAACGCGATTTAATCCGGTTAAACTTTGTTTTATTCAAATTCATTTTTTTTCATTTCAAATAAACTTACAGCTACTTTTGAAACGTCAGGCTCTAGTTGCACGGTTCCAAATTGTGGGTCCTATGGAGATGAACCGACAAGAAACTCCATGGATATTCTTGCTTAATCGAGCATTAAACCCTATGGAGACGTAATCACATCTGAGTGCTGATTCTAAGTTAGAAATATACGTTATATAAGAGTGGGGGGACTCGAGGCGTCTATTAAGCGACCCTGGGGAGGACAGCAGTACGTGGTGGTCGCGTGCTACCCTAGGGAAAACGTTTTCCCGGGACGTGCCAAAGGCATAGCACTAGAGAGGCACCAGTGAGGTCCAATGCAGTTCCAGGAGCTCCTCTATTTCGTGCAGTGGATGGCCACCGTGTGGTTTTAGTCGATAAGAATTCGACATACCCCTCCGCCGTCACAAGTCAGAGGGTATCTATGAGGATTTCCACCAAAAAACAAACAAAAAAAAAGGCTGCTATAGCTCACCTCACGATGCTTCGCCATTCTTCCCTGTTTTCTATGTAAATTACAAGAACAAAGACTAATTTGACAGTCTAAATATTTTCAATTACATTTGTAAATAGTGTAATTAAAATTACTGTAGTTTGACTCTTACGAGAGAATCGGCATCAATGCGTCACCTAAAAGAAGTTTACGAACGTTGGAAGACTCTCTGGACTTTCAACTCAAGCTATCAATTTATTGTATTTACAACCGAAACTCTATAGCCAATATATTTATTAAAATCATAAAATTGATGCGATAATCTATCAACATAAATGTATTTACCACTTGTACATGATAAAGACTGGATTATAAATCGATGTAAAAAATTGTCATTTCCCAGTTCAATCAAATCTGCGTTTATCGCTATAGTCAAGTCATCACATAACGCTCTCAAAATTCTCAAATATTATTCTTTAACACTCAATCAATTGCGCATTGTCTACCTAGTCACCGTTTTTTTCTTATGGTTGTCGATCCATCTACCTAGAAGAAGTTCGTTTACCGGTTCGGGAATCGTCACAGTTATTTGTATTCATGTTACAATGATGTTTGCGAATTTGTTTGTAGTGAGTGCTTTGTTCGTGTTGGCATCATCAGATCTTGGGGTTCGGACGACATATTATTCTATATACGAAACTGTGAGTACAATATCCTGAGTCCCCTTTCAACCAGTGAGGTAACTGTTTAACTCGTTCATAATGACAAGAGCTGTCATTTTGACATTATAACAATATTCATTGCGAAGTGCATTAGTTGCCGGTAAGATGGATTGTCAAAACGTACGAAGCAATGAATATTGAAATCAAGATGGACTTAGTGATCGCGAGTTAGTTACACAATTCGGCAGCAGGTAGGATTTATGGCAAAGCATTCTATATCAACATTCAAAGAAAACAAAATAAATGTTTATGTCCACAAATGTACTGTAATTGTCTGTTTGAGAAGACTAGATGTGATCTTAATTATTGTACCAACACTTACCGCAAATAAGCTAATTCAATTCGATTCAATTCAATTTGGCTTTTTTGCTTGATTTTTTGCTTTGGACGTCAAAACAAAAAAAAAACAGTTTCCTAAAAAATAATGCAAGCAGGACCTTTGTTTGTCTCTTTACAATTTATAATAACAAATTTAAGTATTTTAATTGTATTATAGTTACTCTATTATGCTGTTTTAGAAATAATATAATGTAAAAATCAATTTCAAGTTTTCATCCGCAAAGCAATTTTGAAACAATAAACAATCATCATTTATTTTGGAAGTTAACTGTTCGTTGTTGTAAATTTTCCGCTTTGACACAACAAGTTAATTAAATGCAGATATTATCGCAAGGATTGTGAAGGAATTAAGAATTAAAGCGTATCTAGAAATTCTGCCTGATGGCCTGGTTATAGATACGCTAGATGCTGCAAAACCGTTAGAGTGAAGAAGACAGATAGATAGATAGAATATACTTTATTGTACACCATGAAAATAGAGTAAACAGGAACAACGTATAAATTATGGGTACATGGGCTAAGGCGTAAGAAGCTGTGTTTACTAAGTGAATCGTTTAAAAAACTTGCTCGAAAAATATATTCATTTTGATTAAAAACGTATTTGAGTAAAGGACGTGTATTCAAAAGCAATTTTTTATTATTAAAAATAGTCTAAGCGCAGGACATCGCTTTTCTAAAACTAAATGCTTCTTCTCTTTGCATAATGTTTGGAAAATAAATGTTGCAATTTGGGAAGCGCAGGATGTGGCGATGCTTGGGAGAGACCTATGTCCAGCAGTGGACGTCTTTCAGTTGAAATGACGATGATAATGAAGTATTGTAATTAAGACTTACAAACTACCTGTTGGAAAAGCAGACAGTCACATCCACGTTTGTATGCTTATTTGCAGGCTGAGAAAATAAAAGCAGATGGTTTTCAAGTTGAAACCCACCAAGTCACCACATCCGATGGCTACATCCTGGAGATGCACAGGATACCTTACGGAAGATCAGTACAAGACGCCAATGAAGATAGACCAGTGGTGTTCCTCATGCATGGTCTCCTATCAGCATCCAATTCCTTTATTGGTCTTGGAGCAGAGTATAGTTTGGGTAAGGTTTGAAACCCGTAAGCCAACATTATAATTATATTCTGTAATCTTTCTTCAATGGCTGGACTATTTATCTTCTTCTTCTTCCTTCCCTGATCCCATTATTTGGGGTCAGGTCTCCTCACATTTCTGCGGCAAGTGGGTCTGTTTTGGATTGTCGGTTCTGGCAATTGAGCTTGCTTGAGGTTTCTTTCTATGTTTGACCACCAGGTCATTGGCGGGCGGACTCTACCTCTCTTCTGTTCTGGTAGATTTAAAGCGATCTGATAATTCTATATACATTAAACTTGACAAAATGTTTGTATCTTTGATTTTTTCACGACATCTGGGCTGCGGTGGTCCCATATAGTAAAAGTTGTTAAAAACGAAACGAAATGAAATTATTTGTTCTGCAAATTGGATGTCAAATCACTTATAAAAATTTTTTTTTTTTAAACTAGATGGCGCGATGGCGTCGACATTTCCTATATGAAGAAAGGCAGACAGAAACTCAAATACTAAAATATCATTATAAAACATCAAAGTATAAAACCTACTCATACATGTGACAATAGACCTTAACAGACTACAATATCCTGAATTTTATTTCCAGCTTATAACCTAGCTGATGCTGGTTTCGACGTCTGGATGGGCAACGCTCGAGGCAACAAGAACTCCCGCTACCACGTCACCTTAAACCCTGATGATCAGCTGCAGAAGTACCTGTTCTTTGACTTCAGCTTCGAAGAAATCGGAATGCTGGACTTGCCAGCGATGATTGATTACGCTCTAGCGTATACGGAGAAGGATAATCTACATTATATTGGACATTCTCAGGTATTTTATTATACCTCAGCCAGGCCTATAACACTCCATACAGCACATGCTGAGTTAGTGACCATTTTGGCATGGGCATACCTGACAGCAATTTCATGTTTAGGTACTTATGTCTAAATTTTGACATTTTAGTGTTGTACTGTCACTGTCCTGTGCCAAATTAAATTTTCTTTCTTTCTTTCTTCTGTCATACTAGCGAATAGGTTTAAGGATGATTTATGCTACACCGTGACGGGAGCGAGCCATAATCCAGACGAGGCCCGGCCGAGTCACTTCACGAAAATTTTGTATGAAGCAGACGAAAAGCAGTTTATGCTACACCAAGCGGCATTCGAGTCCCGTGACGCTCGCTCCCGTCACGGTTTAGTCTGAACTGCTTTCCGTCTGCTTCATACGGAATGTTTGAACTCGGCCGGGCCTTGCACGCAGGCCGAGGCACGACTCGGGCACGGCTCGGTTCCGTCACGGTGAAGCCTAAATCATCCTTTATTTACCTAAACTACTATAAAAGCATTAGCCTATCTGTGTCTCTACGTTTATGTGTGTGCGTAAGTGGCCTGGATTTGGCTTACCCCGACATTTGTTGTGCCGATTGAATAGACTGAGAACGGGACACGGGAGATGTAACGACCTTAGATCACAAGTGGGGATGAAGCAACTTTAGCCGATGTGAGTGCAGTGAAGAAGATTAGACTTTGGACCATATAATCCAACGATGTCCTCTACTGTCGTACTCCGGCTTTCCAGAGGATCTTTTTAACCCTTACAACTGACGCCACCAAGCATCTGGTTGTGGAATCTAAATATATCAATATGAATAATTATAAATCAATAATAATAGGTAATATCGATTTATAGATAGCCAACAAATATGCCATAGTAATACGATTAAATAAATGTGATGAAAACACATCCATATTTTCGCATTTATAATATTTATTACGATTCCTATCCTTAGATAAGTTCGAATCGTTCGCTCTATACTCGCTCTCAGGGTTCTTAGTAAAAAAGTTGCCGTTGCATTTTTGATTTAATTCCTGCAATGTAACATGTTGTTATCTGTTGAATTCTCAGGGAGGAACAGCGTTTTTGGTCTTTGCTTCTATGCTGCCAGAGTACAACCAGAAGATCTCGTCAGCTCATCTCCTGGCAGCAGTTGGTTACCAAGAGTATTTTCCTAACGGTGAATTGGTTCAAATGGCGTCTATGACTGATCAAATTTATGTAAGCTTTCCTTTTCTAAGTTTTTTTCTTTAATCATAATAAGCCTACAATTGACCATGAACGGTTGTGATACAAGTTGAGATGATTCAAGTCAATTCAAATTCAGTTGTTGTAGTTAAAAACTTGAGTTGATTCAATTAAATTTCAGTTCAAAGATTTTGTTTAAAATGAGCACAGTACATGCTCTTTTAAAATGTCGAGAATTTTGTTGCACGGTTTCAATACATAGATCCTATAGAGAAGAGCCGGCAAGAAACTCCATGGATATTCTTTTGAAACAAAGTACAAAGTAGGTAGGTAGCGAGAGTGTATTATTTTTGGTACTTTTCATTAATATTTAAATCGTGAAAATTCCATCATTTAAAAATCTCGTTGGCCAGCTACTGATTCTGATGGAAAAGGAAAAAAGTCTAAAAAATAATGCAAAATCTGGGGGCACGGCGGTGCCCCCGCCAAGTCGAGCAAAGACGGGCACGGCCGTACCATCCTTTTCTCGAAGCAACTCGCGGTATTTTTAAGCCCTCTGTATCTTTGTTGTGGGTAAAGCTAGAAGTCTGAAATTTCGGTTACCAAGATTCTATTTTAAATATACTTCCTTATAACATTATTTACTGTAGATAAGCCGCTTAGTCAGCGCGGGCCCTAACCCTAATGAGAATAGACCTTATCATTAACCTGCCGCAGCCGTGCTATGTTGTACAAAATATTTACTCGTTTATTATAATAAATCATAGTCACCCAGTGTTTGGTGCCCTTAATACCTACAAAGGGAGAATTTAAAGGAAAGTACTAATATGTTATACTTATAACCAAAAATCCGTCCGTCCGTGTGGTGCCGGACGTAAAGAATTGCACCACCACCCTTATCTCTTCTCATGGGTGTCGTAAAAGGCGACTAAGGGATTCACCAGAGGATGGGCAGCAGCGTTCTATGAGTATTGAACCAACCAACTGCGATCGCCAACCCGCCTGCCAAGCGTGGCGATTATGGCATATCCCCCCAACATACATATGCTTGGGGGAGGCCTATGTCCAGCAGTGGATATCTTTCGGCTGAAATGATGAACCAAAAATCCTACTTACAGGATTGGGCACAAATTGCCATAGATTGCAAAAGTGGCAGAAAGGAAGGGAGGCCTTTGCCCTGCCAGACAAAACAAGCTCGTAAAAAAAACCGAAAACAGTCGCTCCGTCAAAAGATATACTGCAGTTTGGAAGACGACCCTAATAAAGTTGTGATATAACTTATGACTAATTGATTTTATCCTCGGTATAATTGTACCTTGTAATTGTAATTGTATTGTATTACATCTTTTTTTTTAGGGTTCCGAAGTCCTACAAGGAACCCTTATAGTTTCGTCATGTCCGTCCGTCTGTCCGTCTGTCCTAATCCTTTACAGCTAAATAACTTCTACAGTTATAAACATAAGTAAATGAAATTTTGTTAAAAAATAGTCTACATATAGATCTCAATTTTAAAAGAATAAAAAAATAGTTTTTACGTATTTTAGGGGTGGCGTCCATACATGTGAAATGGAGATGAAAAAATTTTTTTCGCTGCATCCCCTCGTGTGGGGTATCATTAAATAGGTCTACTAAAATGAAGGTAATGTTTCATACACCACTTTTTTATCAGGTGTACCATCTGCGAAATATAGCGCGCCAAAGTGGCTTGCAATGTGTCCCCCCCCCTGCCATTTCTAAACTATGCAACGTAGAATGTTATAATCTTCCACATTGATAGACCTTTGTAAAAACTCTCTCTTAAATTTATTTCGAGTATAATATGATTATAATTTTTTGAGTTATAGAGAGAAAACTGAAAAATACTTAAAACGTCCTAGTTCAAAGGTCATTGACCTTAGAGAAAAATTATGTTAGCACATAATGCTCCTTTAGTTACTTTATATTTGAAAAAATCACAAAAAGTAACTTTGTGTTATGTTGAACACACTTCTTCAATTTGGCTTCTTGAATTTATCGCTAGATGGCGCTACTAACAACACGCTCTGAGTCGCGAATGCTGCCGATTATTGCAAAAACTAAAAAAGCATAGCCATGATTAATATTCGATTTGATTCGTTTGTAATTACACCTACTTAAGGAACCCTATAATACTGAGCATGGCCCGACATGCTCTTGGCCGGTTTTTCTTTTCTTTTCGAACAACACGGTTCTAAAAGCAAAAGTATTTTTCAGAATGAATAATCAAGAGCAAAAGAGGATGATACAAAAACTGGAAAGTACAAAAACACACACAAATTAATTTTTAATCTTTGAGCAATCATCACTTATAATTTATTGGGATTTTGCGATTACTACAAATAGTATAACCGGATTACATCGCGTATATTGTTTATTTATCTGTAAAGACGTTTGTCATTTTAGTCATCCTACGACCACGAACGCTGCAAAACGTCAGGAAAACCGATTTAAATAATATACGCGATGTAATTCGGTTAAACTTGTTTTATTATAATCATCACCTATTACCACGTTTTTATTAACTCGCTTTCAGTCTTGTCTTTCTGTTCGGTACAAATTTTGCAATCAATTTTAAACTAACTTCCCGATGAGCTAGAGAGACTTGAAACTTTAAACATAGCTCAGGACTGGATGACAATGCAATATTAATTCACTTTCTTTTTAAAAACGTGTGTAATTCTTTTTCATCAGATTATTTTTAATGTCGACTTTACTTACAGCCATATGAACTACACCAAAAACGTTATGATTTATTTCATTTATTCCATAATTTTACTGGTCTTCCAGGGTCTGGCGTTACAAAACGGTGTGGTGGAACTGTTCCCACCCAATTCAAAGGAGATGGTGCCTGGAGGTCTTTTCCCGTCGCCCTACAGGTCGTCTGACTACTGCACCGGGGACTTACAGATGAGGCACATGTGTGAACTCATTGGTGTTAAACATATTTTGGTAAGAATATATAACGTGTTATTGAAATAACTGAAACCTTATAAGGGGTCATTGTACTCACCAGTAAAAACGCGAATACAGCAGGGCAATTGTGTAACTGCATCGCAATCAACAAAATGTCAATTTTGACGTTTGAATCCGAATGATACAATTCGAATTGCGTAACTACAAACTGTTGATTACGATGTCGGAGGGATTCATCGTGAAATTTAAATAATGATAAAGCTTAAAACGCATACTTGCAGCAGCTTACTTGCATAACGAAACGTGATCTAACATACATGGCGTCATTTATATCGCAATGAAGTCCCTCTATATCGTTACACAATTCCAATAACATTAACATATTCCAATAACGATATAGAGGGACTTCATTGCGATGTAAATGACGCCATGTATGTTAGATCACGTTTCGTTATGCAAGTAAGCTGCTGCAATTCCAATGTTTGATTACGATGTTACCAACATCGTCTTCAATTTTACATCAAAATTAAACTGTCAAATGAGTTACGCAATTGCCCTGCTGGTCTGAGGTATCAGAATTTCTAGACAAGAGGAACCTGCTGACTGGCTAATTTTTTTCTCACGGCATGAGCTATTATCGTTATGTAGCTCATGTCGACACGATCGGAGAAGAAGAAGACAAGAGGAACTGAAGAAGACGGAGATGTAACGCAATTCGAGAAAGGCTAAAACTGCGATATATTTATTTTTGTAAGATTCTACTCACAGAAATAGATAGAATGGTTGTAATCACAATTTTACTTGCGATTCATGCGTGGCAACTTTCCGAACAAACTACGCCTTACATTTGGCGTCATTATAAAAAAAAAATAAAAAAAATACCGCAGTGTCTCAAGGCGAAAGTCTTTGACCAGTGTGTGTTGCCAGTAATTACTTATGGTACTGAAACGTGGTCGCTCACAATGGGCCTCATAAGAAGGCTCAAAGTCACTCAAAGGGCAATGGAGAGGGCTATGCTCGGAGTGTCCCTGCGTGATCGAATCAGAAATGAGGAGATTCGCAGGAGAACGAAAGTAACCGACATAGCCCGAAGAATTGCCAAACTTAAGTGGCAGTGGGCGGGGCACATTGCTCGCAGAACGGATGGCCGATGGGGCAGTAAAGTTCTGGAGTGGCGACCGCGTACTGGAAGGCGCAGCGTGGGTAGGCCCCCCACAAGGTGGACCGACGACCTGGTGAAGGTCGCGGGAATCCGCTGGATGCGGAAGGCACAGGACCAGTCGTTGTGGCGATGCTTGGGGGAGGCCTACGTCTTTCGGCTGAAATGATGATGATGACGAAAAAAAAAAAAAAAAATGTACTTACAGCTTTTGTTTCTGCAGTTAAAAACAGCACAATAACGCATTTTTGTGGGTTTTTGTTACAGTGTTTATAGAAATAAGTCATAAAGCGTGCTGAGAAAGGCTTTGAAATAACCTGCACTATGGTGGATGGTGCTGCCACGCGCGCCCTGCCCACATAGCCATGCTATCTAGTTCTGTGATTCTAGTTATACCATAAGAAAAGATTACCTATTCTATGCTTGTACCACCTATCAGGATGATCAAAAGTTAACCCTAGCGGGTGATATTTTTTATTTATCGATAATTATATTGTCTCATATTTATGTCTCGTATTATCTTTAACGGAATTGCTTAAAACAAGTCATTATGCGTCGTCTATTACAAAATAAATGTTATCTTTACAAGCGTAGTAAATGTTCCGGCAAGTCCAAGTCCAAGTACACCCTAGTACAGAAATGTACAAATAAAATGTTTCATTAAATGCGCGTTTATAAAATGTTTCATACATTTTTTAAACGCGAGCCCACTGTTGTAACAGAGAAGTTTTTTTTACAAAATAATAATTTCCACGTTCAACTCTGTGTAAAGTTGATCGTCTCACAGTATTTTTTTATAGAAATGCAGAATTGCTGTCTGCTATTCAAAAAGAGTTTATATACGAATTATAATTTAATTTAGTATGCAGCAGTTTAAAAACAACAAAAATATTTTTCATCAATCTTATAATTAAAATTACCATTCAGTCCGCAAAATTATTAAAATATGTACCATGTACAATACTGGCTGAATAAACATTAAACATACACATTATATGTAAGTACTACATTGATATTCAAAGGTACATAATTACACTGAAACGATACATATGCACACGCATGGAACATTATTCACAGATTTGACATTTACCCACCGGCGCCGGCGGTAAATGTCAAATCTGTTATATTATTAAACGTGTCATTTATTAACGTTCGCACTTTTGCGCATGACTGTCATACGCTTTTGGTTTTTATTGGTTTAGCTGTGATCGCGATTAACCAATCAATTGCTTAAATTAATTATTGTGACATTTTTTTTTATGTAGTAGAAAACAAAACGTCGTTTTGTGGATTGATTTCAATCAATAGGCAATATTAATTTGTCAAATTGATTGTGGCTTCTATTGGTTTTATTTTCTTTACATCGCAGTCCACTTCTTGACTTTCCAAAGTAGGAGATTTATGTGTAGTCTAGACTATCGGAACTTGACGTATATTGAGTTCTACACTAGCGTTGAACCGCAGCATATGTATCCCTACCACAGACATAGTAAAAAAATATAGACGATACCTGCGAACAATCATAGTGAACCCAACATAACCGTGCTCCTCCGTGTACAAACCAGTGGGGGGTAATTGTGTAATGCATTCACATTGACATTAGCTTCCATTTTGAAATGACAGCAATATTCATTGCGTGGTATATAGTTGCCGATAAGACGAATTGTCAAAACCCACGGAGCAATGAACATTGAAATCCAATTGATTGCGATGGCGAGTGAGTTACGCAATTCGGCAGCAGGGCCCCAATTCTCGCGTTATAGAGATAAATGTCAAAATCGAGATATTCTCTCATTTTAAATCTCTACGAAAAATGTCGACGGTAATGTCAACTGCTATGAACCATTCTTTGTATTTATAGCGCTAGGCGTAGACATATCACTAACGTGACATTCTGAGAATACGAAAATTTATTTTCAATCGACATTCGCCATCTTGTTTCGACATTATGTCGAGTTCGAGATAATGTCTACGACGCGAGAATCACCCCCCTGGGCTCATGCACACACCATGCACCTGAAAGATATTTGTATTCGCGAAGCTTACTGTACGACGCCGCGACATGTGTACTGAGAGCGCTGAGCACGGTTTGAGGTGCATGTGTGTGCGTGAGCGCTGGTTTGTACACGGAGGAGCACGGTTTTTTTGGCTTCACTATGATTGTTCGCAGGTATAGTCTATATTTTTTTACTATGTCTGTGGTAGGGATACATATGCTGCGGTTCAACGCTAGTGTAGAACTCAATATACGTCTACATTTTTTAAAATGTCTGTGATCCCTACAGAATGTTTATCTGAGTCTCATTTCAAAACAAAAAATCTAACAAATAAAATCTTACTTTTCCAGAGAGACTACTACTCACCAACTGACCAAGCAGGAGCAGCTCTAAAACAAGTGGCTCACTACGGCCAAAACATCAGAGACAAACTCTTCCGTCGCTTCCACTACGGTACCCAAGCAAACTTAGGTGTCTATAGAACAGTCGAACCACCAATATACGACTTAAGTCTCATCACTACTAATGTCACCATGCACTATACCATAAATGATGCGTTGCTGGATGAAAGGGATGTGCTTGCCATGGCAGCTGATATGCCCAACACGGATGTCCGTAAGGTCGCCAGAGATAGCTTTTTTCATGAAGACTTTGTGGCTGCACTTGATGCTAAAGAGCTGGTAACTGATTTCATCATTGAAGCTATTAAAAATGATGGGTGAGACGTTCTTTAATAATATGAAATTTATTCTTAACATGAAATCCTAATCCAAATCAAAATCTCTTAGTCTAAATTTGGGTTTTTTTTCTGAATATGTTAATAGTATAAATATGTGTTATAACTCTAAAAATAGGCAGGAAATTAGAGGATCACAAGAGAAATAGTCATGTGATTTATAGAAATAAAATCTAATCCCTATTTCAGACGAGAAAATGACGGTGGTACAGTTGATTCAAATGCCATCGGTGTTTCTGATGCCAATACACAAACAACATCAACTCCTATAGCAGACTCAGCTACCATGACTGTCATCAATATATACTTGATTGCACTTAACTTGTATATATGTAATATTTAAGTAGCAGTTTCAAGAACCAATGACTTTGTAAATATTCTATTGTAAATGTTTAAAATACTTTTATTAAAAATAATCGTATGTTGAAAATTAAGGGAATGGATGAAGAAAATAAAGTTTTGGGAGCAATACCTACTTACTGTTTTTTATTCAGAATGATGACAATTTGATGTAGTACTAATATTCTAGTACTAAATCAGATTAACACTTAATTATCAACATAGTTTATTATTAACTTACCTTAATTATCATCAATAAGGCGGCAATTAGTGTGAGTTAAATTAAATTTGAACCTCCTACAATGTATGAATATAAAAAACTAACAAATTATATTTCTTAGAAACATTACAAACACAAATCATAAGTAACGAGCATCACAAGGAGTGAGATGACGTCATAAACGAAAATGTTGGTACAACAACATTAACAATAACAGTAAACAGTGAACTGGTAAACAAGACAGTAAAGGGAAAATGTACAGAGTAACTGAAGTATATTTGTTTGGAAAGTTCATAGACAGATTTGTAAATAGATGAGACAGGCTGAAAAAAGCGTATAAAAATCTAATATTCTGCTTTATTCGATTTTTTAGAGCAAGCCATTTTTTCTTTCTAAGCAATACCCCGAATTAGATTACACAATCTAATTCAAGCTGAGCTATTGAAATTATTACGACATTATGATAGTAGAATTATTCTAAGAAGAACTTTTTACTCAAATCTTTATTGCCCAAGAGAGCTAAAAAGATACTCGTAACTTAACTCTGGGTACTACAAAGTTAACACAGAAACAAAATGAGATAAGTCTCAACAAGCGTTGAGTATCATTACATTTATGCCCGATTTCACCGACATCTCCCAACTTTAAAGGATCCTTTAAGCATGGTTAGAGGGCGGTTAGGAGATGGTTTCCGTTTCACCAACAGTTAGGGGTCACCTAAACGTTAAAAGCTCCTCTAAATTTAGGTAGTCGAAATTCGGGCCCTTAAACCGGCACATACGTAAGTGATCTCTCAAGCAACGAAGATGTATTGTGATTTAGATAAACTTTTTGAAAATTTAGAAACTATTTCTAGTATATTCGCAGTAATTAACATCTGTAGACCAAAAATATATCGGAAACAACCAAATTACATTGAAAGTTTTGATGAAACTGACTTTTTTCGAAGATATAGGTTACGTAAATCTTCAGTGTTGTATTTATTGGAAAAAATTGAGCACACCTTGGAATTTTTTCATCTATTTATTTAAATTGATAAATTTCGTTAAAGTCATTAATTAATTAGCTTAATTCCATTAATTAATTGAATTAATTTAATTTAAAATATAATAAATAAAATCATGTGTAGTCAAGGCATTTTTATACATAATGGACTTCTTAAAAATGTGTGTATAGATATATTATACAAGAAAAAAAAAATATATTTATTTAATTCAATTAATTAAGATAAGATAAAATACTGTTTATTTGTCATAACATGAGTATACACACAGAGTACCTATGCAAGTTGTACAAAATTATTATAAGGTCTATGATGTTATACCTTTACGGCATACAAATATAATATATATAATTTGATTAATTTCGTTAAATTTATTAATTAATTTGCTTAATTCCATTAATGAATAGAATTAATTTAATTTAATTTAAAATATAATTAATAATATCATGTGTTGACTATACAATAAAAGGCATAAAATGTCATCAATTATAATTCTAATAATAATATATAAATATGTATAATTCATAACTAATATTTGTATTGCACCTGTGGCAGCACACGGAGAGACTATAATACCTGTAATATAATACCAAAATAGCTGTGTACACAAATAAACATTTTGATTTGACTTGATTTTATACATTACTTTATTAAAATAGCAACACAGAAAATCTCACTTTATCTCACGCACGCACGATGGAAGTTTCAAAAATAAAAATATGCCCACAGATGATACGCGAGGTTTCGTAATGTATACACAGAGTTAATATAAAAAAAATATTAGAATAAATAGAGTTAATAATAATATAGAGTAAATGTGAAAGAAATATGAAAAATAATAAAAATATAATAGAAATACTGTATTTTAATGCTATCAAAACACTATTTTTTAAATAATTATATCCATATAAGTGTATACTTCAGAGAATTTGATGAAAAACAATCATATTTAAAAGTATCGCTAAGTTCAAAGACGAATCAGTCACTATTATCCAAAACAAATCGTCACATAGCTAAGTGTCCCCTAGTAAGGTGACAAAATGATGGTGAAACGAAATTTAATTTAGGGGCTAGTTTAGAGGAGCTTTTAAGCTAAGGATCACATAGTTAGGTGGCAGTTGAAGGGATGTCGGTGAAATCGGGCATTAGTAGTATATGCCCGATTTCACCGACATCTCCTAACTTTAAAGGATCCTTTAAGCATGGTTAGAGGGCGGTTAGGAGATGGTTTCCGTTTCACCAACAGTTAGGGGTCACTTAAACGTTAAAAGCTCCCCTAAATTTAGGAAGTCGAAATAGGCTCCCAAAATGAGGTGACTTTTCGGAAACATATGCTGAGTCGTACACATGCCTGATGAATTTCAAATTTAAACATATGTTATTTTGAACCTTTATCTACCGTTTGACTATCCCAGTTACATGATTCGTTGTTTTTTTTTCGATGCTTTTAATTTTTCAAAATCATGCGTTTTTAGAGATTTTTCGAATATTTCTCCGTTATTATTTAAGATAGGTATATAAAATTTATGGAGATAGGCAGATAATAAAGTATATTAAATACAGCTTTAAGGAAATTTCTATTGATTAATTATTATTTATGTAATAAACGAAAATTGTTTTGAGACTTACGGCCTTTACTTCCGCGGTAAAACGCGTGAGAATGATTTACTTGAAAGTGAGCTCTATTGCAGCTAACATAAAATTTACGAGAGCTAACCGCAATGCTCACATTCAGTGCCGCGCATTGCGCTATAGAGGAAGGGTCTGTGTCTGTCGCGTCTATGCGTGAATTATCACGAATTTACGAAAATATTTAATACCGTAAACAAAAAAGACTTTATAGCCATAAAACTAGCATAAAATATTTAAAAATCATTCTGACAGACGTTGACGTCTTTTACTATTGTCATGGGTAATAAAATTAATATAAAATATGTTTCAAAAGAAAAATTGCTAAACGTTATAAAGAAGCAAGTATGAGCGCTAGACAATCTAAAAGGTAAGTGCATTATTATCTATTTTATTTCTAAAAATGTATTATTATTATTTTAGCTTTAATAAAACTAAAATATAAACGTTTTCTTTATAGGAAGCAATTTACTTGTTCGGAACAGAGATACTACCGGAGTCGCCAGTTGAACTAATTAATTTAAAAATTTACTTCTAGTTCCAGTATTATTACGTAAAGAAAAGTGGGTATGTATAGTGTAAAATTGTACAACTTGAGTAGGTATAACACACGAAATATTGTATTAGCGGTTTATACAGCGTGAATTTATGGAATAGGTTAGGAGAGGGCCAAACTTGAAATGAAACTATAACTACTACTTTGACTACGTCTGTGGTCTAGTGGTTCGAGTGTGCGACTGCTGGTCACGAGGTCGTGGGTTCGATTCCCACAAGACACAAGTATTTATTTGTTGAACATGTTTGTGTTGGTCTGCGTGTTTCTTATGTATTACAAGTATGTATACCTACACACGATTGTTGAATGTCTGCGAGACAAAGAAAAGGCACCATAACCTCTGCCATTTTGGTCATTGTCATGTCATGGGTGCTTTACTTTTTGTTTACTTATGTAAAACCTTGGATGAATAAAAAAGGCGGACGGAATCTCGCTAAACAAAAAGTAAAAACACAATCGGTTGATTTGCTTACTCAATAAGGATTTTGACATAACTTGTGATTGGATTGAACAAGTTATGTCAAAATCCTTATCGAGTAAGCAAATCAACCGATTGTGTTTTTATTGAAAATGGCCATAACTCGTAACATATTTATTGAAAATAGAATAAAATCTCTACCTATAATCTTGTTCACATAGCATGGGTACGGATCAGGTGTCAAATACATGTTTAGTAGTGGAGTCTCTTTTACCCTTATTCATAAGGCATCGTTTAATACAACAATAATAATAATAATACACACACAATAATAATAATAATACACTGATAATATAATTGATCAAGGTGGAGACCTTTTTTTTCTGTTGAAAGATTCATGGTTACCCTCCGTGTGGGGACGGCGGAGGGGTATGTCGGCCTCTTACCGACTAAAATCACACGGTGGCCATCCTCTGCACAAAATCGAGGAGCTCCGGGAATCCTATTGGACCGTGCCGGAGCCCCTCAAGTGCTATGCTTTTGGCACGTTCCGGGAAAACAATATTGTTTCCCCCACAGTAGCACGCGACCACCACGTACTGCTGTCCACCCCAGGGTCGCTTAGTAGACGCTTCGAGGCCCCCACTCTTAGCGTCCAACACAGACCAGTAAGCTTCAAGACTCCGCATAAACAAAGTTTTGTATTCAAACGCAGTCGTAAAACGTTGGTGGGGTCAGGGGGGCGGACGGCGCGTTATGATTGGCCGGTTCAAAAGTTCGGTGGTATGATTCCTTATGATTGGTGCCGCTCGCTGACTGAGTGACGTTCCGATTGGCGGAGTGACGTATGATATGCAGTGGTAGAGCATATGCGTTGTGACCGGGGGTGTCCAGCTAAGCGGCGTCTAGAGGCTTACTGGTCTATGGCGTCCAATAATCACCTGTACTAGAAGCTTGTATATTAGGTACTTTCTTTTTAGGCTACAATCGTTTTAAAATAATAAAATAGATTGAGTTTTTTGGAGATGAGGTATGCACATCATTAGTTATAAAAACATTTAATTTTAAGGCAAATACAAGAAACGATGGGATCAAAGAAAATATTCTTCCCGAAACTGTTGAGAGGTATAATAAAATGGAGTTGTTACAGGATACGACTAACATGGTATGTTTATAATTATATTTTTTTTCAAAGCAGAGTTGTTACGAAAAAAACATATGTTTTAAACACTATTGAATCTGATTAATATAATCACCAACTGATTTAAAACACGAGGGAAAAAACAATGTTTTTTTGCCAATGTGTTTAAAACATGTTTTAAACAAAGTATTAGATTAACAAATAAAACAGCAATTATGAACATTTAATTCAACTGATTTTCATTAACGTTACATCAGGGACATCATACTGACGTTCTAAAATTAAATTATGAGTTATTATGTGAAAAATTATCGTATGAGTACGTCAAAAAGGTCATCTCATCACAGTGGCCTAGTACGGTACACAGTGCTGGGCTTTTCCAGTGGTTTCAAAGTAACAAACTTTTTTCAGGTCCACGACCAATACAACAAACATCATATTTGTATACTTGGATTATGTTGTCCGTAAAAAACAAAGTATTTTAATTAATAATATATGCATGACGAGTTTATTAAACGTAGATGAAATAAAAGAGATGGCTGCCTATCCCAATGGGAAACAGGCTTGATAATACATACTAGGTGTCAGGGAAACGCTCCCGAAACTGAAAGGCTATTATTATACTAGCTAAACACAATCGAATACCAATAACCAATAGCCTTATACTCATTGTTTTAGTAATTTGGTATTTTGCAAACCCGCTATGTAAAGCGTACAAAACTCGGGATCAATGCCGCGAGTACCTAACATACCTACGTTCGCTACGACATGGACTGCGTATGCAAGCGGATATCGTTCACCCCTAGCGCCAGCTGATATTTTATTTGAATTCGGTTTAAAGAAATTTATTTTCAAAAAGAAAAAATATGCCACTTACATGAAAATAGTTTTAACATTTTAGTTAACTTATTCTAATGGTCGCCGAACACAGTCAATAGTTTCATAGCCTCAAAAGGAAGGTGAAAAATGTTCTATTATATATTGAGACAGTTGAGACTTAAAACCCAGTATGTATGTATGTATCTAGGGTCTAGCGTGTGGGGTGCTGGGCCAGAAAATGTCCTCGTGTCCCTGACGGCCGCTGGTCCTTGTCGATGCGGCCAACGTTTGGCCGCACGGGGATAAGGGGCTCGCCTACTTGAATTGTGGCAAGCCGGGACGGGAAAAAAAGGGTTAATTTTCAGACGTCAAAATTATCATACTTTTGCGTACTGTTATGACCCTTATTATAAGGCAGTAAAGCCTACATCAGCACTCCTATTGTTATTGTCATAAATGTTCATAGATATTGTGCTGAGTATCAATTTCATTAGTTGGTCATTTTAATACTCAGACGAACATATTGAATAAATTCAGTTAGAATCTGGGCATCACCGCGTGCAGTACCAAAGTTTGGGAAGTCATACGTAATTCGGTGTAACGTAGTTTGTGTTCCAAATAAATAGTGTTGTAGGTCATTGAAGTTTTTTTGTAAAAAGACAACCGGGGTTGGCCGTATAACAGTACGATGAGATAATTAAAAAAAAAAAACAAGCAATGAATGGGATATTGCGTTCGCCTTGGTTTGACATTACCAAGGCGAACGCAATATCCCATTCATTTTAAATTTCCTGTTTTTTGCAACTCTGTTTCAAAGTATCCAAGAGGGATACTAACTTTAATAATATTTATTGTGATTACACTAACATCTACGCCTTCGTTTTAGGAAAGCAAAATACTAAGTGGGAGACGGATGGTGAACACACAACGTTTTTTCGATAATTTGTAAACTATCGCCGATCACGCCGCCCTTTTTAAATGTGGGTTGAGTTCTGTTGAAGTGGTTTCTGAACACCAAAACGGACTCTATTTGCGATTAAATTTAGCAGAAGAATGGGAGAAAACAGCTTGGGATGAAATGAAGAAGGCTGGTGAGACAGAAAGGCATCCCGATGATTGAAGTCATAGTAGATGGGTGTTGGTGTCGCCGTTCATATCAAACGAATTACGCTGCCAAAGAATAAAAATGCTTGCGGCAAAAGTCTCATTGAAGATGTTGATAGCAACATAGTAGAAATTAACAATTTAATTCCGTGATTGTGAAGATGGTGACAAGCGAATAAATTATTCATAACGCCGAGGCTACCAAACTCGATGCGCGGGGGAGCAGTAGTGTCTTTCAACACAAAAAGATTGCTATCGACAGTCCACGAAAATATTCACCAGACATCATCTAGGACTAGCACAAAGAAGTGCGAAGATAAAATTTATCTGACAAGGGAAAGAACTAGACTAGCACAACGAAAAAAGAAACGTTGATTTACTGCTACCAAACCCTCCGATTTAAATTATGGTGAAAATGCAGAGCAGCCAGATATCGATCCAGAAACTTTCAAACTGTCAAAGGAAACTTTTATAGATAATTTGCGTAAGACTGAATTAGAACGCAACCGTATTAGTCAACAGACAGTTTTACAAAGTCAGTGCAGTGAGTGGCTTGAGCTTAGAACAAATTTTGGTAAAGTAATAAAACGTAGAAGGACTCAAAGCTGTAGAAATATTTTAAGAAACATACTTTACAGCACACCAATTGCCCAACATGTCTCCTTCATACAGTACGGAAGACAATATGAAGCAGTGGCACTAGAGCAATTATCACAATTACAAAATATTGAAATTAAGAAATGTGGCCTCTACATAGACGAAAAATATCCCTTTTTTGGAGATGGTATTATTGTCGATATGGTTGTAGAAGTAAAATGTCCCATAGCTCCTTTTAAAATGGATCGTATTGATAAAGCAATTGACAAGAAAAGAATATTTCTGGAAAAAGGACAAAAATGGTCAGGTGAGTATAATTAAAATTTATTAGTAGGCAATTCCATGGTTTCTCTGTTCGCCGTGTTGACTTTATATTTCAATATTAGCGGTGAGTGACAAGTGTAGCTAGCGGGTGGTGGGGTGTAAGGGAGGAGCTAGCGTGGGAACTATTTTTTCGGAGCGTCCTCTTAAACCGGTACATACGTAAGTATCTCTCAAGTAACGAAGATGTATTGTGATTTAGATGAACTTTTTGAAAATTTAGAAACTATTTCTAGTATATTCGCAGTAATTAACATCTGTAGACCAAAACTATATCGGAAACAACCAAATTACATTGAAAGTTTTGATGAAACTGACTTTTTTCGAAGATATAGGTTGCGTAAATCTTCAGTGTTGTATTTATTGGAAAAAATTGAGCACACCTTGGAATTTTTTCATCTATTTATTTAAATTGATTAATTTCGTTAAAGTCATTAATTAATTTTCTTAATTCCATTATTAATTTGATTAATTTAATTTAGTTTAAAATATAATAAATAAAATCATGTGTAGTCAAGGCATTTTTATATATAATGGACTTCTTAAAAATGTATGTATCTAGATATATTAAACAAGAAAAAAAAAATTATTTAATTCAATTAATTAATTTGATTAATTTCGTTAAACTTATTAATTAATTTGCTTAATTCCATTAATAAATTTAATTAATTTAATTTACAATATAATTAATAAAATCATGTGTTGACTACACAATAAAAGGCATAAAATGTCATCAATTATAATTCTAATAATAATATATAAATATGTATAATTCATAACTAATATTTGTATTGCACCTGTGGCAGCACACAGAGAGACTATAATACCTGTAATATAATACCAAAATAGCTGTGTACACAAATAAACATTTTGATTTGACTTGATTTTATACATTACTTTATTAAAATAGCAACAAAAAAAATCTCACTTTATCTCACGCACGCACGAAGGAAGTTTCAAAGATAAAAATATGACCACAGATGATACGCGAGGTTTCGTAATGTATACAAAGAGTTTATAAAAAAAAAAAAAAATTTGAATAAATAGAGTTAATAATAATATAGGGTAAATATGAAAGAAATATGAAAAATAATAAAAATATTAATGAAATACTGTATTTTAATGCTATCAAAACACTATTTTTTTAAAAATTTTATCCATATAAGTGTATACTTCAGAGAATTTGATGAAAAACAATTATATTTAAAAGTATCGCTAAGTTCAAAGACGAATCAGTCACTATTATCCAAAACAAATCGTCACATAGCTAAGTGTCCCCTAGTAAGGTGACAAAATGATGGTGAAACGAAATTTAATTTAGGGGCTAGTTTAGAGGAGCTTTTAAGCTAAGGATCACATAGTTAGGTGGCAGTTTAAGGGATGTCGGTGAAATCGGGCATAATATTAGAGCTCCTTTGTGAAAGAGCTCGTCCGGGGAACTACTACCACCGTACCTAGTTCTCCGCCAAATAGTGATGCTTGCATTGCTGTGTTGCGGTCTGAAGGGTACGGGTGCCGGTGAAATTACAATCACATGAGACTTTCAATCTTCATGTCTCAATTTGGCGAACCGCCTTGCGGTACCATTTAGGCAACAGCCTAGGTGGTATTGAAGTCATTATGGGCAATGGTAACCGCTTAACATGAAGGTGGGCCTTTAGCTCGTTTTGACATCCTATACTATAAAGAAAAAAATCTTTTTCACGTCAAAAAGGAGAAAACTTCACACAAACCTTATACCATTTTGTCTAAAGATAAGAAAAATACAACACATAACATGTGCTTCCTTCCCGCCCTGTTTAAGGTGGAAAGTCTACACGGATTTTTCAAAACATTTTCTATAATATATCAGATTTCTGATAGCAATAATGGTGTAGGGAAATATGGCGTAAGGAAATTAGTCTCCACTCCATGTAGTGATAAGGGTAAGTTAGGGGAGGAAAATGCGTTAAATATCGTCTTATCGAAGTCTAGGAGTAAATAGCATCGGTACAGCGTCGAAGTGTTCCGGTAGAGGGAGAAAAGTGGAAGATTGGAAATGAAGTTGATGTGATCAAGATGCATAAATGGTAAAAAATGGCGCGATGTTTGTCGCTTTATAAAGGAAAGATGTTTTTCTTGGCTAGAAGCAAAGTAATTCTGTTTTGTGGCTTACAGACATCAACTAAATGTTTGTGAGTGAAAAAGGAGTGAATCACAGCTGATATAGTCTTGATTCGGTTATTTAACTTTTTTGCAGTATATAGATGGAATTGATTGCACTAACGCGCTAATTTCTTTCTCCGCAAATGAATGATGAATGAATTGATGGTTTGACTAAACATCAAATCATCATCAGTGAAAATTCTAAAATAAAATTCCTTCCGTGAATATTAGAGGTCAGTTCGAAGATCCATCGTGAAGTAATGAGATGAGTCTTAGCTAATCACAATAGCACACACACAAATATTTCTAGATCGATAACCATAACAAATTAACGCTAACACAATTTCCCTCTTATTCTATGCATCCAGAAACTCTTACCTATAAGAAACCTATAACCATATAATTATAACACTGTGCCTATAACAATAATCTAGAAACCACAACGTCATGCACTTGGCATACCTAACGCTTAGTTTAGTAGAGGTTAAGTTATGATCCGTAGTTAGTAGATGTTGTAACACAGTTCACACTAGATACTCAGCTGGTTACAATAATTATTGGGATCCGTGACAACCAGTGGCTTGAGTTTGATATGGTTGTTAGTGTGTAGTTTGATATCTTTGACTGCTCTTACGTGATGTATTCCCAGATATTTTTAATCGAAATTATCTTCTGACGTATTAGGGAACAATGTAGATATTATTAGGGTAAAAGCCGGATAGTTGCCCCACTTTTCGAAAAAGCTTTATTTTTTTTAAATATGAACTTGCTGGAAATTATTCAGTATGTATCTCAAAACATAGGTCTTTTATCTTCTATAATAGCCTATTTTTGTACACATAATTAACAATGGTTTTGAATAAATACTGTTTCATTTCACCTCTCAGAAAAGGGATAGTTGCCTATTTATGGCGGATAGTAGCCTAGCGTGGAAAATGCTTCGTGGGATATTTGCCTCGTGCGGGGATTTACTATCCCCGCATCCCCTCAGTATAATTTTTATTTTGTATAGAAAGTTAATTATATCAATAAAATAAATCTTTATTATTTATTTATCAGTCTTTATAATTTACTGAGATCTTTTATTAAGTATAGCTATCTTCTGTCCAGTTGATGTTGCGTGGCACCACGCCTGGTTTTCGCTTATATTTGCGAGGCATTTAGCTTATCTAGAATAAATAAATAAAACAGTTAAGTAGATATTTATTTTATTTACAACAAGTTAGAGTCACAGAAAATTAGAAAAAATAACAATTAATAAAATCCGTCTTTGCTTGTTAAAAAATGTTTCGTCACTCTAGGGGCAACTATCCGCGAAAGTAAGTAGGGCGACTATACTTTTTGATGCGGATACTTGCCCTTTTTATTTACTAAATAAATAAAAAATATTTAGCAATAAAAAATAATAAACAATGTAATTTAAACTCTAATGCATGCAAAGAAATAAAATGTTGACTGAAACCACGATCAGTAATAAAAATATTCAATAGAAATTTTTAACCAATACAATTATAACGCACTTTAAAATTTCGCCGCGGAAGATTTTTGCTCAGACTGACAAAACACGTGCGCCTATTCCGATAGCTTACGCGGCACTTAGGCCTGCTGGGGGGTCACTACTTATTGTAGTAAAGCGCCAACACAACTTATATTCCTAACATAGTGTATTAAAAACCGGGGCATGTATCCGAACGAGGCAACTATCCGGCTTTTACCCTATACCTTATGGGTAATTTCATACTTCTTCAGGATTATAATTTTATGTTTCACAATATCTCGTTCTATTTGTTATCGATTTATAGGATCTTTTCATTTTTCTTTTTATTCATATGAGGAGGAAACCTTCAAATAGCTGCCGGCCTCATGGAGGACAAAAGCCGGGGTGTGTGGGATTTTTACCCACTAAAACCGGTAGCCGTCTTCAGCACAATAAGGGGACTCCGGGAATGTATTATGCCTCCGGAGCCCTTCTTCTGCTACGCTTGTAAGGCACGTCTCAGAGTTATAGGATCCTACCTCGGACGAATAAAAAATGGCGGACGGAATCTTGCTAAGAAAAGATTGAAGCACTTTATTTTTTCCTAAACCCACAATAATATCGACAGAATTTTAACACATCAGATATATATTGCTATTTTATTTGTGACACTTCGACAATGACTACCGTCACACGAGATTAGTTGCGTAATGGCGGCTTTTTGTCTTACTATAGGTGTGAATAAATAAATAAATAAATAGGTAATACGTGTGAATGTGTGCGTGCCAGCCCGTACTTTTAAGCAAGCCGTCTTACTATTATGGGTGCTTCACTTTTTTTTAGAGAGATTCCGTCCACTTTTTTTATTTGTCCAAGGACCTACAGTTTTCCTTTCAAAAAAAGTTAAAATAGAGTTAAGGTAGTTTTTTTTTTTTAAGATATCGATTAATTAAAATAGCAGCAAGTCAGTTGTTTTCCAAATCACCTTTATATGCCTTTATAAGTATGAAGGGGGGGGGGGGGGCATTCCCTGATATTTATACCTTACACCAATGATACTTTACACATAATCCATACCAGTTAAAAAATGTTATCAGAAGTATAGAACAGATTCATAAGTTAACAGAAATCAGAATCGAACAACTGGCATCCATCAAAACAACAATTTCAACGTAAAAATTCTGACAAATGTTTGAAAGCGGTTCCGCGGTCGGCCATCATTAATTTCAGCTGACAAGGGTCCGTCAGACCTCGGTGATTTATTCCCGTGTCTCTTTGATACCTAACACTGACCATAGAATACCGTTCTTCAATACGCAAGCTGTCATTAGCCGCTCTGAAACGGAAGGGTTGGATTTTTTTCGATGGCTTTTTCAGGGCCGTCGTGGGTGTTGTAGTTCAACTAGTGTTTTCAATGTTATTTATTTATTCGACAGAAAATATAATTCATTAAGTGGCTTCCGGTAGTCTGCTCGTAAGGTTTTCTATTGTTTACTTTGCACCGCTTGAAAGGGAATTGCTATTCGATGTAAAAATATGGCTACCATAATACTACTACTTTCTTCTTTAGGCTGTACATTACCTACTTTACCATTCACATGGTACGCAATAAAGTTTTATTACATGACTCCCAGATCCACTGGCCATAAAAAGTCCTTTATTATTAAAAATCACAAGGAAACTTCATACAGTTTAACAAAATTTAATGATTTAGCGAACAAAGTACAGCAAAGAAATTAAACTGAGATATGAAGGGTGAACGCAGGTTTTTTTTTTAAATTCCTAACGGGCTTGCGTTTGACCTCACCACCTCCACCTCACCTGATGCTAATTTACCGCTACGAGTAGGCTCATTCGCAATTGTCGAGTAGGATAACCACAGAAATAGATAGAATGGTTGTTATCACAATTTTACCTGCGATTCGTGCGTGGCAAATTTCGAACAAACTACGACTCCCATATTGACGTCTTTAATTTTTTTAAATTAACTTTAATCAATATGTACTTTACAGCTTTTGTTTCTGCAGTTAGAAACAGCACAAAAAGGCATTTTTGCGGGTTTTTGTTACAGTATTTACAGAAACAAGTCATAAGGCGTACTGAGAAAGGCTTTGAAATGCCCTGCGCTATGGTGCAGAGTGCTGGAACGCGCACCTTGACCACTTTTACACTATATTCTATCTATTTATGTGAGAATAACCGTCTTGAAATTGTAACTAAGACCACACAGATAAATGAGTGACCGAACCAAGTAAAAGAGATACTTAAAAGCATAAGAGTAAGCGCCATAGCAGTAGGCTAAATATATGAATATTCAACAAATCACAATTTTTGGACCTAATTTTATTGCTTATCTCTAAAGACATTTCTTCCAACAGACCTTCGACAGGACAATTGGAAAGAAAAAAAAAATTGACAGAGTATGAAAGGGGTCTTTCTCAGAGTATCGGGAACTGGAGAGATAATTATGCTCCTTTATAAAATTCTCGCTTACAAAATTGATACAATAGCATTTCACTTCACAGACAATATTATTTTATTAATGCACTCATAGCTCAGAGAGCACTTCAGCTAAATCAATTTCCAGTTTTTTCAATTATCTTCTAATAACTGAAAAGTATAAACTTACAAGATTTTGTTTACTTTAGGCTCGCATTCTACTAAAAATGTGCGCAACGTTTTATCTCGCATAAAAATCAGAAAGAATCCCTCAAATCCCGTAATAAACAGCCACACACACACATTAATGGACGCAATAAACTAGTTATTTGGGTCACACAGCATATTTATTATCGGGTCAAGATCGCAGTTATTGGCAGCGCAACCGTTTAACTATGTGTTAAAATATATTTTGTGGCTAGTTCATCAACTAACGGTTTTATTACACAAAATATTAAGTTCACCCACATACTACATTTTATACTTTTTATAGGTAGGTACTATCAGCAAACTTGCCGGTGAACCACCACTAAGGCTAAAGTCGCTTGCGCTCAGTGTTCGACGGCAGCCGTAGGTACGTGTAATATAGCAGGATTCGTTCAAGGGACTTTGTCAACTAAATGTATCACCGGGAAGGATCGTGACTGTACATAAACTTTACCAGTTTAATCTTCTATACTTATAAAGCCAGATGTCCTGACTGACTGGTTCATCAACGCAGAGCCGAAACTATTAAAGTTAGAAACATGAAATTTGGACAGTAGGTTCCTTTTGTAACGTAAGCGTAACCCATTTTTTTTTTCAATATTTTTTTATTTAATGGCCACCCATTAACTCTAAAACCCTCTTTTCCCAAATAGGGTGTTAGAGAAGAGTAGGTACGTATACTGTACAACGGGATACATTAAATGGGGGATTAAAAAAAAAAATACACGTGCAAAGCCGCAGGCATCAGCTGGTCTCGTATAAATCTGGAACAGTCCCTATAAAAACTAACAACACAAAGAGCCACCGTACATTAGTGGAAGTTATAAACCTGGTTTTCGGGTCACAACATTATTTGCTATCGGGTCATGATCAGATGTTGACGCCACTAAATTTGCTTTAGTTTAGCATTCGTTTTGTTCGCGGATAGTTGTTACAGTTGCTACCGTTGATAAGGAATAATTTGTTGTTTATTATAAGATTATGTTTTTCCGTTTTCAGTTAAGTCATAAGTTATAAGTGATTTATTTCATAACAAAAAATACATTTGTGTCGAAATTAAACATAATCTGTAAACAAAGCTACACAATAACTTTACTAATGCAATAATATTGTTCCAAAACCATAAACCAGTGATCTACATAAAAACATACAACAGTTAGTGGAAATGTAAGAAAAACTAAGTAAACTAAATTAAGTTGTAGGTCGAGTCATATCGTCATGAAACCTTACGTTCAAAAAAAACTTATTTTGCTATAAAGATATTTTTAATTCACCAATAACCTCATAAAGGATTATTGTACTCAACAATTTGAATAACTTTTACTATGGGACAAACTATGAAAGAAAGACCAAGACCAATCTCATAGGCCCCAAGAAAGATGGGCAGATGAAATAGAAAAAGCGGCGGGCCAAAATTGGCCTATAACAACACAAGACCGGAAAGAATGGCAAAAAATGGAGGATGCCTTTACCCAAAGAGGGGTCCTTGATTAATTCACCCACTAATTTATAAAAATCTAATGTACTTTGTTATTGTTTAATTAAGGAATAAAGAGGCTTTATTGTTATTATTATGTGTAATGTTTGGAGGTGTGAGTATGTTTGTGTGTTGATGTATTATTGTGTGAGAATTATTAATTTAATATGATTTGATATTTTCTAACCTAAATCCAAAAGTGAAGCTATCTAAAACTGTCCGTAAACACTCGACACTATGTATATTGTTATAAAATAACAATAACGTAAAATCGTTTCGGGACCACGGCTCACTTAAACGACGATAAAACTTCGGAACTTGATATAAGTATCGCATCGTAACTCCACAGGCGCCCGAATTTTATGGCATTTAGAAAATTTTCGCTTTAAAACGACGTACTCACGGGCTAACGCTTTCACGTCTCTCAAACGACAATATTATATCAATTCTCGCCCAGCCATATATCTCCATCAGAGCCAAAGCAGCTTCATTCAAATGGAAATTCCACTTACATAAGCAATAAACACCGTATTGCTACCCGATAGAGCTTAAATTCGCATATCATACAGTATAAACAAATCAGTACGTAACATCAAGGTGAAAAAATGAGAAGTCTCAGTAATAATAGATCTATTCATTCGTTTTGAAGGGAAATCAAAACATTTTTTTTTTCTTTTCCTTTCAGTGTGGGTGATTTTTCACTTTAATACTCGCGCGGCTTTCAATCATTTTTCGTTAAAATTTTTGTTGATGATTTTCAAAAGAATATTGAGTGCTTATTTTTATATTATATTTCACAGATGCGGTTGCGAACGTTATGTGAAAAATTCTTTCAATTATAAAAAGTTAAAAAAGGTTTGGGAAGATCCGTTTTTTTAATTTCCTAAAGTTTCAACGAAAGTGCTAAAACAATACCTCAAATAAAAAATCCAATACATTTTTCTGAGCATGAAGAGTTGTACATAATTTATTTTATAAGGTGATGGTAAAAAAGAAAATGGTATAGGTACTTACAGTGTTGTAGTCTCAGTAAATTCAAACTTACATTCAAAGCTAGCTTAGAAGAAGTATGTAAGTATCATACACACACGATTTACGTACCTGGAACAGAAAAATATATAACATTAGTCACAAAGCTAGAAAACCAGACCACACACTAAATAAGGTAAATCAGTAAAATATGGAACCTATCCCTTTCGGCTATATTGGCAACCGAGTTTTGAAACCAGTTCGTCATCCAAGAAAAAAACTTTCTTGCTATGCAACCAGTTGCCAAGGAAGATATTCAGGATATTCTATTCTTGTTTCACAGACCTATTATAAAAGTTTCGCAACTAGTTACATAAACAAACGTCACACAAAGTACCCAAAAAACGTACAAGTACACTAAAAGCAAGCACTAGCGTTAAGGCAAACAGTATTGTTCCGAGCCAGTGGACATACTAACACACAGAGAGACTCCATTGGCACTGTCCAAAGCGATGCGAAATGCGAATACCTAGAGGACGGAGGATGGAGTGCAGAGTACGGTGGTCAAACGCAGCGCATTCCCTATGCTCCACATTTTGCTCCACAGGCACTTGGCTAGCGTCAAATATAATGATAGTGATGGAATCTTTCGCTTCATTTCTTGAATTTATGTGTTACGTTTTCAATTTGAACTGGTATTTGTTACTTTTGTACCCAGTTCTGAATTGGTTCTGAATTATGAAATCTTTTAGGTTGGATAATAATAATAAAAAACTGGTACTAGTCAGACAGGCGTGTTAATACATTAAGACATTCACGTACAATGTATAGTAGTAACATTATACTTCAATGTATTAAGTAAAACATTTAAAAATCTGCCATTTAGTTTAGTAAAATTAGTTTTTAGTAATATTATACTATGGGCATATTACGGAGGAGGCCTATGACCAGCAGTGGACGTCTTTCGGCTAAAATGATGATGATGATGATGTATATTATACTAGTTTTGTAAGTTAAGTTAATAATAATAATAAATCTTTAATTCAGATCACAAGTAGATCCATATAGTGTTAGTAAAAAACAAAAGAAAACCTAAAACCTAATTAGTAACTTAAAATTAATACATTTTTCTAAAAGTTAAAACCTTTATAATATGGCTTAAGTTAAGCCTTTATAATATGGCAAATGACTAATAAATGATATGACTATTTATTTAATACTGTCTGAAATTGAAAGAATCCAACACAACAAAGCATTCAGAGAAAGGCAATTTGGCAAATGGCATTGTATCAGTCTAACAGATAAAGGACTGTGTACACGAAGTCATCTAGTCAGCTTTTAGGATAAATCATGAACCGCATTTATGATGCGCGTCCTGTAGGCCAGTTTACGTAACTAAAAAAAATGCAGTTGCAGTTAATTTGTAATCAAAACAACTTTTCGTATTCTCCTATCTTCGCCGGTCGCTGTCAGATACGAACTGCACTGCAGCGTCACTGCAACTTGATCGGCGCGTCATGAAATTACCTGAATTACGAACCCGTTATTGTTCAAAAGTCAATAAGACAAATTTTTCTAGAAGCTTAGAATCTTCTAACATAAACCTAATAAAGCATAGATTACACAAAACTCTAGAAAATCCAAACGAAACTACTCAAGCCAACTTAACCGAAATTCAAATAAGCCAAGACATTTGCAGTAAAAGGGAGACAGTATTTGCAGTAAGCCAAACAGTTCTGTTCCAAGTGAATAGACAAACGAGTGTGGCACGGTTGAGTACGGCACACTATCCCACCGGATGCCTCAAGGATGGACGGTGACCGCATCTGTGATTGCATTCGCAACGCTCTGACAGACAGCTTGAGCGTCAAACGTAATGACCCGAATGGGAGTTACATTTTTTTCCTTCCATTTATGAGATGCGTTTAGGTTTTTAATTTTCTAGTTTATTCAATAAGAGTCATCATCATCATCGTCATTTCAGCCGAAAGACGTTCACTGCTGGACACATGCCTCCCCCAAAGCTAAAGAGGGATATGCCGTAATCGCCACGCATGACAGGCGGGTTGGCGATCGCAGTTGGTGGGTTAAACACTCAGAGAACGCTGATGCCCATCCTCTAGTCAATCTCTTAGTCGCCTTTTAAGACACGCATGAGAAGAGATAGGGTGGTGCTATTGCTATTATTTTTGTCCGGCACCATACGGAACGCAATAAGAGTATTATTCGTAAATTTTACAGTTTGGTAATGTTTTTTTCATATAGGGAGACCACAGAAGAGATTGCGTGAAGAATTATATGGATGAAAAGGGAGCAAATGATACAGAAAATGATTTTGACTGATAGAGGAAAATGGAAGAAAAAGACGTACATATTGCGCCGATCCCAAGTAATTTAGGACCAGCGCAGGCAGATTATGGTAAAGGTTTTTTTATGAAATTTGTATTTAGATGGTGTTCGGGTGATTGGTTCTTCATCATTTTTTAGAGCCTTTCTGAAATCTATTGATAAAACGCACTTGGGAGAGTGGATGTCCAGCAGTGGATTGTCATAGTCTGAGTTGATGATGATGATGGTCTATTGATAAATTAGATTTTACTTTAAACGGTGCTTTCTACTTTTAATATACAGTTGGATTTTTCTGGTGCACAATAAAGACTAAGAATATTTTTATATACAGCAGATACAATTAAACGCATATTAAACCAACGGCCGACATAATAAAATAAACAACATAAAACACCTGATCCCTCAAAGTGAAACTCCCAAACTTGCGAGCTTCTGAAAGAATTGCAAGTCCAACCAAATTCTCTTAGCCGAGGTGCAAATATTGGGAGGATCGCCGTTAGTCCGGCGGAACCGCAGTAGCGTCATAATAGAGCCTTAAAGAGTGTCAACACAAGTTGCCTGCCCAGTATGCCAAGACCTCCCATCCCTTACAAAAGCTGGGGCACCACAAACATCCTGCGGATCTTGTTGTCTGGCCGAGTTAAAATGTGAGTAGCTATCTTGGGTATTAAGCGGATAAACAGCCGCTGTTAAGGTACCACGGCTCTAATGAAGGAAATGCTTCCAGTCGTTTAGTGTGTAATTTTTCTCGTAATATTTAATACCTACGTCAGGTATTTTATATTCTATTTCATATTCAAGTCTTACCTTATTTCCTATGAAGTGAATGTAACATGTATCTGTTTGATTTCAACGAGATATTTCATTTCCAGTACCTTTGACTATCAAACGGACTTTGAAATATAATATGATTCCATTCTTGGAAAAGAGACTACAATCGCAAAGACCAATTTCCGTAACACGTAAATCTGAATATATAAATTATAATACCTACAAAGAATTATAAATAATAAAACATGTTTAACGGATTACATCGTGTGTATTATTTAAATTGGTTATCCTGACGTTTCGAAAGCTTTGCAGCGTTCGTGGTCGCAAAAAAAATAATATACCGTCGTTGCACGTAGTAGTTACTCAGTACCATTATGTTCAAATTTCAAAGTTCAAAGCATTTATTTGCAACTAAGTGTACAATTTTAGTTCTTATTTATGTAAAATACATTATTGTGCTTTACAGTAATGTTAATTATTAGTTAATATAATTTATTTATATCGAGATCCCTCTGTGCGTCGGATAGCATGATTGCCATACGAATATATATGGTAGTCGTTATGGGTAGTAAAAAGTCCGAAAATCTGACAACTGGTCTAACCTTAGGATGTCGGTACTACCCAGTAACTGGGTTGCGGGGGTGTGATGGCAGTCGCTCCGTGTAAAATATTGATGTTCAGCCGCATCTGGTTAGACTGGAAGCCGACCCCAACATTGGGAAAAGGTTCGGAGGATGATGACTTAAGACTTTGTCCCTTTGTGCTTGAGGAATGTATATAAAAAACTAGTGTGCTTTAGACCACACGACTGAAGTAAAACTTCACTAACTTATATCTCCATCAATACTATTTCAATGAGAACAAAGGAGTGGCGGCGCGGCGCGCGTACATCTGCCGGCGCTGTGTCGTGGCTGGACGTCGCGCGCGTCTCGTTCCCCGCGTCCCGCACTACCCCCTCCGTTCGCCTCGCATTTCGTAACTCATTCACCAGCTTATTCCCCAAGTCAAGCGTGCACAAAGAAGTTTTACTTCAATAACCTCTTTTTTCCACAGTGGTGACCCAGTCGTGATGGTGACCTCAAAGGATTTACATACTTCAGCTCATTTCATTAACTCTGAACGCTTCGAAGTAGTCTCCAATTTGCAATTTAACGCTTGTTGCAAGTCCTGAAAGTTTTATAGTTTCAAATCTATTTGTGTCTTAAAAACCTGTTTTGCAGCAAGTTACACTGATACTTCGGTCGTAGTGTAGCATATAAGTGAATGGCGAAACTTTTATTTTATCGGTTTCAGATAAACCGATACAGTCGTAGTGTAGTTAGCTGAGTGAGTATCTTCCTACAGGATATAACCTTCTCTGGTCAACTTAAAGTCACTAAACCTAGTTCAAAGTCAAGTAGGAAGAAGCAAGTATAATCTTGCAAAGTAGAGCTATATTGAAAAAAAAACGGTGACAGGTTGTGGTTGTGGCACTGACCCTAAATCGATGAGTCTCCTTTTATCTTATTCTTTATGCCCCAACAGCTGCGTAGCCTGGGCAACTTGCGCTGCCCAGTGGTAAAAAAACTTTGCTACTTCAAGGGCGTCGTCAGTACGACGCCATTGAAGTAGTGAAGTTTTTTTTAATATTAAATTTGGCACAGTTTACGCAGCTCCATCTTGTCCCAAACTAAGCAGAGCTTGTACTATGGGTACTAGACAATGGATATAAAACTTAAGTACTTTTTTTGTACTTATAATACATAAGAAACACCCAGACCAACACTAACACTTATGTTCATCACATAAAATATTTGTGTCCTGTGGGAGTCGAACCCACGACCTCGTAATCAGCAGTCCGAAACTCGAACCACTAGACCACATACGTTGTCAAAGTTTTGGGCTTGCCATAGTCATACCATCGACATGAAGAAGGAAAAGATAGAGTAATTTTTTTTACTTCTTGTGATCATCATCATCATTTCAGCCGAAAGACGTCCACTGCTGGACATAGGCCTCTCCCAGAAGGGGGATATGCCATAATCGCCACACTTGGCAGGCGGGTTGGTGATCGCAGTTTTTTGGTTAAATACTCAGAGAACACTGCTGCTCATCCTCTGGTGAATCCCTTAGTCGCTTAGTCACACGGACCGTAACTTATTGTATGACAATTAAACTCAAACTTGCAAGTTTTATCCGGTTAAGTGATCATCATAAGCCCATTACTGTCCCACTGTCAGGTACAAGCCTCTTCTTAGAATGAGAAGGTAGAACTGTATGGAGCGCTTTCAGGTGTACAGGTTTCTTTGCGATGTTTTCCTTCATCGTTAAAGCAAGTGATAATCAAATTAAATGATGTAGTTTCTCAATACCTTTTACACACAAAATTCTAGCAAACTGACAAGAAAGATTACATAAATACGGTTTAACCAAGTTTAAGCGTTTTTGAAGAAGCTTCAGTGTAAAGAGAGTTCAAATTCTATTAAAATATTGCGGCCCCGTATTACAGAACGTTCCGCAAGCTTTGATCACTGTTTAAACTAGTTTTGAGTTGGTATTTAATTTAAGAACATTCCTCAAGCATAGATTCATTGATCACAGTTCAGCCAAGTTTAGCTTAATTCTACACCTCAGGTAGGTAGGTGTTTGAGCAGAGATTTGAACTGTAATCACTCAAGTGTGGTGGAGACTACGCTTGAGTAGAGATTACTTTGTACTTTGAGGTTATACTCGTGTACTATTTTGTTGAATTGAAGTTTATAATTACCGTATTGGAATAAGACCGAAGCTCAAGTAAAGAATTTATATCCTTAAGTAGTGATCTGAAGATCAAACTGTAGTTGAGGGACGTTCTGTAATAGGGACCTAAAAGTCGAACAAAGAGAAGATCAAGTGAGTTAGCAGTCAAACGCAAGCACATTTTAGAATATAAAAAAAATATTGTCGAAAAACGTAGAAGACGAATGACAGAAAACTGTTTTTTTTTGGAAGAAATTAACGCTAGAATTACATAATATTTCACGGAAAAACAAAGTTTTTTCATCAGTTCAGTGCAAGATGAACCAATAAAACGATTTTTTGCCACTTATTGGTTTTAGCAATATATTTCAATAAAATATATACGTGAGAGTTGGTAATTTAACTGAATTAAAACAGTAAAATTTTAATCAAAGCTGCAGTGGCACGGGCCTCGTTTGGCCTGACGCGTCAGATATAAAGGACGTGTATATACGTGAGTCCGTTTTCAAACATCCGCTGCAATGCGACGAGGAATTGATTAATTTAAAAACAACTGTGAAATTTTAGTCAAAAGCAAAAGATCTCGAACATACATTTACGATTTTAATCTATTAAAAATTACAAATTCTAAGTCGAGGCACGTCTGGCCTGATGTGAAGTTTGGCCTGACATGGCGCGCTAACAGAACGTATCAATCTAAACCAGTGGTTCCCAAACTTATTTTGTCTACTACCCACTTTGAGAATAAATAATTTTTTTCACCTACTTAAAAACCACTATAACTTCAAATTAAATTAATTAATTATTGTGAGCTATATTAGCGGATATTAAACATTCATTTTAAACGAGACTTACTATAACCCGCAAGAGTTAACTTGAGACCTAAGCGCAGTAGGTAGTACATAACGGCGCTCAGGTCTCAAGTTAAGTTCTCTTACGGGCCACACCTGCCAATGAGAATGATCATTGAAACGCAAGGTATACTATACAATTACTACTTACTTACTTACTTTATTATTGTTTACTTCGTACTTACTTACTTATTACTTTACTTTACTTGTTTACTTCGTATTCAGACAGAGTATCTTATATTCAAAATAAAACAAACATAATCGATTATTATATAAAAACTAATGTGAAGGATGAATCTGATGCTGTTTAATAAGTTTGTGAAACGGAGCGACCAATTGACATGATTTTAATTTTATTTATTCAATAAAACAAGGCAAATATATGAACTACGCGGAGAGAAATATCGAACCAAGTTTGAGCAATCTCTTAATTAATATTAGTTGATGTTCACAAGTTGTAGTCGAAAGTCGAGAGTTCTGTCGGTGTCTAAGAGTCCTCCTAGCTAGATGAAATTACAAATCGCCCCCCAAGCCATTACACAACGCCCCCATTCTCTGGGTCTCTTACCACCCCCCTTTAGGCCTGCAGCGCCCACAAGGGGGCGTTATCGCCCACTTTGGGAAAGGCTGATCTAAACGACTGTATTGTACTGAATACCACACTTTTTAATAGTTTTTAACGAATAATTATTTATCCGAATACAAAAATTGTTTAAAATTTTGCCGAATTAAAATCAAAATTGCAGTGGCACCGGGCCTCGTATGGCCTGACGCGTCGGGGAGGAAGGATGCGTTCACACGTGAGTCCATTCTCACACTTCCGCTACACTGCAACGCGACGCGAATCTGATTTAATATTGTTACAGTTTCGAGCTCAAATTCAAGGTGTAACTTACTGGCTTAATTTCATTCGGGAAATACAAACTTTTTGTTTTACGTCTGTTTTAAATTCAGGTGTTTTTGCAGTGTTCAAAATGGAAATTTTTAATTTTTATTGTTGAATGTTTTGTTTTTGGTTTGTATAACGCTTGACGTCTAGACTTTTTTTTTTGGAATTAGCTATTAATGTGTTTAAAAAAATCGCGTATCTTCTGCCTATTTTAAGTTAATCAGCAGAGGGTGCGTGCGATGCATTTCACTACCAACTATTAGAGATACTACTAATATTATTGACGACCTCTGTGGTCTAGTGGTTCGAGTGTCGGACTGCTGATAACGAGGTCGTGGGTTTGATTCCCACAGGACACAAATATTTGTGTGATGAACATAAAAAGTGTTTGTGTTGGTCTGGGTGTTGCTTATGTATTATAAGTATGTATTTACAACAAAAAAAAGTATATAAGTATTATATCCATTGTCTAGTACCTATAGCACAAGCTCTGCTTAGTTTGGGACTAGATGGTGGTGTGTAAAAATGTCCGAAAGATATTTTTTTTATAAACGTGAAAGTTTGTGAAGATGTTTGGATGTTTGTTACTCAATCACGCTGTAAGGGCTAAACGGATTTGGATGAAGTTTGGCACACAGATACAACATAACCTGGATTAACACATAGGCTAGCGTTTTATCCCGGGAATATGAACAGTTCCCGAGGTAAGCGCGATAAAAGAAATTCATGCGGGCGAAACCGCGGTCATAGACTAGTACAGGGGTTCACAAAGTGTGCGCCGCGATGCCCTGGTGCACCGTAGAGAGTAAAGAGGGGCGCCGTGACGCGCTCCTGTTTACCATTCTCCGGAAACTAAACTTAGGCATTCGCGGTTACAAAATGAACAATACAACTAGCTGGGCGCCGAGACAAAATACTAAACCTGTAAGTGCATCCGTGCATCGCGAAATGAAAAAGTTTGGGAACCCCTGGACTAGTTCATAATAATTGGGTGACGTGATATGAGGAATACCGTATTTCTGGTAATTTTGACCCACTGTGCACCGTATTTTCGTTTCATCAATCTGGCAACACTGCCGAGAAAAAACCTTCTCACTCGAGCCGTGAAGACCACCACTTTGAAATAAACGTAATTTTCTTAGTTGTTTGGATCATTTTGAAGTCTCTCCGTCCTGATATTTTTGATGCTGACTGTACGGGACACTGAGTGGAGACCGCGAATCGGCAAACGCAGTGTAGGGCGCCCCCCAGCCAGGTGGACTGACGACCTGATGAAAGTAGCTGGGGAGGACTGGATGCGGAAGGCAGAGGACCGAGTGTTGTTGCGCCTGGGAGAGGCCTATGTCCAGCAGCGGACTGCTATAGGCTGAGTTGATGTACGGGAGTCACATAAATTATACTACTACATTTCTCTTCACAACGCCAACCCGCCTGCCAAGCGTGGCGATTATGGCATATCCCCCCCTTAACTGGGGGAGGCCTATGTCCAGTAGTGGACGTCTTTCGGCTGAAATGATGATGATGATGATTTCTCTTCACAATTATCATAAAACTGAATAATTCTTGTAAGAAAACGTTGAATAACATAATCACAGGCAATAAACACTTTCGTCTTCGATTGTGCTGATTTCCTGTAATTCTGCTCACGTTCGAACAAAGAACAGTTAAGGTCAACTACTCTCCCGGGATTCGATTCCCGACTAACGAACTCTTCGTGGCATAAAGCTTGAGCTACACTTGAGGAGTACGGAGTGTAGCCCTCAGAGTCGAGTGTCAGTACTTTAGGAGACAAGTTCTCATTACGAAGTTACGTGTTGCCAAAAAAGTGTTTTCTTATTTGATGTGTTTTGGGTTGGAAAGAAAGCTGTTTTTTTTTCTAGATCTAAGCTTCTAGCTTTAAACATAATTTCAAACGTATGTCTGTTTGTTAGACTGCTTGCCTAAATGCCTAGGTATAGTCACTAAACGCAATAATGTCTGTTTTTACAGAATAAGGTATTTGACTATTATTTTTTTATAACAAATCTTAAAACTATTCGAATAAAGTTGAGCAACAATGAAGAAACTAATGACATTTTTTTAACAATGCCCCAGTTATAAGCGTTTCAAAATTGTTTACTAGACAGAGACAGCACTATACAGTCTGACGTCATAACGCATTAACGCCATCGCAAAGACTCACCACTCGGTACAATGTCCGTTTCACGCGACAAGGACAGAAAATGCCCTCTCCAAAAACTTAGAAAGCGTGGATCTCTTCCATTTTGTAATTTATTTGATAAATTTTTCAACAAATCGTGTTATTTTTATTCTTTCTTTAAAATAAAATTCGTAAATTGTTAATTTTGAGTAATAGTCAAAGTGAAATTATTTCATATAATCTATCAGATTTATTTGATACAATCGATTGATTGTTTTTTTTTTCTGTCTATCTATCTATCTATTTGATACAATTTATCACATTCCTTTGACTAGCTTTTGCCCGCGGCCCGCGTTATTCGATTAATCACTAATGTTATAGCGTATCACATGGGAACTGTGTATCATTCCGGGATGAAAAGTATCCTAAGAGTTAATCCAGGACATGATCTATGTGTTTGCCAAATTACATCCAAATCTGTCCAGCCGTTTTAGCGTGAGTGAAGGACAAACAAACAAACATCCATACTTTTACATCCTACTGATATTATAACGGAAAAAATATGGATTTATAATTGTTAATTTTTTAGTTCGTCGTTAATTTTTTCTGAAACGGCTAAACCGTCAATTTTATCTTTAGCGTGATCATTCCATCATCATCTATCAATTGATTATTTTACTAGATTTATTTCCATACTCAAACGGGTACGAATTGTCCAACTATTTTTAGGTCTCAGAGGGCTAGTTACTTATAAACTATTCCTGAACTTCCCAGCCTAATACAACAAAAGTTTTACATAATAGATCACCGTTAGAGAATAACCTCTTAAAGTTTTCTAACATAAATTTGTTATGTTAAGAACTATTGAAAGCATTAAAATAACATGAAAATACTTTTAGTCCAGAGGACAGATTTGACAACTTTTTGTTGTCAGATCTCGATCTCTTTTAAGTCCAACAGAGTCCACTTTTAGGCTGGGCCATCGCTTGTACTCAGATTAATGCCTCTTATATGCCTTTACAATAATTATGTAATTAATGCATCATATTGTGTCATAGAAATCTAAATAATAAGGTAATAGAAATGTTATCTACCTTCTTTTACTACGGGAACGCGTGTCGCCGGTTTTCCGCTACCAACACATAAATACGCAATCACGCCCACCATGTTTCTAGCATTCAATGCAACATAAATTAAGCCTAAAAAAGTGTGCTGCTAGATATGCTGCAAAATACAATTTTAATGACTCTGCGTCCAAAACAGCTCTGATGATCAAGCAAATGGTTCGCGCACTGGTGTCCTAAAAGACACATGTACGCGGCGACAAGTTCACGTGCCTTTGCCACTTCTATTACATTTATTTAGAGTTCTATGTAGTGGGTAGATAATTCCTTAATCTTCTTCTATCGTATCGACAGAGCTACATACTGATAACAGCTCATTAATTCCTTAACAAGCGTGAATATATTGCTTTTGCCTCTTCGTTCATGCTTTTACAAATTATATTCAAACTAATTTTCATGTCAGATGCGGCTGGTGGTACCAGATGCAAAAATGAGATTTCCTGTCAAAATACCTGGCATTTCAGTAAATTTTTCAATAGTTGGTCTCGATTTTCTCGAATGTATTTTTATTACCAAAAAAAAAGAAAAAAAAACATCATAAGTAATTTTTATGATATCTATTCATTTAAAAAAATTCCTGATAATTTAATTTTTTTCTTGTTTCCCTGACAGATGGTTAAAATTCCTGACGTCATGTCATCTGATGGTTACCCTAGATGCGACTGAATAATACATCAGTATTTGCAGTAAAATCACAACCCGACTTTAAATGGTGAAATTGTGAGTTTTTAAACATATTTGTTCTATGGTCATACCAAAAGGTAAATGTAAGGTAAGGTATATGGTTACATTAAAGGCATCCGGAATTTAGCATATATGCCTCTTTCAAATATCCTCGCGATCAAAGTAGCCACTCTCAGTGTGTCCCCAGCCTAACTTCAGCAAGAACCGATCGCGTGATGTGCGTATATATTGCTGTTAATTTGGGGTGCCTCGATGGGAGCCGTAATTCAGGGGTACAAGATGGGTGCGCCTACAGAATGCAGCCATGTGAAATGTTGGAATTTATTACTTTATGGGATACTATGTTATTTCGGGTTGATTATCTCGTTCTACATATGTTTTAGGGGAATAATAGGGTTTTATTATGATTGCAATGTGTTAATTAGAAGTGAATTCTTAAAACCTTTTCAATGCAATGTATTTAAACTTAGGTAGGTACTGTTTATTTCATCCCAATCCATCCATTCCATTTGTTAATCTCATATCTAGGACACATATTATACAGAAACGAAAAAAATATATTTTGAGGTACTGGAGGTCAAGATAGACGGCAAAAGGAGCAGGAAAGAAGGAAATTAACCTGGATTGACAACATCCAGGGCTGGACCAACATCAATGACGCTGCCTGTCTATACAGACTGGCACAAAATAGAAACGAATTCCGTGCGGTGGTCGCTGACATCCGATAAGGATATGGCACAGGAAGACGATGAGATTTCATTCCACTGAAGGCAAAAAACCGTGGAAAACCTGTAATTATATTTATGGCTTCAATTTTGGAACAGGTGATTAAATAAAACACAAAAAATTATCTTCTAATGCGTGTGCGACACGCCCGTTCGTATTGACGTTTGTCAATGTAATGCGCGACATGGGTAGCATAGCGCGACGACGCGACGCCGTCGCAAGCGCAAATGATTTATTATCTATCTATACGTTACAATACAATTGTGTATAATAAAGAACGATAAATAAGATAATCAGCTGTGATTTCAACTCCATTAACGGCAACAAAATTAATAAACACGCGTAACTAAAATACAGTTCATCACAAAATCAACGCGAAACATTGAGCCATATAATCTTCACGACCGAACAACAATTAATAACAGGCTTATCGATTCAAACCAGACTATTCAATGTTCTATCGATAACGATATGCATCGAAACGAAGCACTCGGTGGCAACGCAACGCAACCACAGCGAATCGATACGAAACACTCGGTGGCAACGCAACCACAGCGAATCGATACGAAACACTCGGTGGCAACGCAACCACAGCGTCGAACGCCACGTAATCGGAACTAATCGGAATCGGCACTCGCTTAACTCGAATATCGATTTGGCGAATGAATGTCGCTTTAATTGATCTCGTTGAGTGCACTTTAATTCGAATGATGAGGTTCCCGAATTAATCGATTTTAAATGAGATGCCGTCAATGAATGGCGTGAGATTCTTTTATTTTGTAGTTTCAATTTGAATCACCGCATAATTAATCCATCTCATCGATATTGTGGGTCAATTTGTATAATAAATCCAATGATCTATTAATACAATTAAATGCTGTCCTAAGCCATAGACAAACGATTCCAATAATCTATTAATAAAATTAAATGTTACTCCTAAGCACAGATAATATAATACTATACTAGTACTAAGTAATAGACACATGATTCCAATAATCTATACACAAGATCGCAAAATCTATCACATGAAACAAAAAACCGTACAAACCATAGAGTTACCACAAAGTCTTTGGTTCAAACAAAATTTTTCTTCTTTCAGCGAGCCTTTTCTCAATTATGTTGGGGTCGGCTTCTAGTCTAACCAGATGCAGCTGAACATCAGTATTTTACACTGAGCGACTGCCATCAGCCCCCCGTAACCCAGTTACTGAGTAATACCGAAACCTAAGGTTAGGCATAACCTAGGTCGGGCAGTGTTATTGGGTTTTTTCATTAAATTCTCAGTTTGTCTGGATTTGTGCCCAGTCAATGGCAATAGGCTCGCCCCGTATTACATGGGACTATAACATAACTGGCGAAATGTGGGTGTACTATTACACCTCTGCCTACCCCTTCGGGGAAATACAGGCGTGATGTTATGTTGTTGTTAAGGTTAGGCATTTCAGGGTTGGTCCCATAGTAAAAGTTGTTCATACAGATGAGTACAATGACCCCTTAAGAGGTTTTCAGTTACTTCAATAACACGTTGTATACGTGAAAACCTAATATCAATAAGTAATATTCTCTACCAAACGAAATATTTGGTTTGGGGTCTGTAAACAAATTGTTGAGTGTACAAATAAACACATTTTCTGATACGTTCGCTAATGTATTTACATTATCTACATCGAAAATATTCAATAAGATATTCAATTTATCGCGCAGATGTTAAATTGTTTTTGCTTACTTAAGTATACAAAATCAATTTTGGGCAGATAGAATTTCATATTATTAGATTTTTTCATAACACAACATAGCATCACTCGTGATCACGCCTGTATTGTATTGTAGGCACAAGGCAAGTTATATTATGTTATGTTTCATTGTAATAGTGTCACTTACTGAGTTTTTAATAAATAATAATAATAAAAAAATAAGTCCCATGTTAAATTAAGCTCAGCGAGCTATGTAGCGAGCTATGTTTGGAGTTTCTTTGAAGAATTAAATTCGTAACGATATTATCCGGAGAAGAACCGGAGTGACCGACATAGCTTGTAGAATCAGTAAGCTGAAGTGGCAAGTGGGCTGGCCAATCTGGCCATAGTGGCCATGTCTGTCGAAGGACCGATGGCCGCTGGAGCAGACGAGTTCTTGAGTGGAGACCGTGAATCGGCAAACGCAGCGTAGGGAATCCTCAGCCATGTGGACTGACGACCTGAAGAACGTGGCTGGGGAGGGTGTTGTGGCGCAATTTGGGAGAGGCCTTTGTCCAGCAGTGGACTGCGATAGGCTAAGTCGATGAAGTCCCATGTACAAAGGGGCGAGCCTATTGCCATTAACCAGGCACGAGTCCAGACTCCGGGCTGCTACTGAGAATTTCCTAATGGAAAAACTCAATAACACTTTTGCACCGACCTGGGAATATCGGAAATCAGGATTTCATGCTTAGCAGTCGCGCTTGCGAGCACTGGACCAACGCGGCTGTCGTTTTATTCGACAATACAAATTGAAACAGCAACATTTAAAGGGCCTTAAAAGTCTTGCGTTAGATGCATCATGCAAGATGCACTTGACTCATTTTAAGTGCCATCGCTGACCAAGGCTATTAAAATAAAATAAGATTTAAGGTGCAACGTGGACACAAAAACTAGAGGTGCTGAAGGCGACTGAAATTTAATTGAAAGCTACTTAAATTCGAAATTGTGCACTAGAGTTGTGATCGTATGGGATGTATTGCTTTTAGTTAAGAGGCTGACAACACCTAAAAAATCAGACCTCTGCAGTCAGTCGTTTTGTTCAGAACTGAAAGACCCAACGAGAGGAGGGACGTCTCGGGTGCGCCGCTCAACTTGAATGAAAATTAACAATATTTTTTTTACTAAAAAACTAAAACTTATTAATAGAAAAACAGAAACAACTGTTTTAGATTATTGTCTTTCTTAAATGTCTTCTTAATTTTAATTATTAATTACGTTACGTATTAATTACATTAATTATAATATTTTGTTAATAATAGAGTTTGTTTGTTCTAAATCATGTTATTTACATTTTTTTTCTATAGAGAAAACTTCAAGAAAACGTGTTTTGGGCACAATAGTTTTAGAAAATCCGATCAAGATTAACATTTTTTTTTTCATTAAGACTTTCTCTTTCATTTCAGCTTAAAATGTTTTTAATAGAAGCCTATTTGGGGTATTTGGCTGTTGTCAGCGCCTTAATGCTCCAACGATGCACGTGCGCATAATCGTGTAACCGCAGGCATAGCTGGACAAAGCTTTACATAAGCCGCCGCACTGGTGTCGTGAATGTATCAAGTGTTTTCGGCTTGAAGTGCACTATTGTGACAAAATAGTGACGCTATTTATTGACGACGGATTGAAGTAAACTGTTAACTGTGGGTGTTTTTATTGACATAACAGTCTGAAACCTGACACAAAGGCGTAAGTGCGACAGTTTATCGTCAAAGTAACGACATTACTAAAAACTATTTCAGATTATCTACACATTACACATCGAATAACACTAGTCGCAGACTAAGCAGTGGTTCCCAAACTTATTTTGTCTACTGCCCACTTTGAGAATAAATTATTTTTTAGCGCCCCCATTTTTTCACCTACTTAAAAACCACTGTAACTTCAAATTAAATTAATTAATTATTGTGAGCTATATTAGCGGAGATTAAACATTCATTCTAAACGAGACTTTTACTATAACCCGCAAGAGTTAACTTGAAACCTAAGCGCAGTAGGTAGTACAGTCTAACAAAGCAATTAGTATACAGGGTCGCCAGATATAGATGAAGATTTCGCAGGAAGTTATTATAGAATGGTTTGATTAGGGTTTTGTATAAATAAAGTTTAACTTTTTCCGTCATTAAAATTATATTTCACTCGAAAACATCCATAATCTTCTGAGAAAACTTCATTTATATCTCTCTGCTCTGTATACCAATTGCTTTGTTAGACTGTACACAACGGCGCTCAGGTCTCAAGTTAACTCTTACGGGCTACACCTGCCAATGAGAATGATTATTGAAACGCAACTTTATAGTATTCAGACAGTATCTTTTATTCAAAATAAAACAAACATAATCGATACTTATATAAAAACTAATGTGAAGGATGAATCTGATGCTGTTTAATAAGTTCGATCGATCGAACCAAGTTTGAGCAAACCCTTAATTAATATTAGTTGATGTACACAAGTTGTAGTCGAAGGTCGAGTTCAGTTGGTGTCTAAGAGTACTCCTAGCTAGATAAAATTACAAATCGCCCCCCAAGCCTTTACACAACGCCTCCATTTTTCTGGGTCTCTTACCCTTTAGTCTTGCAGCGCCCACAAGGGGGCGTTATCGCCCACTTTGGGAAAGGCTGGACTACCGTAACATCTCCAATTATCGACACTTTTAGGGACGATCACTAGTTTTTTTTAAGTACATATTTGGTTTCGTGATGATTTTTACGTACTTGTGATGCAACAGTTCAATGTTTATAAGATAATATTTACCCGTACCTCATCAGCACGCTTGGTTCGATTCCAACAACTAATGTACACTCTGTTTTTTCTTACTTGTCTTATTTATTAACAATTTTGTCATGTCTTTTTAATGCAATTCGTCAACAATAATTATTTAAAGATATTATGTTAACAATTACACACACTAAATATTTTTTTAACGTAATCACATGTGCAATACATACATACATACATATTATCACGCCTGTTTCCCATCGGGGTAGGCAGAGACTATGGATTTCCACCTGCTACGATCCTGACACACCTCTTTCGCTTCATTTTCGTCCATTACCCTCGTCATGCATGATTGTCGGTTTAGAGAACTCTTAACCTGGCATTTTTTGAGAACATCCGCGATTTGATCGCAATACGTTCGCCGAGGTCGTCCCCTTCCAACTCTTCCATCCACACTCGCTTCGTATACTTGTTTCGTCAATCTCCTCTCGTCCATCCTCTCTATATGTCCAAACCATATGTGCAGAACTAGTAATTATATTTTATCAGTAGTTATTTCAGTAAAGAGACATACCAAGATTGCTTACTAAATAAGACAAGAGAGAAAAAACAGACTTTAGAATGGCTTTATGCCTGTTTAAACTTGTGTTTGTCATTCAACCCCTCAAGAATAAGATCAAGAAGAAAACTAACATCTTTACCCTTTGTTATCTAGCTCTGAGATGCTTGTAAATAACACCAAGAAGAACAAACTCTCTATTTCAAAGAAACGCTACTTTTGAAAGCTTTGAATGGAGGCAAAAAGGTGGTAAAAGTAAGTTATCGGGTTCCTATAGTGCGCGAACTTTTCGGCGTAGCAATGTGTTTGAACCGCCATGTCAAAGGTGTTGCCAGATTCTAATTATTGTTTCCCAGAAATTGATAGATTTGAAATTAATAAAGTAGGTACTAGCTGGGTGCCCGCGGCTTCGCCCGCATATAGTTCGGCTTATTATAGAAAGACTTACCGCGCATCCTTCGGGAATTGTTCATCAATCACATGAGACTTTCTATCTTCATGTCTAAGTTTGGCGAACTGACTTGCGGTACCATTTAGGTAACAGCCTAGTTGGTATTGCAGTTGTTATGGGCAAAGATAACCGCTTAACATCAGGTGGGCATTTAGCTCGTTTCGCCATCCTATACTATAAAAAAAAATCTTCCTGGGATAAAAAGTAACCTGTGGTTAATCCAAGTTATATTCTATGGCCATGCCAAATTTCATCCAAATCCGTTCAACCCTTACAGCGTGATTGAGTAACAAACATCCAAATATACAAACATCCAACCAAACATCCAAATATCTTCACAATCTTTCACATTCATATTAATAAGTTGATGGTGTTATTGAAGCATTTATTTGATTTCCATTTGTTTTCGTATAAAAAAATAGAATGTTATGGTTACTAATCATGGTACAAATAAATCTTGATCTACTCAATTCATTGATACTAAATTTTGCTAAAATCCAAAGAAAATACCTACCTACAACCGCCAAAACTCCTGAAATTAAAGCACAAACGCCCTCAATATGGCAACATCAGCTCGCAATATCTGGACCCCTCTACGTGACAAGAATCCAGATGTGGACCGTAAATAGTTTATGAAACCGATATACTAAATTGGTTTCGTTTGCTAGCAAATGTAAAGAGCTAAGATAAAAAGCTACATATTCGTGTGGCATTTATTTATTGTGGGCTAGTAAAAGATGGATCTAATGGACCGAATACTAGTTTCTTGCTCACGAAGCGAATAAATGTTACTCAATGGTTCATAGTTTATTATTCACAAGAGAAGTACAAATAAACTTTAATGCATTAATTGTGGTACTTAAGATCTTACATAATAATTTATGGTGATCACAATTTATCTGATAAGGCATACAATAGAATCATCATGTTAAATTTTTTACATGCATCAGATATACAGGAATTAGATGTCATATTACATATAAATATTTGAAGCACTATCAGTTTTCAAAACTTTTTGGAAATACCTATAAAATTATCTCATTGATTACATGATTCATGTTACATGTCTACCATAGCAGTGGCACACCCCCAAAGACTACAGTAGACACTTAATAACTTACTACTTTGTCGCAGGGACTGAGCTTTTAGATAGAACCCTCACACCCTCGAATCATCGCGAGTGCCCCTGTAAGCTCAGCATGCTGAGCGATATTTGATTTGTACTCAGAGCAACAGAATATTGGAGAGAGGAGAAGCCGCCGCGAAAAGGCTGACCGCCGTATGCACAATGGGCATACACTGCCGCTAGTTCACCGTCAGTTGCACCCGAGTGAGTATGTGCGCTATTTTGAGAGAAAAGTTTCTGTTATGTTCAAAATGCCGTCAGGATACAAGTGTGCGTGTTTTATGTGTGTGCGTGTTTTTTTTTTTGTAATTTATTGATGCGTTTCTTACGCTGTGTGCGTAAGTTAAGCTTGCAACACTCGTGACTCCATGCGAACCAGGCGGCTTGCATGATCTCCATATATTCCGTTATATGTGGTTTTGTACATTACTGCAAAATTATAGTACGAATTCAGACAGTGAGTGGTCGAAGCAATTGCTTCGCTGCCTGAATCCTACTAACTACATTCTAACTTTACTAATTAAAATATTAATACTTCAACACTTTATCAGAGGAGCAAGCGCTAAACATAGAACGATATTCACAATCCCGTATCTGAAATAGCAGTACACATAAAAATTCACACTATTCATACGAAATCGGATATTTTATTATGAATAATCTTTTTGACGGCTTTTATCCAACCCCTAGACGATATATAGGGGATCATCTATTTTATAGCGCCCGCTTTAGCCAATAGTAACTATTTGTATTTGTTTGAAGTTTTATAGCAAGGTAAACGAGTTTGAAACACTATCGGAACACTTTCAGCCAAATGCTCGTGGTTTGTTTTTGAAGTTCGATGGAAGTTGTGCTGAAACGGAAATCAGACTAACTTTAATATCCGTGGTCATTTGGGAACGAAAGTAAAAGATATCTGGATCAGTAAAATACATGATATCTCGAACAGTAAAAGGGTAAGGGATTGAACGAAAGAAAGAAAGAGATTTATTTGCCATAACCAGCTAGCACAAAATAAGTAAAATAAGACAAACAAATATATAGGAAGACTTTATAATCACCATGCATTTTTTTCTAGGTACAATTCTTTGTAGGTTTTTTTCAAAGACTCTATTTTTGTTTTCAAAAAATTGTTTATAAGTTTTTCCTCAACAATAATTTTCCGGAAAAAAATATCAATTACCATATTATGGTAGGTCACTAAGTCAAAAGTCAACTTTGTGATGCCATAATATCTCAATATTTTTGTACTGGGTGATACTAAAAACATAAACAAGTGTTTTGTAATTATCACCAAAGACCTTAATATTAGAAATTTAATGGTGATTGAATAGTCTTCATGAATAAGTTAGATACCTATTTAAAGATTTATATAAACCAACGTGTGCCTCACGGCTGCGCCAAATATATCGATTGCAGTTCAGCATAAAATATGTGATATAGTTATACTAGTTAGTAGGTACCTGACGCTGGATTTCAACTGAACCTAAGTGAGGAATTTTGTGGACTTGTGGTACCGAAATGTCAAAGAAACGGAAAGAAATATGTGGAATTGACGATGAACCTTCATCATTGTTAAGGCACGCAAGAAGCAGAAAAGCATAATAAGATAATCGGAAGCCGTGATCAGAAGTCTACCTTTAAGAGTAGAACTATTTTTAGTCATAGGAAAATGCACCTAATTGAGAGTCCTATACTGCCATTCCCATGGCATCTGCTTATTCAATGTTTGATGAAAGTAATTAACAACTTTTAATAGCCAAACTAATGCCCGTATCTCTAATACATTCTCTACTTTCACATTCGTACAAATTCAACGGCTGATAGTGGTTATGAATAAGAAGCCAGTAACTTATTGCGAAAGCCAGCAGGAAACGGGAGCGATCCTACAAATAAAGAGAAACATATTCGAGTACATTACTCTTATACATAACACGTTGCCAGACCATTACTCACTAAACCAGCCATGAACATCAGCCTTCAGTCAACGTGCGTGCGATAACAATGTGAGAATTGAGAACATTATATTTTCGCAATACATCTAAGTTGCTTCGATGTTGTATTTTTATTTAATAGTGACACGACCCAGCTTCGCACTATTAAGCGTCTGATACACTGTGACACACCAGCCTCCCCACCAAGGTGACCTTGCTGGTTTCCAACCATGTAGACAGTGGTTTATCACCAAATTTTGTTTGACGACGGCTGTCAGCGACCAACTTCCCACCAAGGTCACTTTGGTAAGAAGCTGGTTGCTCACCGTGTAGCACACGTTTGTGAGGATATATGGATGTTTGTTACTCTTTCACGCAAAAACTACTGTATGGATCCTAATGAAATTTGGCATACAGATAGAACATAGGCTACTTTTTATGCAGGGAACATGAATAGTTCCCGCGGGATGCGCTATAACTGACATCCACGCGGGTTTAGCCGCGGGCATAGGGCAGTATGAATATATTGGAAGTATAAGTACCTACATTTTTCTCACGATTTTTTTTAAATGATGATGAAAGGAGAATCAAAATCCTGATGATGGTGAAAGCAGTAATCAAGAAGCGTAAGCTAATTACCAAGCAAGCATTAGTTAAGCGTTAGCTTGTAAGGGCAATATTTATTAACAAAATGGATGTAAAATCCAAAATAAATAACATAACATCACGCCTGTATTTCCCCGAAGGGGTAGGCAGAGGTGTAATAGTACACCCACATTTCGCCAGTTATGTTATAGTCCCATGTTATAGGGAGCGAGCCTATTGCCACTAACCGGGCACAAATCCAGACTCCTGGCTGCTACTGAGAATTTCCTAATGACAAAACCCGATAACACTTTGCCCGACCCGGAAATGGAACCCAGGACCCCACGCTCAGCAGTCGCAGTGTCATCATCACCATTTCAGCCGAAATACGTCCACTGCTGGACAAAGGCCTCCCCCAAGCATTTGATGGGGGGATATGCCATAATCGCCACGCTTGGCAGGCGGGTTGGCGATCGCAGTTGGTTGTTTAAATACTCAGAGAACGCTGCTGCCCATCCTCTGGTGAATCCCTTAGTCGCCTTTTACGACACCCATGAGAAGATATAGGGTGGTGCAATTCTTTACGTCCGGCACCACACGGTCGGTCAGTCGCAGTGTGGTATGTCTAAAATAAATGATTTATTATTATTAGTATCATGCGAATAAACAGACATACTGAATGAGTAACTTTAAATTTAAACTGTAGGGTTTTACAGCTTGTGTTATCCACCCTTTTATATTCATAATGGACTTGCGTTTGACCGCCACCTCACCTGATGTTAAGCGATGGTACGGTCTACGATGGTACACGCTTGCCCAATTCACTCGAGCCTTGAAGACCACCAGATTATACTTATCAGGAAACACAGACGCTGGCAAGGAATTCCATTCTTTAGTAGTACGCACATGTAATTCCAACGCACACTAGCTGAAATGCATCCGATGAAAACTGATAGGCTAGTTACTCTGCGCTGATGTTCCATGCTTTGTAGTTTGGTTATTTTCTCATGTACGAGTTAGGCCCAATCTTTTCTGTACGGGCCAAGTGCATCCCGCCACTTCATTTGGATCTACAGCGAAGCATAGTGTTGTACGTTTTTAACAATTGTTTACGCAATAAGTATGCATGTTTCCCGCTTATCTGACAAGCGGGAAACATGTTCAGTGATAAACAACGATAAAATGTGGCCTGTTTTATTTGAAGAGTTCAAAGTTAAGTTCAGTAGTCTAAGGTCACGTTGTCTGGACAGTTTGCTCATACACATCGCCACGCGTCGACTTATCGGTATCGTACGCATCGTACGGATCGCATTAAACGACCTTATAACATAGTGCGTCCACCTATCCACAGTGTACGGATTTCGGAAGAATTTCTATGAGCAATCGGAATTTCAAAATTGTCATTCGGATGCCGATGACGTCATCCCCATTTTTGATTACACTGCAATCCCTCCTATGCGTACGATACCAAGGTCAACGCGTGCCTTACAGAGGAAGTTGGTATGCCTTTTCATGCTTTGGGATACCAGTGTGAGAAGTGGGTAGTCATACATTGCTTTGGTAGGTTGCTGTTAACGTCGAATTGAGCACCAACAATCGGCTTTAGATAAATAAATAAAGAGAACTTTGATTATATAAACTGGGATAGTTCTACATGGTTATGTCGTAGATCCAAACTCTGAATAATCTTGATATTGGTCAAATAAATTACATTCATAGAAGGTTTTAAACTTTCGCGAATTTAACTTATCATCATCCTCCTGCCCTTATCCCAATTTATTTGGGGTCGGCGCAGCATGTTTTTTTCTTCCATACATCTCTATCAGCCGTCATCTCTGTGTTTACTTTCTTTCTATTCATATCATCTTTCACACAATCCATCCATATTTTCTTCGGTCTCCCTCTTTTCTTATAGCCATCAACATTCATACTTAAAACTTTCCTCGTAACATGCTCCTCATTCCTCCTCATCACGTGTCCATACCATGATAGTCTGTTGCTACTTAACTTCTCTGTCACTGGCGCTACTTTCAGACTCCCTCTTACATATTCATTCCTTATCCTATCCATTCTCGTTACACCACACATTCCTCTTAACATTCTCATCTCAGCTGCATGCACTTGCCTTTCATTAATTCCTTTCGTAGCCCAACATTCCGATCCATACAGGACAGCAGGTCTTATCATGGTCTTATATATTTTCGCGAATTTCACTTATATTGAATTATATTTACGGGAATTATCGCGCACAATATAATAAAAACAAAACGAACATTTTGAGTAACCTCGACGTTTTGTGCTGGCCAAGTTGCATATTGGCTGTGGTCACTAGCTCGTTCGCTCGAGCTGTTTTGATTATATTATGCGCGAAAAGTCCCCTTGAGAATTGAGAATGTATTTATTCATATTTATTTATTGACTTATGAATACCCAGAAAAAAACTACACTTATAGACGATTAGGAATGAAGAGTACGAAGGCACTGCTTTTTACTTTTATGATGTTTTTTCCAGTAGATCTGTGCGAGGAAATTTTGAAGAAAAGAGATGTAAGCACAGTGTGTAATGTAATATACACGTGACTTATCATAACTTACTGAAACTTACTGAAAGTAAAACCGTCACGAAAAGATTTACATGTGGCTTGAATTCATAAAAGCAGATTACACGCTTTTCACCAAGCACAATATCGGAATGATAATGGTGAGAGCAGACAAAAAACTTTTAAAGCAATAAAACTAAACGTTATCAAAATAATAATAGACTAATTAGATTTAACAGCGTTTTCTCAAAAAAAAATGTTAAGAAAGAAAAAGAAAGAAAGAAATTTTTTATTTCAGTCTCGGTACAGGCGAGAAAAAAAAATAGTATATTAACAATAAACATAAAATTTACATGCCTGTATGAGACTAAAAAAGGCCCCCATCTCAGCATATGCTACAACACCGAAATGATGCAGCGCTGGTTTTCGGATGGGTCCCGATAGTGAGGCCACGGGTAAAAACGAGCAAATAAATATAATTACAGTAAACCTAAATATAATAATATAATATTGTATACCAATGAGACAAATGTGACAATTAGTTAGGTAATGCTTTAGAAAAATAAAATAAACATCATTTAACTTGTGCCAGGTGTGCCTCCACCTTTAGATCCGCATCATTTGTCCATGACATGACAAACGAAGCGACGCCACGCCAATGCGCAAAAGGCAGGGTTCCAAGACAGGCATCTTACATTTTTAATATGTCAGAGGAGTAAACATAGGTGATTTAACCAACCAAAGACATTTCTATACACGGATTTAACTATGAGTAAACAAGTTCTAACAAAATAATAAAAACCTGCCAAGAGCATGTCGGGCCATGCTCAGTATTATAGGGTTCCTTAAGTATGTGTTACAAACAAATCAAATCGAATATTAATCATGGTTATTTTAGTTTTTGCAATAGACGGCAGCATTGGCGGCTCAGATAGTGTTGTTAGTAGCCGCCGCTAGATGGCGCTGTAAAGCGCCAAATTTAAGAAGTTTGTCATTTCAATATAACACAAAGTTACTTTTTGTAATTTTTAAAATAGAAAGTAGCTAAAAGAGCATTATTTGCTATAATAATTTTTCTCTATGGTCAATGACCTTTGAACTAGGACGTTTTAAGTATTTTTCAGTTTTCTCTCTATAATTCAAAAATTTTATATCAAATTATACTCGAAATAATTTTAAAAGAGAATTTTTATAAAGGTCTATCAATGTGGAAGATTTTAAAGTTTCTACGTTGCATAGTTTAGAAATGGCTGGGGGAAAATCACAACGAAATGAGAGTAAGCACGAAGCAAAACACGAGGATTGCCGAGGGAGTGTGGCAGAAGTTGACACCCGCCGGCGCCGCTCAGAATGAAAGTGAATATAAGCGAAAACAATTAATTACCCAGAAATAATGAATCTTGGGTGTGTTTACAAATACAAATCTCACATATACTAAAACCCAGACCCGAAAAAAACTACCTGTGGATAAAACAAATATTTGTTCCAGGCGGGAATCGAACCAGCGACCCTTAGCGCAGAAGTTACTCGTTCAGCCACTGCGCGAATCTTGGCGTCAAATAATATCCTAATGTGTCCTTATGATCTACCAAGTAATTTCCCCGTCAAAAATCATCACAATAGACAAACACATAGTCTCCGTATTTATATCAAACTTGTGTGTTTCAAAAACTCAGCCTCAGCTCAAAAATAAATGAGTGGCATCCCAGTATAAATCCAGTTCAGACCAGCTAGGAGTATAATTTTCGCCGCGTGTTATTTTCACATTGCCTTCAAAAATATAATTTTATATCGGATCGATAGCCCGGTATAGGTACCGGATAGGCGGTTATCCAGCTCAGCGATGCGGAAGTTTGATAAAAACGGCTCATTGTCGATAAAATCTTTCATGTAAAACTAGCTCTAACTTGTTGAAGTCTCTTGAGGGAAAATGCAAGGTGTTAGAATTAGAAACACACAGTTAAATGTTAGTTTATTAGTAGACTATATGTGAAACTATGTTAGCCAATATGACATGTTACTACTTCTAGTCTTAATTTTATTTTTTCTTTCCCAATTCTCCATCTAACTTAAGTTCTCACTTTCAGTATCTATGTACAAATCACACTAAATATCTCCGCTCGACTAATAATCGTCTTCTCCAATGTCCTTCTCATAGCTCTGACTTCGTTCACTCTACATTCTTTGTGCAATCTATCCTGTTATGGAATGCGCTTCCTCATGAAATCAGGATGGCTAACAGTCGCCGCGCCTTTAAAATTAAGTGAAGGAAATATTTCCGTGAAAACAGTTTAGCAGATTCAGCTCGACTTTAATTTATCTTGATGTTATATATTTATAGTTATATATGTAGATATGTATAATATGTATATTTTATTATATGTATAATGTACATATGTATTTATCTATTTTTATTGTATGTAATTATAAGTCCGTAGTACAAAACTTATTTTGCTAATTTACGGTGCATCTACCTTATTCTTTGCCTCTGCATTACCCTAAGGTTGTCTGGTCGAAAACGCCTATGGCGTTAAGACCGCCTTTGTACCCAGTTGTGCATAAATAATTAAATAAATAAATTGCTTTATGGTGTGATTCACACCGCCATTTTTATGGTTCCAGGTACTCATAAGAATCACTTCTTGCAAGGGTGGAATGTCTACCATGTAAGGCGCATCGCCATGCGTTTGGTTGTCTGATGTTGTCCTTACTCATATTTGTCTGTTGCTCAGATTTATCTATAGACGTAAAAAAAATACGTAGCAATTGTGGTGTAACAATAGGGTGGCAAGACGGGCAAAATGCCAGGCACCCTCGGCCTGTTGGGGTCCCTGGCCTGTAAAGGCCGCGAGCAGAGGATGGATCCCAAAATTTTTTATTACAAAATAAAATGATATTTATTAGATGTCCGATGAATTTGCCATGGGCCTCTAGCAATATAGTTACGCCACTGAGTAGCAATAACTTCAAGTTCTATTGTCTCACCTATCAAACAAACTCTCCTCTTATCTCCTCAATTCAACAGACATCAAACTTGCCAGTGTACAAAACTTTTAAATTACACAAAGTGGTGTCCATAAATTATGATAAACTGTGTACAAAGCGATCATTAATCTGTATTATCGTGGACACAATTAAGTGTAGGGCGACAATCAAGTAGTTGTTTTACAGGATTTTTCCTCGTTCATAATTTTTTTATGTCACTATACTGAGTGATTTATTGTGGTCGCATGATTAATTAAAGTTGTAGTGTAATTAATTTTGCGGTTTTTAGTTGAAACTGATTTAGGTTATTTGGTTGGTTGGATTCAAGGAAGTTTTATACCATTAAATTACTTACAATTTATTAACACATAACATAACATAACATCACGCCTGTATTTCCCCGAAGGGGTATGCAGATGTCGTATTTTATTTCGAATAAGGATTTACATGCACTTTCAAAACGTTAATTATGTATCTAGTTGCAAAGTTCCAAAAAGTTGGTCCTATGGAGAAGAGCCGGCAAGAAACTCCATCGATATACTCTTTTCAAATAATAATAGTACAATGATTTGTTACATGATTAATTGGAAGGAATTGTGTGAGAATAATGTAGGTTAATGACTGAGACAAATTCACTGAAGTAAACTAATTAATGACTAATAATGATTTTATGTTTTGGCTCGATCATAATAGGAGGGAACCCAACGATCCGATACTCTATGCCATTAATAGCTACGTTAAAAAATGTAACAAAAATTGGTAAAATGTAACATGGTATAAAACCATTATTATTATTTTTGAGAAAAGAGTTAAGGTTTCTGCAAGCTCCTTATGTCACTGAGACCTAATAGATCTATTGTAATGCCTCTAATAGTAGACTACAGCACCTCCCCAAACCGCAGGGCAGCCATAAAGTTGACTATTGCCTTGGGGTTTGAGGATTTGATCTCATCAGCTGAGATTGTATAGCCTCCAAGATGCTGACTTAGTGCACTGCATCACATTCGTATAGGATATGAATGGGAGTTTTATTAAATTAAATTAAATTCATTTATTAATTGTGACTACAGAGGCCCACATGTTAGTAAAAACTTAACAAACTTTATCCTTCTCGCGACAAAATATGCAGACTGTGGTATCAGTGAGGCCCAACCTGTGAATACTTTTGTTCAGTTTGCAGTGCCCTGTAAGGATTCTAGTCAGGATCCTTATGTAGTTCATGTTAAGTGCAAGCGCTTCTTTCGTGAATCTCTTCCTGAAGCCTACTAGAATTCCTTTCGAGTGCTCTTGGCCTGGGGATTTTGACTAGTCTAGTCTAATACTTTGATGAATTCCCCAGTCTTTAAGATATGGTATAAAACCAAAGCAATCGTTTCTCCTAGTGATTTTAAAGAAACTAGTTTCAGTATTTGCGTTTATTCTTCGTTGTCACTTGTTGTATAACAGTATACAACACCGTCCCCACATCATGGTCACCGTTAACGACTGCGGTCGCCGCACTCTTAATGGATAACGCTTCATCGAACTACCCGCAACTTGGCATCAGCATTAAATACCTGAAACAAATAAGCGTTCGTTAATTAAAACAATTATTGCTGGCTACAATTTGAGTGGATACAATATGGTAGTGTGGGTTGAGCCTTTTCATTTTATGTAACGTGTTCATTGATATGTCGTCATTAATTTGTGATATTAAAGTTGTGGTTGGATGTTTCATCATCACTATCATCATTTCAGCCGAAAGACGTCCACTGCTGGACATAGGCCTCCCCCAAGCATCGCCACAACGACCGGTTCTGCGCCTTCCGCATCCAGCGGATTTCCGCTACCTTCACCAGGTCGTTGGTCCACCTTGTGGGGGGCCTACCTACGCTGCGCCTTCCAGTACGCGGTCGCTACTCCAGAACTTTACTGCCCCATTGGCTATCTGTTCTGCGAGCAATGTGCCCCGCCCACTGCCACTTGAGCTTGGCAATTCTTCGGGCTATGTCGGTCACTTTCGTTCTCCTGCGAATTTCTGATTCGATCACGCAGGCGACACTCGACACTCCGAGCATAGCCCTCTCCATTGACCTTTGAGCCTTCTTATCAGGCCCATTGTGAGCGACCACGTTTCAGTGCCGTAAGTAATTACTGGCAACACACACTGGTCCAAGACTGGTTGGAGGTTTATTAAATATCAATATATTTGTTAATTGCAATGATGAAGAGTGTTCTTTATTTGATTTGGTAATGAAAACCATGGTATAATAATATGCTTCACCAGGTATTCTCTTTCCGAGACAGCTAGGTCACGTGATTGGCCCAATACTACGTCATCGGCTGTGGAGCCAATAGCGGGCTGCTTGTCAATTTGATGTGCTGCCGCTATTTGTATAATATACCCGAGGAAAATGCATTTGTTCACTAACTTGCTTGTATAAAGAAGCACTTTTTAACTAGTAATTTTATGCAGTTTCCTTTAATAACTAATTCGATGAATAATACAAGATAACAAATACTAGGCTAGTTAGAAATTTATTTTATATTCAATATGAATAAAAATCTCATTAATCGTATTGAAGATGTCTATTAACGGTAGCATTGATCGTGACATAGCCTTGGGCCTTCGCGGTAAGAGAATACCTGATGAAACACATTATTATACCATGACGAAAACAATCTGTGTGGAAAACTGACCTAGCCCATGACAATAAGGTAGAATGTGGTTATTAGAATTCATCCCAATTTCATTAAAAAAATAAGCAGAAATATAAAAACGAAGTATTTTCTCGGTTTGCAACAACGACGACGTCCGGGCGTGCAACAACGACGCCTTAGAAGCTTCGCTTCAAAACTTCCCGAAGGTATGTTATTACATATGAATAAATGACACTGAATGGACCAACAACAGTATTTACAGTCTGGGAAAACGTTTAAAATCGGAACTAATTTTCTATCTTTGTCAGTATGGTGTCAATCTGTGTTTTACATCGACCATACAGCCCAATGGACGCCTAATGTTGAATATAATGCGTATAATAAATTCTGCCACTAGCTGAGGCGGTGTACTGATGCAATCCGATTGGTCCTACCAAGGCGGCTATTGGCTAATCACTAAGGCGGAAGTTTTGACGGCTCACATAAGTGGTCAAAACTGATTTGAAGTTTTGAAGTGGCGAATACTGGCGACCTATATCAGTGAAATTTCATAGATGTGTTGACATACATCGGTCACCTGTTATGAGGCGGCTCTGGAGTGTATGGTCAGTAGATTTTCACTTCAATTGCATTTATATTAATCAACTCAGCCTATCGCAGTCCACTGCTGGACATAGGCCTCTCCCAAGTTGCGCCACAACGCTCGGTCCTCTGCCTTCCGCATCCAGTCCCCCCCAGCCACGTTCTTTAGGTCGTCGGTCCACCTGGCAGGGGGGCGCCCTACGCTGCGTTTGCCGATACGCGGTCTCCACTCAATTCATTTATATTAATAAGACTATCCAAAGTTCTACCAAAAACTCAAGTTTAAAAGTTTAAAATTTTCAATATATTTCTAAATTTCTAGTGATTTTGTGTACTCTTGTATGCCAAACTTTACTTGCATCCTATTCCCACCGTGTTGAGAACTGTTTCTAAATTTCTATTCATCCTATCATAACTTACAAAAGCAATAGGTATTAAGTATACCTATTATATTCAGCCAAACTGTACTTGCATCCTATTCTCACCGTGTTGCGAACCTATTCATCCTAATAAAAGTTTCTAAAGCAGTATTACCTATATTATATTCAGTCTACCAAAACGAGGCAAGTACACACTGATAGCAAAAAGAACACGCGAACAGTGTCCAATACATTTGGCACAAAGTGAGCGGAGTTGGGCGTGCCCCGTCAAACGCACGCGCCCATTATGCCTCCGCCCTTAGTAATAGCGGGATGTGAGTAAAGAAAGACTGGCGGAGTAAATAAGACTGTTATCGTAAAAGATTTACGGCAAAAATTAATGACCGATACACTTCAACGTCAAAATTCGTCATATCGTAAGATGACCGTAAATGACACCACTAGGAAGAGCGTCAGTCTGTTACACAGATAAAAAAATATACAACAATTACATGCTTATATTTTCATGACTTAGTATTCATCGTATTTATTGCGGATAGTACAGTAAAAAATTTTTTATTTTAAAAGAGATAATCAAAACAATAATAACGTGAACGGCTGTATATGATACTCCATTTGACCTCATTTTATTTTTCCTGTTTAAAAATAACACAATTCTTAATCAATCAACTCAGCCTATCGCAGTCCACTGCTGGACATAGGCCTCTCCCAAGTTGCGCCACAACGCTCGATCCTCTGCCTTCCGCATCCAGTCCCCCCCAGCCACGTTCTTTAGGTCGTCGGTCCAGGCGCCCTACGCTGCGTTTGCCGATTCGCGTCTCCACTCAAGGACTCGTCTGCTCCAACGGCCATCGGTCCTTCGACAGACATGGCCAGCCCACTGCCACTTCAGCTTACTGATCCTACAAGCTATGTCGGTCACTCCGGTTCTTCTCCGGATAATTTCGTTACGGATTTTATCCTTCAAAGAAACTCCAAGCATAGCTCGCTCCATAGCTCGCTGAGCGACTTTGAATTTTTGGACGAGCCCAACTGTCAGTGTCCACGTCTCGGCACCGTAAGTCATGACTGGCAGGACGCACTGGTTGAAGACCTTTGTCTTCAAACTTTGCTTTAAATTCTTAATAATGCATTACAATCTAGCCTACGAGATTTATAAACAATTTAAATCTAACTTATTTTTCTACGTTACGTGTATGTTTATTAACTAAGAATAACGTCCATAGCATTTTCTTAGAGTCTAATAATATAAGAATAAAAACACTTTTGATGTGACTGGTGATTGCAATTTGCCCGCAATTAGAGATATAAATTTGACATAAACTCAATACAACGACTATCTCTAAGAGAGCAAATCGAGGATACATCTTACTAATATTATAAACGTGTAAGTTTTTGAGGATGTATGGACGTTTGTTACTCTTTCACGCAAAAACTACTTTATGGATTTTAATTAAATTTGGCATACAGATAGAACATAGCCCGGATTAACATATAGGCTACTTTTTATCCAGGGAAGATGAACAGTTCCCGAGGGATGCGCGATAAACGACATTCACGCGGGCGAAGTCGCGGGCATAGGCTAGTAAATAATAATTATACTAATAAGATAGATTAGGTTAAATAGGCTTAAAGTAATTAACACATTTCATATCTGCCACGCCATTATATTTCGTGTTGAATCAGTGTAAGTTTCGCTTTTCGTTTAAAACTTGTACCGTAGACAAAGTAATGCTTTACTAATGACTGTGTCGAGATTTTTGCCCCATTCATAAATATGCATTAATGGTACCTTTACAAGTGTAATTTAAATTTCTGGCCATACAGGACTACAATGGGATTTATGATAATAACGAACAAACCGACTGAAATTAAATTAAGATACACCCATGGTCAAATAAAAAAGGCGGACGGAATCTCGCTAAGCAATAAGTGAAGCACCCATAGTAGACAGCTCACTTAAAAGTACATACGGGCTGGCACGCACACATTCACACCCATAGTGAGACAAAAAACCGCGATTACGCAACAAATCTCGTGTGACAATAGTCATTGCCGTAGTGTCACAAATAAAATAACAATATACACTAATATCTGGTGTGATAAAATGCTGTCAAAATTTTGGAAAAAATTAAGCGTTTCAATCTTTTCTTGGCGAGATTCCGTCTGCCTTTTTTATTCGTCCGAGGATACACCATTAATATATTTAACGTTAAACACCACGGTAAATAAACGATATGATATAAAAGTAAATAGAAATATTAAAGCTTTTTGCTGTGTAAATTTCTGGTGCAAAACAGCGTATAAAGGTTTACGCTTTTCTGTGACAAACTATTGATGCAATATCTAAGTAAATTATAGCAAAATTACGTCATTATCCACATTCGATATTTAGTTCTAAATCTCAGACCAAAAGAATAAGATAGACGGAGTGCGTAGACTGACAACTGAAGCTAGAAAAAGGAATACCAAATAGCAAAGGAGTAGGTACTATTTCGCCCACAGTGTTCGCAAGCCGCGATCGGGATTGCGTCTATCTTTTTTTTTTGTTTTTCTTAACGGGCTTGCGTTTGATCACCACCTCACCTGATGTTAAGCGATGGTGCGGTCGGTGATGGTATCTATATATATCTTATTTTTTTACTTTGAGGATTAGACGTATGCTCCTAATTGCGGCTCGCGAACACTGTGGTCGGTACAGAAGGTACTTTTTGGGCATTTGGTATTCCTTTTTCTGGCTTCAGTCGTTAGTTCTACGCGCTCCGTCTATCTTGTTCTTTTAGTATGAGTACTAACTACTCTGATTTATTTAGAAGGCATATCTTTGAGGGGCAAAGCGTATGTCATTATACAACGTAAACCTCTTAAGGGGTTATTGTACTCATCAGTATGAACAACTTTTACCATGGGACGAACCCTGAAATTGCAAAAATAAAATTAGCTGATCCTTACATTTTGTCGATTTATGTGAAATGGAAGGACTGAAAGGTTGAATAGGTTATTAATACACAAGATATAAAATTGAAAAAGAAACCTGAAGTAAATTTTCTCACGAGCAGGAATGAACTCTTTTTTTCCACAATAAAATTTATATCTTTGGATTTCGCTCCAAGTGCGTTAATGCGTTCAAATAATAAATAATGTTATTGGTAATACACGTGTTCCTCTTTTTAAACCAGCAAATAAATTCAATAACCTCCAATCACTACAAACACAGTTACATACTTAGCTTACGTCACTACACGAGCCGAAGCCGAAGCCATAACAAACGGTTGACAGCAAGGTTAAACAGAAGCCTATTAAAGCAATGGGTTCATTTGCCAAGTTATTTGCTTTCAATAGATTTGTACTGAACTATTCCGGGGTAGATGCGCTGAAGTTTAGGATTAATGGGTGTGCTGGTTTCCTCACGATGTTTTCCTTCACCACTAAACAAGTACTCACACTTAAGCTATTTCTGATATCTACACTATGTACATGTGTTCAAAAATTAAGAGGTTTGTGCCGGGATCGAACTCAGATCAACATGCACGGAAGGCAAGCGTTTAACCGCTAGGCTTTGTAATGACAGCTTATAGTAATGTTAAGAAAGTTTGAAGTGGATAGCAACTGAACTTTAGTGTGTTTTTGTATACAACGTATTATTGAAATAACTAAAAGCCTCTTAAGGGGTCAATGTACTAATCAGTATTTTACTATAGGACCAACCCTAAAATCGCAAATCAGCTGATCCCTGCATTTGATACATTCAGAGTAAAAGCAACACTTCAATCACTAAAAATACTGCTTTAGAAATTCAATTACATTTATGTATAAACAACGGAGATTACTTTAAAAAGGCAAACACAATAAAGTAAAATTAATAAACATCGTTTCTGTCAACGTAAACAGGTCAAACGTGCTATACAGGCGTTCAAAGATATTACATTTATTGACCATATCGCTTGATAGCCCCTCGAGCTTCGGAATTAAAATGTCGAATAATCCAATTAAGTTTTAAATAAAATACTGGGTTAATAAAAGGTAAGTCGTATTTATACGAGGTAATGTTGATGGAGCTATTTAATTAAGGATATTGGTAGTGTGGCATTTGACGTGCAAAAAACCTTGTTGTATTTTTACTGGGCACGGCTGAGTGGCGTCATAAAGTGGCGTGACGTAACAGCAGTTTAATGGTTGAAGTTACACTGTCGTAAAGAAGGTCGATGGACTCTTTCAGTAGCTACGTGAGTGCTACGCGTGTTAGTGGTAGCATATCTGCTACGCGTGTTAGTCGTAGCATATCTGCTACGCGTGTTAGTCGTAGCATATTTGCTACGGCTACTGCTACGGGTCTACAGCCTTTGTAATCAACTGCCACCGAGTGCTACATACATACATACATATTATCACGCCTGTTTCCCACTGGGGTAGGCAGAGACTATGGATTTCCACCTGCTACGATCCTGAAACACCTCTTTCGCTTAATTTACGTCCATTAACCTCGTCATGCATGCTCTTAACCTGGCATTTTTTGAGAACATCCGCGATTTGATCGCGATACGTTCGCCGAGGTCGTCCCCGTCCAACTCTTCCATCCACACCCGCTTCGTATACTTGTCTCGTCAATCTCCTCTCGTCCATCCTGTCTATATGTCCAAACCATCTTAACATACCTTTCTCAATCTTTGTCACTACATCTTCATTCACTCCACAACGCTCCCTTATCACGTTATTCCTTACTTTATCTCTCAAAGTTACACCACACATACTTCTCAAAGCTCTCATTTCTACTGCATTTATTCTGCTTTCATGTTTCTTCTGCCATACCCAAATTTCACTACCATACATAAGTGTAGGCACTAACCACTAACACTCCCCCATGAACAGCCAACCGTGCCTGTGCCTTTGCCTTTTGCTATATTGGATGTTATTGATTTTGTGCAATATATATTTTTTTGCTTGCCCCTCTCAGTTTTTTAGTCTTCGTTATTGGCTGAAGGTTGATTCTCGAAAATAAATAGGTGCATATTGTCCTCAGTTGCTAGGAGCAAGTGCGTCGCTACGTAACTGTTGCAAGCCAATCGTAGCCCTGTAGTTTAATCAGAATGTAGGAAAAGTGTACTGCAACAATTTGAGATTAAATAGTTTTTATCTTTCTTTTGTATTACCTAGAGATCTATGAGTTATTTAAATAGCTTTATCACAAATTATGATACATGTTTACTTTAATCAAATCAAATCAAATCAGTTTATTGTGAGCATAGGTCAAAGTACAGATGATAGTATTAAAATTTAAGTTCCACTATGTCCTGCCTTTTCTGCATACAATAATATCATTATAAATCATAAATCAAATTGATAAGTTACATGTCATTTTTATAAGTATTACATTCAATTAATTAATTAAATAAATTTCAATACAATAAAATCATCTCATGAATGTATTACTTTTTGTAACTTTTCCAAGTATTTCACATTTTACAGAATAAATTCATCCACACATGCTTGACCTCGACTGTAACTCGATTTTAAAGTGTGCAGGAAGACAAACAATATTTTTATCGTATGATATTTTCATTTGCAGTGGTAGATTTAAAAATAATTTTAATGTTAAAACAGATTCGATATCCAAGATTCTCTTATATTATGGAATTGTAATATAAACATAGACACGAAGCGCTAACAATGTTTAGGTTTTTTGTTTTGACCAAATGTTTCTGATTAGAAGAATAAATTTTCCATGCAAGTTAAAAAAGCAGCTAACGACAAAATAAAATGATCATAACTTTATTGCCAGAACCCATGGAATTAAAATACTTATTATACGTTCATAGGACTTAGTAATTCCATGCCAGAACCACGGTTATAAAATCTCCTCGATCACGGAAATCATAGATATTATAATTTACTTTTGACAAAGTAGAGCTATGTGAGCAAAGTTAGAGTATGTTACTCGATACTTTTGTTTTAAAATCCATATAAACCACACGTGTATAATTAACAACTCATATAACACAGTGGATATCGATTCTAACAATTAAAAAAAAAATACGATTGTGCTCTAGAGCACAATCGTATTCGACTGAAGTAAAACTTCACTAACTTCTTATATCTCCCTCAATACTATTTCAATGAGAACAAAGGAATGGTGGCGCGGCGCGCGTACGTCTGCCGGCGCTGTGTCGTGGCCGGCCATCGCGCGCATCTCGTTCCCCGCGTCCCGCACTACCCCCTCCGTTCGCCTCGCCCGATCACACTTTTCGTAATGCTCTCGCCAGCTTACTCCCCAAGTCAAGCGTGCGTAAAGAAGTTTTTCTTCAAAAAATGAGTTATTTTACGGTACTACTATCGTATATTCGTGAAATGAGCTCAATTTGCAACATTACAACTGCGTCACAGCTCGTGACAACTATCATTTAGTATAATTATAGAAACTCACTTCCAATACTAAATGCTTGCACAGAGACTAACTTCATTTAGAACTGTTTAGCGAATCCACTGCATCATAATGTTTTCATTTTATAACTGGCGCAATGACAGCCTTGGTTGGCTGAAAAGTCACTGAAAGTATGAAAAATGTGTAAGGCAGAAAAAAAGTTCATCTAAAACTCTGAATATGCATTTGTGGAATAATAAGAAAATTAACGACATTTTTTAAATGTGGTACAGAGGATGATACTTTCTGATAATAGGTGCAAAGACACATTTTGCCATATAATACACAGCATGCAAATGATAATAAAACAAAGTTTAACCGGATTAAATCGCGTATATTATTTAAATTGGTTTTCCTGACGTTTCGAAAGCTTTGCAGCATTTCGTGGTCGCAGGTAGACTAAGATGACAAGCGTCTTTACAGATATTTCAAAAAAAAAATTGCATCTATCGTACAATATTATTAATTAAAACCGTTTCGATGCACGCAGTAATCACTCACAATATCATTATCTTTTACAGTATAATAATGTGTGTAGTATATAATAGTGTTATAATGTGTAGTGATCGCGAAAACCTAAGAAATTATTAGCATGCAAATTGTTTGTTTTAATGTTGGACCGATGACCTGAAGAAGGTGCCTGGGGGGACTGGATGCGGGAGGCAGAGGACCGAGTGTTGTGGCCAGTTGTGGCGCAACTTGGGAGAGGCCTAAATGTCCAGCAGTGGACTGCGGTAGGCTGAGTTGATGAAGTAGTAAATGTTAATAATTATTCATCACCATCACTTACTTACACCGTTTTTTTTTTTTTTTTTTCAATTTATTTAACTTAAAAACATACACAAAAATGATTATATATATATATATATATATATTTTTGGGACATTTTTACACAGCACCATCTAGTCCCAAACTAAGCAGAGCTTGTAATATGGGTACTAGACAATGGATATAATACTTACATACTTTTTTTTTTGTAAATACATACTTATAATATATAAGAAACACCCAGACCAACACAAACACTCATGTCATAATACACAAATATTTGTGTCCTGTGGGAATCGAACCCACGACCTCGTGATCAGCAGTCCGATACTCGAACCACCAGACCACAGAGGTCGTCGGGTCGGGAGGATTATAAGAACATCACAAAAACCTTACACAGGTTTGTCTGGATGTTGAGACACTGAGCTTTAAAAATAGGTAATTCATACAAGTATCAGTAATTTGCAATAATAAGTAATGCGTAGGTAGACACAAAAACATTGAAGGAACGTTTTAGATAAGCAGCCCGACACGTGGCGCAGATGGCCGGCCGAAGCGAAGCAAATGGAATGGACGGTTCAAACAGGGTGATGCAATTTTAGTGTTTGAGTTAGTTGATCAATTGTTTACAAAGAATTAAAGTATTGTTTATATTTATTCTTATAATTTTTATCTGTTATTTCTAATTGTGTTTTTGTTGGTATTTCATTAATGAGAGTTGGTATTATGTAAGCATTTGTTCGTTTTCCGTAATAATTCTTAACCCACGGTATTTCAAGCTTAGCTTGAGTTATTTTTCGTGTTGTTATTTTATGATTGACTTTTATTTGAAGCGCTTTGTTGGTAAATTGTTCTATTAGTAACTACTCTTTTATTTTTGTATGAATTGGTAAGATTTTACAATATTTAAATACTTCTCTTACATCTGTATCATTAGCGCAGAGTGTTCTTTTAATTTTATTCGGAATAATTATTTTTAAAAGTCGAAGTTGTAGGCGATATATTCTTTCTAAGTAAGTTTTAAATGTTCTACCATAGCTAGTGATTCCATATGAAATTATTGATTCTGCAAGTGCGTTATAAAGGTCTATTAAAATTTTAAAAGGTACTTTGTATTTCATAATAGCAAATTTAGCTAGTATTGCTCTCAGTTTATCGCAAATGTAGTCAATGTGATAACCCCAGTTAAACCTGTCATCTACTACAAGACCCAAATATTTGTAGTGAGATACCTGCTCTAGTAGTTCACATTTGCAGTCATGACCTATTGATTGCATTACATGCAAACACTGGTGACTATGTGCTACTATTTTGACTGGCTTGTCAGAATTGAGTAGGTGATTAGAGCGAACATGAATAATTTTGGTTTTACTAGAATTTAACACTAGTCCAACATCGTGAGACCATTTACATAAATTACATAATTTAATTTACTTAAACTGTTATAATCTAATCCTATGCTATGCTACTCATATATTAATGCGAAAGTGTGTCTGTTCGTTTGTTCTTCTTTCACGCAGCAATGGAGCTTCGAATCGACGTGATTTTTTGCGTAAATATAGTTTATGGGCCGAAGAGTAACATAAGCTTCTTAATTATTGTATTTTTAATTTGCGCCAAATGGACATAAAACATTGTATTTATTAGCGTCCTTTAATAATACGAAAATAAAGAACCAGTCAACAGCTAGTTAAAAATAATTTCTAATTTGCTGTTTTGCATACGGTAAAGCCAAAATATAATTGCAATTTACCATTCTAAGTAAAATTCTTAATAAACCTGAATTTCTGACAAAACCCGAACTTCCACTAGTTGTAACGGTTGCACAATAAGCAGATATACACAATTACTCTATCCTACATTTATTAGTAACCATCATTTAAAATAAAATAAAAATATTCAACAAACGACTTCCTTTGTCTCTATCTCAGACAATGCTTGACGTGTTCAGCCCTTATACAGAGTGTTGTCACAGGAGGGCGTCGTGTGTGCTCCCCCTGTATGCCTGAGCCCCGGGGAACTGTTTAACCCCACCTTTATTGTTTTACGAGGTCGGTAGATGTGTAAACGTGGAGCCTACTGTGATGTTTTGTTTCTTTTCACTGTGTGTGCTGGTGTGTATGTAGTTTCGATTAAGTGTTTTTTTTTGTCCGTAAACACAGACATAGTAAAAAATATAGACTAAGTGCTACGAACAGCCATAGTGAAGCCAACAAAAACCGTGCTCCTTTATGTACAACCAGTGCTCACGTAAGGATATTTGTTTTCGCGATGCTTCCTGGAAGATGCCGCGACATGTGAACTGAGAGAGGTGAGCACGGTTTACGGTGCATGTGTGTGCGTGAGCGCTGGTTTGTACACGGAGGAGCACGGTTTTATCGACAGTTTTTTTGGTTCAGTACACCATTGCTTCTGTTAAGCTACCGAGAACACCGCTCGTACTGACCTAGCATTGTATAGGTTTTCCTTACAACGCGAGGTCAGCCTTTACTGGTTGGTACAGCTTGATGTATAGCCGTGTGTACTATCGAATTTAACATCCACTTACGTCTTTCGGTGACGTCAGCAGCATCGTAATTTTTAGGGTGCCGTACCCGAAGGGTGCCAAGCGGGACCCTAATACTCTCGCTACGCTGTCCGTCCGTCTGTCTGTCACAGGGCTGTATCTTTGTAACGGTAATAGATAACCAGTTGAAATTTTCACAAAATATGTGTTGCTATGAGGAGTATCACGACAAATACTAAAAACAAAAAAAAGTCTTAAACCAAAGGGGGTCCTCATACAAGAAACCTCAAAAAACATGCATTTTTTTCAATGTTTTTGTTCCTGCTCTATATTCAAAACGGTTATACATACCAGCGTCAAACTTCGTCAGATGTATGCATATTATGTAGTTTAGCAAAAAATACTAAAAATAAGACAAATGTAGACATATGTGGTGGTACCCGCGTAAGACAGAGATGCAAAAGTGCATATTTCGCGCCTGTCCGTTGATGTCTTTAGATTAACCCTCGTAAATTAAATCAGTTTATATGGGGTATCAGGTCGATAGGTGGTATGGAACCCTTACTGCGCGAGTCCGAATCGCACTTACATAACCAGCCCATTACTGTCCCACTGTTGGGCATGGGCTTCTTCTCAGTACGAGAAGGCTAAGGCCTTAGTCCACCACGCTGGCCTAGTGCGGGTTGGTGACTCGCACTTGGCCGGTTTTTAACTTTGAATTTCGCTTCGCCTGCGTCATCATCATCATCATCATTTCAGCCGAAAGACGTCCACTGCTGGACATAGGCCCCCCCAAGCATCGCCACAACGTCCGGTCCAGTGCCTTCCGCATCCAGCGGATTCCCGCAACCTTCACCAGGTCGTCGGTCGTAAATGCGTTAAAAATAATAAAATTACATAAGTAATGTTTTCAGAAGACAAAAGTGGATCAAAGTAAGTTTCAAAACATCAACATGATTATCGAGAATACCAGGATCACATAACTGGGTAGCGAAGATCCTCCACACATTCACACTACTCAAGAAACCGTACCTAAACTATAAACAATTTAAGATTAAACGCATGTTCCAAGCTCCCATCGTTGTTGACAAAGCAACTACCCGCAAGTTTGCAAACAATCACGTGAATTCCAAGTGATTGTGTTTCTAACTCATTAGGGAGCTTGTCTGTGGGCACCACCCTCGAATGATGAAGGACGATCGTTTACGGACCACGGAGCCCTATTTGTCTCCTTTAGTTTATGTAGTTGACCTTGGATTGTGGTCTGACAAACATATGCTAGATATGTATGATATGGAGCGAGCTATGCTTGGAATTTCTCCGTAACGAAATTCGGAGAAGAACCGGAGTGACCGACATAGGTTGTAGGGTCAGTAAGCTGGCCATGTCTGTTGAAGGACCGATGGCCGCTGGAACAGACAAGTCCTGGAGTGGAGACCGCGAATCGGCATATCAAGCGTAGGGCGGCTAGGGCGCCCCCTCGCCAGGTGGACCGACGACCTGAAGAATGTGGCTGGGGGATGATCGTGGGCGTGGATGCGGAGGACTGTTGTGGGGATAGTATGTCCAGCAGTGAACTGCGATAGGCTGAGTTGATGATACAGATATACAGCTTGACTGGGTGATCGAGAGAAATATTCACGAATATGGTAGACTGTACGAACGAAGAATGAAAATGAAACCACGAGTACAGGAGAAAAAATGCTCGCGCAAGCTCTATGGATCCGCTGGCTAGTACAAAAAGTGGTGATGGTGGAAATAGCGACCGATGGACATTGCCGTGCTAGGTGCATCACCTCACTGCATAAAACTTTGATTTTGTAAGCGCGGAATAGTATCCACAGTTATTGAAGAAATGGATTGTTTTTTTTTTTAATTAAGGTGCCATTGGTTATGCATATTTGGAACGACAATCAAGTATTGTATTGTGGTTATATTCTCATTCAACATGTCTCTCGTTCAACCAGCCAACCTGTATTGTTTAGGACAAATTTCTATGCGCTTTTCTGATATGATGATGGTGTCTTTTTTTACGATGGCCTTCATAACTGAATAAATAAATTAAAAAATCTGTTATTTACCTTTTGCTCAAAAATGGGATAAAACCAATGATATTTTTGACAACCTCTGTGGTCTAGTGGTTCGAGTGTCGGACTGCTGATCACGAGGTCGTGGGTTCGATTCCCACAGGACACAAATATTTGTGTGATGAACAATGAGTGTTTGTGTTGGTCTGGGTGTTTCTTATGTATTATAAGTAAGTATTTACAAAAAAAAAGTATATAGGTATTATATCCATTGTCTATTTAAATTATTTTTGTATTTTACCCATAGTACAAGCTCTGCTTAGTTTGGGACTAGATGGTGATGTGTAAAATGTTCCAAAAATATTTATATTTATTTTATTGTCTACTCAGAAAATTGTATCATTTGTGATGGTCTAATAACTAAAAATGTGTCTTATTCATATCTTTTGCTCAAAATAGGAATTAAATATCTAATCAATCTTGCTACTGCTAGAACAATAACTCAAATAGTCACGTGAAGTGATGGTGTTTCTAACTCATTAGGGAGCTTGTCTATGGGCATAACCCACGAATGATGAAAGACGATCGGAGCGGGGCGAAGTGTTATTTATCGCCCTTAAGCAGTCACGTATGCAACTTTGTCTTTTACCCGACTTGGTGATAGCAAATGTCAAGGGTGATTAACATTGAAATCGGAATATTATTGTAGGCATTGAGCTAAGTGGCGCCCCCCATCATTAAAACAATAATTAATCATTGAGTACATCATTTATCGAAAATTCGTTTTTAACAATTGATGTACAGTTACTGTTGTTTAATTAGAAACTATTAACTCTGTAAATTATATTTCGCTGTAGTTGTAGATTTGGCACTTTTAGGGTTCCGTACCTAAAGGGTGCAAACGGGACCCTATTACTCTCGCTACGCTGTCCGTACGTCCGTCCGTCTGTCTGTCACAGGGCTGTATCTTTATAACGGTAATAGAAAAACAGTTAAAATTTTCACAAAATATGTGTTACTATGATGTCTATCACGACAAATACTAAAAATAAAAAAAGTCTAAAACCAAAGGGGGTCCTCATACTAGAAACCTCGAAAAACACGCATTTTTTTTCAACGTTTTTGTTACTATTCTATCTTCAAAACGGTTAAACATACCAGCGTCGAACTTCGTCTGATTATAGTACAGACTATGTAGTTTAGTAACAAATACTAAAAACAGGACAAACATAGACAAATATGGTGGTACTTACGTAAGAAAGAGATGCAAAAATTCACAATTTGATTACGTTCGTTGATGTTTTTGATAAACTCTCGTAAATTAAATCAGTTTCTATGGGGCATCACTATCACGTCGATGGGTGGTACGGAACCCTTACTGCGTGAGTCCGACTCACACTTGGCCGGTTTTATTTCTATCCACTTAGCTTTTAGTAGCGCCTTAAGCATCACTTTCCATACATTTGATGACAGTTATCTACTCACTAAACTATCTTCAAATATACGCGAGGCCAGTGTGAGGCCAATGATTGAACTGACTCACTGGACTGACTCGCGAACTGCGTGGCTAGGTTTAAGAGCTCACTAGCAAACTCGCTTTTGAATCAGCAGTGGAATCTTTTTTACCTGCCTGTACGGTAAAAATTCTGTCTGTACCGTGCTTTGTACCGAAACAAATTTTGCAATCGATTTTAAAGAAACTTCCCGGTGAACTAGAGACTTTTAAACTTGAAACAATAGTTCAGTGGGGTAATTGTGTAACACACTTACAATGACACTAGCTTTCATTTCGACATTACAGCAATATTCGTTCGTTGCGTGGTGCATAGTTGGCGATTGGCGAGACAGTCAAAACATACGAACATTGAAATTACACAATTCGGCAGCAGAACTGAATGACAATGCAATATTAACTCGCTTTCGTTTTAAAAACGTGGTATACAACGTGTTGATCTGTATTCGTTCCATATTTAAGGAGGTGACTATACCACTGATACTGAACACGAATCAATAAAAAAATCAGTACAAAAAAAAAAAAAAAATACCTATTTAATTTGTAAACAAACAAATTCCCTCCGTGTGTCGCGTGCGACACAAAAACGATAGGTGCGAAACCACCAAAACAATTTGCAGGTATTTCCACCCTTTGACAATGCCACCGATGACTTATTTTCAGAGTCGTTCGGGATTTATTCTTAAATCCTCGCTGTTTCTAAGTGAAAATTTTGGTATAATCGTAGAATTTTTCAAGTATTTTTAGATGACTAAGCACATTATTTATCATTTGCTCTAGAAAAATGGCACCGTTACAAATCAACAACTTGTATAAATAAAAAATACCAATGATTTCACGTTGTTTTTTTTTTTGCGCTGTTGTTGTTTCACTGCTGATTCAGGAGAGAGTTTGCTAGTAAGATTTTCAAGCATAACACCGCTGGCCCCCTGTCCGGGGCGCATCAGAGATGAAACTGCTTTGAGGATTTTATAAAAATAAACAGCACTTATAAACCTAACGGCCATTACATTAAACCTGTATGTGTAATTTATATAGAGATAGCTACATTTATAATAGAGAAATTAGGTTCCTTATACCTGGACCTTTAGTTGGCCTTACAGGAGGCCTTAGAAGTTTAAGCAGGATGTTATGAAAGCCAATATGAGGAGATGTAATATGACCACTAAGGTCTAAACCGGAAGGGTACCCGGCAAGAGGCCCGGCTATATATTGTTAAGATCAGTGAATTATTTAGACGTTAAACTTGAATTATTATGTCCATAATAATGTACTGTTGTATTTTAAGATGATTCATAAAAGGATGAAACCACATTTGGACTATTATCAAATAAAAACTGGCCAGGTGCGAACCAGAATCGCGCAGTAAGGGTTCCGTACCACCCATCGATCTGATACCTAATAGAAACTGATTTAATTTACGAGAGTTCATCAAAAGACAATAACGCACCGTGCACGATATATTAATTTTTGCATCTCTTTTTTACGCAGGTACCACCACATGTCTATATTTGTCCTATTTTTAGTATTTGTTGCTAAACTACATAGTATGCATTATACATAACCACCCCATTATGTATAGTGCATATTATATATAGTATGCACTATAATCAGACCAAATTTGCCGCTGGTACGTATTACCGTTTTGAAGACAGACCAGCCCCCCTAGCCAAGTTGACAATCTAGAATCGTCAACGCTAATAGAAAACAATCAAAATGTATGAGAATGACATATCTCAACGAAAAAGTCATTCGTAGGGCTAGGCAGGAATAAAATCTTTGAAAAAGATGCATGTTTTTCGAGGTTTCTTGTATGAGGAACCCCTTTAGTTTTGGACGTTTTTTAATTTTTAGTATTTGTCGTGATACCTCATAGCAACACATATTCTGAGAAAATTTCAACCGGCTACCTATTACCGTTCAAAAGATACAGCCCTGTGACAGACAGACAGACAGATGGACGGACGGACGGACAGCATAGCGAGAGTAATAGGGTCCCGTTTGGCACCCTTCGGGTACGGAACCCTAAAAAGGGTAAAAAAACACATTTACGGTAAGCGCCGAAATCGGGAAAATGCCAAGAGGTGAATAATTAAGACAAGTTAAACATCGATATATATGTACTAACTACGTACTAGATGCGCTGTTTAGAAGAACAACATGGTTACACGAGTTATGGTTCCGGAACCACACTGTCATCTGTCATTAGTTCACTTGACAGCTGTCTCGCGAACACACGTAAATTCTATCAACTATTGCGTTAACTGAATTTGGAACATGTTGCTTATATGAGATCGCGTGTCTATTTATTGTCGTCGTTGACGTTAAATTACAATGTTCATAATTATCTGTTGTTCTCTCATGTTACACTTTGTTAAAGTAATTGGTTAGTAGGTACCTACTTATAATTAAGACAAGTAGAAAGAAAGAAAAGAAAAACTTTTCGCCGATTTCAAAACACATTTGAAAGATATTTTCTCGATCGCAAAATTGGTAAAGTAGCCTCTTTAAACATGCTTTAAACATTACAAATGAAGACGTAAGAAATATAATAATAATAAAAAACTTAGTTGTTTTTTTTTATCAAGCTTTTAGTTTTAGAGGCAATGATAGCCTAGTGGTTGAACGCTTGCCTTCCATGCAGGAGGGTGCAAGTTCGATCCCGGCCCGCACTTCTGACTTTTCGGATTCATGTGCGGATCAGAATTTGATTATCACTTGCTTTAACGGTGAAGGAAAACATCGTGAGGAAACCTGCACACCTGAGCGTGCTCCATACAGTTCTCGATGGTGTGTGTAGTCCACCAACCCGCACTAGGCCAGTGTGGTGGACTAAGGCCTTAACCTTCTCATACTGAGAAGAGGCCCGTGCCCAGCAGTGGGACAGTAATGGGCTGATTATGTTATGCTTCGTTTAATAAAAAAAAATATATACATTTTCATCTTAAACTTATTATATTAGCATAAAGTATAATAAGTTTAAGATTTTCATTCTAGTAGAGCGGTCTAAATGCTCTACCCTCTCCCCACCTCTCGTTGCCTCTCTCTCAGTACTGTACAGTCTAACAAAGCAATTAGTATACAGGGTCGCCAGATATAGAGGAAGATTTCTCAGGAAGTTATTATAGAATAGTTTGATTAGGGTTTTGTTTATACAAAACCCTAATCAAATTTATGGATTTATATCCAGTTTAACTTTGTCTGTTATTACAATGATATTTCACTCGAAAACATCCATAATCTTCTGAGAAAATTTCATTTATATCTCTCTACCCTGTATACCAATTGCTTTGTCAGACTGTACAAAACGACAGAGACCGCTAAGGCCCGACTTTTTACATAGGCACTAGAAAACAATCTGAATGAAGCAGAATCTCATTAAATACCTAATTATGGCTCTTTCTATCGAATTCTTAGTAGCGGGTCAGCGGGATCGAGCGATAAGGATGTGTCGGCGAACTCGGCGATACGGTAATGAGACACGTTTAAGATACCTATTTATACATAATATACAAAGTTTATGTAAACATATTTTTCTCCCACTTGCTCTGAAAATGGCTAATCATTAAAAAAAGAATAAATCGCCATCAATATCCAACACGACAATAATAGATATGGCTAGACAGTTTTTATTTTTAAATTATGCTAGCGAGGTTTTTAAGGTTTTTAAGTAGACACTTATATAAATTAGGTGTTTTAGGTACAAAATGTTTATCATTATAAAGGCTAAATGCGCATTCTGAGATTTTCGTTATGAAAAAACCCAATAACACTTTGCCCGACCCGGGAATCAAACCCAGGACCCCACGCTCAGGAGTCGCGCTAAGAATAAGTTATCAACATCAACAATCGCGTTCGCCAAACTGAGACCTAAAGATAGACTCTGATGTGATTGTAATTTCACCGGCACCCTTTGTATTGGAACACAGCAAAGCAAGCATCACTGTTTGGCGGCAGAAATAGGAACGGTAGTAGTACTTCCCCGAACGAGCTCTTTCAGAAGGAGCTCAACTACTTCTCTATTTTAATGACATTTCATAATCAACGGCAGTCTTAGGAAGTCATTCAATCAAGCTGTAACTGCATTGTTGCTTGGGCCAGTGTTTCCATTGGATAGAATGTGATTAAAACATAAAGAAGCCTGGTTTCCAATTCAAAAAAATATTTTGATTTTGCCTTTTTAGAAGACATGAAATTATATATAAAAACCGGCCAAGAGCATGTCGGGCCATGCTCAGTATTATAGGGTTCCTTAAGTAGGTGTAATTACAAACGAATCAAATCGAATATTAATCATGGCTATTTTAGTTTTTGCAATAATCGGCAGCATTCGCGACTCAGAGCGTGTTGTTAATAGCGCCATCTAGCGATAAATTCAAGAAGCCAAATTTAAGACGTTTGTCATTTCAAAGTTACTTTTTGTGATTTTTTCAAATAGAAAGTAGCTAAAGGAGCATTATTTACTATGATAATTTTTCTCTAAGGTCAATGACCTTTGAACTAGGACGTTTTAAGTATTTTTCAGTTTTCTCTCTATAACTCAAAAAATTATAATCACATTATACTCGAAATAATTTTAAAAGAGAGTTTTTACAAAGGTCTATCAATGTGGAAGATTATAAGTTTCTACATTGCATAGTTTAGAAATGGCAGGGGGGGGGACACATTGCAAGCCACTTTGGCGGGCTATATTTCGCAGATGGTACACCTGATAAAAAAGTGGTGTATCAAACATTACCTTCATTTTAGTAGACCTATTCAATGATATCCCACACGAGGGGGTGCAGCGAAAAATTTTTTTTTTTCTCCTTTTCACATGTATGGACGCCACCCCTAAAATACGCAAAAACGAATCTTTTATTCTTTTAAAATTGAGATCTATATATAGACTATTTTTTAACAAAATTTCATTTACTTATGTTTATAACTGTAGAAGTTATTAAGCTGTAAAGGATTAGGACAGACGGTCAGACGGTCAGACGGACAGACGGACAGACGGACAGACGGACGGACATGACGAAACTATAAGAGTTCCTTGTAGGACTTCGGAACCCTAAAAATGGAGTTCAATATTTAGTGTCACGACGTCTGTGTTCAAGTGGTTCGACTGTCGGACTGCTAAACACGAGGTCGTGGGTTCGATTCCCACAGGACACAAATATTTGTGTGTTGAACATAACTGTTTGTGTTGGTCTGGGTATTAGTCTTATATATTATAAGTATGTATTTACAAAAAAAGTATATAAGTATAAAATCCATTGTCTAGTTCCCATAGCACAAGCTCTGCTTAGTTTGGACTAGATGGTGCTGTGTAAAAAATAAAAATGGCCAAAAAATATTTATTTATTATTATTATTTATTTATTTATATTTAGTGTTGATTACGTCAAACTAGTTTGCCAAGCTTGACGTAACTACATATTTATATGTCATGGATTTCCGCAAAGCAAAGCCCGATTTCAAACTTAATATGAAATTCTGTCATTTCTGTCTACCCCCTCTTAAGAATATCGCAGAATAATGCGGAGTATCGAATAATCAAGAAGTGTTCCCGTCGTGGTATGTCTACATGTATGTCCGCCGAAACTGTCAGCATTGTATCGTGATTCAGCATATCTTGTTACGGACAGCGACGTTACGAAAAACCAACCGCGGGTATTTCGAGAAAACACCCGCCGCTCAAGACGATGACACCCACATACTTCAGTCTGCTCGTGACCACGGCCAATGCAACTTGGCCGAAACGTCGAGGTTAGTCAAAATGTTTGTTATATTTTGATTGAATTGTGCGCGACAAGTCCCGTAAACATAGTTCAATACATAGTTAAATATGAATGTGGAGTATGTCTTACGAACACAAGTTAATTAAAACATATCTCGGCTAATTCAAAGGGTTATATTAATTTGATTGAATTGAAGACGACAAAACAACAAATATTTGTTCTTCCCCGCACTGTTGTTATTTACCCCCGTAATATCAATAGCAATATTAGACATGCAAATTCCGAGAATTTGTTACGTTTTCAACTGTTTGAGTTTGTGATATTCCTTGTCAATATTGTGGAGAAAATTATTTTGAATGTTTTGTTAATAGACAGTGTGTAGCGAAGCAACGACTGTGCGGATTGTACGATCTGCAAGGTTAAGCTGCACTTGCCGCGGTCAGTCTGTAGATGGGTGACCGTTTCGTTACACATCGAGACCCTTCCGTGCCTCGGAGAGCACGTTAAGCTGTCGGTCCCGGTTGTCATACGAATATCTATGGCAGTCGTTACGGGTAGTCAGAAGCCTGAAAGTCTGACAACTGGTCTAACCTTCGAATGTCAGTATTACCCAGTAACTGGTTTGCGGGGGTCTGATGGCAGTCGCTCCGTGTAAAATACTGATGTGGCTGAACATCTGGCTAGACTGGAAGCCGACCCCAATATAATTGGGAAAAACGCTTGGAGGATCATGTTTTGTTATTAGACACTGCTAAACCATGTAATCTTTAAAGTTATTATTAGTACTTTTAAGATGTTTCTGCTACCTCAAAAAATTCCGCTTCAGTCCAGGTGTTGCCCTGCATTGTCCTAACACAAATTCTTAATACAAAATGTCTGCACTTTAAGAGACGGTGATCCCTGAGTTTGTTTCGATATTTCTCCTCAGAGGTAGTCACAAAAGAAATACCGATGCTATCTAGTTAAAAAAAAAATAACCGACTTTTCGTATGATGTGAAAGGAAACCACTAAATTAGTATTCAAATGTTTAATTTTCCCAACAGTTTGACACACCACCAACAGTTTTGCAGATTTAGAATTATTTTAACAATTTTTACATACCTTTATTTTCTTTGAATAGTACTTATAAATCTTTACACAATCTTTATCTAAACTTTTTCCAGTTGTCCGTCTGACTCGGCTCCCGTGGCAAAATTGACTCTGCAATGTCTTTCTGCTGTTAACACATTATTAATCCCCTCCACTACGCATTCGTAGTGGGGTATCTATGCGCGTAAAGTCAATGTTGCCAAGCGGAAAATAAATATAATAATACTATTTTTATAATTCCTAACAGATGTTAACATCCAATTAGCAGAATCAATAATTTCATTTCGTTCAGTAATTACAATCTAGAGCTAACGGAGACAACCTTTTGTGCAGGTCCGCCACGTCATTCATCATTACAGCCGAAAGACGTCCACTTCTGGGGCCGCCGGGGACTAGGGGTCAGTTTTTTATCAGTGCTTTGCATGTTTGGGGGGATATGCCATAATCGCCACGCTTGGCAGGCGGGTTGGCGATCGCAGTTGGTTGGTTAAATACTCAGAGAACGCTGCTGCCCATCCTCTGGTGAATCCCTTAGTCGCCTTTTACGACACCCATGAGAAGAGATAAGGGTGGTGCTATTCTTTAAGTCCGGCACCACACGGACTATACAACGCCACGTCATTATGATACCTTAATATGGTGTTAATATTGTTTGAATAGAGGTACCTATAGTATTTCACTTGACTAGAAGCGCCAAATACGTAAAAAGTTACCCAAGAGCATCTAAACATACGCAAACTCTGTGAGACAACGAAACAACTCTATTGCATTTCTTGCGATAGGATTTTATAAACTAAGTTAGGTCTACCTAGCCATATTATGGCTCATGCAAGGAAGTAGCTTGTTAGGGTTACTTAAATTGGTAAAGAGGAGTATATAAACAGCAACGCATATGAGCCCTCGAGACGCTTCATAATATTGTAGGCTATTTTCATCGCCATAGACACTAGTTCTAGACCACCGCTCGTGCCCCCTGAATATGACCTTTCCCTTAATTGATCTTTGACGTATTTGCCATCAATGAAGCCATTTCTTATATGTGCGAAAGGGACGACATTATTAATTCAAAAGTAAACACAATTGCGTCACAGCACAGGCACAGTGTGCATTCTGCACAACGCGGGAACGTAAGTGTACACATCTCCTAACTGTGCACAGTTTTACAAAGAGGAGATTTAGCAACATGTCAGCACAAATTACAAGTCGTGCAACTAACATTATACCAGCTAAAATAAGTACTAAAGTAGCTACAAGATAGCTGAGCGTGAAATTGCATTTTCGTTCCGTATTCTTTGTTTAAACCGGGTATTACACGAAAAAGTAACACAACTTTAGTCTACTTAAGTGACTACGACAGAATCTAAAAACATAAAAAATACGTGAAGGAAAATTGCGATATCCATAAAGATTTTATTGTTGTACAGGTAAAAGTAGAACGAAGTAAAAAGGGTACTAAAGTAGATTAGGACTAGAAAAAAGGTATAATAAACCGATCAAGATACTAAAACGGTTTTATTGATATATCTGAGTATAAAAGTAGACCAATTTGTAAGACGGAAAAGAGGTTCTATATTAATATTTTATCAGCTATTCTCGATGGCATGATAACTTAATTAAGATCAATATAATTCACGGTATGAAAAGAACAAATGCCGACTTTATAATCTTATTCCTAATTACAAATTATAACACTGTTTGATTGTCTATTTGTTCGACCATAACGCAAAAACGACTAGAGCGATTTGGAAGAAATTTGACACATGAATAAACCATGTCCTGGATTACATTATAGAATACTTTCTATACGACACGGGAGCAAAGCCGTTGGCATAGGCTAGTAATATATAAGAAAAAATATAAAATAACATGATTTACAAGCCTAAATTCAAGACACCCAAGATTCTAAAAGTACATACAACTACCAAATAACTCCAGCCGAAATTTTTCAATAAACGCAACGCTCAGCTAAGTTAAACGATGGAAGTGCTTCGGGAATACTTCAATGAAACTGCATTCAGCTTCGAAGCACTGACTCACAATGAAGCCCAGGTAGTTATGGCACCCCAGGGTGGCATCAACACATTTGCCGTTTGTAACGCCGAACAAATTGGAATATTCTCATTTCGCACTGAACGAATTTGTGCAATTATGTTTTTGAACGTCAATTCGTTTTAAAGGGACGCTTGTTTCAGATTTTTTTGTTGGAATGCCAGACAATTTTCAACCTTATACCTGAGAAAAAATATTGCTAACTTTTGATTATCATTTAATTGGAGTACTACCACCTTACCTATTTTTGCCGCCGCCAAACAGTAATTCTTGCATTGCTGTCCGGTGCGAAGGGTTCGGGTGCTGGTGAAATTACAATCACATGAGATTTTCCATCTTCACGTCTGATTGGCGACCGCGATTTTCGATATCATTTAGGCAACAGCGTACTAGGTAGTATTGTAGTTGTTATGGGTACTAGCCCGTTTCGCCGTCCTAAACCATAAAATTAATAGATTAGGTTGGCATAAAGTTCAAAATTACCAAGCTAACTTTTCATCGCTTAATATCAGGTGAAGTGGCGGTCAAACGCAAGCCCATTTGATATAAAAAAAACTTTACTTACCCTCGGGAAGAAAATGAGAAAAATAAATAAGTAAACACATACTTTATTAGTTTAGTTTTGTATCAACAAATAAATACGGAGTATTCATTACAGTCATTTATTTCCTGTTTAATGAAACACATTGTTTGAAGCTCTGCGCGTCGGTATTCAGTTCGTTCCACAATACTTATTGTGAATAATTGTTAACAGATATGCTTCTACTTCTGTTTCCGTATTTGTAATGGTTGTTTTAACTTTTTACTTATAAGCTAAAATATTGTAATTCCAAATCTATCAATCTAACAACCCACAATAATTCGGCAAAAGCCATTCCATTTCCTTTATTTCTCACTTTACTCCTCCCCAAATCCGAAATATCTTTCCCAATTGTTCTCGAATCTATCAAATCATAATCTTTTCTATTATATCACAACATACGGGTACACATGTGCCCCATATCCCGGTTCGTATATCAATCAGTACCAGCCTGACAACTGACGACTTTTTGAACGAGATCCGATGTGACACGACCCTCTGTTGCCAATATCTTTGGCCGTAAAAATTCGGAGTTGAAAATGCATTTTGTGAGCTATAAAGGAGTGAAAGCTCTGATTTTACGATGTTTTTCTTGTGATAGTGCCTGGTGAATTGATTGAGCATCGGTAGGAGATACGTTTGCACTATCAGTAATGATGGATATAAAACTTTTGGCTGTAACATCATACGACCCGTAAATATATTCTACGGCACATCAGCTTTATACTACTGAGTGATGGCAGATTATTTTATTGGTTCACAAATATACTGACTTTACTGCTGCAATTGTCCAGCTATGGGTAATCGTGTTCATGCAGTATGATTTCATTAAATTTGTGAATAAGTAAATACTTAAACCTGTACTGTACATACTTCCTGAAATGTTTAAGTTCTTCGTCTTTGGAAGCCTTTAACCTTATGAAATCTTTAGATAAACTAACGAGACAGAAAATAACACATTTCCCCAAAAGAACCAATACAATTTTTTTGCAGAAAAACTAGTAGTCACATAGAATTGTAAATTCATTGTAACTTTACTCCCAAATCTGCAAGAAAATAAACTGAAGCGTTCAAAACCGTGATTTAAGAGCTCACCTCCCTAAGGGTCAGATTATCATCACGATTTGGACCCAAGAGAACTGAGCCGTAAACATTTTAGTCCCTTCCGAGCCATAATAAATGACTAAGCCAATACGGTCAAACTACCAAAACTCCTACTTACTGCTCAAGGAATATATATGGCAACCCCAACTAAAACTATTATTCTCAGTGTTACTAACTACAAATATTGAATCTTATCGATATTGGTTTTCTTGGGCAAGTTGTAGCGGCAGCATGAAAATTCATTTCAAATGTCTTTGGAAGTTTATATCAGTTTCATATCTACTACAGTTGGGATTATTGTTGAAACTATCTGTTTGAACGCCATATTGTGAAAAGAGGTAATAATCGACTGATATTTTGATATGTTCCTTCATGACACACATACACGATACTTAAGATCATCGGAAAACTTGGGGCTTCTGATGCCAATGCATTCTACAAAATTTTATGATAAATCTTTTACTGTTCAGGCTGTGCGTCTGTGGAAGGAGTTACCTGTGTCTATACGGCGAGCTCAGTCACTGTTTTCATTTAAAAAATTTGTTAAAGAATACTACCTTTCCAAATAAATTGTAATTTATTAAGACATTGCCTATGTATCCAATCTCTATTCTAAATTTTAAGATTATTTATATATATATATTATATATATTTATGATACCTATATGTGTAATATATTTTGTGCTATTTATTTATTTTAGTTTAGTAGTACGCCACGGACTGCCCCCATTATCTAGATCTTACGTCTTCTTTGTCCATCCAAAGGTTGTCTGGAAGATATCGCTTTTAGCGATAAGACCGCCCATGTACCCATAATTTGTACGTTGTTCCTGTTTACTACTATTTTCATGGTGTACAATAAAGTATATTCTATCTATCTATCTATGTTTTACATAATTTTTTGTAAAAATATTGATATAGAATGTTAAAGAAAAGAAAAGGAGTCTTGTACAGTCTAACATAGCAATTAATATACAGGGTCGCCAGATATAGATGAAGAATTCTCGGGAAATTATTATAAAACGGTTGGATTAGGTTTTTGTATCAATAAAATTTAGCTTTGTCCGTTATTAAAATGATATTTCCCTCGAAAATATCCATAATCTTCTGAGGTAACTTAATTTATATCTGGCGAACTAATTTTAATTTCATTTAATTGCTTTGTTAGACTGTACTTAGCAGTAGATTATTACGACATGTGAATGATGATGATGATGAAGAAATTGGAGATAAAATGGAGGAGGGTGTCAAGACAATGGCATGATTTAAAGTAACATTAATTACGGTAACTAGTCTTTAGCTATTGTTCGGAATATAATGTAGGGTGTGGGTATCTTTGGTTCAAGTATAACCAAAGTACCCGCACATTTTGATTTTATTATTAGAAGACAGGCGAGCGAGGCATCGCCGTCGCCGCCATATTTTAGTAGCAATTGTGAGTTGAAGTTGCGTCGTTGCGTGCATCGGTGAATCGTATGTTCGGTCGTATACGGACGATCGCGAATTGGAATTCATAATCGAGTGCATTTACTGATATATTGTGTCGCGGAGTAATTGATTGTGCAGTGTCCCGCGGTATAAACTGTTTTAGTATTGGCGAGGTATAGTGGCACGCGGCGCAAATCCCGAGGTGGCGCCACGCAGCGAGCGTGGTGTTGGGTTCACAGCTGGACAGACTTTTGAGTATCCCGTAATTTTAACGTAGCTTAATTTATTTCATTTTAATTGTGTCCTCATCGGGGTGCCCCATTTCCCGACTATATATGTACAGACCGACTTGTGACCCGATACCTAGGATCGCACATGCACGTGATCCGGTAAGGAGGTAATACGTAGTAGATTCTAGCAGGGTTTGTGACGCCGGCCCACGATCCCGTGTTGTACGTTACAGCTATTGTGAATTATATAGTGGTTCCTAAAATAAACAAGCCTGTATCTTAGAAACCGAATTTTGCTCGTTTTTGGATTAAATTATATTGAATGTTAATCAAATTTTCAGTGAAATATCATTTATCATTTCAAATATAATTTATCCTTAGGGATATGAAGAAGCTAGGCCTTAGGAAGGATGATGCCCACCAGCGGGAGAGATGGCGCTGCATGATTAGAAAAGCCGAACCCCAGTAACGGGAAAAGGCGAGGAGAAAGATGAAGATGTTTTCAATAAAATGTTTACTGCTACTATTTTAAGATGCAATGTTTATAATTAGGTGACCTACAATATTGTAGGTTACTGATAATTCATTAAGGACTATATTTTACATCCAAAGCAATTTTTTTCTCGCAATGAGACTCAATGATAACTCGTGTACCTACGTAAGTGTCTTCTTTACAAAAACAACTTTATCTTTACTTGTTTTCGTAGTAATAATGATGTATGTATGTATTTTCCATGTTTATATTGATTATGTTGTCTTCCTCGAAGTTTGTTCTATTTTTGATAAAAAATTATATGGAGTGAGTTAGCAAATCACACTCGGATTATTTCCAATGGCCACTACCAGAACCGCCATCACTGGTAGCCGCTGAGACAAATTAATATATTATACTGCCAACGACCAACCTGGGTAAAATAAAATTTCCCAAAAACCACCAAATAACATAACATAACATCACGCCTGTATTGTAGGCAGAGGTGTAATAGTACACCCACATTTCGCCAAACCACCAAATAATGTTTGATAATTAAAAAAAAAAACAAACTCTTAATTCACTATCACAGATTCGATGTAAAAAATCTTAGATTTAGTTTTTTTTGTTCTCAACTGCCACCTAGGGCTAGGGTGACCGGCCGTAAGGAAAAATAATACAAATTTGGCCATTTTGTATTGCAAGTACTCAGAATCAACTGTTGGAACAAATGACTGCAGCCTGCAGTATTGCCAGGCAATGGGCCGGCAAACGTTCGCTGCTTTGTGCTGTTACGATACTTAAGCTCAAAACATTCCTACAACAACGTTAAAATGCCAATGAGCATTAAGCCATAACATGCAACAATTCTAACTTCATCAAGTTACAATATTAACTGCAGATGTTGTCATATTTGAAGATGTCACTTATAGTCTCACTGTAAAGCGTAGCCCAGGATGTACCTATCTTATTTTAATTATTATAATAATTACGGCCACAGTTTGCCCTACTAGAGATATACGACATGAGCGCCTACATTTTATGTCAGTTTTTTATCTCTCGTAGGGCAATTTGCGGATAGAGTAATTATTATTTTATCTCTCGTAGGGCAATTTGCGGATAGATTTATTATTATTTTATCTCTCGTAGGGCAATTTGCGGATAGATTTATTATTATTTTATCTCTCGTAGGGCAATTTGCGGATAGATTGATTATTATTTTATCTCTCGTAGGGCAATTTGCGGATAGATTGATTATTATTTTATCTCTCGTAGGGCAATTTGCGGATAGATTGATTATTATTTTATCCCTCGTAGGGCAATTTGCGGATAGATTGATTATTATTTTATCTCTCGTAGGGCAATTTGCGGATAGATTTATTATTATTTTATCTCTCGTAGGGCAATTTGCGGATAGATTGATTATTATTTTATCTCTCGTAGGGCAATTTGCGGATAGATTGATTATTATTTTATCTCTCGTAGGGCAATTTGCGGATAGATTGATTATTATTTTATCTCTCGTAGGGCAATTTGCGGATAGATTGATTATTATTTTATCTCTCGTAGGGCAATTTGCGGATAGATTTATTATTATTTTATCTCTCGTAGGGCAATTTGCGGATAGATTGATTATTATTTTATCTCTCGTAGGGCAATTTGCGGATAGATTGATTATTATTTTATCTCTCGTAGGGCAATTTGCGGATAGATTGATTATTATTTTATCTCTCGTAGGGCAATTTGCGGATAGATTTATTATTATTTTGGGCTTTAATCAATTTGATATCAAAACCTTTCAAAAACAGAGTCATGCACTGCTATATGTATTAGAAAACTTTCCGGTGAACCACCACTAAGGCTAAAATCGCTTGCGCTTAGTGTTCGATGGCAGCCGTAAGTACGTTTAATGTCCTTAATCCTGCTAGGATTCGTTCTAGGGACTTTGTCGAAAAAATGTATCACCGGGACTGTACACTTTTACCAAAATCCTACTAATATTACAAATGTGAAAGTTTGTGAAGATGTTTGGATGTTTGTCACTCAATCACGCTGAAACCGATGAACGGATAAGGATGAAACTCGGATAGACTATAACCCGGTTTAAAATATAGGCTACTCTTTATCTCGGGAAAATAAACAGTTCCCAAGGGATCCGTGATAAGTATTTCTGTGATAAGCCGAATTGTATGCTGGCGAAGCCACAGGCAATGCCTATTGCCTAGTGGTTAAAAAATTATATCAGGTCAAAACGGAGTAGATATTTTGACGGTTGCTTACCTGATATAGTTTTTTCATCTAGCCTTCTAGATCTTACGTCTTCTTTGTCCATCCAAAGGTTGTCTGGAAGATATCGCTTTTAGCGATAAGACCGCCAATGTAGTCATAACTTAAACTTTGTTCCTGTTTACTACTATTTTCATGGTGTAAAAGAAAGCCACCCAAAAAAACAAAGCTATATGAACACAAGTAAAAAAAATCTTACAACACTTATGTAGACATATCAAGTGACCTACAAACCGAAATAAAATCCCAAACATTTCGTACATAGATTTACAAGAAATCAGACGAATTCCAATCCTATATCTTATTTACTAAGTAAAGGTTTGCCCTTCAACACTGAGATGCCCTTTTGTTTAACTTTCCAAGATACACTTGAAGGGGTCGTATCGTAAATCAATCCATCTGACGTGGTAGGAATTGCTTTTTTACGAGCAAACCCTGTAACGAGAAACCGCGAAGAAATAGAGCTATCGCCAAAAAATTTCGTTGTTGCATTTTTGGCCAAATATTGGTGCTGTTAACAAACTTAATTAAAATTATTCGTATTTTAATTAAGCAAGAATTTTAGAACTGTATAATTAGTTTACGTGTTCCACTTTTTCGTATCTTCAATTGGCATGTTCGCGACTAAGCTTGTATGAAAAAAGCTGACTAATTTAAAAGCAATAAAATTGTTGCCATCTCTTTCTGTACTACTACTAGTAAAAAAGAGCGATAGTTTAAAGTTAGTTTACGGACTAGAGTCCACTAGTTATCTTGGGCCCCTTCGTTTTGAAACATTTCGTTATCACTAACAACCAATCATAATTTACTTGTCAATGGTGTCGATTCTCTTGTTCACGAACTAAACTTATTTTAAACTATCGCTCTCTTTTACTAATATTAGATACAAGAAAGAGATGGCAATAATTTTAGAACTGCCATAGTAGTCGGAATTTAGATTTCCATACAAATTTAGTCGCGATCTCGGAACGTGCCCACTTAAATACAAAGAAATGTAACACATAAACTAATTTGACAGTTCTAAAATTGTTGTCACACTTTCTTGTATCTACTATTGTCTATTAGTAAAAGAGAGCGATAGTTTAAAATAAGTTTAGTTCGTGAACAAGAGAATTAACACCAATGTCCATTTTCCTCCGTCAAATGCCAACTCCTTCACTTTTCTGAATGTCATACTTTTGCCTTTTTCTACGAATAGGTAGTCCGTGTACATATTGATCCTATAGAATCATGACTATTTTTTTTATGAAAAGATTTTTAGAGAAGTCGTTTAAGTTGATCAACTTAACTAATAAACTCAACTTCAGGCATATACAATAAACATAACATACAGATATTTTTTAAACCCGCAATACAAATATAACATTTCTATGTAAATTATTTGAAATTGACCTAATTTCTGGACGTATCGTCTAGCCAGCTATCAATGTAGTCACGTTCAGAAATTAGCTCAATGATAACCACAGATAACGATGGAATAATATTAATATATTTTTACCACAGGGTTTAAAAATTATTTGAAATAGCTAAAGAACATCCTTAGGCACCAATAATCAATTTAAACGCCATTCCGCATTCTCTAATAATCTTTTTTTTTCTCGCCTAAGGTTCTTTAGCCCTCATAAATCATAATAGATTGCTGCAATTGAAAGAAAGAAAGAAATAAAAATTAATTATTCTACCAGTTAACGGCACGCAACTTTTAAATAACTATGCAACAGAAACACATAACAAATCAATTGCAATGCAATAGATATTCGAAAAAGTACATTAAAAAGTCACCACACTTCAGAAGTTCTGATTGGTATTTTGATGTCAGAGCTAGGAGGACGCTACTGCCTATGATTTTGAAAGAATTAGTCTTCCTTTACTTCAACCACGAAAAGAGAGAGACTGCCATGCTCACTCTTTGCCAGACACAAAAATGTTTTCAGTAACTCGAAAAAAAAAATCCGTGAGAAATATTTTTATCAGAGTTTCATGGTACGGGAATACGGTACGCAGCCACACTATTCTTTGCCAGTGTCATATTATGTAGTGTAGATTCAGTATTCGAATGAGATTTGAGCGCTGGGGCCAATTCCGCGTATGTATGCAGGAGCCATTCCGTACTTACTTTTCTATTATATTCTGTAGGTTGTTGTAATAAAAAGTGTTGCGAACTGTGTGCTGTTTTGGCAAAACGTATATTGTGTACTGTTGTATTATGTCTAGTTACAATACGAAAGAGTATGGAGGAACTTGCTGGATTTATTTTGAACTTTTCAAAGTCACGAGAACAAAGTTCATCTTTTGTTGTTATGCTGACATGGTTATCTTGTTTGTATCTCTGCTCATTTGCTGAAAAGCTTACGATGCTATCACATCCTTATAGGTTTGCCGTATTTAATTAAGCTAAGGATAAGTAAGATAAGTAAATAATGCTGAATTTAGATCAGCTTAAAACTGGTTCAGGACTTCACTCATATTGAACAATATGTATGGAACTTTTCGCGCACAATAAAATCAAAACAATACAAACATTTTTACTAACCTCAACGTTTCGGCCAAGTTGCATTGGCCGTCGTCACGAGCAGACTGCGCGAAAAGTCCCGTAAATACAACTTGTTGGTCTGTACAATGTATTCGTGCCATATTTAAGGAGGTGACTATACCACTGATACTGAACATGAATCAATAAAAAAAACAATACCAAACTTTTTTTTTGTTTATATACCTATTTGTAAACAAACAAAGTCCCTCTGTGTGTCGCGTGTGTCACAAAAACGATGGGTGCGAAACCACCAAAACAATTTGCAGGTATTTCCACCCTTTGACAATGCCACCGATGACTTATTTCAGAGTCGTTCGGGATTTATTCTCAAACCCTCGCTATGTTTCTAAGTGAAAATTTGGGTATTAAATAATCGTAGAATTTTTCAAGTATTTTTAGATGACTAAGCACATTATTTATCATTTGCTCTAGAAATATGGCACGGTTACAGATCAACAACATGCATAGTTCAATATGGTTAAGGACTATCATTAAATTAACATACAATGCCGCTCAATGTATTTCTCAAAGAATTTATTTCATAAAATTCTTTAACTCTGTTACAGCTCTTCTTTCAGCGAAAATAACAAGTGAGCTGTTATTTATTCAAATAAAAAACCTAATTAGAGCCTCAAGTAAGCTCTTTTCAATACATTTACATACGGCCACGTCTACCGTAAACTTGGGCAACACCCGCTATGTTAATCGGTGGTTCAACTTAGACTTTCTTAGACGTAAAGATCAACTATGGACCCATGTTGTAGGCGACGGAAAACTACTACTGGACTCGGATAATCGAATCATTAATGAAGAATCATGTTTTAAATGCGGTAAGTAAGCAAGTTCAGAAATATTCATGAAAATCATTATCCTCGATCCTTATCCAATTTATTTGGGGTCGGCGCGGCATGTATTTTTCTAACATTTTTATAATGGATCTTTTTTATAATAAATAAATACTCAAATAAAAACCTTGTTTTATTTTTTTCATTATCATCATCATCATCATTTCAGCCGACATACTTATTTGGAGAATTCATAACAAACTTTTATGTCCTTATTCCAGTGGCGTGCATTGGCCTATTTCATTTGAATCGAATTGTGGTGTAAGTTATTGATTTTTGAAGTTTGAAGACAAAGGTCTTCAACCAGCGCGTCCTGCCAGTCATGACTTACGGTGCCGAGACGTGGACACTGACAGTTGGGCTAGTCCACAAATTTAAAGTCGCTCAGCGAGCTATGGAGCGAGCTATGCTTGGAGTTTCTTTGAAGGATAAAATCCGTAACGAGATAATCCGGACAAGAACCGGAGTGACCGACATAGCTTGTAGGATCAGTAAGCTGAAGTGGCAGTGGGCTGGCCATGTCTGTCGAAGGACCGATGGCCGTTGGAGCAGACGAGTCCTTGAGTGGAGACCGCGTATCGGCAAACGCAGCGTAGGGCGCCCCCCTGCCAGGTGGACCGACGACCTAAAGAACGTGGCTGGGGGGGACTGGATGCGGAAGGCAGAGGACCGAGCGTTGTGGCGCAACTTGGGAGAGGCCTATGTCCAGCAGTGGACTGCGATAGGCTGAGTTGATTGATTATTGATTTTTGTATGTAGGAAGATTAATTTAGCATTAATAGGTCTATTAAAAGATAAATAATCATCGAACTTTGAAAAAAAGATAATAACTTACACCACTATTGAATTTGAATGAGGAAGGCACTGGATATTGCCTAATTTTCTATAATGCAGTGCACGCCACTGCCTTATTCCTACAGTAGCTAATCAAACCGATTTACCATAATGTACTTATCGTATACATTTACGGTGCTTATCATTGGAAAATATTCCCTACATTATTTTCAAAACCCTATTTCAAACATATTATTTACGTCTGACATACTAAGAGAAAGACGTTTGTGACAGACAGACAGATATACAAGTAGACAGATACGCGTCTGAGATCTGAGTGATCGTATTAGATAACCGTTTATTTATACGTTATAAAGCCAACCTACGTTTTAGGTGTACTGTACGTAAAATGAAGAGTTTGCAATCTGCAAGCTAAATCGCAGTTTGGATGCGGTTTTTTTCAGTTGACATAACTGCATCAAAACTGTCGACCGACTGCTTAGTCGTTAGTCGTTCAATGTTTGAAACTGTACGCCGACTGCAAGTGGACTACGCAGTCGGTCGACAGTTACGATGCAGTTATATCAACTGCACTAAAACCGCATCCAAATTGCTATTTTGAAGCTAGCTTGCACTTCAAATTCAGACTGTCTGAATAGATCCTTAAACCTATGGGACCCAAGGTCAGTAGTTATTACAATATTAGTTTCAGAAACTTGGCTCAATAGTATTATTATATTATATTATTAGTCTTACATTGAGTGCGTCTTCGTTGAATTTTTTCTCACAATCAACCAGAGTAATGATATTTACCTGAAACAAAAACATAAAAATATTAATATAATATTCTACAATTCCAAAAGCAGTGATGTTTCTAGAACTGCTGGTAAAGCTGTTCCATACAACACACTATTTAAAACGTTCATTTAAATGATTCATTTAATCTTTTGTTCGATTTACATTGTTCGATACACGATATCAGGAGTTTTCGATTGAATAATTTATTAACTGGACATAATAATACAGCGATTATAAATAATAATATATGGTTTGTATAAATATCAATAGTTATTAATGCTTTGTTTATAAATATTTGATAAGTCTAAATGCAGATGAATAAATATTTGTTTCACTTACATTAGAAATTGTAGCAATTAGAGAACTATGCAGACAATAATAAAATTGTAGGTACTGATATGACAGAGTATTTGTGTGGTTTTAGTTGGTTAAAACTAAGGCCCGTATTACAGAAAGTTCCTCAAGCGTTGATCACTGTTTATAACTAGTTTTGAGTTGGGATTTAATTTTAGAACATGCCTCAAGCAGAGATTTGTTGATCACAGTTCAGCTGAGTTTAGCTTTATTTTAAACTGTCACCTGTTTCGGTATTTGAGCAGAGTTTTGATCTGTTATCACTCTAGTGTGATCCAGACTACGCTTGAGAAGAGATTTCTATTATATTTCAGGTCAAATTCGTGTGTTATGTTTATAATTATCGTATTGGAATAATACCGATACTCAAGTAACGATGCTATCCTTAAGTAGTGATCAAGTGATTGAAGTTTAAACTGTTCGTGTTGAGGTACGTTCTGTAATACGGGCCTTAGACATTTTATAATCATTTGTTACGGGTACTTACGCCAGTTGTACCCGTAACAAATGACGATTAATGACAAATTTAAACTATCGCTCTCTTTTACTAATAGTAGATACAAAAAAGAGATGGCAACAATTTTAGAACCGTCAAATTAGTTTACGTAGTACATTTCTTTGTATTTTAGTGGGCACGTTCTGAGATCACGACTAAACTTGTATGGAAATCTAAATTCCGACTAATTTGACAGTTCTAAAATTGTTGCCATCCCTTTCTTGTACCAACTATTAGTAAAAGAGAGCGATAGTTAAGTTCGTGAACAAGAGAATCGACACCATTATCAAAATAAGCTCAGGATATAAACCTTTGTTTTATATTGCGGAAGGAAGAAAGCAGGGGATTAGTGGAAACAAATTAGAAGTTCAGCCGCATTTAGTTAGATTAAAAGCCGACCCCAACATAGTTGTGAAATGGTTAGGCAGGTGATGATTCTAAAAACAAATTGATACAATAAATTTTGATACTGATTATGTAGGATCATCATTATCCTCATTATTTCAGCCGAAAGACGTCCACTGCTAGACATAGGCCTCCCCCAAAGGGGTGGGGATGTCGATGTAATGATGATGTCGATGATGATGTAATGTAGGTTGTCTGTCGGTATTACGTACCCAGTAAATCTGGCTTGCAGGGGTCTGATGGTAGTCACTCCGTGTAAAATACTGATATTCAGCCGCATCTGGTTTATTTTTCTTAATAGTATAGGATGGTGAAACGAGCTAAAGGCCCACCTGATGTTAAGTGGTTACCTTTGCCCATAACAACTGCAATACTACCTAGGCTGTTGTCTAAATGGTACCGCAAGTCAGTTCGCCAAACTGAGACATGAAGATGGAAAGTCTCATGTGATTGTAATTTCACCAGCACTCTTCAGACCGAAACACAGCAATGCAAGCATCACTATTTGGCGGAGAAGTAGGTACGGTGGTAGTATTTCCCCGGACGAGCTCTTTCACAAAGGAGCTCTACTACTACTTGGGTAGACTGGAAGCCGGCCCCAACATAATCGGGGAAAGGTTTGCAGAAAGATGAAGATACAATAATTTCAAAGCAGCGAGTATGACGGATAATAAGCTCTTTTAAGCGCAACATCTTCAGGCGGAGAAGATTACAAAAACTTCAATTTCCCCTTTGTCTTTCCTCTATGCATTATAACCGCCAGTCCTGCTTACCCTTTCAAAGTAAAGTACATAAAACGTAAACAAGTCAACCCCCGATTGATTTATGCGCCCTGCCCCGCCGTAAAACGGCGTGGCCAATGTTCTCCAACATGAAGAGTAACTCGTAAAATAGATAAAACACATGTGTGCTGTGGTTTGGTACAAGTCCACCAATGTTGGCCGAGAATCGAGGAGGTAAATTTATTCAAATTTTTTTCGCTTACCTTTTAAATATTTATTGCTTAAATTGAAGCAGTTATTGTTCTGAATTAAATAATATTTTAGTAACTTAAGATCGGAGTTTATTAACGTGGCTAGTGGTAATATTTTGACTGGTGGTAACAACCTAATTGAGGAACCAGATAAGAATCCTGACAAGAACCCTTACTGGGCACTACAAGCTGAATACATACCTTCACAGGATGGGCCTCAGTGATACCACAGTTTGCAGGTTTTGTCGCGAAAAAGATGAGACGCCCATCCATATCCTATGCGTGTGAAATGCAGTGCATCTCATCAGAAACCAGCATCTTGGAGGCCACGTCATCTCAACGCAGGAGATCAAATCCTCCTCCCCCAAGGTCATAGTCGACTTCATGATTGACTTGCAGCTTGGGGAAGTGATGTAATGCTGTAAGAGGCATCACAATAGATCTTATCAGGTCGCAGTGGCTTAGGAGCGTTCAAGACCCCTACCTATTTCCTCAAAATAATAACAACCTAATTCTCAAATTGAGCCAAGATGTTACGCACCGGATCAACTCAGGATGGATGAAATAGCGGCAGATCACAGGAACAATGTGACCCACGAATGCCCCTCATCTTAAAGGGCAAAATGTTGAAATCCGTTATAAGACCTATCATTCTATATGAATCGAAATGCTAGGCCCTGAAGAAGACGGATCAAAGGAGGTTGCATGTAGCAGAGATGAGAATTTTGAGATGGATGTGTGGAGTTACAAGAAATAATTAAGGAATTAAAATATTAGAGGAAGTTTGAAAGCAGCGCCAGTAATAGAAAAGTTGAAAGGAAATCGGTATAGGCATGTGATGTATAGGGATGAAATGCATATTACCAAGAGAGTGATGAATATGAATGTTCATGGATGAAGAGGGTGAAAAAGACTAAAGAAAAGATCGATGGATTGCGTGAAGAATGATATGGATGAAAAATATGGATTGTCAAAACACACGGAGCAATGAACATTGAAATTCTATAAATTGTATTGCGATCGCGAGTGAGTTACGCAATTCGGCAGCAGGGCAGAAAGATGATGATGATGAATCCAATTCTCAAATTGCAAGCTACACCAGTGTCGAATATTAGCCCTAATTTATTATTATTCGAAAAACTAAACCCCCAAAATGAATTCAGGTTTGAACCCAAGTCCGGACCACAGCATAGGTGCATCGGTTACAAATGGGTCTGTGCCATGTTTCCCCATGGCATTCCGCCAAGAACCAGTAAGGGATTACGCCGGTGAATGGGCAACGTCCACCTGAATACAATATGGTGCTTAAAATTCCGCTAAGACTGGTAGAACATAGAGAGTAGTTGTAGATACAAAAAATGCGAAAAACGGTCCCATTTGGCACTTTTTCTATGTACTACTACAGGGAACTATTAATTTACAGAGTTTATAATACCTGTACTTTAATAGTTAAAAACGAATTTTCGATAATTGATGTACTCAGCGAGTAATATATATATTTTTTTACTGATGGGGGCACCACTTATCTCTTAAGAAGTTTTCAGTTACCTATTGCAATTACATGTCGTCACAGCGTTGACACTCCCCTGTATGTGTGAGCTCGCTCGCCGGTGCACTTGAGGGAGCGCGTGTATGCAATACGGCCGATACCAAAAACTAATGTGGTGCAAGGAAATTATCGAATGAATATTTATTTGTGATAGTAGATGTACACAATGATATTTAAAAGTAATTTTTAATATCATTGGGTGTACAATGGGTGTACATGAAAGATACGTTTTATTCATGTTAATTAGATTATGTTCTCTAACATCAAAACTCGATGAAATAGGTAGGCCTGATTTTTAATTAGTAAGTGGGTGCAATCAGCTATTTTGACTGCAACAATAATGACCGTCCGGCGTGTGACTTTAAAATACACAAATCGTGTCACGTACTACTTGCGTTGTCCGCTGAGTAAAACCATTAAACATAATATAAGTTCTGTAAGTACTCTGTGTAAAGTAGCGAAAGAAGCGGCCCTTGGCTGGGGCGCCTGGGGCAGCCGAGAGACTGCCCATTCCACACGTCGCACAACGCGCACGGACCCCGCGCTCTCCATGACCCGCACACATTGCCGCGAGCAATTTTACGAGCACACATGCTTCAGTGTCGTTAGTATATATTTTTTGATGTTGTATAAACAAGTAGAGAACTCACCTTTACACGGAGAATATTCTTAATAAACAGAAGCTGTATACACAACAAACACAGCATCAATACTGAGTAACCTATGAACGTATATTTCATGGTAGAAGAAACCTGATGCAACGATGCTTCGCCAAAGACACTGTTTGTATTTTGTGACGTCATTCACGAGACGTATTTGCCTTTCATTCCACTGGAGTACGTTTAAACTTTAAATAGGATATTAGTGCCGTCTGATTGAAAACCGTTTTTGAGTTATCGAAGAAATTTATCTCTATTGCTTTTTTTCTTTGAAGCTCCGTTCAGGAAGGAAAATAAAAATGAGAGATTGACATAAAAGAGTACCTACACAAAATGGGGGCGCCACTAGTCATACATTGAAAATTTTAAACTTTAAAAATCGTGTTTCTAACAACATAACATCACGCCTGTATTTCCCCGAAGGGGTAGGCAGAGGTGTAATAGTACACCCACATTTCGTCAGTTATGTTATAGTCCCATGTAATATGGGGCGAGCCTATTGCCATTGACTGGGCACAAATCCAGACTCCAGGCTGCTACTGAGAATTTCCTAATGAAAAAACTCAATAACACTTTGCCCGACCCGGGAATCGAACCCAGGACCTCACGCTCAGCAGTCGCGCTTGCAACCACTAGACCAACGAGGCAGTCGCGTTTCTATATAAATAAATTCCTGTGACCCAATCATCCGATCACCGAACAATTTCTCCATTCATCATCATCATCATCGTCATTTCAGCCGAAAGACGTCCACTGCTGGACATAGGTCTCCCCCAAGCATCGCCACAACGACCGGTCCTGTGCCTTCCGCATCCAGCGGATTCCCGCGACCTTCTCCAGGTCGTCGGTCCACCTTGTGGGGGGCTTACCCACGCTGCGCCTTCCAGCACGCGGTCGCCACTCCAGAACTTTACTGCCCCATCGGCCATCCGTTCTGCGAGCAATGTGCCCCGCCCACTGCCACTTAAGTTTGGCAATTCTTCGGGCTATGTCGGTTACTTTCGTTCTCCTGCGAATCTCCTCATTTCTGATTCGATCACTCATTTTTGATTGATTTCTCCATTCGAACAAACTTTATCCATCGTGAACTATGTCCTAGAACTCCGATCCACATTTCCATACTGCATTTACTTAGTATATTTCAAACAAAAGACAAACATTGGTCTGCACACAAAACTTATTCATGGTTCGGCTTAGCGGATATTACTTAACGATAGTATGTGCCACAGAAATAGATAGAATGGCCATGTGGGCAGGGCGCGCATGGCAGCACCTTGCAGGATATTTCAAATCCTTTCCTAGCACGCCTTATGACTTGTTTCTATACATACTGTAACAAAAACCCGCAAAAATGCCTTATTGTGCTGTTTCTAACTGCAGAAACAAAAGCTGTAAACTACATTTGATTAAAATTAATTTAAAAAAAATTATGACATCAAAATGTAAGGCGTAGTTTGTTGGGAAAGTTGCCACGCATGAATCGCAAGTAGAGTGATTACAACCATTCTATCTATTTCTGTGGTATGTGCTGTGCTCAACTTGCTAGAAGTACTCCACCCTTCAATGTACACACGGCTACACATCAAGCTGTACATTCCAGTATAAGCTGACCTGGCATTGTGTAGGCTTTCCTTACAATGCGAGATCAGCTTATACTGGAAATGTACAGCTTTTGTGTAGCCGTGTGTACCTACTTAGTATAGTTCAGGTGTACTAAAGTCGAGCTTAGAATGCCATAAAAACATCGCCATAATAATTCCCATGATTGGCAAACGAATAAGTAGAATAGAAGTAGTACAGTCAACCTCACATTAGTGGTAACACTTGAAACATCACCCTTGCTTCATACGAAATAAAGACGCTGGCAGAGTCTTGTTTATTGGATAATTATGAGCAAAGAGGATACAGTCCCGGCACAACCATTTTATAAGAGTAATAGGTAAGTTTTCTGCACCAGAAAATCTTTGAGCTTCTTTTTAAATGTTTTGCGTTGTTTTCGGCTGTTAGGGTGTTTACACACCAATCGGCCGATTGTCGATCAATGCCATCGATTGACGTCGATCGTCGTCGATCGATTGATGTGGTAGCTTCGGCTGATCTACGGTTACCGGTCGATAAAACATTGATCGACCATCGATCAATAAATAATAATAAAATAATAAATAAATATCTTCGGGACATTTTTACACAGCACCATCTAGTCCCAAACTAAGCAGAGCTTGTGGTATGGGTACTAGACAATGGATACAATACTTATATACTTTTTTTTGTAAATACATACTTATAATACATAAGAAACAACCAGACCAACACAAACACTCATGTTCATCACACAAATATTTGTGTCCTGTGGGAATCGAACCCACGACCTCGTGATCAGCAGTCCGACACTCGAACTACTAGACCACAGAGGTCGTCAATGATGAAATGTCAGTCGATCGATGATTGATTGACGGTATAAATCGACCATCAATCGATAATGGATGGACGTCGATCGGTTGATTTGGAAAAGCACACTAACGGCCAAAATTAATATACTGTACGGTTTGCCCTACTAGAGATAGGAATTTGACATAAGCTTCATACAAAATATGTAAAATTTCTATCTCTAGAAGGGTAAATCGTGGATAGATTGGATATTAATTTTGCCCGTATATGGTGAGCTATCCACCAGCACGTAACTTATTCTGTCATCGTTCGATCGTCGATCGATTATGAATCGATATAACTCGACCGATAGAGCACATCATTTTGGTGTAGTAGAAACTGTCGATCGACGTCGACTGATCGATTCTACCATCGATCGATTGGTGTGGTAACACACTTATGAAGAAATCATGTTAAAAACATTACCCCGTCTTTACTGTCGCGCCGTCCGGTAAAAATATATCAAATCGTCTCTTGAAAATCAGCTTTCTATTTAAATAATTTTTCTTCATCATAAAAGGAAATACAAGGTCACGAAAAAAACACACTAGTTAGTTTAATAGGAATCGTACAGGAAACGAAACATTTGTTCGTATTCTCACGCTGGTAAATTAATCGAGGATGGGGTGAGTGATATCAAGGGTGGAATTACATATCTACAGTAGGTATGAAGGAAAAACCGTGTTTCAAGTAACAATATACAGTTACTAAAACTAATACTGTTGTTGCCACGTTTTTATTAACTCGCTTTCAGTCTCTTGTCTGTCTGTTCGGTACAAATTTTCCAACGATTTTAAACTAACTTCCCGATGAGCTAGAGACTCGAAAGTCTTGAAACTTTAGACATAGCTCAACACTGGATGACAATACAATATTAACTCACTATATCTCATAAAATTATTGTTATTTAAATGGCTCTTTACTTTCTTTTCTCTTTTTCTTTAATGTGGGTGTACTATACCCTCTGCCTACCCCTTCGGGGAAATACAGGCGTGATGTTATGTTATGTTGTTAAATGGCTCTTTAAATTAAATTTTTCGGACAAAAAAAGTAAACAGATATAACTTGCAAAATTTCATGTTCTAAAGTCATGTTTGATTATTGTTTTACAGAGTTGATTTTTGGAAATCACATTTTCCGATTTAGCCAGTTTACTTTTAAGAACACAATGTAAACATTGTTTTTGAGTAAATTGAATTGAGGCGTGCCTTTTGATGAAACTATAAGCGCACTCTTAGCAAAAAGCAATATTATTTTTAAGAAAGTTTTCTTTAGGTATAAATTTTTTATTTTTACCAGTGTGCTAAAATTTCGACGTCCATCTACAAACTGTTGATCCGTAACCGTGCCATATTTCTAGAGCAAATGATATAAATTAAGCTCGATCATCTAAAAATCCTTAACCAATTCTATGGTTATTTAGCAACCAAATTTTCACTTGGAAACATTAGCGCGGGTTTGAGATAAATGCCGAATGAATCTGCAAATTTTTTTGGTGCTTTTGCTCGCATCGTTTTAGCTCCGCGCGCAACACTCGGGAGAATTTTTTCGTTCACAAAAAGGTAATATTTTTTTCATTTTTTTTTGTATTGATTCTTTTTATTGATTTTTGTTCAGTATCAGTGGTATAGTAACCTCCTTAAATATGGCACGGATACAGATCACATCTGGATGCGGAAGGCACAGGACCGGTCGTTGTGGCGATGCTTGGGGGAGGCCTATGTCCAGCAGTGGACGTCTTTCGGCTGATATGATGATGATAATGATGATGACAGATCACATCTTGTATACATATTATGTAGAGAAATTACACGTTAATAAACATTCGTTGAATGAAAATATCGCAGCTTTTCAACAAAATATGTACGTTACATAATTTTTAAGCGCCTCTGTATTTTTACTCGTATTCAAAGCACAATAAAATCGTAAAGAAAGCAAAGTAAGCATGAAAACCATAAAGATTTGTTGAAGCAGGGTTGTTAAAAGCATGATTTAAATGCCTGGACATTGCAAAAAATTCAATGTTTTAAAACAGTTAAGTAGGCATTGACCCTTAATTTTGTTTTCAAAATTTTTACCTTGAAACCTGTAGTTTCAAATATATTTAACTGAGGTAACATAAGCCTACAACCCACTTACCTTACCCATTAATCAGACAATAAAGAAAAAAAACAAATAAAAAAAACATTTGGACATTTTCGAACAACTCACTTTCCTATAACGCCAACCCTAGCAAAGCGTAAACATCTTTACGGCAGCCACACAAAAGACCTTACGTAAATAAAATATTTAAAAAAACTCGTATCTTTATAAAAAATGCGGATAACACAGAGTAACGAAGGATCAGGTGTTGCCGACAGAGATGCATTATTAATGCTTGGGGTATATGCTCCGTAGCCGTATATGTATGGTCGGTAATAAGCGACATAGGATCAACCGAAACGACTGTAATTTTGTGAAAATTGTAATTTAAAATTGGTCAGCACATATTAAAAAATTAACTTGAAAAACAAAAAATGCTTATCACTACATAGTACAAAGTCGCTTCCCCCTGTATGCTTAGATCTTTAAAACTACGCAACGGATTTGAATGCGGTTTTTTTTAATAGATAGAGTGATTCAAGAGGAAGGTTTATATGTACATTCTGTAGTATATTTAGTATCAGCATTGCACCCGTGCGATTCCGGGGCGGGTCGCTAGTATTTTATACAAAAACATCAAAAGCAAAACTAGACGTTTAAAACAAAAATAGTAAAAGTAACATTTCAATTATTATTTTTATCTCATTAATTGAGATAAAAATAATAATTGAAATATAATAAAATAAAAAATAAATATAATATATAATTGACATCTTCATGTCTCAGTTTGGCGAAGGAAACTTAAGGTAATACCTTTCAGGCAACAGCCTACACTCTGTTTTTCCTTACCTACTTGACTTATTTTGTAAACAATCTTGGCATGTCTTTTTAATGCAATTCGTCAATAATAATTATTAGATAACATTATGTTAACAATTTATGATACTTTATGATACTTTATTGTACACACAAATACACATTAATATTACAATAGGAAAGCTTATGTACATCGGCGAGCTTAACTCAAAAATGAGTTTTCTTACAGCAAACCTTAGAGCGATAGAGAGATGTTGATATATTATTAGAGGATAAAAACAAGTGTACAACAGAATAACAAAAATTTTGACTACACAACTTATCTAACAAGATTAAACTATTTACAAGTAAAATAATTATATTAAGATATATATACTTATATAAATAATTAGGTACATACATATGTACATAAAATACATGCATATATATATATATATATAATACGTATATATATATAATACATATGATTCACACATTAAAGAACATTTTAACCTAATTAAATGTGCAGAACTAGTAATTATATTTTGTAATTTTTTTTTTATTTTTTTTTTTATGATTTATAGATCTGCTCTTGACCACAATCTAGACAGCTTTGTCAGGATGTGGTCGACGATGGAGCGAGCAAACCTATTAGGTTAACCTACTTGCCAAGATTGCTTACTAAATAATACAAGAGAGAAAAAACAGACTTTAGGTGGTATTGTCGTTGTTATGGGCAAAGATATCGCGTAACATCAGGTGGGCATTTATATCGTTTCGGAATCCTTAATTATAAAAATTAAAGAATTTGTTTTAGTATAAAACACACTTTTTAAATCATATTAGTCAAAGGGATGCATCAAACTCATTTTAACATTTTTTTCCGAGCTGACACTGTTGCTTAATTCCGTCCATGCCTTACTATGTATGCTCGCTTTTAACACGTGCGCTCCAGAATATATTAATTAATCTTATCTGCACGTTTGATAGAAAGCTCTGCAGTATCTCTATTTACGTTGCTATGTGTTCATGGTTTATTAATAAAGCAAGTGTTGTAACTACTGATAAGTTTTAAATTAGTTACAATGGTGTCGATTCTTTTGTACACGAACTAAACTTATTTTAAGCTATCGCTCTCTTTTACTAATAGTAGATAAAAAAAGGGATGGTAAATTTTTTAGAGCTGTCAAATGTTTAAATAGTAAAAGTTTAAAATAAGTTTAATTCATGAACCGGTGGGGCAATTGTGTAATGCATTCACTTTGACATTAGCTTTCATTTTGAATTTAAAGCAACATTCATTGCGTGGCTTGTGGTTTCATTAGTTGCCGATAACACGGATTGTCAAAACACACGGAACAATGAACATTAAAATCCAGATGATTGCGATCGCGAGTAAGTTACGCAATTCGGCAGCAGCATATATTTAAACTTTGTGGTTGTTGCCTAAAAATAAGCTGTAATGTCTGTTAAAGCTGTCACACATAGTTTTTTTTTATTATTCTTAACGGGCTTGCGTTAGACCGCCTCCTCACCTGATGTTAAGCGAAGGTGCGGTCGACAATGGTTTACGCTTGCCCAGCAAAAACTTATTCACTCGAGCCTTGAAGACCACCAGATTATACTTCTCGGGAAACACTGACACGAGTTGTAGACCATCTTGTTGGTACCAAATCAATTTTAAAATAATAAATTAATAGTTTAAAAAACACTAGAAAAACATCCATCCTCCATCATCAGATCAGTTCGACAGTACCATTTTTTTTATTTTATTGTATTGTCATCAGAACTACATATAGCTGCCAATTTTCATTATGCTTCGACCCTTGGAAGATGGTTAAATTAGTTACCTTAGATTCCATTACATAGTTACATACAGGTCGACCTAATAAAAGCGTGTTAAAAATGGGCTTTGCATGTGTTCTATCTAATATGTGTTTAAATCTATGCCACATCGGAAAATATCCTTCCATCACCTTAAATATTGGAAAAAGTACGAAAAGCGCCAATTAAAAAAGTACCTTGCTACTTTTCACGATTGGGAACCTTAGCTGTTTTGTATATTCAATATTGACACAACACTTTCGCAAACTCATTATACATCTGGCTGGTAACAAAATCCTTAGAGGCGGGATCCAATAATCCGACAGCGAATAGAAGGAAACCATTTTCACCGTTAAAAGCCAAGCCTTTTCCCCTGGGTTTGTTTGGTATCAGATCAAGCACATGTGGCGGTGACCATGAAATGTGAAAATACGTGAGAAATTACGTCACTTGTAACGAATTGCATAAACGTTCGATGGAGTTTTTTGCCGGTTCTTCTCCATAGGACCCACGGATTGAAACGGTGCAACTAGAGCCTAACGTTTCACAAGTACCTGTAATTAGGTATATTTTAAATAAAAACGATTTGAATTTGTTTAGGTATGAGAACACGTGACAAATAAATTCATCGGTTTCGCTTTTATTTGCTATTTCACTTACTTGTTAATTTTTTTTTTCGCCTTTACATCTGAAAAATACAATCATACTAACGATAACAATCTACGAAAAAAGCAAGTTACAAGCCCCTATTTACAAGTCGTATAACATCGCATAAATCATGTATAATATTACGGAGACTTTCCGCCAACGCGCTAAAAACAGCGGCACCTACTTCCCTGTATGCAAACCATTTTGTTTACATGAAGATGGGGCACGGAATAACTTTTCTTATTTCCTTTTCATTCCATTGTTTATAGTTCAGTGGGGTTAAAGTAGAATTTATAATGTAGGTAATACTTTTCGTTTTTCGCGCCAAAAAGACGTAGTTTGTTAATCCTTCACTTAGGCTTCAGGGTTTCTTGGGTTAATGTAAAGTAAGTACCTTTTTGTTTTCAAGTGAAAATCCTTATGAATACTCTCCGTCTGGGGATGGTGGAGGCCAAGGGGTATGTCGGACTCCTACCGTCTAAAACCACACGGTGGCCATCCTTAGCACAAAAATAGAGGAGCTCCGAGAACTCCATTGGACTGCGCCGGCGCCGGCTAGTGCTAAGTCTCTGGTACATCCTGGGAACTACATTGTAGTACCTAATTAGGTTTAAAGATGCAATTGACTCTTCACAACAATATTTTTTGTTCAAATTTTAGTGTATTGTAGCCGATAAGACAGATTGTTAAAACATTACTGTGCCAGGGATATGTAAATCAAGGCAATATTGCGACTGCGAGTGCATTCCTAAGGGTCTCCCCCCTTCATCATCATCATCATCATTTCAGCCAAAAGACGTCCACTGCTGCACATAGGCCTCCACCAAGCATCGCCACAACGACCGGTCCTGCGCTTTCTGCATCCAGCGGATTCACGCGACCTGTACCAGGTCGTCGGTCCACCTTGTGGAGGGCCTATCCACGCTGCGCCTTCCAGTGCACGGTCGCCACTCCAGAACTTTACGGCCTTCCCCCCTTATCGACGTGAAATCAGCTCAATCGGCTAAGGCCTTACAGAAAAAGGTGTTCTGATTATGAGAAACTTGTGAAATAAACAAAAGGAGTATAATTATTAGAGACTACAGGTCGCCTGCGGCTTTAAAAAAAAATCAAAAAACTTGGCTTGGCTTTTTGGCTTTATTCGCGTGGATGTCGTTTATCGAGTATTCCACAGGAACCTTTTCGTTTTTTGAGATAAAAAGTTTTCGACGATCGGTTCAGTGGTTTAGTCGTAATGAGGAAACAAACAGAAAGACAGAGTTACTTTCGCATTTAAAAGGAGATCAGAGTTTGTTTCTGCACACCCACATAGGGAAAATGTGTGATCATCATCCTCCGAGCCTTTTCCCAATTATATTGGGGTCGGCTTCCAGTCTAGCCAGATGCGGCTGAACATCAGCATTTTACACGGAGCGACTGCCATCAGACCCCCGCAACCCAGTTACTGGGTAATACTGACATTCGGAGGTTAGACCAGTTGTCAGACTTTCAGGCTTCTGACTACCCGTAACGACTGCCAAAGATATTCGTATGACAACCGGGACCGACAGCTTAACGTGCTCTCCGAGGCACGAAGGGGTCTCGATGTGTAACGAAACGGTCACCCATCTACAGACTGACCGCGGCAAGTGCAGCTTAACCTTGCAGATCGTACAATCCGCGCAGTAGTTGCATCGCTACGAGCCCCTAGGGAAAATGTGTGATATAATATACATATCAGTGTGAAAACTGAAGAGTCCTTTAACAATTTCCTCATCGTAACAGCAAATAACGTTTATGTGTTGAATTTCCGACATCATAGGAAGCCTTCATATCCCTTTCCGTTCGTACTGATAACTCGTTAGACACTCGGGTTGTCGATATTTTGTTACTGTGGATTACTTTGTAAATCAGATTTCGCCTTTGCGTAGCTTTGCGTTGCCAGTCGTATCAGGCTAAGGGCAGGTCATATTTATACAAAAGTAGGTACTCTGTGAGGGCAGGTATAAGCAATTTTTGGTATCTTACCGGTTATGATGATGATTATTAGGTATAATGCTCGCTTGTTGATTATTATCAGGCAAAATTTAGGTAAGGCGCCTAAGACAAACATAAGCTGACACTCAAGGAATTTGCAATGAGAAATGATAAAAAAATATTACAATAAAACAACGCCTATTGTCGGTAGAATATGTGTGACTATTATAATTTATAACTTTAAGACCTCGATGTACCATGTTCTTGGAAATAAATATATAAATCTATAATAAATTAAGTTTAACCGGATTATATCGCGTATTTTATCAAAATTAGTTTTCCTGACGTTTCGAAAGCTTTGCAGCGTTTGTTGTCGCAGATAGACTAAGATGACAAGCGTCTTTACAAATATTTCAAAAAAAAAAAAAAAACTTCTGTACAATTTTTTATTAATTATAATCGTTTCGATGCACGCAGTAATCACTCACGATATCATTATCTTTTACAGTGTTGCGTGCTGTTGAGACTTGATCATTATTAGAACTGGGTTCCAAACACCACACCAGTTCTAATGTGTAGTGATCGCGAAAACCTAAGGAATTAATAGATAAAAAAATATCTAAAATTGATGTTTTTTTTTTTTTTTTTCTTAACTGGCTTGCGTTTGACCGCCACCTCACCTGATGTTTACACTTTTAGTTTCAAAAGTAAATATTTATTGATGAACCATGGAATAACATTATTCTAAACTAGCAAGGTATTCCAGGCTCACAGGTAGTGAAGCAGAAAATTAAAAGACATAAGAGTTAGCGTAAGTACCAGGTCCCCCGACATCTGCAGGGTTACGGGTCTCATAAATCTATGGAACCCTCATTTAAACCATGGTGTAAGTGAAGGGTGAAACGTGGAGGATTTGAAAATGATTAATGATTTTTATTTCTGTAAATAAAAATACCTAGAACCGAAATTAACGCGATAACCGACTCTAATAAGATCTCAATTATCTATTGAATTCTGTGGCTGTATAACTAACACTGGTAATGAGCAGTGTTAGATTTATTACAAGGTTTAATTAAATCAGCCCGCAAGCAACTAAAGAAACTCCTTAAATTCACTCCAAAATTCCGCGTACTAAATAATTGACGTTTAAAAAAATCCTTTATGTCTCTACAGGCTTGAGATGAATTAAATTCATCTGAGCTACGTGACTGTTTTTAAAATGTCAAACTAGTGATTTAAAGATGCAGGCACACAGCGGGCGGGACGGAACTGTGGCGGAGCGTCGACCGAACGTGGACGGGGCGTGTATGTCACACTGCGGGCGGAGCGCGATCGTGACTGAACGGCGGCGGAATGACAGCGCCAGATGAAAACGTTCCGCTGTCTGTGTGACTACTACTATGCATTCCCATATAATACAACGCCAGCGTATCGGTCGCACACCGCCCGGTGTTCTTTCCGCGGCGGAGCGGCGGCGGATCGGTCACGCCGTCAAAACGCCCGGCAGGACGGCGCTGTGTGCACTGTCTAATACAGTTCAGTACATTACAACACGACGAGACCAACCGACGACACGCTTCAGTTCCTTCGCGCTTCTGTTCCGCCCGCTGTGGGTTTGCAGCTTAACTAGCTAACTAAAACTCAGACCAATAATCTTATGGACGGAACCTTTGAGAGAGCATACACGTGTCCATTTCTTGTTAGTGTGCGATTCTTGATTTGTATTAGTTTGCGTGACTAGGGAAGGATAGACGCTGTGGTTCAAGCATAAACATGCCTAGGTTATTGCCTAGGATTTCTTTTACTCATTCTTGGGCTCCGTGAAATAGACAGAGAAAACTATACCTCGTTTGACACATGGATACAAGAGCGGCAACAAGTTATATCTCCGTCCATTACATTCTCCGTCTACGAACTAAACTAACCTTCCAACTACCACTAACTAGCGGAATTATGGATTCTACTTTAGTCCGCCATTTGACGAGAACTAATTTAGATACAATCAGTTTCCAATGCAAGAAATCCATTAGAGTAGTTCGTCACAAATGTCACAATTCTAACAATCTTTTAAACGAGTGACGATATATAATTGATCGTCCAACGTACCCTGGGCAGTCAGCCCTGCTACCAACCTGCTGACTGGCTAATCTTTACGCCACGACATGAGCTCTGATCATTAGGTAGCTCATTTCGACACGATAGAAGAAGAATAATCTTTTAATGGACGAAACAGCGGCAGAACCACGACAATATTACTGAAATTTAAAATCTCTGATAGCACCCGGCGAAGCGGCGTCCTCTCGCTAAGTTTGATCCTATAAAAGGAAATTAGTGCCAATCTATTGAGCACTACGAAGGTGTTAAACCGGGCACTAGTGAATGTACCCTTGGTTTTCAGTGTATTTTTATTTTACAGTTTTGTTGTAATTCAGGTTAAGCTTGGATTTCTTCGCTTTCTAATTTCTTTTATGCATTGTAGAAACAAAATCAGCTCATTATTGTTTCATGGCTGTGCACAGACCTCTTTTCATATTGAGAAAGGTTTCAGGCTTGAGTTCACGTAGTTGGCGGACCACAAACATAATCGAAGACATGTCACTGTCGAGGACTTTTTATTTTAAAAAGCCCTGGTGGCGATTGTACTTGTCTTAGGGCCAAAATTAATATCCGATCTATCCAGGATTTACCCTACTAGAGATAGAAATTTGACATATTTTGTATGGAGCTTATGTCAAATTCCTATCTCTAGTAGGGCAAATCGTGGATCGATTGGATATTAATTTTGGCCGTAATACATCATGCAGCATAACCACCAAACAGATAACCTCAAATACTACACACGTAAAGAATCTTCATAAGGCCCGGACTCCACCAAAGCGGAGATGTGCAAAGCGGAGAGGAGGGGAGATACTTGGTAGCTAGGGTGCATCCACCGAAGCTGTGCGGAGATGCGTACTGGCTAAACCGAAGCAGAGATGTGTACTGGCTAGAGTGGAGCTGCGTGTGGCGAGCGTTGGATATTGTTTATTTTCGGGCACGTCTGGCGTGTTGTGCATCGTCGTAGGGATATTAGCGGTGCCGCTCGCCGCACTTCACTCGCATCTCTCGTCGCACGCTGTCTGCTGGCGAGGCCATAGCTCACATCTCTGTTTCGATGACAACATGAACAAATATGAGACATCTCCTCTCCTCTCTGCTCAACCGTGTAAATAACCAAATTCTATTAGTTATTTACAACATATCTCTTCTCTGCTTCGCACATTTCCGCTTTGGTGGAGTCCGGGCCTAACTACTAACAAAACCTAATTTAAAAAAAGAAACCGTTGACAAGAAAATAATGAAAGAAAATTCTAAAATAAGGTAACTGTCTTCCCGAAATTTCCGTTTACTTCTTCTGACTTGCGCCGTACCAGGCAAGCATGGTACCTTAAGAGTAATTGCAGAAAAAAGGCTCAAACAAAAGATTGGACTGGAAAAACAAACGGGAACCAGAGGGGACCGTATGCAAATTGACTAAAACGTACTGTCTAATTGTAAGTAAAGACTATGGTAATAACGATATTTTTTATTCAGCGAATTGAAAGATCCAACCTTTTTACGGGATACTTAATTTCGACTTGAAAGAAGTATCTTAATTTGAAAATAAATACTTGAACTTTTCGTGGTTTCCACGATTTTCATATATAACATTCCATTTCAAATGTCGTCAATAGAATTGCACCACCCTCTTTCTTCTCATGGGTGTCGTAAAAGGCGACTAATGGATTCACCAGAGGATGGGCAGCAGCGTTCTCTGAGTATTTAAACAACCAACTGCGATCACCAACCCGCCAGCCAAGCGTGGCGATTATGGCATATCCCCCCTTTGTCCAGCAATGGACGTTTTTCAGCTGAAATGATGATGACATAGGCCTCCCCCAAGCATCGCCACAACGACCGGTCCTGTGCCTTCCGCATCCAGCGGATTCCCGCGACCTTCACCAGGTCGTCGGTCCACCTTGTGGGGGGCCTACCCACGCTGCGCCTTCCAGTACGCGGTCGCCACTCCAGAACCTTACTGCCCCATCGGCCATCCGTTCTGCGAGCAATGTGCCCCGCCCACTGCCACTTAAGTTTGGCAATTCTTTCTTCGTGCCAGAAATATGTGGTCATATTTGAAGAGCTCATTCAGGAAGTGCTATCGAACATCACTACTACTATGGGACCAGCACTGAAATCGCGAAAAAAAAACAGCTGATCCCAACATTTTTTCGAGCTACATCGATGATTTAGTAGGGAACAGCTGATATTGTTTTTGCGATTTCAGGGTTGGTCCCATAGTAAAAGTTGTTCTATGCTATGCCCTGAATGAGCTCTTAAAATATGACCACGCATTTCTGATACACGTATACTTTTAAATATCATTGGTTTCAATGGTTTTATTAACCAACAATCTACCTTTTTCATACGTTTCAATACTTTTATTAAACCAATCTACCTTACAAAAAGAAAACTAATATAAACTTAGTAATAACCAAACTTCATACAATACGAAACTTAAATATTTCTGAAAAAAGGGCCATGTTCCATATTTACCTATTTGAATGTACACTTCAGAAAAAACCGTTCAAGAGCGAGTTGGGCTAGTACTATTAGGGTTCCGTACCCAGTTCAGAATTTTATCATCGCACTTACATGATTGTAGGGATTTGACAGAAATACAGATAAACTAAAATGCGTGAACAAACAAACTGCTAATATATCACAAATATTATGTATTTATTCACCATCCAGTGCTTTATTTCATTAATGTTATCATGTAGAATCGAATGCATAAATATCTAAATAAGTATTGCCATATAAGTTGACCTGCACTAAAACGAAAACTTCATACAAAGAGCTTAAGTTGGTCCACTTTAAGTGCCTATTTAATGTTAAGAATTATATTTTTGTTTATGTACTTTATTTGTTTTACAAGAACTTCCTTCATGCCAAATGTTGATATCCTAGGTAAACGGGAAGTGCCCTAATAGGTTTTGATGAGTCAGTGACCTAAAATCTTTGAAAGGCCGTGGTAGCTTTTTATTGCTTTAAGTAAGAAACTTTATTTTTTTACACGATTATGGACCAATAGATATTAGTATTTGATATTAGATTCAGTTCGGTACCCGGGAATTAAAAGTCGGACGGAGAGACAGACAGACAGACAGGCGGACGGAGAACATGGTAATCAAATTCAAATTCAAATGATTATTATTTCCAGTAAATCTAATTACAGGCACTTTTGAAACGTCAGGCTCTTTAATTTAACGGTTCCAAATTGTGGGCCCTATGGAGAAGAACCGGGAAGGAACTCTATGGATAATGATTCTATAAGGCTTCCGTTTTTTTCCTTTTGAGGTACGGAACCGTAAAAAAAACCTGTTTCCATACATTTCCTAGTTATAGCATTACCTAGCCATCTTAAACGTCGCCTACTGAATTGATAAGGGCAGAGATTTTGTAAGGAGCCAGCCACTCTAAGTAAGTGGCTGTTTACGGTTGTTTACAAATTGCTACACCGAATGACACAGTACCTTAAAATGTTTTTTCTTCTCACACGTTTTTATGTATAGTCACTTCTAACTGGGTTTCATAAATAAATAAATAAATATTTTGGGTCATTTTTACACAGCACCATCTAGTCTCAAACTAAGCAGAACTTGTACTATGGGTACTAGACAATGGTTATAATACTTATATTTATTTTTTTATTGTTGTAAATACATACTTATAATACCTACATAAGAGTGAAGATTTAATTAATTAAAGGGACTGAAGGCGGTTTCAAACCGCCGAGGCGAGGATTGGATGGGATGGGCGTCAATTGAAATCTCGCTGACCCTTTCACACCGAAAGAAGTACATCGCGAGCACACGCCGACCAGCGCCAGCACGCACCTGCTAGCGATGTACCGTTTTGCAATGTAATAAATACTCTATTCATGCAGCAATAAAGTTTAATGTTGTACCAACAAATATTTCAATTCTCGCCTCGCACACACACACCGTTTTGCAATGTAATAAATACTCTATTCATGCAGCAATAAAGTTTAATGTTGTACCAACAAATATTTCAATTCTCGCCTCGCACATCCTTGCCTATCCAGACCTTTCACACCAAAGATGGGCGTGACGTGAATTGAAATTTTGCTATACAAATTTCAATTCTCGCTCGGCCCATCCACGCCACGCCTCGCCGGTGTGAAACCATCTTTATAACCAATGATTTGTTGTTATTGGAACAAAATACGTACGTGTTGTGTTACGTGTTGGGTGCATTAAAAGAGCCTCCACGAGTGACGATATTTAATTGATCGTCTGGCGCACCCTGGGCAGTCAGCCCCGCTACCAACCTGCTGACTGGCTAATCTTTTCCCCACGGTATGAGCTATTATCATTATGTAGCTCATGTCGACACGATAGAAGAAGATTGGAACGAATGCTTACATTCTGAGACGAATCTTAAGCGTGAACTCATTCTTCCAATTGTCAAATAGCACTGTACTTTGACGGTTGGAAGTATTAATCTGAGGTTGGAAGCATAACGGGTGCTGGCCAGAAAACCTCCTCGTGTGCCTGACGGCTGCTTCTCCTTCTGGACACGCCTGGAGGGAACGGCAGTTGTTTGGCCGGTACATCCTGGACACGGGCAATAAAATCCTTTCGAGGGATTAACCTTCGGGGGATTTTATTGCCTGTGGCCAATATTCTGGCACGGGAGGGGCCCGTTCTGGGCCAGTGGGGAGTTGCTCCACGTGTCCCTCTGTTGCCAACAGAGGGCACAGTGGAGGAACAGGGGCGGGCCCGGTGTGCACTCACCCTGCCACTGGGCAGGCAGCGGGGGGACTGTCCTTCTCTGCCCCCGTCGATCTAGTAACCCCAGGAGTGCCCGCTGAGTAGTGTTCTCGCGCCTCTTGGGACCGAGGGTCTTGGCTTCACCGCACGGACCGCGAGAAAAAAAACCTCTATAAAAAATTACGGGAGGTAGGGCCTGCGAGCAGCAGACTCGGGGTAGTCTGCTGCCCGACCAGCAGCTGCCGTAGCTGGCACAGCCGGCGTAGTTGGCGCAGCTGGTAAAGGCCCAAGAGGTGAGGTGGCGTGTAGTGTTCCGTGTTCACCACCGAGGAGGGTGCGGCCGACGTTGGGCCGCATGGGGAGAAGGGGCTCGCCTGCTTGAGGCGGGCCAGGACCTGTCGGGGGTGGTTGTGTGAATACTAACGGGTTCCCACGCCCCCGGCTAAAGTAGTTGAAGGAACACCGTGGTGGTTTTAGTCGGTAAGAGTCCGACACTGGCTCCGCCTACCCCGGGCGGAGTGCGTCCATGAGCAAAAAAAACCCAAAAAGGTTGGAAGCATAAGTTCACGCTTAGATTCGTCTCTGAATGTAAGCTAAGATTTGCGTTATAATAATACATTGAATATACGGCCACAGAGTTTTCAGCTAACCTCACTTTTAAGCGCCATCTGGTGACGTCAAAGTTACAGCAGACTATTAAATAAAACATACAAGAAGACACGTTTTACTGAGAATCGAATGGACCAGGGCCAGGTGGGAGGTGGTATCTCAATCTGATGCATGATGTTTCCTGCTAATGCTAATATTTGAATGCAAAGACTGCAAGATATAAAAGTTACTGTACTTTCTTCTGTGTTTTTCACGTTCTTTTTTCCTTCTTCTGTGAAATATGTCTTTGAATTGTGTATTTTTTTACTTGTATGTCTTGTGTCTTGTTTTGTACTAAATAAACGTTTTATCTATCTGTCTACTTCTGTCAGTAAGAAAATTTTAACAGCTTACTTTTTTTTTCTTTTTTTTTACAATAACGTATACACGAGTGATCCTTTATTTGTATTACAATCTAGCCTTGAGGCTAATGAGTAATTTAATTCTATCCTAAATTGCTATGTAAACTATAATCTAAGAATGCGTCCAATAACGTTTCTTAGGTTCTATTAAGGGCAAGACACTTTGTTTGTGTGTTCTTTATAAGCAGCACAGTTCATATGGTTTTGTCCGCTTTAGTCTTCGAACTGTTTCCGTGCTATCGAGGAGCTGGATCCCTCGACATTCACGTGGTGACAGCTTTCTATCGGCTATTTCTTTTTGTAACTAAATAAACCTAGGTTTATTAGTCTGTTAGTCTTTCTAGCCGTAAAATCAATAAATTACAGGCTATAAAGCACCTTCTATCGATTAAATCGATATCATATGATTTATGTAATTTTTTTCGGTAAAAGTACCATAAAAACTCAGACATCCGAAGAAATCATATATCATGTATATTTCCAACATGTAAATACGGCAGCGATGTTATCAACGTCAAGTTGACTTTGACATAAGGGTAGATAGCACATTTAGGCCAGATACGCACGGGCGGAGGTTATCAATCAGCCGCCGGTGGCATGCCAGGGTCGTAGGATCAGTCCGTAGCTCGCCTTATTTGATCTGAATACGGTGGCATGTAGATTTAGATGTGAAAGGAAAAGTTATCATAGGTTACAGACATTGTAGAAATATAGACGAAGTGCTGCGAACAATCTAGTGAAGCCAAAAAAAAAACTATGCTCCTTCGTGTAGGTATAACCAGCGCTCACGCACACACATACACCCCAAACCGTGTTCTCCCCTCTCAGTACACATGTCGCGGCATCGTCCAGTAAGCATCTTTCAGGTACATGTGTGTGCGTGAGCGCTGGTTTGTACATGGATATTTTTCATAGGTACGGACACCAACTAAAAAAGTCAATAAACATATTTTAACATTATTGCTAACAAAATAATAACGATAAGTATAGAGATTTTTTTTAAACAATACTAATATTAATAACTAGCCTATGCACACGATTTCGCCCGCGTAATATTTGTGTTATCACAGAAAGATATTATCGAACATCCCTCGATAACCGTTTGCCTTCCTAGAATAAAAATAGACTACATTTTAATCGATGGATGGATGCGGAAAGCGCTGGACCGGACGATGTGGCGATTTTTGGAGGAGGCCTATGTCTAGCAGTGGACGTCTATGGCTGAAAGGATGGTGATGATATTTTAATCCAAGTTAGGGTCTATCTATGTGCCAAATTTCATCCAAATCCGTTCAGCCGTTTCAGCATGATTAAAGGACAAACAAACATCTATTCCTTATATCGATTTAGAAACTTATTGTATACTTTCACACGCATGCCATCGCTGCGGCTGCCCTTAGGCTACTAATAGACCCCCTGATGTTCTTTTCACTGGCCTGAAGTGTACAATTTGTTTAATCTCAATTACTTGTTCTGAGCAATTTGTTGCGAACAGGGATGGATGTCCACGCCCTAACTCCTGAGATCAATTCATTCATATTATGTCCAGCAAAATGAATATTAAATCAGTTTTTGTGTTATTTATGTTAATGATCACCTAGTCAATATTTTCTCGAATAATTGAATTTCACACATGCATTACAGTACAGGTAGACAAAATATATTGAAAAACCCTTCTTTATTTTATATCACGAATATTATGATCATCAGCATTATTATTTATGCATTTTGTGTTTCTTATGTATTATAAGAATGTATTTACAAAACAAAGTATATAAGTATTATATCCATTGTCTAGTAGCCATAGTACAGTACAAGCTCTGCTTAGTTTGGGACTAGATGGTGTTGAGTAAAAATGTCCCAAAATATTTATTTATTTACTTTATTTTATTTCCATTATAGTTTACTTAATATCTAATTTATTTAAACTAATGTTAATTAGGTACTGTTTACCACCATTGTTTATTATGCATATCATTTATCAAATAATTGGGTTAATTATTGAGTGTTTATCTGTTATTTATCACCACTATTAATTTAATACAGAATAAACATTATTCTAATTGACAATCTAAATAAAGGTACATTGTTGTCAGCTTGTTTTATACTACCTATGCTTATAAATATAAAATTATTAAAGAATAGAAATAAAGCAGTGCTACAAAAGCAGAAAGAAAGAAACTTCATTTCTGTTTCTTGAGCAGATAGTGCCTATTGGCTATTAAAGAAGCAAAAACCGGTGAAAATAAAGAAAAAACTACAAGAAAGCAGATCCTGGCAACTATTCACTATAGACAGAAAAGAACAACATAACAAAAAAAACAACAATAATAACATAATGACATTGTAAATTGTAAGTGACTACTGCGTGCATCGAAACAATTTTAAATAATAAAAATAGGTACGGTAGATTAAAATATATTTTTTAGAAATATCTGTAAATACGCTTGTCATCTTAGTCTTCCTGCGACCACGAAATGCTGCAAAGCTTTCGAATCGTCAGGAAAACCAATTTAAATAATATACGCGATGTAATCCGGTTAAACTTGTTTTATTATAATGTGTAGTGATCGCGAACACCTATGAAATAATGACAGAACAGAAGTTACATATTCCAACACGATTAACAAACAGCATTCAGTTAGTCCAAAGAATTATACCAGAACAGCATATATTTCGATGACCAGAAAAATGCTTAGTATTCTAAAACATCGAAAGGGCATTAACATCTGACCTACATCTGAAGCAAGCTGGTCCATTGTAAGTTGTAACACCAGATTTTATTTACATATATTATATTAAACTAAAACGTACTGAACTTGGCCATCCTCCAATAGAGAATTAGTTACTAGCATAACATAAAAAGCGTACCATCGACAGCCAATAGCTATTGATGCGCCATCTAATATAACTAGCCCATAATTCTTCGAGGAGTACTCTATTCAGAATAGAAAAAAAGCTGTAGGCTTCAGCACACCAAACGCGAGTCTTCAGCGGTGCCTTTCGTCGTCGACATGCGCAATTTTTTGTGGATAGGTCGGCGAAACGAAAAATGTAAACCGGTTACCCGTACCCTTCGATCGATTCTACCTCGTCATTCCGACAGACAACATCTCGATGAACGCTAGACGGACAGTTCATTTATTCGACCTGCAGTAGACCGACAGAAGACTAAACCGAAACAGTTTGTCTCGACTAAATGTTTTCCCGACTCAAATATACTATGATGCACGGTCTTGTACCAAATCAAACCCAAATAACGTCTCGTTTTTTTTTTCTACACCTTTTAGAATCGTGAAGCTTCTCACCGCTAGCGCGGCTATAAGCGGCTTATAACTAAACTGTACACGTGACTGATTATTGCACAGTTTTGATGGTGCTGTTTTTCAAGCGGCAATCTTGCATCTATAGTATATTTGATCGAAACCTGTGCCCATAATAATTGCAATACCACCTAGGCTGTTGCCTCTTACACTTCGCACTCACCGAACTGAGATCTAAAGTTGAAAAGTCTGATGAAAAGGCATGCGCCACCCGTTCTCTTCGCAAAGGAACACAGCAATGCAAGCATTCTGTTTGGCAGCAGAAGTTAAAACGGTGGTACCTAGTACTTCCCTGAACGAGCTTTTTCACATGAAAAGAACACAAGCTTAGTCGAGTATATCAACACCGACGCTTACTATTCGCATTTGGTGTGCAGAAAGCTTCATTCTTGCTTGAAGCGTTCGTTTTTTGTCGTTCTATTATTTAGGCAACTTGTCTAAAGTTGGCGTCATAAGTGCCAGAATGAATTGACTGCTAACAGGAGGAGTGTTTTGCTTTCAACGGATTGAGTTTGAGAGTGAATTTTGTCATTCTCTGCTGAGCTATCATGTTGCTCATTCATTCTGTAGGTACATACGGCTACATATAAGCATACATTATACATTACCAGTAGGTGTAAGCTGACCTCACATTGAATAGGCTTTCGGTGCAATGAGAAGTCAGCTTTCTCTGGAAATGTATAGATTGATATGTAACCGTGCTTACCTTTTACTCATTTGATTTGGATTTAAGGTTCTTGCTGTGGCAATCTTATGGACTTCATTTTCATGTACAGAATAATCTTGCTTGTTCTGTTGAATATTTGAATAAATGTTAATTTTCGTACATACATATGCCGCGTTTGCTGTGTCTTGCTTTTAATTTATGTCCATAAACACACTTAAAATAAATTATTAACAGGCGGAATATTAGAATAGAAATAGTATCTTAAGGGGAATGTAGCGGCCAAGTGGCGCCCCCATCAGTAAAAAAAATATTACTCGCTGAATACATTATTTATCGATTTTTTTTTTTAACTATTGAAGAGTGATCTTAAGGGGAATGTAGCAGCCAAGTGGCGCCCCCATCAGTAAAAACATTATTACTCGCTAAATACATCATTGATCGAAAATACTTTTTTAACAGTCGAAGTACAGGTACTGTAGTTTAATCAGAAACTATTAACTCTGTAGATTATATTTAGCTGTAGATAGAAAAAGTGCGGAAACAGCCACTTTTGGCATATTTTCTATCTACAACTACAGCGAACTACATTTTACAGAGTTAATAGATTCCGATTAAACTAAAGTACCTGTACTTCGACTGTTAAAAAAGTATTTTCGATCAATGATGTATTTAGCGAGTAATAATGTTTTTACTGATGGGGGCGCCACTTGGCTGCTACATTCACCTTAAGATCACTCTATTATTGTATTAAAATGATATGAGAAGGTACGTATACTCTTACATTTTTGAGAATAAAAACCGGCCAAGAGCAGGTCGGGCCATGCTCAGTATTATAGGGTTCCTTAAGTAGGTGTAATTACAAACGAATCAAATCGAATATTAATCATGGCTATTTTAGTTTTTGCAATAATCGGCAGCATTCGCGACTCAGAGCGTGTTGTTAGTAGCGCCATCTAGCGATACATTCAAGACTTTTTGTGATTTTTTCAAATAAAAAGTAGCTAAAGGAGCATTATTTGCTATGATCATTTTTGTCTAAGGTCAATGACCTTTGAACTAGGACGTTTTAAGTATTTTTCAGTTTTCTCTCTATAACTCAAAAAATTATAATCACATTATACTCGAAATAATTTTAAAAGAGAGTTTTCACAAAGGTCTATCAATGTGGAAGATTATAACTTTCTACGTTGCATAGTTTAGAAATGGCAGGGGGGGACACACATTGCAAGCCACTTTGGCGGGCTATATTTCGCAGATGGTATACCTGATAAAAAAGTGGTGTATGAAATATTACCTTCATTTTAGTAGACCTATTCAATTATATCCCACACGAGGGGGAGCAGCGAAAAAAATTTTTTCATCCCCATTTCACATGTATGGACGCCTAAAATACGTAAAAACGTTTTTTTTATTCTTTTAAAATTGAGATCTATATCTATTCTATTTTTTAACAAAGTTTCATTTACATATGTTTATAACTGTAGAAGTTATTAAGCTGTAAAGGATTAGGACAGACGGACAGACGGATGAACATGACGAAACTATAAGGGTTCCCTGTAGGACTTCGAAACCCTAAAAAGCAAAGGAGTATAGGGACCTAATTTTATACTGGGTGTATGGGGAACGCTTCCGAAAACGAAGATATGTGCTGGTGATTACTGATACAAAACCACGTAAAAAATATGCGATTCTTTTTTTAGATTTTTTCATATATTATTTTTTTGCATTTTTCATACATAACCAGCTTTGGGCAGTTAAATAAAACTCATACATAATGAAAAATGCAAGAAAATGAAAAAATCTAAAAATAGAATCGCATTTTTTTTCGTGGTTTCGTATCAGTAAACACCAGCACTATCACCTGTCTTCGTTTTCGGAAGCGTTTTCCTGACACCCTGTATAGGTACACCAGTTCTCATGCATCTCGAATCGAAGGCTCCTTAATGTTCCTTTCTCTTATATACTTAGATATATAAAAACTTTTTAGGTTTTCGCGATCACTACACATTATAATAAAACAAAGTTAACCGGATTAAATCGCGTATATTATTTAAAATTGGTTTTCCTGACGTTTCGAAAGCTTTGCTTTGCTTAAGCTGACAAGCGTCTTTACAGATATTTCTAAAAAAAATATTTTACAACATTATTAATTAAAATCGTTTCGATGCACGCAGTAATCACTCACAATATAATCACTCTTTTACAGTGTTGCGTGCTGTTTGGGACTTTTTTAGGACTGGGTTCCAAACAGGTGATAGCTGCCAACCATCTTCTCTATTAAAATTAGGATGTTTTTTAATTTCAATAGCCTCACGGAGCATTCTAGGTACATATCGGTTTTCCTTCGCCAGAACTTGTGGTTTATCAAATCGAAGAAAATGGTGGGTTTGTCTAGGGCATGTTCACACACAGCAGACTTTGTGGAGCATCAGTTCTTGACGTAAGCTATATGTTCTTTAATTCTAGTGGCTATACTACGCTTTGTTTGCCCTATGTATGATAACCCACAATCACAATCAATCTTGTAGACCCCTGCATCTTGTAAGGGAATGTGACACTTCACCGGTCTGAGGAGTTGGCTGATCTTTCTTTGGGGCTTGAAATAGGTTTTGATAGAAGCACGCTTCAAGATATGACCAATTCTGTCGGTGACCCCTTTGATGAATGGTAGAACAGCAGGTCGACGATCAACTGTGCTTAGTTTCGGGCGGCGTTTGCGATGGGGATGTGGAGCTCGCAAATTATTATGCTTGAGAACATGCTTCACAAGGTAAAGTACTACTACTAGTACTTAGATATATCTCTTAGATATTTTGAACACAAAACTGAACCAATAAATAACTTTAAAAGAATTCGCAATATCTCTTTAGATGCAAATAAAGTAACAGTGAGCGCATTACTCTGCGAACTGTAATAGGATGCAGCTCATTAAATGGATCTATAAATTCAATAAATTTTGCTATTCATGGATTCAAACGGTGCACCTCCCGTTACGTGGATCCGGTTCAGAACTAACTCTATAAGGAAAGAGGTGGGCGATATACATTAAGACAAGATTTATGAAGATTGTGAAGATGGATGCTGTTAAAAGCATTGTCTGGTGCAGCTGTAACAGCCATCCGAGGTTTAAATGACTAATCGAAACTCTAAAGAAGGTAAAGTAAGAAATTATTATAGAAATCAATTTTTATGTTTATTTGTATATGTGGTAGGATAATCGGACAAATCTAATCTTTGCGAAAATCCTAGGATGATTGCAAAAGATCGGATAGTTGGAATCTGAGAAACAGTTTCGTAATCATACGAACTATTTTCAGGATCATTGCAAAAATCCCACATACACCCAACATAATACACCCAAGTGAAGCAATACTGATATAATCTGAACGCTATGTAACAAATAAATATAGAGGTTTCCATAAGCTCAGGAAACATAAGCATAAGTATAAATAAAGAGCTATCTTTTACTTAATATCATCGGTATGATTGGACTATAACATTACTGGCAAAATGTGGGTGTGCTATACACCTCTGCCTACCCCTTCGGGGAAATACAGGCGTGATGTTATGTTATGGTATGATTATAAAGTTCCTCATCAACTCAGCCTATCGCAGTCCACTGCTGGACATACGCCTCTCCCAAGTTGCGCCACAACACTCGGTCCTCTGCCTTCCGCATCCAGTCCCCCCCAGCCACGTTCTTTAGGTCTTCGGTCCACCTGGCAGGGGGGCGCCCTACGCTGCGTTTGCCGATTCGCGGTCTCCACTCAAGGACTCGTCTGCTCCAACGGCCATCGGTCCTTCGACAGACATGGCCAGCCCACTGCCACTTCAGCTTACTGATCCTACAAGCTATGTCGGTCACTCCGGTTCTTCTCCGGATAATCTCGTTACGGATTTTATCCTTCAAAGAAACTCCAAGCATAGCTCGCTATATATATATATCGTCGCCTATACCGCAAAGTTTGAAGACAAAGGTCTTCAACCAGTGCGTCCTGCCTGTCATGACTTACTGTGCCAAGACGTGGACACTGACAGTTGGGCTAGTCCACAAGTTCAAAGTCGCTCAGCGAGCTACGGTAAAGTTCCTAAAGCTTGCAAAATACAAAACAAAAATGAAGACAACATTCAAATCAAAACCAGTAGATAATTCCTAAGAGTTTAAACTGCTGACATTCGGTTGCTCTTATAGCTGCTGGTAAATCAAGGTACACACAATGACTAACAATTTAATCATTTTTATACCTATCTACAAGAAGAGAATACAAATATTTCTTAAAATTAAACCAGCAGAAAGTTAACTATCAAGAAAATACAAAAGAAGAAACCGCAAAAGTTCGGGACGAAATGAGCGAGACAGTAAGAATTATGAGGACAGAATGGCCGACTTCAGGCTAATTAGGAGAGACGAAGCCTGAAAACTTATCATTTTAAGATATTAATAACGTTTAATTAAGAAACAGACTTCACGGAAAATGAGTTTTAATATAAAACGGGACATCGCATCTGCAGCGAGCCGGCAGATGTTACGCTTGGACTAGCTAAAATAAATAATAAAATATATTCAGAGATTTTAAAGAAGGCATCTTATGCCTTTGAATCTTTGAACGAAGACATTTTGTAGCATTTCTCAACAGTTGGAGGCTATAAGGCCCAAGCTTGGAAAGCTATAAATTCACATAATCTTAGTAAAACTTAAAAGGTTGATATGTTTGCACCTAAAAAACTTTCTTCGCTATAGACAGCTGTTTTGTATTTCGACCAGACGAAGACGTTATCCAACCCCCGTAATTCTAATGCAAATCCAAATTATGTAGCTACATTCCAAAAACTTGTAACACTCCCCCACCAAAAAGAAAAATCTAATTTACCTCCCTTAAAATCACTTAAGTACTTATTCCAAGTATATAGGATTTGAATCCTCTAGCAACACGTGTACCTACTGCCACATCAGCGAAGACGAAATTGCGTTAAGTAAAATGTGGGAAATGAAAATTTACGGAAAAGAAAAAAGGCCATAGACACAGCTGATTTCGTTGCTAAAGAGAAATTGTTGATAAATGAGGACAATTCAGAGAAAATGATTGTCTAAGGAAGCGGCGGAGAGGGTTCGAGAGGCGACAACCTTTCTTCCCACCCGCAGGAGTCGGACGGGGCGCCGCAGGAGATATGTCGACCTCCAGCCGCCCCAGGAGTGGGCCTGCGGGCGGCGGACTCAGGGTAGCCCGCCGCCCTATCAGTCAAAGCCCGTGACAGTGGCGCGTCGTGTTCCACGCGCGCCAATCATGAGGAGGGTGCGACCGATGTTGGTCCGCACGGAGAAGGGGCTCGCCTACTAGTGGCGAGCCGGGACCTGCCGGGGATGGTTGGGCAAATTCATGTTTCCCACGCCCCCGTTCAAGGGTCGGAAGAGGAAGACCGTGGTGGTTTTAGTCGGTAAGAGTCCGACACTGGTTCCGCCTACCCCGGGCGGAGTGCGTCCATCATGATTTCACCACATAAAAAAGGGAAGATGATTGTATTAGGCTTTGGAGGTGGTCTCAATGCAGGATCTTGGGATTTCATCTATGCTCAAGGTGTAGTGTACGTTTTAGTGACACATTCGTTGATCACATGTTAGAACTTGTTATAGTTGATATGTGATACCGTCGACTATACAGTGGGCAAAACTAACGAAAAAATTGGTCAAAATAGCAAAAAACAATGATAAACGAAAATCAGAAGCAATTCTATAGTAATGTCCTCTGTAGATTTATTCGCCTTATGAATATTAATGCCTTTCTGTATTGAGGGCGCTCACAAATCTCCTACCACTTTGTTACTCTATCTGCAAGTGACTACAGACTTGTAATAATGAACTCTCAGCTATAGTTGTTTCTGCAGAATAAATTAAAATAAATATTACTTGAGCTTCGAGGAAATAGCTAGTATAATGGGAAAGGGGTAGTTGATAGTTCAAAAGAGTGATCCAAAGAGTTGAATATCTTCTAAGAATTTGTACCTTCATTATCACGTTTAATGATTACTAAATAAGTTAATACATTTACATTATGTTAATCAAGAAATTCCAAACATAGCCCTTTTTTCAGCTCGTTGAGTGACTTTAATTTTGTGGGCCTCCCGTAACGTGAGTTTCCACGTCTCTGCTCCTTAGGTCTTGACTAGTAGGACGCACTGACCTGAGGGTCAATTCTAGAAATTTTAATCTCTTTGTCCGAAATGTCACAAATTAACTTCAAACAACAGGAAAAGAATTCTCGCCAACCAGCCGCTAATTTAGAACATAAGCGAGAAAAGAATTAGGGGAATCTAAGGCTTTAAGGAACTCTTCTCCGCCTACGAACTCCAGAAAAGACAAGACTTCTTGCGAATGATCAAAAGAAACAATCAACAACCACCTTGTTTGTTAGTCAAGGTTGAAACAATACTTCTAATTTCCAAATTAAACACAGAATTACTGGTTACTAAAATAAACAAAAATATTTGAATTCTGACACACTCAAAACCCAGTTCTGTTTACTCAAGAATTCTAAAACAAACATTGACTTACCAAATATTCCCTGAAACATATTCGTTATTAGAAAATTCCCCGAATCTCGAGTTACAGTCAGCAAGGGAATTCAACACAGCATTTCTGTAAATTCAACAAGAATTCTCAAAACATTGAGTTAGGAGAAACGGAAGAAAAATAATTCCGTTGTGTGATATCATTCAAGAACAAGGTAAACAGAGGCGTTCATATATTGTTAAAAATTCAACACTTCATAAGGCGAGTGTCAGACGTTAAGTGGGAAACGTAACCGAGATGAGACATAAATAAATGGAAAAATATCAGGCTATTTTTTGTATGGTGGAAACGTCAAACACCTGAAGGTGTGCACCACGCCACACCACACCCCAAAAAGATTTCCATCTGAACAAAACTTTCTAAATCACAAAATTACATGCTTTAGAGCAGTCAGACTGGATTTTCTAAAGGGTCATTCGCAACATTTAGGCCTGTATTACAGAAAGTTCCTCAAGCGTTGATCACTGTTTAAAACTAGTTTTGAGTTGGGATTTAATTTTAGAACATGCCTCAAGCAGAGATTTATTGATCACAGTTCAGCTGAGTTTAGCTTTATTTTATACTGTCACCTGTTTCGGTATTTGAGCAGAGATTTGATCTGTAATCAGTGTGGTCCAGACTACGCTTGATTAGAGATTTCTATTCTATTTCAGGTCAAATTCGTGTTATGTTGTTGAATTAAAGTTTTTAATTACCGTATTGGAATAAGACCGATACTCAAGTAACGATTGTATCCTTAAGTAGTGATCAGGTGATTGAAGTTTAAACTGAACTTGAGAAACGTTCTGAAATACGGGCCTTAGGGTTTTTCAGCAGCCAGACTTAAAATAACTAAACGCATACTGAATTGGTAATATCTATCTATTACAAAAACAAAAAGTATTATCCTTTGTCTAGTACCCATATCACAAGCTCTGCTTAGTTTGGGACTAGATGGTGCTGTGTAAAAATGTCCCGAAGATATTTATTTATTTATTTATATCTATATTGACAAAAAATCTGGATTCTAGTCGCGGGCCATATCATTATGATTCGAGGGCCTCATGTAGCCCGCGGACCGTATGTTTGACATGACTGCTTTAGAGTTACTTTAAGGTCCCCAGTAGGTAGCAGAGAAAGTGAATGGTACCTTGCAGCAGCTACCTCATGCACGTAAAAACCGATCAAGCTGAACTGCCTGGACCTATTCACGACCCGCTGATGCACTGAATTTAACCATAGTAACTAAATTATTATTTACAAGACTTTTTCGAAATTTTACCTTATACTTACCACATAACCTTGTATGTCAACTTGTTAAAAGTAGATAATGTTAAAATGTCAACATTATTGCCACGTTATTAACCAGCTTTCAGTCTTGTCTGTCTGTTTGGTACGAATTTTGCAATCGATTTTAAACTAACTTCCCGATGAGACTTGAAACTTTAAATCTAGCTCAAAAATGGATGACAATGCAATATTAACTTGCTTTCGTTTTAAAAACGTGGTATTAAAAAAACTTTATCGTCAAATTATTTTTAAGTAAGTATAGTCGTTTGTTTTCATTGGAAACAGTCACGAAAATCTTATATTGAGTTTACATCAAAGACAAAGGGACGATTAAATATTACTGCCCAAATTATGAAAATTATATCTTTTCACTTCTAGGTATCATTTTACAAAATGAACGCAATAAGTACAGAGCGTATTGTATATAGAAACAAAGTTGAACAAAAAAATATGTTTATTATGTTCGAACAAAAATCCCAAAACCTCATTTATTTGTTCAAAAATTGGACAGCGACGGTAAAATTTCGTCTAGTTACAATGAATTCTACACAAAATGTGCGTGTCGAAATAAAACCAAAAAGACAATGGTATTCCCACTCACAACACTAAACTTATGTGAATTAGAATAAAGAGGATACCACGCATTGACCTCAAAATAAATCTTGCTGCTCGGTTTCATTCGGGTGTGTTCGGGTGTACTCGGCTGTGTTCGGGTCACCAATTGGACTCTCTACGAATTTTATCAGAGGAATAGAAGGCAAACAATAGCCGTCTAGCTGAACAAATAACCACTATTGTAGTGGAAATAATGACGAGAGACAGAAACAAAAATGTAAATTGAATATGCAAGGAAATTGTCATTTGACCTCTTGGAATGACAAAACTTCAATCTACGACCAAGTGATCGTCAATTGATCGTCGTTGAGATATTTAGTTCAAGTCATGTCCAGTATAGGAATATCTATCTACTTATCTAAATAAAGTAGCTAAGTAAAATAAATAAATATATTTGGGACATTTTTACACAGCACCATCTAGTCCCAAACTAAGCCGAGCTTGTACTATGTGTACTAGACCAGCGATTCCCAAACTTTTTTGGTTTCGGAACCCAAAATAAAATAAAACTTTTTTCATTTTATGGAACCCCAGCACTAACTAAACGAACTCAATTTGTTTAAAACATATCTATTCAGCTTTTTCGCGGAACCCTGGCTTCCCTTCAACGGAACCCAGAAGTTCCACGGAACACAGTTTAGGAATCGCTGTACTAGACAATGAGTATAATACTTAAATGTATACTTTGTCCATCCAAAGGTTGTCTGGAAGATATCGCTTTTAGCGATAAGACCGCCCATGTACCCATAATTTGTACGTTGTTCCTGTTTACTACTATTTTCATGGTGTACAATAAAGTATATTCTACCTATCTATCTATCTATCTACTTTGTTTTTGAAAATACAGCTAAAAATAAGCCGTGCATGTTCCGTGTGGTGCCGGACGTAAAGAATTGCACCACCCTATATCTTCTTATGGGTGTCGTAAAAAAGGGATTTACCAGAGTATGGGCAGCAGCGTTCTCTGAGTATTTAACCAACCAACTGTTATCGCCAACCTGCCTGCTGAACGTGGCGATTATGGCATATCCCCTTTTGGGGGAGCCCTTTGCCCAGCAGTGGACTTTTTTCGGCTGAAATGATGATGATGATGATGATTGCTTTCAAGAATCTTCGCTCAAGAACAACCCACCAGAGACAATCTAGTACGAGTGTATGGCGCTTCTTTTCTCGCCGTAATATTCATTAAACATGCATGGGTTCCGCACAAATAAATCGCATTACCTAGCGGGAAGCGACCCGAACACCTATGAATAAATGAGGGCCCTTAAATTCAAGTTAACATGTCCCACCTTACGGTATTATACGCGGGACGTAATATTACGTGTAATGTTATGTGAAGAGCCTTTGTCTTGGTACTGTGTCTTTGTAAACGGGAATATTTCTTCATATAATGATATATTATGTATGAAATACTCAGTGTGGTTACCAGCAAAAGTTTACCACTCCTTCCCGAAACGTGCGTATCGTAAATCCACTAACGAGCAAAATTAATAACCTATCTATCCACGATGTGCCCTTTTTTTTTTTTTTTGTTTTTTTTTTGTTTTCGGGTGGAAATCCTCATGGATATCCTCCGTCTGGGGAAGGCGGAGGGGTATGTCGGACTCTTACCGACTAAAACCACACGGTGGCCATCCTCAGCACAAAATAGAGGAGCTCCGGGAACTCCAATGGACCGCGCCGGTGCCCTCTAGTGCTACGCCTTTGGCACGTCCCGGGAAACAATACTGTTTCCCTCATAGCAGCACGCGACCACCACGTACTGCTATCCTCCCCAGAATCGCTTAATAGACGCCTCGAGTCCCCAACTCTTAACGTCCGCGATCCCGGAGGTCCCCTGCCAGATGTGGCGGCGGGGGATGCTGCGTTTCGCCCTATCTGGGCCTTGCGCCAGGGCGGTTGCCTCCCCGGCGCCTTCGTCTCCGAGCGGGGTCAGCCCTCTCCCGATCCCGCTCTGCGGCCTCCTTCTGGAGCATGACTGTCTCACAGAAGGAAGCCACGGCCCTCCAAGTCGTCGGATCTGCCAGCATAGCCGACACTACTGCTGGCAGAGAAAGATCCTGCCCGATCAGGTTGACCAGGTCCTGCCGCTCGGAACCCCACGCAGGGCACTCCTCGAGCGTATGTTGTGCGGTGTCCTGGTCACACCTACAATGGTGGCAATTTGCCGTGGCCTCGCGTCCAATCCTATTCAGGTACTCACCGAAGCAACCGTGCCCGGTGAATACCTGAGTAAGACGGTAGGTGACGCGCTCACCCCTCTCCAGCCAGGCTTCAAAGCACGGCAGGACAGCTTGAACCACACGCTTGTGCGCATACTGCGGCCCTTCTAGCCGCTCGCGCCACGTCTCGAGCGCGTGTCGTCGCTCCTGCCGCCTCAGCATCTCAAACACCCTTGCAGGCGCGCTCCCACCGTTCTGGCGGATGGCGCGAATCCGGTCATAGACCCTCGCGTCCATATCCGCCAAGATGTCCAACGGCGGGAAGCGTGCCAGGACAGTTGCCGCCTCAAAGGATACCGTTCTGTATCCTCGTGCGATCCGTATGGCCACCTTGCGCTGTAGGCTATTAAATTTAGCCCTTGAACGCTGGACGCCTGACAGTCGGTGTGACCATACAGGCGCCCCATAGAGGGCCATGGACCTCACGACTCCCGCGTAGAGGCGGCGAACTTCCTCCCGAGGTCCCCCGAGATTGGGCAGCAGTCTGTGCAGTGCACCAGCTACCCTCTCGATCCGGGGGACCAGGCGGTTGAAATGCTCCTTGAAGCTCCAGCGGCTGTCCAGAAAGAGGCCAAGGTATTTTATACATCGGCTCACCTGGACTTGCGCATCACCAACGCGAACCATCGAGCTGGGTGGTTCCCTGCCACGCCGCAGGTTGTGGAACCATAGCGCTTCAGTTTTATGTGGCGCTATTTGCAGACCCAACTCGTGGATTTTGGCCACGACTTTTTCCACCCCGAGCTCAGCAAGCCGGATGGTCCCATCAAAGGTGTCCCCGCCAGCCAGCACCAAAGTGTCATCCGCGTAACAAACGACACTGACGCCAGCGGGGAGATCGACACGCAGGACCGCGTCATATGCTAGGTTCCACAAGAGCGGGCCGAGTACAGACCCCTGTGGAACCCCGCAACTAATCCCCCTGCGATGAACGCAACCATCCCTACCCACATAGCGGATGTGCCTGTCGCGAAGATAGGCCCCGACAATGCCTTGCAGGTAGGGGGGCACACAATGGTGAACAAGTGCCCCCCTAATTACGTCCCAGGGCAAAGAATTGAAGGCGTTGACGATGTCAAGACTTATCGCCAACGCCACTCCACCCCTGGACACTACCTGCTCCGACAACGAGCGGACCCGTAGGATCGCGTCCACTGTTGATCGCCTCTGCCGGAAGCCGTACTGGCTATCGGCAAGGTCGGGACCGACCCGCGACAGGTGCTCAACGAGACGTTCGGCAACTATTCTCTCGAATAGCTTGGATGCCTCATCGAGCAGGCATATGGGACGGTATGCAGAGGGAGAACCTGCAACCCAGCCTTCTTTCTTTAATAGGACCAATCCAGCCTCCTTCCAGCCGGAGGGAAACACGCTGTGACGGAGACAACTTGTGAAAAGCCGCCTCAGCCTGTCCCCCAGAGCAGCCATAGCCAGCACCCAGGCACGACCCGGTATACCGTCAGGTCCTGGTGCTGTATTACGGGCAGTCAGGCGACTAACTGCTCGGTTTAGCTCCCCTTCTGTCACCCCCAGGTCCTCGGACCAGACCGGTGCAGTCATTGGGGGGACTGAGGGACCATCCCAGACCGCTGGGAATAGTGTGCAGACAACTCTGCCCAACAAGTCCGGGTCCAGGGTTTCCGTAAGTGGGGGGACCCATGGACGTAGTTTGCCCATGACTACTTTGTATGGTTTTCCCCACGGATCCCTGTTTAGGCCCTCCAGTAGCTCGCTCCAAGACCGAACTCTGGCGTTCACAATGGCAATTTGGAACGCCTTTGTAGCCGCCCGATATGCCGCACTAGAGATAGAAATTTGACATAAACTCCATACAACTTATGTTAAACCACTTTTAATTAGGAAAATTGTGGATAGATAGGATAATAATTTTAACCGTAGGATAATGTCAATAGATAACAAGTTTACAACACTTACGGCCAAAATTAATATCCTATCTATCCACGATTTGCCCGACTAGAGATAGGAATTTGACACAAGCTTATGTCTAATTTCTATGTCTGTTAGGGTAAATCGTAGATAGATTGGATGTTAATTTTGGCCGTTAGTGATTTTGTCCGATTTTTACCTCTAATATGGCAAATCGTGGATGATGGGTTAACAGTTTTGGCCGAATGATATTACGTGTAGAAGACGTGCAGCAGCATTCTCTACATTTCATGTTCACATAAATCGAAAAAATATAGGGAACAGCTGTTTTCTTTTCGCAATTTCAGTGTTAGTCCTATGGTAAAAGTTGTTCATACTGATGAGTACAATGACCCCTTAAGAGGTTCTCAGTTAATTCAATCAACACGTTTTATACATACACTTTGTCGATTTATGTGATGACAAATGTAGGGCACAGCCACAGTTTTTTTGCGATTTCAGGGTTGTCACGTGGTTGTCGCTTTTTGAAAAATAACGTTGTATATTACAAACAATAACGTTGTATAAGATATCGTGAAGAAATTCTCGTAGTTATCACAACTTTATGTGAGAAGTTTGGGAGTCTTCACGTGGTCAAGTTGACATTTATGTTGGAAATAGGACGTCAAGAATAGGGTCAACCTGACGAGACGGCAGACGGGCAACTAACGAAGGGTCAACGTAAGAGGAGAGGCTACTAATGGTTTATGTTTAGGTCAGGTGGATTGTTTACCGCATCTACACAACACCTATGGTATTAGAAATATATTGGAAAAAGCAATATGAATATTAACTGGTGCTGATTATGGCAGTATTGCAAATGAAATTCAGAAAATGTCAGGGATTTTAACATGGCATTTTGGCCATATTTAGCATCTTGAATTGCAAATAAATATTTTTTCTTTCTTTCTTTCTTTCTTTCTTTCCAATATTATGCCAAAAATTTATAGAAAATAAACCATCACTGAGGTGAAGTTCACGTTGAGCAGAATCCTACTTCCTGCTTCCTACTTCGTCCTAATCTTAACTATTATAAAATTGTAAATGTCTGTTTGTTTGTTCCAGCATCACGCTAAAACTACTGGACCTATTTTAAGGGTTTGTCTCCACGGATCCGGACCGTACCCGGAGCGTTGTATCCACTGATACCGTGATCCGTTTCCCTCAAGGAAACAAATTAATATTTTACCCGCTGATCACGGTATCCGTGGCTATTCCACTTGGCTTTCCACCACTCCTAGGAAAATGAAAAACTTATAATGACCACGCAAAAAAAAACAAATTGCATGGAATAATAACTGTCAATAAACCTCGGACGAATTTTTTATTCGTCCAAGCAATAAACCAATAAACATAGTGTTTCGTCAACACCAATTTAATGATCGGCTTACGAGTAAAATCGATTCCAATGACAGTTGCAGCATTATCGATTATATTCGAGTCAGTTATTCGCAATCGTTCGTGTTGCATGAGACGGGAGTGCTCACACTCGAGCGAGTTTTATTCGTCACATATTAACAGCTTTTATGTCGTGAAAAGTGATTTCACGAGCACTTGGATACGTCACATGATACGGATTATGTAGTTGATAGGACGAAAGTGGAAACTTCTTCGAGTGTGTGGAATAACACTTAGGTACGTTAGTGATTACATTTTATCGGACGAATTCTGGCTTGCTAGTGGTTTTTCACGCGTGTTGATACAAAGTTTTCTTAAAAACTGTTGTGTACGGGGCAGGTCTACCTAGTTAAATAATAAAAACTCTGATTTAAACATCTACATGGTTGACATATTGTGAAAACTTAATGTGTGTGCGTAATGTATGGAACTAACCTTCTATGTGTATTTATTCTAAAACTAGCATATTATTTGTTCTATGGTACTAGTGGAGGTCAGTGCACCAAATCAGAATCTCACGCGATATCAATCACATACAATAATATACTCAATATTTCAAACTGCTCTTTAAAAAGCTTTCTGCATCAAATGCAAGTATACCTATAAAACAGAAACTTTTTCTTATCTACACAAATGGGATAGGAAGAGAGCTGTGCGAAGTGCCGCCGGAATGTCGTCACCCCTCCTTCCGGCTCCTTGACATCACAGGGTTAGTATTTTTTCTGTCCCCCCCACGCATATCTGCACTATATAACTACTGCGGTAGATGATAGATGTGTTAAAAATAACGAGCGTTTTTGGTAGTCGTCGTTGTTGTTGTGTTACTGGGTTAAGGAAAGACCTCGGACGAATAAAAAAAGGCGGACGGAATCTCGCCAAACAATAAGTGAAGCATACATAGTATGGCAGCTCGCTTAAAAGTACGGGCCGGTAAGCACACGTTCACATCCATAGTATGCCAAAAAGCCGCGGTTACGCAAAAAATCTAGTGTGTCGGTAGTCATTGTTGTAGTGTCACAAATAAAATATCAGTATCAATCTGGTGTGTAAAAATGCTTTCGAAATTATAGTGAGTTTCAGAAAAAAATAAGTGCTTCAATCTTTGTTTATCGAGATTCCGTCCGCTTTTTTATTCGTCCGTGGGAAATACATTAAAAATAAGTTAGCGAAATCTTGAGCGTCAGGCCTTGGTCGCTTCATTAGATTTATGATATGATAGTATATTTGGGTGATGGCGATGTCAGATGAAAAAAAAATACAGCCCAGGCATTTGAAATTATACTCAGTAGAATTTGGCAAATTTCTGATCACATCACCTCTATATAGCAACTTCACCGAAAATCTATTAGAGTTTCCTCTTTGCCTTTGGAAAATATCTATTTTTAGGCGAGTCAGTTATACAGGGAAATATTTTCATTACCACTCCAATTTCAAAAACAAGCTTATGATGAAGCTACGGGGAATAATATGTAAAGTACTTACGAGTGAGTTAAAAAACTGGAAAACTGTTCATGTCAAATTATTCTATTAAATTGCAACCTTAGTTTGAGGTTATCTCAACGATTTAGGTCAACCTTCGAACAATCGCCTTTTTTCTGACATTTTAAGTGCAAAAAAATCGTGATCAAAGCAATAACCGAAAATAAAATGCATTAAGTAGGTATTGCACCGTGACTAGACAGAGTTGTTATCTATCCTTGACATTTCAATTAAATATTATAAGAAGACGATAAAAATAAAAGTGCAGTCAGGATCGATATAATACCATCCTTGTAGGGTCACAATTTAACCATGAGCCAAAAAAGTTTCATTAGTTCTGTTGAAGTTGCTTCAACAGTTGTCATATTTGTATTTGTCCAGTATTGTTAGAGCATTTATATGAGAATTAACGCAAAACTAACATTATTAACCGACTTCAAAAAAAGGAGGAGGTTATATATTCCGCGGGTTTTTTTTTTTTTAACCGACTTCAAAAAAAGGAGGAGGTTATGTATACCGCGGGTTTTTTTTTTTTTTTTTTTTTCATGTATGTACACCGATTACTCCGAGATTTGTGGGCCGATTTCGTGGTTGTTTTTTTATTTGGTAGAGAAAGTCCGCGCGGTGGTCCCATATAAATTTTATTGACTTAGGTTGAGTAGTTTTTTAACAAGCTTCAATAAATACATTTATTTTAGCTTCGCCTATCTAGATGATCTGCTCATTGGTTCGTTTTTCTGAGAATTCTTGGCCGATATGCGTGTTTTTTTTTTCACGATAGTGATTGGACGTTTGGAAGAACATGAGCGAGACCTTTGCCCAGCAGTGGGATAGCAATGGTTAATAAAAAAATATTCTCAAATTGGTTATATAAACATTTATGAATCAACCCTCGCAATTTTCAACTAAAAAGTATGAAATAAAAACTTTTTAACAAAAAAATTAAACCGACTACAAAAACCTTAACTAAAAAGTAAAAAATAATCATTGTATGTATTTTAAAATCTTAACATAACCCAACATTTTGAAGGCGGCGCGTGATTTTCATGTACAGTCGCCTGCATGACAGTGGTAACACGTCAGTTCGAAAACCGCCCTTACTGCATACGAAATAAAGATGCTGCTAATGTCAAAGTGTTACCACCGACTTGCGGTCGACCGTACGTTCACATAAACTGTTTTTACTATAGATATTGCGCTCGACTGTACTTTACATGACGCAAAGGGTCAATCACGCGCCGTCTTCAAAATGTTGGGTTATGTTAAGATTTTAAAATACATACAATGATTATTTTTTACTTTTTAGTTAAGGTTTTTGAAGTCGGTTTTATTTTTTTGTTAAAAAGTTTTTTTAATAGTGACATATTAACAGATTAGTCAACACGAACGTGCGACAGCGCAGCGTATGATGTTAGTAAATAATGTGTCAATGTGTTACAATGAAGACTAATTAGGTTTCATTGTTTCTAGTACGGTATTCAGTTTTTTTTTTTATGTAAATAATCTTGTTTAACACGTATACTTTAATATGGAAAAACACGATATCGCATGTCGTTTACAAATTGCAGAAATTAATTATTATACTTTGAATGAAACAAGCAAATCATTTGTCATTGGAAATACTGAGAATACCTACCTGCTACCGAATCGCGTAACCAAATCCACGATTTGACCTACTAGAGATAGGAATTTGACATAAGCTCCATACAAAATATGTCAAATTTCTATCTCTAGTAGGGCAAATCGTGGATAGATTGGATATTAATTTTGGCTGTAACTCACTCGTGATCGCAATCATCTGGATTTCTATGTTCATTGCTCCGTGTGTTTTGACAATCCGTCTTATCGGCAACTACGTTCACGCAATGAATAGTGCTGTAATTTCAAAATGAAAGCTAATGTCAAAGTGAATGCATTACACAATTGCCCCACTGATTTCTTAAACTTAAGAAATTTCATCCCGTGCAATTTTTGAAGTGAAACTTTTATAGAGACGGGGGGTATTAAGATTTTTCTATCACGAAAAAGCGTTACGACCGCGTAAATAAAGACAAAACGTCCAGAGGCCCTAAGTAGCATCCGAACCTGTGACACTAATTTTATAAGTCTAACACTGTCACCGATATGCTACCGTCACTTATAATTTAGATATCGAATTTAACTTACACTTACGTCTTTTGGTGACATAAGAACTTTTCTTTTTTTACAATTTATATCTTTAGATATCGCTTCAATTGCGTAAATGTGTTAAAATATTAACCAACTAGAAAAAATAATTGATAAGTTTAAATGTTGGTGTTATTTACCAAATTACGTTTTCCAGCATAATTATACATTAATAATCTTGTGGGTAAGGATTTGTTAAATTTAACTAATAAATAGTCAAATTAAACATACCTATAAAAACTAAAGCAAATAAACTGGAAAACTAAATTTTTGGTAAATAATTGTCGACGAATTAGAATTCTAAATTTACGCCACCTATACAATTTTTTAGACAACAGCAGCGCATGAGTTTTTATACCTTGCTAGTCAGACAAATCATTAGCCTCGGTAGCATATGTACTAGCGACATCTATGTTTTTGGTATGAAAAATGCTCAAACGTCGTTTGACATTTTGACCACTACGTGAATTTGTCGGTATTGTATTTTAATTAATTAATTAATAATAATTAATAACATAAATTAATAACAAGTTTTTTGTTTGATGTAATAAAATATGTTTAAATAAAAAATGCATTCATTAAAATGTACCTACCTAACCTAACCAAATCATAATTTGCAGTAAACCTGCGAAAAAAAAACTAAATGTGTGCTGGGACACATAGTAGAAGTGAAACTTCAACGGACAAGTGGAAACAAATCGCAACGGACAAGTGGCAAAACAAATCGCAAGAAAATTTTAACTTGAAGTTGTACAGGCAGATTGTTAATTATTTTATTATTATTATTTATTTTCAAAGTAACAATGACTCAATGTGTTAGTAACAATATTACTTAATAACTATGTTAGTATTCCTATTATATAAGCTTAACTAAGATACACAAATTAATTCTTACACAAAAACATAACATACCTACACAACATTTTAAACACATAGACTTAAATTAATGTACTTGTCTAATTTGAAAACCTGTCCGTAAAACTTCAAGTTAAAATTTTGTTCCGATTCAACCATAAACGTTTCACTTTCGTACCATAAAAATAACAATTTAATGAAAACCATTATTCCGAACCATATTCCTAATTAAAACTGCAAAACTGGGCTCAAGACACGCAATGGTATACCATAATAAAAAAACTTTACGTATGACGAACCGATGACGTTAATTTCATAAAGATGAGCACTTGATTGTTGGTTGTATCATATATAATTGAATTGCATGCGTTCAAGTTCAGCGAACTGCACTTTCAATTTTATTGTCATTTGTAATTGCATGTGGCAGTAAGGAATGCTATTGTTATAATAAAACAAAGTTTAACCGGATTAAATCGCGTATATTATTTAAATTGGTTTTCCTGACGTTTCGAAAGCTTTGCAGCATTTTGTGGTCACAGGTAGACTAAGATGACAAGCGTCTTTACAGATATTTCTAAAAAAATATTTTAATCTACCGTACAATATTATTAATTAAAATCGTTTCGAAAAACAATAGGAAAACCAATTTAAATAATATACGCGATTTAATCCGGTTAAACTTTGTTTTATTATTATAATGTGTAGTGATCGCGAAAACCTAAGAAATTATTAATGCTATTATTATTAGTTTGTTTGGCCACCTTCTTATGCAGCATGACTACCTCTTTATACAACACTAGCTTTTACCAGCGGCTCCGCTCACGTTAAATTCTGTTAACCCACGTGACGGATCCTGTTAATTCAGTCCAGTCCAGTTCCATCCATCCATCCTTTCATTTAGAACGTCCAGTCTAGTCCAGACCAGTCCACCGTTTCATTCATCGATTACTATCCGCTCGTGCAAATGCGTAGAAGCTGTATCTGTAGGGTGAGGACGCACCCCACGAATTTCTTTTTTTTTAGTTTCTTTCTTTCTCAAAACCCATACCATCAGCTTTCAAACAAAAAAAGTTTCATCAAAACCGTCCAGTAGTTTTAGCGTGATGGTCGAACAAACAAACAAACAGACATTTACAATTTTATAATAGTTATGAAAATGAAATGAATGAAAATGAATGAAAATGAAAATCCTTTTATTTGCATGAAATGTGGTACAAGTAAAGGTGTTACAATAAAATTTCAGTTCTACACATTTCACCATTTTCGGTGTACAAATATTAAACAATGTTAACATGCTGAACAGTCTAAATAATATTCGTCAGGACCCTTAAAAATTAGTTAAACTATCTAGACGTTAAGAAGATAAGATGACTATCTTGTTATACATCATGACCATCTTGTTATACATCATGACCATCTTGTTATTATATATACATCATGACCATCTTGTTATACAGCATGACTACCTTGTTATACAGCATGACTGGGTGAACTAGGGACATATTCAACAATATGGTAGAATGTACATACACACAATGAAAAAAAAATGAAAAAAAACCACGATAAATCACGCGTACAGGAATAAATGCTCGCGCAAACTCAGTCTAGGGGTTTTCTGGCTAATAAACATAGCGGAGAGGGTCAAAAAAGCGACCGATAGACACAGCTGTGCTAGGTTTTTTTTTGTCTTTTCTGTGACCTGCCGATTGAGTGGAAATTCGAACTATTGATCAACTTTCTTAACAACACTTTAAACAGGATATTTATGTGAAACTGAAGCTTACACGATCTATTTACACTAGAGAACCTATCTAGTACCTTGCCAGACCTTGCATGCTTTAAGAGTCTTGAGTAAGTCCCACCATGTGAGGAATAGTAATTAGGATTAGAACTACTAGATTAAGGAGCAATCAATCAGTGCTGGCAATCAAAGGATGTGCATTCTGCATCTATTAAACATCCACATTAGGGCATTGCCGACAGAAGGATCCGTTTGGGTTGAGCAGCATTTGGCAAACTTCGCTGAGTCTTCTCGTCACCTATACCGCAAAGTTTGAAGACAAAGGTCTTCAACCAGTGCGTCCTGCCTGTCAACACTTACGGTGCCGAGACGTCGACACTGACAGTTGGGCTAGTCCACAAGTGCAAAGTCGCTCAGCGAGCTATGGAGCGAGCTATGCTTGGAGTTTCTTTGAAGGATAAAATCCATAACGAGATTATCCGGAAAAGAACCGGAGTGACCGACATAGCTTGTAGGATCAGTAAGCTGAAGTGGCAGTGGGCTGGCCATGTCTGTTGAAGGACCGATGGCCGCTGGAGCAGACGAGTCCTTGAGTGGAGACCGCGAATCGGCAAACGCAGTGTAGGGCGCCCCGCGCCAGGTGGACCGACGACCTGAAGAACGTGGCTGGGACTGGACGCGAAAGGCAGAGAACCGAGTGTTGTGGCGCAACTTGGGAGAGGCCTATGTCCAGCAGTGGACTGCGATAGGCTGAGTTGATGATGATGATTAGGGCATTATATATTTTTCATATGGTAAATAAAACGTAAGTTTATTTAATGCGCATTTTTCAGGATAAATAACTGCAAAAGAGAAAACTTTAATTAATTAAACAGTCTACAATTAAATGTCTGCATTAATTAAGAAAAAAATTATTAGTAGCAATTTAGTACGAAAATATAATTTATCAAACATTTTGTACAATAAAACCGTAAAAAATTGATGACAAAGTTAATCATATGCCGATCGATTACCGTAATTATTAGCTACCCGTCTCTGCGTGCTATAGCGATTCTTTCGCAATTTATTATTCTTATAAAAAAATTGTAAAATAATCGTAAAATTCTGTTACCTACATTACACAGCATTACTCTTTTTTTTATTAGAGGCATTAATCATTTAGTTATTGTTCTGAGCTATGAATACTAATTTGATTTCAATTAAAGTAATTTTTTCGGACAACTGTATATTAAAATAAAATTGCAATTACGAATTAATTTAATTATTTTTTTTGTGCGGGCGAAATACAGGCGATTTTTTTTTATTGCTAATGGTCCTCAAAATAAATTCTTGAATGATTTGTTTGTCACATTTCGTTTTAATCCTCACAATAGCTTGGATACGCGATACAGAAAAGATGGCCGCGGATAGGTGTGGTGTCACGGCTCACTATGCGATATTCGATATTTTGAATGTACCACCGTAAACTGCCTCGTTGGTCTAGTGGTCGCAAGCGCGACTGCTGAGCATGGGGTCCTGGGTTCGATTCCCGGGTCGGGCAAAGTGTTATTGGGTTTTTTCATTAGGAAATTCTCAGTAGCAGCCCGGAGTCTGGATTTGTGCCCGGTCAATGGCAATAGGCTCGCCCCCTATTACATGGGACTATAACATAACTGGCGAAATGTGGGTGTACTACACACTTCTGCCTACCCCTTCGGGGAAATACAGGCGTGATGTTATGTTATGTTATGTTATATGTTATGTTATGTTGAATGTACCAACCGCCGATATTGCATTCCGCGGATGACGGGGCGACCGGCCGCAAATTATTGAAACCTGGTTGACGACCCCTCACATTGCGGGCATTCCAATCAACTTAACTAATGCTAGATAACTATAGAGCTTTGTCTGAGGCACAGACATAGTAAAAAATATAGACTAAGCGCTGCGAACAACCATAGTGAAGCCAACAAAAACCGTGCTCCTTCATGTACAACCAGTGCTCACGTATACACCATGCACCTGAAGGATATTTGTTTTCGCGATGCTTACTGGACGATGCCGCGACATGTGAACTGAGAGGGGTGAGCACGGTTTAAGGTGCATGTGTGTGCGTGAGCACTGGTTGTATGTACATGAAGGAGCACGGTTTTTGTTGGCTTCACTATGGTTGTTTGCAGCACTTAGTCTATAATTTTTACTATGTGGTCTGAAGCGACATTTCAATACAAAATAGCCGCGTACCCGCCTAGCGCACAGGCTCGCGCGGCAGCCTCGGTGTATGGATCGCGAGCGATGGCTCCCGAGGCAGCCTCGGTAGTTTTGTCCAATTTACACGAGGCCGCCTCGCGAGGCAGGCTGAGCCATCATAAGTCCGCGAGTATTCGAAATGGACAGTCGTGTATTTTCAGCTGCAGCTATTTTCCTAGCTGCTTATTTCCTAGGTCCCAAAGCGCTTTGTACTTGCTGTAAAGTTTTATTAAACGAATGGACTCCTCCTGACTATCGCCCATGATATCAATATTATAGATAGAGACCAAAGACATTAAATATTTACTAAATCTCTTTGATAGAGACAAACTTGAAGTAACTTCGCGCGCGAGCCAAAACAACCGTTCCCACCTAACGCACAGCGCTCACTGAGGCACCTTTGAGCGCGTCAAGTTTACCGACAACCTGGCTCGGGGCTGAGCCGCGCTCAGCCGAGCAAACGCGCGCCCGAGGCAGCCCGAGGTACGTCCACACCAGCCGAGGCATTTGGCTCGCGAGGCTGCCGCGCGAGCCTAATTGCTAGGTCGGTAGTGTCGGTACGCGGCTATTAACGTACCTACTCCCTAGAAGCGTTGATAATGAAACATGGCTGTTTGTGGATCGGTTCTGGACAACAGCTAAGTTTCACCCTGTTTCACTCAAGTTGATGTCGCTCAATACGCAGGTTACGTCAACATACTTTTTCAAAAGTAGATGTTACGTAACCCCAAAAAAATTGGCTCCTTGATCAGTAACCTGCCATCTCATTGTCTAGACAGCAGACATAAAAATGGAGTCACTAGTCAAAGTGTTAATTTTAACAACAGCCGAATCTTTGTGTTCATTTTAAAAAGCTGGCCCCTACAAGTATAAAATTATCGACGTCGCTTGCCAAAATGTAGGGAACAGCTGTTTTTTTTAAGATTTCAGGGTTGGTCCCATAGTAAAAGTTGATCGATAGCACTCCCTGAATGTGCTCTTCAAATATGCCCACGCATTTCTGATACACGTATCTGCGCAAGGCACAAGTACAAAAGATTAACATAGCATAGCAGCACAACAAAATGTATTTAATATCTTTATTTTACCTATGTACCACAATATAAAATAAATTTAATTGAATTGAATTAATACCTATGAGAATTTGCATAGTAAGTTAGTGGATAAAGTAGCTTTTATTTATTAGTATTTGTATCATCGGATATTCTACGTACCACTAGAAATAGAATCGACAACTCGTAGTTTCATGAATAATCGTAATTCTGAATCTATTACTAAGATAATCAATATTCCGAACGAGCGTGTCGCCTTTCAATCTAACTTTAAATTTATTTGATGTGTACGTTTCTGTTTTAAGTATTTTTACTGGAATGTTTTTTATATAGGAGTCTGGTAGATATTTATTTTGTATGTATCTTAATCATTAATTAAAAGAATTATATTCTTGATAAACCTTATTCATATGTCATAAGACAAAATTCAAATTCAGTCTGGATTTGTGCCCGGTCAATGGCAATAGGCTCGCCCCCTATTACATGGGACTATAACATAACTGGCGAAATGTGGGTGTACTACACACTTCTGCCTACCCCTTCGGGGAAATACAGGCGTGATGTTATGTTATGTTATTAGACAAAATGCAATAAACGTGCACACAATCTAGTTACATATTGTATATTGGCAGTTCATGGTAGCGTTGCTTGCAAAAGCCATTGAACAACTATGTCATACGTCGGATTCAGTACATTCCACATAAATACCCATTTCTTCCGTGTACACATCAAAAAAGTATTGATTTGTCAAATTTAAAACAGCTGGCTCATGTAGTGTAATTCGCATTGGACTGAGATCAAATTCTCGTAATTTAAAATGTTGAAAATATGTACCTACCTAGTCGATCAATTTTTATGTCCGATATGACACAAAACGACATCAAACATGAACAAGATTGAGATTAGATTGGAACTATACAGGGTTATTTATTTGTAATTCATCAATTTGAACTACTGTTATTACGACACAAACTTTAAATTAGAAAAAAACAACTGTTCCATATATTTTGGTCAAGTAGACGAAACATTTTCTATCGGACAGATGTTTTTTTTGCTAATTCAAAGTTGGTGACATTATACAGGATACCTTTTTAATGAGTGAGGATAATTTGCATAGCGGTTCAGTATCTATTCTTTATCGCAAACACATTACTAATATTCACATTAAAACAAAATAAAATGTCGACTTTGTATAGGACACTCAGAATATTTTGTAGCGTATGCCATACAAAGCCATATTTTCATTTTGTTTTAAAGTAAATTTTAACAATGTGTTTGCGATAAGGTACATATACTGAACCGCTATGCAAATTATGCGCACTCAATAAAAAATCATTCTGTAGAAGTTGTTCAAATTGATGAGTACAGAATCATCCCTTAAATGATTGTTAATGAGTTACACAAACCATATAATAATAAAACAAAGTTTAACCGGATTAAATCGCGTATATTATTTAAATTGGTTTTCCTGACGTTTCGAAACAAACCATATATTTTGAAAAAAAAAACCGGTACGAGAATTGACCTGCAGTTTAACGCCATAGACGCCATAGATGTCACGCAGGTCACGAAACCCATGATCATACCTACTGAATATTAGGATTATATAACATTGCTACGCTATTCTGTTCATGGATCGTCATCTGGTTAAATGGGATTTGGAATAGCTGTTAATAATTTCAATATTCAGTTCAAAATGCCATCACGATTCCTCGTGTCACTCCGGTAGGAATCTAATTTTATTCAACCAATCGATATCATATTTGAGTTGCATGCACTATCATTTACGAGGAAATTGGTGCGCAAAAATATGTCTGAGAAAAACCCGTTTAAATTGTTACACTGAATGAAAACGAAAAAATATTCTGCAAAAACTCTATCCGAAAAGACCAAAACCTAAGCTTCGTTTTCCTATACACCTAACTCGCAAAAATCCAGTAATTCCAGTTTATCTTCATCAAATTTGTATCTTCATCAAACTTCTATATACTCTGTTTGACGTAGGATGAGTCCTGGGAAAGTTAATAGTTTTGTCAGTCATGATGCAATCGAAACAATACAAAGATAAATACCAAGCACTATCAATAGACGCAAGTTTTACTCTCATACCATATCGATGGCTCCTTCTGAATTTTGGTGTTTCTTAATTTATAAGCATAGAATAAAAAATAAAAAACGTTAAAATTATGCTACAGAATATACATAGGATATAGCCATCGATACGTCGCAAGATGAAGTTCTATGTTTTAGTCGTTGATTCCGACGTGATCCTTCGTCTTCCCCAGGCAGAAGCTGATATCCATGAAGGATTTACCCACGTAAAAGCAAGGTAATGTTCTATAGAAAAATCCCAGAATACATCCTAGATGTAACAGAGTATAGTTTGTAAATATAGGATTTATACGGTACTGCGTGGCGTTTCGTAAGTGGAGCATTGACCTAATAAATTGGCTACTACACCGATCGCTCGGGGCGACTTGTCAAAACGCCAATACACGAAGAAGTTTTCGTTTACACAAAATTAAAGGAAGGATGTGGGAACTTGGTTTGATCAAATCAAAGAACGCTTTGAAAATCAACCGCCTTTTATAAGAGTAAACCGAATTTATTATATCCACTATCCAGTTGTGATGTTTCGAGAAGAAATTAAACTTAGTTGGCGCCTTTGGTATAAGGAAGTTCGCATTTCTCGTGAGAAATGGTTTAGATTTCGATCCCCTCATTCACAAGTGTGTTATAGAAATTGTTTAGCTTAAATATTTTGATATTGATACTAGGTGGATTCTAGTATGTTACCAGATGATGTCCATGACATTACTAATTATAACAATAGATACCTAGGTTTATGGTTCATAAGGTGCTCCCTATGATCAAGTACAGAGCTCCAAATACTCCATCAGTGAGGTAATATGTACTACGTACTAGAGTCACAGACATAATAGAGTAGACATTACGAACAAAAAATATCGCGCAACTTGCTGGCCGCGGAGCACGCGCGGCGCGAGCGTGGCTAAGTGACTGAGAGTGCAGGAGCTCTAAAACGTGCTACAAATATTCGATTCGAGGTGTCTTGTGTACTCCAATCTTCTTCTTCATGTCGATGGTGTTATTAATCTTAAATTAAACTTAGCAAGCCCAAAACTTTGCCACTTCAACGGCGTTGTCAATGGCAGTCCAAAAGTCAACCGGGCACTGTACAGGTACTATGCGCGTTAATTACAACTTTTGACGTAGCCTTACAAATTATAAAAATATTTTTTTACTACAAAAGTCACCGTATCGAGGACTACATAGAATATTCTCCGCCTTCAGTACCTATACAAAGTTCTTCATATGCTCAAACACTATAGTTCTTGGGCGGTGTTTACTAGTTCAGAACAGATGGGTTCCTCCCAAGAGGACACCTTTCGTCGCAATACAGAATTTATCAATACAGTACGCGCTTCTGTTAGTAAATCAAATACTTTTGACTTTTGTACGAAGTAATGTTTTTTTATGATCGCACTGAGTGAATTTTTAGGTCTAAATGAATAATTACAGAATATCGTATTTCATAGCGAAAAATACAACTTATCCTGGAATTTATAGCATCTGCAGGTAAACGGCTAAATAGAGTCAATTTGGAAATTATAATTGCGACTTAATGCTCAGTAGATTTCGTAAAAACGTCATTGAGGTAATATGTACTACGTACTAGAGAAGACACCTCGAACAAAATGTTTGTAGCACGTTTTAGAGCTCCTGCACTCTCACTCGCTTAGCCACGCTCGCCGCGCGTGTGCTCCGCGGCCAGCAAGTTGCGCGATATTTTTTGTTCGTAATGTCTACTCTAAGTGAAAAACGTTCATAAATTAGAAGATCTTAATATGGTAAGTACAGTAAACGATCTTGAAAAGAAGCGAACAGAAGGCCAGTTTTCGTAATTAAAAACGTTTTAAATATATTTACAAACTAATCTCAATGCTTTAAATCTCAATCTCCTGACAGTAGATGTATCTGATCGCCATTTATTGGTGATATTAATGACCTAAGTGTCACAAATAAACGGCAAACAGGAACATCTACTATCAGGAGATAGAGATTTAAAGCATTGAGATTAGAAGTTTTTAAACTTTCGCGAATTTCACTCATATTGAACTATGTTTACGGGACTTGTCGCGCAAATCAAAATCAAAACATGACAAACATTTTGACTAACCTCGACGTTTCGGCCAAGTTGCATTGGCCGTGGTCACGAGCAGACCGCAGAGAAAATAATCACTACGAGCATCGCCATCGTCTTGAGCGGCGGGTGTTTTCTCGAACTACCCGCGGTTGGTTGCATTGCGATTATGCGATATTATGAGATTTAGCGTTTTGATCAAAATAAAATTACTTCGCTTAGTATTCCCACGTTACCTTATAATCATATTCATACCTTAATGGATAGATGTTAAATAAGGTGAATACATACAGAATATTGTAGTGTAGAGATGACCATATCGATGAAATTACTGATAACATACCTGAAACAAAAAACATTTCATTAGTATTAGCAATTTACCAATTTGCAAACAAAAATGTGGCCAAATGGCCTCTCCCAAGTTGTGGCGCAACTTGGGAGAGGCCTATGTCCAGCAGTGGACTGCAATAGGCTGAGTTGAAACAACATAGGATGATTCTCACATAATTCATTAGATGGACACACAAAGTAGCATCTCCATATCATTCTGAAAAGTATTGATAACTTTCATTCGTAAATTGAAGACAGAAGTACAAATTAAATTAAATCCTTTCTTGTATTGTCTCTGTCTGACAGTTTAGAACACCCATCGTTCACTAAGGATAACACGTAAAAAGGTAGAGCTCATACATTGTTTACGAGCTACGACCCTGTACACCCAATTAACCAGCTCACCCTGAGAGAAAGAGATGGAACGATCTTGACACCAGACCAGACAAGGATGGCTAATTAAAAACAGCACCGACCGTGATCGATGGACGTATTAACTGGTGGTGTCAGTCTCTTTGCAATTTAATAAACGTTTCAGAAGATTGTTGGAATCGTTATACCGAGAACCGTACAATTCGGCATTTCGACAAGGAAATGACAAAAGATTATTTATTTAACAATTAAGGAATAATTTATTCAGAACGCGTCACGGTCATTTTCCTCTGTGAAATGATCGGAACTCCAAACAGTAGCGCTTAATGAATCGGCACTCATTCATTCTACTTATTAATACATTGTCTTGTGGTTCATAATTTCATAAAGCGTCATCACACAGAAGGCAGAGCGTTTGTAAAGTTATAATTACTTCTTATAAGCGACCATCAAGATCAATGAAATCTTAATTCATGTTCTTCAATCAGAAAACTGTAATTTGGCCCGGTTGCAATATTTTTTTCTCGAGAAGATGCCGTTAGGCAATGGCACAGAATATCTAATAGTACTAACGTAATGGGCTCTGATTCTGAACCTTCAGTTTTATTAGTTTGGATAGGGCCCGCATATAGCTACGGGAAACCCAAAAAACTGGTCATCTGCCTTCATCGCATTATGTTGTCTATTTACATGCAAATAAATACAGCTTTTAATTCGGGAATCATGAAAAAAGTTCATGTAACACAAACAACTCTTACTCCTAAAAACTGTTTCCAGATCGATCTTGCGCTGTGATGTAGCGCACAGTCAACCAAATTTCTAGCTCAAATTTAAATGAAGGTGAAAGTATATCATGTTCAGTCGTAAATTCAAAATCTATACATTTATGTACTTGTGATTTATGTAAGTCGTAAACTAGTCCATGAATAAACAATTGTTGTTTATGGTCTCGTGCGCGTTATTACAAAATTATTAAGGAAATATGTCTACGTTTCCTTCATGATATCAAGCGATTGCTACTTGATACTTCCGCACCTTAGAGTTTTTACACCCGATACGCTATTATTGTATCGTTAAAAGCCCTTTCTTTATTCAGAAACTGGTGTAGATAAATGGAGTATATGGACGTTTCTTTGATACCGACAAAATTATCAACTACAGTCCAAGTGTGAACCTGGACTTATAAACGTTCAAGTGTGACCTTGAATTTTTAAACATTGCACCGAATATTTGCTGTGTGGAATCTAGGAGAAAATGGGTCGAACGGACAAATTTTAAGCGTGACGTAGAACGATGGAAACATTTGTGGCCAAAAGGGGATAAGCAGAATCTTGATACAACTGCAGCCTGCAACAGCCAACAATCCGTTTCTCTAGATTGATGGCCTGGCCATGGCAGTATTCTATTCTATTAAGGGAGTTGCTGTGTAAAGGATATTTGTGGCCTGGGATGCTATTTGAATATCTACACCACATAACAAAGATGCAGCCTAATCAAGCATTGCAGTAAGACGTTGGATGAGTCTACATTGCATCGATAGCTATTAGCTAACGTGACAGACGACCGGATTTATCGCCATATATTGGACGGAGCGCATTAACTCGAGCTGGACACTGAAACTGGATTAAGTGCGCATCACAGAAGGTTTAATGTGGTAGGACAGACTGGGAACAGAAGACCACCCTGGCACAGTAACGACTTTTCAACTTATTGTTTCAATTATTTACTTAATGTACACACACACAGAGCAACTATATTTTTATTTATTTTTTGATTTTTTATACATAGGAATGAAGAGTAACAAAAGCTGTGCTTATTTCTGCTGCTGCTTATTTTAATTTTAATTTGGATAATGGTCCGTGTCTCCAACTCCACCCAAAAGGTAAATTTCTTAGTCAAGTAAACAGTTAAGCAACTTCTCTCGCGCCAGTGCCCCAGAATTTTTCATGACATAAAATTTTCCCAAGTGTTGTTTTATGGCTCAATTGCCATTTGTGCCAGGTGCTTTTTTGTTCCTAAAATGGCCTTGCGTTTGACTGCTGGTACTGCTACCTCACCTGATGTAAGCGATCATGTGGTCGACGATAGTGCACGCTTGCCCAGCAAAAACCTATTCACTCGTGCTTTGAAGACCACCAGATTATAACTACCTATCGGGAAACTCAGACTGGTAAAGAATTCCACTCCTTCGTGGTCGCATATTCCCATGCTCATTTCATTGATTGAAAGATCAGGCTTGTTTGTGTATAGGCTTCTTTTTTTCTTTAAGCCTATCAGTAGATTATTTTTTAACTAAGGTTCCATTCGAAAATACGAGAATCGCATTTCGACGCTACATTTATATCGATCGCCAGCTCCAATGATCACCTATTCAGAACGAACTAATTTGTAAAGCGATACCATATTGTTGCTTTCCCTAATTCAATTAGATTCTATCGTTTTGTTTTCGTATTTTATGCGATAATTTTTCTTCTGATATGTGTTGGGGGTCCTAAATTCAAAATAAATTCTTACCTGTTAATCGATTCTGTTGAAACTTGGCACACATAAATGTAGGCAGTTCTAGACACTACAACATAATGGAGAGCTGGAGTTAGATTTAAGCCACAAAAAAATTAAAAATTAAACTTTTTAACAAAAAATTGAACCGACGAAAACAGAAACTGAAAAGCGAAAAATAAAATAAAGGTTTTAGTCTTTTCCTAACTAAACTAATGTAAATAACTAATTATGAGTCGGCGCCAAACAAACAATCAACAAAGATCATTAAATAACTGTAAATAAATAATAAAAACAACGTAACATCAAATACAACGTGAAATTTTCAACGATAAACAATAACTTTCCAAAAATGCGTTCTCCGCTCGACCATTTGCAACTTGCACGCACTTTGCTTGTTTGTTTGGCGCCGACTCATAATTAGTTATTTACATTATTTTAGTTAGGAAAAGACTAAAACCTTTATTTTATTTTTCGCTTTTCAGTTTCTGTTTTCGTCGGTTCAATTATTTGTTAAAAAGTTTTGAATCTCTTTATTTAAAGGGCTTTGAATTTATGTGACCGCCTATGTAAATTATACTCGGGAGCAAGTGATCTGGGTCACCAACATAAACCTTGATATCTAGATCATCAAGAACTTTAGTATCAGTTGTGCAGTTTTCCTCACAATGTTTTCCTTCACCATTAAAACAATGACAAGAATCAAATTCTGATAACACGACATGTTTCTCCGAAATTTTACAATGGAATATTAACTTGATGAGCCAACTAAGTTCCTAGAACGGCACCAGGTGAGTTAGATCCAGCACACACCGGGGACGGCAGGGTAGAGCATTTTGGGGTGCTGGCCAGAAAACCTCCACGTGTGCCTGACGGCTGCTTGTCCTTCTGGACACGTCTGGAGGGATCGGCAGTTGTTTGGCCGGTGCATCCTGGGCACGGGCAATAAAATCCTGCCGAGGGATTAACCTTCGGGGGATTTTATTGCCTGTGGCGAATATTCTGGCACGGGAGGGGCCCGTTCTGGGCCAGTAGGGAGTTGCTCCACGTGTCCCTCTGATATCAGCAGAGGGCACAGTGGAGGAGCAAGGGCGGGCCCGGTGTGCACTCACCCTGCCACTGGGCAGGCAGCGGGGGGACTGTCTTTCCCTGCCCCCGTCGATCTCGTAACCCCAGGAGTGCCCGCTGAGTAGTGTTCTCGCGCCTCTTGGGACCGAGGGTCTTGGCTTCACCGCCCGGACCGCGAGGAAGAAAACCTCTATAAAAAATTACGGGAGGTAGGGCCTGCGAGCAGCAGACTCGGGGTAGTCTGCTGCCCGACCAGCAGCTGGCGTAGCTGGCACAGCCGGCGTAGTTGGCGCAGCTGGTAAAGGCCCATGAGGTGAAGTGGCGTGCAGTGTTCCGTGTGCGCTACCTAGGAGGGTGCGGCCGACGTTAGGCCGCACGGGGAGAAGGGGCTCGCCTGCTTGTGGCGGGCCAGGACCTGTCGGGGGTGGTTGTGTGAATACTCACGGGTTCCCACGCCCCCGGCTAAGGTAGTTGAAGGAACACCGTGGTGGTTTTAGTCGGTAAGAGTCCGACACTGGCTCCGCCTACCCCGGGCGGAGTGCGTCCATGAGGATTTCCCCACGGCAAAAAAAAAAAAAAAAAAAAAAAGGGTAGAGCATTTTAAACCAACGTAAATTCATACGTATCTAGTGGTAACAAGATACAGATTCAAGATGCCAATGTTTAGAAATTGACCTCAAGGCATCAAAGGGAATTTCTAGATTTTCGCTAGAGGATGCGACGGCATGCGACGGGACACAACGGGAGGTAACGGCACGTTGCAACGGCACAAAATCTAGCGTTTCAAATCTGAAAATACCCTCCCCTGCCGTCTCTGGTGTGCGCTGGTCCTCGGCATGCCGCAGGATGTCTCAATAGCTCGGCAGCTATGCATACAGCTCAGTGGTAGCATGCCACGGTATCTAATAGGCCGCTGACATTATCAGTGTGCGCTGGCCGCAGGCAAAGTCCCCAGCCCTGCCGTCCCTGGTGTGCGCTGGTCCTCGGCATGCCACGGGATGTCTCGGCAGCTCGGCAGCTATGCATGCAGCTCGGCTGTAGCATGCCACGGTATCTTCTAGGCGGCTGACATTATCAGTGTGCGCCTGCCGGTAGCAAAATCCCCTGCCCTGCCGTCCGTGGTGTGCGCTGGCCTTTTGGTGTACTTCTGATCTCCGTCTTTCTCCGAAATAGGTTGGTTACTTACAGAACATAAGTGTAGGTACGGTCGACCGCACGTCGGTGGTAACACTTTGACATTAGCAGCATATTTATTTCGTAAGCAGTAAGGGCGATTTTCGAATTGAAGTGTTACCACTGTCATGCAGTCGACTGTACGTTCGAAATTGTACACAGAAGTAGCAATATTTCATTCAGTAAAATGCTAACAAATGAACTTTACACTGATAAAATTAATAAGGTAAAGGAAGATTTTTTCGTGATATGATATTTTTTTAAACGTCTATCGCGGCGTTTCCTGATTCCTAATTGGTATGAAATCGCATACACGCATGCGGTAAAGTGTGAGCGAGATAGCCTACACGCGCTTTCACATCAATTTCGTGTAGGCAACACCGATGGCCGTTTAAAAAATATCACAACGTTACTTAATCACGAAATAATCTCCCTTTGCCTTACACCAAAATATTTCGGGGAAATTATTTTAATTAATACATCTTTTCACCGAAATTCATTCACAAGTAAAGATTTTAACCCTCATTCAACAGCATTGATAAAACAGATATATAGATATTTAGCAGATTCAGCTCGACTTTGATTTATCTTGATGTTATTTATTTATAGTTATATATGTAGGTATGTATAATATATATATTTTATTATATGTAATTATAAGTCCGTAGTACGAAACATATTTTACTACTTTACTGGTGCTACTGGTACTAGTACTGGTACTTTAAGGTAGATCCTTATTCTTTGTCTCTGCATTACCCTAAGGTTGTCTGGTAGAGAACGTCTATGGCGTTAAGACCGCCTTTGTACCCTGTTGTGCATAAATAATTAAATAAATAAATAAATAAAACATCCACATATGCTTTTTACTTTTGGATTTTTCATAAAAAAGTTCAGCCCGTATAATAAACTCGTTACGATCAAATGTTCCATGGCTCTAATAAATAAACAATAATTATAGAGTTCACATAGATGACGACCATACTATTGACCACTTGGCAGAATTGATGGTTGGTTTGTTGAAAATACATCGAATTTCGTCCGACACAAGGACACAAGAGAACTAAACGCATCGCTAAATAAATTGTATGGCACAATTTTTGCTCCAATTGTGCGAATTGAGAATATCGTCGAGTTCCACTTAAGACTGCCTGTTCCATTAAAACAAAAGGTCAAAAAGAATTATACAAAATCATACTAGAAACAACAGTAAATAACACGAAAAAGAAACAAAATACCGATGCGGGCGCACGCTCATTCATAGTGGAAAGGTCATGATAAAAAGTTTTTTAATTCCCGCATGCGGCGACGGAACAAAAACAGAAAACAATAAACAAAAAAAACACTGCAATGTTCTCTTTCCAACGTGACATTGGTGCTGATTCTGTTGTCTACAAACTAAAAGTCGCACATGTCTCTTTCCAACAAAGAACCTTAGAAAAGGATAAAGATATTTAGTCCACTTTAGACTTAAGACGTAAATTTCATCGTCATTGCCATATTTCGCGTCTGTTATCCCGTAAATTACAAAGGCATGGACTAATTTGACTTAATTAAAGTTTGTCAGAAACAGATTCTGAAAGTGTGATTAAAATTATAGTTATATAATTATAATTATTAGTTTATTGCGATGTGCAAGAGAATCAGCACCATATCAAACCTTTTACTGGATAAACCGTCTTTAGTCTTCGGAACACAAACCACAAAGGAAACTGTAACGGAAAAGATAATTAATTCTGTGTGCATTTCTGCGACGACATATCTAGAAAACAGCTTTTATGTACACCGACCGCTTTGTTTCTTTTTTAATATCGAGGGGAGCCTCTCCTCTTTTTTGCAACTTTGTTCTTCCATTCTGTTACGCACGATTTCTTATCTGTTTTTCTTGACTGTTTGATTCCGCTCATGAATAATGGATTTCGTATCTCATTGATAATTAGATGAGCTTTGTAGTTAATTAATTATAAGTGGGAGGTAATGTGGTGTGAATTATTAATTAGGGAAGTAGCTATTCACAATGGACGGTAATTAGTGATGACAAATATGTATAGAGATTTAGTGAGAAATATGACACGGCTATTAGGTAATGGACGGATAAAAGCAGGCGTTGTTGTGTTACACGTTATAGCTACTTACACAAGTTTTGGATAGTATGGGCCAGTTTCACCATCTCCTGATAATTGCCGGTTAACTTATCTGGCAGATAATTTTAGAAAAATATTGTTCTATTTTTTAATTTATCTGGCAGTTAGCGACTTAGCGCCTATCAGGCGCCTATTAGGTGGTAAAACAGGCCCTCAAGATCTCTAAAGATCTTTACGGTGATTTTTATTTTTCCTCTTTTTTATTAGTACTGCATATAATGTAACAGATATGTGTACATTGTCTGAAGTGCACAAGTAAGTGGGGTTAAAGGCCAGTCGGTATTATCTATGGCCAGTCTCTAGCTGTAGCTTATAAAGTTATAATGTACTCTATGCTGTAGCTTGTACAGTACGGACGTAGGTACATACCTACATGCTATATGTACTTGGTGTGATAGTGAACCAGTGAAATGTATACAAACTTATTCTTAGTTAATACTAAACCTCTTATAAATATCAACTGTTCCCAATATTTTATCGATTTCAAACTGTGATTATTATTTACCATTTGTGTTAAACTAATGGGAGAAGACACCGACTTCTGTAACACAGGTTTGTATACCTAGCTCAGAAGTCAGGGACTTTACAGATATTTTATGTGAAACTTTTTGTGAATTAAAAATGTATTTATTTATTTATTTTAGTGAACATTTAATGTAGGGATCAGCAGATATTTTTTTCGCGATTTCAGATTTGGTCCAATAGTAAAAGTTGTTCATAATGATGAGTATAATGACCCCTTAAGAGGTTAAGTATAAACTAAGAATAAGGTTGTATAAACATACGACAGCACCTTGGACTTTTGAAGATACTAAGAACTAAAAATATCTTCATTCATGATAATTCCGGATGTAGGGAACAGTCCCAACATCAAATGGTATTATGTCATTCAATATCCTAAACCATTTAATTATAACAATGAAAAACCGGCCAAGAGCATGTCGGGCCATGCTCAGTATTAAAGGGTTCCTTAAGTAGGTGTAATTACAAACGAATCAAATCGAATATTAATCATGGCTATTTTAGTTTTTGCAATAATCGGCAGCATTCGCGACTCAGAGCGTGTTGTTAGTAGCGCCATCTAGCGGTAAATTCAAGAAGTCAAATTTGAGAAGTGTCATTTTAAAGTTACTTTTTGTGATTTTTTCAAATAGAAAGTAGCTAGGACGTTCTAAGTATTTTTCAGTTTTCTCTCTATAACTCAAAAAATTATAATCACATTATACTCGAAATAATTTTAAAAGAGAGTTTTCACAAAGGTCTATCAATGTGGAAGATTATAAGTTTCTACATAGTTTAGAAATGGCAGGGGGGGGGACACATTGCAAGCCACTTTGGCGGGCTATATTTCGCAGATGGTACACCTGATAAAAAAGTGGTGTACCAAACATTACCTTCATTTTAGTAGACCTATTCAACGATATCCCACACGAGGGGGTGCAGCAAAAAAAATTTTTTTTTCCCCATTTCACTTGTATGGACGCCACCCCTAAAATACGGAAAAACTATTTTTTTATTCTTTTAAAATTGAGATCTATATGTAGACAATTTTTTAACAAAATTTCATTTACTTATGTTTATAACTGTAGAAGTTATTAAGCTGTAAAGGATTAGGACAGACGGACAGACGGACAGACGGACAGACGGACAGACGGACAGACGGACGGACATGACGAAACTATAAGGGTTCCTTGTAGGACTTCGGAACCCTAAAAAACCGGCCAAGAGCATGTCGGGCCATGCTCAGTATTATAGGGTTCCTAATTACAAACGAATCAAATCGAATATTAATCATTGCTATTTTAGTTTTTGCAAACAGCGCCAATTAGCGCTGAATTTAAGAAGCTAAATTTAAGATGTGTGTCATATCAATATAACACAAAGTTACTTTTTGTGATTTTTTTAAATGTCTGTTACTACCTGTAACTAAAGGAGCATTATTTGCTTTGATAATTTTTCTCTAAGGTCAATGACCTATGAACTAGCACGTAACAACGTAACGTATAACTACGTCTTAAGTATTTTGCAGTTTTCTCACTATAACTCAAAAATTTATAATCACATTATACTCGACATAATTTTAAAAGAGAGTTTTTAAAAAGTTCTATCAATGTGGAAGATTATAAGTTTCTACGTTGCATAGCTTAGAAATGGCAGGGGGGGACACATTGCAAGCCACTTTGGCGGGCTGTATTTCGCAGATGGTACTTATACCTGATAAAAAAGTTGTGTATGAAACATTACCTTCATTTTATTTAATTACATCGCAATTAAAACAATAAATATATTATTTAAAAATAAAAAAACCTGAAATAAAACTACACCTAAAGCTAAAAACTAAAAATTATGTGATTAAATAAAATAGAATGATGTGAATGTATCCCTTCATTTTAGTAGACCTATTCAATGATACCAAACACGAGGGGGTGCAGCGAAAAAAAAATGTTCATCCCCATTTCACATGTATGGGCGCCACCTCTAAAATACGTAATCAAGATTTTTTTATTCTTTTAGAATTGAGATCTATATCTAGACCATTTTTGAACAAAATTTCATTTACTTATGTCTGTAACTGTAGAAGTTATTAAGCTGTAAAGGATTAGGACAGACGGACAGACGGACGGACATGACGAAACTATAAGGGTTCCTTGTTGAAACTACGGAACCCTAAAAACGACCTGCCATAAAAAAGAACAAAATAAAATAAAATCGAGTCGTAATCAACAGTTTTATCGATACATTTCATAAAGCATTGCTAGAAACTAGTGACGTGCTCGATCGATACGAATCTCATCAATTCGGTAACAATACCCGTAACCTTGGCAGTAAAGCCGAGCCTACGATAAACAACGTTTCAGTATATGGAAATCTATGAATTAGAGTAGTATCTAGTTTTTTCAATTCATTAAAAGTTCTTATTATTCCACCTTCAGCTATCAGCTTTCCAAGGACACAAGGGAAAATTCTAGGAATTTTGTTATTATGACTTCGTAGTTTGATATAAATATCGGTTGATTTAATGCTTCCTTTCGTTTAAGGGGTGCATGTAGCAGCCTAATGACGCCCTCCCCCCCCATCAGTAAAAAAATGATTACTCGCTGAATACATCATTTATCAAAAATTCATTTTTAACAATTGAAATACAGGTACTGTAGTTTAATCAGAAACTATGAACTCTGTAAATTAGATTAGATTAGATTATATATATCTAAATATAGATTAGATTATGTTAGATTAGATTCTTTGTAGATAGAAGAAGTGCGAAAAACGGCCTCTTTTGGCACTTTTTAACCGACTTCAACAAAAGGAGGAGGTTGTGTATTCGGCGGGTTTTTTTTTTTTTTTTCTATCTCCAAATATAACGTGCTATAATTTCTGATTAAACGACAGTACCTGTACTTCAATTGTTAAAAACTTATTTTCGATTAATGATGTATTCAGCGAGTAATATTTTTTTACTGATGGGGGCGCCACTGAGCTGCTAGGTACATTCGCATCATTAAATTAATATCGCTATTGTAATATCATCGTTACATCATGTATCGTTTCTATGTTAATTAATGTAATTGGTTTTTAATAATAATAATAATATAATCTTCATTTTCAGACAATAGCCCATAGAATTATTACATAAAACACACTAACATAGAAAACACAACAGATCATAATACAAATTACACATAAACTACCATACACATATTTAAAAATACACTAGAAAAATATATATAAGTACCATACACTCACACATAACACAAACATTTTACTCTTAACATACACAAAACATATAATATTATATTTACTACTACTGTACATAGTCAGATGACGCTCGGTGAGTCGTCATCCAATGCCACATTATAGGGCTGTTCATTTTACCTGCCACAAGCGCAACAAGGCTGTTGGAGCTAGCGCGCACCCGCCGCATCAAGGACGCTATTCGCGTTCGCATGAGTGCGTAAAAATCTGGCACACGTGCTTCCGCGAACATGCCCGACGCACTGCAGTAGCGCGGTAGCCCCAACATTATCCTGAATGCGTTGTTATATTGGACACGCAGAGCATTGTACGAGCTCTGTGTATAGTGTGTGTGTGTTTTTGTACCGTGTTAATTAACTATAAATAAATAAATAAATAAACTAAACATTTCTTAATATATATTTTTCCAAACCAAGGTCGGTAACGCATCGGTGACTCCCCTGGTGTTGCAAATATCAATGGACGGCGTTGATTGCTTAATTACCATCAGGTGACCCGCTTACTCACTGCACCCCTCCATTATAAAAAAATCTCGAGAATAAGGTTGTCTCTCATGTGTAGCGGTGTCATGTCATGTAGAGGCTTCGAAGGAAAAGGCACAGTATTTGTGGCAATCGTGTAAAAGAAAAACCGTTACCAGTCAGAAGAGAAATTAGCATTTAGCAGCATTTACCATCACAGAGTAAACTTCCATTACCTAATTAGTTTCAGCAAATTAATAGAAGCAAACTCATCTATTTGAAAACAATACCTTGTAACCTTGGCATTTGAGCCGCGCCTTGGTCCTACTAACAACGATGATAGGGAAATCGATACCCCAGTTAACCAGAGTTATAGCAGTAAAATTAACAGTCGGTAAACTTTCATCGCAGATTATTATCTTGCCTCGAGGGAGGTTCCAGAGGTCCTATTCGATATTAGGAGCTGGCGGAAGCCCACTAATCAAACTAATATTATAAATGCGAAAGTAATTCTGATTGTTTTTTCACGACTAAATCTCTGAGTCGATTTTGATGAAATTTGGCAAAGAGGTAGTCTGGGAGCTGGAGAAGGAGATTACTTTTATCCAAAAAAACGAAAGATTTTCTGCGGAATACGCGATAAACAACATACACTCAAGCGAAGCTGGGCTAGTCCACAAGTTCAAAGTCGCTCAGGGGCTATGGAGCGAGCTATGCTTGGAGTTTCTTTGAAGGATAAAATCCGTACCAAGATTATCCGGCGAAGGACCGGAGTGATTTTCATAGCTTGTAGGATCAGTAAGCTGAAGTGGCAGTGGGCTGGCCATGTCTGTCACAGGACTGATGGCTGCTGGAGCAGACGAGTCCGCGAATCAGCAAACGCAGCGTAGGGCGCCTATCCCGCCAGGTGGACCGACGACCTGAAGAATTTGGCTGGGGGGACTGGATGCGGAAGGCAGAGGACCGAGTGTTGTAGCGCAACTTGGGAGAGGCCTATGTCCAGCAGTGGACTGCGATAGGCCGAGTTGATGATGATGATTCAAGCGAAGCCGATGACGTCATCCACATATTTGAATACAATGCGATGCGTGCGATGCGTACGATACCGTCAGGTAGACGCCTGCCTTAAGGCTTTATTTGATAGGAGAAATTGAAGTTCCTATCTTATTCTATCGTGTTGACCTGACATAACTCCCTATTGAGGCCCATGAGGAAACAAAGGCCCTCATTCGCCACTCAACGACACGAGACTCAAATGTTTCGGTCTTTAGTAATCGACACCACACAGCAAACTTTCGTGTAGTGTCAGCAAAGAAATTAAAAAGGAACCTCATCAATTAAGTCGCAGACCTTGACCTTGGCGTTAGGGCCGCTCCTAAAAAGATAAACAAGGTTGACAAATTAAGGCTAATCGATACTATGAACAAACAAGTGATGTGTTGTTCAGGGCGCTACAAAATACAGAATTCCGATCTAGACTATTTGAAGAAGAGGTCTTGGAAAATATATTTTTATAGTATAGGATGGCAAAGAGAGTTAAAGGACTACCTGGTGTTAAGCGGTTACCTTTGCCCATAACAACTGCAATACTACCTAGGCTGTTGCCTAAATTGTACCGGACCGCAAGTCGGTTCACCAAACTAAGACATGAAGATGAAAAGTCTCATGTGATTGTACATTGTATATTTGTTACGTAATGCATAGGATATAATATAACAGCCACTGCAAGTGTCCATACTTGGATACGTCTAACGTTCGACACATCTTTATTGTAATCTTTTAACCACAACATGACTAACGGCCATAATTAATATCCAATCTATCCACGATTTACCCTACTAGAGATAGAAATTTGACATATTTTGTATGGAGCTTATGTCAAATTCCTATCTCTAGTAGGGCAAATTGTGGATAGATTGGATATTAATTTTGGCCATTATACGACATAGATCGTGCCAAAACCAGAAAGTAGGAATGAATCTGTATTATTCTGATAAAAGATTTGGAAAAGTGTTTAGAATTTCGCAAGATGTTTTATACGCTGTAAATCCAAATAACAGTAAATATTTTTTGTCTCGTTTCAGTTTATATTAAGACACTCTGTTTCGCACGTTATTTGTCTCATGCAGATGCACACGTACCGTTGAAACTGGTTCAAAGCTATTGGACCCGCTCACCCTATCAAATTACATTAATAATAATTTTATGTCAATAATTAAATTCAGTATATTAAAAAAAGTACTCTTTGTGTTCAGTATTCAGTATATTAAATATTCAGTATATTAAAAAGTATTCTATAAAGGAGAAAGTAGTGCCGGTTTTAGCACTACCAGCGCCCTGGGCGAAATTTCGACCGCGCCTTATATCTGCTATCCACAAACCCATGTAAAAAATGGAAACAGCACCACTTCATGTCTGGCGCCCTGGGTGGTCGCCCAACCGCGACCCTAACGCCGCTACTGGGAGAAAGTGTAAACACAACAAACAATCAACCGAAACCTCCATTTAATTTAATATTTTAGTTTGGCAACAACCCTAAAACAGTAAGTCACACGAATACTACAGTGCTCCAAATCGATTGATTAGATTAAGTACCCGATGTATGTCCACTGGCAATTTCAATAAATCGATTCTGTTCCGAATCTAGTCACGTCCAAGTGACAAGCCCGAGGTGGGAAAAGGGGTTGGTTAGGGTAAAGGGGTAAGGGAGGAAATGCGGAATATTCCGCTTGGTGCTTGTAATCAGAATAATGTATGTACCCATTGGTATAATCTTACCACTTCAGTAATCCGTTGCATGAATATACCTCATAAAGCAAACTCAAAGGGAAATCTATACATATAAAAGGCTTTGTCCTGAATGACTGACGGATCAACGCACAGCCTAAACCACTGATCGTAGAGACCTGAAACTTGGAGGGTGTCTTCTTTGTATGACGTAGGCATCCGATAAGAAAGGATTTTCCGAAATTCTATCCCTAAGGGGGTGAAAAAGGGGGGCAAAGTTTGTATGGGACAACGTGATTCCTTGGTCCAATCTACTTCAAATTTTGCATGAACCTTTTTTAACAGAATTGATGGAAGACCTGTTTCGTATTTTATTGAAATTCATCCCCTAACGGGGTTAAAAAGGGCTAAAAAGTTATTTTGGCGGTGATTTGCTTCCAAGTTGATATCAATACTTCTTAGTGCTTTTGATTTAAATTATTTGACACATGTTTGATAACTCAATCCGATTTTATTCAAAAAAGGTTGAAATCACTTAAAAACATAAGGCGGGCTCCACACGTTGGCCCCAACGTTGGGACAAGCGTTGGCCCGTAATTATGCCTAGCGTCCACACGTTGGAGATAATGTTGGTTCAGTTCCGTCAGAGCCAATGTAAAGACGTCTGAAATAGATGTTGCGCAGGACACTTTAATATTATTGAGTGCTTAAGAGCTGAACTGTCAATTATAATAACACAATAGTTAAACAATAGACGTCGTTTTTGAAAAATGTTTTGACTAACAAAATAATATCATTGTTATTTGTTAATAAACATAAAGATTTTTTATAGAAATTCTGTAACTATTGCGTTGATGACATTTTCAAGACGCGGTGACCGTAGGAACAAGCTCATTCGATTCACCTTACTGCATGAGTGCTGCGTCAAGACTGAGCAAACCGCCAACGTGTGGGCACATTGCCAACGTTGTCTCATAATTCCTTTGATAAAACCGACACGCGACGGCCAACTGCCAACGCTTTCCCGATCCACACGTTGGCAAATAGCGTTGGGGCCAACGTTCGGGCAACGAGTGGAACCGGGGTTATATTAACAAAATGACAAGACTACCACAGATGCCTTCTTTCTCCAATCCTTTTCGCAATTATGTTGGAGGCAGTCTCCTGCGGCAATAACACCATTTACAAGACGCGGTGACCGTAGGAACAAGCTCATTCGATTCACCTTACTGCATGAGTGCTGCGTCAAGACTGAGCAAACCGCCAACGTGTGGGCACATTGCCAACGTTGTCTCATAATTCCTTTGATAAAACCGACACGTGACGTCGGCGGGCTCCACACGTTGTCCCCAACGTTGTGGCGAGCGTTGGTCCGTAATTATGCCTAGCGTCCACACGTTGGAGATAATGTTACTTTAGTTCCGTCAGAGCCAATGTAATGATGTCTGAAATAAATGTTGCACTGCGCACTTTGAGTGCATAAGAGATGAACTGTCAATTAAAATAATACAATAGGTAAACAGTGGACGTCGTCTTTGAAAAATGACACGCGACGGCTAACTGCCAATACTCGCCACAACGTTCGGGCCAACTCCATTTTCCCGATCCACACGTTGGCGAATAGTGTTGGCGCCAACGTTCGAACCAACGTGTGGAGCCGAGGTAACTGCCAATGCTCGCCCCAACGTTGGGCCAACTACATGAAACTTTATTCCTAGAGATTCTCCTAACACCATCAAATTACTCCTTTGAATTCAAGAGAGTGCAGTTCATCAAAGTCTGCTTCGCAATAACTATAAAAAAAGCTCAAGGTCAAACTCTTAAAGTAGCGGGAATAGACTTGAGGGAAAGCTGCTTCTCTCACGGCCAGTTGTATGTGTCATGCTCCAGAGTAAGCACACAGAGTAGCCTGGTATTCTAGCTCCAGAAGGAAATACAAAAAATATATTTTACAAAGAAATACTGCGGTAGGTGTGTAGTATTTCAATTTCGTTGTAAAAAGATAATACCCCCGTGTAACTTTCACCAAATCAAAGGCCGAGCTTCGTGCTCACAAAATATAACGAATTTTTATTTTATTTTTATTTAACCTTTAAATCCCTACACTATAATAAAGATTGTTATATTTTATAAGTATTTGAACATAATAATTGCAAAATTAATAACGTATAAAACCAACAAAAAATCCTATTAGAACCATTTTCGACTTCTACGCGGACGAAGTCGTGGGCAAAAGCTAGTGATGTTATAAAGGTGTTGGTCACAGAAATAGATAAAATGGTTGTAATCACAATTTTACTTGCGATTCATGCGTGGCAACTTTCGAACAAACTACGCCTTCCATATTGACGTCATTAATTTCAAAAAATTAACTTTAATCAAATGTACTTTACGGTTATTTTTTCTGCAGTTAGAAACAGCACAATAAGGCATTTTTGCGGGTTTTTGTTACTGTATTTACAGAAATAAGTCATAAGGCGTACTAAGAAAGGCTTTGAAATGCTCTGCACTATGGTGCAGAATGTTGGCACGCGCGCCCTGCCCACTTGGCCATTTTATCTATTTCTGTGGTGATGGTGCTATGGTGACGGTGAATGAATAAATTGACTTTTTAAATTATTTCTGGTCATGGTAGGTGAAATTGAAACAAATCGATCCAGTCTATTTCTTTTTTTTTTAAAGCAATCACCACCGCCCATGGACATCCGCAAATCCAGGGGAGTTGCCGATACGTTGCCGACTTCTTAAAATTACATAATTATGCTCTTTACTAAAGATGTTGTCTAAAAACTTTGCTTCATTACAAAAAAAACCTCGAGATAAAGTTTGAAGTCACCATTTTTCTTTTGAAGACAATCTCAAAATAATACTATCAAAGGACCTAAAACGATCACTAAACATAAAATATCAATACATTTCATATAGATCACCTTATAAAATCCCGGTAACAATATCAGTAAAAGCCGGACAAAAATACCTAAATCCGAACGAGCTCACAATAATCTGCAATGTAATTTGAAAGCTTTGAATTTTATGAATAGTAAATCATATTTAATTTTCCTCCACAGCTTCATCGGGAAATATTGTAGCATTTAGTGAAAATATAAGAAACATTGAGGGCCATTCTGAGGTGCATCTGTATGAAAAACAAACACGAAAATGTGCGTTCTCCTTGGCTCTGAGCCCAGAGTATGATGAGAAGGATCTAAAACTATATGTCTTATTCCAGTACCTTAAAGGTTACTTTCGGTTGACAAAAGATTCGCAGCAAACATGCCTTCATATTCTCATGGTATTTTTTGGCCTTTCCCGGTTAGTCCTTTCAAAAACGACTCTTCTAGCAAAGCTTTTTGTTGTTTTGTTAATCATTTTTATTTTAAATTCTTTCATTACCTCCTCTTACATAGTTTGTTTTAAGCTACATTGTGGCTTTTGTAAAAGTTGAATACAAAGCATTTTTGAACCATTTAGACTGCAGTTTGCCTTTTGACCTGAGAATAGTTTATTTTAATATCTACTTGTATTTTATCTTATTCATTTAAATTGCCCACTGCCGCTCCAGCTTACTGATACATGGCTGGCCATATCTGTCGAAAGACCGATGGCCGCCAGACGAGTCCTGGAGGAGACTGGATACGGAAGGCGGAGGATCGAGTGTTGTGGCGCAATTTGGGAGAAACCTCCAGTCCAGCAGTAGATTGCGATAGACTGAGTTGATAATTTAAATTGCATTGAAGCAATCCTTTTGTAAAATAACTCATTCCCAAAAGTACATTGTCTACATAGAACCACACATTAGAAGTCAATCAGTTCAAACGGCCGTGTGGTGGGTACGGTGTGATGCTCGTTACTAAATATGGACCAAACCAAACCTAAAACATACATGCCCATTACGTAACGTGCAACAAACTAACTTCGTCTGATAACAAACCCAAAAAATTAAAATAATAAACTTTACAAAAATAAATTATATAAGTATTATATACATTATCTAGTACCCATTGTACAAGCTCAGTTTAGTTTGGGACTAGATAGTGCTGTGTAAAAATGTCTCATAAACTCAGCCTATCGCAGTCCACTGTTGGACATAGGCCTCTCCCAAGTTGCGCCACAACACTCGGTCCTCTGCCTTCCGCATCCAGTCCCCTCCAGCCACGTTCTTTAGGTCGTCGGTCCACCTGGCAGGGGGGAGCCCTACGCTGCGTTTGCCGAAAAATGTCTGAATAATTTCATTTTATTTTTATTTATAACGTCTAGACATGTTATATTTCAACTAGCTTTTTCATTACTGCACTTACTATACCAAGAAACTCCAATATCTATCCCTTGACGTAATTTATTACGTCATTACCATCAGCCTTTGTCTGCTTATTGTTAAACGTAATCCTCTTACCGTGCAATTACTTCAGAACCTCGAAATCTTCAGAATCTATCTTTAAATTGGATAATTTCATTAGCGTTTGAAGAGGTATTCTCATTTGATTAATAAAACACCTATAAAAGGATCTTAATCTCGAGTCCCGGCAAATGCAATTAAACAAAGAATGAATTGCAATTAATCGAAAGTTCCGAGTATTGCCTATTCGATGTTATCGGAATGAGCAACGTCGATCCCTTCCGGTGTTTTCAGATGCTACGATATGATAGCCATTTTTGATTGGGCCTTTTATTCAGCTTCATAATAAACTTCATTATTCTATTCAGCGTGGCTATTCTGTAAGATCTCACTAGTAAACTCACTTCTGTATCCGCAGTGATATTTTTTTTGTATCATTTTTACTGTGTGGCTTTCCTGGCAGGCGTTGTTATTCTCATGAGTTATTCTCGACACTCACTTTAACACTCACTTTTTCACTTTTGTCTGTGATTATTGATCACAATAATCACAGACAATGTTTTATTGACTTATCTTGATATACGTACCGCATCCTAATTTTTGTGGCATTCTTTAAAAAAAACAAATGGTATTGTGGTTTTGTTTTTTGACTTCTGTAACACAGGTTTGTACCTAGCTCAGAAGTCAGGGACTATACAGATATTTGATGTAAAACTTTTTGTGAATATTTTTTTTTTTTTTTTTTTTTTTATTTATCTTCATTTTAACTTTTTTTGTCATTGTGGTTTCATTTTCATTATCTTTTTTTGAAATTGTGGTTTTACTATCATTTTTAACTTTTTTGTTTTATTTTATTTTATTATACTCTATTTTGACATTGTATTCAAAGACCTTTCAGTATTTTCAATCACTGTAAATGTGAGTATAATGAAGCCATTAATGGCATAGTGTTAGATCGATGGGTTCCCTTCTATTATTATGGTTGAGCCTAAACATAATATCATTATTAATTAGTATAATTCAGTGAATTTGTCTCACTCATTAACTAACCTACATTGTTCTCACACAATTCTTTCCAAATTATGCAGGTAACACTTGACGTTTTGACGTAATGGAATATTTAAGACCTTTTAGTACAAATTTTAATAATGTGTTTAAAAACAGCAATTTAATATATTTTAGCTTAATCTATACTAATATAATAAAGCTGAAGAGTTTTGAAGATATAAATTGTGGAAAAAAAAAACTCTCACGAGCAGGATTTTTGTTTCTGAAGAGTTTTTCGTTTGTTTGTTTGCTTGTTTAAACGCGCTAATCTCTGGAATCGGATTCGAAAAACTATTTTTGATATGATAGCCATATTCATGAGGAATAGTATATGCTATTTAACATCATGCTACGACCCTAGGAGCAGAGCAAAAAGAAAAAAGTTTGAAAAAACGCTAAGCGAAAACGAAGTAATAGCGCGCGCGGGCGATGCCACGCATGGCGTGTGAAACCGCGGGGCACAACTAGTTTCCCAATAAAATCAAATCCAATTAATTATTATTATTAGTAGTAGAGCTCCTTTGTGAAAGAGCTCGTCCGGGGAAGTACTACCACCGTACCTACTTCTCCGCCAAATAGTGATGCTTGCATTGCTGTGTTTCGGTCTGAAGGGTAACCGGTGTGTGCCGGTGAAATTACAATCACATGAGACTTTCCATCTTCATGTCTCAGTTTGGCGAACCGACTTGCGGTACCATTAAGGCAACAGCCTAGGTGGTATTGCAGTTATAATGGGCAAAGGTAACCACTTAACATCATGTGGGCCTTTAGCTCGTTTTGCCATCCTATACTATCGATCAAAAATTGTAGATCAAAGCCACTTGTGCGATCGAGAAAAATTACAGACCGCTAAGGTAAGCTTAGCTTATTAAAATCAACCCGTTACGCCTGAACAGTTTGCCGGGCTTAAAGAAGAGTTCGCGAATAGTATTAAAATTCTTAATTAAATTAACGTCAACTTATCTTTTCTATGACAGGTTGGAGTATCAAAAGAATTCGAATAAACACGGGCTGAATACCTGAGTGTACCTCTAGACCAGGGTTCGCCAAATGGCGGACCGCGGTCCGCATCCGGACCGGCCGACCCATTTTGTGCGGACCGCGAGAACACAGCAACATGCAGTACAGATTACGTAATTTAATAAAAATGTATATCCCGCATTATCTTTGTTGAAGTCAATTCGAAAACGGCCGCGCGAAGTAACGAGCTAACAAGCGAGAAAGAGTTCGCGGATTGCGAAAGTGTTGATCGTCGCGGTGGGGAAGCGCGCGGGGCGTCGCGAGGGCGGGGGTAATCACGCGATCCTAACTTCAGACCGATAGTCTGCAACAAAAAATTACATTTTTCTCATTGATATCTAAAAAAATAACTTCGATATTTCCGTAATTACATTTGTTTCATAAATATTTTTTTCTATAAAATTTTGTGCGGACCGCGATGGTCATTTCGTTTCTTAAACCCCGAGCGAAACTAATTGGTGACCCCTGCTCTAGACGGTATAAATTATACAGTTTTTCGTTAAAGTTAATGTTTTAAAGGGTGTAAAGGGGAAAGAATTTCGTAATTTCGTTCAGAAGAGAATTTCTAGGCAATTCAAGAATTTTTAATACTTAGATAGCTTATCTTTTCTTTTTCAAAGAATGCCTTTGTTAGGGAACATGAAACATGACTTTTATACAACGTTACTTTTTGTTTACGCAATTTGAGAAACTAGTTTGTTCAGAATTACGAGGAGAGTTGATTGGGATGTTTTTTTCTTAATCACAAAATTACACCATTCATCATTCCATTCATTTTGACTGCCTCGTCGGTCTAGTGGTCGCAAGCACGACTGCTGAGCATGGGGTCCTGGGTTCGATTCCCGGGTCGGGCAAAGTGGTATTGGGTTTTTTCATTAGGAAATTCTGTCGCAGCCCGGAGTCTGGATTTGTGCCCGGTTAATGGCAATAGGCTCGCCCCCTATTACATGGGACTTATAACATAACTGGCGAAATGTGGGTGTACTATACACCTCTGCCTAACCCTTCGGGGAAATACAGGCGTGATGCTAAGTTATGTTATGTTACAAAATTACATTATTTTATAGTCACTGAAGTCCCCCAGTTGGTAGCGGAAAAAGTGAAGAATGTCATGCAGGGAAACTAATCGAGACGAAGTTCCTGGAACTATTTCGATCTGCTGATGTACTGAATTTAACCATAATAACAAAATCGAGTTTCAAATTTTTTTTGGTTAAAATGTAACATGGTACCTATCGTAATCTATCCACCTCGTGATTCTAAACAAACTAGTTTCTCAAATTGCGTTATCAAAAAGTAACGTTCTATATGCTAAATAAGAATATAAGTTCTATTTAAGTATGCAATATTGTTCATTGTCGAGTATATACGATACCTAAAATTATTAGTAAATGTAGGTAAATTTTGACAAAGGTCTGCACATTTCTTCAAAGTCTAAGTAATAATTTTTCTGTCCTACAGCGTGCATATACAAGTTGTTGGTCTGTTACCGAGCCATATTTCTAGAGCAAATGATAAATAATGTGCTTAGTCATCTAAAAATATTTAAAAAATTCTACGATTATTTAATACCCAAATTTTCACTTAGTAACAGCGAGAGTTTTAGAAAATATCCTGAACGACTTTGAAAATAAGTCACCGGTGGCTTTTTCAAAGGGTGGAAATACCTGCTAATTGTTTTGGTGGTTTCGCACCCATCGTTTTTGTGTCGCACACAGAGGGAATTTGTTTGTTTACAAAAAGGTATATACACAAAAAAAAATGGAATTGATTTTTTTATTGATTCGTGTTCAGCATCAGTGGTATAGTCACCTCCTTAAATATGGCACGAATACAGATCAACACGTTGTATTTAACAATATTTCTCATGAACTCCCATTGACCATCCTTTATCATCCCCTACAAATTTCAGTTCCATATTTGCCGTATATAACAACTAATCGTGCTATCTACTGGGGCAGTAATCCTCCATGACACATGACGGCCCGCCTGTCCTAGGCAGATAGAATTGGACGAACATTCGTCAGTAGCTGTCGTACCTATACGACTGCCATTCTCGATAGTTCCAATACTATGTTAGGATTTTCTGCTTCTTTGCTCTTTTTGTTAAATTGAGTGAGCCGGACGATGACCTAAATGGCTATTGTGTAGTTAGATTGAGTCTGAGGACTTGGCTCTTTATCGATAAGCCTATTGTATCTGTTTATTTTAAAAATAATGTGTCTTCTTGTCTGTGGTATACAATAAAGGGTATTGATCGATTCGCGGTGGAGCTTTGCGCTGATGACCGCTAATCGAAATAGCTTGGACGCCTTTGTCAGAACAGTAATCGATTTACTGAGTTTAGAGACCTTTCGATTACCTTGCTAGTACAGTTGACCAATGTCAATGATAACACTTGAATTACGAAAACCACCCTTGCTGCTTACAAAATAAAGACAATCTGTTACTGCGTCGATTTTACCAAGACCAACAATTATCCTAACACTGTATTCTTCTACGGACATCCTCAATCCGGATTTAACTGTAAATACAACATTTCAAATAATAACACACTGAAACAGATCAATATTTATACAATGTACACGCCATATTTCGTCGCGCTGCCAAACCACGTTCGACGAACAATGGGTAATAGCTTTTCATATAATAAAATAATTAACAAAGTATATAGACTGTACAATTATTAAATTCGAAGCACGTAAGTTTATACCGAACATCCTCAGAGATGCAATCAAACGCATCGCAGGATGCGCGTGCGATGAATTCTTAAAGTAATTGATGGACTTTGTAATGAGTAATGTAAGTTAGTTATTGAAGGAGAATTGATAACTACGTATTATAATCAAGTTAGTTTGATAAAACATCTATACCTACCGACTTGAACAAAGATGATGCAATACCTATAATGACATAAAAGTTAGAATCATTTAAATCGATCACGATTCGAACACGAAGTTATTTGCCGACAACTATACCAGACCTACTTTCGCAGGCAAATCTATTTCAAGCTAGAACATCACTACATATTATAAATTAATGACACACAGTGTCTAATCTCAAAAACTACCGTAAAATGCCCTAACTTTGCCAAAAAGCCCTACTTTGCCTAAGACATTAACATAATTTTTACACGCACTGACACTTTATAACTGAACCAAATGTTAGCGTTGTCATAGTTTTCAAAGCTCCCCAAGTACGGAAATCATAGCTATTATAGTTTACTCAAAAAATAACTAGGCAAAGTAGGGCTTGTGGGCCAAGTTAGGGCAGTTTACGGTACTGTACAGATTTTCATACGGTTTTCACCAATAGAAAGAGGGATTATCTAAGAAGGAAGGCTATAATTGCTACCCGTGCGAAGCCGGGGTGGGTCGCTAGTAAAATTATAATAATGTCATTGAGAAAGGTTTTTTTTTGCCAAAACTTCTCGTAGGAAAAGAGTAAAAGCTTCTAATGAATGGTTGATCTTTACGATTTGATGCCATACAACTAAGAAGCCATAGTAAATCTAATTATTCTACTTTTATCAACATCAACTCAGCCTATCGCAGTCCACAGCTGGACATAGGAATCTCCCAAATTGCGCAACAACATTCGGTCCTCTGCCTTCCGCATCCAATCCCCCCAGCTACTATCATCAGGTCGTCGGTCCACCTGGGTGGGGACCGCCCTACACACCTACACTGCGTTTGCCGATTCGCGATCTCCACTCAAGGACTCGTCTGCTCCAGCAACCATCGGTCCTTCGACAGACCTGGCCAGCCTACTGCCACTTCAGCTTACTGATCCTATAAGCTATGTCGGCCACTCACTATTCTACTTTGTTAGACGTATAATCACAACATCAGGCAAAATCATAAAATAAGTGTCTTGAAAAGACGTTTCGTCATAAAGAAATATGTAGTTAGAAACCCGGAAAATATCAACGCTAACATAAAATCCCGAACAATTTCAGTCAAGTAATAATTTCAGCTTTCTAATACATCACTTAGGCGCAATTTAGCTACAATACAGGCTCGCTTACCTATAAGCCGAGGTCTTACCGTTAACAATGGCGGAGTGACTAACGCGGCCCATTACGCTTTCATCGTGACGTATCGCTTACCCTCCTATCGACGCTCTGAAGATCACAATATTTTCACACCACCTACTATAAGACTCGAAGTCGATTCTAAGAGTGGAAAAGTATGAGAAAAGGGAAAAGAAAGTAATGGAGGCAGGCAGATAAAGAAATAAGAAACGAATGCACGTTTAACAGGTAATTTGACAAAATAATGAGATAGATTAAAATCATAATGACTATATATACAGATCATGGGAATCTAATGAGGAACTGGCTCAGATTTTTCAAGGATAAATAATAATTGTTAATATGGTGTTGATTATATGTGAAGATGTTACAATAAAAAAGGAAGACCACCAAGGTGATGTAAAAATATATCTTCTTTCTAGACGCTCTAATTTACTCCTCGTAAGATCTTTGATAAAATCTGAAGACTGAGCCGCTTAGTGACGATTTCAAGAAAACTAGGACTAAATATTAAAAACTAAACATAAAGAAATATTATGTATAATACAATGCATGAACAGGTAAACAGAACGAGGAGACTGGAATATCGACCCAATCACAGTCACAGATTATACACGACGTATTGAATGCAAAAATATTTTTTATGAATGACTTACACATATCGCTCACACTTTTTTGTTCCCTATGCATACTGTTATATTAACAACTAGTCGTAGACACGCTCCGTTTCTAACACGAGATCTATTAATATTGTATGAAGGAGTAATGCAATGGCACTTGTTTCTTAAATAATAAGATATCTAATTCTAATTAGATAAGTATATTTAGAAACACATACCTTTATTGCTGAATAACAGTCCTTTTACTGAATTAACAGCAGAGATAATAGATTCAATAATAATCAACTGTTCATGTTGAGACTTGTTTCTTCCAATTCTTAATGAAAACATACATTTGAAGTCATCTTTATCTTTGTTATTATTTACTTCTATCTTCTGCCTGGCGTTATTGGTCCTGACTCATGAATTTCAAGGAGAATCTCATGCGTACTTTGAAACTTAAGCTTACAAATCTAACTTTGCCATACGAATGATTTTCATCAATCAACTCAGCCTATCGTAGTCCACTGCTAGAGATAGGCCTCTCCCAAATTGCATGACAACACTCGGTCCTCTGCCTTCCGCAGTCTTTTCTTGTCCCCCCCAGCTACTTTCATCAGGTCGTCGGTCCACCTGGCTGGCGAATTATTGTATTATCTTATTTTTCACCAACTTCTAATTTTTCACATTTCACGAAAAACAAACCACATTCTTTTTTCGAGTTCTGCTGATTTGGTAAGGGCCACAGACACAACGAAATTACGACGATTTTTCTTCTTAATTACAGCACTGAAGAGTATTTTGATGGAATCAGGCCTCTGCCAATTATCGCGTCTTCGGATTAATGTTGCTTATTTAACGTTGGGACACGACTGATAGTGTTTTGTTAGTTTCATAGTTCAATCATCCTATTTGTCTTGTTTGATTAGTATCATTACAGATATTAGGTAGTTAAGAGTAATGTATTAGTTACGATAAGAGCAGGTTTTAGTTTTGTGGTACCTTCATTTTGATCATTGAAATTAGAGAAACCGAACGTCTCCAAAATTAGTGGTGATTCTCTTGTTCACAAACTAAATTTATTTTAAACTATCGCTCTCTTTTACTAATAGTAGATACAAGAAAGAGATGGCAACAATTTTAGTGCTGTAAAATTAGTCGAAATCAAAATTTTCATACAAGTTTAGTTGTGATTTCGGGACGTGCCGATTAAGAATACGAAGAAGTATACCACATAAACTAATTTGACAGTTCTTGCTATCTCTTTCTTGTTTTCACCATTAGAAAAAGATACGAATAGTTTAAATTAAGTTTAGTTGGTGAACAAGAGAATCAATCTCATTGTCAAGTTCAAGAAGAGCTGCGTAGATGATAGTTTATAGTTTACCAAGAAGATTTTAGAACTTAATGAGTGTAGAAATGTTGAGTTCACCTGTTTCCTAATTCCGACTGCGATTACTGGTAATAAATAACCTTTTTTCGTCAGGTTTTCAGATATATGAACTACTAGATCCAATAACTTATCATTTAAATTCGCCACAAGCGTTATATTTTCATCATTTTGTTCCTGCTATCACTTTTTATGCGCAAATGCAATACAGCCATTCATCTTTGTAAATGTTATAAGCTCCTCGAAATAATTACCTTGTGCTGAGTTATAATGATAGTAATGTAGTTTTTAAGCAATTAGTTACATGAGCATTAACCGCAGCGTTACGTTGCGTTTCAGCACGGGCTCCGCATGATTTGTTTTTTTCCCGATTCTCTATTAAAGAAACTACAGTTCTTGGTTGTTTGTTTGTGCAAGCTGCCATCGTGGACCGAATGGTATCAATATGGATTTCTTGTTGACATTAAAATTTGTGGGTTCTTAGTCTCAGTCTCAATTGGTGCTAATACTCGGCTTAGATTTACTAGTTCTATGAGATTTCTATAAGCTGCTATCTCATCACCCTCTTGTCCTTATCCCAATTTATTTGGGGTCGGCGCAGCATGTCTTTTTATTCCATACATCTCTATCAGCCGTCATCTCCGTGATCACTTTCTTTTTATCCATGTCTTCTTTCACATAATCCATTCATCTTTTCTTAAGTCTACCTCTGTTCTTATAGCCATCCACATTCATACATAAAAGTTTTTTCGTAACATGCTCCTCATATCTCCGCATCACATGTCTATACCATGACAATCTACTGGATCTCAACTTTTCCGTCACTGGCACTACTTTCAAACTCCCTCTCACATTCACTCATTACTTATCACATCCGTTCTCGTTACCCCACACATTCCTCTTAACAGTCTCATCTCAGCTACACGTAATTGCCATTCATTCGTCCTATAAGCTGCTATCTGTTTATCTAAGAGAAACTATATGGAAAAAGTTATGCATGGTCATGTAAAATACGCGTCGACTTGAGAACCTCCTCCTATTTTTTCGTTGGTTTTAAACTGTACTCCACTGGCGACAAATTAAATTCTTTACAGACCCCACAATACTTGACAAGTTGTGTGTGCAACAAAGTTAACACTAAAACGTCATGCTAATTAATTAGAACGACAAAATTAAGACGTATCAAATCAACAACTCTAGTCACTTCTACTAGTGATGACAACAAATCAGTGTGAACAAGCACTTTATTATTTTTTCACTTATAAATTATGGACATCAGAGTATCGCGTGATCAATCAAACGACGATGTAAGTAATAAAACTAATCACAAATGTGACAAATTCTGCGTAGACACGTCAAGTATGATTCCTAAACGTTGAAAAAAAATCCGGAAAGTAAAATTCCGTACGAGAAAGTGAATTTCATGAGTTACATAAAATACAACTCAATGATGCGACTTGGGTTTTTTATTGATATGTAGGTGATGTGGCGATACTTGAGGCCTATGTCCAGCAGTCGACTTCTTTTGGCTGAAATGATGATGATGTAGGTGTTTAGTTCATGCACCCTAACTGTTATTTATTTATTTAATTCTTTATGCACAATAGGGTACAAAGGCGATCTTAACGCCATAAGCGTTCTCTACCAGACAACCTTAGGGTAATGCAGAGACAAAGAATAAGGTAGATGCACCAGTAAAGTAGTAAAATATGTTTCGTACTACGGACTTATAATTACATATAATAAAAATAGATAAATACCTATGTACATTATACATATAATAAAATATACATATTATACATACCTACATATATAACTATAAATATATAACATCAAGATAAATCAAAGTCGAGCTGAATCTGCTAAATTGTTTTCACGGAAATATTTCCTTAACTTGAATTTAAAGCGAGCCGACTGTTTGCCATCCTGATTTCATGAGGAAGCGCATTCCATAATAGGATAGATTGCAAAAAGAATGTAGAGTGAACGAAGTCAGAGCGGTGAGAAGGACATTGGAGAAGACGATTATTAGTGGAGCGGAGATATTTAGTATGACTTGTACCTAGATACTGAAAATGAGAAGTTAAGTAAGAAGGAGAATTGGGAGAGAAAAGTTAAGAGAGTAGAGTAGTTAATGCCCTCATATGCCTACGTTGGCGGATAGGCAACCATTTTAGAAGCAAACGATACTCAGACACATGGTCATATTTATGAAGATTAAAAACGAATCGACTGCAGTTGTTATTATGGTAACTTACTACATACTAACATAGCCAATGAGATTATTTGGTAATCTTGATAATTCATTAAACTTGCTAAGTATTGCCGTATTATTAGGTATTATCGTGCCCGCGGCCCCACCCAATTTTTTTTTTTTGAGTTCAATCAACCCACCTGCCAAATATTTTCAAATAGCACTTTATCTGTTTGAATAGTAATCAGTTAAGATGATCATTTACTTTTGCATTTTTATGTTTCCTTACCCAAAGGGTGCCAACGGGACCCTATTACTCTGGCTACGCTGTCCGTCCGTCCGTCCGTCCGTCCATCAGTCTGTCACAGGGCTGTATCTTTCGAACAGTAATTGATGACCAGTGAAATTTTCACTGAATATGTGTTACTATGATGTCTATCACGAAAAACTAAAAAAGTCAAATACTAAAAACTAAAAAAGTCAAATACTAAAAACTAAAAAAGTCAAAAACTAAAAAAGTCAAATACTAAAAACTAAAAAAGTCAAATACTAAAAACTAAAAAAGTCTAAAATCAAAGGGGGTCGCCATACAAGAAACCTCTAAAAAAATGCATTTTTTCAACGTTTTTTCTTCATCTATCTTCAAAACGGTAGTACATAATATCAGCGCCAAATTTGGTCCGATTATAGTGTATAGTACACTATGTAGTTTAGCAACAAATAATAATAGGGCAAACATAGACATATATATGGTGGTACCTGCGTAAGAAAGAGATGCAAAAATTCATATTTCACGCACGGTGCGTTGATGTCTTTTGATGAACTCTCGTAAATTAGTTTGTATGGGGTATCAGGTCGATGGGTGGTACGGAACCCTTACTGCGCGAGTCCGACTCGCACTTGGCCGTTTTTTAATATTAGTAGCGATATCACTGCTATATCGAATTTAGAATCAGACGATGCAATCATCTCGCATTCTTCAAATATTTATAAACAAGCTGCAAGCAAGCTTTTATCTGCAAGTAACCAAGTATCGTACGTTCTTGAAAATAATAGTATCTCTCTCTATCTATGGAAACCTTTATTTTCTCATAAAATTCTGATTTACTTTATAAGCTCTTTAATTTCAAGATCGGCGTGAACGCTGCCATTTTAATCCTAATAGCACTTAGCTATTGAGAAATCTGAGCGCACTTATTGTCAGATACGGGCAAAATATCCGCTCTCGAGAAAAAGTGTAATCTGTATGATCTAATTAATTCTATTGCAGCCTGAATTGTTTTACTATAATGGTATTTCTATATTCTTTGGCTATTTATTAACATGCGGGGTTATTAATTTTGGGGTTTACGTACCCAAAGGGTTCCAACGAGACCCTATTACAAAGCCTACGCTGACCGTCCGTTTGTCCGTCACAAGGCTGAATATGAATAATCAATATCAATAGCCAGTTGAAGCCCACCACGGCTTCGCTGTCATTGTATGGCAATACAAAGTATCCAAAGTATCATCTGTTTTGCCCATCGACCACACACCCAATAGACGCCACATAACAGGTGGCCGATGTCTCTTAAAAGAAAGAAAGAAAGAAAAATATTTATTTGACACAACTGAGACACATACAAAAGAAAGGATATACATGAACAAGAAATAGATATAGTGAAGAAATAACAAAGCGAGGAAAAAGTCATTGACAGTCATGATCCATGTGTGTCTCAAAATTGTGACAAATGTTAACACATCTGTCTAATAGATCTGATGTAGATCACCACTTGAAAACATCAAATCAGTTTCGACCACTAATTTGAGCCGTCAAAACTGCCGCGTTAGCGATTAGCCATTAGCCGCCTTGGTAGCCAATCGGATTGTGTTACCCCGCCTCAGCGGAACTCACAGAATTTATTGTATGCATTATATGTAACAATAGGCGTCTATTGGGCTATATGGTGGATGGTTTGCCTCTGCATGACCACTCACGACTTCTTTCAGTAGGTACTCCAAAAAACACAAAGAAATAAATGTATTTCCTCAAATCTAAATCCATTAATTCCAGTGATTAACCAGATGAAATCAGTTCTATTGTTAGAATTGTAGAAGTCCAATTATTTTAATAAAAGCCATAATTATATTTTGAATAACCCGTATCAGTTCCAAGTAAAACCTCTTTAAAGTTTCTCCGGCAAAGTTGCCTTCCAATTTAAATGCCTTTCATGTTTTTGCTGAATATTTTCCTCGATAGAAGGTAGGGTAGGGTCGCCATGATTGGTGGTTAGTAGGGAACTTTATAGAGGATGTCGATTATCGCGTATTCCGTAGGAACTCTTTAGTTTTTCGGGATAAAAGTAGCCTTATACCCTTCTGATGACTGCTCCACCGATATACCAAGTCTGTTAATGTGCTGCATTAGTTTCAGAACTGTCCCTTTCTAACAAACAGCAAATTGAGCGTGTTAGAACAGAGCGGAATCACGCTGTTTTGATGTTTATTTTTTTTAATTTTGCTAATTCTCGGCGAATAAAACTAAACACAGGTTACTTTGTTGTCTATCTAGGAGAACAGTACTCTACCCTTTAACTAGATTAAATAAGTACTTAAATTGTAAGCCTGTCCTAAAATCCTTCCATGTAATCTAGTCCAAGTTTAACAAATAAATAACTAACTATAACTATAAATAAACATGTTAATAAAAGTATTTTATACCAGGATCTAGAAATGTACAAGATGTTTCTTATTCGTATAAAATAAATAATTCGTATAGAAAAAACTATTGGGAATTCAAAATGCCAAGCGAAATAGTGCAAAAACAAAACATTATTTTATTATTTTAACGCATTTTACGCATGCGAAGCGAATTCTAAAGATATAAATTGTGGAAAGAAAAAAATGAGCGATTTTTTCTTTCCACAATTTATATCTTTAGAATTCGCTTCGCATGCGTAAAATGCGTTAAAATAATAAAATAATTAGTAAGGGTAGGCATATCTATACGACTTTGATTTAACTGTAAAGTTAGTCGAGTCGGTTAAGGAACTATGTTTCTTAATAAGATATCGCTGACGTCACCCAAAGACGTATAGTGGAGGATAATTTCGATACCACGAGCAGTGTTCACGGTAGCTTAGTGGCTAAAGCACAGGCGTACTGAGCCAGGAGTCGCAGGTTCGAATCCTACTCGTGAGCGATTTTTTCTTTCCACAATTTATATCTTTAAAACAAAACATACTTTGAAAAAATAACTATATACCTAGAATTTTATTACATCGTATTTTCCTATACCAGAATCTAGTATATAAGATGAACAATCATAAAATATATAAAAATTACATACGTGGATGTAACGTATCCACAAATGAAAATATTTCCAATTAAAAATCCCTATTTGTCCGAATGCCTTCCCTTAATTTCCCTACAGTGTGTACAAAAATGGCCCCAAAAATATTATCAGTTCTCAATTTCCCAATCGTGTAGACACCGCGGCCAAGCCTCGCTGCAACTGCAAGGGCCACTGATACAATCCTATGGCTATCGAAGTGTTATCAGCACAAAAACTTAGATAACTTTTTAATTGGTGCCCCGGGTATTTTAAATCTCAAACTTTAGTGTATTTTTTTTCTCTCGGCTCTCTTTCTTTTCACCCATCCAAAAGTGATTTTGTATTGAGTATTGAATTGGCTGCCTCGTTGGTCTAGTGGTCGCAAGCGCACCTGCTAGGCGTGAGGTCCTGGGTTTAATTTCCGGGTTGCGCAAATAGTGTTATTGTGATTTTTCTGTCAAGAAAATTTCTTATGAAACATTGTTTTTCAGAATTAAATATATATGATCAATGAAAAAAATGTGAAAATTTGATTTAATAATATCAGTATTTTGAATTACTACAGTTGCCAAATGAATGGTTTACAAAACGTGCAAATACCATATTAAAACAAATAGGTAAATTACAATCACGATGCGACCCATGAGCCTACCATGCATTAAAAGCGTACAGAAACAGCAATTTACGTAGCATACAGAATTGCACGATATGCAATGATATTTAAAAGTATAGATATGTTATACACTAATAAAACAATCGAAAATTATTATCCGTACGCAGCGGCATCCCACATAGGTACACATAAAGTATAACAAACTGAGTAAGTTATTATTGGTACACTTTCTGTACACACATGACGCCATTTTTGTTTTTATTTTGTCACCAGTCACACTCGGCGCCTTGCTTGACATGGACTAATGAATACAAACCATCACAATTAGGACGTTTTCATGTCTTCAGATTGCGCGCGCTAGTAACATAATCTGTACTTTTAAATATCATTGATAATATGTAAGTACCTAAACAAAAAAACAGAAGCCTGTTTTGTATTCCATATTCAATAGTGCTTGAACACTTGAATCGAGAGGTCTTTTAATCGATAACACCCGCCGATCCCTGTAACCCTATTGTGGCTCCACCAGCCTTTACGAAAGAAAAGTGCTTAATCTGCACTTTGTCGCCCTCCATTGTGAAGAAGGCACTCACTTGCCTATGTATGAGTAAATCGGTAGGGTTGACACATTTATTACAAAACTAAATAAGTAAAACATATAGTGCTAGTTAATTTTTTAACCGAGCTACAATCCATATGATAAAATAACGTCAGCTTTTTTTTTTTAGTTAGCCCCACCCTTTTGGACCGACGACCTGAAGATGGTAGCTGGATGCAGAAGGCGAGGGACCAAGTATTGTAGCGCAGCTTGGGAGAGGTCTATGTCCAACAGTCGATAAGCTGAATTGATGATGACGATGAACGTCGGCTGCTGCTGGACATAGGTATGGATAACCTACTAAATATATTTCCTCAAAATCAGGGCCTCGAAATAGCAACTGAATGGAATTATAAAATCAGCAATTATTATAAAAAAATCTGAATAAATTTTTTGTTTATTATCTATTTCTACAGCAATTTATTTCGAATGCAATCCTTTTTTACCGACTTCAAAAAGAAGAAGGTAACCTTCTAAATATATTTCCTCAAAATCAGGGCCTCGAAATAGCAACTGAATGGAATTATAAAATCAGCAATTATTATAAAAAAATCTGAATAAAAATTTTGTTTTTTATTTTCTATTTCTACAGCAATTTATTTCGAATGCAATCCTTTTGTACCGACTTCAAAAAGAAGAAGGTAACCTTCTAAATATATTTCCGCAAAATTAGAGCCTCGAAATAGCAACTGAACGGAATTATAAAATCAGCAATTATTATAAAAAAATCTGAATAAAAATTTCGTTTTTTTATTTTCTACTTCTACAGCAATTTATTTTGAATGCAATCCTTTTTTATTTCAAATTTGTCAATCTTTTTTGAAAATATTATTACGTTTGAACCGAAAATAAATTTATCAGAATGAGTTTTTAAATTAACATGGTCACTTACACTAATCATCATCATCATCATCATTTCAGCCGAAAGATGTCCACTGCTGGACATAGGCCTCCCCAAGCAGTTTGGGGGGATATGCCATAATCGCCGCGCTTGGCAGGCGGGTTGGCGATCGCAGTTGGTTGGTTAAATAGGTACTCAGAGAACGCTTACCATGTACATCATTTTGATTGAGGTTCCAAAACGAAACACAAGAAGAGGATAGAAGAAGAAGATGGAAGAGGGTAGACAAGTATATCTGCTCAAAAACATGTCCACCCGCAAACACTTTCAGTTAACCAGTGACCATGGCGCTAGCAACATTGCCAAAATATCGGGAACTCAATCAAAATGATGTCCATGGCAACTTTAACAATATTAGCAAAATCACAAACTTTTGTAACATAATTATGTAAGGTTCATGATTTTTGTATCAATTAATAATAAAACTTTTTAATTAAAAAATGAACCGACGAAAACAGAAACTAAAAAGCGAAAAATAACTAATTATGAGTCGGCGCCAAGGAAACTTTTAACAAGCAAAGTGCGTGCAAGTTGCAAGTGGCCGAGCGGAGAACGCATTTTTGGAAAGTTGTTGTTTATCGTTGACAATTTCACGTTGTATTTGATGTTACGTTGTTTTTATTATTTATTTAAAGTAATTTAATGATCTTCGTTGATTGTTTGTTTCGCACCGACTCATAATTAGTTATGTTTCGCTTTTTAGTTTCTGTTTTCGTCGGTCCAATTTTTAATTAAAAAGTTTTATTTTAAATTTTTTGTGGCTAATATCTAACTCCAGATCTCTATTATGTTGAATTGTTTAGAACTACATTTATGTGTGCCAAGTTTCAACAGAATCGGTTAACAGGTAAGAATTCAGTGGGTGAACAAGCACTCATCCCCTGTTTTCCTGCCCTTAGGGGTGGATTTTGATTTTGAAATTTAAATGGGACCAACTTCGAGATATACCCTATCCATTGAAAAAAGAATTATCAAAATCGGACTACACTGTAAAAAGTTATTTAAAAAAAGATACGCGTCGAATTAAGAACCTCCTCCTTTATTTTCGTCGGTTAAAAAACACTTTTATATTGTAAAACCGAATGACGGTATAAGCGAAATTAAGAATCGATATCATGGGTCGAAGACACTCTGCGAGCGCGCGCATTCTACGCTTGACAGCTGTACTGTACGGACGTGGTTGATGTTATGATATCTTGCTGTGGAATATTGGAGGTGCAATAAACAATTATAAAGTACTATGGCCGGAGTTATACTACAGTTAATTAATCGTTATTTCGGCTGCAGCAGCAGCCCTAACTGAAGGCAGACCGCTATCTATGTAGGTAATGGAAATGGAGTGTTTATCACCTGCGTACATATGTAGGTACCTGTGTATTAAGATGTAAGGTGATTATGTGTGTATTAACCATTGTGGACTTAGAAGAAATCTAGGTTAGTCTGTCTGTTAACCATTTAATCACTTACTATTAAACAATGTAAAATAAAGAAAACTTACGTAGTATTTAACTGTAACCAATGATATTTAAAAGTACCACTGACAAATTGTCGGCTGTATGTTTCACCTCTAATGCTTCACCTTTACCAGCTGATACAGCATCATCGATAAAAACGCTAAAACGCGCAATTTTGATACAGCGATCGAATGCAGTAAGTCGCCAAAACACGAAGCAGGCAAAATCGCTAATCAATCAACTCAGCCTATAGCAGTCCACTGCTAGACATAGACCTCTCCAATGTTGCGCCACAACACTCGGTCCTCTGCCTTCCGCATCCAGTCCCCCCCAGCCAGGTTCTTTAGGTCGTCGGTCCAACTGGCGGGGGGGGGGGCTACGACTCGTCTGTCAGCGGCCATCGGTCCTTCGACAGACATGGCCAGCCCACTGCCACTTCAGCTTACTGATCCTACAAGCTATGTCGGTCACTCCGGTTCTTCTCCGGATAATCTCGTTACGGATTTTATCCTTCAAAAAGCTCCAAGCATAGCTCGCTCCATAGCTCGCTGAGCGACTTTGAACTTGTGGACTAGCCCAACTGCTATCTCCCTTGCACGCAGTATCAGGTACGGGCGCACGGGAAAAATAATCAGCAACTAAGTTATTCTCACTAGATATATACTGAACATTATAATTGTATGCAGATAATATAATAGCATATCTTTGCAAACGTAATGCTGTGGTTATCGATATGCCCGTTTTATTATTAAATATTGACACTAAAGGACGGTGATCGGTTTTAAGCACAAAAGGTTCACTTCTACCGTATAGGTATTGATGAAAGTATAGCTCAAAATGTATTACATGAAAAATTAATAGGATATTTATTTGAATACAGAAACACAGAGCACTGTACTACTGGACATTCGCCCGCAAAGTTAATGTTTGGCAGGGATTTAAGATCACGTCTTGACTTAATACTTCCTAAAGAAAATAAATCGCGTACAACATCGTCGGTGGAGAATGAATCTCATACAAGAGCCTTCGAAACAGGTGACAGGGTATGGGTCCGATGGTACAGTGGTAGAAAAGAGACTTGGAAGTTGGGAATAATAAATAAGGTGATAGGAAAAAGAATGTATAAAGTGCTAGTTGAAGATCAAGGATTATTTTGTATTAGACATCTTGATCAATTGTTAAACTGCAAGAGTAAAAAAGGCATTAACATTGCAAATACTGACTGTGCGGAATCAATGCCTTCAGGTTCCCCGCTCGTTACTTGTCCATCGACTTCAACGGTTCCGTTTAAATCACCAATAATGCCCAGCCCGGCCGGTGTATCAAATTCAGTAAGCACCATAGAGAGTGCAGGTTCAGAGAAACCAGTGGAGGTGGAAGAGAGAATAGCGCCGGTTACTGCGGCTGCAACTAGCGTTGACGCTGACAGAAATCGGACTATACTAGCGGATACTGTGAGCGGAGAAAATGCACGGCAATCTTCACAGACCCAGGCTCCTCCAGCCTCGGCCGTGGCGCAGGATTCGGCATCCATGCAAGAGACACGTGCACGTTCTCAACGGACCAGGAAAATAATAGATTATTCTGTATATTACAAATAGACGGCTTCTAATAAGTTTAATTGTTTAATATAAGTTTAATATAAGTTGTTTATTTTGTCAACAGGTTTCAAAATTAGTGTGGAGGAATGATGTGTATGCGCTTGCCACTCACACATGGTTCTTACATTGTGAATGTGTGAGAGGACCCATGTAGAACTCAGTAATAAACCAGCGTTCAATCAAGATACTCGTTTGATTATCTCCGCACCTCCGTTCAAATATATATCACAGTGTCCACGTCTCGGCACCGTAAGTCATGACAGGCAGGACGCACTGGTTGAAGACAAACTTCAAACTTTGCGGTATAGGCGGTATAAAATCGCTAATTGCCGATGCTAAAAGTAGCTTATTCTATTTTACCTTCATTAAACACAGTCTTCTTCAACTTCACGTAATCCATTATTACTATAATATCCAATCCCGGTACATACCTGAAAATAAAAAACATTATTTATTAGCACAACCACCCAATGCATCAGACAGACAGAAAAATACATCAGTTACATGATGACCCGATAAATATATAGGTACATACGTCATTATGTTGACGAAAACACGAAACATGAATAATAAAGTAATTTAGTAAAATTAACTACATAAGGTGCACTCGGTTTTTTTAGTCTTTTCTGGAAGGCTAATCAAATAGATCTGTTGTCAAATCTCATGTCAGCTCGTGTGATTGGCCAGCAAAAATATTAACAACCAATCACAACGCTTGACCTGAGATTTGACAGCTGATTAGTAAATTTTTGCGGTGATCAGCCTTTCAGAAACTGGGGATTAGTAAACAATCTTAGCGTGTCTTTTTAATGCAATTCGTCAATATTAATTATTAAAAGACATTATGTTAACAATTTTACACACTAAATATATTTTTTAACCTAATTACATGTGCAGAACTAGTAATCATATTTTATCACCAGTTATTTGAATAAAGAGACATGCAAAGATTGTTTACTAAATAAGACAAGGAGAAAATGTTAAAGAAGCTGACTCGTGTAGGTACCTATTTGAAAATGTTTAATTCCTGTAATATGTTTACTAATTATTATATTAGGATGATATTGTCGTACCTTTGTTAAAAAACAGAAATAACTCAAAAATCATGTTTATGGAGAAATCACCTTTAAAGTTCAAAATTTAAACGCGATTATCCTACAAACATGAGTTTTGAGTTACTTCGGTTTTTTATTAAAAGTGCGTTGTGGTCCCTTGAAGCTATCGCATAAATTCATATACCGTGTAATATTCAATATTCTAATTAATAGGTAATTCGCTCATAGTCGAAAGGATATTTACTCCTGTCTCCCAGCATGCTAGAAGCAGTTACAGATACCGGCAGGAGTCGTGAGCACAAACTTCACCTGCGCAGAAGTTCATTTATAGTCCCAAAATCATAATATGGGTGAAATTCGAGAAAGTTTGTATTTTCTATAACTACCTATAATCCTTATAAAACGCTAACGGTGAAATTTAGTGAACAAAGATACTAAATAATTTTGGTCGAAAGTGTACATGCGCGAACTTGCCCCCACTACTGTCCATCTGTGCTCACGACTCATGCCGGCTACTATAACCTATTTAAATAATAGGCTTTTTATGCTTTTTCCAACCTATACCCAGTGGCGTGCAGTGGCCTACTTCATTTGAATTTAATTGTGGTCTAAGTTATTGATTTTTGTATGTAGGAAGATTAATTAAGCATTAATAGATCTATTAAAAGATAAATAATCATCGTACTTTGAAAAAAAGATAATAACTTACACCACTATTGAATTTGAATGAGGAAGGCACTGGGTACTGCCTAATTGCCTATATGCAATGCACGCCACTGCCTATACCTAACATCTTCAGAAGCAATATCTCATATCGCGAACCCATTAGCATTTTAAAATCGGTCATTTGTTTAAGTGTTTGATAAAGCTAAACAAAACTCGGCCGGTTACTTATTAGAAAAAAATCGCTAAATTTACGTCATACTGCCGGCGTGTACGTATTGTACTTTATTCTTATAACAATCGATAAAGTGCCCCGATTACCATTAACGGCCAAAATTAATATCCAATCTATCCACGATTTGCCCTAAACTGTCAAATAATGAGATAAGCTCCATACAAAATATGTCAAATTTCTATCTCTAGTAGGGCAAATCGTGGATAAATTGGATATTACTTTTGGCCGTAAAATATCGACACAGTTTGAAAATACGTGGCCATTCCATTGTTATCTGAGAAAACCCGCCATCTGAATCAACAAATATACCTATTTCTAAATCGATTATATTCTAATGTGGGTCATAAAAAGCCGTTCTATTCTGGTATTGGTCAATAAAAAAAACCTTTATTTGTGTCGCCTACGTTGTTTTTCTGCTAGTGTTGTACTAATTACGTCATTCTTAGTAATGTAGGAATCGATAAACTTTATAATGGCCCGTAAAATCAAGGTGAATAAGAACAATAAAATTGTGTACTCTTTCGTTTCACTATTCTTTTTTTAAACATTTTTATGTGTTGTAGGTTTTTGACAATCAGCAAATTACTTTTATATTTTTCAGGCATTTTTGATGAACAATAAAGTGTAAAGACACCATGAGTTCAACCTCTTAACGGGTCATTGTACTAACCATTATGAATAACTTTTACTATGGGACCAACCATGAATTCGCGAAAAAAATATTAGCTGATTTCTGCATTTATGTTCACATAAATCGGCAAAATGTAGGGAATTGCTGTATTATTTCGCAATTTCAGGGTTGGTGTCATAGTAAAAAATGTTCATCAGTACGACAACGTATGTACGTGTACGTACGTACGTTCGTCGTTCATCAGTACCTATGAGTACATCAAGTTGAGTTACGTAACGCAACTTGCGTTGAGTTGAGTTATTTCAATAACATACTTCTTATGTACTTAAGTTTAAATTTCTATTTTCTTGCCGTGACTCTGTTGGCGTTGTATTTATTAGTTCCTTGTTAAAACAGTACGTGTGATTAAAACTGAAGCAATAACATTGCTATGTGCTAATCTGTCACTCGAATTACACGCACGCATGCGCCTGATAACAATTTGTTAGCATTTTGTCGAGTGTGATAAACTTTTGTAGTATTACGCTAGGATAGTGAATGTTTCGAAATAGGTGTGCAAGTGTTGTTGTAAAAAAAATGTTCCTACATATTTCCTCAATGTATATCTCACTAAATTTTAAGCGACTTCAAAAAAAGGAAGAGGATCTCAATTCGACTGCATTTTTATGTTTGTTACCTCAGAACCCCGTCATTTATCAACCGATTTGGAAAAAAAAAAACCATTTTAAGGATATACTTCCAGATCGGTCCCATATTTAGAAAAATCTAATTCTGATAGTGGGATCCATGTGGAATTGAGGGAACTCCTCAAATATTATAGGCATAGGTACACATAGCGATTTTGGTACTTACATCAACAAATCAAGCATTTGCATTCAGAAAGTTTCATTTAGTGATGATCTGATGAAGATCTTCGGAGATAAAGAAGGGAATTCTTCAATGGATGACAGCAAATTATCGAGGATTGCAGCGATCGCATGTCTTAAAATAGAAAAATAAAATAAACTTGAAAAAAAGGTAAAAACCTTCTTTTTGAAGTCGGTTTTTACTTTTTTGTAATAGTGCGCTACAGTTTGCTTAGTTTCGAAACAGGTGTGCAAGCGTAGTTGTAAAAAAAAACCTATATTGAGATATACCTATATTGATTTTTATGAAATAGATACTACTATAAATTGTAACTACATGACGGAGAAACGTTAAATGTTTATGATACATAAATCTACTTCATTGTTATCTATTGCAAATAATGAAAAACAAGTTTTCTGCTGCTACTGCTAAGAACTTACTATACTAATTTGTCATGAAATTGTAAAGTATTATGTATTTATTATTAAGTATTATGTATAAGTTTTGTAGTGAGTGCGTCAAATGGAGCGCAAGAATAAAATCTTTTTCTTTCTTTCTTTTCTTTCTTTCTAACTTAAGAATAAGAGATGAGAAATATGTACCACTTGATTTAATGTCAGATTTTCTTACACATAACATACATATTATCACGCCTGTCTCATTGGGGTGGGCAGAGACTATGAACTCCCACCTGCTACGACCCTGACACACTTCTTTCGCTTCATCTACGTTAATTAACCTCGTCATGCATGCTCGTTGCTTGCCTGGCCTTTTTTGAGATTTTCCACGATTTGGTTGCGTCCACATCGCGTCAGATAGTTCTCAGGAACCTGAGGTTAAATTCATCAAAATGATCGTATAACTGTCCTTTTCTAACGCCTACACAGCAACTAATAAACTACCATTCACAATAAAATCAAGTCATTTCACGATTATAATTTCCATAATAATATGGTTAAGGAAATATAAATCGTATCAGGTACATAACATCCTCCCACAAGTTGTAACACTTATAAGTTTATAGTCAAGAGGGGGAAATTGGACATTACCTTACTAGTGTAGGCCATTAACCTCTTGTAGCCCGTAAAGATAAAATCAACCGCACGTCAGTGGTGCCTAACAGTTTGACCTTGACAGCGTCTTTATTTCTTAAGGCCCGTACAGACCAAAAGCAGGTCAGAGGGTTCATAAGGGTTCCACTTTCAACGATCTTTCTTTCTCTTTTGTGTAGTTAGTAAGTATAATGATAAAAATGTCCCGAAGATATTTATTTTATTTATTTATAATAATAATAATGTCCTCCCAGCCGAATTTCGGTCACGGCGGCCAGTCTCAATGGAGACTAGCCATCTGCGCGGGACATATTATAGTGCACAAGTGTGTGCGCAAACACAGGTGCACTATCTATTCTCTCACTCTCATAATCCGATGGGACGGCAATTCGACGCGACCGGAGAGAGATCTGGCGCAGGACCGACGGCTTTATGTGCTCTCCGAGGCACGAAGGGGTCTCAAATTTTGTTTGCGCTGCTACTGACCTGCTTTTGGTTTGTACGAGCCTTTGAGCAGTTGGGCGGTTTTCGTAATTCAAGTGTTACCACTGACGTGCAGTAGGCTGTATTTCTACTTGTACTCCCATCGACCATACACCCCAATAGATGCCTCATAACAGGCGACTGATATCTGTCAACACATCAGTCTAACAGATCTGATATCAGTCGCCACTATTCGCCGCTTTAAAAACATCAAATCAGTTTCAACCACTTACGTGAGCCGTCAATACGCCTTGGTAGGGCCAATCGGATTGCAGTACCCCACTTCCTTCTTCCTCAGCTAGTTTACAGAATTAATTGTACGCATTACATTCAACAACAGGCGTCTATAGGGGTGTATGGTCGATGATTACTACCTACCGTTTTAAGAGGTCAATTGTCACTTCATTCCCCGAGAGCTTGACCACTCATTTTATTTCCTTCATACTCATAAAATTAGTTATATCCATACTGTAAACTATATTAAGCCCATAGCCATAAACTTGGTCTAATAAAAAAAGTAATTGACCAACATCTTTCTATTACGGTGGCAGTTATATTTGGATATTGTCTATTCATTTTTATGTTATCAAATGGAATTGCCCTTACGGAGCGTAGCTTTTATTTTTCTCAAATGGCAATATTAAATTTTACCGTCGAAATGTGAACTGAAGCTTAAGTTTTAACATAACATAACATCACGCCTGTATTTCCCCGAAGGGGTAGGCAGAGGTGTATAGTACACCCACATTTCGCCAGTTATGTTATAGTCCCATGTAATAGAGGGCGAGCCTATTGCCATTAACCGGGCACAAATCCAGACTCCGGGCTGCTACTGAGAATTTCCTAAACAGAAAACCCAATAACACTTTGTCCGACCCGGGAATCGAACCCAGGAACCCACGATCAGCAGTCGCGCTTGCGACCACTAGACCAACGAGCGGCTTAAGAACGGCTTAAGTTTTGACTTTGACAAAACGGTCTTATCGTCCTTTATCTGGAAATCCACAAACTGACCATCCCTTGATTTAAACAAGTTCACCTTTAAACAGGATCGTCTGCCGATATATTTATACTTTTACTAGAGGTCACCCGTGGCTTTGACCGCATGCATGGCTTTGCATTTATTGCGCATCTCTCGAGAACCGTTTATTTATCTTCCCGGGATAAAATTTAGCCTTTCTCCAGGTCCCAGGCTACCTCTTTGCTATTCATTTTTATGTGAAATAAAAAACCTAGTGAGTGAGAACGAGAAAATGTGTTGAATCTGGTGAGTCGAAACCATTTTACTATTTTGTGTACCTATTACCTGCAATTAAGTTCCTGTGTTGTGTGTGAATAAGTTTGTTGAAATTTTGATTTCATAAAATTCTACAATAACCCGTGGGGTAATTGTGTAATGCATTCACATTGACATCAGCTTTCATTTTGAAATTACAGCAATATTCATTGCGTGGTACGTAGTTGTCAATATGACGGATTGTCAAAACACACAGAGCAATGAACACTTAAATCCAGATGAATGCGATCGCGAGTGAGTTACGCAATTCGGCAGCAGATCCGTGCTCTAACATTTATGTATAGTAAATTAATTAAAAATGAAACCCTTTAATTTTTATCATTCACAAGTTGCCATGTGCAACTTACAATGCAATTGTTCGACTTCCAGAATTGAGTCATACATTTACATAACTTATAAATGAAGTCGTTATGTTTACCAGCAAAGGTCACTATCCATTTAAAGATTTCTAGATTATTAAGGACGACAAGAAAGTCTGTTACCAAGTAGGTACTAACCATTGTACTTTTAACACTCTTGTATGGGTCTAATTGTGCAGACAAGACTAAAACCAAATACGATGTACTCCGTTGGTACTGTCAGGTAATCTGTGCTAAAACTCTATGAGGAAAGTTGTACATGGTAACCCAGCTTGACCATTTAGCACGATCTATTGTCTTGTTGTAATTAGCATCCATGAAACGCTCGTCTGCGATCACATTAAACCTTAGAATAACTACACATAGAAACCAAGTCCGCGCGCACAATTTGAAGCAACTAAATTGGAGCCGCAAATGGCTCCGTTCAGTGCAGCTTAAGCGCTCCTATGTGTCTTAGTAAATATTTTACGTGCCGCTTGCGAGCGGGAATTTGAATAAAACTATCACACTATGTCTTATTACTCTATGATTAGGACTTTTTATTTTTATATTCAGTATTAAAAGTACAACGGGAAGGATCTTGTAGCCAGAGATGTAATAGTTATTTGTTATACAAGAGTGCAACACGTAACTTTTCATCCCACCTCAGCGAGGAAAAGACTAAATGCAAATAAAAACATTTTCAATCACAAGATACTTTTATTTCAGTTTAGATATTAACTACTACATTATGATAGGTAAGTATTACAGAATAATCTTTAAATTATAACAAATAATACTTAGGTATAATTAAGAAAAAAATAAAGTAACATTGCTACAGTTACTTAAGTTGAGTGTAATATTTTTGTTAGGTAGTGTGTTAGTGACTTGTGTACTGTTTTTCGGTAAACTATCTGTCGTACTTAATAGTTTTACCGACGCATCGGATTCCCTTGGCGTAAATGAGCAAAACGTTTTACTGAGAAAGTTTTGGCTCCTTTAGTTAGTCGCCACGTTTTAAACATATCGTACTATTTGAAATACTTCTCGCGTGATTGTTGAAGGAGAAAGCTCATTTGCGCATTATTAACAGTTTCAGTCAATTCTGTTGGCGTCAAATAAACTTCCTCATCGCTAGAACCTATTATTTTAGGTTTTTCACTTGTTTTCAAGTTTCTTGTTTTTAACTTTAACATAAGGTTTTAACTATAGATCTGTGGTTTTAACAATATGACGCAGAGACATGACATTTACCGTACTACCGACAGTACCGACGGTAAATGTCATGTCTCTGATAGGTATGACGTGAAAAGAAAATGGCGCGCGCAAAGCAAATTAAAATAAAAGTACACCTAGAAGGTTCCGAGTCTGAGTTTTTAAGAAATTAAATTCATTTTTAACGTTGAATATTTTGTTGTTTTTTAGCATTTGTCATTCTAAATTACATTTAAACATATAAGTTGTATATATTTTTGAAAAGCATTTATTTGAAACCCTTTATTTGATGATGATACCCCACTCGATAGGTTTCGAGGGAAAATTTATTTTTTGAAACCGTAATTTGGCGCCTAAAAGCGGCCATTTTAATTTTTATAGTTTTGATATACCCAGTGTCACTCTCACAATTAAGACGAATCTAACGACACCTCACAAGTTAAAATCCATCAAGCCGTTTAGGCTGCAGGGCGTGCCAAAGAAATATATATACATACATACATATATACATACATACATACATATATACACACATGCATACATACATACACTCGAAAAACATTACCCTCCTTCTGGCGCAGTCGGGTAAAAATAGATCCTAATTAGTTGCTAAACTAGTTCTGAAAATTAAGTAGACAAGTCTCGTAGTTTTATAAAAATGGCTAATTCGTTTGATATTAAGACAGGTATTATTTCCCTGATAGCCGGTAAGATGCCTGATGATGTAAGTTTTGTAGTATTTATTTTTTGTTATACTTACAGGAAGCCCGTTATTAAAACCTATGTATCATTTGTGACTCCCCTGCGGGACGAAACAAGACGCTGCCCTTTTGAAGGAACCTGTTACCGCCCTTGTTGACCGCACCAAACATGCCAGTTACCTGGAATCTGGAGGTCATTACGTAAATGTATAATGTTCTTTTGCGATTTTCTTCCATGGCTTTACAACTTGTTTATAATTCTTTCATTTTCGTATAGTTTATCTTGAAGATTACTGCAATATTTTTGACACACAAGGTAGGCTTTTTTTGCTTATTAATTTGTAATTTATCTACACACAGGCCTATTAAGAATATGTACAAGAAAGAAAAAGAAAAGATCCCCTATTTAAGATACTAAGATAGATACACGTTTTATTTAACAAAGGGCACTGCGTGACAATTACCAAATTGAAGGACCTTGGTGACGGTGTCTTTATTGACGCTATACCAACTGTATGGTCGTAATAAGGTACATTTACAATACTTATCTCCGATCGCAGTCTACGACCTTGCGGCTTATTTGGAATTCCGACGCATCTGTTTACGGACACGTGCTTCATAATATATGATATCTGTTTTGCTTGCAGAGTGGACGCGGTGTGTGGTGTAAATGAGTCGCAATGTAATGTATCTGTGTGTATGTAAGATGTTTATTTAGGTTATGTATTGACTTACAAAAAAAAAGAAGAAAAGAAAAGGTATTTTTTTGAACGTTAGGTCGATAGGAGAGCAGAAAATATAGCCTGAATTTGAAATTTGATGAAAATAGTCCACGCTTCTTACGTACAAATTTTCTCACTACTGGGGAACGTGATCCCACTTTTGAGCCTCCAATTAAAAATATTGTCAAAACAAACTTACGGCCAAAATTAATATCCAATCTATCCACGATTTACCCTACTAGAGATAGAAATTTGACATATTTTGTATGGAGCTTATGTCAAATTCCTATCCCTAGTAGGGCAAATCGTGGATAGATTGGATATTAATTTTGGCCGTTAATGTTTAAGAAAGTTAGGCCGATAGGAGAGCATAAAAAAATAATTTAAATAAATTAATCGACTTCAAAAAGAAAATAACTAAAAATTATGAAAAAATAAGTTTTAAACGAAACGACACATTAGCGGTCTACAATTTTTTTTGAGGTTGATGGTCGGTGCCAGTAAAGCCATCGAATATAATCAAAATAGAAACGACCTCCGACCTCAAAAAAAATTGTAGACCCCGAATGTGCCGTTTCGTTTAAAAAATATTATTTCATAATTTTTTTGTTAATTTCTTTTTGAAGTCGATTAATTTTTTTTTTTTTTTTTTTTATTTCTTAATTTTTAGTTTTAAGTAAAAACTCTCTTCTAATAGTTAATAGTTTTGTTGTAAATATTCAAAGATTTTTCTTACATGCACTAGAATTTGACCATGGTTTTGAAATGTTTTCCTTTGACACCACACCCGTAGCTCGTATTAATAAGCCAGGCCGTCACAGTTACACGTATTAATCCATATCTTGAAAACTACTGAACCGATTTTGATGAAACTTGCACTGTACCCTAAGTTGAAGTAAATGTAAGCCAATTAAAAAACAACGGTCACAATCCCATGAAGAGTTTCGGAGAAATGCGTGTACAAACATACATATATACAAACATATAAACATACAAACATACATACATACACCTATAAAATTTTGTACATTTGCTTGTAAGCCCTAATATATGTCGAATTGATAACCTTCTTCTTTTTGAAGTCGGTAAAGAAAACCTGAATATGAAATTTTATGAAAATTGGATGCTTCTTTATTACAATTTTTCTCACTGCTGCGGAACTTGATCCCACTTTTAAGCCTCTCATTAAAAAGCGTTCCAGAACAAACATAAATTACATCATCAATTTACTATTCAATTAACAAGAACGGTCTTAGGAGTCTATTTTCTTAATAAGCTTTGCCTTTACACCTAGAGTAATTAGGCTTTACACAATAATATTGTACCCATTTTTCACACAAACAGTTCCCAGTAAACAATACTAAGAACTGTTTCCCAAGTCTTCTCATTAGCAGAATCCCTTAGAACTTAATTAACGTATCAAACGTACCACACGTAAGTGGGTGACTTACGAGATTTTCATCTATAATACGGTGTAATTAAACAATAAAGAAACAATCCTCGTTATTATTATGTTATCTACGCCTCGCACGCTTTTTCTCGGAAGAGCGTAAAAGAGGGAAATAAAGATAAAACTAGCTTTATGTTGTTAAGATAAGTAAGCTAATGGACTGAAAAATCTTTTCTGTGATATGGACTTTCCCAATACGTTTTTTAGGTTTTTTAAGAAATAAATCTTACCGGGATAATTTGGGTTTTCCTCAGTAAAACCCTGAAGTGAGGCCGACATTTCATCAAGCCGTGTTTACAGTGCGATTTGGGAATCTGATGCATTCCCAAATCGCACTGAAAACACGGCCCCTCCAGTGCAGCGCCTATATCGGGCAAATTCATTAGGGTAAATCTAGTACTAGATTCGCTGTTTAGAAGAACAACATGGTTACATGAATTGTGGTTCCGGAACCACACTGTCATCTGTCATTAGTTCACTTGACAGCTGTCTCGCGAACACATGTAAATTTTATCAACGGTTGTGTCAACTGAATTTTGAACATGCTGCTTGTATGAGATCGCGTGTCTATTTATTGACGTCGATGGGTAAATCAGACACGTTATCAAACTATCGACTAACAATAAAACTTAGCTAGCCACTAGTGAAAACAAGGGTTTTATACTCGCTACACAATTGACACAACAATATTATCTTTAATTATTTAAAAAATCTGTATAAAAATACATACAATGCTCAGCTATTGAATAAATAAAAAACACACACGTTTATATACAAAACACTATGTAAATAGACGCCGTGATTTATTATTTAAACAATAGGCATTTAAATATACAGGCCTGTACAATAAATACTGGCATAATAGGAAGGTTTGCGATAGTCTGTGGTTTTATATGTGTAAAGTGAGTGAGGTTGGCGGGAAAATTCGGAAAGTTCGTGTTGTAGATTTTGTATTATTTTCCAAAATTTGTGTTTTTTCGTGCGTTAATGTGTAATAATGGTGGAATATTGTTGGAAAATAATTTTCTCATCACCCCCTCAGAAACCTAGTAAAGTTTCCATCGCTTTATTAGGGTGAGTAAACTAAAGACTTTGCTAGAAGGTCTAAGCAGCCAGGCCATAAAACCTCTCACAAAAAGAAAAAAATATACATCGTTTGACGTGTAGTGTGGCGCAATGAGTAAACATTTTATAAATTACAAGCATCTGTTTTAACTGTGACTAGAACTGTTAGCAGAGATTGCATTAAAACTTTATAGTACTTGTTGTTAACACTTATGCAGTGAACAGTATCATCAAAATAAAATTTATTTTAGACATCTTATAAAGACAGTCTGTTTGTGCATGCATGCAGTCCAACCAACTGCCCGATCCAGAATATTTTCGATAAGCAGTTGTCCATTAATTCCATTTTTTACAATATGTTTAAACGTATAGATATGTTACTTGCGTTCGCAATCTGAAGACTCGAAAACGGCCTAATTAAATAAATAAATTAAATAAATGTTTTAGGACAATTTTTACACAGCACCATCCAGTCCTAAACTAAACAGAGCACAGTCGCCTGCATGACAGTGGTAACACGTCAATTCAAAACCGCCCTTACTGCTTACGAAATAAAGATGCTACTAATGTCAAAGTGTTACCACCGACGTGCGGTCGACCGTATTATGGTTACTAGACAATGGATATAATACTTATATAGGATTTTTTTTTTTGTAAATACATACTTATAATACATAAGGTACACCCAGACCAACACAAACACTTATTTTCCTCACACACAATTTGTGTCCTGTGGGAATCGAACCCACTCGAACCACTAGACCACAAACGTCGTCGAATTAGGACGTTTTTCTATTTAATCAGTGATATTATTATTATTATTTGTGAGTATACATTTTTTTACCTCGGCAAAATTTTGCCGGTTTTTAAGAGCAGTACGGGCCGAAGCCATGTGCTACCCTTAGCGATTGTTGATATGATGAGATGAGATGTTGTGACTCTGTGATGTGTGTGTGTGATCGTGTGGTTGTGGTTGTGTTTGTGTGGTGACTGCTGTTTGTGAGTTTGATGTGATGATTTGTGCCTCATTGTCGTCCTGCAAGAATTTTCTGACTATATTATTATTTTATTTAGTGAGTACATAAAGTGTTCCAATTATGACGCGAAAGTAACTTGAAGTAACCAACTTACTTACTTTGTACTAGTTTTTGTGTATTGTGCTGCCGCTGCATTCGGAACATTTTTTCGTTAGTCTTGTTAGGCTATGACATATCTATACTTTTAAATATTGATGTGTTATCTCTTTTTCTCTCGTTAGGTACGTGAATCGTAGGCGAAACGGGATAACAAACCGAACCGATCGACAACTGCTTATCGAAGATGTTCTGAATCGGGTAGCTGATGCGGCTGAAAATCAGTATTTTACACAGAGACTGCCATCAGACCCCCACTACACCGAGTTACCGACATCCTGAGGTTAGATCAGTTGTCAGACTTTCGGGCATTTGACTACCCGTAATAACTGCCATAGATATTCGTATGGCAACAGAGTTTGTTAGCTTAACGTAGAGCACGTTAAGCTGACAAGCCGAGGCACGGAGGGGTCTCGACTCGATGTGCAACGAAACGGTATCCATCCAAGGACTGACTGCTGCTAGAGATCTTGCAATCCACGCGGTTATTAATAATAAATATAAGATATTTTATAATTTAAAGTATTTATTTTTTAATAATTGTTTAATTTTTATTTTATCATTTTATTATTTTTAACGCATTTACGCATGCAAAGCGAAATCTAAAGATTTAAAATTGTGAAAAGAAAAAATCGCTCACGAGCAGGATTCGAACATGCGACTCCTGGCTATTGTTTTTTTATTTGACTTGTAATAATAATTAATATCAATAAATAACTATGAACTCTTACTTTGCCACGAGCCCCTCCTCAGTCATAAAGACAACGTCTGTTGAGTCATCCTACTCAACAGCACCATCAAGACCAAGAGGAGCGGGGCAAGTGGCGCGTCATCAGCTCCACCGCCACCCGCGCGCCCACTCATACCGTCAGTCAGCTGTTGCACCCTAGCAGGCACGGCCGCGCTCGCGCATATTACTTTTTACCATTGTTTTTACCGATCGACCGTTATGTACATGTTTTAATCCGTATATATCATTACAGTCATTTTATACAGTCCGCTATATTTTTCATTTCTCTTCCACGACGAGCTACCGTGGCGTTCAACGTCTGTTTTTATTTATTAAAAGAGTTTGCTTTGCATGCATGCTTGCAGTCCAACCATATGGGACTCTATGTCATTACCTTTATATCATTACATTACATTATTCACTTGGAATGACTGTTGTCTGAATTCTAAATATTATTCATGACCAAATCAATAAATTCATGAAAAATTGCTACGGCAATAATAGGGCCTTTCTTTGCTCAACGCAGCTAACCTGTATAACGCAGAGACATAGTAAAAAATATAGACTAAGTGCTGCGAACAACCATAGTGAAGCCAACAAAAACTGTTCTCCTTCATGTACAACCAGTGCTCACGTACACACCATGCACCTTAAGGATATTTGTTTTCGCGATGCTTACTGGAAGATGCCGCGACATGTGAACTGAGAGGGGTGAGCACGGTTTAAGGTGCATGTGTGTGCGTGAGCACTGGTTGTACATGAAGGAGCACGGTTTTTGTTGGCTTCACTATGGTTGTTCGCAGCACTTAGTCTATATTTTTTACTATGTCTGTGGATGAACATGAGTGTTTTTGTTGGTCTGGGTGTTTCTTATATGGGTGATTCTCTGTAAGCTCGTAATCGGCTGTCCCGACCGATTTTTTCAAAAAGTAATTTATTTATTTTTAAAAAAATCACTCTGTATGAAACTATAACCCTGAAACTTTACAGGTCCATTGTTTTTAGAACCATAACTATTTTAAGTTTTTTTCTAGACGTGATAGAAGCTCTAAAAACACAGTCCCCTAGCTGTCCCCATCACTGTATTCCCACCTAGATATGAGATTTACGAAGACGTTATTGAAACTACATACATTTGGAAGTTAATATCATAAAGAAAAATAATTACATTATATTAATTTCGTAAAACAAGGTTTCATTACGTATTTTATTTATTTTATTAAAGTCCTGTAAACTTTGTCCCTAGAATTTCCATACAGTCCCCTGCCAAAAATTTAAAGCCATAATTTAAAAAAACTGTAAGTTTCACAAACGTTTTTTTGAGTGAAACTAAACGCAATTGTTGTGAATTTGGCAACCTTGCCGAATGCGGCGGCGAGACGCCACTTTGTTTAGTGTCAAAGCGTCATTTGTGAGGTGAACACATGTTTGAACCGCTACCACACACAGTCCTCTGGTAAGAAATAATACTTATGTTTATTACTTTAATTATCTCTATATAATATTTATTGTTTTATTATTTCTGACTAAATTAATCTGTAGGTTTAAAAAAAACTATTTTACATTGGTTTTGTAAACATTGTGATATTTAACCGAAATACACAGTCCCCTGGCAACAGTCCTCTGCCTGAAATTGCAGCAGGGGACTGTTATACACAACAGGGGACTGTGGATTTTGCGTAATGGTTATTATTTTTATGTATTGTTTGTGTCAATTTATCCGCTAGTGTATTTTTTTTATGTAAGAATCATCAAAGTATCATTGCTTCGCATTATTTTCCTTTATAAACTTAAATTATTTCACACAGGCTCATTGAACACACATGATATGGCTCCTAAACAGAATAAGTTATCTCGAGAGGAATTACTACAGAAAAAGGGAGAAGCAGAGTGACTACGATAGAAGAAAAAAATACCCTCAAACGAGAGAAGAAGTCAGAGAAAAGGAGAAGTTGAAATACCAAAAGAAGAAAGAAAAATCTTTGCGGAAGTTAGTAAGGAATATGACACCTCGTGAGCACAAAGCTGCCTTAAAGAAGTGGAAAGAGCATTGTACCGTATAACGAGCCAAAAGACTAAGACTGAAAAGCATCACTATACTTTTGTACGAGAAAATACGCTGTTATCAGATCCAGAAGTAGATACTCCGCCTTCAAGACTCTTCCACGTGGCATCAAACGAGTGCATTTATTGAGCAATGGCCCTGTAACGCAGTATCGCAATAAAACGATGTTTTTTATAATGGCAACCAAACTGCAGAAATTCCAGATATTGAGGACTTTACATGGAACTACACCGAAAGTGGCCATGGCCGGTGCCAGGTGCCCGGGTGGTATCGGAGCAACGTGCAAAAGAACAGATGTTTTTTTTTTGTTAATTCTGGAGGCGACATCAACAATATTGATCAGTTTGTTAAAGTAATCCAAGACATTGACATTGGCATCACATGTATCGCAATCGACGGTAAAGACATCCAGGCAATGGTCGATAACTACGATGAACTTTATTATGTGCCTTATTTGATTAAGAAAAATCCTTAGGATTTGATTGGAGATCTCAGTTGAAATATATATCGTTCACTCTACATTCTTCGTGCAATCTATCCTATTATGGAATGCGCTTCCTCAGGAAATCAGGATGGCTAACAGTCGGCTCGCCTTTAAAAATAAGTTAAGGAAATATTTCCGTGAAAACAATTTAGCAGATTCAGCTCGACTTTGAATTATCTTGATGTTATATATTTATAGTTATATATGTAGGTATGTATAATATATATATTTTATTATATGTATAATGTACATATGTATTTATCTATTTTTTATTATATGTAATTATAAGTCCGTAGTACGAAACATATTTTACTACTTTACTGGTGCATCTACCCTATTCTTTGTCTCTGCATTACCCTAAGGTTGTCTGGTAGAGAACGCCTATGGCGTTAAGACCGCCTTTGTACCCTGTTGTGCATAAAGAATTAAATAAATAAATAAATATCATATATTTGAAAAAAGACTTTTTTTCTAATAATTATATTAATAATAGTAAGTATTTCAATAAATACTGCATAAATCATTTACTGATTATATTATAATAATAAGACTCGTATGTTGATCTCAGTGGGTACAAAATGTTGCTAGCAATTAAGGTTAATTTTTGATATGAATGTTTAAAGAAAGTTGTTTTTTGTTGATTTTTACTAAAGAAACTTTGTTGATTATTGATGCGCAAATATGCCATAAAAATAATAAATTATTGATTAATGTAAAATTACTTTTTTTTAAGTACAACAGCCTCCTGTCACGTTCAAAACAGTCCCCTGATGCCGCAAACAGTCCCCTGTCATTATTTTTTGGAAAATCGCTAATAACTCGTAAAATACGTATAAATTCATTGGGCCTCCTTATCTAACTAAAATAATAGTTAATTTTCTTCGAAATAAAACTCGACTTTTTGGCAAATATTCAAAAAAATTGCCAGGACAGTATTTGTATGGGACCTGTACGAGCTTACAGAGAAAAGCCCATATATTATAAGTATGTATTTACAAAAAAAAAGTATCTAAGTATTATATCCATTGTCTAGTACCCATAGTACAAGCTTTGCTTAGTTTGGGACTAGATGGCGATGTGTAAAATGTCCCAAAAATATTTATTAATTTATTTATGAGTAACGAATTTTCAAGCTCTTTACTATGTCTGTGGTATAACGCGAAAACTACACTATTTTCACCGCCCGCAACTCACAAATTACAATAGCGTAAACACATATTTCTATTACAACAAGACATAGACAGCAATTCACATAAAAAAATCCCCACAGACACAACAATCGATCAGCAACAATAACAACAGCTAATAAGCCTGCAAAACATCACTACATATTAACATAAACACTTCGACATTCAATCTTCAGTGCACATTGTATTAAATCATCATTAGCCAGTAGACACTATGTTTTCCAGCTGGTGGGTGCGCGATTTTTTTTTCTGTACCTACTTGATACATCTGGGAGCCTAGTACCTACGGGTTTGACACTTACCGATACTTCCATCAAATAAGTAGCGCCCCTGGCGGGTACGAGGGGAATCTACGAAAACGATGAAAGTATTTCTAAGTGTTAAAATCGTACTAGGCCCCTAACTCCTTGACAGTCTGCCAAAAAGTGGTTTTGTTACTTTTCTAGGGGTGAAGAAACTCTAATCGATGTCAAAATATTACAATCTTGATCAGTGCCAATGTACTTTGTATTTATTGGCACGATACGAGATTCTATTATGACAGTATGACAGTAAAATGTAATATGTGTAATTGTTTGGAAATAATGTAAAGATAATGTTTTCACAAGTTCATTAATCTTCTTCTACGTATATCATTGAATTCCGTTTTAGAAGTCCTTATTTTTGGCAAGAATACATGCTGAAATGGCTTCCTTCCCGAAAAGGGGTCATTGTACTCATCATTATGAACAACTTTTACAATGGGACCAACCATGAAATCGCAAAAAAAAAACACATTTTCGTTCACATACATCTACAAAATGTATGGAAAACTTGTTTTTTTTCGCGATTTCAGGTTTGTTCCCACAGTAAAAGTTGTTTATACTGATGAGTACAATGACCCCTTAAGAGGTTTTCAGTTATTTCAATAACACGTTGTATATTATTGAATTCCGTTTCAGAAATCCTTATTTTTGCAAGAATATAGTTTTCTTTTTCCTTATTCTATTTTCTCATACCACAAAATCAAAGGACTTAGGCCCGTATTACAGAAGCTTACTCAAGTACAGTTTAAACTCCAATCACCTGATCACTACTTAAGGATAGAATCGTTACTTGAGTATCGGTCTTATTCCAGAACGGTAATTATAAACTTTAATTCAACAATATAACACACGAATTTGACCTGGAATTGAATAGAAATCTCTACTCAAGTGTAGTCTGGACCACACTAGAGTGACTACAGATCAAAACTCTGCTTAAATACCGAAACAGGTGACAGTATAAAATAAAGCTAAACTCAGCTGAACTGTGATCAATAAATCTCTGCTTGAGGAACGTTCTAAAATCAAAGCTCAACTCAAAACTAGTTTTAAACAGAGATCAATGCTTGAGTATCGTCCTGTAATACGGGCCTTAGAGAACATATTCCGAATTCAATTTGAACATTAAACGCACTTGACGCTGCAGATAATAATGCTATGTGCTTGCAGTGTAATAGTCTCAAGTACCAACATAGCGCCATAACCATTGCCCCACATCCGAGGTACTTAATAATGATGTCACCTAATCTATATTGCAGCTATTGTACCATATTACAAACGCCTGTTACTATAGTTACAGAATATCAAGCTTTATCATACGATAACGGAAAAGTCTCGGTTAAAATAACACTTAAGGCTAGGCTCCCAAAATGAGGTGACTTTTTGAACTTTTATCTATCGTTTGATTAGACAGTTACATAATTAGATGATTTTTGTTCGATACTTTTATTTTTTCAAAATCATGCGTTTTTAGAGATGTTCCAAATTATTCTCCTTTATTAATTAAGTTAGCTGTATAAAATGTATGCATATAGGCAGATAATAAAGTTTACTAAAAACAGGCTAGAGGAAATTTGTACAGATTGTTTAGTATTCTTGTAATAAAACGAAAACTGTTTTGAGACTTACGTCATTTACTTCCGTGTGTAAAACGCGCGGGAATGAATTTTTCGAAAATGTGTGTGATGGGGTGTGTTTGTGTGTGTATGTGCAACTCGCATAAAATTTACGAGAGCGACCCGCAGTTGCGGGGTGTAAGGGGAGTGCGAGGGTGGGAATTGCGTTTTGGGAGCGTCCTCTTAACGCAAAATTGCCTCTTGGCGATAATAAAATGAGGATAATAATTAGTGGGAAATCGAGCGGAACACTAAGAACATTCTTAAGCTATAATGGCTGTAATTATTTTTTGTGTCCATTTCATATACTTATATATTACTTCATTGGTCCATTCGCGCTTATTTTTACAATGTGTTGAGTGGACGAACAAATGCGCATCAATCACTTTTTATCGTCATTACATGTCATTACGTGGTTGCGGTTTGTACAACATGATCGAAGTGACAAGTGTAATTTTCAGTTAAAATCGATTACTGCGGCTCATTGTATGTTCTACATTATTAACATTATACATGCTGAAATTTAAATTGCTTTTTTCCCGGAAATGGGTCATTGTACTCATCATTATGAACAACTTTTACTATGGGACCAACCCTGAAATCGCGAAAAAAAAATCAGTTGGAAAAATGTAGGGAACATTCGTGTTCACTTAAATCGATAAAATGTTGGTCCCATAGTAAAAGTTGTTCATAATGATGAGTACAATTACCCCTTTTCGTGAAAGAAGCCAGTTAAACTGTTAAACTTGTATTCAAAAACATCATCATCATTTCAGCCGAAAGACGTCCACTGCTGGACATAGGCCTCCCCCAAGCAGTTTGGGTGGATATGCCATAATCGCCACGCTTGGAAGGCGGGTTGGCGATCGCAGTTGGTTGGTTATATACTCAGAGAACGCTGCTGCCCATCCTCTGGTGAATCCCTTAGTCGCCTTTTACGACACCCATGAGAATATATAGGATGGTGAAATTCTTTTCGTCCGGCACCATGCGGAACGTTTTCAAAAGCATCAATGGATAAATATTTTTCACGCCCTTATTATGAAAATCAATAACAAATTCGGAAATTGAAATTCTGGGTGTTTTTATAAAACCACCATGGCGGTCGATTACATTGTCTGACCCAAACTCGAAACAATTGCTCCCGCGATCTACTTAATTCGAACAAATTAAATTATACTTAATGGCCTACTGTCACAATAAATTCGTCGCATGCCGAAGCGAAGGTAAAAAATCAATAACGAAACAATCGCGAGTAATTAGGGCACAAAGGCGTTTGGTTGACACTAAATTTCCATTAATATCAGTGAAGCGAGGTGACGTTGACAAATTACCGTGCAACGTACCACTGTGCACAGCGCAGACCACAGAAATAGATAGAATGGCCATGTGGGTAGGGCGCGCGTGGCAGCACCATGCACCATACTGCAGGATATATCAAAGCCTTTCTCAACACGCCTTATGACTTGTTTCTATAAATACTATAACAAAAACCCGCAAAAATGCCTTATTGTGCTGTTTCTAACTGCAGAAACAAAAGCTGTAAAGTATATTTGAACAAATTTTTTTTTTTTTAAATAATGACTTTTTTCGGAAAGTTACCACGCATGAATCGCAAGTAAAATTGTAATTACAACCATTCTATTTATTTCTGTGGCGCAGACAGAACATGGGGTCATTACTGCACATACACAGATTTTGTAGGGTTAAACGTAGTTTGCGAGCGTGGGTAATTAATATGAAATATTAGCCACCAGATTTAATAGTTATTAGTGTTAATAAAGCGCAGGTTATCGAGACCTTTCGGAAAGAACGTCGTGAGCGCCAATTAGTATGTTGACGATATTAAACCTTATAGCGTTCCAACTTTCCCCGTTTTCTTTCTCAAAATATTCAAAGTAATAAGGTTTATAACCGTCAATAAATTTATTTGGCGCTTACGATGTTCTTCCTAAAAAGGCTCGATATTATTTTCTAGTGGTTACGATAAAAACTTGATGAATAAAATCCTAACAATAATACGAATATAAGGAAGGACCTTCTTAACCTACCCGATCTAAGAGGAAAATCAGCTTAACATTTAACTCTGGAGTATAAATTAACATAATTAGCTAATTACTTTGATAAATCATATCCTTAAATATTGTACTTAATTACTAGGTTAAATTAATTAGGTAATTAGAAACATGTTCCACACCTGTTTTCATCATAATGGCTCGTTTACATTTTACCGATAACAGGCTATTTCCGCAAGGAAACAATAATTGGATATTTTCACGAGAAATTTCTGTGTTGTCTGTGTTCTATAAAAAAAAAATGTATGTAGGACTTATTTTGTTGACAGTAAAAATTGCTTTATCAATAAATTACTACAATGTTATTAGAGCCACGTTGATTGTTTTCAAGAATCCAAATTAATAGAATAATAATTGAATAATAGAATAACTTTTTATTGTATACAGGGCCCCGAGTCTGCTAATTGACAAACGCTTCAGTTGGGTGTCGGTAGAGTGTCGGTGGAATAGTTTTAGCCATTTGGTATTCTACTAGTTATTTTGAGACCAATGGCTTTCCAATGACTTTCCACTGAACTGCCATTGACTACAATTCAACTGCCATTGGACTATTTGCTATTCTGCTGTTATTTGACGTTTCCCACAATCGTCTTACGATGATTTTTTTGCCATCATATTTTTTTTAAATAATTTTTTTTTGGTGATTTCAACTTTGGTCCCTAATAAATGTTTTTCATACATCGAATGTGTACAATGACCCCTTAAAGGGTCATTGTACATATTCGTTTTTTTTTGCGATTTCAGGATTGGTCCCTTAGTAAAAGTTGATCATACAGATGAGTACAATGACAGATGAGTATAATGACCCCTTAAGAGGTTTCATTAACACGTCATATGTCGATAGCATTACCGCGTTGCACGCTCAAAACGTAAACGTAAAAGTTGTGCATACGGATGAGTATAATGACCCCTTAAGAGATTTTCAATAACACGTTCTACGTCGATAGTATTGCCTCGTAGTACGCTAAAAACGTAAACGTAAAAGTACCAAAAGTTGCTCTTACGGATGAGTATAATGACCCCTTAAGAGGTTTTCAATAACACGTCTTATGTGGATAGTATTGCCGCGTAGTACCCTAAAAACAAAACGTAAATGTTTTTCATACGGATGAGTACAATGACCCCTTAAGAAGTTTTCAATAACACGTGTGTCGATGTATAACCGCGTAGCTTAGTACGCTATCGATATACGTATTATTGAAAACCTCTTAAGGGGTCATTGTACTCATCCGTGTCAACAACTTTTACTATGGGACCAACCCTAAAATCGCCAAAAAAATATCAGCTCTTCCCTACATTTGTGTTCACATAAATCGACAAAATGTAGGAAACAGCTGTTTTTTTACGTTTGATGTGTTTTAATTATTTTATAGACATGAAAATTTTGTAGGTAATATCAATAAAATCCTTAATTTAAATATTTCATTGATAATAACTTAAAAAAAGTTTGATAAAAAACAATACAACTACTAATGGTAGATTTAAATGGGCAACATCGATTTGAAAACAATTGATATCCCATTACCATTCTATTGCCATTCCGACGAGATTGACATTTAAGTTTTAGCAGAATACCCATTTTGTCACAGTTGTATAGGAGTGTCAGTAGGATGTCGGTGGAATGGCGATGGTTGGTTTTTATCAATTAAGGATTCACGTAGTTGCTTCATGTTCCAATAGTTACGTAAACGACGCGGCGACGTAGCGAACTTCGCTTCAAGTAACTTAAGCTAAGTTGGCTATTTATTATTATTTATTATAATGCTCACGCGTGTCATACGACGTTTTTCAACACACTTGCGAGGAAAAAACATATGAACGTATTTTAGGCAAATATTGAATTTGTGAATAATGGCGAGCGGATCACTGTAATCGCACGGTGATGTATAGGTATGCGCGCGCAGTTGGTAGAAGGAAACCGCCAAACAACCTAATATTAAAAATATAATTTATTATTTATAACACAAATTAATGTTAATTTGTTGACAAACATAAATAATGTAATGAAATTAAATGTTAAACACAAATTAAATAGTTGATTTGTTCACAATTTTTTTAAATTTTGTGTAGACATCAAAATATTTTGCTGCTTTTATAAAATTAAAAAATAAACTGTAAGTACCTAAAGTAAACACTAAAAAGCACTAGTGCGATAATATAAAGTAAAAACCACGCGGGCGTTATTATAAGCTACATTAAGAACCTAAAAGTGGTGCAATAAGAGCCACTTAACGAGTAAGTGTGTTGAAAAATAATTGAAACATTTCAAACGTTAAAAAAACTGCTGTTCTCTACATTTCGTCGATTTATGTGAACACAAATGTAGGGCCGCGAAATCAGGAAAATGTAGGGATAAGCTGTTTTTTTCGCGATTTCAGGGTTGTGTTCATAGTAAAAGTTGTTTATACTGACGATAATATATATGTCGATAATATTGGCAGGTGCCATGCTATCGATACTATCGATAGAGTAACTGATTCTCAAGGTTAGCTTTAGATACTATCGAAGCGATCGTTGCTATCGACCGTATTGATAGCTTTTTATGCAATACTATTCATAGCACTATTAGTGTCAAATACTATATAGACACTAACGATAGTATTGCTATAATATGTCAATAGTCAATAGTACATGCCCATCGATTGTGTAACTGATTCTCAAGGTCGCATTTATAGTCTAAAATTGAATATTATCGTCGAAATAAATTACTACAATACACAATTCAACTTTATTTTACAAAATAAAAGTTCAATTGTTATAACAATAACTGCAAAAAAGGTATGTTTGCAAAATGACCTCTCAGTTGTAGTTCGATGGCAAAAAGTCATTGAGAGACGATTGTCAGAAACGTCAAATAACGAGTAGACTACCGAAACTTAAGCTATCGAGAAGACATTGATACACTATTGGTTTACAGAATAGCAAATAGTCCAATGGCAGTTGAATGGTAGAAACGAATGGAATAAAAATGAAAATGCTATGTATGCTGTGTTCTATACTATGTAATTTGTATGCCTTTCAAGGTTAAATATAGTGTGACTTAATATTTTAATTTTCCACAAAGTTTTTAACTTTTACCTATGTTTCACAAATAAATTATTTTGATTTTAATTTTGATTTTGATTTTATGGTTTTTAATTTTATTGTAGTTCAGTGGAAAGTCATTGGATAGCCATTGGTCTCTAAATAACTATTATTCTGATGATGATGATGATGATGATGATGATGATGATTCGGATGAGTACAATGACCCCTTAAGAGGTTTTCAATAACACGTATATCAATAGCTTACTACGCGGTAATACTATCGAGATACGACATGTTATTTAAAACCTCTTAAGGGGTCATTGTACTCATTCTTATAAACAAATTTTACGTTTGCGTTTTTTGTGATTTCAGGCTTGGTCCCATAGTAAAAGTTGTTCAAACAGATGAGTATAATGACCCCTTAAGAGGTTTTCAATAACACGTATGTCGATAGTATTGCCGCGTAGTACGGTAAAAACGTAAACGTAAAAGTTGTTCATACAGATGAGTATAATGACCCCTTAAGAGGTTTTCAATAACACGTATGTCGATAGTATTGCCGCTTAGTACGCTAAAAACGTAAATGTAAAAGTTGTTCATACGGATGAGTATAATGACCCCTTAAGAGGTAGGTAATATCAATAAAATCCTTAATTTAAATATTTCATTGATAAAAACTAAAAAAAAGGTTGATAAAAAACAATACAACTAATGGTAGATTTTAATTGGCAACATCGATTTGACATTACCATTCTATTGCCATTCCGTCGAGATTTAAGTTTTAGCAGACTACCCATTTTGTCACAGTTGTTTATGAGTGTCAGTAGGGTGTCGGTGGAATGGCGATGGTTGGTTTTTTAGTGTAATTAGCAGACTTGGGGCCCTGGTTACATACAAATTGGGTTGAGGTCCTAGACCTCACACTAGGATTCCCTGTGTCGTGAGATCTAGGCTCTTTCATTCGTTTACAAATTTAGTATCAGTAGGTACTTCCGTGTTAAGGAGACAATCATTTGCAATCATGTAGGTACTTAATAATATGATACATTTCGATTTCGTAATCTAAGATGGAACATAAAATAAAATAAAGTAAATTAAGGTATGAATATATGAGTGATATGTGTGGGGGTGTGTATTTGTGTGAGTGTTGTAAGGTGTGTATTTGTGTGAGTGTTGTAAATGAGTGTTATAAATGTTGTAAATTAATCGTAGTTACTGCTCGTAAGCACAGTATGTAATAGTACGCATCCTGGGATTGATAAGTTTGGTTTAGTATACACCAGCGCAGCATATACGTGGGACACTCAGAAAGTTTTGCGAAACTAAAAAAAATTGTTCTATACGTACATATATTTTTATCAAATCTTTTCAAAGTACTTTCCACCAGCCTCTATACAAAGATTCATGCGCCTAAACCAGTTTTCAAAACACTTTTTCCAGTCCGCCGCAGACACCTCGTTTACAGCCTGCTCGAACGCAGCCAGCGCATCTTCCGGCGACGAAAATTGTATCCCTTTGAGCTGATTTTTTATTTTTGGGAATAAAAAGAAGTCACACGGTGCTAGATCAGGGCTGTAAGGAGGGTGACCCAGGAGTTTGACTGGCGTGCTGTCCAGGAAGTCCCTCGTTTTGAGTGCGGTGTGCGCAGGTGCATTGTCGTGGTGGAGCAGTAGCCCGCGGAGCCCTGTGTTTGGTCGCTTGTTGCTTATAACAGAGAAAACTTCTGGCAAACATTTGGTAGTATACCATTCGGCATTAATGCTTCTTTGATCCCGTAAGGGAATTGATACCAAGTGGCCAGTCAAATTAAAAAAGCTAGCGATCAAAATCTTACCCCCGCTTCTAGATCGCTTCACTTTGGTAGGCGTTGGCTCATTTTGAAACACCCAAACAGTCGACTGGCGCTTGGTTTCTGGGTCGTATTGATAAATCCAGGACTCATCACCTGTAACGATGTCGTAAACACGCCGAGACGAGCCTGCTTCAAATTTGTTAAGCATATCACGGCACCATTCCACCCGGGCCTGCTTCTGAGCATCGGTGAGGTTGTGCGGCACCCAGCGTGATACTATCCTCCTCACGCGAAGATGGCTGTGTAGAATCTCGTGAACGCTTCCCGATCCAATCTTCAATATGTGTTGAATCTCCTGATATGTAATTCGCCTATTGTCTTGGATTAAATTTTTCACTGCTAGCACGTTTTCTTCGGTAACAGCCGTCAAAGGGCGACCGCTTCTTTCGTCATCCCCCAAAGTTGGTCGACCGCGCTTGAATTCGTTATACCAACGATACACGGTTGCCTTGGAAGGGCCTTCATCCATGAATGCCATTTGAAGTCTATCGTACGATTCATCCGGTTTCAGGCGACACTTGAAATCGTATAAAATCATAGCTCTAAAATGTTCCCGGCGCAGATCCATATTTCAGTGAGACACAATACTTTGAATTAACTCGCAAAAAATGTGGAGGGAAATTTTGAAATTGGAACTTACTTATTTTTACTTATAAATAATCATATTTTCGAAAAACATTATAACTGGCCAGTCTCCCATATATAAAAACTTTTTTTCGCAATACTTTCTGAGGGGCCTGGTAGTTGCTACAGACGTATTGCCACAGAATATTTGTGGGCGGCAGACTCGGGGTAGTTCATTGTCTACCAGATACAGGCAGTGTTTCGCGCGCATCTCCCTTGTTGATATTTCTAATCTCACGGGGAATTTCGGTACACCTATCAGTAGCGACCTGAAACCTGTGTTTGACGTTCAAAATTCTACACATTTTACCAAAATGTACTTGTCAAAGTGACTAAGCGTAAAATGTAATCAAATCCCTTCATTGTTCGTATAGCAATTAAATTTTATCATAATCATAATGTTTGCAAAATTTTGATAACGTTAATTAACGTTACAGCGTTAGATGCAATTAAAATCTCCGCATAACGCGTAGTTGGTCGGAATTACGCTCGTCACGCCGTAATTACGGGCGGTTACGCGTTTACGGCTTAATTTACGCGCGATAGCGTTTGTCGGTTGATTGACTTTATTAGGCACTTACTTATTTTCGGGGTCGTTTTCGCCCCACGGTAGTACAGTCGACTGCACTTCAATTCGAAAACCACCCTTACTGCTTACGAAATAAAGATGCTGCTAATGTCAAAGTGTTACCACCGACTTGCGGTCGACCGTACGTAAGAATCGTAAGATGAAGATAGAAATACTGTTGATGGTAACGTTTTAGGAAGGCGCGTACGCTAAATACCAGGCCCCTCAGAAAGTATTACGAAAAAAAGTTTTTATATATGGGAGACTGGCCAGTTATAATGTTTTTCGAAAATATGATTATTTATAAGTAAAAATAAGTAAGTTCCAATTTCAAAATTTCCCTCCACATTTTTTGCGAGTTAATTCAAAGTATTGTGTCTCACTGAAATATGGATCTGCGCCGGGAACATTTTAGAGCTATGATTTTATACGATTTCAAGTGTCGCCTGAAACCGGATGAATCGTACGATAGACTTCAAATGGCATTCATGGATGAAGGCCCTTCCAAGGCAACCGTGTATTGTTGGTATAACGAATTCAAGCGCGGTCGACCAACTTTGGGGGATGACGAAAGAAGCGGTCGCCCTTTGACGGCTGTTACCGAAGAAAACGTGCTAGCAGTGAAAAATTTAATCCAAGACAATAGGCGAATTACATATCAGGAGATTCAATACATATTGAAGATTGGATCGGGAAGCGTTCACGAGATTCTACACAGCCATCTTCGCGTTAGGAGGATAGTATCACGCTGGGTGCCGCACAACCTCACCGATGCTCAGAAGCAGGCCCGGGTGGAATGGTGCCGTGATATGCTTAACAAATTTGAAGCAGGCTCGTCTCGGCGTGTTTACGACATCGTTACAGGTGATGAGTCCTGGATTTATCAATACGACCCAGAAACCAAGCGCCAGTCGACTGTTTGGGTGTTTCAAAATGAGCCAACGCCTACCAAAGTGAAGCGATCTAGAAGCGGGGGTAAGATTTTGATCGCTAGCTTTTTAAATTTGACTGGCCACTTGGTATCAATTCCCTTACGGGATCAAAGAAGCATTAATGCCGAATGGTATACTACCAAATGTTTGCCAGAAGTTTTCTCTGTTATAAGCAACAAGCGACCAAACACAGGGCTCCGCGGGCTACTGCTCCACCACGACAATGCACCTGCGCACACCGCACTCAAAACGAGGGACTTCCTGGACAGCACGCCAGTCAAACTCCTGGGTCACCCTCCTTACAGCCCTGATCTAGCACCGTGTGACTTCTTTTTATTCCCAAAAATAAAAAATCAGCTCAAAGGGATACAATTTTCGTCGCCGGAAGATGCGCTGGCTGCGTTCGAGCAGGCTGTAAACGAGGTGTCTGCGGCGGACTGGAAAAAGTGTTTTGAAAACTGGTTTAGGCGCATGAATCTTTGTATAGAGGCTGGTGGAAAGTACTTTGAAAAGATTTGATAAAAATATATGTACGTATAGAACAATTTTTTTTAGTTTCGCAAAACTTTCTGAGTGTCCCACGTATGTAATTAATTAATTAGTTATTCAAAGAAAAGACAATAAGTACTCAGTTAATATTTATTTTAGTACGGTCCATACTGTTAATTCATACAACTTGCTTTGATTTATAATACATATTTTCAAAATTATAATAAAGTGTTATTTGAATCATAATAAATAACTACATAGGTATATTCGTAGGGGACATTTTTTTTCTAATAACAATCTCACTAATAAGTCTTATATCTCACTACCCACCACGTCAAAGTCACATTCAATTTATCATAATTTGAACAGCCGAAAAATTAATAAATAATAATAAATATTTTTGGGACATTTTTACACATCACCATCTAGTCCCAAACTAAGCAGAGCTTGTGCCATGGGTACTAGAAAATGGATAGAATACTTATATACTTTTTTTTTGTAAATACATACATAAAATACATAAGAAACATCCAGACCAACACAAACACTTACCAGGCCCCTCAGAAAGTATTGCGAAAAAAAGTTTTTATATATGGGAGACTGGCCAGTTATAATGTTTTTCGAAAATATGATTATTTATAAGTAAAAATAAGTAAGTTCCAATTTCAAAATTTCCCTCCACATTTTTTGCGAGTTAATTCAAAGTATTGTGTCTCACTGAAATATGGATCTGCGCCGGGAACATTTTAGAGCTATGATTTTATACGATTTCAAGTGTCGCCTGAAACCGGATGAATCGTACGATAGACTTCAAATGGCATTCATGGATGAAGGCCCTTCCAAGGCAACCGTGTATCGTTGGTATAACGAATTCAAGCGCGGTCGACCAACTTTGGGGGATGACGAAAGAAGCGGTCGCCCTTTGACGGCTGTTACCGAAGAAAACGTGCTAGCAGTGAAAAATTTAATCCAAGACAATAGGCGAATTACATATCAGGAGATTCAACACATATTGAAGATTGGATCGGGAAGCGTTCACGAGATTCTACACAGCCATCTTCGCGTGAGGAGGATAGTATCACGCTGGGTGCCGCACAACCTCACCGATGCTCAGAAGCAGGCCCGGGTGGAATGGTGCCGTGATATGCTTAACAAATTTGAAGCAGGCTCGTCTCGGCGTGTTTACGACATCGTTACAGGTGATGAGTCCTGGATTTATCAATACGATCCAGAAACCAAGCGCCAGTCGACTGTTTGGGTGTTTCAAAATGAGCCAACGCCTACCAAAGTGAAGCGATCTAGAAGCGGGGGTAAGATTTTGATCGCTAGCTTTTTTAATTTGACTGGCCACTTGGTATCAATTCCCTTACGGGATCAAAGAAGCATTAATGCCGAATGGTATACTACCAAATGTTTGCCAGAAGTTTTCTCTGTTATAAGCAACAAGCGACCAAACACAGGGCTCCGCGGGCTACTGCTCCACCACGACAATGCACCTGCGCACACCGCACTTAAAACGAGGGACTTCCTGGACAGCACGCCAGTCAAACTCCTGGGTCACCCTCCTTACAGTCCTGATCTAGCACCGTGTGACTTCTTTTTATTCCCAAAAATAAAAAATCAGCTCAAAGGGATACAATTTTCGTCGCCGGAAGATGCGCTGGCTGCGTTCGAGCAGGCTGTAAACGAGGTGTCTGCGGCGGACTGGAAAAAGTGTTTTGAAAACTGGTTTAGGCGCATGAATCTTTGTATAGAGGCTGGTGGAAAGTACTTTGAAAAGATTTGATAAAAATATATGTACGTATAGAACAATTTTTTATAGTTTCGCAAAACTTTCTGAGTGTCCCACGTATGTTCATCACACAAACATTTGTGTCCTGTGGGAATCGAACCGACGACCTCTTGATCAGCAGTCCGATACTCGAACCACTAGACCACAGACGTCGTCGTACATAGACAGCCGAAACAACTAAGTATATTCTTTCAGCATTTAACACAGTGAACGAGTGAACAGTCTAACAATTACTAACAAAGCAAATATTACACAGAGTAGAGAGATATAAATGAAGTTTTCTCAGAAGATTATGGATGTTTTCGAATGAAATATTATTTTAATAACGGACAAGGTTAAACTGTATTTATACAAAACCCTAATCAAACCATTCTATAATAATTTCCTGAGAAATTTTCATCTATATCTGGCGACCCTGTATACGAATTGCTTTGTTAGACTGTACTAACTGACCCCGCCATAACCCCAAAATTAAGCCGTCAAAACCCAGTGACAAATTATAGCAATCCTAGATAACACAAAAACGAAATGCCGGCCGGTCCAATTAAATATCGATTGTATACTAGGAACACATTGTTCGTGACGCACACAGGCGAGGATTGCGCCAAGTCGGACACGATATAAAAATATCTTTTGACAATTTGGGGGTTAATACACTACAGAAAATTTATTTACATAGGTACGCGTTTACATTTCTGAAAATGTTAACGCATTAATTGATAATGTTTTCCTATAGTTTTTCTATATACAACGTGTTATTGAAATAACTGAAAACCTCTTAAGGGGTCAATGTACTCATCAGTACGAACAACTTTTACTATAGGACCAACCCTGAATTCACGAAAAAAAAAAACAGCTGATCCCTACATTTTGTCGATTGATGTGAACAAAAATGTAGGGGGCAACTGATTTTCTTTTCGCAATTTCAGGATTGGTCCCATAGTAAAAGTTGTTCATACTGATGAGTACAGTGACCACTTAAGACGTTGACAACACCTAAAAAATCAGACCTCTGCGGACACTGTCGTTTTGTACAGAACTGAAAGAGAGGCAACGAGAGGAGGAACGTCGGGTGCGCCGCTCAACTTGAATTAAAATTAACAATATATTTTTTTATAAAAAACTAAAAGCTTATTTGAAAAACAGAAACAACTATGTTTTAGATTATTGTCTTTCTTAAATGTATTCTTAATTTCTTTTATAGTATTTTGTAAATAATAGATATTGTTTGCTCTAAATCTAAAGTATGTTTTAAGAGGTTGGTTTACAATTTAATTTTTTGTACCGAGAAAACTTCAAGAAAACGTGTGTTGGCACAATAGAGTTTTAGAAAATACGATCAAGATTAACATTTTTTTTTCATTCCCACAAACTGAATAAATACAGCTTAATATGTTTTTTAAAAGAAGCCTATTCGGGGTACTTGGCTGTTGTCAGCGTCTTAAAAGGTTTTCAGTTATTTCAATGGGGTGCATTAAAAGAGCCTCCACGAGTGACGATATTTAATTGATCGTCCGGCGCACTCTGGGTAGTCAGCCCCGCTATGAACCTGCTGACTGGCTAATCTTTTCCCCACGACATGAGCTATTATTATTATGTAGCTCATGTCGACACGAAGAAGAAGAAGAAGTTATTTCAATAACACGTTGTATAATTACTTATTTACACTCTTTTCACTTTTAATTGTATCCTTATTCTTATTGTATAAAATCTAAGACATAAATTATTGGGAAAAGACACTGGCTCCTGTAACACAGGTGTTGTAACCTAGCGCAGGAGTCAGGGCCTCATATGATGTAAGACAACTTTTGTGTCAATATAGAAATTTATTATTATTCCCTTTATTAATTTTACAAAATTATAATTAATTATTATTACACTCTTATTTATTAAACAATCTTGGCATGTCTTTTTAATGCAATTCGTCAATAATAATTATTAAAAGACATAATGTTAACAATTTGACACACGAAATATTTTTTTAACCTAATTACATGTGCAGAACTAGTAGTAATTATATTTTATCAGCAGTTATTTGAATAAAAAGTCATGCCAAGATTGTTTACTAAATAAGACAAAAGATGTCACAGTTAAAACCCGATTTCCAGCCAAAACTATTTTTGCCTAGGCATAACTATTTTATCGTAACATGTTTATATATATATATAATATCAATCTTTATTTCAGATCACAAACTAAGTAGATAGACATATAGTGTTAGTAAAAACAAAAGAAAACCTAAAAACCTAATGTTAGTAACTTAAAATTAATAAATGTTGCTGAAGTTACAACTGGATATAGTTCGCGGATTATGCAGAAATAGTATTGCCTAGGAAAAACTTGTATTGTTATTACAGATATATAATACACTAGAGGTCGCCCATGGCTTCGCCCGCGTTGTTGTCGAAACTGTTTATCTTTTCGGGATAAGTTGAAAAATAAACTAGGTATGTATGATAAATTTAAAGTTACTGGTGAATCAGAATTTTAGAGCGTAGAGTATAGGTATATCAATCGAGATTTCAAGAAGTTCTTCCGCATCTAAGCTTATATATTCCAACTCATACAAAGAGCTTGAAAATTCGTTACTCATAAATAAATTAATAAACATTTTTGGGACATTTTACACATCGCCATCTAGTCCCAAACTAAGCAAAGCTTGTACTGTGGGTACTAGACAATGGATATAATACTTAGATACTTTTTTTTTGTAAATACATACTTATAATATATAAGAAACACCCAGACCAACAAAAACACTCATGTTCATCCACAGACATAGTAAAAAATATAGACTAAGTGCTGCGAACAACCATAGTGAAGCCAACAAAAACCGTGCTTCTTCATGTACAACCAGTGCTCACGCACACACATGCACCTTAAACCGTGCCCTCTCAGTTCACATGTCGCGGCATCTTCCAGTAAGCATCGCGAAAACCAATATCCATCAGGTGCATGGTGTGTACGTGAGCACTCGTTGTACATGAAGGAGCACGGTTTTTATTGGCTGCACTATGGTTGTTCGCAGCACTTAGTCTATATTTTTTACTATGTCTGTGTGTTCATCACAAAAATATTTGTGTCCTGTGGGAATCGAACCCATACAATATCATACTTTAGAATTTTCTACACTTTTTTATAAAACAGGCATCAAATAAAATTTGTCGTCGACTAGCACCTGAGCCAAGTCGAACAGACAAATTCTAGTACACATTGGCATTGTCAAAAGGCTGTTGAACTTTGGTATTCGTGTTTGCCATTTTTAATTTGATTCTCGGAGTCGTTAGATATATCGCTCTAGAATTAATGTATCGGCCTGCAGGCTAAAATGGAACTGATCAATTTATTTGTTACAGAAAAAATATTCCTGACGGGCAATATATTTAAACAAGATAATTCTACATAATCTGTTATTTCACAAACTTATATGATACTAGCTGACGCACGCGGCTTCGCTCTCGTGATATGTCGATAAAAAGTATTTTATATTTTAATCCAGGACATGGTATATCTGTGTAGCAAATTTCATCCAAATCCGTCGAGTAGTTTTTGTGTGATGCTCGAAAAAACAAACATATAAACTACAGTTGTATAATAATTTGAATTAAACAACTTGCTATTGAAATAACTGTAAACCTCATAAGGGGTCATTGTACTCATCAGTATGATCAATTTAAAATTGTTCATATGGGAACAAAACTGAACTGAAATCGTGAAAAAAAAATCAGCTGCTACCTACGCACTAAGCAGTAGACAAAATGTAGGGTACAGGTATTTTTTTTCGCGATTTCAGATTTGGTCTCATAGTAAAAGTTGTTCATAGTGATGAGTACAATGACTCCTTAAGAGGTTTTTAGTTATTGCAATAACACGTATATTTAGCCTTGTATATTTAGCTTTGTTTTTTTTTTCTTATGTTGTTATTTTTGTTTTAATCTGTGCTGTAGTTTTTTTTCTTTGCAGACAACACGCTTGGACGTTTGGAGTTCCAACACCTATCGTTCTGTTAATCGTGATGATTTTCGTAAAGGCAGGCAGCTCTATGCCTAGGCAGTCAACCCCAAGATACCAGCCAGCCAGCCTGAGCTTATTATTATTGTTATTAGTTTAGAGGCTGATAAGTAAACTCCATCCAAGTGAAGCCCTATGATTCCAAGGACACTTTTAGTGATGAAGAGTAGCGTTTAATTTTTACGTAGTTAGCCAGATTAATTTTATTCTTAATAATAATAAAAACCGGCCAAGAGCATGTCGGGCCATGCTCAGTATTATAGGGTTCCTTAAGTAGGTGTAATTACAAACGAATCAAATCGAATATTAATCAATATATTATTATTATTTATTTATTTTATTATGGCTATTTTAGTTTTTGCAATAATCGGCAGCATTCGCGACTTAGAGCGTGTTGTTAGTAGCGCCATCTAGCGATAAATTCAAGAAGCCAAATTTAAGACGTTTGTCATTTCAAAGTTACTTTTTGTGATTTTTTCAAATAGAAAGTAGCTAAAGGAGCATTATTTGCTATGATCATTTTTCTCTAAGGTCAATGACCTTTGAACTAGGACGTTTTAAGTATTTTTCAGTTTTCTCTCTATAACTCAAAAAATTATAATCACATTATACTCGAAATAATTTTAAAAGAGAGTTTACACAAAGGTCTATCAATGTGGAAGATTATAAGTTTCTACATTGCATAGTTTAGAAATGGCAGGGGGGGGGACACATTGCAAGCCACTTTGGCGGGCTATATTTCGCAGATGGTACACCTGATAAAAAAGTGGTGTATGAAACATTACCTTCATTTTAGTAGACCTATTCAATGATATCCCACACGAGGGGGTGCAGCGAAAAAAATTTTTTTTTCTCCATTTCACATGTATGGACGCCACCCCTAAAATACGAAAAAACGATTCTTTTATTCTTTTAGAATTGAGATCTATATGTAGACTATTTTTTAACAAAATTTCATTTACTTATGTTTATAACTGTAGAAGTTATTAAGCTGTAAAGGATTAGGACAGACGGACAGACGGACAGACGGATAGACGGACGGACATGACGAAACTATAAGGGTTCCTTGTAGGACTTCGGAACCCTAAAAACTGCCACCACATTTTTTTCGCCACCTTTTATATTACATTAAATTCCTGTTTGCCGTTTGGGTGTACCGCCACTATTTGAGTGGATAGACTATAATCATGACAGAAAAAAATCTTCACGTAAATATATTGCCTTGAATAGCACGCTTGATCGATCTCAATAAGCCCATTAACCTACCATAATGTCAATGTGAAATAAAGTCAAAACTTCGTTATCGAAATGTCAATTTTCATCGAAACTAGATCCCATCTTGCTCATACATACGGTCGGATATTAGGTGTAACGGAAGGGTTACGTAATCAGTTTTACGCCAGCAATCTTACCGGGTGGTGGGATCGATAGAGGGTCGTGGACTGCAATATTAATCAGGCCTTCGCTCACTCCGATCGGGTTTACGTCCATCTTCAATTTTGATATCAGAAAATTATTGCCATGTGCTTGTTGTTTTAATACTTGGAATAGAACAGATCTAGTGCCTTTGGCATATATATCCGGTTAAACTTTGTTTTATTATAATTCTTCTTTGTTATGTAAAACTAATAACCCTTATTACTGGCACTTTCAAACTTCCTCTGATATATTAATTTCTTACTTTATCCATTCTTGTCACTCCACATATCTATCTCGACATATTCATCTCTGCTACATGCAAATTTCTTTCATCCGTCTTCTTCATGGCCCAGCATTCCGATCCATACAGAACTACAGGGCCCCAATTCTCGCGTTATAGAGATAAATGTCAAAATCGAGATATTCTCTCATTTTAAATCTTTACGAAAAAATTCGCCGGTAGTGTCAACTGCTATGAACCATTCTTTGTATTTAGAGCGCTAGGCGTAGACATATCTCTAACGTGACATTCTGAGAATACGAAAATGTATTTTCAATCGACATTCGCCATCTTGTTTCGACATTATGTCGAGTTCGAGATAATGTCTATGACGCGAGAATCACCCCCCAGGGTCCTAATTCTCGCGTTATAGAGATAAATATCTAATTCGAGATAATCTCTAATTTTAAATCTCTCTGAAAAATGTCGCCGGTAATGTCAACAGCTACGTAGCGCTCTTTGTATTTAAAGTGCCAGGCGTATACATATCTCTAACGTGACATTCTGAGAATATACGAAAATTTATTATCAATCGACATTCGCCATCATGTTTCGACATTATGTCGAGTGCGAGATATTGTCTACGACGCGAGAATCACCTCCCTGGTCTTATGTAACGGATTTGTAAATTAGGTACAAATAGGTAGGTACTACAATTCTAGCAAAAAACACTGAGGTAATATGTACTACGTACTAGAGAAGACACCTCGAACAAAATGTTTGTACCTAGCACGTTTTAGAGCTCCTGCACTCTCACTCGCTTGGCCGCGCTCGCGCCGCACGTACTTCGCGGCCAGCAAGTTGTGCTAAATTTTGTTCCTGGTGTCTGCTCCAGTACGTAGTACATATTATCTCAATGGCAAAAAATAACATTTAGTTTCGCCATGCGTAATCTCTAGGTTTATCAACACGCAGTTCAGTTAGGTCAGAAGACCAATTCTCGTAATCTCTAGGTTTATCAACACGCAGTTCAGTTAGGTCAGAAGACCAATTCTCGTAATCTCTAGGTTTATCAACACGCAGTTTAGTTAGGTCAGAAGACCAATTCTCGTAATTTAAAACGTTCAAATTACCTATGTATAGTTCCAAACTAATCTAAGTGCTTTAAATCTCAATCTCCTGACAGTAGATGTTTTTGATTGCCGTTTATTGGTGACATTAATGACGGCGTATGTATATAAACGGCAAACAGAAAGTCTACTGTCAGTATATTGAGATTGAAAGCTACATATTTCTGTTTTTAACATAACATAACATCACGCTTGTATTTCCCCGAAGGGGTAGGTAGAGTTTTATAATACACCCACATTTCGCCAATTCAATTTCTGTTTTTATATAGAACAGAATTTTTGTTTTTAGGGTTCCGTACCCAAAGGGGCCGATAATAAATGTAATAATAATAATAATCTGCCGTGGGCCGGCCATTACAAGAATGCACCAGACTAACCGAAAGCAGCGAAAGGTGGCGAGGCATCGTGAGGCGAGCTACAGCAGCCCCCGGCAATGGTACATGATGGCCACGACCGCTCTGTCAAGAGCGAAACGACGAAGAAGAAGAGACCCAAAGGGTGCAAACTGGACCCTATTAAACTCGCTACACTGTCCGTCCGTCTGTCTGTCACAGGGCTGTATCTTTGTAACGGTAATAGATAACCAGTTGAAATTTTAACAGAATATGTGTTACTAGATTGCTTCTCACGACAAATACTAGAAACTAAAAAAGACTAAAATCAAAGCGAGTCCCCATACAAGTATTGATGGGTGGTAAGGAACCCTTACTGCGTGAGTCCGGATCGCACTTGGCCGGTTTTTTTTTAATTTATAGTGGCATCGAATAACCAAAGTTCTAGACGGTGTCGTATAGGTATTAAGTAGATGCTTTATTATATTAAGTTGTCTATCTTACAAACACTTAGCAAGTCTTAAAACGAATTTGAAATATTTAATGAACGCTTTATTTCAGTGTAAAACGTTTAGTAAAAAGTATCGCTTTATTTAATAAAAGTAGCGTTTACTTATCATACTTTACCTTTCTTTGAAGCACACATCAAAGCGATCTCAACAGTTATGTTATGTACCACTTAAAACATTGTAAGTACCTAGTTAATTACTCTTTAAAGGAATTGATAATTTTGTTTATTGAAATAGCAATATTGTGGACACATAGTAGCCCACCATTCGCCTTTATCATAAGAATAGACAATAATACTAGTATAGAAGAGAATCTCTTTCATACCGACCCCAAATGCCACCTTATAAATACCTACTTCCCACTTCAGCTTCTAACGTCCCTCTGTCGTCCGCGCGTGCTGCCAGGGCTGATAGCTGCTAAATATTTAAAGCGTTATCTGTCGGATTAGTTAGAAACAATATTTAAGACTTTTCTTTACCATGAAATCATTATTTTATCCTAGTTTTACATATAAATTATTATTTATTTACTTAATACTTACATTTTTTTTTTATTTAGGTAGGTATCTACCTAGTTTACATAAGATGACCTGCACTCAATGAAACAAGTTAAGTACCTATAATTGACCGACAATGACAGAGAGAAATCAATAGACGTCGTTTATAATACTTATTCATGTTTATCGAATGTCGGTATAGTCCGGAAAGTCTAAGTAATTTCTGTTTTCGATTACACTAGGTACTACACTAATATTTTATGGTGGCAAGTGAGTGACACTACATAATTTATACTTATAGGTACTTATGTTTGAGAATGTAAAAAATAAATCACAATTGAAAATATCACTTACTTTCCTCATTTTTGGGCAAACTAAAGAAACTAAGGTCTGGCGTGGTTTTTGAGTTAATTTACACCCAAATACATCGCAATATTTTGGCGCCATGACCGCAACTGACGGGACGCACGTGCAAGCGTGAGGCGACGCAAACCCCGACTGTGAATTCCCTTTAAAGGTACGCTAGACGGTAGGCTATTATCGTGGATTTGAACGCGTCTGGGGCCGCCGGAGTTTCGTTTCTATACTAGTATTATTATCTATTTTATGCCTTTATCCCAATAAAGGCTAAATAATACGGGTACAAACTACTTTTATTGAATCAATCAGTCTAATTAGCTTAAATACCAGGCCCCTCAGAAAGTATTGCGAAAAAAAGTTTTTATATATGGGAGACTGGCCAGTTATAATGTTTTTCGAAAATATGATTATTTATAAGTAAAAATAAGTAAGTTCCAATTTCAAAATTTCCCTCCACATTTTTTGCGAGTTAATTCAAAGTATTGTGTCTCACTGAAATATGGATCTGCGCCGGGAACATTTTAGAGCTATGATTTTATACGATTTCAAGTGTCGCCTGAAACCGGATGAATCGTACGATAGACTTCAAATGGCATTCATGGATGAAGGCCCTTCCAAGGCAACCGTGTATCGTTGGTATAACGAATTCAAGCGCGGTCGACCAACTTTGGGGGATGACGAAAGAAGCGGTCGCCCTTTGACGGCTGTTACCGAAGAAAACGTGCTAGCAGTGAAAAATTTAATCCAAGACAATAGGCGAATTACATATCAGGAGATTCAACACATATTGAAGATTGGATAGGGAAGCGTTCACGAGATTCTACACAGCCATCTTCGCGTGAGGAGGATAGTATCACGCTGGGTGCCGCACAACCTCACCGATGCTCAGAAGCAGGCCCGGGTGGAATAGTGCCGTGATATGCTTAACAAATTTGAAGCAGGCTCGTCTCGGCGTGTTTACGACATCGTTACAGGTGATGAGTCCTGGATTTATCAATACGACCCAGAAACCAAGCGCCAGTCGACTGTTTGGGTGTTTCAAAATGAGCCAACGCCTACCAAAGTGAAGCGATCTAGAATCTAGATCTAGATCTGCGTTCGAGCAGGCTGTAAACGAGGTGTCTGCGGCGGACTGGAAAAAGTGTTTTGAAAACTGGTTTAGGCGCATGAATCTTTGTATAGAGGCTGGTGGAAAGTACTTGGAAAAGATTTGATAAAAATATATGTACGTATAGAACAATTTTTTTTAGTTTCGCAAAACTTTCTGAGTGTCCCACGTATAGTAGGTTTCGTATTTAGTAGTAGTAGAGCTCTTTGTAAAAGAGCTCATCTGTAAAAGTACTACGCATGAATCGCAAGTAAAATTGTGATTACAACCATTCTTTTTTTTTTGCCCCGGGGAAATCCTCATGGACGCACTCCGCCCGTGGTAGGCGGAGCCAGTGTCGGACTCTTACCGACTACAACCACCACGGTGTTCCACTCTATCTATTTCTGTGCTAGCATAACTGTGATCTAGTGTGAAGAGGGTATACGGGTACCGGTGAAATTAAAATCACATGAGACTTTCCATTTTCATGTCTCAGTTTGGCGAACGCGAGTTGCAATACCACACACACCACACCACTACCACACCACACCACACCACCACACACCACACCACACCACACACCACACCACACCACACCACCACACACCACAGTTTTAGGCTACAGCCTAGGTTGCAGATGTTATGGGCAAAGGTAACCGCATAAAATCAGGTAGGCCTTTAACTCGTCGTCATCCTATACTATAAAAAAATATAGTCAACTGCAGGACATAGGCCTCTCAATGCGGCACACCAATAATCCTACAATCTTTTTTTGTCTTTTTATGTAGTTTTCTGTGGTTCTTCTACGTCTAATTTGTAAGTAATAATTTCGCCAAGATGGCTACCATCTGGCATGAAATAAATTTGAAAGCGGAAATTTATTCTGGAACTTATTACGTCTTATACATTTTCAATAATCGCTGTGAATCTAATATTAAAGTAAGTGCCCTCATCATTCGTCCTCCATTTTAAAATTCATTTTTTTCAGTATTTTTTTTTCTGTCACAAGGCTGTATCTTTGTAATGGTAATAGATAACCAGTTGAAATTTTCACAGAATATGTTACTATAGTGCCTATCACTACAAATACTGAAAATAAAAAAAGTCTAAACCAAAGGGAATGGGGACCCCCATATAAGAAACCTAGAAAAACATGCATTTTTTTCAACGTTTTTGTTTCTGTTCTATCTTCAAAACGGTAATACATACCAGCGTCAAACTTGGTCTGATTATAGTGCATACTATGCAGTTTAGCAACAAGTACTAAAAACAGAACAAACATAGACATATGTGGTGGTAGCTACGTAAGCAATAGATGCAAAAATTCACATTTCTCGTACGATCGTTGATGTATTTTGATAAACTCTCGTAAATTGAATCAGTTTCTATGGGGTATCAGATCGATGGGTGGTACGGAACCCTTACTGCGTGAGTCCGACTCACACTTGACCGTTTTTTTTGTATATTAACATTGTGGTTTTATTGTAAACGATGCATTTTTTTCTTTTAGAAAATCATTTTATACCATGAGTAAATTATACTTTCGCACATCCAACAAGGTACGTGATATTGCTGCAATTAATACGCAGCTTCCGTCAGGCGCGTCCGTAAACAACTTAGCGCTTTCATCTCACCGCGGAAGCGTAAGCGGTCTTAAATAGAATTGTGCTATCGTCACCTCTATTTTCCTATAGAGCGGAGAAACTTTGAATGTTGATCGTGGTTTTAATTAATAGTTTGATAAATAAAATAAAGATAAATAAAAAATGAATATCTTTGGGACATTTTTACACAACACTAGTCCCAAACTAAGCAGAGCTTGTGCTATGGGTACTAGACAATGGATATAATAATTTATAACCCAGACCAACACAAACACGTATGTTCATCACACAAATATTTGTGTCCTGTGGGAATCGAACCCACGACCTCGTGATCAGCAGTCCGACCCTCGAACCACTAGACCACAGACGTCGCCAAAAAATGCAAAAAAAAAAGAATCATTCCTATTCTTTATTGTACACTGGCTGGGTGGCGTAAAAGCATGGTGGCTTACCTTACCTACCTTACCTTACCTTACCATACCTTATTCCCTAATTTCTGCGTTTATTGCAGTAGCGAATCAGTAATCAATAGGATTTCAATGTTCATTGCTCCGTGTGTTTTGACAATCCGTCAAATTGCAACTACGTACCATGCAATGAATATTGCTGCAATTTCAAAATGAAAGCTGATGTCAATGTGAATGCACTACACAATTACCCCACTGGTTAATATGATGATCATCACGTACTTTTTAAGACACTCGTTTATTAGACGTTTAGCCTTCTTATTGGAAACTCTGTAACATCAGATTCAACAAGCCATAAACTGCTCAATGATAAATCAATTAGAAAATAATTATGTAAGATAATACTTATTATGTCCAGTAACTGTGTCAAAACCCTACAAGGCAAGAAATCTTTTAATTGACATCTAGCTTCCTCCTAGGAAATCCTAATATGGATAGATATTTATTGATAAATAATGTTAGTATTATATTACTTATATAGTTAAGCTTTATTATTATTACAAAAAACTACCATAAATTGAAAAACTTTAGTATGAACTACGAATAGTTCAAAGATATATTCTAAGTTTTAGATTTAATGACACAAGACTATCAAAGTTCAGAAACTAATAAGTAGGTAAACTAAAACACACAAACATTAAGGCCCGTATTACAGAAGCTTCGTCAAGTACAGTTTAAACTCCAATCACCTGATCACTACTTAAGGATAGAATCGTTACTTGAGTATCGGTCTTATTCCAGAACGGTAATTATAAACTTTAATTCAACAACATAACACACGAATTTGACCTGAAATAGAATAGAAATCTCTACTCAAGCGTAATCTGGATCACACTAGAGTGATTGCAGATCAAATTTCAGCTGAAATTCCGAAACAGGTGACAGTATAAAATAAAACTAAACTCAGCTGAACTGTGATCAATAAATCTCTGCTTGAGTAACGTTCTAAAATCAAAGCTCAACTCAAAACTAGTTTTAAACAGAGATCAACGCTTGAGTATCGTTCTGGAATACGGGCCTAAGACTATAAATTCTTATAATTAAACTATAACCGTGAAATGAAAAACCAGCCACAGATTTATTATCACACAATATTCAAGAACTGAATAATTGGTATGGACATGTGATGAGGATGAATGAGGAGCATCATCATCCTCCGAGCCTTTTCCCAGTTATATTGGGGCCGGCTTCCAGTCTAGCCAGATGCGGCTGGACATCAGTATTTTACACGGAGCGACTGCCATCAGACCCCCGCAACCCAGTTACTGGGTAATACTGACATTCGGAGGTTAGACCAGTTGTCAGACTTTCAGGCTTCTGACTACCCGTAACGACTGCCATAGATATTCGTATGACAACCGGGACCGCGTGCTCTCCGAGGCATGGAGGGATCTCGATGTGTAACGAAACGGTCACCTTTCCACAGGCTAACCGCGGCAAGTGCAGCTTAACCTTTGCAGATCGTACAATCCGTGCAGTCGTTGCTTCGCTAAGAGCCCCTCGAGCATGTTACGAAGAAAGTTTTAGGTATGAATTTGGATGGCTATAAGAAGCAGATCGAAGAAAACATGGATGGATTGTGTGAAAGTTGATATGAATAGAAAGAAAGTGAACACTGAGATGACGGCTAATAGAAATATATGGAAGAAAAATACATGCTGCGCCGACACCAAATAAATTGGGATAAGAGCAGGAGGATGATGATTCAAGAAATGACTAAAAAACTATGTATACAAAACTATGAAATTGCTAAAAGAAAAACTTTTTGGGTGCGCAGTACTATTAGGTTTTCTAATGAAAATTCTCAGTATCTGCTCGCATTGAAATTGCAAGTAAAAATTAATACGCTCGATGAAAATGAATTCATCAATGAAAAGTGATTGACAATGAAAGACTATTTACTTGATCTTGCATATTTACCTCATCTTGCTTTTATTTATTTATCGTATGGCATCTGCATAGACTATCTACATTATATTAATTTACAAAGATATACCTAGGTCCTTCAACCAGTTGGTGGCGTCAAATGGTAGGGTACTAAGATCCTTTGGGGTGCCAGAATACGACAATAAAGGAAATTGTTGGGTTATATCAGTACTAATAGGTATTCTGTAGTTATATGGTCCAGGTCCACTCTACTTAAGCAAACATATACCTGAAGGCGTGATATTAATTGAGTACAAACAAGCTACCTATATCATTTTAAACAAGTACCTCTTCAGACTAATGAATACTTATCAATAATCATAAAACAATCAACTATTGTTAGATCATGACATTGGCAATGACTACTAGCAGTCGAGTCACGACAACGATAAATAAAATTGTAGTCAGGAAAACTCGTAAATAAATCTAATTGTCTAGGTTATGTAGGTACATATTAAGTATTCATTAATATGGGTGCCTTGCCGGGACGAGAGGACACGAAGTATGTGTAAATGGAATGCTCATTGCTTATATTATTCTATACAGGATGACTGGTTAAACGAGGGACTTATTGAAGGAGGATGTTCAGTACTTAATTCTCGTTCCAAATATGTAAATAGTATAAAAATGGTACCTTAATTAATATGTAAATAGTGGAAAGAAAAATTCGCTCACGAACAGGATTCGAAACTGCGACTCCTGGTTCCGTACACCACTGCTTTATCTGCGAAGCTACCGTGAACTCTGCTCGATCTTTGGGTGACGTCAGTTACATCTTTATTAAGAAACATAAAGTATTCCTTATCCGACTCGACTAACTTTGCAGTTTATTGTAAGTCGTCGTCGTGCCTACCCTTACTAATTATTATACAACACAACACAGCACATTTATACAACTTTGAATTAACTGCAAAGTTAGTCGAGTCGGATAAGGAATACTTTATGTTTCTTAATAAATCAACGCAACATAATTCTAATTGACGACTGTCACAAGTTGTCTCTGTCATGGTAATCTGGCAAGTATTCGAGCAACCGACTTTTCCACAGACTAATCTTTTACGCATCTTATCCCTCCATGTGTTCACTACTCTGTGAAAACGAGGGGCATCCATGCTTCAGTAGATGATTGATTACAGCGGATGCGATAGACGATGGCCTGGGTTTATACCGTCAAGTAATATACGAGGGATGAATGCTAGGCAGACTAAAGATTGGATATTAGTACTAGTAATCAAATAATCAAACTAATTTCCTGTTGGCCAATGAGGGAATTAAATTCATAGGCAGTTTAATAAAATACCAACTAAAATAAAAACCAAACGGCACAGAACTAATTTTTCAAATCCTACTAATATTATAAATGCGAAAGTATGGTTGTTTGTTTGTTCTTCAATCACGCTGAAACGGATTAACGGATTTAAATGAAATTTTGTACACAATTAGAGTATCCCTTGGAGTAGCATATGGGCAATTTTTATCGCAGCAAGAACACAGTTCCCGAGGGATAAGCGTTTTTTTTTGTGATACGCTGTACGCGGGCGAATCCGCGGGCAATGTCTAGTATCTCATCATTTATAGTAAGAAATCTACCTCTCTAGCCAAGTTGACAATCTACAATCGTCAACGCTATAGAAAACAATCAAAATGTATGGGAATGACATATCTCAACGAATGACTTCTTCGTTGAGACATGTCATTCCCATACATTTTGATAATTACAATAGAACTTCACTTAGGTAAGTTCGTTAAGTTTAGTAATTGTTTTCTATAGCGTTGACGATTGTAGATTGTCAACTTGGCTATGGGCACTGGTTGCATGTCGAAAAGCCTTTGAGAATGTGTTTTTTGTTTCGTGATTATCAGTTTTGTAAAGTGGCCGCATTATTATTATATCGCATCGATTCAATAAAACTATCACCATACCTATAATTAGAATCAATTAGCACTTGTCTAATTCAACAGTCCATCTTCAAATTCCGACAACAGAAAACAAAATATTTTTAGAGTTTGTTTTTAATTTGGTATGGCGCCAATCAGATCGCGGCACACGGCGTTCTCTATTATCTAGTGACACGTAGTTTATGGCGCCAATCAGATCGCGGCACACGGCGTTCTCTATTATCTAGTGACACGTAGTTTATGGCGCCAATCAGATCGCGGCACACGGCGTTCTCTATTATCTAGTGACACGTAGTTTATGGCTGCGTCCCTAATTTATTCGACATTATTTATTACAGTTCATTTTCAGCGCTTGAGTTGCGTGCGTTGCGTCACCGGTTCCTTATTTAATTGCTACGTACCAGATTTATGATATATCCCCCCCCTTTTGGGGAGGCCTATGATTATAATTAGCAGTGGACGTCTTTCGGCTGAAATGATGATACCAGATTTAAACTCACATTGGTACCTAGTACCTACTTAAGGCCTCTCCCAAGTTGCGCCGCAACCCTCGGTCCTCTGCCTTCCGCATCCAGTCCCCCCCAGCCACGTTCTTCAGGTCTTCGGTCCAGCTGGCGGTCATTGGTACCTACTTGGTATACCTTTCAGACTGCAACTAGCCAATAGCAATACCATTTACTCAGCAGTCTAGGTGTCAACATTGCGCCATCCTATAAGTATCACAAAAAATACATAAGGCTAGCAGAAAGGTGATCACAGTCTGCTGTTAACACGAAGGAAAATTTGACTCTATATTCTGTTGCTCCATAACAAGGAACGAGAGATGGTCGGGGTGTAGTCTTTTCTTCGCCAAGACACACACAATGTGAATGCTTAATCATTCTTAGTTCTTCTAGAAAAGAGCTATTGAATTTTTCCGTTAAGAAAATGCCCATTAGCCTAAAGAGTTTTGCCAGATAGATTATAGATAATGTGGGTATACGAAAGTACATCTCTTTCATTATCTAAGGAATACAATACATACGTGACTCTTACCCTCACTGACTCATTAATTCATATTAATTGTACCCGTCTACATCAACATAGCAATAACAGTAACCACAGAGTATAGTGATCATTATATGTGAAGCAGTGTTTAGTAGCTTAACAATACATACGATAGCATGGGAAGCTCATTACCGAGCCCAGTTGCATGCATAATCAATTACGTCCATAAAACTGCCACGTCTATCGATTCCTAGCACTGTAGTACAGTCCAGCGCATTATGTCGAGGGGGACAAAACCAGTACAAGCAGAGCCTCTTGATTTTAGTCCGCTACCCAACCAGTCAAGTCCCGGGCCGGTGGCGTGCTACCAAGGAGGGTGCGGCCGACGCACGGCGACGTTAGGACGTCCAGAAGAGGCTCGCTCACTAGTGGCGAACCGGGAACTTTTGGGGTGGTTGGCGAACGCAGAGTCTATCTCACGCCCCCGGCCAAAGATAGAGGAATACAGTGGTAGTTTTAGTCGGTAAAAGTCTGACACTAGCTCAACCTTCCAAAGGCGGAGTGGGTCGATGAGCATTTCCCCAAGGAAAAAAGGGCCTGTCTTGTATGAAACTTACATACTAAGCCAGTTTCGCTTAGACTGGTTTAGTTACCATTGTATTGCAGTTGACAGTACATACAGAGTACACAGTTGTTTGTTTGTCTCTGTACCCTACGGTATGATTAGCATGTATATTTTTAGTTCTGTTCACAAGGTTGGCAACGTGGATTTAACATTAGTAGATATAAGCATGCAGGGAATCTCATTACCGTCCTAGTTGCATGCATAATGAATGACGTTCATAAAACTGCCGCGTCTATCGATTCCTAGTGCTGGAGTACAAACTAAACTTGCCTATGTTTGAAATGCAGTCTCTATAGTATGTTAGTATATTTCTGTGTACAAGCCGGTCATACAACTTTTTTAGGCCAGGATCTACAATGATTAGGGCTGCCGTTACCTAAATTACCGACGCTGGACAAAGACTTCTAAAACCCGGACATTTGGGTTGGTTTTTCCCCCGGACAGCCTTTTCGAACGGTTCGAACGGACGTCTAGTATTCGGTATGAATCGCACGACAGCAGTACGGTTGCCACAGACCAACCTAAAAGAGCCCTAAAGGTGAATGCTACAGGGTAGCCCGCGAAATTCAAATTTTTTGGCGTTTATTGCAAATTGTAGCTTTATTTCGAGTTTTATATCGGTCAAAATGTGATTGGCGAAAAGAGTAACAATATATCTAAAGAATAATACTCGTAAAAAAATATTAACCTAGCTCTATAAGCTCTACAAGCTCGAAAATCGATAATTTGATCGTAAATTAATATTATCGAGCTAGTACAGCTAATAGAGCTAGGTTAATATGTTTACCTACATACTACAATTCGCAAAAAACGCCAAAAATTTTGAATTTCGCGGGCTACCCTGTAGCATTCACCTTAAAAATAAAAACATGGATTTTTTACGAACGGGTTTCACCCGGACACTTCTTGAGAACCCCACTCGGTCTCCCACGGACGGCCTTCCAAACAGTGGAATAGAAATAATTATTTCGATGTAAATATACTTCCTTTTTGAAACTGCTTGTCAACACTGGTACTGATTCTTTGAATAGAAAACAGCTGTTTGCCTTATTTCTTAAAAGTATTAAAACTAATGTTAAGTTGTTGTGTGATGCAAGTTGTAATAAGATCCCGAAATCCAAGATAATTTTATATAAAACTCGAGTATATTTTAAGAGAAATCAAATGTCAGGTAATAATATCTTTAATAATATGTATTTAATTACAGAAAATTATCAAGAGTTTTAATGTTCTATAAGTTAGAAAATTATAAAAGTTAGTAGTTAACAAATTTTAAGTACTTACAAACTATTATAATTTTCTTTTAGTAAGGTGCCAGTTACAATCATAGGCGTCGGAAACACGTTCCAATAACTAATGATTGCATCTAATATCTAATTAAAAAGGTGTTCGATCATGGTTATCTTGTTAAGGTAATGCTGATGTCTCGAGATTTTTGTTGTACGACATTCCGAAGATTAGATCTTTGACTATAGTTTCTCACCGTACATGTTAGTAGGGTCTTGTAATATACGGCTTTTATACACCTTCTTTCTTTCTTTCTTTTTACACCTTCTATACTTGGTGAGACATCAAGTTTAACATGCTAATTTCTAACTAATAAAGCAATTTTGATCATTTATTAACACGCTTCAAAAGTAATTATAGTATCAAGGTATCTTAGATTTTCGCGATCACATTATAATAAAACAAGTTTAACCGGATTACATCGCGTATATTATTTAATTAAATTGGTTTTCCTGACGTCTCGAAAGCTTTGCAGCGTTCGTGGTCGCAGGAAGGTACAATTATAAATTTTTTGAAATATCTGTAAAGACGCTTGTCAACTGTCTGTCTTGTCATCCTGCGACCACGAACGCTGATCTGCTCCCCTAGCCAAGTTGACAATCTACAATCTTCAACGCTAATAGAAAACAATCAAAATGTATGAGAATGAAATATCTCAACGAAAAAGTCATTCGTTGAGATATGTCATTCCCATACATCGGCTAGGGGGGCCGTGCTGCAAAGCTTTTGAGACGTAAGGAAAACCAATTTAAATAATATACGCAATGTAATCCGGTTAAACTTGTCTTATTATAATTATAGTATCACTGAAGGTAACAAGCACCAACTTACTAAAAAAATCTTACGTTTAAGTTCGCACCAAAAAGTTGGAACAATGGGGAACATTAATATTGAATTCTTAGCCGAATCTTTAAAAGCAAACGCAGTTCGAAAAATCGTGAATACTCGCATAAAATATATTTTCACAAGACTTGCAGCTTGCAGCCAATATAACATCGAAAACAAAACTGAGCATCAATTTTCACAGCGTTCTTTCGGATTGTCGCGCGATCGTAGGTAGCTCTCGAGTTCGACAAGCTAAAACTAAAGCAAAGAAAATCCAGAACTAATATTCATCCAGTGATATTTGACGTAAGCTTCGGTTTAAATCGAGCCAAGATCCCGGCCATCCGAAGAGATCCGATGCGATCCGAAGTGATCCGAGCTAAGTGGAGCAAAAACTTGAATTTTAACGGAGATTACACTTGCATCAACGTCGACGGCTGAGCTCTGGAGACGGTAGTTGATTTCATAGTTTTATAATTAGGTTAGAATGAAGCCGTTTGTGTTGGTATTTTCACGCTTTTCGTGAGCATGTCGTGCAAATTTATGATTTAAGGCACACTGACCTTTGCAACTTAAACCGAAACCAGATTTTCGTGTATAATCAATGTCATACTGCGTCCTTCAACTTAATATAATTGGCAATTATATTAGTTGCATACTGTCATTCTTAGGGAGATGTAATTGCGTACCGGACATAAAGAATTGCACCACCCTATATGTTTTCATGGGTGTCGTAAAAGGCGACTAAGGGATTTACCAGAGGATGGGCAGCAGCGTTTTCTGAGTATTTAACCAACCAACTGCGATCGCCAACCCGCCTGCCAAGCGTGGCGTTTATGGTATATCCCCCCCTTTTTGGGAGAGGCCTATGTCCAGCAGTGGACGTCTTTCGGCTGAAATGATATCAATGTTAGTTACAGTTACAGCACATAATAAGAATCAGTTTAAGCTTCTTCGTCGATACACTCTTGCTTGACAGCGTGCTGATGGTCATTTAGCACGCTTGACAATCCGTGGCCATTCCTCACGTGCTGGTGACTGCCAACCAAAATGCAGTGTGCGTTACGGAACACGGGGCCAACAAAATCTGTCAAAATTTGCGATCAACTCAATAAGAAGAGACGTACTGTTGCTCCCCTGGTGTTTTATCAAAGAGTACCATTTATTGAAGCCTTCATTTGGTCGGTCCAACGCATAGCCGACCTGCCGCGAGGTCTCTTAAAACAGTTCAAGAAACAGTAACAAAAAAAGCAACAACAGTAGCGTGGTATTTTAATACTGTAGCACTGCGCTCACAGTACAATAAAATTCTACAACTAGGTATTCACAACTCAAAACAGAGTAATCAAAAGTTTTTAACTAAGTTGTTACTGAGAAACTGGGAAATTCTTAGTTGTTACACTTGTGACCTTGGCTTGTAACAGTGCCCAATCAATAGGGAACAGATGGAATTTTCGTAACGCCTATCATAGTTGTCACAGGTATTAGACAGGTCGATGCTGGAGAATCGAGACCTATAGCTTTACGCAATAGATTAGAGGTCTCTAGATGATAAAAACACACAAATCCATTCAAGATCTGACTGTCCTACCCAAATATAAGTGAAAAAAAATATCTATTTTATTTTAACTAAGTTCCTAGGTTCCTACTGAGAAACAGGGAAATTCGTAGTTGTGGTGACCTCGGCTTGGAACTGCCCAGTCAATAGGGAATGAATGGAATGTCCATAACGCCTGTCATAGCTGTCAAAGGTATTTGACAGTCGAGAACTCGAGACCGATAGCTTTACGCTAGGTTAGAGGTCTTTAGATGACAAAAACATAAATCCATCCAAAATCTTTCAGTCCTATCGAAACATAAGCATTGAACGTCTCCTCTCCGTTATTTGAAATCAAAGGCATAGTACATCGTCCTTTAATTCACCTGCTTTATATAGTCCTCTAAAATTCTGCACTACATACCTATTACTTTCAGAATTTTTACTCGTATTGTTATTAAAAAAATATTCTACTAGTAGTAGACGGAGTCCTTGTATAAAACATTGAGCTAGACAAGACGGATGCGGCTTGTTAAGACCTATATTGCGTTGTAGGATCCCGCGTGGATGAGGGCTAGTACACAGGACTGTAAACTTAGGTAGATACTGTTGATTAACTCTGCCGTCTAAAGAAAGAAAGAGGAATATCACTTAGGCGTTTTTCATTTTATTTTAATATGTAATGGGCTTGCGTTTTAACTAGATGCGCCCTTTTCGCTTCAATACCGACTTCTGATATAAGGTAACTGTGGGACTATTTTATATTGTATGCTACTGCACTATTCAGCACTGGTAAATTATTAAACAGATTGTAATCAATGTTGCTTGAATAAAATATTGAGTAGGGCAAGAATGGGTCTATTATACAGTACTACTTCGTTCAACGTGTTGTCCATTTACATAAAGCATCAATCATCTTTGAAATAATATTAGGTGAATGTAAATGTGATTCAATAAAAAGCTAGGTACCTCAAAAAGCCAAAATGAAAAAGAAAATCTACCATACCATCACTTTAAACTATTAACTAACTAATAACTATGTATAAAGTTTTATCTTGGCAACACAGCCAAATGACGACTAACTGGCAATACCAATGCGCGCTAGCCCTAACTAAATAGTTGGGAGCAATTTGCATTTTGATACAATTGGTCGGCCTGCGTTGTAAGTTCGCAGTGTCAACTGTTTAGATGGGTGTGTCGTGATTGTACCGTCAACATCTAAAGTACTCAATGATGATTCCCCAAGTATTCAAATGTATTATTTTTATTGCTAAATAACGGTAAAGGAGTAAATTGTTTTCAGGATAATCAATTACCTACACTAATGGTGGATGCTGGATGTTGCTTTGACGAGTAAAGGAATGCAAGGTAATGTAAGTAAAATGAAAATTATGATTTTTGAAAGGGTACAATGTATGACAGTGCAATATTCTCATAAATGACGAAAAGTTAGAACAAGTGAAAGAGTTTGTTTACCTGGGTTCTATGTTTACGAGAAATAGAAATCAGGTGAGGACCTTTAAAAGGAGAATGAGTGCTGGTAATCAGGTGAATGGGGCACTACACATGATAAGGGAGCGTTGTGGAGTGAAAGATGTAGTGACAAAGATTGAGAAAAGTATGATAAGATAGTTTGAGCGTATAGAGACCGCCCATGTACCTATAATTTGTACGTTGTTCCTGTTTACTACTATTTTCATGGTGTACAATAAAGTATATTCTATCTATCTATATTCTAGAGAGGATGAACGATAGGCAATTGACGAAACGAGTACACGAGGCGAGAATGGATGAAAGAGTTGACGGAGACGACCTTGGTGGACGTACCGTAACAAAAACGTAGCTGTTCTCAAATAAAAACCGGCCAAGAGCATATCGGGCCATGCTCAGTATTATAAGGTTCCTTAAGTAGGTGTAATTACAAACAAATCATATCGAATATTAATCATGATAACTCCAAAATTTATAATCACATACTCAAAATAATTTTAAAAGAGAGTTTTAATAAAGGTCTATCAACGTCCACGTTCCGTTACGTTGTAATCTTCCAAGATTACAAGTTTCTACGTTGCATAGTTAAGAAATGGCAGGGGGGGGGACATTGTAAGCCACTTTGGCGGGCTATATTTCGCAGATGGTACACCTGATAAAAAAGTGATGTATGAAACATTACCTTCATTTTAGTAGACCTACTTATTCAATGATACTAGAAGCAAGATAAAATAAAACACTCACAGGTGTTTCTCGCCGCAAAAAATAACAGCGTACCTCTTATATAATTAGGCTTAGAACCGCAGTAGTTGCACGCAAAGTGAAGCAAATTCAAGTTAGCCTTTAAAGGCTACGTGCAGTACAGCTTACGCGTTCCTATTAGTGTGTCGGCGAACATTTTACGTGGCGCTTGTGGGCACATTTCGATTGTTTTTGTGCTCGAACTTTGAGAGTAAAGAATGTAACTGGGTATCACACTTATTCTTAGTCTTATTATTCTATTTCTATGGCCTACCTAGGTATTCAAATTAGAAACAGGTTACATAAAAGTGCCACTCAAGTCTCTATTTATCGCTAAAATAAACCAACACATTTTAAGGCTTGAGTTCACCAACGATTATGCGACCGTTTATCTAAAATTCTAGTACATTTTTCGAGTACCTAATCGGATGTTTAATCAGAGAATTAAGGTTGATGAACACCAACCTTAGCAACTATAGCAGTAAACATTAAATAGTAATTGTATTTACTTGGTAAAAGAAACCAGGTGCATGACATACGAATTACGATATTCGACTCCACAAAGTCACAAACTATAGACTCGTCTGCGCTTTAAATAATTCAAATGACATTCAAAATTCGTCACCATTTTTGCATTGAAAAACAATTTTACATAACAGGACTTAGTTATGTTCATTATTATGAAATCGTGAATGAATCGAGTCATTGCTCTTCGAAGCGAGACGACATATGCGAGGCAGATGTGATGACGAAGATTCATAATTTGTATGATTTATTGTCGAGACACTATTATAATTATTTTACAGTTTTGTTACTTTGTGATCTAAAGATAACTTGTTTTGGAATGTATTTTAAGTGAAAGTGAGTAATGTGACGCTTACAAACAGCTGTTACTTATTTTTAGGGTTCCGAAGTCCTACAAGGAACCCTTATAGTTTCGTCATGTCCGTCCGTCTGTCCGTCTGTCCTAATCCTTTACAGCTTAATAACTTCTACAGTTATAAACATAAGTAAATGAAATTTTGTTAAAAATTAGTCTACTTATAGATCTCTATTTTAAAAGAAGAAAAAAATCATTTTTACGTATTTTAGGGGTGGCGTCCATACATGTGAAATGGAGATGAAAATTTTTTTTTCGCTGCACCCCCTCGTGTGGGGTATCAATGAATAGGTCTACTAAAATGAAGGTTATGTTTCATACACCACTTTTTTATCAGGTGTACCATCTGCGAAATATAGCGCGCCAAAGTGGCTTGCAATGTGTCCCCCCCCCCTGCCATTTCTAAACTATGCAACGTAGAAAGTTATAATCTTCCACATTGATAGACCTTTGTGAAAACTCTCTTTTAAAATTATTTCGAGTATAATGTGATTATAATTTTTTGAGTTATAGAGAGAAAACTGAAAATTACTTAAAACGTTCTAGTTCAAAGGTCATTGTCCTTAGAGAAAAATGATATTAGCAATAATGCTCCTTTAGTTACTTTCTATTTGAAAAAAACACAAAAAGTAACTTTGTGTTATGTTGAACACACTTCTTCAATTTGACTTCTTGAATTTATCGCTAGATGGCGCTACTAACAACACGCTCTGAGTCGCGAATGCTGCCGATTATTGCAAAAACTAAAAAAGCATAGCCATGATTAATATTCGATTTGATTCGTTTGTAATTACACCTACTTAAGGAACCCTATAATACTGAGCATGGCCCGACATGCTCTTGGCCGGTTTTTTAAATTAGTATACTTATTTAGTAACAAAATTGATAATCTCGTAATTTATTTGGCGCACAGATGTTTTGGATCGTACCTGCCTACGTTTGGGTAAAGTGAATTACAATGTTGTAATTATTATTCTCGTTTGCAAAATGATAATATTTGTTTAATTGTTATGAAACGCAACACATGTTCAAATGGTTTTGGTCACACACTTTTTTGTTTGCCAAAAACTGAATAGAATTTGGTCTACCATCCGAATTCATTGTTTTAGTTCTTGGAAACAAAAGGAGGCCATAATTGCATTATGATTCATACAACGCGATAACTTTTTACCACCATGTACGGGACAGGACGTGCCGAAAACCCTAATTAGACAATAATGATGAGTTATATGATTCTTAGAATTACTATATTTCAGTTATACAAGTAGATGGAAAAACCCCTGTTCTTATAGTATTGATCGGATCAAAGGTTAACTTACTCCATTGACGAATATCATTAGATCAAGTAAAAACCAAGCCCAACAATTTAACAAAACAAAACCTAGGCACGTTAAAAATGACTACGCCAATAAAACAAGAAGGAGACTCATTCTATCAGGCCTTAGGTTTGGCATAGGTACTTTAAGTAACAGACCTAACATCTAAAAAGATATTTAATCTACGAACATCTAAAAAAACAAAAAAACATTTAAGCTACGAAACATCAAACTGGCCTTTTATTAATACCATTCGAAACGGTGCTGGAGAAAAAAATCTAGGTAGATAGCTCTAATAAATGCTGTGGTACAGTCGACCGCACGTCAGAGATAATGGTTTGACCTTGACAACGTCTTAACTTCTTAGAAGTAAGGGCGGTTTTCGTAATTCAAGCGTTACCACTGATAGCGTTCGGTGGACTGTACTAAAAACATTGCCTGTATTAACTGCCTAACATAAACACAAACACATAACACCACGCCTGTATTAACTGCCTAATACCTACTTTTTTCTTTGTGAATGAAAGAAAACTTTCTATCGATCGACTTTTTTTTGTAATTAGACGCTTTACAATCTCAGGTTCTTAATAATAGGCCTCCTTATCTTTTCCAAAAATCAATGTTAATATAAGGTCTCATGGGCGATGTGATGTGGTGAGATGATTCTTGGGAGAGGCCTGTGTCCAGCAGTGGACGCCTTTCGGCTGAAATGATGATGATGATGATTGATCCACTGATGACCACAGACCTTCTCTTAAATAGAAGCTATCATCAGCACTACCACCATCGACAACTTTTTAAGCCCTCCCAGATGTACAGATTTTCTCAATATATTTCTTCACCGATAACACAATTATTATAAAATTCTAATTCGTACATGAATTGAAAATGTTGAGGAGCTGTCCGGAATTGAGAATACAAGTAAATTAGGCCCCTTCAAGACAGAAGATAATTGTTTTACTGCTGTGGATTGGAATTGGTAATACCAAAAAGAAAAGGAACTATGCGGAATTCCTTTAAAATATAGAAGGTCTCCATTTTTTTCCAGTTAACGAAAACCAGCCTGAAGCCAAATAAAAAGTTGCTAAATAAAAGTTGGGACTAAGTAGGTACGAACATAAAATTTATTAACCAACTATAACTTTCTCTGGTTCAATAAACATTTCTTTTTCTACTACATCTACTTCCCATCAGCAGTTCAAATATTTGTTCGGGGTCCACAACGGCCATTTCAACTTTGTACCAATTACGGGCTGGGTTGCCTGGGATATAGTTTGCCTACTTTAATTGGAAAAGTGATCAAAACTCTGTGTAATGTTGAATTATTGTCTAGGTCACTGAGCAAGCAAATTTGATACTTAGGTTATATGTATATTCTTTGGAATAATCTAGATAAGAAATCTACAGTGATGCTTATTTATCGGTTTTGAGTACACAAAAGTCAATTTTATTTTCTGTTTCCAAAAATTGTATAGTTTTCCCACGAAAAACAAAATATATTACATAAAAACTTACTTTGATTAAAACATCAGTTAATACGTAAAACCAATATGAACAAACTGGAAGAAGTAAGCTACTTAAAAATAAAACAAACAAACACAGAATAAAAACAAAATATGAGCAAAAGCAAACATGACCCAAAAACAGCCATATGTTTATTAATTACATTAAAAGCCCATATCATTACGACGACGGACGGCCGCGTCTGTCTGTCTGTATACGCAGGCTAGTGTTTTAAACAGGTTGGGCTTGTTTTTATATAATTTTCACCAGCATTTTAAGTGATTTCGAGAAACTGTGTTCCGTTTTTGATTCTGTGTTCCGTTTTTAGGGTTCCGTAGTCCTACAAGGAACCCTTATAGTTTCGTCATGTCCGTCTGTCCTAATCCTTTACCACTTAATAACTTCTAGAGTTATAAACATAAGTAAATGAAATTTTGACAAAAAATGGAATATATATAGATCTCAATTTTAAAAGAATAAAAAAATCTTGATTACGTATCTTAGGGGTGGCGCCTATACATGTGAAATGGGGCTGAAAATATTTTTTTCGCTGTACCCCCTCGTGTGGGGTATCGTTGAATAGGTCTACTAAAATGAAGGTAATGTTTCATACACAACTTTTTATCAGGTATACCATCTGCGAAATACAGTTCGCCAAAGTGGCTTGCAATGTGTCCCCCCCCCCTGCCATTTCTAAACTATGCAACTTAGAAACTTATAGTCTTCAACATTGATAGACCTTTATAAAAACTCTCTTTTAAAATTATTTCGAGTATAATGTGATTATAAATTTTTGAGTTATAGTGAGAAAACTGAAAAATACTTAAGACGTCCTAGTTCATAAGTCATTGACCTTAGAGAAAAATGATAGTAGCAAATAATGCTCCTTTAGTTACTTTCTATTTAAAAAAATCACAAAAAGAAACACACTTCTAAAATGTAGCTTCATAAATTTAGCGCTAGGTGGCGCTGTTTGCAAAAACTAAAATAGCAATGATTAATATTCGATTTGATTCGTTTGTAATTAGACCTACTTAAGGAACCCTATAATACTGTGCATGGTCCGACATGCTCTTGGTCGGTTTTTGTTTCCCTATTTTTGGTGATTTTGTGCGGCACTCTAAAAGCAAATAAATAGTTCTTATTTATTTTCATTCTTTCTTTTTCTTTTGTATAGCTCTACTGAGTGAGTATGGTTATATCCTACGCATAGTTGACCGCTTGGCTTCCATGCAGGACTGAGCAGGAGGGTCTGGCTCTGAGTTCGGCTAGCACCTCAGATTCCGTATTCATGTGCGGATCAAAATGTGATTATCACTTGCTTCAACGGTGAAGAAAAACAGCACACCTGAGAGTGCTCCATACAGTATATAGTCCGCCTACCTGCAGTAGGCAAGAGTGGTGGACTAAGGCCTGAATCCTGCTTATTCTGAGGGGGCCCATACCCAGCAGTATGACAGTAATGGCTGGTTATGTATGGTTTAAATGTGATCTGCTGATTTAGTTAGATCAGATATTAGATATAATTGTTCATGGAGCGATAGTTGGCCATCAATGGGTACCATCATCTTCATACAAGCATGTTGACGTCCACAGCTTAATATTAGTCTCTTCAATGATCGCAGATGCAATGCGTAGTCTTGCAACCTAAAAATAAAAGATTTTTAACCGACGAAAAAAAGGAGGAGGTTCTCAATTCGACGGGTATATATTTTTTTTTTTTTTTTTTTTTTATGTATGACCACGCATAACTTTTTACAGATTGGTCCGATTTTGATGATTCTTTTTTTAATGGATAGGGTATATCTCGAAGTTGGTCCCATTGAAATTTCAAAATCAAAATCCACCCCTAAGGGTAGTAAAACAGGGGATGAGTGTTTGTTCACCCACTGAATTCTTATCTGTTAACCGATTCTGTTGAAACTTGACACACATAAATATAGTTCTAGATACTACGACATAATGGAGACCTGGAGTTAGAGATTAACCACAAAAAAATGGAAAATAATACTTTTTAACAAAAAATTGAACCGACGAAAACAGAAACTGAAAAGCGAAAAATAACTAATTATGAGTCGGCGCCAAACAACCAATCAACGAAGATCATTAAATTACTTTAAATAAATAATAAAAACAACGTCACATCAAATACAACGTGAAATTTTCAACGATAAACAATAACTTTCCAAAAATGCGTTCTCCGCTCGGCCACTTCCAACTTACACGCACTTTGCTTTGTTAAAAGTTCGTTTGGCGCCGACTCATAATTAGTTATTTTTCGCTTTTCAGTTTCTGTTTTCGTCGGTTCAATTTTTTGTTAAAAAGTTTTATCTTTCTTTCTTTTCTTTTCAACGACCGGTCTACGGAATTTTGGCATAGGCGTAGGTAATAGTAATACAAAAACTGTAATAATACCAATATTTTATGACCAATTCGTGACCAAAGAATAGAATTCCTAACCGTGTAGCAGTTTAGATACGATTTTAATGACTACCTAAATTAAATCGAGTTTATGACCGTTTTTCGTCACGAAGTTATCACAAAATCTAGACACCAATTACAAAATGATAGCAGCCGTTTTCAGAATATAAATACACATTGGCACCCTTTTGGTACGGAACCCTAAAAATTACCTAGTTCTTGTCTATTGTTAACAAACTGGAACAACATAAATTATGCATAAATATTGCGAAAGAACATCTCTACATAACTGGAATTCGTTCGACTGTTAACTAAATTTATTTTAGGTAACAATCTCGTTTATTATATCATAGCAGATACAGAGTACAATAACGGTTACTAAGATAAATTTATATGTTATGTATTTTGGTTAAATGTTAAATTTAATGAGCTCGCGTGTAGATAACCTTTACGCAAGTTACGAGTTACGAGACAAGTAACATAAATCGATTTCAAACATGAATATGATTAACTTTAACTATGTATATCATGCTCACGTTAACGATGTATAGTTATAGTATAGTCACAGTCTAAGGAACGCTAGCTCTGCTCCACAGAAATAGATAGAATGGCCATGTGGGCAGGGCGCGCGTGGCAGCACCATGCACCATAGTGCAGGTTATTTCAAAGCCTTTCTCAGCACGCCTTATGACTTGTTTCTATAATTATTGTAACAAAAACCCGCAAAAATGCCGTATTGTGCTGTTTCTAACTGCACAAACATTAAAAAGCTGTAAAGAACAATCGATTAAAATTTCATTTTTTTTAATAATGACGTCAAAATGTAAGGCGTAGTTTGTTCGGAAAGTTGCCACGCATGAATCGCAAGTAATATTGTGATTACAACCATTCTATCTATTTCTGTGCTCTGCTCTTTCCTACAAGACCAGCGGCGTTAATTTTATTTTAGTTTAGAGTTTTGCAAAAAGAGAGACATCAGCGTATCGTAGATGACAGACGAAACGCACCGTTCACGCACTTGACGCTTTGGTTTGGTTTGGTGTAACGAAGGCTTTAGATTTATAAAACAACAAAAAAATCTCTGCTTCACCCTAAGGTTGTCTGAAACGCTTATGGATAAAGGATCAAATAAATAAATAAACATACGTACCCAGTTGTGCATAAAGGATGAAATAAATAAATAAACATATTTTGCATTTTTTTAAATTACATTTAGGAAGTTGTAGCAGCCAAGTGGCGCCCCCATCAGTAAAATAAATTATTACTCGCTGAATATATCAGTTATCGAAAATTAGTTTTTAACAATTAAAGTACAGGTATGTACTGCAGTTTAATCAGAAACTATTAACTTTTGGCACTTTTATATCTACAACTACAGCGAACAATAATTTACAGAGTTAATAGTTTCTGATTAAACTACAGTACCTACTTACCTGTACTTCAATTGTTAAAAACGAATTTTCGATAACTGATATATTCAGCGAGTAATAATTATTTTACTGATGGGGGCGCCACTTGGCTAATACATGCCCCTTAAGGCCGGTGTTCATCAACGTTAATTTTCTGATTAATCGGCCGATTACTCTAAAAATGTACTGGAATTGTGGGTAACCAGAGAATTCTCGTTGGTGAAATCAAGCATAAGTGTAATACCAATCTTAATTCTTATGGGAGTTATGGGCAAACGGCAAACGTCCATCCTAGTGCGGCAGTTACAAATTTATTTTGCGAACCTTCATGTATTTCACCTTCTGGTTCTAACGATGTTTGGACAAAAGCGATCACAAAAACTGTAGGTAACAATAGGGTGGGTCGACCAGCCTCTTTTCACAAGACTCGCCTTGTGTCACTTGTGTGGTAGGTAGCTGTCAGCGTGCGTTACCTATATAACCTACATTGCATTGATATATATAGTACCTACTAAGAAAAAGACAAATTACCTGTTCTAAAATCACAGTTGATTGATCGATTTTAGAATGATTTAGATAACGTCGACTGCAGGACAGTGGTAACACTTCAATTCATTTACTGCTTACGAAAAAAAGATGCTGCTAATGTCAGTGTTACCACCGACGTGCGGTCGACCGTACCTACTAATAGTTTTTGAGAAAAAAGTTGGTGTGAAAGCATTTATTTTTATTCAAGTCTTTAAAAATACTAAATAGGTACCATAAAGTACCAACTAAGTAGGTTACAGTTACATTTAAAGTAATAGGTTTCCTCGCTCCATCGTCTTGACAAAGCTGTCTTGATTGCGGTCAAGAGCATTAGAGCAGATCTATATGACATTTAAAAAAAATGGTTTTCTTTTGTTACCAACGAAACAAGAAAATAATAGTAGGCAATAAAATTATCCAGTGTTTGATCATATTTATTTTCCATACTTTATAAACATAAAGTGCACATTAACACAAAACGTTTTCATAAACAGTTCATAAAGCGTCAATTTTTTAAGCGGTTTCTGAAGAAAATAAAAGTGACCATTTTAGTTACATGTTTATTATTAGTGGTGACGTAGGCACTTCAAGTGTGTCATGCAAAACTTTGTTACTAAAAAGCATTGTAGGCATAACAATGCCTCAATACCTGGCATAAAAAAATATCTCAGAGCCAATTTCCATAGCATAAAAACAAACTCTGCGACAGCCCGACCGTGCACTCTCACTTTTATTTATATTGACGGAGCCCCCTTTTTGTCTAGCTCACAGCGCGCTCTGACAAATTTTATTATTGCTTGGTTGCTTGCTGGATATGTTTTTTAAAATTTTTATTGTATAGGATGGCGAAACGAGTTAAAAGCCCACCTGATGTTAAGCGGTTACCTTTGCCCATAACAACTTCAAAACCACTCGGGCTTTTGCCTAAATGGTACCGCAAGTCGGTTCGCCAAACTGAGACATGAAGATGGAAAGTCTAATGTGATTGTAATTTCACCGGCACCCGTACCTTTCAGACTGAAACACAGCAATGCAAGCATCACTATTTGGCGGAGAAGTAGGTATGGTGGATGGATGATACTGTGATGGATAACAATTTTCAATTTTCACGAAAGAAGATGATGGGAATAACTGGACGCTGACAATTTCTGAACCTTAAATCTTAACTACCTATCTAGTGAAATGGCCAAACCTGAAATCGCAAAAAAAATCGGCTGGCCCCTACATTTATGTTCACATAAATCGACAAAATGTAGGGAACACCAGTATTTTTATTTCGCGATTTCAGGGTTTGTCCCGTGGTAAAAGTTGTTCATAGTGATGAGTACAATGACCCCTGAGTTATTTCAATAACACCTTGTATTTACATTGTATAGGATAGAACTATTTTTAAATATCATTGGATAGAACTGTGAGCCTTATCTATATTGGAAGAATATGAACGTGGAAACTACAACTACCTACCTACGTCTATTATTATTTTGCGTACGGTAATATTAAGTGACCGCAGCGTGAACTATTTTGATAGCACAGCGCAGCGTGATCATGGGGCATCGTCGCTAACAACAGCGATCGAATCGATACAAATCGATTCGTGCTGTAACTTAATAGTCGCTGCGGCATTCTCAGCTGTTAAAAGACAATCGATAGATTGCGTGCCATGTTGAATAAAAGATAAGTGGATTTTAATGTTTCTTCTGCGAAACAGCAATGTATGGCGAACTGATAACTGTTCTAAGGTCGTGAATGTCATCGGTGTATTATTATTCCTGATATTGATTCAAGTTTTATATTATCTAACATAGTAACTCGTGCTGGAAACAATCCAAGGTCCCCAACATTTGTACAAGTATCAAGAGGTCAATTAAAGTAGAACGTAAGAACCTATTCATGAATGTTAAAATGAGAATACCTATCTATTAGGTGCAGGAACCACAAACTTCTTTCTTTTAATAAATAAAAACGTTGCCTTACACTAGGAATTAAGTACTCTTGTGGCGTTGGTACCTATGTTACAGACACAAACAGCTAGACTAGAATCTGAGCAATTGATAAAATTTATAAGTACACTCCCTGAGGTACTATGTAGTACATATTACCTCAATGAGTACACTGTACTTCGTGTACAGTCAAGATTTGAATAACGAAAACAACACTTACTGCTTACGAAATAAAGACTGTCCAGGTTAAACTGTTAAGTTGCTCCATAGATTTGCCAACTGGGGAAAACATAGTATTTTTAGGCCAAGACATGAAAAATATAATATGCTCAAAGAAAGTATATACCTAGTACTTTTAGAAAAAAATACCAAGATGATTCCTTGAAAGCAGAGGAAAGGTGCCTTTAAATGCCGTTCTTGCTAGTTAGATCACCGGCGTAAGGACCTGAGGACACGTTTGAAAAATCATTGTATTTATTTGCTTTTAAAATTTAAATAAAATTAAGTCTTCTTTAAGTAAAATTTCTTAATTTCAATAAGTCTTCTATCATGTGAGCTACATAATGATCATGCTATAGGAAAAAGATTAGCCAGTCAGCAGGTTGGTAGAGGGGCTAACTGCCCAAGATGCTCCGAATTATCAATTAAATATCGTCACACGTGGAGGCTTTTTTAATGCACCCCAATTAAGTATTAAATAATAAGTTAAAAGTACTTTCCCTCCAACCTTCCTTTTTCCTTTTCGTTTTTTTCCTTGGGGGAGGCCTATGTCCAGCAGTGGACGTCTTTCGGCTGAAATGATGATGATGATGATGACTTTCCCTCCATGAAGCATCGCGATGGGACACCTGGATAAATTACGTTTTTACGAATTCCACTATGTTATGTTATTAGGTAACGTGTTTGTACACCTGCAAGAGATAAGCAATATTTGCATTGATAAAACATTAATTTGATGTCTGTCCAACAACAGAAATTCCTTTGGGTAGGTATCATTTTAAATCTTTTCATATTCTTTAGAGTAACGAGTACCGACTCCCGACAGTGCTGACCCTTGGCTATCGTAAAAGAAATAAGGGAATAATGCAATTTGGAATTATTTCGCGAAGATGATTAGTCATTCTCCAATGCCGCAGGAAAGAACCAGGGGGTCTACTCCCGTTCGACGATATTCGATAAATCGTACGATTCATCGCACAATTTGCTACTCCGGTCAACCATCGTTCCCTTATCGCATGCGATGATCGTGTTTTGACGTTTGTTTTTCTCATCTCCGGTAAATTGTATACGACTATGAACCGTAGTCTATCTTAATTGTGCCTTTTTTATGTGCCTATCTTTATTATGTAAGTATCAGTCGGAACGAAAGTTCGTACTTCGTTTGTCGTTCGTAAAACGCGAGTAGACCTACAGATGAGACAAAAACGGATGGAGGCCTATACCCAGCAGTGGGTAATACCGGGCGATGGATGGCGATGAGCAGCTTTCTCCAAGCAACAACAAACTACGAACACCAATCAGCCTTTTTTTAGAATAGAGGGGGCAAACGATCAAGCACCTGATGATATGCAATCACCGCCTCCTATTATGGACACCCGCAACACCAAGGGAGTTTCTTAGTCAGAGCCCTTCCTATGTAGAGGATAAAGAGATGCAACGTCTCTTCGCAAGGCTAGAGGGTCAGTCAATGTAAAATAGCATAGTCGCCGACGATTCAAGTCGCTCTAGTCTTCCGACCTTGTGGAAAATTGTTACTTAATATTCTTTCGGGAAGTTCATTGAAGCTGTAATTGGGAGATTTATGTTTAGCAGTACCTGGTAGTTCTTCCTAACCTTTACCCAACTTCGTTAGGGTCGGCTAATCGGCTTCCAGTCTAACCAGCTCGCCGATTCAGAACCACACAATAACCAGTTGTCGACCGGTTCGGTTTGTTATCACGTTTCGTCTTATGATTCACGCAACGAGAGAAAAAGAGATAACAAACCGAATCGGTCGACAACTGGTTATCGTGTGGTTCTGAATCAGGGAGCAGATGCGGTTGCGTATCAGTATTTTACACGGAGCGAATTTCAAACCCCCGCAGGCCGCAATCCAGTTATTGGGCAATACCGACATTCGAAGGCTTAAACTTTAAACCACTTTTCAGACTTTCAGGCTACTGATTCTTACCGATTATCCGTAAACATAACATAACATCACGCCTGTATTTCCCCGAAGGGGTAAGCAGAGGTGTATGGCACACCCACATTTCGCCAGTAGGTAAAGACTGCCATAAAAGATGTTCGCATGATAACCGGAATAGAACAGAACTTAGAGAATATTCTCAATGGAATAGAAGCATAAAGGGGTCTCAATGGTAACGAATGGTCTCCTATTCAGGGACTAACCGCGGTAAGCTCATTTGTATTTGCATTTATTTGTATTTTACTGTTGTTTATTAGCATTAGCTGGTAATGATACAAAATTCAGCTAGGCCTGTCACCATCGCATCCTTATTGCCAGAGAACATTCTCTAAGAGTCTAGAGTCGAGGACTCGAGACTGTAAGACTCAAGTATTACAAATCGTTTTATTGGAATACCCATCGATATATATATATGTGCCTTAGTGATGGTTCACCGGAAAGATTTATGATTGTACCTAAGAGATATCTAAATTATCTGATCTACAAAATGACACTGATTTACAGTATCGGTAAACAGAGATAAGAACAACCTACCTATGACCTATTAAGAACATACTGATACGGTTTTGGTAGCGATGCGATTAGGCTCCTTACAAGCCGTTAGTTTTATTATGTTGGCGTTTCTTTTCGGACCATTGCCATTTTATGTTTATTACTTCGATAGTGCCAACTATGCGGTTGCTTTTTCGCTTCTGCCGATAGAATTTAGGCTTAACGAAACTGTTATTATGGTAATCGTCAGTCTTCTAGTCACGTAAGACGAAGGCACTTTGTATTTTTCAGTTTATCTGATAGTTCTTGCGTAAATATGCAAATGCCATTAGGTACCTACGCGTAGTTTTTGCAGATTTCGCACTTATTAGAGCGTAAACGGTCTACCTTGACCTTGGTCTGAGTGTGGTGGGATTCGGATAATAAACAAACAATATGTCCTATAAAATCTGTTTCTGCAAATAATGAAAAAACAGTTTATTAATTAGGTAACTACCGAGTTAAAAAAAATTTAAACCTGCTCTGTTTTTAACCTTTGATGTGATGGTAGACGAAGAAAAAAATAAAAATAATAATATTGAAGGATTATTTTTCCCAAAGAAATCTAAATAACTATTTACTTATAAGAAGCCATTATACACACTTTTTTTTCTGCTTCAATTGAACAGGGATTTGTCTCAACGACCACCAGAGAGATGGTTTTGGTAGTGGCCGTTGGGACAAATCCCTCTTCAATTGAAGAAGCCATTATACCTACCTACACACTGTATTATTTTCTGCTTCAATTAAAGAGGGATTTCTCCCAACGACTACCAGACATGGTTTTCTCCTTCAATTGAAGCAGAAAAAATACAGTGTGTATAATGGCTTCGTCCGTGTGGTGCCGGACGCAAAGAATTTCACCACCCTATATCTTCTCATGGGTGTCGTAAAAGGCGACTAAGGGATTCACCAGAGGATGGGCAGCAGCGTCCTCCGAGTATTTAACCAACAAACTGCGATCGCCAACCCGCCTGCCAAGCGTGGCGATTATGGCATATCCCCTCATGCAAAGCACAACAAAAAATCGGCCCCTAGTCCCCGGCGGCCCCGCTAGCCCTGGTTACGGTAGCGGCCTAGGTAACGGCGAGGCAGGGGGTGCCAAGAATCCCCGGCAGAGATCCGGCTACCATAACAAAAAAAGACTGGACCTGGCAGCATACAACACACGTACACTGCGGACCGACGAGAAGCTTGTCGAACTCGAGGAAGAATTGAGCAGGTTACGATGGGATATCGTAGGGTTATCTGAAGTCCGAAGAGAGGGGGAGGACACGATAATCCTCAAATCCGGTAACTTGCTCTATTTCCGGGAGGGCGATCAACTTTCCCTGGGCGGTGTCGGGTTTATCGTCCACAAGTCTCTTGTGAACAACATAGTGAAGATCGAGAGTGTTTCGAGCAGGGTGGCGTACCTTATACTCAGAATAACCGAAAGGTATTCGTTGAAGGTTATACAGGTATACGCCCCGACCTCGAATCACCCCGACGATGAGGTGGAGACCATGTATGAGGATATCTCGAGAGCCATGCATGGCTCTAAAACTCACTTCACTGTTGTCATGGGAGACTTCAACGCGAAACTGGGCAATCGCTACGATGATGAGCTGCGAGTGGGGCAATTTGGATATGGATATCGGAACCACCGGGGTCATCTACTAGCAGGCTTTATGGAGAAGGAGGGACTCTATATGATGAACTCTTTCTTCAGAAAGCGTGAGCATAGGAAGTGGACCTGGTTGGGCCCTGATGGTGTAACAAAAAATGAGATTGACTTCATTATGTCGACGAAGAAGCAAATATTCAATGATGTCTCTGTGATCAACGCGGTTAAAACCGGAAGCGATCACCGTTTGGTAAGAGGCACATTGAATCTGAACATCAAGCTGGAAAGATCTCGACTGATGAAGTCTACGCTCCGTCCAGCACCGATCCAAATCCAAAACCCCGAGAGCTTTCAGCTCGAACTTCAGAATCGTTTCGAATGCCTAGGGAGCTCAGTGGACGATTACAGCGATGGGTTTGTGGAAACTGTCCATACGGTCGGGTCTAGGATCTTTAGGACCCGTCGTACAAATAGAAACAAAAAGCTTTCTGACCACACTCTCGAGCTTATGGCGGAAAGACGCGAGATGATTCTGCAGTCCTCAGATGATGCGACTAAGTACCGGCAGCTCAATAGACAGATCTCAAAGTCCTTGAAAAGTGACCTACGCCAATTTAATACGGAACGTATTAAAGACGCGATAGAGAAAAACAAGGGCTCCAAAGTCTTCGCAAGAGACCTGTCTATTGGGCAGAGCCAGCTTGCAAAACTGAGGACCGACGATGGCAGAGTCGTATCCTCCAAGCCAGAGCTATTGAAGGAGGTCGAGAAGTTCTATGGACAGTTATACACGTCCACCCGGACACCCGCTGTAAATCGGGCTCACGACCCAAGAGCTCGATTGACCCGACACTATACCGAAGATATCCCGGACGTCAGCCTGTACGAGATTAGGATGGCTCTGAAGCAGCTCAAAAACAATAAGGCACCGGGTGATGACGGAATTACGGCCGAACTCCTGAAGGCGGGTGGAAAACCGATCCTTAAGGCCCTTCAGAAGCTGTTTGATTCCGTCATTCTCGAGGGAAGAACGCCACAGGCATGGAGCAGAGGTGTGGTGGTACTCTTCTTCAAAAAGGGCGATAATGCTCTACTGAAGAATTATAGGCCCATCTCACTTCTGAGCCATGTCTACAAGCTGTTTTCGAGAGTCATTACGAACCGTCTTTCGCGCAGGTTTGACGACTTCCAGCCTCCCGAACAAGCCGGTTTCCGAAAAGGCTTTAGCACCGTAGACCACATACATACGCTGCGGCAGGTTATACAGAAGACCGAAGAGTATAACTTGCCTCTTTGTTTAGCGTTTGTGGACTACGAGAAAGCCTTCGATTCGATCGAGACTTGGGCGGTACTACAGTCTCTTCAACGGTGCCAGATTGACTATCGGTACATCGAAGTGTTAAAGTCTTTGTATGAAAACGCCACTATGTCAGTCCGATTACAGGACCAAGCCTCGAAACCTATCCTTCTGCAGCGAGGTGTGAGACAGGGAGATGTGATCTCTCCGAAACTGTTCACTGCTGCATTGGAGGATGTCTTCAAGGTTCTGGACTGGAAGGGGCTAGGCATTAACATAAACGGCGAGTACATCACTCACCTTCGGTTTGCCGACGACATAGTAGTCATGGCTGAGACCATGGAGGACCTCGGTACAATGCTCGATGACCTCAGTAGAGCTTCTGATAGAGTGGGTCTTAAGATGAATATGGACAAGACAAAGGTTATGTTGAATTCCCATATAGCACCCATTCCCGTAAACATCGGAGAATCTACACTCGAAGTTGTTGACGATTATGTATACCTAGGACAAACTGTCCAGCTAGGTAAGTCCAACTTCGAGAAAGAGGTCAATCGTCGAATCCGACTCGGTTGGGCAGCGTTCGGGAAGCTACGCAATATCTTCTCGTCCAAAATACCGCAGTGTCTCAAGACGAAAGTCTTTGACCAGTGTGTGTTGCCAGTAATTACTTACGGTACTGAAACGTGGTCGCTCACAATGGGCCTCATAAGAAGGCTCAAAGTCACTCAAAGGGCAATGGAGAGGGCTATGCTCGGAGTGTCCCTGCGTGATCGAATCAGAAATGAGGAGATTCGCAGGAGAACGAAAGTAACCGACATAGCCCGAAGAATTGCCAAACTTAAGTGGCAGTGGGCGGGGCACATTGCTCGCAGAACGGATGGCCGATGGGGCAGTAAAGTTCTGGAGTGGCGACCGCGTACTGGAAGGCGCAGCGTGGGTAGGCCCCCCACAAGGTGGACCGACGACCTGGTGAAGGTCGCGGGAATCCGCTGGATGCGGAAGGCACAGGACCGGTCGTTGTGGCGATGCTTGGGGGAGGCCTATGTCCAGCAGTGGACGTCTTTCGGCTGAAATGATGATGATGATGATAAGTAGATACAATGGGCTAGGCTGACTGTCACCACTAGTGTATTCAACAACTCGAACATATTCGCAGACAGGTATTTTCAATGCAAGACGTGATTTCAAGTTGCGCTTTGGCATTTGGCATCTATGCGGTTTACCACAGCTAGGTACCTACCTACACCAATTATTAGGCCAAAGCATTTCTAGAATTATTATTTCATAAGGATTATTAAAGGGGAACAACTGACGTCAAAGTCAAATAGCTTGGGGGTGACCACGGAACAGAAAACGTTGTCTGTTTCGTGGGGATGACTCATTAAGGGCCTAGGCCAAGGCCTACGTTTGGTTCCCCAGACGGATAGTGGCGCTGATTCTGTTTGTGACAAACTAAACTAATTTAGTCTTATTAAATCTCTTTTTAAGTAAAAACATTACAAAAGTAGGTATAGGAGATTTTAGTCCTGTAAAATTTAGTCCACTTGCTTGTTTTTTATGTGAATTTAATCGCCATCTTGATGAAGATACTTAGGTCGCAACTTTCCCGTAAATAACAAGGGCATAGGTTAATTTAAAATTTCTTAATATTTTGACTTTTAAATCATCTGTGAAAGCATAATTATCTTAATACCCGACTGCCCCAGGAGGATAGGATACCTACCTAATGGTTTTTTAAAGATGTCTTCTGTAATCTGAAATTCTGTTTGTCCTTTGCCAATGATATTTTTAAGAAAGGGGTATAGTGTGAATAAAATTCCATAGTTTAGTGCAGCAAGAGAATCAGCGCCATTGTCGACGGATCTTTTATTGAAAAATTGTCAAGTGCCTAAACTTTTAGTTATACCTACCTATTGGATAGTGGGTATACAATAAGTATAAATGATAAGAGGCCCCTGTAATTAAGGACAGAGGATCTAACATCAATTGTGAAATGAAGCAGTATAACAATAGGTACACCTTCGCCAATCAACAACATTCTGGGACCACAGGTGTTAAGGCAATAGGCTCGTCCCCTATTACATGGGACTTATAACATAACTGGTGAAATGTGGGTGTGCCTACTATACACCTCTGCCTACCCCGCCCGTCGGCGAAATACAGGCGTGATGTTATGTATGTAGGTGTTAAGGCGAACCATTACCCAAAATCATGTCTTGTCCCAGTTTGCCATTGTTGGTTCCATCTTAAATTAAAGGGTGGTTCTCACACTTGATAGGCTGGGGCAATCGTCTATAGATTGTCTCTTACTATAGCTATGCCTCTTTGATGTTGAATACAATCTGGCTTTGACCCTTCGCTTAATAAGTTCGGTGTATATATAGGGATGCTATCGCACAAGCAGCATAAATATCAGCATCATAATAAAATTATTATCTTGAATTGTTGTCAGGGTCTAAGTAATCTTTCCCATAATAGGTACTACATAAGGGCTACGGCTACCTACGCATCTTCCAATTGGTGATTGTCCGAAACTACACCTAGTATCATTATTCAAGTTTGTATTTAGTAGGATTGATTGTGAGGTAGGTACGTAGGTACACCTGTGAAGAGCTCTTTGGCAGGACCATGGAGAAAAGAAGGGAGCGGAGGTGTTGCAAGGCAAAATCTCTTTAGAAAGAAGCGTCGCCTGAATGCGGGTGACAGGGGGACGAGGTAGAGCAATGGCTCCACCTCACTATGGAAAATCCGCCCATTTTTTGTAAATCCATCTAGCGGTGAAATGAATTATTACAGCGTAACAGCACTAACAATTTTTCATTTTAGTTTGTCTACTCACCACTGTGGCGTACAAAGCACATTATTTTATTCCAGAACATTCTATGTGCGTTTTTGTGGTGAGAACATAACACTAATGAAATTGAATTTTACACAAATGACGTGGTCTTTAAAATGACTGATTAGAATTTGAAAAAAAGTAACGAAGTTGAAAAAGGTTAAAAGGGTATAATGTAAGGGTACCATATGGCACTTGCGGCTTGACCTTCAGATTACCAGTCCAGTATGAGTATTAAATAACGTCTAACTACACAACTTTTGTTTTACAACTTTACACAAAAGTACGTTAAAAACGTGCCATACATAGCGCCTAGCGCAATAAAGTATCCTCATGTAGATCACCTTGAAAATCACTCAAACCATCTTTTTAATTGTATAAACTGATTGCAAATACAAAAAAAAAAATTGATTGACAAAATTATATATTTTATTATTTTTAACGCATTTATGCATGCGAAGCGAAATCTAACGATTTATTTAGTATTTATTTATTTATTCATACATGTATAAATTTTGCAATATCACTGTGCCCCACAAAACCGTGTTATCGGTATTTAAATAGTGGAAAAAAAAAGAAGAATCACTGTTTCTTAATAAGATATCGCTGACGTCACCCAAAGACTGGCGTACTGAGCCAGGAGTCTCAGGTTCGAATCCTGCTCGTGAGCGATTTTTTCTTTCCACTATTTAAATCATTAAAAATATATATTATAAGAAATTAGTAGAAATACCTACTTATACAAATATCCAATCTTATTCTTAGTTTATACTAAATCTCTGGGATCATTGTACTCATCATTATGAACACATTTTACAGTGGAATCAACCCTGAAATCTCGAAAAAATCTGCTGTTCCCTATAATTATGTCGATTTATGTGAACACAAATGTAGGGAACCGCTGATATTTTTTTGTATATTGTTCCCATAGTAAAAGTTGTTCATTATGATGAGTACAATGACCCCTTAAGAGGTTTAGTACAGCGGTACTCTAAGTGTGTTCCGCGGAACCCTAGGGTTCCGCGATACCCCTGTAGGGGTTCCGCAAGAATTTAGAAAAAAAAAACAAAACACCTCTCTCTGGTCACTGGTCGAACGTTTTGAATCCGCCCGCCGCGCGTATACTTGTGAGCGCGCAGTCCCTTTGATAAAAGCCGCCTCTGAATTAGACGCTATAGTTGTGAACAAGCGACTTTCGGCTCTATCTTCAAAAGCATAAAGTCGAGATTGTTTACAACGCATTTTTTTGTATTTATATTTTTATTTCCGCTTTTTGTTTATCAAAGGCGCCGACTCGAGTATTTTTGAGAATGTTCGAGTTCGAGTCTAGGAATAAGTATAAAAGCGCTATTATATAAAAAAAAGTCGCGCCTCGTCAGTCAGTTGACGATTAGCGTTCGGAGCGATAAGTTCGTACCTACCTACTTACAAGCTGGCTAGCCTGCTGCCTTCTTGTAAGTTCTACTGCCCGCTGTATTCTGATTGTATCAGTTTTGTACATTTCTTCTTTGGACTAAACTTTGTCTCATAAACGCAGTAACGATTGTGCATTATTTTGACCCTACCATCCTGACGTGTAACATTATTAATAAAGAAGAATGGAACGTTGGCTTAAAGGTGTTAAACGTGTTGCAACGACATCTTCTAATGACGCTGAATGTTCAAAAGCAGTACGCGCGGAGAATACAGCAATTACCGATCCAGACGATGATGCCACGACGTCAAGCTCCACGGTTTCAAAGACGAAAAAAAGGAAGTATGATGAATCATATATCAGTTTCGGATTTGTTGATTCCAACGGCTCACCTCTCTGCATGTTATGTAGTAAACTGCTTCCTAATAGTTCCATGGCACCTGCCAAATTACGCAGACATTTAGAAACTGTACACCCCGAGTCTAAAGACAAGAATAAAGAATTTTTTGTTCGTAAAAAAGAACAGTTATTGGAAAGTCAAAAAAATATGATGCATGTAACACAAACTATCAATGAAAAGGCCACGGAGGCATCATATTTAGTTAGCTATCGCATTGCACAAGCAGGTGAAGCGCACACTATCGCTGAGAATTTAATAAAGCCATGTGTGTTAGACATAACAAAATGTATGCTCGATGAAAAATCTGCAAAGCATCTTTCTACTGTACCGCTATCAAACGATACTGTTTCACGGCGAATCCATGATCTGGCAAGCTACGTCAAACAAGAACTAGTTGCACGTCTACAAAAAACACGATTCGCCTTGCAAATGGATGAGTCAACTGATGTCACTGGTCTGGCTATCTTGCTGGTTATCGTGAGATATCCATATGAACGTTCTTTTGAAGAAGACATGCTTATGTGTTCACCGCTGCCCACAAACACTACCGGGGAAGAAATTTTTAATAAAATAAACATATTTTTTAAAGAAAATAATCTTAGTTGGAACGATTGCATTGACATTTGTACAGATGGGGCCAAGGCGATGACAGGTAAAACAGCAGGAGCAGTATCACGAATAAAAAGTAAAGCGCCTAATTGTAGTTCCAGTCATTGTATTCTGCATAGACAAGCACTTGCGATGAAGCAAATGCCGTCAAATCTAAAATTAGTTATGGATGAAGCGGTAAAAATAATTAATTTTATCAAATCACGACCACTACAATCCCGATTGTTCTCATTATTGTGTGAAGATTATGGCAGCAAACATAAAACACTGCTGCTCCATACAGAAGTGCGATGGCTGTCTCGGGGTAAAACTTTAACAAGGCTATTTGAACTTAGAGCCGAGTTACAAATGTTTCTTTCAGCAGATACAGTTTCTTTTAATTTGAAAGACCGTTTGTATGATAAAACTTGGTTGTTCCGATTGTCTTTTATGGCGGATATCTTTCAAAAACTGAACGAATTGAATTTATCATTGCAAGGTAAACAGACAACAGTGTTCCAGGCCTATAACAAAATAACTGCCTTCAAAATAAAATTAGATTTTTGGATTATTTGCGTTGGTAAGAGAGAAATAGAAAGCTTTACGTCACTCAGTGAGTTTGTTAGCGATAACGACTCGGAAATGTTTCAAGATGATGTGTTTGAAGAATTGGTCCAATATCTCACTTCGATGCGCGCATCTTTTGTAAAGTATTTTCCCGAAGAACATAATACAAAAATGAAGCTGAATTCATGGATTCATAATCCTTTTTTACCCAACTTGCAAAAGCCCGAAAGTATGTCAAACGAGATATATGAATCTCTTTTAGAAATGTCATCAGACACAAGTATGGAGTCACTGTTCAAAACGACGCCTCTCAACGATTTTTGGTGCAGAATCCGTGATGAATATCCAATGCTTGGCAGAATGGCTCTGAATATTCTTCTCCCGTTCCCAACAACATATTTGTGCGAAACAGGATTCTCAACCTATGCAGCCACGAAAACAAAATATCGCAATAGACTGGACGCCGAACCTGATATGAGACTTCAAATGTCTTCTATCAAACCTGATATCAACCAATTGATGAAAAATAAAAAACAGTTTCATACCTCCCATTAGTTAAGATTTTTTCATTTTTAATATCTTCTATTATTGTACTTGGCATGTGGTTAAAGTAAGTAATAATTAGTAACTGTTACATTGTACTTTTATTATGCTTATATAATAAAGAATACACTTTTAAAAACTATTGTTTTATTGTAGGGTTCCGTCAAGTATTTTGCTTGTCAAAAGGGTTCCGTGACCAAAAAAGTTTGAGAACCGCTGGTTTAGTATAAGCTAAGAATTAGGTTGTAGGTTGTATATAGAAATATAATAAAAAGTATGTTACATTCTGTTCATAAAAAAATTTTACCTAATGTAATTTTTTTTTTATTAATTAAAGTATTCAATACATTTTTGCTGAAATAATGCTACGTAATATTTGGAATTTTTGGATTATGATATATCAAGATTGCAGTTATTACATTAGTGTCATAAAAACTTATTGGATACAAATTGAATAAAAAAAAACTAAATGTGTGCTGGGACACATAGTACAAGTGAAACTTCAACGGACAAGTGGAAAAACGAATCGCAACGGACAAGTGGAAAAACGAATGGCAACTGACAAGTGGAAAAACGATTTATTTTATCAAACAAAAAAACTGAATTAAATCCGGAACCAAAAAAAACATCCATTTTTCTTTCTCTCCCTCCGCCGATATATATCGTCTACCCCCTCCACGCGGCCGTAACGCTTTTTCGTGAGAGAAAAATCCTAATATATAGAAGAAGATATATATATCTATCTTCTATATATAGAATTTTCACCATCATCATCATCATCATCATCATCAGCCTTTCAATCCCTCCGCCGCTGCCGTCTCTCGCCAAGCGATATATTGTCTACCCCCTCCATGCGGCCGTAACGTTTTTTCGTGACTAAAAATTCCTAATACCCCCCGTCTATACAGAAGTTTCACTTCAAAAAACGTATCCAAGGTTCCTTGTTTTTATTTCTCACTTAGATACCTTAGAATCACCATCGCCCGCTTCATTCAAGACCTTGTTATGTATTTTTGTTTTATAAAATCATGGTTATGAATGTTGTCCAGCTAGCAAATCATTAGTGTCCTACACATTTCATTCGCGATTAACGAATTTCATTTGTGTAAAAACTTATACATTCGTGTTTCTATTTTTTTGGTTTTCTTCTATTTTTAACAAGATGCGCCCTGTATTTTTACATAGTATGTGTATAACTTCATTATAGCAAACGTTAAATACCATCAGATAACAATAAAACGGGGGTTTACAAAAATCGTCAAAAATGTGTCATTTTAATTCGAAACATGAAATCGACCCTATTACTGACTACTCACCGATAGATGGCCTGATGGCCTATTTTTCTTATTTTAAATTGCTCTTATTTCATGTAATTATGTAATTTATCTATGAAATAACTAACATTTTAGAATTTAAAATGAATTAAAACAATGTGTTTATTATTTTCGTCATAATATGCATTGATAATGTAAAAACATGTTATCGGTGAGAAGTGATTAGTATGCATCTTTTCGACGACAGATGTCCCGAGCAACAATTTGGCGAAGAAACGAGAAAATGCATGTTTTAAAATTGAAAATATAAATATATGTGACTTACACATAAAATGTTATACCATCAATATGTTTTAGTTTTGATCCTGAACAATTTTTACATCCAACAACAGCGCACTTCATTGTTAAAACAAGAAAAATATTCAAAATCCTCTCAAAATCTATTTAAATCGAAGAGAACCGAACGCAGTGATGATTCACTTGAAATTAAGCTTTGCGGCTCCGCCCACTGTGACGTCATGACCAAATTGAAGGCGCATGACCAAATTGCCTTGCAGCACCTCCGCTCCCTTCTTTTCTCCATGGGCAGGACAAATAGGTAGATAATAATGTAATAATACCTGTCTAGACAGTGGTAGACAGAGACATCATAAGATTGGTGAGCAGTTAGTTGCGTCCCTAATGTTAAATTGCAGGCATTTGGGTAATCATAGTGGTTTAGATAATAGTAAAGTAAATCGTTTTATTATGTCTGGTCTCATTCCACAGACACGGAATGTCATCGTAACCTTGAAATATTTCCATAAAAATATTAGTAATTATTTATTTTCTCCCTCAAGTTAAATGCATAAATACAAGATGAAAGAGAGGAGCCCATAGTGGCCCATCTAAGTAGAACCTGTGCTACGGGTCTCCTGGTCTCCTTATGTCAAATATAATTCATTTTGAGCGGGTAGTATACAGTAGTACCTAGGCAGTGTTCAAAGTTTAATTACCTATATTCTACCTATCTAGTAACCTGTCTAAGTAGGTGTCTAGGTAGGTTTTAGAGAGTTAAGGTTTTCGCGTTTGGGTATGTGAGTAAGTTGTGCGTGTCTGTGGGCGGGCATGTGTGTGTTATGTTTTAGTCTGTTTAGGAGCTTTTAAGTTAAAGACCGGCCGCCTACATAGGTAGTAATTTTGTTGCCGGGTATAGTGCAAAACGTTTTTTTTGCAGTATTCTTAGCACGCGTTTCTTGAAAAAAAGAAAGTGATCGCTGAAAGCAGTTCTAGTTGGTAACTCTCCTGAGCATGTTTGAAAAGTTATTCCAGTCTCTGTAAAAGGTGTCCAGCGCATGAAACACTAATTTTACAATTTTGTAGTTTTAGTTGGCAAAAATTGTTGATGTTACACAAGAACAGAGATGGGCCCAGAATACTACCTTAGGGGCCTCCAAAGTCAACAGAGCTATCCGCGCTCACAGCCTCATCAATCCTTACTCTCTGCATACGATTTAGGTACCTACAAGGTATTTTTTATAGTAGCAATTGGGTATCTTTCTAAGTAGCAATTCACTCAAGTGTGTCTAGTAGTTTGACAGAAGACACTGTCACATGCCTTTGCCAGGACAATAAAGATTCTTAAGCATTTAATTTTGTATTTATCATCTAATTTCGTTGGAATAAATTCCGTAAATCATGTTGTACCTCTCCTCTATAGATTTACATTATTTTCTAAAAAAATTAGGAGCCATTTGTTTATAATTTTATCTAAAACCTTTGTTAGCGATGGTAGAATTGAAATCGGATGATTGACAGTCCCTTCTGCCACTTTTCTGAATAACTATGGAATATGCCTTTACACACATACTTAAAGGTGGATACACAGGATACCTAGGTACTATGTCTACGTATAGGTAAGTACTTAGGACTATACCTATGTATTCCGAGGTCACGTAAGGTGGTGTCATGTGCGATTATGTTTCATTAAAGATAAGCATGAAATCATTAATAATATAGATTCCAAGCAAGTTGCATGGGTATTGAACGATTGAAGTTAGTTAGGTGGAATTTGTATTCCAATTCAACTGTGAGTCAGAACTGTAGTAAAAGCCTTAGGTATTCGCTAGTGAAACAAATGAGTTTGTTAGTTAGTAGGTACGTACTAATAAATAACACAAGGTAATGGGTTCACGGCAACCTATGCACCCGTACCCGAGCCGGCCGATGCTTATGTAGGTGTGCGGTGTCTCAGCTTTCTCCCAAAACGTGGGCGACACCGCGCTCCCATTCATGATCCGTCTGTGTTTACACCACGCACACTATCCGAGATAGTCTGTGATACGAAACAAAAATAACGCGACACAAATCGATGGGAACGAACGAGATAACGATTGTTTACCTGCGATTACCGCACATTCAAGGTAACCAACCTATGTAACTCAACCGTACCTTTGCGTTCACATGTTAATTTACCGACCAGACTCACAAGTCACAAGTTAAATCTCTTATTGAAACTCTGTCGGCTAGTGTTGACATTGAAAACAGTTACGCAAGTCGATGCAACTTTGGTAGAAATAAAACTCAGCGTACGTTTGCATAACTAAATTCACGTTCCCCGTCTTCAAACACAACAAAAAGCCGGGCGAGTGCCGCATTTAAGACGGTCCCCCTTACCTCTGTCGCTCGAACGTATCCTGCGAGGACTACACAAGACAGCCATAGGTATATCCTCAAATGCATCACAACAATGTGAACCGGATCGGTCGCACCAGCAGTATGACACTATCACACAATAAACACAGCACAAAACAATTTGCTGTTATGTTATTCCACTAACAGCATACACACGGGTCGAAACGGCGCGCGAAACGACATGCGGCGTCGGTTTGCGATTGTAGTAAACTGAGTGGCGCTTGGAACTCGGTTCAGTGCGTTGAGGGCGCGCGCCCCGCACGCGGATCCCTCGTTGCTAACTTCGCTCGTGTAGGCAGAGTTCGGTCGTCGCCCGATGGTCGATGGAGCTATATTTCGCGTCACGCACTCCTATTTATTACGACGGAGAATAATGGCCTAGTCGTCGCGTTCACAAAAACAGGCCCCTATGCCCCTTAATTCTCCTTCCGTCCGATCAACGCAACGGTCCTCCGATGTTTCCTTGACGCATCCCACAAAGGAACTTGTTCTAAATTTGGTTACAGGCAAGACAGAAATATTATTTGCTAGGGCGACGACCGTCTGTGTAACATTGAAGACACGTCGTCAAAACAAACAAGTCATGCGATAGCTATCTAAATGCGTCCAATACAATTTATTCCCTGCCAAGACAAAGATAAGTCGCTGGTATAAACGACCAGTACAAATAAATTGAGTCTATATGGGTAAGATCTTTGAACAAAGAGTACTAACTGAAAGCGAAAGTGATGTTCTAAGTTTCAGAAGAACTCTGTCTGCAGTCTGCAACATGATGAATATAAATATACATCAACCGGTGCACCAGGTAGAACCAGATTCAGAAGTAGCGCCATCTGTTGAAATTCAAGATTATTATTAAACTAATATACTAACTGCAATTCGATCAACTTCACACTAAAATATAGGTATACAAAATACAGCACTGTTCATGTTATGTCATAAAACTCAAACTATTTATCGACAGATAGCTAGCTGTAAGTGGTGTAGTAACCCAGTAGTATCAAGTTGGAGTAGTAACATACAGGGACATGTTGTACATAGTACTAATAGATTCCAGTAGATGGCTCTTGGATCACAGAAAAATAAGACTAGATCAATTTTAAAAAACCGGCCAAGAGCATGTCGGGCCATGCTCAGTATTATAGGGTTCCTTAAGTAGGTGTAATTACAAACGAATCAAATGGAATATTAATCATGGCTATTTTAGTTTTTGCAATAATCGGCAGCATTCGCGACTCAGAGCGTGTTGATAGTAGCGTCATCTAGCGATAAATTCAAGAAGCCAAATTTAAGAAATCTGTCATGTCAAAGTTACTTTTTGTGATTTTTTCAAATAGAAAGTAGCTAAAGGAGCATTATTTGCTATGATCATTTTTCTCTAAGGTCAATGACCTTTGAACTAGGACGTTTTAAGTATTTTTCAGTTTTCTGTCTATAACTCAAAAAATTATAATCACATTATACTCGAAATAATTTTAAAAGAGAGTTTTTACAAAGGTCTATCAATGTGGAAGATTACAAGTTTCTACGTTGCATAGTTTAGAAATGGCAGGGGGGGGACACATTGCAAGCCACTTTGGCGGGCTATATTTCGCAGATGGTACACCTGATAAAAAAGTGATGTATGAAACATTACCTTCATTTTAGTAGACCTATTCAATGATACCCCACACGAGGGGGTGCAGCGAAAAAATTTTTTTATCCCCATTTCACATGTATGGACGCCACCCCTAAAATACGTAAAACGATTTTTTTATTCTTTTAAAATTGAGATCTATATGCAGAGTATTTTTAACAAAATTTCATTTACTTATATTAATAACTGTAGAAGTTATTAAGCTGTAAAGGATTAGGACAGACGGACGGACATGACTAAACTATAAGGGTTCCTTGTAGGACTACGGAACCCTAAAAAGATTGTTAAATTAAACCTATAGGTACAGGGTATCTCTTTGCAATGCTTCATGGAAGAGAAGTTCTTTAAACATTGAAAATAGGTCTCTACCTAGTAGTAGTAGTAGTCCTCGGACTTCATTTTATTTTTTAAAGCAAGTGAATAAGGATTTTAAAGATGAACTCGGTAGTTCATCTGAGTTTTAAGTATGTACCTTCCTCCCGAATTCCCCCTTATGAAGCGAGGCGATAGGACACCATGTATAGTAATGACCTCTTGTGTAGTTTCAATCATCCTCTCGATATTATATTCATCATCATTTCAGCCGAAAGACGTCCACTGCAGGACATCGGCCTGCCCCAAAATGCCATATTCGCCACGTTTGGCGGGCGGGTTGGCGATCGCGGACCCATGAATAAAAAAATCTTTCTCGCTGAAGACATCATCATCATTTCAGCCGAAAGACGTCCACTGCTGGAAATAGGCCTCCCCCAAGCATCGCCACAATGACCGGTCCTGTGCCTTCCGCATCTTGAAGACATCATTTATCGAAAATTCGTTTTGAACAATTGAAGTACAGGGTAGGTACAGTAGTTTAAAACATTTTTGTTCGCTGTAGTTGTAGATAGAAAAAGTGCTAAAAGTGGCCGTGTTTGTAAATACATACGTTTGTGTATATACATTGATGTAAATTATTGTATAAACGTGGGCATGTATACAAGTTTAATTAATACCTATCAGACATACATTTTTACATATGAATTCCGACGATTATCTCGAGAGAATGTTTACTTCTTAGTCTTATATCTTTTTAGGGTTCCGAAGTCCTACAAGGAACCCTTATAGTTTCGTCATGTCCGTCCGTCTGTCCGTCTGTCCTAATCCTTTACAGCTTAATAACTTCTACAGTTATAAACATAAGTAAATGAAATTTTGTTAAAAAATAGTCTACATATAGATCTCAATTTTAAAAGAATAAAAGAATAGTTTTTCCGTATTTTAGGGGTGGCGTCCATACATGTGAAATGGAGAAAAAAAAATTTTTTTCGCTGCACCCCCTGGTGTGGGATATCATTGAATAGGTCTACTAAAATGAAGGTAATGTTTGATACACCACTTTTTTATCAGGTTTACCATCTGCGAAATATAGCCCGCCAAAGTGGCTTGCAATGTGTCCCCCCCCCCTGCCATTTCTAAACTATGCAATGTAGAAACTTATAATCTTCCACTTTGATAGACCTTTGTGAAAACTCTCTTTTAAAATTATTTCGAGTATAATGTGATTATAATTTTTTGAGTTATAGAGAGAAAACTGAAAAATACTTAAAACGTCCTAGTTCAAAGGTCATTGACCTTAGAGAAAAATTATTATAGCAAATAATGCTCCTTTAGCTACTTTCTATTTGAAAATAACACTAAAAGTAACTTTGAAATGACAAACGTCTTAAATTTGGCTTCTTGAATTTATCGCTAGATGGCGCTACTAACAACACGCTCTGAGTCGCGAATGCTGCCGATTATTGCAAAAACTAAAATAGCCATGATTAATATTCGATTTGATTCGTTTGTAATTACACCTACTTAAGGAACCCTATAATACTGAGCATGGCCCGACATGCTCTTGGCCGGTTTTATAGTAATAGGATTGTTCATTACATCACGATTCTAATCGTATTATAAGAGTTACTTCTATTATTGCAATTTTGGGCTCATAATAGTCACCTCGCTGAATTCTAGGGCTTGCGTAGTACACCATAAATAACAACAAGTACTATTAGGAATTAATTCCTGACACTGTACTGAGATGAACTATTCCATGAGCATCATATTACTTCGTTCATTAAGTACCGTTGCTTTATCACTCGGATTCAGACTATTATATGTTAACGCCTCTCGGTCATAGAATATGTCTCGGTCTCGGACATTCATAGATTTAGCGGAAAACAGGCAGAAGTCCGGCCGCCTGGCCAACTAACCCTTTTCTAGCTAATTAATCATGGAAGAATTAGTACAAAAAAACATTTTTAGAATCAACATTTCTGTACGAATCATTGAATCAGTTTTATGGATCTCACTTCACAGAAACCATAGTTTAGTAAAAGTAATAAAAAATATATACTTTATTATGTCTTTTTAAATAGGATTTAAATATACTTTGGTTGTATGAATGAACTATGAAGAGGTATAAAAAATAGCCCTTGAAAAACTACTCATTCATTAAGTGTACTACTGTACTAATAGTAGTTACTAGAAGTCCGAACTAGTACGTTGCAGTGCTTGTACTCGATCGGAATGCTCTGTTCAATGTCCGGCCAAGAAAAAGTCTACTGGTGTGTATCAGGATGGCGGGTATAATGTAAAAAAATAAGCAGTATGTATGAAAGTAATGTACTTGGACACCCCCGCCCTGCTAGATGGATCAACGCCCTGAAGAACGTGGCTGGGGGGACTTGGATGCGGAAGGCAGAGGACCGAGTGTTGTGGCGTAACTTGGGAGAGGCCTATGTCCAGCAGTGGACTGCGATACGCTGAGTTGATGATGTTGATGTACCTTTTCTAAATCTTAGTTAGTAGTTATCAGAAAAAGTATGTGATTCGCCATCTTGATGTCAGAATGGCGAGTTAAATCTAAATCTGAACAGATATCTTAAAACCAATGTGTGAATTAGCTCCCACACCCAATGCACCAGTTTTAATAGCAAATTACTAGATACTAGTTTTTTTTTTTTTTTATAAAATTTATCAAGCGCCAAATGGCAAAACATTAATTCCAAACCATCAGTCCCATTTAGCTTTGCTTGTAAACATTATGTTAATTAACGAAAGGCGTTCCTGCTAACACGTAATAATAATAATGTAGCGTCCGTACATACGACAAATAATATTTCCACCAAAAAATATTTAAAAAATATTCAAATCATCATCCTCGCGCCCTTATCCCAATTTATTTGGGGTCGACGCTGCATGTCTTTCTTCCATACATCTTTATCAGCCGTCATCAACGTGTTCACTTTCTTTTTATCCATACCATCTTTCACACAATCCATCCATTTTTTCTTTGGTCTTTCAAATATCATACAAAAAATAATAAACGTTGAAATATTTTCGTATGTTATTTGAAGATAGAAACATGTTTGATTTTTGGTGGGAATATTATTTGTGGTAAGTAAGGACGCTACATTATTACGGGTAAGGGGAACGCCTTTCGTTAATTAACATATTGTATTAAGGCTCGATTTCATCAACGATAATTATCTGATTAAACGGCCATTTACTCACAATTCCAATACATATTTTGAGTAAAACATAACCAGCCCATTACTGTCCCACTACTGGGCACGGGCCTCTTCTCTAAGGCTAAGGCCTTCGTCCACCACGCCATATTTTGAGTAATCGTCCATTTAATCATACATTGGTATGACAGCTAATTCACACATTGGTTATGATTATGTTACATTATCCGTGCATGAGGCACAGCAATATGCTGAGCGGTGGCCGTTTAGCGCGGATGTGACGCATATCTTACCACACTTCTTGGCTCTGTACCTGTATTTGTTCTGTGTTCTTGAATTTTTTGGTAATTTTGTGCGTCATTTTTGAAGCAAATATTTTTTCTTTCTTTCTTACCTATTCAGATTTAAATTAAGCCCGCCATTCTGACATCGGTATGGCAGCTCACTTATTTTAATAACTACGATTTAAAAAGGTAAGTTGGATTATATTCTAGGTACAATGAGGTACATTGCTTCCATACTTACATTTTTATTTGTAATATTACACCCGCCATCCTGATACATAAAACGTTTACTAAATTCAAGAATGATGCTCAAGCATAAATCTGGTGGTGGGTTGGGCGGTTCGGTCCACGACACTGCCGCGCAACCAGCTCATGATTAAGGGCTCCGGTCGAACTCGAAACAAGTCGGGCACACCCGATAAAATCACGTGAGTATAGCCGTAAACAATGACCGACTCATCATCATCATCATTTCAGCCGAACGACGTCCACTGCTGGATATAGGCCTCCCCCAAGCAGTTTGGGGATATGCCATAATCGCCACGCTTGGCAGGCGGGTCGGCGATCGCAGTTGGTTGGTTAAATACTCAGAGAACGCTGCTACCCATCCTCTGGTGAATCCCTTAGTCGCCTTTTACGACACCCTTGAGAAGATATAGGATGGTGCAATTCTTTACGTTACCACAAGGAACTATGACCGACTATGTAATAGTTTTCTCTAAATATAAACCAATTACAGAAAATATCTAAACATACCTACTTTTTAGTTTGATAATGATTCCCTTTTGCAGTGTTTCGTGTAATCAAACACACTTATAATGCCACCAGAACATATAATTATCGCTCAATCTCCTAAAACTAAACAAAATAAAAGCAATCTTTAAAAACATTATCAAGTAACAACCGACAAAATACAGCTTTGTGACTGTATGGCATTATATATTTATGCTTTGTGTTCGATATCTCCCATCCTTTCCTTGTGACGGCGGATAGCATCCTCGTGGCGTTTGATTTGATCCTCGTGGAAAGAAATCTCGTTGCTCAAGTGAGTCTTCAGGTTTTTCAGCTGTTGCTTTTGCTGAAAATTAAAAAGAACATGTTAGTCTAACTAGAACATAGCTGCATCTTGTGTTTTAGGCGCTACTAGCAACTAAGTGGCGCTCCCATCAGTAAAAACATAAGTACTTGCTGAGCACATCATTTTTCGAAAGATTGATTGAATAAAAGTAGTAGTAGAGCTCCTTTGTGAAAGAGCTCGTCCGGGGAAGTACTACCACCGTACATATTTCTCCGCCAAATATTGATGCTTGCATTGCTGTGTTTCGTCTGAAGGGTACGGGTGCCGGTGAAATTACAATCACATGAGACTTTCCAACAACAACAACTTTTAATGTCTCAGTTTGGCAAACCGACTTGCTGTACCATTTACGGCCAAAATTAATAACTGATCTATCCACGATTTGCCCTACTAGAGATAGAAATTTGACATAAATTGTATGGAGCATGTCAAATTTCTATCTCTAGTAGGGCAAATCGTGGATAGATCGGATATTAATTTTGGCCATTAGGCAACAGCCTAGGTGGTATTGCAGTTGTTATGGGCAAAGGTCAACATCAGGTGCTGCTTAACATCAGGTGGGCCATTAGCTCGATTCGCCATCCTATACTATAAAAAAAAGTTAAGGTACTGTAGTTTATTCAGAAATTATTAACTATGTTAATTATAGTTCGGTGTATTAGTAGAAGAAAAAATACGAAAAACGGCCCCTTTGCATTTTTTGCTGTTTTGGTCAATGTAAGAAGGCACCAAAAATTTGCATTCTTAATGTATGTTTTAAAAATAGTGTTTTAGCGAACTACTGCCTATTAGATTTTTTTTTATGCAATTTACTAAATGGCATAGACTAAGCTGACTATGTAATTTAAGTTCTGTTTTTTCTCACTTGTCTTTTTTAGTAAACATTCTTAGCAAGTCCTTTTAATGCAATTCATCAATAATAATCATTAAAAATGCATTAAAAGAGCATCCAAGAGTGACGATACTTAATTGATCGTCCGGCGCACCCTGGGCAGTCAGCCCCGCTACCAACCTGCTGACTGGCTAATCTTTACACCACGACATGAGCTATTATCATTATGTAGCTCATGTCGACACAATAGAATATTAAAAGACAAAGTTAACAATTTCACACACTAACGGCCAAAATTAATATCCTATCTATCCACGATTTGTCCTAGTAGAGATAGGAATTTGACATTATGACAGATTTCTATCTCTAGTAGGGTAAATCATGGATAGATTGGATATTAATTTTGGCCGTTAATAACATTTTTTAACCTAATTACATGTGCAGAACTAGTAATCATATTTTATCCATAGTTATTTGAATAGAGACATGCCAAAATTGTTTACCAAATAAGACAAGAGAGAAAAACAGACTGTAATTAAGGACATTCTCCTCAAAATAAAGAGTAACATGAAAAAAAAATCTTCCATACTACACTGATCAGTGCTATTTAGTACCATGTTCTTTATATGGACCACACATTTAAGGTCATCATCATCATTATTTCAACCAGAAGACGTCCACTGCTGGACATAGGCCTCCCCCAAGCATGTTGGCTATATGCCATAATCACCACGCTTGGCAGGCAGGTTGGCGATCGCAGTTGGTTGGTTAAATACTCAGAGAACACTGCTGCCCATCCTCTGGTGAATCCCTTAGTCACCTTTTACGACACCCATGAGAAGAGATAGGACATACACACGCAATAAAATAAAATAAAATTTGAGATAGACACACTTTGAGGTGGCCGGATGAAACTGAACCGTCTAGTCAAATCGCGGCCGGAGGTGGCCTGTCATCAAATGAGTTTCATTAGATGGCCGTGGTCTGTTGAGGCTGCATTTGTATTTGTACAACAAGCCCAAACATGAATCTCTTATTTACTCATCAACATCACCTCAGCCTATCGCAGTCCACTGCTGGACATAGGCCTCTCCCAAGTTGCGCCACAACACTCACAAAGATGCAAATGTGACATTGATCACTATGCTTCTACCATCAAACTGGTATAAAGCAGCGGCGTGCATATAGGCAATTAGGTAGTACCCAGTGCCTTCCTCATTCAAATTCAATAGTGGTGTAAGTTATTATATTTTTTTCAAAGTACGATTATTACTTATCATTTATTAGACTTATTAATGCAAAATTAATCTTATTACATAAAAAACCGGCCAAGAGCATGTCGGGTCATGCTCAGTATTATAGGGTTCCTAATTACAAACGAATCAAATCGAATATTAATCATTGCTATTTTGGTTTTTGCAAACAGCGCCACCTAGCGCTGAATTTAAGAAGCTAAATTGAAGAAGTCTGTCATATAATACCAAGTTACTTTTTGTGATTTTTTTAAATAGGTAGTAACTAAAGGAGCATTATTTGCTATGATAATTTTTCTCTAAGGTCAATGACCTATTTATAATCACATTGTGCTCGAAATAATTTTAAAAGAGAGTTTTTATAAAGGTCTATCAATGTGGAAGATTATAAGTTTAATGGCAGGGGGGGGACACATTGCAAGCCACTTTGGCGAACTGTATTTCGCAGATGGTATACCTGATAAAAAAGTTATGTATTACAACATACATTACCTTCATTTTAGTAGACCTATTCAATGATACCCCAAATGAGGGGGAGCAGCGAAAAAAAAAACTTCATCCCCATTCCCCATTTCACATGTATGGGCGCCACCCCTAAAATACGTTATCAAGATTTTTTAATTCTTTTAAAATTGAGATCTATATCTAACCCATTTTTTAACAAAATTTCATTTACTTATGTTTATAACTGTAGAAGTTATTAAGCTGTAAAGGATTAGGACAGAGGGACAGACAGACAGACGGACAGACGGACGGACATGACGAAACTATAAGGATTCCTTGTAGGACTTCGGAACCCTAAAAAGTCAATAACTTACACCACAATTAAATTCAAATGAAGTAGGCCACGTCACTGGTATAAAGTATACCTTGTTATAGAAGTACTGATCTTCTCTGGCAGCCTCCATTTTGCCGAAGGCACCACCAGCCTCGCGGATTGAACCACCACCGCCACCGCCCCTGCCGGCGCCAGAGCCAGGCTCACCGCTGTACATTCTGAAACCAATTAGTTGACAATTGAGAATGTTGATGATAAAACATAGGCAATGGATAGTGGGTTAACACTCTTACTGACTACTGTCAAATTAGTCAAATTAATAGTTAGTCAAATTTTATAAGTCGAGGATAAGTAAGCATGCAGTATTGCAGTCTCATTCTTAATAATTTTTATAATCGAGAGCCTGTACCGTCCCACTGCAAACACTGCTCTGCACTGTATTCTTGTATACTTGCATGGGGACCCCCTTTGGTTTTATACTTTTTTTTGTTTTTAGTACTTGTCGTGATACACCTCATAGCAACACATATTCTGAGAAAATTTCAACCAGTTCACTATTACCGTTCAAAAGATACAGCTCTGTGACAGACAGACAGACAGACGGACGGACAGCGTAGCGAGAGTAATAGGGTCCCGTTTGGCACCCTTCAGGTACGGAACCCTAAAAGACAAGTCAAAAATAAGGTGTTTGACGTTTGAAGAAAGAGAAATACTCAAAATATAAATTGTGAAAAGAAAATTTCTCTCCACAATTTACATTTTTATTTTTCACTCTGGATCATAATCATCATTTCAGCCGAAAGACGTCCACTGCTGGACATAGGCCTCCCCCAAGCATCGCCACAACGACCGGTCCTGTGCCTTCCGCATCCAGCGGATTCACGCGACCTTCACCAGGTTGTCTGTCCACCTTGTGGGTAGGCCCCCCACTCTGGATACTTATATGCATTAAAATAAAGAGAAATGCTGTCTACATTTACAACTTCACTAAGAATAGAGTCATGAGTAATGATAATAGTCACAAATAATGCAGTGAAATCGTTATAGGTGTCAAAACCGTTTAAAGGTAAAAGTAAAAGCCAATATACATCTCCACGTTTTACAAAAGATGTTTAATGGCATCCGCAAAGTATTTATTTATTTCTTATTAAATAAATAAATAAATTCAAAATAATAATATGATGCCTAATGTTAATGTTTTATATGTAATTGCCTTATGGCAATTACAACAAGTAACAATCACATAGTATAGGTGGTCATAAAATAATAGGTATTTATTGTACAGATTGATACCCAACATAATCGCACAGCATGATATACAAAGCTATTATTAAGGAAGAAAATTAAATGTATCAAGTTTAACACACATACTACAGAAGTTCAATATAAAAATATACAGAATTTCAATGCTATAACTACAAATAATTAATTATGAGTGTTATACAACAAACTTTATAAAAACAAGAATGAGCATGACTACTTTTCGATACACATCCTACATCAATTCAGAAAATGTAGCAGACAGCAATGACGCTGCAACTTTATTTATTAACAGAAATGGTGCTGCCAGTTAGACAAATACGGAAGCAACATTTTTTCTGAAGACCGTGGAACGGGAATTGACAATATCAATCTTATTATTGTCACACAATACTTCATTATATAGTCAACACATTCTAATGATAGGATTGTAATAGGTGTTATTTTTGAATACCTAGAGTGAAAATGTATTCGGCTTTCGAGTGATGTCAGGTAAATTATGGTATTGAGAAAATCTATAGTACAGAATTAATACTTTGCAGATGCCGTTTATAAAACTTGGAGTTATTTATTGGATTTTACTTTTATCTTTAAATGGTTTTTAAACTACTTTTGTGTTACTTTGGTAGGCATGTGGAATATTATGAGAAGCATGATATGAAGTATTCTATTTACAAGAGAATTAGCTTAATTCAGACCAACAATAGAATAAGTACCCACATTCATTTGATAAAAGCTATTGCAGATTTTTTATGGGGTACTGAACTTACATGTACAATGATATACCCTCAAAATAATGGTAATCTGTACACATTTGCCATATTATGCTCAAAAATGACCTGTCATTGCACAATCTTCTTTGTTTATTGCATTACACCCTGATGTTCAAGTGTGCAACCAATGTCACATTCAAATAATCTCTAAATACCAATCTACAAATTACTGAGAAGAGAGATGGGCTACCCTTTACCTTTTAACAGATAAGAACAAAACAAATTTAAAAAAAATAAATTTTTACGACACTGGCTGATAACTGCACTATGTAACGACGTTTAATTGGAACTGTAAGCACTGCGTAGTAAGAACGACGACTATACTTTGACAATGGCTTTTATTTCGACACCTATGTCATGCAACCTATAAATAGAAGAAAAACAAGCTGATATTACCATGACTTCCAAGTTACATCAAAATCAAAACTGCATCCCATCATACACACTGACTAAGGTTTGGCATTGATTTATCATGATTCAAAGTAAGAGTAATCCGATGGTAACTTTTGAAGGTTGCGTAACATGACATGCCGGTAGTAAATTCTTACCTTACGCTAACAATAGCCCGTGATAAAGTCGTCCTAGACCTCGAAATGAAACTCATGATTGAATCGGATAAAAAAGGATCAGAAAGCTCAAAAATTAAGACGATTTTTTATAAAATGACTATTTTTCTGGCCTTCCCGATTGACTTGATAAAAATACGACAGTTTCAATGTTGCCAGGTCTGATTTTAAAATCCCGGAGGCTTAATAAGAAAAAAGCGGCAGATGTATTGTGTTTTTTTTTTAGAAATCGGGAGATGATGTTTTTCGACTAAATTTAAGGCCCAGCAGTGGACGTCTTTCGGCTGAAATGATGATGATGATGTTTAGATTGTATCATAGTATTATATTATCTGAGATACTCTATATTATGCAAGCTATCAAGCGAAAAGTGAATCTTTGTACCTAGTAAAGCATCGATTGTAATTTTTGGGAGTGAAGGTAATGATATTTTTATTGAAAGATATTTTTTTCCGGAGAAACGGTTTACGGTTTTTTTTGCTAAGTTCAGAGTATCCTGTTTGATTTGGTCACACTGTCCTCATCATCAACCAAAGATGAAACTTTTTTTGAGTGAATAGATGGCTTTTGAGTTCAGAAATAAAAAAGAATGATAAATTCCCAAGAAGAATAATATATCAATCAGGATTTTTTTTCTTGTAGTCGATTAAAACTTTATAAATTGTATTTATTTTACCTATTATTCATATCCTTTTCAAACAAGGTGGACCGACGACCTGGTAAAGATAGTGGGTATCCGCTGGATGCAGAAAGCGCAGGACCGATCGTTGTGGCGATGCTTGGGGGAAGCCTATGTCCAGCAGTGGACGTCTTTCGGCTGAAATGATGATGATGATCTATCATCATCTTGCCCCCCCTCCCCATACCACTGGCCCATTGGCTGGCGTCGCTCTTGCCTCAAGCGTCAGTCTTATTCTAATACGGTACCTAATTATAAACTTCAATTCAACAACTTATCACACGAATATAACCTGAAATAGCAAAGAAATCTGAACTTGAGTGATTACAGATCAAATCTCTGCAGTTAATCTATGCTTGAGGAAGATTCTAAAATCAAAGCTCAACTCAAAACTAGATATAAACCATAAAGGTATTATACTGACGTAATAGAGACACTGTCACCTCATTATCACGTCACCGAAAACAAAATGAGTATATGTGCGAAATTGACACGTGTAGGAGTGATTTTTAGTGATGTGACATGGACGTTTCCGCATTATCGATATAGTTCAACCGGCCTTACTTTTAAGGAGTGGTAGTATTTTAAAACTGCTAAGCTATTAAGTAACTATTGTTTTAAAATTACAGATATTTGAGACATAATTTTATTTATTTTAAAAGATTGAGTTACGCAATTAAGGGCTATATTATAATTACATTATTAATGTCACGAAGGTAAGGAATACATAAATAAGAAATGAAAAAATCAATTAATCATTATTTCAGCCGTAAGACGTCCACTGCTGGACACAGGCCTCCCCCAAGCATATATTGGGGGGATATGCCATAATCGCCACGCTTGGCAGGCGGGTTGGCGATCGCAGTTGGTTGGTTAAATACTCAGAGAACGCTGCTGCCCATCCTCTGGTGAATCCCTTAGTCGCCTTTTACGACACCCATGAGAAGATATAGGCTGGTGCAATTCTTTACGTCCGGCACCACACGGAACATTTTACAATTAATCATATTAGTTTTAATTAGGTGTATAGAAAGGTTTTCAATCCCGGAACTAAGTTCCTATACACGATTCCAAATCCACCAATTCCAATTCCACGAGGCAAATTATTGAATTATGATGAAAAATTACAATATCTATGAACTTGACAAGTTTTCTTGTCCAGTCAACTTAAGTTACACATCAGACTTATACATTATAATTTTATCGACTTAGATTTAGAAACATCAGTGTTTCGATAATTTCTAGTTATTAGTTAGTTTTTATTTCAAATAGGCAAAGAATTAAATGTCGAGAATTTAGTTGCACGATTACAAAAACAAAGATATAGGATCTTTGTTTTTGGAATCGTGCAACTAAATTCTGAGGATGATATTGGAGGTGCAATTGCAGCAAGAACCTGGCCATGATTTTCGATTCGATACAGACGGCCGAATCATATAAAATCAAGTCCGCGTCAGCTCAAGAAAGAGTTTTCTCAGCGGCAGGCTAAATTTGCAACCGGCTAAGAATCTATCTCTTAGCATTCGCATACTTGACAATCTAGCATTTGCAAGAACCCATTTTCTAAATATGGTATATTTTTACAAATTGAATGATCACATGAGACTTTCCGTCTTCATGTCTCAGTTTGGCGAACCGACTTGCAGTACCATTCAGGTAACAGACTAGTTGGTATTGCAGTAGTTATGGGCAAAGGTAACCGCTTAACATTAGGTGGGTCTTTAGCTCGTTTCGCCATCATATAACATGAAAAATAAGTGTATAAAACTTTTTTGTTGTATTTTTTGTATCTATGAGATTTGTTTTAGTAAAAAGGACCTATCTGATCAAACTTAAAGCCGCGGATAGCAACCTAGTCCCTTCCATGATTAAGATGCTCTATGAAGTTTCATGGGAATTTATATTCCATGAGAACAGCAAGACCAGTGGTTTCTAGCAATGATGACCAAAGAGCCCAGTTCGCGCGCCGTTAATACTGATGATCTCCCGATATACGTGTGTGGTCATATTTGAAGAGCTTATTTATTGAGTGCTATCGAACAACTTTTACTACGAGGTCAACCCTGAAATCTAATAAAAAACAGCTATTCCCTACATTTGTGTTCACACGAATCGACAAAATGTAGTAAACAGCAGATTTTTTTCGCGATTTCAGGGTTGCTCCAGTTATAATAATGTACTCTGTGGTTGCTCCCATAGTAAATGTTGCTCGTTATGATGAGTTTTTATTTATTTTATTTATTCAATCACAGGTACAATTTCTTTAGCTTTAATTTACTAGAAAACTCACCAAACTATCAAGTTTAACGGCGAGATGCGCTCATACATATGTATATTATCTTACCCTTACGTAAACATGCAACATGAAAACAAACTTAATTAGCAACAAATCAAACCGTAGGTATGGATCGTTGGTGATTTCATTAAACGATACAGTTATCCTTAAAATATCTACTGCAAACCCTGTAATTTTTTCGAGGCTTTTTTTATATTTTATTTTATTGTATAGGATGGCGAAACGAACTAAAGGCCCACCATATGTTAAGCGGTTACCTTTGCCAATAACAACTGCAATACCATCTAGGCTGTTACCTAAATGGTACCGCAAGTCGGTTCGCCAAACAACATGAAGATGGAAAGTCTCATGTGATTATAATTACACCGGCACCCGTACCATTCTGACCGAAACACAGCAATGCAAGCATCACTATTTGGCGGAGAGTAGTAGATACGGTGCTTATTCGTTTTAACATTTGTGCCCATCCATTTTTCTTTAATAACAGCATTTACAGGAAATCTGGAAGTTATGAAGTTAGCCGGTCAATATTTTACAGCATTTTTAGCCCGGCCGCACATTGTCATAAAATAGCACCGTATTTACATTTTAATATGTCAAAAGCAGACTTACGATTCGGAAAATTCTGTCAGTCTGCGGGGCTGGTACTAAAATTAACTGTATAAATGTAAAATAAGCATTATGAAAGTAGTATTGTCCTGCAGATACTTACCTGTGAAACGTCTCTTTGCCATAGACGTACAACATACTATTATAACATCGTAAAAGTACAACCATGGTATAGGTTAAGGTCCGTCAGATTTTTTCTGTGATCAATGAATGAATCATTGTGATTTCCTTCCAATGTGCGGCCGGACTAAATCAACCTTATTGAACTAAGTTTACGGGACTTGTCGCGCACAATTAAATCAAAATATAACAAGCATTTTGACTAACCTCGACGTTTCGGTCAAGTTGCATTGGCCGTGGTCACGAGCAGACCACGCTGGTCTGTATTTTTTTTAAAGCAGTAAGGGACACTAACTTGTTACATGTATGGTGCTAGGTAGTACAAAAAATATATAATTGAAACTATCGACATATCGATATATTTTGAGCAATCCATATGCGAAACGGTTTCATTTTCACGTACACAATATTTTTTTATCTAACACATAATTATTTAAAATAACATATTATATAGAAAATACGGTATTTACTGCATGTTATTAATGCATTACTAAATGATTTAAAGAATAACTTCTATGAAAATAAGCATTATGAAAGTTGTATTGTCCTGCAGATACTTACCTGTGAAACATCTCTTTCTTTAGGTTAATAATGTAAATTACACAGCAGTATAACACAGAACACTACACCAATACGATTATTGATATTAATTGGATAAAATACAGAACGATTGTGAAATAAATCATAAAATAATACGAGATTATATTTTGATGGGACGCTATGGGAGATTACAATTTTCAAAATCGGTTCTACTGACATTTTATTATGTCTCTTTCTAGCATATAGGTTTTTTCGTAAAGATCGGTATCTCAGTCGCACACTGTAGTGGTCTATTACGTTAGTATAGAAATGTCTTTGATATAAACAGTGATTAAAAATGAGGAGCGTCTTTTCAAAAAGTTATAATCATAATGACCATAAGGTTAAATTTGTTAGTTTTTGTACAGCTAATCATGCGAATTTGCACCTAATGGTCCGCTCCTCAAATAGTTTCCTTCTGTAGGGCATGGGCCTTAAGAGCACACTTCACCTTCGATGTAGTTGTGGTGCGAATACGCACCGCAAATTCTGCGTACTCTAAAATCAAATGGGAGCTTCGAGCATTGCATTTCTAAATGCTCTGCTCTGAGAATGTGCGTAGGTAGATACTGAGGAAAAATTATCGCATGCAATTCTGTGTTGCTACCTTTGACAAGATACCTATAGACCAAATGTCAAGAACAAAAATTTGATACATTCAAAACCCTGCCGATTTGCGTAGTACACGCGAATTACGCACACACTCACATTCAAACCAAGCCGAACTGTTTATTGTATTTCGAATCACCGAACGTGTCACCACGACACTTAACTGTCAAAGAGCTTTGCAAAAATCTTAAAATGCCTTCGTATGTCGTGAAACGGTGCAAAAATAATTCTACAGCGCATAAAAAATCAGATGGAATTACTTTTCACAAGTTAGTAATTTATTTTAATCATATTTTAATGTTTACAATTCATTTTCTTGTAACCTTACCGTGGCAAGGAATATTCCTGTGTTGCATGTTAATAAATTATAATTTACCCCAGAAATCGGGTAAAATTAATCGTCATGTTATTTTTACGCTTTTTTTACTTTTTAGCTTTCCGAAAGACCATAACAGAAAAAAAGAGTGGGTTGAAGTAATACGTAATAGCATAAATGAAAATAATTGGTCACCATCCAATTATTCACTCATTTGTAGCGAACACTTTGTTGAGCATGATTTATAGATGACTAAAAACGTGATCCCTCCTTTTGTGCTGCGCCGCAGTCGGGTAAAAATTTCTATTAAAACAACATAATGAATCCTTCACATCTACCACAATGGAATCTAATGAAATGAGTAATTTTTGATAATTTTGCAAATAATTTACCAAGGAATAGTACACAAGTATCCAACCAACAGCAGTAATTTTATTTTTAGTTTTAGTATAATGTTCCATTTTTTAAGTAACTACTACGAATAATTAAACCCTGATTAATTATATTTCAATTGTTTTTCTTACATCTAGCATTTTCTTCGCTGCAGTGAGATGAAAAGTTGTGTGTTTTGCACGGCTGCAAAATTATTTACGTCTCGTGCCTTTACATTTGTTTGATTATATTTTAGAATTCAATCTTAAATCCTTCGCTTGCTTTAATAGAAGAAAACGCGCTAAATAACAACTTTACAGTCTTGCGTAGCAAATAACAATTTTTTATTATATAGTTATATTCTATGTACGGCCAGGGACACAAATTATTTAGCAAATTGAGACACAAATTTTGCCGTATTTTGCCTTTCTAGCCCTGATCCTAGTCGTTGGTATACTGATAACAAATGACAATAATTGTGATTAGTAATATACGGAAAATTTAAATTGACAGTCAATTTGCTAAACAATCCCTTTCCGTGACTTCTCATAATTGGATCGTATTAATTATTTAAAGACTTGATATTAGTCGTGGTCAGTTGTTTGATATCAGGGGTAAAAAGATTTTATCTAGCAACACTCCCATCGCTGTCAATGTCACTCATACATTTGCAGACCCTGCATCAATTCAATGTTCCGCTGGAATTTGTCTTGAGTTTTTACTTGGTCTATGGATGCTACAGAATTTTCAAAAAATATTTTTTATAAAATTACCTATCTGAAAAACAATCGTTTTAACTTTTAGATACCTACTTACATGAAGTATTTGTATTTAGTAATTTAATCTAGAACTATTGAAATTATATAGGTACCTAGGTACATATAAGACAAAATAAGAAGTAAATTCATAATTCTTGCAGATACAGTAGAATATAAATAATAAAGAATGTAAATCAACCACGAGGTACCTACGTGTAAACCTATCTACTTACGCTATGAGAACAATAAAACTATGTACCGTCGAATGATAAAATTTCAAACTTCCATTTATTTACGTAGTTACTTTTAGCACAGATAATATAACTTTTAGTAAAACATTTAAGAAACATAAAAATACATACGATTCGTTGTCATAGATCTTCCCTCTAAAAATGTACCTCATCTTTTGGTTTGCCATTACTTTTGCCGTTTCAGCAACTGAACTCATTGCTCTGACAGCGATAGTAAATTAAATGTCAATAACTAGATTGTTAACACAAACAATTGGAACAAAGAAAATGACGATGACTTTTATGGGATGACCAAACCAACAAAAGTAAAAAATCATTAATTGACAGTGGACTAAATTCAACTAGGTAGTGCTTTCCGAAAGTGAAAGGCTATTCAGAGACGAATCTAAGCGTGAACTCATGCTTCCAACTGTCAAAATGCAGTGGTATTCGTATTTGACAGTTGAAAGCATGAGTTCACGCTTAGGCTCGTCTCTAAATGTAAACCTAAGCTAAGACAGTTCCCAAAAAAGCCCACTGTTCACCGATTCCTTAAGCTGTGAAGAAGAAATGGCGCAAGAAACTCCCCAGCAACACGTCACTTATTAGTCTTTATAGTCTGAATGTGATATTATCTTTGTCATCTATTTTATTATGAAGCAGGAGAAAATGACGCCTCAATTCATAGCATACGAACGAAGGGACTCTGATCCAAAGTAGATAGGGCATGTGTTCAAGGGGTTCCCTATGCCAGTGCGAACGCCGTTAGTTCGATTTTTGTTAGTTCGAACACGTTATGTCGAAGTTACGTTAGTGCGAAGCTACTATACTTCGAAGTCTTATTAGTGCGATGTAACGTTAGCGCAGAACACGTTGGTTCGAAGAATTTTACAGCGAAAGCTTATTAGTGCGATGTAACGTTAGCGCGAAATATGTTGGATCGAAGAATTTTACACGGAAAGCTTGTTAGGCCGAACGTTTAGGCTCGACAGTTCAACACATCGAACAGATAGGTAATCCCGTAATATAGATCTTCAAGCATCCATGAATTTTGATTTAATTTCGGACTTTTTCTTGATCTTGAACAGAGCTTATTTTACATGTAATATAAAGGCAGGCAGGCAAGTATGTAGGTAGACAGATAAGCAGATGAAGAAAAAGTCGGAAATTAAATCAAAATTCATGCATGAATGAAGATCTATATTGTGGGATTATCTGTTCGATGTGTTGAACTGTCGAGCCTAAACGTTCGGCCTAACAAGCTTTCCGTGTAAAATTCTTCGAACCAACATATTTCGCGCTAACGTTACATCGCACTAATAAGCTTTCGCTGTAAAATTCTTCGAACCAACGTGTTCGGCGCTACCGTTACATCGCACTAATAAGACTTCAAAGTATCGTAACTTCGCACTAACGTAACTTCGACATAACGTGTTCGAACTAACAAAAATCGAACTAACGGCGTTCGCACTGGCATAGGGAACCCGAGCCCCTTTGTTTGTTCAAAGGACTAGTTTAGGTTCCTACCTCTGGCTACATCTCTGCGAGTAAAGTCAAATATACACAAGACTTACCGGACGCCAACAATAGTGCCTGCAAGAGCCAGTTTTGCGTTAGGTTTAGAAAAGCCCATAATTAGTGTAAGTAAAATAAATTTAAAGTTATAAAATAAAACAAACAAAAAAACTAGTCTTTTATAAAATAAAATGACATTAAACATTGTGACGTATTAAATCAAGAAAGTTAGAAGCGAATTTTGAATTCGGCCAGTGTTTTGTTCGCGTCACAAGAAGTTTTTAAACATTTGTAAACTTGATCTACTTCTTCTTTCTCCGAGACTTTTCCTTTATGTTTTTGCCTTGCGTTTTCCCCTTTTCCTTTATGTCGGGGTCGACTTCCAGTCTAACCAGTGAGGCTGAAAATAAATATTTTACCCGGAGTGACTGCCATGAGACTCCCAGAACCCATCAGTTAGGTACCTTTTTTTTTTCGGGTGGAAATCCTCATGGATATAATACCCTCCGTCTGGGGATGGCGGAGGGGTATGTCGGACTCTTACCGACTAAAACCACACGGTGGCCATCCTCTGCACAAAATATAGGAGCTCCGGGAACTCCATTGGACCGCGCCGGTGGCCCTGTATTGCTATGCCTTTGGCACGTCCCGGGAAAAACAATATTTTTCCCCCACTGTAGCACGCGACCACCTCGTACTGCTGTCCTCCCCAAGGTCGCTTAATAGACGCCTCGAGTCCCCCAACTCTAAGCGTCCACGATCCCGAAGGTCCCCTGCCAAATGTGGTAGCAGCAATGGGTAGCAGGGGATGCAGCACTTCGCCCTATCTGGGCCAAGGCCCAGGTGCAAGCACCAGGGCGGTTGCCTCCCCGGCACCTCCTTCTCCGAGCGGGATCGGCCGCCTCCCGATCTCGCTCTGCGGCCTCCTTCTGAAGCATGACGTTCTCGCAAAAGGAAGCCATTTCATTTTCACGTTTTCAGAAATTCGGGCTTCTGACTACCCGTAACGACTGCCATTGATATTTGTGTGGCTGGCAACCGGGACCGATACCGGGGTATCGATGTGACGAAACCGTCACCCACAGGTTGGTCACGGGTCGGTTCGGGAGTACAGCGGGTCTAGTAACCTGTTTTTATATGGACGACAACAGAAGAAACGCGGGCGCGGGTAAGGCGCGTGCGCCCGCACCTGTCCTATACTGCGCTAGCCGCGGTCAGTCCTTGTCCTTGGATGGGTGAGCGCTTTAACCTCGCAGATCTTAAAATCCACGAGGTTATTACTCAACCAGGAGCTTTATTACGATCACAAATTATTTAGACGAATTCAATAAATTCATATTTTTGAATTTACATTTTAAATTTTCAATCGGATTCTGAACCTGCGACAGTGAAAAAGGGTCATTATTGACTATACCGCGCGCAAATACCAATATTAGTCTCACCCTGGTTTTTAACTTTGTAGTTCTGTAAAGTAGGTATAATAAAAAGTGGACCTTAGAGATGGCATCATACCTAACGTATTATATTACTAAGACAAAAAAAATGTGCCTGCGGTCCGACATAACGTGAAAGTTTAAAAACTAGTTTTCAAACTTTGTTAGGGCTGAGTCAGTTCATGTCAATTTATCCAAAAAATATGTCTGAAATTGTCTGTGACAAGTGGCGCCACCAAATTTTTCTCCTATTTAAAAATATAACATAACATAACATCACGCCTGTATTTCCCCGAAGGGGTGGGCAGAGGTGTAATAGTACAACCACATTTCGCCAGTTTGTTATAGTCCCATGTAATAAGGGGCGAGCCTATTGCCACTGACCGGGCACAAATCCAGACTACGGGCTGCTACTGAGAATTTCCTAATGAAAAAACCCAATAACACTTTGCCCGACCTGAGAATCGAACCCAGGACCTCACGCTCAGCGGTCGCGCTTGCAACCACTAGACCAACGAGGCAGTATAATAATTATAAGTTATATTTAAAAATATAACTTATAATTATTATAAAATATACAAATAAATAAGCAATACCTATTATAAATTTAAACTTTAGTATTAATATTCAAAGTCCTTTTTCGGGAATACTATTAGTGTTCAAACCAGCAATTTTCCCACTACCAATCGCACCAGCCACGGCACCACGCATAGAGAGAGATACGAGCACCACGCGTCAAGTTTGTTGAACGCACAATACACCACAGACTACCCAGAGATATCAATACACTCAAATCACCCAATGCATAGACGAGTGACCCAGTAACAAACTAACGAAGCGGGAAAATTCGAATACTTAATTATTTGTAAGAAGTAGATACCTACCTACTCAATAATTGCACGTTCTCCAAATAAAGAATTCTATACTACAAATTGTTTTTCTTTTCTATTCTAACTTCTAACTAAAGCATTCTACTGTTATTTAGGTATTACATATTATAATTTACAATTTCTCTGAAACTATAAAATTATGTATTATAGCATAGCTTATTAGAACAGATTAGAACATACGCCATCTCCTGCTTGTTCGCCCATAAAACATGTTTTAATTTTTGTTCAGCAACAATTTTGTTGAGTTCAGCAGTCTCCCTCATTGCTCTTAAAACTTGACGCTCTTCTTTCAATGTATCCATCTTCATCTGTTTCTCTGCTGTAGTATACCTAAAATCATACAAAAGTGATGATTGCTTGAATATCAAGGAATGTACTTTGTACCTACATCATTTATCATAGGTAAAATGTTCATTGTTTTTTTGGTGTTTTAAACATTTTTAATTAGGTAAGGTACAAGGTACAAACTTACTGGAAATATTCTTGTAGTTCCCTGTGTATGGGGTTCAAAATGTTACAAGCTTCTTCTATGTATGGTTTATCAGTCATCACGGAAACACTTATTTTATTAGGACTAATTTCTTCAAGTGCATCACAGTCATTAGCTTCAGAGATTTGTTCAGAAACTGAAGATGCAGATGACTCCAACTGGCTAGTACTATTAGTTTTATCTTGTTGCCCATCAGTATCCATAGAGGCTGAGGTATTATTAATACCACTGGAACTAGGTTGGTTAATTTCATGGAGGCTAGTTTCCCTAAAAGAAAAAAAAATAAGTAGGAAAAATAAGTATCGACTCCTACGTAATTTAAATATATAACTGTCAAATAAAATAAAGAAATACATGTATAAAGTAAGGTAGGTACATAAAATACCGGCCAAGTGTGAGTTGGGCTCGCACAGTAAGGGTCCCGTTCCACCCATGAATCTGATACCCCCTAGATACTGCTTTAATTTTCATCTAAAGACATCAACGACGCAACGTGCGCGATATATTAATATTTGCATCTCATTCTTACGCAGGTACCACCACATATGTCTGTGTTTGCTCTATTTGTTATTAAACTTAAATACCTACCTATGCACTATAATAATACTAAGTTTGACGCTGGCATGTATAATGCCGTTTAAAGATAGAGCAGGAACAAAAACGTTGTAAAAATACATGTTTTTTGAGGTTTTTTGTATGGGGACCCACTTTGATTTCAAACCCGTCGCGTCCCGTTTCGCACCTTTTGGGTACGGAACCCTAAAAAGGAAAGCTAGTGAATCATGGACCTACCAAGAAGACTTAAGTAGGTACCTAATTAAACAATTAATGATCTAATCTACAATGAAATGAGTAAGTATCTATGGTATTGTAGTGTAGGTGTAAAAACTTACTCATCAATACATTCAGCTTTAATCTCAATATTAGCTGTAATTGAAGTTTCATTTAAATTTTCACTTTCGCCTTTTAGTACACCATCCTTTACCAATTCAATGATAGTGCACACTTCTAGTGACAATCGAGAATAATTTTGTGTCTGAGGTCCATTTAGCGCAATTTCTTCACGAGCTATTCTCTTCATATTCTGCCACTGCGTCTTCACTTTCTTTATAGAGCTACCAGTAAACTTGCAACCAAATTTCGCGGACAGCTCTCGTAATATTTCATTCCATGCAACGTCTTTTTCCTCGTAATGGTTCGGACCATTATTAGCTTTAGTGACGACCACTTCTTTGCGTTGCTTAATTAACTCGAGTAGGTACTGTTTTTCTTCGAGCGACCAGTTAGGCGTCCTCAGTCGTCGGTTATTATTTAACTTAATGATCTTGCCCATCTTCTGCGATGCGTCTCTAGGAAAGTGGTTGATCTTTTGCAACGATTTGTTGCAAACGATGCACTCGACGTCCAAAATTATAGGATTCCACATTTAAAAACAAATGAACGGCGAAAAACGAGTGAAAGCTTTGACAAGCTATAGACAGCGCTGCTAATTAGACACTGATTAAAAACCTATTTCGGAATGAAGTTTGTAATGGACTATTTTTGAATCATAGAACCAGCGTGAAATAAATGAATAAAAAATATTTTCAATGAGGCAACGAGTTACAAAATCTCAAAGGTTTATTAGGTATTTATCACAGATCTATTGCCTAGTATTTATCTAATTTTCAGTAGGTGCGGATATTACCTATGTATTGTCTAATCTAGCTGGCCATTAACAACACGCGAATCTAAAAAGTTTACTCACTTGCACTGTTTTTTATGATTTAAATGTTTTACACTGATTAGTAGTTTTTTTCTTTATTTAATACAGTTTAGGTAGGTATATAATATATTTTAGACCTATGTATAGTTGCTTTATTAATATTTGCAAAAACCACAAGTTTGTACAAATAGGTGCGTTAAATTAAACCTACCTATTTGGTTAACTTTATGTTAACGTCAAAATGATTGATGTTTTAATTAATGTGTTTTCTAAGTGGGCTCCTTTCATAATTTAATTTGGGATGGGAATAAAAAGTGTGTCTCTAAGGAAAAGTACTGTGGATAAAGCAACGCGGCTGAGTCTGTGTCTAAATTCTTGACAAGTTATTTATCGAGAAGTAAATAAGTGTGATTTAGCTCCTTCTCTCAGTTCAATTAATGTAATATTATTTTATTTAAGCGATGAAAAATTATTACATGAATAACTTGAATTTTTTGTGTGTCAGATTATTTGTATGAAAAAGTAACTGATTCACGCATAACGTCTGTAGAATACAACTAAAACATCAAACACATGCTGTGTTTGATGTTTAACACAGCTCATGACTAAATAAATATTTAGCAGTGCGAAGTGAGGCATATCACTGGCTAAATATCGGATGTTAATGATAACGAGAACATCGGTTTCACAAATGTAAGTAGAAAAATTATAAATTACTTTTATTACGTACCTAAGTCGACTGTTTTCTGTAGCTTTCTTACTAATTTAACGCATATTTGGCAGTGGATGTTGACCTACAAGCTGACTTAGTTTGTGATATGCTGAGTCGGAAACCCATTTGTCACAATTTTGAGACACACATGGCGCATTACAGTCAATGACTTTTTCCTCGCTTTGTTACTTCTTCACTATATATATTTCTTGTTCATGTATATCCTTTCTTTTGTATGTGTCTCAGTTGTGTCAAATAAATATTTTTCTTTCTTTCTTTTCTTTTTTATTACTTAGGTATAATGTTCATGATGATGATTGGTTAAAATTATTTTATTCCTAAGAAATGATTGATCATGTGACATTCAATTCTTACAGAATTAGAGAAAAAATATTTGTTCTTATCATGTCAATGGTTCAATCAAATTTTATAAAAAAATCTCATTTGAATATTCGAATAAAATGTGGCCACTTCAATGGCGTTATTATAAGTGGCGGCGTAGAGCTCGTCTGTGTTCGGGCACAAAGGATGTGTCCTTTGTGCCCGAACCCACAGCAACCCATGTCACACTTGCTGGTGTGCCAGCAAGTGTGACATATGTTGCTCTGGGTCACCACAGTCACAGCACAGTAAACATGACTTACAGTACGGAATCTACATACAAACGCTCGAAACGACGCATTCACATAGACGCACGCGTCAACAGGGCCTTGTTGGCGGACGCTTGACAACGTAGCGAGAGTAATAGGATCCCATTTGGCACCCTTTGGGTACAAAACCCTAAAAAGGGTATGGGATGGGGGACATTGCTCGCAGAACGGATGGCCGATGGGGCAGTAAAGTTCTGGAGTGGCGACCGCGTACTGGAAGGCGCAGCGTGGATAGGCCCCCCACAAGGTGGACCGACGACCTGGTGAAGGTCGCGGGAATCCGCTGGATGCGGAAAGCGCAGGTCCGGTCGTTGTAGCGATGCTTGGGGGAGGCCTATGTCCAGCTGTGGACGTCTTTCGGCTTAAATGTCATTTGGCTAATATTTGCGATATCTAGGTGGTTTTTAAGAAAAAATTGGCTTTATCCCCAATGTGGGGCGTAAGCTGGTATGTAATCAATGATATTTTTTTCAACAGCAGGTAGAATTCATGGGTTGTACACCAGTACAGGCGGCCTCACGTCAGCGTCAGTGGAACTATAACAGTGTCTTTATTTCGTAAGCAGTAAGGGCGGTTTTCGTAATTTAAGTGTTACCACTGACATGAGGCTGGCGACTGTACCTGCCAATTCACTTTTTGCTTCCAACAGAAGCTGATTTAAAAGGTCATCTTACCTGTAAAGAAATGACGCAACATAAAAGATAGACAAGTGGGTGCATAAACTATCAAATAATAATAATATAGTTCAAATATATCTCTATACAAAGTGCTGCGAACAATCATAGTGAAGCCAATAAAACCGTGCTCCTTCATGTACAACCCAGAGCTCACGCACACACATGCACCTTAAACCGTGCTCACCCCTCTCAGTTCACATGTCGCGGCATCGTCCAGTAAGCATCGCAAAATCAAATATCCTTCAGGTGCATGGTGTGTACGTGAGCACTGGTTGTACATGAAGGAGCACGGTTTTTGTTGGCTTAACTATGTTTGTTCGCAGCACTTAGTCTATATTTTTACTATGTCTGTGATCACAGGTCATCGTTTCCAAAAAGATCACAAGACAGTTTTTTATGTTCTTCTATGGTTGTACATGAAACGAATTCGTGAATATAATATGTACCTAACCGGAAAGTTCATTATTAGGGTTCCGTGCTAAAAGGGTGCTAACGAGATCCTGTTACTCTGCCTACGTCACCGCTCCTGCGTCCGTCCATGCGTCCGTCCATCTATCTGTCTGTATTTTTTTAATCGCAATAGGTAGCCAGCTGAAATTTTCACAGATTAATATGAATTTCAAATGTCAAGAAAAAGTCTTAATCCAAAGGGGTCCAAGGACCGCCAATGTACCCTTATTTTACATCTTTAAAAGTTAGTCAGTAAGTTGTCCTAAGTTTAATAATGTTATTGGTCTACAATAAAGAATATTCTATCTATCTATCTATCCAAGGGGACAAACAAGAAAACTCAACGTTTTTAATCCTGCTCTATCTTAAAAATGGTAAAACATAAAAGTGTCAAACGTGGTCTGATTGTAGTTTAGATTCTGTACGTAGTTAGTTTAACAAAAAATATAGTTGATATAAAAAAACTTTTTAATAAAACAAAGTTTAACCGGATTAAATTGCGTATATTATTAATTATTATTATTACAAATCTTTCGAAACGTCAGGAAAACCAATTTAAATAATATACGCGATTTAATCCGGTTGTGTAGTGATCGCGAAATCCTAAGAAATTTTTAATATCAGGCTTTTATTTACCTAGTTCTCCAAAAAGAAATAAAGTTATATTTGAAGTGTTGGATCCTTATAAAAGTAGTAGTACTTATAAAATTATCGCTGAAGTAGATGTTATTTAATATGTTGGATTAAATATCCAAAAATCTTGTCGCGCATTAGTGGCGCATCTATGCAGGCAATAGATAAAACTAACAAGTGAAGTTATATAAAAGCTTGTAAACAAAGGCAAACACAGCCACATAGACTTATATATTACTATCATTGCACAGCCATGTGGTGCGGAACATTCTCTGCGCGAGTCCGACTCGCACTTCACCGGTTTTTAGGGTTCCGAAGTCCTACAAGGAACCCTTATAGTTTCGTCATGTCCGTCCGTCTGTCCGTCTGTCCGTCTGTCTGTCTGTCCGTCTGTCCGTCTGTCCGTCTGTCCGTCTGTCCTAATCCTTTACAGCTTAATAACTTCTACAGTTATAAACATAAGTAAATGAAATTTTGTTAAAAAATAGTCTGCATATGGATCTCAATTTTAAAAGAATAAAAAAATAGTTTTTACGTTATTTAGGGGTGGCGCCCATACGTGTGAAATGGGGAAAAAAAAATTTTTTTCGCTGCACCCCATCGTGTGGAGTATCATTGAATAGGTCTACTAAAATAAAGGTAATGTTTCATACATCACTTTTTTATCAGGTGTACCATCTGCGAAATATAGCCCGCCAAAGTGGCTTGCAATGTGTCCCCCCCCCTGCCATTTCTAAACTATGCAACGTAGAAACTTATAATCTTCCACATTGATAGACCTTTGTGAAAACTCTCTTTTAAAATCATTTTGAGTATAATGTGATAATATTTTTTTCAGTTATAGACAGAAAACTGAAAAATACTTAAAACGTCCTAGTTCAAAGGTCATTGACCTTAGAGAAAAATTAACATGGCAAATAATGCTCCTTTAGCTACTTTCTATTTGAAAAAATCACAAAAAGTAACTTTGACATCAATCAGACTTCTTAAATTTGGCTTCTTGAATTTAACGCTAGATGGCGCTACTAACAACACGCTCTGAGTCGCGAATGCTGCCGATTATTGCAAAAACTAAAATAGCCATGATTAATATTCGATTTGATTCGTTTGTACACCAACTTAAGGAACCCTATAATACTGAGCATGACCCGACATGCTCTTGGCCGGTTTTTTATAATAATGTTTAAAATTCATATCAAACAAGTTTCCATGCTACACTCTACGCGCTACGAAATCGTTCTTTTGCTTTAAAAGCGCTTTATCACTTCTACGTCTTCAACTAGTCATTTAATAAAACGGCATTAATCACAAGAAATGCATTATTAAATACGCAAATTAATAGTTCATTATTGTAATAATAGTTTTATTATTAAGTCGAGAAGACTGAAGCTCTTTCACGGAGTTAATTAAGACAGTCGCTCGCAGAGGCTCTACAGTGAAACACGTTTGTCACTTTTTTTTTTCTAAACATCCAAAGTGCCTCGTTGTTTTTTTTATTTAATAAGTAGATGTAAGTGTTTTAATCAGTTTCGTGTAATTGGTACCTGACTAAAAACTCAGTGAATTTGTTATTTATAAACAGTTTTGCAAGTTAATGTTGTGAAACCACATTTCAGCTTTTTAAGTTTCTTACCGGTAAGATTAGTGTTAAGTTTTCTTTTTCGAGACGTTTTCATAGCATCTTATTTTTAGTTTGTTTTATTTGACTCTGCTTATTTTGACTTTTTGACAAAAATATGCGATAGACTTAATTTAGTCTGAATAATATTTCAATTAAAACTCGTGCTTTTCCTATAGTAATACTGACTTCAGCTTTTTACTCACTTTTCCCATAAACGTTAAATTTTTACTTAATAGAAGTTGTACATCAAGTATAATTATATTATTTTCCTATATTTTTACTGAATCAAAGTCGGTGTGTATACGATGAGTTATATGTCCTAATGACCGCTTTGCATCTGAAACATTGCTTAAGTTAAAACATGTGTTTTAATGTACTTGATGTATCTTATCTGATTTACCTTCATTATGACTACAATATAAGAACAATTACCTTTTACGGAAAATACCTCTAGTATTCTGTAGTAGTGGGTTTCAAGCTTTCCTAATAAAAGGAATGCAGGTACTTAATCCATTCTAAGTAATGGCTTATTTACAACTTTTTCAGAACAGTCATCTTTATAGTATTCTATCGACACTTTTCTCATGAAAACACGAGGTTCTTTCTTTTACTTTACCTACTTTCAATAATACCTACTGTGTGTTTTATCATCATAATTTACCCTGTCCAATATACATACATACATATTATCACGCCTGTTTCCCATTGGGGTAGGCAGAGACTATGGATTTCCATCTACTACGATCCTGACACACCAATATACAATACACAGGCCTTCAAAAAACCTGAAACTATGAAATAAAACCACGTGAAAAGCCACATAGTCGTTATTTTCAGACGCATCTTGTATAACCAAGTATGTTCCGTTTACGGTGCGGTCTCAGACACGTTGCCTTTTGGCCATGAGAATTGAGAACCCGTCGTTAAATGTTGTGCAATACCACTAGCGTCTATGATAATGTTGCCCATCTAAATGGGATTTTAATTGAAAAATTCTCTGAATTTTATTCATTGAATTCTTAGAGGATTAGGCAATTGGCTCAAATTTTGTAATTAGGTAGTCGATTTAGTGATATAATTTCTTTATAAGCTTAAGGTGCATGTAGCAGCCAAGTGGCGCCCACATCAGTAAAAAAATATTACTCGCTGAATACCTACATCATTTATCGAAAAATCGTTTTTAACGATTGAAGTACATTTAATCAGAAACTATTAAGGTGAATGCTACAGGGTAGCCCGCGAAATTCAAATATTTTGTGTTTTTGGCATGTTGTAGCTTTATTTCGCGTTGTATATCGGTCAAAATATGATTAGCGGAAATAATAACAATATATCTACTGAATAACACTCATAAAAAATATTAACCTAGCTCCATAAGCTGTTCAAGCTCGATAATATTAATTTACGATCAAATTATCGATTTTCGAGCTTGTACAGCTTATAGAGCTAGGTTAATATTTTTTATGAGTATTATTCAGTAGATATATTGTTATTATTTGCGCTAATCACATTTTGACCGATATAAAACGCGAAATAAAGCTACAATTTGCAAAAAACGCCAACAATTTTAATTTCGCGTGCTACCCTGTAGCATTCACCTTAACTCTGTAAATTATACTTCGCTGTAGTTGTAGATAGAATAAGTGCGAACTTTTGGCATTTTATCTATTTAAAACTACAGTGAAATATATTTTACAGAGTTATAGTTTCTGATTAAACTACGGTACCTGTACTTTATCTGTTATAACGAATATTCGATAAATGTTGTATTCAGCGAGTAATATTTTTTTTTACTGATGGGGGCGCCACTTGGCTGAAACATTCCCCTTAATATGTTTTTGTTAAACTTCATCCCTATATATTATATGTCAATGTTTTCTCTGAAGCCTGAACAAAATATCTATGACTTTCTATGGTAAACCACGACATGTTTTACTAAAGAAAATCGAACAGCAGCTATTGATGCGTAAGAGCATAATATGCTACGCTTACTGACATTTTACGTGACTTTTAAGAATGTACTGTGGAAAACTGGTTGTTGTGGTTACGGAATGCAATGCTAACGACCCACAAAAAATAATAAATAACAGCTTAAGTATGTTTTAAATAATTTTACATGATTTATATTATTTCGATTCTGATCTCTGACATTCGTTGGTACTTATATTGAATTAGATTATGCAAAGCGATATCTAAACGTTTCCTTCAGACTTTTAATTATAATTCCTTATAATTTTATGTCTGGGAGGCCCCAGGCATAAAAAAATATATATAATTACTCCCGACTGGTTCGAGCTCTGAACAAAATCGAGCTAATGTCAATACCTAGGGAAATGTAGTACGAATTGACACTAACTCGAATTCAAATTCGATTGGTACAGAACTCGATCCAGTAAGGCCCTTATTTCTTTAATTTACAGAGCATTGTTGGCTAAACTGAGGACTTCTGAGGCATTGCCTTATTATTGCCACCAATAATAAGCCATTACCACTCATTCCCGCCCATTGCACTCATATAATCTTTCTGTAAAGTTTACAGTGTAAACTACTGTCTTTGTTTTATTTTGGTGTATGTACGCACGGCTACACATCAAGCTGTACATTTCCAGTATAAGCTGATCTCGCATTGTACGGAAAGCCTATGCAATGCGAGGTCAGCATAAACTGGAAATTTACAGCTTGATGTGTAGCCGTGTGTACAATAAAGAATACAATAAATAAATAAATATTGTTAAAGATACCTCGTAGCTTTGCATCGTTGACCCTCCCATAATAATATGTTTGTAGCCAGTACACAGGTAAAATAACCTTGAGTCTATTTAAGTAACCAATTCGGCAATAAAATAATTGAGCGTAGGAACCAGCCAGCTTTCCAACAATCCTACTCATTCTAATATTTTAAATGAGAAAATATTGATGTTTGTTTGTTTATCCTTCAATCACCCGGAAACGGCTGAACGGATTTGTCGTCGAACAGATAGACCATAATCCGGATTAACATTTAAACTACTTTTCATCATCATCATCATCATTTCAGCCGTAAGACGTCCACTGCTGGACACAGGCCTCCCCCAAGTATATATTGGGGGGATATGCCATAATCGCCACGCTTGGCAGGCGGGTTGGCGATCGCAGTTGGTTGGTTAAATACTCAGAGAACGCTGCTGCCCATCCTCTGGTGAATCCCTTATTCGCCTTTTACGACACCCATGAGAAGATATAGGGTGGTGCAATTCTTTACGTCCGGCACCACACGGAACAAACTACTACTTTTAATCCCGAGAAAATAAAAAGTTCCCGAATTATGCGCGATAACGTCTTTCTGGGCATAGACAAGTTATTTATACAACTAACTACGGACTAAACCTCTAAAGGGGTTATTGGACATTATGAACAACTTTTACTATAGGACTAACCCTGAAATCTCGAAAAAATATCAGCTGTTCCCTATAATTTATCGATTTACGTGAACACAAATGTAGGGATGTAGGGCTGTTTTTTTTCGATATTTCAGGGCTGGTCCCATAGCAAAAGTTGTTCATACTGATAAGTATAATGACCCATTAAGAGGTTTTCAGTTATTTCAATAACACGTTGGAAATGAGAAAGTTTGGACGTTTGTTAATTTTTTCGGTTGATTGTTATTTGTCCTTCAATCACGCTGAAACGGTTGAACGAATTTGGTTGAAATGTGGCACACAGATAGACTATAACCCAAATTAACATCATCAACTCAGCCTATCGCAGTCCACTGCTGGACATAGACCTCTCCCAAATTGCGCCACTGCACTCGGCCCTCTGCCTTCCGCATCCAGTCCCCCCCAGCTACTTTCATCAGGTCGTCGGTCCACCTGGCTGGGGGGTGCCCTACACTGCGTTTGCCGATTCGCTGTCTCCACTCAAGGACTCGTATGCTCCAGCGGCCATCGGTCCTTCGACAGACATGGCCAGACCATACACAGTACACAGTAAATTCACATGTAGGCTACTTTTTATCCTGGGAAAATAAACAGTTTCCGAAGGATGCGTGATAACGTCTTTCTGATATAAATTTATATTTTATTATTATTTGTTTTTATTTTGAATTAATAAATTATTGATTATTTTGAAATTTATAGACATTCCTTATTTAATTTAAATTATTTTGTTAAAATACTTAAATTTGTACGCCTTGATAGGCAAAACATGTAGGTGCTTCAATTTATTTTATATCTTGAATGCTTTAATTTGTATGCAAACGCATGTTTGACAAATAAATTATCTTTATCTGTGATAAAGCTAATTATAGGCGACCGAAGCCGCGGGCATAGGCTAGTTTTTTAAATATAAATCCCATTATTCTACTATTGTAAATGTAAAGTTGTTTGTTTGTTTGTCCTTCAATCACGCTGAAACAGATTTAGATGTTAGGCACACAGATAGACCGTGTCCTGACATGGTATACACAAACCATGTAAGCCTAAAGACGCCACTTAGCCGGATACCCCAGGTCACCAAGCTTTGCAGTAACACTGCATAACATTCTCCCAATCGCCAATCGGGACGTCATTCACTCCGTCAGCGAACCGCACCAATCATACCACCGTAACACGTACGCCGCGAGACTCGCATAGTTTCTAAGTTTCTTATAGTGTCATTTTTCAGCGGAGGACTATTTGTTGACAAAAAATAAATCAGCACATAAACAGCACGGACGAAAAGTCCATGGACAATTTTGTATCATTAAAAAAAAACACCTACGCCGCTCGCCCCCTGTCCCGCGCCAATATTTGCGACTGTGTTCTCATGCACAACTTTGTTTATGCGGCGTCTAGGCTTACAGCCAAAATTAATATCCAACCTATCCACAATTTATCATCCTAAATATGGCAAATTTATATCTATAGTAAGGCAAATCATGGATAGATAGGATGTTAATTTTGGCCGTTTCAGCTCCCCGATTCAGAACATCTTCGATAAGCAATTGTCGACCGATTCAGTTTGTTGTGTCTTTTTCTTTCGTAAGTGAATCGTAGACGAAACGAGATAATAAACAGAATCAGTCGACAACTGGTCGGTGTGGACATATTACGGGAGGATAGCCAAAGGCATCACCTAGTCCAAATTATTTCGTGTCAGTAAACATAATCAAAGTTGGAAACCGCAGCAAGGCCTTCTAAAACCGACACCAAACCGATCATTACTTATTCCCCGTCAACGTTGACGCGTAGACTTGTGGTAACTTAACACCAGCGTCGGTGATAAAGTTACCTAGCGTGGAAAGCGGCCCCAATCTCCCACAACATTGGAATACTTGGCTCACTTCCTGAATGCTTGCATATGTTGTATTGATGACGTATATTTGTAGGTAGTTTAAATCATAGAAAATAATTTGTCTAACAAAAAATCATGTGTAACTTTGGAACCATCAGGTGTTATAGTTACTTACTTCTTAATATAAAACACATTAAAATCACCATTATCATACATCTATCTGTCTATTGTTGCACAGATTAATATAATAGTTATGTTAAGGTATCATTAAGATAATGATTTTCGAACACGTTAAATTAATGGCATCGTTTGCAAACATGCGGTGGACTTAAGTTCAAGCCCTTTCAAGTAATGTTGCCCAAAGTTTTACGAAAATGCAAGACCGCAAGACTGCTAGACAAAGACTTTGGTCGGCACTATCAAAGTTTTGGTTTTAGTCTTGCGAAAATGCAAAACCGCAAGACTGCTAGGGCAGCACTATCAAATTTTTGGTCTTTAACAACATAACATAACATCACGCCTGTATTTCCCCGAAGGGGTAGGCAGAGGTGTATAGTACACCCACATTTTGCCAGTTATGTTATAGTCCCATGTAATAGGGGGCGAGCCTATTGCCATTGACCGGGCACAAACCAATAACACTTTGCCCGACCCGGGAATCGAACCCAGGACCTCACGCTTAGCAGTCGCGCTTGCAACCACTAGACCAACGAGGCAGTCAGTCAGTTTTGGGTCATTGTCTTGCAAAAATGAAAGACCGCAAGACTGTAAGACCAAGACTTTGGGCAACACTATCAAAGTCTTAGTCTTAGTCTTGCGAAAATGCAAGACCACAAGACTGCAAGACCAAGACTTTGGCCAACACTATCAAAGTCTTAGTCTTTGTCTTGCGAAAATGAAAGACCGCAAGACTGCAAGTCTTGGTCTTAGTCTTTGCAAGACCACAAGACTGCAAGACCAAGACTTTAGGCAATATTAATTAAAGTAAAACAAATAAGGAGAACGCTTTTAAATTACCTCTTGTAAACTCATTGTTAATTAAGTCAACCATCAAGTTTTTTTTATGAATCACAAAGCTCGAATAAAAAACTGACACCTCTTAGATACTTGTAGTGTACAATAAGCAATGCTCATTTTTTGTCACTTTTTGTCAATCCAGTTCCATATATTTGAGCGTTGAACTAAGCTTTCAAACGAAATAATTAGCTGATAATATTGTATTACGCAAAGTGAATGACAGTTTCATTATTAATTCATGTGACTTCCAGTATGAATAAATAGAACCAAAAGAATGTTGCTTTTGATATCTAAATTTTTTTTTTTTTGTTTCAAAGTCAAAGTCAAAGTATTTTATTCCGAGACAGTGGTTAAAAGGTGTTATTACTAAAGAGCATGGTGTGCGATCTCACTGCTCGACCATGTTAGGCGTACAATAATTTATAATAAAATTTATAAAACCATTCAATTAAATAAATAATAATAATTTAACAGACAGATAAAATATATGATCTAAAATTGCAATAAATAAGATTAAAATTTACAACTAATTATTCATATAAAATTACAACAACTGAAAAAAACAAAAATCATAAAAATTAGAAATGTTACATAACTTATTAATATTATGTCATATTACCTGCATCAAAAAACTAAAATGATTAATCGTACCAATCTTTTAAATGGTGAATCTTTCGGATAAAAACTCATTAACTGTATAATACGGCCTAATTACCAAAAAATCATTCAACCTTTTCTTGAAAATTTGAGCACTTTCGACCTCTCTTATTTGCTTTGGTAGATTATTATATATTCTCGACGACATGCCAAAGAAGCTTTTGGAATATAAGGCTGTTTTCGAGGGCATATTATTTACAATTTTGTCAGCATGTCGACAGGAACGTAGGCTACCGAACTTAGATTTATTCATTTTAACAAATGTTGCGACTTCATAAATATACAGGGCAGGGAATGTTAAATTTTTTAGTTTTTTTAAATGGGGCATACAGCTATCTGGCACGTGTATGCCACAAATCGCTCTAATACATTTTTTTTGTGCTCTAAAAGCAAGTTCTCTATCAGTAGCGTTTCCCCAAAAAATCAATCCGTATCTGAGTGTAGATGTCACATAAGCATGATAAGCAGTTAGTACAGCTGTTTGATTAACAATTTTTGATATTCTGTATAGAGCGTAAGAAAATTGATTTAATTTTTTACAAACAGTACTAATTTGCGTTTTCCATGACATATTTTGGTCAATCCATAAACCAAGAAATTTTATTGTATCTGTTACCTCAATTTTTTTCATTTTATAACTAACGTTTAATGTCAATGGGGTTTTTCTTTGAGAATAGCTGACTATTTTAGTTTTTTCCAAATTAATTAAGAGATTATTACATGTCAACCAATTTATAATGTCATTTATAGTATCATTCATATCATTTTCTAAGGTATTAATGTCAGTTGGATTAAAAACAGCAGTGCTGTCGTCAGCAAAAAGTACTATTGGAAACTTAACCGCTCTCGGTAAATCATTTATATAGATGAGGAAAAGCAAAGGACCTAAAAGACTTCCCTGTGGTACACCATATGTGACAGTTCTGGGACTGGACAAATACTTTACTTCTTGTTAGGTTGTCATTCTATTTAAGTTTGCCCAAAATCTTGGTCTTGCAGTCTCGTGGTCTTGCATTTTCTAACTATGAGCAACACTGCTTACGAGTATCAAGAAGTGCAAGAATAGCGCTTTTAAATAGCACAAGAGTGTCATAGTGCGATTAACAATCAGCAGTATATTCTAAAGAAGACCAAGTTCAATAGTGGACGTTAAGGTACCTACCTAATAACCATCTGTACTCAAATGAACGTCCATTGTAGCGGTCTGCTTGTTTAGGATTACTATAGACAAATTCATTCATATAAAAATCTTATCTTTTTAGAGCAATCATTTTTGCTTCGATATAGTGTGCGATTATTTTCTTGTCTTTATTTCTTTACAGAGATACCTATACTAAACTAGTTTATAATCCCCTTGACGTAACAGCTCAAAACTTCGGCAAATAAACAAAAAACTATATTAAACATCTAGTTTTGGCTGTAACTTTGGCCTTGCGTGCAACCACGTTCTAGACAAAACTGTCGTGGGTTATTGTCCTCGTTTCTTCTTGCAACTTATTTAATAAATAAAATCTAAGCATTCTGTTGGTCCAGGTTGATCATAGGCTTACAGGTTTATCAAGTTATAAATTGTTAATAAATAGATTCGTTTGCACATGTTTAAATTTTAATGGCTTCTTTCTTAAAAAGGGGTCATTGTACTCATCATTATGAACAACTTTTACTATGGGACCAACCCTGAAATCGCGAAAAAAAATCAGATTGTCCCTACATTTTATTGATTTAAGTGAACACAAATGTAAGGACCAACTGATTTTTTTTTCGCGATTTCAGGGTTGGTTCCATAGTAAAAGCTGTTCATAATGATGAGTACCTACAATGACGCTTTTTCGGGAGAGAAGGGATTAAAATTTCAGCATGTATAGTTATCTTCGAGGTGAACTTTTAAAATAGAGCTGGAGGGCCAAATCCAAAACTATTAAGTGTAGAGAAAAGTTGTAGGAGTCTGAGCTCGATTTTGAAGAAAACAAAAACGGGGAGATTTTAATTTTTCTTAAAGAATGATTGAGTTCGATTCCTGCCCAAACCAGCTGCTTTTTCTTACAAAAATCTTAAATATAGTTTTTGTTTTCTCCAAAATCAAGTTTGACAACTTTTCTCTACACCTAATAGTTTTTGATTTGGTCCTATAGCTCAAATTTCAAAACTCACCATGTACATTGTAATCTAATTTGCTAAATACTGTCCTTTATTTATCCTTTACCAAAGGCATTATAACTAATTGTGACATACGATGCTTCGGGGAAAATGCAATCCCGCACCATAACTGAAAAAAAACAATAGAAAATTTAAATTTATTTTGCTAAAGTTTTTATGCGATAATATCGAGTTCTGCTCACTAATAAAGCCTGAAGTCTGATCATCAAATTACTGACGGAACATATAATTATCCAATTTAAATGACTTACCTGCAGTTTATTCAAGGCTAGTCATTAGTAATCATAATGAGCTGAGCCTAACTAGTCTATAATTCAAAATGCAAAAAGTGAGGCGTCTTTAAATATAAAATAATTTTCTTGTAGCTATGCCATTACGTCTGTTAAAGTGACGAAACAGATTCAATTTGTATCAATTGATATTAGAAGCAGACAGGATATGGTTATTTCCTTTACGAGCAATCTGATTCAAGATTTGGGAGTGAAATATGACTAGGATCCTAAGTAATTTAATGAAACAAGTTTAACCGGAGTACATCGCGTATATTATTTGAATTGGTTTTCCTGACATTTTGAAAGCTTTGCAGCGTTCGTGGTCGCAGGAAGACCACTAGAATTAAAGGACATATAGATGATGTCAAGAACAGATGCTCCACAAAGTCTGCAGTGTGTGAACATGCCCCCTAGACAAACCCAACCATTTTCTTCGTTTGATAAACCACAAGTCCTGGCGAAAGAAAATCCGATATGTACCTAAAATGCGTGAGGCTATAGAAATTTAAAAACATCTTAATTTTAACAGAGGAGATGGTTGGCAGCTACCAGTTATAAAAATAATCAAGTCTATAGTCTATAGTCAATACTGTAAAATATAATGACATTGTGAGTGATTACTGCATGCATCGAAACGATTTCAATTAATAAAAACCTGCCAAGTGCGAGTCGGACTCGTGCAGTAAGGGTTCCGTACCACTCATCGACCTGATACCCCAAAGAAACTGATTTAATTTACGAGAGTTTATCAAAAGACATCAACGCACAGTGCGCGAAATATGAATTTTTGCATCTCTTTCTTACGCAGGTACCACCACATATCTCTATGTTTGTCTTATTTTTAGTATTTGTTGCTAAACTACATAATATGCACTATAATCTGACTAAGTTTGACTCTGGTATATATTACCGTTTTGAAGATAGAGCAGGAACAAAAAAGCACCTCATAGCAACACATATTCTGAGAAAATTTCAACCGGTTAACTATTACCGTTCAAAAGATACAGCCCTGTGACAGACAGACGGACGGACGGACGGACGGACGGACGGACGGACGGACGGACGGACGGACAGCGTAGCGAGAGTAATAGGGTCCCGTTTGGCACCCTTCGGGTACGGAACCCTAAAAATTGAACGGTAGATTAAAATATTTTTTTAGAAATATCTGTAAAGACACTTGTCATCTTAGTCTTCCTGCGACCACGAATGCTGCAAAGCTTTCGAAACGTCAGGAAAACGAATTTAAATAATATACGCGATGTCTCAGATTATCTGAGCGCGATGTAATCCGGTTAAACTTGGGATCCTAGTCATATTTCACTCCCAAATCTTGAATCAGATTGCTTGTAAAGGAAATAACCATATCCAGAAAAACCAAATTTAAATAATATACGCGATGTAATCTGGTTAGTCTTGTTTTATTACATTTGAATTATTACATTTGCGCATTTGATTAGGTACTATTACCCCAGATTTGACGCTGTGACGTATATTGACGATCTCCTGCATGGAAGGCAAGCGTTCAACCGCTGTCCGCTGGGCTATTTCTGCTTATATATTCTTACGTAGCTCTAATTTGATCGAAGAATGTAATCATAAGTAAGCTGTCAGTTCTACGTACTTTCTTGCGTTTTTAATGGACAGTCTTGATCACTACTTGTCAGGTTTTGTTTTGACATAGGTAATTAAAGTACCGTTAGCTATGAACATGTTAATTGTTTATGTTTACTCTTGTAACTGTTAAATTACTCAAATGCTTTTAAATTGTTCTCAATATCAACATATTTAATTGCACAGACAAGTTAATATTCAAAAAAACATAATTATGTTTTGTAGAGGGCAAAGTGGAACTTAGGTAGAGTGGAACTTACGTTGAGTTGCAGTTTTACAAGTAAATTATTGACCCCTTGATTGAGACATTAAATGTGACAGTGAATTCATAATTTGTGTTTATTTTTTCGACTTCAAAAAGAAGAAGGTTATTATGCATATGACATGCGATTGGTACTTCGATAAAGCTTCAATAGTAGCTGATTATCCAAAAATACATAACAGTTAAAGATACCTAATGACATAAAAAAAACTTATGTTAACTCGGTTTAAAATTGGTCTATTGCAGCGGTTCCCAAACCGTTATGGTTTCGGAAACCTAAAAATAAAATCAAAACAATTTTTTGGAACTCCAACACTTACTAAAATAAGCCAATTTGTAGAAATTAAATGGTATTGGCTTGTTCCCCTGGCTTCTCTTCAACGGAACCCACTGTGAGAATCGCTGTTCTAATGAACGTTCAAAAATAATTTATCGAAAGGCCTAAGTACAAGAAAGATATAATGGTAACCCAAAAATTTAAAAATAAATACTTATTAGGTAGGTATTAATTAAAAGGAGCTAATGACTTAGGTACCTACTACATGTTTTTTTTCACTTTCTGTATAAAATACTATTACTTTTCGTGCCAAATATTGGTGACTGGTGGTAAAAAAATATTATTACTTCCAGAAAACAGTTATGTAGGTAAGTAACCTAACCTAAAACAGGTAGGTAACCTATGCTAAGCGAATGGAATCTTTTATACCTACCATTAAAGGTCCTGCCAAGTTATGTTGAAATTCGGACGAAATTTAATACTAATTACTACAAAAACTAAATTTGTTCCAAGAAAAAATAACACAGGTATCTATACAGCAGCGACATGTATGGGCTGTATGGTCACTGTTACACAGCCTCAAAGAGTTACCTATCATCGATATCAATTCGGTCAAAAGCGGTAAATTATTTTGGATGATAACGTTTAGCTCTTTATATTTAATTCTTGTAAAAGGAAGGAAGATTAAGATGTAACAAGGCTACTTTTGTTTTAGTTACGACAACACCACTGTAGTCTGTTTTGTATGTCAATGCTAATCTTTGAAATTAATTTAAAGTTGTAGTAAGTACCTTTAAACGAACGCATTTGAACCTTGCAAATTTTATTAGCGTAGTGTGTTCCGTTCATTTATTCATACCAGTCCAGTAAATGGAGGAGGAAGGACAGTAGGACCATGGTATAATAAGACGTTTCACCAGGTATTCTCTTCCCGCAATGACAGCGCGATGCCTCCAAGCTACGTCACGATCAGTGCTGCCATTGATTGATATCTTCAATATACTTAAGGAGATTTTTGTTCATAATGAATATAAAATAAATTCCTAACTAGCCTAACTATATGTTATCTCGTGTTATTCATCTAATTATTTAATAAAGGAAACTATATTAAATTACTAGTTAAAAAGTGATTCTTTATAGAAGAAAGTAAATGACTAAATGCATTTTGCTCGGGTAATTTATTTTCACAAAGTGGCAGCACATCAAACTGACAAGTGTCACGCTAACAGCCCGCTATTGGCTCCACGGCCAATGACGTAGTACGGAGGCAATCACGTGACCTAGCTGTCACGGGAAGAGACTACCTACTTTACTCACCCTAGTAAAGTGATGGAAACTTTACTAGGCTTCTGAGGAGATGATGAGAAAGTACGAAAGTCACTTTTATCAACTTTGTACTATTTACCCACACTTGTAAACGTTAACGAGCACTTAATATCTACTATTTTATATAATTTATCCACCATTATTACACATTAACACTCGAAGAAACACAAATCTTGGAAATTAATATAAAATCCACAACACGATCTTTCCGAATTTTCCCGCCAACTTCCCGTGCTATGCTACTGTGGGGTACAATCACAGACATTACTATGTCTGTGGGTACAATATTGTTTTCCTTGAACGTGCCAAAGGCGTAGCACAAGAGAAGAAAAAATGTTTTCAAAAAATTTAAATTTTTAATTTTTTTTTTTTTTTTTTTTTTTAATTTTAAAATTCTTTTTTTAAATTTGTTTTATTTTTCTTTCCGCAATTTTATTATATTTATTAGTATGTTAACTCATCATACTGATAAAACAAAGTTGTTTTTGTGAAGTGGGTGACTCAGGGGACATCGATGTGCCCGGGCCCCGGGTAACCACATATTTCCATGGACTTCTTCATGCTTAGGAGGGTATGACATAATTGTCAAAGTTAAATTCGTAATTTACCCTTAGCAGGTACACAGGTGGACTGCGATAGGCTAAGTTGATGATGATTGATGATGATGAGGTACACGGGTATCTTTTTAAAACATAGTGACAAAAAAAAAGTTGGTTGACGATAACAGGAATTCTTTTTATAAACCTCAGTGGAGGTAACACAACCTCACATGAGCCAACAAAATAACTAAACTAAAACTCTTGTCAGATTGATCTAATTAAGCATACACTTAATATTTTTTAATTCACATTGACAACTTTAACATTCGATCTGATTCATTAGGGCGCGGTCCCATTGAGAGCTATTAACTAGTACCTAATAGAAGCCATTTTGGAGTTCAAGAAGAGCTAAACTACATTTTGATCCACAAGATTAGTCATAGTTTACTAGTTTTCGGGTCACATTATTAACTATTAAGCTAGTGTAGTATCTACTCGTCGTCTATGGACATCATCATCATCCTCCTGCCCTTATCCAATTTATTTGGGGTCGGCGCAGCATGTCCTTTCTTCCATACATCTCTATCAGCCGTCATCTCCGTGTTCACTTTCTTTTTATCCATACCATCTTTCACACAATCCATCCATCTTTTCTTTGGTCTACCTCTTTTCTTATAGCCATCCACATTCATACACAAAACTTTTTTCGTAACATGCTCAACAATCATTTGAAGCCACAAAGAAATATCAGCCAACTCCTCAGACCGGTGAAGAGTCACATTGCCTTACAAGATGCATTGACAAGATTGATTGTGATTGTGGTTTATCATACATAGGGCAAACAAAGCGTAGTATAGCCACTAGAATTAAAGAACATATAGCTGACGTCAAGAACAGACACTCCACAAAGTCTGCAGTGTGTAAACATGCCCTAGACAAACCCAACCATTTTCTTCGAGTTGATAAACCACAAGTCCTGGCAAAGGAAAACCGATATGTACCTAGAATGCTCCGTGAGGCTATTGAAATTAAAAAACATCCTAATTTTAATAGAGAAGATGGTTGGCAGCTACCACCTGTTTGGAACCCAGTTCTAAAAATAAGTAATCAAGTCCCAAACAGCACGCAACACTGTAAAAGACAATGACATTGTGAGTGATTACTGCGTGCATCGAAACGATTTTAATTAATAAAAATTGTAGGGTAGTATTTTTTTTTTTAAATCTATGTAAAGACGCTTGTCATCTTAGTCTTCCTGCGACCACGAACGCTGCAAAGCTTTCGAAACGTCAGGAAACAAATCTAAATAATATACTTACGCAATATAATCCGGTTAAACTTGTTTTATTATAATGTGTAGTGTTCGCGAAATCCTAAGAAATTATTAATAGTTGATAGCTCTAAATGGGTCCGCGCCCTAGGTACCTACCTATTCAAGATTGAAACATAGTAACACAATACAGAAACAACAAAATGTCTTCGAAATTAATTAACCTTAATCCCTTTCTTTGTCAACAGTGCCAATGACGTAACACCAAAATGAAGGACTTAGATCTAAAGTTGCCCACGCGCAATGTGCTGACCGGCACGGTTGTAAACTGGGAGGATGATGAGATGGGCCTCGGAGATAGCCCGGGCAACCTAACCCTAGCCTGGAAGGACCTGTCCGTGTATAGGAAGAAGAAAACACAGACCAGTATATGGAGGTCTCCTGTGTACGAGGAGGTTAAGGTTTTACATGGAGGTATGTATTGTTTTAATTTTTTTTCTTGATTTTTTTGTTATGCTACAAGTATTATGTTCATGCATATAAGGGGGGGGGGGTTTAGGGGGTCCGGACCCCTTAGTCTACGCAAAAACGTTAATATTCGCCGAATATATACCTTTTGGATCCGTGCCACAAAATAATATAGTTGAACGCGCCACTTGGTTGACATAGCAACGAACGATAGTTGAGGATTTCAATTGATTGATTTATAATCACATGATGCTAGAAATAATTTTAAAAGAGAGTTTTTACTACGGTCTACCAACGTGGAAAATTATAAGTTTCTAAGTTGCATAGTTTAGAAATGGCAGGGGGGGACACATTGCAAGCCATTTTGGCGGCCTATATTTCCCAGATGGTACACCTGATAAAAAAGTGATGTATGAAACAGTACCTTCATTTCAGTAGACCTATTCAACGATACCCCACCAATTCATCCCCATTTCACATGTATGGGCGCCACCCCTAAAATACATAATTACGATTTTTATTTTATTTTACAATTGAGATCTACTAAACTATTTTTGAGCAAATTAAATGTACTTACGTTTGTAACTGTAGAAGGTATTAAGATGTAAAGGATTAGGACAGACGGACAGACGGACATACGGACAGACGGACAGACGGACATGACGACACAATAAGGGTTCCTTGTAGGAACTACGGAACCCTAAAAAAGGTGAGTTGAGAAACTTACCTCTATATAGTTAGTTATAAACTCTATTTTCTTGAAGCTTTACAGGGAGATTTATAGTCTTCCCTTTTGGGGAAGGCCTATGTCTATGTCCGGCAGTGGACGTATTTTGTCTGAAATCATGATGAATGCTGATGGAACGTAGCTTACAGTTGCAGCACAGATTGTCATCCCCGGAGTCCTCCTCCCCCCATTATTCGGAAGATGGCTTTATTCTTGGTAGGAAAAAGTTGGATAAGTTGGACAACCTTTAGTTTGTTTCTCAGTGCAGTATGAGTCATATGAGTCAATATTTAATCCTTAGACATACCTACCTAAACTTCTATACTACCGAGTTTAATCCGTCTTATCAAAATGTTTGTCAACAAACCAGTCTTTGTTTTCATTTTTATCTCGTCTGCTACGCATATATTACTACGAAAACAAAGTGCTAATATAATTTTACGGTCTGCTAATAGGTTACAACTGCATGTTAAATAAATCGTGAGCGTTCTGATATTTAAAATTACAAATGTGATGAAGTGTGGTACGAAAAGTCAAACACATTCAAATTCATTCAAATATCGTACCGTACCTACTTCTCCGTCAAATAGTGATGCTTGCATTGCTGTGTTTCGATCTGAAGGGTACGGGTGTCGGTGAAATTATAATCACATGAGACTTTCCATCTTCATGTCTCAGTTTGGCGGACCGACTTGCGGTACCATTTAGGCAACAGCCTAGGTGGTATTGCAGTTGTTATGGGCAAACGTAACCGCTTAACATCAGGTGGGCCTTTAACTCGATTGGCCATCAAAAAGATAAACTCATTGGCTCAAAAGGCCAAGCTGAAATTGGAATGGGCGGGATATATCTGTCGCATTCCGGACGTACTGTGGGCCCAAATTACACAGAACTGTAGGGCAAGCACGAGCATGTGAAGCAAAGAAGCATCCGTAACGAAAGCATCTCGAGTCCACAATAAGTGTGACTGGTGTCCCGAGGTAGTTTCACGAGTTTGCGGCAGGGCGGGACGAAATGGATATAATTGGAAAGAAGAGGCACGGCATTGGGGAGGCCGCCCAGTCAGTAGTGGGACAACATAGGCTCTTTAAGAAAAAACGAGTATGCTTTAGAGAACACGACTGAAGTAAAACTTCACTAACTTCTCCCTCAATACTATTTCAATGATGACAAAGGAATGGCGGCGCGGCGCGTGTAGTTACATCGCCGGCGCTGTCTCGTAGCCGGCCGTCGCGCGCGCCTCGTTCCGCACGTCCCGCACTACCCCCTCCGATCGCCTCACTTTTCGTAACGCATTCACCAGCTTACTCCCCAAGTCAAGCGTGCGTAAAGAAGTTTTACTTAAAAAAATTGTTACAGTCAAGCGCATACTGATTGTCACAAAACCAGTAAGCAGAGCCTGTCTTATAACAATATGACACTTAAATTAAGCCAGTTCCGCTTATAATGGTATAGCTACAATTTATGTGCGGTTGACCATACCTAGTACCTACCTACCTACCTACCTACCTAATGTTATTAAAAACGCAAGAACTAAGGTACAAGGCCATGTCGATCAACGTTACATCATCACATAAATTCAATGCAACTGGTGTATCTTTTAGGGAGATTCTAATCTGTATCGTATAATTGTTTTTATTATTCTCTTATTTAATAGGATGCAAAGAAAAAAGGTTCGATAGCAAATATTTGCTATACTCTGAGCTAAAGATTATACTTATGAATCTACTGACGTGTAAATTAACTTTATAAATAAATGAATATGAATATGAATATGAATAATATCATACAAAAAGAAAAAGATGAAAACGATAATTTTTCAAATATTGTAATTAATTTTAAAATGTATCTTGCGTCCCAAATTAAAAACGGATAAAACGATCCTGGGTTTCTGTAACAATTTTGGCTTTAAAAGCTAACTTTATAGTGTCTATTGCCTATTCGAAGTGACCCTTTTGGTAGTAGTTCCTTGTGAAAGAGCTCGTCCGGGGAAGTAACTACCACCGTATCTAAGTATTTCTGCCGCCAAACAGTAATGCCTGCATTGCTGTGTTCCGGTACGAAGAGTACGGATGCCGGTGAAATTACAATCACATGAGACTTTCCATCTTCATATAACAGTCTAGGTAGTATTGCATTTGTTATGGGCAGAGGTAACCGCTGGGCCTTCGTCCAGTTTCGCCATCTAATACCGTGGAAAACCCATTCATTGCCAGCAGCCACACGGTCATTTTCATTTCTTTATTTATGTTACGTGGTGCATAATTACGTCATACACAAAAAGCAATACAAAAAATGAACGAATTGAAACCACATGCTGCGATGTAGTTTTGTTCTATTTAATCACGTGACGTAGAAAATGGGGTCTTTGACACGACTGTGTATTTGTAAGATTTTTTGATATTTATTTTCGTAGTACCTACCAATGTAAAACATTTAGTCAGCGTCACAGACATAGTAAAAAATATAGACAAAGTGCTGCGAACAATCATAGTGAAGCCAAAAACAACCGGGCTCCTTCGTGTACAACCTTACGCACGCGCATGCACCTCAAACCGTGCACATCCCTCTCAGTACACATGTCGCGGCATCATCCGGTAAGCATCGCGAAAGCAAATATCTTTCAGGTGCATGGTGTGTGCGTGAGCGCTGGTTATACACGAAGGAGCGTGGTTTTTTTTAGCTTTACTATGATTGTTGTTGTTGTGGTTGTTGATTGTTGTGTCCCCTTCGGGAAAATACAGGCGTGATGTTATGTTATGTAGATGTAGATGATGAAACATAGGCTGCATTAACCTTATTTTGTAGCAATTAATCGGAAGGCCCGTTAATTAAACCAGTCGGATGGGTTGGCTTACTGGAAATTGAGCCTTCGTGTTTAATCTCGCAATGGTTTTTCTTTATGGTATAGGATGACGAAACTATTTAAAAGCCCACCTAATGTTAAGTGGTTACTTTGCCCATAACAACTGCAATACCACCTAGGCTGCTCATTAATGGATTTGGCTAAAATGAGACGTGAAGATGGAAAGTCTCGTGTGATTGTAATTTTACTGGCACCCGTACCTTTCGTATCGGAACGGTGCTCTGTGTTGGATCCCCGCGATTCAAGTATCACTATTTGTCGGCAGAAATAAGTAGTACTTCCCAGGACGAGCCACCATTTATTAACATTTTAGTAAAATGATAAAATGATTTTCCACATTTATAACATTAAATTTTGTTTTTTGTTTTTTTTAATTAAGGATTGGTTTAATAAGTATTTAACCTTTTTATTAAATGCCAATTTAAATTACCTTTCATTAAAAATAATTATTTGTGTTATTAGCATCAATTTATTTAAACTCATAAATATTTATAAGATGAAAAAGACTAGTACTTAAATCAAATAATTAATTTATTCTTATAACAAAACTTGTGACCTTCGTTTATGAAAACGACTCTTGTAGTTTTTCCGACTGTACCTACTTTTTTTATTAAAAACATTGACTGGTAAGAGATCTTGTAAAACTTGAAATGTTTGTACGAGAAAGTCTATTCAATAATTATATTAAATCTACCAAAAAGTTAATCAGGCACTTCAAATACAAAAAACCGGTAAATAAATTATTGCATAAGGCAGCCAATTAATTTGGTCGTTTTAAAATAGTTGAAGGAATGTGGGCTCAAATATTATAAGCACGGACAAATAAAAAAATCGGACTGAATCTCGCTAAGAAAAGATTGAAGAACATCATTTTACAATAGGCCCGATATTACTGTTCACGATAAATCTAACAGAATCGTCTACTTAATTGGCATTGCTGTCCCGAACTCTCACAACATGCAAAACACTATATCAGAAAAACTTTGTAAATATCAAGATCTTGCTATAGAATTAAAAACTCAATGGAGAGCACAAACAGTCCATATTGTCCCTATAGTCCTGTCATCCACAGGTCTTATTCCGAAGTCCCTTCAACAAAGCCTAAACACCTTACTCATGCCTACATATACACTCCACATGCTTCAAAAAGCCACCATTCTTAACACTTGTCGCATCAACAGAAAAATGTTAACATCTTCTACACTATCATCCACGTATTCTATTTAATCATCCCCTCTTACGCTTGGCTTCGGATGCTTATGAGGTTCTTCGCCTGCCCAAAAAGAGGAGAAAACAAAAATATATCAAAATAATAATAATAATAATGTTTTTTTATATTTTTTTATAGAAATATTTAAAAATGTAAATAATATGTATATAAGTGAATAAAGGAATAATAATAAAATATTTAAAAATGTAATTAATAAGTTTATGAAATGAATAAATGGAATAATAATATGGATGCTCAGATTACTGAATATGGATGCTTAATTTATTGTTTAGCGAAATTCCGTCCGCCTTTTTTATTCGTCCATGATTATAGGTATATGTTTCCATATACTTAATATATGCATATGTACGAACATGTAGGTGACATAAATAATAATATATTCGGACATATACCGGATTTCTCACAGGCTAAGAAAGGCCGCCAAGTAGGTACCACACCCTCTTCCCAAGTACCTTGAATTCAGGGAAATTACTGAATGGTGATGATTAAGAACGTTTCTTGACTTGCATAGTGGTGTAATGGACACACCCCCGGCCACAAAGCATATGCCGTAACACTACATATACGCCCCGCCGCCAATCGGGACGTCATTCCGTTAGCGAGCGGCACCAATCATACCACCGAACTTTTAAGGCGTCCAATCATAACGCGCCGTCCGCCCCCTGTTCCCCGCCATCATTTTACGACTGTGTTCTCATGCTAAGCTTTGTTTATGCGGCGTCTTGTGGCTTAATTGTCTGTGTGGACAAATTATTATTTAAGAAAAGAGGTAGAGGTCAGGTCCTTATGTCTCTGTGATCGAAACGATCTATCGTGACGTCACAAGTAGAATATTTACAGCAACTCTTCATTTTTTGTTGGGGTTTGAGGATTTGATCTCATCAGATGAGATAGTATGTCTTTCAAGATGCTAACTGTGTGATGGAACACTCCCATCCAATTTATCATTCAAAGTAGCTTTCTAAAGGCGAAAGAATGATTAAAATCGGTTCAGGAGTTTCAGAGTTTATCGATTACAAACAAACAAATCTTTCCTCTTTTTAACCGACTTCAAAAAAAGGAGGAGGTTATGTATTCGGCGGCTTTTTTTTTCATGTATGTACACCGATTATTCATCATCATCATCATTTCAGCCGAAAGACGTCCACTGCTGGACATAGGCTTCCCCCAAGCATCGGCACAACGACCGGTCCTGCACCCTCCGCATCCAGTGGATTCCCGCGACCTTCACCAGGTCGTCGGTCCACCTTGTGCACCGATTATTAATCTTCTTCTTTTCTTTCTGTACGTGTGTTTGTCACCTAACTCCTCCTAAACGGCTGGACCGATTTGGATGAAATTTTGTGTGTAGGTATATTTCAATGGGTTCTTGGGATGGTTTGAAATTACAATTGGACTCGGTAGGTGGCGCTGCTGTCACTGATCTTCTCCTAAAAGGCAGGGATGATTTTAATTATATGTGGCGCTGCCTTTCTGCCCAGGATGACGTCTGGCGGGTCTGCTAGTATTATAGTATAGATATAGATTAAACAAGAAAATGTATTTGTTACAAGAATAGACATATATAGATAGATTATCCTTCTCCTATCTGTATTTTACTAATAATCATGTTTTTCATAAAAGTTATTCTTTTCAGTAACCGGCATCGTGACGTCGGGTACCTTAGTCGCTTTAATGGGCTCTAGGTGAGTGATCTTCATCAAATTACCTTCATTGGATACTTCATTGTATTTCTTAAAGTCATTTCCTTTCCGCTTGAAGTCAAATCCACAGATAACGGAATATAAGGAGATCGGGCAAGCCACCTAGTTTGAATGGAGTCCGAGTGTCGCAAGCACAACGCAAGAAACGCATCAATAAATTACAACAAAAAGCACGCACACTTGTATCCTTACGGCATTTTGGAAATAAAAGAAAGTTTTCTCTCAAACTAGTACGCATACTCACTCGGGTGCAAGTGACGGTGAACTGGCGGCAGTGTATGCCCGCTGTGCATGCAACGGTCATTCTTTACGCGGCGGCTTGTCCTCTCTCTAGAATTCTGTTGCTCTGAGGTAAAATCTCACTAACAGAAACTTTACATTTCTCATTCCACTGATGCACCAATGCTACTCTTTACGTCATACATAACGCTAATGCCAAAAATAGTGTTGTCTTTATTTGGCTTAAGAAAATGGTGTCGTCTATTTTAAGACTACAACGGTCTACTCAACTTTAAATATAACGTGTAACAGAATAAACGCAAGACCTCAAACACCCCAATTTGAATATGAATACTACCTATTCTGGTTTTTTTTTTTCAAAACGACATGTTTTTAGGGTTCCGTAGTCCGTAGTAAGGAACCCTTATAGTTTCCTCATGTCCGTCCGTCTGTCCGTCTGTCCTAATCCTTTACAGCTTAATAACTTCTACAGTTATAAACATAAGTAAATGAAATTTAAGGAAAGTTCGGAAGTTCTTTCTAGATAAAATTTTGGCAGAATCATCTCATTAGTATTTTATCTATGACTATAATAGTATATTATTATATATATTTAGTACTTATTGTATGTTATATATATATACCTATGTATGTTTATCTATTGTTTTAGTGGTAATTTATTTCTCATCTTGTTTTGTGTTGTGAATCAATATTGCACCTGCCTTGTCATCTCTGTATCACCCTAAGGTTGACTGGGAGAGAATGCCTAAGGCATTAAGTCCGCCTATGTACACATGTTGCATGAAGTTTAAATAAATAAATAAATAAATAAATTTTGTTGAAAAATGGTTTAGATATAGATCTCAATTTTAAAAGAATAAAAAAATCTTGATACCGTATTTTAGGTGTGGCGCCCATACATGTGAAATGGGGATGAAATTTTTTTTTTCGCTGCACCCATTGAATAGGTCTACTAAAATTAAGGTAATCTTTCATACATAACTTTTTTATCAGGTATACCATCTGCGAAATACAGTTCGCCAAAGTGGCTTGCAATGTGTCCCCCCCCTGCCATTTCTAAACTATGCAACATAGAAACTTAAAATCTTCTTTCGAGTATAATGTGATAATAAATTTTCGAGTTATAGTGAGAAAACTGAAAAATACTTAAGACGTCCTAGTTCATAGGTCATTGACCTTAGAGAAAATTGAGCATAGCAAATAATGCTCCTTAAGTTACTTTCTATTTAAAAAAATCACAAAAAGATACTTTGTGCTATATTGATATGACAAACTTCTTGAATTTAGCGCTAGGTGGCGCTGTTTGCAAAAACTAAAATAGCAATGATTAATATTCGATTTGATTCGTTTGTAATTAGACCTACTTAAGGAACCCTATAATACTGAGCATGGCCTGACATGCTCTTGGCCGGTTTTTTAAATATCATTCAGTTCCCGAGTTGGTTGCTGGATAGCTGCCGTTTAGGGGTTACTTGACACACTGACACCTATTTCACTGGTCTTCCTGGACCTTAAAGACCTACTCAGGATACGCTGATATACTTATTTATCCTTAGGATACCAAATGAATTAAGAAAAAACATTGGGTAAAAAATTTACATGGCATAAAAACCACACCAATTTTTTTCTGTCTAATTCTCCTTAAATTGATTCTGAGATAACTACATTCAAGACTTGCGTTTATTCTGTTATACGTTATAGATATTGATTTTATTGTTTTTTTTTTTATTCGTTTTGATTTTATTGTGCGCGACAAGTCCCGTAAATATAGTTCAATATGAGTGAAATTCGCAAAAGTTTAAAAACTATTTTATAGATACCAGACAATAAAAAGCATTCCTTTACAGTGGTGCTGGCAAGACCACACTGCTTGCCGCCATAAGTCGTCGTGATAAAAGCGCGTTGACCGGCTACCTGATGCTGAACGGCAGACTGGCTGGCGCTGACCTCATCTCCAGGATATCTGGCTTCGTGCCCCAGGAAGACTTGGCTATCGAAGACTTGACTGTAGCGGAACATATGGAATTTATGGTAAGTGATCTTTTGGCTACATTTGATAGATTTTTTTATAATTATTTAACTTGCTTCGTTCTTATGTATGAAAGTCCCAGATCAAAAAAATTTTTTTTTTACTATTTGCTGGCAACCGATCGAGCCGAAAGTCATAGGTACCTATGTTAGTTTGGTGACAAAGCAATATTATGGTACAAACGACTGCACGACAGTGGTAACACTTGAATTAAAAAACCGCCCTTATTGTTTACGAAATAAAGACGCTGTCAATGTCCTTAGTTTGGGACTTCTGGGTTTGGTTGGGTGCTGTGTAAAAATGTCTTAAATATTTATTATTATTTACTATGGAACGGATGTTATTTTTACGATTTCGAATTGTAACTACCATCGTCATCCCTTGAAGGGTTATTAGTGAATTAAAAATAACCCTGTATTGTTGTGAACCTGAATTTAGCCACGTCAACAGCATTATCATTGGCCTCGCAGAGGGACCCTAGTACGACTTTGACACTTACGAATACTTTCATAGTCATCGTCTGCTTTCATTTATACGAGTTGTTGAAATTACTGAGAACCTCTTAAGGGGTTACCGTAATCATCAGTATGAACAACTTTTACTACGGGACCCATCATGAAATCGTGAAAAAATATCACCTCCCTCCTACATTTTTGTTCACATAAATCGACAAAATGTAGGGATGGGCTGATTTTTTTTTCGCTATTTCAGGGTTAGTATGATAGTAAAAGTTTTTCATACTGATGAGTACATTGACCCCTTAAGAAGTTTTCAGTTATTTCAATAACACGTTCTAAATCAGTAGTTCTTCCTCGTATCCCCCAGGGACGCTACTGATTTATGAATGAAAGTCGTCGAAAACTATGAAAGTATTCGTCGGTATCAAACTTGTACTAGATTCCCAGGTCTTTCATTGTGCAGATGGTATTGCACAGAGCGTAGAAGACACGAGGTGAGGCATCATCTGTAAAACCCATAGAAATCTCAATAATAAGGTAATAGAAATGTCATCTATGAACTGTCTTTTAATACCAGAACACGTGTCGCCAGTTTGCCGCTATACAAATACGCAATTATGCCCACCATGTTTCTAGCATTCATTGCAAAATAAATTAACCCTAAAATAAATCCGTTGTTAGATATGCTGCTAAACACAATTTCAGTGACTCTGCATCCAAAACAGCACTGATGATCAAGCAAACGCTGCCGTCAAAATTATAACCGCCGTAACCAACATTTTTGTCATAATTGAGTTAGTAACATAGTCGGAATCGCCGCATCGAGATCTACAACTTTTTCTTTGACAGTTTTAACAAAAAATGCCTGTAAGAGGTATTTCTTGTAAGTATAAGCGCGGTAATTACAAAAGAAAAGCTTAGTTTCCTTCGAATATCAGCCGTAAACGCCTCATACTGCTGTTCTTCTTTCAATGCTCAAACAAAAATGCTCATAATGGCTAATTATGACCGCGTTAACTGCTTAAGATGCTATGATAATAATGAAATCCCTATGTTTAGGCCACAACTTCCTTACAATAAGCGTCCTTATCGCCGCTTGCTGCGGTTACATTAAGGAACTGTATTTACATAAATTCATAACACAACTTGCCATAACAGCTTTACATTACATTGTTACGGCGGTTACTATTTCACATTACTTAAGCTCATATCCTTTGGTTCTCTGTCAAAAGCGCCGTAAAATAAGTTCCTTAGCATGTGCGCTCTATCTGTGTTGATTACGGCGCTCATTATAAGTATTCATTACTCTGAACAAATCAGTTCCTTACCACATCGGCTATTTGGTTATTTTTTAACAGAAATCTATTTCTCAGGTATTTTTTTTTCAGTAGATATAAAGTACAGTACAAAAAGGTCAAAATTTAAAAAAAAAAAAAACTGGGCGTTAACACGAAAATTCAATTCTAAACGTCAGGCGCCATTTTCTCAAAACTTGCTCTCACGCACATAACACTCTTATCATAAGCACGGCAGAACGGTTCGCGCACTGGTGTCCTACGAGACACCTATACGCGGCGACACTTTCACGTGCCTTTGGCACTCCTATTACCTAATATTATTTAGATTTCAATGGTAAACCGAATCACACTTTGCTCACCTCACGCATCTGCGCGTTGGAGTTGAAATTATTAGCTACACCATAAAAGGTCAAAAAATAGTTATAATTAATTAATTATTCATCGCTAGTTTAAAATGTTACTGATACTGATAACAATCTATTGAAGGTTTATATTTATTAATTTACATACCTACCTAAGTATCTTAAATATTATCATAATTATGATATTTTGCGATAAGATATTTAAGAATAGGGAATAATTTGGTCGTCATAATAGGCTAGAGTGAATAATTAAATCCTAACCACATTTAAGTGGTCATTTCAATAAGATAACCCCAAACCACACCCAAACTTATTAAAGTAGGTACCTCTCAAGCGCTAAATATCAATTCGATGCCAAAAACTTACGTGCCTATAACCTCATAACATATTGGTTCAATTAGCGGTGTTTTTTTATAGTATAGGATGGCGAAGCAAGCAAAAGGCCCATCTGGTGTTAAGCGGTTACCTTTGCCCATAACAACTGCAATACCACCTAGTCCTAGGCTGTTGTCTAAATGTACCGTCAGTCGATTCATCAATCTGAGACATGAAGATGAAAAGTCTTAAGAGATTTAAATTTCACCTGCACCAGTACCTTTCACATCGAAACACAGCAACGCAAGCATAAAAAAAAGAAAGAGTAAAAGTCTTTTAAATTCAAACTCAAATTGTTTTTATCTTAAACAACGTGTTGTTGAAATAACTGAAAACCTCGGGCTCGTACTCGTCAGTATAAACAACTTTCACTATGGGACCAACTGGAACCAACCCTGAAATCGTGAAAAAAAAAACAGCTGCTCCTTACGTTTTGTCGTTTTATGTGTGTAATGATGAGTACAATGACCCCTTAAAAGGTTTTCAGTTATTTCAGTAACATGTTGTAGACCTAATTACAGGCACTTGTGAAACGTTTGGCTCTAGTTTAATTTCTTCAGAAAACTTACAGCTAACATACATGTAGTAAGTAAATAAATGAATGAAAGAAGGACAATTACAAATTTTCACAGATAAAATAATAAGACAGTAGAATAAGTAAAAAATATGAAAAAATATAGGAAAAGCACTCAGTAAGAACCCCAACAGATTTCAGCTAGTTTTAGTGTTAGTGAAGTTTTAATATTCTCTTCCTTCTAGGCCCGTATGATGATGGACAAGCGGTCTACAAAACTAGTGCGAGCGAGACGAGTTCAGCTACTCCTGAGTGAACTTGGAGTCAATAACTGTATTAAAACTAAGCTGAAGGCTCTGTCCGGAGGAGAGAGGAAAAGGGTCGCGTTGGCTGTGCAGGTAAGTGTTAAAAAACATCAGTTTCTACAAAATAATAACAGCTGAAAAAAACGAGAAGTAAAAATATCTTAAAGGATTGGCCACAAATTGCCATAGACCGCGAAAAGTGGAAGAAAGGAAGGGAGGCCTTTGCCCTGCAGTGGGACAAAACAGCCTCGTAAAAAAAGTATATATCTTAATCATTTATAAACTCTGCGAAACCTATGAAAACTATTTCCTTGAGCTGCAAAAATAAATCATCTCAATGAAATGTTTGGCAACAATAATTAATTAAAGATTTTTTATATCTTGAAGTCTGCTTGTTAAAGATTGTGTGTATAGCTCACGATTTGTGACAAACAAAAACTTGAAATAAGCCTTCTTTCACAGCTACTAAATGACCCTCCGATCCTATTCTGCGACGAGCCAACAACAGGCCTCGACAGCTGGGCAGCAGCTGCTGTCGTATCCCGCCTAAGGAAGCTAGCCATCGGAGGAAAACTAGTCGTGTGCTCAGTGCACCAACCTGCTTCAGGAGTCTTCGAACTGTTTCATGAAGTTGTGCTGCTAGCTAATGGAAGGACTGCTTTCCATGGCACCATTGAACAAGCCGACCAGTTCTTTGCATCGTAAGTATAATATCTCTAAGGAATTTCACATGTATCTTAGGAATCTAGCCATAGGAGTAAATTGGTCGTTTTCCTTCTATGGCTATATTCCTAAGATACACTGCTCCGTGCGACTATCAGACTGTGAAGACTTTGAACTGTTCCACCAAGTTGCGCTCCTGGCTAATGGACGGAATGCCTTCCATGGCAGAATTGAAAAATATTATCTTTGCCTTTATTACGTGTGATTTTCTTTAAGTCTAGGTGCGTTGTAAATCATTGCCTTGGTAATCAAGATGATTGCCGTACTTGGACCAAGCTAACGAAATTATCATAAGCTATAAAGTTTTATATATAGTGGCCCTTGAATATAAATGTATAATGTTTAACGGTAAACAAACATGATGAGTTGTATTAAGGTTGCCCTTTAACGTCAAGCATAGTTTCGAAACTAACGAAGTTTTTCACAGTGACCTCTTTGGATTTTTAAAAGAACATTTTTCTAAGATAGTGCTTCGTTGGTGTAGTGGTTGCAAACGCGACTGCTAAGCGACGGGTCCTGAGTTGGATTCCCGGGTTGGGCTTAGTGTTATTGGGTTTTTTCATTACGAAATTCTCAGTAACAGCTCGAGTCTGGATTAGTGCCCGGTTAATGGCTATAGGTTCACCCCCTATTAGGTAGAAGGGACTAACCTTACTGGCGAAATGTAGTTGTACTGAACAGTGCACCTCTGCCAAGCCCGTCGGGGAATACAGGCGTGATGTTATATAAGTATGCATGTTTCTAAAGGTTTTTGTTTGTCAGGAAATTTTACACCTCCACAGACAGTAGACTTTTTATAGGCTGATAGTTCAGTTGAATTCTTAGCATAAGCAGCCCATTATTGTCCTATTCTGGGCACAGACCTCTTCTCCAAATCATACGAGCATTAGTCGTGGTGCGGATTGGCAGACTAGCACGATCGAGAATTGTATGGAGCACTCTTAGGTGTGCAAGTTTCCTCGCGATATTTTAGTTCACAGTTAAAGCAAGTGATAATCAAATTGTGATCCGCGTAAGAACTCGAAGGCAAAGGTGCGGGTCGGGTTCGAACTTAGACCCATACATGAAGGGCAAGCGTCCAACCGCTAGCCTATACCACAGTTAATATAATACTATAGTTTGGTCTATAATCTGCGGGGGCTCTAACACGAGAATTTAAGAAGAGTCTAAGTTAATGAGCACATACAACCTGAAAAGAATGATAACAAAACAACAAAAAACGTGTGCGGTCAGGAAAGAAGCTCCTCACACACACAAACACCCCCCCCACACCCCCCCCCTCCCACACCCCCCCCCCACACACACACCCCCCACACACACAATATGACACACTAGAAAGAGAATGAAAGGGAGAGCGCGCGATGTGCGTATATGCCTGCTTATAACGCAAAAATCTTAAGTGAGGTTACATTTTCTCCCAAATCACACCTACTGTCGGAACTTCGATCCAAAAAAACGTGTACGGTCGGGGATCCCCGTCAGGAAGGAAGTTCCTCACACACAGACGCACTAGAAAGAGAAAGAAAGAGAGAGCGCGTGGTGTAGTTTAATCAGAAACTATTAACTTGTAAAATATAGTTCGCTGTAATGATAGATAGAAAAAGTGGCAGAAGTGGATGTTTTTCGCATTTTTTACATATATTTTTTTTTGCTCATAACCCAATAATCCATAACCAACCACAAGCTGCGTTAAGAAACTTTGTTCCAATAAATATCCAAACATTTGACATGTAAACAAGACATTTTGGCATGTAAAGCTCAGACCATAAATTGTTTTGGTCTGAGACGGGTCTGAGATGTAAAGTTATTTTTAAAAATGAAGAGGTTCTTGATTCGAATTGTAATAAAATAAAATTATTTTAAATGTCAAATAGTCGTATAACAAATGAGAAATGCATTAGTGCAGGTCAGGAAATTATTAGCCCCACCCGTTTTTCTACCGCACGTTGATGGCACGGTCGACCACACGTCAGTGGTAACACATTGACAGCATCTTTATTTCGTAAGCAGTAAGGGTGGTTTTCTAATTGAAGTGTTACCACTGTCATGCAGTCGACTGTACTACGAAAACACTGTCTTACTTGATCGAGAGCTTTGCTGCACAATTCGCTATGAATGTAGTTAAGTTGGTAGGGTGCTGTGATGACTACCACTTTTTTAATACTTAATGCTTAATCAGTTAACTAAAATACCATAATAATTTCTTAGATTTTCACGATCACTACACATTATAATAAAACAAAGTTTAACCGGATTAACGTATATTATTTAAATTGGTTTTCCTGACGTTTCGAAACCTTTGCAGCATTTCGTCTACCTGCGACCACGAAATGCTGCAAAGCTTTCGAAACGTCAGGAAAACCAATTTAAATAAATAAATATTTTTGGGACATTTTTACACATCACCATCTAGTCCCAAACTAAGCAGAGCTTGTGGTATGGGTACTAGACAATGGATATAATACTTATATAATTTTTTTTTTTTTAAATACTTACTTATAATACATAAGAAACAACCAGACCAACACAAACACTCATGTTCATCACACAAATATTTGTGTCCTGTGGGAATCGAACCCACAAAATAATATAATTATTATTATTTTATTATTTAAATAATATACGCGATTTAATACGGTTAAACTTTGTTTTATTATAAAATACCATATTAATTATTAACTCTACCGCTTTAGATGACGTCTTGCTGGCATGCTTAATTCAAACATTGCGTTTTTGTATTTTTAAATATTACAAAAAAATAAGCTAGCCAGATGGAAAAAAAGCAGAAAAACTCAAATTCACGGCTGCAAATAAATTCCCGCCCGCCACATAAATTCAATCAAGATTTTCCGGTTTCAGTAGTCTAAATAAGAAGCTAAGGCTAGCCTTGACATTAAACTTATGTGTTTCTCTTTTTTAAATTTACTATGACATTTCATTTATTGTAATCTTATTTGAGTGATAAATAGTGATAATAATCTATCTGCTTGACCTACACACGAAAACGTTAGCCACACGTTTATGCATTTTTCTGAAATGTAATCTACCAGGAAACATCCTAATATTATGCTCGTGATTTTTATGGCATCTGCTAATAGCTTTAGGTACTTAAGATATAGTAAATGATTCCGACATTTATGAATCTTTTGAATTCAATACGGTTTTAAGGATTTTAACACATACAGCGCTACAAGATTATTTTTAAATCAGAGCTCATTGTGAAATCTGAACGATTTTCTTAGCATGGCAGTTCTTGCCCTTTTGACCGTCCATTGGAGCAGTCGCGATAAAGAAGTGATTTTTGCCAAAAAAAAAACAAGGCATAGGATAGTGAAATGACCTACAGGCCCATAATAACCTACCACCTAGGTAGGTCGGTAGGTTGGTGCCTCAACGGTATTGCAAATCACGTTCATCAAACTGAGACCTAAAGATGGATAGTCTCATGTAATTTCAATGGTCATTGTGTTTGTTTAAGAGCTCTACTCCTTTAAGGTGCATACCCAAAAATAATTTACTATAAGGCGCAGCAAATCGCTGCAAGTCTTTTTCTTCCATACATTACTATCAGCCTATCAGTCATCTCAGTATTCACTTTCTTTCTAACCATATCATCTTTTATACAATCCATCTTTGTTTTCTTTAGTCTTTCTTTTTTCTTACATCCACATCCAAATTTTTTGACAGTAATAGCTGTTATGATTGTAGAATACCTACATTCACTAGGATTTCTTGTTATTGATATCGGCTCCAGACCACACACCCAACGCGCACATCTCCGTAATGTCAGCCCCGGTGACGTCAGTGTTGCCAATTGTATCACGTGTGTGTTGGAGATTGGAGTCGACAGTATACTTCCCTTTCTTTCGCACGTACAGTGCAATGATTATCCATGGCAGATGGAGCAATTCGTTTATTATCTGCATATGACTGTGGAAACTGTCAGCCATCCTTCATGGGTTGTCACGTTACTTTGTTACTGAGACTGTTCTTTATAATCTGACAGGCAAGATCTTTGATGTCTTGTGTGTAAGACAGATAAGACTTTAGTCTACTCCTGGCTTGTAATAAACGCGTATATTGCAAGATTTGCGAGGTTAAGCTGTATTAGCCGCGGTCAGTACTTGGATGGATGACCGTTTCGTTGCGCATCGAGACCCCTCCGTGCAGTGCGAGGGCTTCGGAGAGCACGTTAAGCTGTCGGTCCCAGTTGCCATACGAATATCTATGGCAGTCTTTACGGGTAATCAAGAGTTCGAAAGTCTGACGACTGGTCTCACCGTAGGATGTCGGTATAAACCAACGACTGGTTGCGGTCTGATGGCAGTCACTCCGTGAAAAATACTGATGTTCCGCATCTGGTTAAGACTGGAAGCCGACCATAATTGGGAAAAGGCGAGGAGATAGAGGAATAATCAAACTGAATCTCGTGCGATCAAGGACAAGCTAGCAAGGGAATTCTTCGTGGAATCTTCTCAACCTCCATATTACCGCTTTGGGATTCATCTCAGTTTTAACACTCCTCATTCTCTTATTGACAAATATCTTCAAGCTACAGTGTCACAGCAGCCTTATGTTTTGAACGGCGCTGACGCACCTCTTATCAAATTATCGAATCAAACATGATCTTCTAAATAACTATTTACGGATCCTACAAAGTCAAGGTTGAATAAACCACTTCGTATCATATATCCAAATGCAAATGTATGCTGTAATTAACTGATAAGATAGTAATCTAGATACGCTAGAACATTTTTATCATCAGAGGAAATCTCGTAGATTATGCAGCATACATTTGAAAGAACCGTTTGACCTATAGAACTATAAACCTGATGGTATATATGATACAACTGATAAATAAATAGTCAATAAACAGTTCTAGAATTCATCATCAATTTTATTTTTCCCACGGACCACGGACGAAGTTTGTGATATATGGTTTCATTTTCCATGGAACATTATGAAAGGGTAAACATAGAAGGGAATTGGATAGTGCCATCGAATGTAATAAAATCACAATTGAGAAGATTTAGTACATTCAAACGAAGTATACAAACAGTTCTGAATGGATTCTGAAAGAAAACCTCATTTATGATGCCCACTCCATTCAATTTTGTTTGCCACCTCGATATATTTGTTATATCGTTCATAGAACTAAAAAGTAAGGCATCTTCAGCTTAGTAAACATGGCAGAATCTTGACGATTTTCTATCATTATTCTTAGTTTTTTCCTCTAACTGCAGAACAAACGCTTATTTCTAGTTTTGGGCCAATCTTGTCCAAGTTTTTCCTAGATGAAATAAGTCATCGAATTATCTTGTCATCGGTCTTCCTACGCTACGTTGCCCCACATTTTTTTTCTATGCTTAAGTAGTAAGTATTATATCAACACTGTAGAACCATATCAAAACTTACCCATTTATCCACAGCCTAAACTTCAAGTGCCCGCTCGGCTTCAACGCAGCAGAGTACTACATATCTCTGCTGGGTGTCCAGGCTGACAAGGAGATGGAGAGCCGGGACCGAATCAGGCGCATCTGTGATGAATACTCACGATCTGATATAGCATCCGAAATTGATAGCAAAGTCGGCAATGTTAGAGACGAAACTGAATATTTTAACGGTGATATAGATGAAAAGGTGAGTGATTCTTATAACAAAATTTCATTTAATAACTTCCTGAAGAAGGTTTGATTCACTTTGCCAGAACTGGAGTTCCATATACGCCTTCTCTGTGTTTAACAACTCGAGTTACTGAGAAGTATAGCACTGTATGCTACGTATACTCTTATGTGGGACTGACAGTGTTATGCATAATTAATTATAGTCATGGTTTTTTTCTAAATATGCCATAAATTTGGGAATAGTAGATGAAACAGCAATAAAAATCAATTTGGCAGGTTTCTCCACGCTTAATACAAAATCTAGTCTATATCTATTCTTCTATACATCTATCTATATCTATTCTATACATATCTATCTATCTATACATATAATAAGAATGTAAGTCTGCCGTGTCTGTACAATGTATATTTTTGCAAAAAAATTAATAGCGAGGAATAAGAATAAGTAATAAAATAAATTTCGAGTTTTTTTTTAATGTTTGTCTGTTTATCTGTTTGTTTGAACGCGCATCACGTTAAAACTACTGGATTTATTTGAAATAATTTGTAACAAAATTATTGGGCATATTTTGAGGTTACACTTAGTCTTTATTTGATAAAAATCGGTTTACTCTATCAGAAGTTATGTCAATTTAAAGTGTACCAGAAAGTAAGTTTGCTAACATGTAGCGGTACTATTACCCAATAACAGATAGCGCTAAGGCTGAGGGCACGAAACGAGCGGTGGCCGGCGATGAATAAAATGGATGAATGACATTAGTTGTAAGAGGTTGTAAGTAATGAAATGTTAAAAATAATTTTAATAAAAATTTTGAACGAATCCAAATTGACCGCAGCCACGCGCGTCCGCGTCGAACCACGTCGCCTGGTGCGGCTCAATCTGGCGTGATTTGTGTTTTTTTACTGTTAATTTGCTTTCAGGCAAAAAAAATACATTAGAGTAATACCAGGCAGGTATGTGCCAACGACTTAGTAACATCACAATTATTATTTACAAAAAAAATATAACTTTTGCGCACACCTGCAAGGATACAAAAGCCGAAATTCAGTTGGACCTCCATTGTTTTAGATGAGTGGGTACGGTCATAAATTAAGTCGGTACTTTTGAGTGCATAAAACAATGACTACTTTACTTATCTATACATATAATAAAATCGCTATGAAGAAAAAACTGAAAAATTGTTTTTTTTTTATGATAATTGCTACGCTTACTAGGAACAATAAATTGCAATTTTTAGAGTTGCTGCCTGTTTTTAATAGATAAATGCCAAAACTACTGGTGAATTAGTTGAAATTTGGCAAAAATTACCATTACACACCGGCTCAGGTTATTTATAGTCTGCAAATCATCACGCTTTTTTGCATGGGAGGTGATTTATACAACATTATGTCTATAAAGCTATGTCTTACAGCAAATATTATGATATGTTTCAATTTACATACCCATAATTGTCACCATTATGTTAAAAGAACCATTTTTTTAATCGACCGTCACGCTATATCTCAAGGGAGCTAACCAACAGTTTTTAGAAACCAGAACATTTCATAGGTAATTACTAATTTGCCTAGCGTCCCCACGGATGTCCTGCGAATGTTTTATTCTGAGATCGAATCCCAGCCTCCGTCTTAGTTTTTGGGTTTGTTATGTTTTAGAAATATTTTTTTATCATTTTGTCTTTTTGGGATTCACCAGAGGATGGGCAGCAGCGTTCTCTGAGTATTTAACCAACCAACTGCGATCGCCAACCCGCCTGCCAAGCGTGGCGATTATGGCATATCCCCCAATATATGCTTGGGGGAGGCCTGTGTCCAGCAGTGGACGTCTTACGGCTAAAATGATGATGATGATGATGATTTTGTCTATTGTTAGTGTAGGTATTCATTATCAATATTTTATGACGCACGGTCTTCCTTCTTCTCAGAAAGAGAACGAGGTAACTTAATCCAACACGCTGGCCTGATTTGGCAGACTGCACAAGTGCACATACTCTCAGATATGCAGGTTTTTATAATTTTTTAACGTATAATCACGTTTACTCATAGGTACAAGGTGGTATGTAGGCTATAGTCATAGACACGAAAACATGTTCCGAAAAAAATTACGATGCTCAGTATCTAAACACCGTACAAACAAAACACATGTATCATCAAAGTAAAGAAGGTATTCCAAACACAATCATAATAAAAGTCATCAAAGTTAGACGAGTTTTTGAGCAAATTAAGAAGAGTTGTTCGGAAAAATGTGAAATAATCGATTTCAAAAAATATCGTAACAATTGATATATTGTTTTATTTGGAATGAAATGAGCTGTCTAGCTCTATTTATTATGATAATATGGCATATCCCCCCAACATATGCTTGGGGGAGGCCCATGTCCAGCAGTGGACGTTTTTCGGCTGAAATAATGACAATGATCTGGCGCTATGTTTGCCGTTGCATTGAAGTTATAATTTGTAGAACAGCACCCGTCACAAAAAAAGTGAAGTCAACGACATGCCGAGGAAAAATAAAAAAATCTATCACGAAACCCGCGCCTAAATCGACCAAAACTTCATACCTAGCAATGCGTAAAGATGTCGTATCTATTGTTAGAATAAAAAAATCACATCAAATGGATAATAATTTCATGAAAAACATACAAACACAAAAACAACACAAACAAGCCGAAATAGATCATCATTAACCCAGCCTTTTCCTAACAGGTTGAAAAAAACTATTTTATGTGGCGCGACTTACTGTCTTACCTCCTACAATTCGATTACTTGGGGAAACCAATATTGTGAGTTTAAAGAAATACCTGTCGATTAATTCTTATGACTGCCGGGACTGACAGTTTAACATACGTTTCTGGATTCAGAGAGATATCGATGTGTATGTAACAGTCAACCATCATCTGGCTAGGACATGAATACGCATTGAACAAGGGTTAGTTTGATAGATGTAGTACGATGTACAAGTTTTTCACCGGTTTCATTATTTAGGGTTTTTATTTGGAACAGCATTTTTCAATTAGAAATAAAGAAAGAAAATATATTTATTTGCGTCTAGAGTGACGCACAAACTTAGCAAAAATATAAAGTTTGATAGATGTTCAATTTTGTCACCGGTTTCATTATTTAGGGTTTTTATTTGGAACAGCATTTTTCAATTAGAAAGAAAATATATTTATTTGCGTCTAGAGTGACGCACAAACTTACCAAATCGAAAAAAAAAAAAAAAAAAACAAATACAGGTAGAAATATTCAAGTAGTAAGATATACGTCACATCCGCGCAAAACGGCCATCGCCATTAGGTATGAGTATGACATTACATATCAGATATTGGGTGTTGTAGTTTTTTACGTCCTTAGTTCACTTTTTTTGTAAAGTTGTCTGCACAATAGCCTGTAATGTGCGTGCGTTTACAGGCACTACGTTTTATCCTGGAATCGAACTTGCCTTCAGTGGCAAGTACAAACAGTTTTTTTCCCTTTTCATCATTTGAACAAATTAAATGTAAAAGAGAAGGAATTAAATCATTTCCAATACAAAGGAAACATTTATTAGTTGCTAAAATGTTTTCCCAGTGAACATAGTGTTAATAATATTATAGTGTTATATTATTCCGTATCAATCAATCAACTCAGCCTATCGCAGTCCACTGCTGGACATAAGCCTTTTCCGTATACCTACTAATAAAGAATGACTATACTACTTTACTACAAAAGTTTTCTAAAAAAGAACTAGAAGACATCAGTAGATAATTATAGAAAATTACGACAATGTTTATATGAATACGACATAGTGTTACTTTCCGACATCCACGCGGACGAAGTCGCGGGCACTGCTAGTACCTAATATATTTAGTGATTAAGAAGTTTTCTTAAACTTTAAATATTATCTGAAATGATACCAATTCAGAGATATCTTATATCCTGTTATTCGCTACAGTGACAAACAATTGCCTAAAAAGCAATTTGAGATGTGCGAACGATCTAACCTTTATCTATCTCAAGCTTTATCTCTGATCGTTGAGATATGATTTTTTCAGAAAACCTTTAAAAAATTTGCATACGCCTATCTATGTGCAAAATTATATTCATAGATTCCACTTTAGTAATCAAATCTGTTTGTCATAAACCAACAAAATAATGCAAATGCTTCGATAAATTATGAATTTATTACTTCAATAAATACAGTGTTCTCACGCCAAAATAATAAATTATGTATATATCCCGATAAATGTGAATATGATAATAAATCACTAAACAGTAAATGTTAATATCCTGACTGACAAATGTGTATTTATGACTTTATTAATTTGAACATGTTTTGTTTCAGGATCAATATTTCGAACGATATTTAACTCTGTAAGTATTAAATTAATATCGACTTTATGTCTGGCATTCAATTTTGTCCTGGAAGACGTATCTTACTTCTGTAGATATTTTAATTTTTACACCAGTTCTAGTAACAGCAAACATCTTTTTCAGCAAAAGCTTTTACTGAAAGATTTCTGATATTTTCATTCAAATTTAATTCAAACTAGATCCAATACCCACCCAGTACAGATCCATCGTCAGCGATCGGGTCTTCTTTATCAACTTGAGGTATAAATAATCCCTTAACCCTTTAATCTTTATCACTTTTCTTTCCCTACCTCACTTCCTTAGTCCTTATTAATAGTCCACATCGGTTTTTGGTTTGACTTTCGCTTCTTTTTTTTCTTCCTCGTCCTTATTTACAATATCATCATTCCATTCCATATCATCATTCTATAGCTAAAACTTTAAAGACGTGTTTTAAATAAATGTTGTATTGCAGAGTCAAGGTGAATTATTTAGTACAATTCTACTGGTTGATGTGGAGAAACGTACAAGCTCTCAAACGCAACTACAGCATATGGGTCGCCGAGTTTTTCCTGCTCATGGTGAGTTCACGATACTTCTGTGCTGTTTAAATGTTAGGAAATTAGTTTCAATATTAACTTTGTTTGTAACAACAACAACCAACCAACCAACCAACAACAACCAGGAGAGCGAGTTATGTGTATCTTATAAGTTTTCGTTGGCGCATCGTCTTTAATTTCTTTTGGTGTTCAAGTCTCAATTAATTTTAGGAAAGTCACTCAGATCCTTACTACAATCATTTTTGTCCTCACTTACTTGGTCTATAATAAATATGATCAAACCTTAAATACTAAAATATTAAAACAACTTTCCTCCATAGTTCGTGGGCATTATCATCTCAGTCCCCTACAACGGCCACTTCGACGAGTTGGACCAGCGCGACATTCAGAACGTGGAAGGTCTCCTGTACCTCACGATAGCAGAGGCGATATTCCTCTTCATTTATGCGGTATTCATCACGTTTCCTGGTGAGGTGCCCATACTACTGAGAGAAACGGCCAGCGGACTGTATTCACCATTGCCGTACTATTTGTCGAAGATGATATTCTGGGTAAGTTTTGTGGTTTTATTTACTTTAAAAGTTTAGCATAAAAGTCTATTATTAACATAATTATCTCCAAAAGTATTCTCGATCTTGGATTATCTTAAATGTACAGACAGACTAATATAATTCATTAGCGACCCCGCCCGAGACGCCCCGGCTAAGCACGGGTGCATAAAAAAAATCATATAGGTAAACCTTGTCCTGACAATAATTACGAACACAACAAAAAAAAAACCGGCCAAGTGCGAGTTGGACTCGCGCAGTAAGGGTTCTACTAATACTACTAATACCCCATAAAAACTGATTTGATTTACGAGAGTTTATCAAAAGACTTCAACGCACAGTGCGCAAAATATGAATTTTTGCATGTCTTTTTTACGCAGGTACCACCACATATGTCTATGTTTGTCTTATTTTTAGTATTTGTTGCTAATCTACATAGTATACACTATAATCTGACCAAGTTTGACGCTGGTATATATTACCGTTTTGAAGATAGAGCAGGAACAAAAACGTTGAAAAAAATGCATGTTTTTTGAGGTTTCTTGTATGGTGTATGTATTTGTCGTGATACACCTCATAGCAACACAATTTCTGAGAAAATTTCAACCGGTTACCTATTACCGTTGAAATGATACAGCCCTGTGACAGACAGACGGACGGACGGACGGACGGACGGATAGCGTAGCGAGAGTAATAGGGTCCCGTTTGGCACCCTTCGGGTACGGAACCCTAAAAACATCTAAATCGGTTTTGATTTCCATGGTGGAGCCGTTCTCAAATGATGCTCCGTCATACATCCAGAAATTGATTTTTATTTATATAAAGATAATCAATATTGATTATCTTTATATAAATAAAAATAATAATAATAAAAATAATATCTAGATTATTTTTAGATTGCATCTAATGCTTCAAAGTAATACTCCTTCAGAATACCTACTAAGAATAATAATAAGGATAATTTATTTCGCAAAAAATACGGGTCCAGACAGATGGATAGTCACAGTTAGTTTCCACAAAAAAATATGATTCATTACCAATATCAAAAAAACCCTTGAATCTTTTTGTGTACCTACAAACCTACAAGAAGACTTAATAATACATTAACGCTAATATGTGATTCATTCAATCCATTGGAGCTGGGACTGCTTTAACAATTGCTCCATTCACGACCCACACGAGAAGTCCAAAAAAAAAGCTAATACAACCGTAGATGTCGAAATGTCTACACTTTATTGTATACAGAAGCCATTAAGAATCATGTTGATGAAATAAAATGGGCTTAAAAGTTTTCTTTTTATAACAAGGCCCTTAAATTGTGACACCGATGACCAAGCATGGGCAAACCAGTTTATTTTACGGCTAATATAATTAAATTCATTTTGAGGTTTAGTTGTTCCTTCAACTATATTCTTATCGAGTTCGTTTCCATAATTGCGAGGTCACAAAATGACAGATTCTAGAACCAATTCTTGAAAAGTTTATAATTGCAGACCCTTTGCTATTGAATTTGTAGTCCACATCCACATACGTATTATAATCATCCACTAATAATAAATTCCTGAAGTGCGCACCACAAAGAAAGAAAGCCCTTTGCTATTTGGCCCTGAATATAAGATGGCTTTTGCCTACAAATATGAACAGTTTATTTATATAAAAAATATAAATAATAATATAAATGTTTATTCATAGTCTTTGCCGTATCGATCCAAGACTTCACTAGAGATACTTTGAATATAACAGAAGTAACTAAATGATATTCTTGTTCTATTTCCAGATACCCCGAGCAGTAATCGAGCCGACATTATTCACGACCCTCATATTCTTAGTAGCGGGACTCCGAGGCGGGTTCATGGGCTGGCTGAGCTTCAACTTCGTGGTTATCCTGTGCGCTAACTACGCGAACGCTTATGGTAAGTCCAAACATTTTATTGTAAATAGTAAATAATTCATAGAGTAGCGTAGAAAACTCCTTTGTCCATAGTCAGTATCAGTTTACCCTGCTTCTTCAATAGCAATTACATCAGAAAAGTCATTTTTGCCTTCATTTTAAGCTCTTAAAAGATACCTATAATAGGACTGTCCTATGGGAGAATTTAATACCTACCGTTTTTAGGTGAATTTGAATAATCTCGTCGTTTATTGCTGTAATGTCATCGACTAATCTAGACTTCTGAGTATCTCGAGTTAGAGCACCTATAGCTGCTTTTGAGCAACTATGAACTAACAGGTTTTACATAATTATTATGATTCAACGCTATAAGGTTCCGACTTAACTATAATTATAAAAAGCTTGTTATGTTCTCCTACAAAGCTATTACCTACCAAATTTTTTATTCAAAATTCCAAATTCTTAAATGTTAATTTTAGCATAAAATAGAAAAACTCCAGTGGTAAGATGAGAGATAAATTTTAACCAAATTCAAAATTCTATGATTCCAGTTCACTGGAATAAAATCTTTTTTACTTATAATTGGCATTACAATTCCATTTTCAAAATTCCAGGCTCGTTCCTATCATCGACGTTCAACTCAATGGAAACCGCTGCACTCGTGTCCGTACCATTCGACCTCATTGGCACTATGTTTTCTGGCCTTTATCTAAACTTAGACAGTGTCTCACCTTATTTATCTTGGCTAAGATACGTATCAGGATTCTACTACGGCGTCGAAAGCATTTCCATACTTCAATGGGATTCTATTGAAACGATAGAATGTGTAGAAATTGTTGGAATGCCGTGTATAAAGACAGGACCTGAAGTGCTGAAAAGATTTGGGTACTTAGAGGAACATTTCTGGCGTAACTGCCTATGTTTGATGACTATGTACTGCGTAGCTCATCTGATCGCCTTCCTTATGGTAATTAAAAGGAGTAGGGGCACACCTGTATATTAGAAATAATTTAACTGTACATAGCTCTTAACAATAACAACCCGTCCTGTAACTGCTTGAAATCTTGCCCATGCCTTTAAGGAAAACAGGGTGTCATTTTTATATTTAAATAAATAAGTTGTAAGAATAAACAAATGTGCCTTTTTGCTGAAGAATTTTCAAAATTCAAAATTCTTTTTGATGTTTTGTATTGTTAAAACTCAACTCAACTGAAAATATAATGAATTGGCAATTATGATAAAGATCTTATGAATTGGCTCAATAAACTTTGTCGAGTTTCACATGTGTTTTTTTTACTTTCCTTAACTTTCCTACCTAAGTACCTAAGTAGCTTGGAATGTCACCTATTCAATACTTTGTCGGTTCCTAGCCCGCATGATAACATTTTGGGTAAAAAGATTTAATATTAGCTGTATTGTTGGCCTTATGCCGACCACCATGTCCGGTGTTGGTGAAAACCCGAATAGTAAAATCTCAAACTTTTACTTTGCTTAGTCATTAGATTTTTAGTCATCATCATCGTCTTCCTGCCCTGGTTCCAAATTACTTGTGGTCGTCGCAATAACTCTTCTATTAGTAGAGGAAAATGGAAGAATGAAAATGACGAATGAATGAATGAATGTTGACTAATCGCCAACTCATCATTTCATCCATACTTTCATCCATCCATTCCATCTTTTCTTTGGCCTCCCTCTCCGTCTCCATCCACGAACATAGAGATCGTTCGACAATCGATCTCCTCACACAGAAAACATGTATACAGTATATAACAAAAACCCTGTTGTTCCTGTGAGCTACGTTATCAGAATCCATATTCATACGTAAGGATACAACTCATTTGGAAAAACTCTTCAATAAAAATAATAACATTAATTAATATTAAATCATTATTAAAATTGATTATATCACTTTCAATTTACAAAATTAAATAATAAATCATTATTAATTGTAAATTGATGATTGGTGATGTTTGAGTGATAAGGCCAATTAATAATGATTTAATATTTAATTTTAATATTTTTACCGAAGAGTATTTCCAAATGAGTTGTCTCCTTACGTATAAATATCGAATCTGATAACGTAGCTGACAGGAACATCAGGGTTTTTGTTACATTCTGTATAGTATTTTTTACTACGTCTGTGCTCTGTGTCTCCTCATTAGATTTTTAGTATGGATATGAAATAACTGATCTATTTTTAGCTTTATTCAGCTTTGCACATTGAGCTATTATTACTACATATATTAATAGATGAATGGCTTTGTAATATTTTTTGTCATCAATAATTTTGACATAATTACGTTTCGGTACCTATTGACGATATAAGTAATTTATTATGAACATACAAAACCCAGCTTATTTTTGTTCATATAGGTGCAAAAACTCTACTGTTTTGTTAAAAGCAATTACTTCAATGTGATAAGTAAAGAGTTCTATAGATTTTTATAATAGTAGTCCAATTTGATTGGCAACTTGACTGCAAGACTAGCAAAAATCATTAATTTCAGTGATTTAAAATTGTGGTGGTAAGAAAAATGCAATTCACTGTTCAAATTATGTTCTATTATTAATAATTAATTGAAGTGTAATCGACAAAATTCACGTAAAAACTAAATCCATTAAAAAGAAATGGAAACTGCAACCATGGAATTATTAAGTAGGATCGATATAAGTCGTTGTACGTACACTCTGTTTTTTCTTACTCGTCTTAATTAGTAAACAATCTTGGCATATCTTTTTAATGTTGACTACTGATAAAAAATAATTACTAGTTTTTAACATATAATTGGGTTTAAAGAAAAATTATTAATGTAATGTTTTTAATAATTATTAATGACGAATTACATTAGAGACAGCAGAACGCAGCGTAGGGCGCCCCCCCGCCAGGTGGACCGACGACCTGAAGATGTGGAAGGCAGAGGACCGAGTGTTGTGGCGCAACTTGGGAGAGGCCTATGTCCAGCAGTGGACGTCTTTCAGCTGAAATGATGATGATGAGGATGATGAAACTAAATCCATTACGAAAATGGAATAAGTTTGGTTCATCTTTGACATTCCAGGTTCATTACTATCAGCGACGTTCGACAAAATGGAGACTGCAGCTCTAATCTCAGTTCCACACGACCTTATAGGCTTAATGTTCTCCGGAATCTACCTGAACCTCGCCACTGCACCAGCATATTTCTCCTGGCTTCGATACATTTCAGGTTTTTACTACGGAACCGAGTGTATTTCCGTATTGCAATGGAATTTTGTTGATACGATCAATTGTGTGAATGAAGAAGGTATACCCTGTATTAGAACCGGCGCTGGAGTGCTGACGAGGTTTGGGTATGATGAGAGGAACTTCTGGAGGAACTGCGCGTGTTTGCTGGCGCTGTATTGTGTCGGCAATGTCGTCGCGTATGCTATGGTTGTTAAGAGGAGTAGAGGGACGCCAGTTTATTGATTCATGTGTAAGCGTTAAATGTATAGGTTTTTTGTATTATTATTAAAATGTCCTATATTATAGATAATTAGTCTGTGTAAATAAATGGAATATGGACCATATCAGTGTTTTCTTAATGTGTATTTTAATTTCATTTAGCGTGGAAAATTTGAGGTTTGTTGGTTGCATAATAGCTATCTAAAAATCTTCAGAATCTTCGTCATCATCTTTAAATCAGTCACTGCTGGATGTAAAAAACTACAAAAACATTACCCTCCTTTTGGACTCCGCCGCAGTCGGGTAAAGAGGACAACTTTTTTCTAAATCAATATACAATAATGATAAAAATTGTGTGACTGCGACTTGGTTCGAATCCAGAGGGTCTACTTGCGTTTCATCAACTCAGCCTATCGCAGTCCACTGCTGGTCCTCTGCCTTCCGCATTCAGTCCCCCCCAGCTACTTTCATCAGGTTGTCGGTCCACCTGGTTGGGGGGCGCCCTATACTACGTTTGCCGATTCGCGGTCTCCACTCAAGGACTCGTCTGCTCCAGCGGCCAACGGTCCTTCGTCAGACATGGCCAGCTCACTGCCACTTCAGCTTACTGATCCTATAAGCTATGTCGGTCACTCCGTTTCTTCTCCGGATTTTTTTTTACGGATTTTATCCTTCAAAGAAACTCCAAGCATAGTTCGCTCCATAGCTCGCTGAGCGACTTTGAATTTGTGGACTAGCCCAATAGTACTTGCGTTTCATCAACTCATCAACTCAGCCTATCGCAGTCCACTGCTGGACATAGGCCTCTACTTGCGTTTGATGATATTCAATTAATCATACCATCACTTAATGTCAAAATTAATATTATATCTATCCACGATTTACCCTACTAGAGATAGAAATTTGACATAAGCTCCATATATTTTATGTCAAATTTCTTTTAAGGAAAATCGTGGATTGATAGGTTATTAATTTGGCCGATAATCGCACAATTTGCCGGTCAACCATCGATCCCTTATCGCATGCGATGATCGTGTTTTGTCGTTTGTTTCTTTGATTTCCTGTCAGTTTCATACGACTATGAAACTTCTTTATTGTGACTTTTTTATATGCCTATCTTTATTGTGTAGGTATCAGTCGAAACCAAAGTTTGAACTTCGTTTATCGGTCGTGAAACACGAGTAGACCAAGGGGTCTTGCAAGGGATGAGCAGAAAAATTCGCTCGTTTTTTTCGCGAATTTTTCTGTCCACAATGTAGGTAGGTACCTAATATTATCTTTAGATTTCGCATCGCTTGCGATAATGCATTAAATAATAGAATAATCAACAAACAATTTCTATATCAATCCACCAGTGTGAGAAGGACGTGCAGACAGGAAGTTGTGACGGCTTTGAGACTCCGGTCAGGCCATGTCCCGCTAAACAGTTTTGGATTTATGATGGGCAAAGTTGAATCTCCTAACTGTGCTGTGTGCGGAATCGTTGAAGACACCCATCACATTTTGGCTGAGTGCAGGCGCGTTGAAGCTCAAAGACGTCACTCTTTCAGTGACACAAATACTAGTGTAGGATTCTATAATAGCATTCTGGCTTCACCATTGTCGGATGACGCTAGAATGCTGTACAAAATGATCTCCATATGTCTAAGGTTGCGGGTAGATTAGTTTAACTAATTTTATATTTTTTTAGTATTTATTTTTTTGTATACAATCATGGGGGTGGCATTTTCATGTTTGAAAAAACCCCCTTTATAATAAATAAAGATTTAAAAAAAAAAAAAACAATCCACAAAAGGGTAATGTTTGATAGTTACAAACACTAACATTCCGTTAGCAACAAATAATTCAGAATGAAGAGTTCAATCACCATTAACTCGGAACGAGTTCCGTAAAGTTTCAACACAAAAACTTTTTTTGTTAGACCGAAGTAACACAGTCATTTTATAAGTGGCCATAACACGAAGGTCCGTTAAAGCACCATTCCTGACCATAGATAATAGATACTCTATAGCCATATTACATCTTTTGAATATCGAATTCATCGACAATGCTATAATTGGTTGACAAATTACATAGATATACGTGGGACACTCAGAAAGTTTTGCGAAACTAAAAAAAATTGTTCTATACGTACATATATTTTTATCAAATCTTTTCAAAGTACTTACCACCAGCCTCTATACAAAGATTCATGCGCCTAAACCAGTTTTCAAAACACTTTTTCCAGTCCGCCGCAGACACCTCGTTTACAGCCTGCTCGAACGCAGCCAGCGCATCTACCGGCGACGAAAATTGTATCCCTTTGAGCTGATTTTTTATTTTTGGGAATAAAAAGAAGTCACACGGTGCTAGATCAGGGCTGTAAGGAGGGTGACCCAGGAGTTTGACTGGCGTGCTGTCCAGGAAGTCCCTCGTTTTGAGTGCGGTGTGCGCAGGTGCATTGTCGTGGTGGAGCAGTAGCCCGCGGAGCCCTGTGTTTGGTCGCTTGTTGCTTATAACAGAGAAAACTTCTGGCAAACATTTGGTAGTATACCATTCGGCATTAATGCTTCTTTGATCCCGTAAGGGAATTGATACCAAGTGGCCAGTCAAATTAAAAAAGCTAGCGATCAAAATCTTACCCCCGCTTCTAGATCGCTTCACTTTGGTAGGCGTTGGCTCATTTTGAAACACCCAAACAGTCGACTGGCGCTTGGTTTCTGGGTCGTATTGATAAATCCAGGACTCATCACCTGTAACGATGTCGTAAACACGCCGAGACGAGCCTGCTTCAAATTTGTTAAGCATATCACGGCACCATTCCACCCGGGCCTGCTTCTGAGCATCGGTGAGGTTGTGCGGCACCCAGCGTGATACTATCCTCCTCACGCGAAGATGGCTGTGTAGAATCTCGTGAACGCTTCCCGATCCAATCTTCAATATGTGTTGAATCTCCTGATATGTAATTCGCCTATTGTATTGGATTAAATTTTTCACTGCTAGCACGTTTTCTTCGGTAACAGCCGTCAAAGGGCGACCGCTTCTTTCGTCATCCCCCAAAGTTGGTCGACCGCGCTTGAATTCGTTATACCAACGATACACGGTTGCCTTGGAAGGGCCTTCATCCATGAATGCCATTTGAAGTCTATCGTACGATTCATCCGGTTTCAGGCGACACTTGAAATCGTATAAAATCATAGCTCTAAAATGTTCCCGGCGCAGATCCATATTTCAGTGAGACACAATACTTTGAATTAACTCGCAAAAAATGTGGAGGGAAATTTTGAAATTGGAACTTACTTATTTTTACTTATAAATAATCATATTTTCGAAAAACATTATAACTGGCCAGTCTCCCATATATAAAAACTTTTTTTCGCAATACTTTCTGAGGGGCCTGGTATGATAGCCGGATAGAATAACAACATTAATCATTATGTGCCACCCAGGCGTTGAAATGATCGGTTATGCTAGAGCCGTGTGTAATAGGCCATTTAATTCAATTAAAGCTCATAAAAGTATTATTAGAAAGCGTATGGTGGGCCCACGCAGACTACAGAGTTATACGAAAAGAGTTGAAGTACAGAATAGAATAAACTATATTTCTAACAATAATTTTAAGAATCAGTTACCCACACGTTAAGTGTCAGTAATGTTATGAATGCCTTGTGTGCAAAAGCTTTAATCGGCTTGTAATTATTAAATTACGAAACTGGAGTCGAATTGCAAATAGGGTTGCCAGATGTAAAAATGGAAAAGGAGAACAGTTTACAAAAAAGGAATATTTTAGAACAAAGAGGATAACATGCGTTAATAAAACTTTCATTGTTTTACATTCACATTTTTGAGAAAAAATATTCCAACGCACCATTTGGTGCGTGAGTAGTGCGCGAGAATTTCAAAGGACGTAAAAGTGAGATCAACGTGGTGAACAGGAGCTATTTGATATAGCTCTATAGCTATAGTCATTATACTACTACTTAAATCTACACAAGATACAAAGCTTTCTAAATTCAAATACATTTTCTTGTTTATAATAGAGTACAAGCGTGGGAGGCTTTCGGGCCAACTCTATAAAGATAAAGCAGTAAAAAATAAAACCTACATAGTTAAGTTGTACCGGCCAGTGAATCACGTTCAAACTGAAATAAAAACTGGATGTGGCTATTTTTAGATGATTGACCTGCTCAAATAATGATACTTCCTAATTGAGCCACGTACTTGTATATGTTTTGTTTGTATCATAATTGTGTTTAATTTTACTAAGTAATAAAAAAAAATTAGTTTATTAAGACCAGCATCATTATGGAATATTGTGGAAAAGCTCAATGTTTTTGTAGAAAACTAACTGTGTAGAAAATATTTTACGAAACTTAATTATGAATATGCAACTACTTCCTGATCCCAGATTGATTTTGTTTAGTCAATCAAAAATACTAGGTTCGGTTTTCAAGGCAAGTTTTAATGCTAATTCGAATTACAGTGCTTATATCGCTGCTAACTAGTTTTGTTAACATAATATTTTTCGTGATAGGTACTTTACGACACACATTTTTGGAACTCGTTTAATAATTTTTGAGCGACTTTTGTCACTTCTAGTGTTTTCATCGACACAAAACACAGATTATACAAAAAAAAAAATGCCTGCATCAAGTCTTCACTTTTCTACTGCAAGAATAAATCAAAACGTTGTTATTTAACTTTTAATCCTAAACAGAACCTTATTCTAATAAGCATAGCCTTTCTTTTCCTCTCTCTTCAATCCAATGTACCCCAGAACACACCAGAATAATGTAATTAGCAAGAAACCTAATGAGTCTTGAAGAATGAAGTCGTTCACGTAACCATTTTCTAACAGCACTGCTGCACCATCTTTGACGCAGGTTGAAGTTTCATTTGATGGACAATCTGAAAAAAAAGGTGTCTGACTACTCAATCAAGATTCTATCACCTGCCATCAGTTTTCTGGAGAGAGGCGTATTGGTATTGCCCTTAAAAGCATGGAAATGTGGGAAGTCAGTTTGTTTAATGATCGCTCCTATGTCTGATTTATCTGGTACAAGATAATTGAAACTATCAGATATTGATTAAATAGAAAAAAAATTATGTTACCGCTTTTTGGCTATGAAAGCAGTACCTAAGTAACTAGGTATAGTTTTCATCAGAGCTGCTAATGCAACATAAAAACTGCATAATTTAAAGGAAGATAGAAGGGATATTCTCACACTAGGTACCACACTTGATTTACGAGTTAGTGGTCAATTTACCCTTCATTAATTGTTTGAACTCTTAGGAAAAGCCACAATTATCACCCATACATCACTACTGTACAATAAACAACTTTGTATGGGAATCTGTTATATTTAAACTTCACACAATCAACAATTATCAGAATTTTAGTTCGTTATAAATTGGAAAATTATAATTATGTTTTAATACTTATAAGTTTTTAATTATTATAATAGGTGTATGGTAGGTATAAAATAATTTACAGCTAACCTTGTGGGCGGCATAGAAACAAAGTGATAAAATTATGGCCCAACAGTGGAATGATGAAATAACGGCCCTTAAGATGTTCGTATAAAACGCTTTTGATGTTATAAAACGGTTCCATAATATATTATTACTATCGCAAGTATCTTACATCATTAATCTTGTGAAGTTACTGAGAAACACTATAATGTGCTGATAGTAATAAAGATGGTTCAAAGTGTACCTATGGTTTGTTTTGTAGTGACCGCGGAACAAAGAAGAAAGGCATTTAAATATATGGAGGACATGAACAGGAAAAGTTTGTGTCGCACTTATGTATTTTTCTCTTATTAGTTCACCATTAAAATTATATTTTTGCAATTTTGTATTCAATACTAATTGACCAGCCTAATACTGTACCAATAATTGGTAAGGAACCAGAGACATTAAAATATTTGAAGGAAGTCTTGAAATTCAAAGTCGCTTAGCGAGCTATGGAGCGAGCTATGCTTGCAGGATAAAATCCGTGAAGTGACTGACATAGCTTGTAGGAAAAGTAAGCTGAAGTGGCAGTGGGCTGGCCATGTTTGTCGAAGCACCGATGGCTACTGGAGCAGACGAGTCTTTGAGTGGTGACCGCGAATCAGCAAACGCAGTGTAGGACTCCCCGCAGCCATGTGGAACGACGATCTGATGAAAGTTGCTGGGGGGGGACTGGATGCGGAAGGCAGAGGACCGAGTGTTGTGGCGCAATTTTGGAGAGGCCTATGTCTAGCAGTGGACTGCGATAGGCTGAGTTGATTGAACTCTTGAAACACAGGTATAACGTCTTCCTTGTCCATCCAAAGGTTGTCTGGAAGATATCGCTATTAACGATAAGACCGCCAATGTACCCTTATTTTACATGTTAGTCCTAAGTTTAATCATGTTATTGGTGTACAATAAAGAATATTCTATCTATCTATCTATAACCTAATTTAGGTGTTAGGGACTTATTTAAATGGTTATGTGGAAATCAATAAAGTATCTATGTTATGTTTTTAAATCTAATGTGGACTACTAAATGTAGGGCCTTGTTTCCGGTTCTTCTCCGGATAATCTCGTTACGGATTTTTTCCTTCAAAGTAACTCCAAGCATAGTTCGCTCTATAACTCGCTGAGTGCCATTGACTTTGTTGGCTAGCCCAACTGTCAGTGTCCACGTCCCGGCACTGTAAGTCATGACAGGCAGGACACACTGGTTGAAGACCTTCGTCTTCACACTGCGGTAGGTATTAACAATTAAGTTTGCAAAATGCTGCCTAACCCAACTGGATTCTTCTGTCGGCTTCTTTCTCGAAGTCGTATCTACCAATCTGAATAATCTGCTCTATAGGTAGACCTATTCCTGTACAACTTCGAGCACCTTCCCTTCGACGAATACTGTCCTCGGCACGACTTGCATATTGAACATAACTTTAGTCTTGTCCAGATTCATGCCGAGACCGACACGCCGAGAGGCTCCGTTTAGGTTGAGCAGCATTTGTACAGCCTAAACGGAGCCTCTCGGCGCTTAGTTGTTCCAGTAACACAATTCTAATTAGTACTTAGGAAAAGAACCTGCTTATTACACTGACCTAACTCTTATCACACTTTCCTTATTTCCTGATTTTCCTTTCTAAATCCTAATAAGGATGTCTGATTTAAATGTAGTGTAATATGCACCAATACCTATAAATTTACGATCATCTCTAGGAGTTCTAAAACTCCTTACTTACCTATGTACTCAATCTGTCTCCAATAAATATTGCTGATCGCGTCCATGGCGTAGTAGAAATGCGATATGTATTTGACTGGGTACATCCAAGCAGGCATGGAGGATATGCGCAGGAATGCTCCAGACATCAGGAACAGTGGAAGGTCTACGCAGGGCATCACATCACCCATTATACCGGTGGAGGTGAAGAGGGCTGCCATACCGAGACCTGTAGGAGTTATTTTTTCTGTTCATATTTGTAATTGAAATCAGTGCACGTAAGTCTATCTATTTTTAACCGAGTCCAAAAAAGAAGGAGGTCATGTATTCGACTTTTTTTTAAATATGCAATTAATGATTAGGGGGATGGCATCGTACCTATATCTATGAAATAGTACCGTGACTGACTGACAGACCAGACAAGGCACGGCATACACCAACACCAGTGACCTTAGAGATTTAAAATGTAGAGGAAATATTCTTTGGGTACCCTAGGGTACTCTAGAGTTGTGCGCGCAGGACCGGTCGTTGTGGCGATGCTTGAGGTAGGCCTATGTCCAGCAGTAGACATCTTGGCTGAAATGATGATGATGATGAGCATAGAGTTGCACTAGGGAGGGATTATTTAAAATTCCTTCTCTAAAGGGCTGAAAAGGGGTAGTAAAATTTGCGAAGCCACGGGCGTCATCGTATTCCTACTTAAAATGAAGATTTTCGATTTACTTAAGATGCAGATTTATAATACTACCGCTTACTAATCTCACATTAGTCGCCTCATGTCAATCGCAAAAAATCTTTATCACTAATTGTTAAACAAAAAAAAAAATGAGCAGCATCACTACGATTTTTTTTACTGTTCTTGTGGCAAAATAAAAAGAACTGGACATAGGCATATATATGGACACATTAGGTGACCATTTATAAAAAATATTTTGCTTCAGGTGGCCGTCAGGTGTCTCGTCACGTCACGTTAAATTAAAGCAGTCGTACATCTTATAGTGAATCAGACAGGTTTGGTGGGTTTAGAATTAGAACGTGTGGGTTAAAAAACTATACATGTAGTTACGGTCCACCGAATATCAATGGTAAGTAAATCACTATAGCGGAACTAGCTTAATATTTTAATTTCTGCAAGACATACTACATAGACCTACATACATACTTGGTTTGTCACTATCGATATGATCTATTATATTCCTAAAGTTTATTCCACGGAACCCCAAGGTTCCATTCAAGGAAAGCCAGGGTTCCAAAATCATTTTTTTTTAAGTGTTATGCAACACATAACACATAACATAACATCACGCCTGTATTTCCCTGAAGGGGTAGGCAGAGGTGTATAGTACACCCACATTTCGCCAGTTATGTTGTAAGTAACATATAATTAGGCCACGTTATAATTTAGGTACATATATAATTCTGATAAGTCTAATGATAATCACTTTATCATTAGACTTATCAGAATTATATATGTACCTAAATTATAACGTGGCTTACTGTACGTGTTGGGCAACTGTAAGTACAGTAGGCAGCTGTTAAATAAATAAATAAAACATTTAAATGTCAACAAATTAACTTCGCTTAGTTATTGTTGGGGTTCCAAATTTTTTATTTTTTTGTATTTTTAGAAGTTCCGAAACCAGAAAAGTTTGGGAACTGCTGCTAGACTATACCATTGCTTATTCTTAAAGAAGAAGATCTTAAGAAGATCATCTTGAAAGATTTTTGTAGATTTTTTAAAATATAAAACTAGTACCTCGTACTGACTAGTTGACTTCGATATTACACTGCAACAATGTTCATTTGTGAGAGTCAATATTAAGGGAACCGGCTGCTGAATCGCGTAACTCACTCGCGATCGCAATCATCTGGAATTGCGTAACTCACTCGCGATCGCAATCATCTGGAATTGCGTAACTCACTCGCGATCGCAATCATCTGGAATTGCGTAACTCACTCGCGATCGCAATCAACTGGAATTGCGTAACTCACTCGCGATCGCAATCATCTGGAATTGCGTAACTCAATCGCGATCGCAATCATCTGGAATTGCGTAACTCACTCGCGATCGCAATCACCTGGATTTGAATGTTCCTTGCTCCGTGTGTTTTGACAGTCCGTGTCATCGGCAACTACGTACCACGCAATGAATATTGCTTAATTTCAAAATGAAAGCTAATGTCAAAGTGAATGCATTACACAATTGCCCCACCGGTCATGAGTTGGGTTAATAGTTATTGCAGAGCTATGGGCTAGTAACATATCATTTACATGTACTACTAAACTAATGAATAATGAACTAATGACGTTAGAATCCAATAATTAGATAAAGATTTAAATTTTGGAATCAGTAAGTTGGACTTACCATAGGCAACAGCAGGCACAGCACTGAGAATCAAGATGAAGACGAACTCCGTAGCTGTCAGGATGTGGTTCGGAAGATCCACTGCCAAGGTGGAAACGGTCACCAGCATGATCGGCAATACTATGCAACGAGGTATCTAGGAGTACAAAAAAAAGCTAGTAAGTAAACGAGTGCTGATTGTGCTGAATGATGGTGAGTATGCTTAAAAAAATATAAGTACAAAGTGTATCAACAACATAACATAACATAACATCACGCCTGTATTTCCCCGAAGGGGTAGGCAGAGGTGTAATAGTACACCCACATTTCGCCAGTTATGTTATAGTCCCATGTAATAGGGGGCGAGCCTATTGCCATTGACCGGGCACAAATCCAGACTCCGGGCTGCTACTGAGAATTTTCTAATGAAAAAACCCAATCACACTTCGCCCGACCCGGGAATCGAACCCAGGACCCCACGCTCAGCAGTCGCGCTTGCAACCACTAGACCAACGAGGCAGTCAAAGTCAAAGTGTATCAGATAAATAAATAAATATTTAGGACATTTTACATAGCACCATCTAGTCCCAAACTAAGCAGAGCTTGTTATGGGTACTAGACAATAGATATACCTAATACTTATACAACATGTTATTGAAATAACTGAAAACCTCTTAAGGGATCGTTGTACTAATCAGTATGAACAACTTTTACAATGGGACCAACCCTGAAATCGCGAAAAAAATCAGTTGATCCCTACATTTTTTTCGATTTCAGGATTGGTCCCATAGTAAAAGTTAATAATAATAATAGTTGTCATACTGATAAGTGGCTGGGGGGGACTGGATGCGGAAGGCAGAGGACCGAGCGTTGTGGCGCAACTTGGGAGAGGCCTATGTCCAGCAGTGGACTGCGATAGGCTGAGTTGATTGATACTGATAAGTAAAACGACCCCTTAAGAGGTTTTCAATTATTTCAATAAAACGTGTACTTTTTTTCGTAAAAACATACTTTTAATACATAAGAAACAAACACCAACACATACACTTATGTTCATCGAACCTATCCTAATCGAACCTACGACCTCGTAATCAGCAGTCAAACACTCGAACCACTAGACCACAGATGCGTGGTCATATTTGGAGAGCTCCTTCAGAGAATGCTAACGAACAACTTTTACTACGGGTCATCCCTGAAATCGGGAAAAATAAATCAGCCCTTACATACGTTTCAACCGAGAGTCGCTTACTATGAAACAGCAGATATTTTTTTCACGATTACAGGGTGGTCGTTATAAGTTATTCTATGCCATGCTAAGGAGTGTAAAGTGGGGCGAAATGTACACTGACAATGGGAACATTTAATAATTTTATTAGAAAAAAAAATACTGAAACTTACTGATAGATCATGGTATAATAAGATGTTTCACCAGGTATTCTGTTCCCGCGATGGCTCCAAGCTACGTCACAATCAGTGTTGCCATTGATTGATATCTTCAATATATTTAAGGAGATTTTTGTTCATAATAAATATAAAATAAACTCCTAACTAGCCTAACTATTTGCTATCTCGTGTCATCTAATTAGTTATTAAAGGAAACTGTATAAAATTACTAGTTCAAAAGTATTTCTTTATACAAGTTGTTCATCTGTAACCGTGCCATATTTCTAGAGCAAATGATAAATAATGTGCTTAGTCATCTAAAAATACTTGAAAAATTCTACGATTATTTAATACCCATCACTTAGAAACATTGCGAGGGTTTGAGAATAAATCCCGAATGACTGAAAATAAGTCATCGGTGGCATCACAGAAATAGGAGAGTAGTCCTATTTCTGTGGGTGGCATTGTCAAAAGGTGGAAATACTTGAAATTTTTTTTGGTGGTTTAGCACGCATCGTTTTTGTGTCGCACTCGACACACGGAGGGACTTTTTTTGTTTACAAAAAGGTATAATACAAAGTTTTTTTTTTTGGTTTTTTTTTTTATTGATTCGTGTTCAGTATCAGTGGTATAGTTATAGTCACCTCCTTAAATATGGCACGAATGCAGATCAACATGTTGTAGAAGCAAGAAAATGAAAAAATGCATTTTGCTCTGTTAATTTATTTGTGATTTAAACAAAGTGGCAGCACATCAAACTGACAAGTGTCACGCTAACAGCCCGCTATTGGCTCCACAGCCGATGACGTAGTTCGGAGGCAATCACGTGACCTAGCTTTCACGGAAAGAGAGTACCTGGTGAAACATCTTATTATACCATGTGGTATATAATCTTAATCAGTTTTTAAGCTTTAAGCTAAGCAAGTTACTACTCCACCAAGCCAACTAGACACCTGACTGAAATGCGGTTCGCCCTTCCGCTTACAGTACGTACGTCTCAGTGCCATACATTTAGCCCTCCCTAGCATACTACTATACCATACTATATTTGTGGATGATGTCACGTTTGACAGGTGTCTATTTAGCTTGGTGGAGTAGTACTTGGCTACATTCAAAGTAAAATTACGACGACAAAAAACTTACAAAACTCAAAAACCGTGACACGAAGTACGCTGAGCATTTATAAACGCCAGCTTCTCTTTTAAATAGGGATATTTCATACTCAAACGCATAGAGGGCGCTGTACGAGACCCCGAAGGCCACCTCACTGGTGATGAGCCACAGAAAGCCGCGGATGTCCTGCACGCCGCGCTGGGTTGTTCCGGAGGCACCTACATATGCTACTGTCAGGACTAGACCTGTTACTATCTGTAGGATGAGAAAATATTTTGTTGGTAGCATACATAAATGATACTTTTTTTTATCATATAGGATGGCGAAACGAGCTAAAGGCCCACTTGGTTTTAAGCGGTTACTTTTGCTCATAACAACTTCAATACCACCTAGGCTGTTGCCTAAATGGTACCGCAAGTCGGTTCGCCAAACTGAAATGAATCACTATTTGGCGGAGAAGTAGGTACGGTGGTAGTACTTCCCCGGACGAGCTCTTTCACAATGGAGCTCTACTACTACTAAAAGTACAAAAAAATATACTACTACATAAAAATAAATTAAAAGTAAATAAACTACTAGTAAATCAATGTCTCATGATCGTGAGCGCCCAGGGTAAGATTTGAGATTTAAGAGAGATTTAAGTGAAGTCAGATTACTGATTCTACAACCTATGTCTGTCACTCTTGTTCTTCTCCCAATAATCTCGTTACGAATTTTATCCTAAAGATATAAATTCATCATCATTCATCATTTCAGCTGAAAGACGTCCACTGATGGACATAGGCCTCCCCCATTAAGGGGGGATATGCCATAATCGCCACGCTTGGCAGGCGGGTTGGCGATCGCAGTTGTTTGTTTAAGTACTCAGAGGACGCTGCTGCCCATCCTCTGGTGAATACCTTAGTCGCCTTTTACGACACCCATGAGAAGATATAGGGTGGTGCAATTCTTTACGTCCGGCATTACGCCGAAAGATATAAATAGTGGAAAAAAAATATCGCTCTCGATTTAAGATTTCACGATTTTTTTTTCGGATTTTATCCTTCAAAGAAACTCCAAGCATAGCTCGCTCCATAGCTCGCTGAGCGACTTTGAATTTGTGGACTTTTTTTTTTCAAGTTTTTTCCCGTGTGGAAATCCTCATGGACGCACTCCGCCCGGGTTAGGCGGAGCCAGTGTCGGACTCTTACCGACTAAAACCACCACGGTGTTCCTTCAACTACCTTAGCCGGGGGCGTGGGAACCCGTGAGTATTCACACAACCACCCCCGACAGGTCCCGGCCCGCCACAAGTAGGTGAGCCCCTTCTCCCCGTGCGGCCTAACGACGGCCGCACCCTCCTCTGTGGCGCACACGGAACACTGCACGCCACCTCACCTCACGGGCCTTTACCAGCTACGCCAGCTGCGCCAACTACACCAGCTGCTGGTCGGGCAGCAGACTACCCCGAGTCTGCTCCTCGCAGACCCATCCTACTGTAATTTTTTATAGAGGTGTTCTTCCTCGCGGTCCGGGCGGTAAAGCCAAGACCCTCGGTCCCAAGAGGCGCGAGAATACTACTCAGCAGGCACTCCTGGGATTACGAGACCGACGGGGCATGGAAGGACAGTCCCCTCCCTGCCTGCCCAGTGGCAGAGTGAGTGCACACCGGGCCCGCCCCTGCTCCTCCACAATGCCCTCTGCTTTCTCAGAGGGACACGCGGAGCAACTTCCCATTGGCCCAAATCGGGCCCCTCCCATGCCAGAATATTCGCCACAGGCAATAATGTACCCCGGTCCAAAGGAGACTTATTGCCCGTGCCCAGGGTGCACCGGCCCAACAACTGCCGTTCCCTCTAGACGTGTCCAGAAGGACAAGCAGCCATCAGACACACGTGGAGGTTTTCTGGCCAGCACCCCACGGATTTTATCCTAAAGATATAAATTCATCATCATTCATCTATTTCTGTGGAAAAAACAGACACTACGTACTTACGCGTCCTCAGTGTGGAGGTTAATTAAATTAACGTAGGTGGTACCTACTCTCAGAAATTAAAGTACCATTGTACTTACCACAGATATAAGCAATTGTATCAAATGGGTCTTGATGTCCCTCTTCAATGTCAAGGATAGCCTCCATAACAATAGGTATACTTGTTTGAACCAGTTTCTTTGTATACTGTAAGAAACAAATGATACATAATTAGGTATACTTAAGTACTACTTAACTAAGAATTTAACTCAGAAACTGGCCCTGTGTGTCCCAGTTTGAACAAAGCTAAGAAATTATGGCTTGTGTATTCCTTGTTTTTGTATTTTTTATTTATTCAAATCGGTATCATAATAACGATATAAAAAAATACATTATTGTTTGTATTTCAATACAGTATTGTCATCTCAAAAGTTAATTGATGCACATTTTTAAACATCTTTTAATTCATTAATGATTTTATTCATTTTAGAGATACTTTTGTGTTCAAGTGTTTGTTATATGTTTTCTTTTGTTAAATGTTTTGTATGCACATAAATAAATAAATTAAACTAAATAACTTTAAATATCAAACGGATATTTTACGATTATTTTAAGCCGTTTTTAATTAATAGAATGTGAATTAGCTTATCCTGCATGTCAATTTTAATGCAAATATTTCGATTCATGAAAAATTTATGCTCTATTATTTACATAGGTACACAAGGCAAATAAGTAAAGTAGATAGGCAATATAACCTTTAAACTTTAAAATAGATTTTTTTATTATTTTATTAATTTACAATGAATAATGTCCTCCCGGCCGAATTTCGGTCACGGCGGCCAATCTCAATGGAGACTAGCCATCTGCGCGGGACATATTATAGTGCACAAGTGTGTGCGCAAACACAGGTGCACTCTCTATTCCCTCACTCTCATAACCCGATGGTACGGCAATTCGACACGACCGTAGAGAGATCAAGCGCAGGACCGACGGCTTTACATGCTCTCCGAGGCACGAAGAGGTCTCGATGTGTAACGAAACGGTCACCCATCCACAGACTGACCGCGGCTAGTGCAGCTTAACCTTGCAGATCGTACAATCCACACGCTTGCTACTTAGCCACGAGCCCCTTATTAATTAAATATTAATTTACATGCATAGTAAATAATCTACACGCCTATAAAATGATGGTGCAGAATTTGTATGAGGTTTTGACATCTGTGTAGGTCTTACACTGTAGGAAATTGGACAAATACCAAAAATACTACTCTTGAGTATTTATTACCATAATGCCCAAAATCCATCACTAGATGTTTCATGTGACGTTGCATGCATACTTATCTATTCTGCCAACTGTACATGCATATTGCATATTTTATCACACAAATAAATCCATCTACTCCACATTCTTCAAACCTATTTTTCGCAGTCTACCTTGAAAACAAGTCCGAAAAAGCTGCACATAATTATCTAAAGAAATCCCAACGTGACACGTTTAGTAGCAAGTAGAACGCCACCACGGTTGTCAAAAATAGATAAATTAAATAGCATTAAAATATATCTATTGAGTACCTATTTGACTTTTTATTTTACACAAAACCAAGTAATACACAAGCCGTAATTTCCTCGCTTTTTTCAAATTTCGGAGACATATACAGGGCCAGTTTCTGAGTTTTGACTTATATGTTATGTAGTACTTAAGTATAATTTGAGTATGGTTTTTACGTAAAAAACCTTGCTCAAATTATACTTAACTAAGAATTCTTAACAAAATACTGGCCCTGTATTTCTTGGGAATCTAAACAAAGCGAGGAAATTACGGTGTGTGTATTGCTTGTTATTGTGCTCACAGCCTCTTTCTTCAAGACCTTTTCAAAATATGGTCACGATACATCGCGGTGGTACATTTTGTCGACAAAATCCCTTGAACGAATCCTGCTACATTACACGTAGCTACCGCTGCCATCGACCATTGAGTGCAAGCGATTCTAGGCTTAGTGGTGGTTCACCGGAAAGATTTATTAATCAATTGTACGTTGGGATAGGTTCCCAATTTAACCAGATGAGCCTAGATCAAAAATAGCCTTAAAAAAAGTGCTAATGTGTGCTAGTGCATTGCAGCTTTTCATTTGTGAAATAATCTATACATATTCATTCATTAATGCAGAGCCGAAACTGTTAGAAACAAGAAATATGTTTTTTTTTGTAACGTCAACCACTAAGAACGGATTTTTGGTAATTTTGACCCTAAGGGGGTGAAATAGGTTTTAACATTAAATAGGATGTTACAGTTTATATGAAAAATCTTTTTTCCTGGACTGATTCACTCAAAACTTGGGAAAAATAATCTTTAAGTAAATAACACTCTTTTCTTTTTCCAAAATTACCCCTAAGAGAGGGTGCAATAGGGTTATAAATTTTGTATGGGAGAATATTATTGCGTGGCTGGATTGAGTTGAAACTCGGTATAAATAATTTTTAAAGAAATTAATGAAATACATATTTTTGAATTTTTGCGAAAATTTTACCCTACGGGGTGTTAAAATTTGTATTAAAAATCTTCCTCGGGTCACACTTGAAATTGAACTACTCTTAAAACTAAATAATAATAAAGAAATACGTATTTTTCTTTTCCCAAAAATATCAGGGTATATTAAACTTTTTAAGCGGGCAAAGCCGCCAAAACACTGCTAGTTTCCACAATATAAGCCTTGTAGTTTTATAGTGTTTCTTTTATCATTTTCTTTAACTGTTATAAAAAATCTCTATAAAATAAAATATACTCACATTCTATTATGGTTTAGTATCGGATCGGGTCGTATCGGACTAGTTCCGTCACAGTACTCCAACCGGTTTTGGGAAATTTCCACCAGTTTCTGAACATTGCCGTTGGAGTTAAAGACGGCCCGTATGTAGAATTCGGCTGGATTATAATTTATTGGGCACCGCAGGCCTATGCTGAGGAAACGAAAAGGTTATTAGTAGCATAATGATGTTAAACTAGTTAGTTACAAGTAGCTTGATTGTTTTAAAATCATTAAAATATTTGAGTAGCGGCGCGGTTACCAACAAAAAACTTGTTTGGGAAACGGCCTCGCTGATGCTGAGAATCGTATATAAATTCGATATTAGTTTCTGATGTTTAGTTAGAAATGACAGACAGACGAGTTAAGGATATTGGTTTAGAATTAGGATGACAGATAATGGAATGGTTCTGGGTCTACGCGGCTGCGAAAAAATATTGGTGCATTCATTCCTAAAGCATTTGTATGGATGTCTTTTTCAACTCAGCCTATCGCAGTCCACTGCTGGACATAGGCCTCTCCCAAGTTGCGCCACAACGCTCGGTCCTCTGCCTTCCGCATCCAGTCCCCCCCAGCCACGTTCTTTAGGTCGGCGGTCCACCTGGCAGGGGGGCGCCCTACGCTGCGATTGCCGATACGCGGTCTCCACTCAAGGACTCGTCTGCTCCAACGGCCATCGGTCCTTCGACAGACATGGCCAGCCCACTGCCACTTCAGCTTACTGATCCTACAAGCTATGTCGGTCACTCCGGTTCTTCTCCGGATTATCTCGTTACGGATTTTATCCTTCAAAGAAACACCAAGCATAGCTCGCTCCATAGCTCGCTGAGCGACTTTAAATTTGTAGACTAGCCCAATTGTCAGTGTCCACGTCTCGGCACCGTAAGTCATGACTGGCAGGACACACTGGTTGAAGACCTTTGTCTTCAAACTTTGCGGTATAGGTGACGAGAAGACTCGGCGAAGTTTGCCAAATGCTGCCCAGCCCAGACGGATCCTTCTGTTGGCTTCTTTCTCGAAGATGTGTCTACCAAGCTGAATTGCCTGCCCTAGGTAGACGTATTCCGTTACAACTTCGAGTGCCGACCCTTCGACGAATATTGGCCTCGGCATGACATGCATATTGAACATGACTTTAGTCTTGTCCAGATTCATGCCGAGACCGACAAGTCGAGAGGCTCCGTTTAAGCTGTGCCGCATTTCGCCCAGTTGTTCCAGCGACTCAGCCATTACAACGATGTCATCGGCAAAACGGATATGTAAGATGTTCTCGCCGTTAACGTTGATACCCTGTCCAGTCCAGTCCAGCGTCTTGAAGACGTCCTCCAACGCGTTAGTGAACAATTTCGGTGATATTACATCCCCTTGTCTCACCCCTCTGCGCAGTTGGATAGGCTTCGTCTTTTGGTCCTGGAGCTGAACAGTCATGGTAGCAGCGTTGTATAGGCATCTCAGCATCTCTATATACCGCTCATCAATGTGACATCGCTGAAGAGCATCTAGAACTGGCCAAGTTTCGATAGAGTCGAAGGCCTTCTCGTAGTCCACGAATGCCATACACAGCGGCTGATTGTACTCTTCAGTCTACTGTATGATCTGCCGAACAGTATGGATGTGGTCTATGGTGCTGTAGCCTTTTCGAAACCCAGCTTGCTCTGGTGGCTGGAATTCGTCGAGTCTACCGGCGAGACGATTCGTGATGACCCTCGAGAACAGCTTGTACACATGACTCAGGAGTGAGATGGGTCTGTAGTGCTTCAGAAGGGTTTTATCCCCTTTTTTGAAGAACAGTACCACCGCACTCCCGCTCCATGCCTCCGGTGTAGAGCCTTGATGGATGTCTTAGAACAAAATAATAAGATAGACTCAGCGCGTAGAATTAGTGACTAAAGCCAGAAAAGGGGTATCCCACGTGTTAATCCAGGATATATTCTATCTGTGTGCCAAATTTCATCTTAATCTGTTAAGCTGTTTCAGCTGGAATGGGATAGCAAATACCACATTATTAAAACAAATCATTATCATCATAATCACAGCCGAAAGACGTCCACTGCTGGACATAGACCTCCCCCAAGCATCGCCACAACGACCAGTCCTACGCCCTCCGCCTCCAGCGAATTCCCGCGACCTTCACCAGGTCGTCGGTCCACCTTGTGCGGAGCCTGCCCACACTGCGCCTTCCAGTACACGGTCGCCACTCCAGAATACTTTAGTAGTAGTAGAGCTCCTTTGTGAAAGAGCTCATCTGGGGAAGTACTACCACCGTACCTACTTCTCCGCCAAATAGTGATGCTTGCATTGCTGTGTTTCGGTCTGAAGGGTACGGGTGCCGGTGAAATTACAATCACATGAGACTTACAATCTTCATGTCTCAGTTTGGCGAACCGATTTGCGGTACCATTTAGGCAACAGCCTAGGTGGTATTGCAGTTGTTATGGGCAAAGGTAACCGCTTAACATCAGGTTGGCCTTTAGCTCGTTTCGTCATCCTATACTATAAAAAAAAAACTGTACTGTCCCATCGGCTATCCGTTCTTTGAGCAATGTGCCCCGCCCACTGCCACTTAAGTTTCGTAATTCTTCGGGCTATGTCGGTTACTTTCGTTCTCCTGCAAATCTCCTCATTTCTGATTCAATCACGCAGGGTCACTCCGAGCGTAGCCCTCTCCATTTCTCTTTGAGTGACTTTGAGCCTTCTTATCAGGCCCATTGTGAGCGACTACGTGTCAGTGCCGGAAGTTATTACTAGCAAGTCTAGCAACACACACTGATCAAAGACTTTTGTCTTGCGACACTGCGGTATTAAAACAAATAGGCAACAAATAAACAAACAGACACCCATACTTTCGCATATATTATATTAGGTAGTAGGATGATCACAAACTCATATGTGATAATCGTCTTATTGGCCAACGACCATTTCAAATGGTAATGTTAATCTTATAATGTCTTTGAATTGCTACCTATTAATATTTATTACTTACACGGTTATAAATTTTATTCTTCAGAACAAAGTGTCTAAATAACTTTGAATCTATAATTATGACATAGTGCTCTCTAAACATGAAATATAATGTTCACATAGCCCAACAAACTATTTTGGTGAGCACCGGAACAAATCAGTGTATAATTTATTTGATAGTTTTGGCCTTTGGTGGTAGGTATAGGTAGTAGGCGAATACTGTAAGCAACCTTCCAAATATAGTATGTGGTTTTTTATGTTGCTATAAATATACAAAAACGGACAGCATTCTGTTAAGTGTGGTAGATTAGTAACTTGGAACTGACCAAATATTTGTTTGAAACCTTATTGAGGTCTTCTTGAAAGTTTATACTTATCTAATGAATGTTTTTACAAAATAATTAAGGCTGCTGGAGGCAGTTTAGACGCACTGAAAAATATAGTTTCTGTGAGTTATTTCGATTCTTCATTTGAACGTAAAATAATAGGTATTGGCATTCGTTTTCGAAATACGGCAATAATGTACGATAAATGAACGTAGAACAACATTTAAACTGTTCATCAACTCATTTTATCGCAGTTCACTGCTGGACATAGGCCTCTCCCAGGTTGCGCCAAAACAGTCCTCTGCCTTCCTCATCCAGCTATTTTAATCACTTTTTTTCAAACCGTTGTTTGCATCTTCTTGCTCCTTAGTTTCATTTGGCGTCTTTTTAAACCTTTGTTAGGGTTCCGTAGTCCTACAAGGAACCCTTATAGTTTCGTCATGTCCGTCCGTCTGTCCGTCTGTCCGTCTGTCCTAATCCTTTACAGCTTAATAACTTCTACAGTTATAAACATAAGTAAATGAAATTTCGTTAAAAAATGGTATAGATATAGATCTCAATTTTAAAAGAATAAAAAAATCTTGATAACGTATTTTAGGGGTGGCGCCCATGCATGTGAAATGGGGATGAAAAATTGTTTTTCTGTGCACCCCCTCGTGTGGGGTATCATTGAATAGGTCTATTAAAATTAAGGTAATGTTTCAATTTCAATTTCAATTTCTTTATTTGCTTAAATGTGGTAGATACAGATGTCAGGTACAATTTTATTGAGTACGGCACATTTACCATAAATAGCATGCAAATGATAGATAAATCTGAATTTAAAGTCACAAAATTCATAATTACTAACAAGAGTTACATTAAACATTATTAAACTCATTTTTCTATGAAAGTCATCATCATCATCACTCATCATTATTATATAAAAATAATTAACTATTTTAAAATCATAATGAATTATTTTAACATTCAATTTAATTAATCATATTATTATAATCATTTTTACATTATTAATATTTGATCAGTAGGTACATAATATTATAATTATTTGTGTCTAAATTTCAAAGCCATATCGTAGCTATAGAATTTGCAAGGATTTTTTATGAAGTACTCCTCTATTGAATAGAAACTTTCTTGTAACAACCACTTTTTTAACATAATGCAGAATTTTTTGTAGGGTAGATCAGTAATCGATTTAGGTAATGAGTTGTAAATAAGGGGAGCCATGTAAACACAACTCCGCCTAAACAGTTCCAGTCTAGGTACAGGTATTTCAAAAGCCATGTGCGTTGCTTTTCTCTTATTTGTATTATCTCTAAGTACAAATAAATCAAGATTAGACCTTAAAAACTTGGCAACTTCATAAATATATATGCAGGGAACAGTTAACAAAATATGCGACTTAAACACAGGTTTGCAAGAATCCGACCATTCCATGTTAAAAATTGCCCGAATACACCTTTTTTGAGCAACAAAAATTTTTGATATGTCAGTAGAGTTTCCCCAGACGACTATACCGTAACGGATTACTGAACAGACGTACGCATGATACACCAATATGGAGGTACGCCTAGATGTAACATCTTTAACCTTTCTTAAGGCAAAAACAAATTTGTTGATTTTCTTACAAATGGTCTCAATGTGTTTCATCCATGTGAAGTGCTCATCGAGTATTACACCAAGAAACCTTGCACTATGTACCTGTTCAATGATATGACTATTGTACGCAATATTAATGTTTACGGGTTTACTTTTCCAAGTTTTAAACTGTAGCACATTAGTTTTAGAAATATTTATTTTTAATTTATTAATATCTAACCATTTAATAATGTCTTCTAATGTTTGATTTATTTCAATGTCATAATTTTGTTGATTTTCACATTCAATAATTATTGTGGTATCATCTGCAAAAAGAACACACTGATGCTTAATTGCTTGTGGCAGGTCATTTATATAAATCAGAAACAACAATGGCCCCAGTATGCTCCCCTGCGGTACACCACAGTGGTTAATTCGCGGTTCAGAATCAAAATTTTCTATTGTATTATTTAGGTTGTTAAATTTCGTAACCCTTGTGATCTGTTTCCTGTCAGTTAAATATGATTCGAACCATTTTTGGGCTGGACCCCTGATACCATATTTTTCCATTTTTCCAACGAGCCCGCGATGGTCAACAAGATCAAAGGCCTTACTTAAGTCTAGAAACAGTGCACAGGAAGATATTTTTGAATTAATATTATTCATGATAGCTTTTACCAATGTATAGATTGCCAAAGTTGTAGATTTATTTTGTCTGAATCCATATTGTTCTTTAACAAGTATGTCATATTTATCTAGGAATTTAAGCACCCTCTTATACATAACTCTTTCAAATATTTTTGATAAAATTGGAGTTAACGCTATCGGTCGGTAATTATTAACGTCTGATTTTGGACCCTTTTTATGTAATGGTTTTATTAAAGACAATTTCAACCTGTCAGGGAAACACCCTTGTTCCAAAGACAAGTTGATAATATATGCTAGCGGTGATGATATATATTGTGATATACTTTTAGTTAGTTCGGTTGTGATGTTATCGTAACCAGCCGACTTAGTATTTTTTAAGGTTCTTATGATCTGATAGATCTCAGTAGCATCTGTGGGTTCTAGAAAAATACTATTATTATGTGATTCTATGTTGCGAATATTAGTTTTATCATTATTATTACTAGTTGATGAATTATTATTAGCAATGTCAATGAAATAATTATTAAATTTATTTGAGATGTCTGATCCAGATGTAAGTGTTATACTATTGTCTTTGATATTACTTATATACTCTCTAGATGCTTCATTGCCCATGTTACGCTTAACAATATCCCACGTGGCTTTAACTTTATTATTTGCAAAGGCAATGTGTCTTTGGTTGCACATGGATTGTAGGTGATTCATACACTTCCTTAGTAATTTAGAATATGCTTTATAGTTACCCTTATTGTCATTATTTTTATCCATATAATATTTATACCTTAATGATCTCTTAGTTTTACTGCTAGTCCTAATTCCTTTGGTTATCCATTTAGGTTTATTAGTATTGTATTTTTTCTTTACTCTAATACATGGGAAACATAGTTTATACAATAACGTCAACAGATCATGAAACTTATCAAAGGCATCATTAGTACCTGATATGTCATATATTTCACTAAAGCTTAGACAACTGATATGCTCAACAAATTTATCAACATTTTCTTTATTAAGATCATTTATAGTCATAAAATAGTAACCTGTTCCCTTAATATCATTATTTTGCTGTTCAATTGTGACGATTTGTGCTGTATTATGATCTGAAAGGTAGAAGTTGTATGTTTCGCCTCTAGCATTAGTAATATTTCCAATAATATTATCTATGCACCTGGTAAGCCTAGTCGGTTCATGTATATAGTATTGCATTCCATAATTATGCATTAATTCTTTAAATGTTATACTAGTTTTATCTGATATTAGCAAATCTATATTAAAGTCGCCGCAAATAACTATATTTTGTTTTTTGTTCCGAAGTAGTAGAAGGGTCTTTGCAAGATTATAAAAAAAAATGTTTACGTCAGAGTTAGGTGTTCTGTATATACAAAGTATTATTAATTTCAATTGATGAATTTCTACACCACATATTTCAAAGTGTTTATCCATGGCAAATTCCGTTAATAAATCTAATTGAGTACTTTCATAGCCTTTTTTGCACAGTATGCATGTGCCTCCACGCCGTTTTTCTTGTCGTGAATAAATAGCCCCGAGATAGAAATTATTTATATTCAAGTACATTTCTTCATTTCTTTTTATGAAATGTTCAGTGAGGCACACCACCACCACATTTTTCTTTAAGTCGTGCAACTCATGTAGTGCTACTTCTAAATCTTGCATTTTATTTAACGCACCAGCGATGTTTTGGTGAAATATAGAAAACATTGATTTATTGACGAAAAAGCAAATTATCAGTTACTGTTGGGGCATTTGAGTTTACTTGCGATGTTTTATTGAGAATCGGAAAATAATAAGGTATTGTACCTTCTTTGGGCTCTTTGATACCACTAGAAGCAGACGTATTCTGAAAATTGTCAGCTAATACTTTCCAAGTACCAATACACTTTTTATTAAATTTGTGGTTGTTATAAGAGAGAAATTTTATATTATACTGTTTAACATTAATTAGATAAATTATTTGTTGTGAAATATCTTGTGTTTTATCTGTTTCTACAAATGTACAGTTTTTATAATTTCGAGTTAGGAGCTTTAACTGATTGTTTAGTTTTCGTTCATTAAGGAAACGATTATAAAGAACATTTACTACAAACACATTGCAATTTTTTAGAAGATGTAACGCTATAGACATTTCCGACATAAACTCAACTGGGTTTGAATCATTACTCCCTGTCATTATGATAACATTATCTCTTCTTGACAGTTGAGCCATGTTATTACAATCTGCCAATACATTTTTCGTTTTCGCATCTGGTTTTGTTACAGATTGTATGTTATAATCTCTAATAATAAGTATATTTTTGTGCTTGAGTAACTTCTGTACGATGCCTTTCCCTTGATTGTCTGATAAAAGAAATATTTTGCCACAATCTTCAGAACATTCTTCGTGATTAGATTGTCCAATATCAGTTTGTGAATTGGTGTCCTTACTGGCATCGCTGCATCCAAAATGGTTATTATCGACGTCATTTTTAACATCGATAGATCTACCAATGTCAGATCTTGAGCTGATTACATTTTTACGGGATTCTATAGAGGAACGTATCTGAGGAGAAGACTTAGGAGTGTGGAAATCCAAGTCAAGATTAAGCTTTCTTGCAGACAAATTTGACTTTGTGATAGTCTGTCCTCTTTTACCTTTTTTTAGATTGCTTGATGATGTCTCAACTTTTTTGTTGCTCAGACTAGTACAAATTGTTTTAAGTTGCTCAGATTTTTTAATTTTTTCTTGTAATTTTATTTTCAGCTTGGAATTGTCTAAACTTAATTTTTCAATTTCTATGTGAGCACTCTGTAGTTGTCCCCTCAGTTTTTCAATTAAATTTTGTAACTCGATCACTTCATCACTCTTGATGTGAGTAGACAAATCCATCATACTCTTGACACTTAAGCTTGAAGAAGAGGAGTCCAGTGATTCAACAGAAGCACTTGAAAGGGACCGCAAAATGCGCTTCTTCCTAAGAGTCACATTATCCATTTTTATGCTGTGGTTGCAAGTTTTAAAATATAGATGGCGCTTCTCACCCTATGCCAAAAGTGTGACTTGGGTTTCGTACTGGAACGCTCCGGAATAAGCTAAGGATTAGCTAATTGCATCAAACTGGACCGTGCCCGTGTTTTATGAAATGTTGGTAGCACTGCAAACCTCGTAATAAACAATAATGATTTGAATGGAAAAATAAAACGAACACACGATTACAAGCAAAATTGATATAGCAATCAATTAGCTTTCTGGGCACTTTTATCGAAGTTAGTTCTTTGGCATTTAGTTCATACCTAACTTTTTTATCAGGTATACCATTTGCGAAATACAGTTCGCCAAAGTGGCTTTCAATGTGTCCTCCCCCCTGCCATTTCTATACTATGCAACGTAGAAACTTATAGTCTTCCACATTGATAGAACTTTATAAAAACTCTCTTTTAAAATTATTTCGAGTATAATGTGATAATAAATTTTTGGGTTATAGTAAGAAAACTGAAAAATACTTAAGACGTCCTAATTCATAGGTCATTGACCTTAGAGAAAAATGATTTTAGCAAATAATACTGCTTTAGTTACTTTCTATTTAAAAAAATCACAAAAATAAACTTTGTGTTATATTGATTTGACACACTTCTTCAATTTAGCTTCTTAAACGTGCTAGGTGGCACTGTTTACAAAAACTAAAATAGCCATGATTAATATGTGATTTGATTCGTTTGTAATTAGAAACCCTATACTACTGAGCATGGCCCGACATGCTCTTGGTCGGTTTTTTTATTTATGGAGTAGGATGGCGAAACGACCTAAAGGCCCACGGGCCCACGTGATGTTAAGCGGTTACCTTTGGCCACAACAACTGCAATACCATCTTAGGTTGTTGCCTAAATGGTATTGCAAATAGTGTTCGCCAAACTAAAACATAAATATAGTCAAAGTCAAAAGTTTTTATTTCGAATAAGCATTTTACATGCACTTTCAAAACGTTAATTATGAATCTAGTTGCACGATTCCAAAAAGTTGGTCCTTTGGTTCTCCATAGGCAAGAAACTCCATGGATATACTCTTTTCAAATAATAATAGTACAATAATACAGTGATTTGTTACATGATTAATTGGAAAGAATTGTGTGAGAATAATGTAGGTTAATGACTGAGACAAATTCACTGAAGTAAACTAATAATGATTTTTATGTTTAGGCTCGACCATGATAGGAGGGAACCCAACGATCCGATACTCTATGCCATTAATAGCTACGTTATGTCCACATTTACAGCGATCAATTTAAAAAAAAGGTGTCATTAAGAAACTTAAATATCAAAAAAACAAAAATATTAATTCAGTAAACCACAATGTCAAAAATAAAATAAAAAAATTGAAGTATATCATAATAATAATTTCATCTATACCTTTCGAACCGGAACACAGCAATACAAGCATTACTGTTTTACGGAAGAAAATACGAGATAGTACTTCCCCGGACGAGCTCTTTCACAAGGAGGTCTACTAACTACTACCAACTAATACCTAACACCTTTCCGTGGTCACAGTACCTATGTCTGTCTGTCTGTGTTATGATAAACATACAATAGTTGAGTAGTGTTTAGGCAGTGGCCTAGTGTTTTAAAGTTCAGCTTGCTAATAGAGAAACAACAATCTTACTCGAACGGAATTCATTTTAAATAAATATGACAACCTTTACATACCTTTCAAACACATCTTTACACTCATCCTGCGTCCCGTGGAACAGCAACCTTCCGTCAGCCATCAGCAGTATAGAGCTGAACTCTTTAAACAGGTCACAAGATGGCTGGTGGACAGAGCATATGACAACTCTGCCTGTTGATGAGAGTTTCTTTAGAACTCCAATGACTAGAAGCGCATTGTAGCTGTCCAGGCCTGTTGTTGGCTCGTCGCAGATCAGAATTTGAGGGTCTGAGAGGAGCTGTGAAGGAGACAATGAGGGTACATGGACCATTATCAGTGCAAAAAGTTAAAAACCTTCAAAATATAAAGATGATATGTCCTGTCGTACCGTGACGTGTACAATTTCATTGATTGGTAGTAGTAGGTAACTCTAAATCCAATAATGACGATGCCAAAATCGATAAGCATGTCCTATGCATTTCGCACAAGAGATATTGCACTAAAAAACAGTTTTATGTCGAGTAGCACAAATTTTAGCTGCTGGTAACATTAAAGGCGACTAATAAACTGACGCTACAGTAGCTAACTAGTTTGAGATGTGGCAGCAAATCGGTTGAGCTATTTTATCAAAAATGTGGCATATTTTTAAGTAGCTAAAGTAGTAGGGTGAATTTCAACAAATGCCATTTTTTTTGTCATATCGGTGAACTTTTTCATTTATATTTTTTTTGTATATTTTTCAGGTTTTATGTAATCTTTAGGATATCAAATATCCCCAAATTTAATATCATCAACGTATCATTTAAGACTAAGGAGAAAATTCAGTTTGAATTCTGGTTTCCACCGATATCACAAACCAGCACCGATTATTTTTTCTGTACACCGATATGATAAGTTTATCCACCGAAATGATGTACATATCCAGCGATATGATAATCTATCCACCTTTGAACATCAAAAAGGACATAGTTAGTAGGTACCTAGGTAGGTAGGTAGGTAGGAGAAATACCAGGCTTATTATCTCGATTTTTACGTAGCGATTCTGTTACATCATTGGTCACTCAAACACTTGTTTTGGTTGTTTCGGGCAACATTTGCCTTAGCTTTTTTTCCTCTGATACATATTATCGGGCACTGATTCGGTTTATTTTTTGTGCAATGCGACGTGCATGTGTTGTCATTTGGCTTCGGGTTGGGAAGTCCGGCTGCCTTTCGTCTAGCTAAACGTTCTCTATCTTTTCTTAAATGCTCCTCTCTTAACACAGGATCGCTTTTGAGTTTAGCTTTTCTTATTCTTTCCAGCAACCTCTTTCTCTCTTTTTTCTCCTCCTCTTTTAGTTTTGGCCTCGGCATTCTTGAACAAAATTAAGCTATTATTATGTTTTCTCTTTATCTATTTATTATTTTGTTATTTATTATGTACGTACTTACTATTTTTTTAACTAGAAAATATTTTCTAGAGAAACCTTTAATGCGTCAATTGCTCCACCTCACCATCATCACCTCAGCCTATAGACGTACATTACCGAATACAGACCTCCCCTAATGATACATTTATACATCTTCTACTACCCAGTGGTATCGTGGTAATGATTTTAGCAGTCTATGTAGGTAAGTATGTATGTTTGTATGTTCCATTATTTCTTTGTATACTTAACGAAATGACACCGGATCTACCGATATGATAAAACGACTCACCGAGATGATAAAACGATCTACCGATATGATAAAGCTGACCACCGATGTGACAAAACTGTGCGTTGATCATTAATCAAAACACCGATATTAGATATAAGACACCGATTGATTTTTTCTTATCATTTCGGTGTAAATTATCACATCGGTGGTAATAAAGACCACCGATTACAGCGATATGAGAACAGCGACGTGAGAAATAACACACTTTTTAGAAAATTAGAAAAAATGCATAATATCTAGAATAAATTCAATAACAGTCAATGAAGCTAATTCACTTACTACCTCTGTTAGAACCAAACAACAATAATAAAACGACTCATTACACTAGAAAAATGCAACCACAGATAATATAAAATAATTGTCCGGGAGCAACTGAAATGGCGTACTTACGCTATTGGCGGGAATATGCAGCGATTTGACACACGTCCGTCCTGACTGCGCACTGGCACACATCAACGAGGGAAATAAAATTGGGATGGGGACGCTGTCGGACTCGTCGATGTAAAGTTAGGTTTAAATTACTTTTGTCCAGCGATATGAGAACATTTTACAGGACAAGTACGTTTGTGCCTCTCAGTAATAATAATCGTTAATTATGTAATAAAATTTGCTATATATTAATAACAAAACTAATAATCTATGACATACAATGAGTTATATACTTAAGTTACTTATTTTTATTAGTGTATAAGCTTTTTTGTTTGTAAAAAAAGTAGAGGGACAGCACCGATTTGAAAAAAATAGAGGTTTATGTATTTATTTCTAGCTATTTAATAGTCCTAGGCATATTATATTTTTGCCACAACCCAATAACTACCTATTGAATACTAAAAAAAAAATTCAGAACAATATTCCTATTTTCAAATACTAATTTCACCGAAGACAAAAAAATAAGTCATTTGGGAAATTCACCCAGTAAGCTATATTTTTTTTTCTGTGTGTGTATGTATATTGGCAATTCTTTGCACAACAGAAATTTTTATTTAAATGGATGACAGAACTGATAACTTAATTACAACAAACTGCCGTTTATTACCCCCGACCACTTAAGAGTCCTACAAATAAGATTTGAAACTCTTGGACTGCATGCACCTGGGTTAAATCTCATAACCAGCCTCCAATCAATGATATATTTGATCGTTGTGGTTAGCTAAGTATCCAATCCACAGCGATGTAACGGGGTACATAACATAACCAGCCCATTACTGACCCACTGCTGGGCACGGGCCTCTTCTCAGTACGAGAAGGCTAAGGCCTTAGTCCACCACGCTGGCCTAGTGCGGGTTGGCGGACTACACACACCATTGAGAACTGTATGGAGCACTCTCAGGTGTTCAGAGTTCCACACGATGTTTTCCTTCACCGTTAAAGCAAGTGATAATCGAATATAAATCCGCACATGAATTCGAAAAGTAAGAGGTGCGGGCCGAGATCGAACTTACACCATCCTGCATGGAAGGCAAGCGTTCAACCACTAGGCTATCACTGCTTTTAATGTAATATCATGTAATGTAACGGGGTGATTCGAGAATAACATCGCGGCGCGGAAGGTTCGGCAAAATCAAACTTTAAATCGCGCGATTATTATTGACAATCAACGACCGGGTTCGGGTGCGAGTTCAATTTAGTAATTTTTATATGTGTATCTTGTTGCATTACTATGTAACACATATATTCATAACATAAATTCACATATACATATACAAGTTGTTGTTCTGCAACCGTGCCATATTTCTAAAGCAAATAATAAATAATGTGCTTAGTCATCTAAAAATACTTAAAAAATATTTAATACCCAAATTTTCACTTAGAAACATAGCGAGGGTTTGAGAATAAATCCCGAACGACTCTGAAAATAAATCATCGGTGGCATTGTCAAAGGGTGGAAATACCTGCAAATTGTTTTGGTGGTTTCACACCCATCGTTTTTGTGTCGCACACGACACACGGAGGGAATTTGTTTGTTTAAAAATAGGTACCTAAACAAAACGAAAAAAAATGGTATTAATTTTTTTATTGATTCGTGTTCAGTATCAGTGGTATAGTCACCTCCTTAAATATGGCACTAATACAGATCAACACGTTGTATAACATATATTCTGTTTTCTCTCTCTTGTCTTATTTAGTCAATAATCTTGGCACGTCTCTTTATTCAATAACTAGGTACTGATAAAATATAATTACTAGTTCTGCACATGTAATTAGGTTAAAAAATGTTATTTAGTGTGTGAAATTGTTAACAAAATATCATTTAATATGTATTGTTGACGAATTGCATAAAAAAGACATGCCAGATTGTTTACTAAATAAGACAAGTAAGAAAAAACAGAGATTACATGAATTCATTCATTGTACATTTATTTAGTAAATTATGTACACAGTAAAAAACTGTGGTTGACCAAGGGGGTCATGACCCCCGGGCCCGCCCTTGACTCCTTACCGTAGTAGCCAGTGACAGCAACCTCCTCTCACCTCCTGACAATGCGTTGATAGGTGTATCAGTGTGAGACTTCAATTTAAACTCGTCTATCAAGCTGTTTAACGTGGCCTGGTTCCTGAGGTCTTTGCAGCTGCCCAGTTTCATTTCTGTCTGAAACATTATAGGATTTATATTATAGTATCTCGATTCGATTCTACAAAAAAAGCGTACCTAGATAATTTCATAACATTTTTAACACTTTCTTTCACTGTTCACAACGCAGACACAATAACTAAACAATCGCTCTGTTTTGTACCATAACATGGCTAATTGGACAGATAATGGGTAAAACAATAAATTATCCTCCACTATAAATAGTAGATTGTATCATAAGGGAGCAAAATAATATTTTTACGGCGAGGGCGCTTTTTTGAATCCAGAGCGAAGTGAGTATTCTTTAGTAGAATCCTGAACGTAGCGAGGGATTCAAAGTACGTCGGCCGAGCCAAAAATATATTTTGCGCCCGAGTGATACACTGTACTACTAGTATAGTATTATATTATCTGTGACTGTACTTTTCATCACCCTCTATGAGAAAATAAGAGGCGCCTCATATTTTATTGTAATATTATTATTTAATAAAACATAGACTAACAACTAAATTGAAATTAAATAGTGTCTAATAATAAAACAACTAAAAACTTATATTTACATTTGAGACATTTTCTCAATTGTGAAAATTCCTCATTTCTCCATTCAATAAAATTATCATAGGCTTTAATATATTTCTCCCGCGATTTTGCAGGTAATAGATTATCCATCACATTTCTTGCGTCAGTTCTAATACTTTCAGGAGTTAATTCTATACATTCAGTGTCACTTGAAAAATTCATTTTTCAAAACAAAACCATGAATTTCTAACAATTCCTGAAACCGTCATTGGCGAAATGCACAAGCCGTGCTTAGCCATTAAAAAAAAAACAATCCGTGAAAATTGACGAAAACGCGGGCTGTAGGTCGCGCGTTTTTAATTTTTTTTTTTATTCAGCCGGCGGCGGTGGCGCGACTGTGGGCCGTCGTACCAGCCAGTCTATAATCAAACAATACCAGGCCCCTCAGAAAGTATTGCGAAAAAAAGTTTTTATATATGGGAGACTGGCCAGTTATAATGTTTTTCGAAAATATGATTATTTATAAGTAAAAATAAGTAAGTTCCAATTTCAAAATTTCCCTCCACATTTTTTGCGAGTTAATTCAAAGTATTGTGCCGCTGCGCATCGCGAAATGTGCGCGATCTGCGCCGGGAACATTTTAGAGCTATGATTTTATACGATTTCAAGTGTCGCCTGAAACCGGATGAATCGTACGATAGACTTCAAATGGCATTCATGGATGAAGGCCCTTCCAAGGCAACCGTGTATCGTTGGTATAACGAATTCAAGCGCGGTGGACCAACTTTGGGGGATGACGAAAGAAGCGGTCGCCCTTTGACGGCTGTTACCGAAGAAAACGTGCTAGCAGTGAAAAATTTAATCCAAGACAATAGGCGAATTACATATCAGGAGATTCAACACATATTGAAGATTGGATCGGGAAGCGTTCACGAGATTCTACACAGCCATCTTCGCGTGAGGAGGATAGTATCACGCTGGGTGCCGCACAACCTCACCGATGCTCAGAAGCAGGCCCGGGTGGAATGGTGCCGTGATATGCTTAACAAATTTGAAGCAGGCTCGTCTCGGCGTGTTTACGACATCGTTACAGGTGATGAGTCCTGGATTTATCAATACGACCCAGAAACCAAGCGCCAGTCGACTGTTTGGGTGTTTCAAAATGAGCCAACGCCTACCAAAGTGAAGCGATCTAGAAGCGGGGGTAAGATTTTGATCGCTAGCTTTTTTAATTTGACTGGCCACTTGGTATCAATTCCCTTACGGGATCAAAGAAGCATTAATGCCGAATGGTATACTACCAAATGTTTGCCAGAAGTTTTCTCTGTTATAAGCAACAAGCGACCAAACACAGGGCTCCGCGGGCTACTGCTCCACCACGACAATGCACCTGCGCACACCGCACTCAAAACGAGGGACTTCCTGGACAGCACGCCAGTCAAACTCCTGGGTCACCCTCCTTACAGCCCTGATCTAGCACCGTGTGACTTCTTTTTATTCCCAAAAATAAAAAATCAGCTCAAAGGGATACAATTTTCGTCGCCGGAAGATGCGCTGGCTGCGTTCGAGCAGGCTGTAAACGAGGTGTCTGCGGCGGACTGGAAAAAGTGTTTTGAAAACTGGTTTAGGCGCATGAATCTTTGTATAGAGGCTGGTGGAAAGTACTTTGAAAAGATTTGATAAAAATATATGTACGTATAGAACAATTTTTTTTAGTTTCGCAAAACTTTCTGAGTGTCCCACGTATTTGCGTTCGATTTCTTTGGCGCTGAACACTAAGATGTTCCAAATTCAAAAAGTGCGCGGCAAAGATAATTGCTTATAAAGCTTGCACTTATAAAGAGGATTAAAAACTCATTACTGCCCGCTAAAAGTTTCTTATAGAAGAAACCACCTTTGGGTGTACTTAAAGGCGAACCAAGTCGTCCTTTTCGAATAGATGGAATGAAAACATAATTTAAGTCTCTCTTCATTCGTTCGTTTATAGGAATATTAGCCAACCCATTACGATCCAATAATTACGATTTTTTTTTACATTACTCAGGGTACATTTAAAGAGCCTTCACGAGTGACGATTTTTAGTTGATCGTCCGGCGCACCCATTTTAAAGGATGGAGAGGGAGAGGAGACCAAAGAAAAGATGGACGGATTGCGTGAAGAATGTTAAGGATGAAAATGGAGTAAATGATGACATGACGGCTTGTAGACAAAAATGGAAAGACAAAAGAAGAAGACGTTTTGCGCCGACCCCAAGTAATTTGGGACCATGGCAGGAAGACAAAGATCATCCAACGCACCCTAGGCAGTCAGCCCCGCTACCAACCTGCTGCCTGGGTCTGATCTTTACACCACGACATGAGCTATTATCATTGTGTAGCTCAGGTCGACACGAAAGAAGAAGATTACTTTACTAAGTAATTTCTCAGCTATTAAAAGAAATTGCGATTCACCTGTGCTTTCAGGCAATGGGGTAAATACAAGACCCCTTACTACAAAAGCTTATACCTGTGGGGTAATTGTGTAATGCATTCACATTGACATCAGCTTTCATTTTGAAATGTCACCAATATTCATTGCGTGGGACATAGTTACCGATAAGACGAATTTTTAAAACACACGGAGCAATGAAAATCCTATTGATTGCGATCGCGAGTGAGTTACGCAATTCGGCAGCAGGTTTAGACCCTTGTTTAAACAGGTTAAACGTCAAACTTCATACATACATTTTTAACCTACCTATTATTAAACCCAATTTTATAATAAGATGGAAAAGGATTTGACTGTTTTACACACATTTAGACTCTTAAATGCGACTTATCGCATTTAAGAAATAATTATCGTATAAAGAATGCATCGAAGTAGGAACAGGATATTGTGTGATTTACAAGTATCTACTCTATTAGAGTTATAGAGATTTGCATATCAAGATAATAATACCGATTTGTAAGCTGCATGTTATCATAATAAAAGCATTGTTTTATTATCTAATGAATAACGTTATCTAACTTGACATGACATTTACACAATCTGCATTATTAAGATAAAAGTGTTCTGAGCAGCTAATTGCATTTAGGATCTTACTTTATAACATCTTAATTTTAATTAAATGTGTTATCACAGAATAAATTCTATTAATCAATTTCATCGTCTAAGACAGGGGTTCTTAACCATTTGCTATAACTACGCGTCTTCCCCTACTTTCTCCCGAAATCACTACGCACTCCCTTTGTCTGTTAGTGTGAAACTACAAGGAGCCGATGACGCAGTAATAACGTCAAGTAACTTGGTTTGGGCACATTGCTCGCACAGAGCGGATGACCGATGGAGCAGTAAAGTTTACGAGTGGCGACCGCGTACTGGAAGGCGCAGAGTAGGTAGACCCCCCACAAGGTGGACCGACGCCCTGGTGAAGGTCGCGGGAATCCGCTGGATGCGGAAAGCGCAGGACCAGTCGTTGTGGCGATGCTTGGGGGAGGCCTATGTCCAGCAGTGGAAGTTTTTCGGTTGAAATGATGATGATGATGATGATGAACTTGGTTTGGTTACATACAGGTCACTGCTACCTCAGGGTTGCTGGCATCGGCATTTTCTATGTGACTCTGAGAAGAAATACTGAATCAAACTCAGGGATCAAATTCTCTTTTGAATTCCACACATTTATGTCGTTTTTTCGTTGTTATAATAATATAGTTCAATTGGGTTCATCAATACTGGATTTTTGCATGCTTAATACAAGCAGAATATAGCACTGTCCTAAACCACCAGTTTTATATCTGGTACCACCTGTATTCTACGCAAATAAATGATTCTTTCTTTCTTTCTAAGTACTTGTGTGAGGAAAATGCAGGAAAACGCCTGGACTGGCCTTTTGAAGAAAGTACCTGACTGATTTGAATGGACCTATCCCAACTCCCAACTGACGGCATGCATTGTCACTCAAACTCCCATTCAATCTAAGCCGAGCTTTGCTAAGCCCTAAATAATATCAATTATTTTAAGACCAATCTTCATCGAATTCCCTACGAACCAACAATCCCACCACATCGACCTTATCATTCCACAATCTGCCCCAATTGTTCTGACATTCAAACCAGGAAGCCCCATAGTCTATAAAGGCAAACTGACCATGAAGACCAAATGTTCCATGACGCTCAGCCCATCCATAAACACCTCGTGCTGTGGGACGATCTCCACGACTCCCGGGCAGTCCTTGACATTTCGGCTCCATAAGGTCACTGACCCTTCAGATGGTAGCGTACATTTTCCTGCCAGGGATACTAGGAATGTTGTTTTTCCGGCGCCGCTGAGGACATCAAAGATTTAGTTGTGATATTCAGGCAAAATTGAGCGTACGTGTAAGTTTTTCAGATATTCAGGTGAAGTAAAGTAAAAAATATGTATACCATCTGTATTCATAATTTTATCAGTTATCTATTCATGTCGTTTTACAAAGCGTCTATTTAAGTTAATTTTTAATGTACGGCATTTGAAGAAAATAGCGTAAAATGGGACAAAACTATGTTTGCTAATGTTTATCTTTCTGATAAGTACTGTTAGATTTCTTAGGGTGTAATATTACGATTTACATAAAAGATAAGTTTTGAAACTAATGAATAAACATTCTTCCAAACTGTGAAGATAAATATAAAAGACAATGTATGTCAAAAGATATAAACTGGTGTACAAAAACAACTGATGCTGTGACATTGATGATTTAAACACTTTTATTTATATAGAATTCCAACTTTCCTATTCAGAGATATTTTTTATATAAAATATTTTAGTGATCAAATATTTACCTTGGTCCAATGATAGCAGCAAATTCACTTCGTCTTATACATCCTGTAACTTCAAATATCAGTAAGAAATCAAAGACTACGAACTTATTACAGCATTCGCAAAAGGAATTACAATTTTGGGGCTAGGATCAATCTTCTTTTTATTTATTTTTATTCTTTCTATAACTTCTAACAAAACAAGGATTAGACTGGAAATAATTGACATCAAGGGATACGGTTATCAGTAAATTTTAGGAAAGCCGAAGACGGATTCCGAAAATCACGATTTTTTTTTTTGCAAATTAGTTATTTTTTGTCACCGGTCATGCTCGGCGCCTTACTTGACGCGGGTTAATAGAAAAATGTCCTAATTAGGACTTTTTCGAGTCTCCAGATTAAGAGCACAAGTAACATATCTGTCCTTTTAAATATCATTGTTGTTAATCCTCTCCTTATACACAACAAAATAGTCAGTAGCCATGAGCTAGGAATGCTATGATACAACATAATAGATTTTCTACTTAATTACTTATTGTCAAAAATAATTTTGAGTTGTGAGACGCGTTCTGATAATATAGATAAATAGGTTAATACTGGAAATATACCATTATTAAGAATCACAGTTTTACTCTTCGTAGGTTTCCGTCTCCACCATGACTTTTCTTCTGGTGTCCATACCTTGAGGCCTTTTATTCTGATGACTACATCATTTTCGACTTGGTCTTCTGTTTTATCGTACTGCAAATAGTGTACCTAATGTAAACAGTTATATGTTAGTCACTTGTACAGGAAAAACTGGCTACGTGAGATTTGCTCGGTCAGATAATACAATCTGTTTAGTATTTTCATGGTATACTGTAAGTTTTACTTTATTTTGAGAGGCATCTTCATCATTCATTAATAAAACACTACTATTATCCATAACATGGATACACATTCTTTACAAAGTGATACCGTATTATGCTGCTCATTTGCTCTTATAACTTTAAACTCCTGAGTACTGAGGTCCTTAATATAAGTTATCCAAAAAATCATTTTAAAACCCATTTTATCTACGTAAAACAAACGCAGACGCTTTTCTGGGCATTCAGAAAAGTCTGTTTTCAAAGTACTTAAATTTTTCCGCCTCTCTATACACAAAGATGTAACATGTAACTATAGACAAATCCAAAAATTATCCGCTCAGAATCAGGAGGTCAAGTTACCTCTTGCAGATTGATAGAACCCTGCAGGCTAAGTTAATTAATTCATACATTTAAATAAATAAATATTTTGGTACATTTTTTACACAGCACTAGCTAGTCCCAAACTAATGGGCAATGACAATGACAATGATAACAACAATAATAACAATAACAATAATGAGACAGTGGATATAATACTTATATACTTTTTTTGTAAATAGGTATATATGAAACACCCAGACCAACACAAATACTTATGTTCATCACATAAATATTTGTGTCCTGTGGGAATCGAACCCACGACTTCATGCTCAGCAGTCTGACAATCGAACCGCTTGACCGCAGATGTCGTCAAAACATAATCTTCATAAACATAGTCATTTATCTACATAATATAATTAACTCCATTCCTTCAGATTGGATGTCAAAGAATAGTCGTTAAGCGTAAGACCGGAATCGTGGCTACTGCTTAACCCACGATTCCAGGTAAACGCGCCAGGCCTAACCTACTGGTTTAACCAACGCATCAATACGTTTTAAAAACACTACTCCGTCAGGAGATGAAAGTAGAATTAAAATAAAATTTAAATAATTCACTTCTCAAATAAATAAATAACCAACATACCGAGCCTATCTCCATTGCAATCACAAAAATAATTACTAAGAAACACTTAATTCACAAAACAATAATTAAAACATTTTAACACAGAACCTCACAAATTGTTGCAACAATTACCGAGAAACACAGTGAAATGATCCAGACCACAACAGTAAATACAGAAATCATTATGCAAACAGATAAACTTGATAAAAATAAGACATATGAGTTTATTTGTGACGACATGCTGCCCTCTAACAAAGACTTTCGTAATACATTATAATAATTAAATTATTATAGAACGCATACCTCATAATTTCCAGTTATAAATAGATAATAATATCGTGCCAACAATATAAACTCTAAGCTCACAAAAATACATAAAATCAATAAAATATGACATTCCGCAGATGTTGTTATTAAACAAAATCTGCGGAATGTCATATTTTATTGATTGCAATAGCAATTATGAAACAGACTATGAGACAGAAAAGTGCAATTTAATGAACGAATTTTTCTGCTTATTTATTTTATTCAAAAAGTTATTCAAAGCTGTACTTTTTAGTGATTGGAATGTTAAGGGACCAAATGACGATGGTAGAACCATATGATGGTGATCCTAGTCATAATGTCCATCTTTGTGATACTGTTTGGGTTTGTTGTACAAAAACAACTGTTTGTCTTTGTCATGATCTGATCGGGTATTTCCAAGGAAAATGGTACTAAATAGCACTTGGATCAGTGTGGCATAGATGAACTTGCCTTTCAAAATCTTCATAAAAGGGAACAACCAACATTTTTAGTAAACCGTCACTACAGAATATCTAATAGTAATAACGTACCGTCACTTGGATCACCATAGTTCTACTATCGCCAAATATGGGAATATCCTGTCTAAGGAATAAAATAATGCAGCTACGAGAGGAGTTTACATTCACGTATGTACCTAGCAATCGAGCAATAGAGGAAGTTTTCCATGATAAATAATTTAATATCGGTCTATAAACAAATCTGGACCAACCACGAATATTAAAATAATAATAAATAAAATTAATAATAAATTAATAATTCACGAATATTAAAATTTAAATATTCAGTATTATTGTAATAAAACAAGTTTAACCGGATTATATCGCGTATATTATTTAAATTGGTTTTCGTGAAGTTTCGAAAGCTTTGCAGCGTTCGTGGTCGCAGGAAGACTAAGATGACAAGCGTCTTTAAAGATATTTCAAAAAAAAATTATTAATCTACAGTACAATTTTTATTAATTAAAATCGTTTCGATGCACGCAGTAATCACTCACAATGTCACTATCTTTAAAATTGTACGGTAGATTAAAATATATTTTTTGAAATATCAGTAAAGACTCAATGGTTTGCTGGTAGAAAACTCAATTATGAGTTAAGCTCGCCTTTGTACATGTAATTTCAAAACTATTATGTATTGTTGTGATTTTTTTTTTTGTGTGCAATAAAAAATAAGAATAAAGACGCTTGTCATCTTGGTTTTCTTGCGACCACGAACGCTGCAAAGATTTCGAAACGTCAGGAAAACCAATTTAAATTATATACGCGATATCCGGTTAAACTTGTTTTGTTATAATGTGTAGTGATCACGAAAACCTAAGAAGTCAGTATTATTGTGTTTCAAAGTTAAAAAAGCTTTTTTTATAAGCGGTGCTGTAGGAAGGACCAGATGGATCGTGAAGTCTCTGTTGTCCTTACAATTTAAGCTTATTACCAATTTTTCCAGGCTGTGCCATATATTCGGTATGTTGCCTTTCGTATCCTAGTAGCCAGCTTCCTTCATGAGGTCATTGGTTCCTGTTTGGATTGGACCATTAATACTTGGTCGGGAAGAAAATTCGTTAACGTAAGTCTTATACTTAAGACTTATAAACAACAACGTTACTTTTTGTTTACGCAATTTGAGAAACCAGTTTTTTCAGAATCACGAGGTGAATCGATTGGGATAGTTTTTATACCAAATTACATTTTAACCAAAAAATTAATTTTGTAACTCAATTTGGTTATTATGGTTGAATTTAGTACATCAGCAGATCGAGAATAGGTCCTTAAGGTCCAGGAAGTTTGGCTCGATTAGTTTCCGTGCATCAGGTAGTCCCTGCATGACAATCTTCACTTTTTCCACTACCAACTGGGGGACTGACGGTGACTATCAAAACATGTAATTTTGTGATTTAGAAAAAAAAATTATCCTAATTCTCCTCGTGATTCGAGACTTATGCGGTTTGGAACGAAGTTATCCTTAAAATTCATATTTTTTGACCGGTTCATTATAATGCTGAATTTCACAACTAAAATACAAGCATAGATGGCAGGGAACATGATGCGTCGGACTGAGATACCACAGTGGGCCTATTCACGAAACTAGAGAAGTGCATTATAATAAAACGAAACGTAAAGGAAACCAATTTAAATAATATACGCGATTTAATCCGGTTACGACGACCTAAAGAACGTGGCTGGGGGGGACTGGATGCGGAAGGCAGAGGACCGAGTGTTGTGGCGCAACTTGTGAGAGGCCTATGTCCAGCAGTGGACTGCGATAGGCTGAGTTGATGAATCCGGTTAAACTTTGTTTTATTATAATGTGTAGTGATCGCGAAAACCTATGAAGTTATTAAAGAAGTGCAGTTACAGTGAAGTTTCGATCAAAACAATGCTTTTCGTATTCTCTTATCTACGGCGATCGCTGTCAGAAACGAACTGCAGCGTCACTGCAACTTGATCGGCGCGTCATGAAATTACGTGAAGGCCCAGGGAACAAGTTCGATCCTCAGAAAACATCTTTTGTATGTTTTATTTAATAGTTAGCTGTAGCTTTGACGTTACCCACCAGATGGTGCTTAAAGGTGAGGTCAACTGACAACTCTGTGTCCGTATATTCAATGTACGTACTCTGGGTATAACGCAAATCTTAGCATGACGTGACGCTACATGTTCTCCCGAATCATACGTACCGCAAGCTCCCATAAGGACTTTCGTTCCAAAAATGCCCTTGATTTCAATTTATTTTTATCTCAACTACTTACTATATTTAAATGGCGTCCATCTTCGTGTCGTTATCGTATGTTGAATAATGTTGATGCCCTTAATCTTTGCCCAAATAACAAGATGTCATGCATAATTCATGTTTGAAGACAAGCTGACATTGCCACACATTGTTACTTATCTTAATTTAATCGGAGGCTATTCACCTGACCCAAAATTTTGAAGAAAAAACAAGAAGGTGTTTGAATGCCGTTACTGTCACTGGGATAATCTTAGAAAGTGTACAAATGGAGTTTATCTCTTTTGGGTTCAAATACCATGTCTCATTCTTAACGAGCCCTGTGCCTGTGCCCGGCAATTCAACTTCAAATATTTTTATTTCGAACTAGCTGTGCCCGCGACTCCGTCCGCGTGGATGTCGGAAAATAAGATCGTGTCATAATTATGAACACAATATCTTCAAATATATACACATAAGCGCCTACACAGACGATTACACTATTTACCGACCATACTATATTTTGTTTTTACAACCAACCGGCTAAGGTGATGGAATTTCATGGAATTAGCCCTAAACTCCCTCATTCTGAGAAGACGCTCGTGCCCAGCAGTGGGAAGAAATTGGGCTGATTATGTTATTTTATAACACTAACCACATCTCTTCTTATGCTGAGAAGAGGCCCGTGTCCAGCAGTGGGACTGTAATGGGCTGGTAATGTTATGTTATTCTAGAATACTAATAATATCCAGTTCATTAACTCTTCTCATTTTGAGAAGAGGGCCATACCCAGTAGTGGGACAGTAATGGGTTGACTACGTTATGTTATTCTATATTTTCTAGTTTCTTAACTCTTCTCGTTCCAAGAAGAGGTCCGTGCCCAGCAGTGGGGCTGTAGGTAATGAGCTGATTATGTTATGATAATCTATTACACTAACAATATCCAGTTCCTTAACTCTTCTCATTCCAAGAAGAGGGCCATGCCCAGCAGCGGGACAGTGATGGGCTATGTTATGTTAATCTATATTTTCTATAATACTAATAGAATCCAGTTGTATTTTTAGGAACCTGCAACCTGCAACCAACCAACAATCATGACCTCTACTTTGTATGCAACTTAATACAATAGAGGGGTCAAGCTGTATCGCTGGATCTACTCAACCGATTCAGATAAAACATACCCTATATTTTAAGTTAGACTAATACCAATACAAATGCTAAGTTTAATTACGATCCGTTCAGCCGTTTTCACGTGATGAGGTAACAAACAGACAGACAGACAGACATACATTTTTTAAACGATTGATTCGTGTTCTATAGCTTATTTCTAGTCCCCCTAGCCGGTTTTCGCGAAAAAAAACTCAATGTACAGACTTTTCGACCTTTACAGTTTTATTATAGTATTCTATATATATTTTCTATAATACTAATAGAATCCAGTTGTATTTTTAGGAACCTGCAACCTGCATCCAACCAACAATCATGACCTCTACTTTGTATGCAACTTAATACAATAGAGGGGTCAAGCTGTATCGCTGGATCTACTCAACCGATTCAGATAAAACATACCCTATATTTTAAGTTAGACTAATACCAATACAAATGCTAAGTTTAATTACGATCCGTTCAGCCGTTTTCACGTGATGAGGTAACAAACAGACAGACAGACATAAATTTTTTTAACGATTGATTCGTGTTCTATAGCTTATTTCTAGTCCCCCTAGCCGGTTTTCGCGAAAAAAAACTCAATGTACAGACTTTTCGACCTTTACAGTTTTATTATAGTATATAGAAGTATAGATAGATGATTTGCTAAGAATTGTGTGAGAATAATGTAGGTTAATGATGAATCAATCAAATCAAATCAAAATAGTTTATTTGTCAAACATAATGACAAACAATGGAACAATAATGGACTAATCTTGGATTTGGAGTACCTATTCTGCAGTAATTTATTACAAATAGATTAAGCCGTCCAGCATGCATGAGGAGGTTAAGATAATGAACGTAACGATGAAGCGAAGGTGTGTCAGGATCGTATCGGGTGGCCATCCAGTCTCTGCCTACCCCAATGGGAAACCAGGTGTGATAACATGTAGCACACTTAATAGTGAGCTGACTTTTGTGTTCACGGTAGCTTAGTGGCTAAAGCACTGGCGTACTGAGCCAGGAGTCGCAGGCTCAAATCTTGCTCATGAAGGATTTTGTCTTCCACAATTTAAATCGTTAGAATTTGCTTCGCATGCGTAAATGTGTATATTTACCAAACAGAATGCTGTTATATAATGGTTCTGAATAAACTCAAATATCAAAATACACGATGGTTAAATCATCAAATCCACCTTAATCTTCCACGACAAACATGGCGTTCAATTCAATAAAAGGTCGCGCGGAAAAACGCAATGGCCGGAAAGCTTTCGAAAAACAAAAGCTTTAAACATACAATTTAATACTTTGGTAACTTTTAAATAGTAAATTACTCCGTCTTTAAACTAGTTAGTACGAAGGGTTCAAAAACCCGGAAGATATGTTTGCCGACAATTACTGATTGATGGAAACAAAAAATGTTTCAACCTCCACTCCACACGCTATGGTAATTACCTGCTCGTCATCTATTCGTGTGACCGTGTCTTTATAAACCTTGCAGGTGACTTCGGACATTAAACCTTTTAGGTGACTTCGGACATTAAACCTTTTTGTTGAAGAGACTATAACAGGGTTGTCAACCTTACTGTTAAAAACATGCTTTATTTCTATTTACACATAATACTGTTTTACGTTCACTGTAAAAAATAAAATACTGTTTAAATTTTCCTTCTCTGACCCTAATATACTTTATTTCCTGTACAAAAAGTTGGCAACCCTAGAATATTTCATTTATTTATTCAAGAACAATTGGACCCAGTACTTGAATACTTTGAATACTCGCTTATACTGAGCAGTTCACCTATCCCACTAATTGACCCAGTATAATAACTCTATGAATTGACCAAAACAATTAGACAACTTACTGTCAAACGTGACATCATATTGCAAATATTTGGGGTATAGCTATTGGAATATTTTATAATATCGATAATTTTCTGATATCAAAAATGTTCAATATCGGAATTACGATATTTTTCAGATATTGAAATTTAGTGTTGAAAAAAAAAAGTGTTTAAAGAGTTTTAAGTGAAACAATACTTGAATAAATAGTTTTCGTCATCATCCACCCATATTAGTCCACTGCAGGATATAGGCCTCTCCAATAGCACGACGATACGCACGACTGACATCGTTTTTGAGTTTGGACTTTTAGCTTTAGAGAAATGTAAAGTGCCTAATGCAGTGGCGTACCTAACTATACCGTTAGAGGCCCGTGGAAAATTCATCGGATGGGGCCCTCCCTCAATGTAAAAAGGTCTGCCAAATACGCAATTTTATTAGTATGTATTCATTTTTCAATCTGACAAATGGCGCCCCCATTTTGTGTACTCTTTTGTGACCAACTGTACCTACCGGATGCGCTCTAAAACTGGGCGAAATCGTATAAATATGTTCAAATGTTGACTAATTTTTTGGTTTAATTTGTGTATGTACTTTAGTAGGTAACTCAAATTAATTGAGTACAAATCTAAAACAAAATTTTGTATTATTAATTGTTAGGATCCTCTTGTGCTCGCAGCTCTCACGGGGGCCCCTTCCAGCCGGGGGGCCCTGGCATTTTGCCGGTCTTGCCACCCTATTGCTACGCCACTGGCCTAATGTGATTGACAACATGGGCATTTCAGGAATTTCTATTTTTCTTTCTATCCTCAATTAGCAAAGTGAATTTGTATGCGTGTACTAACTTCACATAGTATAAAACAAAAACACGATTCATTTTTTGTGTGGTGTTAACAGATCATACAGATAATATAATTATAATTATTTCTTGTGAAGCATACAAATAAGGATGTCAAAATCTCGCTTGACTGTGTATCTCTTAAATAAAAAAAGATCTTAGATAAAAAAAACTTAACTTGGATTTCTTCACAATATTTAAATGTACATTGCCGGAAACCGCATGTTTTAATTCCTCCTGTATTCCGAAATAATTGGACGTATCCGTGATATGAAATAAATGGTTAACTAGGTACCTAAACATGTTACACGAGACTACCATCAAACTACCATCCTACTTCACTATAACTACATAATAAATTAAAGCCCCCCGCCGCGCTGAGTTCTTCGAACTAATCTCCAAAACTACCTGTACTGATTTTCATACGGTTTACACCAATAGAAAGAAGGATTACCTAATGTAGGCAATAATCGCTACCCGTGCAAAGCCACCGGTCGCTAGTAGGTATATTATAAATGCAATAGTATTGATGTTTGTTAGTTTATTTGTGTGTCCTTCACACGGCTGATCGGATTTGGTATTTGGCACACAGGGACACCATATCCTGGAATAACATTTTATAGGATAGGATAGTAAACAAATAACATTAACAGCATATCGAAGCTTTAACCACCATATCAGGAAACCATAGATTTTTGTTGTTGTGGCCGAAATCAGCAAGATGACATCATTATAATAATAATCCTAAAAATATGGGATTATAATAAATATGTATATTTTTATTGATAAAAATGAGAAGATGATTCTCAATGCATCTCATAAATAAACGTTTAGCTAAAAAGCCAAGCCTGATTTAAGACCTATTATGTCACACGATCAAATATGATAGAATATGGTCAAATATGAATAGATTTCAGGGGAATGAATATAAAAGTGGGCAAGGATTTTAACGTTGACATTATATAGTTCTTTGCTAGCAAATACTTTAAAAATATTCTGCAATTATTTGGTAAGGCCTATGTCCAGCAGTGCACGTCTTTCAGCTGAAATGATGATGATGATTATTTGGTAAACATTCTAGTCTTTATTGGCAACAAACTGTAATTTGAACGATAAATTCTAGCACACTGTTTTTTTTTCCTTTTTCTTAATTAAAACATACATTAATGACACAAGCAAACCAAAAACCACTGGATTTGTAAGGAATGCCATTTTTTCCGCAGACAACTTTCAAGCGACACTATCCGATAGAAATACCTAAAATAAAATTGATATCAACACAAGCCATAAACTTATTATACTACATACATAAATAAATATAACTGCCTCGTTGGTCTAGTGGTTGCAAGCGTGACTGCTGAGCGTGGGGTCCTGGGTTCGATTCCCGGGTCGGGCAAAGTGTTATTGGGTTTTTTCATTAGGAAATTCTCCGTAGCAGCCCGGAGTCTGGATTTGTGATTGGTCAATGGCAATAGGCTCGCCCCCTATTACATGGGACTATAACATAACTAGCGAAATGTGGGTGTATTATACACCTCTGCCTACCCCTTCGGAGAAATACAAGCGTGATGTTATGTTATGTTATAAATAAATATTTACCCCTGGAATCCAAATAACTAATACTAAGCCTCTGTGATGATGATGTGGATCTCGTGTTGATGAACGCAAGCTGATGTTGATGCTCGTTCCATGTTCCATTCCAGTTTCCAGCCCGATCCAGGTAAAACCCTGCAGTGTTCTACAACATGTTGCTGACATGTTGGTTGGCATGACATGTGACTATAACACTGATACTGAACATGAATCGATAAAAAAATCAATACCAAATTTTTATTTATTTAAATACCTATTTGTAAACAAACAAATTCCCACCGAGTGTCACGTGCGACAAAAAAACGAGGCGTGTGAAACCACCAAAATAATTTTCAGGTGTTTCCACCTTTTGACAATGCCACGGATGACTTATTTCCAGAGTCGTTCGGGATTTATTCTCAAACCCTCGCTATGTTTCTAAGTGAAGATTTAGGTATTAAATAATGGTAGAAATTTTAAGTATTTTTAGATGAGTAAGCACATTATTTAACATTTGCTCTAGAAATATGGCACGGTTACAGATCAACGTCTTGTATATCTTGATCGTGCATAAACACTGAATCCTAAAAAGGGGTAGAATAATACACTGATGGAAAGAAGCTTATAACTGCCTCATCCATCACCATCGTCCTCGTCTTTTCCCAACTATGTTGGGGTCGGCCATCAGTCTAACCAGATGCGGCTGAACATCGGTATTTTACACGGAGCGACTGTCATCAAACCCCCGCAACCCAGTTACAGTTACTGGGTATATTGACATTCAGATGTTAGACCAGATGTTAGACCAGTTGTCAGACTTTCAGGCTTTTGACTACCAGTAACGAATGCCATAGATAGGTATTCGTATGACTACCAGGACCGAGAGCTTATACAACGTGCTCTCCGAGACACAGAGGGGTCTCGATGTGCATGTAACGGTCACCCATCCACGGACTGACCGCGGCAAGCGCAGCTTAACCCCACAGATCGTACAGTCGACTGCATGATAGCGGTAACACTCAAATTAGAACCCTTATTGCTTATGAAATAAAGCCGCTGTCAATGTCAAACTGTTACCACTGACCTGCGGTCGACCGTACAATTACATCGTCACGAGCCCCTCAAGCAACTGCCGTGTTGTCGCTGAGTAAGAAAGAAAAAACAAAATAATTTGACACCACTGAGACACATACAAAAGAAAGGATATATATATACTTACATAAACAAGAAATAGATTTATAGACGAAGAAGTAGTACACAAAGCAAGGAAAAAAATAATTAAGATGGTAAGTAAGTACTTATCTTTAACAGTACCTAAATCATGCATTATTATCAACTAGCCTATGCCCGCGACTTCGCCCGCATGAATGTCGTTTATCGCGCATCCTAAGGGAACTGTTCATCTTCCCGGGATAAAAGTAGCCTATATGTTGTTGATCCGGGTTATTTTCTATCTGTATGCCAAAGGATGATGGGCAAAATGTATGGAACCTGGTACTCGCTCCAATAGCAATCACTGTAGGGTCGTTGGGTAGGTCTAAACGAGACGAAAAATATTTACTATGGCGACTTGTCCCAAATCTTTGTCCATTTTCCGTGAGACCGCGACAAAGACCCCCGGTTACAATTCTATATTTTGATATCATTGTTGAAAATAATATAAAGGAACATTTTTATGTTACATGCGGTGACGGGGTGACCACGAGGAACTGCCCCCGATTCTATCCCGCCCGGGGGGAGGGGTGCGTGGTGCGCGTGGGCAGCTTCACGCCGCATATTTAGTCACATCATATTTTTACAATTTTAGGTGGCATTTAACAACACGCAACGTGTGTGTCACCGATGTTGGCAGAGAATTGTAAACGATGTTGGAAGACCAACTATAAGAAGAAGAACAGAATGCCCAGGAACTTCAGGTTTCAGAGTACACACGAGCAGCAAACACTCCAAGGCACTGTATCTTCAACTATTGCCAAAATACAAACCGCTATCGAATTCCAGAGACGATCAAGATTCACATCTTCTGTGAATATAAGGTATATATTCTCAATGGTGCTAGAATATATAGACAACACCTTGAGAGCAATTTGTGGGATGAGCTGCCTCAATTCTGCATTATTACTCATCACTTCACTGCACAACAGTTTAGTGACGTTTGTGACATGTTGAGAATGGCTTTAAAACAGCGTCAATCTAGGCTAGATTTCAACGAGAGAGGTGCTTTGAGCAACGAGGCAATGCACTTTTGGACCAGACGTAATTGCGATCAGTTTGATGCCATATTAGAGCATACACCCTCACTAAGTGAGAGATGCAAAGAACCTAAAACTGCGTTAGGTACATACCTGTACGAAACTACGAACCGGAGATTCAGATGAGAGACTAGCGACATTGTCTAATAGGTCACGCTGAAAGCTAGAGCGTTTGTTGGCTATTGTGCGCGAATGCCTCATTAATGAATATGTCATACTGCACTTGGGAATATACCATATAAATAGAAATGACGTATTAGAAAGCAACCTCACTATTCCGAGAGCATTATTTGGTGATGAAGAAAATGATAAAGCAATCGTAACATGAGATGGATCTTAGGTATATTTACATATATAAAAATTCAACTTTTTATCTATATCAGCGGCAGTCATATAGTTTGCTTAAGTTCCAGAACTTGCTGAAGCCGTTCTTACTTGTGTGTTCTAATGGTTACATTATTGATGTTATGGGCCTATACGCTGCTACTAAGTCAGATGCGAACATTATGAGTGACATAATGAATGATGGAGAGAATATATTACATAGCTTTGTTAAAAAAAATGATGTCTTCATATTGGACCGTGCGTTCTGGGACAGCTTAGATGATATTTAAGGATTTGGTTATGAATCCTACGTGCCACCAATAAAATATAGATAAGGGACACAGCTGACCTCTAGCACCATCGGGAATATATAACTTATATTCACAGAAGATGTGAATCTTGATCGTCTCTGGAATTCGATAGCGGTTTGGTTTTGGCAATAGTTGAAGATACAATGCCTTGGAGTGTTTGCTGCTCGTGTGTACTCTGGAACCTGAAGTTCCTGGGCATTCTGTTCTACTTCTTGTATAGTTGGTCTTCCAACATCGTTTACAATTCTCTGCCAACATCGGTGACACACACGTGGCGTGTTGTTAAATGCCACCTAAAATGGTAAAAATATGATATGACTGAATATGCGGCGTGAAGCTGCCCACGCGCACCACGCACCCCTCCCCCCAGGCGGGATAGAATCGGGGGCAGCTCCTCGTGGTTACCCCGTCACCGCTTGTAACATAAAAATGTTCCTTTATATTATTTTCAACAATGATACCAAAATATAGAATTGTAACCGGGGGTCTTTGTCGCGGTCTCACGGAAAATGGACAAAGATTTGGGACAAGTCGCCATAGTAAATATTTTTCGTCTCGTTTAGACCTATCCAACGACCCTACAGTGATTGCTATTGGAGCCGGTACCAAAATGCCCATTGTCCAAATTTCATTAAAATGAGTTCTTAAGTTATATATCTTAATGATGTAACTAACCCGTCTTTGTTTTATATATTAAGATATCATGACCATCTATAGCAACAATATATATATATACATATATATATACATATATATATATATCTATCTATACTCAACCAGCGGCCAGCGGGCTGCATGTGGCCCGCTGGGCCTTTATTATTGGCCCATCTGAAGTTACAAATTTTTGAAGAAACAAAGATTATCTCAGAGTTGGCTTCCGTTTTAAATTGTAATTACTCAGTTGTTTGATGAGTTCATCGATTTTAAAAACGATACCAATTTAGAAGTTCTGTTTAAAGAAAAAAGGGATAACAGATAATATGTGGAGTTTTGGAGTATTGTTCACCAAAAATATAAAAGCGTCCAAAGATGTGCCCAAATCCTACTAACATTCTTTGGGTCTACGTATGTTTGCGAATTGTCTTTTTCAAAAATGAAATAAATAAAGAACTTTTAGAGAAACAAACTTACATATTCTCATCTGAATGATGTTATAAGGATAGCATGTAGCGACAAGCCAGATCTTGATAAAGTTTTGAAAAAGTGTTCACAGTATCAAAAATCGCATTAAAACATGTAAACATCTTAGTTAAAACTTCTTTTTTCATTAATAAAGTAGGTAGCTACATCGTTAACTTGGAATCACGTTTTGATGAAGACCTAAATAATTTTTGCTTGCGGCCCTCGACACCATGACTGAAACGTGTTTGTGGCCCCTATAAAAAAAAGGTTGAGTATGGCTGATCTATAGCATCCACAGTGAATTTGTCAAGCAAGACCACACGATGGCACCTCATTTGTCAAAATCAGTCCAACGATCTGAGCAATGAAACGAACCCACACAGGGCGTAATGGTTGAAAAAAAGAACAAAATGAATGTTGACGTAGGCCGCGTTACATTCTATTTGTTACCGACTCATTGAGATAACTTATACATATTTGTTTAAATGTCTACACTTTAAACTTAATCTTTGATAAGGATGTGCATCAAAGGCATCCGGACATGTTTTGATATCTGAGGTGTGGGATTAAAATCTCTACTTTCTATTTATGGATAGAACCTTGTGTAATAAATTACTTGATTGTTTTAATAAATGAAAGTGCGTTGTCCTATTTATCAGGTTTTGTTTATTCTTGTTCTAATTTTAAAAACAGCCAGCTTATTCACACACAACCGTCCGAAAGTGACCTTTCCGAATCCGTGTGGAACAGTGTGAAAAGTTATTGAATGTGTCCTCTAACGGTCAAAATTAATATCTAATCCATCCACGATTTTCCATACTAGAGATAGGAATTTGACCCAAGCTTAAAGATAAAGATCATTTATTTGTCAAACATGCGTTTACATACAAATTAAAGCATGCAAGATATAAAATAAATTGAAGCACCTACATGTTCATCATCATGCTTCTTACAAAATATGTCAAATATCTATCTCTAGTGGGGTAAATCGTGGATAGATTGGATATTAATTTTGGCCGTAACTAAATACTAAACGCTATTCACGCATCCGAGACTCGGAATAGTTTCTGTAAATTGACTTCGTTCATTAATAGATCTGTCGTAAATAACCAATTTTGGATTTATGATTGGCGTTTACAGGACACGATTCGGTAATCTCTCTCGCGGAATCGGAAAGGCATTCTTTATTGGCCAAAATAACAATTGCTCAAATGAAAATCTCTATTTTTCAAACCCATAAACAGGGCACAGAATGTACCAACGGTTTTTTAAATGTACACCGGTATCGTTCACAAGTGTGTTGCACTCAATGTTTGTGTCATAATAGCAATTGCTTAAAATGACGAGCTCTCGTATGAAAATCTAAATTTTTTTGAACCCTTATAAGATCACAGAATTCCCCAAAGCTTTTTGAATGTCTTTGTCTAGCTTACTCCCACTCTGGGGTGAAAAGTGAAAAGGCCTTTCCGGACATATCCGGAAAATTCCGGACGTATGGCAACCCTAGTTGTGAATAATTTTCGGTTCGGTCCGGACCAGTGGATTTGGTTTTCTATTGAAGGAAATTCATTTATAATGTCGGCAGACTACTCTCTACATGAATGGATTTGGTTCTATAGAAGACTGAATCCGTGGTCCGAACCGAACCAAATCTGGTAGTCTATTGCTTTAAGGCGCTTTAAATGCGTCACTACACGAGTGTAACCTTAATCAAAAAATCATCGGTAAACGTTTTCAGAACAGCAGTTCTGAACAGCTCGTCCAGTCCAGTTAAATTAAAACTGCACTCAAGATGGCTCTTCTGTCCTCCTCCCCCAAGGTCATAGTCAACTTCATGATTGACTTGCAGCTTAGAGAAGTGCTGTAATGCTGCAAGAGGCGTCATAATAGATCTTATCAGGTTGCAGTGGCTTAGGTGCGTTCAAGACCCCCTACCTCTTTCCTCAAGATCGCTCTTAAGAGTGATATCCTATCAAAGACTCAAGTACCTGAAGAATGTAGTGTTTTTTTTTTGGTTTATTCTTATTAAAATACAGGTAACTACTACGGCTAAAGAATGCAAACAAAATTTCCATCACTAAACATTTTATTTTACATTAACATCTCTCACACACTCATACAATAAGTAGATAATACTTATTAAAATAACCGTATAGTACACTATCATAATATACAATATATTTATGACTTCAGCCTAATGGCACGGGTGTGACTCTATACAGCTTTCTTCAGAGTCAAAGACAAAACAAAACAAAACTACATTAGGGACCATTTACACACGAGCCATACCACTAAGCCAAGCCATTAGGCCTGTAGAACTAACTAGTGGAATGGCTTAGTAAGAAAACACACAAGGCCACAAGCCAATCCAATGCGCAAGTGGTGGGGAAAGGTACTGGCGCCGAAAAATTAGAAATCGTTCTAATTTAATGGATTATCTTTGTCAATGGCCAAAAGAAACTCCATTGTAATGGATTGTCTCTCATAACGCCAATACAATAATGGCTTGGCTTGGTAGAATGGCTCGACGATTGGCCTCGTGTAAATGGTTCATTATTCTCATAATAAATTCGATCATCTTAGGCACTTTGATCAATCTCTTTATAAATATTAATAGAGATATGGCGGCCTTTTACAGAAATAATAACTATTTGTTACAGAATACGAAATTAGTTTGTAAAAAAGCTCAAAAGGAAGACGAATCTTAATAAGATTGAAAAGAAAAATAAAGATAATTCTTATTTAAATAACAAAAATATGATTCTGTGGAAACGTCACTAGTTAACCAGAAATAACAGATTATTAAATTATTGTCATTGAGATTATAATCAAACCGAAAAAAAAAACATCTTAAATCGATTTTTCAATAAATCTATAGTGTCTCAATTACAATTACGTCAAACAAACAAAAAGTGCATTTTAAAAATAGAGAGTTTTAAATTTAGAATCAAACGTGATTGGTCCTTGTTTGCGGCGTTTGTGTGACGCGTTGTGATTGGGCCATTTCACGAATGGCGGTCGGTGATTGGTCAGCACGAGCAGGACTTGGTTGTTCCATCCCGACTGTTTTCTCCGTTTGCAATCTTGTGGTCGAGGGCGAATCTCTCACCATCCCTGTTGTCGTTGCTTTGCAGTAGTTTGTCGTTTAATAGTATCTGTAAAGAAGCAAACTTTATTTATTACATGGTTACAGATTACCCTTTTCCAGATCGAGGAAATCAAATGATGAAAGTTACATTTGAGGACTGAACTGCAGGACATGAAAAAACTAAATGGTACAAAGACAAGTGTCTTTTCATTTACAATGCCTTAATACTAATGATAGAAATTAATAGTTTTAGAGTCCCTATATAGTTTCCACACAAATATTACGTGGAAAATCACAAAGATTTTCTGTCTGTAGGAAAAGTGTTGAAGTCTGTATTACCAGTAGATGATTTTTTTTTTGTCTTCAGTTTAAAGGAGCGACCCCTAACACTAGATAATTATTTAAAACTGTCTTTTTCGTCGAGTTTGACAAGAAAACAACAGATACTGGTGCCGGTGCTCTTGTTCACATAACAACATAACAAAACATCACACCTGTATCCTGTATTTCCCCGAAGGGGTAGGCAGAGGTGTAATAGTACACCCACATTTCGCCAGTTATGTTATAGTCCCATGTAATAGGGGGCGAGCCTATTGCCATTGACCCGGCATGAAAAAAAACCCAATAACACTTTACCCGACCCGGGAATCGAAGCCAAGACCCCACGCTCAGCAGTCGCGCTTGCAACCACTAGACCAACGAGGCAGTCTCTTGTTCACGAACTAAAGTTATTTTAAACTATCGATGTCTTTTACTAATAGTAGATACAAGAAAGGGATGACAACAATTTTAGTGCTGTCAAATTATGTGTTGCATTTATTTGTATATTAGTGCTTCCGAGATCACGACTAAACTTGTATGGAAATTTTAATTCTGACTAATTTTATGGCTCTAAAATTGTTGCCATCCCTTTCTTGTATCTCCTATTAGTAAAAGAGAGCTATCGCTAACTATCTTTCGAATCGACACCAATGACCAACTTCAAAAACATTCTTAATGTAATCAGACTTTACGCATAAAAAGTTCCTGCAAAAAAAGTTTTACCTACAGACAAGCGTAAACTTTTTAGGTTCCGTATCAGAATCGACAAATACACCAAGAATTACTAAAATGAATCATTCATTACTCAACCAAACCCAATTAACTTGATAGGTACTATGACCAGCCATGTTCATTCAAGGTTGCCGAACTTGTAACAAAAATGAGAATTTAATTTAATATTTTTTCTTGTCAATTTCAGTCAATCAAGCGTTGCATAACATTTTGGTTGGTTACGCATTGCCATAATTATTTTGAACACGTTTTTAAAGACGGTATGCATAATTAAATAGAAATAGTATAATCCATAATATATAATATATGGTTGGGCTACCTACACAGCTAGTTTGGTATAAAATGTTACACAATATTTAAAAAAAATACTACTTGGTATTAATTGCTGGTTTTATGTCATGCCAAGAGCCTGTATCAGGCCGTTTGGAATGTTTATGATTTTATGTGTCAGCATTCTATCGCCATCCTTCTGGATGCTTCTCGAGAGTCTTCTTAGAATGAAAAAGCTTCAGACCTTGTTCTACGATGCTGGCCTACTGCGCGTTGGCGGACAAAATTCTTGACTTTGTGAACTTACATAACTATATTATAGCGGCCAATAAAGCATCACTTTTTTATTGTTTTTTAACTTGTATGTCTCTCGTCTTGTTTTTGTACTAAATAAACGTTTTATCTATCTATCTATCATCAACATAGCCTTGGCCTTTTAAGTTTCATTGCAGTACTTAATTGAACTACGAAACAAACAATCTCGGACCGGAAATATGAGCCTTAGCAATAAAATAGGCACAGAAGAAGCGTGTTCTGACTCTGACGCAGAAATTCTGAATGGGAAAGACGTTGATAGAACGCCAGCGATGGGCAATTATTACTAAAATCTATTTAATCATTCGAATGTTTAGTTTATTCGAAATTTCGAATGCATTCGAATGACAATTAGAATTATTCTAAATTCTAATATTGGTCGATTGTTATGAAGCGCTTGGCGCGCGCGCGGCTCGTGGAGACGCTACACTAGCGCAGCGCGTGCGTTTTACTAATTAGTAATTCCACCGCACCGCAATGAACTAATAAATAGAATCGATGCACCGTCGGCGTCGGGGCCGCAGCCGCAGCGGACCCGCGCTCGCCCTCCGCCTTTGCGTCGTTTCGATTTTAAATAAACGTCGATTTTCATTCGAATATCGATTTTCATTCAAATGGCGATTTTCAATCGAATAATTTTTCGTGGAGACGAATTAATCGACGTTCGAATTTGCGTAATTACAATTGTCTGTCGATTCATTAGAATGTTTTTTTTGGGACAATCGCCCATCGCTATAACGCATGCTAAATGGTCGATCACTATAAATATTCCTTCAGTAGTTACAAAAATCAGAGTCAAAGTTAACAGTAATACACTGATGAAGGCGAAGAACTCTTTGACTATATTTCAAAGTTCAATGTCAATGTTCTTCATTCACAAAACAAACTATAAATCAAATTCTTAGTAATCAATCAAATAAGTCGAAAAAGGGCTTACGGCTTACAATTTGTCATTCTATACAGCAGTCATTAAAAAACAAACAAGCGATTTTTAACAGCTACGGCTACATTAATTTTCCCGCCTACCACGGCTCTATGGTATAAAAAAACTAAAACAAGCGTGCCTACTATTGGTCAACATAAAAAAAACTGACCAGACCTGTAACATACCTATTATGAATGGCAATAACTTTTTGGAAGGTTACGTTCGTAGCCGACAGGTAATAATGAGTACCTATCTACTGAGGGCTTAACTAGGATCGGATTTTAGTGGACTAACGGCCAAAATTGATATCCTATCTATCCACGATTTGCCCTACTAGAGATAGAAATTTGACATAAATTTTATGAAGCTTATGTCAAATTTCCATCTCTAATAGGGCAACATGAATGAGTTGGAAGGGGACGACCTCGGCGAACGTATCGCGATCAAATCGCGGACGTTCTCAAAAAATGCCAGGTTAAGAGTACTCTAAGCCGACGAGCATGCATAACGAGGTTAATGGACGTAGATAAAGCAAAAGAGGTGTGTCACGATCGTAGCAGGTGGAAATCCATAGTCTCTGCCTACCCCAATGGGAAACAGGCGTGATAATATGTATGTATGTATGTATGCAATAGGGCAATTCGTGGATAGCAGTATCGAAGGGTCCATATAACACGATTCCCACCGGCTTTCCTTTAGGAATTTCTTAAATACAGATTAACGACATTTCCATGCTAATTTATTGATCTAAAATAAAATAAAATAAAATAAACAATTAAATGTTGTTAAATTGTTTATTATATTAACGAGCGATCTTGGCTATTTTAGATTTTTTAGGTACTTACGGCTTCCCTAGAAAATATTCACCCTTCGCCACTGGTGGATAGATAGGATATTAATTTTGGCCGTTAGTGTGTTTGGTCTAACGAGCTTTTGATATCAAAGGCAGTTGTTAGTGTTATCTACAATAAAACTACACCAAAAAACACAAACTACACCATTTACAGCTCAGTCGACTTCCATCGAAAGCAGGGATGTAATGGAGCTACGTAACCGTAACCGAAACTATCGGATATCTGAAATAAAAATCTATCCGTAACCGTAACCGAATCCGATATAAAAGTTTCGAATAATTTTGATAGGAGAGGAGTCTAAATGAGACATGTTATGACATGTTTTAGTTTTTTCCCGACTGAGCCGACACACTAGCCGCGCGCGTTCCTTGCGTTGTTTGTTATTTCTATTGCGTTTTTTTTCTTTTACTTTTAAAATTCCTTAAAAATCTAATATACATAACCGAAACTAACGGATAATCCGAAATAATTCCATATCCGTAACCGTATCTGAAACCGGTATAACATTATTCCTATATCCGTATCCAGATCCGAAATTTCATATCCATAACATCCCTGATCGAAAATTAACACCAAATGGTGATTAAATAGTGGAAAGTGGAATAATTTTAACTTGATAGAATGCACACCTATCTTGACGGCGGCTGTGAAGTTAGCGCTGCGCAGAACCCCGCACCCCGATTGACACCCGCGCACTCTAAACTTTGCTACTGCACAGGAATACGATACGAATCGTTTTCACAGCCGCAATAAATTTTGGTGCGTATTCTACTTGTAGCTTAAATTGTTGAGGTGGTGGACAAGCAGCATCAAAATAACGAAACAAATTTTACGAAAATCTGCCTACCCCTATAATAACAAAACAAAATAATAAATAAATAAATAAAATTAAATAACTACAGTCAGAAACATTCCTGAACGGAAGGAAACCTTGAATTATTCTTTGTGGCAATGACCTATATACCTAAGATGCAATTCATCACGCCTTTTGTAACATTTATTTTCCCGTCATGTCATAGTCCACAGAAACACGAAGTTACATGATATCATATTGCACAACCTTTAAGAAAACCTATAAACATTATGTTTAACTGCCGAAACTTTCCGTAACATCGGTATGTGACAGGAAACCATAAACTTTTAACTAATGATTTAAAAAATAGTAAGTTTTAAACCTGTTTGGTAGCTTCGAATCAATTTAGAATTTATGGTATATAAATACCATAAATTAATTCGTGTGGGCAACTAAAACGCCATCACTTAAAATACCATTACAGTGACGGTTGATTTCATTTTATAGTAATTCGTAATGATGTATGGTGGTTTTTTCATTATTATTTGCTTTACCTACATTCTTGAGTATTATCGATTTTTGTTAAAAAATGGGACAAACAAACATATTTTTTGGAGTTATTGTAATAACTACCTATGTATAATAATTTATTAGGTTTTCTCGATCACTACACTTTATAATAAAACAATTTTAACCGGATTACATAGCGTATATTATTTAAATTGGTTTTCCTGACGTTTCGAAAGCTTTGCAGCGTTCGTGGTCGCAGGAAGACTAAGATGACAAGCGTCTTTACAGATATTTCTATTTTTTTTTTTAATTTACCTTGCAATTTTTATTAAATAAAATCGTTTCAATGCACGCAGTAAACACTCACAATGTCATAATCTCTTACAGTGTAGCGTGCTGTTTGGGACTTGATTATTTTTAGAACTAGGTTCCAAACAGGTGGTAGCTGCCAACCATCTTCTCTATTAAAATTAGGATGTTTTTTTAATTTCTATAGCCTCACGGAGCATTCTAGGTACATATCGGTTTTCCTTCGTCAGGACTTGTGGTTTATCAAATCGAAGAAAATGGTTGGGTTGGTCTAGAGGGCATGTTCACACACTGCAGACTTTGTGGAGCGTCTGTCGGTTCTTGACCAAGGGGATTGGTCATATCTGGTGTATTTATTATAATACCTATGTATACTCATCGTAACTTCTCACTAGTGTAATGTAATCCAAAATTAATACGCTAACGCAAATACTACCAGTTATTAAATTAGTTTCAGTACCACAAAGAAAGAATTCGTAAGAAAAAACTATAAAAACCGTTTGAAAAGCTAAGCTAGCAGTCATTTTCTACGGTCTGTCGTTTAGATTTTCAAGAATAATTTCAAAGAAAGAAAAAGCCAAGAAATTTCGAGACTTGAGTGAATAGTCACCTATCCACCTCACCACCATCATCTATCGTGTCTATAGTTACCTCACGGTGGCGGTCAAACCAAGTCAAACGGCCCGTTTAGAAAAAATTCAATAAAAAAAAAACAAGGTAGTTATGCTGGGTGTACCTCAGGGAACTATGTTGGGACCTACAACGAAATATTCGAAAATTAAACAAATATAGGCAATAGTAAAGTTAAATTTCTCGGAAAATAATCTCACCTTATTAACTAGTGACCTGGCCGCCTCCTCAATGTTGATGTTTTCTTTGGCCGACGTCTCGAACCATCCCGCGAACCCTTTCTCGCGACAGTACTCCTCCATCTTGGCCTGAGAGTTCACGATACCCTCCTTTTGTTGGTCGCACTGGAGAAGAAATATAAAAATAATAAAAATGTATGCAAGGAATGGGAATTCCAGATTTGTAAGCTTGGCAAAAAAGTATAAAGACAATACCGATCTGATTGATAATGAAAAATTTAAAATTGAAATGATGCAACAAAACAATCAATACGATCAATATTTAAAGTGTTGTACCTAATAAAAAATATGAAGCTGTTAATTTAAAAGAAAATAATAATTTAATGGTAGTAGTAAAGTCAAAAAATTAATTTTGTTTAAAAAAATCAGAACTCTTGCTGAGAAATCTAGTGATGCGATCAATAGTAGTTCTATATATAGTATCAGTTTACGCATTTATAAAGTAAGGTTCTAATTGTATATATTAGAATTTCACTCTATAATAAGAAGAATATTAGGGTTCATTTCATCAACTACAATTTGGTGGTTGCAAATGTAACACAAATTACAAAAATAACCAGAATATATCAAATACCTTATTAGCCAGCAATATACAAGGTATAGGCGATCCATCGGGCAGCTGGACCTTGGCGTCCAGGTCGTTCTTCCACTTGACGACGGCGTCGAAGGTGGCGACCCTCGACACGTCGAATACTATGAAAGCACCTACAGCTTCCTTGTAGTATACCCGGGTCATGTTGCCGAAGCGCTCTTGACCTTAGCAATGAGAAAAGTAAAGTTAGATATTTAGTTAAAAAAGTACCAAAGAGTGCTGCAGTTTCTGGTTATTTTCTTATAGTAAAGTATGTCGGTTCCATGTAGTGCCGGACGTAAAGAATTGCACCACCCTATATCTTCTCATGTGTGTCGTAAAAGGCGACTAAGGGATTCACCAGAGGATGGGCAGCAGCGTTCTCTGAGTATTTAACCAACCAACTTCGATCTCCAACCCGCCTGCCAAGCGTGGCGATTATGGCATATCCCCCTTTTTGGGGGAGGCCTATGTCCAGCAGTGGACATCTTTCTTCTTCTGAAATGATGATGATGATGATGAAAGGATGGCGAAACGAGTTAAAGACCCATCTGATGTTATGTGATTTCCTTTGCCCATAATAACGGCAATACTACCTAGGCTGTTACTGAAATAGTATTGCAAATTGCTTTCGCCAAACTAGGACATGATAATAAATTAGATAAAGTCTATCGCATGAATTTATGTAATATCATTAGCACCCTTGCACCCTTTTTGGTGTTGTCGTAGATTAAGTCAAGATTAAATACCTTAGCTAACTTATGACTTTACTGATCTACGTAGCAAGCATGGAGTTAGACAATATCTTCACAAACAATCATCAGAGATAATAAGTATGCTTACGAGTAATGCTTGGTTTTGAAAGCACGTAAGCATCAAGAAAAAATGTAGACCTGTAAGTTGATCCTAGCAAAAACAGGGTAGGTACGAGTAGGTGTTGAGAAAGTGAAACAGAGTAGAAAAAAAACAACCTGCAATGTTAGTTTTTTACCTTACTAATCTTATTATCAATAGGGAATAATAAACAGTAAACACATAAATATCAAGCTAAAAACGACGATAAGCAGTGCGAACACTATGTTGAAACCAGCAGATTCTTCATCCATTTTGATCTTTGATAATGGAAAATGATCAACTCAAAAGTTCAACTGACAGCAAAGAAATATACTGACAGTGACAATATTTATAATCTACTACCACAGAAAAAAATCACTATGTCAACCACAAACTCAACTACAAATGACAACAAAACTTAGACCACCTAAAAAGTTTTAAAATTAGTAGTTTAAAAAACACTAGAAAAACACGCTTTTATAAATGCACGTAAAAACAAGTGCAAACACGACTATGATACGTTATTCCATCATGGAATGCCAGTGCCTATCTTCCGACTTCATCATCAGACCTTGAAACCTAATCGTGGTCAAAGTTCATTACAAGACTTTTCTATGAAATCCAAAACAGCTATGATACGATTTTCCATCATGAAGTTCCAGTTCATATCTTCCGGCTCCATCATCAGATCAGTTCGACATTACCATATTATTGTATTGTCATCAGAACTACATACCGCTGCCAATTTTCATTACGCTACGACCCTTGGAAGATGATTAAATTAGTTACCTTAGATTCCATTACATAGTTAGTTACATACAGGTCGACCTAATAAAAGCGTTTTAATAAATAGAACTGTTTGAATCTTATAAAATGACGAAAATGTTAAGCCGTCCGAAATAAGTAAAACCTTTGAAGACAAGAATGAAAGAAAAGAAGAAAACCATGTAGGATATTATTGATACTCTGAAAAGTTATTATATGGAAAATCATCAACCCAACGAAATGCCTACAAAATATCATAAATTCTCGATCATTGTGTTGGAATGGAACCGTAAATAGACCTTTATCGACCAAGGTCCGTCAGATAATAGACGGAAGTAACTAGATGAGGAGGGCACAAGACCATTCTCTATTAATGTACCTACGTTCAAGAATGGTTCCTAATCGTTTCCATATATGTATAGTTGCCTATTCAATTATTCAGGAACCATTTATTAGTTCAGTAGATTCTTAACTGCGTATCACGTTGGTATAAGGAGAATATTTGTAGACTCAAAGATCAGTTTACTATGATTTTACCCATGTAAAATTATTGTAAACAATGATCATAATAGTTTATTGACATAGAAGATACCTGTTTAACATATCTGAGTTTAACAATATCATAAGGTCGACAGAAGGATTCCTGTACCCTTGAAATCTAATACATCTAACCCAGATTTGTCCAATCTATCATTGAAAACAGAAATAGATGCTGTTCTTTGTAAAACATAGAATTTAGACATCTATTTAACATATTATGAACTAGTGAATCGGCAAGGCAATTGCGTAACTCATTTGACAGTTTAATTTTGATGTAAAATTGTAGACAATGTTGACAACATCGCAATCAAACATTGGAACTGTGTAACGACATAGAAGGACTTCATTATGAAGTAAATGACGTCAGAAGGGAAATCCATTGCGATGTAAATGACGTCATGTATGTTAGATCACGTTTCGTTATGCAAGTAAGCTGCTGCAAGTATGCGTTTTAAGCTTTATCATTCATTCAATTTCATGATGAATCCCTCCGACATCGTAATCAACAGTTTTGTAGTTACCCAATTCGAATTGTGTCATTTTTCCGGATACAAACGTCAAAATTGACATTTTGTTGATTGCGATGCAGTTACACAATTGCCTTGCAGCTTAAGTAAAAAAAAAGATTAATATTTACCTGCAATATCCCATAGCTGCAAACGAATAATCGTATTCGAGTCCCAGTTGAGTACTTTCAGCGCGAAGTCCACGCCAATGGTTGCTCTGTAGTGTTGGCTGAAGAACTGATGCACATATCGCTTGATGATGGAAGTCTTGCCTGTGCCCAACTCCCCGATTACCAGGATCTTGTACAGGTGCTCCCTACGCTCTGCGCTGGGAGACGCGTGTGACTGGAAGAGAAAGGAGAATGATAAAATTAGATTTTGTCTGTAGTGTTGTTTTTTTACTAACATGATAACAATGTGTTATTCAGAGAAGTGTCCTCACTAAATATGAGAAGACTCTGATAACAAATGTTTGATCGAAGACTCCCTGAAGTGAATTGTCTCTAAATACGGAAGGACTCTGCGAGCAAATGTGTGATCGGCTTCAGTTCAACCTCGGAAATAAATGGTCATAAATCACAAGTTATTTTTATAACCATCTAAATGATTTTTTTATTCCAGAGAATTATTTGAAAAAATTAACGTGTATTTAGCGTACAAATTACAGAAATAATATTCTCATTTTATAAGCAAGCTATCCAAAATGGTACCGATGTATAACTTCAAAATATTTTGTTTCTAATGTTTATTTTTTGCAATATGCCCAACATTTTTTTTTATTAATGTATTAGTTAATTCTCATGTAAGTGAATGATTGTATTCTTGTGAGAAATAAAGTTATCTTAAACCTCATGTGGTCAAGTTTCGCAAAGACTTGGATAAAAGATGCAGTAACAGCAGAATTGGGAACCCTTTGCGTGAAGTCATTTTCTAAATGTATGTCTTGTTCGAGGTGAATTTGGTTATACTGTTGTGTAATTTAGGTTTTATGAATCTCTTTTACAATATCTACAATACGCTACGCAATATCTTCTCGTCCAAAATACCGCAATGTCTCAAGACGAAAGTCTTTGACCAGTGTGTGTTGCCAGTAATTACTTACGGTACTGAAACGTGGTCGCTCACAATGGGCCTGATAACAAGGCTCAAAGTCACTCAAAGGGCAATGGAGAGGGCTATGCTCGGAGTGTCCCTGCGTGATCGAATCAGAAATGAGGAGATTCGCAGGAGAACGAAAGTAACCGACATAGCCCGAAGAATTGCCAAACTTAAGTGGCAGTGGGCGGGGCACATTGCTCGCAGAACGAATGGCCGATGGGGCAGTAAAGTTCTGGAGTGGCGACCGCGTACTGGAAGGCGCAGCATGGGTAGGCCCCCCACAAGGTGGACCGACGACCTGGTAAAGGTCGCGGGAATCCGCTGAATGGACAGGAAGGCACAGGACCGGTCGTTGTGGCGATGCTTGGGGGAGGCCTATGTCCAGCAGTGGACGTCTTTCGGCTGAAATGATGATGATGATGATGATGAATCTCTTTTTTGGTCAATCAGAGATCATTGTAGTTCATAAAAAATCAATAAGTGGAATATTCAGGAACAGGAGTTCCTGCTTAGCGATGAAGGCACTAAGATTGCAACAGCTTCGTCACCTGATCAGGATTAGGTAGCTGGTACTCCAGGCTGCCACTACCACCACCACAACCACAGGTGGTGGTTGCCTACCACTTTAAAGACTGATGAGATCTTTTGCGATTACGAACGGTCCGAATGGATGTTAGGGGCTTACATCAAGCAATCTCCGAACGAACAGCACCAATTGAGATTTTTCATCAGGAAATTTTTCACTAGCAGCCCGGTGTCTGGATTTGTGCCCGGTTAATGTCAACAGGTATTTACATGGGACTTATAACATAACTGCATATTGTGCATACCTATAAGTGACGTGTTTACACCGTACTAAAGACTTATAAACATTAATTATAGATTTAAATTGTAAATATGTCGTTGGTGTGCCTTGCTTAAATAAATAAATAAATAACTGGCAAAATGTGAGTGTATAATACACATCTGCCTACCGCTTCGGGGTATATAGCCGTGATGTTATGTATGTATGTATGTATGTATGTGTATCATTGGCACTTCACTTGGAAAACGAATTAATGATCGCTGTATTATCAGTACCTACCGGTAAATTAAACATTAAAATGTAGTAACTATTCCTAGAATTTTATCTGAAGTCGACCCTGTTTACTTGAATAAATAATATGAATGTGTAAATGACGTCACTGACTTGCAACATGATAGGAACGCATCACTGTACCTACTTATTACTCATTGATAAAGAAGAAACATTGAGACTACAATTAATGTCAATTGAGAGTTAATAACATACCTAGTTACTATTGACCGATAGATCGATCTAGGAAGGCAAATCTTCATTTAATAGGTATTTGTTTGTGAAAAATGACACTGGATCCATTATTTGAAATGAGAAGTAGGTATATAAGTAATATATTTATAGGTAACAATACTGCCTCCTTGCTCTAGTGGTCGCAAGCGCGACTGCTGAGCGTGGGGTCCTGGGTTCGATTCCCGGGTCGGGCAAAGTGTTATTGAGTTTTTTCATTAGGAAATTCTCAGTAGCAGCCCGGAGTATGGATTTGTGCCCGGTTAATGGCAATAGGCAAGCCCCCTATTAGGTACATGGGACTATAACATAACTGGCGAAATGTGGGTGTACCTACTATACACCTCTGGCTACCCCTTCGGGGAAATACAGGCGTGATGTTATGTTTGTGTTATGTTATCTATAGGTAATGATGTAGGTTAGTAACACAGAAATAAAATGGAAAAGTGGGCAGGGCGGGCGTGCCAACACTGCATCATAGTACAGGGTATTTCAAAAGATTTCTCAGTACGCCTTATGACTTCTTTCTGTAAATACTGTAACAAAAACCCGCAAAAATACCTTATTGTGCTGTTTCTTATTGCAGAAACAAAAGCTGTCAAGTACATTTGATCAAAGCATAAACTTATTATACTTACGTCAGTATAATAAGTTTATGGATTAAAGTTAATTAAAAAAAATTAAAGACGTCAATATGTAAGGCGTACTTTGTTCGAAAGTTGCCACGCATGAATCGCAAGTAAAATTGTGATTACAACCATTCTACTCTATCTATTTCTGTGATTAGTAAGTATATAAGTGTTACTTAGGATCCGTCTGGGCTGGGCAGCATTTGGCAAACTTCGCCGAGTCTTCTCGTCGCCAATACCGCAAAGTTTGAAGACAAAGGTCTTCAACCAGTGCGTCCTGCCAGTCATGACGGTGCCGAGACGTGGACACTGACAGTTGGGCTAGTCCACAAATTCAAAGTCGCTCAGCGAGCTATGGAGCGAGCTATGCTTGGAGTTTCTTTGAAGGATAAAATCCGTAACGAGATTATCCGGAGAAGAACCGGAGTGACCGACATAGCTTGTAGGATCAGTAAGCTGAAGTGGCAGTGGGCTGGCCATGTCTGTCGAAGGACCGATGGCCGTTGGAGCAGACGAGTCCTTAAGTGGAGACCGCGAATCGGCAAACGCAGCGTAGGGCGCCCCGCTGCCAGGTGGACCGACGACCTAAAGAACGTGGCTGGGGGGGACTGGATGCGGAAGGCAGAGGACCGAGTGTTGTGGCGCAACTTGGGAGAGGCCTATGTCCAGCAGTGGACTGCGATAGGCTGAGTTGAAGTGTTACTTCACTTAGGTATACGAAAAAGTTACGAGAAGGTAGGTAATTTGGTGTCTAAAACTACAAAAAAACAAAGAGTCCTACCTAGTTACTGGCTAGATGCATGAAACGGATTATCTTGGTTACACCTGAAGGAAAAGGCAAAATAGAAAAGCCACTCGATTGTATGAAGAAATCTAAGCACTAAATATTCTAATATTTTAACGCATTTACGCATGCGAAATGAAATCTAAAGATATAAATTGTGTGAAGAAAAATTCGTTTACGAGCAGGGTTCGAACCTGCGTCTTCTGATTCTGGTTTTGTTGGTTAGTTCTGGTTCTGGTTCCTGGAACCAGAAGTCGCAGGTTCGGAACCTGCTCGTGAGCGATTTTTTTTCAGTTTATATCTATGCACTAAACCTTCTGGTTAAGAAATAATAAAAATCTACTAAGTAGGTATCAGAGACACACCATATGAATATTTACACCGGATTTGATAATTATTCAAACAATATTTAAAGTTAATTGAACCATTGTCACTCTCACCGATACCCACAGCTTGCAGATTTTGTCGCAAAAAAGGATGAAACGCCCATTCATATCCTATGCGAATATGGTGCAGTGCACCACGTAAGAAGTCAGTTTCTTGGAGGCCACACAATCTCAGCCGATCAGATCAAATCCTCAAACCCCAAGGCAATTGTCTACTTTATGTTTAGCCTGCGGTTTAGAGAGGAGCTATTAGAGGCGTCACAATAATATATCTTCTAGGTCGCGTTGATAAAAGGGGCTTGCAAAGACCTTACCACTTTTCTCAAATTAAATAAATACCATTAACACGATAAGAAGATGGCTAGTACCATGTGAAAATACTGCGTTGGAACTATTGTCTAACTAGGATGGATGCTGATACTTTTTAACCGATTTCAAAAAAGGATTCTCAATTCGATTGTATTTTTTTTTTTATAGAAATGGGACTAATCTGGAAGTATATCCTTTCAAATAAAAAAAGACGTGTGGCACTCGGAGACTGCCGCGGTAAAGCTATTGCATAGCATTTTTTATGTAAATACGAAGAGGAGGTGCCTTAACGCCGAAACTCTAAGCAGGCATGAGTCACCAGATTGCGGGGCGAAGAGGGGGTTTACGCATGCGCAGTAACGCCGATACAACCAATGCCACCTAGAGGCGATTTGCAGAACTAAAGAGACAAGCGTGATATTTCAAAAAGTCATTAAAAGTTCTGCTATTCATCGATAGATGGCAAAACTAAAAAGTATCACCGCTGTGCCGGTCGGAGTTGGGGGTGTTAGGTTATTTTCGTTACGGAATTTCTGGATTCGGTCTCCACGCTCAAGGCCCGCGATAGAAGCTATGCAATAGCTTAAAAATAATTTTGAAATCAGTTTATAAATGACGGAGTTCTGAGGTAACAAACAAAAAAAATACAACCGAATTGAGAACCTCCTCCTGTTTTTGAAATCGGTTAAAAAATAAAATAAACTTTGAAAAAAAGTTAAAACGGACTTCAACAAGAATGTAATATTTTTTATCTACACTCGTATCGTAAAATTCGAATTATGAACTCGAAAGTAATGTCATAATGACATACTTTACGCACATGCACCTGTAATGAATTTAAAAAGTTTCATTACGATACAGTTTGCTGAACAAAACAATGCGGTAATTTAATTTTTTTTCCATAACCGCACACTTCAGCCCAACTAGGGAGTTTTTAATGCCACTTCGACCAAACCAAGGAGTTTTCAAACCTTTTTTTTAGCAGTCGTACAGTTTGGCACCAATGAGTACACAAAATTCAGGGTGGCGCCACTAGTCATACATTGAAAATTTTTATCGTATAAAATCGCGTTTTTGGCAGAACTTTGGATTGTCATATTGCTTTTAATTATATTTAAGTGTTTACAGGCATATTTTTTGTATGATAAAACAGAGATTGACGGAATCCTGACGAGGATAGAAAATTAGTTCCGATTATAATGTTTTCGCCAGACTATATTTTATTATCTGTGTAGGCGCGCACCAGCGCGCGTGCGCGGCCGCGCGCCACGGCCTACTGGATTTGGTCATCGTTACTTGTAAATTTATTGTTATTGTTTACGTTATTATTATGGTTTTGTATGTCGAAAGTTTTATTCTGAGCAAAAATATCTGACTACAGCAGTGATACTGAACTGAGGAGAATATGACCCCGCCTGGATTTCTGGATGCAGCAACGTAAATGACGAACAATCTTTTACCAGAGAAATCAAGAAAAACAACGACAATGTTACCAAGATTTTGACTTTGGTATTTTATTTAAAATTGTATGAGTGTAGATAAAATAGTGTATGAAACTGACATAATTAGGTATTAAAACACTCGTGTGATACTATTAAAAACCTCGCCTACGGCTCGGTTTTTAAACTCACACTCGTGTTTTAATAACCCCTATTATGCAACAGTTTCATAAACTACTATTGTGAAACAGTTTAGGAAGTTGGTGCCAATTTTTCCAAAAAACAAACCAAATCAAAGGCAACCTACTTCCTACACTGTGTCACAAAAATCATATTATTCTTTTTGAAGTTAGTTTTAACACTTTCTTAAAGTTACGGACTTACTTAAAGGACGTAACAGTAGTTACGATGTTGAAGTGTTTTTACTAATGTTGCGTAAAACAATTATCTAGGTCTTAGGAAAATATCATTGCTATCTTTTGTAGTAAGATAAGAAATACAGGGAGTAAGTAAGTAAGTAGGTAATAATAGCATAAACACTACGTTGTTTTGTTAACTGTATTGATAAAGTACGAGAAAAATAAGCTATGATTCATTGACACTATCTTTATAATTTATAATGTGTGTTTTATATGAATCCTAGTATTATTATAATGTGAAAGATTGTGAAGATGTTTGGATGTTTGTTACTCAATCACACTGTAAGGGCTCAACGGATTTGGATAAAATTTGGCATACAGATAGAATATATCCTGGATTAACACATGGGATACCCTTTTTCTGGCTTCAGTCACTAGTTCTACGCGCTACGTCTATCTTATTATCTTGGTCTGAGACTTCGATACAAATACTTTAGATTTAGAAGACCCGGATTAACATAAAGGGTTTTTATCCCGGGAAGATGAATAGTTCCCGAGGGATGCACGATAAATTACATCCACACGGGTGAAGCCGCTGGTATAGGCTAGTCACAAATATTTTTATGTAGTTTGTTGTTTCTTCTTCTTTCTCCGAGCCTATTCCCAAAAATTATGAGTATGTTAGGGTTGGCTTCCAGTCTTACCAAATGCGACATCAGTATTATTTGTTGTTTAACCTTCTTCAATTAATGGATTTAGAGATAATTAATTCGCTAACTACAGTCTATGAAATAAAAAAAGACGTGTGGCCAACGTGTGGCACTCGGAGACTGCCGCGGTAAAGCTATTGCATGGCATTTTTTATGTAAATACAAAGAGGAGGTGCCCTAACGCCGAAACTCTAAGCAGGCATGAGTCACCAGATTGCGGGGCGAAGAGGGGGATTACGCATGCGCAGTAACGCCGATACAACCAATGCCACCTAGAGGCGATTTGCAGAACTAAAGAGACAAGCGTGATATTTCAAAAAGTCATTAAAAGTTCTGCTATTCATCGATAGATGGCAAAACTAAAAAATATCAGCGCTGTGCCGGTCGGAGTGGGGGGGGTTATGTTATTTTCGTTACGGAATTTCTGGATTCGGTCTCCACGCTCAAGGCCCGCGATAGAAGCTATGCAATAGCTTAAGCGCAGTAACGCCGATACAACCAATGCCACCTAGAGGCGATTTGCAGAACTAAAGAGACAAGCGTGATATTTCAAAAAGTCATTAAAAGTTCTGCTATTCATCGATAGATGGCAAAACTAAAAAGTATTACCGATGTGCCGGTCGGAGTGGGGGGTGTTAGGTTATTTTCATTACGGAATTTCTGGATTCGGTCTCCACGCTCAAGGCCCGCGATAGAAGCTATGCAATAGCTTAACAGATTTTGTTTTTTTTTTTTTTTATTAATGGGGTCAGACTAGCAAGCGCGCTGTCGTGCTGTTGTCACCTCCACCCGTCATGTACCGTTTCGTTACAGAGTCATCTGATGCTAAGCAATCACCGCCGCCCATAGGCATGCGCAACCCCAGAGGAGTCACCGATACGTTGCCAGCCTTTTAAAAAGACACCTATGCTATAACTATAAGTACCTACTAGATTCAAATAAAATTATTATAATTCAGCTTAAAAGTTTTTCCTGTTCATGTGCTTACTTATTATTACTACTTGTTAGAATCAATAATATTATATAACAATTAGTTAATAAGGAGTCCGTTTACTAGTTTCCAATTCCAGTGACTTCTAATGAAGAATAAAAATAATACACGATGTTACGTAAATAAGTAAATTTCAGTCGAAACTAAATAAGCACGAATCATCCCAATTATTAATAATAGACATTATCTAATTAGGATTTTTATGTTGCGTAAGACTTCGCAAGAAGTCATTATTGGAATTTGTCTTAATAACTAATTAAGATTACGTTATTCTAACTTTTAAACAAAAGTTAACTGACTTTATTAAGACTTAATTAACGATTGTAGCTCATTAGTTATTGGTCAATTGAACTGAAAATTGGATGGCTCAAAACAAAAATTAATGCTTTTATTAAGCAAATGACCGTTAATTTCAATTGTTGAAACTGGGCCCCTAAAATGAAAGGCCTTAAGGAACTATTTATGAATTCATAATACTTATTTGCGATGACTGCTACTAGCTCAGGGGGACTAAGTACTCGCCAAATAACGAAGCAATGATCGATACCTACCTATTAATCGATAAAAAATTGTCGAGCGTAACCCTACTCTAGTCGCAAATGCCATTGAATTTTTTTTTAAATTGACTACTAACCAAACGTGATAGAAATATTTAAAAATGCATCGAGGGTTACAGCAAGGTCATATACAGTATTTTTCAGATGCCAAACACCTTGTTTTTGACTCATTCATTCCGAACTCCGACCATTCTCTACGACTTCGTAAATAATTAAAATATTTATCTATGAATTCAATAAACGGCAAAGCATCCGAATATTTTTTAGAGTAGGGTACTTCCAATATACATATTCGGTGCACTATCGTGTCGTAATGGGAATATTGCCATTTACGCAGTTGCGTAAGAGTTCTTAACGTACTTACAATTATTTATCATAATATAATGATTACAGGTCGTTGAAATAATGTTTGGGTAACTAGTGGTTCAATTTTGCCATAATAACTACAAGTAATTTCAGTATAATATCTGGCATGACATAACCGTATTAATTAGGTAACACTTTAAAAAGCAATAACCAGCAAGCATCCAAGTGGCCTTTGATAAAGCTTGCTTTTTCCAATAATTATGTTGGATTTGATCAGTTATGTTGGATTCTAGTCAAGCTAAATGATACTGAATACAACCCAACAAAAATTAACAAAATACCGCAGTTTAAAAAGACTTTTGTATTAAAAACTTTTAGTTAATCATTGCTGTATATAAAATTTTGATTAAAAACTCACACTACTGCCTGCCTTCTGCTTGGGAGACATCTTCATTCAGAAGCCCTTGATGATCACGCAAGTCGTCAAGAAACACAAAAGTAAGTCCAATAAAGTAAATCACACGAACGATACAGAATATTCTCGATTCCGTTGTATTTATACCACATCTCACTTTATATTACTTCAACTGTCGTCACTCATCTTCCATTTAAAAAATAAAAAGTACAAACATTTATTAACTGACAATTATTAAATAAAAATTTACGAAATTATATTTCTTAAAAAGAAATGTGCGCCGTAATAAGCGCGATTCAAATTTGAATTTGGAGCGCCAATAGACAATTTAATTATTTTTATCGGTTCACGGACCTTATTGTTCTGCATTCGAATACAAACTATCGAGTCGGTCCGATGACCAGCTATTTATGAAGTCGTGTCGAGTGGAAAGATAGTGCTTATCGGCCACCTGATAACGACAAGTATTTGTCATTTGCACTCCTTGGCCAGCAACCGATTCGATATTTGTGTCGAATTGATAAATAAGACACTTTTTACTTTCCGGTTTTTTTCCCTTGACCCTACTCAAGGACATCGGATCTTTTTGAATGTTTATTTATTTTTAGATTAATGACAATAATTATTTCAAAATCGTTATCATACTTTAGATGGCAAGACCAATTTTTATTTTATTTTATTTATTTATTAATACACACAAGTACAAACATGCGTCTTTGTATTTTCTAGAAAAACGGATAACTATATTTTTCTGAAATTAAAATGGCAAAATTTAAATAATTTACTTACCTATAACTTGTTATATTATGTTGTTATGTTATCCAGAAATTATCTAATTCTTAATCTTTGATGGATGATTAGATTGATGGAAACTTTATATTATATATCTATTCTTGCAATCTAAAACCTGATGCAAGAATAGATGCATATAAAGTTGAATTTTATTTTTGTTAGATATTCATCATCATATCAAATAGATCTGCCACTTTTAATAAGCATTTTATTCTTCTAGTTTTCACATGCACATCTTTTGAGCATCCTTTTAGCTCAAAATAAAGAGCCAAAGCCATTATGAGCATCCACCATAGAGCGAGTAACAAATAATCGGTTCTATGTTTTGCTTATAACGTCAACTAAATAGCCGTATTACAAAATACACAAGAAATCTGCGTTTTAAGCTACTTTTTGGCGTCGTAGATCTCAGTAATAAATGTATTTATTTTGAATATTGTTATTGAAATATGATAGTTCTTAATAAAATGATTTGATTTGATTTGATTTTATTCATGTTGTAATAACAACATTTTGTAGAATTTTCATTTATTACGTCTAAGACTAACAATAACCTTTTATCCCGCCGCCACGTTGGTTAAACAATAAGAAGCGTTATTTTAACATCCTGGATCTCAGTTATCTTTTGCTATAACTGTTTAAAAAAAATAACTTAATATTTGGAACGTTCCCATTGATAAAAAATCATATTATGAACTTAAATCAAAAGACTACCAGGCATAGAAATATAACACTTGGTAGTCTTTTGATTTTAAGTCCATGATATGATTTTGTATCAATGGGAACATTGGGTATTTTTTTCATGTCTATGACTACCAGGTATATTTTCTTGCGCTCTGTACCACACGATCTGGGCTCAGTATCGTGATATTTAATTCATCATCATCATTGTCATTTCAGCCGAAAGACGTCCACTGCTAGACATAAGCCCAAGCATCAACATAACTACCGGTCCTGCGCTTTCAATATTTAATTCAGTAATGGAAATTACTACATGTTGAAATTTTAATGGCTTCTTTCCCGAAAAGGAGTCATTGTACTCATCATTATGAAAAACTTTTACTATGGGACCAACCCTGAAAACGCGAAAAAATCTGGTGATCCCTACATTTTATCGATTTAAGTGAACACAAATGTAGAGACCAACTGATTTTTTTCCGCGATTTCAGGGTTGGTCCCATAGTAAAAGTTGTTCATAATGATGAGTACAAAGACCTCTTTTCGAAAAAAAGCGATTAAAATTTCAGCATGTATAGATCTTTCTATCGAATAGAATGAGAATGCCAAAAATCCACTTCTCGCTGCTCTTTTAGACAAAATAAAAATGAGAGGGCTCTTAAGTTGCATCATTGGAAACCGTCATAAGCAATTATTAAATTGGGCTAACGCAACGTTTGGTTCGGGCGTGCAAACCATAAACCCCACTGCAAAGTTGCCTGGCTTTGGCTTACCCCGACATTTGTGGTGCCGATTAAACAGACTGAGAACGGGACACGGAAGATGTAATTACCTCAAATATAAGTGGGGATGGAGCAACTCCAGCCTCTGTGAGTGCGGCGAAGAGGACCAGACTGTGGACCATATAATCCAACGATGTCCTTTATTGTCGTACCCTGGCTCTCCAGAGGATCTTTTCACCCTTACACCTGACGCCACCATATGGTTAAAGAATCTCAATTTGTCATTGTGAATAAAATAATATAGATGTATAGATAGCCTATAAAGATGCCATACGATTAAATAAATTAAATAAGACAACTTACTAGAAAAATTCCAATAAATTGCCTTCAATAATTTATTCTAAAAACCCGATACTGGTGCAGTCGCATATTGTCGGCGAATGGACATTGGACATTGCACAACCGTTGGAACCGCGACTCGGCCGCGGTAAGTCTAGCCCTGGTATTATGTTACGTACACGCATCAGCGACGACCTCCGACCGACTGGCACTGACATACCATGGGGAATGGCATATCGATATGGAAACGCATGACAGTTTGAAGCATTGAGGTATTGAGTGTCAAAAATCAAAGCATAGTGACTAAACTTAAATAAAGAAGAGCTAATTTCAGACTTGTATTTTTTTAATAACTTTCACATGTAATTTTTATTTAAATCTTAATAATACCTATAAACTATCAACTCAGCCTATCGCAGTCCACCTAATAATACCTACCTAAGGAAATTAATATGAATACAATATGAGTCTCCATAAAGTGCACATAATATTAAACTGCAAACTGAGTTAAATTGTTAATAAGTGTTATTGGGTTTTTTCATTAGGAAATTCTCAGTAGCAGCCCGGAGTCTGGATTTGTGCCCGGTCAATGGCAATAGGCTCGCCCCCTATTACATGGGACTATAACATAACTGGCGAAATGTGGGTGTACTATACACCTCTGCCTACCCCTTCGGGGAAATACAGGCGTGATATTATGTTATGTTATGTTATGAGTTAAATTGGACATAATTTTATCGACGGAAAAAAAAAACAATATTTTGTTCCTTAGATTTTTACACGTTTACTTTTTTTTTGTAATAACTGTGTGTGTTATTATGTTATTATATATTATGTATTAGTTTAATAAAAACCGTGTATTAAAGAGTTTGTTTTTTGCTAATCATACAACGCTAATTTATTTGATTGATTCATGACTTTCAATTGAAGTGTGTTTAAAATTCCAACTATGATTATAGTAGCGTAACGACGTCATTATTATACATAATTATTAATTCCTAACTAAGAAAGTTAGCTCGTTATTGGCGCTCAGTATTAATTAAAGACACCATTATACGATACCTAGCTAAGTAGAGAAAGTAGACGGAACATCATGGTGGTTAAACGATTTTCCTTCCTCTAGATAGAAATTTGACATAAAATAATACGTAAATTATTATGTCAAAGGACATCGCTAAGAATCGCCTAGGTCTGTTACAAAGATGAAAACTATACGACACTTAACCCCAGTTTCTGGAAGGCTGATCAATTTGATCTGTTGTCAAATCTCATGTCAGCTACTGTGATTGGCCGGCAAAAATGTAATCACACCGCTTGACTTGAGATTTGACAGCTGATTAGTACATTTTTGCGTTGCGGTCAACGCAAAAATTTTCCTTTCGGAAACTGGGGGTTAGGTACATGCGTATTTTTTAATTACTTACTATTCGTCGTATTTAATGTGGACAGTACAGTAAACATTTTTTATTACAATAATAACGTGAGGGCTATCATACTTCATTTTACTACTCTATGGTTTTGGAAAAAAATATGGTGGCACCATTGTTAAATATAGACAATTTCTTTTAAGCAACTTCACATTCACATCTATAGGAATAGAAGAGTAAAACTGTTTAGTTGCTAGGTAACTACTTGTTTGACATAAGTTTTGTAAGCAAAAACATAACCTCGAAATGGTTAATATTTTAATGAATTAAATATCTGTGGATGGAGTACTGTCCGTTTGTTAATTGTAGTTTATGAAACTGTTGCATAACAGGAGTTATTAAAACACGAGTGCACAGAAATAGATAGAATGGCCATGTTGGTAATAATTTGAGACAAAATAAAGAATTTTGAATTTTGAATTAAATGTTGGCAGGCCGCGCGTGTCAGCACCATGCACCATAGTGCAGGATATTTCAAAGCCTTTCTTAGCACGTCTTATGACTTGTTTCTATAAATACTGTAATAAAAACCCGCAAAAATGCCTTTTTGTGCTGTTTCTAACTGCAGAAACAAAAGCTGTAAAGTACATTTGATAAAAAAATTTTTTTTTTAAATAATGACGTCAAATTATAAGGCGTAGTTTGTTCGGAAATTTGCCACGCATGAATCGCAAGTAAAATTGTGATTACAACCATTCTATCTATTTCTGTGCACGAGTGTGAGTTTAAAAACCGAGCCGTAGGCGAGGTTTGCAATAGTATCACACGAGTGTTTTAATACCTAGTTATGTCAGTTTCATACACTACTTTATATAAACTCATACAATTTTAAATAAAATACCAAAATCAAAACCTTGGTAACATTGTCGTTAGTTTTTCTTGATTTTTCTGGTAAAAGATTGTTCGTCATTTACGTTGCTGCATCCAGAAATTCAGGCGGGGTCATATTCTCTCTCACTTCAGTAACACTGCTGTTGTCACATATTTTTGCCCCGAATAAAAGTTTAGGCAAAAAATTTTTTTTTGCGTAAACAATCACAGTAAATTCACAAGTTATGACGACTAAATCCAGTAGGCCATGGCGCACTCACGCGCCCTAGCGCGCATCAACACAGATAATAAAATATAGTCTGGCGAAAACGTTATTGTATTGTATTGTATTGTATTTATTGATAACAATTGTTACAAGTCATTTTTTTTAAATTAACATAATTCTTAACTTACTCAGACTTAACTTTATCAGAAGTTAACATAACATTTTCGTTCATTATAATATTATAATCGGAACTAATTTTCTATCCTTGTCAGGATTCCGTCAATCTCTGTTTTATCATCCAAAAAATATGCCTGTAAACACATAAATATAATTAAAAGCAATATGACCCCCAACGATATTTAAAACTATAGATGTGTCATACCCTAACAAAACAATCGAATAAAACGTTCCGTACGCAGCGGAAGCACAATACACCTAAAGTAGTACAAAGTAAGTTGGTTACTTCAAGTTACTTTCGTGTCATAATTGGAACACTTTCTGTACACACACGACGACATTTTAGTTTTTTTTTGTCACCGTTCACGCTCGGCGCCTTACTTGACGCGGTTTAATAGAAAAACTTCCTAATTAGGACATTTTCGAGTCTTCAAATTGCGAGCGCAAGTAACACATCTGTACTTTTGAATATCATTGTTAATCCCTAAATCCGTCACTTCCACCAACTGATAAAGGAGTATCAATATCATGAAGCCATATCCACGCACTAATTGAACTATCAAATTTTCCAACCCATTATCTTATATTTTCACCTTATTTATAAGGTTTCACCGTGACCCCCCAGCTTACTTTCACGTAATGGCATAAAGAGTATATTTGAAGTAGAAAATTAAAAAAAAAAAATAGGAATCACAAAGCGTGGCACATTGCTAAACTTCGCTGACCGCAAGCAAAACAATACAATTTTAATTTTATATTAGGTATGCAAGTCGTTTTTTTAAATTACTTTTTAAACAACCAAGGCTGTCTGGAGAATCGTTAAAAAATTTATTATAGATAGCTTTTGTAGATAGGTATAGGTATAGATAATTATGGTAAGTTGTTAACATATAATTTATATTTCCTGTAGCAATTTCCACGACATGGCTACTTCTTTATGACTGTATTTGTTTTTATTAACTGATGTATGTACAATAAATAGTATAATACATGAACCAGGGTAATTGAATTATCAGGGTCATAGTAAGCCTCAAACAAAAATGGTAAGAAGTGACTCGAAAAAAAACAAAATACATTTTCTTAAACGTAATCACGGTTTAGAATCAAAAGATACTCAATTTAAATGTATCCATAGTCCAAATCATACTTTAAAGAATAATAATAATAATAATAATTTATTCATTTATTCCTCTCACAATGGATTATATACACATTTCAATCATTCATTCATTTCATTTCATTTTTTTATGTACAAGACTACATAGTTCACATTGTGAGAGCTGGTGCCTGTTGTAGGTTCGTAAAAACCTGTGTTACAGGTCACTCAGTGGCTGCATACAATCTTGGCTCCCTGTGTTGATATTTAATCTAATACATCAAGTTGAAATAAACAAATTTACTAAAGCGCTAAGATGACGCTAAGCAAAAGTTTTTTTTTTTTTTTTTAAAGGATAGGAAAAGTAGAAAGCAGATTGTGTCACAAAACTTATTAGACTGTTGGTAGGTATTGGAGTATGCGTGGTGCGACTGGATGTGTAGATTAATGATTTGTGAATATGAATGTTTGTGTAAGCGTTATATTATTGTTAGAATGGTTCAAAGTTACCCTAAGAGTTAAGTTAACTTGGTTGACTGGTAGGTGCATTAACTGTAAGTTTCACTTTACCTCTCTACCAGCAGATGCAGTATCGGTAGAATCGCTAAAACGCGCGATTTTGAAACCGTGATCGAACGCAGTATTTCGCCAAAACAAGATGCAGCATCCATGCAAAATCGCTGATTGACTATCGTGTGTACTATTATGGCCCTAAGTCAATGATTCATGAAGTCTGCAATACTCGCAGTGTGCGTAAAATATCTATTCGTTTTCGTAAAGGCTTTGAAATTCTATTTATGCATATAATGCATAAGTAACAATAGTTTACTAGTCCAATAAATATTGTAATACATATTCCTCGGTTGACTTAACACTTAGCAGATAAAGGACAGCCGGTAATACACAATATTGCGCTTATGACCCTTTACATAATAATACATGTCTTTCTTTAATCACGGCTCATCCTCCCTCAGGAAAAACTCCGGACCTTTGGAAAGCTTGCCAGAGGACACAGTAAGCCAATTCACGTAACTAAAGAAGTGCAGTTGCAGTGCAGTTACAGTTAGGTTTTGATCAAAAAAAATCTCTTCCTATTCTCTTATCTACGGCGATCGCTGTCAGAAACGAATTAGTCTCACTGCAACTTGATCGGCGCGTCATGAAATTACGTGAAATAGGGCACAGCTGCCGAATTGCGTAACTTACTCGCGATCGCAATCAATAGGATTTCAATGTCCATTGCTCCGTGTGTTTTGACAATTCTTCTTATGTTATTATATATTCTTATGTTATTCAACTATGTACCACGCAATGAATATTGTTATCATTTAAAAATGAAAGCTAAAGTCAGTGTCAATGCATTACACAATTACCCCACTGGTCCAGCTAGCAGTCGCCTCTTTGACCACTTTAATCTATGATGGCATGGGGCACCAACCAAAGACAGTCCACGACTGCACTATAGTAGTACAGTCATATTCCGTCTCGGGAGGGTGCAGGACTATTGCGAAATATGGGATAGTAATTATTATAATCGCCACATGAAATGTAGATATTACTGTAAAATACGAGACTAACACGCGATTGCAAAGTTTCAGGACATTTCAGTTGTTTTCAGTCGCACGAAGTTTGCAATGTTTTATTGGAAATCTAGTAAAGTATTAATGTTAAAGCATTTTACTGATCCTAGGTATACATAATCGTCAACAACTTCGAGTGTAGATTCTCCAATGTTTACGGGAATGGGTGCTATATGGGAATTCGACATAACCTTTGTCTTGTCCATATTCATTTTAAGACCCACTCTATCAGAAGCTCTACTGAGGTCATCGAGCATTGTACCGAGGTCCTCCATGGTCTCAGCCATGACTACTATGTCGTCGGCATACCGAAGGTGAGTGATGTACTCGCCGTTTATGTTAATGCCTAGCCCCTTCCAGTCCAGAACCAAACTGTCCAGCTAGGTAAGTCCAACTTCGAGAAAGAGCTCAATCGTCGAATCCGACTCGGTTGGGCAGCGTTCGGGAAGCTACGCAATATCTTCTCGTCCAAAATACGGCAGTGTCTCAAGACGAAAGTCTTTGACCAGTGTGTGTTGCCAGTAATTACTTACGGTACTGAAACGTGGTCGCTCACAATGGGCCTGATAAGAAGGCTCAAAGTCACTCAAAGGGCAATGGAGAGGGCTATGCTCGGAGTGTCCCTGCGTGATCGAATCAGAAATGAGGAGATTCGCAGGAGAACGAAAGTAACCGACATAGCCCGAAGAATTGCCAAACTTAAGTGGCAGTGGGTGGGGCACATTGCTCGCAGAACGGATGGCCGATGGGGCAGTAAAGTTCTGGAGTGGCGACCGCGTACTGGAAGGCGCAGCGTGGGTAGGCCCCCCACAAGGTGGACCAACGACCTGGTGAAGGTCGCGAGAATCCGCTGGATGCGGAAGGCACAGGACCGGTCGTTGTGGCGATGCTTGGGGGAGGCCTATGTCCAGCAGTGGACGTCTTTCGGATGAAATGATGATGATGATTTTACTGATTAATTTAATTAACCTGACAAGTTGTCAATAAAATTGGTAAACACGAACCAAGAGTTAATAATGAGACTTTTTTAATATAGGTACCACATATTTTTAAATAAAAGCGAGTTAATATTAAATTGTCAACCAGTCCTGAGTCCTATGATTAAAGTATCTAGCTCATCGGAAAGTTAGTTTAAAATCGATTGCAAAATTTGTACCGAACAAACAAGAAAACGAGTTAAAAAAGTGGGGAAATTTTTATATTATAGGTATCCATTAGAAACAAACTATCTAATGGTGCTTATCTATCTCGAAAAACACAAGATAATTAGATATTATACGATAGATAAGCTATACGATCCTAATATTTTTTACAAATATAAAGCTCCTATGCAATAAAAATAAAATAAGATGCTTATCAAAAAGTGCTAACGTTTCGCAGATGCAGAATAGATACTGTTTTATTGATCACTGAAATGGATTATATCTAAAAGTGCCATGTATATGAAAATAAGAATTAAAATAAGATTTCTTGATTTTTCTTTTAGATAAAACATTGATATAAGTTGTTTTTGTTTGTCAAAACATATATTTAGACTTACATACCAAACGGACTCCGAGTCCGTGTGGTGCTGGACTTAAAGAATAGCACCACCCTTCTCTCTTCTCATGGGTGTCGTAAAAGGCGACTAAGGGATTCACCAGAGGTTGGCAGCAGCGTTCTCTGAGTATTTAACCAACCAACTGCGATCTCCAACCCGCCTGCCAAGCGTGGCGATTATGGCATATCGCCCCCTTAATTGGGGGAGGTCTATGTCCAGTAGTGGACGTCTTTCGGCTGTAATGATGATGACATACCAAACAAAAAATATTTAGAAAATCCATCATACTCAAAAAGTCAATGTTATTTAGGCTTCAGTTCAGCAACGATAATTGTCTGGTTAAACGACTGTTTACCTAAGATTCTAGTACATTTATCAAGTAATGGGCTGTTTAATCGGAGAATATATATATATAGATGAACACCAGCTATATTAGCTGACTAACGGCCAAAATTAATATCCAATCTATCCAAGATTTGCCCTACTAGAGATAGAAATTTGACATAAGCTCCATACAAAATATGTCAAATTTCTATCTCTAGTAGGGTAAATCGTAGATAGATAGGATATTAATTTTGGCCGTAAGGTTAATTGCTTAACATATATTAGTAGAAAACTCGTCATAAAAAGCGTATCTATTATATTTCACAATTCTAGAAGATAAGTGGCATTTTTTTTTTGCTGTTAACCATCAGACATCAGACATTACCGATCTTGAGATAAAGGAGCCTTTAAGTGGATAATAAAATTATAATATGCTATTAGATATAAACTTCGCCGAAATAAGGACCCGCAGGTCACACGAATTTAAATAAGTCTTTGTATAAAATTAACGTATTTCTGAGAAATCTTCTATCTCTTATAAATAGCAGCTCTTGTTGATGCCGATGTAGTTGGCCGACAATTAATCAATTTAAAACATAAAGGATTTTTTAAGTGCGGATTTGTATAGTGGTTCAGTATCTGGGGGTCTACTCGCGTTTTACGGACGACAAACGAAGTACGAACTTTCGTTACGACTAATACCTTCACAATAAAGATAGGCACATAAAAAAGGCACAATTAAGATAGACTACAGTTCATAGTCATATACAATTAAATGGAGATCAGAAAAACAAACGTCAAAACACGATCATCGCATCCAACTAAAACAGTTGGTCTGAGCGTATACTACAAAAAAAAAACAGAATTAGATGATTAGGTGTGTTTTTTGTGAAGTAGATGTTCACGTTTGACGTTTAATTCTGTCATTTTTGCTTGACGGTTAATTCACAACTTGAGACTTGATTGGAACTAAGAATATTTTAACAATTTTAAATTACGTTAATTGTATTTGCTTTCTGAGTGGAAATGAATACTAATAGTACCTAGATAGCCTATTGGGGCTCTGAAAGACTGAGAAGGTACAACTAATTTTATATTCAAATTCAAATTCAAATAATTTATTTTTTGATACACAGGTAATAAATAGGTTTTAATAAAATACAATACAGTACCATCTGTGATCAGCCTCATGGCATACAAAATTACAAATGTCATAAAATAAAATAACAAATTACAATACACAAATTACAATTGAAAAAACATTATTGATGTCAAAATTCATAACAGCACAACAAAGAAATTGGACATAACACATTATTTAGAATTTTATTTTATTTTGTCGTTTATTTTAATAACCGTTAAGAAGTCATTTATGGAGTAATATGCCTTATCTACCAAAAAGTCTGTAAGCTTTTTTTTAATTTAAGTACATCTAACGTTCTTATACTTTTAGGAAGTTTATTATAGATCCTAGGAGCCATTCCCATACAACTTTTCGCATATAGTGCAGTCTTATGCTGTTTTATATGAATAATATCTCGATGACGTCTGTTATTTGACGACCTCTGTGGTCTAGTGGTACGAGTGTCGGACTGCTGATAACGAGGTCGTGGGTTCGATTCCCACAGGACACAAATATTTGTGTGATGAGCATAAGTGTTTGTGTTGGTCTGGGTGTTTCTCATGTATTATAAGTATGTATTTACAAAAAAAAAGTATATAAGTATTATATCCATTGTCTAATACCCATAGCACAAGCTCTGCTTAGTTTGGGACTAGATAGTGCTGTGTAAAAATGTCCCCAAAAATATTTATTTATTTATTTATTTTATTTATTAAGAGTCTCAAACAAATGAAAATTATTCTTGACAAACATTGCCATTTATTATTTTTAGAAAAAAATGAAAAATTAGTAGCCTAATAAGGAACGGTGTAAGTATGTACGGAAATATCGTATTATAATAATGTCATATGTCATAATAATTTTCTGGCTTGGAATCTTAAAATAACAGTAATCACTTATACCTAACAGGTAATCCATCTGGGTGTAATAATATCATCAAAAGTCATGATATGTCAAATAAGTAAGTATTCTAGATTATTAAATCTCAAAATGTCGACAAATCTATAAAAATAATTAATCTTAGATTACAAAATGTCAACGGTTGTAGACTGTAGTAAGTAGATAACATTTGAAAATATTTATTAATATTACCTATACATTTTAAAGTTAATGTTATATTAAAGCAGTTAATTTGAATTTACCGTTGCAGCATAATATTATTAACAGTTATATTATTCAGTTAAACTTGTTCTAAAGTTCGAAGGGTCTTGTGTTCGAATCGAAATTTATTGATTGGCATTTTGTATAAAACATCCAATTCCATGACCCTTTTTTTGGGTTCCGTAGTAACCAAAAGGTACCAACGGGACCCAATTACTATGCGGCTATGCCGTTTGTCCATCTGTATGTCACAGGGCTGTATCTTTTTAACCGTTTAGGTAGCCAGTTAAATTTTTTGCAGAATGTATACGTGTATTACGGCCTACATCGTAGCAAATAAAATTTCCCAACCCAAGAGCCATGGATCTATGAGGACCCTATGCAAGAAACCTCGAAAAAATTGCCAGTTTTTAAACAATTTCATTGGATTGGAACATTGTGCAACTAGAATTACATACATACATACATATTATCACGCCTGTTTCCCATTGGGGTAGGCAGAGACTATGGATTTCCACCTGCTACGATCCTGACACACCTCTTTCGCTTCATCTACGTCCATTAACCTCGTCATGCATGCTCGTCGGTTTAGAGAACTCTTAACCTGGCATTTTTTGAGAACATCCGCGATTTGATCGCGATACGTTCGCCGAGGTCGTCCCCTTCCAACTCTTCCATCCACACTCGCTTCGTATACTTGTTTCGTCAATCTCCTCTCGTCCATCCTCTCTATATGTCCAAACCATCTTAACATACCTTTCTCAATCTTTGTCACTACATCTTCTTTCACTCCACAACGCTCCCTTATCATGTTATTCCTTACTTTATCTCTCAAAGTTACACCACACATACTTCTCAAAGCTCTCATTTCTACTGCATTTATTCTGCTTTCATGTTTCTTCTACCATACCCAACTTTCACTACCATACATAAGTGTAGGCACTAACACTCCCCCATGAACAGCCAGCCGTGCCTTTTCCGACACTTTGCGGCTTAACTAGAATTAAGAATTGCTTATGCTGCTTATTTACCTATTAATCATTAGATTCCGCCTTCTACATGAACCCCCATTACGTAGGTATAGGCATATATTTATTTAGAGTTTGAATTTCGAGAATCCCTTCCATCTAGCATAAATAGTATAAAGTTCAGTATAAGTATGTTCCTTATCGCAAACACAGTATCAAAATTCACTTTGAAATAAAAAAATTGCCTGTTTATGGCGTGCGCACAAAATTTTCTGTATCTCATACAGTAGTTTTTTTTTGTGTTAAAGTTAATTTTAACAATTCAGGCCAATTCGCGTAACTAAAGAAATGCAGTTGCAGTGCAGTGGCAGTTATGTTTAGATCAAAACAACGGTTTACGTATTCTCTTATCTTCGGCGGTCGCTGTCAGAGGCGAACTGCAGCGTCACTGCAACTGCAACTTGATCGGCGCGTCATGAAATTACTCGAATTAGGGCCCTGATACTGAACAACTTCCACACTCCTTAAAAAAATATTCTGTAGCACTAAAGGCTACATTAAGAAAAGTGTGCAAAATTTGAAGTTTCATCGAAGGTTTTTTATTTTTTTTTCAAAATTCGAAAATCTTCATTTGTCTTAAATTATTGCCAGTATTATAAAATTGAAGCAGTCCCAGTAAGTAATAAACAACCTGTGTAAACAACATTGTGTTGGGGCCATGGAATACTTTATATTCATTTCCTCTATGGTTGGGGCTGAGAGGTTAGTTGTTTACCTGTTAGTCAATATCTTAAGATTTGATAAATAAAGTTTCAAAGTATCTGCTATTGTTTTTTTTTAAGATTGATAGCCATTTGGTATTCAATTTACAATCATTGTTTAGTTTGTTAGCATAGGTCAGGTTGGAAACCTGTGCCATCTGTTTTATATTGACATAGTGCAAGTTTTTTGCTTACCTAGGCCATTGAATTTATAACATAAATCTTTAATGTAAGTTGTTTGTGAAACAGCTTTCTGTCTTAACAGTATTTGTCCTATGTAAGAGGGTTATCTTGTCTACATAATCTTATCTTTTTAACGTTTGTAAGATACAACTTAATGCATTTCAGAACAAATTTATTTTTAGGTAATTATCAGTTTAGTAAATAAGCATTTTGTTTTGATAGACTCTAAGGTCCTCTCTCCAATGAACAAAGTTATGGAATAATCATAACTTTTGCAATTAAATAATAGTTAAATTAACTCGTTCCGATAACACAACCTACCCATTGACGTGATAACAAAACCCCAAAAACTGCATTCTAGAGAAATCTGATGCAAAGTTGCTGAAAGCGAAAAATTACAAAACGAGATCATATTGATGCACAAGAGCATATTTTGCATGGGTCCCGTTATATATAATAAAATACCACAGGAAGTTAGAAAGTTAAATATGACTATGTTTAAAAGGCGCCTCAAGGATCTACTGATACTGAAATGTTACTATAATATATCAGACTTTCTAAATGAAAAAGCTTTACTCTAAAAGCTTGATATGTTCCTGTATTTGTGTAACAAGAAAAAAATTGTGGTTTTAATATTTTGTAGACATGAATATATTATTATTATTTTTTTGACATTTTTAACATTGACATTGTTTCTGAACCACTTACTTGATTTGATTTTATTATATTGTGACAATTGTATGTATCGCCATTTTTAATTTCTTAATTAATTCAATGTATCTTGCATTTGATAGTAATATGAAATTATAGCCGTTACCCAAATATTTGCATGCCTAAAGGTAGAATATAGAGGACTGTATCAATGTGACTTATAACACCAATGTTAACCTATGTTCAGTAAATAAAGAATTGTATTGTATTATTATTATAAACATCATTCACTAGAAATCGACTATTTTGGTAAAGAACCAAAGCATGAAGGCACCGAATATCTAATGTTACAATAGAGAGTTTAGTAACCTTAAAATAAGGCAATAGATTTAGTTTAGTCGATTTAGTGAAGGGGAAACTGAAGGTGACATGTTTCAAACGATATTGACAGCTAGGTCAAGTTAGAAACGACACTTCTTAGTTCTTATGTGAAATAGTTATGTTACTGGCCGCCAAACAGCGCCAAAACAAACCTTCCTAATTTAAATCTTTAAAAAAAAACAACGATGCATTCGTTCCGATTCAAATACGGAAGAGCTTTTCGAATCGTTTTTTTACTCAACAACATTAAGGCGCGTGTAGCAGCCAAGTGGTGCCTCCATCAATAAAAAGATTATTACTCGCTGTATACACCATTTATCCAAAACAGTTTTTTTACCATTGAAGTACAGGTACTTTAGTTTAATAAGAAACTATAACTCTGTTCGCTGTAGTTGTAGATAGAAAAATTGCGAAAACCGGTCACTTTACACTGTTAAAAACGAATGTTCGATAAACGGTGTATTCAGCGAGTAATTGCGCCTTAAGTTATCATTGACAATATTTGGCAACGATCCGATAATGTTATGTCTCTTGGCCGTGTAAAATCATGGACATTTTAAATATAGATGACGTGCAAGAGTCATTAATTAGTAATTTGAGTAAGGCTGCTAATTGTGTTTTAAATACGACCAAGTTATGTCTCTGTTGGTATCTGGTATAAAATAAAGTAGCGTGACTAGATAAACGAGTGAAATATTTAAGAATATGGTAGAATTTTCGTACACACAGAGATTTTTTTTTTAGAAAAACATTACACGATAAGACGCGTTCAGGAAAAAAATGCTCGCGCAAGCTTTGACTGTCTAGGAGTCTGCTGGCTAGCTGGCTAGTACCTACAAAAGGCGGAGAGGGTGGAAAGTGGGAATAGCAACCGATGCATGGACACTGCCGTGTTAAGTGCATTACCTAATTCACCTCACTGCATAAAACTTTGATTTGTAAGCACGGAATAGTGTCCACAATTATTGATGAAATCAATAGGAAAAATATTTCAAAAATTAAAGCGTCATTTTTTGTACATATTTGGAACGAGCATCAAGTACTAAACATCTTCATTCAATAAGTCAACCTGTAGATACAATAACATAAACAAAATATTTACACGTATTTTGATAATTTAGCAAAACGCCAGAACAAATTATTTCTTCATCTAATCAGGTTTCTTATCAAAACTCATCTAAGATTATTTTATATACGAATGATGTCAGATAAGGATACAAATGCATATAATTTAAGAAACATCTCGTAGATTACGTAAATTTATATCAAATGCTGTGGGAAATGATATATTAAATGTCAAACAACACTATTATTTATTTCTCAATTTACACAACATTGAAACTTTTTTATCGGTTGTTTTTTTATAAGATTTTTGTGCTACTAAACAAATAAACAACGTATTTACATATTAGGAGTGCTAGTGAACAGACTTACCAAAACTTTTGATTTAATTTAAAACACATGTATCAAGGTGGTTACGTAGCCTCGTCAAAAACTAGTTTTTGTCTTCTTAATCGGTTTCGGTGCATTACAAATAGTTGTGTAATAGTTTTATTAGAAAACAAAAGTTAGAATATGCTGTCTTCTACAAAATAAAATGTTATAAGTACGTTTATGTTAGAATCACTGACTACACGAGAATGGTATACTATTTGTTTTGGACGACTAACTATACCTTTCGGAGTAGCTACCATTGCAACACAAAGAAAATGCGAGCACTTGTACAAACAATACAACTATAAGAAAGATGTAATATTTGGTCAAAGCGAAGCGCACACGAGCAAGCTAGTCGTACTCACGAAGGGCATCGCGCCGCGTGACGTCCTCTGTAAACTATCGTGAAATGTAACGTACTGGGAACAACACGGCCGTCTCGGCGCTGAAGCCGCAGCACTCGCACACTGTTAGGTAAGAGTCGTCACCCGCCTCCTCGAAGGTCATGGCGCGCGCGCATCGCTCGGAGACCCTTCGACCACTGAGGCGGGCCGCGCACTCTACCTCTCAACACACCACACTCACCGGTGCGCCATCGCTCCCAGCGTTGTCGGTGGGCTCGATGAGGTCTCCGTACGCAGGCATCGCGTCTGAGTACCCCTCCTCTTCCGTGTCGTCGTCGCGCGACTGTGTCGGTGAGGGCGGCGCGGGCACAGCGAGCCTTTCGCGCGCGAGCGCCACCGCCTCTTCCAACGACCCCACCTCGGCGCCTCCCCTCTCTCCGTCGTCGAGGTCCTCGGACAGGCCCGCTGAAGCTTGCGCTACGAAAGCGATGCGTCTTCGCAGAGCATTTTCCGGGCTCGGGTCTTCCACAGGCTTCTCCATTTCAGGCTCGCTGTTACGCTTCCAGGCGGCCTTACTAAAAGGGCGCGTTGCAACGGGGTGCTCCACCGCGATTGGACTTACTGGTTCGGGTGTTGGCGGCTCCGGCTTGGGGGGTGGCGTTGGAGGGTTCTCTATGGTCGGTTCCGCGGTTGAGGCTGAGGTTCCTGGCTGCGGCTCCGATGGTGGTTGAGGAGACTCGCCGGGTCGCTTTTTGCCAAAGCTGCCCATCCTGCGCATGAAGGTGCTCCCCTCCTTCTTCTTCTTGTCGACGCTAGGCGAGCTGTCGGTGCTGCGTGACGCATCACTGGCCGCTTCACGTTGTTTCTTATTACGCTTACGCATCGTGCGTTCGTCGCGCGCGATCTCGCCGTCTGAGGCAACAGATTTGGAGGAGCCTGTCCGCTTGATCAAACCGATGTGGAAGGGCGAACCGGGGCGGAACGGCGTTCGCAACGTGTGTAGAGTGCGGCGGAGACGCGAGGGCCCCGTGCGTGCCGGAGTGGGTGAGGGGGGCGGTAGGGGGGGCTCCTCGTCCCGCATGATGGTGCCCGCAGCGCGCCGCGTCGACTGCCGCGAGCCTAGCGTCCAGCCTGACTCCGGCAATACGACCTTGTTCCCTGATACTTACCTAGTACGGTTCACTAACTTACTTTTGTTACGACGTGATTGATTAACTTAATTAAGTATAACACAACTTGAAAGATTTCCAAATAATTTGTATTTTCGTGAGTTCTACCGAGCGTTTTAGCAGTACGAGTTACGAAATGAAATATCTAGCTTGCACTGAAGAATAATCAAAATATGTTAATAATTGAGTCATCTCACCCAACGCATATCTGCAGGCCGTGAACCGCAGTTGTGTAGACCTTGCTCCAATAATCAATTAATATTTTTTGTCAAAACGTCTAAAGCAATGAAAGGCGGAATATCTACTAATTTAATACATATGCGTACGAAATCAGATACCTACCTAGCCTAGACTGTTCGTTTTCTTGTTTGTGAACTAACGTCGAAGGTCGATCAGTGTGTTATCTTTCGTCACATTAATATTAAAAGTTTTTATAGAATGCTGATTACTTATAGAGTTGTTTAACTGAGTATGATAATCATCCTACGCGAAACGTGCAAAAAATATGATAGATAAAATTGCGGTGGCTTTTTTTTGAATTTATTTTTTTGTACATACACAGCACCGTCAATGGATTGTTATTGACACATCAACAATTCAGTTTAGCAGCTCTTCAAAGTGAATGACCTACCTCACGTTTCCCAAACTGAATAAGTAATAAATTATGCTATCTATCGCCGATCTTTAAAGCCTTCAAGATTCCTTCTACATAATCTGACATAGCATAAAGTCACGCCTGTTTTCCCCAAAGGAGTAGGCAGAGTACACCCACATTTCACCAGTTATGTTATAGGTAGTGTCCATAGTCCCGTATAATAGGGGGGCCAGCCTATTTCCACTAACCGGTCACAAATCCAAACTCCGGGCTACTACTGAGAATTTCCTAATGAAAAAACCCAATAACACTTGCCCGACCCGGAAATCAGATCTCATGCTTATCAGTCGCGCTTGCGACCAGTAGACCAACGAGGTAGTCATACATAATCTGATACTATCTTATTCAACGTTTCCTATTAGCGCTCTTAATTTTAACACATGCCCTGAAAGTCTCTGAACGTTGGAAAATCAACTTCGGGTCATATACATGAAAGTAGAACAGAACAAAATACAAAATATAATTTTCTCCCACTTGGGAGAAAATTAATAAGCAAGTGCAAGTGTAAATAGCAAGTGCTCGGAAATTGCTTTATTATTGAAAAAAAAAAACAAATACATTAATCGACTCTTTTCCGTACGCAACGAAATAACACGCAAGCAATTTCCAACGCGACAATAAAGGAAATTGCTGGTCAGTTTTATTTTTTGTCTACACTCATATCGTAAAATTCGAATTATGAACTCAAAAGTAATATCATAATGACAGACTTCATGCATATGCACCTTTATAAATACAAAAAAAAACAAAGTAGTCCCTTTCCAATTATACGTAACTCATATACGAGTAGGTATATCCGTTCCGTTACTGCTGACAAACTCAACGACAGCCTGAGTCTAGATATTGTCCTGTATCCTGGGTGCATTTACAGACACAAATTTCAAACATACGCTTAGATCTACAGTCTACAGTGCTATTCTCAAACGTCCAAAATTCTTCCGAATCCGAAGTGAAAGTTGATCCGCAAACGAAACCAAACTATTTGAGAATCGAACGGATTCGGAAACGCTATTAAAATGTATAGTTCTTTATAATTTTCACATCGAGTGCTATCCGACAGCAAATGGTAAATTGACATCTTCCATTCGTCAAAAGTTTTCAATTTCGGATTTGCACATAGCGTTTAGAGAACGCGTTCAGTAACTTTCCTCTCGGATTAGAAATACTTTCGGACGGTTGTAAATAAGGGTGCAGGTACAAATATTTGCTCGGTGTGGGAATTAATAGAACCTGCTAACCTTAGCGCTGTAGCCAATGGTTGAGCCACTGCATCAAATGTGCCGTCATTTACAATAATAACGCGAAATTTATAAAAACATTTTTTTTATTGAAATCTGACATGGAAGTTCAAATGGTGATAGCCTAGAGGTTGATTGCTTGCCTTCCATGCAGGGGTGTCTGGATTTGAACCCGGCCCGCACCTATGACTTATCGAATTCATGTGCGGAACAGATATTGATTATTCACTTACTTTAACAGTGAAAACACCGTGAGGAAACCTGCACAGCTGAGAGTACTCCATACAGTTCTCGATGGTGTGTGTAGTCAGCCAACCCGCACTAGGCCAGCGTGGTGGACTAAGGGGCAAGTTCACCGAGAAGATAACAGATGTTTATGTAAAAACCAGCTGTTTAACCCGAACTTTGGTGTGAACACCAACGATAACCAGCCGTTATAACAGGTGGTTATCTAGCACAGTAATCAATCGGTTTTTCTAACCGATGTCGGGGACGTCGTTTAAGTACTAACCGGGTATTTAAACATGTCGACATTTTTGACGTTTGATGGTTGAAATTAAAGACATTGAAATTGTTGACGGTATTCAACGATATTCTATATTTGATTGTTTTTCGTAATTTTAGAAGAGTATGCTGCATAAAATATTAATACTTGGATTATTACTCTCCAAGATAACAAAACAATTGCATTTTACCATACTCGTAAAATTTACAATCAACAATAAATAAAATAAGGGCCGTAACACGTTGCCGTTTTTCGAGCGTGCATTTTTCTTTTCTAACGTGATTTTTTGCACAGATGTAGTTGATGGACGGGAAAACTACCATAGGCTACTTATGCAACGTGTATCAGAAATGCGTGGTCAAATAACTTTTACTATGTGGGACCAACCCTGAAATCGCAAAAAATTAAAAATGTCAGCTGTTCCCAACGACGTCATTAAATAGACATACGATCTCATATAAGCAACATGTTCCAAATTCAGTTAAAGCAACCGTTGATCAAATTCACGTGTGTTCACGAGACAGCTGTCAAGTGAACTAATGACAGATGACAGTGTGGTTTCGGAACAATAACTCGTGTAACCATGTTGTTCTTCTAAACAGCGCCTCTAGTACGTAGTTAGTACATATATATCGATGGCTGTTCCCTATTAAACCATCGATGTTACTCTACAACATGTAGGGATCAGCTGATATTTTTTTCGCGATTTTATGGTTGGTCCCATAGTAAAATTTGTTCAATAGAATCCATCAAAAAATTCTTCTTTAATTTTTTTTCATCTGATGTTTAAGCTCTTTAAATATGACTACGCATTTCTGATACACGTTGTATTATACAGGTGTCCTATTGCAAAAGTGTGTTTTTTGCTCTGTTCCTCTTTCAAGCAGTAACAGCGCAACAGATCGAAAACCGGTGTAAATACTTATATTTTTATCTTGGAGAAAAGCACGGTTCCTCCGGGATAAAAAACCACGAGAGCGAAGCCGCGTGTAAAAGCCAGTTATCCATATTATTACGTATCAGCCGATATCAAAGGTAACATCTTGTGGGGTTTCTCTTCCGTTCACAGGGAGACCGTACAAATGCCTCCGGTAGTTGTCTCCGACACGGTTCACCAACCGTGTGACAGGGTCAGAATTGTGACGGCAGTAATGTCCAGTTGGTGGAAATTTTCGGGGATTAAATGCTGTCAAGTAGGTAATCTAGTGCCCAATTAAGGAATGATTTCTGTAAATACCTTGGTGGCAAAAATATCCGGAATAATTACTGACTGTACCACAACACACTTAACAAATCAACGAAGCGTTTTGCTGACACTTTTGAAAGAAAGAATAATTATTTATTGCCACTACAAGACGATATGCTGTAGGCTCACATAAAAAATAACTTCATTAGGTACATCAGTCTTCTTTACTCTGTCTGGTCTGTCTGTTTGGTCTGTCTTTGCAGGTTGCTGTTGATGATGCTTTTGTTATGCGTACCGCTAAAGAAAGGAATTCCTAGATTTCCTAGCGTTTGCGTCGTCTGTGTGTCCATCTAATAATATTATTTAAGACATGGAAGACGTACCGAGCGTGAAATATGAATTTTAGCATCTTGTTCTTACGCAGGTACCACCCAAAGACTTTGTATATACTGACGTAAAGTATAATACCTTTATGGTACCACCACATATGTATGTTTACCCTATTTTATGTGTTTGTTTTAAACTAATGACCAATTTTGACTCTGGTATGTATTACAGTTTTAAAGATAGAGCAGGAAAAAAGACAATGAAAAAAACGCATATTTTACGAGGTTTCTTGCCCCACCCCTTTTGGCTTTAGATTTTTTATTTATTTTTAGTATTTGTTGTGATACATGGGGTCATACTTTGAGAAAATTTCAACCGGCTAACTATTACCGTTCAAAAGATACAGCCCTGGGGCCGTATTATGAGCTTTTAAAAAACCATGCAAGTTCCAGGCAATCCATTTAACTGCCTTGTAAAATGTCGTATTATGACATGCGTAAACCTGGCTGACTTCTGGATTGATAAGTTGTCTATGGCTGTCTTTTAACTTTTGACGGTGACGTTTAGGAACAAGTTTAATGTTTTTTCGGTAAGTTACGGTTTTAATTTTGTAATGTATTGATATTAAAAATTCAAAATATTAGTTGCATGAACACAAAAGTATAATTAAATATTTCAAGCATCGTATTTTGCCTACAACAAAAATAATAATGTGTTGATTTTACCACATTTTGCTAAATGTATGTTTATATGAATGGTTCGCGGTGTTACGCTTCCGAACGACACCCCATTTAAAAGTCAGCGGGAAGTTAATCGTAGGTGCGCAAAGAGTATATAATCACTACGTTTAGTAGGTGGGAACAAAGAGATTTCAATACATCTTATTATTTTCTTATTACTTTAAATTAATGTTTTAAACAATACGTATTAGAATGGCGTAAGTGCTATGTGTGATGTTATTTGGCTTAAAATATGTAATAAAATACAAAGAAAATAATTTTCCATTTCATGTTATTTAGTTCAGACACAGACATAGTAAAAAATATAGACCAAGTGCTGCGAACAATCCTACTGAAGCCACCAAAACCGTGCTCCTCCGTGTACAAACCAGCGCTCACGCACACACATGCACATCAAACCATGCTCACCGCTCTCAGTACAAATGTCGCGGCATCGTCTAGTAAGCATGGCCAAAAAAATATATCTTTCAAGAGCATATGTGTGCGTGAGCGCTGGTTTGTTCACGGAGGAGCACGGTTTTGTTGGCTTCATTATGATTGTTCGCAGCACTTAGTCTATATTTTTTAATATGTTGTGAATGTCTGACTTGAAGCGTCGCTTTCCAGAAACGCAATTACTTCGTAATAATCGCACATGTTAGTGTTAGAATTTTATTGTGGATTATTATTACCAAATCTTACCAAACGAACTCAAAGCAATTCAATAAAAGGTACTCCAAGACAGCTTTTACTGACAGGTTTCTAATGTCAGTTATTGACTGAAAAAAACAGAAATGAAACGTCAAATCAGCGTTCATAATACGGTTAACGCCAGCCAGTCAGCCAAAATACGGGCAGAAGTCGGCTTGTAGTGTCACGTGACCGCTGACTCGCTGGCAATTGAGTTACTAATACGAATTTGCCAGGCAGTTCACTTTGCAGCGAGAACTGCCTGGCAATAAGAGTTCATAATAAGGCCCCTGTGACAAACAGCCGGACGGACAGCGTAGCGAGAGTAATAGTGTCCCGTTTGGCACCCTTTGGGTACGGAACCCTAAATTTTTTCTGAATTACGGTCGAATTTCGACCCTTGGGCGACCTCTCGTATTATTAAATTTATCAATTTATATAATTATTTAAATTGGTTTATACCTATCTGATGTTTTAAAATTAAATTCGATATAACTGCGTCAACCGAAGATCGGAATGTATAACGAGCTTAAAACTAGTCGTTACTTTAGATAATTAATGAGATAAATACACAAATGTCAAAGTATCATTGTAATCATTTATCGTAATTATTCAGTTTATTTTTACGATGGCGCCTGTGAACTCTCTTACTTAAAGTAATACCTACTGGACTATGCCCGTGGCTTCATCAACTCAGCCTATCGCAGTCAACTGCTGGGCCTACCTCTCCAAAGTTGCGCCACAACACTCGGTCCTCTGCCTTCCGCATCCAGTCCCCCCCAGGGTCGTTCTTCAGGTCGTCGGTGCACCTGGCGAGGGGGCGCCCTACGCTGCGTTTGCCGATTCGCAGTCTCCTCTCAAGAGGACTCGTCTGCTCCAGCGGACATCGGTCCTTCGACAGACTTGCCAGCCCACTGCCACTTCAGCTTACTGATCCTACAAGCTATGTCGGTCGCTCCGGTTCTTCTCCAGATAATCTCGTTACGGATTTTATCCTCAAAAGAAACTCCAAGCATAGCTGGCTCCATAGCTCGCTGAGCGACTTTGAATTTGTGGACTAGCCCAACTGTCAGTGTTCACGTCTCGGCGCCGTAAGTCATGACAGGCAGGACGCACTGGTTAAAGACCTTTGTCTTCAAACTTTGCGGTATAGGCGACTATAATTAAAAGACTCGGTGAAGTTTGCCAAATGCTGCCCAGCCCAAACGGATCCTTCAGTCGGCTTCTTTCTCGAAGTTGTGCCTACCAAGCTCAATTACCTGCCCTAGGTAGACGTATTCCCAAAGAGGTTCGGGGTATGTTGCGGCTACTTGGGGGGAAGGAACACTCTTTGGAGCATATTTCTCCCCTAACAGGAGCCTGGCCGAGTTTGAAGTCTTCCTCGACCAACTAGGAGCCTCGGTTCGGCGAACGATGCCAGGCCACATTATGGTTTTGGGAGACTTCAACGCAAAATCCTCAGCGTGGGGTTCCCCTAGAACCGATGTCAGAGGAGAGGCTGTCGATGAGTGGGCGGCAGCGTCTCTGTCTTCTGAACAGAGGTGCTGTTAATACGTGCGTCCGACGGCAGGGGGCGTCCTTAGTGGACCTCTCATTTGCTACCCCTGCCATCGCCGCTCGCGTTCGGAGTTGGCGGGTCCTACAGAGTGTGGAGACTCTATCTGACCATTTGTACATCCGTATGGATATCTCCACCTCGCAGGACCCTGCGGTAGCTCTGTGCTCTGGTGCTTGACAGTTCCCACGGTGGGCAGTAAAGCGGCTCGATAGGGACCTATTAGAGGAGGCAGCCATAGTCCAGGCATGGGTGTCCTCACCACCTCCCATTGAGGGGGTCGATATTGAGGCTGAATGCTTTCGCGATGCCATGACGGCTGTTTGCGATGCAGCCATGCCTCGCACGCGAAAGCGGCCCCTAAAAAGGGAGGTCTTCTGGTGGTCCCGGGAGTTGGCAGTCCTCCGTAAGACCTGTACTGCTGCCCGCAGGCTATACTCACAAGTCCGAAGATTACGTCACGGCAATGAGTAGCTGGAAAATCGGATATATAAGTCCTACCGAGGTGTCCGGGACTCTCTACTGGTAGCGATCGGTCAAGAGAAGAAGCAGGCGAGGAACGAGGTGCTGGATGGTTTAAACCGCGATCCTTAGGGGCGCCCGTATCGTGTGGCGCGAAATAAACTTCGTGTCCAAGGCCCCCCATTAACAGAAACTCTCCAGCCTCAGTTGCTTACGGAAGTCGTAGAAGCCCTTTATCCTAACCGGTCAGAGTTCCCACCCCCGACTATGGCTCCATCAGAAGGCAGCCAGGACGTAGAGTCGGAGACTCCTCCCCTGATCACAGATGCAGAGATAGGGGCAGTGATTCCGCGGGCGCGGGCCAAAAAGACTGCCCCAGGACCAGACGGCGTGCCTGCAAAGGTGCTGGCTCTGGTTGGCACTATGCTGGGCTATGGAAGACAGGCTTAGAGCTGTTTTCGATGCCTGTTTGACATCGAGGCAGTTCCCACGGCCCTCAGAGTCTCCATCAGCGTACAGACCAATAGTTTTTCTGGATGATGCGGGGAAGTGAGGATTCTCGCCAACCGCATCGTCCAGCACCTAGACACAGTTGGCCCGAATTTGTCAGACGCCCAATATGGTTTCCGGGCAGGGCGTTCGACCGTGGACGCCATTGTACGCCTGAAGGTTGAGGCAAAGGAAGCGGTTACACACGGGAGACACCGCCAATGCTCTTAATACTCTGCCATTCAGCTGTATCGGAGAGGCGCTTCGTTTTCATGGAGTGCCGGTGTATTTGAGGCAGCTGGTGGCAGACTACCTGAGGGAGCGTTGCGTCAGCTACCAGGGACGCGATGTTCAAGTTGTGCGCAGGTCCGTCACATGCGGTGTTCCACAGGGTTCGGTTTTGGGTCCAGCGGCGGAGCGGGTCAGGAAGGAAGACTCCCTCGCTGATCCAATCCGGCGCAGGAGGACGGGTCGGCGCAGGCGGCTTTACGCCCAGCTGATGCCGCCCTAACAGAGGCCAGCGGGCGATAGACTGGTGAGGCTATCGTCCGCATTGCACGGCCCTCGAGTTGTGGTGATGTCCCAAGTGTACCCGGAGATCGCCAAAGAAGAGTCTGTACAGGAAGAGGGACCCGGAAATGGGTCGCGCTGGATGGGTCGCGAATGCCATGCATTGCAGTTCTCGCGGCTCGTCCACCAAGGCGAGAGTAGGTACACGGCGGAGTTTTTAGTGGGTGCGAGCCCCACGCTGCCTCCTCGGGTAGTGTGGCATGCGGTAAGCATTTACTCCGTCTCAAAAAAAAAAAAAAAAAGGTAGACGTATTCCGTAACAACTTCGAGTGCCGACCCTTCGACGAATATTGGCCACGGCATGACATGCCTATTGAACATGACTTTAGTCTTGTCTTGTTGTTGTCTTTTGTCTTGCCCGTGGCTTCACCCGCGTTTAATTCGGCTTATTACAGAAAGACTTATCGCGCATCCCTAGGGAACTATTTGTTTCCATCATGTTTGTGTTTATAAACCTCATCCGAATCCGTACAGCTGTTTCAGCGTAATTACGTAGGTAACAAACTTCCAAATATTCAAACGTCTTCACAAACTTTCACTTAAACTGGATAATTTTGAATTTATTGGCAATCTTCATTTATGAGTATACAACGTCTAACGTAAAAGGTATATACATATCAAGTGCACGGCTTTTTTGGATGATAACAAATTATACGGCAAGGGTTTTAAATCCTATATCTACATATAAGGAACATAAAACATAGTATTCCAATATGAGAAACCAAACACTTCAAACTGAAATTTAAACATCACTAGCATCTATATCTTAATATTAGCAACTGACGTGAAAAGATAATGAAGAAACCTTCGTAGTACAGTGACACGTTTTTAGGGTTCCGTACCCAAAGGGTGCTAACGGGACCCTATTACTCTCGCTACGCTGTCCGTCCGTCCGTCCGTCTGTCTGTCACAGGGCTGTATCTTTGTAACGGTAATAGGTAACCAGTTGAAATTTTCAGAGAATATGTGTAACTGTGTGGAGTAATACGACAAAAAAAAAAAAAAAGTCTAAACCCATACAAGAAACCTCAAAAAACATGCATTTTTTTCATCGTTTTTGTTCCTGCTATATCTTCAAAACGGTAATGCATACCAGCGCAAACTTGGTCTGATTATAGTGCGTACTATGTCGTTTATCAAAAAATACTAAAAATAGGGCAAACATAGAAATATGTGGTAGTAACTACGTAAGAAAGAGATGCAAAAATTCACATTTCGCGTACGAACGTTGATACAATACAATACAATACAATATTCTTGATTGCATAAACAAGATTTGAGATTGAGATTGATGTCTTTTGATAAACTCTCGTAAATTTAAATCAGTTTCTATGGGGTATCAGGTCGATGGGTGGTACGGAACCCTTACTGCGCTAGTCCGACTCGCACTTGGCCGGTTTTTTATTGTTTAAAATCAATAAACTTATGAAATCAAAAATTTGGGATATTTTTTTCAAGCATAGGTATATTTATTAGTGTACGAGCAAACGTACGAGGTTTTCTTGCTGACTCTGTCACCTCAATCAATATAAATCTATGTTATTATTTTTACACAAAACAGTTGAATAAACTCAGTCAATCACTTCGGTTGTTTTATTATTATTATTGTTGTTTTATTGTTTTATTCGGTTGTTTTTGCCCTTTAGTGCGGCATCTTATAAAAACCACCTTGTCCGTAGTAGAATATAAGTACTAACATAGTTTATAAGGCTCATTGTTACTAACATCGTGTTTGTATTGGATTTTGTTGTCTGTAAATAAAAGTATTTATTATTATTATTATTACATACAGTAATTAGAACACCGGGTCTAGCAAGCATCTAGCATTATCAAAGCACTATCAAGCAAGCATCGCATAGTGTAGGGATCACCCCTACATTTTTGGTCCTTCGATCCGTTTAAGTAATCATCAAGCATCAGTGTGTGAACTATCGAACATTTGTTCAGCATATTATCAGTGATATTTTGTGTTTTTGTGTGACTCAATTCGATAGCGAATCGGTTTGGTTGGTCTCCCAGAAGCGGGTCTCGCCAATCAAATTGAGAAGGCGCACATATCGAGGAGAGGCTACAAGGGCACTAAATATTATTATCAAGCAAATATTTTAGCAAGCAAGTAGTGAAGATCAATTCTTATCATGGAAGAACAACTTATCCGCCAAAAACAGTTGAGGGATGAGTTTGTGAGAATCGAATCAAACTTCAGCAAGGATGGAGCAAGCAGGAAGACACCTGAATATATCAAGACCAGAGTCAAGGCGTTGGATGAATTGTGGGGAGAATTTCAGGCAAACCACAGATTTCTCTCTCAATTTGACGACAAAACACATGAATATTTTACCAGTGACATATTTGGAAAAACAGTGGACTTCTATCACTCAACAAGATTGAAGATATCGAGTTATACTCCCTCGACTTCTACCGCCAACGATGATCTCCCTTTGGGCAAGAAGCAATCGACAGGCAGCACGTTTGACTTTCCTAAATCAGGTCAAACTGAGACGACGAGCGAAAAGGTACACGATTTACTTTCTCAGCAAAGAACTAACTTTCGGGCCTTTTCCCGTCTGTTGACGCGAATAGATATTGAAAATTTAGAAGAAAAATGGGAGATCGAGGACGAACTAAAAGAATTGCAGTACCGCTGGCGTATCATTGACGAGCTACACCTACGCATAGACAACATCTTACAAGGTACTGATGGGCGATATGAAGGGGAGTTCCTGGATCATGAGATGATGTACACTAACATCAAAAGGCAACTTAATAAGAAACGTTGTTCATCAGCTCACCTACAAAAATGAACACCACAACTGGAAGTTCCTACATTTACTGGAAATTACAACCAATGGCCTACTTTTCTTGACTTATTTACGGAAACTATACACAACAACAAGTTTTTGAGCAAAGCACAGAAAATGCAGCATCTGAAGGGTAAACTTAAGGGCGAAGCCGAACGTCTCATTAATCATCTCAACATCTCGTCTCAAAACTATGACACCGCATGGGATTTGCTGACGCATCGCTACAATAACAAGCATATTCTTTTTACCACTCAGATCGAAACATTCCTGAATCAGCCGTCCATTAATAAGCAAACATCATTTGAACTGAAACGACTCTACGACACTACTATGGAGTCAATACATGCAATACATAATCTCGGTGTGGATACTACGACGTGGGATCCTCTTCTTGTGCATCTTGTGTCTAAGAAGCTTGACGCTGACACTTACAGTGACTACAAGGAATCGCGTAAGACGCCACGAGAGTTACCATCATTCGAAGAGCTAATGGGTTTCATAGAATGCAAATTCATCGCTCTAGAACCTATTAAAATGGAAAGAGAGTCTTTGGACCGCAAGACATCTCAGCAGCAGCCTTCGAAGTCGATTTATAAACCCTATACCTATCAAGGACAGCAAGGGAAATATCAGAGCAGGAATCATTTTGCGGCCCCTACTTTCGCAACAAGGTGTGCGTTTTGCAATTATGATCATGCACTATACAGATGCAAAAGATTTTTAGAAATGTCAATAGAAGACAAAATTAAGTTTATTGCAAAAGCACAAGTTTGCAAAAATTGTTTATACAAACACTCAGACAATATTTGCATTTCTTTGAAAAAATGTAAACTGTGCCACGGCGACCACAACACAATTCTTCATGACAATGCGGAACAAATAAAACCAGCATCGTCAAGTATGTCAACCGAATCAATGTTGAAATCTGCTGAAAAACAACATAATGTAAATCACGTAGCCGCGGACGATGAAGAAATTCTGCTAACTACATTATCCTTAAGGATCAAATCGGCAGACAATTCTTATATCACATTGAGAGCACTTCTTGATCAAGGCTCTCAAATATCCTTAATATCTGAGAAGGCAGTCCAGATGTTAGGACTTCAACGTCACCGCTATCATGCTTCTGTAGCTGGCATAGGACCTGGATCTAAACACTGTAAAGGCATAGTCACAATGGAGTGCCAATCTATTTACGGTGATTACGACTTCACTACACAAGCATTAATCATATCAAAGGTCGTCAATAACCTGCCTAACGCCACATTTAGCAAGCAGTCTTGGCCTCACATCCAGCACATTGGCCTAGCAGATCCTGAGTACAACTTGTCTAAACCTATTGATTTATTGTTGAATGCAAGCTTGTACTCGGAAATTATCATGAATGGCCTTATAAAAGGACCAATACAGGCCCCTATAGCACAACAAACTAGATTAGGCTGGATTTTGTCAGGAAACGTGAAGACTTTCCAATGTCATGTCACACTAAACAACATCGAAGACTTATCAAGATTTTGGGAAGTTGAAGATATCAGCCAGTCCTCCCCGACCATGACAGAGCAAGATCAGTACTGTGAGGACTTTTATCATGCAACAACTCGGCGTTTGGAAGATGGTCGATACGAAGTAGGACTGCCCATGAAACCAAGTTTCGAGCAGCATCTTGGTTCTTCTAAGCAAAAGGCTGTAGCACAATTTCATAGCCTAGAACGAAAAATGTCTCGAAATAAATCATTATCAGAATCATACAAAAAATTTATACATGAGTACTTGGAATTGGGACACATGCGAAAAGCTGACACGACCACAAACGCAACTTGCCATCTTCCGCATCATGGAATAATAAAATTAGACTCTACAACTACGGCTTTAAGAGTTGTTTTCAATGCTTCCGCAAAAACATCTTCAGGTCAAAGTCTCAACGATTTGATGGAATGTGGGCCTAATTTACAGCAGGATTTGCAGACACTTATTCTAAGATGGAGAATGTATCGATTTGTTATTACAGCGGATATAGAAAAAATGTTTCGACAAATCCTTATAAGAGCAAAGGATCAGCATCTTCAAACCATCATTTGGAGGGATTCGCCTAGCAACATTCTTCAAGAATATCACCTCAGCACTGTGACTTATGGCACTAAGGCAGCCCCATTCCTTGCAATCAGGACTCTAAGGCAAATAGCAAAGGATCATGCAGAGAAGTTTCCATTTGCATCAGCAGCATTGGAGGATTCTTTTTATATGGACGATCTTATGTCCGGACACGATTGTGTCCAACAAGCAAAACTTTTACAACAGCAGCTAATAGAGGTCCTGAGAGGAGCAGGCATGAACCTACGCAAGTGGTCCGCTAATCACCCTGACCTTATCAAAGATTTAGCAAATAATCAACTCAATGTGCCCTATGAGTTCAAGGATTCAGAATCACGGAAAACGTTGGGTTTACAATGGCATCCGACATCTGACTGCTTCCAGTTTCATAATAAGATAGACTATCAAGAAACTAGCCAAACCAAGAGAAGATTACTATCAGATATTTCGAAAATCTATGACCCACTGGGGTGGCTATCTCCTCTTACTATCAAAGCAAAAATTTTGTTCCAGAAAACCTGGTTATCAAGCATATCATGGGATGATGAACTACCAACAGAGATTTTGAACGAATGGCTACATCTAAGGGATGATTTGAAAAACATAGACATTTTTGAAATTCCTAGATTTTTATGTAGCACAAGCCAAATGTATAAAATGCACGGATTTTGCGACGCTTCGGAAAAGGCTTACGCATGTGCAATTTATTTTACAACAACAGATAGTAAAGGCGAGTACACATCTCGTCTTGTCGCGGCAAAAACAAGAGTAGTTCCTCACAGCAAGCAAATCACTTTACCTCGGCTGGAACTATTGGGTGCGGTTCTTCTCTCACAGCTTATTCAGAAGATCGTACAAGCTATTCTATCAGAAAACCGAAACATCACTGTATGGACCGACTCTATGGTAGTTCTCGGATGGCTACACGGAGATTCAGCAAGATGGAAATCATTCGTCGCTAATAGAGTGCACCAAATTGTAAACGTGGTTCCCGCTTCCCGGTGGCGTCACGTAAGGTCAGAGGACAATCCAGCAGACTGCGCTACCCGGGGATTATCAACAACAGCACTGCAAGAGCATACATTATGGTGGGAGGGTCCACATTGGTTATCGAGCAACAACTTGGAGGACATCGTTATATCAAATTATGAAGTTCCAGATATTGAAGTAAAGAAGGCATGTGTAAACACAGCTTTATACAAAAATAATTCATTTATGATGGAATTACTGCAAAATAATAGCTCCATAACTCGAGTTATAATAACAATGAGTTGGATAATGCGTTTTATTCAACGAAACTGCAAAATCGAAAAAGTGGAGCATCGTCAGGTGACAACAAACTGATGTCATCGGAAATACAGCACGCTCATAACATAATTATTAGAGCTATTCAGGTTATTGATTTTGATGACGACCTGAAAGGTTTGCGGTCAAATGGACGCGTTCGGAGCAACAGCAGTTTAGCAAATTTGAATCCCTTTATGGACAAAGAGGGAATTTTGAGGGTTGGTGGACGACTTGAGAATGCGAATGTAAGTTACGCAGCAAAGCATCCTATCATTTTACATTCGCATAGTCGTTTCACTGAGCTCATAATACATCAAGCACATATCACGACACTACACGGTGGCCCCAGACTTACGTTATCATTCATCAGAGACAAATATTGGGTCCTCGGAGGTTTCCGTGCAGTCAAGAAGCAAGTCAGAACGTGTGTAAGGTGCAGACGTTTTAGTCAAGAAGGAATGAAGCAAATTATGGCAGATCTTCCGCAACCCAGAGTTACTCCGTCTCGCCCCTTCACCAATACTGGAGTGGATTTCACGGGTCATGTGGATATCAAGGCAAATAAGGGCAGAGGCATAAAAACGTCAAAGGGATATATAGCAGTCTTTATTTGTCTGACAACGAAGGCAGTACACTTAGAGCTAGTGTCTGACTTAAGCACTCAAGCATTCCTTGCAGCGTTCAAAAGAATGTGCGCGCGCAGGGGTACTCCTCGGCATGTCTACAGCGACAACGGCAAGAACTTTGTTGGAGCATCGCGAGTTCTTAAGCAAGAGTACAAAGCAATAGCAGACACAATCAACATTAATTTTACCAATAATGTTAAGGAAATGGATATACAATGGCACTTCAACGCGCCCTACTGGCCAAATGCAGGAGGTTTGTGGGAAGCTGCAGTTAAATCAATGAAGCACCACCTTAAACGTGTCATAGGAGATCAGAAACTTACTTTCGAGGAATTCAGCACCCTATTATGTCAAATTGAAGCATGCATGAACTCCAGACCTTTATTTGCGCCGACTGAAAATCCCGATGATTTGTGCCTTACACCAGGTCATTTCCTAGTTGGAGATTCAATTATATCAAGACCACAAATGGACCCCGATATCACACATTTATCAATGCGATGGCAACTTATTCAGGCGATGAATAAGCAGTTTTGGAAAATTTGGTCCAGTGAGTACTTACAGCAGCTCCAGACAAGATCTAAATGGAGAACACCTAGCAAGAATTTGGAGGTTAATGACATTGTTATCATCAAGGAAGATAACATGCCTCCTGGCAAGTGGGCAATTGGAAGAGTTACCGAGCTTCACCCTGGAAGGGACGGATATATCAGAGTAGTGTCCCTAAAAAGCCGGAATAAAATCATCAGAAGACCGATCAATAAGTTAGTGTTGTTACCCATTAGCGAGATCTCGCATACAAATACGCAAACGACAAGCGGAACGAGTCGCCCAGATGACCAGTCCACAGTCAAGCGTCAATCAGGAAGCCCAATATTATAATATCTCCGCATTCAGCGGTCAGCAGGGACTGTATTTGGTCAAAAAGCAGATCTAAAATTCATTCAACATTAATGGAAGACAGTCATATTATTTAAATATGTCTACATATCGGTGCAGTTTTCAAACGTAGGCACGTCACTCAGTATGTCACATATCAACCTACAAGTCGCGACGTAACAGAACCGTACGTCAGCATTTCAGCATCATATCACAACTACGTCACGAGACTAATGAACTTCAACATCAAAATAGACTTCTCATGTATCAAAACAAAGAAATACGAGAGGTCTCGTGAACAGGTGGTTATCATCGTGTCGTCAAGAATGCAGAATACGCATTTTTTTGCACAGCTGATACTCAAGTTACAACCTTGATTTATAAGTGTAGGTCAAGGATGCACATCAAGGCAACAACGAACAGACCGGACAATCAGCAGCAATGAAACAGCTAAGCAAGTAGCTTCGCCAAGGGATACTCGGTCAAGAACAGTCACTTTGAGGTTCCAACTATCAGTGGCACATTATATCAAGAAATTGTAGATTAATTTGTATTGTTACAATTTTATATTTTATGTTTCTAGTTACTATTTGTTTTTCTCTTTTAGTGGGCAAGATGTACAAGCAAACGTACGAGGTTTTCTTGCTGACTCTGTCACCTCAATCAATATAAATCTATGTTATTATTTTTACACAAAACAGTTGAATAAACTCAGTCAATCACTTCGGTTGTTTTATTACATACAGTAATTAGAACACCGGGTCTAGCAAGCATCTAGCATTATCAAAGCACTATCAAGCAAGCATCGCATAGTGTAGGGATCAACCCCTACAATTAGCATTACTTGAAAACTTGTGTCTATATCTCTTTGCTTTAAGTTTCCCTCTCGCAGGTCCGCTGGAATAAATTTCTCAAAGAAATAAGCAGTGCCTTTGTACTATTCATTTCTTTGTATTTTATTATTATTTCTCCGTGTGCATAAATTTTATAAATGAAAATATTTACAACTTTTACTATGGGACCAACTCTAAAATTGCGAAAAAAAGTCTGCTGATATATGAATACATTTTGTGTTCATATAAATCAACATAGAAAAGGAAAGAAGGAAGGAGGGAAGAGAAGGGAAGAGATCTCTTAGGGGTGGTAAAGTTTGCATGAAGAAAACACGGAAGCGAAGCCACGGGCGTTAGTTAGTCTATAATATATTCTAAGCTAAATACCTCGACTCTCCTTGACTCGATGGCCTCGTTGGTCTAGCTAGAGGAAATCGCAAAAAAAAAATAGCTGATCCCTACATTTGTGTTCACATAAATCAACAGAGAAAAGGAACGAAGGAGGGAAGAGAACGGAAGAGATCTAAGGGGTGGTAAATTTTTCCTGAAGAAAACACTGAAGGAAGCCACGGGAGTTAGTTAGTCTATAATATATTCTAAGCTAAATACCTCGACTCTCCTTGGCTCGATGGCTTCATTGGTCTAGTGGTCGCAAGTGCGACTGCTAAGCGTGGAAGGCCCTGGGTTCGATTCCCGGGTTGGGCAGTGTTATTGGGTTTTTAGGGTTCCGAAGTCCTACAAGGAACCCTTATAGTTTAGTCATGTCCGTCCGTCTGTCCGTCTGTCCTAATCCTTTACAGCTTAATAACTTCTACAGTTATAAACATAAGTAAATGAAATTTTGTTAAAAAATAGTCTGCATATAGATCTCAATTTTTAAAGAATAAAAAAATAGTTTTTACGTTCTGTAGGGGTGGCGCCCATACATGTGAAATGGGGAAAAAAAAATTTTTTTCGCTGCACCCCTTCGTGTGGGGTATCATTGAATAGGTCTACTAAAATGAAGGTAATGTTTAATACATCACTTTTTTATCAGGTGTTCCATCTGCGAAATATAGCCCGTCAAAGTGGCTTGCAATGTGTCCCCCCCCTGCCATTTCTAAACTATGCAACGTAGAAACTTATAATCTTCCACATTGATAGACCTTTGTGAAAACTCTCTTTTAAAATTATTTCGAGTATAATGTGATTATAATTTTTCGAGTTATAGACAGAAAACTGAAAAATACTTAAAACGTCCTAGTTCAAAGGTCATTGACCTTAGAGAAAAATGATCATAGCAAATAATGCTCCTTTAGCTACTTTCTATTTGAAAAAATCACAAAAAGTAACTTTGTGTTATGTTGACGACAGACTTCTTAAATTTGGCGCCATCTAGCGGCGTCGTACAACACTCTCTGGGTCGCCAATGCTGCCGTCAAGTGCCGTGTATTACATTTGGCACTGTATAGCGCCATCTAGCGGCTACTGATATCACTCTCTGAGTCGCCAATGCTGCCGTCTATTGCAAAAACTAAAATAGCCGTGATTAATATTCGATTTGATTTGTTTGTAACACCTACTTAAGGAACCCTATAATACTGAGCATGGCCCGACATGCTCTTGGCCGGTTTTCTTTAAGAAATTCTCAGTAGCAGCCTGGAGTCTCATTTTGTTCCCGGTTAATGGCAATAGGCTCGCCCCCTATTGCATATAGGGTTTATAGCATAACTGGCAAAATATGGGTGTATTATACAGTCCTGCCTACCCCTTCGGGAGAAATACAGGATGTTGATCTGTAACCGTGCCATATTTCTAGAGAAAATAATAACAAATATGCTAAATCATCTAAAAATATTATTCTATGGTTATTAAATAACGAAATTTTCACTCAGAAACATAGCGAGGGTTTGAGAATAAATCCCGAACGACTTTGAAAATAAGTTACCGGGGCGGCGGCGGCGGCATTGTCAAAGGGCAGAAAATTCTGCCCATTTTTTCGTGTTTTCGCACGCATCGTTTTTGAGTCGCACGCGACACAAGGGGGGAATTTGTATGAAATAAGAGTTTAAAAAAAAATTGGTATTGATTTTTTTATTGATTCATGTTCAGTATCAGTGGTATAGTCACCTCCCGGATACAGATCAAAATGTATAGGCACAGAAATCTCAATAAAGATAGTGTATAGGCATGATGTTATGTTTTTGCGTTATGTAAGCCAAATACACATAGCTTAGGTACATGTAAAGCTGTGTCTCCTGCGACCAAAATCTAATAAAAAATTCTAACAAAACATGTTAACATTTTGCTTAGGCCAATCAAATGTAGCCAAACAGCGAGGTCACGCCCCCATTTTCTTAGAAAAACATGTTAGATGATAAAAATAACAAAAATATGGTCGCAAGAGACGCGACTTAGTTACCGACCTTCCCTAGGAATTCTGAACCGGTTGTTGAATAGAACCGTTTAAGTCGTGAGCCAAGATGTTGAAATACTCGCTCAATGATAGTACGATACAGGAAATATCAATGATCGTTGTAACGATGTGTAATGTAGCTCTTCTACGGTTCAGACCAAAAGAACAAGATAGACGGAGCGCGTAGATCTAGCGACTGAAGCCAGAAAAATTTATACAAAATGGCGAAGGAGTACATTCCGCCCACAGTGTTTCGCGAGCCGCGGTCGGGAGCGTCAATCTTATTCTTTTAGTTTGAGGATTAGACGAACCTACGTAATTACAATCACATGAGACTTTCCATCTTCATGTCTCAGTTTAGCGAACCGACTTGCGGTACCGGTGGTATTGCAGTTGTTATGGGCAAAGGTACCCGCTTAACATCAGGTGGGCCTTTAGCTCGTTTCGCCATTCTATACTATAAAAAAAACCGGCCAAGAGCATGTCGGGCCATGTCATGCTCAGTATTATAGGCTTCCTTAAGTAGGTCTAATTACAAACGATTCAAATCGAATATTAATCATTGCTATTTTAGTTTTTGCAAACAGCGCCGCTTAGCGCTATATTTAAGAAGCTAAATTTAAGAAGTGTGTCATATCAATATAACACAAAGTTTCTTTTTGTATTTTTTAAATAGAAAGTAACTAAAGGAGCATTATTTGCTAAGATAATATTTCTCTAAGGTCAACGACCTATGAACTAGGACGTCTTAAGTATTTTTCAGTTTTCTCACTATAACTCAAAAATTTATAATCACATTATACTCGAAGTAATTTTAAAATAGAGTTTTTATAAAGGTCTATCAATGTGGAATTGTGTGTGTATAAGTTTCTACGTTGCATAGTTTAGAAATGGCAGGGGGGGTACACATTGCAAGATTTGCAAGCCACTTTGACGAACTGTATTTCGCAGATATACCTGATAATAAAGTTATGTATAAAACATTACCTTAATTTTATTATACCTATTCAATGGTACAGTCTAACAAAGCAATTAGTATACAGGGTCGCTAGATATAGATAAAGATTTCTCAGGAAGTTATTATAGAATAGTTTGATTCTGGTTTTGTACAAATACAGTTTAACTTTGTCCGTTATTAAAATGATATTTCACTCGAACACATCCATAATATTCTGAGAAAACTTCATTTATATATCTCTACCCTGTACGTACACCAATTGCTTTGTTAGACTGTACCCCACACGAGGGGGTGCAGTGAAAAAAATAATTTCATCCCCATTTCACATGTATGGGCGCCACCCCTAAAATACGTTATCAAGATTTTTTTATTCTTTTAAAATTGAGATCTATATCTAAACCATTTTTTAACAAAACTTCATTTACTTATGTTTATAACTGTAGAAGTTATTAAGCTGTAAAGGATTAGGACGGACGGACATGACGAAATTATAAGGATTCCTTGTAGGACTACGGAACCCTAAAAACGCTCCAGATTGCGGATTGTGAACACTGTGGGTAATAGTAGGTACGCTACACATCAAACTGTAGATTTCCAGTATAAGCTGATTTCTCATTGTGCGGAAAGCCTATAAAATGCGACGTCAGCTCATACTGGCAAATTACAGCTTGATGTGTAGCCGAGTGTACTCCTTTGCCATTTTGTATTTTTTTTACTCGCTTCATTCGCTAGTTCTACGCGCTCAGTCTATTTCTTTTGGTCTGAGTTCTACCGTAGAAACTTATGATGAATGGGAGTTTTATATGGCTATGAATGAAAATCATGCGATAATAGTCAAGGATAAGGTGTTGACACGCGATTGCGACTTCCAATTTTAATCCGTTTATTGGCTGATGAATGATGGATACCTGTATATTGGTAGGCTCCTTGCAGAAAATTATTTTGACTCTGTTGGACATGTCACAGCTTTTACTTGCACAAAGTCTAGTAGCCACTCCAAACAGTCGTCCAACGCGAGGGTTAAGAGGGAGGAGGGTGGGAGAGTTGCCTTTATATATATATATATATATGTTTTATATATTTTTGGGACATTTTACACAACACCATCTAGTCCCAAACTAAGCAGAGCTTGTGCTATGTGTACTAGACTATGGATACAATACTTATACACTTGTTTTTTTTTTGTAATTACATACTTATAATACATAAGAAACAACCAGACCAACACAAACACTCATGTTCATCACACAAATATTTGTGTCCTGTGGGAATCGAACCCACGACCTCGTGATCAGCAGTCCGACACTCGAACCAATAGACCACAGAGGTCGTCCTCCTCGTCCTTTAAAGACTGTCAATATAAATTTTCGTTGAACCACTGCATGGAACAGATAATTACACTGTGACTTGCACTAGTTTTAGTGATTGGTGCAAAGGTGATCAATGTCATTGACTCTATCAGTGTCTGTCATTATATCTGTGTTTTTACACTTATTAAATGTACTAGCTTTTACCCACGGCTTCGCTCCCGTAGTTTTTTATCCCGCAGGAACCGTCAGTTTTTCCAGGATAAGCCTTTCAGACACCAGGTCTGAAAGGTTAAACTTCTTGTGAGGACATAAAAAAAAAAACTCTAAGATCCTGCGTGAAAGAGGAACAAACTAACAAACACACTTTCGTAATGGGACAGCCTGTATATAAGTAGTTTATGTCACTTTCCAGTCCATAAACTACCTCTATGCAAAAAATCACGTCGATCTGTTGCTCCGTTGCAGCGTGAAAGAGGAACAATCCAACAAACACACTTTTGCAATAGGACACCTATATACACCCCTACTATAAAATCACCAGAAAAAAAAATTTGGGGTAGTCTGTACCCATCATTATGAACAAGTTTTATTATAGGACCAACCCTGAAATTAAAAATATCAGCTGATCCCTACATTTTGTCGATTTATGTGAACACAAGGGATCAGCTGATATTTCATTCGTGATTTCAGGGTTTGTGGTTGTGTGATGAGCAGAGCCTATCCTTAATTTTTTTCTAGTGATTAAAAAATAGTGTTGTTTAAGAAACTCTAGATGTTACTTTTCGGCCCATCAACTATCTCTATACAAAAAATCACGTTATTCCGTTGCTCCATTTCTGCGTGAAAGAGGACAAACACACTTTCGCAATGGAACAGCCCGTATATAAGTATTCTATGTTACTTTCCGGCCCATCAACTATTTTAACGCTGAAAATCACGTTGATCTATTGCTCTGTTGCTGCGTGAAAGAGGAACATACAAACAAACACACTTTCGCATTTTTATATTAGTGGAATTGTACGCCAATATGGCAGGTCATAGCAGCACTTATATTTTTGTTTTAACAACTATATCTACCTATGTAGGTATCACAATACTACAATAAATTGAATTGAATTGACTGCAGGCTAGAGGTCGCAAGCGCGACTGCTAAACCTTGGGTCCTGGGTTTGATTCCCGGGTCAGACAGTGTTATTGGGTTTTTTTCATAGAAAATTCTCAGTAGCTGCCGGGAGTCTGGATTTGTGCCCTGTTACTGGCAATAGGCTCGCCCCCTAGTACATAGGACTTATAACTGGCGAAATGTGGATGTACACTACACCTCTGCTTGTCTCTTCGGGGAATTCAGGCGTGATGTTATTATTATGATGTTGTGATGTAGGTATGATCATTAACGACGTCTGTGGTCTAGTGGTTCGAGTGTCGGACTGTTGATCACGAGGTCGTGGGTTCGACTCCCACATGATTTATTTATTTATAATCATCATCATCATCATTTCAGCCGAAAGACGTCTACTGCTGGACATCATGGTCCTGCGCCTTCCGCATCCAGTTGAAAGGTGGACCGACGACCTGGTAAAGGTCGCGGGAATCCACTGGATGCGGAAGGCGCAGGACCGGTCGTTGTGGCGATGCTTGGGGGAGGCCTATGTCCAGCAGTAGACGTATAACCGATATGTCGACACAATTTCCATACTTATAATGAAATTTTGCGTTGCTGAAAAACTAAATGCGAATTTTTTTCCCAAAATAAGTACAATACTACATACCTATCTTGATACCTTAATGACGCAGTTTGCGAGACGCGTCTTCGTTCTATGAACTGCGTTATACAAAGTGTATCAGAAATACAGAAATGCGTGATTATACCTGAAGAGCTCATTCAGGGAATGCTATCGAACAACTTTTACTAAGGAGACAATCCTGAAATCGTGAAAAAAAATCATTGATCCGTACATTTTGACGACCTCTGTGGTCGAGTGGTTCGAGTGTCGGACTGCTGATAACGAGGTCGTGGGTTCGAGTCCCACAGGACACAAATATTTGTGTGATTAACATGAGTATTTGTGTTGTTCTGGTTGTTTCTTATGTATTATAAGTATGTATTTACAAAAAAAAAAAAAAATATAAGTATTATATCCATTGTCTAGTACCCATAGCACAAGCTCTGCTTAGTTTGGGACTAGATGGTGCTGTGTAAAAATGTCCCAAAGATATTTATTTATTTATTTTGTCGAGTGACATTGGTGTCAATTCACTAACTAAACTTATTTTAAACTATCGCTCTCTTTTACTAATAGTAGATACAAGAAAGGGATGGCAACAATTTTGGAACTGTCAAATTAGTCAACGTGTTACATTTCTTTTTATTTTAGTGGGCACGTTGCGAGATCACGACTAAACTTGTATGGAAATTTTAATTCCGACTAATTTAACAGTAATATATAAAAAATAAAATAAAATATGTTTCATAACAATGGAGCTCTGTCTCCTGAACTAGGTGACAACCTGTATCTCAGGAAACAGTGCCTTCCCTAAAACTAAGCTCTATGTTTTATATTCGGGAAGAAATACATTGCTTTTCATTGTTCCTTAATAATTGTTATTAGAAGTAGGTAATATAATAAAAAACAAAAAAAAGTAAATTGGTGGATAAAATACAAGAAAAGAGTGGCAACAGTACTAAAACTGTTGCCACTCTTTTCTTGTATCTACTATTAGTAAAAGTGAGCGATAGTTCAAATTCAAATTCAAAATTTTATTTCAGTAGCATGTACAATCTACAATTATATCTTACGTTGGGGTCTCCTTTTAAGTATGGATAATACCTGTGCTAGGAGGCCCCGCTCTTCATAACAAGTTTACTTAAGGTAGTATTGTGCATACATCAACGTTTACAACAAAAAGGAAAACAATACAAAATTAATTATGTTTTACAGAACTATAAAAACAAAAAACAAAAAAAGGAGTTCGGTTGTGTGAATGTGTGGCGTGTGTGAGTAAGGTTTTTGTTCGTGTAGGGTGTGTGAGTGAGGTATTTTTGTGTAGGGCTCATGAGAGAGATGTGTATATGTGGGGGAGATGTACTGGGGGTGGTGTATGTGTGGGGTATAATGACCCGAGGCCATTAGGGTAGTGCAAATGTGTGTGAAGTCTAGAGATGTTTGTGAGATGTGTGTGATGTGTGGTGTTATGTGTGTGTGGTAGTTTAATTTAACTTTACGAGTTTATATGTTTAGAAGGCGCAAACGAGATGAATTTTCACGTTTAGCTTATAATTAAACGTAAGTTTAAAATTAGTTTAGTTTGTAGAGCCCGCTAACAATTCATGTTTTCGAACTTTGCTCAGGGAGCCTGTGCAATGTCGACAATGCCCGGGCATTGCTGACTCTGCACCCTCTGCAGACTCTGCCCGTAACTTAGGAGTATACACTACCACGAACCGCGACCATGGAAATATCGAATCGATGGCGATGTTTTTGACCAAAAACCTAATAGTCCAATAAATATTTTTGGGACATTTTACACAGCACCATCTAGTCCCAAACTAAACAGAGCTTGTACTATGGGTACTAGACAATGGATAAAATACTTATACACTTTTTTTTTGTAAATACATACTTATTATACATAGGAAACACCCAGATAAACACAAACACTTATGTTCATCACACAAATATTTGTGTCCTGTGGGAATCGAAACCACGACCTCGTGATCAGCAGTCCGACACTCGAATACTAATACTAATACTCTATTTTAGGTATAGGTAAGCACCTACCTAATAAGAGTTTAATTTTACTGCGTCTAGTAGATATAAGTTTTTGTTAGGACGAAGATAACATAACATAACATAACATCACACCTGTATTTCCACGAAGGGGTAGGCAGAGGTGTAATAGTACACTCACATTTCGCCAGTTATGTTAATGTCCCATGTAATAGGGGGCGAGCCTATTGCCATATAGGACGAAGATAAAAATACTATTTCTAAATTTTCAAATTGCAATTTTCATTTTATTGTATGTATTACCGTGGGAAGCTTCAGAATGGGTTGTTTTTACTCCGCAAGACATTATTATGACAAAATTGTGACGCTGTGAAGTGTTTAATGATCAATATATCAGATAGATAGGTAACAGTATCTACCTGTGCACTAATAACATGATTCCAACAAAACCGGATACCTGCCATGAATTTATCAAAGGTTATGTGTACTGGCCATGGCCGCCCCCCTGCTAAAGAATTCACAACCAGTTTTTTAGGCAAAGTGATTATTCGATCAACCTATACCTGTCAGGAATATTTCGAATAAGAATAGTATAAAAGCATACTAAAGTTCGTAGTCTGTTACAAAACCCGTTTTGAGATCGACCACTGTAGGAGACTGTAGTGCGTTTCCATAACAAGCATTCGTCGGCCGCATACAGCTTCACGTCGGCCTCATACAGCTTCACGCCGGCCTCATACAGCTTCACGCCGGCCGCATACAGCTTCACGCTGGTTACGGCGTTTGTAACTAGGGTTGTCAACCGTACTATATAATATAGTATTTTACTATATTTCGGCCCGCCGTAGGTACAGTCGACTGCATGACAGTGGTAAACCTTCAGTTCAAAAACCGCCCTTACTGCTTACGAAATAAAGATGCTGCTAATGTCAAAGTGTTACCACCGACGTGCGGTCGACCGTACTATATACTGTTGAAGAATGATATAGTACGCAAATATACAATATTTCGCTGTAAGGTACAATGTGTTCTAATTTTCCTGCAGGTAGATGTTTTTAGGTTTTAGTCACTTCATGCAGCTTCAGGTTTCCATAGACCTCTTTGTATTGCCTTTGAGAACCCTAAGTGCATTTATTACCCTGTCCTACGACCTATATTAGTTTTAATTTTTATTAATCCTACAACACCACTCAGAAGAATTTATAATTGCAACTTACTTTATAAGCCTTAACCTTAGCTAAGTTACATTTTGAGTAATTACGTGAAAAGAAAAAGAAAGAAAAAACTAAAACGCTTTTAAAATGGTCATCGTGTTTTCGCAAAAAAACCTGGAAAAATCAAGATAAAACTAAAATACTATATTTTCTTCCAATGTACTTACTATATTTTTCATGTCTTGGCCTGAAGAATACTATGTTTTCCCGAAAAACAGTTGGCAACCCTATTTGTAACAGACCACGGCCTTACATTTTTAGTTCTGAGAAAAAAGACACTGTTTGATACCGATAGCTAATTTCCTCAAATGCTACTTAGTAAACAGAACGTAGAAAGCGTTTAAAGAAGCCATTTAAAGGCGTTCAGTCGATTAATCAGTCATTGAACTCTGAAAATTAGTCATGAAACAACTTACTTTCAACCTTCCACTGAGTTCCACGTCATATGCCTCTTCAGCATACATCATAATCAAATTGAAGTAGTCTTTTAGTATTTTTTAAACTTCACACATTCATAATTCAAATAATCGAAGACAATTTTAGCAAAGATTTTGTCACATCACTATTTAAAAAAATTAAATGTAGGTATTTTTTTAATGAAGCACTGAACGCAAAAATTATTATTTATTAGGATGATGACCTTAAATTAACTATATATTTTTAAGAAGCTGTTATTGGCATTGGAATGACTTTATTTATTCCACATTATCGTTTTAAGCGGATACGAGACGATTTAAGTATTATTTTTATACATAGTACACAGACATAGTTACTATATCTGTGACGTAGTACAATAGTATTTTTTTAAACTGTGCCTTTCCTGTACCGAGTATAGCGCAAGACTAATCGCAGTTACACGTGTTTAATCTAACTATCGTTCTTTTATCAGCAGATATCGATAAGAATTTTGCATATTTTTCATGATACGTAGTCTTAAATTACCTAAATAGCGATAATCGATACTTTATTATTTACCTTTATTCCGGGTATGATGAAACTACGACAAACTGTAACTCATATCACAGAAATGCATAGTAAAATTTAGCCAAAATAATAAAAAAGGGTAGACGTAAATACGCACCTGTGAGAGCCATCTCCCGTTCCTAGTCGTCGACATACTGCCACTGTACTTCGGCTTAGTTTTCGATTCAAGCAGTTTCTCTTTTTGCAACAAATGTTCGTGTACCGTATTTTTATTCAGATGCTTTATCATCATACGAATTTAGAAATTTTCATTTGCATTTAAAACATCACTTCAATATCGGACTAAATATTTTCCACCAGCATTTCGATACGCGCACTCTAAATGCACCTACGTGAAAAACTACTTATGACGTAATGTCAAACTTTTATCTCGAAAATGCCAACACCACTACCGAGAGAAAAAAAAAACAAATGTCAAATAATGGCGCGAAAGGCAAACTTTATAAAATAAAATCGAGCACGCACAAGTATCTTTATCTATTGAACGCAGTGAAATAAACTTCGTCGTACATCATTGTCTGCCCTCTCGTAAGATAATAACAGAATACATACGTTTATATGCCTATTTGCAATACAATACTTATTAATTTTCATTAAAAGATTGTTTACCGCGGTTAGCAACTCAGTTCAACGTGCAGTTAACAATAACAATATTGTTATTTGATTGTTATAAATCATTCATTGAATTAAATCGAGTTCTTTCACTGGGTGGGCTGATGATGAACTCATGTGATATTAGATTTGGGTCTAACTAAGTACCTATATTGTTTACCGTGTAAACGCAGATAATAGTAAACAAACATGAATCATAATATCGTAGCGGTCTACGAGATAGCTCATATCCAGGAGTTACGAACGTCTATGATGGGTATAAACATAATCAGCCCATTACTGTCCCACTGCTGGGCACGGGTCTTCTCAGTACGAGAAGGCTAAGGCCTTAGTGATGATGATGATATGATGGGTATAATATGGCAAATATGATCAGTAATGGTTCAAAAAACCTGTCTCTATTTGTGGGTTTAGTTTTTTGCCATTACTAGGTAACCTTTGATTATAAATAAATATTTTTAGGTAACATGTTCTTTTTTTTTTTATGATGATGATCCAAGCAATATGTCTGTGCTTCACAGCCGCTCAATAAATGGTATTTTAAAAGTCCCAGCGGTAGTCGTGCATGAAGATTAGGTAAGAAGAAAAAGTAAAAAAAAATGTAAGTAATTGATGTATAATCCACATTCATTTTGAACAGTCCTATTCATGGTCCTATTAATAATAATGATTGCGATAGTAGGTGACATTTCCAAATGGTAGTTATCACTTAATCCCACTAAAGACTCATCACCTAGTTATTTTCCACATTTTTATTAGATATTGATAATTTTATCTATCTTTTGAGTGGAGTGAAGTAACCATTGTTGGAATTCATTTCAAAAATTACTGTTGGTCGTAGCCAAAAAGCGTTGTTTTAAAGCTCCTCCAAAAAATTAACAGTCTCTTAAATATAGCACAAGTAGAAAAAGACAGGTCCACAACTAAAGCTATGGGCCCTTAAGGGGAATGTAGCGGCCAAGTGGCGACCCCATCAGTAAAAAAAATATTACTCGCTGATATATTTTTTTTTTTTTTTTTTTTGTGTTATTGTGTTTTTTCATTAGGAAATTCTCAGTAGCAGCCCGGAGTATGGATTTGTGCCCGGTTAATGGCAATAGGCTCGCCCCCTATTACATGGGACTATAACATAACTGGCGAAATGTGGGTGTAGGTACTATACCTACACCTCTGCCTACCCCTTCGGGGAAATACAGGCGTGATGTTATGTTATGTTGTTGTTGTTACATCATTTATCGAAAATCCGTTTTCAAGAATTAAAGTTCCGGTACTGTAGTTTAATCAGAAACTATTAACTCTATAAAGTTATAGTTCGCTGTAGTTGTAGATAGAAAAAAATCCAAAAGTGGCCGTTTTTCGCACTTTTCTATTTAAGCGAAGTATAATTTAGAGAGTTAATAGGTTAATAGGTTACTTCAATCGTTAAAAACGAATTTTCGATCAATGATGTATTCAGCAAGTAATATAAATAAATAAATATCTTCGGGACATTTTTACACAGCACCATCTAGTCCCAAACTAAGCAGAGCTTGTGATATGGGTACTAGACAATGGATATAATACTTAGATACTTTTATTTAAATACATACTTGTAACTCATAAGACACACCCAGGCCAACACAAACACACATGTTCATCACACAAATATTTGTGTCCTGTGGGTATCGAACCCACAACCTCGTGATCAGCAGTCCGACACTCGAACCACTAGACCATAGACGTCGTCAAGCTATCACTACTTATTGGAAAATTATTTTTATTACATTTTCAGAGTCTTCATCATCATCATCATTTAAGCCGAAAGACGTCCACTGCTGAACATAGGGCCTAGGCCTCCTCCAAGCATCACCACAACGACCGGTTCTGCGCTTACCGCATCCAGCGGATTCCCGCGACCTTCCAACAATAAATACATGATAAGATTAGGTATACTATAAATTATTGTTGGCACGTTAATTTCGTTGAAAAACATTGGCACGTTGGCGTTGATGCGTAAAGGTTTGCCATCCAGATCGACACTTAGATTAGATGTCAAATCGGAACAACATCTGACCTTTCACCCTACGTATCTATAATTGGATATAATTACAGTTTACAGAGTAGTTAATGATCATGTCGCCACAAATATCGGCGGTGACCCGCGGAAACCTTCTGATTGGCGCCACCGTGCCGTGATGATAACGCGTTCACAGCCAGAGGATTTTCACCAAAGTTAAGGCATCATTAAACTTACTTATTAAATTACTTAAAAGTTTATTTTTAAGAATAATACCCACAGAAATAGATAGAGTAGGATGGTTGTAATCGGGGTGCTGGCCAGAAAACCTCCACGTGTGTCTGACGGCTGCTTGTCCCTCTGGATACGTCTGGAGGGAACGGCAGTTGTTTGGCCGGTGCATCCTGGGTACGGGCAATAAAATCCTTTCGAGGGATTAACCTTCGGGGGATTTTATTGCCTGTGGCGAATATTCTGGCGCGGGAGGGGCCCGTTCTGGGCCAGTGGGGAGTTGCTCCTCGTGTCCCTCTGTTTCTAACAGAGGGCACAGTGGAGGAGCACGGGCGGGCCCGGTGTGCACTCACCCTGCCACTGGGCAGGCAGCGGGGTGACTGTATTTCCCTGCCCACGTCGATCTCGTAACCCCAGGAGTGCCCGCTGAGTAGTGTTCTCGCGCCTCTTGGGACCGAGGGTCTTGGCGTTACAAGAAAACCTCTGTAAAAAATAAGGGAGGTAGGGCCTGCGAACAGCAGACTCGGGGTAGTCTGCTGTCCGACCAGCAGCTGGCGTAGCTGGCACAGATGGCGTAGTTGGCGCAGCTGGTAAAGGCCCATGAGGTGAGGTGGCGTGCAGTGTTCCGTGTGCGCCACCAAGGAGGGTGCGGCCGACGTGAGGCCGCACGTGTAGAAGGGGCTCGCCTGCTTGTGGCGGGTCGGGACCTGTCGGGGGTTGTTGTGTGAATACTCACGGGTTCCCACGCCCCGGGCTAAGGTAGTTGAAGGAACACCGTGGTGGTTTTAGTCGGTAAGAGACCGACACTGGCTTCGCCTACCCTGGGCGGAGTGCGTCCATGAGGATTTCAACACGGCAAAAAAAAAAAAGCATGGCGATTCATGTGTGGCAACTTTCGAACAAACTACGCCTTACATATTGCCGTAATTAATTTTTTAAAATTAGTTTTAATCAAATGTACTTTATAGCTTTTGATTCCGCAGTTAGAAACAGCACAATAAGGCATTTTTGCGGGTTTTTGTTACAGTATTTACAGAAACAAGTCATAAGGCATACTGAGAATTTCAAATTCAAATTCAAATATTTATTTGCTTTTAAATATGGTTACAGTAGGTGTTACAAATATATTTAGTAGGTAGTTCAGCATATTTTGTCATAACATAATGACATGCAAATATTAGTGTTCACAATAAAATTATATTTACTATATTAAATGTTTATCTTACAAATATTCATTGACTGAGTAAAAGGCTTTTTCAATGAGCAATTTACGCCGAATTCGCTTGAAGCGTGTCATTGGTAACTCTCTGATCTGGACTGGAAGCTTATTATATATTTTAATACACATTATATAACAACTGCGCCTGTATAACTCTGTCTCATTTTAGGAACGGTCAAATTATTTGGAAACCTCGTTTTAAAAGGGCAATTGTCACCAACTTTGAAAGGATTTGAAATGCCCTGTACTATGGTGCAGAAGGTTGGCACGCGCTCCCTGCCCACTTTTCCATTCTATCTAGGTATTTCTGTGATAATACCTATGCTTTTATGAATTCACCCGAAAGAAACAAACATGGAAATAGATGGTCTAAATCTAAATTGTACTAAAATATTTTGAGGAGCTGATGTCTTCTTCTTGGTACCGACGACCGCACGTCAGTGGTAACAGTTTGAACTCGACAGCGGCTTTATTTCAAGCATTACGGGCAGTAAGGGTTTTTGTAATTCAAGTCAATATTCTTGGCCTTATTTCTGTTCCTATCTATACATTCTTCTTACCTTTTATTCAGTCATTTAAGTAACCTAGACTTATGCATAAGAAAAGTATTATTACCTATTCTATGACTTATGTAACCATCACGACTCATATACAAACACGTAGGTGTCGTTTACACACCACGCAAATGTTTTAGAGTTAGTGTAGAACTGCAGTAGGATAGTGTGCGTAAACTGGCGTATACTAAACTGTGCATATGCTTAACTGAGCGTAAACTAGACTGTGCATATGCTTAACTGAGCGTAAACTAAACTGTGCGTATGCTTAACTGACCGTAAACTAAACTGTGCGTATGCTTAACTGAGCGTAAACTAGACTGTGCGTATGCTTAACTGAGCGTAAACTAAACTGTGCGTATGCTTAACTGAGCGTAAACTAAACTGTGCGTATGCTTAACTGAGCGTAAACTAAACTGTGCCTACACAACAACTAAAGGCATGTGTTCATAACAATTCGGACGACTGTGAGCTGTGAGCTGTAAGGTACCTATACCGAATAGAAAATTTTATGATCATAATATATTGTAAAACCATGTCGGACAGACCAATGCCAGAAAGATCCATAAAAGAAATGCATGAATCATTTCTTCATGACCACAAAACGCCACAACGAGTACGTTAAAGAACGTTATTGATGATAAACAATGATATTTAAAAGATTATTTTAAAAGTTTAGGGTACCCTTTGATTAATTATTATTATTATTTATTTGATTCAAGTAACCAAGACTCATAGGGTTAGTAACATTATTTACTTAAAAACTATGTTAGTAATAACAAAATTAAAATTCAATCCAATTATAATATAATTCAACTAACAATAAAGATTTTTGAATCACAACTTCAGAATTCCAACAGAAATTCTGGAGCAGCGATTCAAAAGACAGCAATCTAATCTGCCTGCAATCATGCCCAGGATGCTATTGGAGCTAGCCCGCACCCGGCGCACCAAGGATGCACACCTTTTTCGCATTGTAGCAAAAAAGCAATCTACATGCATTTCAGCACACATCCCTGATGCGCTACAGAAGCGAGGCAGCCCCATCAGCACCCTAAAGGCATTATTATACTGGACGCGAAGGGCGCTGTACGACTTTTGTGTAAAATGTACCCACAGGCTAAAGGTATAAAATGATGTGCAGAAGGCTCTAAATAAAGTTAATTTCATTTCCTTAGAGGCACGCGCGAACCTGCGGGCAACCATATTTGCCCTCACCGACAGCGCCCTTCGCTCCCTTTCAATGTCGTCATCATCCTTGAGGCCAGCGGTCAATACGTGTCCAAGGTACTTGAACTGATGTACCCTATTTAAGGATACATCATTCAGCCTGATCTGAGGCACAGTTTTCTGGTACTTTCCACCAGCCCCAAATACCATAACGACACTCTTTTTAACATTATACAATAGACCGTGCGTTCTGGCGTATGCTTCACAAATGGAAACAAGCTTCCTTAAACCACAAACTGAGGCACTGAGCAGCACCATGTCATCTGCATAGCTTATATTGTTGACACAGATGCCATCAATATAGCATCCTAGTCTGGTGCTGCTCAATTCCACAATCAGTTGGTCCATGTAAAGATTAAAGAGTGAGGGAGAGCTAAGACCCCCCTGTCTCACCCCACACTCCAATCCGTATGAACGAGAAAATGCCCCGTCCCATCGAACACTGTTGACCTGGTTCCCATACCAATCTTAACTATTATAAAATTGTAAACGTCTGTTTGTTTGTTTGTTTGTTCCAGCATCACGCTAAAACTACTGGACCGATTTTGACGATTTTTTTTTTGTTTGAAAGCTGATGATCTGACTTAAAAACTGGTATGGGTTTTGAGAAAGAAAGAAAGAAAGAAAGAAAAAAATAAAAATAAAAAATCGTGGGTTGCGTACTCACCCGACAGATCGAAGCTTCTAAGCATTTGCACGAGCGGATAGTAATGTACGATGGAGTGGAGTGGAGTGGAGTGGACAGGGGATGGGACTGGGGATGGGACTGGGGACGGGACAGGAGACAGGACTGGGGACGGGAAATGGGACGGGACATGAGACAGGACAGTGGGACGGCACATGGGACTGGACATAGGATGGGACATGGGACAGGACATGGGACATGGGACGGGACGATAGTGATTTAGTGAGACAGTGGGACAGTGGGCCGTGGGACAGTGGGCCGTGGGACAGTGGGAAAGTAGGACAGTGGCAGCGGGAATGTGGGACGGTGGGACAGTGGGGCAGTGGGGTAGTGGGGTAGCGGGGCAGCGGGCCAGTGGGGCAGTGGGGTAGCGGGGCAGTGGGGCAGTGGGGTTGTGGGGCAGCGGGACAGCGAGGCAGCGGGACAGTGGGGCAGCGGGGCAGCGAGGCAGTGGGGCAGCGGGGCAGCGTGCCAGCGGGGCAGCGGGGCTGTGGGGTACCGGGGCAGCGGGTCGGTGGGGCATTGGGATAGTGGGGCAGCGGGGCAGTGGGGCAGTGTGGCAGCGGGGGCGGTGCAGCGGGGCAGCGAGGCAATGGGGCAGCGGGGCAGTGTGCTAGCGGAGCAGTGTGCTAGCGGGGCAGCGGGGCTGTGGGGTACCGGGGCAGCGGGTCGGTGGGGCATTGGGATAGTGGGGCAGCGGGGCAGTGGGGCAGTGTGGCAGCGGGGGCGGTGCAGCGGGGCAGCGAGGCAATGGGGTAGCGGGGCAGTGGGGTGCAGCGGGGCAGGCTGTGGGGCAGTAGGATAGTGGGGCAGCGGGGCAGTGGGTCAGTGGGGTAGAGGGGCAGCGGGGCAGTGGGGCAGGGGGGCAGAGGGGCAGCTGGGAAGTGGGGCAGCGGGGCTGTGGGGCAGTGGGGCAGCGGGGCAGTGGGGCAGTGGGATAGTGGGGCAGCGGGGCAGTGGGGCAGCGGGGCAGTGGGATAGCGGGGCATTGGGCATTGGGGCAGTGGGGCAGTGGGGCAGCGGGGCAGTGGGGCAGTGGGGCAGCGGGGCAGCGGGACAGCGGGACAGTGGGACAGTGGTCTGGACTGGAATGGACTGGACTGGACTGACGTGGGTTAGCAGAATTTAACGCGAGCGGAGCCGCGGGTAAAAGCTAGTATTTAATAATATTGGTAACTTCAGGTGGCAGTCGAACATCATTTAGTTTTTCCCAAAGAACATCATACGAATTAATGGTACCTATAATTATAATATACTTATCTATACTTTTAAATGGTATCATTAAAATAATTAATTAAATAATGGTATCATTGATGATCAAGATATCTAATGAGCGGGAAATCTAATTATTTTTAAATTATTATTTAAAAATAAGTAACAAGATCAATCATGATAAGGCCGTGTTTTTTTATCTGTATTACCGAGTATGAATGACAGGATAACATCTACAACGTACCTAGGTAATAGATAGGTAAATACTTTTTAACTTTAAAAACCGGCACCCTACTAAGCATGTCGGGCCATGCTTAGTAGGGTTCCGTAAGTAGGTAAGTAATTACAAACGAACCAAATAGAATATTAATCATGGCTATAAGTTTTTCCGTTTTTGCAATAGACGGCAGCGTCGTTACATACAGCGCCATCTAGTGGGCCAAATTTAAGAGGTGTGTTATTTCAACAAAATACAGGTATATTTTGTGATTTATTCAAATAGAAGGTAACTAAAGGAGCATTGTTTGCTAAGATAATTATTCTCAAAGGTCAATAACTTTTTGAACTAGGACTCGTTAAGTATTTTGCAGTTTTCTCTCTATTACTCGAAATTTTATACTTAATCACATTCTCAAAATAATTTTAAAAGAGAGTTTTTACTAAGGTCTATCAACGTGGATGATTATAAGTTTCTACGCTACGTTGCATAGTTTAGAAATGACAGGCGGGACACATTGCAAGCCACTTTGGCGGGCTATATTACGCAGATGGAAAAAGCGATGTGTCAAACATTACCTTCATTTTAACAGACCTGTTCAATGATACCCTACACGAGGAGGTATAGCGAGAAAAATTTACATCCCCGTTTCACATGTATGGGCGCCACCCCTAAAATAGGTAGGTACCTACCTACATAATTTCGTTATTTTTTTATATTATATTATAGGATGGCGAACTGAGCTAAAGGCCCAGCTGATGTTAAGCGGTTACCTTTGCCCATAACTACTGCAATACCACCTAGGCTGTTGCCTAAATGGTACCGCAAGTCGGTTCGCCAAACTGAGACATGAAGATGGAAAGTCTCATGTGATTGGAATTTCTTTTAAAATGGAGATCTCTAGAATATCTAAACCATTTTTGACCAAAATTAAATGTACTTACGTTTATAACTGTAATTAGGACAGAAGACGGCCAGACGGACAGACGGATGAACATGACTAAACTATGAGGGTTCCTTGCAGGTACTACGGAACCCTAAAAACAGTACCTTCTACTGATAAAAAAACAAGATAAAAGACGTACGGCCAACGTTTATCAACACTAAACTAATGTAAAACAATATCTACTTGGACATAATTTTAAAATTACAAGACTTCGTCGAAACATTTATTCTTCTACAGCTGGTGACACACATTTAAAGATCTTAAACATGCATTAGTCGCATGGAAAAACAATAGTAGATTAGTAGCTAAGGGCTGTAAGGCATCAATTGCAGCCCGAGATATTTAGGCGCACGAGCGCAGCGAGGGCGCCTATAGTTCGAGGGTGCAATTGATGTTTACACCCGAGCTAACTACTCTGCTTTACATCTCGATTGTGAGGTAAGTAGAAAAAAACCGGCATTACAAGAATAAAACATTTTATTAGTTAAAATTTATAGTGAAATTAGAACAATTTTCAAATTTTAGGGACAGGTGTTTTTTGGGTATGTTAATAGTTTGAGATTGTGATATTTGTTGGTCATGGATAAAATTTGACGGGATGAAGCTTTCTTCAGCAGAAGTTGATGGTTGCGGATCATCTCTTGAGAAAGATGTTTCATTTTTTGAAAGCTGAATAGTTTTCGTTATTTGGTTGCGCCTTTTTTCATCTTTTTTTTTAATTTTTTTTTTCAAGGACGAAATTTAGCTTCGCCGTTCGATATTTAAAATTGATGACTATTATACTCATACGAAGACAAGGCTGAATAGCGAAGCGACCTCTTTTGTCATTGGGCTGAATGCATGATGTCTATTGCCAGTATGATGGTTAGATGTACGCGAACTTTTTGAAAGAGTGAAGAGTTTTTTTTTAAATTACTTACCGCCCTAGGGCTTTTCTAGCTACATTATTACCCTAGAGCGCTAATTGGTTACCTACAAGCCCCATTTGGGGGTAATAAGGACCTACTTACCGAATATGAGAAATGTAAAAGAACATAATTTCATCGCCATCTATGACAGAACTGAGTAACCTACATACAATGTACAATATAAATAATAGGTGAACCACGGATACAAAAAGTTAACCGTGGAACACCTAGGTGAACTACGTAGGTGGACCACAGGTAAGCAACCAAATAAATAAATAAATATTTTTGGGACATTTTTTTACACGGCACCATCAAGTCCCAAACTAAGCAGAGCTTGTACTATGGGTACTAGACAATGGATATATTACTTATTATACTTTTTTTTTGTAAATACATACTTATAATACATAAGCAACACCCAAAACAACACAAACACTTATGTTCATCACACAAATATTTGTGTCCTGTGGGAATCGAACCCACGATCTCGTGATCAGCAGTCCGACACTCGAACCACTAGACCACAGACGTCAGAATAAACAAAACACCTTTTAATTAGTACTTACCATTTAGGCTAATCGAATTGTCTTTGTTGAGCTATGTTTAGGGCAGTGTTTTGAATGTTTTTTCGGTAAAGGACGTTATAACGTAGTGATTAATACTCTTTGGTCACAGATAATACAATACTATAATACTTTGGTGAAGGAACGGGAGGTTCTCGACGTAAACATCTCGGAATCCCGCGAGGTGACTGCCGCGATGCGGGCGACTGCAATGCACATGTTATGCGCGAAGATAACATTATGATTATGTTTAAGTTTCTAATTACTGGTTTAAGAGGAAATGCGGGCAGAGAGACTTTTGAAAATTAGGTATTTGAAGAAACTATCGCTGTCACTTTGCGAGCTCTCGGCCTCAAATTAATAAGTGCAATAAGGACACTTGCAGTTCCGACTGAATAGCCTTAGCAAAAAGCCATAATTGGAGGTTTGGCTCTCGACTATTTTCTCCTCCAAAACTGGACCAATTTAAAAGATATTTCATAAACTGAATAAGAAGAATATGTACTGTGCCGCTATATTTTGCCATTTTCATTACTTGTTCTAAAATGTATACACTAGGCATCTGTAGACAGCGGTCTAAATAGGCAATTTTGAGAAATTTTGAGGGCTTCTAGAAATAATTTATCAACGAAAACGAAACAGGGAAAAAGTTATATTAGAAAAAGTTGATATTTATGTCTTACGTCTTCTTTGTCCATCCAAAGGTTGCCTGGAAGATATCGCTTTTAGCGATAAGACCGCCCATGTATCCATAATTTATACGTTGTTCTTGTTTACTACTATTTTCATGGTGTACAATAAAGTATATTCTATCTATCTATCTATCTATCTATTTATTCTACTCTAAAAATCATTGCTCTAGGGTTATAAACCAAAAAAACAGGGTTGAGAGTTTGTGTGGAGAGAAGACCACCCGCATCGGGTGGGGGGCGGCGGACAGTAGTTTTTGCCCCGCCTCGAAAAATTTTATCCGGGTCTGACCCTACCAAGGTGGCTATTGGCTATTCATTAACGTGGAAGTATATACAGCTCAACGTGGAAGTATATACAGCTCACATTAAGTGGTCGAAACTGATTTAGAGTTTCCAAGTAGCGAATAGTAGCAACAACCTACATCGAGTCAGATGACGGATGTGTTGCCAGACATCGGTCGCCTATTTGAGCGTCTATGGTATAGAATGAGCTAAAGATCAAGTCGTCTCGGTTTCGATAGCAAAGTAGGTACGGTCGACCGGACGTCGGTGGTAACACTTTCACATTAGCAGCATCTTTATTTCGTAAGCAGTAAGGGCGGTTTTCGAATTAAAGTGTTACCACTGTCATACAATCGACTGTACTAATGACTAACTTTTCTCTCGATGACTCAAGAACATCGAGCAATCACACCAATTTTTTTTTAAATTTTCGACTAGGTCTAAAGCGTTTCTATTGGCTCGCGCAATCCAACACGCAGGCGTGGAATTGCGCGAGCCAATAGGTGCGTACCCCTTTTTGCCTATTTCCTATTTATATGTTCAAATAAATAGAGCGGAATAATGGACAGCCCGTAATTAACTTCAATAATGCTATTTAATGCTTAATTCTCAAGAAGCATCAAGATTATTGTTGATGTCAGTGACAATCTCTCTGTCTGTCTCTCTCTCTCTTTTTTAGTTATAGTGTTTAAGATATGGAATGTACTCATTTCGTGGTTTCGAGTGACTTTCTTATCTACATGATTTCAGATATGTAGGCAATACGGTAATATTATTGTGGTAATGACATTGAATATTATTATTATTTTCAGCCTATATTGTCCCACTGCAAGGCAAAGGCCTCCCTTTCCTTATTCCACTCTTTCCGGTCAAGTGCAAGTGTGGACCAGTCTTTTCTACACGAGTCCAGCTCATCCCGCCATCTTCGCCTGGGTCTGCCGCGATGCCGTTGCACGTTTTTCGGGACCCACTCGGTACAAATTTTAGCCCAATTATTTTGCGACATTCGGCAAACGTGTCCGGCCCAGTCCCACTTAAGCTTGGTAGCTTTTTGAGTGACGTCAGCAATCTTAAATTCTGGAGTAGGTATGACAATAGACATTGAATAGAAAAATAAAAAACCATAATAATTTTCAAGTAGTTTATTAGAAACAAAAAACAAATCTAATCTACATAGATACAACATACATATAGAAATATGAAAGTGATAGTAATATTAGCAAATGTGATATGATAGCCTACTCTTTTTAGTACATTACTCGTATATTGATAGCACTCTCCTGGTCGGATTTAAGACTATCTATTTGGCATTAACGCCTTCGTTGGAAAAGCCTTTTCTCAACAGTGAACAACGAGAAGATTGATACGAGAATATTAGAAACATTTATAAGCAAGATGAAGTTATGCATAATATTCCTGAACTTTTTCTAAGCAAGCTACATCATCGTTGTAAGCAGGAGCGGCGTGGCAAATTTTGATGGGAGTTTTAAGATTATCGCTTTTAAGATTGATAATTATCTAAAAAAAAATAGGTAGGATCTTACATTTCACATCAACATTTTTTCTTTAAAAGAATGATGACAAAAAGTTATGAAAAAAAAAAATTAAGTAATTATTTTATTACTTTTAACGCATTTACGCACGCGAAGCGAAATCTAACTATTTAAAATTAAGTACTTACAATTGTTAATGTTTTTTATAGGTAGGTACGCAAAATCTACCTATACGTGCGTCGTCGTCGTTTACCGAGTTTACACGAAATATTTGAACGTACACAGTCCCGGGTGCGGCGCTCGCCGATCGCTAATATCGCCATACAAATCTATTTGTTTCACGCACTGCGTACTCTCTCTGTCACACATATAAGATTTCTTATGACATATTTTCGCTTCACGCTACGAACGCCAGCCCAGGAGCTGCAATATCGTAAGCGCTCCGATTGACAAATCTATGGCTCCGATTGACAAATCTATGAACAATTCTTGTTTTTTTTAATGTGATGTCAAAACTTGAGGACATTTTGGTGTTTACATGCTATGGGGTGGTTAGGTACGGTAGGGAGTAGAAATTTAATTGTACTAGTTTTGGTTGGGAGTTCACCGGCCCACCGCTCCTTAGAGCGAGCCGCCCCTGTTTATAAGAACGGATTCTCAAGACTACAGTCGAATGGGTAGGATTTGAACTCACGAGTTCACAAGTGCCAACATCGAACTGCTATCGCTTTCGTTATTAAAAATGAAGAGAAAGAATTATTATAACAGCGTTACAACAATAAATCTTACCTATATTCTATCATAAATAAAAGGAAATAGCAGGACTACCTTTAAAAATCTCTAATTAATTAATATGGAGATACATCATAAGCACAGGTAATATACAGCATTTTTTGTGACAAAATCGAACATTCTTTAAACTTTAGTCTACATGTTTACAATAATAAGAAATTGTGATGTTAAAGGTGCAGGCACACAGCGGGCGGGACGGAACTGAGGCGGAGCGTGGACCGAACGTGGACGGGACGTGCATGTCTCACTGCGGGCGGATCGCGTGCGGGATTGAACGGTGGAATGACAGCGCCAGAAGAAAATGTTCCGCTGTCTGTGTGACTACTACTATACGTTGCCATATAATACAACGCTAGCGTATCGGTCGCGCACCACCCGGGTTCTTTCCGCCCGGCAGGACGGCGCTGTGTGCACTGTCTAATACAGTTCAGTACATTACAACACGACGAGACCCGCCGACGATACGCTTCAGTTCCGCTCGCTAGCTTTAGTGTCTGTACTTATACTACATAGATGAGTATGAATTTTTATTTTATTTATAAATGCTTAACCACACTAAGTCAAGGTGCGGAAAATTTTACGCTACCTACTTCGCAACAATCCCGCATACGATCCGCAACCGCACCCTGTGCGTGGCTTCCCTAAATCTCCTAAAAAATATTATTAAACACTAAATCATTACTTCCCTACGGATATAAACATAAATATGTCGCCTTTGGGTGAAAATAAAATGTATTCAAATAAATTAAAAGGAACTTAGTGCGGACACAGCCTGTTCTAAAATCAAGCTTATTTACTAGTGCAAAACGATCAATCAAATTGGCAAACGAACTTAATACACATAATTTTAAAATACTTACACTACCTTATTAATCAACATTTTTATTTACTACGGCGGTGGCTAAAATCGTGATGTGATGATTATTTTGATTGTGTAGGCCAAGGATTCCCAAAGTTCCCAAGGTTTCCTAGGGGTCGACATAAACGAAAACTGATTTTGGGGTTCGTCGATCACTCGACGATGTCTATAAATCTGCCCCTATTAATTAACACAAGTTCTTAATTTAAACTTTCATAATAATGTATAGGTTGTGTTACGTGTACCAACTTGTTATCCACGACTTTATAACTTTGTACTAATGTCTTTGTACTATTTGTCATCTATAGAAGATGTGGCCTGAGGGCACGAAAACAATTACGACGCCGTGGCGTTGAAAAGGATAATGGGTAAACTCATTATAACGAACACTTTTTACTATGGGAGTAACACAGGAATCGCGAAAATCGCGCCATTTTAGATGGCAATTATACAAAAAATGTCGTGTGGGACGCCCGGCAGATGTGAAACATGGCATGACGGCATAAGAGAGCGTCATGCCATGACAGCAAACGTCACGGCATACGGGTCGGTCTTACCTACCCCCAAGGCTTGCTAATATACAGGGTGTCAGGGAAACGCTTCCGAAAACGAAGATAGGTTATCACCTATCTTCGTTTTCGGAAGCGTTTCCGAACTGATACGAAACCACGAAAAAAACTGCGATCCTTTTTTAGATTTTTAATTATTTTTTTTGCATTTTTCATGATATATGAGTTTTATTTAACTGCCCAAAGCTGGTTATGTATGAAAAATGCAAAAAAAATATATATGAAAAACTCTACAAAAAGAATCGCATTTTTTTTTCTTGGTTTCGTATCAGTTGTCCACCAGCAACTATCTTAGTTTTCGGAAGCGTTCCCCTTACACCCAGTATGTTTCACATCAAAACATTAATACCAAACAGCTCAACTAAGTTAGTAGAATTTAATTTACAACTGCAAGGTCAAATTAGTTGACTGATTTTAGCTTTAGCTGACGCTGCATCATGCCATGACAGCAAACGTCACGGCATACGGGTCGGTCTTACCCCCAAGGCGCACCAATAGATGTTTCACATCAAAACATTAATACCAAACAGCTCAACTAAGTTAGTAGAATTTAATTTACAACTGCAAGGTAAAATTAGTTGATCAATAATAACTTTAGCTGACGCTGCATAAAGAATAGATCAATACATTATGAGGAACGAGCTGTACCTGGTCTTTAAAAATCTTATAACAACACTGAAAATACCCATAATGTCAAATCAAAGGATATATTATCAATTTAACTACTTACAAATAAAAACCCAAACCCAATCCCTACTTAACTATTTAATTAAAATCAACGATGGCAAAATTAAACTAAGTTTATAGCTAACTCACGAAAAACGCTATGATTGTATAGTCCAGTTCTTCGTAAGTCAGGAAAGAAATTCCAGGGACCTATAAATATTTGGCAAACTATTAAGTATCTTACGTCGATTCGAAATTGATCGCAGTTTTAATTTTTTGGTATATAGACGTTGATTTTATTACTGTGACATAATAAAATATTGTTATTAATTATGAATTATGATGATGTATAATGTATATTTGGTGGTTATATTATTGTGTATTTTTTAAATTAATGTATTTAACTAATAATTATGATTTATTGAATTATAACTGAAGTGATTATGTTTCAAACACAATGTAAAAATTGTTTCTGAATAAATTGAATTGAATTGAATTGATGTCATTTCGTAAAAATTGAGTTTTTATAGTTTTTTATATTAATTAATTTCACCTTTTGACTAACACGACAGCAAATTACTTGACTATCCTTAATATAATTGCGCTTCTATAATAATAGTATAAATGCGAAACTGGCTAAAAGACAATCTTTTAGCCAGTTTCGCATTTTTAGTTTAGTGCAGAAAAATATATATGAAAAAGCTAGTCATTTTAACATTATTTACAGGTATTATCTACCCTAAAAATCAATATTTAGTATATCAAAACCCCACTACAAAGCCCAGCTATTATGACAAAACGTAGTAATTTTAAAATGTCTAAAGGATAGTTTTTCTGATGGTCAATGCAATTAACAGAAACTTATTTTGCTACGGATATATTCGACCTGTCCTAATAATCTGAACGCGTTCAAAAATAATAATTGGTAATCTTAGTTTAGAATCCTATCTATACTACTAAATAAAATTCTAAGGCCCGTATTACAGAACGTTCCTCAAGCGTAGATCACTGGTTAAAACTAGTTGGGATTTAATTTTAGAACATTCCTCACGCAGAGATTTATTGATCACAGTTCAGCTAAGTTTAGCTTTATTTTATACTTTCACAGGTTTCGGTATTTCAGCAGAGATTTGGTTTGTTATCACTCAAGTGTGGTTGAGAGTTGAGGCCACGCTTAAGTAGAGATTTCTTGCCTATTTCAGGTTGTATTCGTGTGCTATGTTGTTGAATTGAAGTTTATAATTACCGTATTGGAATAAGACCGATGCTCAAGTAACGATTATATCCTTAAGTAGTGATCAGTTGATTGAAGATCAAACTGTACTTGAGGAACTTTCTGTAATACGGACCTAAAACTGACTGGCAAACAACGCACAGCCTAAACCGGTGGGTCTAGGAGAATACAATTTTGCACTAGCGATGGGACGAATCGTATTTTTATCAACTCGAATCATTCTAGTTGAAGTGATCGTTGATTCGAAACACAATTCGAGTTGATTCGACTCGGTCGGCAGTAGCATAGTCGTGGTGTGAATGCGACACGTATGTTCATTAGAATACATATACATTACACAGATACATTAGTATCGAGCCGACTCGAGCCACCGAGTTGGGCACGTTAGCGAGCCATCAGAGTCAACGAGCGGCGTCGAATCGGGCGAGTCATGTGATTGGTAAGGATCGATCAGTTGATTCGTGTAGACGAATCGTGACGTTTTCGCACCGCCTGATATTTGTTTCTCACTTGAACTCGTAGTTCACGGCTATTCGCCGTCTCACTCGGTCGCTTACCGCCACTTACCCGGGAGAGCGAGTCACCGAGCCGAGCGGCGCGCGCCGACTAATAGCTACGCAAAACGAATCAACCACAATTCGAGTTAAATGATTCGAATCGCCCATCGCTACTTTGCACAGGAGTTCCATAGATAACCTAGGTAAGCACTAAGAAATGAATACCCGAAATGCCCGCGTAAGCAGGAAAAACGAGAATTTACGCGAAGTCGCGGGTGGAAAGCTTGTTTTATATTTACAATAACAGACTTACATTACACATAATACAAGTAAACTAATATTAATTTCTATGGTCCCTTCACACTCTTTCACGAAATGATCGCATCTATACATACATATACATACTTTATAATAACACGCCTTATCCTAGTGTACCTACGGTATGTTTTTTCTCTTGTCTTTTTTAGTAAACAATCTTGGCATGTCTCTTTATTCAAATAACTACATATAAAATATAATTACTAGTTCTGCACATGTAATTAGGTTAAAAAATGTTATTTAGTACGTAAAATTGTTAAAATAATGTCTTTTGAAGATTATTATTGACGAATTGCATTAAAAAGACATGCCAAGATTGTTTACCAAATAACACAAGTAAGAAAAACAGAGATTACATACAGCAATTTAATTACGTTAGCATTGTCCAAAGTTTGAAAAGTGATAAGGAAAACTTAGTACCTATTTATAACTTTGTAACAAATTATTACAGAGTCTACTCTGTATTCTCTAGAATAATATCTAATTTTCTAACCTACAATCTATCAAATCTTATGTAGTATTATATTACACTATTTCAATCAAATCATTCGGTATGAATATTCTTAAAACGCGAACATTATATACCGTAAAACGGGGTGAATAGGAATGCAGGGGTGAATAGGAACAAAAGTGGGCAAGGATTTTAACATTGAAATAAGATAGTTTGTTGCCCACAAATATGTTAGAATGTTTACCAAATTATGCAGAACATTTTTGACGTTTTTGTGGGCAACAAACTATCTTATTTCAATGTTAAAATATTTGCCCACTTTTTTTCCTATTCACCCCAGCATTTCTATTCACCCCGTTTTACGGTACGACACTTTCGTGTTCATTGTAAACTACAATTTTAATTTATATAATTTTATTAATATAAAACACTGCCTACTAATTTTATTAGAGGACCTATCCTAACGTTTTTTGTTTTAAAAGAAAAAAAAGTACTATGCACGATATTTAAACCCTAGGTTAATATTATATTATTAGCAGTGATCGGATTTTGGGCGTGCAATTACTTTATTAGAATAGAAATCATTTATTTGCATATGATTTTGGGTAAAGTACATAAGATGGATTATTATATCAATGCTCCTTACAAAATCTGCATATAGCTAAGCGTACATATATACAACGTGTAGCAGAAATGCGTGGTCATATTTGAATAGCTTATTCAGGGCATACCATAGAACAACTTTTAATATGGGACCAACCTCAAAATCGTGACAAAAAATCAGCTGATCCTTATATTTTGTCGAGCGACATCGATGATTTAGTAGGGATTAGCTGATATTTTTTTCGCGAATTCAGGGTTAGTCCCATAGTAAATGTTTTTCTATGCTATGCCCTGAATGAGTTCTTAAAATATGACCACGCTTTCTGATACACGTTGTATATTACAATATTGATGAGCCCCATCCATCCCATTTTTTTCACATCATTTACCGGGAATGGCGAATTTTTACATGGCATATTCAGCTATTCCCGGGTTAACGGGATTATTGTCTTATCTACATTCTGTTGTCATTAAATCCCAGTAATGCACCCCCAAAATCCGACCACTGATTATTAGTATAGTATAGATATTATATTTATAAAAACACACATTTATAATAAACTTTCTTACCTTTATTCAAGGTGCGTTCTCAACCTTTATTCAAGGTGCGTTCTCATCCTTTCTCCCCGGGTTTGCTAATTTCAGGTGGATAGCGGATATTAACTTATCCTATCCTCGTAAGGCCCAAAGACCTACTTTAAGTACATATAGTTAGTAGTCGTTCAGACTCGAGCAAGGCAAGCAAAATATTTAAATCATCAAATATCGGCCCAACTACCTAAAAAGGGACATCTTTGTTTAGCTTAATTTGCTTTCGATGCCCCTGTTTTAGGTCTTTGAACCGATTTAGGTATATTTTTACAAATTTAAGTCTGGGCCGCAACTATTTGCACTTGTTATTAGTACATAGCAGTGGCGAAGGGTGAATATTTTCAGAAGGGAAGCCGTAGGTACCTAAAAATCCTTAAATAGCTAAGATCGCACTTTAATAAAATGAAAAAACAATTTAACAACTGCTTTTGCGGATTTCCATGGGCGGCGGATATTGCTTACCATCAGGTGACCCGCTTGCTCGTTTGCCCCCCTATGTTATAAAAAATAAAAAAATAATTTACATTTTGTTTTTGTCATCATCATCATCATCATTTCAGCCGAAAGACGTCCACTGCTGGACATAGGCCTCCCCCAAACATCGCCACAACGACCGGTCCTGTGCCTTCCGCATCCAGCGGATTCCCGCGACCTTCACCAGGTCGTCGGTCCACCTTGTGGGGGGCCTACCCACGCTGCGCCTTCCAGTACGCGGTCGCCACTCCAGAACTTTACTGCCCCATCGGCCATCCGTTCTGCGAGCAATGTGCCCCGCCCACTGCCACTTAAGTTTGGCAATTCTTCGGGCTATGTCGGTTACTTTCGTTCTCCTGCGAATCTCCTCATTTCTGATTCGATCACGCAGGGACACTCCGAGCATAGCCCTCTCCATTGCCCTTTGAGCCTTCTTATCAGGCCCATTGTGAGCGACCACGTTTCAGTACCGTAAGTAATTACTGGCAACACACACTGGTCAAAGACTTTCGTCTTGAGACACTGCGGTATTTTGGACGAGAAGATATTGCGTAGCTTCCCGAACGCTGCCCAACCGAGTCGGATTCGACGATTGACCTCTTTCTCGAAGTTGGACTTACCTAGCTGGACAGTTTGTCCTAGGTATACATAATCGTCAACAACTTCGAGTGTAGATTCTCCGATGTTTACGGGAATGGGTGCTATATGGGAATTCAACATAACCTTTGTCTTGTCCATATTCATTTTAAGACCCACTCTATCAGAAGCTCTACTGAGGTCATCGAGCATTGTACCGAGGTCCTCCATGGTCTCAGCCATGACTACTATGTCGTCGGCAAACCGAAGGTGAGTGATGTACTCGCCGTTTATGTTAATGCCTAGCCCCTTCCAGTCCAGAACCTTGAAGACATCCTCCAATGCAGCAGTGAACAGTTTTGGAGAGATCACATCTCCCTGTCTCACACCTCGCTGCAGAAGGATAGGTTTCGAGGCTTGGTCCTGTAATCGGACTGACATAGTGGCGTTTTCATACAAAGACTTTAACACTTCGATGTACCGATAGTCAATCTGGCACCGTTGAAGAGACTGTAGTACCGCCCAAGTCTCGATCGAATCGAAGGCTTTCTCGTAGTCCACAAACGCTAAACAAAGAGGCAAGTTATACTCTTGTTTTTGTACTTTAAGACAATAAAGTAGCATAAAATATCGTCGATCTATATTTAGGCAATTTCTAAAGGGAAGCCAGTGGAAATCGTGTTGTATGGACCCTTCGCTACTGGTACATTGGGTCGTCATTTATATCGACCTATATTTAGGTTGGGCCTTACGAGGTTATTATAAAACGTAAATTTAATACCTAAAAGTAATGCATTCAGTGCACTCACTTGTCAAGGTAATTTTTAAAGGCAGCATATTGCCTTATAGTTCAAGCCTACTAAACAGCTTAACCTAACCATGACAATGTAAAATCCAGACCAATTAAAAATGTGATCAATGGTTGTCAACAATCCACCATGTTGATATTATCTGTCGATTGATTCTTGTCGCCTATACCACAAAGTTTGAAGACAAAGGTCTTCAACCAGTGCGTCCTGCCCGTCATGACTTACGGTGCCGAGACGTGGACACTGACAGTTGGGCTAGTCCACAACTTCAAAGACGCTCAGCGAGCTATGCTCGGAGTTTCTTTGAAGGATAAAATCCGTAACGAGGTTATCCGGAGAAGAACCGGAGTGACCGACATAGCTTGTAGGATTAGTAAGCTGAAGTAGCAGTGGGCTGGCCAAGTCTGTTGAAGGACCGATGGCCGCTGGAGCAGACGAGTCCTTGAGTGGAGACCGTGAATCTGCAAACGCAGAGTAGGGCGCCCCCCAGCCAGGTGGACCGACGACCTGATGAAAGTAGCTGGGGGGGGGGGGCTGGATGCGGAAGGCAGAGGACCAATGGCCTGATTCACAAACGTTCGAAAAGTTTCCGTTTCCGAAGTGAAATTTGACCGCCAAACGAAAAAAAAACGACTTCCTGCGAACATGAACGCTGCAAAGCATTCAAAACGTCAGGAAAACCAATTTTAATAATAATACACGATGTAATCCGGTTAAATTTATTTTATTAAGTAACAAAAAGATTTGAGAACCGAACGGATTCGAAAACGCAACGCGAAATTTACGGAAATTCTTCCGAGAGCCATTTGTTGTCGGTAAGCACTCGATGTAAAATTAAAGAACTATAAATAGCGTTTCCGAATACGTTCGATTTTCAAATCGTTTTGTTTTTTAATCAAATAAGTTTAACCGGATTACATCGTGTATTATTATTAAAATTGGTTTTCCTGACGTTTCGAATGCTTTGCAGCTTTCATGGTCGTAGGAAGTGGTCGTTTTGTTTCATTTGCTGGTTAAATTTCACTTCGGAAACGGAAACTTTTCGAACGTTTGTGAATCAGGCCACGAGTGTTGTGGTGCAATTTGAGAGTATACACAATATTACACGATTTTGTACATGTTATGCAGGATGAAATAAATTACAAGAAAAAAAAATTACCCATATAAAAACCTTGTTTATCGCTAAGGATTTTGTAAATCAAATTTTTTTGTCTAATTATTTCTGTGTCTTGAGACAAGTTGTTCAGTTTAATTGGTAACATTCACCATTCAAAAATTCGCATGTATTTGATTGAATATACAGGATATATAATCAGAAGCAAAGAAATTTCTTATACAAGGTGTAATTGAAATAAATGAAAACTATTATTTTTTTCGCGATTTCAGGTTTAGTTCCATAGTAAAAGTTATTGATAATGATGAGTACAAAGACCCCTTGAGAGGTTTGCAGTTATTTCAATTACACCTTGTATAAAGCAAGTCTACATTTGGCTATTGAAACAGCAGTTAGCAACAAACAAATCTTACAATGACTTAATTACCTTCAGTATCAAAAAAATTACACCCAGTATAACAATGATATTTGAAAGTATAGATATGTCATACCCTAACAAAACAAATCCGTAACAAAAAAAAAATCCGTATGCAGCGCAGCACAATACACATAAATTAGTACAAAGTAAATAAATTAGTTACTTTAAGTTACTTTCGCGTCATAATTGGTACACTTTCTGTACACACACGACGGCATTTTAGTTTTTCTTTGTCACCGGTCACGCTCGACGCCTTACTTGCCGCGGACCAACGACCATATAGTCCATAGATGCCTCATAACAGTCGACCGATGTCTGCAACGCATCTATGAAATTTCACTAATGTAGGTCGCCACTATTCGCCACTTGAAATCTTCAAATCAGTTTCGACCACTTACATGAGCCGTCAAAACTGCCGCGTTAGTGATTAGCTAATAGCCGCCATGATAGGGCCAATCGGATTGCAGTACCCCGTCTCAGCTAGTGGCAGAATTTATTGTACGCATTATATTCAACATCAGGAGTCTATTGGGCTGTATGGTCGTTGACGCAGACTAACAGAAAAAGGTCCCACTAACGACGTTTTCGAGTCTTCAGATTGCGGGCACTAGTAACATATCTGTACTTTTAAATATCATTGCAGCATAACAAAAAAGTCAACTAACTAACCCTATGAACTTATGAAGGCAGCTTAATCTCGCGAGGTTTGTTCAGCATATAATGGGAAAACTTCTCGTAAGTAAGGAACGTGATCATAGTGGCCGGCACAACGCGGACCAGGTTCGGTTTGAGACCCTTGTAGAAACCACGCCAGCCTTCGTGCCTGGAAACGATAAAAAAAAAATAAGAATTATGTGGACGATTTTAAGAAATCAATGGCACTTACCTTGTATTTGTACGTTTATTAAAAAGTCACTGTTTAAATAAGTTTCAATAAAAATTTAAATTGATGGCAAAATACTTTATTTGATACTAGCTTTAACAATTGACGTTGCAATCAGTGTTGCCATTGATTGATATCTTCAATATATTTAAGGAGATATTTGTTCATAATGAACACAAAATAAATTCCTAACTAGCCTATTTTGTTATCTCGTGTTATTCATCTAATTAGTTATTAAAGGAATTTATATAAAATTACTAGTTCAAAAGTGCTTCTTTATAGTAGCAAGTAAATGAAAAAATGCATTCTGCTCGGGTAATTTATTTACACAATGTGGCAGCACATCAAACTGACAAGTGTCACGCTAACAGGGCCCTAATTCTCGCGTTATAGAGATAAATGTCTAATTCGAGATAATCTCTAATTTTAAATCTCTACGAAAAATGTCGCCAGTAATGTCAACTGCTTTGAACCACTCTTTGTATTCAGAGCGCTAGGCGTAGACATATCTCTAACGTGACATTCTGAGAATACGAAAATTTATTTTCAATCGACATTCGCCATCTTGTTTTGACATTATGTCGAGTTCGAGATAATGTCTACGACGCGAGAATCACCCCCCTGCCGCTATTGGCTCCACAGCCGATGACGTAGTTAAGAGGCAATCACGTGACCTAGCTGTCACGGGAAGAGAGTACCTGGTGAAACATCTTATTATACTATGGTCGCATGTATCCTCTTTGGTCGCATGTCAATGACGTAGGGTGACGCGAACTCATAAGTTTTGCCCCTACCAAAAATCGCTTAACGCGCCTAAATAAGTTTTCACTTCAAAAACAACTTAATAAGAGTGTAGTAACCTACTCTTGTCGGACAATTGTTAATTATAATTTATTTTAAACGTTATTAAATTAAATAACTGCAAAAAAAATTGATTATATCAAGTAACAATTAATTTTTTGAACCGAAATTGACCTAAGGTCTATAAATGTTTAAGTGTTTGATGAAATAACAAACTCATTGTCAATTTGCTATCATTTATTGATTACACAAATTGAATAGACGAATTGAAACAATTGAACTTCAGTGATTATATAAAAATATAATAATAATTGATTATTTTATACGTCTTACAAATTGCTATGTGGCCAGCCACCGATTAAGACAATAATCATAACAGATCGGTTACAACGCTAAAGTTACGTTAAGCGATAGAGAAATTACTAAATCTAACATTTTTTTACTATAAGTCATATAAAATTGTTACGTCGAAGACCCGAACAGTGGCAAATCTAAGGATGTTTTTCTAAAAGTTGCGTGCTCATCGCGAGCATTTGTTCACAATGAGCATTTAACTACGAGCATTCGCTGTTTTTTGAACCTTAATTCATGTCATATTCGAATGCTTGAAGCCAAATGTATATAACCTGCGAAAACTCGCGATATACGAAAGTTTTGGTAAAAATACTAAATATTTTATGATTTTTTTTATTCCTGATTTCACCAAGATTTCGTATTAGTTTTCACAACTTCTAGGAGCAAAGTTGTCAGAATAGTTGAAATATTTAGACCACATGTAGCTAGATACTAAAAAGTTATTTACATTTACTAACGGCCAAAATTAATAACCGATGATTTGACATAAAATGTATGGAGCTTATGTCAAATTTCTATCTCTAGTAGGGCAAATCGTGGATAGATCGGTTATTAATTTTAGCCGTAACTCACCTTGGTAAATCTTAAGATGTATGCGGAAACCCACATTTTACCATTACTCGGGCTTTTACAGTATCATACTTTAATATAAAACCTAAATTCGTGTTAAAATGATAACACACTTTCCAAAATATATGCAGTTACGAAAAACAAAATATTATATATAAAAAGTCCAATATTCGTGAGTTCAACTCTACAGCTTTTTAAGTAGAAGCGTCTTGAGCAGACGTACAAAAAAAATGCATATAAATTGCAAAATAATCGTGTCACAAATACATATACATAAAAGTAGACAAACGATGTTTTTTAACGGACAATAAAGCGACACCAAGTATTTTTTACGTATAGGTACAATGGAGCACATAACGAACTCGGCAGTTGGGCTGTCGCAGCCAAATTGAGACAGTCAATAATATATGCAATAACATACTTTAAGCACATCGCCTAACTGCCTAGGGCGTTAGTTATTTGCTTAAGTATAGATAGCGCCAAACTTCTCGACCGCAATGAACTTAGCAGCGAGTGAGTTTGCACAGGTTGAGCACACAGTAAACTAAAAATATGGCTAATCGAGAAATGTTTTTATACTGTATCTGAATTATTCAATAAGTAATGATGTAACATGCTGATGTCAAAGATAAACTAAATTATTTCATTTTAATATTTGCATGTCGTGAAACGACAAAATGTATCTGGCACTGAATGTTAAATTTTCCATCATCATGTAACCTACATTTTAAGCAAATAAATTTATTCTATTCTATTCTATTCAGTAATAAAGTAATCTGTGTAGATGTGCGAGGGGTATGTATGTATGCTGCTCCTCACCCTCCCTTACCCCGCACTAACTACCCGGGTTTCTGCGTTTACACGCCAACTTCAGAGCGGCCAAGTTTGGCGTGGTCCATAAAAATACTATACAGCCTATCCCTTAACGAATCTCTAGCGTTGAAACCGTACATTAAAACAATATCTAATGATTTCAGATTAATCATTTAATCACATTTTATTTGGTGTATTATTTTTTTCGATTCACACTTGTCAATATAACTTTTTATATGTATATATTTTTCGTTAAAGGTAGGTAATATTTATTCAAAAGTTGTCTAACTTTTACGTAATGGTCATCACTAAGTGAATCTTGTATGAAATAAATAGAGTATTTAATATAACAATGTCCTACTTATGATAAAAGTTTAAAGAGCTACTTTTGTGCGTAATTGTACTACACTTTGCTATGAAGAAGATAGGTATGATCAAAATTATATATTTTTATTTTTTCATGAGATATAGGTCTGCTCTTGACAGCAATCTAGACATCTTTGTCAAGATGTGGTCGACGATGGAGCGAGCAAACCTATTAGATGCCGATTAACTCCATATTTTTGGCCTTTTTATGTTTGGGATGTAATATTTGACTTACAACGAAGGCGGGATACACTTAATATTTTAGCATTAAGACAGATTAGCTTCATACTTGCATAATATTTATTATGTCTATGAAACAAATTACTTTTTACATATTTTTTTATTTTTTTTATTTTTTATGAGCAAGCTGAAACGAATTTATCTTACAAAATAAAGAACCTAACGTCGTCTCACCACACATGTAACGTTATTTCAAAAAGAAAATTATGTCTTTTTACTTTTAAAATGTTAAATACTTCGGGAAGCGCGAAAGTTTAAGTACAGTCAACAAATCGGAATCATGACCCACGATAAGCTTAATATCCTACAGACATTCTAATACAATTAGGTTGAATTTCGCTTAAACAGATATTTCCCTGGCAACTGACTTGTTATCAATTTTGTTAGCTATTGACAGTTACAGCTAGTTTACCAATAAAATTATTTTTCTAATTTTATTATTAATGTTTAACTCCAAATATTGTTATTTATTTATTTATCATTTATTGCGTGAAATATGGTACAGAGGATATTATAAATTAAATGAATTTACCACACTCGGACGAATAAAAAAGGCGGACGGAATCTAGCTAAACAAAGACTGAAGCACTTAATTTTTTCCTGAACCCACTATAATTTCGAAAGCATTTTAACACACCAGATTTATACCGTTATTTTATTTATGACTCTACAACAATGACTACCGTCACACTAGATTTTTTGCGTAATCACGGCTTTTTGGCATACTATACTTTTAAGCGATCCGGCTTGCTATGGATGCTTCACTTATTGAATAGCGAGATTCCGTCTGCCTTTTTTTTTCGTCCGAGGTTCCACATATTAAGAGTATTGTTTGACACCTTTTCATACTTGACATTATATTTGTAATTTTTATTTTAATTTTATTAATGGTCTGTAATCGAAAAAGTTTGTATAGGTTTCTTAAAAAATATAGTTGTTTGTAGGAAAAACACGTGATACGACAGCTAATTCGAAATTCAAAACATAATTCCTGGTTAATAAAAAACATAATTTCCAATCCAATTATAAATCTATTGCATTGATAACAAAGCTCAAAACGGCACAGACCTCTGACCCGTTTTAATGCAGTTTCTGTAATATTCAAAATGTCCTAAGTGCAGCATAGAAGAAAACCTTACTGTTTTGACGATTTGAAACGAATTATCAGCTGAGTGGGTCATGATTCCGATTTGTTGACTGTACATACCCTATTATCACAAAAAAATTGATAAATTATAACTAAATTGTGCTACGTCTGGCAATACTTCTTGTCAAGGTGTTGCCAGCTTTAAAATTAACGTCAGTCACTATCTGATGGGAAGGAGTACGACTACTATTTACAAGAGATTACTAATATTGTTAGAAAAATAAATAAATAAAAACAAAAAAACACAACATATGTCGTGAGACAGTTTTTTACATTTTTATTAAAGGTTTATTAATAGTACAGTCAGTAACACAAGCTCATGCATCATCAAATTCAGATTTAAGTATATTATATATACCATATTTCTATATATTCCCACAGTTTCTGGAAGGCTGATCAATTTGATCTATTGTGAAATCTAATGTCAGCTTCTATGATTGGCCGGCAAAAATGTTAAAAACCAATCATATTGGTTGATCAGAGATTTGTCAGCTGATTATTTAATTTTTGCGTTAATCAGCCTTTCGGAAACTGGGGGATTGTCTATTATTTTCATCTGTCAGAAAAAAGTTGTTATGTTACTGACTGTAAAAAAAAACGTCAAATTTTATTATAATTTCTATACACAGGTTTACAATTTCTCAGAACAATTGCACAATCACTATATTATTTTAAAATACATATCAATCACTATTAAAATTACGAAATTCGCTTTGACGTCGTGCCAACTACTGTCCCTTTAGCGGCAACTATGCCAAAAACTGTTAAAGTCATAACTATTAATAAGACTGAATCCTCTACTAGAATGCGGGGAAACAAGGAAATCCATTTCGAACTCTCAGAGTCACGTCAATGTTAGTACAGGTACAATACAAAACGAAAAAAATGCATAATTATACAAACATAAGAAAGACTATTCTAGACAATAAATTATCCCGCTTATAACTAAACCACAGTAAATATAACATACAGTACGGAAACTACACTCTGTTTTTCCTTACTCGTCTTATTTAGTAAACAATCTAGGCATGTCTTTTTAATGCAATTCGTCAATAATAAAATTCGTTATTAAAAGGCATTATGTCAACAATTTCACACACAAAATATTTTTCTAATTACATGTGCAGAACTAGTAATAATATTTATCAGTAGTTATTTGAATAAAGAGACATGCCAAGATTGTTTACTAAATAAGACAATAGAAAAAAAAGACTAATACGCAAAAACGCTCAGACACGCGTCAACAAGGCCCCTAAGCGGGTTATTTGCTCTGACAGCACTGCGACGTCTGCTTACGTTCTTGTTGAGGCGTGCGTCAGTGTGAAAGATTCAATCCAGAGCGTTGGGACGTAGTTTCCGTACTGTATGTTACGTTTACTGTGACTAAACGCTTACCTTAAACACTCCATAGACAATCGAAACAAAAAACTAAACAAAACCAGCAGTAAACCCTGCGAGCGAACTGTCAAAATAAAATTTACATTGTAAATATCCGGTGACATACAGTAATACAAGTGTCAAAAAATCCAACAAAAAATAATAATTAAAAAATAAATAGTTGTGTACGCGGTTCCCATCAGATGACATAAAGACTCAATCGTTGTTGGTGAATTTCTCCCATATGAGCATAACTAGGCATATGTTAGGTGTTACATGTAGTAGGTACGGCGTTAGGCCCTTGTAGAAGCCTCGGATACGTTCGTACCTCCAGGTCTCGTTGACGCAGTGCCACGCGCCGTCGTAGCTGCGGTGCTGGTCCTGCAGTCGCGCGCGTACCACCTGGTACGGGTATGTCGCACCCGCCGCGATCAGCTTCGAGATGGCAGCGAACGTGAGGTACTCCACTGACGTCTGCAAATAAAGTAACAGCAGAATTGAACAACCAATTGCTTCATCATCATCATCATCATCATCATTTCCGCCGAAAGACGTCCACTGCTGGACATTTGCCTCCCCCAAGTATCTTGGGGGATATGCCATAATCGGCACGCTTGGCAGACGGGTTGGCAATCGCAGTTGGTTGGTTAAATACTCGGAGAACGCTGCTGCCCATCATCTGGTGAATCCCTTAGTCGCCTTTTACGACACCCATGAGATATAGGACCAATGCTTATTATTTTATTATTTTTAACGCATTTACTGATGCGAAGCGAAATCTAACGATTTAAATTGTGGAAAGAAAAAATCGCCCCCAAGCAGGATTCGAACCTGCGACTCCTGGCTTAGTACGCCAGTGCTTTAGCCGCTAAGCTACGGTGAACACTGCTCGTGATATAGAAATTAACCTCCACTATTGTACGTCTTTGGGTGACGTCAGCTATATCTTATTAAGAAACAGTGTTTCTTAACCGACTCGATGAACGACTACGAATACGACTTTGAATTAACTGCAAAGTTAGTCAATTAAATTATCAGTAAGACTCCTTCAGGCACCGCTGCGTAAGCGCCATTTAATAGAATTTGAACTTTACTGCATCAAAAATAGAGTATAAATTGACTTGGTTTTTCTGGGACGTTTTCGTCCCATAGCTATGCTTAAGAGTATTAACGATTGGGTGGGTGAAAAACGTCCCAACGGGGCGAAAGAATCTCCATTCGGGAGGTATTGTGTCTTGACTTCTTGTATTGCGCCGAGACGTGGACACACACAGTACGGTTGATCCACAAACTTAAAGACACACGCTAAGCTACGTGCTATGGAAAGGGCTATGCTCGGAGTTTCTCTGAAGGATCGCATCCTGAACAAGGACGAGGTGATCCGACAGAGAACCAAAGTTTTCGACATAGCCTATAGGATTAGCAAGCTAAAGTGGCAGTGGGTTGGCCGCATTAGCCGAAGAACCAATGGCCGTTGGGTTAGACGTGTTCTTGAGTAGAGATCGCGAATCGGTAAACTTAGGGTAAGACGCAACATCAACAACAACGCAACAACGCAGGGCTCATTGGAGCGATGATATTGGCAAGGTGGCTAGTAGCAACTAGATGCGAGTGTTCGAGGATCTATGTCAGTGGGTTGCCATTGGAGAGGCCTATGTCCAGCAGTGGATTAATATAGGCTGATGATGGTGATGTGTCTTGACATAATTAATGTGGCTAGCACATTAGGACGGGTCGGGCGCAACGATGACGACGTGCTGACTCAGGACGGGCCCGTCCGTCCGTCCGTCCACCCGTCATACTCTCAAATACTCAGACACTTCAAATCATATTATTTTAATAAATAATTTGATTTGATTGACAGCATTAAAACTGTTGCCATCCCTTTCATGTATCTACTATTAGTCAAAGAGAGCGATAGTTTAAAATTTAAAATAAGTTTAGTTTATGAACAAGAGAATCAACACTATTGACGACTTAAAACATTATACGACGACGTCATTATTACGACATCCGTGGTCTAGTGGTTCGAGTGTCGGACTGGACTGCTAATCACGAGGGTTCGATTCCCACAGGACACGTAAATTTATGTGATAATCAGAAGTGTTTGTGTTTGTCTGGGTGTTTCTTATGTATTCAAAGAATGGACAATGGATATCCATTGTCTAGTACCCATACTACAAGCGCTGCTTAGTATGGGACTAGATTGTGTTGTGTAAAATGTCCCAAAAAATTATATTATATTATCAGAGGCCCGGGGGTGCATTAAAAGAGCCTCCACGAGTGACGATATTTAATTGATCGTCCGGCGCACCCTGGGCAGTCAGCCCCGCTATCAACCTGCTGACTGGCTAATATTTTCCCCACGACATGAGCTATTATCATTATGTAGCTCATGTCGACACGAAGAAGAAGAAGAAGAGGCCCCCCACAAGGTGGACCGACGACCTGATGAAGGTCGCGGAAATCCGCTGGATGCGGAAAGCGCAGAACCGGTTGTTGTGGCGATGCTTGGGGGAGGCCTATGTCCAGCAGTGGACGTCTTTCTGCTGAAATGATGATAATGATGATGATGATTATGATGATGGTGATGATGATGATGATGATGATGATGGCCTCTGATAGGCCTTACTCTCGACTGGATCGAGTTCTGTATCAATCGAATTTGAATTCGAGTTAGTGTCAATTCGTACTGCATTTCTCTAGGTATTGACATTAGCTCGATTTGGTTCAGAGCTCGAAAAAGTCGGCAGTAAGGCCTGGATACGTGCATGAAACTGTCCTAATAAACACATTACACATACAATAACTAATAAACGACTGAGCTATTAAGAGCGTACATAATTACTGTACATTTGCATTCGTATAGTGTACAATAGCCAGCTGATGTGAGCGAGGACAATGTCATGGCAATACAATGACATTGACATTGAAAATCGTGTGCACGCGGCTTATTACCGGTAATTTTCCTTTTCGATCGTTTTCGCTAAATGACATCCCCACGCAATGATATATTTTTAAATATCATTGCGCCCACGTTAATGTGTCTATGATTATCTTGAAATGTGACAAGAAGAAAAGTATGCGTTTAAAAGATAAAAGAATAAAGTATTATAATAAAGTATTATTAGGCCGGCTCCACACGTTAGCCTCAACGTTGGGACAAGCGTTGGCCCGTAATTATGCCTAGCGTCCACACGTTGAGATAACGTTAGTTTAGTTCCGTCAGAGCCAATGTAAAGACGTCTGAAATAGATGTTGCACTGGGCACATAAACTGAACTGTCAATTAAAATAATACAATAGTTAAACAATGAACGTAGTCTTTGAAATATGTTTTGACAAACAAAAGAATATCATTATTATTTGTTAATAATAAAGATTTTATTATAGAAGTTCTATAACTATTGCGTCCATCCACGCGGATGACATTTTCAAGACGTGGTGACCGTAGGAACAAGCTCATTAGATGCACCTTACTGCATGAGTGCTGCGACAAGACTGAGCAAACCGCCAACGTGAGGACGCATCGCCAACGTTGGCGTATAATTCCTTTGATAAAACCGACACGCGACGGCCAACTGCCAACGCTTTCCCGATCCATACGTTGGCAAATAGCGTTGGGGCCAACGTTCGGGCAACGTGTGGAACCGGGGTTATATTAACAAAATGACAAGACTACCACAGACGCCTTCTTTCTCCAATCCTTTTCGCAATTATGTTGGAGGCAGTTTCCTGCGGCAATAACACCATTTACAATAGTAGCTACTAATATTAAAGTGTAACTTTTCCCTTACCTAAAATTATGAATTTATAACCATTCAATGACAAATTCGATGTAAGTCAGCATATTTGTAATGATGTCATTATTTGACATAATAATATAATATTGTTATTTATTTTATTATTTTTAACGCATTTACGCATGCGAAGCGCAATCTAACGATTTAAATTGTGGAAAGCAAAAATAGATTTTGTACAAGACCGTGCATCTATAGTATATTTGATCGGAGTATGCCAGTAACTATTTCATATTCTGTGCCTTTGCTCAGCAGTGGAAGAGGCATGGGCTGCTTGTGCATATAGAACTTACCAGCTTGATATCAATGGGCAGATTCCTGTACTGGTTGTAGCTGTTCTTCATCTCCTCGTAAGTCATGAACTGCAGCGCGCCGTGCGACACGCCGAACATACCGGGAACGAAACCCTGGAACGTACAACACATTTATCAATACATTGTACTGTTTGATAATGATCAGCTAGAAACGGTTAGACAAATATGATATTGTGGAGTTTCGTTCCATAATAAATTAACCCCCCAAGTGTCGTCCGGACCACTTTTTCGGACCTGAATTTTTTTGGACACAAACACTTGAGGGTGACCCAAAGACTAGTTTAAAAAAGTAAAAACATGATTTTAGAGGTACTGTAGTCCACCATCAGATCGGCGCGATGGTACCAAATTATTATTGTATTGTCATCCGGATTACATAAACTTGCAGTTTCAAATCGATACGTCTATTAGAAGTAGGTTAAAATCGACTTCCAAGATTTGTTTACTTACTTAGTTACAAGTGAAGCTAATATAAGCGTGTTAAAAACCACATTCAATTATTTTTTGTGATATTCGATGTAGAAATGGTTGTCTGCAGAGGTTGCCTGGTGGTTCTGAGCTATAAAAATATAGCCGATTTTTTTTTTTTGAAGTTTTTGTTTATAATTTGCGTGGAGTTTTCGCTAAAAATTGAACGTCCACCGAGATTGCGTTATGCTCTTAGGCTTTAGAAATTATAGCCTAAGAAAACAAGATCACATCAAGCTATTTTTAGGGTTCCGTACCTCAAAAGGAAAAAACGGAACCCTTATAGGATTACTTTGTTGTACGTCTGTCTGTCTGTCTGTCCGTCTATTATAATAGTAATAATATAGAATTGACCACGTCAATCCTACTGCATAATAATATTAGCCCTTAAAACTTTTCGTAGTTGAAAGCTCACAGTTTATTTTAAGTAAAATAACATGCATTGATATAGGAGCAGCATATAGATGCTATAACTTCAGCGTATAAGGCGTTAAGGAGCCGAAACCCGTAATTCAACAACTAATGCGAATCCCGCTCAAAAACTACTCGCTCTATGGTACTGAAATTAAAATACGTGTTACTCAAGGATAGACGTGACAATATTATTAAGTCCAAAACATGACTGCACTTATTTGACTCGATCATAAAAAAATCCAAACATACCTCGGAAACTGTTTATTTTCAAACAGTTTCCTAAATATATCCAACTTTTATTGGTATTTTGGTATGATATTTTACCTAAATATTGTTTTATTATTTTGAAATAATTTTACTAAGCCATTTTATCGAAAATACACATATTTTCGGAGTAATATATATTTTTTTGCTTAAATGCACTTTCATTCGGAATGGCGTTAACTTCATGTCGCACTACTCCTTCCCGGCAAGCTTCGTATTTTGCTTCTCGCCCACTCTCATTCCTCGGCGTTCTGGGCCTTAAATATCGATTTCCAAAACCACACTGTTCTACGATTGTTAAAATCAGTAATTACGACGTCTGTGGTCTAATGGTTCGAGTTTCGGACTGCTGATCACGAGGTCGTTCGATTCCCACAGGACACGAATATTTATGTGATCAATATAAGTGTTTGTGTTGGTCTGAGTGTTTCTTATGTATTATAAGTATGTATTTACAAAAAGAAGTATGTAAGTATTATATCCATTGTCTAGTACCCATACTCTCCATAGTACAATCTCTGCTTAGTTTGGGACTACATGGTGTTGTGTAAAATGTCCCAAATATTGATTGTTATTTATTATTACTATTTTTAGCCCAAATAAAGAAGTTGCCACGTAAGAAATGACAATAAACAACCTTGAAATTATTCTTTATTTTAAAGTTCTGTTTGAATAAATAATAATTATTATTAAAAAAATACCTAAAAACTAGTACTATGGATTACAAAATGTATGCTTTAGTAAAGCAGTATATCTGTTTGAATAATAATTTAATTATGTAAAAGCAATTATTTAAATTGTGCTTGTTAAGTTTAGTAGGTAATAATTATTGCGGACCGGGTGGTGACACACAAAACTCGAATTCGATCCTACATAGATGCCAAGGTTACATCAATCATGTGTGTTCACCGTGTTCAGATGATACACTGAATACCATGTAAAAAAAACCCAGTAGGTAGGTATATTATATATTGCAATGTACGTAATTCCAAAGTGATTCAAATTGCTTTGTTCCTGTTCAACTAATTTTAATGTAGGTACTTACAATACAAGTACTACTTACTCATGCATAAAACATATTCTATACACCAAATGTCATGTATACAACATGTTATTTAAATAGGTACCTGAAAACCTCTTAAGGGGTCAATGTACTCATCAGTATGAACAACTTTTACTATGGGACCAGCCCTGAAATCGCAAAAAAAAAATCAGCTTTACTGTTCCCTACATTTGTGTTCACATACAAACCTGAAATCGCAAAAAAAATAAAGCTGATCCCTACATTTTATCGATTCATGTGAACAAAAATGTAGGGGAAAGCTGTTGTTTATTTTTTTCGCGATTTCAGGTTTGGTCCCATAGTAAAAGTTGTTCATACTGATGAGTACAATGACCCCTTAAGAGGTTTTCAGTTATTGCAATAACACGTTGCATTAAAAAAATGTTTATTTTAATTTCAATATTACCAACTGTTTTTGCATAATTTTAAGCATATTGATAAAATATTGGTTTAGCGCTTGTAGATACAATTGTCATGACCCGTATCTCCAGATCAAATGGACCCCTGATCCTGTACCAAATTATCTCCAAGTTTATAAGTCACATATCAGTAACATTAACCCGTTCTCGTTTTAACCTTCTGATACTGAGTATATTAACATGTACATATAGTACATTAAAACGAATATTTTCTACTGATCATTCATCTTTTTTAACATTCATGAAATCTCCATCAAAATGCTATATTTTACCGTATAGGTGATACTTAAATACTTTTTCCGCCGGTAGCTGTATTGCAAATTTTTTTTTTTTCATAATAATTAATAAATCTTTATTGCAATAAAGTCGCATTTTTCTCGTTACAATTGCATATAAATATTTATAGATACTTACTTATCAATGACATCACAATAAGATAAGTTATGTGATTTATTTACAGAAGTCTTTTGAGTGTGTAGGTACCAAATATTTTTAATATTAATAATTATTTATTCCGAGTGACCAAGACAAGACTTATTTAGTTACAATATTTGCTTTAAAACTCTTCTATTCTGTAATTTATTCACAACTTCATCAGAGTATTGAATCAATGTTTCAGGATTCCAGATGAAATTATGGACTAACGATTCATAAGGCAGCATTCCAGGTTACCCGCAATCATGTCCAGGATGCTATTGGAGCTGCTTCGCATCCTGCACATCAAGGATGCACATCTTTTTCGCATTATTGCAAAGAAGCATTCCACTTGATTTCTGCAAACATCCTTGATGCAATATAGAAACGAGGCAGCCGCTGAACGCATTATGATATTGGACGCGAAGGGCGCTGTACTATTTTGCAGAAAAAAAAGCAAGTTTAAAGGCGAAGCGAAGGTCAAATTAGAACTTTCGCTTTGTGGGTCTAGTTATCTACAAGACCGTAAAACCAAAATAAAAGTGATTTCAGTGTATTCTAGTCTAGACAGAGCGTGTTAAACAAAATAGCTGTCATTGACCTTTGCAGACCAAATTTTGCAAAGAGAGACATCAACATGAAAAGCTGAAACGACTTTGTAGACTGACACGTGCCAATGAGGTTCAGTGACGTTTTTTTCGACTAATCCACAAGCCTTGAAAACGTTTTGTTGTATTGAAATGACTCAGATAAAACAACAAAGGACCATACCCAACCGGTCACCTGGTGCTTAAAATGAAGGTTGTCACATTCTAATTGTTCTAAATGCCTATGTTTAGGAACTGGATTTCGGCCAAGTAATCTTTTGGGCCATATAATCGTTTCGCAGTCTTTCAAAAAAAACTATCCGAAGGCTATTTTAGCCCAATGAAGGATGGAGAAATTATGATCTGGTTGTATTATCCTGAAGAGGAAGAGGGCGAGGTTATGCTTCGAGGCGTCTTTTAAGCGACCCTGGGGAGGACAGCGGTACGTGGTAGTCGCGTGCTACTGTGGGGGCAACAATATTGATTTCCCGGGACGTGCCAAAGGCATAGCACTAGAGAGGCACCGGCGCGGTCCAATGGAGTTCCCGGAGCTCCTCTATTTTGTGCAGAGGATGGCCACCGTGTGGACGGAGGGTATACATGAGGTTTTTACGCGAAAACAAAAAAAAAGTTATGCTTTGAAAAATATACTGCCTCGTTGGTCTAGTGGTCGCAAGCGCGACTGCTGATCGTGGTGTCCTGAGTTCGATTCCCGGGTCGGGCAAAGTGTTATTGGGTTTTTCCTTTAGGAAATTCTCAGTAGCAGCCCGGAGTCTGGATTTGTGCCCGGTTGGCGTGGCAATAGGCTCGCCCCCTATTACATGGGACTATAACATAACTGGCGAAATGTGGGTGTACTATACTGTATAGTATAGTCTATACACCCCTGCCTACCCCTTCGGGGAAATACAGGAGTGATGTTATGTTATGTGTTATGTTGTTTGAAAAATATTTACAAAACCAGAAACCGCCATAAAGAGAGCCTCAACAGAGTTATATAATCGATGACACGCAAATCGCAATCGATTCCGGCAACGTCATAATAATTGATCAATCGATTGATAACCATGTGACATATTCCGGAATGTTCTTATTTTTTGTTTTGCATATGATAGGCATTTTTCGTATCTATTTTTAGGCAAAACACGTGCCTAAGAGTATGGTCCCTTTTTAGGGTTCCGAAGTCCTACAAGGAACCCTTATAGTTTCGTCATGTCCGTCCGTCTGTCCGTCTGTCCGTCTGTCCGTCTGTCCGTCTGTCCTAATCCTTTACAGCTTAATAACTTCTACAGTTATAAACATAAGTAAATGAAATTTTGTTAAAAAATAGTCTACATATAGATCTCAATTTTAAAAGAATAAAAGATTCGTTTTTGCGTATTTTAGGGGTGGCGTCCATACATGTGAAATAGAGAAAAAAAAATTTTTTTCGCTGCACCCCCTCGTGTGGGATATCATTGAATAGGTCTACTAAAATGAAGGTAATGTTTGATACACCACTTTTTTATCAGGTGTACCATCTGCGAAATATAGCCCGCCAAAGTGGCTTGCAATGTGTCCCCCCCCCTGCCATTTCTAAACTATGCAATGTAGAAACTTATAATCTTCCACATTGATAGACCTTTGTAAAAACTCTCTTTTAAAATTATTTCGAGTATAATGAGATTATATTTTTTTGAGTTATAGAGAGAAAACTGAAAAATACTTAAAACGTCCTAGTTCAAAGGTCATTGACCTTAGAGAAAAATTATCATAGCAAATAATGCTCCTTTAGCTACTTTCTATTTGAAAAAATCACAAAAAGTAACTTTAAAATGACAAACGTCTTAAATTTGGCTTCTTGAATTTATCGCTAGATGGCGCTACTAACAACACGCTCTGAGTCGCGAATGCTGCCGATTATTGCAAAAACTAAAATAGCCATGATTAATATTCGATTTGATTCGTTTGTAATTACACCTACTTAAGGAACCCTATAATACTGAGCATGGCCCGACATGCTCTTGGCCGGTTTTAAATGTATGGGTTAGTTTATCTGGCTAATCTTAATGGTGCGATGTACTATTATGTCAGCTGTGATATCACATGTAAATAAGTGTACTGATGTGTATTATCAAATACGAAATTGATGTCATACAGATTGATGATTAAACATACAAAAAAACAAATTATACAAATACAGTCTTGTTCATTGATTACTAATGGTGGGCTCATTACTTCTCCTACATTGTTTCCTAATCTGAGGTCCGCGGACCTCCAGGGGTCCGCGAGCATATCCCAAGGGGTTCACAGGCTACACAAACATAAATAAAAAGTGAATGCAAAATATTTTTGCATTCACTAAATAAGCAGTAAGGGGAAAAAAACCACTTTTCATATTATTCTTTTATGTACGATAAATTAACGTTGAACAACGTTGAAACTGTTCAGGAAACACACCCAGACCAACACATACAAATATGTTCATCACACAAATATTTGTGTCCTGTGGGAATCGAACCCACGACCTCGTGATCAGCAGTCCGGCACTCGAACCACCAGACCACAGACGTCGTCACATTCATCATTGAATACATTTTCTCTCACCTGAATAAAATAAAATCAAAGAACATGTTTTCAATTCGCTTTCTTTATTCTAAACAGAGAATAAAGTTTCACTTCTATCTAGTGCATTTGAAGCAAATATGTATTAAAAACTCTCAAGATTACACACAGGCACAAATCAGCTTCAACCGAAATCAATATGCGAGATAGGTCTCTTGCAACGACGACCGAGTTTCGTCATTATTCACTTTAACATTTCGCGAAGGTTAACTTAGAATAATAAATAATTTTTCATGCATTTAATTTTTTTAATTTGGAAAATTTAATCTAAGGATTAATTTAAATTAATGTTATCATCATCACCTCCGCCTATCGCAGTCCACTGCTGGATATAAGCCTCTCCCAAATTGCGCCAACTCGATCCTCTGCCTTCCTCATCCAGTCCCCCCCAGCTACTTTCATCAGGTCATCGGTCCACCTGGCTGGGTGGCGCCCTACACTACGTTTGCCGATTCGCGGTCTCCACTCAAAGACTCATCTGCTCCAGCGGCCATCGGTCCTTCGACAGACATTCGCAAGAAAAGTCGCCCAGCGAGCTATGCTTGGAGTTTCTTTGAAGGATAAAATCCGTAACGAGATTATCTGGAATAGAACCGGAGTGACCGACATAGCTTGTAGGATCAGTAAGCTGAAGTGGCAGTGGGCTGGCCATGTCTGTCGAAATTAATTTAATATAGATTTAAAAAAAATGTTAATTTATACTGAAGGTGAAGGTCGCGGGAATCCGCTGGATGCAGAAAGCGCCGGACCGGTCGCTGTGGCGATACTTGGGGGAGGCATATGTCCAGCAGTGGACGTCTTTCGGCTGAAATGATGATGATATTTTATATTATTATGTAAGATTACTAGACAACAATGTTTAGCAACGTGTTCTAACTTGTAATAGGCATATTTATCAGCACTATTATTAATTTATACCTGTCTGTATTGTTTTATATGTATGCTGTTGCATTATAACAAATTAATCTATTGTCAATCTATTTTCGAACTTGTCTTGTATAAAATAAAACGTATGGTGCGATCTCGCTTTGCATTAGTCAATAAACTGAATACATTACTAGTGTATCGCAATCGAATTCCATATTATCTATGAACTCTGAACGGGTGTGAATAACACTGACCGGTTTTAACTGGCATAAGCGTTCGTATTCAAAACAGCCCCAATTATAATGTTATCAACTTCGATTCAACAAAATTGAATAATCAACAACGAGTTTTAATATTTTAACTTTTTTACTTTATTTGGCTTAAGACTGGCATTATTTTATAGTACAGTCAGCAGAATTGTGTCGATTCTCTTGTTGACGAACTAATCATATTTAAACTACCTATCTTCTCTTTTACTAATAGTACATACAAGAAAGGAATGGCAACAATTTTAGAAACGTTAAATTAGGGTACGTCTTCCATTTTTAGGGTTCCGAAGTCCTACAAGGAACCCTTATAGTTTCGTCATGTCCGTCCGTCTGTCCGTCTGTCCTAATCCTTTACAGCTTAATAACTTCTACAGTTATAAACATAAGTAAATGAAATTTTGTTAAAAAATAGTCTACATATAGATCTCAATTTTAAAATAATAAAAGAATCGTTTTTCCGTATTTGAGGGGTGGCGTCCATACATGTGAAATGGAGAAAAAAAATTTTTTTTCGCTGCACCCCCTCGTGTGTGATATCATTGAATAGGTCTACTAAAATGAAGGTAATGTTTGATACACCACTTTTTTATCAGGTGTACCATCTGCGAAATATAGCCCGCCAAAGTGGCTTGCAATGTGTCCCCCCCCCTGCCATTTCTAAACTATGCAATGTAGAAACTTATAATCTTCCACATTGATAGACCTTTGTGAAAACTCTCTTTTAAAATTATTTCGAGTATAATGTGATTATAATTTTTTGAGTTATAGAGAGAAAACTGAAAAATACTTAAAACGTCCTAGTTCAAAGGTCATTGACCTTAGAGAAAAATTATCATAGCAAATAATGCTCCTTTAGCTACTTTCTATTTGAAAAAATCACAAAAAGTAACTTTGAAATGACAAACGTCTTCAATTTGGCTTCTTGAATTTAACCCTGGCGCTACTAACAACACGCTCTAGTCGCGAATGCTGCCGATTATTGCAAAAACTAAAATAGCCATGATTAATATTCGATTTGATTCGTTTGTAATTACACACAACAATTACATTTGAGCATGGCCCGACATGCTCTTGGCCGGTTTTTTGTATTTTAGTGGGCACGTTCCGAGAACACGACTAAAATTGTATGAATATTTTAATTCGGACTAATTTGACAGCTCTAAAATTGTTGTCATTTCTTTCTTGAACTACTATTAGTAAAAGAGTTCGGGTTCGAGTGATACAACGAACAAGAGAATCGACACCAATATCTGCCTATCGACGGATTTAAACCTGGCTGACCTTACCTGGCTGACCCAAGCTACGCAAATTAATATATGACTTCGGGAAATACGGCCACCTCTTCTATACATTAGAACATATTGATCCACTATTATCTACATTTATATTGTAAAATTTGAATTATGAATTCAAAAGTAATATCATAATGATAACAATAAATTTTATGCACATGCACCTGTAATAAATTTTATCGTTTAGTCATTGAGATGATTATTACAGGTGCATGTGCATAAAGTCTGTCGTTATCATTATGATATTACTTTTGAATTCATAATTCAAAATACTCATAATGCAACGCTCGACTGTATAGGTATACGAAGTTATTTTTTATTCAACAATAACATCATATATAAAATAAAAATATCAAAAAAAAATATTATTATGTGGGACCAAATCTGCAATCGTAAAAAAAACTTCTGTTCATACATTTTGGTCCAGTACATTTTCTAAGGAACGGATGTTTTTTTTCACGAGTCAGAGTTGATTCCATACTCCCATCCATAGTAAAAGTTTCCAAACAATTTGGGATTCATGGCATGTCGACCTTGTCAAAGCTTTCTATGTGTTAACATGGGCCCTCCAACCTTGAGTAAAGATACGAAGGTCTAATATTGACCTACATTCAATGATAAAACATGGTGAGTGTTGCGTGACCTTTCTAAATAGTATCGCATTTTCCTTTGAAATAGGTATAATGCGGATAATTTTCTGTTTTGTGTTTTGACGATACTTTTACAAAAACAGGTATCTGTTCCGAATTGTAGTGTTGCATAATTTTTCTTTGACTTTTCCTTAATTCTTACTTCTGATTGACTCATTCCTTCATTTTTAAACGATATTTGCAAGTCAGTTTTCTAATACACACCTTACTGCACAGTGTTTTCCTTGTAAACTATTGAATCACATTAATATTATAAATGCGAAAGTAACTCTGTCTTTTTGTTTATTACCTTTTCACGACTGAGCCTCTGAACCGATCGTAATGAAATTTAGCAAAGAGGCAGCTTGGGACCTGGAGAAGGACATAGGCAACTTTTTATACCGGGAAGACAAACAGTTTCCGAGGGATGCGCGATAAATGACATCCACGCGGGCGAAGCTATGGACGACCTCTTGTTCAGAAAGAATATTTGACCAAGTCGATAAAAATTAAAACAGCTTCTCCTTTTGTCAATACCTCATCATCCTCCTGCCCCTGAGTCCTGCCCTTATCTCTATCAGCCGTCAACTCCGTGTTCATTTTCTTTCTATTCATATCATCTTTACACAATCCATCCATGTTTTCTGTCAATACCTAGATAGACAAATTCAAATTTTCTCAGCCTAACATAAAGCTACCGAATAGTTCCGTCGACACCAGGTCCAAATCCATGTGCAGGTGTTCGTTGAAACTGGCAGGAAAGAAAAATAAAATTATTTGCGTCCAGAGTGACGCACAAAATTACCAAAAATGTTAAAAAAAAAACAGAACAAATACAGGTACAAATAATCGAGGAGTGTGGAAAGTAAATTAAAACAACGAAAACGCTTACAAAGATTGAAAAAGAAATGAAGAAATTATAACGACCCTTGCTAATTGCTCTACCCTCCGAACTTGTCCATCTGAAGGACACCACAAGTTATTATTATTAAACGGTCCACACGACCACATGCTCATTGGCTGACTCAAGAGCACAAACAATCAATAATTGTGTGCTATCAATCTACTTGCGTGATGACGTCAAACATTCTGAGGTCCTTGAACCAACTCCGTTATTAGATTTTTTACCTATACACAGGTAAAATGGAAGCAGGTAATCTGTTATGTTTATGGCGAACTTTCGTAACCGCTCCGTGAATTATGCAAGGTTTCGTGTCCATAACATATGAGAATTACCTGCCAACTGTCTCATTAAAAATGAACTGACAATTTTTTGCAGAGCTTTGTCTGTAACTCGAAAGTTGCCACGCATGAATCGCAAGTAAAATTGTGATTACAACCATTCTACTCTATTTATTTCTGTGATGTGGCCATCAAGTAGGTATAATGCGATTTAAATAATGTTCATGTGTATTTATTATAATCTCAGAAACAGCTGCACCTATATAGGTATATCTTGTTTGTTTATCAATTTGCTGATCGTGACAATAGTCTCATAACAACATGCGTTTTGTTTGTCGTTTACGTCAGTTGTTGTATAATTTAGTTATCTCACGGGCCTCAACCTCTTGCGTCCTCACCATTTCAAGGTTTGAGAGCTATCTTTGTTTATTTATAGAAAAAAGCAATAAGTACCTACTGAACTGCTGAATCATCATCGCATGATAAAAAAGCTCTCGACCGTTATTATTAGTTTGTAAACACGATTGAACTAATCTCGAACAGAAAGCTTATTCTCGTACCTATTTACGGCCAAAATTAATATCCAATATATCCACGATTTGCCCTACTAGAGATAGGAATTTGACATAAGCTCCATACAAAATATTTCAAATTTCTATCTCTAGTAGGGCAAATCGCGGATGGATTGGATATTAATTTTGGCCGTAAAAAATGTTCAAAATATAGTTCCGATCTAATCTCAATGTTGTAAATGTCAAAATTATGTCAGTAGATGTTTCCGTTTGACGTTTATTGTGACGTTCAGGCTCAGTGTCCTCTAAATGTCAATCAGTCTCGATTAGAGACTAGATCGAACCATATTTTGAACAATTTTAGTTACGAAAATTGGCAGTTTGGTTGCTTTTGTCAACTTTTCGATGTAGCAAAATCACTGTAATTCCTAAATAGTACCTAATGCCTACTGCATGTCTTGTTGTGGCAATAAATCATATTGCTTTCTTTCTTTCAAAAATAAGCAATTATTAAAGAAACTTTTTGAATACATTTTTAAGCAGTAGAAAAAAAAACATTCATACTAATTTAAAAGATAAAGGTTTAAATTCGACTGATATATCTGCAGGATATATCAATCAATCATTTCTTTTGATAGTAAGTTTATCTCTAGTTTCATAAATGACAAATCCAAAGTGAAAACAAACAAATAAGAGATTAATAAAATGTATTAATAAGCGAATCTACCCTGCTTGGTGGGTCGCATAATATTAATACTAAGTATTGCTATCTAAATCATTTAAAGGGTACAGGAAGAGTACAGGAAAAGAACAGGGAATGTCACAATTTTTTACTTCTTAATTTTTTAATGGCAATGTATACATTGTTTATGATAATTTCGTTTGCAATTGCCAGATTTATTATTATGTACCGGTTTGTCATAAGAAACAGTTTCTACATCCATTGTTCTCAATAATGAACTAGCGACATTCCAATTTTTAAATGCGTTTTTATCTTGATTGACTCCTGTAGACATACCCTGTTATTTGCCTGTACCCTTCATTTGAACTGTGGATACCACATTATATTAACAGGAAACATTCTTGATTATAACAGCAAATACCTAGATTAAACTAATATTAGCCGCTGCTCCAATTTGCACGTGATGTAATAACTATTATCGTCAACTAAAAACCTTATCACCAATATGCTCGCTCAACCTGGTTTTACTATTTGGAACACAAAATTGTTTTCTGGACAGATTTTTTACACAATACGTACTTTCGCAGTTGAAGTTTGGCCAACATTGGTCGTAAAGAACATAAATCATCGTTGCATTTTAAAGTCCCTAATTCCCTATTAATTATTAATATTCTCATATTAACTTTTTATTGGCACTTAAGACAAGAATTCCAAGAGCTGTCGAAATATAACCGTATTTTTAACTTCATCTAGCAACATAAGAATCCTTCTTAATGCTAATATGTATAATAAATCCTACTAATATTATAAATGCAAAAGTATAGATGTTTGTTAGTTTGTTTATTTGTCCTTCCATCACGCTGAAATGGTTGAACAGATTTGGATGAAATTTGTCACAAAGACCATATTATGGATACTTTTTATCGACCTACAAAGGAGCAAAGCCGCGGGCGTCAGCTAGTTGTTTATTAAAGAAAATATACCCATTAGAGTGGTTACTTAAAAATAAATGGTATTCACAGTTGCCTCTTAATTATTGCTTTGTGTTAAAATGCAAAATGTGTATGTTAATTATCGTTTAGTTTGCAGAATGTACTATATTCCGGACAAACCCCTGTGGTTTTTGGTTCGCTTTATGTAACAAAAAAAAGTTACTCCTCAATCAGCAACTACCGACTAAAGATTCCACGCATTTCATTCAAAGATTATAAAACACGAAAATTACAAAATATGTTTTACGGCCAAAATTAATATCCAATCTATCCACGATTTGCCCTACTAGAGATAGGAATTTGACATAAGCTCCATACAAAATATATCAAATTTCCATCTCCAATAGGGTAAACCGTGGGTAGATTGGATATTAATTTTGACCGTTAGTATCTGTGCGCAAAACTATCAAGCACTCACCCACATTTAAAGAACATTATCATTCGCGATACACATTAGTGATGACGTCACACATATCATAACGTGTCCGCGATAAAGTGATAGATATGTTTGATAATATACAACGTGTATCAGAAATGCGTGGTCATATTTGAAGAGCTTATTCAGGGGATGCTATCGAACAACTTTTACTATGGGGGTCCACCCTGAAATCGCGAAAAAAAAATGAGCTGATCCTTACATTTTGTCGAGCTACATCGATGATTTAGTAGGGAACAGCTGATATTTTTTTCGCGATTTCTGGGTTGTTCCCATACACAGACCAGTAAGCCTCAAGACGCCGCTTAAACAAAGTTTTGCGTGAAAAAGCAGTCGTAAAATGTTGGCGGGGACCGGGGGGCGGACGGTGCGTTGTGATTCCATATGATTGGTGCCGCTCGCTGACGGACTGACGTCCTGATTGGCGGCGGGGCGTATCATATGCAGTGCTACTGCATATGCATGGTGACCGGGGGTGTCCGGCTAATCGGCGTCTAGAGGCTTACTGGTCTGTGTTCCCATAGTAAAAGTTGTTCTATGCTATTCCCTGAATGAGCTCTTAAAATATGACCACGCATTTCTGATACACGTTGTATATACTTACAGCATTGAGATTTTATATTACCAGTAGTAGTATTAGCACAGATTAAAGAAGAGTTAGGAATCTTAGGAAGTAGTACGCACTATTATTTATGCTTTGGTTGTACTCTTACGAAACTTTACTGATTTAACTTGAGTAACTTGTGGGCTCGTCTATAAAGAAGGTTTACGATTATGGAGTTAGTTAATTGCTTTTCAAATAGCTGTCATCCAGTCAAGTACGTAAGATGAAGCGTTGGGTAACTGATCAAAAGAAATGTCCCGAAAATTTTACAAGACAACTGTAAATTATTGCCTAAAATCACAGACGTTTTGTTTAGGGTAAATTGAATAAATAGAAGAATAAAATAGCTTTCAATGATAAGTAAAGGCATGGGGAGTTTGTCGAAGCGAGACGAGTTCATCTTAATGTTGGAAATGTCAGTCTCATGACAGGAGATGTTCCTGTTTGACGTTTATTTGTGACATTTAAGACATGGAGACTAGATTTGAACTATACTTTGAAATCCAAACGTTGATTAGAGTAGATTGAATAAGTAGGAAAACAAAAGAAGTTTCATTGGAAAGTAAAGGCTTATTTACACGAGGAGTTTCTCGAAGCGAGACTAGTTCTGTAGGCCAATTCACGTACCTAAAGAAGTGCAGTTGCTCTTAAGTTTCGATAAAAACAATGCTTTTCGTATTCTATTATCTACGGCGAGTGCTGTCAGAAACGAACTGCAGCGTCACTGCAACTTGATCGGCGCGTCATGTAATTACGTAAATAGGGGTCCTATTTACGTAAGTACAGAAGGCCAATTCTCACAATTAAAATTTTTCTAAATAAAGTTTCGACCTAATCTCAATGTTGTAAATGTCAATCTCATGAAGCAGATATGTTCATTTCTGCTTGACGTTTATTTGTAACATTTAGGACAATGAGACTAGATTTGAAATATATTTTGATCGTTTCAAATTACCACAGTTGGCTCTCTAACTTAATTTCTCTCGACAAGGAAAACAGGGGCAACATGAGACTCGCTTCAAGAAATTGGTGCCGAATGTGATGCCGGACATAAAGAATTGCAGCACCCTATCTCTTCTCGTGGGTGTCGTAAAAGGCGACTAAGGGATTCACCAGAGAATGGTCAGCAGCGTTCTCTGAGTATTTAACCAACCAACTGCTATCGGCAACCGGCCTGCCAAGCGTGGCGATTAAAGCATATCCCCCCTTAATTGGGGGAGGCCTATGTTCAGCAGTGGACGTCTTTCGGCTAAAATGATGATGATGAAATGAGATTTAAAAAAAAGGGAATTAACCACATTTAAAAATAACATTAACTCGATGCATGTTCGTAAAATCCCACATCAACATCACAAACCATAATTGAATACAATTGAAGTTCACAGCATAAAACAGTAGGTGTTATTGAATTCCATGGAAGCAGTAATGTGACTAATATACACACCGGCACAATTAGCGGAACACAAAAAAAGTAGGATTTTAAAATCTTTTACTTGAGGAACTGGCCAGTTATGATATTTTTTTAATTTATTGTCAAATTTGAAAATTGAAAATTAGATGACATACACTTTTTTCATTCATTTGTTTTATTTTCCCGAACAATACGTTTTGTCAACTTGTTCGAGTAATAACTACGTAATTGTAATTTTTTTGAAAAGTTGCACTTAATGGTTTTTTATAAATTTGTTATTCTATAGGCAATTTTGTTTATTAAAAGCTCTTTATTATGCCTGACTTAACATCACTGGAAATCATTAGGGCTGATGAAATGAGAAGAAATGGCCATACCTACAGATCGATTGCCTCAAGGCTTCGTCGACCAGTATCAACGATTCATCGCAGCATCCAGCGGTACAGATCGTCTAATTCTCTTGTGAGGAGGAGGGGTCAAGGTAGAAAAAGATGTACATCGAGGTGAGATGACAGTTTTTTACAACTTGGAGTTCGTAGGAATACGCGATTAACGGCTGTACAAGCTCGAAATGAACTGGAAGACGTTCGAGGAGTACGAGTAAGTGAGCGTACAGTTCGCAGGAGATTTGAAGAAGTTGGTTTAGGGTCGTATATACCTGCCAAAGGCCCAAAACTTGAGAGACGTCACCGCGTAAACCGATTAAGCTATGCGCGAGAACATCGTCATTGGGATTTGAACGAATGGCAGCAGGTTCTCTTTACTGATGAGTGCAGAGTTCTTTTAAAATAGATCGATGGGAGACAGCGAATATGGAGACGCAAAGCAGAACGCCACATACAGTCTAATTTTGAACACACAGTGGCTTATGGTGGCGGCTCGATTATGGTTTGGGGAGGGATATGTTTGGAAGCTCGCACGGAGTTAGTGATAGTCACAGGAGGGACCATGACAGCAGATCGATACATCAGAGACATTTTAGAAGAACATGTTGTACCATTTGCCCCATTTATTGGTGACGACTTTATTCTAATGCAAGATAATGCTCGTGCTCATAGTGCACAATCGGTACAGGCATATCTGAGCCACGTAGGTATACCGGTGATGCAGTGGCCAGCAAATTCCCCCGATATGAATCCGATAGAGCATGTCTGGGACTTGCTAAAAAGAAGGGTTAAATCCAGAATGCCACCCCCCAACAATCTGAATGAACTTGGAAACGCATTACTTGAGGAGTGGGAGCGGTTACCTCAAGAAATCATCGATAACATAATCTGTAGCATGCCCAGACGAATGGAAACCGTAATCAGAGCAAGAGGGGGAAACACTCGTTATTAATTTAGCTTTAATTTTATTGTTAAATCATTTAATGCTTACTTTTTTTTATTTTTTGAGATGGTTCATAATCATCTAAAAATTTCACTTATTTCAAATTTCTTTATTTTTCAATAAAAAATAACGAAGACTTTTCAAAGTCGTTGTTAGAAGATGTTAATCAATTTGTTATTTTGTGTCTAATTACATTTTCGTCAAATACCAGGCCCCTCAGAAAGTATTGCGAAAAAAAGTTTTTATATATGGGAGACTGGCCAGTTATAATGTTTTTCGAAAATATGATTATTTATAAGTAAAAATAAGTAAGTTCCAATTTCAAAATTTCCCTCCACATTTTTTGCGAGTTAATTCAAAGTATTGTGTCTCACTGAAATATGGATCTGCGCCGGGAACATTTTAGAGCTATGATTTTATACGATTTCAAGTGTCGCCTGAAACCGGATGAATCGTACGATAGACTTCAAATGGCATTCATGGATGAAGGCCCTTCCAAGGCAACCGTGTATCGTTGGTATAACGAATTCAAGCGCGGTCGACCAACTTTGGGGGATGACGAAAGAAGCGGTCGCCCTTTGACGGCTGTTACCGAAGAAAACGTGCTAGCAGTGAAAAATTTAATCCAAGTCAATAGGCGAATTACATATCAGGAGATTCAACACATATTGAAGATTGGATCGGGAAGCGTTCACGAGATTCTACACAGCCATCTTCGCGTGAGGAGGATAGTATCACGCTGGGTGCCGCACAACCTCACCGATGCTCAGAAGCAGGCCCGGGTGGAATGGTGCCGTGATATGCTTAACAAATTTGAAGCAGGCTCGTCTCGGCGTGTTTACGACATCGTTACAGGTGATGAGTCCTGGATTTATCAATACGACCCAGAAACCAAGCGCCAGTCGACTGTTTGGGTGTTTCAAAATGAGCCAACGCCTACCAAAGTGAAGCGATCTAGAAGCGGGGGTAAGATTTTGATCGCTAGCTTTTTTAATTTGACTGGCCACTTGGTATCAATTCCCTTACGGGATCAAAGAAGCATTAATGCCGAATGGTATACTACCAAATGTTTGCCAGAAGTTTTCTCTGTTATAAGCAACAAGCGACCAAACACAGGGCTCCGCGGGCTACTGCTCCACCACGACAATGCACCTGCGCACACCGCACTCAAAACGAGGGACTTCCTGGACAGCACGCCAGTCAAACTCCTGGGTCACCCTCCTTACAGCCCTGATCTAGCACCGTGTGACTTCTTTTTATTCCCAAAAATAAAAAATCAGCTCAAAGGGATACAATTTTCGTCGCCGGAAGATGCGCTGGCTGCGTTCGAGCAGGCTGTAAACGAGGTGTCTGCGGCGGACTGGAAAAAGTGTTTTGAAAACTGGTTTAGGCGCATGAATCTTTGTATAGAGGCTGGTGGAAAGTACTTTGAAAAGATTTGATAAAAATATATGTACGTATAGAACAATTTTTTTTAGTTTCGCAAAACTTTCTGAGTGTCCCACGTATATGCGTTATTATCTCATAGTCTCACTTATTTTTCTGTTCCGCTAATTGTGCCGGTGTGTATATATTCAGTGTGAATAATTATTAAAATGTCGTTGATGTAACCATGTTAATCATAAATTGAAAGCATTGAGTAACGCCTCCCCAGTCAACAAACGTTAGTCACATAAAATTATCAAAACGAATGGAATATTTCTGGAGGCATACAAATAGACTCGACACAGTTTTTTTTTACATCGATTAACTTAATATGGATTGATAACTAAGATAGATTATGCGTATCTATTAATTAATTAAATTATCGTACGTCAAATACGACGACGTCTATATTAAGCATTAGATATCATGGAAACTGCCGCAGAATCACTGTTGAAAAACATTTGTACACCAAACAGATTTTTATACCTTTTTTTTAATCTTTATGGTTTATTAAGGGGTTTTTATGCACACGGATATGCCAACCCCATTTATACCTTTTCGAAAGCGACTTCACGTAGCGAAACGCCAATTTAAATGACAAAATAGGCACTATTCTATTCAGGGCTGTGTTTATCCTACATTTGGTCGGAGGCAAGGATTCGCTCTTTTTGTCAAGTGACCGATATAGCTTGTAGAATTAGCAGAGGCAATGGGCAGGCCATGTCTGTCAAAGGACCGATGGCCGTTTAAGTCAGATGAGTGGAGATAACGTATTGGCAAACACAGCGCAGGGCTACCTCCAATCAGGTGGAACGACGACCTGAAGAAGATAGCTGGGGTGGACTGGGTGCGGAAGGCGATGGACCAAGTGTTGTGGCGTAGCTTGGGACAGGCCTATGTCCTGACAGGTCCTAAGTGCCTTTGATAGGCTGAGCTGATGGTTGGATTTGCTCTTATGTCATCTTACTGACTCCTTTCACTACCTTTTTTTTTGTTTTTTTTTTGGTGACGGCGAAAATTCTTATCGCAAATCACGGCACCCGGGGAGGCGGTGTGGGTATGTGGGTTGGGTGGATGGGCCACGAGGACTGCATTGCATGGCATTCGCGACCCATCCAGCGCGGCCCATTTCAGGGCCTTCCACCTTTAACTTAAACTCTCTATTAGCGATGTCCGGCTTTTCACGACCTTGCTCCAGCAGGCTTCAGCCTATTTAGTCTGCCAAATACTACTAACATCTTTGTTAAAACCATGTTTCTTGCAAATAAAAATCTTTATCTATACTGGGTGTAAGGGGAACGCTTCCGAAAACGAAGATAGGTGCTGGTGATTACTGATACGAAACCACGAAAAAAAATGCGACTCTTTTTTTAGATTTTTTCATACATATTTTTTTAGCATTTTTCATACAAAATCAGCTTTGGGCAGTTAAATAAAACTAAAAATATATGAAAAAAATTAAAAAAAAGAATCTCTTTTTTTTCGTGGTTTCGTATCAGTAATTACCAGCACTATCACCTATTTTCGTTTTCGGAAGCGTTTCCCTGACACCCTGTATATTACCCTAGATCAATAAACAGCAACAACAAGTCGATATCAATTAAATCTAACCCTAACTAAGCCGATTCCATTCCATTTAAGGTAACAAAATCCATCAATGACTAATAAAATAAAGAAGAACTTACCCTGTACAGTCCTCTGATGCCTTCAGTCCTGTAGATCTTCATCAGGCCATCGATCATGCCCTTGTACCGCTTGTTGTCAGTCAGGCACTCCTCGCTGTACTGGAGACAGAGACGGGTCTTCACCACCCAGATTGGGTTGGTCATCACGAGGGACAGCACGCCGGCCTCGGCTGCGGCTAGCATGTGCAGGCCGGGACCGAGAGGCGTGCGCGCATTCCCGCCTTGAATCCATGTTTTTATTGCGTTATAACTGTGGAGAAATGGGTTTGGTCATTAATTTATTATCTATACTATAATAAAACTGTAAAGGTCGAAAAGTCTGTACATTGAGTTTTTTTTCGCGAAAACCGGCTAGGGGGACTAGAAATAAGCTATAGAACACGAATCAATCGTTTAAAAAATTTATGTCTGTCTGTCGGTCTGTCTGTCTGTCTGTCTGTCTGTCTGTCTGTCTGTCTGTCTGTCTGTCTGTCTGTTTGTTACCTCATCACGTGAAAACGGCTGAACGGATCGTAATGAAACTTTGCATTTGTATTGGTATTAGTCTAACATAAAATATAGGGTATGTTTTATCTGAATCGGTTGAGTAGATCAAGCGATACAGCTTGACCCCTTTATTGTATTAAGTTGCATACAAAGTAGAGGTCATGATTGTTGGTTGCATGCAGGTTGCAGGTTCCTAAAAATACAACTGGATTCTATTAGTATTATAGAAAATATAGAATAACATAACATAGCCCATCACTGTCCCGCTGCTGGGCATGGCCCTCTTCATGGAATGAGAAGAGTTAAGGAACTGGATATTGTTAGTGTAATAGATTATCATAACATAATCAGCTCATTAACTACTGCCCCACTGCTGGGCACGGACCTCTTCTCGAAACGAGAAGAGTTAAGAAACTAGAAAATATAGAATAACATAATGTAGTCAACCCATTACTGTCCCACTACTGGGCATGGCCCTCTTCATGGAATGAGAAGAGTTAAGGAACTGGATATTGTTAGTGTAATAGATTATCATAACATAATCAGCTCATTAACTACTGCCCCACTGCTGGGCACGGACCTCTTCTCGAAACGAGAAGAGTTAAGAAACTAGAAAATATAGAATAACATAATGTAGTCAACCCATTACTGTCCCACTACTGGGTATGGCCCTCTTCTCAAAATGAGAAGAGTTAATGAACTGGATATTATTAGTATTCTAGAATAACATAACATTACCAGCCCATTACAGTCCCACTGCTGGACACGGGCCTCTTCTCAGCATAAGAAGAGATGTGGTTAGTGTTATAGAATAACATAATCAGCCCAATTACTTCCCACTGCTGGGCACGAGCGTCTTCTCAGAATGAGGGAGAATTCCATGAAATTCCATCAACTTAGCCGGTTGGTTGTAAAAACAAAATATAGTATGGTCGGTAAATAGTGTAATCGTCTGTGTAGGCGCTTATATGTATATATTTGAAGATATTGTGTTCATAATTATGACACGATGTTATTTTCCGACATCCACGCGGACGGAGTCGCGGGCACAGCTAGTGTGGACATAAAAGTAAAAATTTTTTTGACGACCTCTGTGGTCTAGTGGTTCGAGTGTCGGACTGCTGATAACGAGGTCGTGGGTTCGATTCCCACAGGACACAAATATTTGTTTGATGAACATAAGTGTTTGTGTTGGTCTGGGTGTGTTGCTTATGTATTATAAGTATGTATTTACAAAAAAAAAATATAAGTATTTTATCCATTGTCTAGTACCCATAGCACAAGCTCTGCTTAATTTGGGACTAGATGGTGCTGTGTACAAATGTCCCAACGATATTTATTTATTTATTAAATTTATTAAGGCCTGAAGTACAAGTAGTAGCAATACTATAGCTCGTACTCATAGAAATCTAAATAATAAGGTAATAGAAGTGGTTAAGGCGCGTGAACTTGTCGCGGCGTGCAGTGTCTCGTAGGAAATCAGTGCGCGAACCGTGTGCTTGATCATCAGTGCTGTTTTGGACGCGGAGTCACTAAAATTTTATTTGCAGCATATCTAAAAGCAGTTTTTTAGTCTTCATTTATTTGCATCCTCCGGGTTTTTTCCAATTATATTGGGGTCGGCTTCCAGTCTAGCCAGATACGGCTGAACATCAGTATTTTACACGGAGCGACTGCCATTAGACCCCCGCAACCCAGGTACTGGGTAATACTGACTTTCAGGCTTCTGACTACCCGTAACGACCACCATAGATATTCGTATGACAACCGGGACCGACAGCATAACGTGCTCTGCGAGGCACGAAGGGGTCTCGATGTGTAACGAAACGGTCACCCATCCACAGACTGACCGCGGCAAGTGTAGCTTAACCTTGCAGATCGTACAATCCGCGCACTCGTTGCTTCGCTAATACGAGCCCCAACATTTCTACTACCTTATTATTTAGATTTCAATGCTCGTACTCGTTGCTACGAGAAAACCAAGAATGTTTTGTCTTTGCATGTGTATTCGGAGCTTTATAGGACGTGTTATGTTTTCAGGCGTATTTAGCCGTAGACGTAATTAAACTGCACCCAATTGCGGACGGCGGACGTTCTATAAAAAGCCTGGTTAAGAGCATTCTTAACCGACGAGCATATGCATAAAGAGGTTAATGAACGGAGATGAAGCGAAAGGTATGTCAGGATCGTAGTGAAAATCCATAGCCTTTGCTTAACCTCTAACCTCCGGCTTTCCGGATTCATGTGCGGATCAAAATTATTATTATTTGCTTTAACGGTGAACGAGAACATCGTGAGGAAACCTGCACACCTGAGATTGCTCCATACAGTTCTTGATGGTGTGTGTAGTTCGCCAACCAGCAGTAGGCCAGCGTGGTGGACTAATACCCTTCTCATCCTAAGATGAGGTTCGTGCCAAGCAGAGGGACAATAAAGGGCTGTGCTGGTTATGTTAAGATGTCATTAAGAGGCCCCTTCCCGGTCCGCCTAAGTACAACGGAGGCGTGGTCTAAAAGCTTGTTATTTCGTCCAACGCAATGCCTGTTGACTAACGAGAAAGTGAGAACGCGATTACATCGAACCAAATTAGTGCGCGGAGATTTAATAAAACTTATTCCTGGAAATACGTGTTTTTTAAAAAGCCTTACAATTATGTGTAAAAAAATGTTTGTTACTTAGAATCTTCTTTAAATTGCACAAGGATCCTAATTAGATGTTTTCTTTATTTTTACAATTTATGAGTACCTTAAGAACGAACGAAGTTCGGGTTTTTTTTTTACAAAAAAGCTGATTTTTGGAGGCTTGTACAGAATTTGATTGAAAAAATTTCAATTTTTGTTTTAATTGAAATCTAGATATAGTGCACAAGGTACCTATTTAATGAAAACAGAAGAAAATTCTTTAACAACGCCATAATCATGCACGTATGTACGAGCGTTTGTATGGAGAGAATGACGGGTTGGCCGCTCTTAAAGCGATCAAGGTAACGTACGTAACCAGCCCATTACTGTCCCACTGCTGGGCACGGGCCTCTTCTCAGTACGAGAAGGCTAATTTTGTCAAAAGAATCGGAAGCAGCATCCTCATAAATATGTGCTTTTATCAGAATACCTACTGTGAACACCTATACATTTAATGCTTGCCAATAAGGAGTGTCATGTTCAGAGAGCGTGAATGAAAGCGGAATAGATGATATTGAATCTTCAAATTAAAATTAACCCATTTGCTGCTGACACGTGTTTGTTTTGGCAGAGTAGCGCGGACGTAGTCGGATAAGTTAATAACGTAAATAACACAAAAGAAAGAATACAGCTTACTCCGAAACTTGACCGTTAGTGAACCTGTCAAAAAGGTTATGTAAACTTTTAAAGTAACGGGTTCCAATTAAAGCAAGGTGAAGTAGTAATGAAAACCCATTGAATGAAGCACGGGACTGAGACAATAAGAATCAACCATCTACTCTGTCGTAGATTTTGAAATATTGCCAAAATAGACATTCTACGTCTGCGCGATACTGTAATGCGAAAGTGGATTCGTGATCCTAAACAGGAATTCATGGGCTAATTCTGTTTGCGCGCGACTTTAATCTAAATCAGGGGTTTCTCAAAGTGTGGGGTATCTACTCAGGGGTTCGCCAGTTGATCCTAAGGGTTCGGGACAAGATTGACGTAACTTTATGCTGAATCAGAAGGCGTAATTCGCGTAATAAAAATGCTTAAAATATAATAGAATATAACAATGATCATTACAGTTCCGAATCCATCTTTACGTTACAAATGTCAATCTTATGACAGTTGATGCTCCTGTTTGACGTTTATTTATGACATTTAGGATTCTGAGACTAGATCAAAATTATATTTTGTCTAGTGTTATTAATTTGGTCTAGTGGTTTCAAGCGCGACTGCTGAGCGTGGGGTCCTGGGTTCGATTCCCGGGTCGGGCAAAGTGTTATTGGGTTTTTTCATTAGGAAATTCTCAGTAGCAGCCCGGAGTCTGGATCTGTGCCCGGTCAATGGCAATAGGCTCGCCACCTATTACATGGGACTATAACATAACTGGCGAAATGTGGGTGTACTATACACCTCTGCCTACCCCTTCGGGGAAATACTGGCGTGATGTTATGTCATGTTGTTATTAAAATTACGCAAATTGGCCCTCAAAATGACTACTGAAATTTACCGAAATTGCTTCCAAAATCGACTTAATCTGCGACAAGAAACAAGCCCAGAGCCATCACATTAATTAACAAACATCTTGCTTTTTACTGTATTATAATTTTTTATTTAAATAAATAAATAAATATCTTTGGGACATTTTTACACAGCACCATCTAGTTCCAAACTAAGCAGAGCTTGTGCTATGGGTACTAGACAATAGATATAATACTTATATACTTTTTTTTTGTAAATACATACTTATAATACAAAAGCAACACCCAGACAAACACAAACACTTATATTCATCACACAAATATTTGTGTCCTGTGGGAATCGAACCCACGACCTCGTTATCAGTAAATAAAAAAGTATTTTCTTCTATAGCTGCATTTTTAGGGTTCCGAAGTCCTACAAGGAACCCTTATAGTTTCGTCATGTCCGTCCGTCTGTCCGTCTGTCCGTCTGTCCTAATCCTTTACAGCTTAATAACTTCTACAGTTATAAACATAAGTAAATGAAATTTTGTTAAAAAATAGTCTACATATAGATCTCAATTTTAAAAGAATAAAAAAATCGTTTTTACGTATTTTAGGGGTGGCGTCCATACATGTGAAATGGGGATGAATATTTTTTTTTCACTGCACCCCCTCGTGTGGGGTATCATTGAATAGGTCTACTAAAATGAAGGTAATGTTTCATACACCACTTTTTTATCAGGTGTACCATCTGCGAAATATAGCCCGCCAAAGTGGCTTGCAATGTGTCCCCCCCCTGCCATTTCTAAACTATGCAACGTAGAAACTTATAATCTTCCACATTGATAGACCTTTGTAAAAACTCTCTTTTAAAATTATTTCGAGTATAATGTGATTATAATTTTTTGAGTTATAGAGAGAAAACTGAAAAATACTTAAAACGTCCTAGTTCAAAGGTCATTGACCTTAGAGAAAAATTATCATAGCAAATAATGCTCCTTTAGCTACTTTCTATTTGAAAAAATCACAAAAAGTAAATTTGACACTTCTTAAATTTGGCTTCTTGAATTTATCGCTAGATGGCGCTACTAACAACACGCTCTGAGTCGCGAATGCTGCCGATTATTGCAAAAATTAAAATAGCCATGATTAATATTCGATTTGATTCGTTTGTAATTACACCTACTTAAGGAACCCTATAATACTGAGCATGGCCCGACATGCTCTTGGCCAGTTTTTTCGCAGGGTTCGCAGTCGTCTGGGAAATTTAAATGGGTAGGGGCTACAAGTTTAAGAAAACCTGGTCTAAATGCTAAAGACATTAGGATCGGATATTATGTATGAAGAATTACGCATTAATGGCTTTATTTCGCAAAATATGCATTACTTTGCATTCTCCAAATTCAACAGATGGATTTAGCGAACATTATTAATGCGAACTGTTAAGTTCAGCTACTAAGTGAGAATACCCGCCATGTTTATTCACATTCCCAGTCGTAATTTATGAATAGAAATACTCAGTCTGCCTACAAATAGTCATAGTGCGGTATACCGGTATGATACGGGTATGATGTAATTACTTGTGCAACAAATACTAAAGAATTGTTTTATACTGTTGAGAAAGCATTCAGTAAAACATTGATGAGTAGGTATATTCTTATTCTTTATTGTACACACAGATATACATTTATATTACAGTAGGAAAGTTTATGTACATCGGCGAGCTTAACTCAGAACTGAGTTTTCTAACAGCAAACCTTAGAGCATAATTATTAGAGCATATTAGCCTAGGTATAATTACTTGATCGTCCAAAACAAGTCATTGACTGAGAAATTTAAAACGATACATTTACATAATAACTTCTTAGGTTTTCGCGATCACTACACATTATAATAAAACAAAGTTTACCCGGATTAAATCGCGTATATTGTTTAAATTGGTTTTCCTGACGTTTCGAAAGCTTTGCAATATTTCGTGGTCGCAGGTAGACTAAGATGACAATCGTCTTTACAGATATTTCTAAAAAAATATTTTAATCTACCGTACAATATTATTAGGTAATTAAAATCGTTTCGGTGCACGCAGTAATCACTCACAATATCATTATCTTTTACAGTGTTGCGTGCTGTTTGGGACTTGATTATTTTTAGGACTGGGTTCCAAACAGGTGGTAGCCACTATGAGGAATTTCTCACAAAAAAAAAAAAAGTGAACACATGGTTGTAATTTCTGTGGCTCTAATCTAATCTTGCCAATACCTAACATTACAAACGAACTCATTTAAAACGCCGAAATGTATAGACTTCTCAATAATTATGCACTGAGAATTATTTGCTGACATTAACCCAGATTTATTACTAGCAAAAAATGTTTAACAGTATTTTCTTATGACACACTTGAAAAGCGACATCGAGCGGTTGATTTTTAAAATAAACGTTGACGTCGCCGTCGTCGAGTGTACACTGTAACAAAGGCATACACGTGCCAAGGTAGGTTAAAAAACATAGTTTTTTTCTCGAAAGTGCATTTTATAACAAGGTATATAGGTACATTTTGCCATATTGGTATAGTTTGTATTGACGAACGCACTGTTCTGACGTCATGCGTCACATAATGTGATAGGGTTGAGCCAAATACATATATCGCGGAATTCGTGGACGGTGATAAAGAAATTCCTTCTCTCATGAGACATTCAATTTATGATTGTTTATGATTTGCACACATGCATTTTTCGGGATTGCCCGACTAAATTCGATTAGTGATTCGCGTGCTTGTTGGCTGCGTGTTCATTTCATGACAGATGGACCACAAACGCGGCCACAACAACGCAACCCCTTGTGTTCATAGACAAATCTAGGTGCGAGTGGTTGCGTTGTGTAGCCACACTACGGCCGCGTTTGTGGCCCGTCTGGCCCGAACTAGTCTGGAAAACCATATAAGTACAATCACGAATACTTTCTCTGCCTATCGGCTTTACTGCTACGGGCTCTCCCAAAAACAGAAGGTCTCTTTTTAAACCATTCTTAGCGCTATCTCCTTCTACAAACGCTTGCCAGCTTCAGCGTAAATAATTAATTGATTAGCCATTATGTCAATCGAGTTTTGCAAATCCCCGTAGCACTAAGATGAGCATACCAATTAGCAACTAAGTATGCAGAGCCAATAAAATTGCCTCTTACATAGGTTACATCTTCGATCAATAAGGTATTATTTATCGTAGGGTTACATCATTAAAATTCTTAAATACACAGGATTGGAACTGTTCTCAGCTATTGGATATAGGCGCGCCCACGAGTTTTAGCTACCGTTGTTTTATCTCACGAAAGCGGGTGAGCCATACTTGTAGTTGTAATGCGTATAGACACGTGCTCTTGTGTGCGTAACTACAAAACTCGGCCAAAACTGAGCTCTCGCGAGCTTACGCACGCAAAGACAATGTGCATGTACACACACACACAAGTATGGCTCATCCGCTTTCTTGAGATAGTACCGTTGCTAGATAAAAGTAGAACGTCCCGTTTGTCAGACCTCTCAGGACGCGTTCCTGCGCCAGCACCCTGAGCGGGACTCCCAAAATCCCGCTTTTCCGGCCACCGAAGAAATAAGCGCACGAGAGGAGCAGCGGGCGACTACGGATTGTAACTGCATTTTTTCTACGTCCCGATTTTTTGTCCCAGTCCCGCTTTTGTTTTTAATTTGAGTCCCGATATTTGGAAAAACGGATCTGACAAGGCTAGTTGTGGGAATTGTGGGTGTATAAACGTGTACAATAGATAACACACCTCTAAACTGACAGAGTTTATAGGCGTGACCGTTGTTGTTATGTCCGATTTTCATAAAGATTAAACATTTTCTAGATAGGAGAAAATATATTATTATGAGACGTTTTCGTTCTTAGTTTTTGTCAATAATTGTAGTGACGTGTATTATTGTACAAATGTACATACATAAGATTACACAATCATGATAACAGTTTCGAAATAACATGTGATCTGGGAACATTCAAGCTTTAGATTATTTAGTTCATAATAAGACAAAAATGATTTACAAATTGTGATACTGTTACTATTAAGTTAAGTTTTTTATAAGACCATATTTTCTGATTTCGATTATTGGAATAGGTAACCTATTTTATTAAAGATATTTCGTTTTTAGGGTTCCGTAGTCCTACAAGGAACCCTTATAGTTTCGTCATGTCCGTCCGTCTGTCCTAATCCTTTACAGCTTAATAACTTCTAAATAACTTTCATTAACTTAGAAACATAAGTAAATGAAATTTTGTGAAAAATTAGTCCACATATAGATCTCAATTTTAAAAGAATAAAAAATCTTGATTACGTATTTTAGGGGTGGCGCCCATACATGTGAAATGGGGATGAAAATATTTTTTTCGCTGCACCCTCTCGTGTGGGGTATCATTGTACTCAACAAAAAAAAAAAAAAAAAAAAACTACTAAAATGAAGGTAATGTTTCATACACAACTTTTTTATCAGGTAGACCAGCGGTACTCTAAGTGTGTTCCGCGGAACCCTAGGGTTCCGCGATACCCCTGTAGGGGTTCCGCAAGAATTTAGAAAAAAAAAAAAAAACACCTCTCTCTGGTCACTGGTCGAACGTTTTGAATCCGCCCGCCGCGCGTATACTTGTGAGCGCGCAGTCCCTTTGATAAAAGCCGCCTCTGAATTAGACGCTATAGTTGTGAACAAGCGACTTTCGGCTCTATCTTCAAAAGCATAAAGTCGAGATTGTTTACAACGCATTTTTTTGTATTTTTATTTTTATTTCCGCTTTTTGTTTATCATAGGCGCCGACTCGAGTATTTTTGAGAATGTTCGAGTTCGAGTCTAGGACTAAGTATAAAAGCGCTATTATATAAAAAAAGTCGCGCCTCGTCAGTCAGTTGACGATTAGCGTTCGGAGCGATAAGTTCGTACCTACCTACTTACAAGCTGGCTAGCCTGCTGCCTTCTTGTAAGTTCTACTGCCCGCTGTATTCTGATTGTATCAGGTTTGTACATTTCTTCTTTGGACTAAACTTTGTCTCATAAACGCAGTAACGATTGTGCATTATTTTGACCCTACCATCCTGACGTGTAACATTATTAATAAAGAAGAATGGAACGTTGGCTTAAAGGTGTTAAACGTGTTGCAACGACATCTTCTAATGACGCTGAATGTTCAAAAGCAGTACGCGCGGAGAATACAGCAATTACCGATCCAGACGATGATGCCACGACGTCAAGCTCCACGGTTTCAAAGACGAAAAAAAGGAAGTATGATGAATCATATATCAGTTTCGGATTTGTTGATTCCAACGGCTCACCTCTCTGCATGTTATGTAGTAAACTGCTTCCTAATAGTTCCATGGCACCTGCCAAATTACGCAGACATTTAGAAACTGTACACCCCGAGTCTAAAGACAAGAATAAAGAATTTTTTGTTCGTAAAAAAGAACAGTTATTGGAAAGTCAAAAAAATATGATGCATGTAACACAAACTATCAATGAAAAGGCCACGGAGGCATCATATTTAGTTAGCTATCGCATTGCACAAGCAGGTGAAGCGCACACTATCGCTGAGAATTTAATAAAGCCATGTGTGTTAGACATAACAAAATGTATGCTCGATGAAAAATCTGCAAAGCATCTTTCTACTGTACCGCTATCAAACGATACTGTTTCACGGCGAATCCATGATCTGGCAAGCTACGTCAAACAAGAACTAGTTGCACGTCTACAAAACACACGATTCGCCTTGCAAATGGATGAGTCAACTGATGTCACTGGTCTGGCTATCTTGCTGGTTATCGTGAGATATCCATATGAACGTTCTTTTGAAGAAGACATGCTTATGTGTTCACCGCTGCCCACAAACACTACCGGGGAAGAAATTTTTAATAAAATAAACATATTTTTTAAAGAAAATAATCTTAGTTGGAACGATTGCATTGACATTTATTTGTACAGATGGGGCCAAGGCGATGACAGGTAAAACAGCAGGAGCAGTATCACGAATAAAAAGTAAAGCGCCTAATTGTAGTTCCAGCCATTGTATTCTGCATAGACAAGCACTTGCGATGAAGCAAATGCCGTCAAATCTAAAATTAGTTATGGATGAAGCGGTAAAAATAATTAATTTTATCAAATCACGACCACTACAATCCCGATTGTTCTCATTATTGTGTGAAGATTATGGCAGCAAACATAAAACACTGCTGCTCCATACAGAAGTGCGATGGCTGTCTCGGGGTAAAACTTTAACAAGGCTATTTGAACTTAGAGCCGAGTTACAAATGTTTCTTTCAGCAGATACAGTTTCTTTTAATTTGAAAGACCGTTTGTATGATAAAACTTGGTTGTTCCGATTGTCTTTTATGGCGGATATCTTTCAAAAACTGAACGAATTGAATTTATCATTGCAAGGTAAACAGACAACAGTGTTCCAGGCCTATAACAAAATAACTGCCTTCAAAAGAAAATTAGATTTTTGGATTATTTGCGTTGGTAAGAGAGAAATAGAAAGCTTTACGTCACTCAGTGAGTTTGTTAGCGATAACGACTCGGAAATGTTTCAAGATGATGTGTTTGAAGAATTGGTCCAATATCTCACTTCGATGCGCGCATCTTTTGTAAAGTATTTACCCGAAGAACATAATACAAAAATGAAGCTGAATTCATGGATTCATAATCCTTTTTTACCCAACTTGCAAAAGCCCGAAAGTATGTCTAACGAGATATATGAATCTCTTTTAGAAATGTCATCAGACACAAGTATGGAGTCACTGTTCAAAACGACGCCTCTCAACGATTTTTGGTGCAGAATCCGTGATGAATATCCAATGCTTGGCAGAATGGCTCTGAATATTCTTCTCCCGTTCCCAACAACATATTTGTGCGAAACAGGATTCTCAACCTATGCAGCCACGAAAACAAAATATCGCAATAGACTGGACGCCGAACCTGATATGATACTTCAAATGTCTTCTATCAAACCTGATATCAACCAATTGATGAAAAATAAAAAACAGTTTCATACCTCCCATTAGTTAAGATTTTTTCATTTTTAATATCTTCTATTATTGTACTTGGCATGTGGTTAAAGTAAGTAATAACTAGTAACTGTTACATTGTACTTTTATTATGCTTATATAATAAAGAATACACTAGGGTTCCGTCAAGTATTTTGCTTGTCAAAAGGGTTCCGTGACCAAAAAAGTTTGAGAACCGCTGAGGTAGACCATCTGCGAAATACAGCCCGCCAAAGTGGCTTGCAATGTGTCCCCCCCCCCTGCCATTTCTAAACTATGCAACGTAGAAACTTATAATCTTCCACATTGATAGACCTTTATAAAAACTCTCTTTTAAAATTATTTCGAGTATAATATGATTATAATTTTTTGAGTTATAGTGAGAAAACTGCAAAATACTTAAGACGTCCTAGTTCAAAGGTCATTGACCTTAGATAAAAATGGTCTTAGCAAATAATGCTCCTTTATTTACTTTCTATTTAAAAAAATCACAAAAAGTAACTTTGTATTGATATGACACACTTCTTCAATTTAGCTTCTTAAATTTAGCGCTAGGTGGCGCTGTTTGCAAAAACTAAAATAGCAATGATTAATATTCGATTTGATTCGTTTGTAATTAGACCTACTTAAGGAACTTTATAATACTGAGCATGGCCTGACATGCTCTTGGCCGGTTTTTTAAAGTCAATTCGTTAAGAACTTTTTTTTACATTTTTATTAGGTACTTGACTTTACAGAAATACTTGAGATTTTCATTGCCGGTCGGTTGACCCAATAAAAAATAGGCAAATTTAAATGGTGCTATCTACACATTGCTTTTTACTAAATTTTGCAAGTCTGGAATTTTACGTGCGATTTTTGATAAAAATTATACCAGTACAATAAAAAATTTTAAAACATATCGGCCTAAAATATCTGAATAAGCAGTGTTGCCAGGTCCAATTTTTAAAATCCGGGAGGCTTATTATGAAAAAAGCGGTAGATGTATTGAGGAAAAATTGAAAAAATCGGGAGATGATGTTTTTCAACAAAAATCAAAGTTTTAGGAGTAATCACAGTATTATATTTTGCCACCATTCCAGCTGTAATACTAAAATCAAAGCAGTTGGATTTTTTACATTTTACTGCTCTGTGTAATTTAACGCTAAGTGTTTAGTGAACATACGATACACTGGGAGTGAAGAAAATATTCAGGGCAGCAACTTATCCGTCTGTTTTATTTCAGTTTCTTTTTGCCAGGTTTTGATCTTATTCTTTTAAGGCTTTATTCAGGGATTGTAAAAAATCGGGAGATCGGGAGATTTTTAGGAAAATCTGTGAATCTCCCGGAAAATCGGGAGACCTGGCAACAGTGTGAATAAGTACAGTATTACACATTTTATATGGCCCTGCATACGATGTACCTGCGCAGATGACACAATTTAAATACGCGGGAAATGGATAACTAATCAGAAAACACCATCGTTGCGCGCCAAGTCTCACCCGCTGCCAGAGTACAGAAACGTGTGAGCGAAATAGAAAAAGACATCACGGCAATTAATTTTATCACCATATGGGCATTGCATAAGGTTGATTATATTTTTTTAATGTTTCGGGTGTTTTCGTCGATCGTATTTTCGTGTCTGCGCGAACGAAGATTGACGACGCGCCTTATTTTTTGTTTCGTACTGTATTAAGGATTGTCATTAGAAAATTTTGCAAGCATTGAGTTTCAAAATTTTGCTACAAATAAAGGCTATCTAAAACTGCTAGTTCCACATTAACTTTAATTAAACAAATTATATAATTTACTGATAGCATTATTATCTCTAATGTTATCAGCATATAATAATATAGCAGACCCCCACATACAGGTTTTGAACCTGTTACAAAATATACATGAGAATACCTATTGACATTGATACTTGTTGGACTTATCAAGTGATAATGTATGAATGATGTATTGTATAAAATAATACTTGGGATATGTGACTTGAACTTTCAGATATGGATTATGTATGATAGGAGTCATTTATTCACCAGCTCATAGAAAAGTGTATATCAAGTGCACAGAGAGGACCCGTTGTGAGTACAATGATGGCAAAAGAAAATTGTTATAGCATGAAAACAACCGAATGCAGAACCCTGGTATAGCTTTTGTTTAATCTTTTTCAAGGAATAATCCTACTAATATTATAAACGTGAAACTTTTGAGGATGTATGTATGGATGTGTGGATGTTTGTTACTCTTCCACACAAAAACTACTATATGGATTTCATAGAATTTTTCAGATAGAATATTTGTGTCCTGTGGGAATCAAACCCACAACCTATTGATCAGCAGTCTGACATTCGAACCACTAAAGCACTGATGACGTCCAAATAAGTCGAATTTGCAAATCACACTACATAAGATATAAATAAATACTCACAATAAAAAGTAGAAGCCCCAAGCGGAGCCTGATCCCCAAACGTTAGGTGTGACTCCTCTGTATAGTCCTTTCACTCCCTCCTTCTTCACAATGGTGACGAACGCACTGCCAAGCCCGTCATACCTAGGAACTGTCGCGGTCCGGCCGTCGTTTACTGGAAACAAACGGGTGTATAAGCATTTTTTAAATAATGGTCATTGCATTGTTAACGGTGTGTTATTTGGCTGACTTCGATCACACATTTTTCTTTAAATTTAGTCATGCTAACAGGAAATTTCAAATCAAATATATAATAATAATAGATTTAATTTAGGAAATTTTCAATTCCAATTTAAATTTTTTTTATTTGCTTAAATGTGGTAGATACAGATGTCAGGTACAATTTTATTGAGTACGGCATAATTAGCATGCAAATGATAGATAAATCTGAATTTAAAGTCACAAAACACTAAAACATTCATAATTACTAACAAGAGTTACATTAAACATTATTAAACTCATTTTTCTATTAAAGTCACCATCATCATCACTCATTATAAAATAAAAAAAAACACAAAAAAAAAAAAAACAATTACAACAAAACAAAAAAACAACTATATAAAATAAATACAATTGTAAATAGTTTTCTATTTCTATTAGAAAATTTGATAATTCCTGTTTGCATGTCTAAAAAAAGTGTGCCACCAAAGTCAACCAAATAATGGGATGCCGGAGAATGACCGATAAAAATATTGATGATGTTTTTGTATGGCATATTATTATGTGGAAATTTGTTGTTGTGGCTCATTTTCTTAATTGTTGTTCTAATGTTAGAAGGTATCTCTTTTTAGGGTTCCATACCCGAAGGGTTCCAAACGGGACCCTATTACTCTCGCTACGATGTCCGTCCGTCCGTCCATCCGTCCGTCCGTCTGTCTGTCACAGGGCTGTATCTTTTGAACGGTAATAGGTAACCGGTTGAAATTTTCTCAGAATATGTGTTGCTATGAGGTGTATCACGACAAATACTAAAAACAAAAAAAAGTCTAAAACCAAAGGGGGTCCCCATACAAGAAACCTCAAAAAACATGCATTTTTTTCAATGTTTTTGTTCCTGCTCTATCTTCAAAACGGTAATACATACCAGCGTCAAACTTGGTCAGATTATAGTGCATATTATGTAGTTTCGCAACAAATACTAAAAATAAGACAAACATAGACATATTGAGAGGTACGGAACCCTTACTGCGCGAGTCCGACTCGCACTTGGCCAGTTTTATTTTAAAATAGTTGTTATGCATTTTTTTATATAGTTGTTATGAGTTTTACAGCTGAAGTAAACATGTTCACTGCTCGGGAAGCAGACACAATTGTTGAACAATCACCGTGACCCACATGTGGAGCACTAGACAGGGAAAAAGTTAATCTGGTATTTTTTAGTTTCATTGAAGTCTTTAGCAATAAAATGAGACTTACCAAACCCATATTAAATGAGGTTTATATTTAAAAGTTCCTTGAACAATGCTGATTGGCGAAATTGAAAATTTCATCTTAGTTTCTAAGGCCCCTATTACAGAAAGTTCCTCAAGCATTGATCACTATTTAAAACTAGTTTTGAGTTGGCATTTAATTTTAGAACATGCCTCAAGCAGAGATTTGATCTGTAATCACTCTAGTGTGGTCCAGACTACGCTTGAGTAGAGATTTTCATTCTATTTCAGATAAAATTTGTGTGCTATTTTGTTGAATTAAAGTTTATAATTATTGTATTGGAATAAGACCAATACTCAAGTAACAATTCTATCTTTAAGTAGTGATCAGGTGATTGAAGTTTAAACTGTACTTGAGGAACAATCTGTAATACGGGCCTACCAAAGTACCAAAGTAATTTCAGAATTTTGCAAAATTAAATATGAAATAATAATAATTAAATATGAGGAGATTCGCAGGAGAACGAAAGTAACCGACATAGCCCGAAGAATTGCCAAACTTAAGTGGCAGTGGGCGGGGCACATTGCTCGCAGAACGGATGGCCGATGGGGCAGTAAAGTTCTGGAGTGGCGACCGCGTACTGGAAGGCGCAGCGTGGGTAGGCCCCCCACAAGGTGGACCGACGACCTGGTGAAGGTCGCGGGAATCCGCTGGATGCGGAAGGCACAGGACCGGTCGTTGTGGCGATGCTTGGGGGAGGCCTATGTCCAGCAGTGGACGTCTTTCGGCTGAAATGATGATGATGATGAAATATGAAATACATTCGTAGTTTTGAAACAAATCACAGTCAATGAGAACTTAGATATTTCACATACAGCCAAGTTAAGCAGAATTTTGTATTATTCAATCAACAAGACACCGTTTGTATGACTATTGTATTAGTAGAAAATACCTGAACAATGTGCTTATTAGAAAGTAATTTGCATTTCCTAATAAGATAAAACCTTATTCCTACATTGGATTGAATGTCTCACATTGTTGTGTTAATCAACAAAAAAGAAAAGTCATCAATATGGTAAAGTATCTTAAATTATTTTAGTTACTAATTCTAATTAATGTTCTCGTTATAAATAAAAAAAGAATGCAGACACATTTTCATATCAGCTCTTTCCATAATCCTTAAAACCTTCTTGGACGGCAGACACATTTTCATATCAGCTCTTTCCGTAATCCTTAAAACCTACTTGGATGGCACACATTTTCATATCAGCTCTTTCCGTAATCCTTAAAATCTACTTGGATGGCAGACACTTTTTCATATCAGCTCTTTCCATAATCCTTAAAACTTGGACCTAAGGCGACACTCTCACCCACATTTTGCTTTTTATGTTCACATGTAAAAAATAAATATGAACTATCTGTATGGTTCAGCTGGGTATAGTTTGTGCTAATATTTGAAAATGGTGAATGTGATACTCGATTCAAGTTATTATTAAGGAATTCATAAAACTAGTGGCAACAGATTCACAATCAAGTTATGTGACATTGCATCATTGAGGAAGTTATCTGTGCAGTGTAAACAAAGCAGTCTTGGCTTCACTTTTACTACCATGAAGTTCAAGGTTAAAACTGAGGGTTAGTTAACCAACACTATTCATTCATTGATTATCTTTCACTGAACACGTAGGTACTTTTAACGAGTGTCGTCAGAAAGTCAATCGATAATATTTAACCTTAGAAAATCACGAGACCTCACATGGCAAATACCTGAATAAAAAAATTCTCACTACTCACCAGCAAATCTAATTTTGATTAAATCCAATGGGTGCAGTATGAGTGTGGAAGTCACGCCACCTGATATACCAGCTACCAGGTGCTCGTACTTGATGTGGCTAAACAAAGCCTTCGAAGACGACGGATTCGGGTTCTTCATTGTAGTCATGATGAATTTACTAGATCACAGATAAAACTTTTGTTAGCATCTTGCGGGGACCCTGTTGACACCCTATGTCTACCGGCACACACTTTCCCAGAAATCTTTAACGAAACTGAATTTAATACAATCTTCACTAAACATCGTTGCTCTCGTAATAATCCCACGAATTACGTGCGATAAAAAATGAACGATTTCCAAAGTAATTGGACATGCCGTTCCTTTCTGCTGAACGTTAGAGACACAGTTATGTAGCAACTAGAAAATTTCAATTAAAATATTTAGACAAACTTCGGCCATGAAACAGAAGATATGACACTGACGTTGCTGCCTTCTTGCAAGCTGTTTTTTACTGATTATGATATCACGACAAAAGTTTCAACGTAAATTCCAGACGGCCTTATCACGGAACTACCGTATTATCAGAAAAAATTGAAAATGTGAAACGGAACGTCAGGAAGATGACGTAAGAACCACAGATGATGACTTAATTTTTTTTTTTTACATAACCTATGTTCAAAGTGTAAAGAGAAGAGGTCCTTGGTGTAAAATAAAATTGCTAAATAAAAAGTAAAACTGTTTTAAATAAAATTAATGAAAAAATGGAAATCTACAATTGACTATTATTTACATGAAATAAGCACAAACGTTTTTTATTATGGCAATCATGATAAAAAAGCGATGCATAACTTGCTAGTTATAAAAATATTTTCTTCCATTGGTAGCAAAGTAAATCCTCCAATTAATAATAAAAATATAATATAATATTCTTCTTTCTTTCTCCGAGCCTTTTTCCAATTATGGTGAGATTGGTTTCTAGTCACAGACCAGTAAGCCTCAAGACGCCGCATAAACAAAGTTTTTCATGAGAACACAGTCGTAAAATGTTGGCGGGGACCGGGGGGCAGACGGCGCGTTATGATTGGTCGGCTCAAAAGTTCGGTGATATGATTGGTGCCGCTCGCTGACGGAGTGACATCCCGATTGGTGGCTGGGCGTAAGATATGCAGTGCTACTGCATATGCTTTGTGACCGGTATCTGGCTAATAGGCGTCTAGATGCTTACTAGTCTGTGTTTCTAGTCTAACCAAATGCGCTGGCCATAGATAATACATATAGATTGGGCGCTGGCTGAACATTAGCTGCGCTTCAACCCACAGACGTACTAGAGATGCTACTCATCTTCAACCTAAAGTCTGTTTTTCTCACTTGTTTTATTTAGTAAACAATCTTGGCATGTCTCTTTATTCAAATAACTACTGATAAAATATAATTACTAGTTCTGCACATCTAATTGGGTTAAAAAATGTTATTTAGTGTGTGAAATTGTTAACATAATGTCATTTAATAATTATTATTGACGAATTGTATCAAAAAGACATGCCAAGATTGTTTACTAAATAAGAAAAGTAAGAAAAACAGAGATTACTTACAAACATTTTGGTTATTGAATCCATAAACAAAATGTATTGTTTTGAATTATTAGTACACGAAAAAAAGCAATTAATATTACATATGATTTGGTTAGAAATAGTGTCAGAAATCCAGATTTATTTTCACTTCCTTAGGATATCGAAAGGCAAGATATTGAAATAAATACTTCGTCACTTACATTTTCTTAGTTTAAGTTTAGGGATACTTCGGTTTTTTTTTCTGCCGTGTTTTTTCCTACGTTACTGCTATGTGAAAGGAATAATGGTATTTTATGCACATTTGATCTAATTGGTACTGATATTGGTTGATTTTGAATACGGGATACGGCGAGCTCAAAGAGTAAAATAAGTTAATTGGGCGAGCTGTAGGTTTGTGCTTAGCTTGATCTACGCACAGAGTAACTGACGCATCGAAGAAATACGTACGAGTCCGTAAGACCCGTCAATATGCGCGTGATTTTGAGGAATCTAGCTATCTTTCTTGGGAAATTCATCTTCATTAATCTGTAGAACTTTTATGTGTTTTGTGGCGATAACTACAAATATTTTAATTTTATCTGAGCGGAAATTGAACTCATGATATATAGCGTTAGCAACAGCGGGTGCGTTCACAGACCTCAAACCTCACATTCACAAATACTGGACTCGTAACTATTTTTTTTTAATTTGTATTTATTTTTTAGTAGGTACTTAAAAACACAATACAGAGCACGAGGAACAACCACAGGTTGTACCATCAATTTTTTTTATTTTTTATAGTATAGGATGGCGAAACGAGCTAAATGCCCTCCTGATGTTAAGCGGTTACCTTTGCCCATAACAACTGCAATACTGCCTAGGCTGTTGCCTAAATGGTACCGCAAGTCGGTTCACCAAACTAAAAAAGTCTTAAAATTTAATGACAGATTTCCGGCCCCTAAACTAGTTACACAGACCTGTGTCTTAGGAGTCAGTTATTTAACGTTAACAACAGAAAGCGAAAAAAAATGTGTTTAAGATTGGGAGAGTGGATGAGTAGGGTGTTTTTGAGTGAAGGGTGTTGTGTATGTGTGTAGGGTGATGGGGATAATTGTGCGTGTGTTGTGGTAAACATTTATTCAGATTCTATATTATTACATTAACTATTTATGATAAAATTACTAGTATATTTTCATTTTCGTTATATTTTAAGGGTTGAAGCCATTTTTTTAATTTTATTTATTATTTCGTGTGATGTGAGTCTATGGGAATAATTTTATGTATATGCGTGAACTTTGAGCCATGAATAGTCGCCTTGCAGATGCAATGCATTGGACTGTTTCGCAAACAGGAAACCCTTGGCGTCTTTGGAGTTTGCTTTTATCCAAAGGAAGAGTAGACTGCCTTCGCAGTATAGATCGGAGGATGTATAGCTGTCTTACTGTGAGGTCTTGGGCATCGATATACAGCTGATCAGTGGGAAAGTCTCGCGGTTTGAAGAGCATCACTTTTAAAACTGCTCGTTGTGAAAGTTCTGTATAGAGCATTGCTGTTTTGTAAGTTCCACCCCACACTGGAATTCAGTACGAGACAATAGACTGACACAGACTGAAGTACACAAAGGTCCAAGTCTCGGAGTCCGCGGAGTGTCTTAGCTCTTTAAAAATGAGTATCAGACTTCTGATTATAGAACAGAGCGCCTCTAAATGTGCGTACCAGTCTAAGTTCATGTGATGTTCTAAGTTCTATGATCACTCCCAGATACTTAATATTGGTGGCTATGCTAAGTGTGAGACAATTACAGTTAGGTGATCGATGAAGACATATGTGCGCATTGATTGTGGAAGATGAAATAGGAGGAGTTGGTGATTGTGGACGAGAGAACCTAAGGAATTTTGTTTTTTCCAGATTTAAAGTCAACAAGTTCGTAGACAGTCATTTCATGATGACCAGTACGGAGTTTTCTGCCCTATCTTTAGCCTGATCCCAGTTTTTGTCGTACATGAGTAGTGCTGTATAGTCAACATAAGAGAAGATTTCGCAATTTGTGGAGGATAGTTTGCATAAATCGTTAATATAGATTTGGAAAAGAGTAGGTCCCAATATACTCCCTTGTGGAATGCCAAAGTAAGATTTTCGAAATCACTGGTGTATGAGTCAATTAGAACACACTGGCTTCGCTGAGAGAGATTGAATATTTCTAAAGAGAGGACGCGTATTCCTAGAGATTCAATTTTTGATAAAAGTCTGGGGATGGAGACAGTGTCGAAAGCCTTAGTCAAGTCCAGAAAGATGCCGTAGCATTTCAAATTGTTATCCAGTTTATTAACCAAACTATTTGAGAATACAATAACTGCATCCTATGTGGAAATTCCCGATCTAAATCCGTACTGGTTTTTGGCGATTAATTTATGTTTCGTGAGGAATTTCACCAGAATATTTTTCAGAATTCTTTCCAGGATTTTAGAAAGTAAGTTTAATACGGAAATTGGTCTATAGTTTGTGACCTTGTCTCTATCCCCACTCTTATATATAGGATGTTCTACGGCTCTCTTAAGAGCCTCCGGGAAAGTGCCTGTGTTAATGGCCTGTGTTACGGGAATTAGAGAGTTACTTGAGTTCTTAATAACTCTGACTGGAATGTTATCCCATCCACTTGCGCAGTCACTACGAAGGTCAAGGATACATACTTGTTCCTCATTCACAGGAAGAATTGCAAGAGAGTTGGATAATTTGCTGGTCAGTGATGTTAGGAGCATGGTGTTGTTATTGGACACGATTTTCGATGCTAGGATTTTTCGAATATTAACAAAGAATTTATTCACTTCATTAACAGATGTATTACAGTCGACGCCCCATCTTAGAAGTTCTTTGGGGATCGTGATTGAGAACTAGTATTAGTAATGGATTTAATAACTTTCCACGATCATCATCATCATCATTTCAGCCGAAAGACGTCCACTGCTGGACATAGGCCTCCCCCAAGTATCGCCACAACGACCGGTCCTGTGCCTTCCGCATCCAGCGGATTCCCGCGACCTTCACCAGGTCGTCGGTCCACCTTGTGGGGGGCCTACCCACGCTGCGCCTTCCAGTACGCGGTCGCCACTCCAGAACTTTACTGCCCCATCGGCCACTTTCCACGATGCCTTGGGGTTATTCTTGGCTTTTGGAAGTTCTCCTTTTTCATATTATCGCTTTAATTTCTTTACCAAGAATTTGCAATAATTTCTATACCGTGTATATGTTAGTAGAAGTGTATCATCAGGTCTTTTTCCAAAATTACAACTCATTCTGTCACGGTTTCGTAAACATCGAACCAAGCCAGGAGTCATCCACCGTTTTATGATTCTGCACTTTTTTGGTATTCTGATTGTTCGGGTAAAGCGAGAGATCACTCGTTGGATATGATTAATTAAAAAGTATGTCACCTGGTTAGAGTCTGTGTATTGGTTCGTCAAGAAAATATTTTTCCGTGTAGGAATCTAAACCGCAACTCGTTGCGCAATGAAATGAAATGGTAATATTCGCATGCAAATTAAATCGTAGTGCTAATTTTTCACCGTGGCGTAGTGAAAAATTCGTACGGCATGCATGTCACGGTCTCACCCATAGAAATCTAAATAACAAGGTAATATAAATGTTACCTACTGTCGTTTACTACCGGAACGCATGACGCCGGTTTTCCGCTACTAACATATAAATACACATTTACGCCCACCATGTTTCTAACATTAAATATAAAATAAAGCTAGCTAAAAAAAAACGAGTGTGCTTTAGAGTTTAGACCACACGACTGCAGTAAAACTTCACTAACATATGTCTCCCTCAATACTATTTCAATGAGAACAATGGAATGGCAGCGCAGCGCGCCTACATCTGCCGGCGCTGTGTCGTGGCCGGCCGTCACGCGCGCCTCGTTCCCCGCGTCCCGCACTACCCCCTCCGTTCGCTCACCAGATCACACTTTTTGTAAAGCTCTCGCTAGCTTACTCCCCAAATCAAGCGTACGTAAAGAAGTTTTACTCCAAAAAAATCCATTGTTAGATATGCTTTAAAATACAATTTCAGACTATTTTCGTCCAAAACAGCTCTGATGATCAAGCAAACGATTCGCGCACTAGTGTCCACTATGAGACACGTGTACGCGGTGACAAATTCACGCGCCTTTACCACTTCTATTACCTTATTATTTAGATTTCTATGGTGTCACCGTGCTACCGCATTGCATTGCGCGGTAAGCCCTTCCAAAATAAAGTTGTATTAGGTAGGTTTAAACGTAGTAATCTGTTTTTTCTTACTTGTCTTATTTAGTAAACAATCTTGGCATATCTTTTTAATGCAATTTGTCGATAATAATGGTTAAAAGACTTTATTTTAACAATTTCACAAACTAAATAACATTTTTTAAACTGATTACATGTGCAAAACTAGTAATTATATTTTATCAGTAGTTATTTGATTAAAAGAGACGTGCCAAGATTGTTTACTAAATAAGACAAGAGAGAAAAAACAGACCATAATTATATTCGGCACAGACGTACTAGAGATGATATTCGCTTTGGGTTTTTGGTAGGTTTTTGAAAAGTTTAGTATAGCAATATTCTTACTTCATCCTTTTTTGACATCTTGAAATTATTGCCCATTTATTACGTAAATCTGCGAGCAAAATTTACTATTGTAAAAGGATCAGAAACAAGGCAAAATGTTGAAGGTGGCGACTACTTTGAGATTAATCTCAAAACAGGGCAATCAGGTGCGTTGTTTGGCCACAGCTGCTGGTTACAAGGAGGCATTAGTAAACGTCCCCCCAACGAAACTCTCGGTGTTAGATAATGGAATCCGCGTTGCTTCTGAAGATTCCGGTGCTGCAACCGCCACCGTAGGACTGTGGATTGACGCCGGATCCAGGTACGAAAACTCGAAAAACAATGGAGTTGCCCATTTCCTTGAACACATGGCGTTCAAAGGTACAAGCAAGAGGTCGCAAACCGACTTAGAACTTCTCGTAGAAAACATGGGTGCCCATTTGAATGCTTACACGTCCCGGGAGCAGACCGTGTTTTACGCTAAATGCCTTGCTAACGACGTGCCAGCAGCCGTAGAGATCCTTGCTGACATCATCCAGAACTCATCGCTCGCAGAACCCGAAATCGAACGAGAACGAGGTGTCATTCTTCGCGAAATGCAGGATGTCGAAAGTAACCTGCAAGAAGTTGTCTTCGATCACCTTCACGCTACTGCCTTCCAAGGTACACCCTTGGGCCAGACCATTCTTGGACCCACCAAGAACATCAAGAAGATCTCCAAGGCCGACCTTCAGAATTACATCAAGACTCACTACCAGCCTGCTCGCATTGTCCTTGCTGGAGCCGGCGGAGTTGACCACCAGAGGTTGGTTGACCTTGCCAACAAGAGCTTCAGTGGCCTGAAGAACACAGTGACTGATGTTGAGTTGACCCCTTGCCGTTACACTGGCTCCGAGATCAGAGTGCGTGATGACTCCATGCCCCTTGCTCATGTTGCAATTGCCGTTGAGGGTGCAGGATGGACCGATGCTGACAACATTCCTCTGATGGTTGCCAACACTCTTATTGGAGCCTGGGACCGCTCCCAGGGTGGTGGTGTCAACAATGCGTCCTACCTGGCCCGTGCTGCCTCTGCTGGTAACCTTTGCCACAGTTTCCAGTCGTTCAACACATGCTACAAGGACACCGGTCTGTGGGGCATCTACTTTGTAGCTGAACCTATGCAATTAGACGACATGCTATACAATATCCAGAAGGAATGGATGAAGCTTTGCACATCAGTCACAGATGGTGAGGTTGAGCGTGCTAAGAACCTCCTGAAAACCAATATGCTTCTTCAGCTTGATGGCACCACCCCTGTGTGTGAAGACATTGGCCGTCAAATGTTGTGTTATAATCGTCGTATCCCTATCCATGAGTTGGATGCCCGTATTGAAGCAGTCTCTGTACAAAATGTCCGTGATGTGTGCTATAAGTACTTGTACGACCGCTGCCCTGCTGTTGCTGCCGTTGGTCCCACTGAAGGTCTGCCAGACTACACTAGGATCCGCGCTGGAATGTACTGGCTTAGGGTGTAAACAATTGTAGTTGTACATTATAGAAACATTATTTAAATCAGTTAAGATCGTAAAAAAAGCATTAAACATTTTTCTCCCAATGTCTGGCGTTTTATTGTAATAAAACACAATGTCTTGGTGGAATTTGTATTTATTATAGGTGAATAAGTAAAATAAAGTGTAAATAAACAATTTTTTTTGTAATGTTTTATTTGGCTATAACCTTTATGGTGTTTGAGTAATAATAAAATTTATAAAATACAATAATATTTGAAGGTATCTAAGTAGGAGGAATAAATAACAAATCACGTCTGCTATAGAAGACATGCCAGACAAGTCTTTTTCAATACCACAGCTCTGTAGATGTTTTTGTGCCCTCTGTGCCACGTCTTTTATAGAAGACATATTGTATGGACATTACTTATACTAAGCAAAGTAATAAAGACGTGGTGCTGAGGGCACAAAATCGTTTGTCGGAGAATTGGTTAATGCTGACCAGATTATAGGCAAGCATATTTGTGTATGATATTGCTTATTGAAACCGAAACATTACACTATACGCGTTTTGGCAACACGTCATGAATACTATTCCGCTCAATTTCGGAGCATTATTATAATCCCAAAACAGGAAAAGTTCTGTTAAAAACGTAACATGTTTACTGTGAAGCAGACACAATCACTGACCCGTATTATGTGGGGTACTCCATGCACATGGTTATGTAAATGGTAATGAAAATGTGATATATTAGTAATCAAGATTTGCATGCATTGTACTAAAATATTTGCCTGCCTTTTTATAAGGTGGAACATGATTCTATCGACACTAATATTATAAGACCTTGTAATACAACTGTTCCTGCGAATAAATATCTATTCTATTCACAGAGGAGTTCCGTTTGCCTCTACCACAGAATATCTAATATTACTAACGTACAGAACGGCCACTTACCACCCCCCGCCAATTTAAGATTCCTCGCCCCACACGCACCCGCAGTCTGACGTCAATTGGACTGCAATTTCGACATATACTGTAGTATAAAAAACATTATTTATTATTAGTTTTCTTATTTATAATATGTTTTTTGTTGTTTCCCGAAACCTATAAAAAATCACAAATGGAACTTGGCAGGCGCAGCGACGATATTGCAATGGATGTCTATCGCATGTCGCTATACAAGCACGCCATCTCTGAGAACTACTGAGAAGCGCTTGGAACCCAATCGGCATTACGAGTGGTGAGCATCCCTAACCTACACGTGTGTGTGCGTCCGTATACAGACGTAATCTTGTGTATGTAGGTGGTGCTAGCATTTATATTGTATTGAGTGGCCGAGGTGTGCCTCTAATATGAAGAAAAAAAAACGTCCCTGCTTGTTTCCTAATAACTACACAGTGGCAGCACTAGCAGAAGCTTCCACAGCATTAGTATTTTCTTCCTTCTCCTGAACACTGGTAACACTAGGTTTCCTAATAACGCTTGGCTTGATCTTAGACCCGTAAGGCTGCACCGGTTCACTATGGCTGATGAGACTCGCCGAGGATATGAAGACGGAAACTTGCTCTGGTGTGGGACAGGCCACAATGAGGGTGTCTTCGTAAGTATAACCAGCGTTTGTTAGCAGCTGTTCTATTTGTACGAAGTAGCCGACGACGTTGTTCTGGAAAGAGGGAAAATTATTTTACAATGATAATAATAATAGTAGATGAGTTTAAAAGTAGGTACCAGACTACTGTGATGTTTACAGTATTAAAAATAAACTAGTAACTCTATTTTCTGTGGCTATACATAGTTCGAACTCAGTGCTGCAATGAAATTAGATTATGAATCGCAATGCCATCTTGTTTTTTTTTTTTTTTTTTTTAAATTATTATTTGGTCTTTTATTTTTAATTTAATTGTTCGTGTTTTGCCCTTTGGTTTTATAGCACCGCGATTTGATACAGTTGTCATCTTATGTTTTAATTTGCCCCGTATAATGCTTCCCTTTGCAGTTTTGGGAAAAGTAAAATACGTACTTATTTTCTACACGCACTTTGCTTGTTAAAAGTTCGTTTGGCGCCGACTCATAATTAGTTATTTTTCGCTTTTCAGTTTCTGATTTCGTCGGTTCAATTTTTTGTTAAAAAGTTTTATTTTAAAATAAAGTTGTTACTTATTGTCTCTGGTCCAGAGCTCGACCAAAGCGAATTTCCTGGCTACGGACTTGGGTAGAATTCATGGCATTTGGTTTTGTGATGGGTATTTTTACACCCGCTATAACCTAATCAATACTCACCCTTATAGGCCTGAAGAGAATGAACTCCGTCTCCTTATTAGATAAGTATAACTGCATGGATCGTTGTAACGGAGCCAGATGTGTCCTGATTTTCTTCCGAGCTTCTTTCACGACCACTGCTAATTCTTCAGGCGTGGCCCACGGCTGGGTCTTTAGCTGTTCTATTGGAGTGAAAGCTTGGGCCTGAAAAAGAGAGATTATTTAAAATTAGGTTAATTAGGTAATTGGCTGGTTCCATGGTATAATAAGATGTTTCACCAGGTATTGTCTTCCCGCGATGACAGCGCGATGCCTCCAAGCTACGTCACGATCAGTGTTGCCATTGATTGATATCTTCAATATATTTAAGGAGATTTTTGTTCATAATGAATATAAAATAAATTCTTAACTAGCCTAACTATTTGTTATCTCGTGTTATTCATCTAATTAGTCATTAAAGGAAACTGTATAAAATGACTAGTTCAAAAGTGATTCTTTATAGAAGCAAGTAAATGAAAACATGCATTTTGCTCGGGTAATTTATTTACACAAAGTGGCAGCACATCAAACTGACAAGTGTCACTAAACAGCCCGCTATTGGCTCCACAGCCGATGACGTAGTACGGAGGGCAATCACGTGACCTAGCTGTCACGGGAAGAGAGGACCTGGTGAAACAACTTATTATACCATGGCTGGTTCCAAAGGCGTAGCGCCGGATGTTCCACGCCAGCACATGCTGAGTTGGTGACCCTTTTGGCATGGGCATGCCCGGCAGCAACTTCATGTATACTCATGTCTAATTTTAGTTATTTATTGTATTTGGTCCTTACATTTTGTCGAGCGATATAGATGATTTAGTAGGGAACAACTGATATTTTTCTCGCGATTTCAGGGTGGGTCCCATAGTAAAAGTCGTTCTATGCTATGCCCTGAATGAGCTCTTAAAATATGACTACGCATTTTTGATACACGTCGTATATAGCCTTGCTTCAAGTCATCATCATCATTTCAGCCGAAAGACGTCCACTGCTGGACATAGGCCTCCCCGATAAGGGGGGGGGAATTACTATAATCACCACGCTTAGCGGGTTGGCGATCGCAGTTAGTTGGTTAAATACTCAGAGAACGCTGCTGCCCATCCTCTGGTGAATCCCTTAGTTGCCTTTTACGACACCCATGAGAAGATAAAGGGTGGTGCAATTCTTTACGTCCGGCACCACACTGAAGCTTGCTTCACGTACTAAGGACATATTTCTACTCACCTTCTCAATAAACGTAATCATCGGTCCTGCAAGTATCTCCGTGGCATCCTTGATGAACATTTCGCAGCAACTCTTCAGCTGCCTATCGACCTCCTTCCTCGAATCCAAGAGATGTTCCCGCACCTGTGGTGTACCGTCCAAGAGAAATTCCAAAAGCGCATTATTGCTATTCAGGGAAAATATCTGTCTTGGCTTCTGGATCAATCCGTAGGCAGCGTTCCTCATATTGGTAAAGTCTAAAGTCGTTTCTTTTATAATAAAATCTACTTGGAACGGCGCAATCTGCTCTCTGAGGATTAAAAGATGTTTTATTTGAAACAGTTCTCCATCAATATTGGTTGTGTTGGCAGTGATTTGTTTCGCAGCACTGTCAACGCTTTGGACGCATAATGAAATGGCTTCCTGCGCTAATCCTTGGAAGACTTTTTTCTCAAGACATCGGTATAGTCTGGATAGGGCTGCCAGTGTTCTTCGGACGCCAGGGTACCACATGCCATGCATGTCGGCAGGGGAGGCCTGCGGTCTCCGCTGGGCCTCCACGTTTATGTTGGCGACTTCTTGCGATGTCGCTGAGATGTCAGATACCATTGAGTTGCGGGAGTCGCTCCTTTTGAGGGATTGCTCTTGTATGGATATCGCGATTTGCTGTGAAAAAAGGAGTTTCATAAAAATTTGGAATACGAGATCTAAATAAGCACTTATAGAAAAAATTTTTTTTTACATAGTTGTGTCATTCATGATATATTTTCGGGGATATTTCTTTTTGAGATAACAGAGGGAAGGTAAAAAGTAGTATTTTAATCATACATTATTACCTTAGAGGGGATGAGGAGGAATGAGGAGCATGTTACGAGGAAAGTTTTAAGTATAAATGTGGATGGCTATAAGAAAAGAGGCAGACCGAAGAAAAGATGGATGAATTGTGTGAAAGATGATATGAATAGAAAGAAAGTGAAACGAAGATGACGGCTGGTAGAGATGCATGGAAGAAAAATACATGCTGCGCCGACCCCAAATAAATTGGGATAAGGGCAGGAGGATGATGACATTATTACCTTAGAGAATTCATGCATACTCTCGCACACAGAAATAGATAGAATGATTGTAATCACAATTTTACTTGCGATTCATGCGTGGCAACTTTCGAACAAACTACGCCTTACATATTGACGTCATTAACTTTAAAAAATTAACTTTAATCAAATGTACTTTACAGCTTTTGTTTCTGCAGTTAGAAACAGCACAATAAGGCATTTTTGCGGGTTTTTGTTACAGTATTTACAGAAACAAGTCGTAAGGCGTACTGAGAAAGGCTTTGAAATGCCCTGGACTAGGCTGCAGTGTTGGCACGTGCGCCCTGCCCACTTGACCATTCTATCTATTTCTGTGCTCTCGCATTTATAGCATTAGTAAAAGGATAGTAGTGGTTATCCGATCATCACCAACTTCGGGCCCTGATAACCGATTTCTGATATGCAGTTGTCGACCGATTCAATTTGTTATCTCGTTTCATCTACGATTCTCGTAAAGAGAGAAAAAGAGATAACAAACCGAATTGGCCATCAACTGCTTATCGAAAATGTTCTGAATCGGGGAGTTATCCGTCCGTCTGTTGTTCTGTATCATCCGTCATGTTAGCGGTCACTTTATTAGTCATTATCTTTTGATGTGACTTTTATCTGGTGTACACCATATACATGATACCATCTACCATACAGCCCAATAGACGCTTAATGTTGAATAAAATGCGTACAATAAATTCTGCCACTAGCTGAGGCGGGGTCATCATCATCATCATTTCAGCCGTAAGACGTCCACTGCTGGACACAGGCCTCCCCCAAGCATATATTGGGGGGATATGCCATAATCGCCACGCTTGGCAGGCGGGTTGGCAATCGCAGTTGGTTGGTTAAATACTCAGAGAACGCTGCTGCCCATCCTCTGGTGAATCCCTTAGTCGCCTTTTACGACACCCATGAGAAGATATAGGGCATAGGATATAGATTTGAGCGGGGTACTGCAATCCGATTGGCGGCTATTGGCTTATCACTAACGCGGCAGTTTTGACGGCTCATATAAGTGGTCGAAACTTATTTGAAGATTTCAAGTGGCGAATAGTGGCGACCTACATTAGTGAAATCTCATAGATGAGATGTGTTGACGGACATCGGTCGCCTGTTACGAGGCGTCTCTGGGGTGTAAGGTCGATCATCATCATCAGCCCAGATTTGCCCACTGCTGGCCATGGGCCTCTTCTCAGGATGAGAAGGTTAAGGCCTTAGTCCACCAGGTTGGCCTAGTGCGGGTTGGCGGACTAGACACACCATTGAGAACTGTATGAAGCACTCTTAGGTGTGCAGGTTTCCTCACGATGTTTTCCTTTACCGTTAGTGTGGTCGAGGGATGATACATACCTCCATCATCAGTAGCTTGTGTGGGTAGGCGAGGTCTCCCTGCGCCGGTCGGTACAGCAGCACGTGTGCGCGGAACACCAGGCGCTCCTGTGTGTGCTGTAGTAGTGACATACCTCCATCATCAGTAGCTTGTGTGGGTAGGCGAGGTCTCCCTGCGCCGGTCGGTACAGCAGCACGTGTGCGCGGAACACCAGGCGCTCCTGTGTGTGCTGTAGTAGTGACATACCTCCATCATCAGTAGCTTGTGTGGGTAGGCGAGGTCTCCCTGCGCCGGTCGGTACAGCAGCACGTCCGCTCTCAGGTGCACGTGTGCGCGGAACACTAAGCGCTCCTGTGTGTGCTGTAGTAGTGACATACCTCCATCATCAGTAGCTTGTGTGGGTAGGCGAGGTCTCCCTGCGCCGGTCGGTACAGCAGCACGTGTGCGCGGAACACCAGGCGCTCCTGTGTGTGCTGTAGTAGTGACATACCTCCATCATCAGTAGCTTGTGTGGGTAGGCGAGGTCTCCCTGCGCCGGTCGGTACAGCAGCACGTGTGCGCGGAACACCAGGCGCTCCTGTGTGTGCTGTAGTAGTGACATACCTCCATCATCAGTAGCTTGTGTGGGTAGGCGAGGTCTCCCTGCGCCGGTCGGTACAGCAGCACGTGTGCGCGGAACACCAGGCGCTCCTGTGTGTGCTGTAGTAGTGACATACCTCCATCATCAGTAGCTTGTGTGGGTAGGCGAGGTCTCCCTGCGCCGGTCGGTACAGCAGCACGTGTGCGCGGAACACCAGGCGCTCCTGTGTGTGCTGTAGTAGTGACATACCTCCATCATCAGTAGCTTGTGTGGGTAGGCGAGGTCTCCCTGCGCCGGTCGGTACAGCAGCACGTGTGCGCGGAACACCAGGCGCTCCTGTGTGTGCTGTAGTAGTGACATACCTCCATCATCAGTAGCTTGTGTGGGTAGGCGAGGTCTCCCTGCGCCGGTCGGTACAGCAGCACGTGTGCGCGGAACACCAGGCGCTCCTGTGTGTGCTGTAGTAGTGACATACCTCCATCATCAGTAGCTTGTGTGGGTAGGCGAGGTCTCCCTGCGCCGGTCGGTACAGCAGCACGTGTGCGCGGAACACCAGGCGCTCCTGTGTGTGCTGTAGTAGTGACATACCTCCATCATCAGTAGCTTGTGTGGGTAGGCGAGGTCTCCCTGCGCCGGTCGGTACAGCAGCACGTGTGCGCGGAACACCAGGCGCTCCTGTGTGTGCTGTAGTAGTGACATACCTCCATCATCAGTAGCTTGTGTGGGTAGGCGAGGTCTCCCTGCGCCGGTCGGTACAGCAGCACGTGTGCGCGGAACACCAGGCGCTCCTGTGTGTGCTGTAGTAGTGACATACCTCCATCATCAGTAGCTTGTGTGGGTAGGCGAGGTCTCCCTGCGCCGGTCGGTACAGCAGCACGTGTGCGCGGAACACCAGGCGCTCCTGTGTGTGCTGTAGTAGTGACATACCTCCATCATCAGTAGCTTGTGTGGGTAGGCGAGGTCTCCCTGCGCCGGTCGGTACAGCAGCACGTCCGCTCTCAGGTGCACGTGTGCGCGGAACACTAAGCGCTCCTGTGTGTGCTGTAGTAGTGACATACCTCCATCATCAGTAGCTTGTGTGGGTAGGCGAGGTCTCCCTGCGCCGGTCGGTACAGCAGCACGTCCGCTCTCAGGTGCACGTGTGCGCGGAACACTAAGCGCTCCTGTGTGTGCTGTAGTAGTGACATACCTCCATCATCAGTAGCTTGTGTGGGTAGGCGAGGTCTCCCTGCGCCGGTCGGTACAGCAGCACGTCCGCTCTCAGGTGCACGTGTGCGCGGAACACTAAGCGCTCCTGTGCGTCCTGCAGTAATGCGCGCGCGCAGTTACCTAACGCTGCCAGGCGGATAGCTGTGAATGAAATGAGACACGAATGACTTTTATTTGAGTAAGATGTTAATTATGAATGAACTACACGATTGGTGCAGTGGTTTTTTATTTTCTATTCTAAATGGGCTTGCGTTTGACCTCATCTGATATTAAGCCATGGTGCGGTTGACGATGGTACACGCTCGCCCAGCAAAAACCTGGTCACTCAAGCCTTCAAGACCTCCAGATTATATTTATCGAGGAATACAGACGCCGACAGTTAAACGGTAGACTACTCCGCAACTTGACGCGGGTTTATTTCCGCACGAAACAAGTATTTGTAGAGCTTACAGATAAGATTGTTCCGAGTATGGGTATTTGTGTATGTGAAGATTTGTGTCTATGACGCAATAAAGGAGTAAACCAAGAATAAAGAATCCCTCCTAATGCAGTCCACGACAATACAGAAGTTATTCAAGAAGAAAGAACTCATCCTATTGCAGTCCACGGTAATATAGGAGTAATCAAAAACAAATAACTCTTATTGCAGTCCAGGGCAACACAGGAGTAATCTAAGAATAAAGAACTCCTACTGCAGTCCATGGCAACAAAGAAGTAATCTGTTAATAAAGAATTCCACCTATTGCAGTCTACGGCAACACAGGAATAATCAAAGAACAAAGACCTCCTATTGCAGTCCACGGCAACACAGGAGTAATCTAATAACAAAGAACTCCTCCTATTCACAGAATAATAAAACTCCTGTTGCAGTCCACGGCAATACAGGAGTAATCCAAGTTGAAAGAACTCATACTATTGCAGTCCACAGCTGGGATTAGGCATCTTTAAAATTGCGCAAAGACTGGACGCTGTAACCGAAGAACGAGCCAGTGAATAGAATATACTGCTCGGAAATTGATTCGATCAGTATTAGGTAAGACACGGAAATGAAATTAATACTAATAACTATTATAACTAATCAGTGAAATCGAAATAATTATTGGATCAGTAACTTGCTATTTCCTTTAAATAGCAGTTAAGTACTCATTTCTTTCTTTGCTCCAACGCCAAGGAAACTTGTAAAATTCACATAAACCATTCTTCTCATTATTTGTGCAGTTCACAACACAAAAGTCTTATGACCCATTTCCTTCTTTAGCTCATAAAAATCGAAAAGACAGCGAATTTATCGTGGAAATACAAAACACAGTCCTGATATGTTTCACATTTCTGACACAGCGTGCGCTGCGATCGATTTGACTGTCCCCTACGCCATCTTGCACATAGCCAATACCATACACGAAAAAAAAAACGCTATCTACCAGCAGATGTACCGGATGGGCGGAAACTCGATACCGTGTGTATGAGCCGCTGACGACCTGTACCTATAGATTCTTGACTTCACACTGACGCAAGACAAGACACAACTGAAGAATTGTTTCTTGATACGGGAACACCGGGAGAATTTTCAGGAAATTAAAAACGGACTTGACTGTTCATGAAGAGCTTGAGGCCTCTGCTTACTCCATTTTAAAAAAAAATCATTTATTCAATATCTGTATAAAGTTACAAATGTGTGTTTCTGCCAAACTGTAAAACAGTTTGTCGGCAGTTGTTCTCGTTTCTGATAGTTGTACAAATATTGGTAATTTATGTGCTAATTATATCTAAATTATAATCTCATTATTATGCTAATACTAGTTTCATTTTTTACAAACTGCTTTGCAAAGCCATAGTTTTTAATCGAACATGGTTTACATGGTACAGTATAGTCAACATGTAGACTTGTAACTTTTAGAGGAGTGAATTAAAATTGTCATGGACACAAAGTTAAATAATGCTTCTTAAGAATTATTTTAAGTAGATGTTTGGATCTAACATGTATTATCAATTTTTGAGGTAGTTCAATAGTGTTGGTAATAAATATTTTCTTGTGCGTAAACCAAAATAGTTTGTCACGTTCGGAACAGCAAGTTTCTTCTTTTTAGATAAACGAGTTGGGTAGATATGTTTACGTTCTATTTTATGTTCTGGATTTTCGAATTGTTCCGTTATAATATTCAACTTGGTTTTAGCATTAATTGGTAGTACTTTACTGATTTTAAACTATTTGTATGAAGGCTTGACTATATGTGGTAGAATTACGCTACTGTTAGCTATACATACTGCTATCTATTTACGGTTCGGTTTGTATGTATAGCCATAACTATATAACTGTTGGTAAGGCCATCGATCAAAATTCAATGACTTAAACATTAGGTACTCACGATCATTATTGACTTGTTCCTCAATAACTTCCACTCTCAGTATGACACAGAGTTCAGCGAGGGTTTCCAAGTGGTTTATGTGAATGATGTGAGGCCGTAGCGTCTCGTAAAGACCCGTGCATAGAGATTGGAGGTATTCCCTGGAAAAATTAAAATATAATAAATATTTTAATAATATTTAATAATGTTCCGTGTGGTGCCGGACGTGAAGAATTGCACCACCCTATGTCTTCTCATGGGTGTCGTAAAAGGCGACTAAGGGATTCACCAGAGGATGGGCAGCAGCGTTCTCTAAGTATTTAACCAACCAACTGCGATCGCCAACCCGCCTGCCAAGCATGGCGATTATGGCATATCCCCCCTTTTTGAGGGAGGCCTATGGCAGTGGACGTCTTTCAGCTGAAATGATGATGATGATGATGAAATATTTTAGGCAGCAATTCTCAATCTGGGTTCCATTGAAGGGGACGACAGGTTTACGGAACAACAAGCAAAAACATTTAATTTCAACAATTTGAGTTCGTTCGGTTAGTGTTGGGGTTTAATTTTTTTTATGGTTCCGAAACCATATATATACGTTTAGGATCCAATGATCTAGGCTAGGGCAACATTTTTTTTATTTTTATTGAACCATCATACGAAAAGTCAATCATTGAAGTAAAGCATCCATTGTATTTTTTGGAGTGAAGCTAATGATATTTTTTTGCGCAGAATCACCCCATAATTGTTTCGTGCGAGAAAAAGACAGAGCTCTTTGCATCGGAACAGTGTAACGCTTAACATTTTATTTTATTTGGCCCCTGTATTGTTTAGTAATCAGTGACTCAATAAGGGTGCATTGTAAGAATTATATACAAGATGTTGATCTGTAATCGTGCCATATTTCTAGATCTGATGACAAATAATGTGCTTAGTCACCTAAAAATACTTTAAAAATTCTACGATTATTTAATCCCTAAGTTTTCACTAAGAAACATAGCGAGGGTTCGAGAATAAATCCCGAACGACTCGGAAAATAAGTCATCGGCGGCATTGTCAAAGGGTGGAAATACCTGCAAATTGTTTTGGTGGTGTCGCATGCATCGTTTTTGTGTCGCACGTGACACACGGGGGGAATTTGTTTGTTTACAAATAGGTATTTCACAAAAAAAAATGTTTTGGTATTGATTTTTTTTATTGATTCGTGTTCAGTATCAGTGGAATAGTCACCTCCTTGAATATGGCACGAATACAGATCAACATGTTGTGTATGTATTAAGATTCTTCTGTACGTGTGTTTGTCACCTAACTCCTCCTAAACGGCTTGACCGATTTGAATGAATTTTTTGTGTATATTTCAATGGGTTCGTGGGTTTGAAAACACAAATGGACCCGGTAGGTAGGTGGCGCTGCAGGCGGTGTGTCACTGATCTTCTCCTAAATGGCAAGGAAGATTTTAATGATATTTTTTGTGTACGTTCGAGTGGGTCCCTGAAAGGTTTGAATTCACAAATGGAACCGGTAGCGGTAGCGGTGGCGCTGTAGTCGGTGTGTCACCAAATTTGACATATAAAATAAAAATATCATATTTAATGTGGCGCTGCTTTTCCGGGCAGGACGTAGTCTTCCGGGTCCGCCAGTTAAATAATAATACTCACTCTAAAGTACCGTTCCGTTGTTCCTTGTGATACCGGACGTTAAAAGTTGCACCACCCTATGTCTTCTTATGGGTGTCGTAAAAGGCGACTAAGGGATTCACCAGAGGATGGGCAGCAGCGTTCTCTGAGTATTTTACCAACAAACTGCGATCGCCAACCCGGCTGCCAAGCGTGGCGATTATGGCATATTTTTTATTATTTTTTACGAGATATAAATCTGCTCTTGACCGCAATCTAGACAAATTGTCAAGATGTGGTCGACGATGGAGCGAGCAAACCTATTAGGTGCCAATTCACTCCAGATTTAAAGGCGTTAGGGTTGTAAGTGCCCGGAAATACAAATTCCACAACTTGGCTGTGCGCATTATGAAAGAGTTCTCAAAGCGCTTGGTCCTGATAGTAGGGATTTCTACCAAATGTTGATGATATCCTGCAGTGCGGCGTGTAGTCCGATGAAAGAAAGGAGATGGCGGAATAAGCTCATGGAGCTCTTGCGCACACTCTCCAAAGTACAGCCTGTAGAACACCGACAGACAAGCAACTGTGCGTCTATGGGCTAAGCTTTGTAGCTTAGATCCTATTTATCCCCCCAACATATACTTGGGGGAGGCCTGTGTCCAGCAGTGGACGTCTTTCGGCTGAAATGATGATGATGACTACAGAAATAGAAAGAAAGGTTGTTATCACAATTTTACTTGCGATTCATGCGTGGCTACTTTCCGAACAAACTACGCCTTACATTTTGACGTCATTATTTTTTCAAAATTACATAACATAACATCACGCCTGTATTTCCCCGAAGGGGTAGGCAGAGGTGTAATAGTACACCCACATTTCGCCAGTTATGTTATAGTCCCATGTAATAGGGGGCGAGCCTATTGCCATTGACCGGGCACAAATCCAGACTCCGGGCTGCTACTGAGAAATTCCTAATAAAAACCCAATAACACTTTGCCCGACCCGGGAATCGAACCCAGGAACCCACGCTCGGCAGTTGCGCTTGGAACCACTAGACCAACGAGGCAGTCAAAAATTAGTCAGTCAAAAATCAGTTAAAAATTTATTTTAATCATAGACCAGTAAGCCTCTAGACGCCGGTTAGCTGGACACCCCCGGTCACAACGCATATGCTCTACCACTGCATATCATACGTCCCTCCGCCAATCGGAACGTCACTCAATCAGCGAGCGGCACCAATCATAAGGAATCATTCCACCGAACTTTTAAGCCAGCCAATCATAACGCGCCGTCCGCCCCCCTGACCCCACCAACGTTTTACGACTGCGTTCGAATACAAAACTTTGTTTATGCGGAGTCTTGTAGCTTACTGGTCTGTGATTTTAATCAAATGTACTTTACAGCTTTTGTTTCTGCAGTTAGAAACAGCACAATAAGGCATTTTGGCGGGTTTCTGTTACAGTATTTATAGAAACAAGTCATAAGGCGTGCTGAGAAAGGTTTTGAAATGCTATGCATTATGGTGAATGGTGCTGCCACGCGCTGTCCACATGGCCATTCTATCTATTTCTGTGATGATGACTCACTCTAAAGCAGTTGACGTGTCGCTGAAGAAGTGGTTGTACAGCGCACACTCGTCCCGACACGCATGCGCGAGTAAGGAACAAGCGGCTCTGGCCAAGGAGCAGTGGTCGCGCAACTGTCGCGCCGCCGCGGCCCGCAGGGCTCCACCCGTCGCAGCCCCGGCCACTCGGGAGCGCCGGTGCGCGTACTCGCGTTGTATGTCCGCTAGGAGAGACGCGTAGCTGGGGAAAGATGAATAGGGAAGGTGACAAGTTTTATTTTATTCGTTTTTATTAGAAAACAGTTTCGAACTGTTTCAAGAAAAATAAGCAACTGAAAAAACGAATAAAATATTCCATTAAATATCCAAGCTATAAGCGATTTAACTTTGTTCATTAGACAGAGACAGCACAATCAAATAATGACGTCATTGTTCAAAACCTTCATAGTAACTTGACATCTCTCTGAACAATGTTCGTTTCGCACGACAAGGACAGAAAATGCCCCTCCCAAAAACTTAAAAAGCGTGTATCTCTCAGATTTTTTATAGATTTTGTTTATTATTTCTACAATGTTGTCCTTTCTGTATCTTCTTTTAAATAATATAACATTTTTGGTAATTTTTGACTGTAGTCAACTACCGGATTCAAATTCAACATAATAATTTCTTAGGTTTTCGCGATCACTACACATTATAATAAAACAAAGTTTAACCCGATTATACGCGTATATTATTTAAATTGGTTTTCCTGACGTTTCGAAAGCTTTGCACCGTTTCGTGGTCGCAGGTAGACTTAGATGACAAGCGTCTGTACAGATATTTCTAAAAAAATATTTTCATCTACTGTACAATATTATTAATTAAATAATTATAATAAAACAAAGTTTAACCGGATTAAATCGCGTATATTATTTAAATTGGTTTTCGAAAGCTTTCGAAATGTCAGGAAAACCAATTTAAATAATATTATACGCGATTTAATCCGTTAAATTTTGTTTTATCAAATTCAACATATAATATTTCTACTTGGACGAATAAAAAACCGGCCAAGAGCATGTCGGGCCATGCTCAGTATTATAGGGTTCCTTAAGTAGGTGTAATTACAAACGAATCAAATGGAATATTAATCATGGCTATTTTAGTTTTTGCAATAATCGGCAGCATTCGCGACTCAGAGCGTGTTGTTAGTAGCGCCATCTAGCGATAAATTCAAGAAGCCAAATTTAAGACGTTTGTCATTTCAAAGTTACTTTTTGTGATTTTTTCAAATAGAAAGTAGCTAAAGGAGCATTATTTGCTATGATAATTTTTCTCTAAGGTCAATGACCTTTGAACTAGGACGTTTTAAGTATTTTTCAGTTTTCTCTCTATAACTCAAAAAATTGTAATCACATTATACTCGAAATAATTTTAAAAGAGAGTTTTCACAAAGGTCTATCAATGTGGAAGATTATAAGTTTCTACATTGCATAGTTTAGAAATGGCAGGGGGGGGGACACATTGCAAGCCACTTTGGCGGGCTATATTTCGCAGATGGTACACCTGATAAAAAAGTGGTGTATGAAACATTACCTTCATTTTAGTAGACCTATTCAATGATATCCCACACGAGGGGGTGCAGCGAAAAAAATTTTTTTTTCTCCATTTCACATGTATGGACGCCACCCCTAAAATACGGAAAAACGATTCTTTTATTCTTTTAAAATTGAGATCTATATGTAGACTATTTTTTAACAAAATTTCATTTACTTATGTTTATAACTGTAGAAGTTATTAAGCTGTAAAGGATTAGGACAGACGGACAGACGGACAGACGGACGGACATGACGAAACTATAAGGGTTCCTTGTAGGACTTCGGAACCCTAAAAAAGAAGAAGAAGTAGGTCAATGGAGAGATCTATGCTCGGAGTGTCCCTGCGTGATCGAATCAGAAATGAGGAGATTCGCAGGAGAACGAAAGTAACCGACATAGCCCGAAGAATTGCCAAACTTAAGTGGCAGTGGGCGGGGCACATTGCTCGCAGAACAGATGGCCGATGGGGCAGTAAAGTTCTGGAGTGGCGACCGCGTACTGGAAGGATGATGTACATAGAAAAAGTGCGAAAAACTGCCACTTTTGGCATTTTTTCTAACTACAACTACAGCGAACTAATAGTTTCTGATTAAACTACAGCACCTGTAGTTCAATTGTTAAAAACGAATATTCGATAAATGATGTATTCAGCGAGTAATATTTTTTTTTACTGATGGGGGCGCCACTTGGCTGCTGTATTCCCCTTAAGGCGCAAGTAGCAGCCAAGTGTCCCCATCAATAAAACAAATATTACTTGCTGAATACATCATTTATCGAATAATCAGCATTATTGACAGCATTATTGTTGGAGAAATGCACTATTCAGTTAATGATTTTTTAAATGATAGATTCTAGTTTTACAATGTAGATAACACATAACATTAATATTTTAAAATTATTTTGAAATTGTTTTGATTATTATTATTTTAAATGTTACTATTTAATTAATGATTTGAAAATGATAAATTCTAGTTTTACTATTTAAGTACCTACCTAACTCGTGACATACCTACATATTTTTATATTTTATTCAGTTTAATGTAATAGATTTGATTATTGTTTTATTAGTGGTATGGATTTTAAATTTTATTGATTAATTAATTAAACTCAAAAATGTTTGCATGCCTCATTCAAGGTAGTTTGTATAAGGGTCACTCTACTGTTAACACCTTTATTTCATGTACAGTCAACAAATCGGAATCATGACCCACGATAAGCTTAATATCCTACAGACATTCTAATACAATTAGGTTGAATTTCGCTTAAACAGATATTTCCCTGGCAACAGACTTGTTATCAATTTTGTTTACTATTGACAGTGACAGCTAGTTTACCAGTTAAATTATTGTTCTAAATTTTATTCTTGATGTTTAACTCCAAATATTGTTATTTATTTATCATTTATTGCGTGAAACAGAGGATATTATAAATTAAATGTATGTTCCACATATTTGGCCGTTAAGTTATGAGTATTGTTTGACACCTTTTCATACTTGACATTTTATTAGTTGTCATTTTTATTTTATTAATGTTCTGTAATCGAAAAAGTTAGTATAGGTTTCTTAAAAAATATAGCTGTTTGTAGGAAAACCACGTGAAACGACAAATTCAAAAAAAGCAAATTCGAAATTCAAAACATAATTCCTGCTTTATCAAAAACATAATTTCCAATACAATTATAAATCTATTGCATTGATAACAAAGCTCAAAACGGCACAGACCTCTGACCCTTTTCAATGCAGTTTCCGTAATATTCAAAATGTCCTAAGTGCAGCTTAAAAGAGAACCTTACTGTTTTGACGATTTCAAACGAATTATCAGCTGAGTGGGTCATGATTCCGATTTGTTGACTGTACCTAGACCTACATTCTTTGCAAATAAATTATTATTCCATTCTATTCATTTTTAACAATTGATGTACTACATGTAGAAAAAGTGCGACAAACGATTTTTTGATAAATGATGTATTCAGTGAGTAATATTTTTTTTACTGATGGGGGCGCCACTTGTTTGCTATGTGCGCCTTAATTGAAATAATAGATGAACATGTTATATGTTAATGAAAAGCTGTTATATAAAGCTTGTAAAAAAGGACTTACTCTGTATTCTTCTCAGCTCTTGCCTCAATCTCGCTGATAACCATCTGAAGTTTAGGTGCTGCCGCTTGAAACTTTCCGAAGTACACAGCATAAGCCGTATCCATGGTTTCCTGGTCATTCGGATCCTCTTCTTTGGGGGCTAACATTTGTTCTGTGGCGTGGTTCAACACATGTGTGACGTAGGAACGGATGAGCGAGATAGCACGATTTTGTAGATGTCGGTATTTTACTAAGTAGGTGTGGGATTCTTTGAAGTTGCTCTGGAAGTTGAAATTACTAGTATTGAAGTACTTGTAATCATGGTATAATAACACCAGGTAGTCTCTTCCCGTGACAGCTAGGTCACGTGATCGCCTCCGTACTACGTCATCGGCCGTGGAGCCAATAGCGGGCTGTTAGCGCGACACTTGTCAGTTTGATGTGCTGCCACTTTGTAAAAATAAATTACCCGAGCAAAATGCATTTTTTCATTTACTTTCTTCTATAAAGAATCACTTTTTAACTAGTAATTTAATATAGTTTCCTTTATTAACTAATTAGATGAATAACACGAGATAACAAATAATTAGGCTAGTTAGGAATTTATTTTATATTCATTATGAACAAAAATCTCCATAAGTATATTGAAGATATCAATCAATGGCAGCACTGATCGTGACGTAGCTTGGAGGCATCGCGCTGTCATTGCGGGAAGAGAATACCTGGTGAAACATCTTATTTATACCATGCTTGTAATTAATATAAATCATCATCATTTCACCCGAAAGATTTCCAGACATAGGCCTCCCCCAAGCTTTTTGAGGTCACGACGTACAGAGTGGGGGCTCTGTATGTCCAGTAATATGACCTCAGGGATGCCGATGGCACGAAGTAGTCTCGGGCCGCCGTGTGCACCAATCCAATCGGGAAAGTGTAAGGGAAGACAATAAAGTCTCCCTTGAGACCAGCGACAACACAGCCCCTAGACGGATATTGTTGAATTTAATGCGTACAAACAATTCTGCCACTAGCTGAGGTATGAGGAAGCGGGGTACTGCGATCCGGTTGGCCCTGACAATGTCATTATGTCATAGAAACTTCAAACTTTGTAGGGTTAGAGACGAGACAGATTTAGATTCAACAAGATATAATATCGATAAAATATTATTTTATCGATATTATTTTTATGTAATACGTAGTATTAATTATAAGGATTTTAGCTTCTTATTTCTTTTAATATTATTTAATAATAAAGGAATTAATATACTAATAATAATAGTAAGTATTACATGTAGGGAGGGTGCTCTGTGCTTTCAGAATTAAGATAATTAAATCTTTAAAAATATCTTTATGTATTTATTTGGTGTTGAATATGGAGTTATTATTTTGTAAAGCGGATATTTTAAAAGAGGTAATTGTCCGTTTATATAGTAAATAAATATTAAATAATAAAATAATTAATTTAGTAGAAGTATTATATCATTTATTTTACCCAGCAATATTACACAAAATGTTACATTAACATACTAGGTACTACGTCTAGGTATAAATATTATTGTACCTACTTAACATTTAAAAGTGAACACAGCATGGAACAAAAACAAATATTATTGCAAACTATAACAGCTAATTAGCACGTTAATAAAACGTTATTCAAAAGAAAAGAACGTACTCAAAAATAACTTAAATTTAAAGGACAAAAAAAAAAAAAAATCTAATCACCACTAATCATTTTTTAAATAAATTAATTTTATATATGTATAGCCTTCGAATAGTGCATTTGTAACTTTGAGCTTTTATAATAAAGCCATTATAAATACCATTCGATATAATCAAATAAAACAAATTTTGTGACTAATGAATATAACAACTAATAACTGTAATTTGGTTCTAGTACTCGCTGGCAGCTACCGCGGCACCACTCACTTCGCTCGCTCAGTTCTAACCTTACCTAACCTATTTGATATATTTCTGATTGTTTTTATATAATGTTAGATAATTCAGAATTATAAACACTGTTTTTATATAAAAATCTGTTTCCGCCAAAAATAAATCGATTACACATCGATTCCTGGCTGATTTCATTCACTCGCTTAACCATCGACTCGATCAATATTCACTCGTTGGTATTGTACGTGGCGGGGAACTGAGAACCGCGGCATTCGAGCATGGACGTCCGAGCTGAGTGGTCGTAATAGTAAACTGTTGTAGCAGGAATTCATGTAAGTTAATGTCATTTGGTTATATATTCTTTAAATAATAATCTTACTGTGACCGTTATTTTATTCTATTTTTGTGGATTCGTAGATAATATTTTGAGATGTTCAGCAGAATGTGCTACGTATTAAAATAATTATAATTATATTATGCCTGGCAAAATGTTTATATTCAATTTCCATAACCTACGATCGTACACCCTAATCTGTTGAAAAATAAACGTATTGTTAAAAGAATGCCATAGTTTTACTCCTACCTTCTGATCGTTCTTATAATAAACAATGTTGAATTAGACAGTAAACTGTACAATTGTCGTCAATGTAACCTCAAATTATGCGACTGCTCAAGAGGTCTCTTTGGGTATTGAAATCTTTTTTATTATTTTATTTTAGTAGTAATTGAAAGCGAAATTCTCATAGTACTGAGTAATTTTTTCAGTGTTTACGTGTCAAACCGCGTTTGACAGTATTATTGTGTTATTTAATAGGTTTTAACAAAACCAAACATTTTCAGGGATGTAATAGTGCGATTGATTTTAATTGAGGAAGTTTTTCGCAAAGAGGCCTTCGAAAGAAGTAAAAGACCAAGTAGCTTCATGGAGAAATATTACACATCCGTGCAAATCTTAAATAAAATCGAATGTGACACAAAAGTTGTTATTTTACTAAATTATTCATTCCTAGCTGTGCTTGTGACCCTGTCCGTGTGGAAGTTGTAAATTAACATCGTGGGCCTTACTCCCGACTGGTTCAAGCTCTGAACCAAATCGAGCTAATTTCAATTCCTAGAAAAAAGCAGTACGATTTGACACTAACTCGAATTCAAATTCGATTGATACAGCACTCGATCCAGGCGGGGTCAGGAGTAAGGCTTAGAAGTGGGTAGCTACTCTAATAACTAGCTAAATAGCGGCTATTCAACAAATAGCCATGGCTACTTCGATCAATGGCTACGATATCTGTCAACACGATAGCTAGCTATTGGCTACTGCTTCGAATAACCAACAAGTTTACGGTGTAGCGGGCAGCCGCCGCGCTGCCGTGAGCTGACCAAGTAAAATAGCTATTGGCTATTGGTAGCTAGCTAGCGACTTTCTTTATTTTTACGATTTCTAACTTAACTTAGTAGTCAATTAGGTTTAAAATCGTTTGAGATCTATAATTTTGTTTGTACAACAAAAGAAGGGTCTTTTGTTGTAGTTTTTACTGTAATTTTATTAGTTAATTTTAAATTTTCAATGTTTTCGACGGTTAAATATGTAGTAATTAGTAATACGTAATAAATGTAAAAATACGTACGTACGAAGGAAAGTCATTTTTTTTCAACAATACAATACAATACAAATACTATTGTACACAAAAGAAGATAGCAACATATATGACTTATATAGAACACATGTACAATGGGCGGCCTTATCGCTCAAGGGGATTTCTTCCAGACAACCTTAGGATGGACAATATGGGCAAGTAAAGAGAGGGGTAGTACGCAGTGTAACAACATAATAGAATACATATACTACATAACATAAATACTATACATATATCTATAACAAAACTACATAAATATAAGATACAATAAACATAATAAATACAATACAATATGTCTAAATATTACATAATGTACCTGCCGGAAATTACAGTGATGATAGGTAGCGATCATTTACCAGTTTTTTAAATATAGGCAAAGATTGAGCACGCCTCACTTGTACTGGCAAAGCATTCCACAGGCGAGCAGCCTGAACTGTAAAAGAATTACCAAAGAAATTTGTGGAATGCGATGGTATCGCCAACGTGAGGTTTTCTGATGACCTTAAGAGCCTCGAATGTGTGTCACGAAGGAACACTAACTAACTAAAGGACTAGTATTAGTATTAGTATAACGGGCTGGTTTCCGCAACTCCACGATCAAGCGTGTATTTTGCGTACGGAACTAAAGGACTAACTAAAGGAACTAACTAAAGGAGCATTCTTTACTAAGATCATTTTTCTCTAAGGTCAATGACCTTTAAACTAGGACGTCTTAAGTATTTTTCAGTTTTCTCTCTATAACTCAAAAATTTATAATCACATTGTACTCAAAATAATTTTAAAAGAGAGTTTTTACAAAGGTCTATCAACGTGGAGAATTATAAGTATCTACGTTACATAGTTTAGAGATGGCAGGGGGGGGGACACATTGCAAGCCACTTTAGCTGGCTATATTTCGCAGATGGTACACCTGATAAAAAAGTGCTGTATGAAACATTACCTTCATTTTAGTAGACCTATTCAATGATACCACACACGAGGGGGTGGAGCGAAAAAAATGTTTTCATCCCCATTTCACATGTATGGGCGCCACCCCTAAAATACATAATCACGCATTTTTTATTCTTTTAAAATTGAGATATATATTTAAACTATCTTTTAACAAAATTACATGTACTTATATTTATAACTGTAGAAGTTATTAAGCTGTAAAGGATTAGGACAGACGGACAGACGGACGGACATGACGAAACTGTAAGGGTTCCTTGTAGGACTACGGAACCCTAAAAAAGGTACATATATCATTTATCGTGTACGTATCGGTCGGAACAAAAGTTCGTTTATCGTTGAACGGGAGTAGACTCCCTGGCTGTTATAGGTATATAAAGATTAAATGTTTGAAATCGTAGTTTTTTTTTTTTTTTTTGTAGATTGCAAAATATTCTACTACCTATATTTTTCAATTTCGTTGATAGTATGGAGAACTTTGTTTCATCGATAACAGATTTAGTACATCACTAGTTACATTGACAATTAAATAGAGGGAAAGAGATAGTGTATTAAGTGCTTGCGTAAGAAAGAGATGTTTTGTGAAAGACATCAACGTGCCGTCTGCACCTTTGGTGTCCGTTACGAATTAACCAGTATAAGATGAACTCTCATTAAATATTAAATCAGTTGAAAAATCTAATTGGATAATGACATTATTAACTTAACGATGAAATGTTATGCCGTCTTTCTGGACACTCAAAGTCTTGCTGTTTTTACAACACAATCGTACTGTGCAAGAAGTCATTATAACATTTATTTGTAAATTTTGTGTTCACTAACACGGAAGTGTCAACGGCTCACAGAAGTGGTCGTAACTGATTCAAATTGTTTGAGTGGCGGCTTACATACAGGATTTTTCCCTTATGTGTGATAGAAATCGGTCGCCTGTTATGTGGCGTCTAGGGGCTGTGTCGTCGCTGCTTGAGACGTACCTAATAGGCGTAGCACAGGAAGGGCTCCAGAGGCTTATTATACTCCCGGAGTCCCCCTTATTGTGCTGAAGATGGCTACCGGGTGGGTTTTAGTGGGTAAAAATCCCACACACCCCGGCCTCTGTCCTCCACGAGCCCGGCAGCCTTTTGAAGGTTTCCTCCTCGCATATAAAAAAAGGTCTCCCCCAAGCATCGCAAATAATTGCCAAACTTAATATAAATAGTGAGAAAATATGTTGCCATAAATATATCTTAGTGGAGGCCTATGTCCAACAGCGGAACGCTTTCGGCTGAAATGATGATAATGAATTATATCTTGTTCTTTATTTGACTTGAAAGTGGGTGTGGAAGCAGTCATAATAGTGTTAAAATGTTAATTTGAGCAAATAAGTCAATTGACTTCGCATATTGCAATCCACTGCAGAGTAAAGAACTCTCCCAAAATTTAGCTACCCTATCTGATACACAATTTTAAATAAAATACCAAAGTCAATTTAGTTTTTCTTGATTTTTCTGGTAAAAGATAGTTCGTCATTTACGTTGCTGCATCCAGAAATTCAGGCGGGGTCATATTCGCCTCACTTCAGATAATTCTTCAGGTCAGTTGCACTGTGCGCCTTGCAACAGGACCTTTAAAACCAAATTTGGTTTCGCTAGCCACCTCCGCTCTCATGTCCAGAGCTAACAAGGTTCGCCGTTGACGGACACGTCAAGGAGGACATCATCATCATCATCATCACTTCAGTATCACTGCCGTAGTCAGATATTTTTGCCCAGAATAAAACTTTAGGCTAACAAAAAAAAAAGTAAACAATCACAATAAATTCACAAGTTAGACGACCAAATCCAGTAGGCAATGGCGCGGGCCCGGCTCGGTTTTTAAACTCACACTCGTGTTTTAATAACCCCTGTTATGCAACAGTGTTCCGTGTGGTGTCGGACGTAAAGAATTGCACCACCCTATATCTTCTCATGGGTGTCGTAAAAGGCTACTAAGGGATTCACCAGAGGTTGGGCAGCAACGTTCTCTGAGTATTTAACCAACCAACTGCAATCGCCAACCCGCCAAGCGTGACGATTATGGCATAACCCCCAAGCTACTTGGGGGATGCCAATATCCAGCAGTGGACGTCTTTCGGCTGAATTGATGATGATGCAACAGTTTCATAAACTACTATAAAATCATTTACTTACATTAGTCCTCATATACTCAAGGCACTCATCAATCTTGGCGAGGACATTGAAGAATGTCTCACTGTTTACAGACATAGTAGGACTGTTCAGACGCTGTGACAGGTGCTCAACCTGTGTGAAGTAGTGAAGCTTATGCTTGATGTTATCACCTGGAAGGGAGATATTGCAATGAATTTTTTAATTCTCTATCCCCAAATACTATAAACATTTTAGGACATTTTTACACAGTACCATCTAGTCCCAAACTAAGCAGAACTTGTACTATGGGTACTAGACAATGGATATAATACTTATTTATACACTTTTTTTTTTGTAAATACATACTTATAATACATAAGAAACACCCAGTCCAACACAAACACTTATATTCATCACACAAATATTTGTGTCCTGTGGGAATCAAACCCACAACCTCGTTTTCAGCAGTCCAACACTCGAACCACTAGACCACAGACGTCGCCATACTCAAATTTAGTCTCATGCTGTCGCTGTCACTGTCACTCTAAGGTACATTATAGCGACAGAATGACTTTATGAACTCTTAAGGCGCATGTAGCAGCCAAGTGGCGCCCCCATCAGTAAAAAAAATATTATTAGCTGAATACATCATTTATCGAAAATTCGATTTATAGTAGTTATTCGTAGTTATAGTTTGAAAAAGTGCGAAAAACGGCCACTTTTGGCACTTTTGCTATCTACAACTACAGCAACCTATATTTTACAGAGTTAACAGTTTCTGATTAAACAACAGTACCTGTACTTCAATTATTAAAAACGAAATTTTGATAAATAATGTATTCAGCGAGTAATATTTTTTTTACTCATAGGGGCCACTTGGCTGCTAATGTCCCTTAACGTTAAGTATCGTTTGAGTATTTGGGGGTATAGATATATGCAAGCAGATGCTTGCAGCACCTAATCTGTATTTTCTTTAATCGTCAATATTGGTACTGCATCTACAAACCACATTTTATTAGTTTACTGTACGTGGGACACTCAGAAAGTTTTGCGAAACTAAAAAAAATTGTTCTATACGTACATATATTTTTATCAAATCTTTTCAAAGTACTTTCCACCAGCCTCTATACAAAGATTCATGCGCCTAAACCAGTTTTCAAAACACTTTTTCCAGTCCGCCGCAGACACCTCGTTTACAGCCTGCTCGAACGCAGCCAGCGCATCTTCCGGCGACGAAAATTGTATCCCTTTGAGCTGATTTTTTATTTTTGGGAATAAAAAGAAGTCACACGGTGCTAGATCAGGGCTGTAAGGAGGGTGACCCAGGAGTTTGACTGGCGTGCTGTCCAGGAAGTCCCTCGTTTTGAGTGCGGTGTGCGCAGGTGCATTGTCGTGGTGGAGCAGTAGCCCGCGGAGCCCTGTGTTTGGTCGCTTGTTGCTTATAACAGAGAAAACTTCTGGCAAACATTTGGTAGTATACCATTCGGCATTAATGCTTCTTTGATCCCGTAAGGGAATTGATACCAAGTGGCCAGTCAAATTAAAAAAGCTAGCGATCAAAATCTTACCCCCGCTTCTAGATCGCTTCACTTTGGTAGGCGTTGGCTCATTTTGAAACACCCAAACAGTCGACTGGCGCTTGGTTTCTGGGTCGTATTGATAAATCCAGGACTCATCACCTGTAACGATGTCGTAAACACGCCGAGACGAGCCTGCTTCAAATTTGTTAAGCATATCACGGCACCATTCCACCCGGGCCTGCTTCTGAGCATCGGTGAGGTTGTGCGGCACCCAGCGTGATACTATCCTCCTCACGCGAAGATGGCTGTGTAGAATCTCGTGAACGCTTCCCGATCCAATCTTCAATATGTGTTGAATCTCCTGATATGTAATTCGCCTATTGTCTTGGATTAAATTTTTCACTGCTAGCACGTTTTCTTCGGTAACAGCCGTCAAAGGGCGACCGCTTCTTTCGTCATCCCCCAAAGTTGGTCGACCGCGCTTGAATTCGTTATACCAACGATACACGGTTGCCTTGGAAGGGCCTTCATCCATGAATGCCATTTGAAGTCTATCGTACGATTCATCCGGTTTCAGGCGACACTTGAAATCGTATAAAATCATAGCTCTAAAATGTTCCCGGCGCAGATCCATATTTCAGTGAGACACAATACTTTGAATTAACTCGCAAAAAATGTGGAGGGAAATTTTGAAATTGGAACTTACTTATTTTTACTTATAAATAATCATATTTTCGAAAAACATTATAACTGGCCAGTCTCCCATATATAAAAACTTTTTTTCGCAATACTTTCTGAGGGGCCTGGAATGTTGTGAAGTTCCACATAAAAAAAAGAAGGGGCCACTCTCTTCTTTTGTCTTGAGACAAAGGCTTAATTTAGGCCATTATTTTGTTTTGTAAACCCATAAAATGCAACTGCCTGCCTGCCTGCCTCGTTGGTCTAGTGGTTGCAAGCGCGACTGCTGAACGTGGGTTCCTGGGTACGATTCCGGGGTCGGGCAAAGTGTTTTTGGGTTTTTTCATTAGGAAATTCTCAGTAGCAGCCTGGAGTCTGGATTTGTGCCCGGTCAGTGGCAATAGGCTCGCCCCTATTACATGGGACTATAACATAACTGGCGTAATTTGGGTGTACTATTACACCTCTGCCTACCCCTTCGGGGAAATACAAGCGTGATGTTATGTTATGTTATAAAATGCAACTACTTCTACTACAATACGCGTAATATAATTGTGCCGCTCGGAAACCAGGCTTCGCTAAGAAGGGCCGCAGGTACAGTTGCGTAATAAGTGTGAGCAGGACATAAGGATGCATCAAACATTAATGAACGACTGAGACAGCGAGAACATGCGGTCGCCCGCCATCTTGCAACTCAGATGAACAACCTATCAGCCTTGCCCAGGGCCGGCTTTACCTATGGTGCAGGGTGTGCGGCGTACACGGGCGCAGGGTCTTATGGGGCGCCGAACGCTGGCGCTCGCGACTCCTCCAAAGGGCCTACGTCACTCGCAGCGCTTCAAACACCATGTGCCCGTGTTAAGGCCGACGCCGGCAACAGGTGGGTGCACCATTTGCACACAAATTTCCGATTTATGGTGAAAATGTAACTGTAGATAAGTATTCCATTTTGATTGTGCGTCTACCTACTAAAGGGCGCCAGGGTATTGATTGTACCCGGGCGCTACATGGGCTAGAGCCGGCGCTGGTCTTACCGCCATTACCGCGCATGCGCGGTACTGATTTGGTTGCAAAACTTACTATTGCACAGTCACCTGTTTCTCACTTAACAGCAGCACAGTTATATACGCGTACTGTACAAGTGTACAGGTATGAATTATTTTTAATTTCTTGTTAGTCCATTTTCACACTGTCTACATTTCTGTTCTTTCCAATTCTTCTCTCGCCGGAAGAGATTTCTTTAGAAATAAGCAGTACAGTACTTGTATTTTCCTAAACTATTTTTCTTTGTAACTTTCTGTGTGCATAAATTGTCAAATAAATAAATAAATCAGGTCAACAGTTGCTCATGCAGTATGGCGTTTGCATTCTGTTGTGTTTTTACATCTATAAACTCAACATTAACATAACATTACCTATACTGGAAAGTTTATTTTGGTCAGCCAACAGTTGCTCACTCATCATATGCAAAGCATTTGTTTTATTTGAAACGAAATTGTACTGCTCTGACAGTTTGTCCAGGTCAGACATTGTGGCACCAATCTGAAAAATTATAATAAAATGTTTTTGTTTTAAAGTGAATTTTAATTATGTGGTTGTGATAAGGAACGGAAACTCAACCAATATGCTAATTATCCGCACTCCTTAAAATATATAATAACTGTATGAAGTTATTCTATCTCAAAAAAACTCCCCTAAAATTTTATTACAAATGGAAAAGATGAAGCGATTACACAAAAAATTAAAATTAATTAATTTCTCCTGAAGTGACCATTAACAGATTTTCTACCATAAAATATCATCATTGTTTCAGCTGAAAGACGTCCACTGCTGGTCTCCCCCAAAAGGGGGATATGCCATAATTGTCACTCTTGACAGGCGGGTTGGTAATCCCAGTTGGTTGAATAAATACTCAGACAACCTGACTGTCCATCCTCTGGTGAACCTCTTAGTGGCCTTTTACGACACCCACGAGAAGAGATGGGGTGGTGCTATTCTTTGTATCTGGCACAACATGGAACCACAGATAATATAATACTGATGGAACATAAAATATGTTATTGGCAAATTGGACAAAATATGTATGTATGTATGGCATTTCATTCATTGATAACAGTGAATAAAACTATCTTTTACTCACAAGTGAGTAAAAACATTTTGAATTTGGAACAAGCACAAATAATTATGTACAAGAAATGAATAAAATGCACTGAACGTACCTACCTACTGGCTGGCTGAATGGAGCTATTAAATTTAAATTAAGAAAATATAAATACTACAGGCAATGTTGCCAGGTCTCCCGATTTTCCTAAGAATCTCCCGATCTCCCGATTTTCGACAAATAACTCCCGATTTTTTACAATCCCTGTATAAAGCCTAATAATAGGAATAAGATCAAAACCTGGCAAAAAAAACTGCGTAAAATGAAACAGACGGATAAGTTGCTGCCCTGAATATTTCCGTCACTTGTTTCACAGTGCAGTAAAATATCAAACTGCTTTGAAACTGCTTTGATTTTAATATTACAGCTGGAATTGTAGCAATACCAGGCCCCTCAGAAAGTATTGCGAAAAAAAGTTTTTATATATGGGAGACTGGCCAGTTATAATGTTTTTCGAAAATATGATTATTTATAAGTAAAAATAAGTAAGTTCCAATTTCAAAATTTCCCTCCACATTTTTTGCGAGTTAATTCAAAGTATTGTGTCTCACTGAAATATGGATCTGCGCCGGGAACATTTTAGAGCTATGATGTTATACGATTTCAAGTGTCGCCTGAAACCGGATGAATCGTACGATAGACTTCAAATGGCATTCATGGATGAAGGCCCTTCCAAGGCAACCGTGTATCGTTGGTATAACGAATTCAAGCGCGGTCGACCAACTTTGGGGGATGACGAAAGAAGCGGTCGCCCTTTGACGGCTGTTACCGAAGAAAACGTGCTAGCAGTGAAAAATTTAATCCAAGACAATAGGCGAATTACATATCAGGAGATTCAACACATATTGAAGATTGGATCGGGAAGCGTTCACGAGATTCTACACAGCCATCTTCGCGTGAGGAGGATAGTATCACGCTGGGTGCCGCACAACCTCACCGATGCTCAGAAGCAGGCCCGGGTGGAATGGTGCCGTGATATGCTTAACAAATTTGAAGCAGGCTCGTCTCGGCGTGTTTACGACATCGTTACAGGTGATGAGTCCTGGATTTATCAATACGACCCAGAAACCAAGCGCCAGTCGACTGTTTGGGTGTTTCAAAATGAGCCAACGCCTACCAAAGTGAAGCGATCTAGAAGCGGGGGTAAGATTTTGATCGCTAGCTTTTTTAATTTGACTGGCCACTTGGTATCAATTCCCTTACGGGATCAAAGAAGCATTAATGCCGAATGGTATACTACCAAATGTTTGCCAGAAGTTTTCTCTGTTATAAGCAACAAGCGACCAAACACAGGGCTCCGCGGGCTACTGCTCCACCACGACAATGCACCTGCGCACACCGCACTCAAAACGAGGGACTTCCTGGACAGCACGCCAGTCAAACTCCTGGGTCACCCTCCTTACAGCCCTGATCTAGCACCGTGTGACTTCTTTTTATTCCCAAAAATAAAAAATCAGCTCAAAGGGATACAATTTTCGTCGCCGGAAGATGCGCTGGCTGCGTTCGAGCAGGCTGTAAACGAGGTGTCTGCGGCGGACTGGAAAAAGTGTTTTGAAAACTGGTTTAGGCGCATGAATCTTTGTATAGAGGCTGGTGGAAAGTACTTTGAAAAGATTTGATAAAAATATATGTATGTATAGAACAATTTTTTTTAGTTTCGCAAAACTTTCTGAGTGTCCCACGTATATAATACCGGGATTACTTCAAAAACTTTGATTTATGTTAAAAAACATAATCTCCCGATTTTTTCCATTTTTCCTCAATACATCTCCCGCTTTTTTCATAATAAGCCTCCCGGATTTTGAAATTCGGACCTGGCAACACTGACTACAGGTTGAACGAGGGACTTATTGAAGGAGGATGTACTTGATTCTTGTTCCAAATCATCATCATCATCATCCTCCTGCCCTTATCCAAATATGTATAAAAATTGTATCTTAATTTTTGAAATTTTTTTCTAATTGATTTCATCAATTTCTGTGGACACCCTCCCACTCTTACAAATCAAAGTTTTATGCAGTGATGTTTGGATGATTGGGATCCAACTTAGTCCCTCGAATTAAATTCCCTTTTTTTTCATTTGTTGTATAATCTACTATTTTCGGACTTTTTTTCTTTTTAGCCATAAGATTAGCTATAACATTAAGATCTATACCTGATTAGTCAAAGCGACACACTCATTTCTTCTGTCATCTAGCTGCTTGTGGTAAGCTTCATAGGGAGTATCATCAGCCTTCAGATTACTATCACACAAGCTGCCATACCACTCCAGAAAGTCGTGAGTGGTATCCACAGTGGGTATACTGCCCTTTTCTGTCTCTTCACTTGCATTGATTTGAGAATTTTCCTAGAATTATACATAGTCAGATACCGTTAGTGTTAAGATCTGTAAATCTGAGTTAACAGAACTGTTTTATTAGCCATAAACAGAGAGTAATCGTAAATCAGCGATAAGAAAAGAAATTCGGTATAGGTACATTAACATAAGTTGTTTTCAAGATAAATGAATGATTTATTGAAATACTACAAAATTCGCACTTTCAATAGTAACATAATCTAATTATTTTAGTGGTCAAAGCTTTTTAAAACATATAAATAAATAATAAGAAGCAAAAATACAAACATCGTCCAAGTCAGAGGAAACGCCGAGTATTAGCGACTCTAAATCCAGGATAGCCTCTCTCTGATCGGATGTGAGAGGTGCCAAGGGATTCTCTGAAGCCTCCCATAATAAAAGCTTGTTTTGAATTTCCTTCAAACTCATATTATCCATAATTCCGTTTGCTTAAAAGATTTTTGGTAAACATAAAACACATTCCATCCTTGACAAGTGGAGTGACGTAAACAAAATTTCTGAACTGCGCGTTCCATTACATTTCAAGAAAGCAATATTTTTCTCTAATTTGCCAGACAAGATCCAAATAACAAAAATGCTAAAGGTCCATATGATATGGAACGTATCTGCTAGTAAAAATGACAATGGTAGCCAAGTTCTGAAATCAGTTTTTTTTTTTTAATTATTATGGTCTGGTTGCTAAGACCTTTAAGCCAAGTCTTTAGTTTACTTACTCACCCTTGTAAAATTATGGAAACTTTACCAGGTTTTTGAGCGGTTGATGAGAAAATACGAAAGTCACGTTTTTCAACTTTGTACCATTTACCCACACTTGTACACGTTAATGACCACTTAACATTTAATAATCCACTATTATTACACATTAACACTCGAAGAAACACAAATTTAGGAAAATAATACAAAATCCACAACACGATCTTTCCGAATTTTCCCGCCAACCTTTTTCTGAAACAGTGTTGCCAGGTCAGATTTTCAAAATCCGGGAGGCTTATTGTGAAAAAAGCGGGCGATGTATTGAAGAAAAATGGAAAAAATCGGGAGATAATGTTTTTCAAGAAAAATCTAAGTTTTTGAAGTAATCTCGGTATTATATTTTGCCACCATTCCAGCTGTAATCAAAGCAGTTTGTTTTTTTTTACATTTTACTGCCCTGTGTAATAAAAAATAATAAAATTCTAAACTTTATTATATTGTGATAGTCTATTTTACGCTAAGTGTTTAGTAAACAAACGATACACTGGAAGTGACGGAAATATTCAGGGCAGCAACTTATCCGTCTGTTTCATTATATGCAGTTTTTTTTTGCCAGGTTTTGATCTTGTTCCTATTATTAGGTTTTATACAGGGATTGTAAAAAATCGGGAGATTTTTGGCGAAAATCGGGAGATCGGGAGATTTTTACGAAAATCTGTGAATCTCCCGGAAAATCGGGAGACCTGGCAACAGAGTTCTGAAATCAGTACAATATTGCTTAGGTGTAGCACGCACTGCAGAGTTCCATTTGCTGTTTATAAACCGACGAAAAATTTAACCTATAGATTACAGCGCAAAGAACTAAGCACTAGCGGTTTCTTCCCACAGCTGAATTGAGAAATCCTACTAGCTAAAAAAAAATTTTGGGGCAGTATAAGCACTCTTAGAAAAATGAAGCCGCAGTGCGTGCGTGCTGGACCTAATACTTAATACAAATTTTTAGCTTGTCTATGGTGTTAATAATAGCCACAGACCTACATAATAGCATCTACATATATCATTTATCTGTGTAGCATACACTGCCATCTAGTGTCGAGTAGTGGTGGGATCTTTTGCCGCCGATCTAGTTTTAATTTCTCTCTCACAATAGTTTATCTATCTAGAACTGACGTAATTAAGGTTGCATACTGCGTCATGTAAATTTAATGATCCCGACAATCAGACAATACAAGGGTACCTATTTTTATTTTTTATGCTATTCATGCAGTTTTTTTAAGAAAGTGCCAGCTATGAAATTATTTGTGAACAACAACATCAAGTCTTTGGTTCGACAGATCAATGTTGTATCTTTCCACAATAGGTGGCGCTGACTACAATTATTGTAGAGCCTTTATGGAATATTTTCATGAAATATCTGCCAACAGATGGCGCCGTACTTTGACTTGCCTTTATAATCAGATGAAAAGGAAGTAAACATTGAATCACCTGATTATTTCGTCAGTCACAAAACGGATGTCACGCTAGTTTCTTTGTAAATAAACAATACTTTATATGAACTCTCTTGACTTCTACCGTTCGAACGTACGAGTGCTTTTCAATGTCCCACTTTTTATTTAGATTTGATTTCTCACTAATGAGAATTTTCCTTGTGGGATGTGAAGGCATTTTTAAATTGACGTTTTCCTTGGGTGTTATGCCACTGGTTAAATTTCTTTGTCTAATGTGACTTTGGTCAAAGGAATTGGATGATTTTCATCAAATGTTGTATGTAGATAGATAGAAGAAATATACTATGTATTATTAAACACTGATCATCAAATAAATTTGACCAGTGGCGTACCACCTTTTGTTCCAAAAAAGACAATATAGTCAATGTACCTAGTTTCATTAATTCAAGGATCATAATCCATCGTCAATTTTAATTTATTAAAAAACTTTTACAATTTGTCTTTTTACCTCCATAGCGTTTGCAACAGGTTTTAATTTTGCAGCTCAGACTGTTTTTTTATTGGGAACAGGTTTGTCGAAATGGACGGAATGTGAAGTGCAAGGTGTTATTGCTGCCTCCATTTTTTCAATTGGGGTAGGGTAGTAGGGTTTTTAACAAATAACACAATGTTTTGAGTAGTTTTGCATTTATTGGGTATGAGGAACCTTTCTGGTCAACATAAGCTACAATGGACTTTTGTTTACAGTATATTTACAAATTTCGGTATTATAATATAGTTCATATTACCATTATCTAGATCTAGAGTAATGCTTCTAGGAGTAAATTACTGTATATTCACAATAATTATGAAGACCTAACAAAACTCGTCTATACACATACATGTAGTAGCGTTGTACAAAATACTACTCTATAGGTATAATAGTCACACTTCAGTCGCTGGGACACGCCTTCCTTACTTTGGCTTTTAAACAAACATAGAGCCTGACTTTCACGTCACATCCCACTAGTTACAATCCATACAGTCAGTCACCAGCCACTTTGTTCGCTTGTTTAATGTTAAACAATCAAGCTATTTAAATACAGCGAATATTTTAAATTATAACGTTTTAGATATACCTCTCGCGATAACATCTCATACCAATCTTTGAAGGCAGACTACGGAATCTGTTTCTTTAATCACATTCTTTCTTATATACATCGTTCCGACTCACAATTCTATTACAACTTGTACTATATACAAACAATTTTTAATTATTAAAAAAATACAATGTTAAATTACTATATACCTCCATTATCATAGGGTTGGAATAAAAATAGTATATTTTTTTCAGTTTCAGCGTGCAAAATTCACTAAAGCCAGCGTCGCACGAGGTCACATTCTCGCAACGATTCTAATTCTACGACTGCTCAGTATAACGTTATACATAACAACTGCGGATAACATACATTCAAACATTTATATTTAATCATAATATGTAATTAACAGTAGCAACTAAATGAAAACTGCACACAACTCGTTCAGTACTTTAAGTTATCGACAGATCATTATTATCGGCTCTACAGGAACACTTGCAATTTAGTGCAACGTAGTTTAAATACAGAGAAACGTGATAAATAACTTAAATTACAATTAAAGAAATATATAGATAATAAATTAACACACAGTCCTTGTTCAATGCATAGGAATATTCAATTATTTCATTACATTTTTACTATATTAACACACGTCTTATAGTTATCTTAAATGGAATACATTACGTGGATAGCGATACCTAAATGTTAAACCAAATAAAACTATACACGACGTACATCAAACACTAAAGACTCGTTGCTGAGATGCGTAGCAAAAGCATGGCAGTTAGCACGAAATTCTGCACCCTAAATATTAATAACAGAAAAATATATATCTATAATCCGAAGCATAATGTCTGATGGTGCGGTGCGCGGAGCCGCCCCTGCGAGCGGCCGGACAGCTCTAACTAGACACGTGTGAATGTAATATCAGGCGCCGCGCGCCGCTAGGAGCGTGTGCGCAGCGTCCCTCGGCGCTCGACCGCTGTACTTACACTCGTTCCTGTTAACCTACGAATTAACATAGCACAGCCATAGTGACTCCATGGGAGGGGTGCCGCGGGCGGGGTCGCGCGCCGAGGGCGAGGCCGGGGACCTCAGAGGCCAGCGGAGGCTGGCGGGCGTGTTCAGCGGCGCCATGCCGCCGCCCTACGACACCGGCGGCTGGGGCCCCTGCGGCGCCGCCGGCGGCTTCGCGCCCGCCGCGGCCGGCAGCTGCGCCAGCGTATCCTGGCTCGCATGCGAGCGCAGGTATGTGTTCTCCACTTCGAGCTGATTGATCCTCTCCATCAGTTCCGCGATGCGCTCTTTGAGTACTTCCACTTCCTCGCGCACCGCGAACATCAAGTGGCTCTTAACCAGATCCTAAAACAACGCAAAATGTTTACATTAGTTGTGTGTAAAACATACCAAAGCACTAAGATTCTTCACACTATTTACTTCTTACTATGCATATTTTCAAAACAGGACTTCATTCTAGACAGCGGACATCGACTAAAACTGGCTCTATTCATTGATTATACTAGAAAGAGACTTAATTGATTACTGGAGGACACTAAGGGCGGTGTTCATCAACGTTAATTCTCTGATTTAACAGCCGATTACTTGAAAAATAAACAAAAAATTCAGGTAAACAGTCGTTTAATCCGATAATTACTGTTGGTGAAATCAAGCATAATGCATTTTTTGAAATACCATCGCGAAAGGGGTGGTTAAGTTTGTATGAAGAAAACACGAGAGCGACGCCACGGGTATCAGCTAGTTAATTATAACGCGCCATTAAATTGTTATCAGAACCACAAACGAAAATTATTTTGCGAAAAGGCAATGTTGTTTTAAAAATAAAATAATAAAAACGAGTTAAAATAAAACGTACTGTTGTATTCTGCACGACCACATAACAGGTATCTTTTTGTCCTTTCTGTCTGATTTCGTACAAGCAGCCATCCCTAGGTTTTTGCACAACGTCGATCATGTTAAAACTGAGTGGTTAACTTGTTTTCAGGACCACTAAATGTATGAGCGTCGCCGGCGACGACTGAAACTCGACTGACGATAACGTGAAACTCGCAAACTCGAGAGACGAAGTTGCGTTCGCGCGTCCTACCAGGCGACTGATGGTCTGAGCGCCGCGCTCGCCCTATTTAAAATGGCGGCGAACACGTCACCACGCCACGCGAGGCAACCGTGCACCCTGAACTCAACGACACAACCTACATTCATATCAACAAAGCCCTTATTTTTCAGATCTTAAATTGACACACGCGCGGAAATACGTTTTATGGCCAAATTATTTATCTACACATGGATACATCAAAATTTTGCATGTCCAAGTCCTAATTCCAACGCGAACATTAAACAATTAAAGAGAAATCAACAGTATCGAATATGTGCGGGTGAGAAACTAAGTTAAAAGAACAGAACAATAATTACGGTCGTCGTATGCGGATGTAATGTAAAGTACAAAGTAATTGACGTACACGCCGTGATACATTGGATCAAATAAAAAGTGTTCCATGAGAGCCTCCAGCAACCCAGCATGCATTTACAATTAGTGTGGATATAAATAAATACATCAAACATAGAAGTAGAAAATAAACACAAAGAGCAAATATAAACTTTGGATTTACGCATGAGACTTTTTATTCTAGTTTAATCATGACTTGCAATGTGATTTTAAAGCTATTTTTTATTTTTGTTCGCCTAATATTATTATAATTGTAATTTTGTACGCTACATTACTGTCAGGATATAGAGGCGCTAATAATACTTTTGACATAACAACCACGAATTGTACCTATATTTACGAAAAATTTATAAATTGAATTGAATTGAAGACCAAATAAGATATTGCTAAATAAAGATTTACATATTAGTGGTTAGATGTTAACAACATCGAATTAACCCGCTGTTTACTCAACCTAGTTAAGCTTCATTGGAAAATTTTCGCCCTTAATAAAGATCCGTCGCCAGCGCGCACTAAAAATAAAAACATTAAACTGTTTTGGTATGTAACTAATTACACAAGTGGCGCTCTAACACAAGGTTGCATAACCGTTTACAATAACAAAAACAAAGAATTATAAATTAAATTGGTAGAATATTTTAATAGAGACATTGTTGTTGTGCGAAACAGCTTCGTTGTTACAAAAGAGACTGGACATTACGGTACTGTACAATTGGAATAGATCACAGCTTTGTATTGAGGTTTTTATGATAATACCACAGTCTAGACACTCCAAACAGTCGTCCAACGCGAGAGTTAAGTGTCCCAAGCTACCTTCATAACTGTTAAACAATGTCCCGAGTTGCCTTTAAAAACTGTCAATCCCAATTTTCGTTGAACCACTGTATGGAACAGATAACTACACTGTGATAATACTATGTAATGTAATGGACCCATAGAATGCGGACAATGAATAAAAATAGGTCAGTAACAAACATTTTACAACATATCAGAGTAAGTTGCAATTTTAATCAAATGCCAACATAATTACAATGCAGTGTTTAAAATGTCATTATAAAACAACGACAATGTTGGATGTATTTATAGGCGAGCTTATGAAGTGTACGCTTAGGAATTTATTTTTTCTAGAGAATTTATGCCGCCTACAAACACTACGCAACTCTACGCATTCTACGCGAAAGAGCGCGAAAGCAATTTAAGAGCGATGTTCGAGTCATCCTGAAGATTTGGTGAGTCAAGATATGCACTTAGGCTCGATGAGTAGCTAAATGTGGTGCGGTGTGAGTGGATTTCAGTAATGATATAATTAGAACAGGATATAAATAGAAGGCTTGATGAGATCTTATTCAGTGTGGTGGCTTATACGTGGGTGATACGACCTTCAGTTAGAAGAATATGTGTGCTGAAATTATACCGGACCGTACCGGATCTCGTTAGAAAATATTGACGCTCGCGTCTCTAGCAGATTGATGGGGCGCCAGTGTACTCATCACTAGACTATATTGGCGTTCAATTGAGAACAAGTTTGCGAGAAACTAGACAATTTCGCGTGCAAATTAATACAACAGGAAAACAGTGATTAGAAGCTGTTTGGCATAATTAACATCTTATTTGCGATGTAAAACAGCACTTACCATTGTTTACCTACATTTTTATGTCAGTAGGTGAATTAGATAAGGATAGAGAACGTGAAAAACATGTAAATGGGACATTCGAAGAAAACTTTTAATTAACCAAGAACTTGAAAGGTTCGAAAAAAGTAAGGGAAGTTTATAATATACCATCGTTAAGAGTGCACTGAACTTTTTGCTGAGTCGCGCACCAAATACAGCGACCGATGATATAACCAGTCCAAGGGCATACGTTCAAACCTGTCTTATTGTTTTTAATTATAACCGGACGCGACGGCGAATTCGACAACATTTAGTAGGCACCTGGAAGCATTCATTGTGATCCTATCTAGATTTAACCAATTTATCTCGGATATAACTGTCTAACTAATTTATCATCAACAGATTTCATTTGTGCTCTAAATTATTTGAAATATATTTTTGGGCATTTAAATATTGATCAGCGCGCATTAGCACGTTAAGAATACAGTATTCGAAGATTAAGAGAGTTATCAGTTATCAATAAAAAAGATATCGTTGAAATAGAATTAAATATAAATCCGGCTATTAGCTGTAATTACGTAAACGTTAAACTTTTTATCAATCGACAACAGGGGATTATCAAAACAAAGAAACGACGACTCAAAGGCAAAGGTAGAAAAAAAAAAACAGGTTTGAAGTTGAACACAGCTCGTAAACAGTTGGAACAGACGACTTTTAATTTAATTGTATTAGTGACATCATCTCTATTATAAAACATTATGTTTGTACACATGGTTCTGTTGTTTTGGTACTTACTGGTAGCTAGTACCAAAACAACTGAGTGATAAACGAAGTCACAATAGTAGAGTAGTGATCCTAGCAATAGATATACGGGTGTGTTTATAATACGTGTTGTACAAATATGTACATGAACTGTATTTGAATTTTAATGGAGCGTTTGAGTAGTACATGTGGGTGTATCGCCAGGTTGATGTTTACTAAATATTGATCGACGTGTCGAAGATCTATAAGATTGAAAATATGTAAGCGAAACAGCACAGTTTAACTAGCTACATTGTTAATCAAATGCTAACATTGTGGGACACCGGTCAACACCGCATCGGTTACATTTATTTGACGAAAACAGCAACAAGGAACTGAACTTTTGGCATTATTTTTCTATTCTATAGAAATATCTATAGAAATTTCCATTACTGAATTAGATATCGCGATACTGAGCCCAGATCGCGTGGTACAGAACACACGTCGCGAGCGCAAGAAAAAATATAAGTCTTTTGATTTGAGATAAGATTTTTTTAAATTATTTTCATATTCAATTTTATTTTGTTGGCAAAAGTCTGAAGTTTCTTTTTGTTTAGAAACATTTTTATTTTAGGAGAAAACTGAGTTTCAAAAAACCTATTTTCTGGTTAGAAAATCCAAATACCAGGCCCCTCAGAAAGTATTGCGAAAAAAAGTTTTTATATATGGGAGACTGGCCAGTTATAATGTTTTTCGAAAATATGATTATTTATAAGTAAAAATAAGTAAGTTCCAATTTCAAAATTTCGCTCCACATTTTTTGCGAGTTAATTCAAAGTATTGTGTCTCACTGAAATATGGATCTGCGCCGGGAACATTTTAGAGCTATGATTTTATACGATTTCAAGTGTCGCCTGAAACCGGATGAATCGTACGATAGACTTCAAATGGCATTCATGGATGAAGGCCCTTCCAAGGCAACCGTGTATCGTTGGTATAACGAATTCAAGCGCGGTCGACCAACTTTGGGGGATGACGAAAGAAGCGGTCGCCCTTTGACGGCTGTTACCGAAGAAAACGTGCTAGCAGTGAAAATTTTAATCCAAGACAATAGGCGAATTACATATCAGGAGATTCAACACATATTGAAGATTGGATCGGGAAGCGTTCACGAGATTCTACACAGCCATCTTCGCGTGAGGAGGATAGTATCACGCTGGGTGCCGCACAACCTCACCGATGCTCAGAAGCAGGCCCGGGTGGAATGGTGCCGTGATATGCTTAACAAATTTGAAGCAGGCTCGTCTCGGCGTGTTTACGACATCGTTACAGGTGATGAGTCCTGGATTTATCAATACGACCCAGAAACCAAGCGCCAGTCGACTGTTTGGGTGTTTCAAAATGAGCCAACGCCTACCAAAGTGAAGCGATCTAGAAGCGGGGGTAAGATTTTGATCGCTAGCTTTTTTAATTTGACTGGCCACTTGGTATCAATTCACTTACGGGATCAAAGAAGCATTAATGCCGAATGGTATACTACCAAATGTTTGCCAGAAGTTTTCTCTGTTATAAGCAACAAGCGACCAAACACAGGGCTCCGCGGGCTACTGCTCCACCACGACAATGCACCTGCGCACACCGCACTCAAAACGAGGGACTTCCTGGACAGCACGCCAGTCAAACTCCTGGGTCACCCTCCTTACAGCCCTGATCTAGCACCGTGTGACTTCTTTTTATTCCCAAAAATAAAAAATCAGCTCAAAGGGATACAATTTTCGTCGCCGGAAGATGCGCTGGCTGCGTTCGAGCAGGCTGTAAACGAGGTGTCTGCGGCGGACTGGAAAAAGTGTTTTGAAAACTGGTTTAGGCGCATGAATCTTTGTATAGAGGCTGGTGGAAAGTACTTTGAAAAGATTTGATAAAAATATATGTACGTATAGAACAATTTTTTTTAGTTTCGCAAAACTTTCTGAGTGTCCCACGTATTATGTGTTTATAGCAAAAGGTAACTGAAATTCAAGACGTCTAAATAACGCTTCTTAGCTTTTTACCAACGTAGCGGCGGGGAAAAAAGGTAACTGATAGTCTTAGGCGCAATAAATGAAAATTCTACAATAATTTGTGAGTACAACATGAATAAAACTATCATACTTAGTCCACTAACAAAATTTAAAATGAAAAAATCAATTACTGAGATCTACGACTCCAAGAAGTAACTTTAAACGCATTTGTTGTGTTTTTTGTAATATGGCTCTTAACAAAAAAATTTTAGTTGTCAATTTTCTGTCTCATTTATTAGTGATGATTTAGGTATTAATGTCCGTTAAATATAAATCATGAGCATTTTTATGAGCCCGTTTCGTCCCACTGCAGGGCAAAGGACTCCCTTCCTTTCTTCTAACTATCTCGGTCTTTTGCAATTTGTAGCGACCTCAGTTCATCCCGCCATCTCCTTTTGGGCCTACTGCTTTATCGTTTTCATAATACGTTCAGTTGATATTGTGTGACATAATGTGGAATTGTTAATGATAGCAGAATAAACAGAGATAGCGGAATCAAATGAGTGTAAAGGTGACACAATATGATACAAGGTCCTCCAAACCAATCGCGATATTAAAATGCTACACAGATATTCTAGTACCAAAAGGAATGGTGATCTAAATAAAAATTACTTGACAGGAATTATAAATTTCCATAAATGCTAACTCGTGGGTCTGACTCATTTATCAATATGCATCAGCTTGTAGAACGGGTTATCGATCATTCAAAGAACATTCGTAAAAGTGGTCACGCAGGCATGGTTTTTCACACATGGTCCATTCCACTCTTTCAGTTTCCGCCTGACCATGCTAACGTAGGTATATGCAAAGGCTTTCCTAAGTCAAAGGACAGATGTCCTTTAAATGAAATTTAGATACATTTCATTTGTTATTATTTTTTCTCCCACTTGCTCGGAAATTGGTTCATTATTCAAAAAAAAAGAATATAATAATCGGCTCTTTATTACTCTGCCTTCATTTCAGGTTCAGGTCTCGACAGTATTGTACTATTACCGTTAGTACTATTAGATATTCTGAGCTATTACCATTCATCCATAAATTCAATCAGTAAACATTATCATATCATGTTCAAAAGGAATTTCGTTAGATTAGTAATGAATTTAATATTATATTTAAAAAATCACGTGGTTCTGCAAATAAGTGTGACTGCAAAAAGCAAAAATGTATGTTCTTGATTCAAACAATGAAAATTAATGTACATATTATATTGAATAACAATAACAGTAATGTAACAATAGTTTCTGCGGTTTTACTAAATTTAGCATGATTATGGCGCCACAAATTGGCGTGGCCGTGGAATCCAAATTTGCAAATAGAACACTAAATATTGAGCAAAGGTATTCCAAAAACATGTGTTCAAATATCTTTGAGATCGTATTTTGTTATCATTATGTAGAACCTTTATGTTAGGATGTATTTGCACAGTTGGAAACAATGGTCTATTAATATTCGTGACACAATTGAAATGTATGATATGGATGTGTAATGTTTACTACCGATATTTGTAGGTAACTGTATTCCCTCCTGTTTTATTAGCTCATGATACACGTTATAAAGAAGTCTTTCTTTATAACGTACAATTTCCGATTTGGCATTAATTCGATTTACTACTTTATTACCTCCTTTTTATGCTTTACTTATTTGTATACCGATAGGGGCATTAGCGTTTCACTCTGTAAGTATCAAGTATTGCCGTATTTGTACTCGATGTTTATAAAGCATTTATTCAAGAAATTACAAAGGTCGGGTCTACCCCATAACCGTACCAGTCCTTGACCTGCCTTGTATAATAAGCCAGACGCTCTTATCAATTTCCTTGTAGAATTAATAAACTTTATAAAATGATCCAATAAATAATTTATGTAAACAAGTATTGACGTAGCTCCACGATATCACAGCGATAAGTTAAAACAAACAAGTGAAAATTGTACAGTAGCGGTCAAATACGTTCATAATCAAGACTGGTTGTTTGACCCTCCGAGGTGATGTCATTGTAATACTCATCCCACACGTCTGATTAAAGAAAAATAAACATCATATTTATTAATAAAGGGTAACAACAAAGATGAATAACATCGAACCGGAAAATATAAGGAACATTATAAAATTTGTGAATAATATTGTAGTATACGATTTCTTGAAAATTAAAAAAAAAACCGCTTCTTTCTGCAGTATCTAGAAAAAATTACAGTTTAGCAAATTCATGAAAATACGGCGGTCATAAAAAGTTAAATATTTGTCTTCAGATACAAAGTCTATGCTATCAACACGTCAGCTTACAAACAGCAGATGTCAGTAAAAAATTTAGGGGATATTTTCAGCGAAAACATGTTTACCATACTGTTTGCAATCTGTTTAGCGTTTATCTACTAACGTATGTGTACGATTCTGGTTATCTATAGATTTATATTATAACTCTGGTAGATTTCCAAAGATATCATATTTTTCCAATACTCAGATAACATTTCAGTATTGAAATACGAAAAATATTGAAAAATAAATAACTGATAAGAAAAATGAAGATACTTATATTGAACAAGGTTAACGTCAGTATTAGGCGTTGTCCTAACACTACGCGAACATCGCAAGTTTGCACGAATTTTGTTCTTGAGAGCCCACTAGAGGAAGCAATCTCGGTATACCGAGATCCCACATCATTTCTGCGACATTAATCCCGCACCTAAAATCATGTGAGATCTCGCTAGATTTTCGGGATTGCAGAGCAGCATATTCCATGTCATCAAGAGAGGGATGTCTATTTTTTATCTCCATCTCCATTCTCCATTCTCTCCAAGGATCTAGCTGTCACCGCTATAGGTGATAGAGGTAAGTCATCGCCTTCGTCTGAGTCTACTACAACAGTTCTGAATCTGCAGATGCAGAGGGAAAAATGTATTTCGTTTTGCATATAATCGCTCAACAAGCTTCTTTGAAGTTACTTTCAAAATTTTATTGCATATAACTTTTCATTCTAATGGCTTTTAAACTATTAAAACTAAACAAACTAACTAAACTAATTAATGACAGTTTGTTTGTTGAGCATTACGCAAAAACTAATGGACCGATTGTGATGACTTAAAAACTGGTATGTTCTTTACCTCATTACGATGACGGGAACGGGTGATCGGTTAAAAATAAATATTTCGTTTCAATGTCTTGTGTACCTATAAATACGAATATTAGGTATATCGAACAGAAAGGGGTAGCCGGTGTTGAGGCACAGAGTATCTGATACTCTGTGGTTGAGGTCTACTGTACGAATTGTATAATATAGTTAACCAAGTTGCAATTAAAATTAACATAATTTCTATATTCTTGTAATTAATAAGTAGGTAGGTACTTGCCTTAGTAAAGAAATAAAAACATGAATTTTAATATTATATTAGGTATATTTGTGGGATCCCGCCAATACGGAGATGTTGCGAGATTGGACTTCTTCGATCTCGCCAAAACCGAGATCGAGGATTTTGCTGCGAGATTGCATTCCCTAGAGCCCACGATTAAACGTACAGGTGTCGAATAGGTATCCTAATTGAAAATCGCGCGATAATACCATGTCACGAACAAAATATTCGCGCGTACTTGCGATGGTCGCGTAATCACGTTGTATTAGGAAAATGCCTTACGTTTCACGAATCCGTGATCGCGCGATCGGTTTCTTTTGAACGTGTTTCTCATGGAAAATCATTAACTTTATCGTTTATCGTCCGTGCAGATTTACAATTTCGAGTTTAGAAATAAAATAAAATATAAACGAATTTGAATCTCTGAGAACCCTATTGATAAATCATTTAAAAAGTTTTAGAATTACTCCACCCACAGAATGAAAATATTAGTAATTCTGCGTATGTTTAAAGCGTGAGGGTGAAGAGGCACAGACACACAAGAGAGCAAACAGATAAAACCGTTACGGCCGCGACAACGACTTCATTACAGGGAGCAGGTTTGTTTTCCAAGAAAACTTTTCTAGCGTTTCCTGGGTTCGTGATGCGATTTCGATCTGGCGCGTGCACTCTCGGAGCCGCTCCTAGTTGCAAATTACTCGACGCCTGTTCAAGTTATTGGCGGCACGCGACTGAATCGTGTGACCTCCTGACGTCTCCAGGTCTTTATCCAGTTGGTGGGCGTACACGAATCAGCCGCATAATCAGGAGAGCACGTGCTCCACTCCAGCTCCGCGCCGGTGCCGGCTTTCCTTCCGTGTCTATTCTCGGCCGGCCGAGTCCCGTCGGGTCACGTTTTGCTCATGCAAATCACGTATACAACGAGGGAATTAGCATACGGTAGTGTTTGAGGCAAATAAAAATTTCCACACGCACCTCTGAACAAATAAACACCGTCTTCATAATACTTGCTAATGACATCTTGGAAACACGACAAAATCTAACAGGGCGTTGTGCTGGTACACCATACAGCACACAAAGCTCGCGTCAATCATCACGGAGAAACTTTAAAGAGTAGAATGAATATAAACGCTTGACCAGAATCAAAGAAATTTATGTTTGAACAGATGCGTGAAACCGGGTCAGTGGTGTAAGATATGGCTGCTACACATCAATATGACGGTACGCGTAAACATATCTACCCGGATGACGAAACGTTAGGCGTAGATATTACGAAAACCGGCGAGAACCCGTGTACCACTGAATCCGAATTTATATACGACCTGCAGGTGTACATTCATCGTGCGCCATGTAGATGGCGTTCTTCAAGGTGGACCGGTTTCAATACTGGTCGCGCCACGTTTGCTTGATGCTTGAGATGTTATTATACATGTGTACATTAAAATTTATGCAAAATAAATTGTTTGCTAAGATGCGATTTCAATTACTGATCTTCTGTTCTGTAGATTTAACGACTAGTATAAATACAATCAAGACAATTATGTAAAGACGAGATTATTAAATTTGTTGAGATTGGAAAAGTACGAGCCTTTTTATTCAGACGCGTTGTAATGTTTTCGTACGGAAAGATACTGAACTGTGTTGATAAATAATAGAAAACAATATTATTTACAACGTTTGGGCACACTTAATCTTTTCATAATCTATCAGGTGTGACGTAAACACGTGTTTAGATTAATGAAAAACAAAACGATTACATGGTCCGATCGTGGCATGCTAAAAATAGGCACTGGTATCGAGCACAATTAATAAGTAACAATAAAATAGCAAGTGTGACCTACTAAGTGATCGGTGTATATCTGATTAATTAGTTACCAGTAGATTAGAGCAAGATAACGACATATATGGAGCTAGGAAAACTGCACGAGTGTGTTGTGAGGAGTGATAAAAATACTATGATGCGATGGTAGTGAGCATTAGGGCTGGATTGGGGTCAATCGCTTGAGGCCATCTGCGTCGGCTAATTATAGACGATGTGAGACGCGTCCAATAGTGCACAACGATGAATCTCAATTGCGATAGCAGATGTACTTGATGGAAGAAGTGAAATCTGTTGCAAATGTTACGCCCACCCAGAACACGGTTACAATATAAAAGTAAAGGAATAATCCAGTGCAAAAATAAAATGAGAAATAGAACAGACTAATAATAAAATCAATGTTATTAGGGAGAGCGAGATATAAAAATGTTGAGACGTTGTTTGACAATTATGTAAGTGACTTTAAAAGTAGGTCGTATTATTTGGAAGGTAGGATGGATACAAAGGTTGCGTTGTCTCGTGACAAAATCGACAGTGAAACATCTTGAGAATCTAATCATGTGCAAATGGAACACAGGGTTGACATTAAAATGTATTGACGTACCGTCCGCGCACGAATTTCAACATAGATGTCTTTGTCAATCAGTTCTAAAATGTGTCAATTTTTTGTATCATATACAATTTATAAAAAGATGTTAAATACGGTCTCATGGTATATGCTGCGGGGCAGAACGGGACGCGTTTCCTGGCCATTAAAAAAGGGAAGTCATTAGTGATTCAAATGGTGTCTCCGATCTAATAACGGTGTTATGCAGCTCAACCATTGCTATTATAAACACGGATAAACTCTCGGGAGACTGCATCTTTACGCAACTACTGCATGAAATGGAATCGTAGTGCGAAAAATGAAGATAATGTCGAAATTTCCCCAAAGTTAAGTAGGTAGGTACGTGAGCGCGTTTATCGCCATTACGTTGAATGCTGCGCGATATCGGTCAACGGTACGATTGACCGATATTCCTCGGAAGTTTTCGTTCAACGAGGGCTGTGATTTATTACATTAAATATTTGATTGACATCATCACGAATAAATGCAGATACGTCTATTTGCTTACGTTCGCATTAATCGCGGTATAAACTCGCCAACCTACATTATAGAATTAGAATTCGTGAGTTCATTGACTTTGATATCAGTGGTTATGCTTTTATTTTGTTTGGTTCAGATAAAATAATACAAAAATTATCGCGCACTGGCAGCTCGAGCTGTTCACGCGTGGTGTTTATATGAATGCGGCGATTTACAGCACAAAAGGGCCGCGGCGTCCTCAAAGCCGGTTATAAAATGTTCCACGAATTACTAGGATTGAGAGCATGCGGAACCACGGCGGCCGACTGACACGCCACACTCTGGATGTCTTGGATTGCAACACGACGTCTAATATAAAGTAATGATCGCTAGCCGATGGAATCTTCGCGACAGATAGATTAAATACTCAGAAAGGAACGTTAATAGGACTGAAAATAACAATTTAATGATTTGAAATATGTGTGTGTCTAGACTAGAGCTTGCATTTTTAAAATAAAACAATTAAATTGCTGGATTATTGCATGGACACCAATGGATAGTCAATATGAGCAGATATTGGTATGTCTTAACCTGCTTACATTGCGGTAGTAAATCAGTAGTGACAGATTAGTACTAGATTGATTTACTTACACCAGTCTAAAGGATGATCATTCCTGATAGAAATAAAATAATAAGCTCTTTTGAAAAACCAGATTACAAACAAAACTTGAAATTATGAGAAAGAGGATTATAAATTCAAAGAGACAGTTCATTTATTAATTTATCTTAATCAGAGATTAACCAAAACAAAATGAAGAGCTTGAGAAGAAAGTTGGACTCTCTGAATACAATAATGCGTACTTCGAACTGTAGAAAGGAATAAAGGACTTAATATCGAATAGGATTAGAGAGAATTAAAAGAGAACATTGAAGTAAATTCACCAGATCATTACAAATACATCTAGCGTAGTTAAGCCAGACATCTCTAATGTATGCAGTGTTGTTCCTTCATCGAAGCAAGTATATGATACATTATTATCAGCATTTCCTTGATTAAAGTCGATCATGATAATTAGCGGTTATAATGAAGATTTAGTGAAACGAGTCACGTGACCAATGATGTTTGTAGTTATAATTTAGAATCACGTTATTTCACAGGCGATTGTTGACATTTGCGTGTTGAATGAATGGAAAATTGTATCCTTACGTATGCCTAGTACAAAACATTTCGTAAGAGTTAACTAGAAATATTGGCTTATTGTGGTTTTCGTTTAGTTATTATTCAGAAGGCCACCCTATGTTCTAAATTTGTCTTGGATTTAGGTCTGGGCGAAGCAAATCCGAACAATCAGATTAATAACCAGAGTTGATTCAAACCAAACGGCTAGCAGTGGCGTGCATTGGTTTTCGGCCTAGGTAGGCAGGCACTAAACAGACAGAGCAAGTTACTAGTATAAAATTAAAAAATCTCGTACACCTACGTTTTAAAGTAAGAGACACTGGTAAAAGACTATTACATTTGAATGACGACACCCAGTTAGTCCAGTTACAGTTGTATTAACGTGTAATAGTCATAACATTTGACCTTTTCTTGAGTCAAAGACAGATTTGATTTCGTATTTGTCTACTGATATACACTTTTTTTGTTTTGTCAACAAACGAAAACTGACTGAAAGGGTTTCTCGTAATTTCTCTAAACACATATACCGAGCACTGTAATTCATCCATGTTTACATAAGTTTCTTTACAAAAACCTTCACAAATCACAATAAAACGAACTACCTAATTAGTTTTTCTCTGTCTACGTAATTAATACACGATTTAGGCAATTCAACCGCGCAAATAGAAACAAGAATGTCAAATACTGTCATGTGTCAATGTCAACTGCCAATAAATTAGAGTTGGGCGTTCTTTAACGTCGGTTAGAGAAAATGCTTACGAGGGTGATGATAATCGTTTGTGTAAATAGTAGTTTTATGGATGTAGTAATTAACGATTAATTTACGAAGAAAGTTACAAAATAGATTTACGGAGCACGAAAACAACATATTTTACACAATTTTCAATATAACATTAGATAAATAACGATATAACGCCATTGATAATTCGATATAAGCGTATACTAAGTTTCGTTATTTTACGATAAATGTGTAGCAATGTACGGTCAACCGCATGTCAGTGGTAACAGTTTCGACATTGATAGCATCTTTATTTCGTAAGCAGTAAGGATGGTTTTGTAAGTGTTACCACTGTCATGCAATTGACTGTACAAAAAAAATATTGTAATATATTTACCATTTACACTTACATGTAAATAATATAAAACAATTACTATCTTTACTTCGCCATTATTTTTCTAATGTTGAGTATAGTTTTATTATAACGATCACTTTGTAGTTTGTATGGAAATAACTAGTTACACACAAAACGGTTACGTGTGAAAAACGTTACGAACGACCCATGACGCGACGAGTCGACAAGGCTACACCTGTAGAGCTGATATTGCGGATAAATTGCGAATTGTCAAATGTTAGTGTGTTACGCATGGCCGTATCGTGACTTATGTTTTTGTCGTATTACGTCGCTAAAGTAGTGTGCGTGTGTATATAGTTACGCCAAATGGTTTGATTGTGTATGAAGTTACAGGCATTCGTGCGGCTGACCTGCCTAATGCCTGCACCTAGCATGAAGTTTCGCAATGGATCATACATTATTATTGAATACCTATGTTAATTGTTTTTATTTAATACTCTGATTAATTTATTTAGTAGTAGTTAATATTGAATTGTAACGAGGTAGGCATTGCTTATTTGCCTATATGCAATGCACGCCACTGACGGCTAGTATATCGAAGGGCTAGGTTACCAAAGAAGAAGATTATCAGTGGTGTTTTTACGGCTTTTTGGTATAAACCGTTTGGCCTAGACATCGCTTTGACAGTCAGTCATTCGGTCAATCATAATTTTCATATATTTAGAAAAGTACTCAGTTTGAATTCATTCTTTTATTGCGAATATAGGTCAGGTAGGTGTTACATGAATGTTGTTATAAAAACAATCTTTGTGCAGCTATATTCTGTCATTTAGTTTAGTTTCTATGTGAGATTCAGGTAATTCGATTCATTATTGCTTCTCCAAGCTTACTGTTTAGATTAATTGGTAAGCAAGCATTGTTTGATAACTCGTCGTGATAAGAAACGTTCGCGATAAATCTTTTCTTTATTCTTATTCATTCAATCAACTCAGCCTATCGCAGTCCACTGCTGGACATAGGCCTCTCCCAAGTTGCGCCACAACGCTCGGTCCTCTGCCTTCCGCATCCAGTCCCCCCCAGCCACGTTCTTCAGGTCGTCGGTCCACCTGGCAGGGGGGCGCCCTACGCTGCGTTTGCCGATTCGCGGTCTCCACTCAAGGACTCGTCTGCTCCAACGGCCATCGGTCCTTCGACAGACATGGCCAGCCCACTGCCACTTCAGCTTACTGATCCTACAAGCTATGTCAGTCACTCCGGTTCTTCTCCGGATAATCTCGTTACGGATTTTATCCTTCAAAGAAACTCCAAGCATAGCTCGCTCCATAGCTCGCTGAGCGACTTTAAATTTGTGGACTAGCCCAACTGTCAGTGTCCACGTCTCGGCACCGTAAGTCATGCTTATTCATTCAGTTTGTTATTTTTATCGAGTTAACCATTGGCTATTGTGTACAATGTTTTTTTTATAAATTTTCCTTTTACTTCTGTATCCATAGATCAGGAGTCTTTACAGTTTAACGGCTAAAATTAATATCCAATCTATCCACGATTTGCCCTACTAGAGATAGGAATTTGACATAAGCTCCATACAAAATATGTCAAATTTCTATCTCCAGTAGGGTAAATCGTAGATAGATTGGATATTAATTTTGGCCGTTAGTACGTATTAGAGAACTCAGCAAACTATCGCTGAGACTGACTGATTTTATAATTTCCACGTTATGTATCCACGCCGTCCACGGTAACGGGGCAATCAAATGAAAAATGATTTCCTTGTGCAAGCCATAAAAGTTTATTGAAGGAAACGGCTGATAAGTAGACGATAACTGAAAACCTACGCGATATCTGTGGTTATTGAACTTATTATGTATTTTTGTAACTATGGCTTCGGAGATAATTCGATGTCCACTGTCTATCTACAGTATGTAACAAAAACGCTGTTGTTCCTGTGAGTTAGGTTATCAGAATCAATATTCATACGTAAGGACACAACTCATTTAGAAAAACTCTTCAATAAAAATAATCAAATTAAATATTAAAGTGATATAATCACTTTCAATTTACAATGAATAACGATTTAATATTTAATTTGATTATTTTTATTGATATAATCACTGAGTGAGTGAGTTTTGAGTGATATAATCACTTTCAATTTACAATTAATTATGATTTAATATTTAATTTGATTATTTTTATTGAAGAGTTTTTCAAAATGAGTTGTGTCCTTCCTTACATATGAATATCGATTCTGGTAACGTACCTCACAGGAACAACAGGATTTTTGTTACATATTTTATAGTAATTTCTACAAAGTAAGATGACTAAAGTAGTACTCACCATAGCTTGCTCGATCTTGTTGTCGATGGCCACCGCGCTTGTGCCCGATGCGCTGTAAAAGAAAAAGAAAATAAAATAAGATTGAGTTAAAAAAAAAAAAAATTACGCAAAATAAATAACAAACTGCGAAGTGTTATTTAGTAAAATAAACTATTTGCACGAGTCATGTCGAACGATTGAATTATTTACAATAGACTCATAACTATGCAATGTAATGATTTAGAAATACTGTGTATAGCAAACTCTGCCTGCTCGTGGTTAACTGTCAGCCGATAGTTCATCGTTTCAGCTGAAAGACGTCCACTGCTGGACATAGGCCTCCCCCAAGCATGTTGAGGGGATATGCCATAATCGCCACGCTTGGTAGACGGGTTGGCGATCGCAGTTGGTTGGATACTCAGAGAACGCTGCTGCCCATCCTCTGGTGAATCCCTTAGTCACCTTTTACGACACCTATGGGAAGAGATACGGTGGTGCAATTCTTTATGTCCGGCACCACACGGAACGATAGTTGGTACCCTCAAGTACTCAAACGCAACTCAATTTTAAGCAGCCCTTAAGTCGCATGTTGTCACTGTCACTCTAAGGTGCATTAAAGCGACAGAACGACTTTTAAGAACGTAGGTATTAAAGTGTCGTTTAATTTTAGTATGTCTCCTCCGTACTGATTAGGAATCTGACTAAACTATCGGCCCAATAAAAGTCTGAAGTCAGCGGGAGAGCTAAATATTACCGTCTATTCTATTAGGCATTGGCTGTTGGCAACACTGACAATGGTATTTAGAATAAATTTCGTTCAAATTACGCATAATGCGTAATAGTGGATAGACGCAACAGATATGTGAACAAGGTTTCGTTCAAGTTTTCGGGATACGTAAACTCAGTGCCATAATCATGTTTGCATAACTTATAATTCATTCACGCACGGATGCGGGCCGTCCAAGCAAACACCTACAAGAATTTACGTGTAGGTACACTGCGTACATTTACATATCTCATATAATTGCTAGTTTCCGCAAAATTATCGATTAACTTCAAGCACACCTTTGTCTCTACTTAAACGAAATTAACAAATAGATTTATCGTTCGCGTAAACGACAACTTGATAATATTATCGGTGCATTAGAATGCGACATAAATCGTTCTATAGAAACGCTTTCTCGTTTTAAAAACGCCACAACAAACGTTGTGCGTACGTCACAGTACAATTACCGCGGACGTTTGCAAGCATTGGTGCAATGGAAAGGTGGTGCAAGGGCGCACGATCGCATTCAAAGATCATGCACATTCAATATGTAATTATTACTGTAATACATAAGCACGCGTCGGTAATTTTGAGAAAAGCTTCCGTCGGTTGCACTGCGGATGATTACGCTAACTTAGGGCTGTGAATAAATATTGCAAAAGCGTTGACCCGCTTGTTGAACTGATCGGTATTTGTAGCAACAATAGGGAACAATGGAGGACTAAATTCTGGTGTGACCTGCACTATATTTCCTCGATTGTAGTAACAAACTCATGTGTAGATCTGGCACGAACGTTGAGCCCTGTTATAAGCAATCGCCCAAATATCTATTGGAATGAAAAATTAAGAAATACGTCTTCACTCGCCAAATGTGGACACTTGACCCAGAAACCTCTATTGATCTGTTCAGACAGCCAGCCGCCGAGCAAGATTCAAGAAAAAGAAGTTAATTTAAAGCGATATAACGTTACAAGTAAGCGAACCATCGTCGAGGTCTAAAACCTCTCTTGTATGTAACGGTAAATGCGAAATTGCATTTTATAATAATTTTGTCATGAAGGTGCAATCTGTCATTATACGGAGTGCAGCAAAACAATGGTACACAAATGCAGCAACCTGTCACGAGAACTACACGCGGCGGTCGGCCACGTGCAGTGAGAGAATGACGACATACTCTACTTAGTATCTTGAGATCTACCATTACTGGCCACGATTGCCGACTTACCCATTATGATCCAATCTCGCTGGTGTAATCGTCCGGTAGCTAGTATGCCTATGTAGCACGACGTACGGCTGCGTACTTGACTTTCTCCGACGGATTCCGTGTCGCGTCAATGAGGTGAACAACACAACGCTAAAGTTGAAGCCATTCGACCGTTGAGGACCGCGCCGCGGATCGATTTCGACCGGTTCGCCACCGAGCTCTCCGATATAAAACGACGGCCGTGGACCACATGACCACTACCGCAACAATGGACCGCCGTCGGAATATTAACTTCTGCCATTTTCTGCAGAGTCGACCGTCTACGCGATGCGAAGCGGTAATTATGTAAATATTAACTGATTCCTAAATAATCTTTGAAAGTCTTAAATCTAATGGGTGTTGACACACAATAAAAAGATAAAAAAAACTTGCTTTCTCTAAGCGGAACTCTACAAAAACAAGTTTTAGTATTCCGTGAGTGATTACGCAAGTTTGGGAGTTGACAAAATTGCAAACCACCGGCGCGCAGAGGTGCATGAAAAAGTTGAAACATAAGACGACGAAACCAAAGAAGCGGAGAAAGTATTTTGAGAAGTTGACGACATTTCTCTGTCAAGACCACGGCTAAACGATGATAATTATGAATTTAAACAGAGCCCGACTCATTTTATTTATTCTAGTGTTAAGAAATCTTTATATTAGTATTACGTAAAAAAAAAAAGTTCGAGCTTCGAATACAATGTTGACTATTTGACTTTCACGCTACGTATGTAAAAGAAAGATGTTAAATCTTTCCAAATATAACCCAAGTCGTGGGCTTCATATATGTCAGTCAGCATCGAGAAGACACGAGTTGCAAGTGTTGCAACGGTCACAACGAAAAATACATTTTTAAACTAGAATAACACCAAAATGGTGCTTATTTTTGCTTATCACAAATGAAGAAACTGAATACTCTGTACTAACACGAGTGTTTAAACAGAACATAGATGAAAATGTGTTTGAAAAGATGTTAAGTAAATAGGAGATGCAAACAAAGAGATAAACGTTTTGTCACCACGCACGTGCGTGTTTGCGTAGATCACACTCAACTGAACTGAACTTTAAACACATCTCGAACAAAGACTCGAGAAGTGGTTTTCGAGACTTTCATTCGAGAACAAAAGAGCCTTTAAGGTTTTCGTTATTATGAGCAAAAACAATAATGCTTCATTTTTTATTTCTGTTATGATTACGACGAAAATAACACCTGCCTTGTCCGCTGCTTCAAGTTTAGTGAATTAGGTACCACAAAACTCGTTTGATGGAAATCTTTTGTTAAGAAACACAAGATTCGTATTTACGAGTAAGAGGAGGCGAACCACAAAGATTAAGTAAGAATTCGTTTTTTATTTGCATTCGTTGTCGATGGTCGTTGTGGAAAATATGCTCATGATGATTTATTCATACAATGATACCTGGAAATGTTACAGTCAGTTACAGATAAGCACGGTGGGACAATGTATTTGGTTTCACAAAGTTGCAAGTACATTATATGATCACGTCAAGAACCAAGGAGAGCACATGTCGATTATCACGTATTCACAAAATTAAATTAGCAGACGTCAAAGAAAACATTGCTACGATAACAGTATCAAAATTAGTATAAAGCACGGATGACTCATGATGCATCAAACAATTGCGCTGTTGTGTCAAACAACAATACCGGCTAGAACACAAAGGTCACTGAAGAAATTATGCGAGCCGCATGAAAATTCAATGAGTTAGTCATGGACACTTAAAGCACACAATGTTTGTCTACTACCGGCTTCATCAGATATAATGCAAATTAGTTTAAACTGTTGACAATTTGAGTCAACTCCATTGATTCGAATTGCTTGGGTAAACATTTGTGTTTATTAGATGATCATCATTATTCAGGAGTGTAAACTTGGGTGAATTTACACACTGTAACATTATCAGCATTATCGGTGTGCTGGCTGTATTGTTATCATGTTGCGAGTGCGCACTCGCAAGGTCATTGAAGGGAAATAGTTGGTTGTTGTGTCGACATAGCCGGCGCCAATGGCTCAGGCGTTACATCTTGCAGCCGCGTTTCATAACACACTCGCAGTTCCTTTCAATTAGCGCAAAGAAATGAGTGGCTGTACGAATTCAATTGAGCAAATTGTTAGCTACGTAGACGATAGAATTTACGACTGTAGTTGATTGTGGAGGAAGTGAAGTATAAACGTGTTGCGAAATGCAGAGGTTTCGAGACCATAAACTTGAATCACGTGAAATAATACAGCTAAAGTTTAGTTCACGTGTCGCTCGCAAATAACAATGGTCGGTAGGATGTGAACACTAAAACCAATCGGACACAAAGGGCATTAGTGGGACACTAGGGGCATAATGTGCTGGTAGTCAATGTTTGTCACGCGAAACGGTCACGCAACGGTGCTTTCCCTAGGATTTCATAAAACACCGCCGCTGTTATTATGAATGATTTCATTATTAACAGTATTAGCCGCCCTGAACTAGCAATATTGAATTAAATCTAGAATCATATATTACTCCAAATTCATAAAAAAACTTAGTTCTGTACCGAATGTGTAGAAATTAATGAAATAATGCAGTTAACGCGTGGCTGCTTATGGCCGTGAAATGATATTAGTCATCGGAAGATCCTGGTGGCAACTAAAAATGTGAATGAGTTAAAACACGAAGGTTCAACGTCTGAAGAGCTAGTGTCAGCGGTACACAATCTGGTTCAACGGACGAAATTCAAAAGACGCAAGGTTGAAATTTGCAATAAAGCGGACCTAGACCTTAAGAATAATATGGTTTAAAGTGCAACGGATCGATACAGTAGCCAAGCGATAGGGACGGCTATGTTCAATAGGCGGCGCTGACGTCAGGCGCAACGGTTTGTCTGACTGCAGCCGGCCACGTTGCTGTGGAACCTTCACCGACTTACCGGCTCGGTAATTAGCTGAGCAGTGTGAGAACCTTCACACCACCGTCACTCGACCAACCAACAGCCAGCGACAGGCCCGCAATGCGTCAGCCTTTAACAACACGTTTCAGACAAAATGATAAATTTAACGGTACTCACACGGGGTAGAAGTAGTCTATGTACTTCACGACGACCTCTCGGAGCAGATCTTGCTTGTTCATGATGGACGTATAGCTTCCACTTATAAGTTTTGTTTGCATGATTTCCACTTCTCCTATCGATTTTACTACGCGGGACCCTCGAGTCCCCGTCGTCGGGTTCAACGGAGCCGTTTTTGTTGTTTTGTGTGTTGGAAAACGTTGTGCGTGCTGAGGTAGCAATGGTAAAAAAATGTTACGGCGCGCGGGCAACCGGATCGACGCGTTGCGGCAAACTGGGACCGGGCCGGTCGCTGCTAGGCGGGGCAGCGGGGGAGGGGATCGGAGCAAGTGGCGCGCGCACGACTCTACCTACTACGGGCTACGATGGCGCCTCGAAACACCAAGGCAACGCTTTTGCGACACACCCGTTGTACCTCAAAAACGAGAATAAATCTAACAGTCGCCGCACCTCGCATTTAATGCTGAAGCTCATTCAAATTAATCTATCGTGTAGGTTCAAGGCTAACCAGATTTGGTCAGTGCTTTTTGCTGCTGTTTGAATTATAAATAAAACAAAGAGAATACTTATCCGAGTCGTTATATTTTAATTATAAATTGTAGCTTGGATTGCATTAGTTTTATTTTTATTTAGATCGATTATAAATACCTATCATGAACAACAAAAAAGCTTGGAGTCTTTATAAATAAAAAGAAGACTTAAGAGATGTGGGCCAAAATTGTTGTTGCAATGAACGCATGAGCTATTCAGAAAACAAGGCTGTCTCAACAAGGCATTATCAGTGAAACGGCTAGACGAGTGTCATCAAACAATTGCCACAGTCATTACTGCTGGCGCTTCCGTGTATTGTTCTCTAGAGTTCAAATCTCGCGCAATATAAGGACTATGAAACGCTGGATATAAATATTTTTCCACAATGCATAGAAAGAAACATTAGCTAAATACATCTTAGTGAAAAAAGAAGGAGAAACGAAGGAAGAGGAAAAAAGTGTGATGAATGTTCAGAAATAGGCAATTTTTTTGGAAATATCTAAAAAAAAAACAGTAGAACCAGTACACAGTTCAAGAGTACAATCTTTAGGATTCCCAATACAAACGGCTTGGCAATAAATTTGATGCATCACAATGGGATATCGACAAGTTTTCAATCCGCAGAATGCTAATTTGCATGAACCGAGAACCATAACAACCTGTAAGTACGACAAGTGGTTTGGCTAGACTTCAAGGAGGATTGTTGTTAGATTCTAACAATAAATGCATCTTCTCAACATATATATCTGCCGGTCTCAAATTTTGCAAGATTTATTTAACATGATTCACGTTACAAAATTCATAAATTATGAAACAATCATGTGTTAGACTATTTTCGTAACTGTTTGTAAAGAATTAGTTAGTTGGAATATTAAATTATTTTGTATGTACAGTATCTACACAATTGTACCTGTGATATGCTGGTGTTGGATATGTGATATCATTGTTATTAACACAACGAGATGAATTGAGTGTATGACATCTGACACATGCATGATATTCATTAACCTTGACTTCTGTGTTAATTATATCATAATTAAAAAAAAATACTGCGAGCAACATTACCGCATGAATATTTATTATTACAATCATTCTCATCTTTAGTCAAATCGGCACAATACTCAGTTACACACTTTCCTTTGCTACTTTTACTATTTCGGCCCAATTTAAACTAAAATAGCTCGAACAGATAGTGGTGCCGACTCTCTTGGACACGGCACTAATTTTAATCACCTGTATCTCTTTTTACAAGTTTAGTTCAATCGCTTTTAGTTTAGTTTTTCAATCGTCACTGAAAAAGGATAGAAAATTATTATTATGAGCCTCTGCTGTCCCACTCCTGGGCAAAGGCCTCCCTCCATTTCTTCCACTTTTCCCGATCCCGTGCCTCTTCCTTCCAGTTTTTAAGGAATGCATCCATAGTATAGTATAACGGGCTGGTTTCCGCAACTCCACGTTCAAGCGTGTATTTTGCGTAGAATGCATCCATAAATGAATGCAGAAAATATTAAGAATAAAATTGTCGAACTCGATTCATAATTTCATTCGTTCACTTGTTTCGTTTCATTGTTTCATTTCATCATAGGCCTCTCCCAAGTTGCGCCACAACATTCGGTCCTCCGCCTTCCACATCCAGTCCACCTGGCTGGGGGCGCCCTACACTGTGTTTGCCGATTCGCAGTCTTCATCCAAGGACTCAACCGCTTCAACGGTCATCGGTCCTTCAATACGGTCGGTAATTCCAGGTATCCTCCTCGTATCCGCCAGGAGCGCTACTGATTTATGAATGAAAGTCGACGAAAACGATGAAAGTATCTGTAAGTATCAAACTCGTACTAGGGCTTCTCTTCTTTTCCGAATAACCTCGTTATGGATCTTATTATCCTTTAAATGAAGTCCAAGCATAGCTCGCTGACCGACTTTGAGTTTGTAGACTAACCTTATTGTCAGTGTCCACGTCTTGGCACCGTAGATCATGACAGGCAGGATGCAGTTGTACACCTTCATTTTCAAACTTTGCGGTATAGGCGACGTGAAGACTCGGCGAATTAATTTGACAGGACATTTATCCTTTTCCTATGTTTTTTGTTAGAAAGAGTCATAGTGAGACTGAATTAGCTTAGTTTGTAAAGGATAGAACAGAATTAGATAAATAGATAAGAGATAGAGTATACTAGCACAATTATGTTAGCATTAAAGGCCATCGAAAAAGATATAGGATACTTTTTACATTGGAACGAAGTTCCTTAACGCGGCTTGCGGTAGGTGTGATTCGGGATCGCGGCGGTAAGGCCCGTCATAGAGGAGTGGCTGGAGAGGAGCCATGGTGCCCTCACCAGATACTCTCCAGATAGGCTGACGCAGATACTCTCTGTGTCGCATAGGCCGGGAGCCGACACCCGAGTGTCATCACTGCGGGAGCTGCCCAGAGGACACGGCGCGGCACATACTGGAGGAGTGCCCAGCTTGGGCCACGCAGCGCCGTGACCTCATCACTGCAGTAGGCGGCAGCGATCTCTCGCTTCCGATCGTTGTTCAGTCGATGGTCGGAAGCGGGAGCGCTTGGGAAGGCGTCATCTTCTTTTGCGAGGAGGTGATGCTCGCTAAGGAGGCGGCGGAGAGAGTTCGAGAGGCGATTACCTCCCTTCCCTCCCGCAGAAGGCGACCTGGGCGTCGCAGGAGGGCTTATGCCGACCTCCAGCCACCCTAGGTGTGGGCCTGCGGGCGGCGGACTCGGGGTGACACGCCGCCCGACCAGTCAAGGCCCGTGGCGGTGGCACGTCGTGTTACGCGCGCGCCAGTCAAGAGGAGGGTGCGGCTGATGTGGGTGCCGCACGGGGTGAAGGGGCTCGCCTGTTAGCGGCGAGCCGGGACCTGCCGGGGATGGTTGGGCGAGTAAAGTTTCCCACGCCCCCGGCCAAGGGTAGGTAGAGGAACACCGTGGTGGTTTTTAGTCGGTAAGAGTCCGACACTGGCTCCGCCTTCCCCGGGCGAAGTGCGTCCATGAGGATTTTCCCCACGAAAAAAAAAAGGTGTGATTCGGGATAAAATGTAACGTCACCTAATATTTTTGCGTTATGAGCAGGCATTTACGCACACTGCGCGCTCTCTCTTTCTAGTGTCAATTTTTTTGAAAATCTGTACTTTATATTAATTAATCCCGGAGGGGCTCGTGTCTAAGTAATAACCGCGTGGATTGTAAGATCTGCCAAGTTAAGCTGCGGTCAGTCCTTGGCTTGACCCATTCGTTTCGATGCACATCGAGCCGGGCACGTTGAGCTGTCGGTCCCGGTTGCCATTAACGACTGCCATAGATATTCATATGGCAACTAGAGCCTAACGTTTAAAGAATGCCTGTAATTAGCTCTATATGAAATATAGTCAAAGTCCGAAAGTCCGACAGCTTGTCTAACCTAAGGAGGTCGGTTTTACCCTGTTACTAGGTTGCGGGGGTTTGATCTGATGAGGCACTCCGTGTAAAATACTGATGTTGAGCTGCTTCTGGTTAGATTGGAAGCCGACTCCAACACAATTGGGAAAGGCTCGGAGAAAGGCAGGATATTAATCAAGCCAAATCACAGTATAAAAAATATTGGATAAAAATAATGAATGAATAATAAGTTTCAGAGAAAAATTATAATCTGATAAATCCGACTGAAGTGAAGGTGTTGCCAATCAATCGACACGAAAGATCGAATCGCACAAATAATAATGAAAGATGATATTAACAGGTAGCTATCAGAAGTACCTAATACACAAAGGATTACGTTATCGCTACTTTGTATTCCTTGATAAACTCAGCCATGTCAATCAAGATGTACAAAGTGACAACTAAGAAGAGGAATCATGACCATTGACAACAACAACGTTTGCATAAACATTCGAGAATCAATTATGTATTGATGTGCAGGTTGTGCTAGTATTAAACATTTTAATCGTGTCTCGATTACATTACATTAAGTTAGTCATCTTGTGCTGCCTTCTGACCTTTGTATTAACATCTGCAGAAAATGACGGCATCGACCAATTCTTTTGTAGACAAAAACTCATGATTATTGTGTACTTTTTTACAATGCATGCAATTATAAATGAGTTATCATTGTTGTATTGTATTATAGGTATATTTTCTAGCTGTCGAGTATGGAACAAAGAGAAGATTGAATACGTGTACGCAGTTTTTCTCTACTTTTTTTTGTCTAAGTTCTGAAGGCGTTTACATCATCGTTGGTGTCATAAAAAGAACATAAAATTACTTCATACTTTTTTCTAAATATTGTACTGTCATCGAAGTTAAATACTTTTAAAACTAAGCGAACCAAAAAAAATAACCAAGAGCGTAGATGAACATTTGAGAATTCTAAAAGTTTAGACAGTTGAACTACATCAAATCATAAATGAAATGTATAAAGTTAAGCACCAATAAGAATCGTATAGTATTCGAAAGCTTTCATAGTCATGATCATATAGAAAAAAAAAGAAGTGCATTTAAGTGACAAGTTCCTGATTTCGCTCTTTATTGCCTTAACAAGGTACCAAGCCGAATAAATTGAGATATCCGGTAATTCAAAATTAAAAGATAGAGCTTCACTTCAATCTAGATAAAACCAGAAAGTTTTCCCAGATTCACATGACTGCGTCTGAGAAATCTGAAAGTCTTAACGAACAAGTGTAATAATTGCAGATTATTTTAGATATTAAGTCAAAACAGCTTACATCAGATATCATAGAGCACAAAGTATGCCATTAATCACTTAAATTGAATTCTCTACAGATATAACGTATATCGAAGTAAAATATTGCAGCATAATCGAATAAGTATTCGTTATTTATTATGAAATACCGCAAGTTTGCATTGTGTAGATTTTTTATATTTAGAAATATTATTTACATTAAGTACAATTGGATTACGGATAGTGATTGTATCTATGAGCTGAAAAACCCAAGGTTGGATCGATTTTAGTTTGTAGTGACTGCGCCAAGTGTGGGGGACCTTCGCTCATTGTCAGTAAAACTTCGTATACGATTTTTGGAGCACCGATTTATCCCAAGGTAACACACGAGGACACGAGGACAAAACATCTATATTGAGGCATAACTCACAGATGATATGATAAAATCAAGTGTCATATAAGATAAGACAACAAAACAACATGTGTGCAAATCATAGAAACAATCCGTCGATAACAACAAGTGCGATAAGGTATGAAGTCGATAAAGTAGACAAATAAGTATCTTATAAAAGACGAACAGACATTATATAAGTTTTATGTGCGAAGGTATTAATAGGTAATCAAACATTAAAATCAAATTATCAATGAGATTTGAATACAAATTGATTACTTACGAGCACCACGTGTTCCTACGAGCGGAAAGCGACCGGGGCTGTTCGGTAGACGTCGATTTCGGTTGTTGTGAGTCTGTTGTCAAATTGAGCTTGAAACCAGCTATAGACTTCCGTCGTTTGGCTGCGAGAGCCCGGGACGCAAGGTCAGAGTCATGCACCTGTTCAGGTGGGGAGGCATGAGAGCATGTCTTCATGTGCGCCTGCGCGGTAGCCACCTGCAGCAGCTTCGTAGAGAGATTCCGGCGGCCCAGGGCCTCGCACGTCACGCACCGTCCGTCCTCCATGAAGGTCCTCGTGCGTCCGACACGGCCACGGCGTGGACACTGAGCGCGTATTGTTTCCAGCGGACGTGGTGGCTTAACTGATGTCATCCGACTGACGAGCGATACACGCGCGACCGTTCACGTTCGCCTCACGAAAAATTCAAGACTCTTTACGAACGGACGCCGGAATCGATCGATACTTGAATGAAATAGGTTTAATGCGATAATAAGAACGCGATAAGGTGTACACGCGAATAAGTGTAATGACCTAGACGAGGTGGCATAGCACGGCTTCGGTGCGGCCTCGACGGGCGGCCGTGCGCGGGTGGATCGGCGCATGCGACTGCGGTCACCACTACAAAGCACCCCCGCCGCTGGTCGTAATCCGAACGTTAACGAAGATATCGATATTTGCGGTGAATAATACCACGATACGCGAACATCGTATGATTTACATGTGTCTACCAGTCACTCAGAGGTGTCATTCCGGCATTCCACTGGACACCGGCCAGGTGATCATTATAAATAATTGGGGGTCATAGGATGCTCTAACCCATAAATCGTGCAGAAGTCCCATAACTGTAATCTAAATATATATCTGACGCGGAAATTTCTGTATGCGACAAATTCTAACTGCGTAGGAAATGAACGGTCTGCCTACTCAAAGTGCGGATAGGTAGTTAGATTAAAACAATTTATTCGACCTGGGCGATCTAAACATAGGTCTCAATTAAGGCCCAGCAATGTTCTCATGCTAGACATAATTTTATTGCATGTGAATGACGTAGTTTTAATATTTTCATAATTAAAGTCTCGTTAGGCATTCATTAGATAACAGGGGTGGATTCTTATACATTAGACTTACTGACAAGTGGGCGCAGGCCAAAAAAATCAATGCCAATAGTTGCAGGTGACCGATTTAATTGAAGTATCGGTCGAGATGAATCTTCTAGATCGCGAGGAAGACTGTGTAGTCCGTATGGGTTAGCACTTGCAGTTTTTAGACCAAGACCTAATTCAGCACAAGGTTGTCTGTTGAGTCGCTTTGGAGCCGTTATTTCTGAACACCGTCTTTTAAGTTGTTAAAACGAATTAATCATAGGATACTTTTGTCGGCGACATTTATACATTTTAATGCTACTTCCCTCTAATTTGTTATTCGGCATTGAACAGTCCGATTAGAAAGAAAAAAAGAAATGTTCCAGATAATTCTCGTTATAAAAGAAAAGTAGATTATTGTAGGCATGTACTTTGACGTTGAATAATATCAAAATTCAGTCTACTCCACTACACCGATTGGCATACAACCATCGACGGTGATGGATCGTGTCAATGTTATGTTTCAGTCAAATAACCATTACGTGTTAAAGGTATTCACATTGGACAGTCACGCCATTAATGCATTTTATTTTCATAATACATTAAGATACATTTTGCAAGTCCGAAACCAGCATCAAGTTAGGGTAAGAGGATGTTTGCAATAAAGAAGTTTTATTTTTGGACTGGACATTGCGTCTAAATAAAAAAGTTATAAAACCATTCAAACTGATTAAGAACGCGATCATTTTGATAATTTCTTTGCACGGGTATAAATTATTATAATTTGCCAAGACGTCAGAGGGCGTGACACCAGTGCCAAGTATTCGACACATTTTGATATGATGCATATGAACAGAATTAAATATTGGCTGTCACACCTTCCCAACATGCGTTATGCCTCGACACTCAAGAATTAGACTCTCTGTGCAAGTAAACAAGTTATTACTATTACTACATTATACTTAAGTACTTACATAATAATTCTAGAAGTGATTACTGGTATAATGTGCTGTGGAGCTCATGAATATCCTTCGCCACATTTAAGAAATGTGAAAATCAATTGATATTGCTGAACCCGGTCTTGGTTTTAATGGAGCGATAAACGGGAAACTGCTTAGCTTATGTCAAAGATAAGGAAATGAGTAACGTTTTATCCCCGCCGGATAAGTATTTCCCTTGAGTTGAGATACAGGCAGAATTATTATGTTCCTGGTACATAAATTCATTATTTATTTCAACGTTTATTCATCAACATCATCAACTCAGCTTATCGCAGTCCACTGCTGGACATAGGCCATTCCCAAGTTGCGCCACAACACTCGGTCCTCTGCCTTCTGTATCCGTTCAGGTCTCCAATCAAGGACTCGTCTGCTCCAGCGGGCGTCGGCCCTCCGACAGACATGGCCAGACCACTGCCACTTCCGCTTACTGATCCTAGAAGCTACGCCAGTCGCTCCGGTTCTTCTCCGGATAATCTGGTTACGGGTCTTATCCTTTAAAGAAGCTGCAAGCATAGCTCGCTCCATAGCTCGCTGAGCGACTTAGAATTTGTGAACCCAACTCTCGGTGTCCACGTCTCGGCACCTTAAGTCATGACAGGCAAGACGCATTGGTTGAAGACCTTTGTCTTCAAACGAAAGTTTCAACGTTTATTGCTCAAAATCTATTAAAATCAATGTTGACAGAGCCTTATTGTTACAGGGCTTATCATTTCGCATTGTGCCGTATCTAGAAGATTAAGGAATAGATAAAGAAGTCTACAACAGGAGGGAAGTCGTGAACACACTCACGTTGTATAAAATAATTCCTTTGTAAGACATGACAAACAGGTCACTAACGATAATGACACTGCATCATAAATGTGGACAGCTAAATTGTAGCACAATTAAAAGAGAACAGTACATGGATACAAACTGCTGGTGACGCAAGTGTAGATCACATAAAAACATATAAGTAGATGATGATTATAAACAGCAACGCATTAGTGCTAGAGCGGAGATCAAAGTCACAAAGTCCACTTGTTACCCAATCTACCCTGCAATGAATGCAATGACGTCAAAAGGCTGAACAAGATCTAAAGTAGACTGCAAATATTTAACAAAAATCATCCTCCTCCACTCTACAGCCTAAATTTAGAGGCTCTTACCAAAAAGGGCTTACACGAAGAGTTATTTTGGTAAGTTAAAAGGGTCACTGAGCAACTTATCCGTACTTGATGGAACAGGCGGAAATACAAGATATAGGATTAACTCTCTAAGCGTAGTATTTAAGAGGCTAAACTGGTGTAAAATTATATGCGCAACTCATCAACTTGGTCGGATTAACTAACAATAAAGCTCTTCGTTGCCGGAACAAATAAAGAGATGGTCGGCTCAAGGAGTGGATCCTTTGAAGGTAGGTTTACTCTGAAAGGCATTTCCGTAATTATTCAGAAATTAATGAAAAATAGGGTCTCACGTCTCACCACTCGTGCAACTTGTAAGTATAAATTAGGGAAAATATTATATCTGGCTATCTAGTTTTGTGTGTTGCCAGTAATTACTTACGGTACTGAAACGTGGTCGCTCACAATGGGCCTGATAAGAAGGCTCAAAGTCACTCAAAGGGCAATAGAGAGGGCTATGCTCGGAGCCTCGGAGTGTCCCTGCGTGATCGAATCAGAAATGAGGAGATTCGCAGGAGAACGAAAGTAAACGACATAGCCCGAAGAATTGCCAAACTTAAGTGGCAGTGGGCGGGGCACATTGCTCGCAGAACGGATGGCCGATGGGGCAGTAAAGTTCTGGAGTGGCGACCGCGTACTGGAAGGCGCAGCGTGGGTAGGCCCCCCACAAGGTGGACCGACGACCTGGTGAAGGTCGCGGGAATACGCTGGATGCGGAAGGCACAGGACCGGTCGTGGCGATGTTTGGGGGAGGCCTATGTCCAGCAGTGGACGTCTTTCGGCTGAAATGATGATGATGATGATGATCTAGTTTTAAGCTACTATTAAAATTAATGTTAAGGATTTACATATAGTGAATAGTGTTCAAATAAATGCCAAGTGTAGGTGCTCCTTGTATTTATATGATAAAGAACGTGTTTATGAGTAAACCACTTGCACATGTATACCTATTCGTGATGCGAGTAAAGTATTGACAATGAAGATCTGCTTCCGCTAATTCTACGGCCTAAGATTAAGTATGCAGATCAAGGCCTTTGTTCGAGACCTTTGTTAATTTCTGGTAACCCTGTTTCTGGAACTTTATTCAAATTAAATTATCTGCCTAACTGATATGATTTAAAGTTAGAATTTTGGTCAACCAATTACAACGGCTAACTGACAGCAGATTTACTGATCAGAATCGTGATTATGGTTTTGGAAACTAGGGGTGCGTTTATTGCTTCATTGATTACATGATGAATGTGTTGAGTAGTTATAATTATAAATTCGTATCCCGCGCGCGAAGGACAAATCTGGTTATAATTAGTCTGCTTTCAAATAAAGGAAGAGTTCCCATAAAAATAAAACCGGCCAAGTGCGAGTCGGACTCGCGCACCGAGGGTTCCGTACCTGCCCTGGACGTATAAGACGTTATTTAGTTGTTCATGTAGCTATAACTGTGGTTTAATAAGGTTTATGTTTATGAATTTAAATGTTTTTTATTATTATTATATTTGAGTTGATTGACTGCCTCGTTGGTCTAGTGGTCGCAAGCGCGACTGCTGAGCGTGGGGTCCTGGGTTCGATTCCCGGGTTGGGCAAAGTGTTATTGGGTTTTTTCATTAGGAAATTCTCATTAGCAGCCCGGAGTATGGATTTGTGCCCGGTTAATGGCAATAGGCTCGCCCCCTATTACATGGGACTATAACATAACTGGCGAAATGTGGGTGTACTTATTACACCTCTGCCTACCCCTTCGGGGAAATACAGGCGTGATGTGATGTTATGTTATGTTGAGTTGATTGAATGAAAGGTAAATTGCGCGGTTTACGATTTATGACGTATTAACAAAAAATACTTACTAGATCTCGTTCAAACCAATTTTCGGTGGAAGTTTACATGGTAATGTACATCATATTTTTTTTTAGTTTTATCATTCTCTTATTTTAGAAGTTACAGGGGGGGGGGGGGGCACACATTTTACCACTTTGGAAGTGTCTCTCGCGCAAACTATTCAGTTTAGAAAAAAATGGTATTAGAAACCTCAATATCATTTTTGAAGACCTATCCATAGATACCCCACACGTATGGGTTTGATGAAAATTGATTTTTGAGTTTCAGTTCTAAGTATTTTTGTGTGAAAATCTTAATGCGGTTTACAGAATACATCTACTTACCAAGTTTCAACAGTCTAGTTCTTATAGTTTAAGTGGCTGTGACATACGGACGGACAGACAGACAGACAGACATGACAAATAAGGGATCCGTTTTTTGCCATTTGGCTACGGAACCCTAAAAAGAGTTCCAGAAGTAAAGAGTAAGTGTAATGAAAGCAGGTTTGTGCATGGTGGCTGGTGGCCATTCGGCGGCTCCGATGTGTTCCATTGAAGATCCTATTCTCTGATCATTAAGATTTTCACCACCAAAATTTTTTACGTGATGCTGATAATACAGATAAAATAAATTTTATATACATAAATAGTGTGATAAAATAATGATGCTACTGCATTCAAGTTAGTCAACCCGTGATTTTTCTTAACCGGGTAAACCGTATCAAAAATTTACTCAAACCGAATGGTTAACCGGTTAAACCAAACCGAATCGACTGTCTACTGTGAGTGAGACGGTAGGTAACTCGTTGTAGATTGCGAGTTGCTAAAATTCCGTTAAGTTCCCCATTGAATGTTTGAATTGTGGGATTTTATCGGTTTTTTAGTTTAGTGTTTTAGTTTATTAAAAAAATTTGAAGTATTTTAATATTTATACAGGACGCCGAAACTTTTTTTTTGGGTCGTCTATGATTCATTAAAAATATGTTTACGTAAAATATATTTTTTTTGTTATTCAAATTGCTTTTATACATACGTGGGACACTCAGAAAGTTTTGCGAAACTAAAAAAAATTGTTCTATACGTACATATATTTTTATCAAATCTTTTCAAAGTACTTTCCACCAGCCTCTATACAAAGATTCATGCGCCTAAACCAGTTTTCAAAACACTTTTTCCAGTCCGCCGCAGACACCTCGTTTACAGCCTGCTCGAACGCAGCCAGCGCATCTTCCGGCGACGAAAATTGTATCCCTTTGAGCTGATTTTTTATTTTTGGGAATAAAAAGAAGTCACACGGTGCTAGATCAGGGCTGTAAGGAGGGTGACCCAGGAGTTTGACAGGCGTGCTATCCAGGAAGTCCCTCGTTTTGAGTGCGGTGTGCGCAGGTGCATTGTCGTGGTGGAGCAGTAGCCCGCGGAGCCCTGTGTTTGGTCGCTTGTTGCTTATAACAGAGAAAACTTCTGGCAAACATTTGGTAGTATACCATTCGGCATTAATGCTTCTTTGATCCCGTAAGGGAATTGATACCAAGTGGCCAGTCAAATTAAAAAAGCTAGCGATCAAAATCTTACCCCCGCTTCTAGATCGCTTCACTTTGGTAGGCGTTGGCTCATTTTGAAACACCCAAACAGTCGACTGGCGCTTGGTTTCTGGGTCGTATTGATAAATCCAGGACTCATCACCTGTAACGATGTCGTAAAAACGCCGAGACGAGCCTGCTTCAAATTTGTTAAGCATATCACGGCACCATTCCACCCGGGCCTGCTTCTGAGCATCGGTGAGGTTGTGCGGCACCCAGCGTGATACTATCCTCCTCACGCGAAGATGGCTGTGTAGAATCTCGTGAACGCTTCCCGATCCAATCTTCAATATGTGTTGAATCTCCTGATATGTAATTCGCCTATTGTCTTGGATTAAATTTTTCACTGCTAGCACGTTTTCTTCGGTAACAGCCGTCAAAGGGCGACCGCTTCTTTCGTCATCCCCCAAAGTTGGTCGACCGCGCTTGAATTCGTTATACCAACGATACACGGTTGCCTTGGAAGGGCCTTCATCCATGAATGCCATTTGAAGTCTATCGTACGATTCATCCGGTTTCAGGCGACACTTGAAATCGTATAAAATCATAGCTCTAAAATGTTCCCGGCGCAGATCCATATTTCAGTGAGACACAATACTTTGAATTAACTCGCAAAAAATGTGGAGGGAAATTTTGAAATTGGAACTTACTTATTTTTACTTATAAATAATCATATTTTCGAAAAACATTATAACTGGCCAGTCTCCCATATATAAAAACTTTTTTTCGCAATACTTTCTGAGGGGCCTGGTACAACGTGTTATTGAAATAACTAAAAACCTCTTAAGGGGTCATTGTACTCATCAGTATGAACATCTTTTACTATTAGACCAACACTGAAATCGCGAAAAAAAATCTGATGATCCCTACATTTTGTCGATTGATGTGAGTACAAATGTAGGGATCAGCTGTTTTTTTTAACACGTTGTATATTTAATATTTATACATAGGTACCTACTTATTTTAATTTAATTTTACCATTTAGTTATTTAACACGGTACAGAATCAATGACGACGACGACGTCTGTGGTCTAGTGGTTCGAGTGTCGAACTGCTAATCACGAGGTCGTGGGTTCGATTCCCACAGGACACAAATATTTATGTGATGCACATAAGTGTTCGTGTTGTTCCGGGTGTTTTTTATGTATTATAAGTATGTATTTACCAACGACCACACAGCCCATAATAGACGCCTCATAACAGGCGACCGATGTCTGCAACACATCTATGAAATTTCACTAATGTAGGTCACCACTATTCGCCATTTGTAATCTTCAAATCGGTTTCGACCACTTATTGAGCCGTCAAAACTGTCGCGTTAGTGATTAGCCAATAGCCGCGTACGTAGGGCCAATGTGTGCACAATTATGTACAATTGTACACTGTGCACGAACCGCGGTGACTTCGGAACTTTTCGTTCATCATTCGGGTAAAGTCGCGTCGCGCGCTAAACGTTCGGGTGAACTCGGCTCTCGACTTACGGCGTCGGGTAGATAGGTAAGTTCGCGGTTCAAAAGCCAAACCGAGTTAACAGATCGTACTTCGTAGCCCGGTTTGTAACGAGTTAGGCTTGACCCGGGTTGAACCGGTTAGCCAAACCGAGTTGACACGTCGCTAATTCAAGTGCCACGGAGATTATTAGGAGAATTGATTTCTTTATTAGTTGCTACTTTGTTCAATTTGCGGTTAAAAAGCCAAACCGAGTTGACAGATCGTAGCCCGGTTTGATACGAGTTAGGCTTGACCCGGGTTGAACCGGTTAGCCAAACCGAGTTGACACGTCGCTAATTCAAGTGTCACGGAGATTATTAGGAGAATTGATTTCTTTATTAGTTGCTACTTTGTTCAATTTGCTTAAGTTCGCGGTTAAAAAGCCAAACCGAGTTGACAGATCGTAGCCTGGTTTGATACGAGTTAGGCTTGACCCGTGTTGAACCGGTTAGCCAAACCGAGTTGACACGTCGCTAATTCAAGTGTCACGGAGATTATTAGGAGAATTGATTTCTTTATTAGTTGCTACTTTGTTCAATTTGCTTAAGTTCGCGGTTAAAAAGCCAAACCGAGTTGACAGATCGTAGCCTGGTTTGATACGAGTTAGGCTTGACCCGTGTTGAACCGGTTAGCCAAACCGAGTTGACACGTCGCTAATTCAAGTGTCACGGAGATTATTAGGAGAATTGATTTCTTTATTAGTTGCTACTTTGTTCAATTTGCTTTTATGTAAGCTGCAAACGTTTGTATTTTATAATATATGTAAGACCCGTAATACATTTTACTAACTTATTAAGTAATCTGCTACTACAAAAAGTAACGAGTTAGAATTTCGTCATAAAATAAATATTTTTCCCATTACAGTTAGGTTTTTACCTTGAAAGTTTCGTTATAACAATGTTTCATTTGAATTAATTACAGCATAATATTAGCAGTTACTTGGATATCATTTGTAATTGTTTGTAAGTCTTCTAAGTCGAATTTCTTTAGTTTAAATATGTAACGTTTGTTATTTATGTGGTTGCCAGGGTTCGGGAGAAAATGTAACGTCACGTAAGATTTTAACTATTAAATAAAACATACATAAACGCATATTTAACTGGGGATCAAACTTAGGCTCTGTGGTATCTCAGTCCGATGCATAATGTTCCCCGCCATCTATGCTTGTATTATAGTTGCAAAATTTTGCATTATAATGAACCGGTCAATATTTATATTACATTTTTTTTTGGTGTATATTGCGACAATCGCCATTTAGCGCCAGTGATGATGGAGGCAAAAAAACATTTAAATTGTGAACAACTATACTATACTACTATTTTATTCTGTACAACCAATCTTTACAGAATCGGTTAGCAGATGATTTGTCATATAGTAATTCGTGAAAATCATCCGTAGTATTGGCAAAACTAGTAATGATAAAAATGTTTTTATTATGTTTAATAAACGGACATCAACTCTATGCCAGCTGAACTCACCTTTAAGCGTCATCTGGTGAGTAACGTTAAAGTTATAGCTAACTATTAAATAAAACATGCAAAAAGACATTTTTTACTGGGGATCGAACCTGGGCTCTGTGGTATCTCACTCACTCCGACGCATGATCTTCCCAGCCATCTATGCTTGTATTATAGTAGCGAAATTTAGCATTAAAATAAACCGGTCAAAATATGAATTTTAAGGATAACTTCGGTCCCGATGGGAACTTCTCTGACCGCACAGGTTTTTTTTATCTAATTTTGTTGATTGACAGTTATAGGCAAAAATCTAACAAATGCGTAGAGAAGGATATCTAAAGGTTTAATGATAGTCTTGACATCTACTTTATCGGTTTTCTTTGCTATTTGCCGAAATTAGGCATATTAGAAGGATCTTTTGTCTAATTAGAAGTTTTGTTATCAAAATTGGTGGGAGATGGACCAACAGCGGTAGCTGGTGTTTATTTCGTTCTTAAAGGGCTTAGGATCACTATCTGTACTGCACGATATCACCGCGTACAACATGAGAGTTAGAATATATTGCATTGATTTCAGTTTTTATTACCAATAGGAGCCAGCAAAAGGTTACAATGAAATCATATTGGCAAATATGGTATCGATTTGCCAGGAAAGTAAACATGGAACAGTCACACAATATTTATTGGCTCTCAGTTGTTACTTTGTGTAGTGGGAACTGAAGCAGCTGACGCGATGCACTGGCTTTCTTCCTTCATAGTAATTTTTTTGTTGTTTATTTGTTTGAAATTTTGAAGCCGATTACAATATCGTTATGGAGGCATATCCGACCTTGGAATCTTAATATGTATTCATGAAGTTTAAGGTCAAATTAACAGCTCCAAGTAACCAGTGTTACTTCAAAGTTGTATTAATTAAGAGTTAATACATTCTGAATATTTATTTATGCGAATGGTTACCAAAAATAACGGTCGAGTGCTTTTAATATGAATAAATTATGAAGCTGAACAAAACAATATAATACAATTTTTTTGGTGTACCACACAATTGACATCAATTTGAAGATGAATAATAATATCCTTAAAGTAATAATGTCAAATAGTCTTTTAATAGAGACATTTAAGCCAATCATAGCATTACCATCGTCGGAAATTGAGCATCAATTTGCGGTGTTGGATGATATTATCAATAACACGATGGCAAAGATATTAAATGCCCATAAAATATTCAATAGTATCGACGTTATGGTCGATCGCAGTGTTCAGAAAACGGCCCGTTTACATCATGATAACACGTTCAACTTAATCGTATGGTGTGAAAATGCTTTCACTTATCGTGTCTGCCTCGTTCTTATCGAAATTATCTGTTATTGCTAGCATGTTATCGGGTGTTATAATTAATATATCAAAAACAACTGTTACAAATAGGTGTGCTTACGTGATATTAAAGACAAAGTTCGGTTAGAAAGAACGAATTCAAAAATCACCGCACGCTCACTACTGACCTGTCTAATACGATACTCATGTGTCTGTGAAGATTCTGCTTGAGGTCTCTCCGTGTGTACTGCTGTTGTGTAGGGGGCGACGGCGCGGGGGCCGCGCCCCCCGCTGGTGCCCGTTGCCCTACGAGCACCTTCAACTCTGCCATCAACTTTTGCACCATACGGACACGTTTGGACTCAACCGCGCAACTCACACTAGTGAAGAAGTACACCTCAATCAATCGCAGCCAACTTGCCAAGAGCCATTGGCTCGGCCGTTGCATACACACGTGACGTCACTGCTGCACGTGATAATAGACCATCGATATCGACACAAGCGTCGTTACGACGCGCGTGCGGGTTCCACACTGTCGGTCGGCGTACGCGACGCTTTGACCTCGCCGCCTCTTTTTATAAGTGCCCGATGAACGTGCAAGGTGGTGTATGTGAGACGGAATAAACATGTTTATATTTAGGCGGGATCTTCGGGACGCACGATACGCACGCTTTGATACGATTAGTTACTCTGCGTTTTTCACATTCCATGAAGTCCATACAGATAATGAATTGCCATGATAATCGAATAGAATCTTGATGGCCAAGGCCAACAGATTTAGGCGTATCACTAATTAAAAATGTAATAAACAATTGCAAATGTAGGTCGTCAGTTGTAGCAGCAGATCACAATAGCGGTGAAAGGAAACAGGGTCATACGAGCATTGCTTTGCCCCCAAATGAAGAGTTGGGTTAATTAGGACGCTGATACGCTGCCGATGTTAAATTGGTCCAAGGACATACTGCAGCAGATAAAGCGATGGAAATAAAATTCTGGAATTGTCAATTCAATATTATTTCTGGAATGGAATCAGGAAGTTTGGATGTCGAGATCGTGTAAACAAACCATGTTAAAAAATCAGAGGTATGTAACCGAGAAAAGAATCGACGATTCAATCGTAAATACGAAAAACAAGTCGAGTTCCGTTCTTGTTTTTAAAATAATCGGCTTTGAACGTGAATTGTGGGACCGGTCGGTTCATGGAGAGGTAGAAATAGCAGCACCTGACGCCGCGGCCGCCGGCGCCGGCGCAGGAAGTGTGGACGGCCGAACACACCACACCACTATAATAATCAGAAACGAAGTGAAAACATGCACGTAATTTTTACATGGCGAAATCGAAATATGTATGTAATAGTAATAAATAAATGAAAACTTTTATAAACAGTAATAAATTATTACACAAGTGCACCTAGTTATTTCTGGTCTCTAATGACATCAAATAAACACCCGGAATTTAGGTAATGAATGTTCAAATAGTTACGTTTGCAGAATTTTAAGCAATACATCGTATGTAATGTAAGAATAATATTAAATGCAAAAAAATTGCAGTCTGACGAAAAATTAAATATTCTATTGTCCTAATTTGGAGGAGTAATAAAAGCCAAGATTCAAATATGTATTTCAATATGAATGTTTCGAATAGAGATCTGGTTTTCGGCAAGTCGGTTCTCCTGAGGCACTTAAGTAACCGTTTGCAGTTTACATCTGTGTTTAAAAACAAATTTTATTTTCGGAATTTTCGGAAGACGACAGCTGCGATGCCTGATCCGGAGCAAATAATGAGAGCGATGAACTATAAAAAATATTTCGTAACCCACGGATTGGTTATGGCGTAGTGGCGAAGGAAAAAGGCGTAAGTAATGAGATGAAGTGATAAATACGTTATGTAATTACGACGCAGACAAGTAGAAGTATTAATAAATTAATACAGAAGGAACGTTCGACGTTGGTGTGCGCGTGTCCTGCGAGAACAACTTTCTCTGAATGAGAGGGAGCGAGATTAGATTGAGATTATCCAAGCGTAATCATCAGCACGGCGTTATGGTTCCTACTCGTACACAATCGAGAACACTGAAGAGGAAGTGCTGCGAGTTCCTGGATTAATCATTAATTGCAACTTTCTTTATGATCTTGGAATTGCAGAAAAATATAGGGTATCATTGTTTATTGCCCCGCACAAGCTGTAAAAGTCAAGCAAAGTTAATGGCCCATTATTGCGTTCGGTTACTGACCAATCCTTCAATATTTTTTTAATTGAATTCAATATTTTACGGCTGTTTCAAACAGGACCATTAAACTTTTTATTTTAATCAGCTTTGTTTGCTTTAGAAGGAAGCAAGAGCCACACCAACGTATCCGATGGAGAAATTCACACAACCGTGCTCTTTAGGGTTCCGTACCCAAAGAATGCTAACGGGACCCTATTACTTTCCTTACGCCGCCGCCGCCCGGCGCGCCCTCTGTCCATCCGTCCATCTGTTACGGACTGTATCTTATTAACCAATTACCTAACTATTAAGTTAGGTAGTCAGTTGATTTTTTCTCTATCGTGGCAAATAAAAAAAGTAAAAGAAGTCTAAATCCAAAGGGGGTTTCCATACACGAAAACCCGAAAAAAAGCATTTGAGAAATTATTTTTTTCTTCCTGGCTATCTTAAAAATGGTAATACATAGGTACAAACGTCAAAGTTTCTGTGATTGTAATGCAGTATAATAAAAATAAGGCAAATACAGACATGTGTGGAGGTACATAACCTACCTGCGTAAGAAAGAGATGCAAATATTCATATTTCATCAACAGTGCTGAAAGATATCAACGTGCAATGCTGCACCTTTGGTGAACTCTAATAAATTAAATCAGTTTCTACGGGGTATCTAATAGTTCAATGGATGGTACGGAACCCTTATTGCGCGAGTCCGACTCGCACTTGACCGGATTTTGGTTAAGCTCCCTTTGTTTGGATCAACTTCGTTGGTCGTATGTCACGTTTAATTTCATTTCTCTCAAAGCTTTTGTCTTATATCGTTATGACCCATAAAGTGTAGCACGGTTTGCAAAGTTTAAAAACGAAAAGACTTGGGTCGAGTAAAACGTAAATAAAATTTTATAACGGTAAGTAGAACGGGCTTTCTTAGGTAGGTAACGAAACGGAAAAATTGGTACAAAGTAATGCATAATAAGAAATAAGAATACACAATATCATATTCAATAAGAGCTACTGTAATATTAACAAATATTTCTATGCGTTATCCGATTGTCATAGTTTCCATAATCAATGGCAGGGAATGGGAATAACCACCCCATGACCGTATCCATGCGCCCATCGCAAGGGTGATGACGTCACCTATGTTGGTACAACAGATATTATGCACTTCGAAAATGATAATTTGCTTTAAACAATTGCTGAAGATGGTTAAGGTAGGAAAACAAAACGCCCATTCATAAATAAAACCGGCCTTTAGGGCCGAGGACGCGGAAGCTTGACCTAGTTTAAAAATCGGAGTTGTTGTTGTACAAAGTAATGCAGCACTTACAGGTGGTGTTTCAAAGAGTCCTCCAGTGCACTGGATGACAAATCCTAATTCAGGAAATCACTTTTCGGCACTTTCGCGTGTCAATTTAGCGCGGAGGTGAGAGAAAACGTGCTCTCTGTGCGATGGACCTGTACACACTGAATGTAGACCCTGAGTGTAGTAGTAAGTATGCGCGCGTCCCGTATTCCCGACGTCCTTGCGGGAAAGGGGCGGTTTTGTAGGGTGGCGCCATGGTAGCACGTCAAGGCAACGCGTCAATCAATATGCGAGATGAGATCCCTGGCTAATCGTCCTGTCGTGCACCTAACGCATGATTACTCTTTATAAAGCGGAAGATTAGAAATGCCTTAATAATTGGAAAAAGCATTTCAACATTAAATCTAAAGAAAAAGGAATTTGTTACAAGACAATTCAAGGTGAACTTCCTCATATGCCTGGTTTGACAGTAGTAGGTTGAGTTGAAGCTATATCAAGTTAGCCTTAAGATTGCGTCCCGGACATTATCCATCGGCAAAGTTTGCATTCTTGATGAAAAAACCAAACTCACCGAACTGTAATATTTGCAATGTGATTGAGGATGTACATCATTTGCTGATGGATTGTGTGAGGAACCAGAATTAAAGGGAAGTTTAAATCAATGAATTTCATTTAAATAAATTAGAGGTGGGGTTAGTTCAAACAATCTTAGCACAACCAAAATCAGATGTTGCAAAAAGACTATGTCATTTAGTTTACTTCATTTATTAAGACTTCCCTTATTATACGTAAGTTGATCTAGTATTGGTTTTACTTAGATTGCATAAGGCATAATGGGGTTGACGTATCCACACGGACAAAAATCCCAAATTCAAAATAGATTTTTAAAAAAGCGGAAGATTACGGAAATGCAGAAAACATTTTCCTTTTCTTTGTTCTTGATTGATAAGAAGTTGATGCAGCCGTTTGTGCAATTGTAAAAGTAGCCGCATAAGTAATATGCAACAGGTTTACGTATGCACATCACTGCAGATGTAAACCTTGCATAACTACATGATGGTGATTTTTTCTGACCCTTTACCTTATTCACTTTCCATTCCCTTGATACTTGTTTTGATGTAAACAAATAATGAAACGAGAGGTATGATCGTATGATGAAACGTTTTCATTACAATGCCAAATGTTGGAGAGAAAACCAAAAATATTGTACTGAATTGAAAGGAATAATTTACGGTGTGTTAAAAAAGTAATGGTACTAATAAAGTAACGGTGTGCATCGGTATATCGAACAGATATGAATAGTGTTAGCGTCTGTTACGCAAATGAGCAGTTACGTACATGCAGTTGGTGCGGCCACGCACTATCTCCTATCATATCAAGACGCATCGTTGCGAGAACCGACAGCTGATCGACAGTAACCACAGCGAACAATTTAAGTGCTGTAACTTATTAGTTACATTGCTCTTGACAAATTATATTGATAATGTTGTCGACTCATTGATTAATTGATGACGGCATGGCAAAGTAGAACTTAGTTATTTTTAGATTACATTCTCGAGTTGAATTCAAGTGTAATGTATTTTATCTGTTTTTAAATTATCGGACGTAAATAGGATTTTAGTTGTTCTAGTTACCATTCAATTCAAATATTTATTTGCTTTTAAATATGGTTACAGTAAGTGTTACAAATATATTTAGTAGGTAGTTCAGCATATTTTGTCATAAAATAATGACATGCAAATATTAGTGTTCACAATAAAATTATATTTACTATATTAAATGTTTATCTAACAAATATTCATTGACTGAGTAAAAGACTTTTTTAATGAGCAATTTACGCAGAATTCGCTTGAAGCGTGTCATTGGTAACTCTCTGATCCGGGCTGGAAGCTTATTATATATTTTAATACACATTAGGTATATAACAACTGCGCGTGTATATCGCGTGCGCATTATTATAGGCTTCTTATTTATTTGGAATTTAGTAGGTAATAGGAACTGGCAGTTGGTGCGGCCACGCACTATTTTCTATCATAACAAGACGCATCGTTGCGAGAACCGACAGCTGATCGACAGTAACTACAGCGAACAATTTAAGTGCTGTAAACCTGTAACTAATTCATTGTTCTTGACAAAATATATTGATAAAGTTGTCGACTCATGGATGAATTGATGACGGCATGGCAAACTAGAACTTAGTTTTTTTTTAGATTATATTCTCAAGTTGAATTGAAGTGTAATGGATGTTATCTGTTTTTAAATTATCGGACGTAAATAGTATTTTAGTTGTTCTCGTTACCATTACTATACGCCTATTATTTCTTTAGAATTTAGTAGGTACTGAGGCCTTAAACATGAGCTTTTAATTACCCGGCAGTTACCAATATGAAGCTATCACTTTTAAAACCACACATCAGCTTGCATTTGGCAGTAAGAGCTCATCATCTCAGTTCTTAGTGTCCAGGAAGAGTCTACGTACAGGATCTATTTTAAAGGCAGTCACTGCAGGTAAAGTACAGTCTAACAAAGCAATTGGTATACAGGGTAGAGAGATATAAATGAAGTTTTCTCAGAAGATTATGGATGTTTTCGAGTGAAATATAATTTTAATAACAGACAAAGTTAAACTGTATTTATACAAAACCCTAATCAAACCATTCTTCCTGACTATCTGGCGACCCTGTGTATACTAATTGCTTTGTTAGACTGTACCTTAAATATTGATGATAGCTAATTTTACCCACAGAAAAGATTCTTTAGTAAATCTAAAATATTCATTTTTAGGGTTCCGTAGTCCTACAAGGAACCCTTATAGTTTCGTCATGTCCGTCCGTCTGTCCTAATCCTTTACAGCTTAATAACTTCTACAGTTATAAACATAAGTAAATGAAATTTTGTCCAAAAATGGTCTGGATATAGATCTCAATTCTAAAAGAATAAAAAAATCTTGATTACGTATTTTAGGGGTGGCGCTCATACATGTGAAATGGGGATGAAATTTTTTTTTTCGCTGCACCCTCTCTTGTTGGGTATCATTGAATAGGTCTACTAAAATGAAGGTAATGTTTCATACATCACTTTTTTATTTATACCATCTGCGAAATACAGCCCGCCAAAGTGGCTTGCAATGTGTCCCCCCCCCTGCCATTTCTAAGCTATGCAACGTAGAAACTTATAATCTGCCACATTGATAGACATTTATAAAAACTCTCTTTTAAAATTATTTCGAGTATAATGTGATTATAAATTTTTGAGTTATAGTGAGAAAACTGCAAAATACTTAAGACGTCCTAGTTCATAGGTAATTGACCTTAGAGAAAAATGATCTTAGCAAATAATGCTCCTTTAGTTACTACCCATTTAAAAAAAAACACAAAAAGTAACTTTGTGTTATATTGATATGACACACTTCTTCAATTTAGCTTCTTAAATTTAGCGCTAGGTGGCGCTGTTTGCAAAAACTACAATAGCAATGATTAATATTCGATTTGATTCGTTTGTAATTAGGAACCCTATAATACTGAGCATGGCCCGACATGCTCTTGGCCGGTTTTATTTTCATGTCTGAACAGAGAATCGAACTACCAGCAACATGAAAAACTATTCCATCTGTATTTTATGGGTTATGTTTATAGATTTTGATAGTCAATAATAAGGATAAAATCTGTCAAATAAACATAATATCTTAAAGGAACTCCATGAAATATGAAGCAACAACAAATAAGGTATTTTTGCTGCCTTGGTATCATTTTATTGAAATGTAGACTAAGTTATTTTAGATTTCATGGTCTTCCTTCAATCTAAGACAATGTTTGTTGGTGTATGTTTCCTTTATTTATTGACTCTATCGATTGGTGGCATACAAATATAGGGTGATATTTTTTACCCGACTGCCCCAAAAGGAGGGTAATGTTTTTCGGGTGTATATATCATACATGTAGTATAAACGGCTTGACAGATTTTGAAGTGCGTGGTGTCATTGGATTCGTCTTCATTCCAAGAGTGTCATAAGCTAAATTTTTTGGTGATAATACCAGTACAACGCTTGCAATTAACAATTTATCAGAAATGCGGAAACAATAAAGTCATCAAAGTAAACAAATCTGGAAACAGATCATAACCCATAGGTTATAGCCAAATTTTAAATTCGAGTTATGACTCGACATGGTTTCAGTTCAAATCTTGGCTACCAAACTGACTTATTATTAGAGTTGTCACCTACCCAAATGTACTGCTATTGTAATTCCACAACGACTTTTAAGAGACATCCAACTTCCATCGTTATTTGGTAAAACGTATATCTTGAAACTTATTATCACCTGTAAATCGACATGGGTATGCTTTAGAGCTTGGCTGCAGTAGTGACGTTTTTATAGAGATGTCCTCTATCAGAATATACTGCTATCGTAAGTGAACAATGACTTGAATAAAAAAGTTAATTAACAAAACCAAAAAACCCGACTGCGTGTAAAAATAACTGAAAAGATGTGAACAAGACTTATTTATTTATTTATTTCCACAAAAAAAAAAATTGCCAGATACGATACAGTGTAGAACATAAACCAGTTTAGGTTTTTCTGTACACCGCTTGGTCCGTCGACATTCATTACAACAAGATGTGGGTGGGTGAACACGGCGCATCGCGCTCGCTCGCCCCATGCAAAAAATTCTCAAATACCCTCAACTAATTTATATTACTTCTCAATAGCAAATTGCTTACAAAAATACAGCATGTTTTTTTTTTTAATGCTATAAAATTATAAGTCATTATTAGGTTTTAAATCCTCTAAAAGGTGTTTTTTAAGTTTAGATTTTATGTTGTTTCGTGTTATGTCATTTTTTTTATTTTTGGTGGTACTTGTGTCGGTAATACATGTGAAAGTATCAAATCAACACGCAGGCGAATGCTACGTATGTTTTTGGTCATGAATTACATAAGTAGTTCATAGGTAGCCTCCGCCTGCGTGTTGATTTGATACTTTCACATGTATTACCGACACAAGTCTTGTTTACATCTTTTCAGTTATTTTTACACGCAGTCGGGTTTTTTGGTTTTGTTAATTAACATTTTTATTTGCATTTTTTAAGTTTTGTCATGTTTTATCGCGCTGTTAATGTTTATTTTGAAAAGTCACACATAAATAAAATTATATTATATTAATATTTAACGTTAAATATTTTGTTGTTTTTTAGCATTTCTCATTCCAAATTACATTTAAACATAAAAGTTGTTTATATTTTTGTAAAGCACTTATTAAACCCTTTATTTTGATACCACACTCGAAAGGTTTTTTTTTTTAAAGACATTTAATATGGTGCCAAAAAGCGGCCATTTTGATTTTTGTAATTTTGATATACCCAGTGTCACTCTCACGATTAAGACGAATCTAACGACACCTCTCAAGCTAAAATCCATCAAGCCGTTTAGGCTACAGAGCGTGCAAAAGAAATATACATACATACACTCGAAAAACATAACCCTCCTTCTGGCGCAGTCGGGTAAAAAACATTTTTTAGGTTTTGTCAAGTTTTGTTTTATGGAGCTATTAAAGCTCCATAAAACAAAACTTGACAAAACTAAAAAAAAAAAAAAACAGTTATTTAACACAACCAAATAACCCAACTGCGTGTAGGTAAAAATAACTGAAAAGATGTAAACAAGACGTGTGTATGTGTAACTATCAAACATCATCACACGCAGTCGGAGGCTACGTATGTTTTTAGTCAGTTTGTGAATTACATAAGTAGTTCATAGGTAGCCTCCGACTGCGTGTTATGATTTGATACACACGTCTGTCTACATATACACACACATTACATCTTTTCAGTTCTTTTTACACGCAGTTGGGTTTTTTGGTTTTGTTAATTAACTTTTTTTTTGCATTCTTGAAGGTTAGGTTCCCGGCTAAGGTAAGCAAGTATTGAAAAATGCTTGAATGCAGTTACACTTATTAACCGACTTCATTTTTAAATATTAAGTAATGTTTCCTGTCAGTAAATTCGCTATTTATGGTACTTTCCCTCCAGTGACCTCCTTTAAATTTCACTCAGTATTTTTTTTTTTTTTTTTCTAATCCTTCGGTGATCTCGTAGATCGAGGACCGCTCCTGTCAGTCAATAAGAGCTCATAGGGGGCTAGTGGGCTTCAATTGTTCTTAGTGTTACGTAACGTAATTTTTACTTATAAATTATTGTCTCACCACACCTGTTTAATAGCCTGGTAGTTTGTTCAAGTGTTGCTTTATAGTGTAAGAAGTTAAACCGTATCAGCTCTTTATTTTGTATGAAGAGAATATTACCATTAAATTTACCTATGCTAGTGTTAGTAAGATCACCTTATCATATCTAAACACGTTACAGAACCACTATAAAACTCTTTCAAAACAGAATTCTGCGTTAAAAGTGAAATCAATTTAAAATTAATTCAAAACAACGAATGTTAATGAACTGTGAAAATTGCTCTGTTGATTCCGATCAAAATACTGCGAAAAAAGAGATGAAGCTAACACAAATCGAACAGAAAAAGTTAATGAGGCTATCGCTCTTGCAACACGATATACCAAGTAAAAGGAGGAAAACAAAATTTACATTCCATCTTAACATGACGTCATATCCATAACAACAGAAGTAAAACTCGAAGAAATGGAACATGACAACATAGAATCGATGAAATTTAATAATGTAGAACAAAAGTGACAAGTATGGATCGCCGAAAGCATCCCCAGCAGAGATTGATTGCGATAAAAATCAACAAACGTGATGTCGATATGATCTTGATTTGTTATGTAATCGACCATAAATGTACAGACTACATTTATTGATGTTACATAATTATGAGCGAAATTCACATGTATTTCATAACAAAAGTAACTTTGACAGGATCAGACAAAGGCAAGTGAAATTTTTCTTCAAACTGCACTGTTGGTAGTGAAATCGACGTAGATTAGTGTGCAACCATTAGTGTGAAATGAAATAAACAAGAGGAATTAGCGCCGGCCGATAGCCTGAGCTAATCTGACCGCAAGGGAGCGGGCGCCACGGAGACTTTCCCTTTTCTTCTTGTGAAAGTGATGATGCCAGCTGTAACAAAGCAACAGCTTGCATCTCAAATCAACCACCGATCAAATCATCGGCAGCGATAATGAAAAGTTATGTAAAGTCGTGTTCAAATCTACAAAGAGAGGTTCATCATCAAATCAAGTATCTATCTCCACGTGAAAACAATTTCTACTAAAGAAAACGAAATTTCATAGCAACCGCAGTCACGTGCAAGGCGATGCACTCGATCATGTTGCCAGTAAATAGAACGTCAATCTATTTAGATATGCAAAATGGAAACTTAGAATGTTAATTGCAAATGCATTTATAGAAAACAGTGGCCGAGTAGCGCAGATTACCAAGACGACTATCGATATCAGCTAGCTTTAAAGAGCATTTGAGTTTTCTAATATATCTTATGGGTACTGCGCTTATCTACCAAGGACCAAAACAGCTGAACACGAAAACAAAGCGTACTTTCTAAACAAAGACTTTCTCCTAACGAAGTTCGGCACGGCTAATGTCCGCCCTTTATTGCCGACAATTAGTTGCTACAGACACTGTGCTGTCTATGGCAAAAAGAAAATTATGTGGAGCAATACACGCAGTTGCTAAAAGGTCCGATCGAAAAATTCCATAATAATTGCTTGGTGATAGCGTACAACTACTAATTTTGTCGTTACTCAATTCAATTTCGCTGAAAAATATAAACTTTAACGACGCTTTATTGTTTCAAAGCGAAACGATGTTTTCTAATACAATACAATACGAGAATATATGTTTCTTTGAATAATGTGTCAGCGACTATATTTGGCATTAGCTTATTTAAATAAATAGCCCACCAATCCAATAGTCAATCCATTGTATAGTCAAGTATTTAAAATACAAGAAGGATTCGGAATTACTCCTTCAATTCTTAAAGAAAAAAATAATGATTGTAGTTTTTTTGTGAGTCGTGCCAAACCCAGTTTGCGATAAAAAAAACGTAAACATAGGTGTGGACAGAACATGACTTGATTTTATGTTAAATTCAAGGTTACGCAGAAAAAAACCGAATCAAACAAATTCTTATCCATAGCTGATATAGACATCAATACAAGCATTTAATATGTTTAAAGACGTGAGATATTTTCGATAGCACGTTAAATTGTAAACATTTTTAGTGTCAGGGTACTGTTAAGGCCGCATGTCTGCATGGCCATTCGACTCTATTAGCGGCCAATAAGAAAATAACATAGGAGCATTAATGATTTGTTGCTAACCGATAGTAGTAAACAAGTGATTTTACAGACGACTCATTCAGTCAAGGTTGAGGAACCTATTGTGACTTGTGTATTCAAATAGAATTAAATGAAAACAGTTGAATAACATTCTTGCGATATCCTGAACATTTGAATGTTCTTTGACATGAGCTGGTGGTGGTAATTACTTTAATAATAATTTTGCCATATTAAAGCGTCTAGCTAATCTTTTTCTCACGGCATGAGCTATTATCGTTATGAAGCTCATGTCAACATGATAGGAGAAGATTAAAGCGTTCTAACTCCATCCTACACTAGTGGACCAATCTAAAATGCACGATAAGAGAAACATCATTTTTTCATTTATTAATTATTTATGTAGGTACACACAATAACATATGAAAGGAGACAGCATTAAAATTATTTAGTATTAAAGGTACTGCTTATTTCAAAGAAATTTCTACCAGTAGACCTGCGAGAGGAGAAATAAGTAAGAAATGTAGACAACAGTGCGTAAATAAAAAAAGATAAGAAACTTAAAATTAGTTTTAATAAAGCATTGGGTACTTAAATAAAAACATAAATTATATATAGGTAAATATGATGCCTATAAATATTATAAAATGACAAATTAAGAGGAAAGGTTCCGTAGAGAAGAATTCTGTGTGTTGGGCGGGAGTGAGTTCCATCACCATCATCACTGGATGATTCCCTAAAAACATTGACATTAGAACTGAAATCGGACAGAAGAATGGCTTATTGTGAAGACACAGATCGCTGTCACAGAAAAGATGAAATAACATGATTATTATTTTCAACGTGATTATTATAAGATTATAAGTTATTTCGACAAGCTCCTTGACCGATTCGTCAATTGAACAGTTACTTAATCTGCAAGTCCGAATGTAGGGGTCAAACATAAATCATAATAATGGCCTTGCAACTTTAATTTTTACACGTCTGAATTTAATATCGTATCAGCAAAATTATTCTGTGAGATTAATGACTTTGTGTAGCCTAAGGTCTTTGTTGATTAGAATGTATAGATGTTATTATGAGTATATTACCTATTTTACTTTTTGAATCTATTGATTAGGAATTTCTGACAGTTTTTTTTTAAATTCTTTATTTTATTTCGGGGGATTTTTCAATCATGAAAATGTCACCCCTATTATTGCATACAAATAAAATAAGGTAAGAAAATAGAAACAAAACTTAAATTAAAACTATGGTACTCGCAACCATAAGCCCAAACCAACTATTTTGAGAAGCGTCCTAGCGTCATCTGACAACGGTGAGGCTAAAATGCTATCATAAAAACCTAAACTGAACCTAGAGTTACCAAAGGCGTGACGTCTTAGAGCCTCATTGCGACTACACTCCGCCAAAATATGATGAACATCCTCTATGACTCCGCACACACTACAATTAGGCGAATCGACCTTGCGCATCATATACATATGCAAAGGTGTTGAGAGGGACATGACCAGAACGAAGCCTCAAAGCTGCAACGATTATGTGGCGAGAATTATACTTGGTGCATTAGTAACTAATTCTGTCGATATCTATATGAAACATATTAGAACAGAAATTTTATATGTTACATAAGAATTCAGTCACAAAGCCGACCAACGCAGTAAAACAGGACAGATTGTCTTTGTCATACGACTCACCCAATAAAGTTTTTGATGAAGCAGTAGACTGCGAATAGGGTCGCATCATTGAGGCCGAGGTCTGGCTTGATCCTGGGCAGTGCGACATGCGGCGAGGCGGCGTCGGCCGGCGGGCCGCGCACCTCCGGCGTGGCCGCAATCATGGCGGGCGCGCCGCGCGGCCGCGTGCCCGACGCGTGCGGAGCGATCGTGGCGGCCGCTCAGCTGGCTCAGCAGTGGGCCCGGCAGCGGCCTCACCCGCCCCGCATAACACCGGCGCTCCCGGCACGCGGCACCGCACGGAGCGCGCCAAATCCACCCGCGTGTTAGCCCGCGCGGCGCACGGCTGACACCGACCGGTGGCGTTACGAACACTTATTGATTGCGACGCCGCGTCTGCGCTCTCCGTCCACAGACACTAGAACGGAGACTCGAAGCCAGTCTCACACGTCCAGCATAAGGAAAGCCAAGTAGATCACGAGAAAGAACCAGGGACAAACGAGGTACATGCAAACTGACATCATTTGTTTGTTTGTGTGTGAGACAGAGTTTATTTAGACGCAATTTTCTGTGATGATCTGGTCGTATATAATTTGTGGTTTGCACGTGCAGGTCGCGCGTGCGTCTGTCGGCGCGGCGGCACTCTGACTGGGCGCGCTCGCGCCGCGTGCTCACCGCCGCACGATATCCGCTCACCACGCTATCTATACTCACTATACACAACTCACGCACAGCCTGCACACCTTGATTTACATACTGAAGGTGTGACAACCCTAACACTGCAAAAAGGAAGTGCCTTACTTTCATCCAATGAACAAAATATAAGTGATGTTGTCTTGGAAAAATTCTTAAATTTCAGTTGTATTTTAGAAGATCTTTTTGTTATTAAATAGAAATGCACGTACATGAACTACGCACGAACGCAAAAAAAAAATTGCTTTAACAGATAAGTGATACAATGTTTGATGATGAAACGCAAGAAACTTCAAAAAAAATTGGCACAAACAGGCACTGGATTGATTTTCTACGTTTTTGCAAACATCACTATGAAAATCGGTCTTGCTGATAGACTATTAGTCAGGTGTTGTGAATATTAAACTACCAACAGACATTTGGGACGTGTTTTGTCCTATAACATACTCAATGATTAAATTAAATACAATGTGTCGCCGATTAATACGCTTCATAAAGTTACATTGTAAATAATTAAATATATAATCCTTGACAAACTCGATATCGTAGGAAAATTCTCAAAAACGAGGAAAAAATTTACATTGAATTAAACAAACATTGAAATAAGCAGTAACTTTAAACTAAATACTTTTAATGCTGTCTCCTTTCATATGTTTTTGAGTGTACATAAATTATAAATAAATAAAAATGGAAGCATTTCAATACTAGTGACCCATATGTACAGAAAACTTTAAAAAACCTCAACGTAACGAACACCCTAAATAGTAGAACCACGGTCAACGTCCGCGTGACGGACCGACGAATAGAGCGATCTGACAAGAGGAAAAAAAAACATCTCTCCCACCGTCCATCAAGAGTCGTGGCGAAATGACGTAAAACAGTTTTTGCCATCGCTACAAGTGGTGCCCAGAATTCGTCTAATGAACTCCCGGTTCTATGTGACCCGCTCACCGCAACGCTCTATGAGCTGCGCGAACTACGGCGACATATCGAATTTCTCGAGTACATCGACCCGATTAAGACTATCTTCTGGCGTAGAAACTTCGCTTAGTCGTCTACGGCTGATGTATTTATTAGTAGTTTTTTGTTGCGTATGGGCTTTCATAAAAAGCGTCGATATTTTCGGGCGTAACCTCATACTTGCAAATAGTAAAACATTAACATCTGATCAGAAAAAAGGTATTGTCAAATTGCCACCGATCCAGTTACCATCATTCGACGGAACAACTGACAATTAGCCAATATTTTACGAAATTTTCGTAGTAATGTGCATTTGAATACCAATCTGACGGATGCACAGCGTGTGCAGTATTTAATTACTAAATTAACTCAAGATGCTTTAAAGTTAACTGCGGGTATTGTTCTCTGAGGGGATACCTATACTATTATTTGGGATAGTCTGGTCAAAAAGTACCAAGATAAACGTGTTTAGGTGTTCATTATCTCAATAACATTCTGGACATTAAAAGTTGTCCCGGTATTGCCGGTAGTTTAAATACGTAGGTATATAGAAAAATATTCCACGTCTGTCGCTGCATTGAAACTGTTAGACATTCCCGACCTATTTGACTTTGTCATATCATATTGCATTGTGGTTTGCAGAAACTTGATTCCCAACATTTGGTCGGGCCGTAAAATAAATTACACTTCAGATAGTTATAAAGTAAGAGAAGAGTGTCATCGCATTTCTCGATAATCTTTTTGTCGAACGTGAGGGACAACAAGTCCGCTTCTGAGAAAATAATTCCTGACTTCCCGCTGTTTGATTTCCGAGAAGCAATTTCAGAGAGATGTATCATGGAATCCCACTTTTGAATTAGTGATAGTAATTAATTCCTTAGTTGAAAAGCAATGTCTAATAGATTTTCTTAGTAGACAAGACACAAAAGCAACAGTATTTTTTCTTTATAAACAACACTGTGGTCGTGTGTGCTTTACTAGGAATCACAAGTTTTTGTTTAAGATTTATCGAGAATTCATACTATTTTGCACAACGTTATATTTATATGGTGGTCTTTTAAAATTAGAGTTTGCATTGGAGTATGTTGCACGAAGATCATAACTTTGGTGTGGTTATTGGATTTAAATTTTGAAGTCACGAAAATGTTGACACTATTTGTCACACAAGTCAAATAAGGCAGATAATGAGACATGCACAACAGAAGAATATTCGCCAAGCGTGGAGGGAGGATAAAAAAAGATGGGTGGCACAAGGGCCCTTAGCCTGATATGTTATAAGAAAATGAAAGACGTACCTATTTCAAACTAGACTTCCAAACAACTCAACCGACAGTTTCCAACGACTTAACCGGATGTGTGTATTCCACACATTCACATAACGGTCCCAGCTTGATATCTGTCAGTGTTCCATGGTCAAAGATTTCAAAGACTGATGGTAAAGATATAAATTGTTGAAAGAAAAAATCACTCACGAGCAGGATTCGAACCTGCGATTGATTCCTGGCTTGTTCCTGTGAGCCAGGAGTCGCTAGTTCGAAACCTGCTCGTGATCATTTTTTTCTTTACACAATTTATATCTTTAGATTTCGCTTCGCATGCCTAAATACGTTAAAAATTATAAAATATTTACTATTGGTAAACCCAAAAATATGCCACTTTATAAGGATTAGGCCGAGACATAAAAAGCCTAAAACCTAAATTAAAATGGCGGGGCGAGCTTGCTTCCTACGGAAGGGATTGGCCTATATTAGCACGAAAGCAAACTAATAAGAAAAACCAAAGGTCAAATCAGTTTTAAAATTATTCTTAATGGCGTTATAGAAAATACACTGGCAGCTTACATCGAAGGTAAATTAGTATCATGATTATCAACAACACCCATTATGATAATTTCTAATAAGTTAATCTAAATATCGAAAATGATCAATGATAATTTCTACTTATAAATTTTACAAATTGATATGACCTATTTTCAATATATCACAACGACAGTTCTATTACTATTGAAACAATCGAGTTAGACAGGTCTTGGCAACAGAATCATAGATAAACGTACAGGCAGTTCAACAATCGTAAATACTTCTTGAAAGTTAATTACCTAATTATTTTTTGGTGCGTAAATTATAGAGTAGGCCCCGTTGCGATACGCAATGGGAAATATGTAAGACAACCCGATGAAGTGTTAAACATGTTAATCATTCCATCCTTCCACATAATTGCGAAGGAATACATTTGTTTACAAGAGTCAATATTGCTTAGAAAAAAATGATTGAATGTAAATTTTGCAGTGAGAAAAATCGATACTAGTTTCGATTGTAATATCAATGACACGATTTTCGCGCAAGTACTTTGTGTAGATAATGAGTCTGGTTGCAAATAAAACAGTGATTCCCGTGAAGTGTTTCGCCTGTAAATGAATACGTTGTAGTTGTTCGTGACACGAGAAAATTACAAAGTTGCATTCGAAATCAGCGCCACGGTGTCTTTAACGTTCGCGTGCATCGTTCTATTGATGCAATATGACCTACTTATCATTTCTATGAAGTCGTTGCCTCTATAAACGTTACTAGGGTATTTTATCTGCAACTCGTTTGGAAGATTACTTTCGTTTCCTTAATCCAATACTATCTGAGTGAAAGCATGAAAATTGATATCATTATCGAGATTAGGTAAGCAAAACACTAAATGACAAATGGTAACAAATTAATTTGAGAACAGTTTCGATCAGCTAAATCTAATCTCAAGCCCAGGAGCGGCTGCTGTATTTACGCAAGTATTAGCGATTTCCCGCTATCGGCAAGCCGCGCACGCGCACAAACTGATCTATGGCGCAAGCTTCCATCATTATTCTCATTACGAACTGGCGAGCGTGTTCGCAATTGCGGCACACCCGTCTTGTGCCAAATGGTGACTTGACAATATTACTACAAGTAGTTTCTACGTAATTTGAAGCCCTTTAATAGGTCGATAGCGCACTGTGTACACCGTTTTCGTAAATGTGGGCTGTTGTGGGAGACATTTGCTAAATCAGATAAGTAAAAGCTTCAATGATGCAAACGTATGATAGGTTAAAAAGAAACTTCCAGATCAAAGTCTTGGCAAGTGCTTACTAGACTTACAAAAAAATATTGGCGTGAAAAATTATTTCGAGTATTGCAAATCAACATAAAAACTTGTACAGGGTTTTGGTTTTGTAACAACATGTAAGCAGGTTTGTGTGATCTAAAAAGATTGTTAAAGTTCAGTAAAAAGAAAGAAAAATACAAAAGCAATGTGTTGTTTAGACACAAGCAACGACCATACAGCCCAATAGACGCCAAATGTTGAATATGATGCGTACAATAAATTCTGCCACTAGCTGAGGCTGAGGATACTGCAATCGGATTGGCCCCACCGAGGCAGCTATAGGCTAATCACTAACGCGGCTGTTTTGACGGCTCATGTAAGTGGTCGAAACAGATTTGAACATTTCAAGTGGCGAATAGTGGCGACCTACATTAGTGAAATTTCATAGATGTGTTGCAGACTTCGGTCGCCTGCTATGCGGCGTCTATTCGCTGGACACAAGCTTACGAAAGCAATTAAAGTACGGATATTAAAATTCAATTACTTGTCTGAAATAATTATTCATCTTCAAGTTTCTATTAATCCAATCGTGTAGTTCCTTAATATGTTTGTTAAACGGGTTTATAATAAAAAAAAAAATAGGATTCTATATTTCTACGTTAAAATACATTAGGACTTGTCACCAAACATTACGTTAAATCTTAAATTCTTGCAAATACAAGAGTGTTTGCGCACGTGGCCAGGCCGTTTCATTTCCCTATTGAGCTAATAAAGTTTTCGATTTTGACGTAACAAACAAACGGTTGTTAATCAACATTGCTACTATTTTAGATTTTAATTACGTCTCTATATCCGCGGTCACGTGAGACCGTCGGTGACTTAAGCATGCTATTTGCCGAGGTGTGCGATGGAAAAGAATGCGATACACCGTTTGTCACTTTATCAGCCGACATCGCATGGTTGGGTGTCAGATTACGATACAATAAACGAACACTACATATTGCATAATTCAGAGTGAATTGATTAAAAATCGCGGCAGCAGCGGGGGCAACGATTTGTCGACGGATAATGATAGGTACTACGTTTTTATAAGCAATTTTTATTTCTGGTTTGTTATCTTACAGAGAATCGGTATCAAGTCCGTGTTGTTGTTTTTATCTATAGATCTCGCTTTATCGTTAATGTATTCGATTATGTAGTTCTTATGTCATGTCAACGCAAAGCAAACATGACGATAGTACTATTTCTGAGACAATAATTTTGACAACTAGTTGTAGTTGTAATTAATTTGCTTTTGGAATAATTCTTGCATAAATCTGATGATCGAAGTTGACCACACACAGTTTGAAATATCGCTACACTTCGTTAACGTACACAATCATGTAGCAATTAATCTAAGGTTCTCTAAATGTAAATTTAGATAACCTGGAGCATGCGACTTTGGTTACCGATTTCACTTTATTCAAGTACACCAGCTAGTAGACAGTGGACACATACGAATCTTTCTTATTTGCAAGGCCAGTATGGAAATCAGAGTCATTAATTATGATCTAGCTATTAAACCGTTTAAGAGAAGGTTACCGACACGCGATGCCTTATGTTTACAAAGACTTGAGAAGAGTAGTAAACAAGGAAAATATTGCATTACAATTACGAATCAAAATTATTATAAATAATGATCGTAATTACGAGGACATTTTAACTACCTAAAGCTGATATAAAAAAGGCAATGTAAGGGTGAAAATACCGAGTGCGATTATGAATCATGTAGTAAAATTCTAATGTCCTCGGTTTACCACATAAAAAAACAAAACTACTATTGTTTTATGGGACGATAGGTTATATTTTCACCTACTGTTAATACATAATAAGCCCATTATTGTTCCACTGCTGGGCACGGGCCTCTTCATAGAATGAGAAGGATAAAAGGCCTTGCGGATCAAATTTTTTTTTGCTAATATAATACTTCGCGGTCACTATTTTGGATATTACGAAGAAACTTATGAAAAATTCTGAAGCATTATATTAGACCTAAGATTTTGCACGCCTAATCGACGATAAAAAAAGAATTATTTCTAGATTTTAAAATTCATGAATTACCTGCGTTTAACAAACAAAATCTGAAGTTAAACCAAATTGTTACAGTAAAGGTTCGGTCGAGTCAAAAGCAATAACTGTTCGCGTGTAGAACGGGGAACGCCCGTGAGAACCCGTCTATGGGCAGTAGGCGGATTTCTCACGCTATGTTTATGTTTAGACCACAATTAAAACAATGGACCGCGTCGGCATTCCTAGTACAGTTACGTTTAATATTAATACCACGAAATTCTTCAACACAAAATTAGCTAGATGACCGTTTAAAAATCCACTGCGCCCAACCTTGGAGAACTTAATTACGTACTGAAAGCAAGAAATTGATTCATCAAGAAACCAGCAAAATACAGCTGCAGATCTCACGGACGTAGACGGTATAAATGAAACATTTCCGAGAATACATCAACGAAATAATAACATACACTTAGTTAAATTTTAGCTCGCCATTTGCTTAGAGAATGATATACCTGTACGTCTAGAATTAATGATCGGGTTGGTAAACAATTTATCATACAGTTGCACTCTTGCATCGCCCCGAGACATTGCAGTCATTAGTTATAATTCGCAACAGTTGGTCAGATATTTTGAGAAAATCACTAACTTTGGCCCCCTGTCATAGTCCATAGAATACCGTAACCGATGCGGCGGGCAATTTTTCTCAGAATGAAAGAACAATATGCTCCCATTTGTAAAGTGCCAGAGGGAAAATTATCTCTGAAATTAAACAAAGAGGATCTGATGATTGTGATGACATCACGTTTGGCAAATATTAGAACTGCGCTAATTGTGGGGATAACCCAAGAGCAAAATTATCTGTGTTGATTACTTCGTAGAAGATTAGTGTTGCACTTTGTACAGTACTGAGGCCAGAAATGCATCGTTAGGTGACACACATTGCACAATTTTTACTCAATATTCCATGTGATGTGATGATCATAGTGCAAACCAACAGAAGTTTGCATCACGGGTTTCACGGGACCTATTTGACAACAGATTTTTATTATCCAAGATATTGGTATTATATTGGTGTTATTGGTATTATAGGTATTGGATCCAAAAATTTACTGAAAAAAAAAGCTTTAATGTATCAATGCGATGTGCACTGAAAAAAAAACTTGATAACATTAATAAAAAAAATGTTTGCAGCAATCAAGGAACTTGTTTATATACGAGCACATAAAGTAATATGATTATGGCAATAAAGTTATCTTGATTAAGTAACAGACAAGTTGTCTTGATAAAATCAAACAAAGTAATTGTCAATACAATCAAGTTTGGTTATCATGCCAATGACTTCTGTTAATTGGTGTTATTAACGAACTTGGTAATGGTTATCAAGTATTTTAGTTGTTTGTAATAATGAATATTGTAAAGTTATTCAGTTATCTTGTTTAAAGCTATAAAGTACTTTTATTGAGACTATTAGGAAAGATATTTATTCTTATAAATCGTGTTATTGAAATAACTGAAAACCTCTAAAGGGTTCATTGTACTCATCAGTTTGAACAACTTTTACTATGGGACTAACACTGAAATCGCGAAATAAAAAATGTTACCTACATTTGCGTTCACAAGAATCGGCTAAATGTAGAGATCAACTGCTTTTTTTTTCGCTATTTCTCGTTTGGTCCCATAGTAAAAGTTGTTCATACTGATGAGTACAATGAACCCTTTAGAGGTTTTCAGTTATTTCAATAACACGTGGTATAATTAGATTAATCAGCATTAGATACGAATTATAAATTAAGATGTCTAAATTGCTTTTACCTAGCACTGACTATTTCTCAAAAATAATAATGACAGAAGTTATTATAAAAAGTTTTTATTTCTTTCTAAACAGAGATCAATATTTTTTCTACCTACACACTTACACCTACTATAAAGATATCTTGATACTGCTCAAGTCTTATATTATCGTCTAAATCCGACTTCCACATTTTCCAGCTGCGTAGAAATAGGGTTCTAGGCCTTAACAGAGGAATCATCTCTTTGATATCGACATCGGTAAGCGCAGAAAGCGCTTTCATATTCTGCAAAACAATCGTCGATTAATTGGTGTGAAAAACAACATATTATCATCGTTGCTAAAAGGGTAGTTTAGGTACTTACTGATAAAATTGGCACGTAATTCGGGCAGCCTCCAAGCCTGGAGAATTACGCACACTTCTTCCATCACAAACAGGAGTATAAAACCACTACGACGGCTACTGAGATTCACTCACAGCACGATTCACTGAGTTCATAGGATACCTTGGTGTGTTAATAACGATCAGTGGGTTTTGCTTTTGGGTGTAACCGTGCAATAACTTGAAATCTAAATAATTTACTCCGCGTAACAAAAGCGTGCCATGCTTAGGCTCACGAACGAACGGAATGAACAAGTCTAGACCTGAAACACTGACGACTCCGACCGACAACAAAGGGCGTGTTTACATTGATCATCTGACTTGATTAAATCTGTGATGTGCCATGTTTACACTATCTTAATCATGCTATCTTTATTCCTTGTATGAAGTGAATGATAGAGAAGAGTTGATCATTTTAACTTTATTGTGACAACAAACCGTGATTAATATATTTTTATAAGTTTTTGATTGCTTCATTCATAATTTTTTCCATCAAGCAAAATGTCATGCTTGATTGACCCGATTTTTTTCAGTGTGAAGGTTCCACACACTTGTCCGCATCGCGTATCTTACACGGTCGACGTCGCGCTACAACCAAACGACAGTCGCACGACAAACCTCTGTAATCTGACCAATTAGTATAAACGTCACTTTGAAAACCAGCCTTATACAAACCGCTTTGATCAACGCTCGGCGCAAAATGAGAACTATTTTCGTCGCTAAAATTATTCCATGTTATTTGTCCTGAACAGGTTAATAATTTATTTATAGTTAGGAAGATTTACACTCAAACACGTGGATAAAACGATAAATCTGTGTGCTTCAAAGAATACAACAGCCTGAAGAATGTATGTCATCGTCTGTAACGACAACAACTTTATACCTAAGGCTAGAGGAAGCTGCAATTAAAATGAAACAAGTTCACGACTAACAGATAAACCTCGATGTTTTTAAATCGGACGTTATTCTGCGAAGCTATCTTCACTTGTCTTGTAACAATAAATTACTGTTGGCAGTGTTGTATTTAATAAATCGAGCATTAAAGTTCAATATTTATTATAAACTGGTTTGTTGAAATATTATGTGCATGTCGGTCAATATAATTAGGTTTGATTGCTGCGTCTAACGATACAAAATATAGTAGATTACCTTGACGACAGCAGACCTGAAAGCGGTAGTAATTATACAAATAATACCTGCAACAAAAAAATCAAAACTGTATAACGATATGAGAAAAATAATTAATATACACACATTGCTGTGACTACAATAATTTACAATCAATATGATGTTCTTATGTAATATGTACCAACGATTGCAATCAGAATGCATTTCTTGCTAAACAAAATGAGAGCATTAAAAACTATGAGCATTTGTTGAAATAATAGTTGTGACGAAATAACCTTTGTAACGTCATTGTTCATAGCTTGAAAGCTAACGAATTCACACATCGTCATAGTAAGGATATATCTTCAAAAGATACAAAGAGGACAGCTCAAGTAATCGCTATAAGGAAAAGGCCATAAAGCTCTCGCAAAGTCGTGTCAACATTGTTGCAGAACTTGTGGACTATTTCAGTAATGCAAAATGACGAATTTTCTGTAACCACGACACGACAAAAGAATAAAACTGCTCTTACGCACAAAGTAAAATTTCAAATGAAATATTAGCCGTTTCCGTCGGGTGAAGTTTTCTTCTAATCTTTGAAGACAAAATTAGAATCTGTTTTACATGAGGACTTATTATTAAAATTTGCAGACAACGTTGCTATTTGCGGGTTCCAAGATTCAAATTTGTGGTAAAAAATTGCCAACAATGGCATCATAACGTTTTTTCCAGACTGCCTGAGGAGGGTAATGTTTTTGGCATTTTCTTTTGTTACTTATAAGTTATTTCATACAAACTTTTAACGACACTAAACTTAATCAAGCACTTTGTTCGATGATAGCAATATTAGTATTTGTGATTTTAAGTAACAGCCACAATTTTGACACAAGTCTGTTTGCCAAATACAGACGGAAACGGTTCAATTTCCCAAAAGCGTCTGGGTAAACATTTTAGACTGGGTAGACAGTTGACATATGAATAAAAATAATAATTCATCTGAATACTAACTGCAAGTAATAATTCTTCATCTTGAGACGACATTATTTAAATTTTATCATCACGTTGAATTCAAAAGTCAGGACTTAACTAGTCAGGAACGAATGGTGCAAATCAATCACCAACTTACACTTGAAGCAATTTAATATAAGAATCTGCAACTCATTCTCAAAAATTGATTCCGTGACCTTCGCTCTTTTATCAGAGGTTTAAGAACTATGAATTTAATTAACTATAACGTTGTCTGTGGTGCACAACAACTTTCATTTGAGAAATCAATGTCGTTCGCTCGACTTTTTATTGTTGCCATTATGCTTTAAACAGTTTAAAGATTTTATTTATCGAAAGTACCATGAACTTTCCGAGGAAAAATTCTGAGGTAAAGTACATTCACCGGAGTTGTTAGGTGGGAATTAGGATCAAGTACGGCTTTTGGAGGTTGAGATACAAATTTTAACATTCTGCATCAAGTGATTATACAAATTAACGTGTCTAAAATCACGCCGCAAAGCGCGCTTCTCAGCAACAACCGGCAATTTGTGATTTGTACGTTTCATGCGCAAACTGTAATTACTATTCAATTGAAAACAGTTTTTCTATAATCAAATGCAGTGTAATTTGCAACGAAAGAGATTCTGATGATACACATCTGAATACTATCAGTGTCACTTAGTTTACACAACGATTTGATATTTTTTCAAGTAAACGATGTTGATGCAGCTTAGGTATTCTTAAATATCACCTAATTAAATTTGGTGAGCACGTGCAAACTGAAGTAACAATTAAACTAGACAGCCTTAATATAACAGCAAGCCATTAGCGTGAAATATTACTACATAAACAATATGCAAAAAGAACTAAAGTATTCACTTTGAGAGTGCCAGACACAAAAAGTTTATTGAATTTATCCTTGCCTAACCGAGCGGGCAGGGTCATTTCAAAGCGCTTTCCTCCCTATTTTGTTGAAGTACAGACTGAATGAAGGTGATTTAGCTTTGGACATTGGCATTTGAATTTTCAGAAGTGACAGTATGCGGGTATGACTTTAAACATTACGTTCTGAAGTCTTATTTAGATAATAATAGTAGGGAAGTTCTTATACGGATGTAAGCTCATGATTTCCACTATTTTGTTCTCTGACAGTTATTTATCGATTGCAACGATTCATTTCAGAGGCGTATAACATTGTTATTATATACGATATAAATCGCATACGAATGAAAACCATGGTGGGAAGTAATAAAACTAAATTATGGCCGACTGACGATTGGAGAAACCGATGGCCACGTGTTTCCTGCACGGTCTGATACTGGTGGTTCCTTGTGCGTTTCTAAAACTTGCAACCTTGAATAACCTCGCAGTTATTACACGCGAGTGCTTTCACGTGTTACATTTTAAGCGTGAAAAACTAAAATTATACATACGTAACCAAGCACTGCGATGCCTGTACAACGCTGCTACCATGACTGTTCAGCTCCAGGACCAAAAGACGAAGCCAATCCAACTGCGCAGAGGGGTCAGACAAGGGGATGTAATATCCCCGAAATTGTTCACTAACGCGTTGGAGGACGTCTTCAAGACGCTGGATTGGACTGGACAGGGTATCAACGTTAACGACGAGAACATCTCACATCTCCGTTTTGCCGATGACATCGTTGTAATGGCTGAGTCGCTGGAACAACTGGGCGAAATGCTGCACAGCTTAAACGGAGCCTCTCGACGTGTCGGTCTCGGCATGAATCTGGACAAGACTAAAGTCATGTTCAATATGCATGTCATGCCGAGGCCAATATTCGTCGAAGGGTCGGCACTCGATGTTGTAACGGAATACGTCTACCTAGGGCAGGCAATTCAGCTTGGTAGACACAACTTCGAGAAAGAAGCCAACAGAAGGATCCGTCTGGGCTGGGCAGCATTTGGCAAACTTCGCCGAGTCTTCTCGTCGCCTATACCGCAAAGTTTGAAGACAAAGGTCTTCAACCAGTGCGTCCTGCCAGTCATGACTTAAGGTGCCGAGACGTGGACGCTGACAGTTGGGCTATTCCACAAATTCAAAGTTGCTCAGCGAGCTATGGAGCGAGCTACGCTTGGAGTTTCTTTGAAGGATAAAATCCGTAACGAGATTATCCGGAGAAGAACCGGAGTGACCGACATAGCTTGTAGGATCAGTAAGCTGAAGTGGCAGTGGGCTGGCCATGTCTGTCGAAGGACCGATGGCCGTTGGAGCAGACGAGTCCTTGAGTGGAGACCGCGAATCGGCAAACGCAGCGTAGGGCGCCCCCCTGCAAGGTGGACCGACGACCAGTAGCGTGCATTGCATATAGGCAATTAGGCAATACCCACTGCCTTCCTCATTCAAATTCAATAGTGGTGTAAGTTATTATACTTTTTTCAGAGTACGATGATTATTTATCTTAAAATAGACCTATAAATGCTAAATTAATCTTCCTACATCAAAAAACCAATAACTTACACCACAATTAAATTCAAGTGAAGTAGGTCAATGCACGCCACTGCCGACGACCTAAAGAACGTGGCTGGGGGGGACTGGATGCGGAAGGCAGAGGACCGAGCGTTGTGGCGCAACTTGGGAGAGGCCTATGTCCAGCAGTGGACTGCGATAGGCTGAGTTGAACCAAGCACTAGATTTTGCAGTATTCGATATAGATTCTACCAGAGCTCAGACCACGCCAGAGTGTGTTCCATAATAATTTGATAATTAATAATAATAATTGATATTGATATTATTTGTTTTTTTTTATCACGATGGCTAACAGTCGGCTCGCCTTTAAAATTAAGTTAAGGAAATATTTCCATGAAAACAATTTAGCAGGTTCAGCTCGACTTTAATTTATCTTGATGTTATATATGTAGGTATGTATAGTATAATATGTATATTTTATTATATGTATAATGTACATATGTATTTATCTATTTTTATTATATGTAATTATAAGTCCGTAGTACGAAACATATTTTACTACTTTACTGGTGCATCTACCTTATTCTTTGGCCCTGCATTACCCTAAGGTTGTCTGGTAGAGAACGCCTATGGCGTTAAGACCGCCTTTGTACCCTGTTGTGCATAAAGAATTAAATAAATAAATAAATTTGACGATCTCTGTGGTCTTTGACGACCTCTGTGGTCTATTGGTTCGAGTGTCAGACTGCTGATAACAAGGTCGTGGGTTCGATTCCCACAGGACACAAATATTTGTGTGATGAACATAAGTGTTTGTGTTGCCCTGGGTGTTGCTTATGTATTATAAGTATGTATTTACAAAAAAAAAAAAGTATATAAGTATTATATCCATCGTCTAGTACCCATAGCACAAGCTCTGCTTAGTTTGTGACTAGATGGTGCTGTGTAAAAAATGTCCCAAAGATATTTATTTATTTAATTTAGGCTTTGTCGAAACTCCTTAGTAAAATAATGTTTTAAGAGAACATAAGGCCGAAGTTGTGAGCAATTTCAATAATTTTCGTGATGGATTCTGTTTTCCAAATAATGCTCATGGCGGGGCATTATTTTAATAATTGGTTTCGAGGATCTCATGGGCCGAGCGGGCTTGGTTTTGGGAACAAACGCGCATGCGTGCCGAATTGCAAAACAACCGGTTCTGTTACACGATATATGTAAAGTTATTTTAATATGTAAACATACTAGTTAAGTAGTTAGTAAAGAATTACATCGGCTGTAAAACAACACAATGTAGAATAGGACACTTGAAACGAGGCCAATTGAATGTTCTTAAATAATCTCGTTATTTACTTCGACGTTTGATGGTACAGGTAATCATCGGTATGAATTTATGTTAAAGAGAGAAAAAAACCGAGTTGTTTACGCTCGTGAAATGCTGCAGGCGATCCGAGCGGTCATTAAAGGAAAGCTGACATCATCGCCGAAGTTAGAAGCGGCCATTGTTGTTATGCTGAGCACTAAACCGGCGAAAGGAGATTGTTTATCAGTAACTGTTGCGAATATTAAAAAATATAGTGTCAATACGCATTTGAATCGTATTGTTCTTATTCAAACGAAGACTATGAAGTTCAATGCCACGGGCGTCGGATTACACGCAACAATTCACCGGTTCATTGATTTTATCGCGATCAAATTTGCACGCATTGTGTTAAATGATCCATTGATAGGCCCATAAGCAGCAGATTGAATACTTGAATAAACAAATAGTTGTGATGTCAACGTCTATCTAATTAGCATGCACACGATATGTTTGGCACTAATGTCTAGACTTTTCGACATTTAGTTTGGCAAGTAGCAGCAAAAATAGATTCTAAGGAAGCGCTAAATATAATTTAGTATTGTTAGAAATTATTGTTATTTTAAATCTTACATCATATGCTCAGGGTCGGTCATACATTTCGATAAACATGTTTAAATAAACAGAAAGAAAAGTAGCTAATAAAAAAAAGCACATTATTTCCAGGGTAGCTTTTGCATACTAAGTTCACGAGTCGTCCCTCATTCATATGTATCTAAACGAACTGGTTTTTCTAGACATCTAAAATTTATTGCAGGAGAGCCCTTTACATTTAGAAACAAAACACGCTGCACATGCATGCAATCATTATTATGTGAAGTCTAGCCAGCTAGGAAAGTTTGCTAAATCTCATTAATAGAATAAAGGGTAGAATGATTTTTAGTTAAACTTTGATTATGAGAGTTCCATCCTATTATACTCGAGGGTCAGTCCAGGGTGGCTTTTAACTTGAAGCCCCACTCTATATGCAAATTAATGGTAACGAGGACGGAGCATACTTATTCTGTGAATTAAAAAAACAGTAAACAAGTGTAACAAGACGTATCTAATTGTGGGTAGTTATATTATTTATTTGCTACTGAAGAGTCTATGGATATGTCTTGTTATGCCAGATACAATATTCGAATCAACTTTATGTCATAGTTAATATTAAAGTGTCACTGTCAGCTGTCAAGTCATTTTGACATTAAAGTATATTGTCAGTTATTAGAAGTCACCGCCAGATTCAGTCTAGATCGAGGCGCCTGAGTGACGAGTAAGGTTAGTGATATCATTTTATTGTATAGACTCTATTAAAAATACTACAGACAGAAATGTGTTGCTGGGGAGTTTGTTGCGCCGTTTCTTCTCCCCAGCTCAAGCACTAGGAAGCGGTGACGGGCGGGCGATTTTGGGGCTGTCTCTATTGTCGACGATGCCATATTGATTTAGTAATAAATATTGTTATTGCGTTGATTGATTAGTTGTTTCAATTATATGATTCCCTTCTGAGGTATGTTACATCTCAGAAGTGGGATTCGCGATACAAATTGTGTTGTGTTGAACCACCCCACGAGCTCGACCTTTGATGTGATACTTTTTAATTCGTATAAATATGGAAAATCAACGCAATTACAAGTAGAAATACAAGAAACATGTATACTACATGCTACGTGAATATTGTATGAACCTCGATTCGCTCGATTAAAACTGGTGAGGTAGCAATATATTATTTGACGTGGCCATTTTTAATATTTTTGTTGTTGTTTTAATAGACATATTTTCACGACAATAGGTATTGAAATATTAGTTTATAATGGAAATATAGATGAATTAATTCCCAGAAATGGTAAAGTTGACATAAAATTATCTATAGTTGATAAGATGGATACAGATTTAAAAAAATTATAAATGGCTAACGATTTCGATAAAATGTTGTATGTTCTTAATAATTTACAAAAGGTAAATTAATCAAGCCTGGTGCAGCAGCTGCTGGTAAAAATGGGTTGTAATATTAGTTAAAAGTGGTAACATACCATGTTAAAATAATTATAACAATGGTATTAGTGATCTAGCTACATTTTGTTTTTCTACCCACACCGAATGAAACTATATGTAAGAAATATTAATTTAAAATGGAGATATAATTGAATTTAATTCTAGAAAAGGTAAAATTATCATAAAATGATTTGCAGTATTTGTGATGCATACAGATTGAAAATATTAGTAGCTAATGATTCGATGAAATGTTGTTTTCAAATTTTTAGTATTTAATTAAAAAAAACTGATAATACGGTTATAAATGTAAATATTAGTTGAATAGAGTATTAAAGTGAATTTAATGACCAGAGACAATAAATAAATCTTGAAACGAATTGATTATTTTGCGATGCATACAGATTAAAAACATGAGTATTCTAGTCTAATAATAAAATTATTATATTGTAAAAGTTGCAACTAGTAATATAACGAGCTTAAATCAGTTCCTCATTCGTTACATGTAGGTACAATTAAAAAACTTTAGCGACTTCGCTATTATAGCATAGTACATGAAGAAAATGTTTCCGAGTTCCAGGGAAATGAGTGACAAAGAACACGATGCGGATTGTCGGCGCTAGCAGCCTGTCTCGCCCGTATGAGAGGCAACGCTGACACCCTGAGGCGACCCGTAATCGAAATCGAGACCTACAAGGATGCGAGAGTCGTAACCGCAGTCGTAGCCGTAGTCGCAGTCATCGTGGTGACGGTTGCTTACGAATGAAATGGTCGGGGATGTAGTCTAGTATGTGAAAATCGCCGCAGCAAAATTATTTGATCACCGCAGCAGTCTTCGTCAAGACCGAAGCGCAAGCAGCAGGCGGATGTTACACGAGCTGGAACGTAAGCTGTCGTAAGAGAGAAAAGTTGAGAAGGAGGTACGTAGGAAACGTGAGAGATTAACTGAACGGGGTGAATCGCGCAGACGTTTTGAGACATCTGAGGCTGTTTCAAGAGACCATGGTCAAACGAACGCGTATGATGTAATCTCGATTACTAAAAACGACACTCGCCTAGTCATAATAAAAATGAAAACATTTATGAGAATAAGAAACCTAAACTTATGACTACGGAACATTTTGAGAATTTTATACAATTAATATAATTAAAAGGCAGGGGATCGTGAATCATTTTCCAGTTCAACTTAAATAATGAAATCCCCGAGTTCAACCTCATTTCGAAAGAGCAGACTATTAATATCAGGCACGATAAAATTGACAAATTTTCAGAAATTTATAATTGGAACAATAAAGAAGTAGTTCACTTTGCCCTGCCCAAATTCACCGGACTGGCTAAAACATGGTACCAGAGCCTACCCTCTATCAAGCATACTTGACTGAATAGAAAACGATGCTAAAAGAATAATTTCCTGCACCGGAAAATTACAAGGAAATATTGACTTGACAGATATGCTTAATGGACGAGTACGCTCTGGACAATATTTTGAGCTTTACTATATTACAAAAATACAATTACTGAATAGATGTAAGATACATGGAAGGCAAGCAGTGGATTGTTACTGTATGGTATTGAATACAAGGGGTGGGGGTGTCGCGTAGGTGCTCGGACAGCCAAGTCTGAAAAACCTGATGATGTACTTGAATTTTTAAACCATTAGGTGACATTGCTGAATGTAGACGTGCAGGGAATTTCAGAAAAATGAAATTGATGTGGTTTTTGTAGATGACCACTTGATTACTTGATTAATTATGATGTATTACTTGGACATAGTTTTACCAAAGACCACACTTAAGATTATTGAGACCCCAATATATTTAAAATTTGAATTATTCGATCAAATAGAATATATGACCTCTACTCTTAGTTAAAGTTTAAACTAAAGGAGAAAATATACAAGACCATGATTAGACCTCCTGTCTTGTATGGATCGGAATGTTGGGCTACGAAAGGGAGGAATGAAAGGCAATTACATGCAGCTGAGATGAGAATGTTAAGAGGAATGTGTGGTGTAACGAGAATGGATATGATAAGAAATGAATATGTGAGAGGGAGTTTGAAAGTAGCGCCAGTGACGGAAAAGTTGAGATGCAGTAGATTGTCATGGTATCGACATGTGATGCGGAGAAATAAGGAGCATGTAAGGAAAAAAGTTTTGGGTATGAATGTGGATGGCTATAAGAAAGAGGTAGACCAAAGAAAAGATGGATGGATTGTGTGAAAGATGATATGGATAAAAATAAAGTGAACACGGCGATGACGGCTGATAGAGAGGTATGGAAGAAAAAGTCATGCTGCGCCGACCCCAAATAGATTGGGCCAAGGGCAGGAGGATGATGATCACCTCATAGTCGACGTAGGTAAGAAGTTGTCAGTTCCTGTGAGTTGAAACGTTGCTTACAATGGAAATATTTATGTAAGTGGATCTGTAATGGGCCGTATGAGTTAGGAGTATTATTTTTTTTGACTAGGAGAATACTAGATTCGTGATTTTGAGTGTCATCTTTCAGTTCAAAATGTAGGGTCTAAGCTAGTGTGCTTCAAAGAGAACACTCATCGCATGAGTGTGCATTTTTGTATTCCTGCGATATATGATTCTTACGAATACTATGAAGGAATTAAGCAACGAGGTCTTAAGCGATTACATAACCGCCATGTTGGCACGGATAGACATAAAGGAAAATCAATGATGACTATGACTACCAAAGACTTCACTACATAGTATAAAACAAAGTCGCTTCCCGCTCTCTGTCCCTACGTATGCTTAGATCTTTAAAACTACGCAACGGATTTTGATGCGGTTTTTTTAATAGAAGTGATTCAGGAGGAAGGTTTTTATGTTAAATACATGCATAATATAGCAGCATTACGCCCGTGCAAAGCCGGGGCGGGTCGTTAGTTAGTTATAATTACAAAGCAACAAATACTCAATCCAGATTCTAAAACAAACATTAAAAACACCATAAAGTGATGGTAGTGCAAGAAGATTGAGACCTACAAAATCCTTTTCGTCTTCACGTCAAGCTGTCGAATAGATTCTAACTTTAGTTTTAACGTAGATTAATTTTTAAAGTACGTTCAAAGCCGTCAATTCAATTAATGATACCATACGTATACAAAATTCAAGCAGAAAAAAACAGGAAGCAATACAACAAGAACGGTGAATAGAGTAACAAGAAAGACAAAGGTACCAAAGACAAACGAGTGTTTACAAAGCATCATCTTTCATAAGCAAATAAAATTAAGAAAGAAGACAAGGCTTCTAATGTAGGGTTCTTACTCAAAAGGAGCTTTTAAGCACTTGGGCTTAAAAAAAATGTCCAAAGATAAATAAATCTAAAAGAGAACTTCTTGTGAATAACCCCCCCACTGCTCAATACAGGACCTAAAAGTTGTAAAAGTTAGTTAAAATAAAAAGGCACGTTATTTTCTCAACCCGCATATTAGTAAAAGAGAATATTATGAAATTTTAAATGGTCACAGTACAATAATCAACATGGAATGCTGCTAACAAAATTTTGTATGAAGAAAAAAATCTTAGAATTGAAGTTATCAAAAGCAAATCATCCTCTTAGAGAAAGAATCTGTTGATAAATTTCAAAATATTAGGGAAAAGTTATGTTCCCAACATTTGACTAATAGCTGTACTGTCACAAAAAGTATTAACTTTAGGTCTCGTATCCATTTTAATAATGACGAAGTCGGATATTTAATAGTTGAAAAATGTACCTTATGCCCCCGGGGACCATGGAGGTGAACCTGATGATTATGAATGCGATCCAGTTCAATGTTTAAGGAAAATTAACAATCGCTTAAAATGATACAAGTTATGGATATAATACTTTTATTTTTATGTTTTTGTAATTACATAGTTATCATACACAAGTTAGGAGTGAACACGACAGATAATGACATAAAAACATTACCCTCCTTCAGGCACAGTCGGATAAAAAAAAAAAACTACCTGTAAAGAGACTAAACCTACTGAGCTGTTTTTAGGTAGAACAGTAATTGCAAACCTGAGAAAGTGATATTATTAAATAACGTGATTGACTATATAGAACAGAAGAATAAATGAACATTAAAGAAGTTAGGTTCGAAGTAAGTGAACGAATCTAGAAAAATCAGGCAATAAATAAGTATCGTTATGACAAACATAGATAAAAGGGTAAGGATTATAAAGAAGGTGATCTTATTAGAATAGCTAGTGCAATAATAACGACACCGGGTCAATCTGAAAAGTTAGAATCGAAGTGTCAGGGTTCGTCTCGATTTAAAAAGGTCTTGCCAAGTGATCAGTTCCTCGTACAAGGCACCCCTTTAAGTAGAAAAGAGGAAAATTACGAAACATTCCCACGGTTGAGTTTAACGCCCCTACTTGCTCTTCCAGCGAAGAAAATTACGATGAAAGTGATAATGATAATCGGGATCAAACTAATGTTACTGTTAGGATCTCATTGTTAATGATTTATGATTATGTGAATGACTGAAACTGAATTTATGATTATAATACGTTGACTACCTATTTCAAATTGCGAACTGATTCAGAGCTGATCAGGATTAAACTAATGTTATTGTAAGGATCTTCTTGTTAATGATTTATGATTATATGAATGACTGCGAAACTGAATTGACAAAATACGTTGATTACTTAAAATTAAAAATTAGAACATGAACTGATTCAGAACTGTTCAGGATTAAACTAATGTTACTGTCAGGATTTCATTGTTACCGATTTATGATTATATGAATGACTGTGAAACTGAATAGATATAATACATTGACTACTTAAAATTAGAACGTGAACTGATTGTTAAAGCTATGAGTTATAGAGTTGTATGTGTTAGGCCATGATCAGGATAAGTGATAGTGCGTCAAAGTGATGTGTTGGATAATGACTAGCATATGAACTTGCCAGTTATATAATGAACTTCCCATGGAGAAAAGTGAGGACGTTGTGAGTCGGGCAGGATTGGTGAATGAACTCGCCGCCCATGAGTGGCTCATGACATCGCAGTCCTACGATGTGATGGTGAAGGAAGTAACCCTCACATCGCACGGCTATAGTAATAGATTGAGTGAGAGTGTTTTGGGTCGGGCAGGATTGGCGTATGAACTCGCCGCCCATGAGTGGCTCATGACATTGCAGTCCTACGATGTGATGGTGAAGGAAGTAACCCTCACACCGTACGGCTATAATAATAGATTGAGTGAGGATATTTGGGTCGGGCAGGATTGGCGTATGAACTCGCCGCCCTTGAGTGGCTCATGACATTGTAGTCCTACGATGTGATGGTGAAGGAAGTAACCCTCACACCGTACGACTATAATAATAGATTGAGTGAGGATATTTGGGTCGGGCAGGATTGGCGTATGAACTCGCCGCCCATGAGTGACCTATGACGTCGCAGTCTTGCGATGTGACGGTGAAGGAAGTAACCCTCACACCGCATGGCTATAATAATAAAATGACTGAGATATCTTTGAGAGTTTAGTAGGATTGGCATTGATTTGTGATCCCGAATCATATGATAACGTAACAATTATGTAATAAGAATTAAGATAATCTATAAGACATTATCATGAAATATTGTTGTATAGTTATTTAGAAGTTACGATTGTAAACAGACAAATAAGGGAACGAAGGGACTCGTTTTCGAAGGATGGCCGACTGTAACAAGACGTATCTAATTGTGGGTAGTTATATTATTTATTTGCTACTGAAGAGTCTATGGATATGTCTTGTTATGCCAGATACAATATTCGAATCAACTTTATGTCATAGTTAATATTAAAGTGTCACTGTCAGCTGTCAAGTCATTTTGACATTAAAGTATATTGTCAGTTATTAGAAGTCACCGCCAGATTCAGTCTAGATCGAGGCGCCTGAGTGACGAGTAAGGTTAGTGATATCATTTTATTGTATAGACTCTATTAAAAATACTACAGACAGAAATGTGTTGCTGGGGAGTTTGTTGCGCCGTTTCTTCTCCCCAGCTCAAGCACTAGGAAGCGGTGACGGGCGGGCGATTTTGGGGCTGTCTCTATTGTCGACGATGCCATATTGATTTAGTAATAAATATTGTTATTGCGTTGATTGATTAGTTGTTTCAATTATATGATTCCCTTCTGAGGTATGTTACACAAGTGAGGAAGTGCTACTAAATATAAGCGTGACGGAAACAGACGTAGTTTGCATAAATTAGAATTTCAAGTTAATTTTTAGAGACCGTCGAGACAATGTAATTGAAACATAAACAATACAATGAATGAATGTTAAAAGGAACTTTGAAGTTTGCTGATAATTTTGTTTAAGTACTTAATAATTGATTTGGGTTTGAGAAACAAAAGCTCTTTGGACAAAAGAAAACAAGCGTTTCAACAAATACTATTCTGATGTAAATTAAAGGAAAACAATAACATAATTACAAACTTCGAACTCAAGCTTTAATTTATTTCACTCTTTAATTTTTACAACGTAGTTACAATCAGCCAGTATATTCGTGTATAAAAACAAGCCTGTACGAGTGTACGCCTACCATGAGTTGTTATCGTAAAATTACTCGCTAGCGTCCAACTCGCTAGCGTGTTAACGTGGTTCAAATAGATTTCGATAATGCTTGCACCATGAGTTTTACGGAGTCTTACGGAGGCGCTAGAGTAAGCTCGATCGTCTTCGAAATGTTATGTTGGTATAACGTAGTTAACTAGCTAACATCACTCATATTTTGTTTCTTTCTCCCTCAGTACAAAGAAGAGAGAACGGCTCATATGTTAAAAATGTAGTGGTATCGCTATGCTAAATATGTTATAACAGTAAACACGAAATATTCCGACTGAAATTAAAGGGTCAGCGGTTTGTGTTTATGTTAGTGAAGTGCTTATGGTATTTAGTGATTGTTGAATTTTTATACCTTGAAATATTTCAATGTCGTGTCGTCTGTTAGATTATTTGTAATTTTGTTGACGTTGTTTCATTGTGTGGCTCGCGGCATTTTTGATAAGTTTATTTATTAAATAGAAAACAATGAGGACACAGTGAGTGTGTGAGTGGGTCACAATTTCAATTGTTGGCGGAGTTAATCGAAAGGTATGTTTCCAATAAATTATTTCAAACATAAAGTTACAAAATTTCCAAATAATTTCTAAACAACGTCGGTAGAATAGGTAGATAAACAAAGCCACTTGAAACTTTAAAAGTGTAAATTTAGCTAGGCTCAACTCATATACTCATTAAATAAGTTCTTTCAGTCATTATTTTGACTTTAATATACACAAAAACCTATTTAATTATTATGTAAACATATGTTTCACACCTCAAAATGCTAGTGAGCTACGTAACTACTATCGCAAGCGTATTCTTCGATAGCGCCTGTCGAATTAGTGACTCATGGTGCCGTTTTGTATGGTAACAGCTGCAAAACGTTAGTGACTATCGAATAGATTACGTGAGGTTTCTTACCTATAGAAATCTTTAGTACTCATGGTACGAATTTTAATTATTTCTGTGACCGCTAGGGGCGCTGTACAATCTTTCATATAAATTATTTACGGAGACGCTAGCGAGTTTTGGCAGTGTAAACTCATGGTAGGGCTACTGTAGGCCGTAATTTAAAACGCTTCCATCATACCGTGACGTGGTCTTAAAGCCGAATCTTCGCTATGAAAAATCTTGTACAAAAACCGACCTGTTTATTCTGTTTCGTTCCACCGCTGCGCGAGAGGCGGTCAAAAAAACTTGGCAAAAAACTCGCAGGATGAAATTGCGCGTGTTGGTGAATGCGTGAACGATGAAATGCTTCGACTTACTCCAGTTTTTTCATCGTACAGCATACGTCTCTCGCAACGCACTCTATTCTCAAATCTACTCGAAACAACACCGGCAATGGAAAGCTCCCAGGAGTTTGTACCAAATACAGTAACAAAGTTGCAGAGCTTAGTGACTGTGCAGATTTAAAATTATTAGAAAATTGCGTTATGATTATAACCCCGCTTGGCTTCTGATTCCGCGTACTGATTAAATGTATTACGTGCATTACTTGTCCCTTAGATTATCTAGAATGCCTCGTCAACGTTCACGTAAAAACTACCTGAGTGGTACTGAGACGGTATTTCACATTTCAGCGATTTGTTTGATCGTTTTGTACAATAATGGGAGCATAAATAGCCCATTGTCTGGGACATTAATGAAAATTGATACTGCCAGCCAACAAAATAGCTGTTCTGTGACATCAATTTCCGCTATACAACTTAATAGGTATAGCTTCGGTTGCAATCAAATCGACGCCTACCGCTATTTGCCAGAGCTTTCATTAATATTTTTGGGTCAGAACAATTGCAAGGTTAACTGTAATCGTAGATTTATCGATAAATACGTTCGTTTGTTGCTAACTGCGAGTACTCGTTGACCGCTTTCAAATGCGGTACACTTCAGGCAAAATAAAGAGTGATGTCATTATTTTTTGCGGGCACTTGGTAATGTTAATGTGAGATGAATTGCTTTTTGTTCGTGCTCGACAGATGGTGCTTACAATGCTTCGTTTGCATTTAAATAACTTACACATACCGCTATGTATATAAAAACATGCTGTACTTATTTATACAGTTGTATTCAATCTAGTTTATGTATAACGGATAGATACATAGTCGATACAAAGCTTGAAATTAATAGAGAGTTATCGATGGAAGTAATGGGACCTATAAGAACGTACTTTGGTACTTGCAAAAGTTGCAACAAAAGTAGAAAACCAAGGAGAACCCATTGTTCATCCCAATCATAAAATATTATAATCATTGCTAGGATCTAGAGGCAGAAATTAATGGAGGATTTTATGAATATTTACATGTAGGTAATAGGCTAACCAAACTATTTAAAAAACTACTTAACAGGTTGAAGAATTCTAATAAAATTAAAGTAATATTTTTCCCACATTACATCCAAAACAGCTGTCAAAAATATAATAAAGCATAGTAGAGACCTCCACAAATGATGACTTCATCATTATTTCAGCTACTCCGTCGCGACTGATGGGCCAAGTTCCAATGTGCAAATATTAAACATACTTGTCAAAAACAAACGGGATCAGTTTTCCAGTATAACGCTATAAATAGGACTCGTAGAAGTCGATGATCGGTTTTGGCTCTTCGGCGATACCTAAACACGTAGTAGATGCCAAATAGATCGTAGCCGTGAAAAGTGCCGCTGCAATGTTGACCAACATGATCAATTGAGTCTTATTGTGAGGCATTAAGGTTGGTATTACTATGATAATGATGCTAACGAAGTAACTGGCAGGAAGACATCCGTCAATCAACACGGTAATCATTGACGCTCGAGCTCATTCCGGGAATGGGCTGATGCCACGTGTCTGGAAGAACTAGCCACTGATGTTATAGATGACAGGAAAAGTGACGTCGATAGAGCATGAATGAAACTGAAAATTTTGTAATTACGCGATCAAAATAAATAATGCATGACGAACAATAAATATATCGTTAAAGAAGCGCCATACGATGGAAGCATATCAATCATAGCAATAGACATCGATAGCAATAAAACAGTCATAAAAATGGACGATCAAAAAACAACCTGTGTGAGTCGGTCGTTATTTAAGGGAATCCATAAAAACTGTAGCACAACAAACTATAAAGACCACCGCAATGTCGGTGCAGTTCTGTCGGAAATCAACGCGGTGGTTGGCGGACACAAAAAATAATATCACGTGTGTAGAGGGATTTGATAGCTTCCCCAAACTGTGGAATTTATTATATCTCTTGCAGTCTATAAAAGTGGTTAGGAGCTGACTCAACTCGCTGACACAGCTGTCTCTTTTTTAAAATAGACTTATAATGGTTTAGATTTTACCGTTCCTCTTAGTCTGACCGATATACGAGCGTGTAAAAAGTAAAAAATTAAAAGAGCACAGTCTAAAAAAAATGTCATGGCAGTCGCAAAAGTACCGCTAATTTTGATAGCTTTCCAAGCCAAAAACAGTTTCGGATAGTGCGTTACTTACAATAAAAAAAAAATCTTGCAGCAATTTTAACTCGCGTACCTCATTTCATCAGACACCGTTTAGATAATTTCTTTGTTGAAATTTGCTGGAATGATTGATTGACTAGGGGACTGATATTTCCCTATTAACGACTAGGTGAGCGAAGAAATTTGCATTCTGAACCGATTATATAACTCCATGCGATAACCTGATCACAAGCTAATTAAATAAACTAGATCTGCAACTGGTGTTTGATAGATTGTGTGGCAAGAAACAGAATCATTCTGATCAAATTTTTATTAATTTTTTGCTGTTCTCGTTGAATGAATAGAGACAGACATATTTTCAATTGGTCATTCTGATCAAATTTTTATTAATTTTTTGCTGTTCTCGTTGAATGAATAGAGACAGACATATTTTCAATTTGTCATTCGGAGTCATGAAATCTTAAGCAGTCCCGTTCGTCCGTCACTCCGCCTAATGTTTTGGCACGATGTAATCGCCAATGAGATGCTAATGTATTAGTTGGCAAGAACGCCTGTCAAGATCTCAGCCTATCAGATTTCTGTATTATTAACAATGAGTAAGGGACACGGTCATTGTTCGTCGAGTTTTCACGATGCTCTTGTATTTCTGTAAAGTACTTTTGGTAATGTATTCTTGACATTGTTTGAGTTTAATTTAGCGAGCGGAACGTTTATGTCGACGAAAAAAATCACCTTTAATTAGTTTTACTTGTAAGCGAGCGGCTGGTATAAATTTCGTTGTCGAGATTGGACTCCGAAGATTGAAGGGCGTAATCTACATATAAAGGAAAAAGATGCTCCAGAGAATAATAGAAGTAGATTAAGGTCGGAAATACTGAGTAGAACTTTAATATTAACTCGACGAAGACACGCAAATCAGTCTCAACTTAGTATTCCACCTGAAGGCTAAACAATCCAAACTTCAAACAAGGTGGATACAATCGCGAGGGAATACTGTAAGAAAACTTATTCAGATGAGGCATTGTACGAAAATGTGTCCAGTGCCCGTGACCTAGGGTTTTGTTTGCTACGCAGTGTCCGCCAGAAAGCCCCAGACTGCTTGTCGCCGCCAGCACCAGAGCGAGATAGATACATATACTTAAATGAGGAGCGGGACGGAGACGGATGACCGACCATGGCGTGGATATAAAAACTCTTGTGCGATTTGAAGCGGGTGACGTAATGCGACAGAACATAAAACGCAATTTTATAATGATCAATGTTAGCATTTTTCAGTAGCTCTGCCATTAGATTAGCATGTCAGATATTTGACATAATTAATTAATTGTAAAATGATTAATAAATAATCACGATTCTTGTTTTGAATAAAGTTTCGCCTTGAACGGTGAGGACACTGATGAGCGAAAAACTATAAACTCATGATTCAATTTAATTACGATATGCACACTGTTATAAAGTACTGTATTCAGTTGTGCCGTACTATCTACAAGTTTTCAGATACGGAAGTCATGCGCTCCAATTGGCAACTATTAAAACATAATTATCAGTATGTTTTTATTTTATTTTTATTTTTTATAGTATAGGATGGCGAAACGAGCTAAAGGCCCACCTGATGTTAAGCGGTTACCTTTGCCCATGTACTTACCTACTTACGTAAAAAATATCTGTTTTGACACTACGGATTGTAGTCGTACGAAATGAACTCAAGGCTTCCAAGTGCAAAAGAGAGAATAGTTAATCAATTTTCTTTAAAAAAAACGGAAATTTAATATCAGGAGCTTTGACCCCGTGTAACAAAATACAATATAATATTAACATGGGCATTCTTTGGGAATGGAATGTTTCGTACTCGAATGTATCATGTCTAAAAATCTTGACGCGAAAATTCGTTACAATTGGCGACAATTCGAAAGTAATTAATGAAGAAACGTCCGTCGCAAAGTTTATAAATGAACTGACCATGTAAGAAATATGTAAAAATAATGATATTTTAGAACTACTTTAATTTAAAATTTATTAATTCAATTGATGGGTAGACGTGTGCACAAACAAGTAGACCTCGATTGCGGCTGTTAATTCGTAGCAACAAACTCCTTTGTATTTCTGTTAGACAATGAGATATTTGGATATTTGGTTGGCAGCTACCACTGGTTTGGAACCCAGTCCTAAAAATATTCAAGTCCCAAACAGCACGCAACACTGTAAAAGATAATGATATTGTGAGTGATTACTGCGTGCATCGAAACGATTTTAATTAATAATATTGTACTGTAGATTATAATATTTTTTTAGAAATATCTGTAAAGACGCTTGTCATCTTAGTCTACCTGCGACCACGAAATGCTGCAAAGCTTTCGAAACGTCAGGAAAACCAATTTAAATAATATACGCGATTTAATCCGGTTAAACTTTGTTTTATTATAATGAGATATTTACTTGTACAATCAAAGATAAAGATATTTATTCGCAAGGAATCACCGTAGATTGAAGCTTTACCTTTGAATGATTGGTGTGATTTTCCTCTGTGAGGTTTGATTTTAAGTAGCCAGCCTAGACCTCCCAGTTTTCTTTCTTCTAAACCAATTAATTAGATCATATCAATATTCAACCAATTTAGCAATTTATCCAGCTCTATCTCTATCCGGAACTTAGTTCACTGATTAACGAAAGTCTTCTAGTCTTCTTTCTTCAAAACCAATCAGGCATCAAAATTCAACTAATCTAGTATTAACTTTCTACGGTCTCTTATGATTAATATTGATAATGAAACAGGACAGTCCTCTATCAAGATAAAATTCTATTTTGATTCATGTAGAATTAACATCGCTCATCATAATTCAGGTTCATATAGATAAGACAGAAGGAGAAGAAACTCATTAAAAATGTGATTCAAGCCTTTTAATTTACGATCTAAATAAGTCTAAAGATATGACTACTTAAACAAAATATCTCAAACAATAGGTACGAACTTTTCCCTAAAATTGTTTGAAGAACTGAGGAACATCATCCATCAGCTACCGAATGACGTAGCTTAGTGTAAATCAAATATAGACGTGAATCATAGGCTAGGTGATAATTTGTCTAGGATTCATGATTAGCATAGCAATGAGTAAGTCTAAAAGACTAATGGGAACTTTGACTTCGCTACGAGATTTTAAACAAAAAGTGAAGGAATTCAATTTGAAGATAATCATATTTTTTTCAGTTACCTAGTGTCTTTGGAGAGATAAAAGTTTAAGAGTAGTATAGGTTTTCTATTTTCAAATGAAAAGTAAAGCCTAGGTAAAGGTTAAAATCAACTGCACTGAAACTGAGGATATTAATGTCGTTGCGGAACCCAACTCGGATATTCGCAAGGATATTTCTAGACTTTTTAACCTTTTACAGTCGCCTTGTCCGTAATGTACGAATTAATTATGATCAAGTTAGAAGTCGTGCATTATGCTGTCCTTTGCGAAATAAGTAGCCTTACCGAAGTAATTGCATATTGCGTCGTAGTCAATATTAAAATATGTAAAAGACATAACCACCGCTCACACTATATGCATGAAAGAGTTGAGGTCGAAAATCAATTTTCATTTATTGGGCACGGTTCCAATTCAAGGGTGCAGGTATTCTAGCAAAAATTCTCTAAATAAATATTTTTACTTGATCTAGGATTATAAAAAAAATTAAGCTAAACATTTATCCTCGTATTTTCGAAAAAAATACGAGAATAAATGTTTAGAAATCTTTTATTTCTGTTTGTGTTTAATTATTTTCAAACACGATAAGTAGAACAAGACATCCGCTCTCAAGTCAACAAGGTTAACACCAAGATTATCCCTTAATCTCTTAACCGCCGCGTGCGCAATGAAATCGTTAAAGTGCGTTATGTCTTGCATGTGACGGCCCAGACTTCACGTCGGCCACTGAATGCTAATCGCGGTGTCATAAGAAACGCATACGTTGATGTTGAATTAGAATAAATAGAAAGTAGCTAAACAGACAAATTGAAAGTAGCTTGCCATATAAGGGTGGTTGAATTAATGTCTGTTTATAAGCAAGATCTCATCTTCACCTTAAAAAGTGTTAAGACTAAAAATTCGGCAACCATTTTATATATTAGTATTTTTTTCTTTAACAAATTTGACACTTTATAGTGGAGATAAAGATTAAAAGATACAACTTTTGTAATATATTTCAAATAATTTATAGAAACTTAAATAAGTATATGGCGTCTGCAACAAGGAAAGTAATAATCGGTGCTGCCATTCAATACGACCAGTTACTCACACACATAAAACTCTATATGCCTATTAAAAACTATAAATTGGCATGGCAGAAATAAGTCACTTGTATTGAACTAAGTTTACGGGACTTGTCGCGCACAATTAAATCAAAATATAACAAGCATTTTGACTAACCTCGACGTTTCGGTCAAGTTGCATTGGCCGTGGTCACGAGCAGACTGAAGTATGTGGATGTCATCGTCTTGAGCGGCGGGTGTTTTCTCGAACTACCCGCGGTTGGTTTTTCGTAACGTCGCTGTCCGTAACAAGATATGCTGAATCACGACACACAATGCTGACAGTTTCGGCGGACATACATGTAGACATACCACGACGCAAACACTTCTCGATTACCGGATTCCACGAGGAGGACTACCTATATCCATCTTCCCGATTGAAATTTTTATATTTCTTTATCTCAATCGCTTCTCGTACAATTCTGGGATAGTAATGACGATCAGTGGAGAGGATTTTCGGGTCGTGTAGCTCAATCCAATGGTTTGGTCCTGAATCGAGCAAATGTTCGGCTATGGCAGATTTGTCCACTTGACGGCGCCTTACCGCTGTGATGTGCTCCTTCACTCTCTCCGCGATAGTACGCTTTGTCTGTCCAATGTAGGAGCTACCACAGCTGCAGTCAACCTTATATACCCCCGGTGTTTGGAATGGTATCACATCCTTCGCTGTCCTGACCTGATGTGCTACTTTAGATAACGGAATAAATACAGTCTTAATGGAGTAGTTTCTCAGTGCTGTTCCAACTTTATCCGTTATTCCTTTCACATATGGCATAAACACCGGTTGTCGGCTGACATCGAAGCCCGTTTTCCTATGGAATCTACGCCTAGGCTGCCTCCCATTTACTTTATAACCATTGCGTTTTAGTACCTCCTGAACATGCGATAACTCCGATGGTAGGTTTTCAGGGTCACAAAGGTCATAGGCTCGGTCCACCAACGATCTCACAACAGACCGTAATTGGCGGGGATGGTGATGTGACGAAGCATCCAGATACCTGTCCGTATGTGTTGGTTTTCTGTAAACTGAGTGTGCCAAGGATCCATCTAGTTTTACCATCACCTTCACGTCAAGAAAAGCCAAAACCCTGTCCACTTCAACCTCATAAGAGAACTTTATCTTCGGATGAATGGATTCCAGATAAGATTTTAGCTGTTCTACTTCTTGCTGACCACCCTTAAGTATACAGAAAACGTCATCAACGTACCGCTTCCACAAGCTTACCGCCGATGACTGCAGATCTAATGATGCTTCTAAATGTTCCATCCAGATATTGGCCAATACCGGTGCTACAGGGCTACCCATAGCAACGCCATCTATCTGGAGGTAATATTGTCCGCGATACAAAAAGTAGTTACCTTCCAAACAGTTCCGAAGCAAGACCATAAAATTCTCAGAGATGTTGTTCACTTTCAACTTTTCTCTAACAACCTCAAGGCACTCCTTTACCGGAACGTTGGTGAAGAGTGACTCCACGTCAAAACTCACCATGATGTCATCTGGTTCCAGCTTAATGCTCTTGATGATGTCGACAAAATGGCGTGAATCTTTCACGAAAGACGATGTTTTTCCCACTAACGGCTGTAGTACACCTGCAACGTGCTTCGCAAGATGGTAAGTTGGCGAGTCTATTTGACTTACAATGGGCCGCAGAGGTACGTGGGTTTTGTGTACTTTCGGTAAACCATAAAACTTGGGTGGTTGTACAATTCTAGGCTTATAAAGGTGTTCATAAACCTCTTCCGTGAATAATTCCTGATAATCCTTTATTACGGTTCGAATACGTCGTGTAAGTCGGGCGGTGGGGTTGTAAGACACTGCTTTGTAAATATTGGTGTCACCCAACAAGTCCTGCACTTTTATATTATAGTCGCTTGAGTTCAACACTACAGTGGCATTACCTTTGTCGGCCTTTAAAACCAATATCTCGACATTATTCTGGATATTTTTAAGTGCCAAACGCTCCTCCAATATGAGTCTTTCAATATGAGTGAAATTCGCGAAAGTTTAAAAACTTCTATAAGTCACTTGATCATTGCTTAACCGCATTGGTTGATCCGCGTACCTAAGTGAGTCGCGACCCCCTTCCATTAAACGTTTTTTACTACACTATCGGCATACGTATTTATCTTAGCGTTTCTATCTCTTTTCCATTATAAAGTGGGCAAAACTCCAGCCGGTTCCGAGATGATAAGTAGTAATACGTGTGTGTCTTGTTATTAAGGGTAAAATTGTTTTAAAATTAGACGAAGATTGGCTTACCACTTTAGGTACCTATTTCTTTCTAAACAAACTTAGGTGAAAATGTAGCACTGGATAATGTTTCCTGTCAGTTTGGGTTGATTATTTTTAGGTAACTTACGAAAATGGGTAAACAGTCATAACGAAGCGGTGTCCTTGAAACAGAAAAGATTAGATGCTTAATCAGGGCGCGGGCGTCAAGATAAGAAGGCAATTAAAGCGACTGCATAAAATCGCAAGAAGGAACTGGATCAACAAAGTACAGACATGATAGGCAAATAATAATAGAATAGCTGCGAATGTACGACAATACGGTTCTCTAACTCTATACCTAGATGAATCTTCAATTGTTTTTCAGAATTATGACAAATAACATGACATAAAAGACAATAGATAACATTTTCCTTTCAGTGTTAGTCAAAAACATTAACTGGTTAACCGCGAAATCTATGAAATTTCCATATTGTGTGTATGTATAATGTAGGAAATAGTGAAACATGATATCATCGAAGGAGCGGTTTTGCGGCATCGCGTGCCATGTGATTCAGTAGTGATGCAATTCCAATAGCCTGATCCGACTGACAACCTTATTCTAAAAACCAATTCCGATATACACTAACAGATTCGATAGTTTTCTGTTAGAAATAAATACAACGCGCAACGGCCCGTCGATGAAGATTCTCCACGAGCACGAGGTGTTATGGCGGTCCATAAAGCTAAAAGGTGGTTTGCAGTGAGTTTTGAGTGTTCGTACTTTTACCTGTAAATCTTTATGGGAGATAGCTTTAGTTTTTGCGATAGTTTTAGTATCTACTATTTTGACGAGAGGCCTATATACGTATTTGGTTGCAAGCAAAATTGAGTTCCGTGTGGTACCGGACATAAATAATTGCACCACCCTTATCTCTTCTCATGGGTGTCGTAAAAGGCGACTAAGGGATTCACCACAGGATGGGCAGCAGCGTTCTCCGAGTATTTAACCAACCGACTGCGATCGCCAACCCGCCTGCCAAGCGTGGCGATTATGGCACATCCCCCCTTAATTGGGGGAGGACTATGTCCAGCAGTGGACGTCTTTCGGCTGAAATGATGAAGATGATGAAAATTGAGATAGATCAGTTACAATAGAATCGTGTCATATTACGAAGCAGATGGTAAGAAAATTATCTTCGTTGATGAATGAGCACTTGAGCACATTGCTCATGTGCTCATAATCGCGGTAGATTTTAAATTCTGGAAACTGCTAAAATGAAACAGTTCAGACTTACACAATTATACTAATGGTTAAGAAAAGCTAGACAGAAAATAAGCTAACGATTTATTTAAAATTCGAAATTGTATTCGAGAATAAGGCTGCGGTCATTGCAATGGTTAGTATTATCGAAATTGAGCACACGTTCGCAAATAGCCGTGAGGTCACTCGTGATCTTAATTACCTACGGCTCGTACGATTTTACTGTATCCAACAACCGGTTGGCAAGGAAGTGGTCGAGATTTTAGGACCTTCTTATGATCATTGGCGAATGGTTTTTTTTTTTTAGTAATCGATATTTAATTCGTTATTGGGTTTAAATTCATTCCTATTATTGATTCTATATTGAGATCGGACTGAGCATTAAATATCGCGACGTTTTAAAGTATTTTTTATAACAATGTTATCTGATGGGCAGGTCGGGCAAACCGCAAAGCTGCTTTGAATTTGATTAATATGGTACAACAGAAACAACTTCCATTATATCTAATTAAATTGAATTACTCATAACATGCTGATTAATATTATGGGTCATGGAATAATTTTTATGTTTAAAAATTTACACAGCTCCCATGGGTGTCACTTACATTTATAATAATCCAAAACAAGTGATGACGTTAAGGAGTTCAAAATTGGAGTTCAATGACATCACATTTCGTGACATCATCTAAAAAAGCAAACTGCAAAGAGAAAAGGGTAAATCCACTTGTGTAATACTTATTGTATATTCAATAGCATTGAAATGTAGTGATAGTGATTTTGCACTTAACATACTGTGAGAATCCTATATTAGAGAGAAAACCTCGATCTCAATATGGACCAAAGAACTCGTAACTAAAAGGCGTAGGTTCCTTATTGGTCAAGAACTGAAGTAGGAGTAAAGGTGTGGAAGCCTTACAATAAAACGTACGATCAACTAGGTTAAGACCGTTTAATAGGATCCGTATTCGCAGCCGATTATGTTAACAGTGAAGCACGAAGGAAAATTGATAACGTATGTAAAATGCGTTGCATAAATTTCGCTACACTTTTATAAACAGACTTGCGTTTGCGTTTCTGATTCCAACGTACAAAAATAAATGGAAACCGGTTTAAAAGAATGACAATCGGCCTACGCAGTCGGTTTTTAGAACACTTACATAAACCACCAGCGCTGGATGTTTTTTTATGGCACACAAAAAAATCTTTGAATTTACTTTCGTGTAAATTTATCAAATGAAATAGCGTCATAAATGAAATATTTCACGAAGAATTCGGGTCGAGAGACAACTGAAGCGGGGGGAAAGGAGTTAGGTACAAGTTTTTTAACAGCTCATAGTTATCTCAGAAGCACGTAAATCACAAGTTGCAACTGTGTTACATAATGCGGTAGCGACATAAACAGCTAGATTTTTAACCAGCCACGCTCCTACATGTGAGTCATTATCAACTGAAATCTGGACTGAAGTCAACAACATTATCTTATGTAAACTTTGCATAATATTCGCTGAACGCGACGTGATGCATACTCTCAAGATTTAGGGCAATATTTTATCAGCGTTGATAACGTCTCACAAGCTTTCGAAAAGAATTATTGCAGCAAACGAAATGTTGCCAAACAACGAATGACATAATAAACGATGGCCTACGATACTAAATACAGAAGGGCACGAGGCAGTTATCGTCAATTACGCAAGCATTAGAAACATGGAAACAAGTAAACAAAACTGTTAGCAACTTTACCATAAGGGCTTACAAACAGAAACATCGGTGAGGTCGTACAGTAAAATATTGTCACATCCTTTTACGTACAATAGATAAGTATCAAAACAAGTTGCAAAATGTCTATTTGGGTAAGCGATCAGTTGTGCAAGAAATAACATACTTAATCGAGAGCCGATGAATTTGTGCGGACAACAGGCGTGGGCAGAAAGCAACCACTGACGTAATCGAATTTGGACAATTAGGTGCTATGGAGTAAACAACTCGTGGCCGAGATGTAGGTTATCGGTACGCGCTCAATATTGTGATAGCAATGGGGGACACACTCATTAGCGATATAGTTGATAAATATGTTGATGAGCTCCCAAATATTTATCTTTCACAACCACGTGCGCAAGATCGATAACGTTGGGTTAATTAAAATAAATATATAGGTAGCTTTCAAGTAAAACATAAAGCGTTAAGTAGGGATAGGCGTGTTAGAAAGCTATCGAGATGTGTGTTGATTGACGTCAATGAGACACGTGCTGTTAGGTGACCTAAGACCTGTTTTCTCAGCATATCCGCTTAGGTTTGTGCTTTAGAGGCACTGATAAGATTGATTTGATGTTGTATCTTGGCGGAGAGACAACGGCTGCTTCTAGAAACTTAGATTATGAACTTTTAGCTAACAATCGTGTTACAGCGTTGCGTTGCGGTGAGTTATAGTGAAGTAAGCTGTTGGTGGATTTATTATAACGAGAGGTCGCCTAATGGTCGAAATTCGACCGTAATTCATATAATTTTTATGATTGAACTATGCCGAAAACATACCTACTTCCGACTTTTTTTCATGATGACACTAAAGCTCGATCAATAGCTAATAGACAAAAAAAGAGAAAATCGGTTTACAAACAGAGGAGAAAATGGTACTGAACCGTTTTTTCTTTGATTATTTATATATAGATCAACCTGGAGAGTCACATGACTATTGAGACCTGTTCTTCATGTCTCAGTTTGGCGAACCGACTTGCGGTACCATTTAGGCAACAGCCTAGGTGGTATTGCAGTTGTTATGGGCAAAGGTACCCCCGCTTAACATCAGGTGGGCCTTTAGCTAGTTTCGCTATCGTATACTATAGTATGTAATTTCACAAAACAGCATTTTTTTATTTATAAATTAAAAAAATGCTGTTTTGTGAAATTATATTGTAGCCATTGCATGTACGGTTGTGCGGAAAAGTGACTGCTTATTGCTTGGCTAGTGTCTTAGTCTTATAGAGTTCTATAATAATTAAAACGGTCCTAGTATATAGTAGAACATGCATACGATCCGGAAACGCACCAACGGTGGCAGCTACCAAGCATTGCTGCTAGACCAACTAGGCCAACTGCATAATGCGCACTTTTAATTCATAACAAGCTGCACTCGACACAGTGTCTATACACTTCAAGAAACTTTACGTAACACAGTTTCAAAATACGCTACCGGCAGGACTTTTCAACTGATATATTAATAAGATTAACTGAATACAAAAATACAGTGTGACGTAAATGGTCTCAAAAATATTTGGTTTCTCTTAGCATTATTCTCGGCAGATGGCCCGTGTGAAATGTCTAAGAATGAAAGAAATTTATTTTAATATTTCATTCCAAAAATAAAATTTGCCACTAAGAAATGAATCAATCATGTGTTGTAGCAATAGTTCAGTCAAGGTTAAAAAAAATATACGAAATGATCAAAACATGTATTTACATACTTCGCAAAGGCTAGAAATATTGACGGATTCATAAATTATGCAAAAGTCTACTATTATAATAATAAAGCTGAAGAGTTTTTGTTTAATTGCTTGTTTGTTTAATTAAACGCGCTAATCTCTGGAACTACTAGTCGGATTTGAAAAACTCTTTCACAGCCAGATTCATGAGGAATAGTAGCTATTTAACACTGATGTGTCACGCTATGTATGACCCTTAGGAGCCGACCAAAAAGAAAAAAAAGTCGGATGTGTAAATTAAATCGGCGGGTGACACCGCGGGGCACAGATTGTTTAAATATAAAGAGCTTTTCGCGTATTAAACCGAGACGGTGAAATCATACTATACTGATAAAACAGTGTTCATCATAACCTCAGAAATAAACTTCACACGTCTCTACGCTGATTAATTTTGTTCTCACATAATATTTTAAAATTGACGGTAATCTCGTACATCATTACCTTTATCAGTGGCAGCTTGCAAATGTAAACACATACTGGATAAACATTGATAACTGGTTACACAAAGATGGCTGACATCGGGCGGGATCTATTGAATACTAACCCTGTCTCCCAAGTCCCAACGTAGAGGTTATGTCGCAATAACGAGATAAAGATTCCGCTGAGAACCACTAAATTGTTTTAATTCCAACAAATATTTTAAATACGACCTAGATTTTATAAATGCAGTATATTTTTTTTAATTGCGTTTATCTAATAGGTGTGTCGACAAATAAATGTGGAAAGGAAGCAATTGTAAGAGAATTTTTAGAGCAAGCAATATATTCCATCGATTTCGTTATTCGTTGAAAGATCTTCAATTGGAATCTCAATGGGTTTTAATTAGAAGGGTACCGCAAAATGCTCAATTTTACCCACAATTTCTACTTTGCCTCATTCTTTTTTGGACACTATAAAACCTAGCTATGATTTTTGTACTCGGGGAGATTTTAAAATTGTGACAACTTTAACTTTTGGTTCAGTTATGAAGTGTCAATGTGTGCCAACATCAGTTAATGCCTTAAGCAAAGTTAAAATAGTTGTTAGTGGGCAAGAGTATTTTACGGTACTAACATTATGAGTACATTTATTGGAAGCTTTTGATAAACAATAGCTGGGCCTCTCCCAAGTTAATTGCTGTACACTCCTTGCAACTAATGGGATGACGTCAGTGTCAAAGGGGGTAATTCAAAGCACGAGTGTAGGAACAATATAACTATTGATTGTTATCTAGCGGTATCTTGGCGGGAGATCGGGCGCGCGAAGATAGTGCTGTGGTAATGAGCGACACTACGATAACATCACAATCGACCATTGTCGCGTGTCGTTCACTTTATCCAACGTATGAAATTGTAAAACATAATGACACTAATAACATGTCATCATCATCATTTCAGCCGAAAGACGTCCACTGCTGGACATAGGCCTCCCCCAAGCATCGCCACAAAGACCGGTCCTGCGCTTTCCGCATCCAGCGGATTCCCGCGACCTTCACCATGTCGTCGGCCCACCTTGTGGGGGGTCTCCCCACGCTGCACCTTCCAGTACGTGGTTGCCACTCCAGAACTTTACGGCCCCATCGAAAGTAAAGTAAGAACATGTAGATATAAAAAAATTATACCCCTTGAAAAGTAATAAATCAATGGATATATTTTTCGAAGCTGTCACTACTTCTATTTGTTGACAGCTAATTATTTAGTATACGAGTAAAACGATAACTTTTAAATATCATTGACGATAAGCAAATGATTCATTTGTCAAAGCTTTCCCGCTAGGTCCTTAGACGCATCAAAACGTGACAAGCGTGGAGTACCACACCAGATGACCAGAATCTAATTAGATATAAGATATTAGATAAATTTCTCAGAAATCACACGTTGAATGTCAGTCAGAAATGACTCAAACGCCAGACTGGTTGATAAAAATTTAATTATGTGCCAAAACCTTACAGTGCGGCTTCAGGTGACCGTTGGCATAGCGCCCGGACATGGCGTAAACAATCTATTTCAGATCTAAGAGTTGATTCGATGTGTTATATTCTAACGGGACACTTCCCTCTACCTGTCGCGGTGCTCTTTATATGGGCATGTATAGCCAAGAAACGCTATCCCTTTTAAGCATATCACATTAAGTTTCAGTGATGACACAATAAATTGTTGACGTCATAGTTAAACTGATAGCCACCGCATTCAGGCATGACGCCTCAATAAGAAATGATTATCCATGACATCACAATGGTTAGTGAATAATTACACTATTAACTGGACTGGACTGTGTCAATTTGCGGTTTTCAACAAAATCATACGATTGCGCGATGAGTCGAGCACTAACAAAATATTTGTTTTGAACCGTATGACTAATCGTTGGACATTAAGTAACCAAGCGGGGTGGATGACCGTGTATGTTTGTCGTACGCTCGGCTACAAATCAAGCTGTACAAATCCAGTATAAGCTGATCTCGCATTGTACGGAAAGCCTATACAATACGAGGTCAGCTTATACTGGAGATGTACAGCTGGATGTGTAGTTGTGTGTACAACTAAAAATCAAGCAGAGGACAGGTTCATTTGATTTAAAAAACAGCTTTCAGACAAAGGTGTGGACAAATTTGACTAATAACAATATGTAGGTTTTAACGAAAGTAGTACATCGGCCTGCGGTCGACATTTTACAGGATTGGAGCACCGTGTAGACGTCTTTTGATTGATCACCAAGTCTGACGTAGGTACCTACCTTCTTCTGGGAAAAGATGTCACCCGTTTAGAAGACATTGCCTTACCTGAAACAGAAATAGATGTAATGTTAGAATATGTAGAGTGGAAATTGTTGCTAATTGCTGCATGTGCGTTATTTCGATTTGGTTTTAAGTGTTTCTTTCATCTTTTAAATGGGCGTGTTGAGATAAAATCGTTCTGGTTTAACCAGAGCAACTCTATCCCGAGTATGAAAGTATTTTTATATACACTGTCAGAATTTTCCTTTTACAATTAATATTATGTGATGCTTGGAGGAGGCCTATGTCCAGCAGTGGACGTCTTTCAGTTGAAATGATGATGATGAATTAATATTAAACAATGGAAACGGAACTAAGAGGGGACAAGGTCAGTAATAATAAAATGTTATAATAAACAGGTCGGGGGCGGATTTGTGTGGACACAGTAAAAGCACGTGGATGAGACAATCGGTTTGTTTCACGTAGTAAAAATGCCCGGGCCACGGGACACCTGCCAGACACTAAGTTATATATGTAGGTATGCTGATTTGTTTCATTCAGATATAATGCGGTGATGAGAATTTAGAATTTATTATAAATCTTCATTTAAAAGATTTGAATATAATGACATTTAAAAGTAAATTACGGACGCTATTGATTGCCAAAGCTAAAACAATTGATGAATTCCTGAATGATATTTTATAATTTATTTATTTACAAATTGTTTGACATTTATTGGGTATGACATTATATATAAATTTTTTTTAACATCAAATTGTGATTATTCGCTAACCTTAGTATGTAAACTTTGAGATTGAATTTGATTTGATTTTATTTACTTTTAATTATTTATTTTTTAAACTTGACATTGGTTATGATTTTGTTAAATTTGAATAATTATATAATGCATGAGTGTAAGCCAACTGGCAGATTTTGTGGACTGTAAAATATGTATGTGTACCTTAGCTACATTAGAATTAAGATCTTCTGTACCAAAATCACACCAATAAAGATTCTATTCTTATTCTATTCATGAAAATTCCGTTTTTTCTCTTTTTACCCTGATAAGCCACTATATTTATCCGAAGTAAATAATTCTGTATACAACGCTTATCATTAGCTAACTAGACTAGACAAACAAAGGCCGGTAGCTTATTAACAAACAAAAACTAGAAGACGGCACAAAAAGACAAATAAGACCTTGGATAGAACAGCACGTTTAACAGATACGTTACAAAATCTCGCACATAATATCGACTCATGCATGACATTGAACCTTGGTCGCTCTTTCAACATACCATAACGCATACAAATATTTATGTAGTTTCACAAAGTTTTCCGTATGTATTGCATGGCAACATTACTATAATTAACTAAGGCACACTTGGTTGTATAACTGAGCAAGCAGCGTGGCACATGCGCGATTAGAAATGCATAAATCACGTTGTGCCCCATGCGCTGGCGCACCGCACGACGATGCAGTGTGATCTCTATTATGCACAGCCTTTACGAGTGCCATTATTTTACGTTGACAACTACTTTGATTAGTATCGGTTACAAAAACTAAACTCGATACCTTTCAATTACCGAAAATATTTAGGTTAGTTCTTTTGAGTTTTGTTTCTAGACATTTCTTAGCTGAATTAAATTGTTTAAGATTTTTGATAAATTACTTTTTCATTGTTATGTAAAGCCTTGTAGAGCTATCTAATAGACTGCTGTAGTTGTTATCTGTTCAGTGTCAAAAAAAATATTAGTGAATTTAAATGACAATCCTTCAGCACATTCTGAGCTTCATTTTTATATGAAAATCGAGAGCTGCGCACTACACGTGTTGTTCTATACTTATAGATATAGCATTGCTTCTAGTTTTAATTGTTCGTCATTATAATATTGTAACAATTGTTGCTGGTTACCGTATGAGATTGGTCGTTATATAAGTGGTTACAGGTACAAGTATTTAACCATTAGTTGAAGGTATAAACAGTGGTTGTTACTTTTCGATCATTGTGTTCGGAGCGTAGCTTTTGGCTTTTAAATGTGCTATTTGGAGCGTGAACAACTCGTAATCCAAACTATTCGTCGTTTCGGAAAATCATGTTCGATTCTTTAGATGATTTACGGTTTAATTTATAAGATTTTGATCAGCAGAATTATTGCTACATAACTAGTGTTTGGATATAGAATATTACGTAAACAATACGTAATTCATTTAAATAAAGCTTCCTTGAGTTACAAGATTCGCTGAAAAAACAATAGGTAAGTACTAAAAGTATTACTCAATACTGAAAATACATTAAGAGGCTGACAACACCTAAAAAATTAGACCTCTGCGGTCACTGTCGTTTCGTACAGAACTGAAAGAGACGCAACGAGCCGAGGGACGTCGGATACGCCGCTCAACTTGAATGAAAATTAACAATTTATTTTTTTAATAAAAAACTAAAAGCTTATTTGAAAAACAGAAACAACAAATGTTTAGATTATTGTCTTTCTCAAATGTTTTCTTAATTTTATTTATAATATTTAGTAAACAATAGAGATTGTTTGCTTTAAAGCATGTTTTAAGAGGTTAGTTTACAATTCTTTTCCATCGAGAAAACTTCAAGAAAACGTGTTTTGGGCACAATACAGTTTCAGAAAATACGATCAAGATTAACATATATTTTTTTCACTGCCACAAACCGAATAGATACAGCTAAAAATGTTTTTAAAAGAAGCCTATTTGGGGTATTTGGCTGTTGTCAGCGTCTTAATGTTATTCCGTATCTACTTTGTAAGCATGAAAAAATATTGTTTGTGTTCACTCTTGTTTCTAAATATGTATTTGTTACATCTCATAAATATGTGGAAAGAACAGAATAACTCTCAACTGATCTACAAGTAAGTACAAGATCATCTTTGAGATAAACATAGTTGTTGAGGTACTGTTTGACTTTTAGTAGCTAGTTCTCACTCAACAATAGTACATTACTGTCGAGGCCTGAAATGAAGCAATTTACGGCCGAGTAGTACTTCCAAAGTGATTTTGAAAGGACGAGGCGCAAGCCGAGTCCTTTTTAACTAAACGAGGCCGTTAATTGCTATTTCGGCCGAGACTTGTATAGTACTTTTCTCTCATTTGCGAGGAAACACAACACAAATTAATTCAACAGTATCTAATTTTCATTCACAGCTATTCGCCGCGCGCGGTTCTTGTTCTATTTTCAAAGTTTAAAAAAAAATGCGCATTCAGCCTGTACTTATAATTAAAAATATTTTTTACCTATGTGGAGGAACGAGGTGTCATGTCCCTCCAACATTAAGGGAGGATCCTCCGACCAGGCTGGGTCTGCGCCTTAGGGGGCGCGCCGCCCCCAACGGTTGATGTTGGGCGGTTGTATTTATGCTAACTTGCGTGTAGACTCTGCTTGCGCGATGTAAGATAGTTCTTATGTCACCGGATAGATGTCGCTACATCACCCTTGTGCGTGATTCGGAATTTCTGTTGTCATTGTCTACGCTAAGTCAGTGTTAGTTTCCATGTGGTGAGGTAGATGTCGCCTCATCACTCCCCTCTAAGACCGGAGGTCGATCGTCTTGATGTATGAGAAGTCGTTGCGTCTTGCGTGCTTGCCAGTGCCAGTCGAGTCGATGCCGCGTAGTACGTGCGTAGGTACTGTGTGCGGTGATGCTGCGTAGTGGCTGACTGCTGCGTTGACCAGGAGGGTAGTCCTTGCTTGATGACCGGCCGAAGGTGCAGTGTGCGGTGCCGTTGCTGAAGTGGGCTGAGGGTTAAACAGGTCTGCGCCTTTATGCTGCAGGCTTGTTGTCAGGTCCCCATGAAGCCGAGGTTGCTGGCTGGCAGAATGCTGAGGGTAGTGAAGGGATGAAGACGATGGTGACGACGTCGCTGCAGGCTCCAATGTTGTTCGTGGAAGTACTCTCTGTGACGATCACGTCGGGGTCACCACTGTGGAGGAACGAGGTGTCATGTCCCTCCAACATAAAGGGAGGATCCTCCGGCCAGGCTGGGTCTGCGCCTGGCGGGCGCGCCGCGTGAACTAATTTCCGAGCAAGTGGGAGAAAAGCTATTTATGTGAACAAGTAATTAAATATTTACATACTAAAATGCAGAGTGGTACTCGGTCCATTTCGAAATGATTTTTTTTCCTTCATCATCATCCTGCCCTAGTCCCAAATTAGTTGGAAACGGCGCAATACGTCTTCTTCTTATATTTTTGTCTATAAGCCGTCATTGGCCGTCATCTCATCTTTATTCTCTTTTCATTCATATTGTTCTTCACGCAATCCATCCATCTTTTTTTTGGTCTTCCCTCTCCCTCTCCATCCATGAACATTCATAATCATCACTCTCCTAGTAACATGCGTTTCATCCCTCCTCATCACATGCCCAAACCATACCACAGAGGGGTCTCGATGTGCAACGAAATGGTCACCCATGCACGGACTGACCGCGGCATGTGTAGCATCACCTCGCAAATCATACAATCCGCGCGGTTGCTACTTAGCCACGAGCTCCCTTGAAATTATATTATTTTATAGAATGTTTGCAGTCACGTGTCTTACCACGACCACTCAATCATTGTCACTTTATTCCAGGATAGTGCGCAATGCTCTTGCGCACGCCCTGCCAGTAAGATCAATGAGACAGGTCGTATAGAAAGAAAGCGGGACTACAGTTACCTACAGTTATAAGGGAACTTTTATTACATGCTCATATTTCAATACTTTTTGAACAATTACATTTGGGGTTTGGATTTGGAGTACTATGATTATATGTGTTATGATTGAAAATGAGATACGTGTTTACATATTTGATATTTGTTTTGTTGTTTCACGCGTTTTTTAGCAGGTACTTAGCAAAAGCTATGACTTTATAATAAGTATCTACCCAAATCTTCGCATAGGAGGTGTTATGATTACGTATGAGTATGAACGATGGATACCTACTGTTTGCTGTTTTAGCTAGTCTTATCAAAATATTACACTTCGGGCAATATTTTAACAGCACTTAACGTCAACAGCTGTTTCCTGTTCACATAGCAAATAATAATATCTATTGTACCTAATGTATGTGTTTAACATTAACGTCAAACAATATTGTATCAACTAAGCTTTCTTTTATCTTCTTTCAGCAAATTAAAAGGCTTGCCTAATATTCTTATTTGTATTCTTTGAGGATGAACAGTTGTCAGTTGATGAATTGACGTAAACTGTAGTCGATTATCTACATCTTGTTTCCCGCTAGCAGCTCCACCTTATCCTAGCCTCACCCTTAGGCAAGTCAGCCTAGCATTGTATGCATAGAGCACCGTTACACCGCTGGCACCGTCCATCAGATATAAAACCTACTGACAGACGATAACGGTACCAGACAACGTTTCTTATGCGCGATACTACATCCCACAGACATACGACGTTATTCAATGTTCTAAATGATGTATCTTGTCTTAAGACAGGCCGCATTAAGGCGGTCTAGTAATACTTCTATGTCAATGTACTCGGTTTTTTTTTTGTGAAAGATACCATATATGGGCAGGTGATGTGAAGATTGATTTGAGCTGTGTGGGAGGTATGATGAATTTAATATTGAGAATAACATAGATAGATAATTCAAAGATTCAAATAAGTTTGATTCGCAGTTGTCCGTTATTCTTGATTAGTACATTAGTTTTGTTTTTTACTTAGGTGAAAACATACCAACATCGTTTCATTCCAACCGTACGCGTATGTGAGGAGATGCTATTGATTTATTCGCCTATAGGCTAAATTTGGACAGAGCGACGCAATAGAAAAAACCGAAAATTATCCGAAAAAGAACCGGAGTGACCGACATAGCATGGGATCAGTAAGCTGAAGTGGCAGTGGGTTGGCCATGTCTTTCGAAGGACCGATGGCCGCTGGAGCAGACGAGTCCTTGAGTGGAGACCGCGAATCGGCCAGGTGAACCGACGACCTGAAGGTGGCTGAGGAGGACCAGATGCGAAGGCAGAGGACCGAGTGTTGTGGAGCAACTTGGGAGAGGCCTATGTCCAGCAGCGGACTACGATAGGCTGAGTTGATGCTACACGTTATTGCACACAACAATTAAGTATGTCTAGGATATTTTTATAGTTTTGTTTGATATTAAAAGAACATAACGATTACATAAAAACTCAACAGCTGTGTCACACAAACAAGTTAATTTCGTAATCAATTCAACATTTTGTTTATCTGAATATTGGCTAGAGGTTATCAGGCCGTTGTGACACTTGTGACGAACTTATTGATATTGCCAAAAATATAAACCTACACGTCTGCCAAAGAAGGTCTCCCCCATAGATCGATTTACCAAATTTTGTAGGGGGTAATGTATGAAACTTGTGCCCGTTTAACTATTTAGTTGACATACTTAAGTGACCTTTAAAAACATGTATTTTTTGTTTTCAAGTCAAAATACTCGTGGTCCAGAGTATTTTGACCTGAAAAAAAAAAACATGAGTCATAGATATTCTCGGTCTGGGAAAGGCGGAGGGATATGTCGGGCTCTTACCGACTAACGGCCAAAATTAATATCCAATCTATCCACGATTTAACCTACTAGAGACAGAAATTTGACATATTTTGTATGGAGCTTATGTTAAATTCCTATCTCTAGTAGGGCAAATCGTGGATAGATTGGATATTAATTTTGTCCGTAAAACCACGTGGTGGCAATCCTTAGCACAAAACATAGGAAGCTCCTGGAACTCCATTGGACCGCACCGGTGCCTCTCTAAAGAACACATAAGCATTGTGAAGCCAATTCTGAAACGTGACCCTTTACATTGACCGTGCTCAGACAAAAAATCGAATTGCCTCAATACGAGATGTTAAGCGCGCATGCTTAATTACTCGTTGGATCTATTTGCGGGCGGGTCAATGTTAGCCCACGGTTGATTGAAACAGTTAAATAATGCCGCGTGTACAGGGCTGTCAATCTCAATTTCTCAGTAGTGTTCTTCACAATTATTCACACGTACTTCTCTAAACGGTAATAGACGTTCGTTAAATGAATATTAATTTTGTCTCAAGCTTAAATGTTTCTTGATCTATTCTGGGAATACATTAATTGGAGCTAGAGACTTAGATGTGAGAAATATACTACAATTAATCCGGGGGGTGGGGGGGGGGGGGTGTGTTGGTCTGGTTGTTTCTTATGTATTATAAGTATGTATTTACAAAAAAAAGTATGTAAGTATTATATCCATTGTCTAGTACCCATAGCACAAGCTCTGCTTAGTTTGGGACTAGATGGTGATGTGTAAAATGTCCCAAAAATATTTATTTATTATTTATTTATTTCCCCGCAGGGGTAGACAGAGGTGTATAGTAGACCCACATTTCGCCAGTTATGTTATAAGTCCCATGAAATAGGGGGCGAGCTTATTGCCACTAACCGGGCACAAATCCAGACTCCAGGCTGCTACTGAGAATTTCCTAATGAAAAAAACCCAATAACACTTTGCCCGACCCGGGAATCGAACCCAGGACCCCATGCTCAGCAGTCGCGCTTGCGACCACTAGATCAACGAGGCAGTCAAAAAGTAAGACGGCTCGCTAAAATGTACGGGCTGGCACGCACACATTCCCATCCATAGTAAGACTAAAAGCCGCGTCGTCGTCACACGACAAATCTCGTGTGACGGTAGTCACTGTCGTAGTGTCACAAATAAAATAACAATATATATCTGAAGTGTTTAAATTCTGTCAAAATTATAGTGGGTTTAGGTAAAAACCAAGTGAGTGCTTCAATCTTTCCTTAGCGAGATTTCGTCCGCCATTTTTTATTCGTCCAAGGGTGTACAACCCTATTATTATAATATAAATAAAGAATATTCTATCTATGTATCTATAACACTCATAACGTCATAAAATTTGTTGAGAAATTTTGCCTCAGTGCGTATGATCAATGCCCATTTTTAGAGTCGGTTTCCAAGAGAAGTGAATGTAAATGTTCCTATAAAAGGACGGGATAATTTAATAAATAATTTCTACTTCGGATTTCCATAATGTTGACACAGCTTTAACAAGCTTCTCAAAATAAATATGACAGAACCTGATTCCATCCTACATAACATAACCGCTTGTTATAGTCATACTTGAGTTTAACATTAATATTTAGATGAGTTATTAATTTTCCTTAGTAAGATTTTTCCGCAATGACTGTCAGATAATCGCGTCATGTTTCTATCATTAGCCACTTACATAGACAAGAAAAACATTGTAAATCATAATAAAATAGGTTTTTTGACCTCACCGCTTCAATAGCATGTACAGACAGACCTACAACTAATTAGTTTTTAATCGTGGCTACAAGAATTGAAAACAAATTGCAATCACACTTGTATGTTAAACATAGGTACCTACTGTGATATCGTCAACAAAAGATAAGTAAATAAAACGAAAACTTGTATACGAGTAAAACAAGTTAACGAAGACCCAGGTTATCAAGTGATACATGATAATGTGGACAGACATAACAGTTTTACAAAAACATACTTAACATTATCTTAAATGGACATTAAAATAACACTTTAAAAATCATGCAGAACATTTACTTCTGGTAGCTTTTCTTATACAAGGTGTTGATCTGTAATCGTGCCATATTTCTAGATCTGATGATAAATACATTTTCACTTAGAAACATAGCGAGGGTTCGAGAATAAATTCCGAACGACTCGGAAAATAAGTCATCGGTGGCATTGTCAAAGGGTGGAAATACCTGCAAATTGTTTTGGTGGTGTCGCACGCATCGTTTTTGTGTCGCACGTGACACACGGGGGGAATTTGTTTGTTTACAAATAGGTATTTAAAAAATAAAAATAAATTGGTATTGATTTTTTTACTGATTCGTGTTCAGTATCAGTGGTATAATCACCTCCTTAAATATGGCACGAATACAGAGCACAAGAGATACAGAGCTTGTATATTTGCAAATGGTGATACGACAGTAACAACTTATTTTGATATCAGATTCTAATAATTTTTAAATATGATACGAACACTATTGTATAGGTATCGATCAAACCCTATTGGAAACTGAGCTAAAGTCTGTGTCAAACTGTCAATCCAATTTTTTTTTTATGTGATTGCCATTTACACAAACAACTTTACGAACATGAAAACTAAGCTAGCTAGCGGGGAAATACAGGCGTGATGTTATGTTATTTTAAAACTAAGCTGAATGCAGAATGACAGCAACAGTTAGAAAGGTCTTAAAAATATTTACGTTGGAAAGACAACTGGGCCCCAATTCTCGCATTATAGTGATAAATGTCTAATAAGAGATAATCTCTAATTTTAAATCTCTACGAAAAATGTCGCCGGTAATGTGAACTGCTATGAACCACTCTTTGTGCTCTACATACGTGGGACACTCAGAAAGTTTTGCGAAACTAAAAAAAATTGTTCTATACGTACATATATTTTTATCAAATCTTTTCAAAGTACTTTCCACCAGCCTCTATACAAAGATTCATGCGCCTAAACCAGTTTTCAAAACACTTTTTCCAGTCCGCCGCAGACACCTCGTTTACAGCCTGCTCGAACGCAGCCAGCGCATCTTCCGGCGACGAAAATTGTATCCCTTTGAGCTGATTTTTTATTTTTGGGAATAAAAAGAAGTCACACGGTGCTAGATCAGGGCTGTAAGGAGGGTGACCCAGGAGTTTGACTGGCGTGCTGTCCAGGAAGTCCCTCGTTTTGAGTGCGGTGTGCGCAGGTGCATTGTCGTGGTGGAGCAGTAGCCCGCGGAGCCCTGTGTTTGGTCGCTTGTTGCTTATAACAGAGAAAACTTCTGGCAAACATTTGGTAGTATACCATTCGGCATTAATGCTTCTTTGATCCCGTAAGGGAATTGATACCAAGTGGCCAGTCAAATTAAAAAAGCTAGCGATCAAAATCTTACCCCCGCTTCTAGATCGCTTCACTTTGGTAGGCGTTGGCTCATTTTGAAACACCCAAACAGTCGACTGGCGCTTGGTTTCTGGGTCGTATTGATAAATCCAGGACTCATCACCTGTAACGATGTCGTAAACACGCCGAGACGAGCCTGCTTCAAATTTGTTAAGCATATCACGGCACCATTCCACCCGGGCCTGCTTCTGAGCATCGGTGAGGTTGTGCGGCACCCAGCGTGATACTATCCTCCTCACGCGAAGATGGCTGTGTAGAATCTCGTGAACGCTTCCCGATCCAATCTTCAATATGTGTTGAATCTCCTGATATGTAATTCGCCTATTGTCTTGGATTAAATTTTTCACTGCTAGCACGTTTTCTTCGGTAACAGCCGTCAAAGGGCGACCGCTTCTTTCGTCATCCCCCAAAGTTGGTCGACCGCGCTTGAATTCGTTATGCCAACGATACACGGTTGCCTTGGAAGGGCCTTCATCCATGAATGCCATTTGAAGTCTATCGTACGATTCATCCGGTTTCAGGCGACACTTGAAATCGTATAAAATCATAGCTCTAAAATGTTCCCGGCGCAGATCCATATTTCAGTGAGACACAATACTTTGAATTAACTCGCAAAAAATGTGGAGGGAAATTTTGAAATTGGAACTTACTTATTTTTACTTATAAATAATCATATTTTCGAAAAACATTATAACTGGCCAGTCTCCCATATATAAAAACTTTTTTTCGCAATACTTTCTGAGGGGCCTGGTATATCTAACGTGACATTCTGAGAATACGAAAATTTATTTTCAATAGACTTTCGCCTTTTGTTTCGACATTATGTCGAAGTTCGAGATAATGTCTATGACGCGAGAATCACCCCCCAGATGTTTGTCTTGATTAATAGAGATTCTAATACGAAATCATGTAAAGTAACTCGTAAATTGGATTGACATTGTTACAAATTCCAAAATTACGCTTAGAGACAAATACCCTGAATCCTAACTATGTTAATAAAACTGTAATTGTGTGATATTTTGTTTGTTAAAGAATCATACAAGAACTAACGGACCGATTTAGATGAATTTTCACACACACAGAAACCATGTCCCGGATTAAAATATAGAATACTTTTTATCGGCATACAATTGAAGCGAAGCAGCGGGTGTCAGCTAGCAGGTATGTACATAATATAATTAATAAAAGAAAAAACCGGCCAAGAGCATGTCGGGCCATGCTCAGTATTATAGGGTTCCTTGAATAGGTCTCATATATCTATACAAACGAATCAAATCGAATATTAATCATAGTTATTTTAGTTTTTGCAAACAGCGCCACCTAGCGCTGAAATTAGAAGCTAAATTTAAGAAGTGTGTCATATCAATATAACACAAAGTTTCTTTATGTGATTTTTTTAAATAGAAAGTAACTAAAGGAGAATTATTTTCTAAGATCATTTTTCTCTAAGGTCAATGACCTATGAACTAGGACGTCTATACTCGACTATAACTCAAAAATTTATAATCACATTATACTCGAAATAATTTTAAAAGAGAGTTTTTATAAAGGTCTATCAATGTGGAAGACTATAAGTTTCTATGTTGCATAATTTAGAAATGGCAGGGAGGGGACACATTGCAAGCCACTTTGGCGAACTGTATTTTGCAGATGGTATACCTGATAAAAAAGTTATGTATGAAACATTACCTTCATTTTAGTAGACCTATTCAATGATACAACACACGAGGGGGTGCAGCGAAAAAATATATATCATCCCCATTTCACATGTATGGGGGCGCCCCCTAAAATACGTTATCAAGATTTTTTTATTCTTTTAAAATTGAGATCTATATCTAGACCATTTTTTAACAAAATTTAATTTAATTATGTTTATAACTGTAGAAGTTATTAAGCTGTAAAGGATTAGGACAGACGGACGGACATGACGAAACTATAAGGGTTCCTTGTAGGACTACGGAACCCTAAAAAGTACATTGTACTTGTACTTAATACTTGACGATCTCTGTGGTCTAGTGGTTCGAGTGTCGGACTGCTGATCACGAGGTCGTGGGTTCGATTCCCACAGGACACATATATTTATGTGATGAACTTAAGTGTTTGCGTTGGTCTGGGTGTTTCCTATGTATTATAAGTATGTATTTACAAAAAAAAAGTATGTAAGTTTATATCCATTGTCTAGTACCCATAGTACAAGCTCTGCTTAGTTTGGGACTAGATGATGCTGTGTAAAAATGTCCCAAAAGTATGTAAGTATTTATTATTATTTATTTATTCACCACATTTAAACAAAATAAAATGATTTGATTTGTTTTATTCTTGAATGGGATTACCACAGGACGATAAATATGACAATATATATATTTTCCCTCTCGGATTCGAAGTTACAGAATTCATCATAATTTTATTGGAGGTTATTAACGTGTATTGATAATTGAAGGTTCGTTTTATTTCAGGATCGTACAGAGTCAAATTTAAAGATCCTCACAAAATATGCGGAGCAAAACAATTACGATTCCGTGATTATTACGATGGGTTTTGTTGTCAAAAATTTGCTTTTGCTTAGAAAAAAATAAAAGACGTGTTCGGTCAGGGGACCCCCGTCAGGAACAGAGTTATCCTTAAAATATAATATTTTTTGACCAGTTCATTATAATGCTAAACTACGCAACTATAATACAAGCATAGATGGCAGGAAACCTCATGCGTCGGACTGAGATACCACAGGGCCCAGGTTCGATCCCCAGTAAAACATGTCTGTTTGTATGTTTTATTTAATTTTAGCTGTAACTTTGACGTTACCCACCAGATGACACATAAAGGTGAGGTCAGCTGATAACTCTGTCCGTATATTCAATGTACTCTATGAGTATAACACAAATCTTAGCGTGATGTAACGCTATATTTCAATTAATTCCATTAAATAGTCACGCAAATGTAATACGAATGCTGCCATTTTGTTGTGGTACACATGGAACGTTTCACGTGTTCCGATGTTGGGCAAACATCGTCGCGAATACTTGGCAAATAGGAGGCGAATCTTTGGCACAGCTGGCAAAGTCACGCCCCCGTTTTGTGTGTAACGGGTCTAAGATGGTACTCGTTTAATATTTAAATCATACATCATTGTATTTGAACTAAGCATATCTTCACGCTATCTATTTTTTGTTAGACGGTCTGCGATATTCGTAAGCAAGTTTTCTTTGTCAAAATTATTTTATGATAATTTAATATTATAAATGCAAAAGTATGGATGTTGTTTGTCCTTCAATCACGGAACTATGATAACTATTCGGATGAAATTTGGTACACAGATAGACCATGCCTTGGATAAAACATAGAATACTTTAAATCGACATAACACGGGAGCGAAGCCGCGAGTGTCAGTTAGTTATTCATAATTGTCTTTCACTTCCAGTGCAATTTCCTTTTGAAATGGTGTCAACTTCTAATATAATCAGATAATGCCAATTTTCAAATTATCTTGACAAAATAATGTGTGGACATATCACATAATAATTATATAGCTAATCAGTAAATTAACAGAATCACAGTGGGGGGGTATGGAGATTGAGTACGTCGATGAGATCTCTATCTAGGTCAAATAGTTTCTTTCCAGGCAAGACAAAATAAGGAAGTTGCAAGACGCACCGAAAATTCCTGAAGGATCTATTGGGCTATGAAAGATCTCATGAAACGGAAGATCTTCCTCTGTCCCATAAGAAGAGACTCATGGACGTATGCATTCTTCCCATTCTCACATATGGTTCTCAAACATGGTCTTTGACAATTCACCAGAGGACCACGCTCAAAGTTTGCCAGAGAGCAATGGAACGGAGTATTCTGGGAATTAAGCTTGTTGACCGGATTAGGAATACAATCATCGTTCCAGGACAAAAATAACTGATGTCACTCGAAAAGCTGCCATGCTGAAGTGGACCTGGGTTGGACACATCTGCCGCATGCCAGACGACCAATGGGCCAAACTTGCGACCCAAGGGGCCACACAAATGGCAAACACCAACGCGGCAGGCCCAGACGGAGATGGCGGGATGAAATGGACTCCTTTCAAAAAGACTGGTCCTCATTAGCCACAGACAGAGACAGGTGGAAGGAGAGTAGGGAGGCCTTTGCCCTGCAGTGACAGTACACAGTACAGGCTCCTAATAATAATAATCAGAAAGTAACATTTTATAATCGAATCTGAGAAGCGTTTTGCCCTGCAAATCGGTGTCACTGTTATTATCACGCAAGGTCGTTGCATCATTTATTCGACAAGAATTTGATAGCTTCCTTATAGCAGAAGAAACAAACGTATCTCCTTACGAAGATAAGTTATTCGATCCTAATTAAATCCACTTATTATTTGTCGTAGTCTTAGAATAACTAGGCTTAGAACCGCAGCAGTCGCACGCGGAGTCAAGCAATTTTTATTTGGCCTTTTTAAAGGCTACGTTCAGTAAATTTTTCGCTCGCCTGTGTGCTTGTCGGCGAACATTATACGTGCCGCTTCGCGGCGCACATTGTTTTCGTGTTTCAACTTTGAGCGGAACTTGGAATGAAGTTATCGCACGGAGTCTTATTACTCTAAGGCCGGTGTTCATCAACTTTAATTCCCTGATTAAACGGCCGTTTACTCGAAAATTTACTCCAAATTTATTTTTGGAAAATTGTGCGTAAACGGTTGATTAACCAGAGAATTATCGTTGGTGAAATCAAACCTAAAATCGTAGTATGTGAAAATTAAGAACTCACTAGTTTATAATCTTAAAAGCAAACAAACTCAGGCAATGGGATCCACAAAAAACCCATGTCTCGGATTGGTTAGCAACTTGTTATTACTTATGCACTATTCCAATCTTTGAACCTAACATTTTATTGCTTTGCGTTGCCTTAGGCACAGTTCTGCTTTCTCCATCATAAAAAGGAAAGGAGTTTTATAAGAATTTCTAAAACCGAAGACACTACCTATTCAGTACTCCGCAAGCCAAATATGGCCTTTCGTATTTGCCCTTGAAGCCCTTGCTTCAAGATACAAAGCAATCACAGAATAATAAAGGAAAAGCAGTTACATGACTTCGTATGATGTAAGCAGTAATTTTGGCTCCCACATTAATTAATTAGATATATCTCGGCCCGAAATTGAGTGAATGTTTACGAATGTATCTTTCGCCACGCTCGACCTTTGTGGGTGAGACACAAGGCCGATCACCGGCGAACCGGAAACACTGGTCAATATGGGTCAACAACAACAAGTCACATCACAAGTGTGATATTAAATCGTAACTCTTAAGATACATAGTTACCGAAAATTGATTCGGATGTGGTTACAGATACAATTTATTTTGAGTGTCAGATTACGTGATGTGATGAGTAAATTGGAGACGGATTTCCTTTTGCTCTTTTCAAATTCTCATAACATTAGGTAGATGGGATATCTTTAGTAATCTTAACTTAGCTGTGGATATCGTAACATCATTATGTCGTCATGACATCAACTATAATACAAATTAGGGTGCCAAGAGCTTGCTAGTATATAATTTGACATATGATTAGTTTCTCGCGTATTTTCTTAATTCGTTCACTATGTAGCAGACAGAATGAATTTAGAACTAGATGTAAATACTGGAAAGACAGCTCTTGTTCAAACGACTGCTACATGAAATTATTTCTTGAAATCAAGTAACAAATAGAAAGTGTTGGCTCAACAAAAAAGTGACAAGCTAATCTGTTGGCAAATCAGTTGTATAACATGTGACCTACGTAATTCGAGTTTGACGACAATCTCTGGCAAACACTGATGTCACCGCTTTAGATGTCTGTTTGTAAACGAAATAAACTATATCCGAACATAACGGTGGTGGTATTTTATCGTGGACAATAGTTAGTCATGCACTAGGAAATGCGGTTACATTTCCGTTTAGCGAGAATGCTGATGCAAAATTGAGCGATCCGCATAAGGTATTGCATCTCGTTTTATGGCACATAAAATTTTGATAGGCAGTCCATCATTCCCCGATGAAGCACTATCATCACGATGGTAAGGTGAGGCAACAAAGTAAAACCGCACGCAAATTTTCCAAGGTATTAAAGTGTACTTTTTGTAGAGGAATTTCGTCTCTCCTCGCATGGAGAAAGATGAGATTTCGTGTGCGTAATTGTATAAGGTGACGTCGTGTAGAGTCCTTGTACGGCTGGGTGCGCCGACGCATCCCGAGGCTGCGGTAACAACCACTCGGGATATGTTTCAATGTCGTATGAAATGACGTTAGTGCGTTGTTGCTAAGGGCAAGGATGAAAGTAGAGCTGTACACCGACTGACTTGTAAATGGGCAACCGCAAAGCAAGAATTTAAATAGAGATTATGTTCATTTCCCTCGGAAAGTTTTATAAGCGAAGAAGTTCTATTTCGATCGAGGGGTAGATTGTGCCCGCTATGGAAATTTGACAAAATTGGGAAATTACAGCGAAAGGCCTTACCCAGCAGTTGTAAACAGGTAAGAAGGTATTCATTAATATTTTTTACTTTTTATCTAATACTTTGTTTACTGAATACTTAAAAGGTTTTCGCCATATCTTTCTACTCTTTTCTAAGCCTTGCCTTTTCCGGCCAATCCTCTTTGAAGATATTAAGTGTCTTTAGTTGCCACGCCTGCCGTACGTGGGACACTCAGAAAGTTTTGCGAAACTAAAAAAAATTGTTCTATACGTACATATATTTTTATCAAATCTTTTCAAAGTACTTTCCACCAGCCTCTATACAAAGATTCATGCGCCTAAACCAGTTTTCAAAACACTTTTTCCAGTCCGCCGCAGACACCTCGTTTACAGCCTGCTCGAACGCAGCCAGCGCATCTTCCGGCGACGAAAATTGTATCCCTTTGAGCTGATTTTTTATTTTTGGGAATAAAAAGAAGTCACACGGTGCTAGATCAGGGCTATAAGGAGGGTGACCCAGGAGTTTGACTGGCGTGCTGTCCAGGAAGTCCCTCGTTTTGAGTGCGGTGTGCGCAGGTGCATTGTCGTGGTGGAGCAGTAGCCCGCGGAGCCCTGTGTTTGGTCGCTTGTTGCTTATAACAGAGAAAACTTCTGGCAAACATTTGGTAGTATACCATTCGGCATTAATGCTTCTTTGATCCCGTAAGGGAATTGATACCAAGTGGCCAGTCAAATTAAAAAAGCTAGCGATCAAAATCTTACCCCCGCTTCTAGATCGCTTCACTTTGGTAGGCGTTGGCTCATTTTGAAACACCCAAACAGTCGACTGGCGCTTGGTTTCTGGGTCGTATTGATAAATCCAGGACTCATCACCTGTAACGATGTCGTAAACACGCCGAGACGAGCCTGCTTCAAATTTGTTAAGCATATCACGGCACCATTCCACCCGGGCCTGCTTCTGAGCATCGGTGAGGTTGTGCGGCACCCAGCGTGATACTATCCTCCTCACGCGAAGATGGCTGTGTAGAATCTCGTGAACGCTTCCCGATCCAATCTTCAATATGTGTTGAATCTCCTGATATGTAATTCGCCTATGTCTTGGATAAAATTTTTCACTGCTAGCACGTTTTCTTCGGTAACAGCCGTCAAAGGGCGACCGCTTCTTTCGTCATCCTCCAAAGTTGGTCGACCGCGCTTGAATTCGTTATACCAACGATACACGGTTGCCTTGGAAGGGCCTTCATCCATGAATGCCATTTGAAGTCTATCGTACGATTCATCCGGTTTCAGGCGACACTTGAAATCGTATAAAATCATAGCTCTAAAATGTTCCCGGCGCAGATCCATATTTCAGTGAGACACAATACTTTGAATTAACTCACAAAAAATGTGGAGGGAAATTTTGAAATTGGAACTTACTTATTTTTACTTATAAATAATCATATTTTCGAAAAACATTATAACTGGCCAGTCTCCCATATATAAAAACTTTTTTTCGCAATACTTTCTGAGGGGCCTGGTACTTAGTGCCTCGATGATTCATCTGAGAAGGTATCCAGTGGAAAATCTACACTTCTTAATTTATTAAAAACTCAAATAATGTTATTTGAACTTGGATTAGCGCTATTTTTATGTATTTGTCGTGTCTATGAATAGGATTTATCCGAAACGAGCTTTACATGTTTCATCGATTTCTGATGTTTACGAAAGAAATCAGAATCAGTTAGTACTTATCTACACAAATCCTCATAAATCACGATTCTTCTAGCAACCATGTTCATAGTACAATCGCTCTCAATATTGGTTCATAAATAGAAAATTATCCATGCTTGCCTTCAACGGAATGGTAATATTGCCATAGATCGCAAAATTATACCGCCTGGTTGTAAAGCCAACTTGTGCAAAATGATGAATTGAGAATAGCGAATCTTTGAGGTCACTACATTTCTTTCGGACATCGAACTCTCTCTCTACCGGTTGTTTGTTGTTAGGTAGATTATAACGGGTCGCATCATAGTACCTCTTTACGGGTACAAGACAGCAAATTACAAAACTTGCGCAGCAATTAGGCCGCCGCTTAAATAAGTCTGCAATTATTGTATATAGAAATATTTCAGCTAAGTGTACGGCATAAGACTCAAAATAGAGCGGTAGTAGTTGTAGTAACGGCAAAGCGGGGTTTGACGGCAACAAGAGTGATGGATGTGTACATGCTAGCAATGTCTCTTTGATTGACAAAAAGTTATTGAAATAATCTTTCTTTTACGGATAATTCTCCACATTCCAAGTCTTTGCGTTAGTTCTAAATTCCTTTGCGTAACGACATAATCTAAGTTTTATCGTTATTTTTAGTAAAAAATATAACAAAAGAAAATGCGGTATTTAGGCTCTTATAAATCCGAATTTTTAGACTAGACGAATACATCGTGCTTAAAGAATGGAAATCCGGCGTTATTTTGCGGAAAGCCATGACATACTTACAAAACATGGAGTTACAATAATATATTTAGTGTTGTTTCCGCCAAACTAGTTCGTCGAAGCTTTACGAACTAGTTTGGCGGAATCAACACTAACTCCATGTTTTGTACAGTCGAGGAACGAAAAGGTTCGTCAATTTTCAAATTGATTCCTTTAAACGTGTCGCGAGTACATGTTACCTTTTCAAACTCCGAACGAGAGATAATTAGGTGGGTGGACGTACAACTGTCCTTATTGTTATCTGCCAGTACAAGCAATAATAGACCTTAATGTGACGAAACTTTTCATTCCTCGACTGAACATCGTGTTAGTTAAAAATCCTCCTTAGGGATTGAATTCTTCTTCTATCGTTTCGACATGAGCTACACAATGGTAATAGCTCATGCCGTGGGGAAAAGATTAGCCAGTTAGCAGGTTGGTAGCGGGGCTGACTACCCGAGGTGCGTCGGACGATCAATTAAATATCGTCACTCGTATCGTCGGGATTGCATTTTCCATTATGAACGAAATATGCTCATTGATGTAACATGGCACAACATTAAAATTTTGGATCAGGTATTTAATTCACTGAATCCTTGTAGGGAGGCAAGTTGCACGCGTAAATAGCTGAAGGGGGAATCTATGGGAACTCGAACACGTTGCTGTGGCGATGTACTTGCATATGTATAAAAAATAACACTATAAAAACACGCTTATAACCTTGAAACCTCATCGTGTTCAAAGTCTATTACGTGGCCTTTCTCACAAGTGCAAACACGACTATGATACGATATTCCATCATGGAATGCCAGTGCCTATCTTCCGGCTTCATCATCAGACCTTGAAACCTAATCGTTGTCAAAGTTCATTACAAGACTTTTCTAAGAAATCCAAAACAGCTATGATACGATTTTCCATCATGAAGTTCCAGTTCATATCTTCCGGCTCCATCATCAGATCAGTTCGACAGTACCATATTATTGTATTGTCATCAGAACTACATACAGCTGCCAATTTTCATTACGCTAAGACCCTTGGAAGATGGTTAAATTTGTTACCTTAGATTCCATTACATAGTTGGTTACATACAGGTCGACCTAATAAAAGAGTGTTAATAATGACGGAGGACTCATTTATATGCGTTTACAAGCACGTGTTCCGAACACGCTTATAAGGAAAAAGCGTTGATATTATTTTTCCTGCATTTATGATTGCATTATTTTATTTTTAAATGGTCTTAATGTTTTATTAATTATTTCTGCAATGTGTTAGTGCACGTGGCAATAGAAAGGGTGAATGATTGGATATACCTAATTAACTACTGCCAGGTGGACCGACGACCTAAAGAACGTGGCTGGGGGGGACTGGATGCGGAAGGCAGAGGACCGAGCGTTGTGGCGCAACTTGGGAGAGGCCTATGTCCAGCAGTGGACTGCGATAGGCTGAGTTGATTGAATTAACTACTACTGCATTGTCACTTAGAAGTACTGTATTGCTTATAGCTCTTCCAACTGAAATCACTCTTAGAATTTCTAGATTCTCACAATGTTTATAAAATTAATTCGAATTTTATTCATGATACCTTTTGATTTTAATAAAGTTGGGATACTATTTTTCAGTACGAGTTACAAATTATGAAAAAATATTCGAAATTTGCTTTAAAGGATACTTTAAATTCAAAAGCTTTTCAATTGTCTCTAGTATATCTAAGTGTTTCTGACCTTTAAATCGTGAAGTTAAAGTTCTTAACCCTCTCACAGCGCCCTTGTTAAATTAAATACTCCCTTGACACGCGAATGTCACTTTAATGTTCATAAAACTCCGCCTTTTCTTTTTACGACGTTGGTTTATTATCTTGTTTAAAAAGTATTCCTAAAAATATACCATTCCAGATTACATTCGTAAATTGTTTGTTCGAAAATATAAACTGGGCTTATCTTGCTGCCATATAAAAAAACATGAAATGTGTTTCATATTTGGCGGGGATATGCTTTTGCTGGATTCATTGAATCAGCATACTTACAAAAATAGCATCTAGGTATTCAGAACCCTATTCTACTTTGAATTTGAATTCGAGTTAGGGTCAATTCGTACTGCATTTCTCTAGGAATTGACATTAGCTCGATTTGGTTCAGAACTCGAACCAGTCGGGAGTAAGGACCCTGGTACTTGGGTGACGAATACAACTTTTTTTTGCGGATACGTATAAAATGCGTGCTACCAACTACCACAAGGGCACTCGGGGCGCGACTAAGCGGGCTAACACTGGTATAATTGCTCACTTTTCTCGACGAGCTTTTAAACGCTTTCGAAGAGCATTCTACTCGAAGATTACGCGTGAATTATTGTAACGATACACACACATTTGTGAGTACTTTATTGCTTACTCGAAATCCTTTTCTATGTCAAATCTCGAGTCTTAAGTGGGATACAGAAGATGTATTCGTTCAATATTTGGGAGATATTGAGAACGCGCTTTTTATTAAGCAAATTGAATAGAAGGCTCGAGCTCTTATCGAAAGAGGGCATCAATCATCAATTTTTACATTTGTCAGTCACTTAATTCACGTTGCGAAATGAGGGTTGAACGATATTCTGTATGTGATTGGCATGTGCTTCATATACTTAGATATATCGATTCAAGTAAGATTCGTCTGGCTTACTACTATAAATATTGAAGAGAAATAATCGAAATCGTCAGAATCGAAGTTCCGAATCGTCGTTGTCGTCGTCGTAAGGTTGTCTGGTAGAGAACGCCTATGGCGTTAAGACCGCCTTTGTACCCTGTTGTGCATAAAGAATTAAATAAATAAATCGAATCAAATTTGAAATTATGAGATGAGAGACTGCATGATGCACGGAAACTAATCTAGACGAACTTCCTGGACCTTAAGGACCTATTCACGATCCGCTGATGTACTGAATCTAACCATAATAACCAATTTGAGTTTTAAATATATTTTTTTGTTTAAATTTTAAATGGTATAAAACTATCCCAAACGATTCTCCTGGTGATTTTAAACAAACTAGTTGACAAACTGCGTAAAAAAAAAGTAACGTTGTATAAACAAGTCAACATCAGGCATACATATTACATTGACTACTACTTTATTCTTTAAGCTCTTTACTTATTTGACTTAAGACACATACATACACAATGTAATTCGCCTACACAGTTTTAAAGTGCAGTTCAACTTTTTTAAATATTTGTATATCAATTGAACATGACTCACTGTTAACACCTTTAATTTTGAATTTAAAGCTTCAAGTGCCATTATGTGTGTCTCGGCTATTAATCTAACACTTGAAAGCCATTAATAGTTCAAGTTCTTTTGTATTTTAAGTTAACGTGTCAAAAAGTTGAATTGCTTGCTTTAGAGATAAGGCACGTTGTACACGTAAGCTTATTACCGGCCAAAATTAATATCCAATCTATCCACGATTTACCCTACTAGAGATAGAAATTTGACATATTTTGTATGGAGCTTATGTCAAATTCCTATCTCTAGTAGGGCAAATCGTGGATAGATTGGATATTAATTTTGGCCGTACATGAACTTCTATTAATTAATATGTACGATTTTGCTATCAAAATTGGTAAAAATTGAGTGTTATTTAATTCCATCAAATCTCAAATATTCACATAATTCGGTGTTTACCATCTACGCCTACTTGTTTTAGTATAGGTAATTTATTTATAATCGTGGCACATGTATATACAATAATGACCTTCACACCAGTTCAGATATCTATGATTAACAAAATGTTTATATTGTTATAAACAAAACATGAAAACTGTTTTTGGAATAAACTAGACTGTATAATGTTTTCAAGCACATGTGCTATATCAATTCATATCCAGCTAATACGGTCACTATACTTCGTGGTGGCGGTGGTACATTTTATCGACAAAATCCCTTGAAAGAATCCTGCTAGATTACACGTAGCTACCCCTGCCATCGAATATTGAGAGCAAGCGACTTTAGGCTTAGTGGTAGTTCACCGGAAAGATTTCTGACTGTACCTATATCTACACCCTGTCTCAGCTAGAAAACTTTAACAAAGTAAGTACAGCATCATGACGTCTTAATTAAAACAATCCATAAAACATTTTTACGATGCCTTATATGGCTGTATTCGCAAACATTGTTCAATGTTGCAAACTTACAATGTTGTCGAACATTCTGTGCGGTGTAACTGAGTCGTGCCTCAGTACCCTTGCCGTGACATCTAAATGTTCAAGTCAATAACCTGCCAGCAAAAAATCTACAATAACTACACACTGGAAGCCACCGCGCTCTATTCTGGGAGCATGACGTAAGCTTCGGCGTACAGCTCAAAATTATGAGTTATATTACAAGATAATCAACACCGTATAGTTTTTGGGATGAAGATGCCTTGGGAGGCATGCACATTTATCGCAATTATTCAACGTCGAGTCGTTAGCAGATAATGACATGAAGGATATAAATGCTCATACAACTTTGGTCCGACATTAAGGCTGTCAAATTATTTCTTTGAAACATTTATCATTTCAAATGTTTACTTCATGATTTGGCTTTTAAATTTAAAAACATTATCGGTTACCTACACATATGTATAATTCAGTGAGCGGTTGTAAGAAGTAAACACTACTTTTCTGATTTTCTGTGGTACTTCTGTGAATAAGTGTAAAGTAAACAGTCTTAAAATCTTCAAACCTATTACATACGAACTTCTTAGGTTTTCGCGATCACTACACATTATAATAAAACAAAGTTTAACCGGATTAAATCGCGTATATTATTTAAATTGGTTTCCCTGACGTTTCGAAAGCTTTGCAGCATTTCGTGGTCGCAGATAGACTAAGATGACAAGCGTCTTTACAAATATTTAAAAAAAAAAATTTTAATCTACCGTACAATATTATTAATTAAAATCGTTTCATCAGGGAAACCAATTTAAATAATATACGCGATTTAATCCGGTTAAATTTTGTTCTATTACATACGGAATACGGAACTCTCGTTATTACATTAAAAGCATTGTTTGACAAATATCTACAACTGTATGCACTACATACATTAAATATTTGAGAATTGATTGCAAAGATCACGGCCACTGCTCAATAAAATTCGAAGAAGATCTACTACAAATTTGAGTACCGAAGGACCACTAGGAAATTCACTTTTGACCACTCAAATATGTCAATTTGACATAAATGAAATTAAGTCTCGATCCACTGCAGCAGCGGACTAATCCGATTTCCAATGTCGTTTTTCCTTTTCAGAGCCTAGCATTAAATTTATTGCACTACATACATTAAATATTTGAGGATTGATTGCAAAGATCACGACTACAAATTTGAATATCGAAGGACCACTAAGAAAATCACTTTTGACCACTCAAATTAGTCAATTTGATATAAATAAAATGAATAGTCCCGATTCACTGCAATAGCAACTAATCCGCTTTACAATACAATTTTTCCTGTTCAACCCCTAGCTTTTAATTTATCACGTTCGTAGTGGGACTTCTATACCTATCTTTTTGTGATGTTACCTACCGTCTGCAGTGTAGGTGTTGCTATTGAGTCGAAACCTTCGGGGCTATTGATTTTTTCTTGGACATTCAAACAAAAAAGTGATATCGTCACTGTAAATAATATCATGTGACAATGCCAACGCTACGCCCACATTCAGGCGTTGTTCTATTATCCATTTCAAGTTTTGGCTTTCAACTTCCTAGTTTTGGCATTCGATCTAGACTTGAATTTTTGGTAATGTTCGGGCTCCGTTCAAAGTTGGACTCGATATTTTGTTGAACAGTGATATTCTACATCATTTTTCTAACGCTAATTCGAAGACGATATAGCACATGAGTAAACACACGGAATTTCTTTAATTTGTTCCGTTCGTTCGTTCTGTGTATTGTTATACACATAAACAGTTCGTACGGTAATATAATTTGGTTCCACATAAAATTAACTATTACGAATAACTTTACTATACCTACTGATATTGATCAACTACCTAACACCTTGTGGGTTATGCATGAAGTTACAAGTTTGGTTATTAAGATTCAGAGCAGGGATGCTACCAAGACGTGCTTACGCAGACATAATGCTTCACCGATTGTATCTCTAGCATTTTGGCTTCTGTGAAACCGAATTCGAATGATAAATTAAATTATTATTGGTATCGGCAATACAAAATTGTTGAAGCAGTTAACGACTTACCTGTACATATTTATAAAAATAAAAACAAATAAAACCTGTCAAAAGATGCTTCTATCAATATCTTTGTTTGTTTAGGAATTTTATTCACAGGACCAATTTTTTATTTATTTATGTTCATGAAACAGAAAAGCGATTGCCACTGATATGTTTCGTGCTGAGCGGTGATATCATTATTAGTTCTCTCAGCAATTACATATCTTTAGAGTTTAAAAACAGCCTTATTTAAATTGACCCAAGCAATTCAGGTATAAAATCAGGCAATAACAAAGACCATCATTGTTTTATTTAGCTCTGACGTTATCCGTTGCCGACAGGAAAACATATGTTTGACTTTGACATTGTACAGTTTAGAACGATCATTAAACTTAATTTCCTCTTTGAATTATTTATAAACTGTTTTATTTTTTAAATATCGGCAGCTCGCAGTGTAATTAAGATCATTAAAAGTTGTTTTTACACGTAGGAAGTGATAAATTGGCATACAATGTTTGAAGACGCTGCAAATTCGTTAACCTTTGAATAGGATACAAAAACTATCCGATACGAAAACAAATACATTGTTCAAAGACATGGAGAAAAACAAAACAAATAGCACAAAAAGTTTTCTACCACCAAAAAACTAAAAAAAACACTCAGCAGGCAAGCATGCACACATACTAGGAACGTTGTATGGCGTTCTAACAGTATAACAAAATTTTAAAACGACCTTGACCCACATAAAATTACAGTACAGAAACGAAACCAACACCTTTTACGTTTCAGAAATGGAATACTAGCTTTGAATTTTAAAACAATTTACTCTGGTCATGTAAAAATCAAGAGCAATCTTCATGACAGAGAAGATGTATATACTGAAGGTAGAGAAGGTATACATATGTATTGATTTTTATAATTCAAATCCAGTATTCCATTGGCAACAAAAACAGCCATAGCCAGAGAAGCCAAACGTTCCGAGCGTGGAGCGCGTCTACCTGGAGTGCTGCTGCCTCTCGTTTGGCGGCGGGGAAGTCGCGCGAGATGAAGTCGTCGTCTGGTCCCGAGAGTCGGTCGCCGCCGCGGGACTGCCTGCACCGCTACCGCCCAGCGCCAGCGCCAACCCGTTGATGCTGCCGACACATGACCACGTCACCACAGCCCTAGCGTCGATCGCCTAAAGACCTAGCTGCTCCAACCTTCCCTCCGATATTATACGACGCAAAGACACAACATGAAACACATGATGCTAAACTAAGGTTAGACAACATTCAGTGAAACCTTGGAGCAGATAAGCCAAAGCTAATTTCATACTAGGATCGATATTCACTATCAATGTTACTATTCTAATTTATGATTATCTATTGTTGTTACGTCAAAAGAACCTATAGATGATATCCCGCCAAGTTTAATTATTACAGTACTTTTGATGCCTCGATTTCTATTGTGTTTGTAAACTTTGTTATAGGACTACGAACAGCCGAGCGAAGCAGAACATTCTCAGCGGGGTGAAGATATACATAAGCAGTGATGTTTAGTTAGTGGCAAGGCAACGGGAGTGTCAGTCATAATAAAGTTATTTATTGGCAAGCAAGCATTCCGCACGCAATTTGTTATACACATTGCCGGTGACAATGTTATCTTACAAATAAAATTCATTCACATATGAGGACCCATCGATCAAGAATAACAGAACAATCGTGTCAGATGCAATATTAGTCCATTATATTTTATTTTTTTTCATTGTCCATCCGTTGCAATCGAAATTAATTAAATTAATGTCACCGAGGGAACAAAGAGTTGTCTAGACGGTTAGCGATGTAACAATGAAATAAATCTTGGCTTTAATCGTGCTCGGAGTAAATGATAGTAATGACGATTGTGATGCCAATCATGGAGTCCAGGAAGATAAGCGTCAAGAAGAAACCGCCGCAGAATCACTCACATAGCGAGGAGTGGGCGAGAACAGGCAATTAGTTGAGCTGGTCGCGTCAACACTGCAGAATTATGTCGCATGAAACGCATCCAGAGTATGAATGGAACGAATGCGTAAGACCCAGTCGTCAGACAAAGCAGCCGAGGTGTCGCCGTCGTCAAGGTTGCGCTTTGTTACACTAATATGATCATTATGAACTGAAATAACTCGCAGTTATAGTAATCGACTGAACTTTATGTTTGTATAGAGTTTTAATTGTTCAGGATCTATGAAAATAAGTTCTCCACAATTTTTCAGTTGGCAACAAACATGATTGACGTCAAATGTTTAAATGTGAATTTGTCATTACGAAGGTTGTTGAACGCATTTTTAACATTAATACAGGAAATAACTAACGTTACGAGTGCGTGATAGAGGATTTGCGAACATTTATTTTAACACACTCGAAATGTGTCGTTATAAAATTAGTTTCAGTGAAATTTAGACAGAATAATATATGAAGACGATAATGATCAGTTCGCGTGATGGAACTGATGGTGTTTGCAATTAATAACCTTCCAAAACTAGTGTGTGATATAAACAAATTCATGGAAAAACTGCAAAGAGAACGTGGCTAGATGTTATCGTGACTAGAACTTAATCAGAATTTCAATGAAAGCCACCATTGGAGTTCATTTAATGCTAGGTATAATGATCCTAATCTTTAACATAACATAACATCACGCCTGTATTTCCCCGAAGGGGTAGGCAGAGGTGTATAGTACACCCACATTTCGCCAGTTATGTTATAGTCCCATGTAATAGGGGGCGAGCCTATTGCCATTAACCGGGCACAAATCCATACTCCGGACTGCTACTGAGAATTTCCTAATGAAAAAACCCAATAACGCTTTGCCCGACCCGGGAATCGAACCCAGGACCCCACGCTCAGCAGTCGCGCTTGCGACCACTAGACCAACGAGGCAGTCCTAATCTTTGGCCAAACATAATTTTAATAATGCCTTTCGCAATTTACATACGTCCGGCAAACAAAAATAAAATCGTTGGAACAATTAATAACTCAATATTTCTGCAATGTTTTTTTTTTGTTTAATTCATAGAGTATTCGCTTAACTTCTTCTGCTCGAAATTATTAATACATGATGAAAAATAATTACGTGAACTCTTTAGCCAATATTCTAATCTTTAGTTAATAGAGTCATCGCTACAATATATATTGATGACTTTATTGACTGTGCCGTGGCCAGTGACACATTGGCTGGCTTATTATTATTAGTTAGATTGTTAATTAACATTTCTTCCGTATCAACCTTTACAATTTCTTTTTTCACAATAATGACAAGGAAATGGAAATTGGTGTGACTTACATAAATTATATACGCAATTAAAATTAATTTTAAGTTCTCTGTACAAGCAGACCAATTTATGTTTTTCCGTTGACAGTGCGTTATAATAAAATTGTCTTGAATCACCTTCGCATTAACAGCGTTTATTTCCGCAAATTGTCATTTTTACATGACCATAAAATGTGAAGGTCGGATATCATGATCTCAGGTCACATTTGGCGGAAGTTTGGATTAATCGCAAATTGTTATTGTTAACATCTGCGGAAAACAGGCGCCCTTGTATATGCAAGCGCGAGCATTTCTCAGTGGGATTACTCATAATGTAAACAATAAGAAAGGATCTGATGTTAAAGAAGACTTCAGTATGATAAAGCAATAAATTCTGAAGCTCGTTACAGCATATGGCGAATTCTTTGTATTCCATTCCAACAAGTTGCATCAAACTTTATTGCCCCATATTTTGATATAGCGTGTTACTAAAATACAATTTCATGAGCTTCGTGAAGGAGAGCAACAAGGATGTCGCGTGTTCACGGTCCAACTCCATCGGCATCAAATGCACTCAACATGTAGATTGAAAACGGTTATACTGTTGCAACAGCTTTCTTAGATGTATAATGTATGAAAAAGGCCCATGTTCAACAGATGTTCAGGCTAAAACGTATGAGTTAATAAAGTGATCTAGATAAAGAAATTCTAAACAAGAGCTTGTTCCTGCCCACGTATGTAGTATTTATATTTTCAAATGTCACTTTGAAACAATGTACATACAAACAAAGTGCATTCCATATCTTAAAGGTGTCTGGAAAAAGAACTGTTCGTGTTTATTCAAAACTTAACCAATTTAATTCAGTGACGAATGCAAAATAAATATCCTGTTGAAAATTTAAATGATTATTTGATTGACTCGTGTACCTTCGTGTGCCTTCTGACGTCAATTCAGTGCAAACAAATTACATATCGTTAAAGAATTACAGTGCAGTACATTAAGTTTTTACTGTAGATAATTATATATAAAAAACCTGCACTGTGTTATATTCCATATACGATAGAGCCTACGAAAAACATTGAAGTGTAAAGGAATCTAGTATCATTACTTTATTTTATAAAGACGTTGTTTAGAATAGTTTGCAGCTAATAGCAGGATACTGATATCATTAAATGAAATTATATTATTAATCGGCGGAAAGCGCAGGACCGGTCGTTGTGGCGATGCTCGGGGGAGGCCTATGTCCAGCAGTGGACGTCTTTCGGCTGAAATGATGATGATGATGATATTATTAGATAAGATATATTAGTTCTTGATTATTTAAATCAAGTACCTAATCATTTACCCGAAGCTTCTGACAAAGTAAGTATCCGCATTCTCTATCCGTCACATCGGATGATAGCTTGAGGTATTCGGAATATCTTGTGGAATACCGTATTCCGACAAGACAGTGCTTCTTCAGAAGTAATAGAGAATGGGTCAGTTATTCAATTAATTAATTAAGCATTTCATGTGAATTTAGGTAATCTTTAGAAACCTCCAGTTTCTTCAGTCTATGTTGCATTTCAAACAACTCCTTTACATCTTACTATAGAGTATATATCATAGTAATCACATGACGCCAGTCAGTCGCCTGCAATGGGGTCTATCGTTCAAAATAATGGAGGCCTAAGTGTGTTTACTTCGAGTGCTTTGTCTTAGCTATCCTTCGATGCATATGCTACTGAATGACTCATGCACGAAGTTTTCTTATTCATGAAAGTGTTAATGATGTTATGAACGTTAACCCTACCCTGTTGACATTTTGTTTTATTAAATAGATCCTGATTCTCATTATTTTTGGGAATTTATGAAAAATCAAGTGACTCCTTAATTCATATTCTTCTTATAATAAAACAAGTTTAACCGGATTATATCGCGTATATTATGAACGCTGCAAAACTTTCGAAACGTCAGGAAAACCAATTTAAATAATATACGAGATATAGTCCGGTTAAACTTGTTTTATTATTATGTGTAGTGATCGCGAAAACCTAAGAAATTATCATTTTCTTCTTATTGATTAAAAAACATCCGATCAACCTATCCAGTAGCTTGCGTGTCGACTACAGGAATTGATTTCGTTCAGTGAGAATCATAATTATGTGGAGTAGTCGACCAGGAGTTAAAATGTTCGCAATATTTTTTTTATATTACTCAGAAGTCATAATGTATTAATACCAGGTTTTAAAATAGTATCGCATTCCTGCGTGGGTGTTCAGAATTTTATAGTAATACGACCATATGACGTGATTATGTTTTTATCGCATCGGCCAATGTTGTGCATGCATGCGACCTCGGTATTACCATGCATGCAAAGTATAATGAGATTGATAGCGTCGATTTCTCAGCCATTTCAAGGACTAGACGTTAAATGTATACAATAATAAAACTGCATTTCCTTTACATTACATTCATATTTACGATAAAAGTTCCGAGTAATGCCTGTAGTAAACGATAAAAAAAATGCTATTTACTGCTCTATAATATATTTTCCCAGAACTCTTGTATTGTTTAAGTTCAATCTCTGCACGATAGGGTTTGATTCCACGTATTTACATGATTCCCGCACATGAAATTTAAAGTTAACTGATAAATAATTTTAAGTAATGAGTTGTTTGTCAAACTAGAAAAGCACCTAGAAGACTTACGAGTTAGACAATAAATACATTTACAACTTTAAAGTCAAGTCTAGCTACCATTGCAACTTGGTTTAACCCATCCTATTTACACCAATTGCTTGATTTTTTATTCGCACTCATCCTCAGCCCTTTTCCTAATTTATTTGGGGTCGTCGCAGCATGTGTCTTTCTTCCATACATTTCAATTAGCCATCAACTTCGTGTTCACTTTCTTTCTATTCATATCATCTTTCACACAATCCATCCACGTTTTCTTCGGTCTGCCTCTTTTCTTATAGCAATCCACATTCATACTTAAAACTTTCCTCGTAACATACATTTTAATCATATTTCTGAGTATCCTTTTCACGCTATTAATAGGTAAAGCTACGTGTTAACTTAAAGTATTATAATGAATCTCGTACACATAAATTGTTATCTAAAAATATAAAATAATTAACTATCGAATCGAATACAATGGCTTCTAAAAACAGACGCGTCAAATGGTAGATACGAGTATATTTGGTTTCTGACGAGATATTGCATCATGTCGATGCATTTCACTATTTGCTGGCGCCAAGGCCGGCTCTTAAGGTTACAAATAACGATTGTATCGGAGCTTATGAGTCGTAACAAAGTTCTTACTATCTACTGACTGTGATATAATAGTAAATTTTCCTACTCGATTAATTAAATATAAATCGAGTGTAATGGAATTAGAACGTGTTTGTAAAATGTAGTAATGCAGTAACGCCATATTGGTAACGAAGATTTTGTGCCTGAAGTTCAGGATGAAGGACTTATAAAATACATACATATTTTGACGCCTGTTTCTCATTGGGGTAGACAGACTATGGCTTTCCACTTGCTATGATCCTGACACTCTTTCGATTTATCTACGTTCATTAAACTCGTCATGCAGGCTCGTCGATTTATAGTGCTCTTAACCCAGCTTTTTTGAGAACGTCCGCGATTTTCCGTTCGCCGTGGTCGTCCTCCTCAAACTTTTCCTTCCACTCTCGCTTCGTATACTTGTTTCTTCAATCTCCCATCGTCAATCCTCTCATCATGCCCAAACCATCTTAACATATCTTTGTCAAGTAAGGAAATAAGTAAGTTTATAAATAAATTCAGATATCTCTAATTTTGTATGCCAGCTAGCTGGCGGATGCATGCAGAACTGTGATACCTTGTCTAACACGAGTATTATTTAATTTAGTACCACGTTTTGTACAAATAAACAAATCATTTCAATCTTTGTCTCTATATCTTCTTTCATTCAACGCTCTCTTATCACGATACTCTTCTCTTTATCTCTCAAAGTAACAACATATACATATATATATATATACAATTCAATTCTCAAAGCTCTCATTTCTGCTGCATTTATTCTGCTTTCATATTTCTTCTGCCATACCCAACTTTCACTTACACACATAAGTGTTGGTACCAACACTTATGTGAATCCCATGAACAGCCAGCCGTGCCTTTTCTAAAACTTATAAGCGTGTATCATCGTCGACCGCACCATCACTTAACATCAGTAGAGGTGGCGGTCAAACGGAAGCCCATTCGATATTTTTAAAAAAATACGGCTGATCATGAAAAGTGTATAAAACTCAATTATTTATTCCTTGGTTTTTATAAGTATCTGGGAATCAAGGAAAACATTGAATGCACCAGATATTCACATGAGTCAACACTTAATTAAGCTGCGGGGTTATTCCCGTCTGGCTGGACTAAGGCAATGTTCAAATTTTATTGTGAAAACCTTGCATCAACTGAAATAATACTAAAATTTCCCATTTCTGCAAAAAATTGCCCTGCTGATGGGATCATCAACCGTAAGTGGATATTCCTGAATCATTCCAGTATTTTTCTCTTATTCTTATTGCTCAAAGAAACCCTCAGTGGTTTAAAATGGAAGAATAAGTCATCCCATGTCACAGAAGCCGAGATTAATATACATTGGCAGTTCTAGTATCTCTAGATCAGACAACAGTTTCTAACTGTCAAGGTGCTCTTGTCTAATTGTAAATTAAATAATGTATGGTGCTTTGTTAATAAGCCCTTTTATAGGGATGCAACAGCCCAGAGGAACTCAAGACATTATCATAAACTATGATACTAGGTAACTACATAATGAGTATTACAGTAACGATTACACCATTCACTTATTTATCTATATCTATAATTACTGGGCGAGCATTATGGCTTTCTGCATGCGCAATGTGACATAAATTACCTTAGATAGCGCTGTTACTAGGAGAGTGAGTCATCGAACAAACGACCGGGTACCATGTTGCACGCCAACTCACTATAAGCCGGTATATGAGTATATTTACCCGACTGCGCCAGAAGGAGGGTTATGTTTTTTTATTTACATTCTAAGAAACGATGACTTTGAACTTAAAACTTTTAACTAAAACTTTTTTAACTTTTTCGACCACGAAATGCTGCAAAGCTTTCGAAACGTCAGGGAAACCAATTTAAATAATATACGCGATTTAATGCGGTTAAACTTTGTTTTATTATAATGTGTAGTGATCGCGAAAACCTAAGAAGTTATTACTTTGAACTTATTATGTGGTTGATATAAATAAATAAAATAAATATTTTTCGGTCATTTTTTTACACAGCACCATCTAGTCCCAAACTAAGCAGAGCTTGTACTATGGGTACTAGACACTGGATATAATACTTACATACTTTTTTTTTGTAAATACATACTTATAATACATAAGCAACACCCAGACCAACACAAAAACTTATGTTCATCACACAAATATTTGTGTCCTGTGGGAACCGAACCCACGACCTCGTTATCAGCAGTCCGACAATGGAACCACTAGACCACAGAGGTCGTCAAATAATATACGGTTTGTATTTATTCCTTGGTAGGTTAGTGGTCGTAAGTCTCGGTTGTCACAATTTTATTTGAAGTACATCGTAGCTAGCTATCGAAAAATGTTGTTTGCTAATTTGTTTTATCAGTATTTTGCGGAAATAAGTTATTTATACTGTTTGTTTACTATTTTGCGCAGTAGATTAACAATGAAATACAATTAAGATAAAACTGTGGTCAAAGCCTAAAAATAGGTATAATATTCCAATAGGTGTGAAAACCGGTGTTCCGTGTGGTGCCGGACGTAAAGAATTGCACCACCCTATATCTTCTCACGGGTGTCGTAAAAGGCGACTAAGGGATTCACCAGAGGATGGGCAGCAGCGTTCTCTGAGTATTTAACCAACAAACTGCGATCGCCAACCCGCCTGCCAAGCGTAGCGATTATGGCATATACCCCCAAAATATGCTTGGGGGCGGCTTATGTCCAGCAGTGGACGTCTTTCGGCTGAAATGATGATGAAAATGATGAGGTGTGAAAACAAAAACAGGCTGCATTTTGTGAACAAAATGAATTTGGTATACTGGGTTTCACGGTAACTACAACGCGGCTAAAGGTGCGAATATGCAGTTGTCTAGCAGTAGTAAACTTGCGATTGAGTCGAGCTGACTATAAACGAACTGAACCCAAACTGCATTATGCAGCTGGCTTGCAACACACTCTTCAATGTAGCAAAAGCAACGACGGGAATCCGATCAAATGCATCTGTATCAATATTAATCAAATCTTTGTTCTAATTCTGACTGAATCAAATTACTGCAAAATTGTTTCAAAGAACTTCAGTGGAGAAAAATATGGTTATCCATTATGCAGCATATAATCTGATTACCAAGTAAAGGGATGAAGCCATCGAGATCGTATGCTCATTTCGTTACTCTCATAGGTAAGCAATACCAGCAAGTTTTCTACTTATGCAATAAGTTGGGAAAATGCTACGGTAAATAAGAAGCGTCGCAATAGGTACTAAATATAAGTAAATACGACTCAAACTGTCGACACTATTTTCGCAGTAGTTTAAATAGAAAACAAAAACTGCGCAATCGCGATATATATTTAGTAGTAGTAGAGCTCCTTTGTGAAAGAGCTCGTCCGGGGAAGTACTACCACCGTGCCTACTTCTCCGCCAAATAGTGATGCTTGCATTGCTGTGTTTCGGTCTGAAGGGTACGGGTGCCGGTGAAATTACAATCACATGAGACTTTCCATCTTCATGTCTCAGTTTGGCGAACCGACTTGCGGTACCATTTAGGCAACAGCCTAGGTGGTATTGAAGTTGTCATGGGCAAAGGTAACCGCTTAACATCAGGTGGGCCTTTAGCTCGTTTCGCCATCCAATACAAAAAAAAAAAAAAATATATATTAATCCCGATATTAATAAAAACAAATTCCAATGTAGCTTCGGATTCCACCGTGCCAACTGTTTGGCAAATCACCAAAACTGGTGATTCATCACATCCACCTTATGCCAGTTAGTTATCTTCAAAACCATGTAATTGATTAACGCTAATTGGAACGACCGGATCTGTTGCAAGTTAGTTTGTTGTTCTGCTAACAATATCAACAAACATCAAATATAACGACGATTATTACGACTAATGTTTACGATCGTATAAAACTTAATTTATGTGACAATTAACAGCGATGCATTAATGTGTCTAATTAATTTTTACTCAGCCGGTTAGGTGTCATTACGTGAAAAATGAGAGCAGTTAATAAACTGAGATATTGGACTACATTGAAATAAGAGCACGTCTAATTTTTTAACGTGGGCTGGGAAAGGGCAGTAATTCCACGGTATGCGGTCAATGGTAGCAATATTACGGACAAAAAGATCAGAAACGTGAAATACCATCAACAATGCGCAGTAACATTATAGACATCGGTCAGCTTCAGAGAAGCAGCGGCGAACAGCCAGAGATACAAACATAACATAACATCACGCCTGTATTTCCCCGAAGGGGAACACAGCCAGAGATAACCTTCGACAAACGTCAAATGATGCGATTGTGTAATCGCCGCCGTCGAAGCTGTTAAGCCAACAATGGTACCTTTCAATGGCAGCAGGTTGTAAATCATACAAGCGGTCGTTTGTGGCGCGTGCGCCACTCGATACGACACGATAACAACGAGACACGATCAGCCGCATAGGACTAATCCGCTACATTACAAATTATACTTTAAATCAATCAACATAACGTTCAATTCTTGTCATTTACTCTGAGGTGAGTTCATTGTTGAGGCAGTGGACCATGAATTGTGATAAATAGTATAGAACAATTGTCCTTTATTTCGGAATCACGTTTGCTATAACCCATATTCTGAGAAAGAGTTACCATTTGAATAAACTACTAACACAATAATACGGTAGGTATTGTGGTTCGTGACCGCAAAACAGATAAAAGCTGCCGCAAACGAGCCCAACTTTAGAATTAGAACATTATGATTAATTAACGTGAATATAGAAAATAAACTAGGTACTATAATGACATGAGTTAACCCAGAACGCAACAGCTGATAAGTTCTAATAGGTATAGTATTAAAAACATGTTTACATAATCATAAAACATTTCTGCGTTTTAGCACAGAACAATTATTATTACTTAGTAGTTTTAGTTACTGGTCAATTAGTAGTTCTCTTTGCTATTATATTACCTATTCTATGCTATTATTATTGTTTGTTGCAGCATTATTTTCGAATAGATATTAGTATCGAAATCTAAATAATAAGGTGATAGAAATGTTATCTACTGTATTTTAATACCGGAACGCGTGCCGCCGGTTCGCCTCTACCAACAAATAAATAATCGTAATCACGCTCAGTGTTTCTAACATTCAATGCAAAATAAATTAAGTTAATAAAATTGTTGCATCTCTGAATGCTGCAAAATACAAATTTAGTGACTCCGCGTCCAAAACAGCACTAATAATCAAGCAAACGGTTCACGCACTGGTGTCCTACGAGACACCTGCACGCGGCGACAAGTTCACGCGCCTCTACCACTTCTATTACCTTATTATTAAGATTTCTATGGGTATTAGGTAAGTTTTTTTGTTTTGACAAATGAGCGACTGTTTCAGTGTTTGAAATAAAATTGGTTATAAAAGTATGCTTCGGAGTACCTAATTATATTCTTCCTGTCACAATACTCGTATAGGTACGTTTTAGAACTGCCTAGAAGTTCGTGTTTTAGTAAAAATATTACTTTTATGTTTAGTAACATTAATAATAAACGACTAGTGAGAAAAAAAAATGTCGTGAAAAATATTCTTCTATAATTTCTCCCCATTAAAACAAGACGCTCTTAAAAAACCTTTGGGTAAAAATAAACGGGATGATATTTCCGCGATGCCAACGCAAAAACAGAAACATTTATATCTATAAATTATTGTGGACGACAAGGCGTATTAGATGTCATAGAAAATTAAATTGGAGTAAATGCCACATAACATGTGTTATATATTTTGAAACCAAATTGCTTTAAGGTTGCTTCAGCGCAGCAGCGTCTTCAAGCGTAGTCTCAAACTGAGTCTGTCATGTCGTCTGCAAGATTCTATTTCCAAGAAGTTTCGCCGGGTCGAAAACGAAGAGTTATTTTGTTACCAGTTAAAGGCACAAGTGGTAAATGAAACGTAACGGTTCTAAAACTTGTTCTAGTTCATACGAAGCAGCTTCGCTATCTCCGGGTGCTAATCTTAAAACACGTGTCCTCTGAGAGTCCTACGGTTCACCTTTTGGAGTGGCTGCATCCGGACACTGCAGATTCTCCTAAATTATTTATGTTTGGGCGATGGTGTATTTTTAGTGCCGGCTCCGGGCTGGCGCCGCGCTCGCCTTGACCGCAGTTCGGCGGTGCAACAAAACACGGAAAGCTGACCTTACACTACGTCGATCGTAATACATGTAAGAGGTACGTTGAATGACCAAGACTAAGGTCCCGTACAATTTAACGCTAAGCCAAGGAAAAATACTAGACGGAATGGATGTAAATATAATTCCATGTTAAAGATTGTGTTACGTAACATCGGTTGGAGTAACACATTATCAAGGAAAATTAGCAGCCCACGCTGGAAGTGAAACAGCTGTCGACGGTAATCTTAGTGTACTATGTTAACAAATAGATAGTAATAGTTGAAAGATCAAAACGATTCGGCTCACTAAATGTATACAAAAAGAGCAAAATTAGCATGTTTACTTCTGGCTCCAAAGAACCAGAGGTGAGCTCCAAAGTCTATTTTAACCCGGAGTTACACCACGATTTATTAACGGTGTAAAATCTAAAAGTGTGATTTCACAACTACACGATAGATCTATGCGGTGCTCTAAGAACTACTAATGTCCATTAGTTTTTATTACCAGTGAGACAGAACTTATTATAAAAGGTTTAATTAGTCTCTCAGAGTAAACGACATTTACACAAGAAACCATCTCAAAGCGAGTATAGTATAATTTATGAAACTCGTAACTTGTGATGGATTTATAAGTCCGGTTTTACTTTCATCATCTTGCATCGGTTTGTTTTGCAATACGCGACTGTTGTGACGAAAACGGCAAAAAAGAAAAGTTATTGTCTGAAGGTCGAGTCGTCGTTGTTGACTTGCTAGTCTAGACTCCAGGCCATACATCGACACACCCTGATGAACGAAATTTTACGATAGGTAAACATATCGTTAATAACATGGCGGAATTAGCCATGTGGGCTGTAATTGATCAATTTTTAAATTCTGCTTGGATTTGATGCTAAAAGTATTGTTTATTCAGTTACTAATTATTCACTAAGAAAGCTGTTTTATAGCTGCAATTAAACTGAAAAGAAATATCGGAATTGCGCACGTAGGTAATTTGTTTAAAGAAAGCAGTAAAGCGGAATGAGCATTTACTAGGGATAACGCGGGCTTAAAAGTGAATCAGTTTACAGCCTTGGAATAATTATGAATAAAATTAAACATTGTACTGCACTGTCGTGAGAAATAATAGAATCCTTAATCACCAACAGTAGTTTTCCATTCGGAAATTTTCTTCTAAAATCGGCTTCAGATTATTAAAAGCTCTCACACGTGCTGAATTTGTCGCATTAAATTTTCTACATTAAGAGGGCAATTTGTCTCGACTCCAACACACATATACTGGCGTGAATATATTATGGAAATATAACAGTCAATGTTTAAGAGGGTGTTAATTTTGCAAACAAAGCTGATGTATGAAATCATGTCGCTTAAGAATTTGAATGACATATTTGTGTTCACGGTATCTCGAAGTCAAACTATACAATATGTAAAGTTATTTTAAGATGTGACGCATGTAATAACCAATATAAAAATTATATATAAAGTGGTTTAATCGAATCTCGTGGCGATCGTAATGATTGCCACCCACGGCAAACGAAATTAGACAAATGACGAAGCCGTATTGTTACGATACCGACGAGACATGCTCGATTAACGCAGAGGACAACAAAATGATAGCAACATTTTACGAGACAGATTCACTATTTGTAACAAAAGAAATAAAAAAGAATTTGAAAGAACAATATTGTAAATTGTGATACTGATGTGAGAGACATTTGTTTGATGGCTTTACCCATAAAACTCATGTAACAGATTACAGACAAGTTGCAAATATAAGCGATAGTAGTGCCAAACGATTTCATGAAAACACAGTTGTAATAATGTTTACCGAGAAAACCTGAATTGAAATCAAATACATATTGTTAAAACTGAAAAAATAACAAACAGAAACAAAGAGAAAGTGCGTATTTTAAAAGTAGTGCAGGGAGCAACCGGGCGTGCTTGTGCAGTAACTTGACGCTAATTACATTAGTAAGTTGACACCCTGACGAGCTGTGAAGGTCGAGCGGTGACCCTTAAACAATCGCGGAGGGTGAGGTCTTGCTCGCGAGGGTAGTGACCGACGACGATGACGTTGACTCGGGGTTAAGAATGAAGGAGTTTAAGACTTAGTTTGTACAGTTTTTATACATATATAAATATTATCACGCTTGTTTCCCATTGGGGTAGGCAGAGACTATGGATTTCCACCTGCTACGATCCTGACACACCTATTTCGCTTGATCTACGTTCATTAACCTCGTCATGCATGCTCGTCGGTTTAGAGTACTCTTAACCTGGTATTTTTTGAGAACGTCCGCGATTTGATTGCGATACGTTCACCGAGGTCGTCCTTTTCCAACTCTTCCATCCACACTCGCTTCGTATACTTGTTTCGTCAGTCTCCTCTCGTCTATCCCCTCTATATGGCCAAACCATCTTAACCTACCTTCCTCAATCTTTGTTACCATAATAATATCTTCTTTCACTCCACAACGCACCACGTTATCACGTCATTTCTTACTTTATATCTCAAAGTTACACCTTATATGAGAAACTCAAAAATTCGGGTGCGTTTGTAGCAAAACACTGAATATGGACCGAATTCTGTTTTATTTGGTATGTTTGGAATTCGAATATTTTTATAATCGTGCTGTCCACCAATCACATACGTATCAGGTTAAATGAATAAAAGGATTTTAAGCAGGGATGCACAATTTCAAGAACATTGTTCTTTCTGTTTACTCAATCACGTAAACATCGGACCAAAACAGGAAACTAGGGAACTGATTATACTTCTAACTTTCTAGTGCCTTCCGGGTGCCAAACACATGATTGATGGGACGTTATAACTTGTATAGTCTCCATAGTTACTGAAGCTATTAGCGGTTCAACGGCCAACGTAATGATGTTGCAAATTAATGTTTGTATGCCGCCATGATTATGAGAAATTATCTTTGTGAAACATTTTTTGTGTGTGCGTGTTTCTTTTGACTTTGACCCCCTATGGATATAAATTTAGGTTTTTAACCTCTTGTCCTTACACAAGAGGGCAAAGAACTTAATTCAAAATGAAAGTATGTTTGTAAAATGTGTTTTCATATGTCAAATATCAAAGAAGTATTTGAGCTGTCAAAATATGTGATGTTCTTTTTCATCAGGCTGAGCATAGGTAAATAGGGATTATGCTTTTTAAAACGGTGCATTGCAAGCTAACTACGGAGTAATATAAGTATCTCTTAATAATAATATTGACACACATTACTTCATGAAGTTAACTTTAAAATTTTTCCAAAGAGATAAGGCCCATCCTGAAAGTGAATCATCGTCATTCGCGGTATCATGGATATTTTAGTAATGCAGAATTCATGATAACAAAATTCATGTTAATTTTCCTAATTATTGTGCGTATAAGTAGCGGACAGAATATTAATCTAAACTACTAAATTCACAGAACTGATACGTACTTGGATTTAATGTACAATTATTTTTATGACCCATGAATTTGCACATTCAAGTGTTATGTATGAAGATGCTTCGAAATAAATTAATAATAATTACGTAAATGTTAATACTTTGTGGAAAAAGTAACTATATGCCACACGGTATTGATCAAAATGAACATAAAATTGTAAGTTTCCAAGTTTTTTTTTTTTTTTTTTTACACAGCTTTATCTAGTCCCAAACTAAGCAGAGCTTGTGCTATGGGTACTGGACAACGTATATAATACTTATATACTTTTTTTTTTGTAAATACATACTTATATTACATAAGCAACACCCAGACCAACACAAACACTTATGTTCATCACACAAATATTTGTGTCCTGTGGGAATCGAACCCACGACCTCTTTATCAGCAGTCCGACACTCGAACCACTGTCGAGCTTAGAAGCACCGCGAATCCAAATGAAAGCACTCCATCTTTCATCTCTTAACAGCTGACCGTTACTACCGCGTCCATTGAACTTGATGGTCCTTTGTAAAGTGTAAACTGATCGGGCACAGAAATAGTTCCATATGCTTGTGTACACGTCAATCGACGCATTCGAGCGTTACTTTACATGATCACACGCACCCTAAAATAACTGAGCGTTGTCAACGATGCATTAATAACGTGTTTGAGGAACTTGGGACAGTTTTAATTATTAGTTGTTGTGGGATATTTTGTATTAGGATGATCTTATAGAACTTCTTCTACTTCCTTCTCCTATACAACTATGTTGGAACTTGGAGTCGGCTTCCACTAACCAGATAATTAAAATCTTTTTGTCATAATATAATCCACAGAACACAGATTATGAAAAAGTATAGTGTCACCGGATATTTCTGCGTGCTTACTTAAATATGTATGTAACGTCTTATGGCTCTCCATTGGCGCCACAAATATTGAACTTAATATCTCAATATTTAATTTTGATGGCCTCGCACTAGTCGTATTTGCCCATTATTCGTTCTCAAACGAGCATGGAAGAGGTTACACAAACCTCACTTAACTTCACATCTGATTTGCATATAAAAAATGCAAATGCAGTTAGCGAAGATGTTGATACATCATTTGTTACAAAATCGTAATTTGCGGTCTAACTGACTATGGTTAGCCATGCCCAACCTTGAGAGGATTGTGAATTCCAAACTTTCAATTAAAATATTTCTACAATTACAGTTTTGTGAAACTTGTTCTATTGGCACACGGCAATTTGAAGTTAGTGGCTCTCGGAGATCTGTTAACACACTTCACATAAATGACGTGCAATGTTGTTTAATTGTTATTTCTAGAAACTATAAAACTTCACCTGTCCCAGTGGACAGCAATGCGGAATAGGCATATAAATAAAACGTTTAGCGGTCGTCAAATTTAGCGGATGCTTGCAAATGTTACCGGCACAACGGTTAAGTTTGTTTAACATGCCACTAATACTGTTATGCGATAATTAACAAGTCAGTCAGGTCTTGAATATAATGTTGACAATAGTTGCTGTGAACTTCCAGTTTTAAGATATGATTCTATTTATTGCAAAGATTCAACTATTAGTTACTTACGTTAAATTTTCTCTTCTGGATATATTTTTCATACTTACTAACAGAGATCCGGTTTGCTAGGAGAATAAAATTCTGGCTGAATCGGCGCCCCATCAGCTGGGTATTTGGCCGGCAAAATAAACAAGTAATGACGTAATAACCAGGTAAGTTGTTTGAGCTGTAAACTATTAAATAAAATACGATCCCATAAATCCTCATGTCGGCGGATCGGTTAATCTAACACTCACCGTGCGTGCAAACGGGCATCAAAACAAAAGATTAAAAAATTACCAAGCCCGCCGCTTGTTTACCCCGGGCGTTGACGTCACCAAGTCACCAGTTGAACCCGATGAGATCATTTTGTTGGTCGTTCGCACTGACCTTTGCGTACCCAGCCCATTAGGGTTGAACAAAAAAATTATTCTGTTACGTCAAATTGTCATTCGATGGCTCATAGGTTGTGAGTTGTGACACGCGTGCTTTTATTTTAGGCTTTGTTAAGACAAAAGGTCAGAGTGTTAAGGTTCCGAGTCTCTTCTCGTATATTTGAGTATCATTGCTACATTTTAATTAGCATGCACCTACGCTCTGACATTACTGCAAGTACATACATTAATTAGAACTAGGTTCATAATATGAGTGATTAATCATGACTGGAGATAAAATCAAAAACATACGAGCATTTTTCTTTTCCTGCAATTTGTCAGACTGGGCATCTGAATGAGACTATCATAACTCATACGTAATACATACTTACATGAAATGTTATATAAGTTTGAATTAAGCTATAACACCCTGTAAGGCTTTAAGACGATGACTCACCGTGCCGGATGTTTTTTCAGGTATGTAGGGCATTATGAGACAGGTAATGACGGTGATATATAACTTTTATCTCGATTGACAATGCGAGTACGTGTTTGAAAAAGATTAGAACAGCGTAACATGCGTTCGAGGAAGTCGGCAAGGTAATATGAGAATGCTTTTCTTAATTGAACTATGAATCCATATTTGTTGGGTGCCATTACGCATATCATACATATCCCATGTCTTGTTGCAGCAATAAATATTTTTTCTTCCATTCTATTATTCCATTTATTCATTTTTATATACTTATTTATTACATTTTTAAATATTTTATAAAAATAAAATAAAAACACAAAACATTTAAAAATATAAAAAATAGTAGCCCACCGGCATCGGGAACAAGGTCCAAGCTACCGGCGGTCAGGGCCTCAGAGAGAGGAACTTCCTCACGATACGCGCCGTGTCAAGAAGTACCGCTTTCTGCATCAAGCCCTTGGTCCAACCGCCCAACGAGAGCCTCTGAAGGTGTTGGTCGAGGCTCTTGGTTATTAAGCCATTGACCGAAATGACTATCGGCACAATGACTGCCGAGTCAACATCCCACATGTCGACAACCTCGTGTGCCAAGTCAAGATATTTTATTTCTTTATCTTTTTCGGCCTTCACGAGATTCCCGTCATGCGGGACGATGACATCAACAATCATCGTGCGGCGCTCTGATCGATCTATCACCACTATATCAGGCTTGTTGTGAACAATAGTCCTATCAGTGATGATAGACCGATCCCAGTACAATGTCACATGACCATTCTCAAGAACTGGGTCGGGCACATACTTGTAGTATGGTACTTCTGTTTCCACAAGGTTGTACTTCAGGGCAAGTTGCTGGTGAATAATCCTGGCCACTAGGTTGTGCCTATGCAAATATTCGCCGTTAGCAAGACGAGAACAACCAGAAATAATATGACGGATGGATTCCCCGGGACAGTGGCATGCCCGACATATGTCAACTGTGCCGTCCTTAACAATATATTTCCGGTAATTGTTCCATTCTATTATTTATTATTATGAATACATTTTCTGATAGGCTGATAGCACTGTATATATATATAAGTTTGTAAAAAAAAATCCTTTTAGAATGTATGAAAGCTCGAATCACTTCGAGTTGTTAATAATTCGTATTCAGGTTTTCTGAAAATAGAAAAGAATTTGACAAATGAATTTTCATTCTTTGAGCTTGAGCATCATCAGCAGCAAGTTAAGTGATAAATAAGATAGACAGACAAACACTGCTCTGCGTCAATACAAAACAGAAAATATCTGATCTGAGTATAGTTTCGTGAGCTATTTCTACACGAGATAAACTTCGATCGAAATACCGGCTCTGGAATTTACATCCTAGATCGTATGGAGCTCATAAGTTTCCACAAACAACTGAGTTCACGAATGGACGAAGAGTCTAATTAAATAGTTTCGACGCAAAATTGTGCCGTTTATAGAGACTTCCTAATAGCCATACTGTCATACTATATCAACGTATTATTAACTCAGCATGAATTATAATTTGTTATTATTGTACGCTGCGTGATCTATGGTAAGAATAGACCACACTACCTTTGTTATTTCGTTAGATTTTCTGATTTGCTTTAATAAATCGTATGAACAGAAGAATTGTTGTAATATCACCTCCATGTACCAGCCATTATTATGCTGGCCGTATAGATTACCGTCCAACTGCAGTTGTCAATTTTATATTTAGAAAGATTCCATGATTCCTTTTGTTATAAAGCTTTTACCTTCCAATTATATACAGCAATACAGCATTTATTTTTCCACTGTTGTTTTGCTCTGCAAATCTCTCCAACAAGAATGTATTTGAGGAATAAATCACAGCAGAACACCATACGAAAGCATACCACCTTATAATTAAATATCTCTGTGGCAGGAGGACCTTGACCAGCAGATGTCTACGGGATAATTTCTGTGCGCTTTTCAGCGACTTCCTTGTTATTTTCCATAACACAATATATCAAAGTATTATTAACTGACCAATAATAATAATATGCTATTATCGTTTGCGGATGGAATAGGTCGATTATGTATGACACATAGTTGAAAGGACAACGCTGCGCAACCGAAGTATTGTTCTAACTTCTAACAGTTCAGGCACTCGTGCTCGACATTCTACGACCAATACCGGTCGGTATTAAATCACACCAAACGATCATTTATCATGTGCAATTTTCACACAAAGGATAGAGGACTAGACGTCAGAGTATCGTCATTAGTACAAGATTTATTTTCATGTTTCGCAACACTATGACCATAATTAGACTTTACGTAATTACTCAGCATAAATCCATCAGTTTTATGTTAGAAGTAAAATTAAATTGTTATGAAGGCAGTTACGGTTTCAACAAAGAGTTGGAAATGGATGGGATGCTTAACTTCATGCACTAGTTTCTGAGTAGTTGTTGCTTCAGTCAGAGTATGGAAATATTTGGATGTGGTAGTACTAATGGCTATTATTTGCAGTAGTCCTTGTGTTACAGAGTTTGTGTTTTCAATTATGTTATGGCCCGAAAAGTTCTCACCAACTTCTGAAATGAGGGCCAGATCTCGTGAAATAAAATGTTCAAAGAATTGCTCCATTCTAGTGCGTAAGCGTGAACTCATGCTTCCAACTGTCAAATGCATGAGTTCAGTTCATGAGTCTCTGAATGTAAGGCACAAACAAACACAAATAAACGTCAAATCAACCATCTGCTGTCATGATATTGACATTTACAACACTGAAATACCCAATGGTCTTTTACTACTGAAATCTACACATTATTTATTTAATGAAAATTATGTTGAGATTAGATGGGAACTATATTTTATAGTTCCGTGTGGTGTCGGACATAAAGAATTGCACCACCCTATATCTTCTCATGGGTGTCGTAAAAGGCGACTAAGGGATTCACCAGAGGATGGGCAGCAGCGTTCTCTGAGTATTTAACCAACCAACTGCGATCGGCAACCCGCCTGCCAAGCGTGGCGATTATGGCACATCCCCCCTTAATTGGGGGAGGTCTATGTCCAGCAGTGGACGTCTTTCGGCTTAAATGATGATGATATTTTGAACATTTTTAATTGCGAGAATTGGCCCTCTGATTGCAACAATCTTTTCATTACACAGACAAGATTCAGATTATGCAAAACATAAAATCGATTTTACTTTTTCATCTCGTTACATATTGTACTGTTGCAGTCAAGTAATTTCCTATGTTCTGTCAATTGACTTTATCGGAACGTAACAAATTACTCTCTTATCTGCAATTGACGTTTGTTGCATAAAAGGAGCGGGGAAAAAAGAGAAAGGCAATTAGGTAATTTGAGATTCCGTAACTGGATAAACATTCAGTATATTTGGAAGTAAGAAATAAGCTAATGTTTAAAATAAATTACTGTAAACAAAAGGAGACTTTCTCTATTTCCAGTACCGAGTAAATGACTTTAGAGTCAATTAATGTATCGAAGAGCAGTACACTTAGATAGGTTGTTCAAGATGATAAATTAGTTCCATATAATTATGTGGACGTTCTGTAATGAAATACAAGTTTCAAATGAACTTCCCTTGAACTAAAACTGACCCACAGAAAATTTCTGGTATGTATTCGTCAGGAAAATTTCTGGTATGGATATTCTGTATGAAATATTCGTGTCTGCCAATCCACACTAGGCCAGCGTGGTGGACTAAGGCCTTAACCTTCTCATTCTGAAAAGAGGCCTGTGCCTAACAGTAGGACAGTAATAGGCTGATGATGATGATTCGTGAGGAAAAGTATTAGAAACACTATTTCATCAATTGAAACTGGCCCACGGCTACTACGTAACGTATCAAACACTTTTCGCCTGCCCTATCTATCAAACGTATTGTTCCGTGTGGTGCCGGACATAAAGAATTGCACCACCCTATCTCTTCTCATGGATGTCGTAAAAGGCGACTAAGGGATTCACCAGAGGATGGGCGGGCAGAAGCGTTCTCTGAGCATTTAACCAACCAACTGCAATCAACTATTTTTCTTTCTTTCAATCGCCAACCCGCCTGCCAAGCGCGGCGATTATGGCATATCCTCCCTTTTTGGGGGAGGCCTATGTCCAGCATTGGACGTCTTTCGGCTGAAATGATGATGATGATCTATCAAAAGTGCGACGTGCAAATTCATACAGACGAGATGCAATGGACGTCCAGCCGTCCAGTGAGAAATGTAAATCAATACAATTGCATGCCCCATGGACAGTGGCACCACTTGTCACTTGTATTGTAAGTAGGAGCGGTGCACAATATTACTGATTCTTTCGATTGTTCAAATATCTCGATGATTCTTGATAGGTTTCTTTCGGAATCGATTGAGAGTCTGGAGTCGACGCATCGGGAAAATTGCCAATTTGTGCACGGTCAAGAGGATCAGAACTCATACTCACTGACACCATCAATATCATCGGTCGTTGAGGACAATCGAGAATCATCGACGGCAATTTAGCGATTGTGAGTCAAAACAATCGAAAATCATTTCGACTGGTTCATCGTAGAGCGAGGCGATTGAAAATTTATGGTTTTGATTGTTTCGATTATTCTCGGTATCGTCCATGCGCCGTGCAATAGTGGACAGTGGACAGCCTTCGTAGTTCGTACCTAAGTGTACCAATTTGTTATGTAAAGCGTTACTAGCAGTGTATTATGGAAAACTGGTATTATTATTATGGCTTGCGTTTTCTTCAGTGAGTTTGTGATGTGGGGTAAAAAGTGGTTCAGTAGGTACTAGTTATGTTAGGTCTATAAGGAAATTGTATAGTATTATGTATACCACTGCTAGATTTTAAATTCAGTTTCATACACTGTTTCGTATGGGAATAGTAATAAAATTAATCTATGTTCAAATGAAACGATTCTGATGGCAGTTTAATTGTTTGTAATCTCAAGAACCTTCAAAAATAATTGACTTAAAAATAGAACATGTAAATTACAAACCGCTTGTTAACCGGTTTCTTGGAGGTAATACCTATAATAAACATTTGAAGAGCACCTTTGCTTATAACACTGACCTAGACTTGAATGAAACAATAAAGGCGATATTAGAACAGAACAAAAACAGAGGGAAAACAAGATTGTCAGTTGTAGCGATCCGATGCGATTTCAATTTACTTTCACTATTATCTTGGGAGTTGTATTCAAATTGTTTTTTTACACAATTTTGTTAGCATAAACTTATTTTCCTTTCGCCTACTTTAACCTGTGCCAAAGGTAAGCTTTCTAAAGGTTTAAATTAATGAATGACTTGTTTATGGATGATGAAGACATGAAAGAATTTACGATTATGGAACGAATGAAACTATTGGACATAACTTATAAGATGTTTCCTTAATAGGTTTCCTAGCAAGCGGCTTTTAAGCCAATAACTCTGATATGCCTGCGATTCTAAAGTGACCCATTAATGCATTTAAATGCAAAGAAAGTTGAATCGTTAATGTATTAACATTAATCGGGTAATAAACAAATACAGATAGATGGCTTTCTCAATAAGTAATTTGCGATTTCATTTAGTTTTAATGAGATTCATAAATTAATGATTACATTTACGACTTCGATTACCATCTGAAACGTTATCATATTTTCCCGATAGGGTAGAAAGACCACAGTGGGTTAAGTAAATAGGCATATAAATAAAACGATTAAACGTAACTTCTAATCCGACAGATAACCCTAACTTGGTTATAACTTATTAACTTAATTATTTTTTTGGGAAAATGTAACATTGTATAAAAACCATACTAATCGATTCTCCTTGAGATTCTAAATAAACTACTTCCAGGTCTTGCGTTCATTATGTTATATGTTGTATAGGTAATTAATATATTGTTCACCATCTTTTGGAATTACCTCCATTCTAATTAGAGGATTCTATTGGAACATAGAAATCTAAACAAAGATAATAGAATGGGCAAAGGCGCGTGAACTTGTCGCCGCGTACAGAAAGCCAATTCACGTAACTAAAGAAGTGCAGTTGCAGTTAAGTTTGGATCAAAACAATTCTTTTCGTATTCTCTTATCTATATACGGCGAACGCTGTCAGAAACAAACTACAGCGTCACTGCAACTTGATTGGCGCGGCATGAAATTGCGTGAATTAGGGCCCAACTTGATTGGCGCGGCATGAAAGTACGTGAATTAGGGCCCAGGTGTCTTTTAGGACACCAGTGCGCGAACCATTTGCTTGATCATCACTGCTGTTTTGGACGCAGTCAGCAGCTAGATATAGCAGCAGATTTTTTTTAGGTTTAATTTATTTTGCATTGAATGCTAGAAACATGGCGGGCGTGATTGCGTATTTATGTGTCGGTAGCGGAAAGCCGGCGACATGCGTTCCCGTAGTAAAAGACAGTAGATAACATTTCTATTACCTTATTACTTAGATTTCTATGTATTGGACCATTCTCACGGATACTTCGGGAATTTTCTGCTAGCGTGTTGGCTTGCCCCCGTAACTATTTTTTACACGACTAATATAAAATACATTTTCCTCGATAAAAACTGTATCTTCCGAAAACCTTCAGGGGAGCCATTACCAAAGCAGTTTTCACAGAACTGTACCATGACGTCCAGTGTAACAGAAACCATTTGTTTACACTTTTTAATCGAAAATAGCCAGAGGAAGAAAATTTCGTCGAAACACATTAACTGTTCCTAGAGTTGTCACGGGAAGTTCATAAATACCTTTTTTCCTTTTACGGTTAGAAAATATTTCAAAGGGATATAAGAATATAGTCTTTTATGTTGCATTCTGTTTGTCAAGAGTTGATCCTTTATTATTTTAGGAGTGATGTAGTGTGTCACGTAAGTGGTTATTTTACCTTTTAAGTCAGTTCATTTAAAGCACAGTTTAACAATATAAATTTAAAGAATTACAAGGCCGGTGACATTAATTATCCATTTTATGTTATGTTGTGAATTAACGCAACGGTGTAATCCTTCGAAGTCGGGTTCTAATTTTGTTCTTCAATATCAATCAACTCAGCCTATCGCAGTCCACTGCTGGACATAGGCCTCTCCCAAGTTGCGCCACAACACTCGGTCCTCTGCCTTCCGCATCCAGTCCCCCCCAGCCACGCTCTTTAGGTCTTCGGTCCACCTGGCAGGGGGGCGCCCTACGCTGCGTTTGCCGATTCGCGGTCTCCACTCAAGGACTCGTCTGCTCCAACGGCCATCGGTCCTTCGGCAGACATGGCCAGCCCACTGCCACTTCAGCTTACTGATCCTCCAAGCTATGTCGGTCACTCCGGTTCTTCTCCGGATAATTTCGTTACGGATTTTATTCTTCAAAGAAACTCCAAGCATAGCTCGCTCCATAGCTCGCTGAGCGACTTTGAAATTGTAAATTTTGTGACTTTTGAATTTTGTTCTTGATATATATTAATTATCTGGGGACGCATGCTCATGCTCTCGTCGTGTTTTTATTATTATTGAATACTAGCTTGTGCCCGCGGCTTCACCCGCATGGATGTCGTTTATCGCGCATTCATCCGGAACTGTTCATATTCCAGGAATTAAAATATTTTTTTAGAAATATCTGTAAAGACGCTTGTCATCTTAGTCTACCTGCGACCACGAAATGCTGCATAGCTTTCGAAACGTCAGGCAAACCAATTTAAATAATATACGCGGTATAATCCGGTTAAACTTTGTTTTATTCTAAAACTTTTTGACAAAAAATTGAACCGACGAAAACAGAAACTGAAAAGCGAAAAATAAGTAATTATGAGTCGGCGCCAAACGAACTTTTAACAAGCAAAGTGCGTGTAAGTTGCAAGTGGCCGAGCGGAGAACGCATTTTTGGAAAGTTATTGTTTATCGTTGAAAATTTCACGTTGTATTTGATGTGACGTTGTTTTTATTATTTATTTAAAGTAATTTAATGATCTTCGTTGATTGGTTGTTTGGCGCCGACTCATAATTAGTTATTTTTCGCTTTTCAGTTTCTGTTTTCGTCGGTTCAATTTTTTGTTAAAAAGTTTTATTTTTCATTTTTTTGTGGTTAAAATCTAACTCCAGGTCTCCATTATGTCGAGAACTATATTTATGTGTGTCAAGTTTCAACAGAATCGGTTAACAGGTAAGAATTCAGTGGGTGAACAAACACTCATCCCCTGTTTTACTACCCTTAGGGGTGGATTTTGATTTTGAAATTTAAATGGGACCAACTTCGAGATATACCCTATCCATTAAAAAAAGAATCATCAAAATCGGACCACTCTGTAAAAAGTTATGCGTGGTCATACATTAAAAAAAAAAAAATACGTGTCGAATTGAGAACCTCCTCCTTTTTTTCGTCGGTTAATAATGTGTAGTGATCGCGAAAACCTAAGAAATTTAAATAATAATAATTCAGTCATTAAAATTCAAATATAATAATGTTTATCAATGTCATGTCTGTCATGCCATGTCAATCATGAAATATGAGCAGTTTGATTATACTAACACGAAATGAAGAGGCAATTCTTGAAACCACGTTCAACGAAAGCATAATTTGTAAAGATATCGCAATTTTGGTAAAACGACAAATTGCTGTCAGATTTACGATGACTTGTATAATAAATTAATAATAAACTATTAAATTTTCCAGCTCATTTTTCAAAATAGTACACTCGTGTCAAAAATGAGTTGCAATTAGTTGTCACTTGTCAGTGCTTCAGATGCGCTCCACTTGCGCTACTCCGGTTCCATACGCATATTTATTTTAATCGCCCAGCTATCTACGACATTACGCATTATTGTTACGACAGAGTTGCAACTGTGTAACTCTGAATACGTAACGCACTGCATGTAACGCATTTGTGACTGACTGTACTGATGTAGTTTGTTAAAACAGAAAATTGAGCATAATGCCGATTCGCTTGTTAACGGCTTTCTAATAGTTCTCCGAATTACAAGTTTTATGAAAATTGGATTTTAATAATAGTCGGTTTTAAGCTATTGTTGTGTGAGGAAAACTCGCAATTAAATTGCCTACATGGAATCTAATGATCGACCAACCAATCAGAAACGAATGCAATGCATACGCATATTATATTAGGTATTGTTTTGTACACACAAAGCTAAATTTATAAAATATCGACAAGGAAAACAGGTAATAATACATTAGCAAAATAACATATTACGTAAATAAAATTATCTAAGTTACTACAGCTAAAATAAGTCTTATGGATAACGAACATGCAAAACCAGCTGCACTGACTGTATATCATCAACATATTACGTCAAGGAGAGCATGGAACTGTCAGAAATGTCCAATATATTGTGTGTATTAAGGAAATAATCGGAGTATCAGCTGAAGTGACCGTATAGGCGTAAATATTACACAAAGCGTAATTACGCCAGTTGATGTAACTTTACGCACGTATGTAATAGCTAATAATTACCATAATAATAGCTAACGTGATGGTACAGTACTTTCTGGATCAGGTGGTCCTTGGAGCAAAACGTCCTTTGTAGCAGGTGGTCCACAAGTCATAATGTCCTCAAATTGCTTGCCCTTCGCTGAACATAATGATAATAGTACATATTATTCTGTTGAAAGGTTTACATTGCTGTCTTCAAAATTTTTATTTAGAGGTGAATATTTATATTGATGTTACGAAACATTTTAGAACTCAAGTCTCGACCACGTCTCAAAGGTTTAAAACGGAACAACAAAATTGAAACGAAACAAGCTCAGAGTAAATTATAAACACGGGATTTCAAAAATATTTACTTCAACGATACTTTTAGAGCTTTTCATTGAAACCATAGAAACAGTTTTAAAGAAAAGCATCGAACTGACTGGAAAGAAATACCAGCAATTAGAATCGATGTTTCCAAAAAAAAAGAATACGGCTTTTCCAATAATCTACTATATAAAAATAAGTCGGGTTTTCCTTCCTGACGCTATAACTCCAGAACGCACGAACCGATTTCCACGGTTTTGCATTCGTTGGAAAGGTCTCGGGCTCCGTGAGGTTTATATCAAAGAAAGTTTTGAGAAAGAAAAAAAGAAAAAAATAATTCGTGGGTTGCGTACTCACCCGACAGATCGAAGCTTCTATGCATTTGCACGAGCGGATAGTAATGTACGATGGAGTGGAGTGGAGTGGGCAGGGGATGGGACTGGGGTTGGGACAGGGGACGGGACTGGGGACGGGACAGGGGACGGAACATGGGACGGAAAATGGGACGGGACATGAGACGGCACATGGGACAGGACAGTTGGACGGCACATGGGACGAGACATAGGACTGGACATAGGATGGGATATGGGACAGGACATGGGACATGGAACGGGACGATAGTGATATAGTGAGATAGAGAGACAGTGGGACAGTGGGGCGGTGGGGCAGTGGGACAGTGGGGCAGTGGGACAGTGGGGCAGTGGGACAGTGGGAAGGAGGGACGGTGGGACAGTGGGACAGTGGACGGTGGGGCAGTGGGACAGAGGGGCAGAGGGGCAGTGGTACAGTGGAGCAGTGGGTCAGTGGGGCAGTGGACAGTGGGACAGTGGGGCAGTGGGACGGTGGCACGGTGGGGAAGTGGGGCAGGGGTACGGTGGGGCAGTGGGGCAGTTGGACAGTGGGGCAGTTGGGCAGTGGAACAGTGGGGCAGATGGGGCAATGGGTCAGTGGGCCGTGGGGCATTGGGGCTGTGGGGCAGTGGGGCAGTGGTACAGTGGGGAAGTGGGACAGTGGGGCAGTGGGACGGTGGGATAGTGGGGCAGTGGGCAGTTGGGGCCGTGGGGTAGTTGGGGCAATGGGACAGTTGGGGCAGTGGGACAGTGGGGATGTGGGACAGTGGGGCAGCGGTGCAGTGGGACAGTGGGGCAGAGGGACAGTGGGGAAGTGGGGCAGTGGGACAGTGGGGCAGTGGACTGGACTGGACTGACGTGGGTTAGCAGAATTTAACGCGAGCGGAGCCGCGGGTAAAAGCTAGTAATAAATACAAATGAAATGTGTCATTACCACTTGTTGAACAATAGTACATTACTGTCGAGGCCTGAAATGAAGCAATTTACGGCCGAGTAATATTGCAAGTGATTTTAAAAGGACGAGGCGCAAGCAGAGTCCTTTTTAACTAAACGAGGCCGTTAATTGCTATTTCGGCCAAGACTTGTATAGTACTTTTCTCTTATTTGCGAGGAAACACAACACAAATTGATTCAACAGTATCTCATTTTCATTCACACCAATTCGCGCGCGCGCGGATCTTGTTCTATTTTCAAAGTTTTGAAAAAAAAAATGCGCATTCAGCCTGTATAATGATAAATGTTTTGTACCTAAAAACACCTAATTTATGTAAGTGTGTACTTAAAAACCTAGGTAGCCTAATTTAAAAAATAAAAAGTGTCCAGCAATTTCTATTATTGTCCTGTTGGATATTACCGGCCTGTTATTTCGTTGCGTACGGAAAAGAGCCGATTGTTGTATTCTTTTTTTTAAATAATGAACCAATTTCCGAGCAAGTGGGAGAAAAGTCTATTTATAACAAATTAATAGTACATTACTGTCGAGGCCTGAAATGAAGCAATGTACGGCCGAGTAATATTGGAAGTACGAGGCGAAGCCGAGTACTTCCCAAGTGATTTTAAAAGGACGAGGCGCAAGCAGAGTCCTTTTTAACTAAACGAGGCCGTTAATTGTTATTTCGGCCGAGACTTGTATAGTACTTTTCTTTTATTTGCGAGGAAACACAACACAAATTAGTTCAACAGTATCTCATTTTCATTCACGCCAATACGCCCGCCCGCGCACGGTTCTTGTTCTATTTTCAAAGTTTTGAAAAAATAATGCGCATTCAGCCTGTATAATGATAAATATTTTGTACCTAAAAACACCTAATTTATGTAAGTGTGTACTTAAAAACCTCGGTAGCATAATTTAAAAAATAAAAAGTGTCCAGCAGTTTCTATTATTGCCCTGTTGGATATTACCGGCCTGTTGTTTCGTTGCGTACGGAAAAAAGCCGATTGTTGTATTCTTTTTTTTGAATAATGAACCAATTTCCGAGCAAGTGGGAGAAAAATAATGTTACACACGACGACACAGTCAATATCAGCGGTACATAACAAAAACAACAAATCAATGAAAGTGTCGCATAAAACTAATCGATTTGCAGCAAACACATATCAAAGTGACATGTAATAACAATTGAAAACGTATACAATGACGATATCACCCGCTGTTGCCATTCACTTGGAACACAAACACCTATGGATCATGACACTCTTGGCGCAACTCCTACGGGAAATTTAGACGAGATTTCGTCTGCAGAGTTTGGAGTAGATTATTTGAAAGGTACAGGAAAAGAACAGGGAAGGTCACAATTTTTTATTTTTTAATGGCAATGTATACATTATTTATGAAAGTTTCGTTTGCAATCGCCCGATTTTTTATTATGTACAGGTTTGTCATAAGAAACAGTTTCTACATCCATTGTTCTCAATAATGAACTAGCAACATTCCAAATTTAAATGCGTTTTTCTCTTGATCGACTTCTGTGGACATACCCTGTACTTTGCCTGTACCGACCCTTCATTTATTCAGCAAAATTGGAAAAACGCTAACATTGCAGTTTCTAGCAGATTGCGCTAAGATGCTAGAAGTTTGGCGAGGTTGCAAAAATATAGTCTTAAATATTATATGTTACATACTGTATCAGTTTTATTAGATCATAAGAATGAATGGGATTTTCACAAGATTATTTAATCAAAAATTGTTAAGTCAGATTAGCAAGAAAATTTCGTAGTTCACGCAATATTAAATCATACCTACATCTTAAAAATGTATTCCTAGGAAATGATGACTTACCTAAGGGATCATTTCCTAGGAATACATTTAAGTTTTTTTTGACTTACCTAAGGGAGTGTCTATATGGCTGAAATGGTGTCGAAATAGTAGAAAGACAGTAGCAATGGCTTTGATCGGAAACTCTTACTGAGTGAACTATATTTCATTGTTTATAAAAATTCATCTGAATAAAGTCGCTATGGAGATAGCTCTTCATTGTCCTCAATTTTCGAGTCGTGGTTTCCAACATATTCGTTTTAAGTTTCATTAAAGTATAAGTATTCTGTGTCATTAAGAGGCCACTGCAGACATACCCACGCCAGACAACCTTGTGTGATACTAAGTTCCGTAGCATGCTAAAATGAGGTCACAATCGTGTACTTACAGTCTTAGACTTACTTACGTATAGTCTTTTGTATAAGACTATGTTAAAATTTATTATCAGCTAATATTTTCAAGACAGGTTCTGTTTCTAAAGCTTTTATCATCCTTTTTATATTAAGAAAACGACTGAGAATGAGGAAAATGTAAGTGCCTTCGTACGAGTATTTATCGTATAAGGATGACAGAGAAGATAACTTTAAAAGCCTTTGTTCAATAGGACAACCAGGAACAAATTAAAATTAAATATATATCTGAAGTGGATTATATCAGCGCTAATGCATTGGCATTTATTCTCCTTCCTGATAGGCGTCATAGAGTTACATGATGTCATCCCTGATTTTAACGTCATGTCCGAATGGTTACGCAGGCTGAGTTCATGTAGCTTTTGATTGCATTATGACGTACACCATATTGAAATAACCGACATCCTAGGACTAACATTATGCGTTATTAAATTAAATATAAGTAATACATATTATGCATATTGTTACAAATAAAATTATGAAGTTAACTCGTTGGTATTATTTACCTTCCTCGGTTAAATATGTTATCCGATTGATCCCGGATTCTTACGTCACATTCGAATGGATACGCTGGCTGCATGCAGCTTTCCTTTGCCTTATTCGCTGATATTACGTTACAAATTGACATCTTTACTACAAGTCACAAACTAACAAATAAGTTTTTACAAAATTATACTTTGAATGAAACCAATGCATTGGAATCTCTTCTCCTTGCTGATAGGCGTCATCAAGTTTCATGATGTCATCTGACGGAACCCTGCGTCTGACATCATGTGCACCAAGCTTTCCTTTGCTTTATATTATGAGTATGACTAACGCCATATTAAAATAGCCCGTTTGAACACCTTTACGGCCACCATCATGTTTGATGTTTATATTGAATTTGATGAGCAAAGCTTGCACTTGCACTCATGATTGGACTTTGCTAATCTTATTATCATTTCAAGCTCTCTCACAAAGTGCAATGCTCGCAGAATATTTAAAAATTATGATGACAATATGTTGAATTAAGTTCTTTGAATATTTATTACTGCATCTGAGAGCATTCTTACGTTGTTGTAGGATGCTATTATGTTACAAAAATACAAAGAGATTGTAGTTATAATTTGAAGGGTCTAAAGCCTTTAATGGAACCGAACCTCTACTGTTGTACACACGGCTACACATCAAGCTGTACAATACCAGTAAAGGCTGACCTCGCGTTGTAAGGAAAACCTATACAATGCGAGGTCAGCTTATACTGGAAATGTACAGCTTGATGTGTAGCCGTGTGTACCTAGGAAGAGTCACACTTAAAAAAAAAGTGTGGTTAGTTATACCGCATTGCGGTGCGGCGTGTGTTTCCACGAAGCAGCACGTGAGTAATTTTCCATCGTCCACAGGCGATTAGTTGAGATCAATGGCGGTAGTGAGTGCTGTCAGTAATTGGAGAAAATTCACAATAATGACGTTATATATTTTTCCACGTTTCACGTAATTACTTGATTCTGTGGAATAGTTTCCCATTTATTGAACTCTTGAAATGCTGGTATTGGTTTTTTTTTTTTTTGACTAGTGCTTGGAACTATGCCGCATTAATCACCCTCAATTCTTTTGAAATGGTCAGGGTTCTCGGTTTTATAAAGGGGCCCTTGAACTACTTGAAGCTCTACAGTTCTGCTTTAGGCATTTGATTTTTCCCTGAATATTTTAGCTTGCAGTTTTTTAAGGAAAATGGTACAAACCGATACGTTTTATCACAGTTAGCGCTGCGAAAAATATCTCAGACAACCAATTATAGTTCGCGCGATAAAAAATACATTTATTACGATTAGATGCTTCTAAAAAAAGGCCATCAGTTATGCAGAGTAGCAAAAATAAGCATAAAAACAAATTTGTTTTATAATTAAAAGAACACATCTGCTTAAAAAATTATCACAATCCTATAAACCGTCTATTTAAAGAAGTTGAATACTAATCGGAATATTAAGCAAAACGGCTTGTTTTGACGGAGCAAGAAAAATATGTAAACAGAACCGGCTTAGTTTATTATCATATTTATTCGATAAAATTGCGAAATACGGTTCCAAAAGTCAAAAACATGTTTATTTGAGGTGGGTAGGTAGAGATTGAGATAACAATTGTGAAGGTTATGATGAATACTATGAATACAACTCTAAACTTGGCACACAAATGTTATCATAACGATAACTTGGTCACGAATTTGTTAATTTACTAAATCATTGTTATGTTTATATGCTCAATTTAGAATTAAGCTAGAATAAGATCCATGTGTATTCTAAACTAAGAACATAATAAGTGCCATTAATTCGTTTTTTTTTATTCCCGTATAGCTTGTTGGTGCAAGAATAATCCTTAAATAGAGACCGCGAATCGGCAAACGCAGGGTAGGGCGCCCGCCAGCCAGAGTCAGGTGGACAGACTACGTGAAGAAGGTAGCTAGGGTGGACTGGATGCGGAAGGCGGAGGACCGAGTGCTGTGGTGCAGCTTAGGAGAGGCCTATATCCAATAGGTCACTGCGACAGGCTGAGTTGATGATAGTTTGTTTAGTAATCATGATGCAGTAACATATAGCGTAGACAGAGAATACAATAGACAAGTCCTCAGCGTCTGTCGTATGAGATAGAGATAGTTCGATTTATTTTCAACAAGTTATGATTTTATCGTCTTTTTAGATGAAGTTATGAATAAATTTTGCTTATTATTGACAGAAAACAGCCTTGAGTACAATAATCCTTTGATTTACTTGCTGTAATAGATAAAAAAATGTTACTTACCAATGAAAGGTTATGTTTGGTAGATTTCGTTCACTACGGCTTTTACAGCCATATATACAGCAATTCACCATCACTACACACTAAATATTACCTTTTGGAATATCAATAAAGTCTACAAAATCACACAAAATAGGCGTTTTACAGTTTTTATCAACGAAAATCTTTTGACACCACAACTTGTTTGCCATCAATGACTAGTGATGGCAAACAACAAAAACCGATACGCAAATAGAGACAGAAAAAAAATGCTATATCCTGCTCACACTCATACATTTTGACATATGTGTCATCTCACTTTCGCAATTAAGAGCATGTCTACCTTTATTCTGTCTACGTATTATAGAAAATCCAAGAACTTGTTTGTTTGATTAGTTGGCTTTGGCTACATAGAAATCTAAATAATAAGATAATTGAAATGGTAAAGGCGCGTGAACTTGTCGCCGCGTGCAGATGTCTCGTAGGACACCAGTGCGCGAACCGTTTGCTTGATCATCAGTGCTGTTTTGGACGCGGGAGTCACTAAAATTGTATTTTGCAGGATATCTAAAAGCGGAATTTTTTAGGCTTAATTTATTTTGCATTGAATGCTACAAATATCGTTTTTTTTTTTTTTTTTTTTCGAATTGTCTCTTGCATGTGGTACCGTGGCTGGTACCATTTCTTCTTAACCGGACTGGTGGCGGAGAGTCCCATGTGGGACTCCATTCGCCGAAAGTTTTCCCTAATCAATACAAATATAGTGGGAGTAATTGCGTATTTATGTGTTGGTAGGGGCAAACCGTTCAAAAACATTTCTATTACCTTATTATACCGTATTATTTATTAGGATTCTACGGTTGGCTACCTTTATCACTGGAATCCACAAGACTATGTAAATAACAGAACTTTATCATTCTTACCAAAAAATAAGTCTCAGAATAATACTTTGTTAGTTCGATGGTAATCTTATTTTTTGTTGTTCGTGCAAATCGAGATATAATTTACCCAGTCATTCCAAATCCGTTACGATGTAACCAAAATGCTATGGTAAAAAAAGTGTTTTCGCCCAAAGTTCGATAAAAAACCTCAAGGTATTCGCACGTTGTATTCAACGTTTCTATTTATAACTGTGACCACTCGTGTATGTTTTTTTATAAACATTTGATGTTTTTAATAAAACATGGGAACCGGTCTAAGTGCCTTACAAAAGGCAAATAATATTATTATGACACCTATTTATTTTAGGTTACACAAGTGTGGCAGCAATAAAGCCACAATTGATATTACTTGACAATAATCAGATTGAAACCACACAATTATGGTCGATATCGCTACCTATGCAATAACTGCACCCTACATTGAACGCGCCTTTAAGCTTGCATGCAATCAATATAACCTTGCATTTACCCTTTCGAGGACCTGGGGCCTTACTCCCAACTATATCGAGTTCTATATTAATCGAATTTGAATTCGAGTTAGAGTCAATTCGTACTGCATTTCTCTAAGAATTGTCATTAGCTTGATTTGGTTCAGAGCTCGAACCAGTTGGGAGTAAGGCCCATGACTTGAATACGACCTGACTAGAACTACGAACTACGAAGCAGACTCACAGAGTTCCTACGAACCGTGATAAGTTTTTAATCAAATGAAAGCTGAAGGAAAATAATGAAATTGGAAAAATTTTGCTGATTAAATATTTGCATATTTCCGTTTTCCGGTTAAATAATAATTATGTTGTTTATCAGCATTTGGCATTTAATACTATGGGCACTATGGGTCAAAAATTTTATATACATATACTGGGTGTAAGGGGAACGCTTCCGAAAACGAAGATAGGTGCTGGTGATTACTGATACGAAACCACGAAAAAAAATGCGATTCTTTTTTTAGATTTTTTCATATATTTTTATTTACATTTTTCATACATAACCAGCTTTGGGCAGTTAAATAAAACTCATACATAATGAAAAATGCAAAAAAAATATTAAAAAATCTAAAAAAATAATCGCATTTTTTTTCGTGGATTCGTATCAGTAATCACCAGCACTATCGCCTATTTTCGTTTTCGGAAGCGTTTCCCTGACACCCTGTATAAGTTTTATGCCCAGAACACTCCGTTCCATAGCTCTCTGGCGCAAAATGTTAAGCAGTTTTTTTGATGTAGGTATGCAAATTTTAAATCGGAATAAATCACGCTAACGGCTAAACAATACGTTTCTGAGGAATACCACGCAAAACAATGTTGGCTTATATAAATATACTAATATATATTTATAAACTTAACTTCGAAGGTTAATTTATGTGGGCGTCGGTGTCAACAAAACGATTTCGGCTACACGTGTCAACATAATTATTGTCTAGTTCGAATAGTAGTAAAAATCTGTTGAATTTTCTTTTATCGATTGAAAACGTTATGAAGATTACTACTTATAAACAAGTGCTACTTCATAGTTTATACTTTATTGGATTTCGAAACGATCTAAAGGCTTACCTGATGTTAAGAGTTTACCTTTGCTCATAACAACTGCAATACCACTTTGGCTGTTGCCTAAATGATACTGCAAATCGCTTTCGCTAAACTAAGGCATAAATATGTAAAGTCTCATGTGACTGTAATTTCCCCAGCACCCGTACTCTGTTTGGCGACAAAAATAGGTACGGACGGTGGTAGTACTACTAGTACTTCTCTGGACGAGGTATTTCACAAGGAGAGTACTACTAGTACTTCTCTGGACGAGGTATTTCACAAGGAGAGTACTACTAGTACTTCTCTGGACGAGGTATTTCACAAGGAGAGTACTACTAGTACTTCTCTGGACGAGGTATTTCACAAGGAGAGTACTACTAGTACTTCTCTGGACGAGGTATTTCACAAGGAGAGTACTACTAGTACTTCTCTGGACGAGGTATTTCACAAGGAGAGTACTACTAGTACTTCTCTGGACGAGGTATTTCACAAGGAGAGTACTACTAGTACTTCTCTGGACGAGGTATTTCACAAGGAGAGTACTACTAGTACTTCTCTGGACGAGGTATTTCACAAGGAGAGTACTACTAGTACTTCTCTGGACGAGGTATTTCACAAGGAGAGTACTACTAGTACTTCTCTGGACGAGGTATTTCACAAGGAGAGTACTACTAGTACTTCTCTGGACGAGGTATTTCACAAGGAGAGTACTACTAGTACTTCTCTGGACGAGGTATTTCACAAGGAGAGTACTACTAGTACTTCTCTGGACGAGGTATTTCACAAGGAGAGTACTACTAGTACTTCTCTGGACGAGGTATTTCACAAGGAGAGTACTACTAGTACTTCTCTGGACGAGGTATTTCACAAGGAGAGTACTACTAGTACTTCTCTGGACGAGGTATTTCACAAGGAGAGTACTACTAGTACTTCTCTGGACGAGGTATTTCACAAGGAGAGTACTACTAGTACTTCTCTGGACGAGGTATTTCACAAGGAGAGTACTACTAGTACTTCTCTGGACGAGGTATTTCACAAGGAGCTACTACTGCTACGTCTCTTTTCTTGAAGATGCTTTAGGTTGAGATGAATAGTGTTCGAAAATCCACGGGATTATGAAGATTACATACAGATTACAGAAATAAGTGTTCCAGAACTGTACATACGTGTGCCAATGATATTTTGCATGTAGAGTGTGGGCAACATTTTAGTGTATTATGTAACTATGTCTATGATCGTGAGTTCATGTGACAAATTCTTAATTTTATGTCTGGTTGTTAAATTCTTTTTTACGATTTATCATAAACTAATACTAGTTTATTGCAGGCGAAAACATTACACTGAGTTCTAAATCTCTCGGCATAGAAATTAATAAAAAGAAGTAAATAATGGTGAATTTAACATGAATCTTATGTATCTGTAATTTTGTACTAAGCGATCTTCAGTTTATTGCTTAACGTCGCGAAAAGGTTGAGACCATCGATATCCTATGCGAATGTGATGCTGTGCACCATATATAAGCCAGCACCTTGGAGGCCACGTCATCTCGAGGCAGGAGATAAAAATCCTCCTCCGCCAAGGCCATAGTCGACTTCATGATTGACTTGCCACTTGGGGAGGTGCTCTAATACCGCAAGATAATAAGATAGATCTTATGAGGTCGCAGTGGCTTTATGGGCGTTCAAGACCCATTACCCTAACTCTTTACTGAAAAAATAATAAATAAATAAATATTTTTGGGACATTTTTACACAGCACCATCTAGTCCCTAACTAAGCAGAGCTTGTACTATGGGTACTAGACAATGGATATGATACTTACCTATATACTATATTTTTTTTGTAAATACATACTTATAATACCTAAGAAACACCCAGACTAACACGAACATCACACTTATGTTCATCACACAAATATTTGTGTCATGTGGGAATCGAACCCACGACCTCGTGATCAGCAGTCCGACACTCGAACCACTAGACCACAGACGTCGTCAATAATTTCTAAGCCGTCGATCCTGAGTTCCTGACACGATCGAAAAAGTTTGCATACGCACAATTACATCATTCCATCGAATAAATAAGTACTTAAATAATTTTATGAGCTACCAATACAGCTGTGCTCATTTTGATGTAAAAAAAAACTTATACTTAATTTTAACTTGTTACCGCCACATTATATTGTCACAAACAGAATAAAGCCGGGGGTACACGAGTAGAGTAAACTCAACTGGCTAACTGCTCTACCAGTTCGCAGTAGGTACTCTATCAGTTTTCGTAGAAAATCTGTCATCACGTAAACTTATATTGGGTTAGAAAATAATAAATCTAATAATCAATCAGAGATTCTTCGCAGCTACGCCATGAACATCGCACTACATGCGCGCACGCAGGAACAAGTTTCACTCCAGTAACCGAGTACATGCCCAATTGTCTACATACCCCGGCTAAGAGTGCGTAGCGTAGCCCAGCTACCCGACCCATGTGAACAATTTGTTACAAAAGTGGCCCGGCTACTGGCTACTGTAGCCAGTAGAGCAGAGTGGCCGCTGGAGCAAAGTGGGGCTTGGGGAAAGGCAAGTCGTATTGTTACTTGCCCCCGGTTCTAGCTACTTTACTCTTAGCATTGGTATAGTTTGTAGCATAGTTAATACTCTACTGTGCAACTATACCATTTACTCTACCCGTGTATACTCGGCTTTACCACAGGATCAGCTATACGCGTCATAATTTATGTACACACGGCACAGATATATTAAAAAATATAGACTAAGTGCTGCGAACAACCATAGTGAAGCCAACAAAAACCGTGCTCCTTCATGTACAACCAGTGCTCACGTACACACAATGCACCTGAAGGATATTTGTTTTCGCGATGCTTACTGGAAGATGGCGACATGTGAACTGAGAGGGGTGAGCACGGTTTAAGGTGCATGTGTTTGCGTGAGCACTGGTTGTACATGAAAGAGCACGGTTTTTTTTGGCTTCACTATGGTTGTTCGCAGCACTTAGTCTATATTTTTTACTATGTCTGTGACACACGGCTAAAATTTCCATTATAAGTTGACCTCGTATTTTACAAGCTTTTCTTAAAATAAGAGGTCAGATACTGGAAAGTATAGCTTGATATGTAGCTGTAAGTACAGTCACAAATCATTCCGGTGAACCACCACTAAGGCTAAAATCGCTTGCACTTAATGTTCGAGGCAGTGGTAAGTTCGAGTAATGTAGCAGGATTCGTTCAAGGGATTTTGTCGACAAGTACCACCGCGAAGGATCGTGACCACAGAAATAGATAGATAAAATGGTAGTAATCACAATTTTACTTGCTATTTATGCGTGGCAACATTCGAACAAACTACGCCTCCCATGTTGACGTCATTAATTTTTAAAAATTAACTTTAATCAAATGTACTTTGGCCAATGTCCAGCAGTGGACGTCTTTCGGCTGAAATGATGATGATGATGAAATGTACTTTATAGCTTTCGTTTCTGCAGTTAGAAACAGCGCAATAAGGCATTTTTGCGTGTTTTTGTTACAGTATTTACAGAAACAAGTCATAAGGCGTACTGAGAAAGGTTTTGAAATGCCCTGCACTCTGGTGCAGTGTTGGCACGCGCACCCAACCCACTTTTCCATTCTATCTATCTATTTCGGTGAACGTGACCGTACATCGAGAAGTAGTTCGATTTCTAGAGTAGGTAGTTTTTGTTTTCCTTCTTATGCATACTAATTAGATACTTAACCCATGAATATAATTATAAACAAACCGGTTAATCGACTTGAAAATCATGTCACTGTATCAGAACAAATCAATTAAAAAGGTATTTTAATTGCCGCCTACATTAAACACTTGTTTAACGTAACATCAGACATCAGAACGATTACGTGTGCTATTTCCGATGTCTTAATACTGTTAATCGTTTTATACGAACTAGGTAATACATGTAACAAGGCTTGGTTATCTTAGCTAAGTCTACCACATGCGTTGATTACAAATTGCCGCTAATTACTGGTGTGGTGTTATGTATGTATTATGTAATTAATCAGTTAGCAACAATATTGTTTACTATTGGTTTCAAGGTTATACAGCACATAACAATAATAAAGCCGACACGCCAATGATTCCTAATTACTCTCGCTACGCTGCGCCGTCCGTCTGTCACAGGGCTGTATCCTTGTAACTGTAATAGATAATCAGTTGAAATTTTCACAGAATATGTGTTACTATAGTGCCTATCACAACAAATACTAAAAATAAAAATAACCAGAGGGTCCCCATACAAGAAACCTCGAAAAACATAACGTTTTTGTTCCTGCTCTATCCTCAAAACCGTAATACATAGCAGCGTCAATCTTGGGTCTGATTATAGTGCATAATTGGTATGTAGTTTAGCAACAAATACTAAAAATAGGGCAAACGTAGACATATGTGGTGGTAGGTACCTGTGTAAGAAAGAGATGCAAAAATTCATATTTCGCGCACGGTGCGTTGATGTCTTTTGATCTTCTTCTTCTTCGTGTCAATGGTTCTTATTTACTTCACACTGTATTCATGTGGTATTTGGCCACCTCTATGGCGTTGTTTGTGGCTTTGTTTAAATCGTCTCTTGTGCAGGTAGTAGGGCACAAGGGACAAGTGAGCAAATGGGCCATGGACTGAATGGGGGCCCCGCAATCGCATTCAGTATTAGACAAGTCTCGCATTCCCCATTTGCACATATTCTCTCTGCAGCGACCGACTTGAGTCCGCAGTCGGTTGAGGGACTTCCAGACTGGCCATGGGAGATCGTGACCTGGGGGCAGGTGTTCTTGCGGTGCTACAAAATCAGGTGGTGGTGGGAGCCTTTCCTTCCACAGCGCTGTCCTCATTACGGCTGGATGGAGTTGTGAGGCCTGTGTGGAGCGCATAAAACTTTTACGACTTTTCAGCCGGGCTCTTGGGAGTTGGTGTCCAAAGAGGGGGTGTCTTTTGACGAACTCTCGTAAATTAAATCAGTTTCTAAGGTCAATGGGTGGTACAGAACCCTTACAGCGTGAGTACGACACACACGTGGCCGGTTTCTTTTTTCAATAATGATTACAGGGTGTTGTGAACCTACTGTAATAGCAGTAGTTTGCGCAGGAAGAATGGGATTGAAAATGGCGGCATTTGCATTTGCCTACCGCTCATACGTATGGTATTGTGTGAGCGAGAGGCACATAGAACAATAGAAGTGCCGCCATTTTCAATCCATTCTTTATCTGCGCGAGTAGTAAGTACTATAGTAGGTTAGATTAGGTACGGTCGACCGCACGTCTGTGGTAACAGTTTGACATTGACAGCGCCTTTATTTTGTAAGCAGTAAGGGCGGTTTTCTAATTCAATTGTTACCAATGTCATGCAGTCGACTGTACTAACAGTTCGGCGATACTGGTACAGATTCGTTAAATAAATTACATCAATCAACTCAGCCTATCGCAGTCCACTGCTGGACATAGGCCTCTCCCAAGTTGCGCCACAACGCTCGATCCTCTGCCTTCCGCATCCAGTCCCCCCCGGCCACGCTCTTTAGGTCGTCCGTCCACCTGGCAGGGGGGCGCCCTACGCTGCGTTTGCCGATTCGCGGTCTCCGCGAATTAATAATTAAAAATAAATTACATACCTAGCTATAATTTATCATATTATTTTGTAGCTATACATGCTGAAATTTTAATTGCTTCATTCGCGAAAAGGTGTCATTGTACTCATCATTATGAACAACTTTTTACTATGGGACCAATTCTGAAATCACGAAAAAAAAAAAAAAAAAAAAAAACAGTTTGTCGATAAAATTTAGGGACCACCTGATTTTTTTTTCGCGATTTCAGGGTTGGTCCCATAGTAAAATTTGTTCATAATGATGAGTACAATGACCGCTTTTCGGGAATTAAGCGATTAAAATTTCAGCAAGTATATTAATGTATTATCTTAAACAAGTAGTAAATAATAACCTCAATAGTTTGATAGAAAGGTAAGATAAGAAGTCTTATTAAGTGAAAAAAATAAACGACCTTTTCTTAGCCTTCCTCTCATTTTGCCGGCAAGTCTATAAAAGGTAAACAAATATGGTTGAAACACGTTTCCGAGTAAGGTCGAATCGAACGAATGTTAATTAAATCATCTAATATTTAAAACAAACTGATGTTTAGTGTAAACAGTTCACATAGGAAGGTCCAAGTCGCCAAGGCTTAGAATCTAAGCGTGAACTCAAGTTTCCAACTGTCAAATTGCACTACATTTTGACAGTTTGAAGCATGAATACTATAAGCCTGTGGCTTGATTTAACCAACGTCAATTATCTGGTTAAAAGTTCGTTTACTTACAGTTCCAGTAGGTAGGTACTATAATTTTCGAGTAATCACACTGTACTGTTGTAACAACGCACCTATTAAAAGTTGGTATCAAAAGAAAAAGTTATTATTTAACCACGGCTTATATCCTCGCCGGAAGAAGTCCGGACCTTTGGAAGGCTTGCCAGAGGACTCAGGTTCGTCTAGCAGATTTGACAAATTTAATCTAAGGGATGATGGGATGGAGCTCATGGGGCACGAAACGGAGACATCCTCAGCTGCTGCACTATAGTAGTACAGTCATATTCCGTCTCAGGAGGCTATTGCGAAATATGATAACAAAAATTATTTTGGCTATGGATATGGGTGTTTGATGGACTGGTTTTAACTTCTTTAGCCGGAAGAAAATGTTATATATAATGTATAAAATTTGCACGAGGCGTGATTCTGCATGATACAAAAAGATTTCTCCATAGGTAGGTAATCAAGTATCGCAATAATTATTACAAACACTATAAAAAAAATGTTGTAATATTTTAATAAACAAACCAACTATTGCCCTCTGTGAGCGTTTCGTTGAATTACTTTTAATGGCAGTAAAACGCCATCTAGTTACTTCTCTCGTAGTTGCTTACTAAGCTGAGCACGTACTTCGTCTGCAACAGCGGGTATTTAAGTACTTCGTACAACATTACAGAGATGGCGCTGTTCATGATACTTTGAGCACTGAACCAAGCGAGCAATTATTTTATGTAATAAATATTTCATGTTTATCATGGCTGTATGACGAATGCACGCATGTGAATAAGACTCTTTTTACCCGACTGCGCGACAGCAAAGACAGGGTTATGTTATTGTAAAACTAGTCTTGTCCACAATTTTTTTTTTGTGAAATACTTCACATAATTAAATTTTTTACTGGGACAAATTTCTTGATTCAGAAATGCATACAAAATCAATTACGTCATGGCATACATTTTGAGGGTATTTAAATGTCAATTTAAAGTTAATTGAAAATAAAGACACGATAAAAAGTATTTTTTACAAGCATTGCAATTATTATCGTTCCTAATTAAAAACGAAAATAATAATGATTGTAAAATTAACGATAATACAAAAATACAAAGCAAAAAGAGAGCCGCCCGAACAGGGACTTGAACCCTGGACCCTTGGATTAAAAGTCCAATGCTCTACCGACTGAGCTATCCGGGCTCATGTCTAGAGCGGTATAAAACTTGTTCAGTTGCGAATTGCACCAATGAACACTATTTCGAATCTTTTCTACAATAAGAATATGTTTTTTTTTTTTTTTTTCTGTTAGGTATGTATTGTTTAATTAAACTCAAAAACTTATGTCGAAATATTATGTTGTTTAATAATCGTAAAGTTTTTATCAATTTGGGAATATCGTAAACCATATTGGAAATAAAAGTCACAGTGACGCAAATACTATGGTCCAGTAATAAATATTCGAGCGACGATATAAATAATATGTTATTAACAGTTTTCACATTATGTGGAAATGTTAATAAAACGTTTCTATAATTTAAACTCTAGTGCCATCTAACTGAAAGACGAACTGCGTAGAACTAAAGCTACACACTTTCGTATCTTCTAATACCGCTACTCGACACTAGATGGCGCTATGCGTTGCAAACTACGATAAGTCATTAGATTGGAATTTGCGAGATCATCTATTACCGTAGATAATACGCTGAATGCAATAGATATGGTTATTAGTATAAAGAAAATGATGTTAAGTCAAGTAGTATGAAGTGAAAAACAATAAAAATAAAAAACAAATTGTGGTAGCCTTGCCAACAAACCATGTAGGACTTCAAACCCTGAGGACGATCTGCTCACGGTGGCTTCTCTTGGCGGGGCACAGGATAATATAGGACTAAAAAGGCTAGAAATGTCTCGTAACGCCATCCATATTTTTCCTGCACGACGCAAAAGGCCAACGAACCCGATAGACAGGCACCTTGCAACGCCAGGTGTTGCATTGTCGGTGTTGAAATTTTTTATAAAAACAAAGGTCGATCTATTGAATGGCGTTATGATACAAAAACTGCGAATATTCTCGCTATTTAGAAACCCTTATTTATTTGTAACAAAATTTCCATAATATTTTTAATAGTTGCATAAAAGCAAAACCTGTGAATTCGTTAGTCCAAATTCTGTTTATTTCGATACACTTTTACTGCATGTTGCAAGTGTATGCAAAAAACGCAGTATTCTTTTGATTTTAAGGCAAACCGTACAAAGCACCGACCGAATGAATCGTCACAGTATTTCAATATTACCACCTTTGACTATACTTATACCTCACACAGGTTTTACTCTTTTGTCTTTTTTTTTTCTAATAACTATTATCACAAATTATAAACTACACAAAACATTCACCGTAAAAAATCATATTAAAACCGATTCCGTGAATCATTAACGCGTCAAACCCGCCGTTTCCTAAAACGATCAAATCCAACTGGTTTTCGGACGTTTTACGATAATCCTTATTACAATTTAGCGAAACACGGCTCTAATATGTTGTATTTTGTATGCGTTTTACAGAGATTTGCAAATCGATCTGAAGTCACGTATCGTACGTACAGGGCAAATTGTATAACGAGAAACGTTTTCTAGTAAAATCTCTTTACCTGACAAAATGGACCATGAAAAATAAACCAAGATTAAGTATTGGTCAATCTATTGTATAATTTGTATAACATTTTGAGTCACCATTCGTTTAGGTTGGTACACAAAGGTATGTCTACCGAAATAAATATTTTATTATGATGACTAACAAAAAGATTTTATTCAGTCTCTGAGAGACTTCTTGGGACATTTGTAGGGCTCTTTCATATATTAATAATGAGCTCCGAAACTTCGCTGAATAACAAAGCCTTTTACTGCTTTAATATTTTATCGTTATCCTAGTTCAGAACTTCTTTACTTATGTGACCTCTTACAATATAAGATATTCTACAAAATTGGATTGTATTACATCTATAGTCTATACATGGTGCCAACATGCCAAGTGAGTCAGAAGTCTAAAAACTAATGGGCCGTTACAAAAAATTGTAACAAGACATGACATACTTTTTAACCAATAGACAGGAAAGAGACCTTAGTAGGAACGATGACGCTAAACAATTTCAATTGACACAAAAAGCGCCTTACTGACGGTTCACATCAAATCATTATGACATCATCATCATTACGGAAGAGGATGAACTCCTATAAGAAGTAAAAGAATCAGTCACCTTCGGACGCTGTCATAGTCTATACTATTACAAACAGATTGCTCGCTTGACTAGACAGATAGAATTTCCAGATCGGAACAAAAATATCGAGCCAGCAATTTGTTGTTGCAATAAGAGACTTCAATCAGAATGACAACTGCAATTGGATCCTGATCCTGACCCTTTTAGGCACCTTTTAGGCGTTTATAAGCAAATTCGAATAAATTCTGAATCCGTATCGAACGCGTTGAAAAAACAATTGCTTAATCAATTGACCTCTTTTCCTTTCCACGTAGCTTTAATTAAATTAATATATTGAATGATAATAGTGTCAATGTTTTCTGCGATACGTCAGCGGCGTCATTTATCAACGGATGACTCACGGTCTCGGTGTGCGGCGCAGACTGTCATAGTACCTGTAACAAACGGAAAGTTGGTCAGTTGTGATTAGTGCGTTTTAACTTTTAGCGTTGTGGGTTGTGGCTGATGTTGCGGGCTGTCGGCACGGGCCGCGCCATTGTTCGGCACGGCGAATTTGATCTGAGTAGGAAATTTTATGTTCAAGTTTCATTACGCACACGCAAAACAGAAATCTGTACACAGTGTGTAGAACAAAATCAGTATTGGAAAGCTACCGTTTTCTTCATGAAAACGTTGCATAAATTTAACAGATACGTATTAAAGTGTTAAATTAATTAGGGCTTGACTTAGCGCCCAAGATGACTATAGGACCAGACAGCTTGGTTGTGTCGATGGCGCAACTGTCATTTGTAGGTTAAATGAAAGTTAGTTATGTCAAAAGTGCCATGGAAAACGTAAATGAAAACACGGATATTACACTTACTTAAAGTTCTACCACCTTATTACAAATCGGGTTTAGCAATAGGTTTGTTTAGCCTAAGAATAAAAGCCTTTTTTATGAATGGAGTTTGCCGTTAGCCCCGGTTTAAAGAAGAGTCTAAAACTGGTCTAAACTTTTGTAATAAGGGGGATAATGATTTAAATTTGGTATGTACCTGTTTCATTTGAAAATGCAAACTAATAAAATAAACAGTTAGAGCCAGAAGACTAATAGACAGAATTGATTCCTAGCTAGCAATATAGAAGTTTAATACTTAATTCGTGTATCGAGATAAAGGTTAAATCTTTCCTTTTTTTATCAGAAGCGCATGGTATAGGGTAATTAGCACAATGTAAACAGCACAAAATATCAAGAGCGGAAAATGCGGACTTTTATTAGTATTCTAGAAACGACTGGTTGAAAAACCGGATGCTTAAAGGCTAGAATGCTGTTTTTTACGCATCTGTATGTGACCGTTGTAAGTAAACAACCAATTAACATTGCTCAGTTAAATACTTTATAAGTGTACATACCATAAAATAAGTAAGGTTTTGTGTAAACAAAATTGTATGTTAGCATAAAGCACGACCACAGAAATAGATAGAATGGTTGTAATCACAATTTTACTTGCGATTCATGCGTGGCAACTTTACGAACAAACTACGCCTTACATTTTGACGACATAATAAAAAAAAAATTGCCTAATGTACTTTACAGCTCCTGTTTCTGCAGTCAGAAACAGCACAATAAGGTATTTTTGCGGGTTTTTGTTACCGTATTTATAGAAACAAGTCATAAGGCGTGCTGAGAAAGGCTTTGAAATATCCTGTACTATGGTGCATGGTGCTGCCACGCGCACCCTGCCCACATGGCCAGATAGAATATCTATTTCGGTGAGCACGATGCAAAACCATACCATGTTATAAGTTGGTAATGATAACGAAGTAATTCATAATTGAGGCGGTGAGAGCAAGAATGGCCTATATTTTCAAGACACAAATGGTTTTCAATTATGTCTGGAAAAGATAGGCTACTCTTGCGCTCACAGCCTCTATTATCTTTGGGTGTCTCATCGAATATGAAAGCATTCCTAATTAATCAACTACCAACATCTCTAAGGGATAAAATAACAAACAAAAAAAATATATATATTAAAACAACATTTCTTGCAAGTTACAAATACACAATAATAAAAATAACTAGTCAATACAATTAATAACATTATTAATGTAAGTAAGTATATTAAATTTCAAAATTTTGCTGCATTTGTAGGAACAACCTGTATCAACACAAATACTACCCCTCCACCACTTTGTTTTGAAAGACGCCTCGCGCAGTCGCCTTTCGCTTCTTAATAATGTAGCTAAATATTATCTGGTATCTACCCTCATTGTACTTATTTAATATCCTACCTAGTTAACTATATTTTTGTTTACCTGTTTGTATAGTCGATGATACTGATGTACGGTAAAACTCTAATGAGTTTATGTTTACATCTTTAGAATGTTTTTGTTATGTATACCACTGAACAAATAAATAAATAATAATAATAATTTCTATACTTACGACTTTTGCTTGTGCGGGTATAGATGCAAAGCCATGCGAGCAACAAGTATTGATGTGATGTATTCTATTCGTTCTTTATCACAAGAATATTGTAAGGTTCTATTTTTTGAGAAATTTATCGGATTCTGCAATATTCTTAATTTTTTCAAGTTCTTCAACACTGCAACCGCAGCGCACTGCGGTGTCTGCGGATACTGCTTTGCAATACTGAGTTCTCTCTGAGTATTTGATTGGACCACAATGGCGGACGTTTTTTTCCGTTTGATGCGACCTGACTGACCTGACCTCATTCAGCACTCACTACCAACCCTCTACCACGTAGCTTTTAAACACTCAGCTTATAATCTGAAAACATCGATGACCCAGTCCAAAATTAAGGTGTTGGTTGGTTTTTGCACAGGATAATAATAATTGCAGGAATGGTTTCAGGACTGCGATCGCCAACCCGCCTGCCAAGCCTGGCGATAATGGTATATCCCCCTTTTTGGGAGAGGCCTACGTCCAGCAGTGGACGTCTTTCGGCTGAAATGATGATGATGATGAATAATCAATTGGTCAACCCAACCCAACACAAATAAACGTAACTTTATCTTTAAATCTGTGAGCTCTGAATGCTCTGATAACTTATGGCTCCTAACTTAAAAAGTTGGAATGTGAATATAAAATAATATTCCTCTATAATGAAAGAACCACTTTAAAGGATTTTCCGTTATATCTAAAAGTCAGTTTTAGTACATTGAACAGAGATGGAACTGGAAACAGAATTGGAAACGGATTGTAACAGAAGGGTCGCTAGAAGCAAATCGAGTACACAAATTGAGTACAAACAAACCTTTTGTTTTTCTACTGTTACAACGCTACAGAAGGAAATTTTAAATGGGTAGGTATATTCAGGTGTACTTTTTGGGAGAATATCAAGAGGCTTGAGTATTATTTCCCCATTGAGGCAAATGTTATCCATAGAAAAGGACTTAGTATAGTAGTATAGTATAGTATAGTATAACGGGCTGGTTTCCGCAACTCCACGATCAAGCGTGTATTTTGCGTACGGTAGAAAAGGACTTTTGGGAGAATTATGGGAGCAATTTTATATTCAAATTCAGATATTTTTTGCAATCATTAGACACGAAAACATTTAGTACATAAATACATACATACATAAACATCACGCCTGTATTCCCCGAAGGGGTAGGCAGAGGTGTACAGTACACCCACATTTCGCCAGTTATGTTATAGGTCCCATGTAATAGAAGGCGAGCCTATTACCACTAACCGGGCACAAATCCAGACTCCGGGCTGCTACTGAGAATTTCCTAATGAAAAAACTCAATAACACTTTGTCCGACCCGGGAATCGAACCCAGGACCCCTCGCTCAGCAGTCGCACTTGCGACCACTAGACCAATGAGGCAGTCATGAACATTTAGTATTACTTAGAATAACAGTTTTATTAGCAATGCACTGATGGAGATTTAACAGGCAGTAAAACAAGAAAAGATAAAACATGATTTCGTGTGAATAATGTCTAGAAAACATATAATCTTGTATTGTAAGATAAATGCCAGACATTAAAAGAGCCTCTACGAGTGACGATATTTAATTGATCGTCCGGCGCACCCTGGGCAGTCAGCCCCGCTACCAACCTGCTGACTGGCTAATCTTTTGCCCACGGCATGAGCTATTATCATTATGTAGCTCATGTGACTTCGGTAACAACATAACATCACGCCTGTATGTCCCAGAAGGGGTAGGCAGAGGTGTAATAGTAGACCCACATTTCGCCAGTTATGTTATAGTGACTTCGGTAAATCAGATTTAAAACCTCCGGCTCCGACTCCGGTTCCGGTATACCCACCTCGGTAACATCCCTAATCTAGATAAACAAAACAAATGTCATGTCTTTCACAATACTGTGTAAACATTTGAGTGTCGTTAAATTAATGGATATTAACAATTACGACGTGAATTGATCAGAATAATTAGACATGTGTCATGTTGATGGCATTTTCTCTTTACTTTTCAATTTGAATCAATGACTCACACACTGGCTTGATGATAGTTGACCACATGGCGAGTGCAGCGAGTTTTGTCTCCTTACCATTTAAGAGAAATTGCTTAATCGAAAACAAGCTGCATTGGATGATACTGAAACCCTTATGTAAAAATCTTTACTTTGATACGCTCGAAATATCTTTGTCGTCATCTTCTAACTTAACATTATTAAGTACTAAATTTTGTAATGTCCAAGCCACAGAAATAGATAGATAGATTGGAAAAGTGGGTGGGGCGCGTGTGCACTCTGCACCAGAGTGCAGGGCATTTCAAAGCCATACTCAGTACGCCTTATGACTTGTTTCTGTAAATACTATAGCAAAAACCTGAAAAAATGTCTTATTGCGCTGTTTCAAACTGCAGAAACAAACGCTGTAAAGTTCATTTGATTAAAGTAAATTTTTAAAAATTAATGACGTCAATATGGGAGGTATAGTTTGTTCGAAAGTTGCTACGCATGAATCGCAAGTAAAATTGTGATTACAACCATTCTATCTATCTATTTCTGTGGTCTAAGCCCTAAAACTAACAGAATATTCAGTGATGAGGAAGTAAAATTAAATGGAAAAGTTCAACTACCAATACCAGTCGTTAATTTATTATGGTCTAGGAATGTTCCTTCACATTAGAATCTTTAATGGACGCTTGGCTATTTCATGATAAACTAATGAAGTGTCCGTTAGTAATCAAACATCGATTGAATATGAATGTAGTAAAAATACTCACTCATTCTTTTAGTCAGCTATAACACAGATGAAATTTATATGACGTCTAGTTTCATAAACACAAATGTCCGCAGCCTTCTGTGACAGTGCGCAATGTGAATGAACCGTACTCTAGCGATATCAATACTGTGTTATCACTAACAGTGCCAGTTATATTGTTAGTTATAATAAGTATAATAAAATTAGCTTCGCCCACGCCCAGCGACGCGCCTAGGCTAGACTGTAAGGCAGGCACTCAACGCCATTTCCACAAATATGGCTATCAGTCAGGCACGACTAATCAATATGCTTTTAGACGCTTAAACATTTGTCTAGGATGAAATTTCGGACGTTGGTAAACTAGCCGCCTTCGGGCAGCGCCACACAATTTTATTGAGAAAGCGGTCCAGAATGCTAGTGCCCATTAACATAGATAGGATCTAGGCAACTTGTACATACATTTATGTTTGAAGCCATTCCCGTGGTACTAATTTAAAGTACAGGCTTTAATAACAGTGTTAGTAAAGCTTACAACTTTAGATTCTCGTTTAGTAATAGGATGTAGAAGGTTAACTTAAACCTTAACTTTCTCATTCTGAGAAGAGGCCTGTGCCCAGCAGTGGGACAATAAGTGGCTGATGATGATTATGATGATGATGAATAGTATATAGAGTTTATGCCAGCATTAGTTCTATACTTTTCAGTACGAGATTGTCGAGCACTTTACAACCTGATAGAACGGACTACTGAAACAGAACTGCAACGTTTAATTCCTTATAAAATATATTCTCGAAAACTAGGTGTATAAACCAGTTTTGAATTTAAAAATACAAAAGATAGAAAGACGAAATAAAATCCTATTCCAACATTACTTCGACGTTTGGATGAATCTAACATTTGTTAGGGATCGCATCTTAAGGCGTGAAATTAGAATTTTCCTGAAGTTTATTCTATTACTCTAGTTACGCAACCTTGGAAGTCTACTGGATTCAAGAAGCATATTCTCAGAAGCAGCCATTTGAGACAGGCACTTATTCTCATTCACCTTCTCATTGCTTAAACAACATAATTCTACGTTAAGGAACCACCAATTGCCCCAAGAACTTCCACATGACCAACGGCTAACCACATGAACAGGTTTCATATCACCCACGATCGGCCTTGGGTATTATATTGACCTTCCAAGCAATTACATAATTTGTGGAGTGGCGATAAAACGTAGATTTTTTATTACGCATTAGGAATGTTAATTCTGAGGTGCACGTTGATGAAATCATCGGTTGTCAATTCCGAAATGTTAGACAATAAAACTTTTTAACAAAAAATTGAACCGACGATAACAGAAACTGAAAAGCGAAAAATAACTAACTATGAGTCGGCGCCGAACGAACTTTTAACAAGCAAAGTGCGTGCAAGTTGCAAGTGGCCGAGCGGAGAACGCATTTTTAGAAAGTTATTGTTTATCGTTGAAAATTTCACGTTGTATTTGATGTGTCGTTGTTTTTATTATTTATTTAAAGTAATTTAAGGCTAGGCTCCCAAAATGATGTGACTTTTTGAAAACATATGCTGAATCGAACACATGCTTGACGAATGTCAAATTTAGATACATGTTTTATTGAACCTTTATCTATCGTTTGACTAGACGGTTACATAATAAGTTTATTTTTGTTCGATACTTTTATTTTTTGAAAATCACGCGTTTTTAGAGATTTTGTGAATATTTCTCCTTTATTATTCAAGTGAGTTATATAAAATATATGCAGATAGAAAGATAATAAAGTTTATTAAATACTGGCTAGAGGATTTTTTTATAGATTGGTTAGTATTCTTGTAATAAAACGAAAACTGTTTTGAGACTTACGTTATTTACTTCCGTGGTAAAACGCGCGAGAATGATTTTCTCGAAAAGGAGTTCTATTGCAATTGCATACAATTGACGAGAGCGGCCCGCAGTTGCGTGTGTAAGGGGAGTGCGAGGGTGGGAATTACGTTTTGGGAGCGTCCTCTTAATGATCTTCGTTGATTGGTTGTTTGGCGCCGACTCATAATTAGTTATTTTTCGCTTTTCAGTTTGTTTTCGTCGGTTCAATTTTTTGTAAAAAAAAATTATTTTTCATTTTTTTGTGGTTAAAATCTAACTCCAGGTCTCCATTGTGTCGTAGTGTCTAGAACTATATTTGTGTGTATCCATTAAAAAAAGAATCATGAAAATCGGTTATGCGTTATGCGTGGTCATACATAAAAAAAAAAAAAAAAAATACGCGTCGTATTGAGAACCTCCTCCTTTTTTTCGTCGGTTAAAAAGACTCGACGACGTCAAAATGTTTCTCACGGAATACTAATCATTACTAATGCACTTTTTATCTATCCAAATATCGCGATGCAGATTAAATTAACATAGTGACGTGATGTCATTGTATTAATAAGGTTTGTTTATCTGTAACATAATCTGCTCGCTACCAAATGAGACGTTACAAAAACTAAATGAACAAATGTTTTTTCATAGCACTTATAGGTACAATTTGCAAGAGAGCGAACTAGTCGTTTCGAAAGCCCTAGAATCTTGAAGAGCAAAGCGTGTTTACTTCCACAGATTCAATTGAAAAATGCATCGTGTCCGTAATAGTTAATACATTGTTAAATAACTGGGACAGTTCACTACATGTTGAGGTTAATGGGCATCAAGGTCGCACAAATCATCTGAATGCTTATTGAGATCTCATAGTGTGATTATCTTTTCTAAATCCTTCCACAATTAGATCATTTAAAAGGTTAATTCATTGGCTGGACGTAATTCACCTCAGAACACTTTAGTTAGTCATTCTTTAGCCAAAGTCAAAAGAATGACTCTGGCTTATAAGTTATGATGAAAGACAAACCCAAAACCTTTTAGCAGCACTGTTCGAACTTTGAAGTGCACTTTGTGTTTTATGTGGCTGAATTTTTCCTCTATTAATAACAATGCAGATAAACTAAAAACTTTGTATTGAAGTTAGTGTTAAAATATTTTGGCTCATTCGTAGAGATATAAAAAAACTTGATAAAACCAAACTAACACCTCTTTTTGAATGCCTCCAGTGAGTGCGAGTTTATTCATTCTTGAACTAGTCATTTGGAGTAACACCATGATTCAGCAAATGAGCGTGGTTGTTTATAATGTATTACGATCATCACTGAAGAATTTCCAACACAAATCAATGTGCCAGTTCATATAGTCAAATGCATAGTTGCGAAACCGTCTAATTCAAGGAAGCATTTTTTGCAACCGCAGCGTGCGATCGGAACTAACCATTCTGTATAGTTGATTAAACGCCAATCGTTTACGAAATAGTTCCTAGAAAACGTCGAAATATAGTGCATGATGTGATTTCTTTCTTTAATGTTTGCCTCGGGTGGAATGTAAACGTTTATCATTCTTACGTAGGTTTCATGAAACTATTTTTGATACGCGATAAAATCACTATTACGTTTGAATTATTATGTTTGTATTTGAATAATATGGATTGTCTTCCTCACTCCTGATGGTCTTCACTTTCTGGATAAGTTCTCAACGTGAACATTTTATTGGTTTCTTTTTATCTATTACAGTAATAATATTAGAGGAATGCGTTTTCAAGTCAGGCTATAAAAAACTTTATTTATAGGTCATCGGTAGTTTACAAGAAAACAAAATAGCTTACATACAGTATAATGGCGCGTGGGTGGACATCTGTGAAGCTTCTTTCAAGTATTTTTACGAATTGCACTTTCTCAGTATAGATCAATCTCTGCGTCTATATCTCAAAACTATTATTACAAAATGATTCTTAATTTTAAGTAATGTCTAATAAACGTGATTGGAAGTGTTGAAATATAACAGACATCAACGCAGTTATCTTGTAAGCCGTGTAGTTATTTTACATAATTGATTAATATAAGGAAATTAATCATTTAGTGATGATTAAGTTGTGAAGGTAATCGCTAGTACAGCACTATGTCAAATATGTACCTACTGCATGCAGTTTTGAAAGTTTTTGCACAATCAACTGTAGTCCTTGAGTACGCCCAAGACTGGTTTCATCAATGTGTGAGCTGCAAATACTTGTATTGTATAACCCTTGCTTCACATGTTGGCCGGTTATCGCCAACGAATAGCCTCAGATTATAGAATAAAAGGGAATAGCATTCATAGCTCCTGTTGATTTATGATCGACCTCTCGCGTTGGTCGACAATTGTTTGGCGGGAATTACACCAGCAATTTGCAACATAGAAAACTACTCTGAGTGACAGACGGCGGCGCGGGCGCGGTGTTTGAAAGTTCGATTCGTGTAATTTAATTACTACTTAATAACCTGTAGTACAGACTATAATGTTTTTATAAGTTCCGACGGTGATCGATCGAAGTGAATTAATGGCGCAAATAAATCATTTTATTAGTAAACTCAAGTGATTAAATTTCATGTAACGTGACTCACATCCGAATTTCAACTCGTACGTAAACGTACCTAGCAATAAAACGATATACGTATACTTGTCTGAGATGTATCAAGATAGTTCTAGAATGTCTATGAATGTATGTATGTATGTATGTACTTATAGAAGTGAGATAAAAATATTATTTTCCTACATGGAAAAGTAAAAAGCGGACTAAGCTAACTGAATTAGTCAAACTTTGTTATTATAAATTGTAACACTTTCATAAAGAAGTTCATCATCATCATCATTTCAGCCGAAAGACGTCCACTGCTGGACATAGGCCTCCCCCAAGCATCGCCACAACGACCGGTCCTGTGCCTTCCGCATCCAGCGGATTCCCGCGACCTTCACCAGGTCGTCGGTCCACCTTGTGGGGGGCCTACCCACGCTGCGCCTTCCAGTACGCGGTCGCCACTCCAGAACTAAAAGAAGTTATTCGCATAGAAATCAAGTTGATTGTACGTTAACTCTCGAAAGCGGGACATCGTACCAATCTACGTGACAAATGACAAGCGTCCAATTAAAGCTTCAGCTGGCGTCTAATGTAGTTTTGATATGCTCCACACTCAACTAGAATTTCTACCCTCAAAATATACAAAAAAATACAAATGAAGACAGTAGAAAAAATATATAAACTTTGACAAACTGCTGGGCAGCAAGAAATATTAGTGCGATAAATAACAGTCTGAACAATCACTGAACTTTCAGAAAGCATCAATTATCATTTCAAAACAATATGATGTCGTAATTCTCAAAAACATTTTCGCCAAAAGCCAGAGAAAACAACTGACAAAAAATTGCCAAAAAAAAGTAAGGAATAAAAGCAAAACAGGTGCGAACACATAAAGCTGAAACGTAAAACACCGATGCGCTAGCGCCGCTTTCAAACGCCACTAACACAGAGCGCCATAGGATAAAACGAACGAGTATCATTGCCAAGTTTTTTCAGTCGACCGGCACGCAACTGGACGTGTATAATGGCCACACGTCACGGGAGGCGGTGCCCGCAATATATTTTTTCGTGTATTCTCACAATTCGCACCGACTATCCTACGTTGTTTTGCTGACGTCTGCTTCCGCCAGAAATTTCACCCGACATTACAGTTCATAATCTTTTTTATTATGTTTGTAGTATCAAAAATCTATTTGTAAAATATTTTTACTCTGTTTTATTCACATGTAAATGTAGTTCGTCTTCCAGACGCGGCAGTATTCCCATTGCTATTAAGATTTCTTTTTGGATTGCAAAGGAAGCCCGAATTCAATTCAGTGCTTTGATAGAAGATACAGTGACAAGTCATTATATTAGGACGGCACACTTATCACATGCCAACATTAAGAGGGGTATTAGTAAAGCTAGGCCGAAGATTTGTGCGTACGCATTTACAAGTCATCACTGCTGTATTAAAAGAACATCGTGACATGGGGCACTTGTTGGTTGTTGGCTAATTAAAACTTAAACAGGGGTATGCACAAGATCGTTTTATCAAATGTAAATATAGGAAGAATCTAATTTCCGCTCGGTTATTGTTTTATTTACCTAGTTGTAAATTCGAATTGCGTCGTAAAAGAATACAAGGAAGAAACTATACGTACTGAGAAAAAACTGCCTGCGTGCCAAATGGGTCACTTGTCCGTCAAGATATTCTAGAAAATAGCTAACAGGTAAGCTTTCTCTAACAATTCAGAAATGCCAGCACAGTTTCATGAAATAGGCAATGTATTAGGAACACCCAAGGGTATTGTTCCAATTTAACGTTCCTTTCTTAGGGAACCTAATTTATGAACAGAGGTAGAATATTTCCAGGCAGGGGCGACGAAGCCGTATCGTTAAATAAATTGCTCGTTTGTTAAATGTAACAAAAATATATCTATTTCTAACATTGCTTACAATCATGGTAACAGGCAATTAGCCTTCTTTCAAGATATTTATTGCATTGTTTATGGTAAAAAAAAAACATGCGACGGGTCATTTCACGTTATTGTGACGACGACGAGCTGTTACGCTGTCTGGGCGGTGTCTACTAGACACTGTCTAGCTTGTGGTCGCTTTCTCACTTCAACGATCGTGAAACGAAAGGTGCGAACTGTAAAAGCTTTGACAAGATTTTCCTTATAACTATCTTTACAATATTAACTGCAATCTATTGTATTACCTACCTAACATTCATGCTTGCTAGCTACACAATATTTTCGAGTTCAGTGACCTTTTCATAGAAAGTAGCTGCAACTGATGTGTCGATATTTGTTTAAGCATTATGAAAATCATTGAGATTTCATGTCATATTTGTATTCCACAGCAAACACTTTCAGTCAAGTTTTTATTTCAGTCAATATTGAGAAACTTAACGTATAGGTAGATATGACTGGATGAATATGTAATAATAAAATGATATGGAAAAGCTTTGGAAATAAAATTCGCACGACTAAATTCAGGGAAAAATACAAGGTGAAGGTCGGCAAACAAGTAAATAGAAGTCGCAAAAACAATAGTTACACAAACTGGAAACTTATGCTAACACTATAAATAATTTCCTTGTTTTCTTGATAAAGCTGTTAGTTCACGGTTAAGAGCTTTTATATAACCACTTATGTAAGTCAGATTGACTACACTGATTGCTTTGTTGTTATTGACGTAAATTGGATAGAATTACGGCCAAAATTAATATCCAATCTATCCACGATTTGCCCTATTAGAGATAGAAATTTGACATAAGCTCCATACAAAATATGTCAAATTTCGATCTCTAATAGGGTAAATCGTGGATAGATAGGATATTAATTTTGGACGTTAAAAGATACACTGCTGGAATCAAAAGATTAGAAAGAAACTTTAAATGTTACAATAACAAAATTGGGAATATTTTCTTTTATTGTGGACATTGTAATAACCGGAAGATCCATATGAAGTTCAAGTGATGAACTACAAGCAGATATGAAAGTTTTATCGCAAACATCGTAAAACTAATTCAACGAATCATTTTTAAGAAATCACTTAAGATAAAGATAATAACGAGGGCTTTCTTAAGAGAGTAGTTTAACATGTTTCGAAATTACGACGATTAAAAAGCCGTTGGACTGCTATCAACAGATTGAACACAAATTCAGTTACAGCCATCGAGATTATGCTAAACCAAGGATCGAATAATGACACATCTGGTCAGATAATTGCGTACAATTTCGATGATGTAACAATAGGATTGAACGTAATATTACTTACGGCACATGTGTGTACAGTTCTCAAATGACGCCTAAACAAGGCCTTCGCCGCAAGTCTCTCATTACTTATACTCATTACTGGCTAGTGGAAGAAAGCAGACACCGGGCAGACTACACACAATGGCTGAACCAGAACTGGGTTAATTGAAGACAACAGCAGCGCCCATCGCCGCCGGCTGACGGCAAGATCCGATCTCTGTACGCCTCTAAATTAATACTGTAATAAACTATTCATTCGGAATTATGGACAGTGGCGGTGAGTGTAATATCGTTGGCGTTGCAAAGTCTGCAAACAGACGACGTACGTTACGTGCCTTCAGCTTTTACGACTTCGAGTCTTTCCAATGAGAGAAAATTTAAGACCAGTTCTGATTGATAGACAACAGCAGCTAGAAAGTAATCATTTGAAAAGGTAATTATCGTGTGAGATTTTCATAGAAATGCATGTCTACGAGTAATTATGAGTCAAGTAGTGGAAATTTGCAACTATTCATAGTTCTACCTGGATGGAAATCCCAAAAATAGGTCGAATAACTTTCTCCAGTAAGCGAAGCGGGCGTAGGTAGGTATCTGCAGTGCGACACCAACCTTTTACATTGATTTCCGAGAAGTCTGGACTAGAAAATCTGTTGTAAAATTACATTCCAGACGATTTTTCCAAATCATAATGACATGTGAAGCTAAGCAATTTATAAAATGTCAAGATTTTGCTCGAGTAACAAGAACTAAGTAACTTAGTCCTAAGTAAGATCAAACAAACGGCTTGCAAAATCTTCAGTACCTATACCTACCTACCTAGCGGGATTAATTTTAATAAAATTGATGTTGACAAAACTCTCAATTTTGGACTCACAACTAGGTAAAGTTTCTACTCTAGATGCAATTCAAATATTTGAAAAGTAACTGTCAATACATGTACAATATAAATGCAAAGCGTCACTTGCTGGACAATACACCGTGAAGGCGTAAACACAATAAGCTAACGTAATGTGAAGTAAACGGTATACCGCTTCCTGGCCAGCGAACACGAGAAGAATATTAAATATGGACTCAAACTATTGACTTAACTCTTCCGACGTTAAGTGAAAAATCTTGAAAACACATTAAGCCGCACCAGTGAAGTAATTTGCATGATTGAGATTCATCTTTGCGCAATGTATTGTATAGTCAGTATTGCAAATAAGTTACAAGTTGTTCCTTTTCATTTCGGAAGGCAAACGAGACCGAAGACAGGTGTAAAATTTCCATTTCTCAAAATTAATAATTTATCACACGAGTATATATAGTAATAACTCTAAAAAAACTAGCACGTGTAGATTTTACTTAGCCAAATTGAATACTAGTGAATTTGTCGACTGACATTTTTACACCCACATACAAAACTAGATCAAAGTTCAATGACTTTGAGAGTGAAATCCATTCATCATTATAACAGTTTACTAGAGCAGTAGTGCTGACAATGACAGACAAGAAACAGATACATGGATGACGTCATTCAAACCAAAGCCAATAAGGGCGAGTGTTTTTCTTTTTTATATGAATACGATGTCCAAGTGTTATAGTGAACTATACAAGAGTTCATTCATAGTGATAATGAGGGCGTGAGCAGCAGGAAGGCACTGCGGCCAACCGTTCCGGGAAGCGGCGGCAGACGATGCGCAGACGCCGATGACGTCACAGTATGATCAGTCAATTGGGGCAGCGGGCCTATCAGCCATATTTAACTTAAATTGTTATTTAAAAAACGTTTATTGTAACGAAATGTGCCTCTTCACTAATTTTAATTCAAATATGATACATTTTGAACGTATTGTATCATTGTATGGTGGTAAAGGATTTAATGTAGCATTAAAATAAACACTACGACAGAAGTGAGAAAATTTAAAGCTGTGCAGTTACAAAGAGGCAATAAAGTAAAACAAGTATATATACATATAATACTAAGTCGAGGAAAATTTCGCGTAACTTAAAATGCTAATGTTGTACTGACTAGAGAACATAACCGCCGACAAAAAAAAAACAATGCATTTGGAAAACCTAGTGCTAGCCTAGTGTGTTGCCTTTTCACGTCTATATTATGCTATGTAAAACTGAAAGTTCGAAAAGTAAAAATATTTTTCTTTTTATACAAAACAAATTAACGGTTTTTTTTTCTTATCTGCAATCAGTCTTTGTTTGACTACAATCAGTTGAGCTGTCAAGATTTTTTTATGTAGTTGCTTCCTCCAGCGAAGCAGCTACTCCTCTAAGCAGCAGCTACAATATAGTCTGTAGCTTCATTATGTCATGTCTCTTAAGACGATTGATGTAGCTTTGAGACATTAGTTGGACTGTTACGGCCAAAATTAATATCTAATCTATCAACGATTTACCCTACTAGAGATAGAAATTTGACATATTTTGTATAGAGCTTATGTCAAATTCCTATCTCTAGTAGGGCAAATCGTGGATCGATTGGATATTAATTTTGGCCGTTAGTTCGTTTGGGTGGCATGTTAATCGCTGTTTATATTTTTTGGGAGTCAGTCAGATTTCTTCCTTAACTGTGCTTATTTGTAGATGTTGGTGAATCACATTGTTGCTGATAAACCAATGAGCATATTGGGAACAATATCATGTTTTGGAGGCTACAATGCCTCCAATGCATGGAGATGTTTCAGAATAATGAATAATGAAAATGTTGATGTCTATATTTTAACAAACAAAAGAATGTTGAATTTCATAAAAAAAGCTCCTAGACCAAAATGCCACAGCTCAAGACGACGCGACGTTACAAGCGAATATAAAGCTGTTGGCCTTGACAGAAAAAAACTTAAGCTCATGCCATAACACGGCTTTAGCATGCCATTGAAACGAGGGACGCCAAGGTCGCGGAGTCAATGTACTTACAGCACAGGACGCCACCTAGCACCTGTCTCCGGCACCAATATAAATATACACAATAATTATGGCGAAGACACAGGCTTTTCAACTGTTTGAACTCGTTAAGAATTCACAACGCGATGACTTGAATGACAACGTAGATTCATCACGTTCACTTTTTGAAGTGTTACCACACACAATGCTATCTGATGGATCAATTGTAACACCAAAATATGCACTAAGAAGTACCTAATGAAAAAATACTTTAGGTAAACGGGTACGCGTTAGTAACCCACGCTCCGTTGCCCTATGATCATAAAAGCATGAGACAGCTTACGTATAAATAGAAACTGAACATTTTATTTTTGTTCCTCCCTTCGACTGAGATTGAGTTATTGAGCCATACATCTCTAAGATGATAATTTGAATTAATGCAGATCAATCAAATCTATTCACTGAATAGTTGCAGTCATATTTCCTCGAGCGTAATTAAATATGTTCCGCATGGTGTCGGACATAAAGAATTGCACCACCCTGTCTCTTCTCATGGGTGTCGTAAAAGGCGACTAAGGGATTCACCAGAGGATGTGCAGCAGCGTTCTCGGAGTATTTAACCAACCAACTGCGATCGCCTACCCACCTGCCAAGCGTGGCGATTATGGCATATCCCCCCAACAAACTTGGGGGAGGCCTATGTCCATCAGTGGACGTCTTTCGGCTGAAATGATGAATTAAATATGCAGTGCAATATGGGTTCCAGAGTTCCATAAGTAGGCATAAAATAAACTGAATACGTAGCTAGCAACACGTAGGTACATAAACTTAGTCATGATATGAGTCGCGGGCGAGATGTGATTTACTACAATATTCCTGTAGGCGTAGCGAGCGAATTGTATCTGTTTCCAGAAATGGAAGCTGACTGTTCCAGAACTTTCTTTGTTAGCTTTAAGTAAGGAGGTCGACGCACTGAGACTAAATACGAGCCTAAGTACGTGCGCACAACACTTCTAAGATCTAACTAGGCGAGTTTAGCACGGTGCCTTTGTAATCTAAGCAGTGTTGCAAACAAAACATTAATATTAAGCGGCCTTTTGTGCTACACCAAGATACGAATCTAAACATTTTTGCTAAACATTTTTGTGGGTGGGCTTCATATTTTAAACATTGTAATTTTAAAGAGTGGTTTTATTACTTTTGATTAAATTACTGTTTCGGGTTCTTATAATGAATATTTCTAGTATTTCCTTTCTATTGGATTTCATGTGATTTCGTAACACCATAAACACAGATTTATTATTCGATTAGGACATAGAATGACAGTCTAGCGTCTAGTTTTGTTCATTCAACACGTTTTTAACGAAGCATATAAAAATAACATGACTCTATAATGATATCAGAGCTTCTGAGCTACATGACGCGCGAGCCGCAGAATACTTCAAAACTGTTATCTCACGAGTGTTACGCAACGACATTTTCTTTAAATTCGCACTGTTTATACGGACGCGGACTGGCATCCGGCCAATGGTTCTTTTTAATCGGTTTAATTCATTGAACAACTGCTTTATTGCCGAATGAGTGCAAATAGACAGGGACGACCTCTTCAAGGTCAACGAATAGTGAGAGAAACTGGTTAGTGATAACTCGTTCCACTGTCATAGAGACCACTTTCTTGAAATTCTTTAGCCAAGGCCATAAAAACATCTTTCAAACCGAACTGGAAGTAAAAACGCCAATCGTATCGGCTACTTACCATCAGCAAAACGTAAGAGTGGGTTTTAATCTAAGGTGGGTTTACACATTCAATATTATTGACGTCTTTGCTTTGCTTGCATTTATTGCACCAATACCGTCAATATCATCAATAACGAACCAATAATATTGTCAATTCAATAAATATTGTCAATAATATTGAATTTTTAGACAACCCACTCTAAGAGTGGCCTGAGTAAATTGATTACTGCTGCACTATTCGATGGACAATCAGCTGGAAACTAGTGGAAACCTGTCATGCATTGGTGCAGTTTTATTAACTTTTGAATTAACTGGCACATTTATACCAAATACCAGGCCCCTCAGAAAGTATTGCGAAAAAAAGTTTTTATATATGGGAGACTGGCCAGTTATAATGTTTTTCGAAAATATGATTATTTATAAGTAAAAATAAGTAAGTTCCAATTTCAAAATTTCCCTCCACATTTTTTGCGAGTTAATTCAAAGTATTGTGTCTCACTGAAATATGGATCTGCGCCGGGAACATTTTAGAGCTATGATTTTATACGATTTCAAGTGTCGCCTGAAACCGGATGAATCATACGATAGACTTCAAATGGCATTCATGGATGAAGGCCCTTCCAAGGCAACCGTGTATCGTTGGTATAACGAATTCAAGCGCGGTCGACCAACTTTGGGGGATGACGAAAGAAGCGGTCGCCCTTTGACGGCTGTTACCGAAGAAAACGTGCTAGCAGTGAAAAATTTAATCCAAGACAATAGGCGAATTACATATCAGGAGATTCAACACATATTGAAGATTGGATCGGGAAGCGTTCACGAGATTCTACACAGCCATCTTCGCGTGAGGAGGATATTATCACGCTGGGTGCCGCACAACCTCACCGATGCTCAGAAGCAGGCCCGGGTGGAATGGTGCCGTGATATGCTTAACAAATTTGAAGCAGGCTCGTCTCGGCGTGTTTACGACATCGTTACAGGTGATGAGTCCTGGATTTATCAATACGACCCAGAAACCAAGCGCCAGTCGACTGTTTGGGTGTTTCAAAATGAGCCAACGCCTACCAAAGTGAAGCGATCTAGAAGCGGGGGTAAGATTTTGATCGCTAGCTTTTTTAATTTGACTGGCCACTTGGTATCAATTCCCTTACGGGATCAAAGAAGCATTAATGCCGAATGGTATACTACCAAATGTTTGCCAGAAGTTTTCTCTGTTATAAGCAACAAGCGACCAAACACAGGGCTCCGCGGGCTACTGCTCCACCACGACAATACACCTGCGCACACCGCACTCAAAACGAGGGACTTCCTGGACAGCACGCCAGTCAAACTCCTGGTTCACCCTCCTTACAGCCCTGATCTAGCACCGTGTGACTTCTTTTTATTCCCAAAAATAAAAAATCAGCTCAAAGGGATACAATTTTCGTCGCCGGAAGATGCGCTGGCTGCGTTCGAGCAGGCTGTAAACGAGGTGTCTGCGGCGGACTGGAAAAAGTGTTTTGAAAACTGGTTTAGGCGCATGAATCTTTGTATAGAGGCTGGTGGAAAGTACTTTGAAAAGATTTGATAAAAATATATGTACGTATAGAACAATTTTTTTTAGTTTCGCAAAACTTTCTGAGTGTCCCACGTATGATTCTAAAAGATAATTCTATTGCTAATAATAATAATGGTTTTACATAAAGCAATAATAGTAATGGTCTAATGAACGATTAAGGAAGTGCCATAAGTTTGTCTAAATATTCATAGAACTGGGATAGAAAGAGCTCTTGTTTACAATACTGATTTGCATTTGAATGTAGAAGCTTTTAATAATGCACAAGGTAATGCTATCTAAGGTGCAAATCGGCAGTTTCTGTGCTAACACCATAAACATACCACATAATGGTTGAAGGAACCTAGACCGCTTTATAGTTAGTGTAAAACCAGTATCTTTTAGCAAAGCGGATCAGTGAAATAGACTGGGAAAATGACGAAAGTTTGTATTCGCAAACAATCTTCAAAGTTTCAAACCAGTTACCGAGAATGAGAGAAAGAAATACAAAAAAAAATAGGTAGGTATGACACATTTGCGTTTCCATTATCCACAATTGGCAAAACGGTTTGTAATTTAAAGTTCCTACGTAAATCACATAACTCGCTATTTTCAAGTTTCATTACTTAGTCCATGGAATCGTACACATTCGGTGATTCAGAATACTTCAGTCAGAACGACTCGTTCTGTGAGACCAAGCTGTTGCTGGCTTGTGATATTGAACCCAATAAGCATAATACAAACTACCCTTTACATAGTATTGGAGTTAGTTCACAACATAACTCAGAACACTTCCTTGTAAGACTTAAACGCACACACACACGCACGGAGTTTCTAACGAAAGCTAGCTATAAGTTTAAACATAGGATTTTACTTAGTGTGTAACTGAAGTAACAAAACGAGCTGCGACATTCAATTCATTTATTTCGTTTTGTGACCACAGGGTATACAACTGTTATTTGCAAAAAAAAAAGAAGATCCTTGATATGGCCCGCCAGAAGGCATACAAAACATTTAGGTATCAATACACTGTCACAATTCTCGGCGTGAGACCATTAATATTTCTTCGGGTGCAAGCCTGTACAAAATTACACTCCTTTACTTGAGTGTGGACCTCCTTACTTTAACTTGTAGGCGTGAGTTCACACTCACACCAGGAAGATATACCTGATACTGTTTAAAAATTCATTTAAATCTACATGTTTTGGAAAAAATACCTTAATTTAATAACTTGATTAATGCTCATTAACTTTTGCACGTTGTTTTGAAAAGCGAGGTAGCTTAAAATAGCAATGCCATACAAATGCAACTTTTTCAACAGAAATAAGCTTAATATTATATTATGGGCATGAGTCAAAACCAATTTTTCCCTAATATTATTAATTGTAACTGCGCAGTTGTCTAACATATCGCGGCGTACGCGCAGCCCTCGAAGCGGACAAGGTTGCGTGTGCGCCTAATTAAATACGATTTCGTTGAAAAAATCTAATATTCCTAGATTTTAAAGTAAATTGGGTTCTAAGCGTACAATAAATAATGCTATTACGTTCGATATTATCCAATATATGACGTGTAGACTGTGTAGTTAGTATGTTTGTTATTATTCAGAGCATAGAGTCGTAAATCAATGGCTGCCGATAAAATCTCGCACTAAACTGTGTTTGTGTCACTAGAAAGACAAACTACTATTCAACACGATTGATAGTGATATAGCAAAATATCGAATGGTACGATATTCTCTTCATCACTCAACAGCGTTGAAACAAATTAATAGTTTTAAACATAGATTACGAGCTAAGCCGCACGTAAAGGCTAATTGGAAATACTATTCAAACATTGATTGCCTCACAAACTTGGAAACTAAGCAAATGTTTACGAAATCGCGTTTATAACTTACTTTTTTCCCTTATAATTGGTTACGATGCCAATTTAAAATTGGTTAATGTTTATAAATAATATGCCTCAATGTACGCCGTAGAAATGTATTATTAAACTTTGATTCTAAACGCTTTCTAGCATTTCCCAATCCAACTTTGAAAAATGTTTAGGTAGTTTTTAGATTTATTGTTGTCTTTTGAAATACTAAACCATCTCAGCCAATTGTCGCAGCTATCACAGTCCAACGAGAAACAAACAAACCTTAAACAAAATACATGTTTGGCGTTTTGCAGATATGACAAAGCAGCGTTATCAATCAACTCAGCTTATTGTATCCACTGCTAGAAATAGGCTTCTCCAAGTTGCGCCACAACACTCGGTCTTCCGTCTTCCGCATCCATTCCGACCTAGCTACCTTCTTCAGAACGTCGGTAGTCGGTACACGTGCCCAGGGGGCGCCCCACGCTGCGATTGTCGATTCACAGTCCCCGATCAAGGATTAAACTTCGCCGGCTCTAACGGCCATCGTTCCTTCGGCAGACATGGTCAGCCCTCTGCCATTTCAGCTTACAGAACTTACAAGCTATGTCTATGTCAATCACTCCGGTTCTCCTTCGGATAATCTCTTTACGAATTTTATGATTCAAGAAAACTAAACTAACAATGTAATTAATTTTCCGTATCTAGCGTTAATGACTAAACGATACATAATCTAAACTACGCAGTTGCAGCGAATGTCTCACAATAGGTATGCAGCTAGTTAACCGAAGATAGATCTAACGATAACTGTAGTTAAATTGGTATTATTTACCACTACAAATTACGGTTTTGACATTACGTAACATCTAGACGAAACAGAAACTCTAAAAAGAGAAAGTTACAGTCTTGATAAATAATTATGGGATACAAAATCGAAAGTATAACAAATTGCTTAATGGATCAAACTTTGGTTTCTGCAATAAATCACTTCTGATTCAGTTGTGGCACAATCAATCTTTTCTTCTGATAAGGACAGCTGTGCTTACTTTTTGTGCGTTAACTTAGACACATTCAACATGTTGCGACACTATAACCAGTTACCAACAAAGATCAATCTGTTTGCAATGGAAATTTTGCAAGTCGGTATAAATAAGGTACGAGCGTTAACACCCATTTCAATATCCTATCTATCCACTGGTCTTCTTGAACCTCAAGGAACTACTCGGGATTAGTTGATGTACTTAAAAAATAAAATAACAAAATAAAAAAGGCTTTATTATTCCTTTATTAATTAGAATGTTTACGTAATATTAGGTGTACAGTAAAATAATCAATTAAGTACCCCTCGACGGGTATAGGCCTCCTCCAATAACTTCCGGACTTTTCCGTCTGTAGCTTTCCTCATCCATGCTTTGTCTGTCATTTCTGCTATTTCATCTTGCCACCTTTCTATTTTCCTCTTTTCCTCTTTCCATTTGGTCCTTTCTACGTGGTTGTTCTCTGAGTCCATCTGTCGTCGTCTAATCGAGCCAGGTGGCCAGTTGATGCACTTATTTATCTTAAATATCCAAAATAAATCTTGTTAAAAAAATTGGTAAAATAAACGTGACATTACATAAAAACCATACCAATCGATTCTCCTAGTGATTCTGAACAAACTACTTTCAGGACTTACGTTTTCTCTGTTACATGTTGTATAAGCTCATTTTAGAATCTCTAAAACGAAATTCATGGAAGCGAGACGCACGATTATTTTTGGAATTCACTTATATTCAGTCCAATTGGACCAAGTGATTCGCATCTCTGCAGCTTCGCCTGTATTTCATTTGCAAGCACGTTGAATCCTAAACAAGTCAGGCGGTTAGACCGCCCAGCACTAAATCATCTAAGGGCATATGGCGAGTCTGCGTCAAGTTATTTATCGCATTTCTCAGTAAGACCCACAGAGTCGCGAATTTAATATCGCTGTGATCAAACGCATTTACGACAACAGTAAAATGGTGAGTGCGTTTTCTTTATTTGTATGGGGTAAGTAGTAAATTTTTAAACAGCGTTCAAAAAGGTATAACAGGCGAAGTAAAGTTCAAAGCACATTGACGCTGCGGTGCAATATTTTCAGTGTGCATACATAAAACGTGATAGTAAGCAGCAGCTCGTGAAAGTCTAGACGTATTGGTTATATTTTGCGAGTTTATTTCATCTATTTTAACTATAATAAAGTCTATGGTTGGAATTATATTATGCACCCCGCAACTCGCAAGATCAAATGGCACAAACACTTTTTTATAACTGGACGTGCGTCGCTGTCATTGCAAAAAGTACTTAGTATGTTATTTAATTATATACTACTGGACCAAAACAATTAGACAACTGACTGGTATGCGGTCAACCGGCCTGCTACCTGTGCATTCTTGTCAGTACCATACATTTCGCCCTCACCATCCCAAATATTTGCGTCTGTCGTCACGTTTGACAGTTGTTCCATTAATAATTTCTTAGGTTTTCGCGATCACTACACATTATAATAAAGCAATATATATATATAGTTGTGACATTGTCTTGGTCGACTACTATTCTTCATGTTAAATTAAATGTCACATTTTTCTAAATATCTTGAACTTCTTTCTTGCTATATCCATAAAGATGTTATAACTTCCATATTTTTCATTTCGACAAATACTTTTGTTTCCTAAAGTGCATTTTTAACATACGACATTTTGCTATGGCAATGACATGAATAAAAGCATATAAAATCTCTGAACATCTTTAATTTTAAACTATGTGCTCAAAGAACACAGCAAAGAAAACCTAACAGATGCTATTTCAAACAAACGACAAGAAAAAGAAATGTTGATAGTTTATCAGTATGTACTCGGCATTGAGTTTGGCAGATGACAACTTGATTGATATGTATGACAAGTGATAGATGTCAGTTTTGCTACAACAAAAATTAAATAATTAATTTGTATATGTCGGACTTAGATCAACAAGTTTAAAAGCCTCCTGACCTATTAAAACTTTCCATACTTTCCTGATTTCCAACATGCCACATTAATCTCAAATGATATAGAAAACTGTAATAAAAACGTTTAGATTTAAAATGAAAGTTTTAATAGATTGCAGCAAGATAAAACTCTAGTTAAACTTGATTGAAAGCCCACTTCTAATCATAAATGAATCATAAGTGTTGATTTTATTTCCATTGAGAATGTGAAAGAAAGAGAGAGAAAAGACAATGTTGATTACAGAACAAAAACTACTACGCAGAACTTAAGGGGTTTTTAATCAGTGTTGTTAATGATCGAGCGTACTCCGGCAGTGCGCCCACTGACCTCAACGCGGACGAGATAAAAGGCTATTTTAAGCGACGCGATAATATCAAAATACGTCGAATGTTTAAACAGATACGACATTGGAGGAACGCCGGAAGCCTTTAGGCAGGACTTCTCATAGCCAATGTACTTGATACATAAACTTCCGTTACTTGCATATTTGACTATTAAACTTTTACGAATGACGAATCAAATACACGTTTCGTTTCCTTAATTCAATCATCATCGAGCGAAGGAAATACGGAAAAAAATATACATTTCGTAGGTTATGTATGAACAACTGTAACACATATTATTTTCTTGGCAAAAATCCCAGAAGAACAGAATACCCGGAAATCCGAAATGTGTGTGAGGTTTGAACTCGTAATTTGTGCTTGTGACATTGGGTGTTATTATCATTTATAACATGTCATAATGTGAGAACATAACATCGCCATAAAAAGTAAAAAGCGATGCATTGATCGAGTATCATTTGTAAATCGAAAACGGTGACATAAAATCGAAATGAACGGGGCTACTAAATCAGCATGTCAATTGTTCATAGTTGTTCATAGTCAGAGGTAACGGTAATCGCCTTCCGAATTGATGGACTACTTTACACACCCAAGTGGGAGTTAAGATCCATTATGCATGTTTGCTTTGAATCGTGAAATGTTTATTTTGCTCAATTAGTTCCAGTGAATTTCAATCGTTGGAAAGTTATGGCAGATGCGTGTCAGTGATCCTGAATCATAATGCAAAACAGAAAACAGTACTTAATATAAGACATTGTGTACATTCTCTGTGTAGAATGGAACATCATAGTAACGCAAAGCATTTACATCATAAAAAATTCAATAAATGCTCTACTAAGTCCTCGCTTCTAGTCATCAATTCCAATCTTGACCTAAAGGAATTCACCTCAAACGGGGGACTGGTTTTATCGAAATTTTTTGGACAACCTTAAGAAATATAATCATGTCTATTTATAAGTTTTACTGTATTTTTTTCTGGTGTACAATAAAGAATAAGAATATAATCATGTCTACTTTTTGAATATGAAATGTTGTCATTTGTTACAAATTATACAGCAAGCTGCGTCAAATAAAAATAACGAGGAGTAATAAATACATCAGTTTGTTCTGCACTTATTGGGACAGTGATCTTAAAACAGCTGGTTTATTTATGAAACAGTGCTCGATTGACTGGGAGGCCTCGACCTCAGAGACCGCTTTCATGCACACTAAAAGGATTACCAGTCAGACGGGCGGCCGGCGGCGGCGTCGAGGAGACAGTCTGCGGAATTGGGCTAATCCTCTTTAAGCTGCGATGTCGACGCTAACTCGCGGTTGCAGGCTACACACCTGATTGAACGACCATAAACTTTGGTACAAGAGCATAAAGCATAATGTACAAAGGCATGTAATATTGAGTGTCAAATCAATAACTCCTCCGCGCGACAGCGGCAGAAAGTTAGGAAGAGACGAGATGGCGAGCGAATAGCTACCTTAACTGAAGGTGATAGGATCACTTTTGAAATTCGCGAGACAAGACAGTGAAAGCCCGCCTGCCCTTGCGATCTCTAGCTTCACAAGAACATAATTGCACACGTTCAGTAAAACGATTCAATGAATCAGTGACATTAAAAGTCAACGAGAACTTAAATCAGGATTTTTTATAAGAATCTCGTAAATTCAAAGCCATCCCGTTTAGAACTTGATACTCTTGAAATTATCGTTAGCTATATACTTTAAAAAAAACACGTTTCAAAGCCTGCAACAACTGTGTACTAAGTGGAATTTCAACGATTTTGCATCGGATATAATAATTAGCGGCGACGGATGCAATTACCCACCACAGTCGCTGCATTCCGACTGCGCGTCATCTTGCGCTCGCAGAGTAGTCAACTTTATTCTTATTAGAAAGCAGCAAATTTGGACGACAGGGGAGGGGTCGTTGAACAAGAATGTTCCTAAGCCTATCCTTTAATCGAGGAAAAAGTAATACTGATTCGCATTGTAAATGTTACAGCATTCACCAATCACCATATCTGATTTAACCTAAACAGCAAAGCCTAAAATGTAGGCAACGTCTAATAGGCAACACTTTAAATTTTACATCAAACCAAGAAGGCACGAGAAAGTTTAATCTAAACATAAAGAGGAATGACCTGGGTGTCCTGAGTTCTGACTGACTCACTGATTCATCAACGCAGAGCCAAAACCGCTGAAGCCAGAAACATGAATTTCGGACAGTAAATTCCATTCAAAACGTGAAAATCCACTAAAAAGGATTTTTGGAAATACCACCCTTCAGCGGGTGAAATGGGGTGGTTTTCTGGAACGATTTACTTGAAATTTAGGGCAAACAATCTTTAAAAGTAAATAAATACCTACATTCTCTTTATTTTTGCTAAACTACCCATAGAATAAAATGTGGGGAAATATTTTGGCATGGGCTAGTGAGTCGAAACATGGTATTAGCTTTTGGATTTTTTTTAAATAAAAAAAGGGGTGTTAACGTTTGTACGAAAAATCTTCCCTGGGTGAAACTTGACACAAATGTTCTCCAAAATAAATTATAAGAACAAATAAGTGCTTTTTTAGGGTTGCGAACACTGAGGAATTATAAACTAGAGACGACATCACAAAGAAAAAATATCGCGCAGTTTGCAAACCGCGGGGCAAACGCGGGGCAAGCGGGGCGTGTTAATGTTCTCATAGAACATAAACACGCCCATCCATGCGCGCAGATGCGACAGTCTGTTTATTCTGCCCACTTGATACCTGCGTGTACATAGGGATCACCACACCACAACACAAATTATTAAACGACAATACTAGTACTACTATTACTATTTAAACTACAACACAATATTTTAATTACCTTTTTATCTAACATAAGTTTAGTCAGTTTCTGCTGTTTAATATGGTAATACCAACACTTTGATAATGTGATTTTTCATCGTAAATGATTTTAGATTTTATTCATAATTTCATAAGCTTTCATGCTGTTTACAAGGTCATGTTACTAACAGATAGTTGGTGTATTTTTCATAGAAATTTTATTTGAATATGTACTTTACCGCGAATGGACGTATGCGTGAAGAAACTTCTGGTGCCATATCTTCTAAACTAAAGCTCTTAGACGTATCGTGTTAGTACTCAAATTAAAGGCGTCGATGAATTTTAGCCAAATATAAAGTTCAAACTTCTGATCGCCATATCTCCTAAACTATAGCTCTTAGACCCATCGTGTTGGTACTCAAATGAAAGGGCTCGACGAAATCTAGACAAATATATGGTCAAAAATTCTGATGACCATATCTTCTAAATTATATATCCTAGACCCATCGTGTTGGTACTCAAATGAAAGGGCTCGACGAGATCTACACAAAAATGTAATAAAAAATGCAGCCAAGCTATTTTAGACCTTACTGACAAATATTTAATTTCATAAAATTTGATACCTATCATTTATTACTAGTCCAAATATACAAAGGAAACAATTTTTCCCTACATGTCAATAAGGGTCAATTTAATTTCATGTTGAAATGAAATTCAAATTGAAATGAAATGAAACTCTCCAAAATGAAAGTTGTGAAAGTTCATTTATTCTACTTTCATGTTTCTTCTGCCATACCCAGGCAGAAGAAACATGAAAGCAGAATAAATGCAGTAGAAATGAGAGCTTTGAGAAGTATGTGTGGTGTAACTTTGAGAGATAAAGTAAGGAATAACGTGATAAGGGAGCGTTGTGGAGTGAAAGAAGATGTAGTGACAAAGATTGAGAAAGGTATGGTAAGATGGTTTGGACATATAGAGAGGATGGACGAGAGGAGATTGACGAAACAAGTATACGAAGCGAGTGTGGATGGAAGAGTTGGAAGGGGACGACTTCGGCGAACGTATCGCGATCAAATCGCGGATGTTCTCAAAAAATGCCAGTTAAGAGTTCTCTAAACCGACGAGCATGCATGACGAGGTTAATGGACGTAGATGAAGCGAAAGAGGTGTGTCAGGATCGTAGCAGGTGGAAATCCATAGTCTCTGCCTGCCCCAATGGGAAACAGGCGCGATAATATATATGTATGTATGTATGAAACTCAACTCAAAGTCACGTCACGTTGCGGCAAGCGGCCTGGCACAGACCAAGTTTGTTAGAGTGCAGGAGCTCTAAGGCGTGTTACAAAAAAATTCTTTGAGGCGTCGTCTCTAGTACGTAGTATACATATTACCTGAATGCTTATTCAGTAATCGGAGTACCAGACATCGTGTCTCTTCTGTAACTATTTTTTTTCTTAGTCTATGATATGCATAGAAAATGGCGGCACAAATGGCAGCGTGTACAAGTAAACTAGAAAATGTCAAAATGTATTGCATTTTGTTTACTTACCGGTGAAACGTTACGCCGTTATTATTGTGTTTCGATCTTGAATGGTTTTTACATGTTTTTAGAACACAAGACGGCATTTTTTTAATGTTTTGTCGTCATTAAGCACGGAGTAATATACGTTTGCATCGCACTGAGCGTAAAGACCGACTGAGATCACTGTGGCCCATGGACCTCAGAGCGTGCGTGATAAGATTTCTTTTAGAGGGCCGCTCTAGTTTATAATTCCTCAGTGGTTGCGAAGGATAATAAATTATTCTGATAATAACGATGCTGTCTGCTTGAAATACTATATCACACTCTCTTGCACCTTTCCTGAGATAAGAACCGCTGGCCACAAAAAGAAAAGTTCCTAGCATTCTGTGAGCAGCTCCTAATAACTATTGCATCAATAGCAGCATTAGGGACGCAATTTGGACTGATACAGTCAAAGCTAAAGAATATATTAGGGAATGAAAAGGCTACAATGCTTGTTTTCATGTTCCAGTATTTCAAACATGATCACGAAGAGAAAAAACAACATTTGGGTTGGATTGCAGGCGGCAATGAAGGCATTGAAGAAATAGAAGACAAATTGTTGGGTTTCTAACAACATTGTTTGATTAAACTTAAGTCTTGCACTTAAATACTTACCTGTTTTAAATGACTCATCGTTGATTTTACTGAACATTGCTTGCTTGCTTGGTAATAAATAAATAAAAAACTTAAGATACAGGTAAAAAATATAATGATCTTGATAATTTGCAACTCTGATTTTTTATTCCTGAACTACGACAGGAATGACGGAATACTGTTTACTGGGCATGTTAAAACTTTTAACGCGAGCGAAGCTGCAATGACACTGCTACTTAAATTATATTTAAAGTTAATCTGCTACTAATACAGCAATCAAGACCAAGTCTGTATTTATAATTCGCACAATAAAAACTATTTAACAACATGATAAATGACCCGTCAATTGAAAATCACTGTGAGTTACGAATCGGAACAGGAAATAACAGTTGATTCTGAGCCATCACTAGACAAAAGAGTTGTGGTGAGAGCAAATACTATTCCAAGAATTCACAGTGCTAAAAATAAAGTTAGTAACTGTACTTATTTGATTCTGAACGATGAGTGATGTGATGACCCAGTCCTGAGATGTAATGTAGGTTCTAAATGGATCACGAACAAAAAATAAAACGAAACAAACTTTTTTCATTTGTTTTAGTTTATTCACGTCAGTACGTCACCGGAAACTGAGGAGTTTATCGACCATATGTCGATGTTCTCTTGAATTCTGCTCGCTCGAAGTTAAGCATTAAACACTGGAATTAATTTGTAATGGTTAACGAACATTGCCCGTTACCCTTTACAGTTGTGTCACTGCATGTGGCCACAAGTGCAAAACTTAAAAGTGGAGGATGCTCGATCAATTCCTTGCCCAAACGAATATAGTCTCTTATGTGTTTGTCATTGAGTTGTAAATTCTTTGATATAAAACCCATCGACTTTCAGCGCCGCTTTGAAAGTTGCCCATTAACTCCGAAGTGTTCATTGTTATGCTTGTTTTCAGCAGTTTTATATCTAATTTATTAGTATCTTATGTGTATTGAGGAAGGCTAACCCCGCATTATTTCAGTTGATTTCACATTAAGATAGCTGTTTAACATTCAGTTATGCTTGAAGGAAAATAAAGATTGATACAAAGTTGTTAATGCATTGCTCGTATATTAGTGAGAACGTCAGCACGTTTATTTGTTTTTCTTATTAACTTAGTCATAGCGTGTGGTACATCATATTCTTTAGCTTGAATGGATACGACTGTTTTATGTACACAATTGTGAAGTAACGCGTATACGTCATTCAAAGCTGGATTGTTCAAAATTAGCTGTGTTAATGAGTATCAACAAATTCGGTTTTATTGTTTACATTACAGTATTAATTACTTGATAGAACAATGTTTTCTTTAATTTTATTAAAATGGTTATTTCTAATATTTTAAATTCTCATAGTGTCTTTGGTAATCTAAATTTTTTTGTAAAAGTAGTTTAAGTTACCCTATGTAAGCCCACTGTCCTTGTTTTCACAGAAACATACATTATGGAATGTTCTAAATTGAGTCACCTATTGAGCCTATGTGTGACTCAGTTTATTCTATTTAAGTGATATTTATACTTTTTATGATCAAATAAAATAATTAACGTCGGTTAGTTATTTATTTATTTACAGTATTGTATCCTTAATATAGACCGTGTTATTGAAATAACTGAAAACCTATTAAGGGCTCATTGTACTCATCAGTATGATTTTTTTTGCTATAGGACCATCCCAGAAATCGTGAAAAAAAATCAGCTGATCCCTACATTTTCGATTTATGTGAACACAAATGTAGGGATCACCTGATTTTTTTACGCGATTTATTTATTGGTCCTATAGTAAAAGTTGTTCATACTGATGAGTACAATGATTCCTTCAGAAGTTTTCAGTTATTTCAGTAACACGTTGTATACGTTCGGATTTCGGAGGTCTTCTGTCTAAAGCACGCGCAATCTAACTTGGCCGGAGTGAAGTTAGGCACTGCGCATGTTTCCCCACCTCCGCCTCCAACTAACATCCCATAAAATGATTACTGCGACAGTTTTGAGAGAGGTCAGAGGTCATCAGAGTTAACGACCTCTGTGGTCTAGTGGTTAGAGTGTCGGACTGCTGATCACGAGGTCTTGGGTTCGATTCCCACAGGACAGAAATATTTGTGTCATGAACACAAGTGCTTGTGTTGGTCTGGGTGTTTCTTATTTATTACAAGTATGTATTTACAAAAAAAAAAGTATATAAGTATTATATCCATTGTCTAGTACCCATAGCACAAGCTCTGCTTAGTTTGGGACTAGATGGTGCTGTGTAAAATTGTCCCAAATATATTTATATTTATTTACTAGCTGTGCCCGCGACTCCGTCCGCGTGGATGTCGGAAAATAACATCGTGTCATAATTATGAACACAATATCTTCAAATATATACATATAAGCGCCTACACAGACGATTACACTATTTACCGACCATACTATATTTTGTTTTTACAACCAACCGGCTAAGGTGATGGAATCTCATGGAATTAGCCATAAACTCCCTCATTCTGAGAAGACGCTCGTGCCCAGCAGTGGGAAGTAATTGGGCTGATTATGTTATTCTATAACACTAACCACATCTCTTCTTATGCTGAGAAGAGGCCCGTGTACAGCAGTGGGACTGTAATGGGCTGGTAATGTTATGTTATTCTAGAATACTAATAATATCCAGTTCATTAACTCTTCTCATTTTGAGAATAGGGCCATACCCAGTAGTGGGACAGTAATGGGTTGACTACGTTATGTTATTCTATATTTTCTAGTTTCTTAACTCTTCTCGTTCCGAGAAGAGGTCCGTGCCCAGCAGTGGGGCAGTAAGTAATGAGCTGATTATGTTATGATAATCTATTACACTAACAATATCCAGTTCCTTAACTCTTCTCATTCCAAGAAGAGGGCCATGCCCAGCAGCGGGACAGTGATGGGCTATGTTATGTTATTCTATATTTTCTATAATACTAATAGAATCCAGTTGTATTTTTAGGAACCTGCAACCTGCATCCATCCAACAATCATGACCTCTACTTTGTATGCAACTTAATTCAATAGAGGGGTCAAGCTGTATCGCTGGATCTACTCAACCGATTCAGATAAAACACACCCAGTGGCGTGCATTGCATATAGGCAATTAGGCAGTATCCAGTACCTACTGCATTCAAATTCAATAGTGGTGTATGTTATTATCTTTTTTTCAAAGTACGATGATTATTTATCATTTATTAGACCTATTAATACTAAATTATTCTGCCTACATACAAAAATCAATAACTTACACCACAATTAAATTCAAATTAAGTAGGCCACTGCACGCCACTGAACACACCCTATATTTTAAGTTAGACTAATACCAATACAAATGCTAAGTTTCATTACGATCCGTTCAGCCGTTTTCACGTGATGAGGTAACAAACAGACAGACAGACATAAATTTTTTAAACAATTGATTCGTGTTCTATAGCTTATTTCTAGTCCCCCTAGCCGGTTTTCGCGAAAAAAAACTCAATGTACAGACTTCTCGACCTTTACAGTTTTATTATAGTAAAACGAGTTGGAAGCCGCATAAAGCTTCGGAAAAGCTGGCAATACCGAAATATAGGTCAAGCAACTGCCTTGAACATTGTCTAGAAAAAAAAACATATTTCAAAGAGATTACAAAAATAGATTAGACATCGAGACGCCTTGTGCTTAATTACACTAGTTTCTATTTTTGAATAAGTCAAAATGGCAGTCAACGAAAACTGACCAACACACGCAGGTGAACATTTGGGTCGTTCCTCGTGGTCCCAATACTTTGCCCCACTGGTGGGACCACGAGGAAATGTTGTTCCTCGTGGTCCCACTCAGCAGTGGGCCCACAAGGAATACTCTTTGCCGTTCCTGGTGGTCCCACTACGTTGCCCCACTGGTGGGACCACGAGGAAATGTAATTCCTCGTGGTCCCACTCAGCAGTGGGCCCATGAGGAATACTCTTTGCCGTTCCTTGTGGACCCACTGATGAAATTACTTACCAAAACAGGCTAAATATTACGATCAGAAAGCTTTATACCAAGCATCAACGTCAATGATGGTACATACGACGGTATCGCATTCCGTTACCGCGATGAAAATTCCAGACATCGATATTTTTAGTACGATCGTAGATATATCTCGGCTCACGTGAGAAACTACTATTAAATTAATTTGAAACCAGGAATGGAAGTGAATTATCTGGGTGCCGCACTCATTACACAGAATCAGAAAGCACTTATCGTAATTGAAATCTTAATCTGTTAAACGATGTGCATTTTACCGATTAATCAAGCAATATGCAAGTGGATAATTGGCGCGTCGCTTGTAAGATAAAATAAAATCCAGAGTGCATAAGGCGATTACGACGCAGTTGCCCGCGAAAATTTCTTATTTTTTTTGCAAATTGTAGCTCTATTTCATTGATCGGAATATTTTAAAATTGTAGCTCTATTTCATTGATCGGAATATTTTAAAATTGTAGCTCTATTTCATTGATCGGAATATTTTAAAATTGTAGCTCTATTTCATTGCTCGGAATATTTTGCGGCAATAATCACAAATTCCCAATATTTCTACTAAATAATACTCATAGAAAACGTTTAACAAAATTCTATAAGCTACATGAACATGTATTTGCTCGATAACATTAATTTAATATCAAATTATCGATTATCAGGCAAATAATACAACTTGTAACATAATGAAGAACGCAAGACCTCAAAAACCCTAATTAGAATATTATGAATATTATCTGGTAATCTATTTCTTTTTTCAATATCATAAAATTACATGGTTTTTGGCATCAGTTAGTTCACGAGTTGATTGCTGGATTCACTGGATAGCTACAAAATGCCGTTTAAGGGTTACCAAACGCACAAAAACCCATTTTGTGCGTCAAAAAACTTTACTGACGTACATAATATTTAAATAAACTTTGCAAAAGTTCAAAACTAGTTTGGCCATTTGAAAAATAATATTTTAATGAAACAAAGTTTAACCGGATTTAATCGCGTATATTATTAAAAATTGGTATTCCTGACGTTTCGAAAAAGCTTTGCAGCATTTCGTGGTCGCAGGTAGACAAATAAAAAATAATAATATTTTATCAAGAATTCAATCAGAAATGACACCGTTATCAAGTAGTTCCGAAACAAAACAAAAGCGTGCATTTAAGTAGGGAATTGTGGTATCAATAAAAGTTCTCCCTCCATTTTTACTGAATCGATATCAAATGGACACGAAACAATAAACTGTGTAAAGAGCAAAGAAATTTACGTGGTACGAGCTGGTGCGGTACCATGACCTTGGTACGCTTGTTTGCAAAATGAACCTAACTAATCGATGGGCGTATTCTTAGCACATAAACTCACTGTACCGTGATCAACTAATTCAAGTTCAACTAATCAATGTTACATCTAAATCTATTTTTGTATTTATAAACAAACCGATTTTTTTCAATAACATCGTCATTAGAACCAGCGGTTAGAGCTTACCGATAATCTCCAAATTGACTGAATAATAAATAAATACATTTGGGATATTTTTTACACAACACCATCTAGTCCCAAACTATGTCTGTCTTGTATGCTTGCTATGTCTGTCTGCCGGAATTGAAAATATTTTTTTTTCTATTTCAAACAAAAAAAAAACAAGGGTATGAAATAGCCTTCATAAAAGATTTAATAGAGACTTCAGCTATTGAACAACTATCATAAATACACAATGATTGAATAAGTAATTTATATTCTTCCAGGCTGATACATTATGTTCTAATGTATCCATTTCCATACAGAGTAAAGCGATTAAATAAATCACGACTGCATGACACATAGGGCTGCCACCTTTAAAAAAGACAGGCGCGGAGATTTTGAAAAAAAAAAAAAGGTTTTTTTATAAAACAGCATAAATCATTTGAATTGCTTGATTAGTGAGTATTAAAACGAAGACCTATTATAGTAGTTAGTAAAAAAACCTGGCCCTCATTTGATTTCCTTGAGTTTTGATGGAAAAAATATCTTTTTGCTTATCATCCAGACCAAGTAGCGAAAGTAAGTGATGGCGAAATAATGGCAAACTATTTTCCATGGCAGATGGGCAAATTAATTGCTATTGCTCGTTTGTCCTTGCTGCTTGATAACGTGGTGTGGTAATTTTCCTTTTATTTTATCCGTGTTTTCAATAATCTAACCTTTTTTTTTTCAAAAACTAGCCAATATTGTGCTTTTTTGAAGTCAACTCAGCAAGCTTTCATCAAAGAGTGTTGTCCAGTGGAGCAGCGAAAGCTGGATCTCACCGCCGCGCCGCGTGACGGACGCGGGACGGCTCTTGAGTTTCGCGCTTACCATCCAATCTGACCCGGAGATATTCGATGCTATCTAACCCATAGCCCGGACATGCACCATTCAAACCCGGAGGGGTGGCAGCCCTAATGGCATAATGCCATCAATCATGAAACAGATTCAGAAGCCCACCTAGCTTCATCAACTGGAGATAATGGTTTAGCATTTCAATTACGCATATTAAAATCGATATTACAACCAATTAGGTGATAAATATTACTTATTGACAAGTAGCCACAAAGGACGGAAAATCGTGTCAATGTGACTTTAAAATGTGCATTTTATATTCACGAGCCGGGGCAGGCATCCGTGCTGTAACCGACTATAGCGACGCACTTAATGTTAATTTTCATTCATTGCAAATAAGCACGGATCATGTCTAAACTCGGATAACAAGGTGTGCCAGTCGTGAAACATCAAGCTTCGAGTACCATGAGTGAGCTAAGTGATTTCTCATTGATAACTGATAACCAGTGATCGGAATAGGTAGAGCTAATGTGCCTAAAGTTCAAAGAACAGAGACAAAAAAAGTGGAGACTTCCTTACGACATTTTTTTTTTCGGAATATTTGTTTTCGATAATTAAAATTTAAAATTAAAATGAAAATAATATTTGTTTTTTTTACCTCAACCTTGTTAGTTCTAATTATTAAAGCTGGTATGTAAATAAATTACATTAGCTTCCGAGCTTACTTACGTCTTTCAAAAAATCATGCATACTGTTTTCTTAAAAACAGAAACAGGAAATTAATTCGATAGTTGTTTTACTTTATTAATTTTAGTTGTACTTAAATAATGTTCCGAAACTCGGAACAAATATTCCCAAAAAAAAATGTCGTAAGGAAGTCTCCACTTTTTTTGTCTCTGTTCAAGAATTTTAGGCACATTAGCTCTACCCTCAGATTAATACAGATGGAACGTACGGAACAAACAATGTGCGGCGACCAAGTAAATACAAATTCAATTGCAAATACAAACTGGCGTCAGTACGAAATAAAGCGTCGTGAGGTTGGTACGTCAAGTGTGTTGCGAGTTTTCATGCTAATTATGCCGTCTTGCGTAATTAAACATTGTAAAAATTGTTCCCAAAAACAAAAGAAGGAAGACGGTGTTTCGTTTCATAGGTAAGTTTGGATATTTAGACCGTTTTAATATTATTTTTCCATGTTATTTATTACTCATGACTAGGAACACAAAACGTTACTAAAAATCCGTTAGTGTTACCAAGTTAGATTGAAATATTTTCCTTAAATTAAGGGTAAACAGGGTGCAAAACGAGTTGTAACTTTAATTTTAAAAGATATTACAAAACAATAAAATTTAACTTTGAAACTTTTGGGGGAGGGTTTGGGGATGAAGTTGGGGGGTGAGGAGGGATTATGAGGGGTTGGCGTAGAGATTGGTGAGGGGGATGGCGTGGAGATTGGTGAGGGGGTTGACGTAGATGCTCACATCCCCCACCCACCCCTCCAGCTTCCCCTCTGGGTAGCGGTGGGTGGGGGGACAAGAGGGGAAGTGACAAGGGTAGGAGTTCGGGTACGTCGTCGTGGTTGGGAGGTGTTGAAGGATGGACGAAGTCGAGGGGTGAAGAGGGGGAACTTGAGGGGGGGATGAAATTGAGAGGGGATGGGATGAGTGAGGATAAGGTTAAGTATTGCAGGAGAGGGGAAACGTGTTCCCGCGGGTGGAACTAGATGGTGCTTTGGATTTGGGGAGGGGAGGAACCGAGTAGGGGATTTTTTATGTATAGATGATTTAGAGAGCCGGGGCTTTGGGGTGGCAGAGGGGGGCCAAAATGTGGTCAGAATTCGGTTATCTCTGCCCGTTCCCGAGATATCAGCTCTTTAAGGTTTTCGGGTAGCAGCTTTGATTCCCGCCAGCAGTAAGAGGGGTGATAGGTGTTTACCACGAGTAAAACTAGGTGGAGCTAGTTGGAGATACCACGATCTGGTTGCAGCTAAATTGCAAATGCGTATTCTGTTAATTAATTAAATAAATTTTGAACAGATTGCGTAATTTTTTAACATTGTAATTCTTTTTTATTGCAGATTTCCGTCAGATCCCGTTTTACACGATGAATGGGTCTCCATAATTCGTGAAAGTAGACAAAATACTAATTGGTTTCCTTCAAAATTTTGTGTTGTTTGCTCAACGCATTTTAAAGAGGAAGATATTTACTTCACCGTAAAAGGTCGAAGGTTGATTAAAAAAAAATCGAAACCAACACAGAATTTATCTGAGTTGCTACCATTACCGGAAACATCATGTAATGGTGGTGGTACTACTGAAGGTTTGAGATGCCCAGTTGAAAAAGGTACTTTTGAAGATGATGCTACTGCCACAAATTCATCTGTAGTTAATCAACTAGCGGTATCATCTAATGTAGACAATCATATAGATTCTGAAATTAAGGATTCGGACTTGGAATCTATATTTGATACTCCTCGTAAAAGTCATTTAAGAAAAGAATTAAGAAAACTTCAGTTATTTAGAGTTGTTACCAAACGAAAGTTGAAAAGATTGCAAGATAAAGTTCGGCGCCTAAAAAAAAGGAATTCCTCACTAAAGAATTTTTAAAGGAGTTAAAAGACAAAATTTTTATAAATTGTGATACACATAATCTGTTACGTGATAATATAGTGGCAACTCAACTATTTCATGACCTTTACAAACGCAGTTCTGGCAAGAAAAAAATTAAATATTCGCCTGCTATAAGAAAGTTTTGCTTGACATTAAATTTTTACTCTCCAAAGGGCTATGAGTATGTCAGAAAATCGTTTAATAGTTGCCTGCCTCATCCCAAAACCTTAGCAAAATGGTACACCCACATAAAAAGTGGACCTGGATTTACTCAAGAAGCTTTCTTGGCGTTACAAAAAATTGCAGAAGCTTCTCCACATAAACTTATTTGTGCACTTATGTTTGATGAAATGGCGTTGCGTCAGCAGAAGCTGTGGGATGGGAAACACTATATAGGTGTTGTCGATATGGGCGATGAAATAGCAGAATCCACTGCTTTGGCATCTCAAGCATTTGTTTTTATGTTAGTTGGAATAAACCAACATTTCAAGATTCCTTTAGGGTACTTTCTAACAAACAATCTGACCGGGGAACAAAAATCTAACTTAGTAAAACTTTGTCTTATTAAATGTCATGAAGCTGGAGTTAAAGTTGTGTCACTGACATTTGATGGCCACGCTACGAATTTTACGGCCATGGAGCTTCTTGGTTGCAGCATAACTGATACTGTAAATATGAAAACCACATTTCCACACCCATCAGATGGTACTGAAGTAGCTTGTTTTTTAGACCCAAGTCATGTAATCAAACTACTTCGAAATCAACTAGAAGCAAAAAAACAACTTTTAAACAAAGATGAACAAGTAGTTGATTGGGACTATTTAGTAAAATTAAATAAGTTGCAAGAAGTAGAGGGGTTGCACTTAGCAAATAAACTTACTAAAAGACATATTTTGTTCAGAAGCCAAATAATGAAGGTGAAACTTGCCACGCAAACGCTGAGTAGAAGTGTAGCGAAAGCGATGTTGTTTTGTAGAACTGATTTGAAGCTTCCTGATTTTGAGCAATCTCAGCCAACGGAAGAGTTTATACAACTGATGAACGACATGTTTGATATCTTTAACACGCACACTATGGCCCATTTTAATTATAGAAAACCTATGTATAACGGAAATAAAGTCGAGATTTATGCACTGCTAAACCGACTGCAAGATTATATACAAAGCTTGCAGTTAAAAAATGTTACTAAACGAAAAGTTATGAAAGATGGTCGACCAACTTATGTTATCATGCGATTTTATAAAAAAGCGGTGGAAGCAAGATGTAAACCTGGTTTCATTGGAACTTTGATAAATATATCAAGTTTAAAATATCTGTATGAACTTTTAATAGAAAATGAGAAATGTTTAGGTTTTTTGCCTACCCATAAATTAAGCCAAGACCACTTAGAAATCTTCTTCGGTTGTATCAGAATGCATGGGGGCCATAATGACAATCCCAATGTGAAACAGTTTAAGGGTATATATAGAAAATTGTTGGTACATTTAGAAATTAGGAGCCTGGAAACAGGAAATTGCGTTCCGCTAGAGAATATATCAATATTGACGTGTTCTTCTGCAACGCAGATTCTTAATTCAACAAGTCCTTCGTACCGACACGAAGACAGCGAAGAATTTTCTAGTTCTTTGGATTTTTTAAAGGACATACCAGAGGATGTCGACAATTTGGCTCGATATTTGGATGTGCCAATTATCAACGATATGCGAAGAGTGATTGTTGGTTACATTGCTGGAAGTGTCGTACATTACATAAAAAAATTGATCAAATGTGAATGCTGTTTGTCACGTTTGGTGTCTACGGAAAGGCAAGATTTTCATAAGCTGATTGGCTTGAGAAATAAAGGAGGTTTGGTATTCCCTTCCGCAGACACCTATGAAGTCTGTGCAGTGGCAGAAACCGTTATTCGAAAAATTATAAAAGAAAGTATTTTAATAAAAACTAAAAATGACTATAAATATGTAATTTCCCAAATTTTGAAACGTTTTGTCGGAAACCAAACTATATTTATGAAACTAGAGGATGAACATCAAGGCTATGGAATTGAGCATAAAGTGAGTTTGATAAAAATAATAATTGAAAAATACCTCACTATACGATTGCATTACATAGCAAAGTTAGAAACAAATGCCAGATCTATAAATGCCAAAAGGCAATACTTCAAAAAGTTAGTGCAAAATAAAGGCTGTTAAGTACGTTAAGTTGTAATAAAACAAAGTTTAACCGGAACCGGTATAGTGACGGCGAAAACCAAGAAATTAAAAAAAAAAAAAAAAAAAATTAAATAATTAAGAAATTATTAAGTCGAGTTGTTTTCTCCATATATTAATAATTATTTTTTGTTCAACTTATTTGAAATACAACTAGTATTTTTTCTTTTGTTCTGACCATAGAAATCTAAATGATATATCTACTGTCTTTTACTACAGGAATGCATTTCGCCGGTTTTCCGCTACCAAGACATAAATACACAATCACGCCCACCATGTTTTAGCATTCAATGCAAAATAAATTAATCCTAAAAAAACCGCTACTAGATACGCTGCAAAATACAATTTTTGTAATTCTGGGTCCAAAACAGCACTACTAGTCAAGCAAACGGTTCGCGCACTGGTGTCCTAAAAGACACCTACGCGGCGATGAGTTCACGCGCCTTTGTCACTTCTATTACGTTTATTTATGTTTCTATGGTTTTCTATGGTTAATGTATTTAATTATTCTTTAAATTTTGTAAATTCAAGTACCTATAATTTTTGTCATTGAATTTTCATTGCTATTTTGATTCTGATGTCTATTTTTTATGCAAACATTATTTTGAGTTTACTGTACCTAAAGTTTTATAGCGGTGTGGAAATATAATTATTATACTTACCCTTTTTTTCTTTAAGAAGTTTTCTTTTTTTTCTTTTTCCTTAAGGTTCTCGGGTGGCAGGTTCGATTCCCGCCAATAGTAATAGAGGTTATAGGGAGCGACAAGGGCTGGAGTTCAGGTGGGTTTGGGAGGGGTTGACGGATGGACAAATTTGAAGTGGAAGGGGGGGGGGGACGTGTTTCCCGCGGTTGAACTAGATAGTGCTTTGGGTTTGGGGAGGGGAGGAATGGAGTGGGGGATTTTTTATGTATGGGTGGCTTAGAGGGACAAGGTTTAGTGGGTGGCAGAGGGGGGCAAAAATGTGGTCAGAATTCAGTTATCTCTGCCCGTTCCCGAGATATCAGCTCCTTAAGATTATCGGGTGGCAGGTTTGATTCCCGCCACCAGTAAGAGGGGTGATAGGTATTTACCACGAGTAAAACTAGGTGGAGCTAGTTGGAGCTAAGAAATTTTGTTAAAATAATAAGCTTGATTCGATTTAAATTAGACATAATTAATTATCATTTTATCATTGGTGGGTGTCAACTAAAACGTTTTAAATTAACTCTTTACTCACACCGATCGATAATAAATGTTAATTAATAACAATAATCCTATTATTCCATCTAAAACAGTGGTGGGTTTTTTTCACTACCCTGGCAACCTTAAACGCACATTGACGCACGTGTATCTACAGTGCTGTCACGCACACATAACTAAATTCCGGCCGCACATTGTTTGTTCCGTACGTTCCATCTGTTTAATCTGAGGCTCTACCTATTCCGATCACTGCTGATAACATTTGTACTTAATTGTGTCATTTTTATCTCTCACCGATAACGAATTCTGTATCAAATAAATTGTGTCCAAATCATCTCAGTTTGATTTGCTATGTTATAGCCTATGATGCGTGAGTGCCATCAGTTGGGATAGGTCCACTCAAATAGACCTGACACCTTCCAACAGGCCACTCCAGGCGTTGCCCTGCATTTTCCTCGCACAAATACATTAATACAAAATAAATGTCTGGACTTTAAAAGGGATTCCTTCTATCGTGTTGACATGAGCTACATAATGATAATAGCTCATGCCCGTGTGGAAAAGATTAGCCAGTCAGCAGGTTGGTAGCGGGGCTAACTGCCCAGGGTGCGCCGAACGATCAATTAAATATCGTCACACGTGGAAGTCGTGGGGGGTCTTTTAATGCACCCCAAAATAAAAGAGACTGATCCTTAAGTTTGTTTTGGTATTTCTTCTCAGAGGTAGTCACATAGTCAATTCAGATGCCATTAAATTTATAAAATAAACGACATTTAAGTGATTTTAACATCCAATTTGATTGATTTTTCAATTACAATAAAAGTGATTATTTATTTGTAAAACAAACTTGCCCCGACGGAAATCCATGTTGTCAATTCTACTCTACACTCTGTTTTTTCTTGCTTGTCTTATTTTGTAACAATTTTGTCATATATTTTTAATGAATTTCGTCTATAACAATCATTAAAAGACATTATGTTAACACACACAAAATAACATGTTTTTACCTAATTACGTATGCAGAACTGGTAGTTATATTTTATTAGTAGTTATTTAAATGAAAACAGACATGCCAAGATTGTTTACTAAATAGGACAAGAGAGAAAGACGAGAGAAGACTTTAAATTGTACTAAAAGAATTTTAATCACACTTTAACAAGAACGATAAGAACTGTCAAAATAGTCTGCCATTGTAAGATTTACGAAGATGACGACTAAACTCTAAACCGATCGTAGTGAAATTTGTCTAAAAGTTACCCTGGGATCTGAAGACAGCATCTATTCTCTTGTTCACGAACTAAACTAATTTTAAACTATCGCTCTCTTTAACTAATAGTATATACAAGAAAGGAATGTCAACAATTTTAGGACTGTCAAATTAGTTTACGTGTTACATTTCTTTGTATTTTAGTGGGCACGTTCCGAGATCACGACTTGCATGGAAATAATTCAGACTAATTTGACAGCACTAAAATTGTTGCCATCCTTTTCTTGTATTTCTTGTATCTACTATTAGTAAAAGAGAGCGATAGTTTAAAATAAGTTTAGTTCGTGAACCAGAGAATCGACACCATTCTACATTTCAACATGAAAAACGACAGGGTTCCTCCGAAATACGCGATGAAGGTGATCGTCCGTGTGGTGACACGTCCGTGTGGTGCCGGTCGTAAAGAATTGCACCACCCTATATATTCTCATGGGTGTCGTAAAAGGCGACTAAGGGATTCACCAGAGGATGGGCATCAGCGTTCTCTGAGTATTTAACCAACCAACTGCGATCGCCAACCCGCCTGCCAAGCGTGGCAATTATGGCATATCCCCCCATAATTGGGAAGGCCTAAGTCCAGCAGTGGACGTCTTTTGGCTGAAATGATGATGATGAAATGACGCGATGAACAACATCCACGCGGGAGAAACCGCGGGCGTACTCTGGTATTTAAGAAAGAAGAAAGAAAGAAACATTTATTTGACACAAAGCACATAGATACACAGACACAATTCAACAGGAACACAATCAAATATACAAAAACCGGCCAAGAGCATGTCGGGCCATGCTCAGTATTATAGGGTTCCTTAAGTAGGTGTAATTACAAACGAATCAAATCGAATATTAATCATGGCTATTTTAGTTTTTGCAATAATCAGCAGCATTCGCGACTCAGAGCGTGTTGTTAGTAGCGCCATCTAGCGATAAATTCAAGAAGCCAAATTTAAGACGTTTGTCATTTCAAAGTTACTTTTTGTGATTTTTTCAAATAGAAAGTAGCTAAAGGAGCATTATTTGCTATGATAATTTTTCTCTAAGGTCAATGACCTTTGAACTAGGACGTTTTAAGTATTTTTCAGTTTTCTCTCTATAACTCAAAAAATTATAATCACATTATACTCGAAATAATTTTAAAAGAGAGTTTTCACAAAGGTCTATCAATATGGAAGATTATAAGTTTCTACATTGCATAGTTTAGAAATGGCAGGGGGGGGGGACACATTGCAAGCCACTTTGGCGGGCTATATTTCGCAGATGGTACACCTGATAAAAAAGTGGTGTATCAAACATTACCTTCATTTTAGTAGACCTATTCAATGATATCCCACACGAGGGGGTGCAGCGAAAAAAATTTTTTTTTCTCCATTTCACATGTATGGACACCACCCCTAAAATACGGAAAAACGATTTTTTTATTCTTTTAAAATTGAGATCTATATGTCGACTATTTTTTAACAAAATTTCATTTACTTATGTTTATAACTGTAGAAGTTATTAAGCTGTAAAGGATTAGGACAGACGGACAGACGGACAGACGGACGGACATGACGAAACTATAAGGGTTCCTTGTAGGACTTCGGAACCCTAAAAACGGATCATCGATGCTGTGTGTCTAGTGGTCCATTTCATCAATGACGATGAATCGACTGTGACAGCTTCAGTGTAATAGTAAATTAGTATATCAGATCTGTTATAAATAGTATGCTGTACAAGTAGGTACTATAAAGTACTTCATACACTTTCCGTTACGAGATCAACAGACTGGACAAAAAAAAGTCGATCTGTCAAATCATCGAGGAAAGTATAATGTGTTGATTTTCCTGTTAGGTATTTGAGCACGAGCGTTATTAATTTATACTTAGATTACATATCTTTTTTTGTGTCGCTATACAAGTGAGTAAGTAGAAATATGTATGAGAGCATAGCTAGTTTTAGAAGACTGGCATTTAGGATATTGATTTTATCTTTTGAATAGTAAAATCGAATTGTTTTTCTGTTCAGGTTAAGTGCAAAATCGATAAGCGAAGAAGTTAAAATACCTGGCTACCTACTTGTACTAATAAAAATCATCGCGACTAAAGTAGCCCGCGAAACTAATTTTTTTTGCGTTTTTGTAAATTGTAGCTCGCATTCCGATCAATAGGTCAATAATACAGTCAAAAAACTTTCCGGTGAACCACCACTAAGGCTAAGATCGCTTGCACTCAGTGTTCGACGGACGCCGTAGGTACGTGTAATGTAGCAGGATTCGTTCAAGGGACTTCGTCGACAAGGTGTACCATTGGGAAGGATCGTGACCCCGTACCTATACAATGTAAAATTAAGCTACAACTTGAAAAAATTTGCAAGAAATTTTGAATTTCGCAAGCTACTGCGTCGCAATCACCTTAATGCTATTTTCGAAACTCAAAGAGAACTTCTACCACAGAAATCTAAATAATAAGGTAATAGAAATGTTATCAACTTTTTTTTTATTTTTATAGTATAGGTTGGCGAAACGAGCTAAAGGCCCACCTGATGTTAAGCGGTTACCTTTGCCCATAACAACTGCAATACCACCTAGGCTGTTGCCTAAATGGTACCGCAAGTCGGTTCGCCAAACTGAGACATGAAGATGGAAAGTCTCATGTGATTGTAATTTCACCGGCACCCGTTTCCCTACTGTTTTTTAATACAGGAACGCGTGTCACCGGTTTGCCGATACCGACACATAAATACGCAATTACGTCCACCATGTTTCTAGTATTCAATGCAAAATAAATTAAGCCTAAAAATCCGCTGTTAGATATGCTAGTTTAGTGACTCCACATACAAAACAACACTGATGATCAAGCAAAGGGTTCGCGCACTATTGTCCTATACGAAGCACCTGCACGCGGTGACAAGTTGACGCGTGTTTACCACTTCTATTACCTTATTATTTAGATTTTTATGACTTCTCCTAACTGCTAATTGAATGAATGTATTATTTTTATACTAGGTAGGTACATTATGCCAAAGTTTTAAAAGCACTTACTCAATCAAAACCGTTTAATAGTTGATATACTGCGCTATTCTAGTTAATAAATCATATTTTTTGTAGGCAATTGTTGGAAAAAGAATTAACAAAGAATTAACATTAGAGCGTATTCGGTTCTGAGTGGCAGTTAAACAATAGTAGTTTATGAAACTGTTGCATAATAGGGGTTATTAAAACACGAGTGTGAGTTTAAAAACCGAGCCGTAGGCGAGGTTTTTAATAGTATCACACGAGTGTTTTAATACCTAATTATGTCAGTTTCATACACTATTTTATCTACACTCATACAATTTTAAATAAAATACCAAAGTCAAAATCTTAGATAGATAGAATATACTTTATTGTACACCATGAAAATAGTAGTAAACAGGAACAACGTACAAATTATGGGTACATGGGCGGTCTTATCGCTAAAAGCGATATCTTCCAGACAACCTTTGGATGGACAAAGAAGACGTAAGATCTAGATAATGGGGGCAGTCCGTGGCGTACTACTAAACTAAAATAAATAAATAGCACAAAATATATTACACATATAGGTATCATAAATATATATAATATATATATAAATAATCTTACAATTTAGAATAGAGATTGGATACATAGGCAATGTCTTAATAAATTACAATTTATTTGGAAAGGTAGTATTCTTTAACTAATTTTTTAAATGAAAACAGTGACTGAGCTCGCCGTATAGACACAGGTAACTCATTCCACAGACGCACAGCCTGAACAGTAAAAGATTTATCATAAAATTTTGTAGAATGCATTGGCATCAGAAGCCCCAAGTTTTCCGATGATCTTAAGTATCGTGTATGTGTGTCATGAAGGAACTTGAAACGTTCTTTGAGATAAAGCGGGGTCTTGGGATTAAACAGAATACTGTAGAGAAGTGATAAAATATGGGTATTCCGGCGAAGACGTATAGGGAGCCACTTGAGCTTAGTGCGGAATTCGGAGACATGATAACAACATAACAATAAATTAGTAACATTGTCGTTGTTTTTCTTGATTTCTCTGGTAAAAGATTGTTCGTCATTTACGTTGCTGCATCCAGAAATTCAGGCGGGGTCATATTTTCCTCAGTTCAGTATCACTGCTGTAGTCAGATATTTTTGCCCAGAATAAAACTTTCGACACACAAAACCATAATAATAACGTAAACAATAACAATAAATTTACAAGTAACGATGTCCATATCCAGTAGGCCAGGCGCGCGGCCGCGCACGCGCGCTGGTGCGCGCCTACACAGATAATAAAATATTGTCTGGCGACAACATTATAATCGGAACTAATTTTCTATCCTTGTCAGGATTCCGTCAATCTCTGTTTTATCATACAAAAAATATGCCTGTAAACACTTAAATATAATTAAAAGCAATATGACAATCAAAAGTTCTGCCAAAAACGCGATTTTAAACGATAAAAATTTTCAATGTATGACAAGTGGCGCCACCCTGAATTTTGTGTACTCATTGGTGCCAAACTGTACGACTGCTAAAAAAAAGGTTTGAAAACTCCTTGGTTAGGTCGAAGTGGCATTAAAAACTCCTTAGTTAGGCTGAAGTGTGCGGTTATGGAAAAAAAATTAAATTACCGCATTGTTTTGTTCAGCAAACTGTATCGTATGAAACTTTTTAAATTCATAACAGGTGCATGTGCGTAAAGTATGTCATTATGACATTACTTTCGAGTTCATAATTCGAATTTTACGATACGAGTGTAGATAAATATTATTATTTAATAACTAATATTAATTAACTACCTACCAAGCTAGGAGTGTCAGTTGTTGGAAATATCTTTATAACATCAACCAGTTTTATAAGAATTTAAACTATGCAAGTAGCTAGGTAGTGTAGCGTTAATCCGCTACGGATAAAAACTTTTTTGATTTATATGGCTACCAATTTTTTTTTTCTTCTTCTTAAAAATTATTTTGCGTGTTAATTTTGAACATCGAATTCGAAAGCCAGACTGCAATACCCATTTTCTGTTATAATCTCTTTTTGTTTTACCATTTTTTTGTATTTTTTATGCATTTAATGTGTTGTTTTGTTTTACGAAATTAAACATTATTTATTGAGTGACGTGAAACAGTTTTTTTTATAACTGTTACAGTAGGTATATCTTAGGTACCTACTTAGACCAAGAGATGAAACTGTAATAATCATTAATACCAATTCAATATCAAAATAAGAACATGGTCTGTTACAAAATACTAGACAATAAAATAGGAAGTACCTATTAAGTAATCAGTGGTATTACAGGCATTTGTTTGAGCTCGTTATGCAATATTGATCCAACATCAGTCTAGACGACATGAGGTCTGAAGATTTCAATTATTGATACATTTGTTACATGACCCGTCAGCGGCTTACAGCGATTCATTCGCCAAAATAGACATCAATAGCGAAACTAACTACTTTCTATTTACAAAGAGTAATATCGTGTCAGTTTTTAGGCTTGACCGGCATGCGGGGGGGCGGGGGAGTGGACGGTGCCAATGAACTTGGCGGGAAAGCAAATGCAGCCTCGCGCCACTGGGTCACACAGGTACTGTCGCGGAACGAACGCTACCCGAACACCTTCGCATACACCATAAATTCATAACGGCCCCGTATCAAACAACTACCACGTAATTTAGCCGCCTTGCAGACAATTTATTGCTTGAATTTTCATTGGGCGCACCAGTACGTACCTACAACCAATAAAGCGTTGCGTTTGAATTGCAAATGCCTCTACAAATGCAACGGCCTAAGTAGATGTATTCCCACGTCTATTAGATCCAAATGCGAAGCTAGAAGGCATCGCTGCGTTAGTCAAATACCTCGCGTTATAATTTAAGCTCCGTCAAACTGATTTTAAGCTCAAATAAATAGTTTATGGCAATTGTAACGCAATAAATTCTGTAAGGATGATACTTACATTCATTAAGACTGGCAATGTGCCATTCTGAGGTCGTTTCCGGCAAGCGCCGGCAGCCACCGATTCGATCTGGCGACGCCTGAATTACAATTGCAAGCGGACGCGGTTCTGCCATGCGTCATTTAAAACATCAGAAAAAGTTGTCTTGTCACTTGTCAAAACTGTTTATCTTTGAGAATTATATTAAGGTGCTGTATTGAATTTGCAACCGTCCCTTTCTAACCAACGGCAAATTGCGCGTGTGAGAACAGAGCGGAATCGCGCTTTTTTATGTTTGTTTACATTTTTGCATATAAATCTCGGCGAATGTAAATAAAAATCTGTTGCACCAGAGTATAGAGATGTACAAGATTTATCTTATTCGCAAAAATAATAGGAAAAACTATTTGGATTTCCAAATGCAATGCGAATTAGTGAAAAAAAACACCATACTTTGGAAAATATATCTGTCGAGCAAATTTTATTGAATCGTGTTTTCCCTATACCAGAACCTAGTAAATATAATGAAAAATCATATAAATTAAAATTAGATCTACGTCGTATCCACAAACGAAAATATTTCGATTCAAAAATCACAATTTTTCTCAATGCCGCCCCTTAAGGTAGGAGGAAATCCGATGGGACTTTTAGAGTACAAGAAAAGTTCTGCAACTAGCGGTGTCGGAGAAACATCTATCCATGTGGGTCAACAAACTGAGAAGCTTTTATCAAACGCAATATACATTCTGTACCGATAGCGAACTGGGGGTCTACTCGCAAAATCGATAATCGATATATCGTGACATTTGTCACGTCGAAACCTACTTTTAGTAAGGTCAATGTCGGTATCATTTATACGAAGCAACGAACGATAAAAATCGACAAAATTGTCGGTCGAAAATCGATTCTATTCTTTTCGCAAGCGATGCCGATGTTGACAAATCTCCCAATGTCAGACGTACAATGGAACAGCAAGTGTTTTTTAGAACAATTTATAAAACTTGATTAACAGTGGAAACTCAATGGACCGACACCGTAGTTCTAAATGACATTGACAGTATTATACTTTTTTTCATACGTCAAACGCCTTGTTTCTGACTAATTCACTCCAAAAATTGTCCAAGACTTCTTAAAAAAACACAATTCATGCTGAAATTGTAATCGCTTATTTCCCGAAAAGATGTCATTGTACTCATCATTATGAACAACTTTTATTATGGGACCAACAGTTTTTTTTTTTTGCGATTTCAGGGTTGGTCCCATAGTTAAAGTTGTTCATAATGATGATTACAATGACCCCATTTCGGGAAAGAAGCCATTACAATTTCAGCATGTAATGTCTATAAATTCGATAAACGGACCATCGTCGGCTGAACCATCGCTTAACACACGTGAGGTGGTTGTCAAACCGTCAAACGCAAGTCCATTCTGAATTTAAAAAACCATCCGAACATTTATTAGATTACGTTCGATTTATTCGGAGCACTATCGTGTCGTTTCAAATATGTCGTCGATTTTGCGAATAGACACCCTAGAACTGCACGCAGCGTGCAAACCTTATCTAAACTCCAACGCTTCCCATTTTGCAATAAAGCTTTTGTATATTACACTTGGTTTATCATGGATATATGTATTCTAAATAGTCTCTGAATAGCATGAAGAACTACAAAATACTTTGAAATCTTGCTTTTCAGCCTTTTTATAAGTTTCCAATCATATTTTTCTGTTAATTAAAACGACTGCCTGCTAGACAGCGGTTTTTCAATCACCAGTTAACTGTTATGTGCAAAATAAAAATAGGTGACAGTTGTTATGTATACTTTACATAATAATAATGGATTAAAAACCAATCTTTCTTATTTATAATAAAAAAAGTGGGTGTCTCATAAAAAAATTGTCAATACCTCACATGAGGATAACTCAATTAAAATTTATCAGGGAGACGATTGAAAAACCGGCCCTTAGCAATCAGGCTGTCATTCATTGCGTGTGAATGAATTAGTGAAATCAGACTATGTCAGCCTGATGGGTTATAATTATTATTCCTTAATCAACCCCTCATATATTTATTATTCCATTTATAATTTAATGTTTACAGTGCCGCGTCCACTGTCAAGTTTATAACATTTCGAAAACAAAGACGATAAAGGTTTATAATTAGAAATATTGTTCTGGTGCAGAGGTCAACATGCATCGCCTCGCAATTTCCAATGGCTCGGTTATATTTTATAATAGTCACACATTTTATCAGATTATTGAACCTAACAAGTATCCGCCTGTCACAATGTGCATAATATCTATATTATCTATACAGATATTATTATCGGATGAATTTATAATGCAAAATTCTGAAAATTCTATCAAGATATTATTAGGGTTCCGTAGCCAAAGGGCAAAACGGAACTGTATTACTGTCACTTTTTTTTTGGCGTGGGGAAATCCTCATGGACGCACTCCACCCGGGGTAGGCGGAGCCAGTGTCGGACTCATACCGACTAAAACCACCACGGTGTTCCTTCAACTATCTTTGGCCGGGGGCGTGGGAACCTCTGTATTCACACAACCACCCCCGACAGGTCCCAGCCCGCCACAAGTAGGCGAGCCCCTTCCCATGCGGCCTAACATCGGCCGCAGCCTCCTCGGTATTGCTGTCACTCTGCTATCTATCAATCCGTCCGTCCGTACGTCATGGGTCTCTACTAGTAAACGGAATGAGTTACAGACCTGAAATTTGGATATTTTGTGTAAAATGTTTTGGAAAAAATTGGATATTTCATGTAATGTGTTGATCAAATTAATTTTTTACTTAAATAAGATTTTGGCACTGATTTTCGTTTTGTTTTGTGTGTAAGTGACACTGTAAATGTGTATTTAGTATTTTGACGTAAATGTATCAAAATATTAAGTACGGTCACACACTGTAACGAGGCTAAACTCGTTACGCTGCTCACCACCTTATTTCGACTTTCTGGCCACTTTATAAAACTTTACCTATCCAAATTCAAAATTTAAAATTCTTCCATAATTTTCTATTTTTTACTTAAAACAACAGACTTATATCGTAGCCTTGGCCGGGCATGGACGTGTCCGACCATTACAGTTGTTTTTATATTATTTTACTTATTCAGTTTCTATATTGTACGCTGAAAGACACTCATGTGTCTGTGACTGTGTCTTATAATCATTATATTATTTTATTAACAATAGTCAATGTATCAATTTACCAGTTGAGTGAGATACAGTATTCCAAAAACGTCCTTTGTTGTGTTTTTATTGTGTCTGTGCCGACCTACCACCTACCTACCTGATTTCCTGAATCCAGCCCGAGCTCGCTGCATGGACATAGCAGCAGCTCAGTCATCTTACAGTCAGAGTTGATTTACCACTCCTCCGGCCCTCCGTACTACTGGCCCTCTGTGCCCTCATACCTTAGAGGAGTTCCATAGCTCCATACCACTAGTTCCTGCAGTTCCTGTACCACTAGTTCCTGTTGTTCCTGAATTCTGTTCCTGTACTTCCTGTTATCCTCCTACTTACGTGTGTCACCGTGTGCCAAGCCACCGAACCCTCGACCCTGCGAGTCTCCTGCCCGAGCCACCCACACCGGCCACGACGTGACAACACTTTGACATTAGCAGCATCTTTATTTCGTAAGCAGTAAGGGCGGTTTTCGAATTGAAGTGTTACCACTGTCATGCAGTCGACTGTACTATCGCCGATTGATTTAATCAAGAAAGGTCAGATATACCTAGATAGGTACGCTTAGTAGTAATAAAGGATGGCGGGTGATAATCATTAATCTATAAGTGAACAATCAAATACTCATATCAATTTATTGGAATTTTAACACCACCTTGATAAGTTTGATCGCAATTTTCGCGCTTGTCTGTCACAGTTGACAGTTGTTAAATTATGTAAAAGAATCACGTCATTAAGCGACAAAAATAAATAGGTTTTTGTGTTATTGATACAAAATTCGTACTTTAGTAGTTTGCAGAGTTTTTAGCGCTATAACACTTGAATGTTTGATTTATTAAACGATACCGTCTGGTAATCGTTTGTTCAATTATTTTGTTCAATCTGAGGTCACACCGCTAATTAGCTGGCGTGGAAGCATTCGCGGAATGCAGGTGAGATCCACCAGTCCATCGGCCTCTTGACTGGTTTAATTATTTGCACGAAAGCATTCAAACTGTTACCCATAATAATATGTTAACACAGACATAATAAAAAAAAATAGACAAAGTGCTGCGAACAATCATAGTAGATCATCATAGCCAGGAATGTGAGCAGGATTCGAACCTTTTATTTCCACAATTTAAATAGTTAGATTTCGCTTCGCATGCTTAAATGCGTTAAAAATAATAAAATAATCATAGTGAAGCCAAAAAAAACCGTACTCCTTCGTGTACAACCAGCGCTCATGCACACACATACACCTCAAACCGTGCTCACTGCTCTCAGTACACATGTCACGGCATCATCCGTCAGTAAGCACCGCTAAAGCAAATATCCTTCAGGTGTGCGTGAGTGCTGGTTGTACACGAAGGAACACGGTTTTTTTGGCTTCACTATGATTGTTCGCAGCACTCCGTCTATATTTTTTACTAAGTCTGTGTATGTTAAGCAGATAAGTATCATAATAAAGCACGAGCGCACCTAAATTAGTTTTTTTTGCAATGAGCCATTGTGTAGGTACGCACGGCTACACATCAAGCTGTACATTTCCAGTATAAGCTGATCTCGCATTGTACGGAAAGCCTATGCAATGCGAGGTCAGCATAAACTGGAAATGTACAGCTTGATGTGTAGCCGTGTGTACAAAGAGCAAAATATAGATCGCAAAAGGGAAAGCGACATTAAAATTTATAGCTGCTGTACTCGTTTACAGTACTCGCTTAATTGCAATAAATCATTATCTTATCGATATTTGGAATTGTTAATAGTTTTCATATTACGGGAACGGTTCGTTGAGCTGCTATAATATTATCACGGTTTATTATCAGTCAACAAACTTTATAGAAGTGTGATTATTGAAGACCATAAGTTTGTAACATTTTTATGTTGCACGACTTGCACGCGATACCTATGTTACAAGAAGTACACGTGAAAGAATTCGTTACATCTAAAAACACATGGGTTGTTTTAAGGAAATTCAATGTGACACAACTAGGATATCGAATTATCGAGCGTTGTTGTGTAAAGTTTTTATAACATACTAGAGTTGACTACCGCGCCAGTGGCTTCGTACGCACGGCTAAACATCAAGCTGTACATTTCCAGTATAAGCTGATCTCGCATTGTACGGAAAGCCTAATAAAACGCGAGGTCAGCTTGTACTGGAAATGTACAGCTTGATGTGTAGCCGTGTGTACTATTACATATTCTGTGGCTTCGCTCCCGTGTTTTCTTCATACAAACTTTCAACCTCTTTTTAACTCCCTTAGGCGATGAATTTTCAAAAATCCTTTCTTAGTGCTCACTTACGTCATCTAAAGAAGTCCTGTGCGAAATGTCATCCTCCCAGGCCCACCGATTTAGGCTGGGCGTGGTCTGTCAGTCAGTTTTAAGAATTTTTTAAGTAGATTGTAACACGTAGTGTTACACAACACCCTAAAATAAACATTAGATTTTTACGCTCTAGACTTCTGGTTATTAGTACAATGACATGATACTGCGCAGTAATCGGCACATTATTGGGGCCACAAGTTCTTCCTCAATGCTTTGTAAAAAATCTGTTTTTGTGGCGTTCACGAGATGAAAAAGAATCAGACGGTGTGCACGCGTCGATCGGCGCGAGTTTTTTCGAGCCCTCGACGTCCTTGTGAGGCGCGCCGGCGTCACGCACCATCGACCTACCTACAGCTGTTTGTTTGACAACAAACTACGCGATATGGAACATGACTGTTATCACAGTATATTCATATATCAATGGTAACACTTCATACGATCACTGTGACGTAGCGCTGCGCAGATGAAGCGTCAAATAAACCCTATGTATGTATATTTTATTAGATCACTGTATTCAGTGCACCAATGGAAAAAATATGGTGATCGGGTGATTCCATACGCATATGAGTGTGTATGACGTTTATATTCGTAAAATTGATTCAGTAGTTGATTTAGTGAAATGATGACGCCATTTCTTCTATACAACATTGATATTAATTATCTTTGGTAATTAGATAGTTTGCAAGATTTTAGTCACAAAATTATGAACAAAAGATTAGGTACCTTGATTATTAAATGTGTATATTACTAGACTACTTTTACACTATGTATACTTGTTTCTTAAGTTAATTTTGATAAGTAATACCAGTTATATAAGGAATATTAATCCTTATGTAACTGGTTTGTTTTTCCTTGATAATTATCTTCATAATTTTGAACCCTGCCTGAGGGTAACAATTAAACAAACAATGTTAAAATCTTCTCTATGTCTTCAGAGTAAAAAAAAATATTAACTCAATCATGACATAAAGCGTGTAATATCAATAAAATTCGAGAACCCATAAAATGCCAAACTCGTTTCGACCATATAAATTACAAACTTGTAAAACACGCCCACATATTTTAACAAATGGCCGTTTTATTAGACAGTGTACAGCGCGCAGATCGCAGCCAAGAAGGCATTTTGTGCATCCACTTTCTCCAATATAAGCACGCCAATAGAATTGCACGGTGAACCGCGAGGTAGAAAACGTACGCGCGGTTATTTCTCGCGAATTGTCACTGCGATACTCTATCCAGATGCGAAATCGTCTAGATCCATGTTACCTATTGGTCCTCAACAGGGTTGATTGATTTTTTTCAATCAAATTTCATAGATTTATTTAAATAATAATGTTATGGGACTAGAAAAGAAAAATTCTTATTAGAAAATACACAGTTTTCATTTCATTAAGAAAATCGAGTTAAAAGATGCTTGACTTAGATGATGAATTTATTTTTCAGAACTGATTATATAGACCAGTAAAAAGTCTTAGAAGTTAGAATGAACTGTTTCCTACATTTCTGTACTTAATTACTAATGTCTAATGTCTTATCATTAAAAAAAAAATAACTATTTTCGGAGAAAAAAAGTTTTTTTTACTTATTTAGTTTTTTCTTCGGACCCACTGGGATTTTTAAGACAATATTTGGAATATTATCAGTTACGCTTATGAGTAAGTAAATAAAAAAAAACAAGTTTAAAATCCTTCAAAGACAAATAAAAAGTAAAAAAATTTAAAAAAATTATTATCGACTTTTCGTTTTGTTTTTTATTTATTTATTTAAACTTCATGCAACATGTGTACATAGGCGGACTTAATGCCTTAGGCATTCTCTCCCAGTCAACCTTAGGGTGATACAGAGATGACAAGGCAGGTGCAATATTGATTCACGACACAAAACAAGATGAGAAATAAATTACCACTAAAACAATAGATAAACATACATAGGTATATATATATAACATACAATAAGTACTAAATATATATAATAATATACTATTATAGTCATAGATAAAATACTAATGAGATGATTCTACCAAAATTTTAAATCAAAAGAATATGTAATAAACAAAAAAATCATGATATTTATCAACCCTGGTCCTCAATAAGATAGTTGTTCCGACTTGTTCCATTTCCTCTAAAACAATTAATCACTATCAGAAACATTATAATTTATAATGTACCCGAGATAAGTGTGTTACTTTAATAAGTGGGTTAGAAATCTACTTGGCTTGCACGTAACATTTAATTAATTGATCTTTGTTCTGGGTCTCTGTTTAATACGTGTTCATTAGTGTTCAGTTCATGCAACATTATACTAAAGTACCTAAATGAGAATTACTATTGAAACATTTCTGTGTTAAAACATGTTCTGTACAGTCAATAACAAAATATATTATTTAATCAACAATTACACGATGGTTTATCTTGGTTCAGAAAAAAAAGTACATGACATACCTAGCCTGGGATTCCAGTATACGGACCACGGAATAAAGAAAACACGTAGAAGTGCCTTTACGATTACTTAGTACGGCAAAGTGTCAAAATCACACATTGAAATACCTAGTACATTAAAATACACAAAAAACAATTTAAATGTGATTAGGGCTGTTTAAAATTAAAATATAGCCTAGCAATTACATGTTTTTTTTTAATTCAATCTTAAGAGCCCTTACATTTTTTTGACGAAAACTGCATGCAACGACAAGTGGATTTTTGGCATTCTTATTTTATTCGATCAAAAGATCTATAGAATTTTAGATTACTGAATTAGATATCGCGATACTTAGCCCAGATCGTGTGAAACATGTCACGAGCGCAAGAAAATGTATTAGTCTTTCGATTTCAAGTTTATGATAAGATCCACGACGCCAAAAAGTAGCTTAAAACGCAGATTTCTTGTTATTTTTGTAATACGACTAATGAAAGTCATAATTCAAGACGTTTAAATTAAAATTATTTTATTGAAATATATCAACATTTTATACGTACCGGTGATATGATACACTTCTATGAGAATCATTTTTCGTTCTGCTATCATTCTTATCTTACACGTTAAAATTGCACATTAAGGTTTAATCTAGTATTTCACGTAAGCGTTCGAGACATCATGTCGCAGCACGAAATTAAGCGTGTTTGAGTGAGTGTCGCGCATCTGCGCTTAGTTGTGCCGACTTGTGCCACGCGTGGGGTAGCCGTTAGGCACTTCCATCTTGTTTTCTATTCCGTGGTACATACCTACCTACCTCGGAGTTTGCATCGGATAAAATATGCCAATTATGAATAATGAAAATCCATTAAAATCGGGTCAATAGTTCTCGCGATTAGACCGCTTGTACATTGAGATAATAAATACTACGACCTGATTTAACAATGGAATTACATCGCCCTATTACGTATCGTATTAATTAATCAATCGCAGAAAAAGAATATTGTGTCAAACTGTCTATGATCAATTGATCACCGAAGAAAAGATGATCTCTATGATCCCTCGAGAACTGTCTACAAAACGAAATTAACGAAAATTGATGAGCGTTCCTCGTCAACTTGTCACTTTAGGTACCTACAGACAAAGTTTACTTTTAGGTAGGTACCTATTGTAGTCCAAAAAATTTACTCTGCGGCCTTATAAAATCGTAAAAGTGATTGATTCAGTCCATGGAGCTGCCGTACACGACGATTCCGTGAATGGACGTGAGTTCAAAAACAGTACGTTTAGACAATGGGCTATTGAAAAAACTCGAGGAATCTTTACAAGAAATAAAATAACGGGAGCTGACATAAGTGCTATTTTTAAGTGCTGTGGCACTAACAAACCAAAAAAGTATTCAAGATACTCTATGAAAACCACACATAGGTACCAAACATCCTTTTATTATCTCTTGTCTTCTGTTAAAGTACATTTAGTCTTAGTCATATTAAGTGAGTACTTAGATGAACTATTTTAAGCACAAATGGTAGTGCATGTGAGTCGATCAGAAGCGAATGGAAGGTTCGGATTTCACGGCCTTCGGTCCTCTACTTGATTACCAACGACGCCAGTGACGTAGGGAGCGCTGGCGCCTATACCAACTTCTCTGCGGCTTCGTGTCATGAATACATGAGGAAGTCTTTAGTGTTGCGAATAAATTCGCGAATTACTCAGGGTTAATTACTTAAGGAATGCGGTTTAAGTTACCGAGCGAATGAGTTTCGAGTCAGTAGGTAATTGTACGTGACCCCAATTACATTTATCGGCGTAACTGCAAGAATACATTATAAGGAGATAATAAAAACATAACCAGCCCATTACTGTCCCACTACTGGGCACGGGCCTCTTCTCAGTATGAGAAGGCTAAGGCCTTAGTCCACCACGCTGGCCTAGTGCGGGTTGGCGGACTACACACACCATTGAGAACTGTATGGAGCACTCTCAGGTGTGCAGGTTTTCTCACGATGTTTTCCTTCACCGTTAAAGCAAGTGATAATCGAATATAAATCCGCACATAATTTCGAAAAGTCAGAGGTGCGGGCCGGGATCGAACTCACACCCTCCTACATGGAAGGCAAGCGTTCAAGCTAGGCTATCACTGCTTAAAATAGATGCAAGAGACGAAAGACGGCATGAGGCCTTGAATATGTTACCAATACAATACAATATCTTTATTTGCAATAAATAGGGTACATTGAATGTTGTTACATGATAAAAATATGTTCAAGCCCATTTAGCCATCACCAACAGCAGGCAAATTTTACTTATAGCTAGGAACTTTTATTTTTTACACATTCTTCGATTTAATAGAAAGTGTTCTGCAATAACACTAAATGAAAAAAAAAACTTTAGGATCTACCTACTATATGCAAAAAAAAACTAGAGCAGAAAAAAGGTGTATGTTTCGTCGAGCAGGCCAGACGAAAAAGAACGCACGAACTGTCGCTTTTTTAGCAAGGCAGTAGATCGGGTGCGCTGCGCGTGAGTCACGCATACCGGCGCGCACCATGCACTGTACGTGTCAACCACCTATTTATGTCGCTGGTCGCAGGACGAAGCGCAAATAAACAGCATCAAAGGGACGGATTCCGCTCGGCGACGGTGCGAAAACAACGAAAACAACCACCATTGTCTACGGATGAGTTATTTTCGCAAATAGATACGGATCCGCCACTTGCTGTATGCAATTTCTGTCGCTATCCGCAGATGCTAAGTTAAGACTTATGGCTAAGTGTTTAGATAAAAGCTGCCCGATATCTAGATGTCACTAACGGCCAAAATCAATATCCTATCTATCCACGATTTTTCCTACTAGAGATAGAAATTTGAGATAAGCTCCGTACAATTATGTCAAACTTCTATCTCTAGTAGTAGGGCAAATCGTTGATAGTATAGGATATTAATTTTGGCCGTAATTGAATGTGAAGTATTGTTGTTGCGTGTATTCGAACTTGGCATTTAATTGATTGACTCGTGTTTTGATTAAGCATGAATTTAGAAAAAAAAGAACATGAGTTTTTTGTTTATATGAAAGATATTTTTGATTTATTTAAAAAAAATCCTCGTTGTCTGTCCTGGAAGGGGTTTAACTAACTATATTTATTCAATGTTAGAATATACAAGTTTATGAAATAAGTTAATTATTTAAAAAAATAAAGATTTTTTTTATTTACTTACTCTCATGTCATAACTGATAATATCCCAAATATTATCAAAAAAATCCCAGTGGTTCTGAAGATAAAAGGTTGAAAGTGAAAAAAACCTTTTTTGTTCTCCAAAATCAATTATATATTTTGAGTGTTTTTCATAAATGCTATCTAATGTACCTAGAATTTTAAATATTTATGACGAAAATTACTAAGTAAAGTTATTTTTTTTAAATTAATTATTAATTAATCATTTATTTATTTCTCCACCACATAAAGAATTTTTACAGTGTAAATTATTAAAATAAGTATTTAGTTTAAAAAATATACAAATAAAGAAGAGCAACATACTGAATACATACTGTTTTATTTATTTCCTACACTTATCACCTGTTATAATATTTTTACAATTTTTTGTACAAGAACAAAACTTTCTCAGAATTGAAAAAAGAAACCTATAAATCTTAGTCTGTCAGCAATAAGTTCACAAATGTAGGATGAAACAATTTATTCAAACTTCTATGACTCTATTGGTCTATTAAGTTCAGGAAAATAAAGTGCAGCACCTAATTCAAGCATTTTTCTAAGCAACTTTATTTATAGTTTGATATTATGTAGCCATTTATTCAATAAAAAAATTAATCTGCATTTTTTTTCCTTTGTAGTGTCCCTTTAAAACATTTTAATTTTAATTAAGCAATTAACTTTTATGGAAAAAAATCAAGTGTGATTTAAATCATAGATTTTAATTAAAAAAACACTTCATTTAAATCAAAATCAACCCTGACTTAAATCATATATTACGCTGAAATTATGTTCAGTATAAAAAAAAAAATGATAAAATTACATTTTGAAAATGCTGTTATACATTGGTTTTATAAAATAAACAGGGTTGCAATCTATCCAAGATAATTATGTTCACTGATGTGTCTTTTATTGATTACCAAGCAATATTGAACTACCAAGCAATGTTCAGTAAAATCAACATAGTAATTATTATTTATACATAGGTGGTGCATATTATGTTAAAAAAAAAACATTATTAACTGATAAAAGTGATAAATATATCAATGGGATAAAATATTTGATGTCTGAGTTTTCTTCTATTTCTACAAGTACCTACTACGGCTTCTACCCAGGTGATGCTATTTTTAAAAATCTTGACAGAAATACTTGCACATGAAAACAGGTTTTGAAGCATTTTTGTTCCCAAATCTAATCTATGCCTCAGCTTTGACTGTATCACTCCAAATGAGGACATTTGCCTCTCTAATGCTGCTGTTGATTCAATAGTTTGTAAGCTGCTCACAGAATGTGAGGAACTTTCAAAATCAAAATCATTTATTTGTGATTCACAGGTAACAAAAAGGTCTTATTTAAATATAAATTAAGTTCATTCTGTGATCAGCCTCATGGGCATACAAATGTCATAAAAATACATACTTAACTTAAAATGTCAATATATTGCTTTGAGTAAATATGTTATTGCAATAATTCATTATCCATATCAATGTTAATATAGTCAATCGGACATCAACACATTAAAAACTCGTTAACAGAGTAAAAAGAGTGCTCAATGAGGAATTGGAACAGTTTATTTTTGAACACACGGATGTCTCTACAGTCCTTAATGTGATTAGGGATCTTATTATAAATCTTTGGCGCCATAACAAACACACTATTCCCATATAGGGTAGTTTTATATTTCCTACTAAGTTTATTATATAATGTACTTCTGTTACGTGACATATGCTCTAGCACAAATAAGGACTTTTCTTTTTGTGGGCAGGTTTTCATCTCACCAAAATGGCACTTAGAGAGTGTGATACAGATATGGCAAGCAAACATAATCGCTATTATCAGGATAATTACCAATACATAATTCTCTTGATAATTATACTTCGTAACCATGAAAATAAGTACAGATTCAATAATCCTACTTAATATCATAAATGTGAAAGTTTTTGAATATGTTTGGATTTTTGGATGTTTGTTACTCAATCACCCTGCAAGGGCTGAATGGATTTGGATGAAATTTGACTTACACATAGAACATAACCCGGATTAACATATATATAAGCTGATACATATATATGCTGGAGGGATGGCAATAAACGACATCCTGCCGCGGGCATAGGCTAGTTAGTATTAATAACAAATTATTTAAATACACTGCCTCGTTGGTCTAGTAGTTGCAAGTGCGACTGCTGACCGTGGGGTCCTGGTTTCGATTCCCAGGTCGGGCAAAGTGTTATTGGGTTTTTTCATTAGGATATTCTAAGTAGCAGCCTGGAGTCTGGATTTGTGCCCGGTCAGTGGCAATAGGCTCGCCCCCTATTGCATGGGACTATAACATAACTGGTAAATGTGGGTGTACTATTACACCTCTGTCTACCTCTTCGGGGAAATACAGGCGTGATGTTATGTTGTTAAATACATTTTATAAAATGATAAAATACAATTTCAGTAGGTACCTCTACCTACTATAGTGAAGTGCATTTCTCGAAATTAATTAAAAATATAATTTTCACCAATACTGAGTCAGTGCTTTAAAAAATATTAAGTTACAAATAGGTACTGCACTTACCAAACATTAAAAAATTCTAATTGTAGGTACCTTTACTGATAAATTTTGTCATTCCTCCCAGAGTCAATGGCTTAATTGCTTACATAATTAAAGCTCAAAACATAACAAAACCAAAATGTCCAGCTTAAAACGTTAAATTAGTGAACCGAGGGCAGGTTTCAGTTACAAACTCAGTTTCATTGAAAATTTAAATATTTCTTAATTATACAAAATAATAAAAATGAAATTTAATTACTCAACTGTAGTCACTTCCTCTGTAACACAGGACAAGCTCTTTTTTCGGTTTGTTTTGTTATATATGAATTTTATAAGCAAAAAACTATTTTTGCTGTTACTAAAAGTAGTCTAGCTAGGTAGGTACCTACAACAAATTGACAAAGCAATATGTTCCGAGTTCTATTCATATGAAAACTTTTGGAATATATATAGATTTTATAGTGGACCGAGTGACAGGGCAGGGATATATTTGATAATAGTACATTTTGTACTTATCAAAGGCCCTTTGAGGATAAATCCATGTGGATTCAACAGGACTACATGAATAATTCCAAAGGAACATAATGTAAAGGGAACAGAGCAAAACATTCACTAGCATCCCCTAAGGCAACACTCTGACCCATCTTTTCCATAAAGGCACATGGGGCAGTGGGCACAAGCTGCTGAAACCGAGAGTCTATGTATTTTTGCCTATATGTATATTTAAGTAAATGGTTTCTCAGTTTAAGGCATAATTAACAAAACACTGATAACCAGGGTCGCACAGCAAAATTTTGCTCAGCATGCTTTTCCTTTGTAGGTATAACAATAAATCAATAGACACAAAAGTTTAGTGAGTGATATGATAATGTACTGTAAATTATGACGTTTTCACTCACTTTTTTTCACCTTATCAGAGGGCCCCAAAACTGTGGGTCAAAGGTCCCCGGCATGGCTTAAAACTATTGTTGTTGTGTTTAATACATTGAAATAATACATTAAAAAAAAGAAACTGACCTTTCATCCTCGGGCGGCGGAGCGGGCTGCGCCTCCTCCTTGCCATCGCCTGTGTCACCAGCCTGTAGCGTGTCGGTGGACACGTCTGGAGCACCACTATCACACGCATTCACATTCACACTGCTCATCACCGCACCACTGATCGCATGAGACACTCCACTCACTGGGCTACCGAAGCCCTGACTGTCATGGCCCGGCTGCGCTGTGTTAGCCACATACGCAGTCGAACTGACCGGCATCGACACCACCGGCGAGTTAGTTCCCGACACCGTCGCCTCTACTGGCGCCACACTACTCTGAGACATGACCGGCACCACACTGCCGTACCCCAGACCCATACTGGTCTGAGACTGCACCACATTCGGGTGAACCCCGCCGCCCATACCAACCGGCATGCTCGGCTGCATGGACATAGGAATGTTCTGGTGCGCCATCGATACCTGCGCTACCGGCTGGTTGGGCACGTACTGCACGCCGCCCATCTGCCCCTGACCGCCCACCTGCTGCGGCAACAGGTTTTGCTGCTGCATGTGCTGCCCGACAGGCATCTGCTGACCGACGTTCGTTTGCTGCATGAATATAGGATCTGAGGCGGGTATCTGCATACTAGGCTGATTCCCGTCTAGAGTCATCTGCATATTCTGTGGAGCTGCGGCCATCATCTGAATGTTTCCTTGCGGCACATTCCCTTGCTGAGGAGCAATAGTGTGCACTGTGGACTGCTGCTGCTGACCACCGAGGCTTTGGAGATTCGCAGGTAAAGTTGAACCCTGTGGTTGAGAGGGCATCGGCTGTAGGTTTGAAGGTAAAGTTGCACCTTGCTGTGATGTAACAATAGATGTGAGCACCTCTTGTGGCAAAGTTTGGCCCTGCTGGCTCATCTGTGATTGCTGTGTGTGGTATTGAGGAACATTATGTTGAGGTTGAACCATCTGCTGCTGTGATGATGGCATATTAGCGCTAATCATGGACTGAGCATTAGGCTGCTGACTCACAGCTTGATTATACTGCTGCTGTACTCCAGACATTGCTTGTTGTTGCATTTGAGGATGCATGCCAGGCACAACTGACTGCTGAGGCTGTGATGGCAGCTGATGCATTTGTGGTTGCATCTGTTGAATCTGTTGGTTAGCGCCAGTGAGTTGAGTAGGCATTTGCATTTGTTGGATGTGATTAGGCATTTGTTGATTTTGCAGAGCCTGTATCTGGGCTTGGCTTGGCAAATGCTGTAGTTGAGCCTGTTGTGCTCCCATCGCTTGTTGTCCTTGCATATGGTGAGTCTGCCCCATGTTGGGCATTTGAGTCTGTTGCATGTGTATTTGAGGATTTGGTTGACTTTGTATTTGCTGCATTTGCATCTGTTGCATCTGCGGCTGCTGAGTAGCAACCTGGGTAATCTGTCCTTGATTGGGCATAGCCTGCATTTGAGGCATTTGTTGCTGCATCTGTGGCATATTAGGCATTTGTGCCTGTGGCATATGCTGAGTCATCTGCTGCATTTGCTGGTTTGGTATTTGTTGCATTTGTTGCGGCATCTGTTGGTGCATTGGAATCTGTTGCATTGCCATACCCTGAGATTGAGCTATAACTTGCTGAAGCTGATGCTGAGGGAAGCTTTGAGGGATCTGCTGCACTTGCTGTTGTTGTGTCTGTTGCGGGTGAGTCTGTGCCGCATTTTGCATAGTGATGTGCGTCATGCTCTGAGGATGCTGCTGTCCAACCTGCTGCTGGTTCGTTTGCATGTTTGGATTTGGCATTTGTTGTGGCATTTCTAAAGGCGGTGATTGCACTGACACTGACTGAGAAACAGGCTGCATCTGCTGCTGTACCACATTGATAGGCTGGGTCAATGATTGCCCGGGGGAAGCCATTGGAAATTGTTTTTGAAGAGTTTGTTCTAGTTGCTGTACAGTTGGAGCATTACCTTGCATGTCTTTAGGCCCTTTGTTAGTCAGATCATTAGACATTTCATCATGTTGACTATCATTCATCACCACACCACTGTCAGGAGCCTGCAATGTATTAGTCTCTGTCACATCCAAGTTGTTGTTTAATGTGATGGGTGCATTCTGCTGTGTAGTATGATCCAGATAATCCATACACATCCATCGACCTCTACGGAAAGGTTCCGTGCTTTCAATTTTCACAACTTTAAACCGTTCATTCCTAACATGTTCTTGTATTTCTTTCATACCTTCTTGAGGCTTAGCATTTCCTATGAGATTGATAATGCTGCCTGCTCCGGCGTTAGTAACACTGACGTGCATGTCAGACACTTCTGTATTATTACTATTTGGCACTGCTCCTCCTATCTGGTTGGTGGCGTTGTCCTGACCAACGATCGCGAGCCCGTACTGCGAGCTGGTCGGGATGACGGGGGCGCAACCTAATGATGCACTCGAGGCGTTGTAAAACACATCATCTTTGGAGAACGTGTCTTCGGAATAACTAGGCGTTTCATTCTCAATGTCAGTCACTCTCGATATGTCGTCGGTGTGAGATTCATCAAGATCGTCAGCGGAGTCTTCGCCAGCATCAGTGCTCACTCGAGAGCCGACCGTCACACTGGTGATCTGAAATGAAGATATTTTCCTTGGGTTATGGGCGGCTTGCAGACTTGTCGGGTGAGTCACTCCCTTCTCGGACTCGTTCAGTCGAAGAGATTCACTCGTCGTACGGTGAACAACGTTGTTATACTTGTTTTTCTCACTAGTTTTATGTGACTTTTGAATCAGATTGTCAGCCATTATGCCGTCCGAACCGAATGACTATCTAAAGAAAATTTCACTGTTTATTGGCTTCAGAGACATTTGATAGACCTTTCAATCACAATAATACATGAAATATAAAATCATTGTACACTCACAATTTCACAAACACAGTAATTTAACTTTTAAGTTCTTAAAATTCATTAGTAAACACACACAGTTGCGAACATCTTTCAGACGGCAGCAACATGGCGGCCATTTATGCGCAATGCATTATGGTTGACAATTTGCAGTAGACTATAGACATTCTAGACGTATTCGCCTCATTCGCTATTTATGGTCGCTAGATGGCGGGAAGGAACTTTATGTAAAATATGAATAATAAATCAAATCAATGCAATATTTATGCTTAATAATCTTATATAAATTTATATAATTAAATACAAGCGTCGAATTGTGTTTAATTCTGAATTTTCGAAGATACTTGAAAATTTGTGCAGTTGGTTCGTGAACTCGTGAATCGAAACAAAACACAAAGCTCTGATTTGGTTAGGTATATTTTTAGATTTTTGTAAAGCATTCCATTACCTACCACTAAAAACTACTGAGAGAACACTACGTGTTCTTACCAATACCAACATCTAATATCCAACCATAAATGGAGACAACTCCTAATTCAGTTTATTCCTAGGTTATTTAACTTTCTAGTTGCGAAAGTCATATATTTTTGACTTTTGCGTAATTTCCATGTAAATAAATATACCTACTTATCTATATCACAGAATATAACATATAAGCGAAACAAACAAACGTTAGAAACATTTTCAAAAAAATTGTTATGTTATTGCTACTCGATAGCAGATGGCGCTGTAACATGCACTGTTACCTCGGATCAAACTGTCATTTAGTACATTTACTCCGAATTCCGAGAGATGGCACTGGATAAAAATATTTTCTAATCCTCCGCAGCATAAAAAATATGTAGGTAATGGAAATTAATGGAGGTTACTTATTATTACGGAAATAAAGATTGGATATTGTTTATTTAGTGAAATATGATGAATAAATAATGCGTGTTTTGTAGCTAGTAGGTTACCACCTAGCACCTTCTATGCAGTGAGATGAAATTATGGTGATCAGGATGTCCTGTATTTTACGGGTCGTCCCGTTTTTGAGTTAAGAATTTTGCCATGACTCTTATTTAGGCAAAAACTTGCTCTATGGACAAAACCAATACGGGTTGATAATTATAGTGTAGTTTTTTTGTTTAAGGATGCCAGGGTTCGTATTTTTTTATTTTGTCGGTTTTGACTTGACACATTTTTGGTCGTTTTAGATTTTGGTGCAAGGGCTGCACAGCAGCCGGGTGCCAATGCCAAGTCCTGAGGAGCACTGAAGATCTGAGCCTTAGCTGTTTAAATGGTCACAATAAGCAATAAACACGCTGAAAATGTAGTCGTTTCGAAAACGAAGAGGGTTCATTGTACTCATAATGACGAACAACTTTTAGTATGGGATCAACCATGAAATCGGTTAATCCCTACATTGTGTTCTCAACTGTTTACATAAGGCTACAAAATGTAGCGCTAAGCAGATTTTGTTGTGGGTCACATAGTAAAAGTTGTTCGTAATGATGAGTACAATGACTCCTCTTCGTTTTCGAAACGACTACCTAAATCGGTATAGGTACAAGGTGTAATTGAAATAATTAAAAACCTCTTAACCTCTCTGTAATCATCAAAAAAATTACCTACATCGTGGCTGCACCATACATTTATTGTTCCCATAACTCGACAAAATGTAAACAACAGCTGTTTTTTTTTGCGATTACAGGCTTGTTCCCGTTATATAAGTTGTACATTAAGCCCTTAAGGTGCATGTAGCGGCCAAGTGGCGCCCGCATCAGTAAAAAAAAATACTCGCTGAATCGGAACATCATTTATCGAAAATTAGTTTTTAATGATGAAGTACAGCTACTATAGTTTAATCAGAACTAAAATTATAGTTCGCTGTAGTTGTAAATAGAAAAAGTGCGAAAAACTGCCACTTTTGGTACAAATAAATATGTAGTTACTTATTAAAAAATCTTGAAAAAAAACCCACTCTTTTTTGTTGCCGCTCTATCTTAAAAAACCGGCCAAGTGCGAGTCTGACTCGCGCAGTAAGGGTTCCGTACCTCTCAAAGACCTGATACCCCATAAACACTAATTTAATTTACGAGAGTTTATCAAAAGTTTATCGAGAGTTTTTCTTCATGTTTTACTTATATCTATTTTAGTACTTTATTTAATGTTATTTGTTGTGCTGTCACTGTCCTGTGCCAGATAAAATCTTTCTTTCTTTCTTTAAAAGACATCAAGCACAGTGCGCGAAATATGAATTTTTGCATGTCTTTCTTACGCAGGTACCACCACATACGTCTATGTTTGTCTTATTTTTAGTATTTGTTGCTAAACTACATAAAATGCACTATAATCTGACCAAGTTTGACGCTGGTATATATTACCGTTTTGAAGATAGAGCAGGAACAAAAACGTTGAAAAAAATGCATGTTTTTTGAGGTTTCTTGTATGGGGACCCCCTTTGGTTTTAGACTTTTTTTGTTTTTAGTATTTGTCGTGATACACTTCATAGCAACACATATTCTGAGAATTTCAACCGGTTACCTATTACCGTTCAAAAGATATAGCCCTGTGACAGACAGACGGACGGACGGACGGACGGACGGACGGACGGACGGATGGACGGACGGACGGACGGACGGACGGACAGCGTAGCGAGAGTAATAGGGTCCCGTTTGGTACCCTTCGGATACGGAACCCTAAAAACGGTACCCACAACCGTCAACACATACAAGCGTCAAACTTGGGTGTGATTTAGTTTAACAACAAATAATTTATTTATTTATGTACACACAACACATTTTATTATAGATAAAATACAGAACAAACACTTGAGCACAAAGGTACTGCTTATCTCTAAAAGAAATTTCTTCCAGCAGACCTACTGCTTAATAATAACAAACACTTTTTAACAAAAAAAAAAACCGACTTCAAAAATCGTAATTAAAAAGTAAAAAATATTCCTTGTGTGTATTTCAAAATATTTTCATAAACCAACATTTTGAAGGCGGCGCGTCATGAAAAGATTTGAAAAACACACAAGGATAATTTTTTACTTTTTAGTTAAGGTTCTTGAAGGCGGTTTTTTTTTGTTCAAATGTTGTTATTTCATACATTTTAGTTGATAATTGCAAGGGTTGATTCATAAATTAAAACTACTCAACCTAAGTCAATAAAATGTATATGGGGCCACCGCCCGGGCTTCCTCTATCAAATAAAAAAACAACCACGTTAAGCCGGCCCAGAAATCTCGGAGTAATCGGCGACACAGACGTATGGTGGTACGGAAGGACCCTAACGGCCAAAATTAATATCCTATCCATCCACGATTTACACTACTAGAGATAGAAATTTGACATAATTTGTATGGAGCTTATGTCAAATTTCTATCTTTAGTGGATCTTATGTGTGGATTTTATCTCGTGGATAGATTGGATATTAATTTTGGCCGTAAGGCGATAGGCGATTCAGAGCCGAATCTAAGCATGAGTTCACGCTTCAATTCGTCTCGGAATATAATCCTTAGTGGGCGAGTACGATTCTTGGCTGGTTTTAAATGTTTCTTGTACTTATAGCCGCTCTGTCTAACTTGGTGAATTAGGAGGATGAGGCAGGCGGACACTCTGAGAAAGGTTCTAAATTAAGCCGCAAACTAGTAGGTATATTATGTAACCTTGTACACACGGCTACACATCAAGCTGTACATTTCCAGTATCTCGCATTGTACGGAAAGCCTACACAATGTGAGGTCAGCTTATGGAAACTGGAAATGTACAGCTTGATGTGTAGCCGTGTGTACCTTTATTAGAGAAATAAATAGTTATAGTTATTTATTTGTTAAACTTGGACTAAACAAAGATTGGAGTACGCACGAGCAAGAACGGCGATATCTGGTGATTTGAAGTTATAGTATAATTGAGGATGTTCTGTGTGGTGCCGTACATAAAGAATTGCACTACTCTATATCTTCTCGTGGGTGTCGTAAAAGGCGACTAAGGGATTCACCAGAGGATTGGCAGCAGCGTTCTCTGAGTATTTAACCAACCAACTGCGATAGCCAACCCGCCTGCCAAGCGTGGCAATTATGGCATATCCCCCCATTGGGGGGGACCTAAGTCCAGCAGTGGACGTCTTTCGGCTGAAAGATGACATACAAATTTTTCATTTCTTTGTTTAGCCCTATTCGTTTGCCTTTACTGCTGCCATCTCTTGGTATTTTGAGAAATCAAAGTTAGGCCATTTCGGATCTATAAAAAACAGATTTTCAATGGGGGATGGATGGCCCACCAAGTCCCTTTTGAATTAAATTTTGCATAGACCGTTCTTGGTCTTGCGGCATGGATATTAGTTACAAACTATGCGGCATTTAGATGCCTTGAGGTAGGTGCAGTAACCTTTGGAAAGTCGCGGGCTAAACTTTCGAACGCTCATGAAGTCGCGGGCCGTTGGGAGTTGTGTACTTATAGGAAAAACAACGGTTTATTCTTCGCGTATTTTCAACAAACGAATAAAAAAGGCGTACGGAATCTCGCTAAGAAAAGATTGAATAACTAATTTTTTTCCTAAACCTAATATAATTTCGACAGCATTTTAATACACCAGACATCATTTTTAACCGACGAAAAAAAGGAGGAGGTTCTCAATTCGACGCGTATATTTTTTTTTTTTTTTTTTTTTTTTTTTTTTTTTATGTATGACCACGCATAACTTTTTACAGAGTGGTCCGATTTTGATGATTCTTTTTTTAATCGATAGGGTATATCTCGAAGTTGGTCCCATTTAAATTTCAAAATCAAAATCCACCCCTAAGGGTAGTAAAACAGGGGATGAGTGTTTGTTCACCCACTGAATTCTTACCTGTTAACCGATTCTGTTGAAAATTGACACACATAAATATAGTTCTAGACACTACGTCATAATGGAGACCTGGAGTTATAGATTTTAACCACAAAAAAATGAAAAATAAAACTTTTTAACAAAAAATTGAACCGACGAAAAGAGAAACTGAAAAGCGAAAAATAACTAATTATGAGTCGGCGCCAAACAACCTATCAAAGAAAATCATTAAATTACTTTAAATAAATAATAAAAAAAACGTCACATTAAATACAACGTGAAATTTTCAACGATAAACAATAACTTTCCAAAAATGTGTTCTCCGCTCGGCCACTTGCAACTTGCACGCACTTTGCTTGTTAAAAGTTCGTTTGGCGCCGACTCATAATTAGTTATTTTTCGCTTTTCAGTTTCTCTTTTCGTCGGTTCAATTTTTTGTTAAAAAGTTTTGTTATTTTATTTGTGACACTACGACAACAACTACCGTCACACGAGATTTGTTGCGTAATCGCGGCTGTTTGTCTTACTATAGTTGTGAATGTGTGCGTGCGAGCCGTCTTATTATGCATGCTTCACTTATTGTTTAGCGAGATTCCGTCCGCCTTTTTTTATTCATCCATGGTATTTTCATGTACTTTTTAAACTTCAAGTACGAAGTACCTAATGAGATTGTACTTTTTTTTCGTTTTTTTTAATATTCTTAACGGGCTTGCGTTTGACCACCACCTCACCTGATGTTAAGCGATGGTGCGGTCGACGATGGTTCACGCTTGCGCAGCAAATCCTATTCACTCGAGCCTTGAAGACCACCAGATTATACTTCTCGGGAAACACTGACAAGGTATTCCACTCTTTGGCGGTACGCTTGATAAAGCTATTACTTATTTACTAACAACACAGACATAGAAAAAAATATAGACTAAGTGGTGCGAACAACCATAGTGAAGCCAACAATAACCGTGCTCCTTCATGTACAACCAGTGCTCACGCACACAAATGCACCTTAAACCGTGCTCACCCCTCTCAGTTCACATGTCGCGGCATCTTCCAGTAAGCATCGCGAAAATAAATATCCTTCAGGTGCATGGTGTGTACGTGAGCACTGGTTGTACATGAAGGAGCATGGTTTTTGTTGGCTTCACTATGGTTGTTCGCAGCACTTAGTCTATATGTTTTACTATGTCTGTGACTTTCATGTTTTTACTGATGATGTTCTTGTCTTGCTATCTTAGTCAATTGGGAGACCGTTTCATTGTTTAAAGTAGTTACAGGTTAAATTGCTTAATAATTTTATTGTTCATAGTCTTAAAGTCTTAAGCTACCTAATACCTATACCTACATGAGTGGTGAGTAAAAAGATCCGTTTTTATTAGACGTAGGAATCGGGCGTAAGAGGTACGTAGGTACTTACCTGCAGAAGTTAACTTCAGAAAAAAAATGCTTAAATAATGAAGTAAAAGGTAAAAAGCATCTAAAGAATACGTACCTAACAAGGAAGTACCTAATTTAATTAAGAAGTCATATTGTTTAAGTACCTATATTACAAAGACACAATGTCGAGAAAAATGATAATAAGGACAGTAGAAAAAACCTTGATTCGACTTCAACTTACCTAAGTACCTACCTATATTTAAAGATGTAATTAAGATAGTTAATTACGACATTAAGATACCTGTGGATTACTGTAAATGAATAAAGTTATACGTAGGTAGGTACAGGTAGATTCACTCTAAGATATTTTCCGATAGACAGAATTGAAACAAAATAAGTAGGAATTTTATTTGTAATGATTGAAATGAGTCGGCTGTACCTACAATTTTGTTAAACGTGTTATAACTTTTATAACGCCAAATTAAAAAAATATGAAATAATAATGAACTACGTCATACACCACAATGGAAACCAGGAAGCGTTAGCGCTACGCACAAAACCAGTTGCAATAAAACACGCAATTTCAAATGGTCACTGATCAAAATATTGTATTCCCTAGGTAATGCTGAATGAAATGATATAAAAGAAAATTAAATCAAAATCAACTTACAAATGGCGAGCAGCTGCGAAGTTCGCGCTAATTCGCGATGCGCGCCTCGCTCTCGGGAACTAAAGGATTGAGCGCCCCGACCCCAGTTATTACCCACAAGGTCTTTGGATCGCCAGCCGATTTAGCCAACATCCCCACCAATCGCCGTGACACTTCTTAAACGAAGGTAATTTGCTATTATTTGTAAATTGGTGTGCCGAGCGACGTCCGCCGCGAACTGACCGCGCCGCAGTCACTCGGGAGCACGGGACCCTCCCTGGCTCTCCCGTTGGCTCCGACAACAAGTATGTACACTACAACTTAAATTAATACTCGGTGAAGAACCCTTATGTAAATAATCGTCACAGCACCGACAGCCTTTGCTACCGAATCGAGCGCCAGTCGATAAGATATAGCCCACGAACAAACATCCTTTCGTTATGAAAATGTGAATGTGAGTGCTTCAGATATGGCAAAGTCTGTTGAAGTGAATAAAAACAGTGAAGACGGTTCAACCATGGACGGGGATAGTGTAGAGGATTTAGGATGCGCGGGGAGGCTGATGGTCCTGCTGCGGATCAACCCGAACTTGATCATGTTAAAAGTGACTCTGTTTGTAATGTACGGAGCCACTGCATCTCTTTTACCGTATTTGACTATACACATGCAGAGTATAGGACTGACTGTGCCAGAGATTTCTTTTGTGTATTTAGCGTTGCCGTTTACCACATTTCTAAGCCCACCCATAACCGGTAAGTTTGAATGTTTAATAATAATGTGATACTATTTATAGTATTTTCAGGAGATTTCAATGGTTTTAGGATTTCTGGTGGACCGTTTTGGGGAGTACAAGCCTGTCGTGATCACTGCTTTGATTCTGAATGCTGCATTCCACCACTCGTTATTGCTGATACCTCATCAAGAAACACCGGGGATGATGCCATCAGCTTACGTCATGCGACACCCAATCACGAATAGCGTAGAGGTACACAATATATTTGTTTCGAAATCGACCCCTTAAGACCTTGTTACGAACTAACAGAGTATACACCTAAGAATTTGAGCAAATCGTTCTCATCCGGCCCGAGAGCGAATTAACTAGTAGTGTCTTGTGATCCTGTATGTTTGAATTAGTTAAGGGAATTAAGCTAAATTTATGCAGATTGGACTTTACCCTTGAATGCTGTAATACTTCATCCGTTTGGAACCTATAATTTTGGTTTATCAGCATAAATAGGTATAGTGGAAAATAAAACGTACACTAGGGACTGCTATTGTTCTATTGAATTATTTTTGTGACAATTTGTTCAGGCTTTAAATAATATTTGTTTGTAGATTTGGTGGAGTCCTTGTCCAAGTAGGGAATGTCCTGACGAGGATGAGACAGTAGACTTTGTGTTGGACCGTTGTATAGACCATTGTCTGCTATCAAAGCCTACAGAGAGCCCATCAAGCGACCCTGCTGATGATAAAGACGACTTGGATTTTCACATCAGTCATACGATTCAACTGCCAAATTTAAAGTCAAATTCTAGGTGAGTTTAGAATCTTATGGAGTTATTTAATCAAGCGCGTTCTACAATTTGTTTGAGGTAATTTTCACCCCGAATTGTTCTTATAATAATAAGAGTTACTGGCTTTTGCTGAAGGAGCAAGAGTAGTTATTCATATAACAAATGAAAATTTCATTACGTTTAATACGCAGCAGTAATCATGTAAATTACGCTATTACTCACATTAAATAACAGTGATAACAATGTGCTACAGTTTCAAGCAAACATTACTAACAGAACAGTACTTTCTTGGTAACTCTCGACTCTGTGTATCTTGAAGTTTATTGCTAAGCCTCCCAGCAAGATTATTTAGTTTGAGGAATTATTTAGGCTTTGTAGAACAAACGGAAGAAAAAGTTTAACGGAACCTTAATATTTTGGTGTAATAGGAGATTTTGGTAAATTATATGAGTTTTCGTTAGTCATGAATAGGTACCGCAGGTCGAAAATGTGAAGACCCTTATCGATGGGTAGTGGAGTTGCTGACCTGAATTAAAATGAATGAAATGTATTTATTATATTAAAACAAGTTTAACCGGGTTACATCGCGTATATTATTTAAATTGGTTTTCCTGACAAAACACATCAAAACGAAAACACGCGGAAACGAAACAAAACAAAACAAACAAATATAATGAAATATATAAACGATTTTAATTAATTAAATATTGTACGGTAGTTTTTTTTTTTTTAAATATCTATCAAGACGCTTGCTATTTTAGTCTTCCTGCGATAATATACGCGGTGCAATCCGGTTACACTTGTTTTATTGTAATGTGTAGTGATCACGAAAACCTAAGATGTTGTTATGTATCTATTTATTAATTGAGAGTTAAAGTTGATTTAGTTTAAAGATTCTTTATTTTCTTGTAGTTACTTAAATAATACTGATGACGAAGATTACAACGATGCAGCATACTTTCTTATTGAAGTACACGATGATTTGGAAGAACCCAAAGAACAACTTGGCATCGAAATGGAAAGGGTAAGAAACAAATTGGGTAATATTCAAATGTATGGTATCGTTGTATTTGTTTTTAAACAGAATAATATTATCGATACCATTTTTAGGACGAAGATGATGACATAACGGATTTTCGATCAAGGTTTGGTGAAAAGCTGCTAATAGCCCAAGGCATTAATATAACAGCACTTGATAAAGAGGACCTTCGATGTGGCGGCCTCGTCATGTTACATAATATGACGAAACTCTCCCAGCAACGTCTCGAGATATTATCTGCAGATTGCATGGTACAAAAATGTGACTTCAGGTAATGTTTGCCACATTCCCACTAATACCTCTATTTGATTATAATATTATTTGTGAACCAACTACTTAATATTTATCTAAAGGTACACAAACGGTGGCTATCTTAAGGTAAATTATCATTGGAATATTACAGGAGAGGCGGTCCTGATACGTGCCCACCGGATTATAAAGAGAGTGATGATAAAACGTTCTATATCTACTTTTTCCTGAGATTCATGGGAACTATCATGTTATCTGCCGGCGTTACAATAATGGATCCTATAGCATTGACGATGATTCAAAAGTACGGCGGAGACTTTGGTAGAGAAAGGCTTTTTTCTAGCATTGGGATGGCCATATTCTCCCCTATTACTGGCATGCTCATAGATATGAGGAGTAAACAAGTTGGTACGTATATTGTAGCATCTTGTAATTGTTATCATTAATGTCAATACTGTGTTACTAAATGTTTACATCGGTTTGTTGATTACAGGATACACTGACTATTCTGCAGCGTTTTATACTTACGATGTGCTGCTTCTGATATCGGCTGTAACCGTCGCCGTCATGCCTCTTGGAGCTAAACTTCCTGCCGATAATTTACTAAGGGATTTGGTTAACATTATCAAAATGCCTCACATAATCGTTTTCATATTTTTCCTATTTGCCTTAGGAAACTTTTGGGGATTTATCGAATCTTATCTGTTTATATACTTAAAGGAATTAGGAGCGCCCAATTTCTTATTAGGTAAGTTTTATGAAATTTCAACATCATAGTATTATAAAAGAATGGTACTAGTGTTAGCAATAAATTTATGTATGTGTGTAATATTGACCTTATCAATGCAAGCAATTTCAGTAATAATGTAAGTAGTAGTTGAATATTCATCATGTGTCCAGGAATAACCGTGACCGTGGGCACGCTGAGCAGTATCCCGTTCCTCTACGGAGCGGATGCCATCACTGCGCGCATCGGCCACGTGAATGTCATCATAGTCGCCTTCTTCTCCCACGCCGCAAGACTTGTCGGCTACTCCTTTATCGAGTGAGTATCTCTAGTCTCTTCCGTATTCGTTTACCCGTACCTACTGCACGTGAATTTCATGTTTTTGTGTATTTAATTTATGTCTTGTAGCGTCTGATTATCCTTTAAAGCTTCAACGAGATAACATTGCTACTTGATAGTTAGATAGTTCATTACAATTTGCATACAACGCGACTTGTAAATATTAGAATAATTCTTGATAAACTATAAATATCATACATTTTGTCTCATTTAACTTACGTGAACATTGAAGAAGTGTAGAAATTGACGTGAAATGACACAAGAACACTTAAAATATATGTAAAGATAAAGTCATGATGCCATTACTTGTTGTCTTACACACAATAGTGCCAATATAGAGCATCTGATAAGTGGCAACCCTGGCAGTGACATATTTAGATATATTTCAATGTAGGTAGTAATTGAATGGTTTGCATCTTTCTACATTTCTCTGGAATAGAGGTTTTGTGACATCATCCAAAACGCCAAAACAAAAGGCAACAAAAGCCATAGTTGGTTTTGTATATTTTGAGATTAAATCGAAGATGCAATTGGAAATTATTGGCTATCAAGTGTGAAAAAACGTAGTATATACCTATATCAGTAAAATGTTAGCATATCACAGTTAATGACGTACGCGGAAATACCAAGAAGTCGCGTAATCTATTCGAAGGAACCATTAAAATAATGCTTAGGTATAACCGATTCTTATCCCATCCCACACACCATGATGTCCTGTTTCCTTATTGATCCATGACTTCCTTCCAATCAAGGAAACACCTGAAATAACTACTTTCATTCAAAATTTTAATATTTCCAGCCGTCGTATATCACCTAGTTATGTTGCCAGATGTTGATGCCTAAGGACATCCTTAGGCATTAAAACTCCATTTCCAAGATTAATGTATTTACGACGGTACGGCATTGTCAAGTTTATGAGCACAATGATGTCGCGTAGGAGGACTCTAATACAAACACTTACCTGATATAGTACTGTAGTAACTCAGACATTCCGGTGAACAATAGACCGACTAATATATAATGAAAAAGATGGCGAGAATGGAGAGACAGAGTTCTTTGCAAATTGATTCAGAAGAAATAAAACATCGGTCTCCGAACTGAATTACCAAAGTCACTGTTATTTCACTTAAATTACAAGAACAAAAAGAGATTTCTTTTCAGAAACTTCATGGTGTTAAATTATATTTTGTTATTCATCCACCACGGTATTAATTTTATTTTATTATCATCTCTAACATATTTCATGTCTATAGGAACTCGTGGTGGTGCTTTCCATTCGAAGCTATGGAGTCCTTATCAGTGCATCTGATGTGGGTAGCAGCGGCCACTTACTGCGCAATGCTGGCTCCTAAGAGTCTGCTAGCCACACTAATTGGAGTGCTTGGAATGGCTCACTTCAGTCTTGGTTGGTTATAATTAATACTATTTATTAAGCATAGTAAACGGGGATGTTACTTACTGTGTAGGTGGTAAATAGGAACTAGAAAACGACGCTTAGGAAAACTTGTAGTAGAAGTAGATAAGCGGATGAAGTCTATAGGGGAAGTGTGTCTGTTTGTTGGACTTAAACTAATTACTGTGATGATAGATAATATAATTATATGGAATGTACGATCTGAACAAGCAAAACAATAGAATGTTACAATATATAAGAATGCTGTTAGAAATAAAGAAAACCTATATTCCCTAAGTAATTGGACCTGTTTTTCCAAGTCATCAGAAGTTAAGACCAAATAACTATTTGTAGCTTCTTAGCTTCTTTATAAGTGATCTAGGTGCAGAGCCCAGGCCCAGATATATTAATATTATCTACGTTCAACTTTACTAAAAGTTATTTGATTCAGATCTTATGATGATGACTAGAGTCAAGTTTGACCAATTAATATTATGTCACAAAGTTCCACCGAATATTTTTTGTTTAAATATAGTAAATCTATCAATGAAAAATACGATGTGAAATTAAATTTAAGCTCATTAAAGAACAAGAAAACAGAAGACTGTTTATCCTTGTATAAATATAAAAAATCTAAGCCACACAAAGTATTACAATTTATGTTACAATTCGAATTCAGACAACATTGTTAACGTCATGTGACAATAACTTAAAATTATCTTTGTGTAAATGTGCATATTACCTTTCCACAAAGATGACTTTGCGTATCTTTCGCTTTTAATATACAAAACAACAAAGCGGATAAAAATGGTCAGCACAAAAGAAATCGTAGACCTACAGCTGGACCAACGAATAGCTAATATTAGCAAAGCACTTTCTCAATATTGCATTGCTTACAAAAGGCCAATAAGTTATAAGCACCACAACAAAATGTTACGTCAATGAATCTTTGAATCTTGAATTTTTATTAGTCTGAATTGTCATATCCACTTTTAAGTCCTTTATCATACTTTTTCAACTTTCTAGGAAGAGGAAGTGGCAGTTTCGGAGGTGGTCTTCTTATAGCGTCTCTGGGCACAAGAGAAGCTTTCCGCTACATGGGGCTGATCGCCTTCCTCGGCGGAGTGCTGTATGGCCTGCTGCACTACTTCTGGCTCAAGAACATCAACATGACCGGGATCCAAAACGCTTGTGAACCAGATAATGGTGAGAGTATACGGGACATTATAACTATGTCTGGTATTGACTGTTTTCTTAATGTGTGGTCATCGCCATCAGCCTCAGTTGACGACCGGCCAAAATTAATATCCAATCTATCCACGATTTGCCCTACTAGAGATAGGAATTTGACCTAAGATCCATACAAATTATGTCAAATTTCTATCTCTAGTACGGTAAATCGTGGATAGATTGGATATTAATTTTGGCCGTACGAATATCAAAATCACGGTTATTGTTTGCGATTTGTTTTGAGAAGCAACAATTGTGTTGTGCGCATTAATTATTTTTTAGAATATAAACAAAATCTAATCCTAATGATTAAAAGTTTTAACTTGCATAATATAAGATTACATTGCTCCTCATTGATATTCGTATGCCAGTTCGGCGAAACATGTATGTAGCCTATTTTATAAAAATAAAAATAATACTAAATGAATATTTTTGGGACATCTTTTACACAGCACCATCTAGTCCCAAACTAAGCAGAGCTTGTACTATGAGTACTAGACTTTTTTTTCCAATGGAATCTCGCAGATGTTACCCAAGAACCCAACCCGCCCGGTTAAGCAGTTAGGGCACCTAGCCCTGCCTGCTTAACCGGGCGGGTTGGGTAATAGACAATGGATATGATACTTACATACTTTTTTTTGTAAATACCGACACTCGAACCACTAGACTACGGACGTCAGAGAGATTTTATGTTTTGAAAACATCTGTAATTACCGTGTTTTATGTGAATAAATGAAATGAATTGAATTGAGCTGCCATGACAGCAGTAGTTTCCTAACCTTCATCATTATTGAAAAAAACTAGGCTGATGATAATGATTCCAGTGGCGGTCAAACGCAAGCCCATTAGATATAAAAAGGACAAGGTCTTTCATAAAATTGTATTGTGGTACTATAATTTATTAATTTTTGTATTTTTAAGTAACTCTTACGTCTTTATTCTCATTGTATGAGAGCTTAAGTTTCAGAAAATACTCAAGTACAGAAATGTTTCATAATTTCTTATTTATGAATTGTACAGAAAGTGGAGAAGGTGACAAGTTGAATGCAGAGCCGTTGACAAAAGACGCGGAGACCATGATATCTCTGGAGCGGCTGCACATGATCACTCGGTACAATCCACTGGGCTCTCTACATTCTTTGCCGAGGGGATCACGTTCAAGGGTATGTTTAATTTTATTCGATAAATTAGGTACAGTCAACAGCTTAATATATCTAACCATACCATTGTAAGCCGAACTGGCTTAGTATGTAAGTTACATATAAGACAGGCTCTGGTTTTATCACCGTCGACATGCACTTCACTGTACTAGCACTTGACATGCACTTCACTGTACTAGCACAGTCATAACCAAAAATTAAGCTTTATTGATGATCAACGAAAGCTTTGTTATCGAAATTAAGGTACGTTACGTTAAAGGCTTTTACAGTTTTTTATTTATTTTGCCTAGGTTGAATCCTGACAAAAAAATTATACTAATTAAAAAAAAACGTTTATAGCATACTTCTTAACTATATACTATATCAACCTCTTCTATTTCCAGTTCTCCCAGGGTGATATAAACGAGCATTGTCGCAGCCGCAGCGGAAGCAACACCCAGAGACGTGGAAGCAATTATGAGGGTTCTGCTTCCAAGGTTGACATGCTCCGCTCTGCCATAGAGATTAGCCACCATCATGGAAGGGGACACATTTCAAATAACAGCCTGAACAGTAGGACTTCAAATCATTATAAGGTAAGACGAAGATGACGAGTGAAAGAGAAGGCTGGATTAATTCTTGTCTCTTATAATTAATGGCCAAAATGGTTGGCAGATTTTTTTCATTTTTTTTTATTCTTAACGGGCTTGCGTTTGACCGCCACCTCACCTGATGTTAAGCGATGGTGCGGTCAACTATTGTTCTCGCTTGCCCAGCAAAAACCTATTCACTCGAGTCTTGAAGACCACCAGATTATACTTCTCGGGAAACACTGTCGCTGGCAAGGAATTCCACTCTTTGGCGGTACGCATTATAAAGCTATTAGCAAACCGGTTCGAGCGTAAGGGTGGAATATCTACCATATAACGGTGGCGCATCGCCGTGCGTCTGGTCGTCCGATGATGGAAAGGGCTTTTGGGGAATTATATTGTGCAATTCCATCGCACACTCGCCGAAATCCATTCGATAAAAAACCGATAGGCTAGCAACTCTGCGCCGATGCTCGAGACTTTGTAGTTTGGCATCGACCAGCGCAGATATAACGTTTAATGTAAATTCAGGAGGTATTTGCACTCTTTTTGGGATTATTAACAAATATTATTAACAGTTTTTCATACGTAATTTGCTAAAGCTATAAATGTATTGGCATTATTTAAATAGCTTATACAATTGCAAATAGTATGAAACCTTGCTTATGATCTCTGTTATTCCTTTATTTGCTCTCTCTCTATCTTTTGTGACGTAGCATTTTAAATTTATAACACAGATTAATATTACATGTAGTAGCTTATGATAGTAAAAAAGTACAGAAAATATAAGTATTTACAGCTATAAATAAGTAAGTAAGTACTAGACGTAAATCATCTTCAGTTTTTATCAAATTGTTTTCATAGAGACGTGGAAATTTTAGGCTGCTTCATCATTCCATAATACCTTTCACTTGCTTGCTTTTCCTTCAGACGCATAATACAGAGACGAAACTCAAACTCTCTCTCAAACTTAACTTTAGTTTGAGATGATGTTTAGATTCATAGAAAGCAGCATCAACGTATTTAAGAACGATAAAATTGTATACCTACTAAAAAAATGGTGGGTGTAGGCACAAGACCGCCGGTGGCAGCGATACAATAGATAGATTATACCTTTGTGTCTCATCAAACCTTTTGATGAACTAAAATTGGTAGTAAGATAAATCAGTATGAGGGGCTCGTGGCTAAGTAGCAACCGCGCAGATTGTATGATCTGCGAGGTTAAGCTACACTTGCCGCGGTCAGTCCTTGGATGGGTGACCATTTCGTTGCACATCGAGTCCGCTCTGTGCCTCCGAGACCGACAGGTCTCGGTTGTCATACGAATATCTATGGTAGTCGTTACGGGCAGTGGCGGCTGCTGGCTCAGAGAACCGGTAGTGCACTGTATTGTTTTATTTACAATAAAAAATACAACAAATATGATTTAAAATACGATAAAAATCTCCGTAAAAATCGTAAAAATCCGTCCAAATCGACTCTCCACCAAAAACTTACTAAGAAAATAAAATAAATCCACACAACCATTGCTTTTTATAGTTTAGTTCACTTTTAAACTAAGAAAAGTTGTTTTGAAAAGTTATATTATTGCTTTTAATAAAAATACTACTACTGTAGTCGTCAATATTAAAGTTAATGCTAATTTTTCACCAATACGAAGTCACAGTAAAGTAAAAACACTAAATAATAACAAAACAAGGAGAAATTTAAACGAGCGCAGGAACTAAGTAAATTAGACGGCAACGCCCCCAACGCACTTCGGCCGGCTCGCATCGAGTGCATTTCGTCAACGATCGGTCAATCTCGGAAATATTCGGGCCGTGCGGCGCACGAATCTAGGCTAGTTACTTCATAGTAAATGTACTATTTATCTTCCGTCTCACGCGCCAGGTGATTTAGCTCGTATTTCATAGATGTATGAGCGCTCTGCGTGCGCTCCGCGAAGCGCACGTGCTTTTTTGTTCGAGCGAAAATAAGTTTTAACTGCTTCAGTTTAGAGATTACATTGATTTGTCGTTACTTCATAACTATTCGTAAGTATAAAGCAGGTGCGTAATATTGATGTTTTAGATATTTTGTGATTCTTTTTAAAGGTATTATGAATTTATGAACTGGTAGTGCCTTAAGGTACAGCCGCCACTGGTTACGGGTAGTCAGAAGCCTGAAAGTCTGACAACTGGTCTAACCTTCGAATGTCAGTATTACCCAGTAACTGAGTTGCGAGGGTCTGATGGCAGTCGCTTCGTGTAAAATACTGATGTTTAGCCGCATCTGACTAGACTGGGAGCTGACCCTAGCATAGTTGGAAAAGGCTCTGAGCATGATGAGTAAGATAGATCAATCTCTGTAATAACACTCTAATTTCAAAATCTTTCAGCAAGCACAAAGCGCACCGAAGCTTGTCCTAGTGGGACTAGGTCAAAGGAACAATATATCCCAACCGGCTCTCTCTGAATACGACCCAAGGCGTCGCGACTCTATTCCTGAAGAAGCTGAGGAAGACCGTCTAGCTGTACCAGCTAAACCTCCAACTAAGACCAAGAGTGACAATCTTCCACCACCGCCAAGCTATGATGAAGCTACTGGCGATCACAGGAAAAGTTGGCATTCGGATGACAGCACCCCAACTTAAGATGTTACATCAATTTGACAAACTTTGTCAAGATCGTTAAAGTTTTCGACTTTTCGAGAATTTGAAGAATGTAGTGTCCATGAGCGTAGCCAAGATTTCTTGGGCGAGGTAATATCCAAGATTTTTTAAGGCAAAGAGCATTTGTAATCGCTACTTTATAGTCTAACTACCTATTGCAATAGTTAGCAAGATTTTGTTTGTATCCAATTTTATGAAAGCGGATAGAAATTCATCTTTGTTACAACTTGGCTATGCCTCAATATATTCTTTAGGTGTATAAAGTATTTAACTTAAGATATCGGGAGTTTCGTCGCCATCGTATCGTATAATTTTAACTGCACTAAGTATTGTATTGGTAATAAAAGTAAGCATCTTTCGTAAAGGCTTTAATTTATTTAAGTTGTAGATAATGGATAATATACATTTCTGTTGTGAAGTATTTATCGTTTTATTTATTGTCTTAATCTAAATTATCCTTTTATTTTACAACATATGATTCTATCACTATAATGATGAAAAATTTACAGTGACTTCTATTTCTACACATTCTAAGTATGTAACTGCAATGAAGGTGCATTATGATACGTTTTAAAGTAAATGAATATTTTTACTCTAAAATATTTGAATACCTTGGAACAAAAGCGTTTAAATACATATTGTTAATAATAGTGTCCATTCTCATAAGCTTTTTAAGCTAAATGAAAATAAAGTGGTCATGAAAATGGACACTGAAAATAACTCTTTAATTAGAGTAATAAATGCATGACTGCTTATCACGAAATCGAACTTATTAAATAGTTAAGCGTCTTAAATACTAATTATAACATTTTACACAAAGCTTGTGGACTTTTTTTTCCAAATTAAACATTACAATGGAAACATTTTAATAATTTACGCAAATGTTTTAAGCAAAGTAGTTTTTCTTATTTTTGTATTGTTTACGTTCAAAATTACAGTCCTTTGTTTTTTCTTATATTATGGTTTTTGTTTAGCTTTATACCAATATTTCCAATGTTAAGCTTTATCCAGAAGGCAAGAATAATGTTAATATTCCGCAGACTCTAAAGTCCTGAATTTTCATACAGTTGCTAGTTTCCTTTGTTTCTCATGCATTAGTTTGTGGCTTCTTGGCAATCACGCTGGTTTGTCCTGATGAGGAACGCCCGGCTGATGTGGTTCTTGTCCAATATTGAATAGGCTTTCTCTAACACTGGCACCGGTGGGTTCCTTTCTCTTGTGAGGATCCATGCGTTTACTGTAATTGAGATAGTTTTCTTATAATTTCACTTACTCTAATGCTTACTTTAGTTTTGTTTTCATACTGAGAAAAATATTTGTTAAAATTTCTAATGTAGGTACATTCTAAATTAAGGTAGAATTTATAAATATGTCATGTTTGGACTGTAGGTAATATAAGCTTATAACTTAAGCAGCATCTTGTTTAAGAACTAAGTGCAACCTTGAAGTAATCCTTTCTAGAAATTTTACAAAGGAGATATTTAATTTTTAAGATGCATGGAGAAGCGAAATCCTTACCAAAAAGGCCAAATAAAAAAGTATCACACTAATATTATAAATGTGAAAGTAGCTTTGGCTTTCTGGTGTTAGTTACCTCATCACGATTAAGCCACAGAACTGATTTTGATGAACTTGGTACAGAGATAGTCCGGAATCCGGAGAAAGACATCATTTCAGTCGAAAGACGTCCGCTGCTGGACATATGCAATTAGGCATCCCACACAACGACCGGTCCTCTGCTTCCCGCATCCAGCGGATTACTGCGACCTTCACCAGGTCGTCGGTCCACTTTGTGGGGGGCCTACCCACATAGGAGAAGGATATAGGCTACTATTATTCGCGATAGACGACATACACGCGGGCGAAACCGCTTTTCACCTCTAGTTATAAATAATACCAACACACCTGTATGAAACAGTCCAAATTCATAGCAGCTCCACACGACAGAGTAGGTTTCGTAGTCTGTGTCTATTACCCAGTAGGGTGCCTCAATGTTGATAGGTAAGGATGGGAAGGACACCGACAGCTTTGCTTCGTCTGACCTGCTCACCTGAGTGGCCTGCCCTTCGATCTCTGTCTGAGATCCTGACCTAGAAAATACAGGAAAAAACAAAACCATTAATATTTATAAAGCAATATCAGAATTGTCCATGAGGAATGGGCAACATCCTTTCTGTAAGCAGATATCGTGTAAATTTTGTCCAGAGTAGACTCTGAGAATTTAGAATAGATCATGCACACGCACAGTAGCTCCTGTTTGATATTGTACTGCGGTCACCAAGTGACCAAAGCAAAATGGAATTGTACAGTCGACTGCACGTCAGTGGTAACACTTGAATTCGAAAACTGCCCTGACTGCTTACGAAATAAAGACGCTGTCAATGTAAAACCACCACCATCACCACCGCTGAAGTACGGTCGACCGTACAATAGGTGTTTCCATGTATTTCTACATGCATACACGCTTCAGTTATAAGACTATTGTGACTATAAAAAAGTACAGGTTTGAATCTAGGACGATAAATCGACACGAGGCCTACTAGAAGCACTAGGTCATCTGCCAGCAATAGTGTCGGTTATGCTGGCAGATCCGACGACTTGGAGGGCCGTGGCTTCCTTCTGCGAGACCGTTATGCTTCAGAAGTAAGGCGCAGAGCGAGATCGGGAGAGGGCCGATCTCGCTTGGAGAAGGAGACGGTGAGGCAACCGCCCTAGCGCAAGGCCCAGATAGGGCAAACGGCCGCATCCCCTGCCGCTTCGGGATCGTGGACGCTAAGGCGTCTATTAAGCGACCCTGGGGAGGACAGCAGTACGTGGTGGTCACGTGCTACTATGGGGGAAACTATATTGTTTTCCCGGGACGTGCCAAAGGCATAGCACTAGAAGGACACCGGCGCAGTCCAATGGAGTCATATACCAAATTTTGAAGCATATCAAAATAAAATACACCTATGTTAGACCTTATTTATACTTACAGGGTTGTGGTCCATGTTTCTATTACGTAGATACTAGCTGAAACAGAACATTTAGAGAACTTGAAACCACCCGATATGATCCCGATTTTGGTACGATCCCGCATCCTCAATTTTTTCGGCCATGTATCGCGGCGTAGTCACGACTCTATAGAGAGGCTTGTCGTACAGGACAGAATAGAGGGCTCAAGAGTGCGCGGAAGGCCTCCCATGCGATGGACTGATTTAATGAAGTCTGCCGTGGACAGGCCATTACATGAATGCACCAGACTAACCTAAACAGGAAAGGGTGGCGAAGCATCGTGAGGAGAGCTGTAGCTGCCCCGGCAATAGTACATGATGGCCACGACCACTCTGTCAAGAGTGAAACGAGGAAAAAGAAGAAACAACCTACCATGAAATAAAGAGAGAACCTTGCTTAGAGAAATTTGATTATTAATATTTTTGTTTCTTTGCTGTTAACTTACGATTTGTATCGGGTAAAACATGCATATTAATTGTTTGGCTTAGCATCAATGTAACGATACAAGGCCGAACTCGAAAAGGCTGTTGAATAATTTAATTATTATTCGTATATGGAAAAAAAATAGAAATTCTATAACGCTTGCGTTTATTCGCGCGAATGATATTTTCACGACGACGGCGACGGAACAAACTCATTCAATGCACCGTGCTGCATGCGTGCTGCGGCAAGACTTTCAGTAGATTACAATGTACTCTATGGGCAAGACTGAACTAACCGCCAAGGTGTGGATGCACCGCGAACGTTTGCGCATAATTAATTTGATAAAATTAACCGACACGCGATAGCCAACACCTGCCCCAACGTTCGGGCCAGCGCTATTTTCCCGATCGATGGATTTTCGGGCCTTCGTTTAGCCGGCCTTATTTTCAAATGTGAAGATTTTGGGTATGAGGCACAAAGTTCCGTTATTTTTAAGTGAACTCGTGTCAAAATATATATATGTACAATTGTTCACATAAAAATGCTCATTATTAAAGAGAAAGGAGAATATTTTTGAAGCAAAACCAACGGTAACACAGAAACCGTAATGTTTTGGGATCCAAAGCTAGTCGAGCAAATTATAGGTACTTGTATGATGTACTACAAGTAAACAAACCTGTGATTGTAAAAATACAAAATCTTAAGGAACACATTTATCCATTTACACATTATACAAAAACACACACCAGTGGGGCAATTGTGTAATGCATTCACTTTGACATTAGCTTTAATTTTGAAATTAAAGCAATATTCATTGCGTGGTACGTAGTTGCCGATAACACGGATTGTCAAAGCACACGGAGCAATGAACATTGAAATCCAGATGATTGCGATCGCGAGTGAGTTACGCAATTAGGCAGCTGGGTTACATATTTACAAAAATAATTTGAAAGTGATGTATAAGGTTTTGTGAAAATATAGAAAAAAAAGTGTGCCTTTCATGCAAATCCGTAAAGCCATTACAGCGTGATTGAGAAACAAACATGCAAACATCTTTACAAAATTTCACATTTATAATATTAGTAGGATTAAGATGTCTAGACTATGGTTAGTACAAAACAAATATAAATAAAGATATATTAATTATGTATTCCAATTCCAACTAAGGTCGGGTTAATGTCTACAGTTTCAAATTAAATAAAACTTATAAATATTAATAGACACGGAAGTAAACTACCTAATTTTAAGGTTAACGCCTCGTTAATAAAACTGTTTGTGTATTTTCATTTGTAGAAATGGCGTTTCGATTTCACGATGATTACTCATCTATTTCGATTGACCGTTCGATGTCTTTCCTAAGGAGCTCTACTAATATGTACTATCATTTGGTTTAACTTTTAATTAGAGGTTACTAAGCTTATTAATTTGACATTAAACTTACAGGAAACTTATTTGTTTGTTGACAACGCCAACGACTCCGTTCTCCTTCAGGGTGTAGTCGGCTGTGATGCACTTGCCTCCAAACTCGAACACGAAGAAATACTTCTCAGCCTCATACCATTTGCCCACGTACTGAAACATTGCGAAGTGATAATATAAGAAATGTTATAAAGATTTATGTAAGTTTGAAGAGGTCAATGAGGTTTATTAAAATTAATTTATTGTAAGAAGCTTGGCAATGAGTAAGTAAGTAAGTAAGTAAGTAAGTAAACTTTAGAGCAGAATATATTAAAATTCAGATGGCTATGGGGCCGTAAAGTTCTGGAGTGGCGACCGCGTACTGCAAGGTGCAGCTTACGTCTTCTTTGTCCATCCAAAGGTGGTCTGGAAGATATCGCTTGTAGCGATAAGACCGCCCATGTACCCATAATTTATACATTGTTCCTGTTTAGTACTATTTTCATGGTGTACACTCGGCGACACATCAAGCTAGACACCCTATATACCCATAACTGCGCTACATGCAATACAGAGAATCGTCGGAAAGGGACTAAGTATCGTGGCGTCGGCCAATCACAGCGTTTGTAGCGTTGCGCCTACACACACAGACGCACTTTTTTTGTAAAAAAAATATTGCTCATTTCAGTGACGTCAGTTAGTTCCCAACTATCGCTCGACTGGGATTAACGCGGCTGGGGTTATTGTTCCTACAGAGCAAAAATTCTTACGTAGTTGTTCCGTTCTCAAATTGTTTTTTTACTGTGTAAGTTTTTGTGCTAGCGAGTGTTGCGCAAATATTAATGGCGCCACAATTAACCCCACAACAGCGGCAGCTGATAGTTGTGTTGCGGGAAGGTGGATATACTATTAAAGAGATTAAAAGAAGGACCGGAATAACGGTGAGTGTTACTTTTAATACATTAGTGACAACGTGCCACACGGCGATAGATAGCCCCGACGACACTGACTAGTGACGATGAGGTCAAGGATGTATTTCGCTGGCTCAGCAATAGCCTAGCCTAGGTATTCACTCTTGCCTTAAGGACGCGTTTGCAAATCTGACAGAAATAAGCTATTTTTCGGTAGATTTTGTGACAAAATAAAGCTAAATCATATGTAACTAATAATTACCACGGATAGATTATTTCTTTATCTTAAATATGTGTTTTTTTCTTTCTTGAAATTTTTGTTTTTGTTTGTTTTTAACATTGTAAAAACGATTTTCCGTTGGTTACCTCTTCTTACAAATTAATGATATCGGGTTGAGTTTAGGAACATTTTTCTTCTAATAGTAACATATGTAGTTATAGTTGTTTAAAAATACAGCCGGTAAGCAGACATGTTCAACTCAAAAAGGTGATTAAACTATGAAAATGTTACAAATAGTCTCCGAAAAAATAATCAAATCACGTAAATTTTTTCACATATTTTATTTTTACGCGTGAATATTTTGTAGTTAGGGTTATCTTCCCTTAATTTCGCTGTCTTGATTTATAGCACAAAAAAATCTACGTAACACAAAAATATAATAGAAAACAAATATGTATATTTTTCAAGGTATCAAAAATACCTACTTATTATTCCTGAAGCTATCTATTTATGCGTGTGTGTGTGTTTGAGACGTGTCAATAAAGAGATGCAATGGATGCGATTCGATACCTATTTATTTTGCTAACGCGTCCTTAAGAGACCCAAGTTATATGAATGAGCTATCTATTTATTTATTATTTATATAACAAATTAGACAAACTTAGGTATACCTATGTTTTTTGCAACAGTATTTAAGTAGGTATCTGTTGAAATAAAATTTAAGTTAAATATAATTTTGTTTTAGAGGACAACAATAAACTTTTGGTTGCGACGCAATGAGGAGACTGGGAGTGACCTATCAGCTCACCACCGGCAGCTCTACCAACGCGCCACCACCGCTGAGCAAGGTGTTGCTATTGTAGCGGAACATAATAATCAGCCATTTTTGAACACGCAGGTTACTGCCACAGAATATAGCGTAAGTTGACTACTTTTTCTAATTACCTACGTTTATTTTATTAAATCTGAAAAAAAAAACAGACTTTCACAAGTCACAACAGTTTTCCAACAGTAAACTGCTAACAAATCAATTAAGCGTATTTATTAGTTCGCGTGTAAGATGCAAAAATCAGACAAAAACTGAGTTTTTTTAAATCAAATTATCTTAAAGTATTATGCATCATAAACATTAAAAACATTGAGTAACTTTAACCGTTTACGCTGCGCACGCAACGGAAGCTCTAAAAGGAATATTTTTTTCCCGTTTTTGCACCCTTTATCAATTATGCTCTGCATCTATTGGTCATAGCGTGATGTTATATAGCCTGAAGAGTTTGTTTGTTTGGTTGAACGCGCTAGTCTCAGGAACTGCTGGTTGGAATTGAAAAAATATTTTTGTGTTGGATAGTCCATTTATCGAGAAAGGCTTTCTCGATAAATGGACTATCCAACACAAAAATATTTTTTCAATTCCAACCAGCAGTTCCTGAGACTAGCGCGTTCAACCAAACAAACAAACTCTTCAGCTTCATAATATAATACATATAATAAAATATATATATACATATATATAATTAATATATTATATATATTTTATATAATAATATTTATAATAAAAAAAAAATAAAAAAATATTAAAAAATATTTTACATAATATATATGTATTATGTATAGCATATAGAGTTTGTTTGTTTGGTTGAACGCACTAATCTCAGGAACTACTGGTTGGAATAGAAAAATTCTTTTTGTGTTGGACAGTCCATTTATCGAGGAAGGTTTTAGGTTATACAGTATCACGCTATGACCAATAGGAGCGGAGCATAAATGAAAAATGTTGCAAAAACGGGAAAAAATACTATTTATTTTTATATTAATTTAAAATATTATTATATACATTAAATATATTATATTTATGTATATTTATATATTATATTATGAAACTGAAGAGTTTGTTTGTTTGGTTGAACGCACTAATCTCAGGAACTTCTGGTTGGAATTGAAAAATTATTTTTGTGTTGGATAATCCATTTATCGAGAAATGCTTTAAGCTATATAACATTACGCTACAACCAATATGAGCAGAACGTAAAAGAAAAATGGTGCAAAAACGGGAAAAAATATTCCCTTGAGAGCTTCGCAGTGGCGTGCAGTGTTCCGTTTGCGCCACCTAGGAGGGTGCGGCCAACGTTAGGCCGCACGTGGAGAAGGGGCTCGCCTGCTTGTGGCGAGCCGGGACCTGTCGGGGGTGGTTGTGTGAATACTCACGGGTTCCCACACCCTTGGCTAAGGTAGTTGAAGGAACACCGTGGTGGTTTTAGTCGGAAAGAGTCCGACACTGGCTCCGCCTCAGCGGGCTGGTGAGCTCAGTATCGCGTTATCCAATTCAGTAATGGAAATTCCTATAGATCTTTCTATCTAATAGTATGAGAACGCCAAAAATCCACTTTTAGTTACTTTTATTGTCAAAAAAATGTTAAAGGGCTCTTAACTATATTAGTTGTAATTCTTTTTTACCCGACTGCGCCAGAAGGAGGGTTATGTTTTTCGAGTGTATGTATGTATGTATGTATGTATGTATATTTCTTTGGCACGCTCTGTAGCCTAAACGGCTTGATGGATCTTAGCTTGAGAGGTGTCGTTGGATTCGTCTTAATTGTGAGAGTGACACTGGGTATATCAAAATTATAAAAAACAAAATGGCCGCTTTTTGGAGCCATTTTATGTGACTTCAAAAATTTTTTTTTGCTCACAACCTATCGAGTGGGGTATAAAAATAAAGGGTTTTATAAATGGTTTACGAAACTATATACAACTTATATGTTTAAATGTAATTTGGAATGAGAAATGATAAAAAACAACAAAATATTCAACGTTAAAAATGAATTTGACTTTTCAAAAAAGAACATGAATAGTATGATAAATAAAAAATGACAAAACAAAAAAAAAAAAAAAAAAAAAATTAATTAACAAAAATAAAAAACCCGACTGCGTGTAAAAATAACAGAAAAGATATAAACAAGACTTATCAACACGTAGGCGGAGGCTACCGATGAACTATTATGTAATTCATGACCAAAAACATACGTAGCCTCCGACTGCGTGTTGATAAGTCTTGTTTATATCTTTTCTGTTATTTTTACACGCAGTCGGATTTTTTATTTTTGTTAATTATTTTTTTCAGAAAATATATTTTTTACTATTGTTTCAGGTATCAACTCAAACAATTCGACGAAGATTACAGGCCGTTGGGCTAAAGACTAGGATCCAGGCCAAAAAAAAATTATTTTCTCCTGCCCGTGCTCAGACTAGAGTAAATTTTTGTTTGCAGTATTATGATTTCGATTGGTAGAATAATGTCGTCATATTTATTGTTGACGAAAAAAACTTTTAAATCCGAAAATATTGAAACGGCAAGCTAACGAGAGATACACTATTGAAAACGTAATACCTAATAGGTCGAGTGGTCGGCTGAGCTTGGGATTCTGGGGATGGATGAACTCTGTTGGTCCTGGCGAACTCGTGGAAATATCAGGCCACATGAACTCTGAACAGTATGTGGACATTTTACGAGATGTGATGGTGCCGACTGTGCGACTGCACCATCCGACAAGATCTATTCATCTTTGCCAGGACAACAGTTCCGTTCATAGTGCCAGAATTGTTCAGGCGTGGCTCCAGGCTCAGCCGGATATTCACGTTATACCATGGCGTGCAAAGAGCCCGACCTCAAACCAGAACCTATGGGGGCAGATGGTTCTCAATTAGGAAGTATCAGAAGTGCGCAACGTAGATAACTTGCGGCAAGCGGCTATCCAAACGTGGGATATGATGAGGGGGATCCTCGTGACGTGTGCTATTGGTTACTGGAATGAAAGACAGGTTGGATGCAGTGCTAGCCGCTAATGTTGGCCCACCAGATATTAACGAGCTAGCATTAGATTACCTGTGACAAACATTCTAGTAGGTAACCAATTCCCGTCCATACGCGTATTTTCCGGATACCGTTTTAGAAAAAAATACCGGTAAATTTTACCATCTTGCACACTTCTGATATTAGGTAAGGTAACTTCGTAGGCTACGGTAAACTTATTAGTTTACCCATTATAAAACTAACCAAATTAGGTAAAACGATTTTAATAGTGTATCTTTTTTGTATTTGTTTTTAATGCTTATATTTAAAACTGTGATAATTATCTTAATTTCGATCGTTGGATTTGATTTTTTAAAGCATTTAAAGCCTCTGTAGAAACACATAATTTTATTTTTTTATAATCACTGAGGAGCACCGAATGCACCACATCCGATCTGATTGCATCGAACGCGGTGCGAGGTGGCGCGGTGTGGTAAGTGACCACCCCGTGCCGCTTCAGAGTACGGATTTGACCATTACTGATACAGCTATCAAATTTAATGATTTTCATTTATAAATCACGATAGAAGTATGTGGTAAGTGTCAAACTCGCACTAGGCCCTCTGGTGTGCAAAGTTTTGGTTTATATTACTCCTATGTAAGATAAGATAAGATAAGATATGATAAAGTTTATTAGGTAACATTATTACAAGTATAACAAGTATATATGTATTAAACTGTTGTAACTATTTTTATTGTCAATTTTTATATTGTTACTATTGTTCGGCTCCCGAGGTAAGTCATAGCTACCTATGTCAATATGGACAGTCTGTTCTATATTTTATTGTAAATATTAAAAAAAAATAGTTGACTCTGCTACTGTCTGTTATTTTTCAAGTCGTAAATATAACACTATTTAACTGTTTACACAAAATTACTGTAGCTTGAGGATGTTTCTCATACCCATTAGTAGAGAGGGTTGTAACTGGATGAATACAATTTATTTTTGTGTTGATTAAAATTTCTCATTTCAACTGTGTTGTATTAATATTTTTAACTATTGTTGGCTCCTAAGGCAACTTGAAGTTACATTTAGATTTTGACTTTTTTTTTTTTTGTTTAGTTATTTTATATAATAAAAATAAGAATACAAAAATATTCACCACATAAAGGCTGTGACATCTGATATTAAACTATACATTGGATTGTTAATTATTTTTAGACTTTTAGACTGATTTTATTTACTGTCGTGTAATTTCGGAGACACATTGATGACCCATGCAATGACTCTATTTAGGCCGATTTAGATAAACAAAAGCAAAATTCGCTACCGCTGTGGTTAGCGAAAAATAGCGAGTCGTATTATTCCGCCTGGTAGGTAGGTATTTGTATGAACTTCCGCGGCTATCGCGAAACTAGAATATAAATACCCGGCGGAATACCACTCGCAATTTTTCGCTAATACCCACAGCGGTATATCTGAGTAGGCCCTTAGCTAAATTTTTAAGTCATAAAGTTTTATTTGCCTTAAAAGAAAGAGGTAACTAATGTTGTTATTACATTGAAATAAAGAGTTGATTTTTAATAGTTCAACGTTGTTTTTGTATTTAACCTATGAAAAATAAAGCAAGTAATCAATATTCCTCCACTTTACTGGACACGATCTTATAGTTTCAAGTTACCCCTAATCGGTTCAGTAATTTTGTTGTAAAGTGTATCAAACAGATATATTTATCTACTTACAGGCAGACAAATCGTTTGTCTCTATGAAATGATATATTTTCCCTTAGACCAACAGGATCTGTTGGTCTAAGATTTTCCCAGGCTTCCAACTACGTTTGTGCAAAATCACGTCGAATGCTCTGTTGTGAAGTTGTGACGTAAAGAAAGTGCAAACGAACACAGTTTAGTATTTAGGAATAAAATAATTGCGCAATGCAGGTCTTACACTCACATAAACACAACACACAAAACTTCGTAAAAGTGTAGTCTTCCCGTGTATGATGCCCATAACACTTTATCAAGTTATTTAGCTATTTATTTTGTTTAGCATTGGAAAACTAAAATGCCTTTACTGCATTTGTTAATTAAACGACAAGAACCTGTTTTATCAAAAAACATACCTACTTAATATGATAAAACTTAGCAATGGACACTTCTGCCAGTGCGCACGGAAGAGACGGTGGTTTATTTTTTCATTTTATTTTAGCTCTTTAGGGGTAAATTAAAAATAGTAACGATGCCTATGTTCTTGCCTAGGGTTCATCCTATTTCTATACAAATGGCATCAAAATCAGTTCAGGGGTTTAGCCGTGAAAACGTAACTAACAGAAAGACAGAAACACTCGCATTTATAATATTATATATATATATATACCTACCTTTTCTTGCCGTGGGGAAGTCCTCACGGACGCACTTCGCCCGGGGTAGGCGGAGCCAGTGTCGGACTCTTACCGACTAAAACCATCACGGTGTTTCTTCAACTACCTTAGACGGGGGCATGGGAACCCGTGAGTATTCACGCGTCAGGTCCCGGCCTACCACAAGCAAGCGAACACACTGCACGCCACGTCACCTCACGGGACTTTACCAGCTAACAAGCTTCAAGTTATTTGTTTACTTTTATGAGTAAAATTAAACAAAAAACCCTTATCACTTTTACACTCTTAATAAGAATAATAATAAAAGAGAAAAAGTAGGTAATTGAGTGAGTTTGTGTTGAGTGAACTTAAGGGAGTAATTTTCTAATTAGTCATCGTTTTTGCTAACACTAATAAAATAATAATTGATGATAAATAATATATGTATTGGCACAAAACAAACAATAGTAGGTATTATGGTGCAAAGGCGCAGCGCAACCGCATAATATCGAAAAACAAACTTGTAAGTTTAGTGCAACCGTAACCCATATTATTACGAGCTCAACTTGCTTAAAAATAATATAAATGCATAATACATATCTATAGGTATGGTATAGTATGAATAGAGCGCTGCATGAATGGCGCACCGCTTGCGCATACCGCCGCCGCCACCGCCACCGGTGCCGTGAGTGGGACGACATAACAAAAATATATCGTGCCCTCTCGCACGATTCGCAGCGTTCAACTTCTAATAGTACAAAGTCCAAACAGTCTAGGTTGATGTGTAGCCGACTGTACCATAAAGCATATTCTATCTATCTATCTAAAAAGAAGACATGATGAGGGCGAGATTTCCACAATTCAAATGATTATAATAATATGATTAATTAAATTGAATGTTAAAATAATTCATTATGATTTTAAAATAGTTAATTATTTTTATATAATAATGATGAGTGATGATGATGATGACTTTCATAGAAATATGAGTTTAATAATGTTTAATGTAACTCTTGTTAGTAATTATGAATTTTGTGACTTTAAATTCAGATTTATCTATCATTTGCATGCTATTTATGGTAAATGTGCCGTACTCAATAAAATTGTACCTGACATCTGTATCTACCACATTTAAGCAAATAAAGAAATTGAAATTGAAAAAAAAAAATCAAAATAAAAGTACCCAAATAAATAATATGTTTAAAAGTTATCACTACCCTTATTGATTTGTTACTTAACATTTGCTACTCTAATGGCATAAATTAAGGAACGCAATTCCTTTAAGATTAAACATTTCATTGCATCTCTAGTTGCTTTTATAAATGAATGTGCTCAACTTACTCGAGTTGCATCAAAGTTATCCATAGCTTTCATGTCAGGGCAGGATCCTGGCATAATGATTTGTGCTCTGCATGACCGCAGTGAAAGGAAACCGCATAGGAATACTGCTATCGCTCGAAGCACCGACATCTGGAATTTTAAAAGATCTGGTATTGGATTAAAATTGTATTGTAAATGTGTCGATCAAATGAGTGCACATACTTACACTCCAATCTTGGCATGTCTTATCAATGCAATTCGTTATTAGTAACTATTAAAAGACATTATATCCCGTCAAGTGCCCAATGGACTACCGTTCGTCCATAACGTTTTCGTACAAAATGCTAGTTGGAACCACCGCAAGTCATGGCGCCCATCCGTTCAATAAAAAATGCATTTTTTTGACCCAAACAATTTTACACACTAAATAACATTTTTACCCTTATTACGTGTGCAGAACGAGTAATTATATTTTATACTAGGACGAATAAAAAAAGGTGGACGGAAACTTGACGCGACCGTATCTGACAGCGGTTTCCGAACACGAAAAGAATTATTTTGATCGAAATTTAACTGCGACTGCACTTCTATAGTTACGTGAATTGGCCTACTGATGTTAAGCGATTATTTTTGCCCATAACAAAGAACGTCAACACCACGCGGTATTGCAAAACTTTTTAACAAAAAATAAAACCGACTTCAAAAACCTTAACTAAAAAGTAAAAAATAATCATTGTATGTATTTTAAAATCTTAACTTAAACAATATTTTTATGGCGGCGCATGGTTGACCCTTTGCGTCATGTAATGTACAGTCCAGCGCAATATCTATAGTAAAAACAGTTTATGTGAACGTACATGAAAATCACGCGCCGCCTTCAAAATGTTGTTTAAGTTAAGATTTTAAAATACATACAATGATTATTTTTTACTTTTTAGTTAAGGTTTTTGAAGTCGGTTTTATTTTTTGTTCATCATCATCATCATTTCAGCCGAAAGACGTCCACTGCTGGACATAGGCCTCCCCCAAACATCGCCACAACGACCGGTCCTGAAGGTCCTTTTTGAAGTCGGTTTTATTTTTTGTTAAAAAGTTTTTATTTCATACTTTTTAGTTGAGGGTTGATTCATAAATGTTTATATAACCAATTTGAGAATATATTTTTATTAATCTTTGCTATCCCACTGCTGGGCAAAGGTCTCGCTCATGTTCTTCCAAACGTCCAATCAATATCGTGAAAAAAAAAACAAGCATATCGGCCAAGAATTCTCAGAATGAGGAACCAATGAGCAGATCATCTAGATACGTAAAGCTAAAATAAACTGATTTATTGAAGCTGGTTAAAAAACTACTTAGCCTAAGTCAATAAAATTTATATGGGACCACCGCGTGGACTTTCTCTACCAAATAAAAAAACAACCACGTAAATCGGCACACAAATCTCGGAGTAATCGGTGTACATACATGAAAAAAAAAAAAAAAAAAAAAAACCCGCGGAATACATAACCTCCTCATTTTTTTGAAGTCGGTTAAAAATGCGTTCGTACTATAGTATTATATTATCTGTGGCCGAACTGACATCTAAAGATGAAAAGTCTCATGTGATTTTAATTTCGTCTTCGCACCGGAACGTCGTTAGTATATATTCTATGCAGGAATACAGCAATGCAAGCATCATTGTTTGGCGGCAGAAATTGGTACGGAGGTAGTGCTTTCCCTGACCTGACTTTCAAGACCCCTTCGTGCCTCGGAGAGCACGTAAAGCCGTCGGTCCTGCGCCTGATCTCTCTCCGGTCGTGTCGAATTGCCGTCCCGTCGGATTATGAGAGTGAGGGAATGAGAGCGAGTCCCTGACAAGCTCTTTCACAAGAATCTCTACTACTACTAAAAGTGGTGGACCCTAATCACGGGAAGCCATTGACAATGATGTTACAAAAAAGGCTGATCGTTTTAAGTACTTTTGAACATCAAACACAGTCGTAAAATGTTGCCCCGCCAACAGGGGGCGAATGGCGCGGTATGATTGGTCAGCTCAAAAGTTCGATGGTATGGTTGGTTTCGCTCCCTGACGTAGTGACGTCCCGATTGGCGGCGTGGCGCAAGATATGCAGTGCTACTGCATATGCTTGGTGACCGGGAATATCCGGCTAGTCGGCGTCTAGTGGCCTACACGTCTGTGTTACCGATACAGCCTTTTTATATTTTTATTACAAGCTATTATTTAATTTGCAATGTTTGTTAGTCGGTTTAGGTCAAATCTTGCAAGTCAAATTAAAACCAGTTTCCGTTATCAGAATTGGCTGCAATTTGGTACACATATGTAAATACGATGACTATACAATATTATGGTGTTTAAGAGCTGATCTGATGATGGAGCCGGAAGGAGGTCATAGGATCTCTGCTATAGTTACCGCTGACACACCAAGTTTGGGTTACAGTACCAAATACGTGTCTTATAAAAGCTTGTACTGAAAAATAAATTTTCTACAAAAATATTTTTATTTGAAGAAATCATAAAAAGTACCTATGTGTTATGTGGACATGACACAACTTCTTAAATTTGGCGCGCTAGATGGCGCTGTACCTATAACAACACGCTCTGAGTCCCCAATGCCGCCGTCTATTGCAAAAACTAAAAAAACCCGCGGAATACATAACCTCCTCCTTTTTTTGAAGTCGGTTAAATAGCCATGATTAATATTCGATTTGATTCATTTGTAATTACACCAACCTACGGAACCAATACCAATACTGAGCATGGCCCGACATTCTCTTGGCCGGTTTTCTATTTTTATCATGACAAGTACTACCGGATTAATAGTAATTTTAATCGTGATTGTATCACCTACTTATGTACGTTTTTATATGCATTTTAAATCAAAAGCGACCTTCAATGTGTTTAGTGGAGCTATACAGCATGCGTCACTAACGCTCCTTATTTTCATCAAGTAATATCTTACTTATTATTTACTTAGGCCACTCCAAAGATTTTGTTTGCCCATACCATAATAGATAGTGAATACAGAACACAATATTATTTTATAGGAAGTATTTATCTACTAGTACATAATGAGTAATAGCCGAAAATGATCTATAGTTAGGTATCTAGTTGATATGTTTAATTTTGTAAAATCATGAAAGGTGATTAAAAAAAAAAAAACTGAGAGGATAAACAATCTATAAAATGGTCATAATGTTTGACTAGCGCAGTTTTTGGTTATTTTCAATCATCATTTATGATAACCAACATAATTTTTTGATTCGTATCTAAATGCATCTTTATTGTATGCTTATTTGGTTACTACTAAAAACTCATACCCTCAAAATCAAAATAAAACATAGAACTTTTCAAAAAAAGCTATAAAAAAAAAAGACAAAGCATAACAAAGACGAATTGAAATAAAGAAAATCAAGAAAGTAGGTACCTACACAGCAGAAAAGAAATATGTCAAACTAAAAGCAAAATATTCAAATGTATGCGTCGATAGGGTCATCAACCCACAATACGAATTTCACGCCCATTAACAATGTATAGACATGTTAATGATCTGCGTGACAAGAAAAATATAGGACAGACGCTCTATTGTTTTCCATGTTCAACATTGAAAGAAAAAACCGGTCAAGTGCGTTACATTCAGGGAAATACAATTCTTTTGTGTACAGAAATAAGGTAAGTATTTAAAAAAAGCTTTTAAGATCTTTTAGGCGTTGTCCTAATACAGTGCGACTACGCGACCATCACAAGCTCGTGCGAATTTTATTCGGGCATTTTATTTAATAAGAATAAGAATAATAAGAATAATTTTTATTTTATACAGGTTACATACAAATTGGGTTGAGGTCCTAGACCTCACACTAGGATTCCCTGTGTCGTGAGATCTAGGCTCTTTCATTCGTTTACAAATTTAGTATCAGTAGGTATTTCCGTGTTAAGGAGACAATCATTTGCAATCATGTAGGTACTTAATAATATGTCAATACATTTCGATTTCGTAATCTAAGATGGAACATAAAATAAAATAAAGTAAATTAAGGTATTTATATATGAGTGATATTTGTGACATAACATTAACTAATTAGGACACTAAGGCCCGTATATTTAAAACTAGTTTTGAGTTGGGATTTAATTTTAGAACATTCCTCAAGCATAGATTCATTGATCACAGTTCAGCTGAGTTTAGCTTTATTTTAGACCGTCACCTGTTTCGATATTTGAGCAGAGATTTAACATAACGTCACGCCTGTATTTCATCGAAGGGATAGGCAGAGGTGTAGTAGTACACCCACATTTCGCCAGTTATGTTATAGTCCCATGTAATAGGGGGCGAGCATAGGCTCAGTAGTGCCATTGACCGGGCACAAATTCAGACTCCAGGCTGCTACTGAGAATTTCCTACTGAAAAAACCCAATAACACTTTGCCCGACCCGGGAATCGAACCCAGGACCCCACGTTCAGCAGTCGCGCTTGCAACCACTAGACCAACGAGGCGAGATTTGATCTTTAAAAACTCAAGTGTGGGCAAGACCACTCTTGAGTAGAGATTTATTTCTTATTTCAGGTTATTTTCAAGGTTATGTGGTTGAATTGAAGTTTATAATTACCGTATTTGAATAAGACCATTGCTCAAGTAACGATTCTAACCGTAAGTAGTGATCAGTTGATTGAAGAACAAACTGTACTTGAGGAACGTTCTGTAATACGGACCTTAGTTGATACGTGTACGTTAGATCGCGAACTCAGAGGCGTTGTCCTAATACAAAGCAACTACGCGAACATCGCCGACTTGTGCGAATTTTGTTAATGCGAGCCTGCGATGGTTGCGTAGTCGCGTTATATTAGTACAATGCCTGTCCAGTCAATCCGGTATGCAAGCTTCAGATTTGGGAATTTTGCGATAGCTATACAAGTTGTTGATCTGTAACCGTGCCATATTTCTAGAACAAATAATAAATAATATGCTTAGTCATCAAAAATACTAAACCAATTCTATGCGAATAGCGAGAATTATTCCCGAACGACTCTGAAAATAAGTCTCCGGCGGCATTGTCAAAGTGCGGAAAATTCTGCCCATTTTTTGGTGGTTTCACACGCATCGTGTTTGAGTCACGCGCGTCACATGCGGGGAGTTTATTTGTTTACAAATAGGTATTTAAATAAAATTAAATAAATTTGGTATTGATTTTTTTCTTGATTCGTGTTCAGTATCAGTTGTATGTCACCTCCTTAAATATGTCACAGGTACAGATCAACATGTTGTATAGTTGCACCTTTGCGCAGTAAGAGAAGAATGCAGAGCGAATCTCGTGCTCCCTGATTTTTGTCGCTAAAAGACCGCCACAACCCTTTGCAGGGCTTGGAGAGTTAACACGAGGATTTCCATACGTAAAAAAATAAAAAATGCGCGAAGTAAATCCTTTAGATTTTTCTTATGGCTGGCATTTGCAGGCTTGAAATAAATCGATCAGAAAATATTAGTAACCTTGTTTTATAAATAAATCGCCCAATTGACCTTTTGGTAACAAAAAACAGGCTAATGATTAGCATACCGACAAATTATTTTCGAAAAGAGAACAAAAAGTACTGGTTTGAATTTTGACTTCCGTATGAAAAAACACTGTAATTTTTTCCTCGTTGTAAAAAGCATTCTGAAAAAAAAAAACTACCTTGTATTGATTCTTTTAATTTCATGCTTTCAGTAATGAGTTATTTTAACATTTGGCAATGGCATTTCAAGAAGTGCATTTACGGAACTCTTAAAATGCATTCATTGAAAATTACTTATATTAGTTAATCAACATAAAATATTATTGCTACTTTGTTATAATAAAATTATAGATTATATTTTGACCGTGCAATTCTCACCGACAGAACTACATACTACAATAGGCCAGACATTAGTGGACAAAATTAATAAAACTGCGCAAATAATAGATATAGCCGTATTTAACACACATAATACATAGTACTAATATTGTACTACTGTTATTTATCCCGAAAAAAAAAAAAAAAGAAAAAAAAAAAAGTCTACATAATCAAAAAATCAACTCGGCCTATCGCAGTCCACTGCTGGACATATGCCTCTCCCAAGTTGCGCCACAACGCTCGGTCCTCTGTCTCTGTTATCGGTTCTCTGATCTACATAATACCATAGCCAAAAAGCTGACAAAATACACAGACTTAAAAATAGAAGTAAGCCGCATGTTGCGATTGAACAACGTCACTATAAATCCAATAGTTTTATCAACCACCGGTGTCATCCCCAAACAACTTCACCAATCTTTAAAAACACTAGACCTACCACATAACACCTATCAAAACTTACAAAAAGCCGCTATCCTGGACACTTGTAGGATTGAAAGAATTTCATACAAACTGGTAGTGCCACACAACCACACATAACCGAATCATCCACACAAGCATCAGTCACCACACGAACACCTACACGCTCATCACAAGTTTACAATATCTCATCTCATAATTCACACACCCCCTAGGTTAGCACTTGGCTTCGGCCCGTGTTTGCCTATAATATTCCGGCAACACCCGAGATACATAAAAGTATACCAAAAATAATAATCATCATAGCAGCCGAAAAAACGTCCACAGCTGGACATGGCCATAATCGCCACGCTTGACAGGCGGGTTGGCGATCGCAGTTGGTTGTTTAAATACTCAGAGAACGCTGCTGCCCATCCTCTGGTGAATCCCTTAGTCGCCTTTTACGACACCCATGAGAAGAGTGAGGGTGGTGCAATTCTTTACGTCTGGCACCACATGGAACGATCATTTTAATAGCTAATTGTATAAAAGATAGAGCAAGCGTGGCGATTATGGCATATAGCCACCTTTTTGGGAGGCTTATGTCCAGCAGTGGACGTCTTTCGGCTGAAAATGATGAAATGATGGTGCCTGTGCTAGTGAACTGTGTGACAGGCACCAGCGCCTTCCTCCAATTCATCATCAATACAACATCCTTCCTCAAAAAAAAAATTGCACACAAACAAGAATCTATTGCGTAGCAAGAAAACGTTCAATTGTTATTCATTTATTAGAACATTTGGCAATTGTATTAACATTTGGCAATGGCATTTCAAGATGTGCATAAAATTTACAGAACTTTCAAAAGTGCATCTAAAGTTATCAATTGAAAACTAGTTTTTATTAGTTATTCGACATAAAAAGATGATTGCTACTTAATGGGCAGTTCATGACCAGTTAAAAATAAAAGCCAAGTTATAATTATCTTTGAACCGGAGATTTATTTGTAAACAAGAATCTATTGTGTAGCAAGAAAATGTTCAATTGTTATTCATTTATTAGAAAAACAACAAACAGCCTGGATTTGGTTAATAGAAATAATATGTACTAACGTTGTAACGTTGGCCTGAACCTTCTCATACTGAGAAGAGGCCCGTGCCCAGCAGTGGGACAGTAATGGGCTGATTATGTATGTTATGTAACGTTGTACGGTTGTATGATTTGGTAAAAATAAATCAGGAGGGTAAAGATTTTCGGGTTTATGTATGTAGGCATGTTGGTATGTATGTATGTTTGTATGTTTCTTTGTGATCTCCTTTTGCATAAATGACTTTCGAATTTCGAAGTGCGAGGTATCACTAAATTAATCTTCATCCCCGGAGTGTAATAGGCTACAATTTGTGGAAATAATACCAATAAAACGCTTGGAATATTATGAATATTATGAACAATATTATGTCAGAAATACAGAAATTTGCGAGGTAGGTACAGAAGAAAGTCGTCAAAGAAGTGGTGAACTCAATTTCAGAGAAAATAAAAACTGCATTTTTAGACTTAAGATAAAGCAGTTGGTTTGGCCAGGAATCGAACCCAATCTTCATTTATTTATCAGTTTATTATATGTACACTCACAACACTTAAATAAGGCCCGTAAAAAAGTTACTTAAGCAAAAAGGTACTGTTTATTTCTTAAATAAACTATTCTTTCTTTGCAAAAATATCGCCATATGTCTTACATTATTGCGCCAATTATAAGGTTGCTGACAAGGAACAAATCCTGCAAAGAAATGTTATGTGGCAAATATATCCTGTATCATCATCATTTCCGCCAAAAGACGTCCACTGCTGGACATATGCCTCCCCCAAGCATGTTGGAGGATGCTATTATCGCTACGCTTGGCAGGCGGGAAGATATAAGAATCAGATATACAAGTCTTGTATGTATCTTATCAAAATCCCAGAAAGTGACTTAAGATCAGATCCTACAGAAGGATTTATAGCGAATATTGAGAAAGATGACCAATCATTGTGAATGCTTGTAGTCGAATTTTGTATTAACATTAATTTAATCAATCGCGATTATTTCGTTAGCTTAGACCGTATTGAGGATAAAGGTCATTACAGTCAGTCAGTCAGTGGGTCGATCTAAAATGAACCAAAGCAATAAGCAACAATTGTATGTTAAATACAAGAATTAAATGTTTAATTGTATCTTAAATATCTTAGAGGAGTCAATTTAGTGTAGGTAGTCAATAATAGTGACTTGGCCAAAAATATTTTAATGTTTAAATTAAGTGAATCTCGTATTTAGGCCTAAGTTCTTAAGGCGGTACTAAGAGATAAGTGATGAGATAAGTGGCGCCCCAATCAATAAAACAATAATTACTGTACTTAAATTGTTAAAAACTAATTTTCAATAAATGATGTAGGTACTCAGCGAATAACAATTTTTTTACTGATGGGGGCGCCACTTAGCTTTCAGTAGAGCCATAACAGAGTAATTGATATTTATGGCACATATATTCAATCCAATATATTACCTTTAATAACAATATTCCATGACTGGCAGTGGGTCAATAATGTCCAAGTGTGCTAGCTAGCGTTTACCGTACCGAGTAACGGTTGTCGGCGCCCGCGCATGTACTGACGACGCGGACAGTTAATGAGCGAAAGCGATTTGTGAGGTTGTTGTAAAAGATATTGTCACTATTTTTTGCAGTGTAGTATGTTAGCGTGTCATTCATAGCTGGCTAGCTGGCTGTGAGCTATTTACCAAACAAAGTTTCATTAAAATCCGATCAGTAGTATTTGCGTGATTTGATTTGATTTGAGAAACAAACTAAGCAGCAGACACAGTTTTAACATTTCTACTATTTTATTATAAGTATAGATATAGATTTTATTTTATTGTTAATTTTCTTACTCTTCTGTTTCAAATATAATTTTATGCCCTTTTAGTCCAATTTAATGTTGACATGATTTTTTATTTTTTTTGTTTCAATTTTACTATACCTACTCGTAATTGTTATTTTAATTTTGTATAACATGAAGTTTTTTTTATATGGGTTAAAACTGAAATAAATGTTTTTTAGGGTTCCGTACCTCAAAAGGAAAAAACAGAACCCTTATAGGATCACTTTGTTGTCCGTCTGTCAAGATTTTTTTTTAAATAGAAGAAGAATTATTGACGTATCTAATTGTTCGTTGTACTTGTGTTAAGATAATCCCATCTTAATTATAAATACGAAAGTGTGTTTTTTGCTTTGTTCTTCTTTCATGCAGCAATGGATCGACGTGTTTTTTTTTTCGCATAGAGATAGTTTACGTGCCGGAGAGTGACAAAGGTGTCGATTCTCTTGTTCACGAACTAAACATATTTTAAGCTATTGCTCTCTTTTACTTATAGTAGATACAAGAAAGGGATGGCGACAATTTTAGAACTGTCAAATTAGTTTTCGTGTTACATTACTTTGTATTTTAGTGGGCACGTTCCGAGATCACGACTAAACTTGTATGGAAATTTCATTTCCGTCTAATTTGACAGCACTAAAATTGTTGCTATCCCTTTCTTGTGTCTACAATTAGTAAAAGAGAGCGATAGTTTAAAATAAGTTTAGTTTGTGGACAAGAGAATCGACAGCAATGGCTACTTTTATCTCGGAAAAAATGCACGGTTCCTATAGGATGAAGGACCCTGGGAGCGAAGCCGCGGGTAAAAGCTAGTATGTACTAGATATACAAGATATTATTTACGAAGATACTATATACTCATAGTACTATATAATTATTATAGAAATTTATTATATACCTTATTTAAGAAGATTATATTTACGAGATAAATTATAGCTTGGCTTACTGCATTTGTTGAGTAACTGTAAGTAAAGTAGTCAGTTACTTTAATAAATAAACAAGCTACGTTGGTGAACTGTTGACGGTAACCGAGATGTTTCAAGATTTTGATTTAACCACAGACCAGTAAGCCTCAGAGGCTTACTGGTCTGTGGATTTAACCTATGTTACCGATGTGGAAAGTTCAAGTAGATGAAAATTGAAAAAGCCGCTTTGAAAAAGTCACTAATGGAATCTGTGAGTTGACAACAATCTGAATACCATAATGTTCGTAAATAATTAATCGATTCTCGTAGACTTGACGACAAGAAACGGTATGAGAGGGTATGAGGATATGACACTTTCTTTAGTCTAAAAGGATTGCTTTATTGACATTTTCATCGGGCCGACTCTTTCTTACAAGGATACAAGACTTTGTATCGGTATATCTTATACTATATTCATACATAATAGCAATACAAGCAAGAATGTTTTATTGATCACTATTGCTAATGAGAAACGCTTTGTCTTTATCGCTATGTCCTATGTCCTTTGACCACATGAAAGTGCACTTGCACATGTCAGCAGTAAAGTGAGATGCACTCATTTTGAGACGTTTGTATGCTTGCAGATTGAGGACATCACACATCAGACTATATTTACTGATATCATAAAGAGGAAAGCTTTGCGCGCTTTATGTTCCACGAATGAGGACAACTTAAAACTTTCATCTTTGCAATGTTCTCATACATTAGGGTTATAAAAGGTTTTGATCGTATAAATAGAAGCTGTTTTTTATGGTTATGACATGAATTATGTCGTTGGTTGCTGTGCGAAGGAGTTAACAATCGAAGTCCTATATATAATTTGTATTTCTGTAATGATGTCCTATCTTTATTAACTATGTTTTTTACCGAACAAAGCCAACCAACATAACCATACATGCAGCATTTCCCAAAAAATAAAATGAAATTATAGTTATAGCAGATGGACATGGAATTTAGGGAATCCTTATTTGAAGATATTCTTTGTAGAAAAAAAAGTTTACCTAGAAAATATGGATTTTCATACCTTCGACGTACAGTCAGAAATCCTTCCAGTGAACCACCACTAAGGCTAAAATCGCCTGCACTTAATGTTCAATTGCAGCGGGAGCTACGGGTAATGTAGCAGGATTCGTTCAAGGGATTTTGTCGACAAAATGTACCACCGGGAAGGATCGTAACAGTACATGATAATAAAACAAAGTTTAACCGGATTAAATCGCGTATATTGTTTAAATTGGTTTCCCTGACGTTTCAGCACGCAACACTGTAAAAGTTAATGATATTGTGAGTGATTACTGCGTGCATCGAAACGATTTTAATTAATAATATTGTACGGTAGATTAAAATATTTTTTTAGAAATATTTGTAAAGACGCTTGTCATCTTAGTCTACCTGCGACCACGAAATGCTGCAAAGCTTTCGAAACGTCAGGGAAACCAATTTAAACAATATACGCGATTTAATCCGGTTAAACTTTGTTTTATTATAATGTGTAGTGATCGCGAAAACCTAAGAAGTTAGTACATGATAATTTGCGCTGGCAAGGTGAACTGGTACTTGGTTTAATAATTGGACCCATAAACTATAGGTACTAGCGTAAGTTGGATCACGAATTTCGACTGTACAGTATTTAAATAAGGAAAAAAACCGGCCAAGAGCATGTCGGGCCATGCTCAGTATTATAGGGTTCCTTAAGTAGGTCTAATTACAAACGAATCAAATCGAATATTAATCATTGCTATTTTAGTTTTTGCAAACAGCGCCACCTAGTGCTAAATTTATGAAGCTAAATTTAAGAAGTGTGTTTCTTTTTGTGATTTTTTTAAATAGAAAGTAACTAAAGGAGCATTATTTGCTAAGATAATTTTTCTCTAAGGTCAATGACCTATGAACTAGGACGTCTTAAGTATTTTTCAGTTTTCACACTATAACTCAAAAATTTATAATCACATTATACTCGAAATAATTTTAAAAGAGAGTTTTTATAAAGGTCTATCAATGTTGAAGACTATAAGTTTCTACGTTGCATAGTATAGAAATGGCAGGGGGGGGGACACATTGCAAGCCACTTTGGTGAACTGTATTTCGCAGAGGGTTTACCTGATAAAAAAGTTGTGTATGAAACATTACCTTCATTTTAGTAGACCTATTCAACGATACCCCACACGAGGGGGTGCAGCGAAAAAAATATTTTCATCGCCATTTCACATGTATCGGCGCCACCCCTAAAATACGTAATCAAGATTTTTTTATTCTTTTAAAATTGAGATCTATATCCATTCCATTTTTTGTCAAAATTTCATTTACTTACTTTATATTTATAACTGTAGAAGTTATTAAGCGGTAAAGGATTAGGACAGACGGACAGACGGACAGACGGACAGACGGACAGACGGACAGACGGACAGACGGACAGACAGAAAGACGGACAGACGGACGGACATGACGAAACTATAAGGGTTCCTTGTAGGACTACGGAACCCTAAAAAACACGTAGTTTCAAGAATTAGTTGGTCAGTACGAACTTTTTATGTACGCACATACAAGTTTAATCATTCTCAAACAAAAACTTTTTACATAACTTTTGGCCCATTCCATTAGCAAGTTAGTTCGCTTATCATTGTTACTGACTCGTTTAAACTTGACAATGAACTGTGATATTTAAAAGAAAATGTAACATACAGAGAAAAAAATGACGTCATTTATTACGTAAGCAAATAAATATGGTTCGGTATTTTAGTAGTAAATTGAAGTTAGATGGTTAATAATAATAACACAGAAAAAGATAGAATAGTTGTGTTGTGATCCTTATCTATGTATGATATGGGTTACTAACGAATGACAAACTATTGATTAAAGTTTTCCACATTTATTAAACCAAGCTATACTCACTATAACTATTACAGTAATCGTTTTTAGATTTTATTGTACCTTAACTGACAGACCACTGACAGCCGCCCGTGCTGGGGAAAACCGTTTTGTCTTTGCTCTGCTCTTGCGTTTAGTTACCACAGGTTGAAATCGCAATTTTACTTGCGATTCATGCGTGGCAACTTTCAAACGAACTACGCCTCCCATATTGGCAACATTAATTTAAAATAAATTAACTTTAACCAAATGTACTTCACAGCTTTTGTTTCTGCAGTTAGAAACAGCACAATAACGCATTTTTGCAGGTTTTTGTTACAGTATTTACAGAAAAAAGTCATAAGGCGTACTGAGATAGGCTTTGAAATGCCCTGCACTATGTTGCAGAGTGTTGGCACGCGCACCCTGCCCACTTTTCCATTCTATCTATTTCTGTGGTTAATAAAATAAAAATAAGTCATTACAGGTACTTTATAAAAACAAGAGTTTGTTAGTAAAAAGAAAACTTATTAACTATGTTAATAGATATACACCCACGCACTTAAATGTAATAACAGGAAATAATCAAATTGAACCACAAAGCGTAACCTGTTTTGTGGTACTTATATATTTTATGATAATGTTTTTCTAATGTTGATTACCAGGCGATACATACATTAATTGATTAATGTAATAATTATAGAATTTAAAATCCTAATAACTTCAGTTATAATCATTCATTTAAACTCTAGCTAATAGAGATTATTCGTTAGATTTCGCTTCGCATGCGCAATTGCGTTAAAAATAATAAAATCTCTAGCTAATAGTTATTATTGTTTTATTTAAAACCTTACTTGTATTCTTGAACTGAGTGCTACCTACCTAACTTGTTTGACCTTGGAAGAGACTGGACCTCACGATAAAGGGTATCCTAGTATGGGGCCCAGTGAAACTGTATAATTAAGTGCATAAGATTACCTATCTAATACTGAGTTATGTAAATATTGCACTTGTATTTGTAACTGAATAAAGTTTACCTTTATCTTATCTTAAAAGAAGAAGAAGAAGGCAAATTAAATGGAAAATGACTAAACAAGTAAACCACACACAGCAACTACACCAGACATGCAAGAAAAAGTAGGCGAAGTCTCTAGACTTAAGACCACATAATACTAATACGATTTGCCCTCTACTAGGGATAGAAATTTGATATAGATAAGTTGCATGTATGGAGCTTATGTTAAACTTCTATCTCTAGTAGGGCAAATCGTGGATGAATACTTTGATAGGTTATTACTTTTGACCAATAGATCATTTCTCAGATCATTTCACGGACCGCTCAGCGACGTTGATTGTTACTGACCTAGGATATTTATTTAAGCTAGCCAGTTGGGTGATTATTTGGCCAAAATTAATTGAATTTGAAATAATCTCCAGAGTTATAGTCAATTTATTGGTAACAAATGGGTTTACGATCGTTTTCAATAACCTATCAATCAGCGACCATACACCCATAGACGCCGCATAACAGGCGATCGATGTCTGCAACACATCTACGAATTTTCACTAATTTAGGTCACCACTATTCGCCACTTGAAATCTTCAAATCAATTTCGACCACTTACATGAGCCGTCAAAACTGCCACGTTAGTGATTAGCCAATAGCCGCCTTGGTAGGGCCAATCGGATTGCAGTACCTCACCACAGCTGGGGCAGAATTTATTGTACGCATTATATTCAACATTAGGTGTCTATATATATATATATATTACTATCTACTATGAACTACTGTTTCCGAGGGATGCGCGATAGCTGCGTCTTTGTGATAAACCAAATTATACGCGGTTGAAGCCGCAGGCAAGCAAATAACTAGTGTGGATGAAAGGCATAGGATTTAAGTAGAAAGGAAATCGTTCATCTTGGTATGGAAATGTTATGAGGAGGAATAAACGCATGTGAGTCAACATCATCATCATCCTGCCCTGATTCCAAATTACTTGGTGGCGGCACAATATGTCTTCTTCCATTTTTGTCTCAACATCATTTCAGCCGAAAGACGTCCACTGTTGGACATAGGCCTCCCCCAAGCATCGCCACAACGACCGGTCCTGCACCCTCCGCATCCAGCGGATTCCCGTGACCTTCACCAGGTCGTCGGTCTACCTTGTGGGGGGCCTACCCACGCTGCGCCTTCCAGTACGCGGTCACCACTCCAGAACTTTACTGCCCCATCGGCCATCCGTTCTGCGAGCAATGTGCCCCGCCCACTGCCACTTATTTTTCGGGCTATGTCGGTTACTTTCGTTCTCCTGCGAATCTCCTCATTTCTGATTCGATCACGCAGGGACACTCCGAGCATAGCCCTCTCCATTGCCCTTTAAGTGACTTTGAGCATTATTATCAGGCCCATTGTGAGCGACCACGTTTCAGTACCGTAAGTAATTACTGGCAACACACACCGGTCAAAGACTTTCGTCTTGAGACACTGCGGTATTTTGTCATTTTTGTCAATCAGCCGTCATTCCATCATTTACTCCCTTTTCATCCATATCGTTCTTCACGCAATTCATCCATTTTTTCTTCGAGTGAGTAACGGCCAAAATTAATATTCTATTGATCCACGATTTTCTCCATTAAAGATAGAAATTTGATACAAGTTGTATGAAGCTTATGTCAAATTTCTATCTCTGGTAGGGCAAATCATTGATAGATGGGTTACCGTAAGACAGTGATGCATATGAATGTTGATGGATGGAAAGGGAGTTGCCCGGAAGACAGTGATGCTTATGAATGTTTATGGATGGAAAGGGAGAGGGAGACCAAAAATAGCTGGATGGATTGTGTGAAGAATTATGAATGAGATGATGGCTGACAGAGGAGAATGAAATAAAACATATCGCGCCAACCCCAAGTATCTTGGGACTAGGAGGGGAAGATGGAGATATAGGATTAGTGATTTTTAAAATTTGTTTTTTTAATGGTTATTAATTTCACTCACGCTTATATATAAATCATTGATATTTTTGAGTTTTTTTGGATTGGCTCTTAAATATCCATTCAAAAATACATAGTTATTAAGTACTGTGTCAGTTAATAAATGATGGATAGAAGTCAATGTCGTTTAGGTAATTAGGTAATTAAAGAACGGCTATGAGTTACAATAGATCTGTTGTTGAAAAGGTTAATAATAACTATTATATTTGACCAAATAAATTGTTTTGGAAATATTTTTTTCTCAACAATGTAATTTTTATTAGCTTTTGAATCTTTACAAACTTATTATAACCATGATTTAGAGTAATTACTTCACAATAGGGCTTTAGGACGCTAATGGTTTACGAACCATTCTTTTTTTACTATTATTTTGGATATCTAGTCAGTATAGGTCAGTTTATCAATTAATATTAATAATCATTACTGGTCTGATGTCAAAATAATAATTTTTATGTTTATTTATTTGATGAGTTAATAGAAGTAAAGGTGATTGAATCGTGCTTCATAATAATTTATTTGTATGAATTATCTCAAAAGAGCCACGAGAGTTTTCAAATATTTGTGTGAATTATCTTAAAAGAGCCACGACAGTTTTCTAATATTTGTATGAATTATCTCAAAAGAGCCGCGAGAGCTTCCTAATATTTGTATGAATTATCTCAAAAGAGACGCGAGAGCTTCCTAATAAAATATGTATGAATTATATCAAAAGAGCCGCGAGAGCTTCCTAATATTTGTATGAATTGTCTCAAAAGAGACGCAAAAATTACTCTTAGGCCAACACCACATGTTGACATGTACAAATTGTGCCAAATATTTTACATAAGTAGTAGGTTCGTTCGTTACTCTCTGTGTATGTGATGCTGAAGATGATACATACATACATTACATTTTACTAAACATATAAATGTAATTTATTTCGTAACATAACTCAAACTTGAATGTCTCTTGAGGCCATCTTTTTGCTCCTAAAGTAACTCTGAAATCTAGGATTGTAGAAATACCGTATTTGTCAAAATTAGGCTAGTAATTTAAATTAGGTATCTGACTTGATTTGGGAATTCATTTGAAATCCTTTAAATAGAAACGCCATAAAAACATGAATCAGCGATTACCGTCAATACGTGGATTATAATGTACCTACATACAACACAATGTTCACATAGACAAAAAACATGAAACGGAGATCTTTATCAATGAAAATTTTTGTCACGCATACTGGAGGCCAGCTTTTCATGAATCACATAGTTTTTAGCAAATAACTTGATACCTATTACATAATAAAGATTCGTTTAATATTTTTTGAAGGATAACGGCTTGGTTTAAAGGATGTCCGACAAGTTTAGCGCATGGATCAGCCAAGTGGCGCCCCCATCAGTTAAAAATATTACTCGCTGAATAAATAATTTATCGAAAATTCGGTTTTAACAATTGAAGTACAGGACTACAGGTAGGTACTGTAGTTTAATGAGAAACTATTAATACTGTAAATTATAGTTTGCTGTAGTTGTAGGTAGAAAAAATGCGAAAAACGGCCACTTTTAGCACTTTTTCTATCTACAACTTCAGCGAACTATAATTTACAGTATTAATAGTTTCTGATTAAACTACAATACCTTACTTCAATTGTTAAAACCGAATTTTCGATAAATTATGTATTCAGGGAGTAATATTTTTTTCACTTTTGGGGCGCTACTTGGCTGCTACATGCTCCTTAAGCATGGATCTAGATTTGAGAACTATCATTTGATAACTATTTGTGTACTTATGTTTGTTGCTGTTTGATTCCCAAACAAGGTAAATTAAAATACAATATTTTGCTATTTAATAAAATGTTTATGATAAAAATTCATTTTAATTATTTATTATTTTAACGCATTTTACGCATGCGAAACGAAATCTAACGATTTAAATTGTGGAAAGAAAAAAGCCACTAAGCTACCGTGAACACTGTGTGTGTTCACGGTAGCTTAGTGGCTAAAGCACTGGCGTACTGAGCCAGGAGTCGCAGGTTCGAATCCTGCTCGTGAGCGATTTTTTTTTTCTTTCCACAATTTAAATCGTTAAAATTTATTTTGTTTATACTAAATTTAATTAAGTAAATAATATAAATTACTATTTTCTTTGTTTAATTTTTAAATGTATTTATTTTCCTTTATTTCGTTATTAACCTTATTAAATACGTTTAAAAATATTTTTTATAAAAAGAAAAGAAAAAACATTTAAAAATATAAAAATATGTGTTTATTTGTTATAATTTTTATAAAAGGATTAAATAAGATAGGATAGGTTTTTATAGGATTTTGTTTATTCAAATAATCTCCAGAAAAAATAATCTGAACACAGAAATATTACTCTCTATTTCTGTGATCTGAAACCATTTGATTAATTGTATGTTGGATTCTGTGAGTTTTATAGGTTTCTAATAATTTACAAGGATAACGAAGTTTTAAGAAATTCGATTGAGTTTCGTTTTTCACCGAGTATACCGATTATAGATGCAAGTATACCGATTTTTGAAGGTAGCTTTATTGATTTAGCATTTTGACGTTCGAGACCACTGTACTCACGTGAGTTAGAGAAAATAGAAACCTCTGTTTATTACAGCTGACATATAAACGGCTCATATATCTCTATACAACATGTTGCTCTGCATTCGTGCCATATTTAAGGAGATGACTATACCACTGATACTGAACACGAATCGGTAAAAAAAATCAATACCAATATAAATATTTTTTTCTTAAATACCTATTTGTAATCAAACAAATTCCCCCCGTGTGTCACGTGCGACACAAAAACGATGCGTGCGAGACCACCAAAACAATTTGCAGGTATTTCCACCCTTTGACAATGCCGCTGATGACTTATATTCCAAGTCGTTCGGGATTTATTCTCGAACCCTCGCTATGTTTCCAAGTTAAAATGTAGGTATTAAATAATCGTAGAATATTTCAAGTATTTTTAGGTGACTAAGCACATTATTTGTCATCAGATCTAGAAATATGGCACGATTACAGATCAACACCTTGTATAGGTATGAACCGTGCATGTAACCGTGTAACTCAATAGAGTAATTCTAGATCATTTAATGAGGTATTCATACAAAATGTACGAAGATGAAATCTCAGTTTATACTGTCATCATGCACATTGTTTCCGAAGGGGTATACAGAAACATAGGTACATTAATAATATCGTATTTCACATCTTGTTGCATTTCCTAAGGTTACGGTAAGAAAAATAAATGCATTCAATATAAACACGAGTTTTTTTTTTAGAAAATAATGCATTAAAATGAATAATCGTCAAATTATTTTGATATACATTCTGAAATTTTAATCGCTTCTTTCCCGAAAAGGGGTTATGGGACTAACCCTGAAATCGCGAAAAAAAAAATCAGTTGCTAGGGACAATGTAGGGACCACCTGTCCAATAGTAAAAGTTGATCGTAATGACCCATTTTCGGGAAAGAAACGATTAAAATTTCAGCATATATTATTTGGATTTCCTGTAAGCTGACTGACCAAGGCCGTAGGCAGGTTGGGGGGATTTGGGAGTTCATACCCCCCCTAATATGCCTAAGCCAGTGAATTCCTGGCTATACTCTTGTGACTGACACTTAGTTGAGATTTGGGAAGTCTAGGTAACTGAACGGTATGAAGTGATTAACATTACAGGAAAATACGTACTAGATGCAAAAAAACAAACAATATCAGCTGTTAAATTAAAAAATTGGGAGATACGCTTCTGACCAAGGCAGTTTACATAATTGATTATGGATGATGACTTAGAGGTCTAAACGAAACCTTGGCAGTCACATGTAAATAAATCCTTACCTTGATATTTTTATTTATCACAACAAATAGTCTTATATATCACAATCAATCACACACGACCGTTCACTTCAACTGTTGCATGCCATCTGGACTGAGAGACGAGTACGACTTCAACTGTTTACATTTTCATGCGTACGCGCAGATTTTTTTGTAATGTTATGCGCTGGATGATCTGTTAATCATAAACAGACTAATCGTTATCTCTTAAAAATAAAATCTACCGGTTTTTCTTACGTTTCCCGATTAGTGTAGGAAGAAAAATTCTGACGGATTTGGAGCCAGCGTTAATTTGTCTGTTGATTATGTTATAATCAAAGATATTTAAAGATATTTTTGTCCAAATATACCAAAAAACCTCTTAATATTTTAACAAGTCTTTGAAGTATTAAGACCCTTTAGAATCATTTCAAGTCATGTGGGTGGTTCATATTTGGCAGCAAAAAAATCATTAATCTAGCTGGCAATCTACTTCTAATTCAGATGGTCAAGTTCTATCTTATGGCTTAGTAGTAATCACATACCTAGTTGATTAAAATTGAAAGGAAATCTAGACATTTTCTACTTCTACCAAATTATTTAATGTTTGAAGTTCTGAACATATAAATTCAATTTTATAAAAAGACCTGAGACAAGCTGTTATGATGACGAAAGTTGTGGCTTTTTGGTATAGAGGTTCAGGTAAAAAGTTTACTCATGCATTGGATGTAGAAAAATCTTTAGATTAAAGATAGGCCATTTTATGTCTAACTATTGTATTTATGAATTGACACAATTTTTACAAATCGAATAAAAAAAAATCCTTTAAAAAATTAAACAAAAGAAATACGCGTTAGTAAAAAAACAAGATGTGACTTAGGTGGACAGTTTTCGTAATTTTTAGTTTACGAAAAATAAGCATTTGCTCTACGATGAAATTCAAGATAACAATCGAAACTTAACTGTTATGTATGATCATGAGGAATTCTTTTAAGATATGAGATATAATATATCCGTGACATTTTTAAGTATGTATTAGAGATAATCTCGTACTTATCAGGATTATTACGAACATTTGAAGGGCACGAGATGTCCAAAAAAGGATACCTATACTATTAAATTTAAGTAAAATAATTCAAAACCTAAGAAGTTATTAAAATAATTCAGATATACAACGTGTATCAGAAATGCGTGGTCATATTTGAAGCGCTCATTCAGGGCATGGCATAGAACATATTTTACTATGGGACCAACCCTGAAATCGCAAACAAATTCAGCTATTCCTTACAAAATCATCGATGTCGCTCGACAAAATGTAAGGATCAGCTGATATTTTTTTCGCGATTTCAGGGTTGGTCCCATAGTAAAAGTTGATCGATATCATCCCCTGAATAAGCTCTTCAAATATGACCACGCATTTCTGATACACGTTGTATAATAGGAACCTAATTTTATGTATAGATCAGTGCAAAAACAGTGACATTCTGCATAATTTCTGTTATTACTATACCTAGGTGTAGGCATAAAGGTATTATACTGACGTAATAGAGGCACTGTCACCTCATTATCACGTCACCGAAAGCAAAATGAGTATATGTGCGAAATTGACACGTGTAGGAGTGATTTTTAGTGATGTGACATGGACGTTTCCGCATTATCGATATAGTTCAACCGGCCTTACTTTTAAGGAGTGGTGGTATTTTAAAACTGCTAAGCTATTAAGTAACTATTGTTTTAAAATTACAGATATTTGAAACATAATTTTATTTGTTTTAAAAGATTGAGTTACGCAATTAAGGGATATATTATAATTACATTATTAATGTCACGAAGGTAAGGAATACATAAGTAAAAAATAAAAAAATCAATTAATCATCATTTCAGCCGTAAGACGTCCACTGCTGGACACAGACCTTTTTTTTTTTTTTCCGTGGGGAAATCCTCATGGACGCACTCCGCCCGGGGTAGGCGAAGCCAGTGTTGGACTCTTACCGACTAAAACCACCACGGTGTTCCTTCAACTACCTTAGCCGGGGGCGTGGGAACCCGTGAGTATTCACACAACCACCCCCGACAGGTCCCGGCCCGCCACAAGCAGGCGAGCCCCTTCTCACCGTGCGGCCTAACGTTGGCCGCACCCTTCTCAGTGGCGCACACGGAACACTGCACGCCACCTCACCTCATGGGCCTTTACCAGCTGCGCCAACTACGCCGGCTGTGCCAGCTACGCCAGCTGCTGGTCGGGCAGCAGACTACCCCGAGTCTGCTGCTCACAGGCCCTACCTCCCGTAATTTTTTATAGAGGTTTTCTTCCTCGCGGTCCGGGCGGTGAAGCCAAGACCCTCGGTCCCAAGAGGCGCGAGAACACTACTCAGCAGGCACTCCTGGGATTACGAGACCGACGGGGGCAGGGAAGGACAGTCCCCCCGCTGCCTGCCCAGTGGCAGGGTGAGTGCTCACCGGGCCCGCCACTGCTCCTCCGCAGTGCCCTCTGCTTTCTCAGAGGGACACGAGGAGCAACTTCCCATTGGCCCACATCGGGCCCCTCCCGTGCCAGAATATTCGCCACAGGAAATAAGGTCCCCCGGTCCAAAGGAGACTTATTGCCCGTGCCCAGGGTGCACCGGCCCAACAACTGCCGTTCCCTCTAGACGTGTCCAGAAGGACAAGCAGCTGTCAGACACACGTGGAGGTTTCCTGGCCAGCACCCCGCTGGACACAGGCCTCCCCCAAGCATATATTGGCCATATATGCCATAATCACCACGCTTGGCAGGCGGGTTGGCGATCGCAGTTGGTTGGTTGCACTCCAATTCACTCCACCTCCACTTCCACCTCCACTTCCACCTCCACTTCCACTCCACTTTCATTCATCCATCTATCCATCCATCCATCCATCCATCCATACTTACAAACTTTCACATTTATAATATTAGTAGGAAGTAGGATAGGATAGGATTTTTGGAACTAAAAATTTTGACTTTCTGTCTCCATAATAATTTGTCATCTTCGGTTGAACTAGTTATTTATCTCTAACTCTTCTTGTATTATATTTATTTTTAACTTATACTTTATACTCGTCACTTCGTAGACTTACCACTTTGAATATTTACCATTATTAAAGTAAAGATCTTTATAAGAAACAAACACCGACCCGAACAAATTCCGTAGGTATGGATCGTTGGTGATTTCACTAAAAGATACAGTTATCCTTAAAATATCTACTGCAAACCCTGTAGTTTTTTCGAGGCTTTCAGTTTTTTTTTTTTTTATTGTATAGGATGGCGAAACGATCTAAAAGCCCACCATATGTTAAGCGGTTACCTTTGCCAATAACAACTGCAATACCATCTAGGCTGTTACCTAAATGGTACCGCAAGTCGGTTCGCCAAACTGTGACATGAAAATGGAAAGTCTCATGTGATTGTAATTACACCGGCACCACACAGCAATGCAAGCATCACTATTTGGCGGAGAATAGTAGATACGGTGCTTATTCGTTTTAACATTTGTGCCCATCCATTTTTCTTTAATAACAGCATTTACAGGAAATCAGGAAATCAGAAAGAAGCCAACAGAAGGATCCGTCTGGGCTGGGCAGCATTTGGCAAACTTCGCCGAGTCTTCTCGTCGCCTATACCGCAAAGTTAGAAGACAAAAATCTTCAACCAGTGCGTCCTGCCTGTCATGACTTACGGTGCCGAGACGTGGACACTGACAGTTGGGCTAGTCCACAAGTTTAAAGTCGCTCAGCGAGCTATGGAGCGAGCTATGCTTGGAGTTTCTTTGAAGGATAAAATCCGAAACGAGATTATCCGGAGAAGAACCGGAGTGACCGACATAGCTTGTAGAATCAGTAAGCTGAAGTGGCAGTGGGCTGGCCATGTCTGTCGAAGGACCGATGGCCGCTGGAGCAGACGAGTCCTTGAGTGGAGACCGCGAATCGGCAAACGCAGCGTAGGGCGCCCCCCTGCCAGGTGGACCGACGACCTAAAGAACGTGGCTGGGGGGGACTGGATGCGGAAGGCAGAGGACCGAGCGTTGTGGCGCAACTTGGGAGAGGCCTATGTCCAGCAGTGGACCGCGATAGGCTGAGTTGATTGACAGGAAATCTGGAAGTTATGAAGTTAGCCGGTCAATATTTTACAGCATTTTTAGCCCGGCCACACATTGTCATAAAATAGCACCGTATTTACATTTTAGTATGTCAAAAGCAGACATACGATCCGGAAAATTCTGTCAGTCTGCGGGGCTGGTACTAAAATTAACTGTATAAATGTAAAATAAGCATTATGAAAGTAGTATTGTCCTGCAGATACTTACCTGTGAAACGTCTCTTTGCCATAGACGTACAACATACTATTATAACATCGTAAAAGTACAACCATGGTATAGGTTCCGGCGCGTCAGATTTTTTCTGTGATCAATGAATGAATCATTATGATTTCCTTCCAATGTGCGGCCGGACTAAATCAACCTTTCAATACTTTCAACCGACTTCAAAAAAAGGAGGAGGTTCTCAATTCGATTGTATTTTTTTTAAAGCAGTAACGGACACTAACTTGTGACATGTATGGTGCTAGGTAGTACAAAAAATATATAATTGAAACTATCGACATATCGATATATTTTGAGCAATCCATATGCGAAACGGTTTCATTTTTACGTACACAATATTTTTTTATCTAACACATAATTATTTAAAATAACATATTATGTAGAAAATAGGGTATTTACTGCATGTTATTAATGTATTACTAAATAATTTTAAGAATAACTTCTATGAAAATAAGCATTATGAAAGTAGTATTGTCCTGCAGATACTTACCTGTGAAACATCTCTTTCTGTAGGTTAATAATGTAAATTACACAGCAGTATAACACAGAATACTACACGAATACGATTATTGATATTAATTGGATAAAATACAGAACGATTGTGAAATAAATCATAAAATAATACGAGATTATATTTTGATGGGACGCTATGGGAGATTACAATTGTCAAAATCGGTTCTACTGACATTTTATTATGTCTCTTTCTAGCATATAGGTTTTTTCGTAAAGATCGGTATCTCAGTCGCACACTGTAGTGGTCTATTACGTCAGTATAGAAATGTCTTTGGGTGTAGGTGTTACAAATGTACGAAAAACAAACAAAATTGTTCGTTTGAATTCTGATAATATGCTGAGAGCTGAACTGAGGTGTTCAAGAAATGGCTAGATTTATATTTAGATTAAGGAACGTTCAAATAATAGTAATGTGGAGTTGAAAATGTGATGGAATTGAATAAAAATAATAAAATAAATATTTGGGACATTTTTACACAGCACCATCTAGTCCCAAACTAAGCAGAGTTTGTACTATGTGTAAAAATGGATAATATACAATACTTATATCCTTTTCTTTTATTTAAATATATACTTATAATGCATAAGCGTTTTTAATGCGTAGCACTAGCAACTTAGAGTAAAAAGACAAAAAGACACGTAGCAAGCTACGCATTCCATTCCAGCAAAATAATTAAACAGTGGTTTGACGGGTTATTCCCCCGATATATCATTATTTGTAAATTTGCGCATGTATAATATAAATCATGCTGTTAATGAAATTAAAGTCTAATCTAATCAGTGTTCTATTAATTTATGCAAACAGTATCACAGTAGCAGCTCACTAGCGCCCTCTCTTTGAAAATTGTTCAACTGGTAAGTACATAGGTAGGTACGCTCGCGATGAGTTTAGGTAGGTACATTGGTAGTACATAGCATTGTCTGTAGATAGCGCTCGTGTAGGTCATAGTTTTTTTTACTAAAATGTTTTGGAAAATATAAATATTTCACTGAAATACTAATCAAAAATAAATAAAAAATGGAATGAAAAAGACAAAGTGATTTCTTGCAGTTAAAAATAAGATGTGTTCTGTTGATTTCGAAGTTATGTCATTTTGTAAGTTAGTAGTCGAGTACTTCAGACGTAACTTCGACTGGGAGCGTGGCGTCTCCTGTAATCCGGCTACTCGGAGGTCGGGACCGGAGGATGGTTTGAGGTCGGGGGTCCTGGTGCTGAGTGGCCCATGTTGACTGGACGTCCACACTAAGCCCGGTATTGATATGGATCCCCCGGAGGAGTCTGGGGGATGCAGGTTTACTAAGGAGGGGCGAATCGGGCCAGGGGGGAAACCCAGCAGCCAAAAGTCCCCGTATCGGGCAGTAGTGGGATAGCGGCCGGGAGTGGGTGCTCAGTAACAGCCTGACCAATATAATCAGACCTTGTCCTTTTGTTGTTTTTTACTATAATACTTGAAGATCTTTTCGGTCAGATTAATTTTTGCTTTAAACTAACTGCGAAGTATCGAGTAGACATCGATACGGTTTAATCATTTATTTATTTATTAAAAATAGATGGGTTTCCTAAATAATCAAATGAATAATAACGCCGCGCCGAGTCTTCGTAGGCAACTGCCAAATAACTGGACCAGTGACCCTTGTTAGTGAGGGCTAACGGCCAAAATTAATATCCAATCTAACCACGATTTGCCCTACTAGAGATAGGAATTTGACATAAGCTCCATACAAAATACGTCAAATTTCTATCTCTAGTAGGGCAAATCGTGGTTAGATTGGATATTAATTTTGGCCGTTAGCCCTCACTAACAAGGGTCACTGGTCCAGTTATTTGGCAGTTGCCTACGAAGACTCGGCGCGGCGTTATTATTCATTTGATTATTTAGGAAAACTCCACAGTTTACCGTACCTACAGTTGTGGATGGTTGTACTTCGTAGCACTGCAATAAATCTTGTCTATAGTCGACTCTCACGACATGTTAGGCAAGAGATTTATAATAAATTAGAAAAACATGCATTACATTTGGATCTCTAGTGGCCAATTAGATAAGTATATTATCTATGAATTAGATTTTCGTTTGCAATGTTAGCTGCCAGAATATTTTTTCTCGGTCTAGTTTACTTACTCGGTTTTTTACTGAAATAGGTGTTGGCAGTGTTAATGATTTAAGGATGTTTTATTTTTTAACGGGCCAAGTCAATGAAGGAATTATTGTAACTCATTAGAGTCATTAGTACTAATATCATCATCCTCATTTCAGCCTTAAGACGTCCACTGCTGGACATAGGCCTCCCCCAAGCAAATGTTGGGGGGATATGCCATAATCGCCACGCTTGGCAGGCGGGTTGACGATCGCAGTTGGTTGGTTAAATACCCAAAGAACGCTGCTGCCCATCCTCTGGTGAATCCCTGAGTCGCCTTTTACGACACCCATGAGAAGATATAGGGTAGTGCAATTACGTCCGACACCACATGGAACAGTACTAATATACGGTAAAGAAACTCATCCAGTATATCTATCTATCTATCTAAAAATCAATTGCCGTTCGTTAGTCTCGCTAAAACTCGGGAACGGCTAGACCGATTTGGCTAATTCTGGTTTTAAAATATTTGTGGAAGTCCAGGGAAGGTTTCAAAGGTGAGAAAATGTGGAAAATTTGCGAGGAAAATAGTAAAAACGACAATTTTATTTTCCCATACAAACTGTTCCTAACTGTCAAACATTTGATGTTCGTCCCGTTCGGTATGGTAAACTCGGGTCCACTCTAATTTAAACAATTTGGATGAAATTTTGTGTGTATGTTTCAATGGGTTCCTGGATGGTTTAAAAACACAATTGGACCCGGTACGTGGCGCTGCTGTCGGTATGTCACTGATCTCCTAAACTGATAGATGATAGATTTTAATGATATTTTTTGTGTAGGTACGTTCGAGTCCGGGTCCCTGCTAGGTTAGAATTAAAAAATGGACCAGTAGGTGGCGCAGCAGTCGTTGTGTCACCAAATTTGATTTGCTGAACAATTGATAACATGGGATGGGGGATGGGACGGACGGGACATGGGACGGGACGGGACATGGGACGGGACGGAACATGTGACATGGAGGACGGGACATGGGACGGGACGGGACGGGACATGTGACATGGGGGACGGGATATGGGACGGGACGGGACATGAGACGGGACATTGGACATGGGACATAATTAGTTATTTACATTAGTTTAGTTAGGAAAAGACTAAAAACTACATTTTATTTTTCGCTTTTCAGTTTCTGTTTTCGTCGGTTCAATTTTTTGTTAAAAGTTTTTTTATAATTGTGTATGCACGACGATGTATGGTGTATGTAATACCCACAGAAATAGGTAGAATGGATGTAATCACAATTTTACTTGCGATTCATGCGTGGCAACTTTCAAACAACTTCAAGCTACTTTAAAAAAATTACTTTAATCAAAGGTACTTTACAGCTTTTGTTTTTGCAGTTAGAAATAGCACAATAAGGCATTTTTGCGGGTTTTTGTTACAGTATTTACAGAAACAAGTCATAAGGCGTACTGAGAAACGATTTGAAATGCCCTGCACTATAGTGCAGAGTGTCGGCACGCGCGCCCTGCCCACTTGTCAATTGTATCTATTTCTGTGGTAATACCTATGGGTAATTAAAACCATAAAATTATTGTTCTAATTTATTTCAAAGCTGACTTTGCTTATTACAATGACTATCGAGTTAAAACTAAGCAATACTTGTACAGAGCAAGCAACGCTGCGTGTCGTGTAGGTACTTATTACTTATTTGGTAAAGTAGCCCTATTTGTGACACCATTGAAGGCTCCTGCTGATCACATTTCTAACGAACTCCAAGGCTGCATAGAGATATTTCCTGACTACTTGAAGTATCAGACATATCATACAAAAAATAATGTAGTAATGTCTGACCTGTCAACAATATAACAAACAATAAACAAAATAATTTGCTGTTAGTTAAATAATCTCTAGCAATGCGTCAAAAATCAACAACGTCGTTTTTATTCAAAAAAGTAGCTTTTGTTGAATAAAATCGTCTTTGTTGATTTTTGATTTGTGGCTATTTTGCATTGAAGCAACGATATATTCGTTTCTGATTTTTACATGAAGTAGGTGTCAGAAGCGACTTATTATTAGGATGTGTTTGACGTATTATTGCTAACAAGTCCCCTGAAATTTCATCTATAGCCCCGGATTGTACCCCCCTAATTATTTCTACTGTGCTGGCGTATCCTTCATCTCCGTCGCTTGTGTCATCGGCTCTTCTGTCTTCTCAACCTTCTCTTCTTTCTTCTCTGACTCCGACATAATCAGTTCTGGGACTTGCATCGGTTTGCTTTCTTCTTCAGCCGGCTCTGGAGCCGATCTTACTTCAGGCTCGGCCACCTTGACTTCGGGGTCCACTCTTTTCTGTTGATAAAATGAAATTTAACATGAAAAGTCGATTGAAATGCCTCGTAGTTATTATTTATACAATATCAGTTATTGAGAAAATTGTGGAGCTACGACAAAAGGTGTTTTGAGTTTGTATTTTTTATTAAAGTTTTTGAAATTTAATAAATAATTGGGAACATTTCAAATCCCGGAGGAGATTATGTTATAATAATACATATAATAAAATGTCACCATCATCACCATATCAGCCGGAAGACGCCCACTGTTGGACATAGTTTGGGGGGGATATGCCATAATCGCCACGCTTGGCAGGCGGGTTGGCGATCGCAGTTGGTTGTTTAAATACCCAGAGAACGCTGCTGCCCATACTCTGGTGAATCCCTTAGTCGCCTTTTACGACAACCGTGAGAAGAGATAGGGTGGTGCAATTCCTTACGTCCGGCACCACACGGAACAATTGAAATGTGAAAGCTTGTAACTAGCAAGTAAATCCATAGTCTCTGCCTACCCCAATGGGAAACAGGCGTGATAATATGTATGTATGTATGTAACTAGCAATATTACTTATGTTCATATCCTAGAAACAAACAAACTTTTGGCAAACTTCGCCGAGTCTTCTCGTCGCCTATACCGCAAAGTTTGAAGACAAAGGTCTTCAACCAGTGCGTCCTGCCAGTCATGACTTACGGTGCCGAGACGTGGACACTGACAGTTGGGCTAGTCCACAAGTTTAAAGTCGCTCAGCGAGCTATGCTTGGAGTTTTTTTTAAGGATAAAATCCGTAACGAGATTATCCGGAGAAGAACAGGAGTGACCGACATAGCTTGTAGGATCAGTAAGCTGAAGTGGCAGTGGGCTGGCCATGTCTGTCGAAGGACCGATGGCCGTTGGATAAGACGAGTCCTTGAGTGGAGACCGCGAATCGTTAAACGCAGCGTAGGGCGCCCCCCCGCCAGGTGGACCGACGACCTGAAAAACGTGGCGGGGGGGGGGACTGGATACGGAAGGCAGAGGACCGAGTGTTGTGGCGCAACTTGGGAGAGGCCTATGTCCAGCAGTGGACTGCGATAGGCTGAGTTGATTGATATCCTAGAACGATACTTCAAATTTTGAAATACCATCTTACCTCAACCGGCTGTTCACTCGCCTTCTCCGACACCTCAGCAGATGCAGGCACATCAGCGCTCTTAGCCACCATTTCGCTCGCCACTGCAGGCTCAGGCAGCACTGTGCAGTCAGCCTGGTTGGTCTTCAGGAAGAATGTCCTGGAGATCTTGTATTTGTCTAGGGCGTTGTATGCGTTCTGCATTACGCCGAGGGCTGGGAGCCTGTCACGAGAAAGCAGCCAGGTGTTTTCTGAAGAGAAAAGTTAGTTATTATAATTCACATTCGTCTAATTTTTTTATTTATTTTCTATTACTACAATTTTTTATTTCTTCTTCACTCTTCTACTGCACGTACAAAGTAATATTACTTGAAAATTTTACTTTTGTTTCAAAATTAATTAATATATTTTTCCATATTGCAATCTCTGGTACATTGGTAACTCTTTTTCGATTGTATTGTATTTTTGTCATATTAAAATTGTTGTAATTCGACTGCCTCGTTGGTCTAGTGGTTGCAAGCGCGACTGCTGAGCGTGGGGTCCTGGGTTCGATTCCCGGGTCGGGCAAAGTGTTATTGGGTTTTTTCATTAGGAAATTCTCAGTAGCAGCCCAGAGTCTGGATTTGTGCCCAGTCAATGGCAATAGGCTCGCCCCCTATTACATGGGACTATAACATAACTGGCGAAATGTAGGTGTACTATTACACCTCTGCCTACCCCTTCGGGGAAATACAGGCGTGATGTTATGTTATGTTATGTTAAAATTGTTGGGGGATCTGGTGTCCTATACTACAGGCTCCGGCTTAGTTTAGGCACCAGTCTCCCACAAATAAATTCTTTATACCTGTGTAAATGCACCACCTTAAATAGCTCAAATGTATTAGTCTAAGATTTTATTTGTGGAAGAGAAAATAAACGTCTTTATCTTTAAAATTGCTATGTGCTTAGCAAGGTCACCATAGTGGGGATGCTGGTTGCTCACCGTGTGGCACACCCATAACGTTGTAATACCTTCAGATTTGGAACAAACTAGTTACTTATATCTGAAGGCAATGATATGTAAAAGTATAGACATGTTACTTGCGCTCGCATCTGAAGACTTGAATACGACTTAATTAGGACGTTTTTATATTAATCTGCCTCAAGGAAGGCACCGAGCGTGACCGCTGGGTGACAAAAAAAAAACTAAAATGCTGTCGTGTGTGCACAGAAACTGTTCCAATTATGTCGCGAAAGTAACTTGAAGTAACCAACTTAATTTCTTTGTTCTAGTTTATATTTTTTGTGCTGCCGCTGCGTAGGATAATTTTATCGTTTGTTTTGTTAGGGTATGAAATATCTATACTTTTAAATATCATTGTCTAAAGGGCAAACAAAAATTTATAAAATTTACAAATCGATAAATCGATCGATTGGTGTATGGATTTGTGCCCGGTTAGTGACAATAGGCGAGCCCCCTATTACATGGGACTTATAACATAACTGGCGAAATGTGAGTGTAATATACACCTCTGCCTACCCCTTCGGGGAAAAACAGGCGTGATGTTATGTTATGTTGTTGTTGTTACAAATCGATTCCGCGACTACAAGCGGAATTACCGATTTTACGAGCGGGAAATGAATTATTTCCAAGGTCGAAGTAACAAAGATGGGTAGCCAACTTACGGGTATGTACAGGCCCAATGCCGCTGCAGGACCACATGACAGCATAGCTATCATAATCGGTGTCCAGTATGCTGTACTCGAAGTCGTACGGCAGAGGGGCCGAGGAGTACTTCACCATGACGCGACCGTCGCCGACTTTCTGCAGATGACCTTCCATTATTCGCTTGAAGCCGGTCCTGGTGGAAAAAATATTACGTTTGTACTAAGTGGGCATGACTTATTTTCAAGTGAGGTTAGTTAAACTTGAATTTGAACTTGAGTCGGCAAACGCAGCGTAAAGCGCCCCCTCGCCAGGTGGACCGATGACCTGAAGAAGGTGGCTGGGGGAGACTGGATGTGGAAGGCAGGGGACCGAGTGTGGTGGAGCAACTTGGGAGAGGCCTACGTCTAGCAGTGGACTGCGATAGTTGATGAAATTAAACTTTGTATCTCCCGAGGATCCATCGGAAAATCATGAGATAATGAATTAGATTTAAGGGGACGCGTACGTGGTTAACTAACATTATAATTTGTCCTGCTGATATTATTATGCACACGAAATTGGTTAGGATTTTTCTTAAGGCGCACGTAGCAGCCAAGTGGCGCCCCCATCAGTCCAAAAATTATTACTCGCTGAATACATCATTTATCGAAAATTTGTAGATAGAAAAAGTGCCAAATGTGGTTGTTTTTCACACTTTGTCTATATACAACTACAGTGAACTATAATTTACAGAGTTAATAGTTTCTGATTAAACTAAAGTACCTGTACTTCAATAGTTAAAAACAAATTTTCGATAAATGATGTATTCAGCGAGTAGTAATTATTTTAATTACATGCGCCTTAAGGCTTTGTAGCAATGTGTTTTAAGTTTTAACGGGTAGAATGAAATATAGCTATTTTCAGGTTTTCGTTAAAAATATCAAACCTTCAAACACCTTTGTGATTTTTATATACATATAAGTACGTATTTATTTAAATATGTATATTAGTAGTAGGTCGTTACGCGTGGCTGCGTACGCGCCGCCTGATACGAGGGAGGGGCTCGCACGCCCAGATTACTCTCCACCCACATTTCAAACCATACGTCATTCTAAATTGACGCATTGACCAACACGCTCTAATACACCTTGTGAGATGTATTATTTGAGTATTTTTTTGCCCCAGTCTTAGGTACTGAGAAAAGTTACGACAAAAAACACGTTGTGGTTATAAATTACAACAGCTTCATTATAAAAATTAAATGTCATCCTAGGTAATAAGTGTCGTCTTCATAATCTTTTCAGAATAAAATAAAACCAAAAAACTCTTTAGAGAGCGCAGGCGCTACGTTGCTATTTTGAATTTGTTAGATTGGCGTTGTTTTTTGGGGTTCTGTAGCCAAATGGCAAAAAAGGAACCCTTATGGATTCGTCATGACCGTCTGTCTGTCTGTCTGTCCGTGTATGAAGCCACTTTTTTCCAAAACTACAAGAACTATACTGTTGAAACTCGGTAAGTAGATGTATTCTGTGAACCGCATTAAGATTTTCACACAAAAATAGAAAAAAAAAACAATAAATTTTAGGGGTTTCCCATACTTAGAACTGAAACTCATACGTGTGGGGTGGTATCTATGGATAGGTCTTCAAAAATTATAGTGCGGTTTCTAATATCATTTTTTTTCTAAACTTAATGGTTTGCGCGAGAGACACTTCCAAAGTGGTAAAATGTGTAACTGTAACTTCTAAAATAAGAGAATGATAAAACTAAAAAAAAAATATGATGTACATTACCATGTAAACTTCCACCGAAAATTGGTTTGAACGAGATCTAGTAAGTAGTTTTTTTTTAATACGTCATAAATCGTAAACCGCAATTTACCTTTTAATTTCATAAACATAAACCTTATTTAACCACAGTTATAGCTAGATGAACAACTAAATAACTTCTTATACGTCCAAGGAAGGTTCGGAACCCTCGGTGCGCGAGTCCGACTCGCACTTGGCCGGTTTTTTTTATAAAGAGGAGGTTCTCAATTTGATTGTATTTTTTTTGTTTGTTACCTCAGAACTCCGTCATTATTAAACCGATTTTGATAAAAACAATTTATTTGAAAGGATATATGTAGGGGAATGTGGGGGGAAATCGGCCTGAGGGTGAAAGCGGATAGTTGCTATTTCACTAGTACGCGTATCGCTGTCTCGTTTTAGACAGTCGGCCGATATTCGCTAACGCTCGTGCAGTGTGGTTGCAAATGACGGCCACGATAAAATTTCGGTGCATACGTCTATACGAGAAAAAAGAAAAAAGTGGTAAGTAATCTATTATTTTGTATTTTTTGACGTATTCTCATTAGTTTTGGTCATGTGTTAAAACATTTTTTTTTTTTTTTATAGAATCATGGATATTTAAGGCACTAAAACTGCATTAATTGTTGCTGTGGGTTCAAACATAAAGTGTTTAAAATAATATTTCAAATATGGCACCTGTGGGGTACAATCGGACGGGGTGATATCGGGTATCCGGTTTCACCACAAATCGATTCATATGTTTTGTGTGTTTAGTTCAGTTAACTTTTCAAGTGTTGTGTATTTACATGTTTTTTTTCATATATTTACAGGACCTTAATATTTTAGGGGCATACGTCAAAAAATCAAATAGGCTGCAATGGTTGGAGTCAGACATCCCAGAGTCCCGGTTAGTAGAGCTTATTTGGTATGTTATGATCTGAACCTGGTGGCTGGTTATGGTATGATTTGGCTAGAGAGATTGCAATGAAACCGTAGGTGGCGGTTAACCACCAACAACAGCATTCCCAAGGAGGGTTGATGTCAGGCAGGCGGCCGGTCGTAAAACTGAAGCCGAAACCCTTAGCAGCATGATGAGTATAAAAGATTGTTGTGATGTTAGGACTAGGGCGTACCCCGTAGGCGACGCGCAGGGGCAGCACCCGGCCACTGTGGGAAGCGGACAAGGGTTGTCGCACCATAACGGGCGGGTGCGACGTAAGAAGCAAGCTCGGAGAATGAGGGATGTTAGACTGAGGTGTGCGAGTTGGAATATAGGTACGATGACTGGAAGAGGAAGAGAGTTAGCGGATGTGTTAAAAAGACGACGAATAAGCATAGCGTGTTTGCAAGAGACTAAGTGGAAGGGTTCAAAGGCGAGAGAGATAGGAGAAGGTTATAAGTTTTATTACTGTGGAAGCGATGGAAAGCGTAATGGTGTAGGCATAGTGTTAGATAGTGAGTTGAAAGAATGTGTGACGGATGTTATAAGGGTTAGCGATAGAATAATAGTTGTAAAAGTGATTGTGGAGAGTTTGGTCTTGAATGTAATTAGTGTGTATGCACCCCAGACAGGGTGTGAAGATGTAGTGAAAGAAAAATTCTGGGAGGACTATGATGCTATGATGATGAATATATCAGAGAGTGAAGAGATATTTGTGGGCGGTGATTTTAATGGGCATGTAGGCAAATGTAATCAGGGGTATGAAAGAGTGCATGGGGGGTGGGGGTACGGAAACCGTAATGCCGACGGCGAGACACTGTTACAAGCTGCTACCGCATTCGACCTGGCGATAACAAACACGTGGTTCAAGAAAAAAGACGAACACCTCATAACCTATAAAAGTGGCCACCACACGACTCAGATTGATTACCTTCTCATTAAAAGAAATAGTTTTAATCGAGTCAAAGACTGTAAAGTGCTGCCTGGCGAATGTTTAGTCTCGCAACATAGACTGCTCATAATGGAGGTGAAAATCAGTGTCCCGCTTAACAGGAACAAAGAACGGCCCCCACCTAGAACAAGATGGCGCATGCTGGAAAAGAAGGAGTTTGCGAGTGTTTTCAGGGAAAAAGTGGTAGATAAAATGATAGAAATGAAGGAAATGGAAGGGAAGTCTGTGAATGAATGTTGGAATGAAATAGCGGATGGTATAAGAAGAATAGCAAAAGATGTGTGTGGAGAATCGAAAGGAAAGGGTATAATTGATAAGGATACATGGTGGTGGAATGAAGAAGTGCAAAAGATACTTAAGGAAAAAAAGAGTGCGTTTAAAGAATGGCAGGATGTTGAAAACATAAATGTAGATTTGAAAGAGATAAAGAAGAATATCTACAAAGAATGGAAGGGAAAGGCAAAAAGAACAGTAGCTGTGGCGAGAACTCGGGCTCAGGATGACTTGTATAACTCGTTAGAATTCCCTAGAGGCCAGAAAGAGCTCTATCGCATAACAAAGTCTAGAGAAAAGAGAGCAAGAGATATAATTCATATAAATGTATAAAAGATGATGCAGGTATGGTCTTAGCAAAAGATGATGAAATAAAAGAGCGTTGGAAGGTATACTTTGAAAGGTTGATGAATGAAGAGAATGTATGGTCTGGCCTACTTAAAGAGGTGCATGTAAATAGGGGTTTGGTGAATGAAATTAGTATGGATGAAGTCAGAAGGGCGATTCGAGGTATGAAAAATGGGAAAGCAGTGGGACCAGATGGTATACCAGTAGAAGTATGGAAATTATTAGGAGAAAATGGATGTTACTGGCTGACTTTATTCTTCAATAAGTTGTTGCATGAAGAAAAGATCCCACAAGAATGGTGTAATAGTACGCTAGTGCCCATCTTCAAAAATAAGGGTGATGTACAAGACTGCAACAACTATCGAGGAATAAAGCTCATGTCACACAGTATGAAAGTATGGGAGAAGGTGATAGAGAAAAGATTGCGAGAGGAGAGTGAGATCACCCAAAACCAGATGGGATTTATGCCAGGTCGTGGGACAACGGATGCCATATTTGCACTCCGCCAAATATGCGAAAAGTATAGACGTGCGCATAAGAACTTGCACATGGTGTTCGTTGACCTAGAGAAGGCGTACGACAGAGTACCCCGCGAGGTCTTGTGGTGGGCGCTGAAAGAGAAAGGTGTGCCTGCAAAGTATGTGGAGTTAATTCGTGCTATGTACAGCCAATCTAGTACCCACGTTCGGTCGGCCGCTGGCAACACCGACGAGTTCAGTGTGGCTGTAGGCTTGCACCAAGGGTCGGCTCTAAGTCCTTACCTCTTCTTGCTGATAATGGATGCTTTGACATCAGAAATCCAGGAAGAGGCACCCTGGTGCATGCTGTTTGCTGACGACATTGTCCTTGTTGGTGAAGATGGACTTGAGGTCCAGAGTAGATTGGCAAAATGGCAACAAAATCTGGAGAACGTTGGCTTGAAAATCAGCAGAACTAAAATACATGTTCTGCGATTTCGGCGGTCTTTCCGGTTTTGTTGCTATTGCGCTAGATGGCGTGCCCTTGCCAGTCTGCTCCGACTTTCGGTACCTCGGTTCACTTGTGCAAAGCGATGGCGAAATTGAGCGGACAGTCAAGCACCGAATTAACACAGGATGGTTGAAATGGCGGCAGGTCACGGGAACTACATGTGACTCCCGAATTCCTCTTAAACTGAAGGGGAAAATCTATAAGACCATGATAAGACCTGCTGTCCTGTATGGATCGGAATGTTGGGCTACGAAAGGAATTAATGAAAGGCAAGTGCATGCAGCTGAGATGAGAATGTTAAGAGGAATGTGTGGTGTAACGAGAATGGATAGGATAAGGAATGAATATGTAAGAGGGAGTCTGAAAGTAGCGCCAGTGACAGAGAAGTTAAGTAGCAACAGACTATCATGGTATGGACATGTGATGAGGAGGAATGGGGAGCATGTTACGAGGAAAGTTTTAAGTATGAATGTTGATGGCTATAAGAAAAGAGGGAGACCGAAGAAAATATGGATGGATTGTGTGAAAGATGATATGAATAGAAAGAAAGTAAACACAGAGATGACGGCTGATAGAGATTTATGGAAGAAAAAAACATGCTGCGCCGACCCCAAATTAATTGGGATAAGGGCAGGAGGATGATGATGGTTGGAGTCAGACATTCAACATAGGTATGGGGTGAATTCGGTTCTATGTTTTTTACTAAAACAAGTTCTAGTTCCTATAAATTATAATTGATCTCTGTTTTTTTTTGCCAAAGTATTGCCTTATGTATGTTCTTTGATAGGCTATGTCGATTTTATTATTATATAGCATTGTACCAAATGTATGATGTTTTTTTCTTAACTGTCCGGTGTTACCCCACTCTCCCCTACCTACTTCCAAATTAGTCCCATTTTTATCAAAATCCAATTCTAATAATGAGATCCATGTGGAATTGAGGGAACACCTCCAATGTTATAGGCATACATACAGTATGTAACAAAAACCCTGTTGTTCCTGTGAGCTACGTTATCAGAATCGATATTCATACGTAAGGACACAACTCATTTGGAAAAACTCTTCAGTAAAAATAATACAATTAAATATTAAATCATAATTTTTTTTTTTTTTTTTTATTAATCATAAAAGTGATTAAAATATCACTTTCAATTTACACCTACTTCCTAAACTGTTTCTCACAAATAATTTTATTCTTTTTGAAGTCGGTTTTTACTTTATTTTTAGTTTTCTACGTTCGATACCATTGTTTTTCATATTACTTTGTGCAGAGAAGGTTCACTTACAAGGAGTTGGTGATCTCGTTAGTGATTAAGATCCTGCCTTCAGGCGTGGCGGTGTAGTGGGTGGTGACACACCGGGTGCCCAGTTCGGTTACGCTGAAGTACCTCTCAGCTTCATACCATGTGCCCAGAAAACGATTCATGTTGAAGTTTGCCATGGCCTGGAAAAGAAATAGTGAGAGTTGAAAAACAGAAATTAGAATAGCTTACTTCTTAGGTTGTTTGTTTATTCTTCAATCACGCTAAAAGAGCTGAACAGACTTGGATGAAATTTGTCACAGACAAAGCTTGAAACCGCGAAAAGTATATAAGACACTTTAACAATATTTATTTATTTGCCTTCATGTACAAAGTATATGCATGCATTACATTTTCATGGCACAATTAAATACTATTGGTACATGAACCCTGCAAGGTCACTGCAAATTTAAGTAGGTATACTAATGAGTCTGAAAATAGGTTTGTCATTAATTCATTATACATAATTATTATCTGAAATTATCATAAATTAAAAAACAATTACAAGTAGATTAATTGAATTGTTGATCATGAAAGTCATATTTTTGTTATTAATATTTATTTAGATTTATACATCCGTATAGCGGCATTATAAATTACAGGGCCGATCGATTCATAGTTTATCAGATTTATATTCTTCAATTGTGTAGTAGGTATATACCAGGCTAGCGAAGCTTGAACTAATAATTTATAACAAAAGACAGAAAAATGTTTCAGCTTTCTTATTTAGACCGGTTTACTTAAACAGTTCTCAAAATAAATAACAATTAGAATGAAAGAAAGAAGAAAGAAAGATAAATGGTTTATTTATTTTACTCAATTGAATTGCTTTTCGAACCTTCCATATAACACGTACTCAAAGATAAATGAAAAGGAAAGTATGTAACTACTTGCGGTCAATGACCGACAACCGACAACCAGTTGCGCGTTGACCGCGGTCAGTGACGGCTGTTACGTCCAACACGCGTCAAGGTCGAGTTATGGGATTTTTTGTCTGTGGGGAAAGTGAAGGATGCTTTTTGAGAGTGAACACATGTCTGATAAATTAAAAAGGTGTGATGAACTAAATATACACTATTTAATAGTTGTTTTGAAGAAGACAATTTGGATTCCAAAGCTATTAATACAAAGCTAGAAAAAAACGTCGGACTCGCGCAATAAAGGTTCCGTACCACCCATCGACCTGATACCCCAGTTCATCAAAAGATATCAACGCACCGTGCGCGAAATACGAATTATTACATCTCTTTCTTAAGCAGTAAAATGATAATGGACATTATCTACCATTTCATTCGGTGGAGGCGTCGATATGTTAAAGTTAATAATTATTAATGTCTTTATTTATATTTCAATTAGTGATTGCTGTCATGTTTTAAATGAGATGAAAACTTGAGAAAGAAAACAAAGAATGAAAGAAAATTTTATTTTAGTCTCGTTACTGGCGAGAGAAGATTTTTTTTACACAAAAACAATAAAATAAAAAAAACAATGCCTGTAAAAGACTAAAAAAGGCCACCATCATCCTCCGAGCCTTTTCCCAATTATATTGGGGTCGGCTTCCAGTCTAGCCAGATACGGCTGAACATCAGTATTTTACACGGAGCGACTGCCATCAGACCCCCGCAACCCAGATACTGGGTAATACTGACATTCGGAGATTAGACCAGTTGTCAGACTTTTAGGCTTCTGACTACCCGTAACGGCTGCCATAGATATTCGTATGACAACCGGGACCGACAGCTTAACGTGCTCTCCGAGGCACGGAGGGGTCTCGATGTGTAACGAAACGGTCACCCATCCACAGACTGACCGCGACAAGTGCAGCTTAACCTTGCAGATCATACAATCCGCGCAGTCGTTGCTTCCCCTCTAAAAAAAAAAGGCCACCATCTCAGCATAAAAGAGTGAGTTTGAGTAAAAAATAATTAATTTTGTAACTCATTGTTTTCTGTAGAGCAGTGATAGCCATGCGGTTGTAAGCTTGCCTTCCATGCATCTTTGTTTAAGTTGGAATCCGGCTCGCACCTCTGACTTTTAGAATTCCTGTGTGGATCTGAATTTGATTCTCACTTTCTTTAATGGCGACGGAAAACACCGTGAGGAAACCTGCACCTGAGAGTACACCATACAGTTCTCGATGTTGTACGTAGTCTGCCAACCGGGCGCTAGGCCAGCATGGTGGACGCAACGTAACACTTTAACCTCGGACGAATAAAAAAGGGCGGAAGGAATCTCGCTAGCAAAAGATTGAAGCTCTTCATTTTTTCCTAAATCCACTATAATTTCGACAGAGTTTTAACACACCGGATAATATATTGTTATTTTATTTGTGACACTACGACAATGATTGCCGTCACACGAGATTTGTTGAGTAATCGCGGCATTTTGTCTTACTATGAGTGTGAATTTGTGCCAGCCCGTACTTTTAAGCAAGCCGTATTACTTACTATGGGTGCTTCACTTTTTGTTTAGCGAGATTCCATCCGACTTTTTTTTATTGGTCCAAGACCTTAACCATTTCATTCAGAGAATAGGCCTATGCCCAGCAGTGGGACAGTAATGGGCTGATTAAGTATTGTGCTGTTTTCTGCACGTCAGAATTATTTCGTAGTTCGTACTCAGCAGTCACTAATGATACACAATTTTTAATACCAATTTCAAAAATAGCTATTAATTGGACTTGTTACAGATACGAAAGAAAATTAAAATTTAAAGTACCTTAATTAAAGGTATATAATAATAATATAATACGCGTTGGAGGACGTCTTCAAGACGCTGGACTGGACTGGACAGGGTATCAACGTTAACGGCGAGAACATCTCACATCTTCGTTTTGCCGATGACATCGTTGTAATGGCTGAGTCGCTGTAACAACTGGGCGAAATGCTGCACAGCTTAAACGGAGCCTCTCGACGTGTCGGTCTCGGCATGAATCTGGACAAGACTAAAGTCATGTTCAATATGCATGTCATGCCGAGGCCAATATTCGTCGAAGGGTCGGCACTCGAAGTTGTAACGGAATACGTCTACCTAGGGCAGGTAATTCAGCTTGGTAGACACAACTTCGAGAAAGAAGCCAACAGAAGGATTCGTCTGGGCTGGGCAGCATTTGGCAAACTTCGCCGAGTCTTCTCGTCGCCTATACCGCAAAGTTTGAAGACAAAGGTCTTCAACCAGTGCGTCCAACCAGTCATGACTTACGGTGCCGAGACGTGGACACTGACAGTTGGGCTAGTCCACAAATTCAAAGTCGCTCAGCGAGCTATGGAGCGAGCTATGCTTGGAGTTTCTTTGAAGGATAAAATCCGTAACGAGATTATCCGGAGAAGAACCGGAGTGACCGACATAGCTTGTAGGATCAGTAAGCTGAAGTGGCAGTGGGCTGGCCATGTCTGTCGAAGGACCGATGGCCGTTGGAGCATACGAGTCCTTGAGTGGAGACCGCGAATCGGCAAACGCAGCGTAGGGCGCCCCCCTGCCAGGTGGACCGACGACCTGAAGAACGTGGCTGGGGGGGACTGGATGCGGAAGGCAGAGGACCGAGCGTTGTGGTGCAACTTGGGAGAGGCCTATGTCCAGGAGTGGACTGCGATAGGCTGAGTTGATTGATTGATTGAATAATAATATGGAATGTTTTATATTTTAATAGTTATAATTATTCATTTCAATACAATCAATCTGTTTAGGAGGGCTATTTTTTATTTCTACAGTAAATTCAATTAATTTTAAATGCTGCAAGTCTTCTGGGCATGTTAGTAGACATCAATACAAAGGAATATTTTTATGCTCTCTTGTAGCTATTAGTTTTATTTTATTTTAGGCTATTTTATTATAATTTATTAGTTAATCTTTACGTAAGATTGTAAATATTAGTTTTTATTATTCCGAAACATTTTATTCAATTTTTTTTTTAATCTTTATTTTATAAAAACCCTTTAATCGCTGAACGATTAAGCCAGCTTTTATTCCATTTGGAATATCTACTTAAATTAGTACTAACAAATATATTCTTACAGCTGTTTCTTACAGCTGACGGTACGGTAGGACAGAGACAAACTTCTAGAATATGAACTTAATGAACATGGAACAACATGCAATGCTTTAACAATTACATAACAATAACAACTTACTTGATAATCAGGACACCATCCGAGCGAAGGGACCTGCGCGGACGCAGTCGCGATGAAAGCCAGCAACAGTAGCCGCCACATCTTGAACTAGGATGACCTGGGGTGACTAGGAGCTACGGAAACCGATACGGGAATGGCGACAGACGTCCCAACCCTCGCTTATAAACCTTCGCAGCTCAGCTCGAACCGGTCTGGAACTTGAAAATGCATCTAATGGGACATCTTATCTAGTAAGCACTAAGGCAGTGGTTCTCAAGATAAAGAGCCACCCTTTAAGGTGTGCCTAAGAATATAAAAGCGTCTGTAGTATCCAAAAGTTGTGTAGATCTTCCCTTAATTGATGATGTAGGATTTTATTTTGATATGACCGTATATAATGTTCTTTCTTTGGCGTCAGTGTTACAAATACATGGATTAGTCAACCCAGAGAGGACTTCTTAACAGCGGAAGCAGCGAATGAAGGCACTATACCTCATATTTAGAACTACTAAGATCACAGATCAGTAAGCCTCAAAACGCCTCATAAACAGAGTTTTGCATGAAAACACAGTCGTTAAATGTTGGCGGGGAATAGGGGGCTGGACGGCGCGTTATGATTGGTCGGTTCAAAAGTTCGGTGGTATGATTGGTGCCGCTCGCTGACGGAGTGACGTCCCGATTGGCGGCGGGGCGTATAATATGCAGTGCTACTGTATATGATTTGTATCCGGCTAGTCAGCGTTTAGAGGCTTACTGGTCTTTTATAATTAACTAGTTTCTAGCGGTGTCGAATCCTCAGCCGAAGTGACACCTAACCCGAGATTAAACATTTATAAAATTCCTTTCAAAGGAAATTCATGTCAATAAATGCTATTGGAACCTTCAAAGTGAAAGAAAGGTGCCATCAAGGGTGAAACCACGGTGGAACTTTGAGACACATAAGTCAAGGTTGATTTATGGTGGCCGTTGCGGGCTGTAATGAATTACGCAGCGATCCTTGTTAGGTAATGTGCGTATGCGCATGTGTGCGTTAATGGGGTTGCTTTGTTTGCTTTTGTGTTTCAGCGGCCGGATGTCTTCTTAGCAGTGCTAGGTTTTAAGTAAGGAGAAAATAAATATTAGTTTAGTATGGGGTTTTTAGCTAGTTTATTGAGGAAGAACGGTCGTGCGCTTTCCACTCGAATTTTTTCAATTCGAATCAGAAATGAGGAGATTCGCCGGAGAACGAAGGTGACCAACATAGCCCGGAGAATTGGTGGCGGGGAACATTGCATTGCGGATTATATGATCTGTGAGGTTAAGCTACACTTGCCGCGGTCAGTCCGTGGATGGGTGACCATCTCGTTGCACATCGAGACAACTGATCTAACCTCTGAATGTCGGTATTACCCAGTAACTGGGTTGTGGGGTTCTGATGGCAGTCGCGCCGTTTAAAATACTGATGTTCAGCCGCATCTGGAAACAGACCCCAACAAATTTGGGTAAAGGCTCAAGGATGATGACTTTAAGTAAGAAACTTTAGTATTATTAGATATTCTGTGGTAAGAGATCTGGATCCTTTTTGTTTTTTTTTCGATTGGACTCTCGCAGAATTGGTACCCAAAATGGATACCCAACTGCTTAACCGGGCGGGTGGCGGTTTCAGTTTTTAGAAAATCTTCGAATGCAGTTTTTCTTTACTCTAAAACCGACATCGTGGTTTCTTAGAACAAAATTCTCTAGCTCTCATCCAACCCATTGTAATGAATCATTCTGTATAGAAATCATACAAGATTACTAGATCGAATATACTTTACAGTTACAGGAACCACTGATCCTGCCTACCCAGTACAATCCTACAGTACCAGCCCTAATGACTGCAGAGACACAGGAATGTTCCCAGGACGAAATAAAAAGGCACAGGCCATCTGTCTTCTTACCGGTTCCAACTCCCAGCTCCTACTTTTTATTTTCTATCTATCCATCTATTTTTATCCCGAGACCTGCAGGACTAAATTGTTGCCTAGCTAGTTTTTCAGGGTTCCCTCTTTTCAAAAATATTTTTAGCGTGTACGGCAAATTTAAGCGTATGAGAACATTATGAATGACATTGAATTATATGTTAGATCGTTGATGAATGATAATAATTTCTTAGGTTTTCACGATCACTACACATTATAATAAAACAAAGTTTAACCAGATTAAATCGCGTATATTATTTAAATTGTGTCTACGCCACCGCTTGACCAATCAAGGCTCCCCAAGTATCGTCACACACCACCAGCCAATGACGGAGCGGGAATATCACGCGACGCGCAGCCAGCGAATGACAGAGCGGGAAAATCACGCGACACGGCGGCTAACTAACGACTTTCATATTATTCATTCAATGTAGAACACACAATCAGACGATTAAAAGTTTCATCCTAGTCAATATCAAAAACCAAGTTTTCTTTTGTTCCCATCGCGAACAAAAAGTGGCGACCGTGACAGGACTTATCAATGACTTATCCTTTATAGAACTCCATTGTTTTTGTGACGCTTCTCAGCAGGCCTACGGCAGTTGCATTTACCTACGATCTGTAGATAGGGATGGCAACGTACAAGTGCGGCTATTGTGTGCTAAGGCACGCGTAGCCCCTATCAAAAGCTGTACCATTCCTAGATTGGAGCTTTGCGGTGCGTTACTAGGTGCAGAGTTGAGTTCCGCTGTCAGTAAGGCTCTAAGTTGTACACTTAAACGTCAGGTCTATTGGACTGATTCCAATGTGGTGCTAGGCTGGCTTAGGTCTCCCAACAAAACTAAAACATTTGTTGCTAATAGGGTTGCCGCTATAATTGACCTTACCGATACTGCAGCTTGGCGTCACGTTCCTACCGCTGAAAATCCAGCGGATCTAGCGTCCCGTGGCGTAGATCCTCAAGACGTCAACAAATCTGATTTGTGGTGGGCCGGCCCCCCTTTTCTCAAACAGCCAGAATCTACATGGCCAGTACTAAATCAAAATCTAAATATAGACTTGCCTGAAATAAAAGCGATGCCCGCCATAGTCGCGGAATCTTTACCTACGATACCTAATTTTCAACAATTCTCTAAACTTTCTACTTTACAAAGAGTCTACGCTACAGTTATTAGATTTATAAATAATTGTAAACACCCTAAAAACAAAACTACAGGAACCCTACAAGTTCAAGAACTTGAGGGAGCGCTAAAGGTTCTCATTAAGATTGCTCAAAGTCAGTCTTTTTCTAAAGAAATTAATTTACTACAAACTAAGAAACCACTTAAAACTAAATCTAATATTTGTTCCTTAAACACTTTCCTCGATGACGAAGGGCTCCTTCGCGTTGGAGGTCGTATTGATAAATCTTCTTACTCCTATGAAAAAAGACATCCTATTGTTTTAAAGGCAGATCATTGCCTAACTAAATTAATTTTTCACTCTGAGCACTTACGCCTACTACACTCAGGGCCTCAACACCTTTTAGCTTCTATTCGAGAGCGCTATTGGCCTTTAGGAGGTAGAAAACTGGCTCGAAATGTCGCACGTAATTGTCTTATATGCCGCAGATTTAAAGGAGAGACTATGTCCAATATTATGGGTAATTTGCCAACTGACCGAATTGAACCTGATTTTCCATTCAGCACTGTTGGCACTGACTTTGCCGGTCCCTTTCTGATCACTGATCGCAAAGGCCGAGGATGCAAGATAACTAAATGTTATCTTTGTATTTTTGTTTGTCTTCGATACAAATGTCTACATCTAGAAGTCGTAAGCGACTTAACTAAGGATGCGTTCATACAAACCGTGAGTAGATTCATTGCTCGAAGAGGAATGCCCACCTCTATTTACTGCGACAATGGGCGTAATTTTGTAGCTGCTGCAAAAGAAATTGGTAGCTTTCTTAACTCAAACACTGAGCCTATTAGAGATTTTGCTGCTCGCCGGGGCATTGAATTTCGTTTCTCCCCCGCGTACGCTCCTCACTTCAACGGTCTAGCAGAGGCTGGCGTGAAGTCAGCAAAATTTCACCTACATAGAATTTTAGGCCAGTCTCACCTAACATTCGAGGAATTGACCTCTGTGTTTGCTCAGATAGAAGCAATCCTAAACAGCCGACCCCTATGTCCTCTCAGCCCTTCACCTAATGATTTCCAGCCTCTTACCCCGGCACACTTTTTAATTGGTAGGTCATTGACGTCGCTGCCTACACCGAGCTTCGTGGATTCCAACGTGCATCGCCTCGACCGGTATCAGCGCATCGAACAAGCAAGGCAACATTTCTGGAATCGATGGGCTTCCGAGTACGTCTCTGAGCTTCAACAGAGGACCAAGTGGCGGGTAAAATGCAAAGAGCTTCAGCTTGATGATTTAGTCCTGATCAAGGAAGATCAGACACCCCCTCTATGCTGGCGTCTAGGACGAGTCAGCAGACTGTTTCCTGGCTCCGATGGAATACCTAGGGTTGCCGATGTAAACACAGCTAAAGGCACAATTCGACGAGCACTCAACCGCCTCTGCCTTCTACCAACCACAGAGGATTGATTGTGTTGAAAACTGGACCTAGAGATTTCAACGGCCGGAGGATGTCTACGCCACCGCTTGACCAATCAAGGCTCCCCAAGTATCGTCACACACCACCAGCCAATGACGGAGCGGGAATATCACGCGACGCGCAGCCAGCGAATGACAGAGCGGGAAAATCACGCGACACGGCGGCTAACTAACGACTTTCATATTATTCATTCAATGTAGAACACACAATCAGACGATTAAAAGTTTCATCCTAGTCAATATCAAAAACCAAGTTTTCTTTTGTTCCCATCGCGAACAAATTGGTTTTTCTGACGTTTCGAAAGCTTTGTAGCATTCGTGGTCGCAGGAAGACTAAGATGACAAGCGTCTTTACAGATATTTCTAAAAAATATTTTAATCTACCGTACAATTTTTATTAATTAAAATCGTTTCGATGCACGCAGTAATCATACATAGGGCAAACAAAGCGTAGTATAGCCACTAGAATTATAGAACACATAGCTGACGTCAAGAACAGACACTCCACAAAGTCTGCAGTGTGTGAACATGCCCTAGATAAACCCAACCATTTTCTTCGATTTGATAAACCACAAGTCCTGGCGAAGGAAAACCGATATGTACCTAGAATGCTCCGTGAGGCTATTGAAATAAAAAAAACACCCTAATTTCAATAGAGAAGATGGTTGGCAGCTACCAGCTGTTTGGAACCCAGTTCTAAAAATAATCAAGTCCCAAACAGCATGCAACACTGTAAAAGACAATGACATTGTGAGTGATTCTACTTAATATAATTCCTAAAACTGACTTACAGACAACGCACAGCCTAAACCGGTGGGTCTAGGAGGATGATAGGAGTTCTTTAGATGACGTAAGTGAGCACTAGTAAATTAATGATTTTTTAAATTCATCCCCTAAGGGGGTTAAATAGGGATTGAAAGTTTGTATAAAGAAAACACGGGATTCACTCACACATACGCGGGCATCAGCTAGTACCTACGAAGATAAAAGAAAATAATTTCACGATAAGAATTGTGAAAACGCTTGTCATCTTAGTCTACCTGCGACCACGAAATGCTGCAAAGCTTTCGAAACGTCTGGAAAACCAATTTAAATAATATACGCGATTTAATCGGGTTAAACTTTGTTTTATTATAACGTGTAGTGATCACGAAAACCTAAGAAATTATCAATAAGAATTGTTGTTTATCGTTTTCTCTAATAGGCCCTTTCCGGTCAATTGTTTGTAGGCGGTTCTTGTTTAGCTGTGGACGCTTCATCATCATCATTTCAACCGATGGGGGAGGCCTATGTCCAGCTGTGGACGATTACGATAAAGTAATTTACGACATGTCAAAAGACAACACGGATTTAACAAGAAGACTCAAAAGGATAAAACCCTTCGAGTTAGTTTATTAGTAGTTAGTGAGAGTGCAATATAAGTGCTATAAAGAACACATGAACAAAGTGTCTTCACCTTAATTAGAAACTAAGAAAAGTGTTATAGGACTCTTAGAATTTTAATTGTTTAGAAGTTTAAGTTAAAATTAAATTACTTATTAGTTTTAAGGCTAGATTGTAACATACTTAAATAAAGCAGATGCTTTATCAATAAAAAAATCAGAAGAGCATTTTGAATTTGGAAAGACGAAACCCATAACCAATAAAGCTATGCCGCGATGAACTTGACCAGTTTATATACTTATGTATATAATTTACACAAGTATATCTCTTATTATGGTTATGTGAATTTAAAGAGGCTTTGCTATGTAAAAATAATTATAAATAATCATTACAAAAGGGGAATGTTTAATTTATTTGTTCATTAGCAAATAAAAATTACTTTCTGCGTGTAAGTACATTCGTTTTTTACATTGTATAGGTGAAGTAAATTGTTCTTACGATTTAAATTGTGGAAAGAAAAAACTTTTTAACAAAAAAAAAAATTAACTTCAAAAACCTTAACTAAAAATTAAAAAATAATCCATGTATGTATTTCAATATCTTTTCATAAACCAAAATTTTGAAGGCGTCGCGTGGTTGACCCTTTCTTTACGTACCTCATCCTTTTTTTGAAGTCGGTTAAAAATGCGTTAAAAATAATAAATAAATTGTTCTTACACGACTGCCTGAAAAAGGTGTGTAATAATAAATAAATAAATACTTTTGGGACATTTTTACACAACACCATCTAGTCCCAAACTAAGCAGAGCTTGTAATATGGGTACTAGACAATGGATATAATACGTATATACTTTTTTTTTTGTAACAGTTACATACTTATAATACATAAGAAACACCCAGACCAACACAAACAATAATGTTTTCAGGGTTCATGCATGTATAAGTAAGTTCTTTGTTCCACTACAATCTTCTAATCGCCTGATCTAATATTATTATAATATTCGTCATGTCATGACTAGAGCTAGAAGTTGTCGGGGCACAATAATTGTCATTTTTCTAGTGATGGCACTATCGAATAAAGCTTACTTATCGATAATTATTATTTTCCATGATTAATTCTTGATTATAATTTTAATTTCGAATACCAACTAGGTACATGTTGTTAATTTTGTATTTCGTTCATTGTTGTTTTATTTTGGTTTTGTTCACACTTATTTTCCATGCATATATTCAAGGGTACCGTGTAATGGTGTTTATCAGTATTTGCCCTAAAATATACATATAACATTAATAAAACCAGTATTAAATCGCACCCTGGTTGTTCACATCCTCACAAGACCGCAGCTTTTATTTTATTTTATTTTAATAGATATTTTTTTTAATAATGTAAAAAAAAAATCGTAACGACTACCTAAGCTAATTTAGTTCTATTTTTAAAATTCATTTCCGCCCTAGGGAGGGAAGCAATTACTATGAGTCTTTCCTGCCCTAGAGAGGGAAGCAGCGTTTTCCACCCGCTACTCAGAACAAACAAACACTACTTTCCGAGTATGAGAAACGAAAAAGTTATTGCATAGATTTTTTTTTTATACATAAAAATAGTTATCTATTTTCATAAGTTAACCAGGAAACAATTACCTTCTTCACTGGTTGACTTTGAGATGCCGTACGCGACCGTCGCAGTGAATACCTGGAAAATGGCTGGAAATGCAAATACGGAATTGCCTGTCAACCCATCTTCCCAGAGACAGTGGGATGAGCCGCTCTGTAAGTTGGTGCGGAATAATATAATTAATACGTCAAGCAATACCGCTGAGCGTGCTCGTGTACTAGCTGTAGGCGAATGGGAGGCAGGCCTTTGGCTTCAGGCATCTCCGTCGCCCAACATAGGTACTATGTTGGATAATACCAGTTTCCGGCTCGGTACGTGGCTACGCTTGGGTACACTCTGTGTTGCTACCACAGACCAGGAACCCTCTAGACGCCGATTAGCCGGATACCCCCGGTCACCAAGCATTTGCAGTAGGACTGCATATCTTACGCCCCATCGCCAATCGGGACGTCACTGCGTCAGCGAGCGGAACCAATCATGCCACCGAACTTTTGAGCCGACCAATCATAACGCGCCATTCGCCCCCTGTACCCCGCCAACATTTTACGACCGTGTTCTCATGAAAACTTTGTTTATGCGGCGTCTTGAGGCTTACTGGTCTGTGGTTGCTACACACCGATGCCATTGCTGTGAACCTGTCGACAGCCTGGGACACCATCGCCTGTCCTGTTGCAGGAGCGCGGGGTGCTTAGCACGACATGCTAGCATTAATGAACAAATCATGCATTACATTTAAATCAACTTAACTTTAGTAACGTCTTACCAAAAATTTTGGTGTCACTCGTTTGGTTAAATATTTTTTTCAGTGTACTAGGCCTAAATTAATTCTAATATTAATATCGTGTTTATACGACTCACCTGGACAGCAGTTAGGTCACAACTTGCGATGCTTCTCCACCTCGACATCACATACGGCTTCATCGTGCGTGACTACACGTACCTAATACAATTTGTGTGGACCAATGGAAGGCTTTCTTTGTAATTTTTTGATGTTATCCAGTTTAGTTTAGTATTTTATTACATAATAGCTAAATGAAGGAAATACCTATTTATTTTCTTTTTATAAATGCATTGCCTTTGAACGTTCCCTTTTGGTCAAAGGGATGTCACCTTAAGATATTGCTACACTGAATCTTGCCGGTTCTTCTCCATAGGACCCACAATTTGACACCGTGCAACTAGAGCCTGACGTTTAAAAAGTGCCTGTAATTAGGTTTATTTGAAATAAAAAAACATTTGAATTTGAATTCTGCTAGTTGAAGTACTACAAATAGCCATCACCATTACTGCCTTTTCTAGTGAAAATGATTTAATTACTACAAAATTACTGTCTGAATAATGCATCACAAGTTACAACTGACGAAATCCGCAGATCGCACTTATGTTCAAAAGACGGATCCAGATTCGGATTGGTAGTCCAGCCAGACTCCAGACTAACAATCCGAATTCTCATAAATCTGACATAATCCTAAAAAATAAACTGAAATGGGTATTAACAAGAAGTTGAGACGGCAGCTACCTGCTTCGTGTGATATTAAAATTCGGGTTGTTCCGTATTCATCCTATGACATTTCATCCGAAGAGATTAATATTCTTTACTCGTTCCAAACTGTATTCCTGACTCAACCCATGACTTTTTTATCTTATCTCATCCCAAATCATAAAATTCGTGTTTCTGTGTTGTAATTGACTCAGCTATGGATACATCTATATTATCTAGAACTAGCATGATCTCATAGCTTAGTTTTGCGCCATCTATCGCTTTACCTATGTACTAGATAGTAGAGTCCTAGCCTGTGTGTACTCAATCGATAACACGTATAAACAAATGACTATTCGTATCTTAGATCTAGGACGCTAATAGTTCAGGGTTTTGAGGATAGGTCACATTTGTCATCATCTGCGGTCGGTTTATTGTTATTGATCCTAGTTATATTCAAAATTATTCTTACTAGATATTACTTGTGTATTATTACCAGACTATTGCTAAACTACAAAATTATCATTATTTTCAAAAAGTTTAATAGTGTTTTCTTGTTTATTAGTGGATCTTACAATCTGCGAATTTCAATGTAACTTAATATTTCGCTTCATTTGCAATAATGCGTTAAAAATAATCAATTAATTTATAAATTGTTTTTTTAAGAAACTAATTTTATTGCAATTTATCGTTGGTGCTTGAACGAACTGGTAGTAGGTTATTTTATCTTTTGTGTGGTAGATAATCGTATCCTTTGTCTAATTGAGACTTGCAGTAGGTACCAGTATGCATAATTATACATTATTGGCAGTGCTGATAGGCTTAGTAATGGTAGCGCTTTTATCATTATGCTTCTCCATGAGCAAAGTAATGAATTCTGGGTGGTGATCAATTGTAGGACTATAAAAATAATTGGAGGCTGTATAATTATCTGGGTTTTATTTGCTGTCACTTTGTAACATCACTTTATGTCCGTCATAAGTTCCAAAGTATTGGTCATTCCATACATTATTTTGTAATAGTTTTCAATTATTTGTAAATCTTTATTGCTTACTATCTTGATGCTGCATACTGACTTTTTTTTATCTCTCCTTGAATATAAGTCATTCGCAATGAAATAAACAACAGTGGAGTGTGTAACTAAAATATTCTCGTTATTTAATTTACTACGGTAAGAACACATTTTTACAGAATGTTATTTTCTAAACAATATCTACATAAAATTGTACAAGTATGTGAAAACTTATCAAATACTTTTTAATTTACAATTAACAGAGAAAAATCAATATTAAAGGTCAACAAGATTAAGTTAAGCTTTATTTACCATTAAAACTTAAAACTAGTTACTATTTACATTTTTTTTATTCTTAACAACGTCATGTTTTTACAAATTAATATTTCGAATCGAATTTTTGGTGTTTCTTAGATATATTATGTCCTGCTATGCTAAATATATTTTAAAATCAATTATTTTATAACTCTAAAAGATTCCGAAATGTTTTTATAAATGTTAAAATAAATGTCTTCTTCAAATTATTACAATTTGATAAATTATTATCCTAAGTTTAGGCTGGAAAAGCGTGGAGCTTGAATGAACTTGGCCTGTGTACGTACACCCATACATGGCTTGTAATATTTCTAAGAAACACACAAATTACGTATTAAGTATACCTACTTGCATTGATATTTAATATTTTAAGGCAATTCCGACTTGCGCCGAGATAATATCACAACGATCCTATACTACAAGTGGTTTCGAAGAAAATATTTATAAAAATACAATTTGTTCAAGTTACGTATAGGTTAGGCAGCGGTTTTGTGGACGATTTTTTTGTCATGCATCGTTGACTTAATTCTAAATGTTTATTTACACTGTATTAGCACACTCGAATACATGATTATCTGTGTATCAATCTGTAAGATGTATACAGACCTAGGTATAAGATGGTATTCACCTAGACATGACTTTTGTATATATAGCCAACGCTTGCTTCAATGTATTCGCTTGTGCCAATACTAAAGATTTAAAAATGGAAAACGCATTGGAAGACAGCGTTCTCAACGTGCCTACTTAAGACAAAACAGAAAATTATCACATAGAATAAACCTAAACGATTCCTTGAAATCACAATTCTTAAAATTAAATTGTTCCCCAATTAATAATTACGTCAATATCGACGTACACGAAAAAAACGATAAAAATCAGGTATAATAATAGGTAACGTTCGAAAGAGACATTAAAGCAACTCGACAATTTCATAGTTTACTCTATGTTTTGAACAACTCGTTGGTAACTTTAGTTTTACTGAAGTAAATATTAACAACAATAATTGCATTGACAAGTAGTATCCACATGAATGAAGATATAAACATAAATGGAATTCCAAATAAAATTACGTTTATACGTATAGTACAAAATGAGTATTACGGAACATATTTTCCAATATCAAATTGGCTTATTGAAATAAAAATTTACAAAGATAGAGGCACACAATACCATGTATTGGTGAGTAAAAACTTTTGGCATCGTAGTGACGAAACTTTCGATCGCTAATTTTGTATACTTTGTATAATAGAAGCCTTAATTAAGATAGAACATCCAGCCTTCACTACAATAATAGCTTTAATATAACTGGCCACAGTAATGTGTTCGGTAAAAAGCGACATCGAAAATAAGTTTCGAAGATTTTTAATAAAGCTAAAGAACTAGTTGATAAAAATATTCATTTGAAAATAATGCCTGGTAAGCTTCGTATTAACACTAAAGTAAATTAATCCAAAAATAAGAAGAGTTTCATAAAGTTCGCAACGGAATTACAGAAGTGGTTATAGAAAATTAATCGTTAGTAACTATAGATGAGATTATTAAATTGGTACCTACATACTTTAAGTTTAACAAAATCAAAATCATTTCAGGTCCCTTTAATTTCTCTTAATTGTACACCAAAACGTTTTCATTGCTTCACAAATCTTTGGTGCTTATCAACATTGCAAAAATCGGCACGAACGAATGGAAGGATGTGCAAATTATAAATTATATTATTACGAACACATTTTTTTTTCTAGAAGTTACATAAAGTGATAAAACCTAATATTGAGATTGTAAATGTCGTAAAAAGCTGCGAAATGTCAAGTCAGATTATTTGGAACATAGAGGGGGTCAGTAAAATTGGAAAAAGATGAATGGAATAACGTTTAGGCATGCTATTGCAGTGATACTAAATATTTTGACAGTAGCACCAAAGTACTGATGTAATAAAATTGATACCAATATAATGAACTAAACTAAAAACTGTTCTAATTCTTAGTTCCAATTCTGACTAGATCTATTGACTATATACTTGTTTAAAGTATAAAGTCAATACGAACCTATGCTAACGCCACAGTAGATTCATCAAGACACTGATTTAAATTAGGAGGTAGTTTATGTGACGTTATCTCTCTAGGCCTTATACATACTTCGCAACTTTTCTTTGACAAACATGTCTATTTTCTATGCTTAAGGAATTAATGTGTCGGTGGCTTTTAATAATATTTACCCTAATGAAATACATCTTTCAAATAAATACTATCTTGGAAGGTGTTGGTCCCAGATTATAATTTTTAAACAAATTATAAAAATTTGGACCCATTCGGCAAACATGTGATTTTTTATTAATTATTCATCAACATCACACCCGCAGTAACCTCCTGCGAATGCCTCACTATGAGTATCGCTCTGCGATATCACATGTCTTAAAACTAAACACTTAACATTATATCCATCTAAACACATATCACAATTGAACTCTCACAATGAGAGAAGTTTTCAAAGTCCAAAGTTACGCGCGCGCCCGCGTCATGTGAGCGGGCGTCATTCGTGTAGGTTTTTGCTGAGTAGCAAACTGTTGTGTGGCCCTGATAAGTGCCTGATGAGTTCTGGTAACGCCTCAAACGTGAGTTGACAGAAACAGCAGTTAAACCGACCTGGCGTGTTAGTTCGCCCGTCGTTCTCGCTGGACGATATCACATTGCGATGTACCGAACATAAATGTTTCAGCAGGTGAGCCTTCTGTTTGAACATAGCCACGCAGAGTCGACAAGCGAACGGTTTCTCTCCGGTGTGCACTCGTAAGTGAGTCTTGAGATTCCACGACATACCGAACTGCTTGCCGCAATATTCACATCGATATTCTCTAACTGGTGCTTGTTTACTTGAACCTTGATCGTGTTCCGACGAGGGCGCGTCGTCTCCACCCATTTGCGGTTGACAGAGCCAGGGGCCCCACGATCCTGCACTTGGAGGTCGATATTTGAGTGCATCGTCGTGCGTTGCTGTGGGAGGAGTTACGCTTCTTTCGGGTAAGTACGGCGGCGCCGACGAGCTCAGTGGATGTAACACTCCAAGCCGAGCGCTGGCGGCAACAGCGGCTGCACTGCCGGGTCCTTGTGCATACCGCAGGTGTGCCATTTCTTCTAAGTAACTTGGGGGGAATGATACAAACGGAGGATTCTGCGAAGGTGAATTGTGGAAGCCAGGTCTTCTTTTTCGATGGGGTGTGACAACGTAGTTTTCGGGAGAGGTCTGCACAAGTGATATCAAGTCTTGATCAGGTGGTTTAAGATGCGCGTAATCCTCTAATTTGACAGTTCGTAAATCTAGTTCTGGGGGTTCTAAGTAATGTGATTTCCTTTTAGCTCTTTCGATTCCACGACCTAACCTATCACTGAGTAGTTGTCTTCTGTATACGGTTTCCTGGGGTTGGTCGTCCTGGCTCGAAGATGTTGACCTTCTTCTTGCAATGTTCTGAAAAAAAAAACCAGAAAATGAATAAGAATTTTTATAACTAAATTACTGAGATGTCAATGGTTTTGAAATATATTTGTATTTACCTTTGCCGCAACTGTTTCCACATCAACGTCTTGTGAGTCGTCGTGTTCACTGCCTGTGTTTTCTGAATTTCTCGCTACTGACAAATTGACTGGATTTGATGAGCTTCTACGTCGTGCCATTAGTCGTCCACATTCTTTATCTCTGTTTTCTCCATCGTGTTCCTCTTCCTCTCTTTCATCATTACTACTAGTTGACATGTTTTCTTTCTTGATACCCATGTTTTCATCTCCTTTGTCTTTACTGTATCCTGCACCAGGAGCGACAAGCTCGCTCTCTGAATGTGAAGATCCTGAAGGTGCATCGTGTTTACTGCTCTCATTGCTGTTGATATCTGTTTTCAGTGTTTTTGATTTTAGTCGCTCGCACGATCGATTTCTTTCTTCTGCCTGTTGTCGTTCCTTTGTTGATTTCCATACATCTGACTTGATTTCCAATAATTCGAACAATTCCTGCATATCATCTATTTCACCAGACTGTAAAAGAAAAAAGCAATTTGTAATAATATCCTTGTTAAATTGAAATGCAAAAGTTTAGTCGCAGTCTAACGCGTTCCTTGGAAACTAATTAATGCTATGAGAATGTAGTAGTGTTGTGAATAAATGAAACAAGTTCGATGCTAACCTCAATGTAGGCTTGGCCGCTGTACAAGAATACAAGGAGATGCCTCATGAGAGGACTGCTGATGCCCGACATGTGAATCGTGACCGGATTCTCGACTGACGGCGTATCATCCAGTATTTTCCTGGAAAACAAACATTATATTAGCTTTACGTTTTTTCATAGAAACTTAGATATCTTGTTTATAACCTGACTTTGAATAAGATGTGATAGGTGCTAGTTGTTATGTAATTGTAATTTTATTCATATATCCTGGTCTAAAGTCCAGATAAGACAGTTGGTGTCTACCTTCCGTGTATACTCATTGCCTTACACCTACTAGATACCGGTTACTTCAGTGTGTTATTGGATTGGCTTACCAATTAACCTTATTAAATAATTAAGATTAGATTACAGTGATGGTCTATTCGAGAACTATTGTGTGTAGTACTTGCAGTGAAAATTTACAGTAGGTACATTACGTAACCTTTGAAAGCACTTATCGTTACATCTATAATTATAATCATTTTATTGGACTTTATAGGAGCTGAAAGAGTCTGATGTAAAGGTAGAAAGGCAAATAAGTTTTATAATTTGACATAGTTTGTAATTTCATGGATTATTATCATTATGGAAGGTATTAGATGATCAGAAAATTCTTCATGTGAACTAATGACAAACATTTATTGATAGTTGTTTGCTTAAATTGCGTAAATGTAAGTCTAGCGTTGACGTTTTGGTTAAAATTTCATGGGGTTCAAATCTCACCTGATGAGAGGGCTAGCGGCAGCCATGACGATCCTGTGCGCGGCCAGTGGCACAGCGTCGTCGCAGACCAGAACCAGGTCCGAGTAGCGGGCGCCGCGCCACGCTGCCCCCACCTCGTTCAGGATGCAGGCGTGGTGCTTGCCGTACGTCAGAGTCAGCAGGCCCTCGCCCATCATTCCAGCACTGCAAAAGAAATACGTCATAAGAATACGAAACCCAAATCTTCGCTGACTTGACTGAGAGACTGTGGTCAAACGCAAGGCTGTGCAGAATTAAAAAGTTGTGGTTAGATCAAAATACCACCGTGTTCTCTTGGTGCTTTAGAAGACTCAGGGAGGTAATGCAGAAGAGTGCTTCTGTGTACTGAAAATATCAGTGCGGTGAATAAGCTGCTACCTAGTACCGGTTGAATAGAAATAAATTTCAAAGATATTTTTAATAAATCTGCTGGAGTATCGTGGTTCAAAGCTGGTAAGACTAACGGCCAAAATTAATATACAATCTATCGACGATTTACCCTACTAGAGATAGAAATTTGACATATTTTGTATGGAGCTTATGTCAAATTCCTATCTCTAGTAGGGCAAATTGTGGATAGATTGGATATTAATTTTGGCCGTAAGTCTTAATTAAGCTTCTTAGATACTACGTAATATCTTAAGTGTAGGCGCAAGATTAATTTGCTTTTTGTTTATGGTAGTAAAAAATAAGTGAAAGTAACAGGTAGACAGAACTACGACATAAATTGGTAGTAAAGGTTTCTATTCTATCTGCCCGATCGCTGAGGTTTTTTCACTAAAAAAATCAACACATCGATATAATTGAAAGAGTTAAACAATAAAAGTCATATAAAAATCATAAAATCTATCTTAACGATCATCGTACTCCCAGTTTTTACAATTGTGTGAAATTCGAGGCGTAACATATACCTATTGTACTTGACTAACGTGTGAAGACTTTGGAATCATTACAGTTTTTGTTGGCAGTCATAGTCATAAGGAAGTGCAGCTATTATAATTATAAAGTTGATTGCGGTAAAACGTGGCAATTAAAAGAATCGATTTACAAAATTTTAAATTTCGTTGGCTGTTGTATTTCTATGAATAATGTTATCTAATTGGAAGATGCGTTCAATTATTGTTTCGTGATCAGATACGTTGTATTATTCAACACGTAAATAAGTGAAATCATACCGAAACTGAGGCTCGTCATTACGTTCTCGGTTCATTAGCCTTGTTCTATGCCAGACTGAAAACCGCCGGTGTAAAGGAAGACAAGGCTGCAGCCAGCCGACTGTTACGATAACAAATGATTCAATATCAATGCTCGCAAAATTGAAATCGATATCTACGTTAAAATCCAACATTCACATACATTTAGTTGCAAGTACGACACAATAGCTTTTAACCAAACAATTCTTGTTTCTCAACCAAATTAAAAAGGTTAAAAGGTGAGAAGAATTTAAATTAACGTGAACAGCTGACGTGTTCTTGGACTGCCAAAAGTAGCAACAGAAGTCCTAGTCGCAGGTGCTAGAAAGCCTGTTGCAATAGGACCTTGGCCCGATAAAGCATCGCAACGTGCTATTAGCGTTGCGATAGAAGCGCAAGATCGTTTAAAAGACGATCAACAGGCGCTTCTTTTGCATTGTGTCGGTGTTTAGCAACAGTGGGGTCACAAGCGATGGAACAGTGCTCATTGTTGTCGGCAACTGCTGCTCTATTGTTGCACTGTTTCGCTCAAAAGTCATATTTAATTGCGGTGGTATATAAAAGTGCAACAAGGGACAAGTAAGCGTGTGCGCACACAGCGGCATGTTCTCGCACAAGACGATCTTAATCGTCAGCTATGTCACGACTTCGCAATGATTACGTTTTCAATTGTTTGCTTCAAACTTTTCGTTACTACAAAAAGCTAGTTTAGACAGATGTCAAACATCTGAGCCAATAATCAATATGGACAATAATGCCAGAATAACACTTACTTAAAAATTTACACGTGGCGTGGTACAAATATTTGCGATTTCACGGCCGAATATAGCGCTCATATTTTGTCTAGAATTTGCAGAAACTTATTTATATAATTTATTATTAACTTTCCGAGTGCTAATTAAGATCTGGATAAAAAATTAAACTCGACAAAGAGTTTAAACATTTCCTTGAGCGCGGGAAACGAGCAGTCATTGAAACGAGAATTAAGTGCTTTGTATCTGTATACGGCTACAAAAAATGAGATATGTATTATGTTGAAGACCGTGATGCTAAATTTTTCTTGGGCAATGAATGTGGGCTGAGTCTGTTTTAATGAGGCTCTAATTGAAGGCCATATAATTAATACCAAATGTTTATATACTACGTGATCACGATGGATTGGAAAAAAATCCAAGTTAGAATATTTCGTGCCTCGAAATATCTGTAATAAATGTAAAACTAATCGAAGGTTAGTACGCTGGTAAAAGTAACGAGTATTGAAGATGGATAGCTAACTGGTTATTATTTTTGTTTCAGATTTAACAAACCGATTTGTACAGGATATTTGTAAAACACATGATGTAAAGCAGTTCTTCATTCGTAGGCGGTATTTCTAGATACACATTCTCTTTTGTGTAAAGTGTTTAATATTTAATGTGAAATTATTTGTTACATGCAAAACTTTTACTAACCCGATTTAAAATTAAAATATAAAGACACATTCATTAAAGCTACCAGCTGTTTGACGTATTTATGTATACTAAAATACATTAACCTGTAACTAACTTGAAAGAAACTGTCATCAATCAATCAATCAACTCAGCCTATCGCAGTCCACTGCTGGACATAGGCCTCTCCCAAGTTGCGCCACAACGCTCGGTCATCAGTATCTAACAAAGCCGAAACACATTATTTTCCTGTCTACAGAATATATAGGTTGTTTAATTTTAATATGGGCGGACCGTCCTTGGGCGGCCGTGGGCGGGCCCGAAGGCAATACCAAAGTGGCTATCTATCTGTACTATAGGTACTGAAGTGGATACATAGCGCTGTTTTCAGGACTGGAGCCAGCGGTGCGCGTCTGGCTCACCCGCCATTGTCCGTGGTAAGCCGGTCGAAACGATGCAGTTCCCATGTTTTGCATCAAATTAGTGTTATCTAGGGTTGCCTGCTGAAGCCGGTTCAAGGCTTCTCGAATGGGCGTTGATGTTCTTTTGTCACATTTGGCTGGATACCATTTATATTTATTTTTATTTTTACACAGTCATCGACTTCGTGAAATTTTTCTTAAACAACATTAACACCTTAGATTTCTAAAAGTGTTCATAATTAGGTTGACACTTGAAGTTCCATTTTCAATACTGAGTTCATTGAATTAATTTACAATTGTAAACTTTTTCTACCACTAATCTATTTCAGGGTTGATTACAAGATTATATCGATGACTCAAAGAGGCTGTCAATAGCCACAATATAATTAGTTTTCGCTTCATTGCATCAAAGGGAAAATTACTTGACCAAAGACGTGACTGACCAGTCTCTTGTAGGTAATACATATTCAATAAAAAGAGCACCATCTACATAATAGTGTATAGCCGAGATGTAATATTTATTTATTGTGAGTCAATCATTTTGAGTCGATTTGAATATTATTTTCAAGGTCGAGTTGGAATAGATTTGTGTGTTGTTAGAGATTTTAATATATTCGTTTGGCATGTTTTTGATATTCTATGCAATAGACATGAAGGTAATGCTGCATTGTAAATTATTTCTTATTCAAATGTAAGTAAACTTTTTTTTATCGTGAAAATAAGGTTTTTTTAAAACAATATTTTGATAATGCATCTTTTTTTGTGGTAAAGCAACTTTTGTTTTCCTTCCATTGCCAACCCTGATAACAGCAGGTTGTAGTTTCAATATAATAATATCTGTATGCAACAGCGACTTCCTCAGATTATCATTTCTCTAAAGAAGTTTACACAAGCGAAGTTTTTCATATCGTTACCTTTGTTTTTAAAGCAAGATTTAACAACAAATCAAGGTTAATGTTTTGCAATTACTGAAAACTGGTTTATTGTTATTGTAGAGCTAAAAAAAAGTCAATTACTATCTGAATACTTTATTATTGTTAATAAAAATAATGGTGAACTACTAATAGTAAGTAAATTTGGCTTATTTTCAAAATTAAAAACATAAGAAATGTGAACATTTAAGTTAAGCTAGCTTTAATTACCCATTCATAATTTAATGCCACCTAGCATAGGCTTTGGCACTAGAACTCTTTCGTTTTGTAACCACTTTCCCTTAGATCACGATAGATGGCGGTGCCAAAAATGTCCCTAGTTGTTCAACAGATGGCAGCACATACCTCAAAATCGTTTATGCTACGCCACTTTATCTAAACGTGAATGAAAGATAAAGCCAGTGTTTTTTTAAATGTTTGTATGGCCTTTTACAAGCGACCTTCGTTGTACAAAGACTCACTTTCACCGACACTTTTCAGTAAACAAAATTCCGGATATTTAATAATAAACACAATCTCTTTACCTGTTACTTACTCATTTGGGAGCAAACGAAGGTAATTCGGTTAAGCAATATAGTTCAAAACATTTTACTTAATTGTGTCTCTTATAGCGTAAACAATGCTGAAATAAAAATAAAAATATCGTATGAAGTTAAATAGAGGCTCATTTACACTGTAGGAATAAAATTGAGATTGTTATCTATATCAACACTTTATCTTTCGCAAGTTCTAAAAGTCAGTGAAATGGGTCACTGGGCTAGGCTAGTTCAAGTACTAGTAATTATCGTACGATACTGAAATGTCAATTTCAATTGTTAATTCTAAACATTGTGATAACAAAAATCTAATTTAGTGTTACAAACTTTGCCTAGAGCACCCATTTCAGTATCTTACGTGTTGGGTATATCAAATGAATATAATAATAAAACAATTTTAACCGGATTACATCGCGTATATTATTTATTTTGGTTTTCTTGACGTTTCGAAAGCTTTGCAGCGTTCGTGGTCGCAGGAAGACTAAGATGACAAGCGTATTTACAGATATTTCTAAAAAAATATTATTAAACTTGTTTTATTATAATGTGAAAACCTGAGAAATTATTAAATGAAGATAATTTTGAAAACACATCTAGGTAGCTACTTGTACAGTAACAGCACATTTTATTTTTACTTTTTTGTCGAATACAATCTCAACAAGCAACACGTTTAAAGGTTAGAAGGGTTTAAAGAACTTCTCATAATTAAACAAGACAACAAAATAATAAAAGCACGTGAAAATTGAAACAATAAAAAAACAACAAAAGTCGCGCCTAAAAATCAATTAAAAAGCAACACTTGCTTCAATCAGGAAGAACAACCGCAAAACAGTTGTTTACAATATCAACGTTTATAAAAATATCTCAATCAGTCCAAGAATCAAGGTTGGTTCATAAAAGAAACGCCCGGCTGGCTTACATAATTCTACCCACACTAATTAAGCACGTTCCGACCTAGAATGGCTGTCCACATTACGATCTTACTCGATCAGTACCGCTTCTAGATTGTAGCTCTCTTAATGGTTTTTATGACAGTCATGTCACTGTAAAAGGAGGAATAGAACGACATAATTGTAACTCAATATGTACTTGAGATATAATTAGTATCGAGTAAGATTTACAAAAGTAATGGCGTTTCTGTGACTTTTAGGACTTATTAAGGGAATCGATTGGAACAAAATAGTTAGATTTATAACCCTGATAATTCTTCTGGTTAGTTCTTAATATGTTGTACCTACTATTTGAAAATTAACAACACTGAAGAAAAATTAACGCGATGTGGTGTTTCATTACGTCAACTTTTTGTATAATTGTATGTGTAAGCCTGAAATGGATTTAGAATGTATGCAAATTATGTTTTAATGAAAGGGTACAAGGACATTAAAAAGTACGAAATTTACTTGTTTTCGCTACAAACACAAACGCAACATCCATTGTTAATTACATCAGCTATTAAACTGTTTATAAAGGAGACCAAAATTTAATAAAAAGATAAGAAGACGATGAACTAAATTTCTAAAATGAAGCGGACAATGGTCGAAATAATATTGAATCATATCACGAAGAAATCGTTGGTGCAAATCTGAATCTGCAGAAAATTGTCTAAACAAAAGCTAAAATTGGGATATCAATTTATTGATTGAGAGAATTGGGACTATGAACTATTAACAGCAAATAAACAGCTTACGAAACATCGTATTTTCAGTGTTGCAAGCCTAGAAATTGTACAAGACTGCCACCGTTGGCCTACTGGAGCGTATGATTGAAAAAAGTTCCAACTTTCGCTGTCTATTGGCTAATAATTGAAAGTTACGAAAATGTCCATGTCAAATCAGCTGATTTATGAACTACGCTGATCAAATTTGCGAAGCATAGATTTGTAATCTGCAATAAGTATGAATCTGAATTTGATATTACCGTGGAAGAAATTGATAATTTTTTACGTAAAACTATTAGGTATTACGAGATACGGCATTCAATATAATTTCTGTTGCTTTTATTTTGTACGCAGTTAACTTCAAAATGACTGGACATGTAAATTTATTGTGAATTAGTTGTGTTGTGTACATTACATATTACCATCATGCTTCTAAATGTTTTGTTTAGGGAAGTCCCGATTTTGGTGTTTTTATTGAATGTTAGAATGTTTTTCCGATAGAATGAAAGGAATATGCGCATCGAAATAATAACTGTTTATTTTCCCGTTTGGTTAGTGACCGACAAGAATTCACTGCCTTTCTATATAAAAATGACGTCTAGAACAGCGTATTTCCCTATATACGGTTTAAGAAAAATAGTTGAAGTACTCTTTCCTCATAATGAATAGTGATTCTTTCCCTTCTGTGGTTATTGAACGCTCGTTATTGCCACAACTCGAGCAAACAAAATATTCATTTTAATAAGATTAAACTAGAAATTAAAATTACACCCAATATCATATAATCCACACTACAATACTTATTTTGGTTAAAAATCGGTACAAGGGCTTTTCAACAGATGTTCCATCATCTGTTCCAATACAAAACTAGGTATTCTTAAAATGGAAATTTATTTAAATACCGTAGAAATTGATGACAATGATGGAAATTTTAAAATAATTGTTTTATAAAATAATATTTATATTAAATCGTATGTTATTCAAGGACTACTTTTGGGTAATTTACGATTGAAGCGTAAAAACCGTGGCTGTGTTGTTTACACAAAAGGGCCAGACCTGTTAACAGATTTTACGAGTAACTTATCAAACAGTGGAACTAATGCGGCCTTGTTATTAGAAAGAGTAATATTTTACATACTTATTTAAAACAGTTTGAAGTTTTTCTAGCCCAGCAATGAATGGCAGTATGATAACAAACATTATGAAACAGCTAATCCTGTTCTGAAGTTACGCAAGCAACCGCAACATAAGTTTACAATGTTGTCCTTAACACAAAGTCTACACGCCGTACTGTCACCAAACAATAAAAAATAAACTCAACGCAATTGAATACAAATATTAGAACTGTGTCAGTAAAAACAGCATTCACAATCGCTATTAACCCTTCATTGTTTCCAACAGATTGATATAATTTCACAATCTATGATCTTTATGAAGTTCAAGTAATAAATAAATCGCGGTGACCAAGACGATCTAACGTCAGCAGTGTCGTCACAGCGGAGGTCACTCGCATTATGCCCGTTCTTGCAAAAGATGACTCTCATAGAAATGTCACCGTAAGTAATTTTATTGTCAATGAAATATTGTAATGCTTAGCAATCATGAAGCTGTCGTGGGAATAATTGGAAGAATCGAAACTAGGAAAGCTATTTACTCGAAACGCTGGAAATTAAATATACTTGCAAAATACCACAATTTTGGAATTTTTGTACGAAAAGTGGACGATTCACACGACGCGATGTCAATAGTTGAAGCGACAGAAAGAGCAACATTTAAATTATATGCTAATGCTCATTTTAACGCAAATGAAGACATTATAAGAGAATGAATAATTACCATTTAACTTGGTAAAACGCTATTGCGTTAGAAAACAAAGCAATAAATCTGTACGTCGAGAATGCGACTAACAATAACATGGCGCTGTATCCAGGCTAGATCCCAGCATGCTCCGATGCTTTTCGATTGACACACCGGATCGACGCCATTCGGCCCGCTTGGTCACAATCGCAGAAAATCTCATGAGTTGCATTTACATGCTCGTGAACGGTTTTCTGCTCTATTTACATAACTGAAATGATAGGCAAAATTAAAATGTCTGTATTCATTTTAACGCCACTTCTATTAGACGTTGAAATTTTGCGACAATCTCCGAGGCACTCACTTCACGCCGATCGGTTACGAAATGCAAATATATCAATTAAACATGCTCTGTGGCATCATAATGATATAACGTAAACTGGCATTTGAATAATTTAATAATAAGGAAGAGTTCTAAGTTACGAGTTTGGGAAGTCGTAATAATAATGCCGGTAGTACACGGCTTCAATGACAAATGCTTTACAAAGGTACTTAGCAACAGGCCAGACCCCTTTACAAGCTTCTAACAGGCGCGCGAAGTATGACAGAAAGCGATAGTGATGTAAGTCGATAGTCGTCAAACAGGAAACCGCGGGGCGCGCGTGGCCAGCGATACGCCGCACACGCTTTGTGCTGCTGGCCTTCGGACGAAATGTTCGGTGCCAGCACTGACTGCGCTGCCGCACCACATACATTATGTAATGCCGACTCCACAACAAATGCCAGTTCATTCATAAAGACCATTCGCCTCAGCATTCTAAGCCCCATCGCTGCACTCCCTACCGATTCCCACACTCATTGTCACTTGTCACCGAACATCTTGTATCACTGTTACAAAAACAAACTAAGGAATTTACGTTTGAAATCGATAAGCTTATCGCAGATAATTTCCTTTTGCGTTGTAAAAACAAGGAACTATCCAAATTAGTTATTTTAATCAGCGTCGACTGAGTCAAATGAGATCATTGCCATTACGATAATTTGTATGATAAAGATTTGCTTTACGTTTTACATGATATTTTAAATAATTGAGGGTTTCATTCATAGGTCAATTATATTATAATACTTTGTCTTTTTTAACTTTGTCAATCGAGTATAGGCGTATGATATTTTTTTTTGTTATTTTCGTGATCGGTGGTCGAATTAAGCTTTGAGTTATGATGAGTGTTTCGTTTCGGTGGGTGTGATTTGGAAACAGTCAGTCAGTGGTCAGCGTGGTTATTCTGTAAGATCTCACCAGAAAACTCACTTCTAAATCCACAGTGAAATCTTCTTTTCCGTATTGTTTTTACTATTTATCACTTCGGATTCAGAAGTGAGTTGGCTTGTGATATCTTACAGCAAGAAAGCTTTGGAAAGTCGCGGCTATCGAACGAAAAACAATGCTTTGTTTTTTAAGTGCTTTCTAAACTTCAAGTTACAAAGCAGTGAGATTGTACCTATTGACTTAATTGAACAACCTATTTTTACATTCAGCCAAAGTTCAGTGGTTGCTGCATGTTAGTAACATTTTAGTAGAATTGCTAAGTGTTCCGGAAGCGGGCCGGACCAAATGCCGTTGCCCGTACATGTCTTACAGAATAGCACTGCTGTAGACTAATCAATAATAATCAAACATAAAACCGCTGTCGTTGGCAACTGACAAACTTATTTATTTATAAATGCCATCTTACCCTTGTACGAGAGAGTCTTGGGCCGAAAGCGCAAATCAGTTTTACCTTCGATGATGCTAAAATAGCTGCGCGGTTATACTCTCACCTTGCGTTTGATTGACGATCGATCCCTTGTGCCAGATACTTGTTAACTGTTACGGCAAACAACTCTAATGTACATACATACACACTTATTTCAAATGTATCGTCGTTTCGGACAGACGAAGATTTCCTCTGTTCCTGAAGTAATGGCGTCGCGGCGCGGTGATCAGCACATCGCCTCTGGCGTATTTCTACATTTTGCAACTGTTTTGGTTCAGAAACAAATCGAGTTCGTGTTCGACATTTTGCGATCACTGCGGCAGTTAGATGACTATTTATAAAGAACGTGTCTAAGAAAAGGTCGGATTTGATTGTCGGCAGTCATTTGAATATCTCTGGTGTTATTACAGCAAATTATGATGAATTAAATCGTCTATATAGAGGCGTTCTCACGCCGCGAAATTAGTTGACCTTCGCATCTGTGGGCGCTTTGTAGCAAACCGAACATAAGTTTATATGAATACAACTATTAAATCGGTACTTATCTAAAAAGTTACATTCAATTGTTTGAAGTGTATTGCGATTGATCTTCACAATTCACAAGCAATTATATTTGAAAGCGAGCAGCTAACGAAACATAAAGACGTCTTCTTTGTTTGATTAATATCTATTAGCACCAATCTCTTCCGTTTACTCGACTGTTCTCTACGAACGGTCCGAGGTAAACCAGACTCGTCCAAGGTCCGTTTTGAAATAGGATGGCACTTGACCTTCAGGATGAAAGTCAACAGTATTGCGCAACGTATCGGCGCGCGCGCCTCAGAACTCTATGCTAATAACCGAGCACGAGACACATATTGGAACCTGATCATGACCCACATCCATGTTCAAGGATTTCACATATTTGGAATTCGATGATTTCAAAACTGTCAGAATTTTAAGGTGTGTTTTGTTAGCGTGCGCAGATGCATAAATGGATGAATGGAATAATTTTATGCTTTTGAGAATAAACACTAAAGTGGAAAAAGTAAGTAATTTTCTTTGGTTTTTCCATGCTGTAATGACGCAAAACGAAGACCGCACAATGATCGGGAGTGTCGAGTGATTCATATCATTAATCACTGTGTTGTTTGTTAGAAGTTCCTTCTGTATAATCACGTGTTCAAAGAATTACATGCCAATCTTTAGAATGTTGTAAGGTTGTAGGACCGGACTAGATTTTTCACCACTCCTTTCTACACATTCAACTGATTAACTCACACATGAGTTACACGTGTTGCTTGTGTTTGTTTGAACACATGTGTTGGTGCGTGTGTGTGCGTGCAAGAGTGCGGACTTGTGTGAGTAGGGGTACGCACACGAAGGCGTTGCGGGTGTGCGTGTGTTGATGGAGCGTGCGTAGATCCGCGGGCACGTTGCACAGGAGGGGGGAGTTAGCGCCGGCGAGCGGCCCGCGGTTTTGTAACAGCGTTTTATTTCAAGGTCACCCGAGCAGTTTTTAGAAAGTTACTTCACTCAAGTCTTAGGTAAAAACTTACATTTGCATCGTTCAAATCAACACTAAACCCAACTATAAATATCTTGTTATTATAAAAGAATTTGTGATTATTACTGGTATGTTTATTTTTTAATATTGAAGATTTCCTGTTCCAACTTGAGTGGTTATAATAACCAATACCGGTCTCGGGTACTTACGTACTGATCCTAAGAAGTTGTTGTTATTTATTGTTTTGCATAATCATTCATAAATTGCTCTTTATATAGAATATAAAAGCAGTTATGAATTTAAATCTGGTATGAATAGTTTTCTGATTCTATTTCAGTTCAACCTTCCTAATTTGTGCTGACGACTACACGTAGGTAATGGAAAAGAGGTTTCTAAATTGAGCAGTGATGTAATTTCCGAATGAGGTGTAAAGGTGAGATAAATCAACCAAATGTGTCTGAATGCACATTAAATGAATAAGAACGGCACGTTTTTCTTAAAAAATAACATCACACACAGCATTTCTTATTTCGTCACATCGTCGTTCACTTCCATATATGAAGCCGTGATCTTCTCTGTAGTCGAAATGATGAAATTTAGTCGAGTGCCATTTCGTAAAGTTGCATAACAGCGAACGCTAAATTTTGCTGCCAGAGAAAGTATGCGAAAGGCTTTTACGTAACGCGACCACGTAACTGTTGTAGCGACTCAGTTTTGATTTCCTTACTTTTATGTCCATCACGGTTACGTCAATTTTTTTCGGGGTAATTTTGAGGTTTAGAGCTAATGTTGCAATTTTAATAAGGTTCATCTCATTTTACTGGTTCTTGTCTGAACGTTTCATAATTTTTGGTTTTCGGTTGCCATGCATACATTTCAACTTCAACCTAAATCAGCAGTTCTTGATTTGTTTGCTAAATCTTATCCATCGCCTTGATAGAATTATTAGGAGCAAGTTTTATGAATTTATTCGTTATTATTACAGACATTTCCTTTTATGTCTCTCATCATCATGCATATTTATGGAATTATATCTTTTTACAATTAAAGATCTTTGTTCAATTCTTGTATCTTGTATGTGTCCTTATAAGGGTTATTGTTTGATTGCAGATTATTATATAGTAATTTTCAATAGCAAAATTTAAATTAAATGAGTATTTATATATTGAGTACAGTTTTCCTTTGAAGACATATTTTTCATAAATTCTACATGACACGTAATACGTGAGTGTTAGAGGTGCAAACAAAGTCGGGGAAAACACTTATTAACAGCATTGACGTGATTGGTAAGTTCTGGCTAATTTACCTATTGGAAAATAACACATTTCATAATGTAAATTACTAATGCTAAGAAAATATTTTGACTCATAGTACCTATAAGAATTCCCATCAAACGTGTTACCCCAAACTCAGGTAGAAGAGAGACGAATAACAATAAAATTCTTTGTGTTTTTTAGTCAAAACATATGTGCTAATTGGATATAATACAGTGATAATAATCTTTATTGGCGTATTATTGCTGTTGTACATTTTATAGAAATTCCTGGCTCCTGCGCTGGTATAATTACTGTATTACAAGAGCCAGTGTGTTAAACACTGAAACTCTATTTACGTTCAGTTCTAGCATTCAAAAACAATCAAGTATATCAATCAAACACGAATTCAATTCCCGTTTAAACTTAACAAGTTCCTAACAAATTGCAGTGAATGATTAACTCTTCAAGTCAAGAAGTTTGAAACCGAAGATTAAGCACGGAACACAAGTAACACAACAGAACCACAATACAATCTCTGTCCCAATTTCAGAGTTATCAGCGAAGTCAAATATCAACGAAACCATACGCACGCTACTGCTGAAGATAAGCAAAACCACGGATTCGTGTCTTGAAGTACCTATCGCAATTTCCAATGACTTGACTGGCTCGCTTTGATTTAATCGAACCAATGGGAGATACGTGATTATTTATGCCAATGAATAGAATGAAGCTTTAGAAAAGCTTCCGGATGTTATTGATAGTATTGTTATAATTTTTAACATTTTTAGAAAATCTATCGGAGGTTTTGTAAATACACAACAAAATCTAAAAATAGTCTCAAAAACTTTGCTTCACAGAGGAGGAACTAGGAAATAAGATCAGAAGATTTAAAAATAATTTAATTTTTTGTTATAATATTTGCATCAACTAAGTGTAACGGTTGCTCAAGTGGGAAAATGTGCCGTAATTTTACTGAGATAACCATCTTCTTTCGCAACCATTGCAAACATTGAGCACGTTTGGAAAATAGAGCGATGTAAATGAAAATAATATTTTTGTCCTAAAACTTTAATAATAATAAAATGAACATAAACTGAGTTAATGTTACATAGATTCAGGACGATGTCTCATGGTCGTGGTCAAAAACGGAGTGGAGTACAAAAGGGATGGGAAACATGGTGGAGAGAATTCGGTTTATTAAATGAACTGTAGTAGTTATAGCCTAGTGGTTGAATGGTTGACTCCCATGCAGGAGGGTCTGAGATCGAACCCGGCTCACACCTCTGCACTGTTAGAATTCATGTGCGGATCAGAATTTGATTATCACTTGCTTTAACAGTGGAGGAAAACTTGAGAATGCTATATACAGTAAATAGTTTTTGATGGTGTGTGTAGTGCACCAACCTGCAGTAGGCCAGCGTGGTAGATTAAGACCTCGACCTTCTTATTCTGAGGAGGCCCGTGCCCAGCAGAGGGGCAATAATGGGATGATAATGTTATGTTATTTAAATGACTAAGTAAATATATTGGGGCTTTTGGATAGCATTTCGTAATTCATTTGAAACCAAACACATTTGACCAAAACGGAAAGACCAAAACAGGTCTTTCTGTTTTGGTCAACAATGCAAAAACGACCAAAACAATGCTAAAATATGGAAAGTAAAATCAAAGAAAGTAAACATTTTATCACCTATTTCTATGGATGAAACAGATATATTTGACCCATTAAGATTTTATTTCTTTGCAAAATATGCTGAATTGCATTTGAAACAGGATTTGTTTATTAGAATAGAACGAATAGAAATCAATTGCGAGCGAGATGTTTATTGATGCACTTATGTAAATAGTGGTTAAAGTGGTCACTATTATCTATAATGGTATAGGAAAACTTAAGAGGAAACTTATATTAATATGAAATTACTCTATGCACTTATTTATGTAGAATAGTGGAACAGTGTCAATACTTAGAGAATTGTAGGACAATTACTAATTGGGTTACTGCGTTCGACTAATGATGGTCTAAATGTGTTATAAATATAAAGCATGGCGTGTTTTTACCTCATGATACCTCTAAGCGGGTAATAATGGATAACAACGCATGTGAGCTGATGAAAATACGTGTAACATTGAACTTTAAAATACCTACATGACAGTTTATAATTCATCCCTTATTTTAAACCTTTCCTGTAGATTTCCAATAATTTTATGGTTTTTTTATAAGGTAATAATCGCAATTCTTGAAAAGTTGAAATCTTTGGGGGACTTTATTGTTCGTGGCGAATATTCTGGCACGGAATTCTGTAATGGGGCCCGATCTGGGAAAATGGGGCGAGCTGGGACCTGTTGGGGGTGGTTGGCGAATGCAGAGTCTATCCCTAGCCCCCAAAGGCAAAAGTCCGACATTGACTCCGCCTTTTCCGAGCAGATTGCATCCATGGGGATTTCCCCACGAAAAAAAAACGCGAGAACTTTATTCACTTTTACAAATTGCGAAAAACAACTATCATAACGCTACTTTTATATCAAGTACAGGAAATTCAAAGGATTGTAAAGCATTCACTGTAAGCATAGCTTTGGATTTTTAAGGTGAAGATTCTTGTTTCCATGTTGATAATGAAGCTGTAAAAGGTAGGCATTTATTATGTTACTTCGATAATAATTTGTGAACGAATTGTATGTTGTAAAAACTGATCAAGTGTGAGTCGGATTCACGTAGTATGGGTTCCGTACCACCTACCGACCTGATACCCCAAAGAAATTGATTTAATTTACGAGAGTTCATTAAAAGACACTCCCGTGAAAGAATTTTTTTTGCAACTCTTTCTTACGCAAGTACCACCACATATGTCTATTTTTGCCCTATTTTTAGTATTTGTTGCTAAACTACATAGTATGCACCTGGTCTGTGTATGCACTATAATCAGACCAAGTTTGAGCCTAGTATGTATCAGGGTTGTTGCGAATATCAGCATCAGCATCAGCAACCGCTGACCATCAGCATCATTTTCAACATCAGCATCAGCATCAGCAACCGCATTAATTGATGCTGATATTTGGTGCTGATGTTCGTGTCGTAACACGACCGAAGGGGAAGGCACATGGCACATTTTTTTGATTAGCTTGTGAGTTTTGACCGCTAATATAATAAGTTTATATATATATTCGCTAATACTAAAAAAAATTTGCGCTCACCTCGCTCGCGCTATTATTCAAGGTACTTTACGGCTTTGTCTCGAGTAGATTTGCAAAGTTCATGTTATGTTTTTCATAATTTACCAGATTTTTGTTTATCATTCGTAAGTAAAACTAGGGCTCTATAAAAACATGAAGAACTTTCGTTTGTTGTATTATTTTGCCCTTAATTATTAAATTTGATTAATCACCGTAAATTTTTTTAAAGGCACCATTTTTTTCCTTAAACCATGCAATATCGGATTTTTATAAAAAGATAAATAAATTCAAATTACATTTTTATATAAATTCATAAAAATCAGTAGGTACACATTCCGAATTCAAAAAAATCAGCATCAGCAACTACAACCGCTGATGTCAATGTCAAAAATCAGCATCATCAACAGCATCAGCTGATGTGATAAAATTCGGGATCAGCAACAACCCTGGTATGTATTACCGTTTTGAAGATAGAGCAGGAACAAAAACGTTGAATAAAATGCATGTTTTTCGAGGACTCTTGTAATTCTTGTATGCACTTAGACTTTATTTTATTTTTAGTATTTGTCGTGATAGTAGTCATAGTAACACATATTCTCATAAAATTTCAACCCGTAGCGAGAGTAATAGGATCCCGTTTGGCACCCTTTGGGTACGGAACCCTAAAAAGGAAGATTAATTCAATGACCGTGTGTTAGAAACCTAATTCTACATTTCAAGAGGTTTAGTAGTTTCCATGAGGGTTTTTAGGTAAGTTGAGAGAATCATTGGGGAAATAGATAGGTAACCAAGTTTTTTCCTGTTTACAAGTTACCGGCCCTAATTTCATGTCAGCTCATGAGTAGTTTGAATCATTTTCATACACAGTAATGGTGTCATTTTCTGAATGGAGTCTTTCGTCGCATGTGAAGGTAAGGGAAACCTGATTTATTTTTCCATCACATCTGTTTATAATATAAAAGTTTTACACAATATCGTTGTGTCTTTGTGGAATCCTTTAACCTACTAAGCAATGACTTAAATTTAGGCTACAATAAATAACAATGAAAGGAAATCTAAATATAAATACTTGGAACAATGTTCATAAATGATCTAAATTCGACGATGATCTATTAGCGGGGTCTTTCGCTAAAATTGTACTCGAAACAATTGAATCACGCTTTGACAAAGTAAAACCGCAAGCTGACTCAGACCACACATGCTGTTTTATTTTACTTTCTATGGGTTTGTACCTATAGAACAAAGTCACGTTTTTCTGAACATTCTTGTAATAGAAACACACGAAATATTCGTCATCCTACTAGCGCTAGTCTAATCAGAAGAATCAATTTCAATGTTTTTACAGAAATGATAAAAAGTTCCGCGAATTTTGTTACCAAAAAATCTGTTGCCTGATAGCAAAATCGCGAAATTATTCATACATTTTGATTCTTTAGTACTTATAATGATAATAGAATGTATGATGGAATCTTTTAGTATAATAAGACGAGCATGTCTTAATTTCAAGGAAAAAAAAATTGCTAATGAATAACTTATAAATAATGCCTAAACTTTGCATGAAAGTGATAACAAAACTGCTAAAATGTGGATGAATGTACCACACTTCTCTGCCTACCCTGTCGAGAAATACAGGCCTGATGTTATGCATGTATGTAAACCTTAAAATGTGAGCTATGTTATGAGCATGAGCAGTAGTGACCGATGCTATATGAATGGAGAGATAAGAAATAATGAAAGGTGTTACGTAACTTTCATTACGATAGAGTCAATGGCTCTTATCAAAATTTCAGTCATAATAGTAACTGACCTACCCGTACGCTCGCATTTTGCTAAAAATACATGCTGGGCGTGAAACGTGTGCTTTCGTTCATTGCACGATACTTCAGTTTTATAACTCTTTACTATGGGGTATGTCTGTGTGTATCCGTGCGCGTACGCTGCATAGTGGGGGTTTGTGGAAAATTTTGCGACAGTGTGAGTGCACTCACACATATACAACCCGCCCTACTCCGGATGTGAGCGCAGATTTGTACGCCTGTGAATGTGCTAGACTAAATTGATAGGTCTATGCGTTATCTATGAAACACTACTATTCATTGTGTGGCGGTGTGCCAGCAACATGGCCGTGTGTGAGTTATTGTTTGGAAGCCTTGAGGTCTCTAAGTTATTTTACAACTTGCCACTAATCGAATTGCCTATAAAATTGTGAACAATCAGAGTTTATGCGTAGATGAGAATTTTTATTGCCAACTGTGACGAGCGACCGTAATTAATTTATTGGCGTGGTCAAGGTTCCAAAGGTTATTATTAAAGTGATGCATTACATGTATTGGTAGGACTATAAAATTTTCAGTGTAATGCATGTCGAGGTGTATCGTTTACACGAAATAATAAAACGAAGAACCTTGTTTATAGTACCTATTGATGAAGAACGCGCTAGCAAGGGTCTTACGAAAGCGTTAGGCTATAAAATATTAAATATTCAACGCAAGGGTAACTGCGTAATAAAACTAATAGACCAAAACACTTTGGCCTTTAAGACTCGTAATGACATTATATTTATGAAAATATAAATCCGACACCTTTTCAATTTTATTGACCCGTCGGCCTTAGGAAAGTGTGTTTTCGATTTTGTACGAAAGCGGAAGCCGTTTGAAACCGCACCCATAGATATAAACGATGATGATATTGAAGAATCTGAAGGCAAACTAGTACAAGGACTTCCGAGAGTTATAAAGGATGAACCCTAATTGAGTCGGGGGCTCGTTCGTGTGCGTAAACGTTTGAAAATCGAACACTGCTCCGGCGTGCGTGTGAGCATTGCGTGTGCGCAGACTAGCCGATAACAATAAACTATTTCCGAAGTGACCCAGTTCCAACGTCCTTCGGTAATTTGTACCGTGAACGGGAACAAGAAAGGGCTGGGAGTAATTTGACAACGACCATTCAAAATTTTATTGTCCTAGCCTAACACAATACATCTTTTTGAACTACCATATCTGCCGCTTGGTTATTATTCTTACTTTTATAGTAATTCCTTGACTTAATTCATGTTTTAAAGTACCGCCTTGTACAATGTAAGTCTATTTAGGAGCACATTAAAATTTAAAATCATCATTATCATTTCAGCCGAAAGACGTCCACTACTGGACATAGGCCTCCCCCAAGCATCGCCACAACGTCCGGTCGAAAATTGAAAATGTAAAACCACAGAATTAGTTGTGATGAATTTCCGATCGGATTAGAACTTGTTACCTGTGCTAATAGAATAACACGGCCAGTGACCGTCACATTCGAATAGTAAGGATGCATTAAAATTCGATTAAATAATGATTAAAACCAAACTAAAAGATGTTAATGAGCCTCTATTTAACTACTGTCCAAATGTTAGGAGTGTTTCACAACCGCCACACACTACTGACAAACATATCGAGCCCTCTGATAACGCTTTTTAATTCAGTTCAATGTCAAATGGTACGCAGAACTATGAAGAAATTCCATCGAACGATAAAGAAGTTGAGACATTTTTATTTGGGTGGATAACCAAAGTGGTGCCGAATATATTTGTAGTTCTGAGAAAATGTTTATGTCGACTTTGCAAGGAGTAAATGTCGATTGCGAAATAGCATGAAGCAGCTCGGTTCTCGCATTTGGGATTTTAGAAATGTTTGCGTTTCTACGTTGTAAACCTAGTTTCTCGGCACGTTAAATACGTGCACAAAGCCTGCGAACAAACGATGCGTTTTACTAATTATGACTATTGAAAGTTCATATTTTCGTGAAACCGAATGGGTTCGAGGTAACTTTTTGCTAATTTACGTCCTCTATTATAAAGAGCGTTAACGTTGCTATATTTTCTATTACTTCCTGCGTCTGTTCTTATTCAAGACAGTTATTGATGGTAATATTAACTAGATTCAAGATTTTTCCTTTTGCTATGCAACGTTTGTATAATAGTCGTGATAAATTCATAGTACCAGCGCCATATTTCCAGGAAATAGGAGTTACAATCGAATCATAGCGTGACCTAATTACACAGTTACATTTGTGGCTATATTGTAATAATTATTAGTAACAAATAGATTATTACTAAACAAATAGAGGCCCTTGGAAGTATTCATAATTAGTTTATGCAAACTGCAGACGGAAAAAGATCTAGTTTTTAACCACGTGTACGATAACCGAGTGGATTGTTCCACACGGAAGTTACATTTGATATTGCGTAAAATAAATATTATCGTGTTTAATTAATGTCGTGTTTGACAATGCGAAACTAATTATTTGATTGTGTACTATTTAATTTAATTATACAAATGTAGATAATGGACGTAGTATGCAAGTATGCAACGGCTAAAGTATGAAATCGAATAATGAAAATATCTAATGTTCATAAATAATCCAAATAATACCTTTATAGAAATAAGAAATCATAATATGAATCTGTCGTTTGTAAATAATCTAGTAGGTAATACGAGTGAAACTACTAAGAACAAATCTTGTTAGAAATATTGTGTTCCATACAAGATTTGTTCTAATTAAACTATAATACTAACAAGACTATGATCTTATATCTGTTAGTGGTATGCCACTAGTAAGGTCAATATGTCTTCTAGGAACTCCAACCCAAAGTAGGTATAGTAGATAGTAATTATAGTTAAATTTATCAAAATTTTAAGGTTACACGAATCAAAAATCTTATCAAACTGTTACCAGTGGATCTTATCGTATGCCCATCGTGTTAATCAGACAATACGAAGGCCGATAGACATGTTTTAAAATATTACAGCTACAGTTAATTCAAGTCGCAAAGGTTTCATAACAAATTTGAATACCAAGGTTTGTTGTTTATTAAAATATTTATAAGATGAAATTTTTTCATTTTAAACTTGTCATAATTTATTTAATATGATTATTAAATGTATATCATCAACGTAGTAAAGTTCAAGGAGCAATTACCATATTATCTACAAAAGAATCAAAACGAGACAAGGAGACGTCTGAAAGCGACAAACATGATACACAAAATATTGATGTTTTCAGTGTAAATTATGTGCTGGGGCTTTTTTAAAGATAAGTTATTCTTATCAACCTATTTACACCTAAAGTTAGTTATAAAAAAAAAAATACTGTACATTTTAAAAGTAGTAAGTAGCATCGGCGAGCCCAGTGACTGAAAAGTAGAATTGCGATAGATTTTCATAGTATGGACAGAAAAAAGAAAAAAGAAAAAAAAAAAAAAAGAAAGAAAGATGCAGAGAAAAGAAGAGCATGTTACGAGAAAAGATTTGAGTATGAATGTGGATGGCTATAAGAAATATGAATAGATTATGTGAAAGATGATAGAGATAAAAGTAAAGTGAACACTGAAATGATGGCTGATAGATATCTATGGTGCCGGATGTAAAGAATTGCACCACCCTAGGTCTTCTCATGGGTGTCGTAAAAGGCGACTAAGGTATTCACCAGAGGATGGACAGCAGCGTTCTCTGAGTATTTAACCAACCAACTGCGATGGCCAACCCGCCTGCCAAGCGTGGCGATTATGGCATATCCCCCCAAACATGATGCTTGGGGGAAGCCTTTGTCCAGCAGTGGACGTATTTCGGCTGAAATTATGATGATGATGAGATATGATCCCAAATAATTGAGGATAAGAAGAAGGACGATGATGACTACTGACTACTGATTTTTTTTAGGACTGGCAGTAGTAGCAGTTGGGCTGGACTAAATTCAATGGTGTCTTACAAGAAGACATTTTTCCACATTCTCTTAAAAAATCGAGTACTTTCCCTAATTTTAGCACAATGTTTATTGATACAATGTATACAGTAGCATTCAGTTTATTTCAGTTCCATTACGGAACACTAAAAATACGCGTGATATTCGTTAAGTCAAATAGAAAAACGGCATTGGGCGATCATTCGTAGCTCGCCCTTTAATTGTTTACTCGTGCCAACTGCCGACACTTCTGCTTCATTGACACAATTCTCTCTCTCAGCATCAGTATCAATTCTCATTGCGTAATTTTCATCTGCAGAACGTTTTTTTTCATAAATTTTGGTGTAAATGTCAAAAATAGACGCGTCGATGGGAAAATATGGAATTTTGGTTGTCTTTAATTTAAGAACAAACTAATTGTAATTTTGTTACTTTGTTTTGATCTTTATTTATATTTTTTTTGGTTTATTCACTGCAAATTGTATTACTGTTAGCCTGTAAAATCCTACTACGGGGCAAAGGCCTTCCCCCACGATTTCCATAGGTCACGGTTTTGCGCTATTGTTTTGCAAAATGTAGGTAGGTATATGAAACAAAAAAGGATTACTGCTAGGGAAATAACTGTTAAGGAATGAGGAACGTTTTAAGTATGAATGTGGATGGCTATAAGCATAGAGGCAGACCAAAGAAAAGAAGGATGGATTGTGTGAAAGATGATATTATGAATAAAAAGGATGTGAACACTGAGATGACGGCTGCTAGAGATACACGTTGCGCCGATCCCAAATAAACTGGAATTTTGGTGAGTAGGATGCTGATTCTGAAGAAATCTTACGGTCACACTTACCAACATCACCCGAGTAAGTGCTCTCGAAATACTATAATACTTTATTCCGATACAAGGATTTTTTTTCCCAGAAGATAACATTCCTTTGGTTTGGCTTTATTAAAGATCTTGATCAACAACAGTTTTATATTTACAATATATAATCAAAATATGTGTCATTATGTTAGGGAGAATCAATTTATTTATCTTTGTAATTTTAAACACATAAAAAAAGATATTTGTACCTAACCGCGCAGTGGCATGCGTCTGCGGATCTATCGGTATGCTATAAGAACCGTACGTTTCCTTTGTAGTTTTTGTAATTGAAAAAGTATTTGAAACAATATCCTACTTGTAGATACCCCACGTACAAGCTTCAAGATTTTACTGTGTATTTTTTGTTTAAGTTAAAAGTAAAATTATACGTAGGTACCTACAAAGCCAACTTTATGCGTCACAATATTGTAAAATTATTGTTTTCAAGCAATGATGACGATGAGTTTAATGTTTTGTTTTTCACACCACCCAATATTTTTATCACTTCTATATCGAAAACGAATAACATGATAGTTTATACTGTTGTTACGAAAACAAAATTTCCGGGAACTATTAGTTATATTAATCACAATAGGTAGTCGATCAAGGAAGTCATCGTTCGGCGATCACGCACGAATCTCACAATCATAACAATATTTGTCAATACCACATATTATCAACAAGATAATTTCAAAACCTTGGATAGGTAATTAATGAATGATAATCCAATGATTATTAGAAGAGAACTTGAATTATTTGATGAGATTAAAGTTACGCAAGGTTTAGTTTGAAAAAAATACAAAGTTTTATTATGAAAATTTGGTCAAAGTGATGATTTTAAGTGACAAAATTAGTAGTGGTAACGAAATATTATAAACACCAGTAGCGGATTAACCAGCAGGCTGGGTAGGCTTGAGCCTAGGGCAGAAAATTTGGGGGTATTTTTTGAAAGGTTTCGATTTTGAAAGGTAGGTACCTACCTACCTATTGTAGGTAAGAAGCTTTCGGACTTTTGGTCAGGCTGCTTTGTGTGATAGATCCTTCCTTTTGGGTATTAAGTAGGGTGCAGACTAACATATAACAAGAGCGTTTTCAAAGGTCTCAATTGGTATTTGATCAGTTTTCGAGTATCCAAGATGAATTCGATTTAATAGACGAAGAATTGCAGGAGAGAGACTTATTGGAATTTTTAAAGTGTTTGTGAGCGCAATAAAGATTATTTAATTACGTTTACCGAATGTACATTATTCAGTAGGTAAGTAGCATGCATTAGCCTGCCTTATTAGCACATGTTTGAGCGACATGAGTCGCTTATGATAGAGCTTTGATTTGTTCAGAAATATACCTACCTTCCCAAAAACAATTTTTTGTGTAATTTTAACCAAATTGCTGGATTGTAAAAATAATCTAGGAACTGAAATTATTGTAGAGGTAAGGGGGGCAAAAATGTTAAAAAGCCTATCCATGGGAAATGTGTAAATCCGCAACTGATAAACACTAATGGACGTAAAGATATTCGGTAATAACTTGGCAAAAGCAATGAATCGACTTTTACTATTGCGAAACGTGTATCTAAAATCGATTGAATGCATGAGCAATCAAAAGTGAAATTCGCGGTTAAACAGGTAGGTAATTAATTGCCGTTCATTAACGTGTTTCGGACTTTCGGTAAACAAAAACTCTGAAAGTTTCAAAAATGTTTGTTTGTAAAAAAAACTTGTTAACTTTCATCAAATTCTATGGGGTGCAGTAAAAGAGCCTCCACGAGTGACGATATTTAATTGATCGTCCGGCGCACCCTGGGCAGTCAGCCCCGCTATCAACCTGCTGACTGGCTAATATGTTCCCCACGACATGAGCTATTATCATTATGTAGCTCATGTCGACACGAAGAAGAAGAAGAATCAAATTCTATTAGCAACTTGAAAATTAAATGACACCAACAAATAGGTAGTAGGTAGTTGAATGTTGTAATTGCTATATTTAAAATAATTCTATAGTGTTTTCTGTTTCTGCTAGTTCTGCTACTGAATGTAGATTTATGTAAGCGGCATCACATAATTCATTCTGTATTTGATACCTTACATCATTAATTGTTTTAATAACTTCTTGTAAAACTGGGAGTGATCTAATATTTATCAAACGACTCGGTGTGTCGAATGCGCGCGAAACCAACAGTGGAAAAGCGGCGCGGGCGCAATTCATACGCTGAGCTCAGTCAGTCGATTTCGCAAACCACCATCTAATGTGAACCTATTAACCTCTTCGTCGAGCGAGGCTCAGGCGAAGGCGAGAGGCGGATGAAGCGGCGAATAGTGCGTTCATTAGAGCCAAGGTTGTGCCGACCGTCCCACCGGACTGTGAACATTGTGACTACCTACCCGCCGCCGCCCACACCTACATGCGCATCCCCGCATACCTACAAAATTTAAGGTAAACAAACAAAACAACCTTACCTTGCCAACTGTAGTGCACTTCTATTAGCAATCTCATTGTAGAAATTAAAAAGAATGTTACTATCGAACATATTAACACTTTATCACAGCCATATTTTTCACAAAAAATATTTTTCATAAACAAAAACAATCCAGAGCACCAGCGATCACAGGATATCACAACGGAACCTAGGCACGTCCGTGCGCGAGCGACGTCAAATCAAACTGGCCCGGTCAAAATGACGAAAGTGAAAACATCGCACGCACAGAAAAAAAGGTTGGCGCGGTACAGTCCTTGCAGGCCACCTCTCGCGCGGGCTCTAGTGACACACTAACTGCGAAGCGCGCGCATCGCCCGTCGCCTATATAATGAAGCGCTCAGAGGCTAAAACTTCAAACGCCACCGGACGGCATAAAAAGAAGATGCCTCACAACGGTAGCTAGGAAAGATTGAACACAAAGAATAGCGACACGTGGGCGCGTGTGCGTTCACGTGCGAATGTCGGTGTGCGCGAGAGATAGGCGGCCGCAGGAAACTCCGTTCTCTTCCACTAGGAAAGACCTTGGATATGAATCGGCACGTTGCAATGTGTACCGCCATCGCGGCCTACGCTGCTATTACCTACTTGATGGTACCGACATATTAAACGATGCTTCCATATAAGATGTTTATATTCTATCTGGCGATCAGATGCAGTACTAAACCAACAGCAGGTCGAAAATAAATATTGGAGTAGTTAGAAGTTAATGAGTGTAGCAGATAGCTTTATTGTTATAACAAGCGGTGGTCGCCTGGACAAACACTATAATTACAACTGATGATGACGATGATGCAATGAAAGTTGATAATGCTATTAGCAATTTGACACGTATTTAGCGTGGGTGTCGCTGGGAAATGAAAGTGGCGCAATTGCAGAAGGTGAAGACGTTTAAGATAATGCAGTAAAGTAGGTCGTTAGAGAGTTCGCAAATGGTTTTAATAAAACACATTTGTTTGGAGCAAACAAAGCTGTTACTGGGTGAAAGAAAGAATATTTCATGAATTTGAGTTCGGTTTTGAAATATTTAAACGTGAAGAAATTTTTCATAACGCCATAAATCGTGGTAATTGTTTGGGACAAAACCCCACCAAGAGCTTTTTTAATTAAAATTTCAAGCTTTATATCACGTACTATACACTTACACTAACTCACTTACGCTTACGGAAGTTGCGATGGAAAATGTTCACAAAATTTGTAACATGGAAATTACTTGACCTTTGGGAAAATAACCACAAATTTCAGGTCAAAATTTACATTGTCCTTCCGCAGATTCCAGTTTTTAGTAATACGGATGTCCTCGCGACATTTACATATTAAATGTTTGATCATAGAATACCTAAAATACGGATTGAAACATAGGTTACGTGTAACACAAAGCATTGGTTTTATTATTATTATAATTTTTCGAGTCAATATTAACATATCGATGAATATGTAGATTGGAATATAGATCACCTAGACCAGATGGCTATGTGTAGTTTATAATGCGACTATAAACCGCTCGTTCTGTTCTCGTAACAGCTTTCCACTTTCATTTCCTCACTATCATTGTCTAAACGGATTGGATAACACAGTGAATTTCTTCAAAAGACACGAAATTACGTAAAGTCATCAGCTACTGTGAGAATTACTTTAATTACTGCTTGTTGTTGACTCTCAACTTAATTTTTGTTATTGAAACTTTATTTTCGTAACAAAGTAAGAGGCTCCCACATCGGCCGGGTCATGTATAACTCTATTGTTTATCTCAATGTGAACAATAACTACATATTTATTACCATTGAATTAGTTAAACGCGGAAACATGATATCATGCAAAAGTGATACTTTATAAATGGATCTATTGATAATTAATAGTGGACTGTCGTTGTGCTGAACTATTCATTTATCATAGTATTAGTACCTAACAGGCCTTTTCATATGCGTTGCAAAACAATGGTCTGTTCACGGGTTTACGAAATATCTATGTTCCACTAGAAAACAGTCATTAGTGTAAAATATCAACAATTGAATAGGTTCGTTGATAAAAATAAGTTCACACTCGTATTTGGTAGGTAAATATTTGATATCGTATTAATTCATAGACCGTTTTATCCTCACATTTGTTTTGGGTAGGTACCTATCACAGCTCATGCTCAAGGAGTTGTAAAAGCCAAAAAAATCGTACGGCCATGTAAAGCCAGCTTTAGTGATATGGTCTGCAAAGTCTATTATCATATTTCGTCACCGAACATCTTCATGAATCACCTTAAAACAACTCGGAAACGCGTTGTAATTACTACGGCGTTTCCTGATAATAAACTTACGCTTGCAAAAAAAGTTAATCTGATAATTTGATAAATCTTTCTACGACCTTTAAGTATTCGTCGAGCATGAAAACAGAAAGTGTTGCTTATTTGCCTTTACATCATATCCTCGAATTTCAACTCATAATTTCGTTACATCGCTTTGTGAAATCGGGATGATTTCATCCGATGAACAACGATCGTACTTTCGCATTGCCATTTCTCCGGGTGAAAGTTTAACTATATTCATTGTACTTTTGTCACTGGCTAATCATGATGTTTATCATAAATCTTAATCCTGACATTTAGCGGCACGCCCACTAATGTTCGCATTTGAAAATGAAAGCGTTTGAGCAGTTATTGCACGCGTGAATTGCATAACTCGTTTCTTATCACGATGTATTGATAGATTAACAGATCTTTTAGAAAGGATTATGAATATCCGCGTCGAAGAAAGATGGTTTATGTAAGAGAAAGACAGCCTACTAACAGCCTACAAAATGTAAGTACCTATGTTCTACTACAATATTACAATAGCTAGGTAAATCATGTGAGTCTAATGTGTCCTTTTCATTCACCACGTGTGTTAGCAATGGTTTTTTGAAGCGTGTGTAATTGTGATACTAAAATAGAAAACCAATTTTACAACAAATTGTTGTATTCGCTGAACGATACAAAGAATTCGTATTACTAGCATAGCAACTGATATAATTCCGTGAAATGAATTTCGTCAATTAACAACGATTATAAAATCTATATCGTGTCGTTTTATTATTTCGATTTGGCTCGGTTATTGTGATGGAGTCGGTTGTTCGCGTGAAAGTGTTTCGGTCACAGCGATCCTATGCATCCGCGTGCACCATTGGATCCGTCACGATCGACCGTGCTTGCCATTTATTAATATTAAACGAAAATTCGTTGTCCAACTGGCCTTGGGCCGTGTTCCTTTCAGTTCTCCTAATGATGACAGTTGCTCGGAACGTGCTGTTTGCAATAGCTCCAATTCAATGACTCAGTTGTGGTCACGGAGAGTACAAGGTTTTCCTTGGCCACATGTGGTCGGCGTAATTTTCACATTTTCAACATCAACTCAACCAATAAGTTTCGAAACGTTCATTACTTCACAAATCAAATTTCTAGCAACGATAACTTTCGAAAGAAAATTCGACATGCCGGAGGTTTTGTAATAGTTATTGAAAGCGCGGCTCGTCGGGCGAGGCTCGGCGCAGACGTCGAAAGTGAGACCGAGAGGTTGCGCAGGCGAGTTACGAAGTTTTTATTGTCGGCCGCGCGCGAAATCACTTGAAAGTTGTATTGTCCTTGGATATTTCACTTCTTTATTTGTAGCGTTTCCGACACCCGAGCCGAAGTTCAGTCGGCGGTGACGCCAATTGTGCGCTTTGAGTGTGTTGGTGACACTAGGTCCCCTTCACTGCGATCTCCGACGTTTAGAAACGAATGCGCGGGATGGAACATTATGGTCATTCGACCTCTAATTACTGCTTTACTTTGTAGTTTTTCACTTTCTAATTCACACAGTGATATCCTAGCAACAAGTATACGTCGATGTATCTTACCAGGGGACAATGTTCGAAGAGAATCCAGTGTTGCCGGGGCAATCCAGAGTATGTGTGTTGTGGAGTGCGCGTCGGCTTCCCGGCGCTTGCGCCACTTCCCAGCTTGCGACACGCTTCCTGCGGGAGAGTGCGAGGCCGCGCGCGATTTCCGCGCGCAACAACTTGCACAACGCTTATCGGCGACCCGGTTTTTACTTTCGCCGCGGGAATCACTGAAACTGAATCCTGTGATGCACTGGTAGTATCACTGTAATCCGGGCAGAGTCACAGTCGCGGGCGGTGTTGGGAGCGCGGTGTATTCGGCGCGACGGCGCTGCGGGCCGCGGGCGCCGGGCGAGTGGCGCGCGCGCTGCGGCGCCGCTCTCGGTTGCGCCACACTGGAAAGTAAAAGTGAGCGGCGCGGGGCGCGGCGGCACATTTCTCCCACTTTCGCTGCCGTGATTCATTCCACGTTCGGCGTCAAGGTCGCTTCCCGCTACTCCCGCGCCACGCGCTCCTCCCGTTCCGATCACGTTCCGCACTCACCGCGTAGCCGCTGGATGTGGCCGCCTCTTGACGACGTCACGCAGTGCTGCACCAGCACCTATGCTAAACATGTTTTCATTACAATTTGAAAGTACATGCACCTTCTGTGTGAGGCACTTCAAGCGTGCGTTAAATGTTGTGATGTAAATTGTTTTTTAGCACATTACAACATCGTGTTTTGTGCCATAACACTTTGTGGTATGTGATAAGATTAAGAATGGAGGAGATGGTTGAGAGATACTAAAACTAGGCTAATTTGACGGAGGCCCTCCATCTTGTATAACCATGTCAAGCTCACAAAATGAAAATTCAAGAAGTTAAACCTAAACCGGTCATGGTAAATACCTAGACAGATGGAAAACTTACAAAGCCGATGAATAGTACAAACATGTTTCATCCTATTCTAATACGCAGTTTTCACACAAACGAGTTATTATTCGGAAGTGAGCAGCATACACACTATCACACACACATACGTAGCTATAGCACTGGCTATTACGACTTTACGACTTCTTACTAAGCTTCCATATAAACAAACATTCTATGTGTATCATCATCGTCATCATCATCATCATCCCATTATTATCCCATTACATGTGTTTGTTGTATTGTTGTATAAGTAAAAGAAAATTAATGTTTTCAGCTGCTTTTTAAACCGTAAAAGTCGGAAAATTCAATAGATTTTTCCGACCCAACAGAAATATTAATTTTACTGTCGCTTCTAATCTCCTAAAAAAGTGGAGACCTGGCATAGAACCGGCCGCCCTTTCTGTATTCTTGTATAGAGAAGGGGTCTCCTATTTTTTATGTAGTTTAACTATTAACGTACCTATCACCAATCTATTTGCCAATCGGCTTTGATCTTTGTTTACTGGGAGGCCCATTTTACAGGCAGATTTTTTTATATCATAGATTCAAACACCTAACTTTTCGAATGATCACTTAATTTAACGGTGAAGGAAAGCATCGTGAGGAAACCTGCACACCTGACAGTGCTCCATACAGTTCTCGAGGGTTTTTGTCGTCCTCTATAACCCGTAGTATAGGCTAACGCGGTGATCCTTCTCATTGTGAGAAGGGGCCCATACCCAGTAGTGTGAGGGTTTTACCACACTAATTGATCGATCGTCGATAGATCACATCGATCGATGGTAGAATGAGATCAGTCGACGTCGATTCGACAGTTCTTATACAACCTTAGTTTTAGTTCATACAAAACCTGAAAAGGGGTAATTGTAGTCATTATTATAAACAATTTTTACTATGGGACCAACCCTGAAATCGCGAAAAATAATCAGCTGTTCCATACATTTGTGTTCACATAAATCGGCAAAATTTATGAAGCAGCCGATTATTTTCTACGATTTCAGGATTGGTCCTATAGTAAAGGTTGTTTATAATGATAAGCTCAATGACCCCTTTTCAGGTTTAGTGTAAACTAAAATTCGATCGATTGGTGTGGTAATTCCAATAATATTTAAAAGTATAGATATGATATACCCTAACAAAACCAACGAAAAAAATGTTCCGTACGCAGCGGTAGCACAGTACACATAAACGAATACAAAGTAAGTAAATTGGTTACTTCAAGATACTTTCGCGTCATAATTGAAACACTTTCTGTACACACACGACGCTATTTTAGTTTTTTTTGTCACCGGTCACGCTCGGTGCCTTACTTCAATCAATCAACTCAGCCTATCGCAGTCCACTGCTGGACATAGGCCTCTCCCAAGTTGCGCCACAACGCTCGGTCCTCTGCCTTCCGCATCCAGTCCCCCCCAGCCACGTTCTTCAGGTCGTCGGTCCACCTGGCAGGGGGGCGCCCTACGCTGCGTTTGCCGATTCGCGGTCTCCACTCAAGGACTCGTCTGCTCCAACGGCCATCGGTCCTTCGACAGACATGGCCAGCCCACTGCCACTTCAGCTTACTGATCCTACAAGCTATGTCAGTCACTCCGGTTCTTCTCCGGATAATCTCGTTACGGATTTTATCCTTCAAAGAAACTCCAAGCATAGCCTTACTTGACGCGGATTAATAGAAAAAACGTCCTAATTAGGACGTTTTTGAGTCTTCAGATGCGAGTGCAAGTAACATATCTGTACCTTTAAATATCATTGGATAACACTGTAACACCCTGACAGGTGAACCTGATAGGCTGATTATGGTTATGGTATCGCTTCTGGTAGTACTTTGGCACTATTGTAAGTTTTAAAAAACATACATACCTATTTATACTTGTGTTTTTATGTATTTTCTCAACAAAATAGTAAAGACCGGTAGCTATAAATTCGAATAAATATTCACTTTCTAAACCGAAAAGTTAATGAGAGACAGTTCATACGAAACGAGGGAAATTGGTTAATCAGTAAAATACATGTGCCGACATACAGTAGTGCGTGCGTTCGGAAAATAAGTAGGTAGCGTACTTTCATTAGCAGTAAGTATATAAGTACTTATAAGAGAAAATTTACCTATACTTTTTATTGTTGTATGTGTTTGGGTATTTTTATTTCGTTATTGTGTGATCCGTTTTTTTTGGTAGTATGTGTACTTTACTTACTTTCTTTTTGTTATCACGCGTTTGAGATGTTTTTTAGTTTCTACGAGCTAAATATAACAGGTAGATTCTACGTTGAAAAAAAAAAAGATTTACGGTTGACCGCACGTCAGTGGTAACAGTTTGACATTGCCTTTATTTCGTGCCTCGTTGGTCTAGTGGTCGCAAGCGCGGCTGCTGAGCATGGGGTCCTGCGTTCGATTCCCGGGTCGGGCAAAGTGTTATTGGGTTTTTTCATTAGGAAATTCTCAGTAGCAGCCCGGAGTCTGGATTTGTGCCCGGTCAATGGCAATAGGCTCGCCCCCTATTACATGGGACTATAACATAACTGGCGAAATGTGGGTGTACTACACACCTCTGCCTACCCCTTCGGGGAAATACAGGCGTGATGTTATGTTATGCTTATTTCGTAAGCAGTAAGGGCTATTTTCTGATTCAAGTGTTACCACTGTGATGCAGTCGACTGTAGTTTTAGTTTTAGAACACAGCAATTTTATTGTTAACTAGCGACCAGCCCCGGTTTTGCACCTTCTTACATAATTCCTCTTTGTGTTGGTGAAAACCGTTTGAGAATCCGTATATTTCCGAGATTAGCCCGAACAAACACGAATTTATAATATTATGTAGTGATAGTGATTTGATCCTATAGTATGCTTATGTCGCTTATATGTACGTTTCATTTGTAAAGAAGTACAATTTCATACGAGAAGAAAGGTAATATATGTTATACAGCTCTTTTAAAGTGAGATTTGGCAACTTTACCAGTAAATACTGTTCGATATTTCCAGTTATCAACATCGACTCAGCCTATCCAACTCCACTGCTGGACATAGGCCTCTCCCAAGATGACTTACCGTCAAAAATTGACTTATCGTCTATAAAAGGAGTGTGGAGAAAGGCATTATCATTGTGAATAACAGCATGAATCAAAACACCCACATTGTTATGAGGAGCTGGCAAACGTAAGTACTTTATAAAATTAAAAGTCCCGTGGGTTTAGAAGTCATGGACTGGTTTTCGAATTGCTAATGTCAAAGGAAAGTATCGATTATGGCAATATTCACCTTAGGATTTTTTTTTAGAAGCATAGGAATAATTCACGAAATCATTCTTTAACTTAATATCTACAACGTGTATCAGAAATGCGTGGTCATATTTTAAGAGCTCATCCAGGGCATAGCATAGAACAACTTTTACTATGGGACCAACCTTGAAAGTGCCAAAAAAAATATCAGCTGTGCTGAGCGACATCGATGATTTAGTAGGGAACAGCCACTGAGGTAATATGTACTACGTACTAGAGTAGACATTACAAATAAAAAATATCGCGCAACTTGCTGGCCGCGGTACACGCGCAAGGCGAGCGTGGCTAAGTGAGTGAGAGTGCAGGAGCTCTAAAACGTGGTACACACGGCTACACATCAAGCTGTACATTTCCAGTATAAGCTGATCTCGCATTGTATAGGTTTTCCTTACAACGCGAGGTCAGCCTTTACTGGTTTTGTACAGCTTGATGTGTAGCCGTGTGTACAAACATTTGATTCGAGGTGTCTTCTCTAGTACGTAGTACATATTACCTCAGTGGCTGTTCCCTACTAAATCATCGATGTCGCTCGACAAAATCTAAGGATTAGATGATTTTTTCTGGCGATTTTAGGGTTGAGACCCCATAATAAAAGTTGTTCGATAGCATCCTCTGAATAAGCTCTTCAAATATGACCACGCATTGCGTTGTACATACCTCAATAGTGATTTATTGATAGACCCATGTTCATAAGTAGACGTTGACGGGTTAAAAATTATGAAAACAATATTTGCAATGTTCGACGATTGTTTATGTATAGAAAATTGTACATCTTACTAAAAAAAATATGTAAAAGCTATTAACTTGGCGTTCGCAACCAAATCATGATTTATTGTTGAAGTGTTGTCTGCTCATGTGTGAAGCGTCTCGCTACATAAAACTTGTCTGTCTGTCGACACGTATTTATGTATTTACCTTTGCATATAGTATTGCTATTTTTAGCAGTCCCTGACCTGTAATCGTCAGTAACATCAACAGCCTATCGTAAACCAATAATAGCCTCATCTTTAATTTCTACAGTTTTACCTTAAAGGGACGTTCTCAAAATTCTTTAAATGTTTGTGTGAATTCATTCCTATCTTCTACATAATAAAATTCTTAAAACTGACTGATTGACAAAACGCAGCCTAAAACAATGGGTCTAGGAGGATGAAATTTTGCACAAGAGTTCCTTTGATACCGTGGGTGAGCACTAAACATTTATCCTTTAAAGGGATTGAAAAAAAAATGGTAGTTTGAAGTTAGGTCTATGAAAATTCGTATTTGGCTTTTAGGTTGAACAAAAAAACTTTTAAGTGATTTTTGTAAAATCAACCACTCATCATCATCATCATTTCAGCCGAAAGACGGCCACTGCTGGACATAGGCCTCCCCCAAGCATCGCGACAACGACCGGTCTTGCACTTACCGCATCCAGCGGATTCCCGCGACCTTCACCAGGTCGTCGGTCCACCTTGGGGGGGCCTTCCCACGCTGCGCCTTCCAGTACTCGGTTGCCACTTCATAACTTTACTGCCCCATCGGCCATCCGTTCTGCGAGAAATGTGCCCCGCCCACTGCCACTTAAGTTTGGCAATTCTTCGGGCTATGTCGGTTACTTTCGTTCTCCTGCGAATCTCCTCATTTCTGATTCGATCACGCATGGACACTCCGAGCATAGCCCTTGACCTTTGAGTGACTTTGAGCCTTCTTATCTGGCCCATTGTAAGCGACCACGTTTCAGTGCCGTAAGTAATTACTGGCAACACACACTGGTCAAAGACTTTCGTCTTGAGACACTGCGGACGAGAAGATATTGCGTAACTTCCTGACCGCTTCGCATAGTTCAAAGAATGTACACTGACGATCCCAAAATAATCGTCATTGAAAGCCATCAAGCATTAGACCCTATAGGGATATTATTATATTATAGGGTTATTGAATAAGTATTATATCTATTGTCTAGTACCCATACCACAAGCTTTGCTAAGCTTGGGACTAGATAGTGCTGTGTAAAAAATTCCTAAAATATTTATTTATTATATCAGAGATTAATTACGGAATGTCCAATTTCGAAACTGTTCTATGTATTCGCACAGATAAATATCAGGATAGGAGCGCGCTTGCCAATAGGAGTGAGCTACGGCACGCTCCTATTGACTCGCGAAATAGAAAGAAAAGAAAGAAAGAAAAATATTTATTAAAATGCCACACCTGCACGTGCCGTGCCCCGAGCCAACAGGAGCGTGTTATATTGTTCGAAAATTACATCTCTATAGGGTCCAATGCTCAACTTTGGCAGCACCCCACAATAGTTAACCCCTGACCATGAACATCATCGAGGAGCAGCAACTTTATCGTCATCATATCCCCTATAACTCCTACAGTAGTCATAGACTAGGCCTCAAAACGCTAAGTGGAATAATTTTTACGGTAATACCACCTTTATAACTCCAGAACTCCACAAACAAATAGTAGTACTTTTGATTTTACAACTTGGAATACTGCCCAGTATGCAAGACGAATGAGCGTAGTGTAACGTACTACATAACATACAATGATGGTTCTACGTAGTTAGGTAAGGTTAGTAATATTTCTTTCAATTATTAGTTCATATGTACTAATGGTTTGTTTATCGCCGTCTACTTCTTGTTAGCGGTAAGAGGGTCGACAGTAGTATTCTTCTGAACCCTACTAGGTATTTAATTTTAGGCTGGAAATAATATTTATACATGATGTTTTTTTTTTAAATAGATCTGAAGGGCCAAATCTAGCCCAACAAGTCACTTCTCAGAAACCAAAACATTCAGTTTTTTAGGGTTCCGTAGTGCAAAAGGAAAAAAAAGGAACCCTACAGGATCACTTTGTTGTCCGTCTGTCTATCTATCTGTCCATCTGTCAAGAATTTTTATATCAGCAACGGGTAAAGTTACGAAGTTAAAATGAATATCAATGGTCCCTTGGACTAAAAAAAAATTCAAGCTTAACGCAATCAAAGGATACGGCCATTTATGTCACATATTTGATTCTCGTAAACTCAGTCATCAAAACCTATAGGGTACTTCCCGTAGACCTAGAATCATGAGATTTAGCAAGAAGCAAAGTCTCACAGCATAAGTAAAGGAAAATATCCAAAAATAATGAGTTTGTGTTTATATTATATCAATGGAAAAAAATATTTTTTGCAATTACAAAATTACATTTGCAGTCTGAGAATTGACCGTGATGTAGATTGGTGTATGGGAGTTTTTTTTTATGAAGAACAAAAATAAACAACAATATTTATTTTGGCTTGCACAGATTGTTTCCAGTACCTACCGTTAATAACAAAACACGAATAATACAATAAAATAATAATAAAAATCATACAACCAGATTCAACTATAATTTTTTTCCACTGCAAAGTTAAGTTTGTCTTTCAATCCAATTTTCGGTGTTCGGTGATTGTCTATAATTTATGAATTACATTAAATAAGTTAATTATTAATCAAAATAAGGCAAATACAGACACGTGTTCGGTACTTGGTTAAGAAAGAGATGCAAATATGAAATACATCAACATGCAGTGCTGCACCTTTGGTGACCTCTTATAAAATCAGTTTTTTCGGTCGATGGGTGGTATGGAACCCTTAGTGCGTGAGTCCGACTCGCATTTGGCCGGTATTTTCTCTAAAATTGAGCTCGCAACTCCTGTGACGACTTTTCCCTATCCCTTAAAGTTTCGAATTTGGCCCTCTAGCACTATTTTCACAAATCTAGGAAGATTATGTCTGCTATACCAGGCCCCTCAGAAAGTATTGCGAAAAAAAGTTTTTATATATGGGAGACTGGCCAGATATAATGTTTTTCGAAAATATGATTATTTATAAGTAAAAATAAGTAAGTTCCAATTTCAAAATTTCCCTCCACATTTTTTGCGAGTTAATTCAAAGTATTGTGTCTCACTGAAATATGGATCTGCGCCGGGAACATTTTAGAGCTATGATTTTATACGATTTCAAGTGTCGCCTGAAACCGGATGAATCGTACGATAGACTTCAAATGGCATTCATGGATGAAGGCCCTTCCAAGGCAACCGTGTATCGTTGGTATAACGAATTCAAGCGCGGTCGACCAACTTTGGGGGATGACGAAAGAAGCGGTCGCCCTTTGACGGCTGTTACCGAAGAAAACGTGCTAGCAGTGAAAAATTTAATCCAAGACAATAGGCGAATTACATATCAGGAGATTCAACACATATTGAAGATTGGATCGGGAAGCGTTCACGAGATTCTACACAGCCATCTTCGCGTGAGGAGGATAGTATCACGCTGGGTGCCGCACAACCTCACCGATGCTCAGAAGAAGGCCCGGGTGGAATGGTGCCGTGATATGCTTAACAAATTTGAAGCAGGCTCGTCTCGGCGTGTTTACGACATCGTTACAGGTGATGAGTCCTGGATTTATCAATACGACCCAGAAACCAAGCGCCAGTCGACTGTTTGGGTGTTTCAAAATGAGCCAACGCCTACCAAAGTGAAGCGATCTAGAAGCGGGGGTAAGATTTTGATCGCTAGCTTTTTTAATTTGACTGGCCACTTGGTATCAATTCCCTTACGGGATCAAAGAAGCATTAATGCCGAATGGTATACTACCAAATGTTTGCCAGAAGTTTTCTCTGTTATAAGCAACAAGCGACCAAACACAGGGCTCCGCGGGCTACTGCTCCACCACGACAATGCACCTGCGCACACCGCACTCAAAACGAGGGACTTCCTGGACAGCACGCCAGTCAAACTCCTGGGTCACCCTCCTTACAGCCCTGATCTAGCACCGTGTGACTTCTTTTTATTCCCAAAAATAAAAAATCAGCTCAAAGGGATACAATTTTCGTCGCCGGAAGATGCGCTGGCTGCGTTCGAGCAGGCTGTAAACGAGGTGTCTGCGGCGGACTGGAAAAAGTGTTTTGAAAACTGGTTTAGGCGCATGAATCTTTGTATAGAGGCTGGTGGAAAGTACTTTGAAAAGATTTGATAAAAATATATGTACGTATAGAACAATTTTTTTTAGTTTCGCAAAACTTTCTGAGTGTCCCACGTACATACAGGAGTATGTATAGCAGACATTTCAGCGGGAAGCGCTAATGTCAAATCTGTCAGGAGTCATCCTCCGTTGGCCGCACCTAGTGTTGTCCGTAGAGTCTAGGGATGGTGTGCGTCGTGGAAGAACAGCTAATTATTAAGTTACAGTAGCTCTTTGTAAAAAAGTTGTCTGGGAAAGTACTACCATTACATTAATTTCTGCGCCGGGATTATTGCCGTATTCTAAATCTCTAATTGTGGTATGGGTGACGACGAAATTACAGGCACGTGTGAGTGTGAGACTTTTTAGGTTAGGGTTGGCAAAGTATCCTCTTAGGCTTGTAAGTGTAAATAGGCGGTGGTAATTACTATCAGATGGGTCCTCGTAATATTTGCCAATACATTCTACATGTGATAGGTATATTCTCATTTTAAGAAGTTGCTGTTTCTAGCAATAGATCAGAGAACTAAAGATCAGCTGCTTATATTAAGACGCTGACAACAGCCAAATAACTACCCCAAAAATAGTTCTTTGAAAAAAAAAATTTGCTGTATCTATTCAGTTTGTGGGAGTGAAAAAATATGTATAGGTTAATCTTGATTGTAATTTCAAAAACAAGTTTTCTTTATAGAAAAAAAATTGTAAACTAACCTCTTGAAACGTGCTTTAGAGCAAACAATCTCAATTATTTACAAAATATTATAAATTAAATTAAGAAGATGTCTTCTATGTATATGAAAGATGTATAAGAAAGACAATAAACTAAAACATAGTTGTTTCTGTTTTTCAAAGAAAATTTAGTTTTTTATTTAAAAAAAAAAAAATTAATTTTCATTCAAGTTGAGCGGCACACCCGACGTCCCTCCTCTTGTTCCCGCTCATTCAGTTCTGTACTAAACGACAGTGACCGCAGAAGTCTGATTTTTTTAGGTTTTGTCAGCCTCTTATTCGCGCAAAGTAATTTGGCTGGAGTGAAGTTGTCACAAAACCGTTGCAGCAGCAGTAATCATTTTATGGGTGTTAGTTGAAGGCAGGAGGCGGGGAAATATGCGCAATGCCTAACTTCACTTCGGCCAAGTTAAGACTCCTTTTAGTAAGCTATTATCTAATGTGTGGCTTTTTTCTCACTTTACTGGTCTCCTACTAGTACGGTATTATCTATGAGTATTTTTTCTCACTTTACTGGTCTCCTACTAGTACGGTATTATCTATGAATCTATGAGTATTTTTTCTCACTTTACTGGTCTCCTACTAGTACGGTATTATCTATGAGTATTTTTTCTCACTTTACTGGTCTCCTACTAGTACGGTATTATCTATGAGTATTTTTTCTCACTTTACTGGTCTCCTACTAGTACGGTATTATCTATGAGTATTTTTTCTCACTTTACTGGTCTCCTACTAGTACGGTATTATCTATGAGTATTTTTTCTCACTTTACTGGTCTCCTACTAGTACGGTATTATCTATGAGTATTTTTTCTCACTTTACTGGTCTCCTACTAGTACGGTATTATCTATGAGTATTTTCTATTTTTTATCTTCATGTTACACGAAAATATCGTATAACACAAGCCTTTTTTAAATAATGTCAAACAATCACTAATTAACGAAATGCAATGGAGATTAAATGACCACATTATCCTGTTCCAAAACGAAAAACAGGTGTTATCAGTAAATTATTACTAATTGAAAACAAACCGAAATTATCACAGGAGGATATATAAGGGAAGTTCCCTTTTTAAGGAAAAATTAAGTGGAATTTCCCCCTTGAATACCCGTAGAACTGATATGGTTAACGATAGAACAGGACAGTGGAATTGATACTGTTGACTAAGGTTAGCTAGCATTTAACCGAAAATTTTTATATCGAATTTAATTTCACAGAAAACTATTCCACATATATTGTTTCACATAAAATATGATTCACATGATTTTCAATTCATCAATTATGTGCAATCGAAAAATGTTTCAGCGAAAAAAAAAATTGAATTTGTCTCAGTTCTTTGGCCCGCCCTCTCGTGGTGGTGGTGATTTTGCTCTTAATAAACCTGGCCCGCCCTCTCGTGGTGGTGGTGATTTTGCTCTTAATAAACCGAAAATCGACAGACAACCTAAGAACTAACTGAAACTTATTTGGAACAAAAATCATGGGATATATAACTTCGATTAAATATATTAACCAGCGAATATATTTCGAAGAATTGTCTTTCATTGAATAAAAAGTTCTGAAAATAGTATTATGCGAAACGAAAATCGATGTTACGATTTTCTATAAAATTACGGATTACCGTTGATTAAACTAATTCCATCACTTTCTCTTTTTAACAATTTTTTTTAAAAAAGGATGATGGATTTTAGGTCTGTCAAAATAGTCCACGCTTGTAATCATTGTGAATTGAGTCACCGTCTCCAAAGCATTTATTTTCCCGTAAATTAGGTACTGGGCATAGCTTAATTTGACAGTTCTATAGTAGATTGTATCATAAGGGAGCAAAATAATATTTTTACGGCGAGAGCGGTTTTTTGAATCCAGAGCGTAGCGAGGGATTCTTTAGTAGAATCCTGAACGTAGCGAGGGATTCAAAGAACGTCGGCCGAGCCAAAAATATATTTTGCGCCCGAGTGATACACTCTACTTTTCATCACCCTCTATGAGGAAATAAAAGGCGCCTGTAACAAAACCGAATGTGAATAAGACAAGTATTCGTATCTATCGAAGTACAGGTTACAGTAAAATGCGCATTTTAAAACACTATGGTTATACTTTACTAATCCACCTTAAACATAGTGACACGATAAGAAGAAGACATTACTTACTTTTACGGCAAGAAAGACTTTGTCGGGTGCCTCATTAAGGAAAGTCTCCACGTTTTTGACTGAGAACTCTTTGGATTTTTTAGGTTTAAATCCATCAGACATCCTCTTCAGATACTCTATTAATTTCGAATATGTGTCCAGTTTTACGTCGTTATTAGAACTGACTGTTGATTTTAGCATTGAGTAGGTACTCCAAAGAGTGGAAGGTTGTTTAGTTTTGGCTAAGTACTGGAAGTAGGCCAAAAACACAGATTCTGAAAAATTCTTGGCGCCTCTTGCATTTCTCCATTCAATAAAATTACCATAGGCTTTCATATATTTCTCCCGCGATTTTGCAGGTAATAGATTATCCATCAAATTTCTTGCATCAGTTCTAATACTTTCAAGAGTTAATTCTATACTTTCATTGTCACTTGAATAATTCATTTTTCAAAACAAAACCATGAATTTCTAACAATCCGTGAAAATTGACGAAAACGCGGGCTATATATAGTTCGCGCGTTTTTAATTTGTATTCTTTTTTTTTATTCAGCCGGCAGCGGCGCGACTATGGGCCGTCGTACCAGCCAGTCTTTATTCAAACAATATTTGCGTTCGATTTCTTTGGCGCTGAACACTAAGATGTTCTAAATTGAAAAAGTGCGCGGCAAAGATAATTGCGGCGCACTTATAAAGAGGATTAAAAACTCATTACTGCCCGTTAAAAGTTTCTTATAGAAAACACCACCTTTGGGTGCACTTAAAGGCGAACCAAGTCGTTCTTTTTGAATAGATGGAATGAAAAATATTTTCTGTCCTTCTTGCAATGATGATTGTAAAAAAGAGATTTTCCTCCAGTTTCTAAAAGGCTGATCAATTTGATCTATTGTCAAATCAAATGTTAGCTTCAGTGATTGGTCGGCAACAAAACTAACAACCAATCACAATACTTGACATGGTATTTGACAGCTGATAAGTAAATTTTTTCGTTGATCAGCTTTTCAGGAACTGGAGGTAAGTGTGATTAAAATTAGATTAATTATTAAGTTTGGAGAGATATTAGTTACAGGATCAGAATCCAAAACAAGAATAAATAAAAATACCTAAATGCAAGTAACCGTAATTTACCTACTCAGTACTAAATTCTGGGAATTTCACTCTAACATTTAAAGGAAAATCCATAAAAAATTCCCTGTAGTTATACTCAAAAAGGTTATCTTCAAAACAGGAAAGAATTCTGTAAAATTCAAAGCCAAAAAAGGCATGTGGAATAAGCTATACAACCTTATTCTTAGTTTATACTAAACCTCTTTAGGGGTCATTCTACTTATCATTATGAACAGGTTTTACTATGGGACCAACTCTCAAACCAAGAATAAAAATTTGATCCCTGCATTTGTGTTCACATAAATCGACTAAATATAGGGATCTGATTTTTTTCGCGATTTCAGGGTTGGTCCCATAATAAAAGTTGTTCATAAGGATGAGTACAATGACCCCTTAAGAGGTTTAGTATAAACTAAGAATAGGTTTGTATATTAATTAGGCATCTTTTTATTAGTTTTTAAAATGCAATGAACAACGCCAAGATTTTTAGAAAACTGCAAAAATAATTATCTTATTATTTTAGTGTATCATTCTCAAATTGTGAAAAAGTAAAGGTTATGGAAAAAACATATTTTTCCCTGCCTCATTCGTCTCCCTAAAACGGATTCAATTGGAAGATAAATTCGATACCAGGAGCAGAATTCTTGATAGCTTAGCGGTTGTACTGAACCAGTAGTCGCAAGATCGAATCCTGATGCTCGTGAGTGAATTTAGTCTTCTTAACTATTATAAAATTGTAAACGTCTGTTTGTTTGTTTGTTTGTTCCAGCATCACGTTAAAACTACTGGACCGATTTTGATGATTTTTTTTTTGTTTGAAAGCTGATGATCTGACTTATCTTAACTATTATAAAATTGTAAACGTCTGTTTGTTTGTTTGTTTGTTCCAGCATCACGCTAAAACTACTGGACCGATTTTGATGATTTTTTTTTTGTTTGAAAGCTGATGATCTGACTTAAAAACTGGTATGGGTTTTGAGAAAGAAAGAAAGAAAGAAAAAAAGAAAAAAATTAATTCGTGGGTTGCGTACTCACCCGACAGATCGAAGCTTCTATGTAGGATGGAGCGGAGTGGAGTGGAGTGGTCAGGGGATGGGACTGGGGATGGGACTGGGGACGGGACAGGGGACGGGACTGGGGACGGGACAGTGGACGGGACAGGGGACGGAACATGGGACGGGACATGAGACGGGACATGGGACAGTACAGTGGGACGGCACATGGAACTGGACATAGGATGGGAGATGGGACAGGACATGGGACATGGGACGGGACGATAGTGATATAGTGGGACAGTGGGATAGTGGGAAAGTAGGACAGTGGCAGTGGGACGTTGGGACGGTGGGACGGTGGGACAGTGGGGAAGTGGGGCAGTGGGGCAGTGGGACAGCGGGGCAGCGGGACAGTGGGCCAGTGGGGCTGTGGGGCAGTGGGGTATCGGGGTAGCGGTGCATTGGGGCAGTGGGGCAGTGGGGATGTGGGGCAGCGAGGCAGCGGGAGTGGGGCAGCGGGGCAGCGGGGCGGGGAAGCGTGGCAGTGGGGCAGCGTGCCAGCGGGGCAGCGGGGCAGTGGGGTACCGGGGCAGCGGGGCAGTGGGATAGTGGGGCAGCGGGGTAGTGGGGCAGTGGTGTAACGGGGCAGTGGGCAGCGGGGCAGCTGGGCAGTGGGGCAGCGGGGCAGTGGGGTAGCGGGGCAGTGGGGCAGTAGGGGAGTGGGGCAGCGGGGCAGGCAGTGGGGCAGTGAGATAGTGGGGCAGCAGGGCATTGGGGCAGTTGGGCAGCTGGGCAGCGGGGCAGTGGGCAGCGGGGCTGTGGGGAAGCGGGGCAGTGGGTTACCGGGGCAGCGGGGCAGCGGGGCTGTGGGGAAGCGGGGCAGTGGGTTACCGGGGCAGCGGGGCAGTGGTATAGTGGGGCAGCAGGGCAGTGGGGCAGCGGGGCTGTGGGACAGCGGGGCAGCGAGGCAGTGGGGAAGCGGGGCAGGCTGTGGGGCAGTAGGATAGTTGTGCAGCGGGGCAGTGGGGCAGTGGGGCAGTGGGGTAGCGGGGCAGCGGGGCATTGGGATAGTGGGGCAGTGGGGCAGTGGGGATGTGGGGCAGCGAGGCAGCGGGAGTGGGGCAGCGGGGCAGCGGGGCGGGGAAGCGTGGCAGTGGGGCAGCGTGCCAGCGGGGCAGCGGGGTACCGGGGCAGCGGGGCAGTGGGATAGTGGGGCAGCGGGGTAGTGGGGCAGTGGTGTAACGGGGCAGTGGGCAGCGGGGCAGCTGGGCAGTGGGGCAGCGGGGCAGTGGGGTAGCGGGGCAGTGGGGCAGTAGGGGAGTGGGGCAGCGGGGCAGGCAGTGGGGCAGTGAGATAGTGGGGCAGCAGGGCATTGGGGCAGTTGGGCAGCTGGGCAGCGGGGCAGTGGGCAGCGGGGCAGCGGGGCTGTGGGGAAGCGGGGCAGTGGGTTACCGGGGCACAGGGGCAGCGGGGCAGCGGGGCTGTGGGGAAGCGGGGCAGTGGGTTACCGGGGCAGCGGGGCAGTGGGGCAGTGGTATAGTGGGGCAGCAGGGCAGTGGGGCAGCGGGGCAGTGGGACAGCGGGGCAGCGAGGCAGTGGGGAAGCGGGGCAGGCTGTGGGGCAGTAGGATAGTTGGGCAGCGGGGCAGTGGGGCAGTGGGGCAGTGGGGTAGCGGGGCAGCGGGGCATTGGGATAGTGGGGCAGCGGGGCAGTGGGGTAGCGGGGCAGTGGGGCAGCGGGGCAGCTGGGCTGTGGGGCAGCTGGGCACTGGGTTACCGGGGCAGCGGGGCAGTGGGGCAGTGGGGCAGCGGTGCAGAGGGGCAGAGGGGCAGCGGGCCTGTGGGGCTGCGGGGCAGCGGGGCAGTGGGGAAGCGGGGCAGTGCGGCACCCGGGCAGGCTGTGGGGCAGTGGGATAGTGGGGCAGTGGGAAAGCGGGGCAGTGGGGCAGTGGGGGTATCGGGGCAGTGGGGGGCAGCGGGGCAGGCTGTGGGGCAGGGGATAGTGGGGCAGTGGGGTAGCGGGGCAGCAGGGCAGCTGGGCAGTGGGGCAGAGTGGAGGCGGGGCAGTGGGGCAGCGGGGCAGTGGGGCAGCGGAGTAGTTGGGCAGCGGGGCAGCGGGGACGTGGGGTAGCGGGGCAGTGGGGCAGCGGGGCAGCGGGGCAGTGGGGTAGCGGGGTAGCAGGGCAGTGGGGCAGCTGGGCAGCGGGGCAGTGGGGCAGAGGTGCTGTGGGGCAGCGGGGCAGTGGGGCAGTGGGGCAGCGGGGCAGTGGGGCAGCGAGGCCGTGGGGTATCGGGGCAGTGGGGCAGCGGGGCAGCGGGGCAGTGGGGCAGTGGGGCAGCGAGGCAGCGGGACAGCGGGACAGTGGGACAGTGGACTGGACTGGAATGGACTGGACTGGACTGGATTGACGTGGGTTAGCAGAATTTAACGCGAGCGGAGCCGCGGGTAAAAGCTAGTTTTCTATAAAAATCTACAAGAAAAATTGACAGACTTCTAAACTTCACAATATAAACTGTACCGAATAAAACGACGAACGAACGAACGAACGAACGATTTTAGAGAACGATTTAAAAAGAGGTTCTTTCAACAATAAGTATTTTAGCAGACATGACTAACGCACAAAAAGTGCGCGTGAGAAAATTAACACAAACGCCTCTACACAGCTCTTCCGCTCTCGGGGGCCGCACGACTCGGACTTTGCGAGATTTGTGATGTTAATTAAAAAATAGGTAAGAATAATGCAATCTTTGTGCTTTTTTTTTTGACATAGACTGAAGGCCTGTGGATACAGAGGCCGTCAGTGGCGAAAAACTTGCCGCTGTATGGAAATAAAGAGAGGCGTTTGTTTAAGGCCAAGCTAGCACAGCGATTTTTACTCGCGCGATTTTGTATCACAAAATCTGTATCACAAGGAATCACATGCAGGTGGCACTGGCGATTAAAAATCGCGGTGAAAAAAACATCTCAGTGCGTGAAAAAAAACAGCGCGAATAAAAATCGCCGTGTGAGCCTGGCCTAATAGTATTTTTTTAAGATAAAAAGTAGATATACAAGAATCCCGTTTTTTTTTGTTTGAGTCGAACAATTAGATTGTATTAAGGAAGAGTACGAGAAATAATTATGCAATATTTCAATTCGCCTAAAATTATTTGTGAAAGTAATCATTTTTGTGACCATACAAGGAAAAGTGTTTTGGGTTTTCCTTTGTTTTGAATGGTAATTAATGGAATCAGGCGTTACTTTGCGAAAATCTATGACATGCAAAATATGTAATTACGATATTTTGTGTTGATGCCGCCTAACTACTGTCAAGCTTGGATGCAGTATGCAGCACCAAAGCTTCAAGTTTAAGGCGATACTTAGAGATAAGTGGCGCCCCTATCAGTAAACAAATAATTACTCGCTGAATGCATCATTTGTCGAAAATTCGTTTTTAACTATTGAAGTAAAGGTACTGTGTAGTTGTAGATAGAAAGAGTGCCATAAGTGGCAGTTTTTCCCATTTTTTCTATCTATAAGATCTACGACTACAGCGAACTATAATTTACAGTTATTAGTTACATTTACGGGTTTTTTAATAAAAACGAATAAAAAAATTTTTGTCACCTTCCCTATTGTGGGATAAACAATCCTCTATACTTATAAACCAGTATTGTGACTGCTTGAGTGACAAAGCACAGCCTTAACCAGTGGACATGGATTTGAATTTTTGGGGGAATATTCCTTTAGTATCATAGAGGAGCACTAAACAAGGACTTATTCTTATTCTTTATTGCACACAAAAAAAAAAAATCACAACAATACATAATAGTTTTGAAATCACATGTACAAAGGCGAGCTTAACTCATAATTGAGTTTTCTACCAGCAAACCTTTGAGCAATAGAGCAAATATAAAATGTTAAACTGAGGGTATCTTTCAAATTCCATCTCTAAAGGGGTGAATTTGGGTGGTAAAGTTTGCATGAAGCATTGCATTTTTTTTTTAAGACTACCTACAAATTATTGTTTCTAATGTAAATTTTTTGCAATATGCCCAACAAATCTTTTAATTTATGTATTACTTTATTCTCATGTAAGTGAATGATTGTATTCTTGTGAGAAATAAAGTTATCTTAAACCTCATGAAGAAAACATGGGAGCGAAGCCACGGGCGTTTGCTATTAGTCATCTATATTTTCGCATTCATAATATCAGTTGAAAATGATTAGCCTATTACCTGTGCCTCCGCACTGTAACTTAAGTGACAGTTGGCTGAGCACATTGCTTGTAGAACGAAGGGCCGATGGGGCTGAAAAGTTCTAGAGTGGCGATCGTGTACTGGAAGGCGCAGCGTGGGTAGGCTTCCCACAAGGCGGACCGACGACCTGGTTAAGGTCGCGGAAATCCGCTGGTTGCGGGAAGTGCTGGACCGGTCGTTGTGGCGATGCTTGAGAAAGGCTATGTCCAGCAGTGGACATCTTTCCGTTGAGATGATAATGATGATGTTTCTCAGATAGGGAAGATTTTAAATCATACTCCATATATAATACTTTCCTATATCCTGATACAATGATAAACCGTATTTTTATCGACTTGGCCATAACCTGTTTAACTACTGTAAAGTTTCCTGCGATACTTTCGCTTTTCTATAGCGAACGGGAAATGAAAGAAAGACAGTTGAAACATTGTACTTAGCTTTCTTAGAATGTCAGTATTATCATAGAAGACTATAATAGTAGTAGTATTACCCAGTAACTGAGATGCGGTGGTCTGATGGCAGTCGCTCCGTGAAAAATACTGATATTTATCCGTACACCTGATCCAAAAGGATTATATAAGTCAGTTGTCGAAGGATTCGGTTTGTTATTCATTTTTCTCTCGCTACGCGAATCAAAGCAGATACGAGATAACAAACCGAATCGGTCGACAACTGCTTATAGAAAATGTCCTGAATCGGGGCTAGACATAAAGCTGACCCCAACATTATTGGGAAAGGGCTGGGAGAAAGAAGACCATTAAAACATCAAACTTAATAGATGAATCCAATTTTGTAGTAACATTTCATAGTCAAGTACCCATAATTCAAATTCAAATGTTTTTTATGTCAATTAAACCTAATTACAGGCACTTTTGAAACGTCAGGCTCTAATTGCACGTTTCCAAATTGTGGGTCCTATGGAGAAAAACCGGCAAGAAACTCCATGGATATACTCTTTTTAAAGTAGGTTATTGTTTATTACATCAAATTCATTCAAATAATGTGAGTATAATGTATGTTAATGTCAGAAATAAACAAGAGTTTAATAGTGAGAATATTGGCTTTAGAATAAACGTAAAAAGAGTTGCCATAGTATGTAGGAGCTGACCTGACTGACTGAAATGACTAACAACCCATATTAAATGTTCAAGTACCTAACTCACATCAAAGTCCAACGTTAATAAATTCCGTTCACTTTCTACGTGACGAACAGTACCAATGTTAGCATATCACAAACATTAAGTTAAACGAAACAATTGTTCACAACACAATATTTGGACCGACGCCAGACGTCCGCGTTATTTTGTTGTCATTACATTTGGTATGATTGATCCTTCATTGTTGTTGAATTTGATTGCAATTTATATGGGTCAGAGAATGGGTAACGGTTTTTTGACGGTTTGTTCTTTTTGGCAATGTCTATTCATCATCATCTATCTTTTCACAACTTCGAGAAAGAAGCCAACAGTAGGATCCGTCTGGGCTGGGCAGCATTTGGTAAACTTCGCCGAGTCTTCTCGTCGCCTATACCGCAAAGTTTGAAGACAAAGGTCTTCAACCAGTGCGTCCTGCCTGTCATGACTTACGGTGCCGAGACGTGGACACTGACAGTTGGGCTAGTCCACAAATTAAAAGTCGCTCAGCGAGCTATGGAGCGAGCTATGCTTGGAGTTTCTTTGAAGGATGAAATCCGTAACGAGATTATCCGGAGAAAAACCGGAGTGACCGACATAGCTTGTAGGATCAATAAGCTGAAGTGGCAGTGGGCTGGCCATGTCTGTCGAAGGACCGATGGCCGCTGGAGCAGACGAGTCCTTGAGTGGAGACCGCGAATCGGCAAACGCAGCGTAGGGCGCCCCCTGCCAGGTCGACCAACGACCTAAAGAACGTGGCTGGGGGGGACTGGATGCGGAAGGCAGAGGACCGAGCGTTGTGGCGCAACTTGGGAGAGGCCTATGTCCAGCAGTGGACTGCGATAGGCTGAGTTGATTGATTTGATATCTTTTCATCATATCCTATCGCAGTCCAGTACTGGATATAAGCCTCTCCAATAGCACGCCACTGACTTCAATCCTTGGCCACTCTCATCTAACCAACTTCTACCAGCCACCTTGCATAGATCGTCACTCCACCTCCTGAGGGTGTCCTGTGCTACGTTTTTCAATTCGCGGTTTCCACTCTAGAACACGTCTACCTCAACGATCATCGGTTCTTCGGCTAATATGGCCGGCCCATTGCCACTTCAGCTTGCTTAGCCTGTGGGCTATGTCGACAACTTTGGTTCTCTGTCGATGTCTATTAAGTCGACTGTTATTAATGTTATTGTTGACACATTTTTCATCACGACTTGGTATTCGATTCACCTATCCAGCCGCGAAAGGCAGTATTTCTATCATTCTAAAAGAAGAATCGGAGCCTTCGTCATGTAGTTTGTCTTAACAAAGTTTTAATATTTACACAATGCTTAAGATCGAAATTGTGTTGCCTATAGTCTTGGTCTTGCTGTCTTGCATTGATATTGAGAAAATGCAAGACCGCAAGACTGCAAGACCAAAACTTTGGGCGACACTACTTCGATCTTAAACATTGTGCTAATATTGAAGCTTGAAGTAGTCATTACAGAAATTTGGTTGGCGACAGCAGACCATGTCCTATCGCTCCGTTGGATCTTTTTCGAATCACAGACATTAATGGCTATTAGTATTGCTGGTCTTGCAAAAATGCAAGACCCCTGCATACTAAGACTGGACAACGCTAGATTGAAGCCATATTAGAGTTCAGCTTAACTTCAGTGTTCTTCAATGTTATTAGCATAATATTGTGTATGCCTTTTTTTTCATGCTTACCTACCTAACTACAGAACACCACGGGAGATATATTTGACATAACTCATTAGTATTTCCCAAATGAAAATGAAATGAAATAGTATTTCCAAAATAATTATTGTATTCTCAACTGACATCATATTAAATGTGTAAAGTTATTTAAAAATATTCTCGCTAAAGCGTGTCCAATTTAAATGACATAATTTAATTATCAATTAAAGGATCTAGAATTAACTAGCTAACCATATCTATAGCCTGAATTGAGATAGAGTCGTATGACATTTAGGAGCTGTCAACGCTTATTTTGTTTAGGTAAAAGTGGCATTTCTTGATGTCACTCTGACAGGACAACTGTCAGATGTAATCGATCCCCAGAGATAGTGTATAGTGTTAATTGCATTAGTTTTAATTAAAAAGTAGATGTTAATAAATGGCTATTTATTAGTATTTATTCTTAGTAAGCTTAAATGTTCGGACATGTTGGAGTGTTTGAGTTAATTAATTAATTTATAATGTTTCAATTAATACTAAACTAATTTTTGAATGCACGTTAGACATGAATGTGAATCGAAGTTGGCTATTTGTTAAGTTAATAGGTCTATCTTCCCTGGATAAAAAGAAGGTATTCGGGATAGTTCCGTGTGGTGCCGGACGTAAATAATTGCACCACCCTATATCTTCTCATGGGTGTCGTAAAAGGCGACTGAGGGGCACCAGAGGATGGGCAGCAGCGTTTTCTGAGTATTTTACCAACCAACTGCAATCGCCAACCCGCCTGCCAAGCGTGGCGATTATGGCATATTCCCCCAAACTGCTTGGGGAGGCCTATGTCCACAATGGTGGACATAGGCCTCCAATTTCAGCTGAAAGACATCCAATGGGATGTCTTTCAGCTGAATTGATGATGATGATGATCCGGGTTAAATCCATACATTGACGCTAGAAGTGCTAGGTATCATAGTTTCTACTAATATTATAAATGCGATAGTACAGATGTTTGTTTATTTATTTGTTTGTCCTGCAATTATGCTGAAATGGCTAAACGGATTTAGATGAAATTAGTGTTATGGTATATTTGTGTGTCAAATTTCATCTAAATCCGTTTAGCCATTTTAGTGTGATTGCAGGACCAACAAATATCTATACTTTCGCATTTTGACGATAACTGTGGTCTAGTGGATTGAGTGTTGGACTTCTGACCACGAGGTCGGGTTTGATTCCCACAGGACACAAATATTTATGTGATGAACTTAAGTGTTTGTGTTGGTCTGGGTGTTTCTTATGTATTATTATTCTTAAGTATGTGTTAACAAAAAAAAGTTTATAAATAATATATCCATTGTCTATTACCCATAGTACAAGCTCTGCCTAGTTTGAGACTAGATGGTGCTGTGCAAAAATGTCTCAAAAATATTTATTTATAATATTAGTAGGAACTAGGATACCTAGCACTCCTAGCGTCAATGTATGGATTTTATAGATTTCAGTTATGTTATCTGAATTTGTGAACTGTTGAACCAAATCGTATATGACCCATTCATTCTACCGCTGGTCAAAGGCTACCCCATGTTATCAATAACTTTTTATGTAGAGGTAATGTGTGAATGAGTAGTTATTTAATAATGTTGTTTATGCATTCGGCGGCTCTTTACTTTTTCTGTAGGTAAGAGGCGATAACGACCTATCACACGAGGTGACTAATGACATCGAACAGCGATCACCAATCACAGCCTCCTTTTTATCACAAGCACCTCCCCTTCTCAGCCTATCGCAGTTAACTGCTATTTATAGGGCCTCTTTTAAAAAGAGAATGTCCTAATTTATCACGCTTGGGTATTCATTGAGGTAATATTGTACTACGTACTAGAGAAGACGCCTCGAATCGATTGTTTATAACACGCTTTAGAGCTCCTGCACTCTCACTCACTTAGGCTCGCCCCGTGCGTGCTCCGCTGCTAGCAAGTTACGTGATATTTGTTATTCGTAATGTCTACTCTAGTGCGTAGTAGGTACATATTACCTCAGTGTGGGTATTGTGTTCCGTTCCTCGTCATAAGGGCAAGCTTGTCACCGTTTGTTTGTATACAAAGTGTTACTGAAATAACTGAAAACCTCTTAAGGGGTCATTGTACTCATCAGTATGAACAACTTTTACTATGGGAACGACTCTGAAATCGCGAAAAAATAATCATCTGTTCCCTATATTTTGTCAATTTATGTGAACACAAATGTATACGAACAGCAGTTTTTTTTTTTCGCGATATCTGGGTTTGTCCCTGTTGTTTTGATTCGTAGGAATACAAAAGAGATCGTCGTGAAGGCAACATGAAAAATATTTGAAACATGTTGTCAGTTTGTCCGACCCGGAAATCTTCATTTCATTTCATTTATTTCTTTGCAAACATGGGTAGTTATATAAAGATCTTATCAACAATTATAGTTCTCCACATTCTGCCTTCACATGGGCGTGCAAATGTATAACACTCAAATTATACCAATTATATTAAAATTAAAATTAAAATATCATGCATCATCTTAAAACACGACGTACGATTGATAATCATGCTGACAACCACTGTACCAAAGCGACAATTTTCTACTCGTGAACAAAATGATGAAGTATTCCCAACCCACACCTTGAAAATCATCAACCATGACTATGAGCAATATACTACTGGCTGATGAGGATTAATGAGGTCTCAACTAGTTTTAATTGTCTTAATTGGAGCCTCTTTCACAGGAGAAACGTGTGACACTGTCCGCATTCTTTTTTATTTCATGACCTTGTATTTTTAACCGACGAAAAAAAGGAGGAGGTTCTCAATTCGACGCGTATATTTTTTTTTTTTTTTTTTTTTTTTTTTTTTTTTTTTATGTATGACCACGCATAACTTTTTACAGAGTGGTCCGATTTTGATGAATCTTTTTTTAATGGATAGGGTATATCTCGAAGTTGGTCCCATTTAAATTTCAAAATCAAAAGCCATCCCTAAGGGTAGTAAAACAGGGGATGAGTGTTTGTTCACCCACTGAATTCTTACCTGTTAACCGATTCTGTTGAAACTTGACACACATAAATATAGTTCTAGACACTACGACATAATGGAGACCTGGAGTTAGATTTTAACCACAAAAAAAATGAAAAATAAAACTTTTTAACAAAAAATTGAACCGACGAAAACCGAAACTGAAAAGCGAAAAATAACTAATTATGAGTCGGCGCCAAACAACCAATCAACGAAGATCATTAAATTACTTTAAATAAATAATAAAAACAACGTCACATCAAATACAAAGTGAAATTTTCAACGATAAACAATAACTTTGCAAAAATGCGTTCGTCGCTCGGCCACTTGCAACTTGCACGCACTTTGCTTGTTAAAAGTTCGTTTGGCGCCGACTCATAATTAGTTATTTTTCGCTTTTCAGTTTCGGTTTTCGTCGGTTAAATTTTTTGTTAAAAAGTTTTATATTTGCAGAAAACTGAAATGGGGCAGTTTGCCTTCTGTGCTCGTGGTGAGGGGTTTTATTCTTAAATTTTTTTTTCGAATCTACAGTTTTACTGGTTGAACGAGGGACTTATTAAAAGAGGATGTCCAGTACTTGATTCTCGTTCCAAATATGAAGACATCCAGACCTTTGGAAGGCTTGCCAGAGGACACAGATTCAGCTCGCAGTCGCCCCTTTCATAACTTTATTTTGTATATCTATTATTATTATTAGAGATTGGCCGACTAAATGGGTACATACTTACATACTCTACATATTTGACTGGTCGGGAAAACTGACTATTTGTCATATTATCTAGTCGGCGACTAACCGGCGACTAGTCAGCATAAATGGTCGAAAAGTCGTAAAATATATTCACTAGGAAAAAACAATTAGCACTAACAATTGAAATAAATTTATTGTTGTTTCCAGTTTCCATAGATACAGCCTCAGAAAATATTCTTTCAGTACAGATAGTGCTAGTGGGACAACTCAAGTACACGAATCATTGCTGGGTATCTCATAATCATTTATTCTGTCATCGATACTCTAAGCTGCTCTAAAGGCTCACCGAAGACTCTGCAATCATCCCAGCTAGCTGGAGATGCCCGAATTTGGCCAAAGTACGGATGTCCGGCATTACCAAGTAGTCAGCCGACTAATCGGCAATTTTCTAACCGATTAGTCGGCTAGTCGCCTGGCAGGCAAAACCCATAGTCAGCCTATCACTAATTATAATGTATTTCGTGCTATGCATGTTAAATTTTTCCTGTAAGTATTTCTAATAAGGAAATACCAGACTCATTTGTGCCTACAAATATGTGATCTTAATAACTTATTACATAGAAAATATTATTTTCTTCCAATAACCAGCTATTTACATACAGTCTATACTTTCTTATTCCAACCGTGTACCCTCTAAAAGTTTTATTGAAGGTACACTCAAATTTTGCACGCGAAACTGAGACCTATAACGCATCCAGTTAAGATCTAAAATACCATATACATTTTCGTTCTATTGATTACACGGTTATTTGTAAAACAGAACACCTGTACGACGGCGACGTATTGTTATTATTGAAGAAAACAAATAATAGTGCATATAATGCTCATGGGCTCGACATTGAAAGTAAGCGTTGGGTTACGTAACTCTAGAATCGTCGGGCAGTTGTATTGAATATCACACGCACGTGGCCATCCGATGATGTGCAAGTAGTACTTGCTGAGACTGTTACCTGACGGTTTCTTTATAGGTAAATATCGATTCATAATAATATTCATTTAATTTTTAATGCCAATTTAATACATAACGAAAATTGTACGTGCAGATTACATGTAATAATAGTCAAATTCAAATGTCAACATAATATCAAGTGTTTGGGTCAAAAAATGTATTTTTTATTGAACGGATGGGCGCCATCGCTTATGGCTCGCGGTGGTTCCAACTTGAATTTTGTACGAAATCGTTATGGACGAACGGTAGTTCCGAGGATACTTGGTGGCTACATAAGTAGTCAAAGTAGAAAAAAATAAAATAAGTAGGTATCACATATTGACCTATAAATTAAATAATATTATTCAATAGCTTATGCTTAGCCAATTTAAAATAGATATCAAAATAATTATAATAATAGATGGATAAAGTATACTTTATTTTTTGCACAAAAATCATTGTTTGCACACCATTAAGAGCATAATGTAATAAATTTATTACACATATGGAAATAGTTGCTGCCTACCGTTTGTTAGATTTAACATACTTATAATTATAGGTACTATATACAGGTAGGTACAAATTAGGTACTGAATGTAGATAAGCTTGAGCTGAGTAAAATAAATTTTTGATCCTTGGCGCCCTCGAAGCCTTGACCTACCTTCAGAGGGTGCCTTTGGTATGCCTTAAGCGTCCGCTTGCGCTGCACCCCTTGAAACCCCAAGTTGAGACGACTCTGATTAGTAGGATGTGTTGTAAGATGAATAAAGAAGATAGTAAAATCGAAGCCACTGATGTAAAAGAAGGATGGAATAGTTTTTGTTTGTGTGAAGCCTAGAACTCGTCACTGATGACTAGAATGACGAATACTATACGGTTACACTTCAAGATATATTTCCAGTATAAGCTGACTTTGTATTGTATAGGTTTTCCGTACAATGCAAGGTCAGTTTATACTGGAATGTTTAGCTTGATGTGTAGCCATGCCTATTTATTACATCTATCACTCTTATCACTATTATGCTGTAGAAAAAAAGTAAATATATTATGTTCCTATTAGGTAATGTACGTTGCTATCTGTACTACAAGTTAAACAGCGACGTATTTTGTTCATAATCTCGAAGCGGTGTTAACTTGCATTTCTATATAAAATAGAGCAGCGAGTTTAATTTGATAACCCCACCGAGTGTCTTATCAAGAGATTCGCTCTCTCTCTAATGCATGTGGCCTAATTTCGAATGATTATAACTTGTGCGGATAAGCTCCGGCGCCGCCGCGTCGGATTGGTGTTAAATATATTTTGAATTTTTGAGATTACCTATACTTAAAACTGAATAAAAAAGTAAACATATTTTACCGTCAGGCATCGAGGCCCATAGCGTGTTAGTATTACAAATTACTTAAAACTATGTTAGTAGAACATTATAGGACAGTACATCACAAAACAAACATTATGGACGTCTGTGGTCAATTTAAGTTAATGTACCTACCCTTCATACCGAAACACAGAAATGCAAGCATCACTATTTGGCGGAGAAGTAGATACGGTGGTAGTACTTCCCCGGACGAGCTCTTTCACAAACGAGCTCGACTACTACTAAAGCTACAATGCTACTACTAAGCTATCTACGCTTCAGCAGCTCTTCCGTGTCAAAAAGTGCGAGTACGTGGTTATTTTTGCAATATTTCGCCATAATGTGAAAACCTCGTCTCGGTAAAGGTTGCAGAGGTCAGATGGCACTCGCTCCACTTACAACTGGAACTAGACGTAGCCACGTCATGTTGATTGTGGGTTTCAGGGTTGACACTTAACAATACAAAATACCTACGCATCATACCAGTCATAAAAATATTTTAATTATATGATAATTAAAGATATTTTAATATTTGTGCCCTTTATCGCAGCCTTGCTGATTGTGACAGTTCAATACAAATGTTACCGTACGTATTATGTAACATAATATACTTATAAATCCACAAAAAATGGAAAAGCAACAAAAAAAAGCCTTGTTTTTCTTTAAGCCATGTCAATAGATAATGGCAAGCAAACCCCCCGCTCAGCAGTCGCGCTCTTCAATTAAATATCTAAATATATCTTCTTTCAAAGTACTTAACGTTTATAAACGATAAAACTAAGAAGCACTCGACGATAACATAGTTAAAAGAAAATGTGTCACAACCTTGATTTGTGTGATATTATGTTACAAAACTGATAACCCCGTCGGGAATCGAATCCGCTATCATTCAGATTCGGGTGTTACGCAAGCGGAAACCGTGTTATATGGTCTGTCTGTATGAGGAGTGATAAAACTATTTTTATGTTTGTTTTGACTTTTTTTGTTTAAATATGGTTTTAATGGATTTTGATCCTGAAAATTGAGATAAATATGGTTTGAAACGTGATCCTGTGATTTTTTGTTGAATGTCGGAGTCATATATATCATACGTGGCAACTTTCCGAACAAACTACGCCTTACATTTTGAGGTCATAATTAAAAAAAAAAAAAAAAACAAAAGTACAGCTTTTGTTTCTGCAGTTAGAAACAGCACAATTAGGCATTTTTGCGGGTTTTTGTTACAGTATTTATAGAAACAAGTCATAAGGCGTGCTGAGAAAGGCTTTGAAATATCCTGCACTATGGTGCATGGTGCTGCCATGTGCGCCCTGCCCACATGGCCATTCTATCTATTTCTGTGGTTTTCGTTTTTCCGTAAAGTATAATTCTGGATGTTACCGGACCTACTTATACGGACTCCGTATGACCTGTAACACCAATTTTCATACCTTTATTTATTTAATTCTTTATGCACAACAGGGTACAAAGGCGGTCTTAACGCCATAGGCGTTCTTGTTCTTTATTCAGTGAATAAAGAATTGTATTGTACCAGGCCCCTCAGAAAGTATTGCGAAAAAAAGTTTTTATATATGGGAGACTGGCCAGTTATAATGTTTTTCGAAAATATGATTATTTATAAGTAAAAATAAGTAAGTTCCAATTTCAAAATTTCCCTCCACATTTTTTGCGAGTTAATTCAAAGTATTGTGTCTCACTGAAATATGGATCTGCGCCGGGAACATTTTAGAGCTATGATTTTATACGATTTCAAGTGTCGCCTGAAACCGGATGAATCGTACGATAGACTTCAAATGGCATTCATGGATGAAGGCCCTTCCAAGGCAACCGTGTATCGTTGGTATAACGAATTCAAGCGCGGTCGACCAACTTTGGGGGATGACGAAAGAAGCGGTCGCCCTTTGACGGCTGTTACCGAAGAAAACGTGCTAGCAGTGAAAAATTTAATCCAAGACAATAGGCGAATTACATATCAGGAGATTCAACACATATTGAAGATTGGATCGGGAAGCGTTCACGAGATTCTACACAGCCATCTTCGCGTGAGGAGGATAGTATCACGCTGGGTGCCGCACAACCTCACCGATGCTCAGAAGCAGGCCCGGGTGGAATGGTGCCGTGATATGCTTAACAAATTTGAAGCAGGCTCGTCTCGGCGTGTTTACGACATCGTTACAGGTGATGAGTCCTGGATTTATCAATACGACCCAGAAACCAAGCGCCAGTCGACTGTTTGGGTGTTTCAAAATGAGCCAACGCCTACCAAAGTGAAGCGATCTAGAAGCGGTGGTAAGATTTTGATCGCTAGCTTTTTTACTTTGACTGGCCACTTGGTATCAATTCCCTTACGGGATCAAAGAAGCATTAATGCCGAATGGTATACTACCAAATGTTTGCCAGAAGTTTTCTCTGTTATAAGCAACAAGCGACCAAACACAGGGCTCCGCGGGCTACTGCTCCACCACGACAATGCACCTGCGCACACCGCACTCAAAACGAGGGACTTCCTGGACAGCACGCCAGTCAAACTCCTGGGTCACCCTCCTTACAGCCCTGATCTAGCACCGTGTGACTTCTTTTTATTCCCAAAAATAAAAAATCAGCTCAAAGGGATACAATTTTCGTCGCCGGAAGATGCGCTGGCTGCGTTCGAGCAGGCTGTAAACGAGGTGTCTGCGGCGGACTGGAAAAAGTGTTTTGAAAACTGGTTTAGGCGCATGAATCTTTGTATAAAGGCTGGTGGAAAGTACTTTGAAAAGATTTGATAAAAATATATGTACGTATAGAACAATTTTTTTTAGTTTCGCAAAACTTTCTGAGTGTCCCACGTATAATTAAATTGTTCCTTCAACTATTTTCTTATCGAGTTCGTTTCCATAATTGCGAGGTCACAAAATGACAGATTCTAGAACCAATTCTTGAAAAGTTTATAATTGCAGACCCTTTGCTATTGAATTTGTGAGTGTCCCACGTATTTATTGTACATAAATAAAACTTGTACAGTCGACAACATATTAGTAGTAACAGTTTGACCTTGACAGCATCTTTATTTCGAAAGCAATAATAGTTTTCGTTACGGATTTTATACTTCAAAGAAACTCCAAGCATAGCTTGCTCCGTAGCTCGATGAGCGACTTTGAATTTGTGGACTAGCCCAACTGTCAGTGTCCACGTCTTGGCACCGTAAATCATGACAGGCAGGACGCACTAGTTGAAGACTTTCGTCTTTAAATTTTGCGGTATAGGCATAGTACATATTACCTCAGTGGGTATAGGCGACGTAGGGTAGTAGACTCTTCGAAGTTTCGTAATTCAAGTGTTACAAATGACATGACGTTTGGTCGACTTTTCCAATCACACACACAATGTGTGTGTTTGGTGTACTTTGATTTTCATAATCAATTATCATCCTCCGAGCCTTTTTCCAATTGATTAAGATCGGCTTCCAATCTAACCAGATGCGGCTGAACATCTGTAGTTTACACGGAGCGACTGACATCAGACCCCCGCAACCCAGTTACTGGGTAATACTGACATTCGGAGGTAAGACCAGTTAGATTTTCAGGCTTCTGACTACCAGTAACGATTGCCACAGATATTCTTATGGCAACTGGGTTTTGGCAAATTCTGAACGCTCACCCATCCATGGACTGACCGCGTTAAGCGTAACCTCGCAGACCGTATAATCCGCACAGTTTTTACTTCGTCACGAGCTCTTCCTGATTTTCATATATAATGAATAATTTTCATAATCAATTATAACCTTCATTAAAAACATTAGGATAGTTTAGTGTATTTTTACATACATATTTTTTTGGATAAAACTGATTTTATTGAATAGGTTTCTTGTTCCAATTTCTTAATAAAATTCATAACTAGGTCAAGTAGTAAATGTTGACAAGATTTGGAGTTGGACTTTATTCATCGTAATAAATAAATCGTACCGTAACGATTAATCTTCTTTTTTACTGTAATAGGTGCATTATGGTTGATAACCATACCTGAAAATAAATTTGGAGTTGAGCGGCAGGTGGTGCGGACAGGCAGCACTGGTAGTTACTATGGTTTCGTATGAAATGATTTTAGAACCCCGCGACTCGCGGCGTGCAAGGTTCGAAAGCTAATCGAGCTGCATGTGCAGCGTGGCAAAGGCCGCGCGACACGTGCCTGCCACTCAACTCCAAAGTTTGCCATAATAACTTTTCTTCGTCGTACTAGTACTAGTATGATTACTTTCTATAGAAATTTCAGGTCATTAATACGTCGACAATATTACAGGTAAGCTAGCCTATGCCCGCGACTTCGTTTATCGCACATCCCTCGGAAACTGTTCATCTTCGCGGGATGAAAAGTAGCCTATATGTTAATCCAGGTTATTTTCTTTCTGTATGCCAAATTTAATTAAAATCTATACAGTAGCTTTTGCGTGAAGAGTAACAAACATCCGCACCACACATCCATACATCCTCACAAACTTTCACGTTTATAATATTAAGTAGGACTATAGTAGGAAGTAGGATAGGATCACAGCAATAGATAGATAGAATGGTGGTAATCTCTTATAAAATTTTACTTGCGATTAATACGTGGCCACTTTTGAGCAAGCTACGCCTCCCATGTTGACGTCATTATTTATCGGCTTTTGTTTCTGCAGTTAGAAACAGCACAATAAGGCATTTTTGCGTATTTTTGTTACAGTATTTCCAGATACAAGACATAAGGCGTACTGAGGAATAAATAAATAAATAGTTTGGACATTTTTACACAGCAATTTCTAGTCCCAAACTAAGCAGAGCTTGTACTATGGGTACTAGACAATGGATATAATACTTATGTCCTTTTTTTTGTAAATAAATTCTTATAATACACAAAGAAACACCCAGACCAACACAAACACTTATGTTCATCACACAAATATTTGTGTCCTGTGGGAATCGAACCCACAAAAAAAGAAAGAAAGGTTTTGAAATGCCCTGTACTATGGTACAGTGTTGGCACGCACGCTCCGCCCACTTTTCCATTCTATCTAGTTCTGTGGATACACAGGGCAGCCTGTTTCTAGATACTATTGGAACACGAAAATTACCAGGATAAGTAACAGGATCACCGAAAAGATCCTGTTAAGCATTTAAATGACACAATTGCAGACTTGAATTGACGTATATATCTCTTGTCAGTCTGGGTGGCCTGTATGTGATTTCCTTAAGTAATTTTATTGCACAAACAACCTTTGGAATGTGAAGCCTGCTGTCTCATAATGTGATGAATGTCCACTTATAGTAGTTCGGTATTATGCATAGAAATCTTAATAATATAAGGTAATAAGAAGTGGCACGTGGAGTTACGTGGTTGCTCACAATGGGCCTAATAAGAAGTTTCAAAGTCACTCAAAGGTCAATCGAGAGGGCTATGCTCGGAGTGTCCCTGCGTGATCGAATCAGAAATGAGGAGATTCGCAGGAGAACGAAAGTAACCGACATAGCCCAAAGAATTGCCAAGCTTAAGTGTCAGCGGGCACATTGCTCGCAGAACGGATGGCCGATGGGGCAGTAAAGTTCTGGAGTGGCGACCACGTACTGGAAGGCGCAGCGTGGGTAGGCAAGGTGGACCGACGACCTGGTGAAGGTCGCGGGAATCCGCTGGATGTGGAAGGCGCAGGACTGGTCGTTGTGGCGATGCTTGGGAGAGGCCTATGTCCAGCAGTGGACGTCTTTCGGCTGAAATCATGATGATGATGAATAAGAAGTGACAAAGGCGCGTGAAGGTGTCCCCGTGTGCAGGTATCTCGTAGGACAATTATTACTAAGGCTCATAGAGTACATTTGTATATATGCTAAGGCAATTTAGTCGGATCTGCAGTTGTCCTTATCGCACTTATTTTAGGTCGGACTTTCGCAAAGCGACAGCGATAGTTTCTTCAAGTACCTAATTTTCAAAAGTCTCTCTTTTTCTAAATGTTTGTTTGTTATATATTTTGGCAAGATTTGTGTGAGAACAATATAGGTTAATGAGTGCGAAAAATTCATTGAAGTGGAATAATCTGAAATCTGAAACCGGGAATCTGTAAATCGTACTGGAAGGCGCAGCGTAGGCCCCACACATGGTGGACCGACGAGCTGGTGAAGGTCGTGGGAATCCGCTGGATGCGGAAAGAGCAGAACCGGTGGACGTCTTTCGGCCGAAATGATGATGATGATGAATCTAAAAGACTTGAAAAATGTTCTTGAATATGTCCTTCGTTGATCCAGTTATGCTGTATCGAAGCTGTATAGTTACTTGATTCATTCAGATAGTCTTAATGGTTTCATACTTAAATAACAGACACTAAACAGATAAGTCATCGGATGTCGTAACGTTCTTTGTTTTGGTACTACTATTTATCTTGTTGCTCTAGGTCGTCCTCGGTCTTCGGCCTCGGCGTGAGATAAATGATGTGTTTGAAACTGTATCCCACTCGAGATGTTACTAAGAGCACTTGAGAAAAGATAAAGGATGATGCGGATCTGGGAAATTAGGTTTGATCATTCAATAAAACGACAAAAACAGCCTCCCCGCCAGGTGGACCGACGACCTGAAGAACGCGGCTGGGGGGGACTGGATGCGGAAGGCAGAGGAGTAAGTGTTGTGGCCACCTTGGGAGAGGCCTATGTCCAGCAGTGGACTGCGATAGGCTGAGTTGATTGAACTTAGTGATCTTCGTGTGGCGAAATTAACAAATATTAATAAATATTGTACCTTCATATTTTGTTGAATGGTAGGTCAACTCAGGTTGATTGATTGATTCAATAAAACAATCAGTGTAAGGGCTCGTTTATGGACACGCGGTGCGTTGTGTATCTCGTCGCGTCCGCATCACGCTGACTCCGTTCACAGAGAGGCGGCGTGAAGCGTGGGGGATGGAGTTCGCGGCGGCGGTGCCCATGGCGTCACACATGCAACGTCAACGTACGCAAATACAAACATATGGCGATATACAGTCTCGTTTACGAAGACACGGTGTTGCACGGCGCGTGTTCCCACAACCTTTCCCTGCGACGACGCGTGCAACGCCGCGGTTAACGCAGCGTGTGCAGCAGTGTTGCCCGCTGCGTGCTCCGCCGTGAGCAACACTACATAGTTATGAAAAAAAAACGCTTCTGCTTGCTTTAATTGCTTGAATTGGCGCCCGACGCACCGCGTCTCCATAAACGAGGCTTAAGAAAGTCTTTCTTTCCCCGAGCCTTATCCCATTATGTTTGGGTTGTCTTCCAGTCAAACCGGATGCAACTGAACATCAGTATTTTACACGGAGCCATCACATCTCCTACCCAGTTACTGGGTAATACTGATATACTGATTTTAGACCAGTTGTCAGACTTTCAGGTTTCTGGCTATCCGTAACGACTGCTATAGATATTCGTATGGCAACCGGGACCGACAACTTACCGAGGCACGGAGCTGTCTCGAAGTGTAATGAAACAGTTACTCATCTACTGAATGACCGCGGCTAGTGCAGCTTAACCTCGCAAATCTTGCAATCCACGCTGCATTACCTAGCCACGGCAGTACCTCAAAGTGAAAGAAAGGAAGACATAAAAATAAATATTCTGATCTTGTAACACTGTAGGGCAAACAGTAATGTGTTTTGGGGAGTTTATTTGGGTCGCTTCTTCCCAGCGAAGCGGTGAAAGTCGCGCGTTTTTGGAGCTGTCTGTATAGTCGACGTTCAATAAGCGCTAATTGGCTTTAGCCTACATTTAATAAATGCCATTTTAATTTGTTTTGATTTCTAAAGCTTCTTTTAGTTATTTTTTGTAGATGATTTCAACAATTTCGGGTGGTAATCCTCATGGATACCCTCCGTCTAGGGAAGGCGGAGATATACGTTGGACTCCTACCAACTAAAACCACACGGCGATCATCCTCAGCATGAAATAGAGGAGCTCCGGGAACTCATATGGGCTGCGCCTGTGCCCTCTAATTCTACGCCTTTGGCACGTCCTGGAAACTGGACGGTTCCTGGCGAAGTTTTATTTTACCACGTTGTGTACCTGTATACATTGTTGAAACCAGTAGATGTTTTGAAGAAGAAAAATTCAATAGTGGATAAATACGTACCTACTAACCTTAAGGTGACGATCTGGTCTCGCTTCTGCGTTATGACAAGTCACAGCCTTATTCTTTATAGGTATATACTCCCGTAGTTTTTCCTTCATTGATACACGTTCATTGCTCACGTATATTTATAGTTCCAAGATATTATTCTATAGTAACAGCGTAATAGCGTTCATAGAATTCCTTAACATGTTATAAAATCAATTTGTTTATTAGTTCAGAGCTAAAATTGTAACTGTGATAAAATAGTTTTATCTGATTGGATAATATTTTGTTTTGAATTGATTGTGTGTAGACATAATAGATTGAATGTGACAGCTCAGTATACTGACTAAGCTATTGGCTTTCTACGGTTATTTTTTGGCCAATAGATAACGTCGGTTTTAAGTGTTTTAGATACTTTATCAGATTTGTCTATCTTTAAAAGAGCACTAGCTTCTACCCACTGCATCGCACGCATGTAATTCGGCTTATCACAGAAAGATGTTATCGCTTATCCCTGTTTTTTTTATTAGGGTTCCGTACCCAAAGGTTGCAAACGGGACCCTATTACTCTCGGTACGCTGTCCGTCCGTCCGTCCGTCTGTCTGTCACGGGGCTGTATCTTTGTAATGGTAATAGATAACCAGTTGAAATTTTCACAGAATATGTGTTGCTATGAGGTGTATCACGACAAATACTAAAAATAAAAAAAGTCAAAAACCAAAGGGGGTCCCCATACAAGAAACCTCGAAAAACATGCATTTTTGTAAACGTTCTTGTTCCTGTTCTATCTTCAATACGGTAATACATATCAACGTCAAAATTGGTCTGATTATAGTGCATACTATGTTGTTTAGCAACAAATACTAAAAACAGGACAAACATAGACATATGTGGTAGTACCTACGGAAGAAAGATATGCAAAAATTCACATTTGCGTACGTTCGTTGATGTCTTTTGATAAACTCTCGTAAATTAAATCAGTTTCTATGGGGTATCGGGTCGATGGGTGGTACGGAACCCTTACTGCGTGAGTCCCACTCACACTTGGCCGGTTTTTTATAGTATAGGGTGGTGAAACGAGCTAAAGGCCCACCTGATGTAAGCGGTTACCTTTGCCCATAGCAACTTCAATGCCACCTAGGCTGTTGTCTAAATGAGACATGAAGATGAAAAATCTCATGTAATTGTAATTTTACCGGCACCCGTACCCTTCAGACCGAAACACAACAATGCAATCATCACTATATTTGGCGAAGAAGTAGGTACGGTGGTAGTACTTCCCCAAACGAGTTCTTTCACAAAGAAGCTCTACTACTACTACAACTGTGGAACTGTTTATCTGTCTGGGATAAATAGTAAGTAAGCCTACGTCCTTCTCCAGGTCCCAGGCTGCCTTTTTGCCAAATTTCATTACGATCGGCTTAGAGGCTTAGTCGTGAAAGAGTAACAAACAAACAGACAGAGAGAGTTACTGTCGCACTTATTACAAAAGAGTGGATCTACTGTGCCTTATATTTTAAACTAGCTGTGCTCCGCGGTTTCACCCGCCGTCTGTCGCATCGCCCGCCTGCGCCATTACTTCGTTTTGGCTTAGCGTTATTTCTGACTTTTTTCTTTTTGTTTGACTACGTCGAAGTATGATGTGAAATACTATTCCTCATGAATCTAGCTATCATATACAAAAATTATACAATATACATATTTTTTCGAGTAAGATGTAGTTTCAGAGATAAGCGCGATTAAACATAGAAATACACAATCAATCAAAAAACTCTTAAGCTTTATTATATTATTAGTATATAGTATATCTCAATCCTCTCTCTTCTCATGGGTGTCGTAAAGACGACTTATTGATTGCACCACCCTATATGAAGATATAAGTCATGGGTGTCGTAAAAGGAGACTAAGGAATTCACTAGAGGATGGGCAGTAGCGTTCTCTGAGTATTTAAACAACGAACTGTGATCGCCAACCCGCCTGCCAAGCGTGGCGATTATGGCATTTCGTTCGCCCCCTGTTGGGGGAGGCCTCTGTGCAGCAGTGGATATCTTTCGGCTGAAATGATGATGATGATGATATAGTATAGATAAAAACTTGTTTTTTTTTGTAATTTTTTTCATGGGATAGGCGAAATACCAAAGTTAAAAATGAATAATTACAAAGGAACATAATTATTTTATTGAGCTACGAGTAGATACTTAGTTGCGTCCTTATTCTATGAGGTATATTGTTTTAACACATGAATAAACATCTATCAAAAGCCAAACTGAACCGGTGCAAGCCAGTTCTTACCACAGCAGAGCGTACATAAACCCGTCGATGAATGCGTGCACACATCGCCGCGCTATGTGTGAGTGTACCACAGCGGCTAGCTTTGCATCTGTATGGATTTTTATTCATATAGTTTTAATGCAATAAATTAATGCATCTGAAAATACTGATGACATTAAAGTGCGGTCAAAATAAACAGGAGGATACTACGCTATGTATTAGATCATTAGCTGCCATTACGACACCTCATCGAAGAAAAGGAAAATTAATACCATACAAGAAATTTATACAAAATTGTAAAATATTGCCTATTTACCTGCACTTTTACACTCGAACACAAGTAGACAAATACATACACACACACCCCCCCCACCTACCACACACAACACACATTGGTAATTTTGCATGCTTTTCTCCTTGTTTAATTTAAATTTAATTTTGTCTAGTAATGGTTTCATTGGTATGAAGCAAGAACGCCCCATTTTATATTATTGGTAATAATTTGAGACCAATAAAAAAATTGTATTAATTAATATTAATAATTATTAATATTTAAACTTTTCGGAGTGTCCCTGCGTAATCGAATCAGAAATGAGGGGAGAGGAAATTCGCAGGAGAACGAAGGTAACCAACACAGCCCGAAGAATTGCCAAACTTAAGTGGTAGTGGGCGGGGCACATTGCTTGCAGAACGGATGACCGATGGGGCTGTGAAGTTCTGGAGTGGTGACCGCGTACTGGAATGCGCAGCGTGGGTAGACCCCATAAGGTGGACCAACGACCTGGTGAAGGTCGCGGGAATCTGCTGGATGCGAAAAGCGCAGGACCGGTCGTTGTGGCGATGCTTGGGGGAGGCCTATGTCCAGCAGTGGACGTCTTTCGGCTGAAATGACGATGATGATTAAAAATTTTCATCAACTCGGCTTATCGTTGTCTATTGTTGAACATTATGCATCTCCCAAGTTGCAGCCTAACATTCGGTCCTTTGCCTTCCGCATCCAGTCCACCGCAACTATCTTCTTCAGGTCGTCGGCTACCAAGTGGGAGGACACCCTACGCTGTGTTTTCGGATTCGCGGTCTCCATTGAAGGACTCGTCTGCTCCAACGGCAATCGTTCCTTCCTTAGACATGACCATCACTGCCACTTCAGTTTGCTGATCCTATAAGCTATATCGGGTCGGTCACTCCGGTTCTTCTCCGAACAATTTCGTTACTGATTTTATCCTTCAAAGAAACTTTAAGTATAACTTGCTCCATAGCTCTCCACTCAAGTACTCATCTACTCCAACAGCCATTGGTCCTTCGACAGACATAGCCAGCCCACTGTTACTTCAACTTGTTACTTTTACCGACAAAAAATTTGCAACAACAGTCGACCGACAACCGATCCACAAAACCGAGACCAACAGCAAGATAAACAAACCAAATATAAACCACAAAATTTACCAATTCGACAGCCAGCGTGGATAGTTTAACATAATCATATAAACTTATCTCAACTTACAGGATATGTTATATCAAAACGTGAATAAAATGCACATTGTTGGAAAGTTCCACGATTTAAAAGTAACGAGAGGAAGCCATTATTGTCAACATATTATTATAATCCTGGATCACGTTGCTTGTTTCAACGTGACCGATGACAGGGTCATAATAAATGGAATATGTTTTTTTGATCTATAAAAGTCAATTTTATTGTTTTTGTGAGAATGAGCTCACTATTTAAATATTTCTTCGTTGTCAGGGCAGCGAATTCACGAATATTTTGGCGACACTAGTGACTAGATCACTATGGAATACACATTATATTATACTAGCAGTCTGCGTGAGCTTCAAGCTACCAACTGGCGAGATATCGCGCAAGATCGAGCAAAGTGGAGAGTATTCGTTTCGGAGGCTCACTTTGGGTCGCTGAGCCAGAGGAGTAAATAAGTAAGCAGTGCTCTTGCGGCTTTGCCCGCGTAAAAAGTTTCAACTTGCCCAGTATAATGTTCCCCGCCGTAGTTTTTGGGAAAAGAGAAATACGTAGTTCTTTATTAATTTTTAATTTGAAGAGTATTTGTGTCAAGCGTGATCTCAGGAAGATTTTTCATAGAAACTTTAGCACCTTTTTTTAACCCCGTTAAGTTTAATTATCAAAAATTAAAAAACACGTAATTCATTCATTGCTTTAAATATTATTTATACTGAGTTTCGACTCAATCCAGCCACGCAATTATACTCTCCAATACAAAATGTATAACCCTATTGGACCTTATTTTGGGAATAATTTTGGAAAAAGAAAAGATAAGTTTTTCATTACTTACCTTAGAGATTATTTTTCGCAAGTTTTGAGTGAATTGATCCTCCTGGAAAAGATTTTTCATACAAACTCTAACACCCTATTTCACCCCCATAGGGTTAAAATTTCCACAAATCCTAAAATTCTTAGCGAGTGCTTGCAAAAGGAACCTACTGTCTAAATTTCATGTTTCTAACTTCAGTAATTTCGGCTCTGCGTTGATGAATCAGTCAGTCAGGAGGACATCTCTCTTTATAAGTATAGAAGTAGTTAGATGCCCTGTCCTGTCATATATGTATATGTCCAGCTGAAGAATGTATAACGTTATGTACCATATTTCGAGCTACTAAATAAATACATTTTGTAAAAGGTAAAATTAAAATGAGTAATAGGAAAAGCACGAACTTTGCTTCGTACGACAACTTTTTTACCACGTTACCACGTTTTAGTCATGTCTGTCTGTTCGGTACAAATACAATCGATTTTAAACTAACTTCCCGATGAGCTAGGGACTTGAAACTTTAAATATAGCATAGCTTTAGTGATAGCGGGCTAGCCATGTCTGTCGAAGGACCGATGGCCGCTGGAGCAGACGAGTCCTTGAGTGGAAACCGCGAATCAGCAAACGCAGCGTAGCGTGGACTGACGACCTGAATAATGTGGCTGGGGGGACTGGATGCGGAAGGCAGAGGACCGAGTGTTGTGGTGCAACTTGGGAGAGGACTATGTCTAGCAGTGGACTGCAATAGGCTGAGTTGATGATGTTGTTGAAATACTTTAAAATGGGGATAAATAGCAACATTGCAGGAAGGAAAGCAATGTTTACTCTATGGTCATACGATAATTACCCTAATTACGGTGATACCTATGTTTGAAATGTCTTCATCTATATCCTTGGAGTTACTTGCTAGCTCTTCTCCATAGGATCAAAGTTCTGGAACGATGCAACTACATTTTCTACATTTCTTAAGAGAATGTCATAATTTTCCAGCCCTGGTCCCAAATTACTTGGGGTTGCCCAATAGGTCTTCTTCTTCAATTTTTGTCTACCAGCCGTCATCCCATCATTAAGTCCCTTTTCATCTATATCGTTCTTCACGCAATCCGTCCATCTTTTCTTTGGTTTCCTCTCCCTCTTCATCTATGAACAATTATATTCATCACTCTCTTAGTAACATGCGTTTCATGAAATCTGTGGTTTATTTCTTTCTTTTCATTTCTTATGAGCATGTACTGTACAGTGCCTATTTGAAACAAACTGGAAAGTATTTGATTATATTATTATTTTAATAATAAAATTAGTGCGGTTAGGCACATCTATAAGACTTTGAATTAACTGAAAAGTAATTATTACCTGTTTCTTAATAAGATTTAGCTGACGTTACCAAAAGACTAATACAAAGTGGTGGTAAAAATCGATACCACAAGTGTACCGAACTACGTGTGTGTAGTCGTAGTTTCGAATACTGCTCGTGAGAGAATATTTGAGTTTGAATCTTTCGTCGAATTTTCTTCTTGATAAGAAATCACTTAGCCGCAATGCACACACAAGTGACAGGACGCGGACGAGGCACGGACGCTCGTTCTTTACTTATCCATTGCATGTTATTACATGGTTCAATGTACACAGAGGCGACAGGGCGCGGAAGGGGTGTGAACGCGGGAGGACACGTTACATTGATGTCCATATCAAGTCTACGTCTAGTCCATGCCATGTCTCATGTCTCTTCTGTGTGCATTGCGCCTTATACGGGAGATTTGAAAAATGTAATTTCTATTCGTAGGAACATGGTGATATATTGTCATACCGCTACGATATTCAGAATACAGATGTAGTTGAAACCTTGACCTGATATAAAATATTCATTTATCATACAAGAATATAGGTAAGTATTTTCCTTATGGATTTTCAGTGAAAAAATGGCACATAAATGTTTTCTAAGTAGATTTTGAGAAGACTATGGTTGCAGTATGAAATCATTAGAAAACCTTCAAGCTTTCGTTGCAACTTATTAGTTTAGGTTTTAATAGCTCAGTCAGAGGGCCTAGGTGGAGTGAGTGGAGTGGAGTGGAGTGGACAAAGTCATTGATGTCGCTCGGCAAAATGTATGGAACTGCTGTTTTTTTCACGATTTCAGGATTGTTGCCATTGTAAAAGTTTTTCGTATGATCAGTAAATTTCTTAAAAGGACCTTAGTTAATACCGTTCGTTATATGTAAAATGTACAAGGTGGCCAATTAAGAACTATACAAATTATAACGAATGAAATATACCAGATATTTTTCCAAAAAAATACTTCATTTAGACTTGGCAATTACGTATGGAATGAAATTAAATATAATATCTGCCAAATGTCCACCTCTAGCAGCATGACAAAATTGAGCTCTTTTCATCGCGTTTCTTACCATATTTTCGCATACCTACTAGGCTTTAAAAGATTTAAATAAGTGTTTTTGGAAAAATATTTTTCATTTGTTATACAATTAATTTTATAAAATAAGTTGTATAGTTCTTATTTTGACAACCTATATACTGTTCGTATTCACTACTAATTTCGAAAGTTGTTGTATAAAATGATCCAATTACGTACATACAATTTCCTTTTTGTGTGTAAGTAGGTAAGTAATTATTGTTTTCAAAACGTAACGGTAAAATAATAAATAATTAAGTAACTACTTTTATTTATTAATTTAACGCCTAACTAGTAATAATCAAACATGCATTACCTTCCCTTTATTTATTATTGATGAATTTATAGGAGAAATGCGGTTTAGGTTTTCCTTTATTATTTCGGTTTATGATATAATTTCATGACTAAATTTGTTTTTATTAATTTTTAAATTTATTTAAATTTGAGGAAATTGAACTCGTTAAATTACTGTTGTTTGTTTGTCAGACCTACCCCCAGCTTCTGAAAGGCTGGTCAACGCAAAAATTTACTAATCAGCTGTCAAATCTCTGGTCAAGCGTTGTGATTGGTTGTTAAAATGTTTGCTGGCCAATCACAGGAGCTGACATGAGATGTGACAACGGATCAAATTGATCAGTCTTCCAGAAACTGGGGGCTAGTAATTTAATACCTATAGGTAGAAAAGTCATCAATTGCGCTGTAAAATTATTTGTTTTTGTAACTGGGAAGCGGATTGATGGGACTATATCAACAAAAAATGCATATTTAATTACGATGAACACAGTGAAGTTGCAAATTAATTGACAATAAAGTAACAATACCTACCTTCTAACTGTACGCAATTTGACAAAGAAAAACCAACTTAATTCTCATTTAAAGATTATTGAAAGAAGTAAAAAGTTGATTGTTAACAAAACATACAGTTAGGAGGTGTATAGCACCATCGCATAACATCAAGTGAGGTGGCGGTCAAACGCAAGCCCATAAAATAAAAACAAAATGTGACGTCATCGTCGAAGTAAAAACTTTAACTTCAGAAGATCCTACGTTCCGTTTTTATAGTCTGTATAGAGAAAATTCGTAATTATCCTACTAATAAACAACAATGACGATGCACATAGTGCAGTCCATATACTATGACTAGAAACTAATTCAACAACGGCCAATTCAATTCGCGCGTTGTCCGCACCGCGTATTCAAGGTCGAACCGCTGATCTCACCGACCATTTTTTATTCACTATATTACATGACCAGTTTACGATGTACCGACATTCTATGGGATTTGATAGGAAAAGGTGAAAGACAGGGTTCTGCCAAAGTAGTCGTGTTATTCTATCGTTTCACAAACAACTAACACGCCACTCATTTAGGGTTGCCAACCGTACTGTCAAATACCATATTGTACTTTTTTAGATCCAAAATACTGTTTACTGTTTATTTATTTTTTATATTTTGGGACATTTTTACACAGCACCATCTAGTCCAAACTAAGAATAGAAATCTTAATAATTTACCCTATTATTTATATTTTTATGAAGCAGAACTTGTACTATGGGTACTAGACGATGGATATAATACTTACATACTTTTTTTGTTGTAAATACCTACGTATAATACATCAGAAACACCGAGACCAACACAAACACGTATGCTCATTACATAAATATTTGTGTCCTGTGGGAATAGAACCCACGACCTCGTGATCAGCAGTCTGACCCTCGAACCACTAGAAATCGCCAAAAATTGATATAAAAATTTAAATAAAGTAAGTATATTCAGAATACTGTTTTCATCATAACTGGTCCATCCAATATCATAAAAAAATAATGTTAAAAAAATAAAACTTTTTAACAAAAAATTGAACCGACGAAAACAAAAACTGAAAAGCGAAAAATAACAAATTATGAGTCGGCGCCAAACAAACTTTTAACAAGCAAAATGCGTGCAAGTTGCAAGTGGCCGAGCGACGAACGAATTTTTGGAAAGTTATTGTTTATCGTTGAAAATTTCACGTTGTATTTGATGTTACGTTGTTTTTATTATTTATTTAAAGTAATTTAATGATCTTCGTTGATTGTTTGTTTGGCGCCGACTCATAATTTGTTATTTTTCGCTTTTCAGTTTTTGTTTTCGTCGGTTCAATTTTTTGTTAAAAAGTTTTATTTTAACTTTTTTTGTGGTCAAAATCTAACTCCAGGTCTCCATTATGTCGTAGTGTCTAGAACTATATTTATGTGTGCCAAGTTTCAACAGAATCGGTTAACAGGTAAGAATTCAGTGGGTGAACAAGCACTCATCCCCTGTTTTCCCACCCTCAGGGGTGGATTTGGATTTTGATTTTGAAATTTAAATGGGACCAACTTCGAGATATACCCTATCCATTAAAAAAAGAATCATCAAAATCGGGCCTCTCTGTAAAAAGTTATGCGTGGTCATACATAAAAAAAAAAAAAAAAAAAAAAAAAAAAAATATACGCGTCGAATTGAGAACCTCCTCCTTTTTTTCGTCGGTTAAAAATTACATACTTGGTAAAAAATTACACGTTCAGAATTAATTTATAAAAACAAGTTCATAAAAAATTAAACCTGTAATTTTTTCAAAAATACTGTTTATTTTTCTAAAATACCGTTTATTGTCCTTTTCCAACCTTATTATACCGTATTTCATCTACAAAAAGTTGGCAACTCTACATTCATTGTAACCAACCCAACCATCTTTGAATATTTCATACATTTGTAGCATTTTTTTATTGTTTATGTATTTTTTGTGAAGCCATTTTTTGTTGGCATTACATTCGGGGGCGCCTGAGGAGGCGTTTTGAGGACGACTCATGGTCGATTTTGTTATTACACCAGACATATGCTAGATGTACAGTCTAACAAAGCAATTAGTATACAGGGTCGCCAGATATAGATGAAGATTTCTCAAGAAATTATTATAGTACGTATAGAACGGTTTGATTAGGGTTTTATATAAATATAGTTTAACTTTGTCCGTTATTAAAATTATATTTTTATATAATAACTATCGTGAGTTAAATTCATAATTATTAATATAAACGGTTACACTCACGTTATTCCATCGGGTGTGCCCGCCCAAGAGCAAAGGGCTCCGTTCGAGCTCGAAACTGGTCGGTCACACCCGATGGAATAACGTGAGTGAAACCGTTTATATTAACATAACATAACACACATAACATAACATCACGCCTGTATTTCCCCGAAGGGGTAGGCAGAGGTGTATAGTACACCCATATTTCGCCAGTTATGTTGTAAGTCCCATGTAATAGGGGGCGAGCCTATTGCCATTAACCGGGCACAAATCCAGACTCCGGGCTGCTACTGAGAATTTTCTAATGAAAAACCCAATAACACTTTGCCCGACCCGGGAATTGAACCCAGGACCTCACGCTCAGCAGTCGCGCTTGCAACCACTAGACCAACGAGGCAGTCCAAATTATATTTCACTCGAAAACATCAATAATCTTTTGAGAAAACTTTATTTATATCTGGCGACCCGGGATACTAATTGCTTTGTTAGACTGTACTTATAACTCATACAGAGAGTGTTTAGGCGTTCGCCTTTAGAATTAAGCATTAAATTTTAGGATTTCGTAGTCAATAAGGAACCCTTATAGTTTTGCCATGTCCGTCGGTCTGTCTGCCTATCCGCAGCAGCACAGAGAGTACTAGAAAGATGTAATTTGGCATGAATATACATAACAGTGGCAAAGGGTCCATATAACACAATTCCCACCGGCTTCCCTTTAGGATTTGCTTAAATACAGATCAACAACATTTCTATGCTAATTAGTGTGATCTTATTTATGAACTGATAACCTCTTAAGGGGTCATTTTACTCATCAGTATGAACAACTTTTTCTATGGGACCTTATCAGAAATCGCGAAAACAAAAAAAAAACTGCTGGCCCCACATTTTGTCGATTTATGTGAACACAAATATATAGGGAACAGCTGATTATTTTTTCGCGATTTCAGGGTTGGTCCCGTCAGGTACATGTCTGTTTGCTTTATTTTTATTATTCGTTGTTATACTTTATAGTATACACTAAAGTTACACAAAGTTTGAAGCTTGATGTATTACCGTTTTTAACCGACTTCAAAAAAAGGAGGAGGTTATGTATTCCGCGGGTTTTTTTTTTTTTTGTTTTTTTTTTTTTTTTTTTTTTCATGTATGTACACCTCTTACTCCGAGATTTGTGGGCCGATTTGCGTGGTTGTTTTTTTATTTGGTAGAGGAAGTCCGCGCGGTGGTCCCATATAAATTTAATTGACATAGGTCGAGTAGTTTTTTAACCAGCTTCAATAAATCAGTTTAATTTAGCTTCGCTTACCTAGATGATCTACTAATAGTTTAGTTTTTCTGTGAATTATCAACTAAAAAGTATGAAATAAAAACTTTTTAACAAAAAAACAAAACCGACTTCAAAAACCTTAACTAAAAAGTAAAAAATAATCCTTGTATGTATTTCAAAATATTAACATAAACCAAAATTTTGAAGGCGGCGCATGTTTTTCATGTATGTTCGCATAAACTGTTTTTTACTATAGATAAGCGCTCGACAGTACATTATATTTACATGACGCAAAGGGACAGTCACGCGCCGCCTTCAAAATTTTGGTTTATGTTAATATTTTGAAATACATACAAGGATTATTTTTTACTTTTTAGTTAAGGTTTTTGAAGTCGGTTTTGTTTTTTTGTTAAAAAGTTTTTTATGATAGAGAATAAACAAAAAAAATTGAAAAAGTGCATGTTTTTGAACTTTTTATTGTTTATTTGTATTGTATTTGCCATAGTAATACATATTCTGTGAAAATTTAGGCTGGCTGCCTATTATGATTAAAAAGATATAGCCCCATAAGAATCTAAATAATAAGATATTATTATGATTTCTATGTATAGCCCAATGACAGACAGACGGATGGACAGAAGGAAGAAAAGATGGCGTAGGAAGAGTAATAGGGTGCCTATGGCACCCTTTGTGTACGTAACCCTTACAACAACCTACCATTTAAATTTTTCCGAGTAGGTAGTAGGTACTATCTATAGATTAAGCATTTGAAAATTTCAAATCTAGATTTATCAGCGTCTAACCATCTTTTGATAAACGGTAAGAGTTACAGATACTAATACTGGAGTAAATTAAAAATATCGTACAGATTACCTAATCTTATCCAAGAGTCAAAATCTTTGATACAGTTTTGTGCTTCACTGTCTTATCTTCAAAATAAATGTGAAACGTGTATGTACTTTCACAATACTTTATAACATTTATCTTATCTTGCGATAGTATTGTAGTAAACATCGTAGTAACAAAGATAAAGAACGCACCAAACAGGTGTATTGTTTATAAGAAATAAGATAGAAGGATATTTTTGGACACTATTTTGAAGCCCGTTCTATCCGTGCTTGCAAAGGCGTATACAACGTGTTGATCTGTATTCGTGCCATATTTAAGGAGGTGACTATACCACTGATACTGAACATGAATCAATAAAATAATCAATACCAAAAAAATCGTTTCAATATCTATTTGTACGGTCGATCGCACGTCGGTGGTAACACTTTGACATTAGCAGCATCTTTATTTCGTAAGCAGTAAGGGCGGTTTTCGAACTGAAGTGTTACCACTGTCATGCAGTCGACTGTACACAAACAAATTCCCTCCGTGTGTCGCGTGCAACACAAAAACGATGGGTGCGAAACCACCAAAACAATTTGCAGGTATTTCCACTCTTTGACAATGCCACCGATGACTTATGTTCAGAGTCGTTCGGGATTTATTCTCAAACCCTCGCTATGTTTCTAAGCAAAAATTTGGGTATTAAATAATCGTAGAATATTTAATTTTTAAGTATTTTTAGATGACTAAGCACATCATTTATAATTTGCTCTAGAAATATGGCACGGTTATAGATCAACAACTTGTATAACCTTATTCTTAGTTTATACTAAACTTCAAAAGGGGTCATTGTACTCATCATTATGAACAACTTTTACTATGGGACCAACCCAATATGTTTCCTATATTTGGAAAGCATGTAAATTATTCTATGAAAGTAATAATTATAGAAATAAGGTAGTTTTTCCACCAAAACAATGTCTACTACTCCTAAACTAAACGTGACATTTTCGTGATTTTCGCAGAAGAATATAGGCAATCCATTCAACTACAAGCAGTAGGTACACTAGGTACGTGTTTTATTTCAGAATACTTTTTGTAGTTATAATTTTACTACACACACTGAGGTGGGTAGGCCCCCCGCAAGATGGACCGACTACCTGGTGAAGGTCGCGGGAATCCGCTGGATGCGGAAGGCGCATGACTGGTCGTTGTGGCGATACTTGGGGGAGGCCTATGTCCAGCAGTGGACGTCTTTCGGCTGAAATGATGATGATGATGATGATACACACTGAAAATATTATCGTTTTGAAAAAGAAGAGTACATTGTACTCATTATAACGAATAACTTTTACTATGGGACCAACCCTGAAATCATGAAAAAAAAAAACAGCTTATCCCTACAGTTTGTCGATTTATGTGAACACAAATGTAGCGATCAGCTGATTGTCATTGACACTAACGGTCAATATCCTATTTATCCATGATTTACCCTTTTTTTTTTTTTTTCGTGAGTAAAATCCTCATGGACGTACTCCGCCCGGGTAAGGCGGAGCCAGTGTCGGACTCTTACCAACTAAAAACCACCACTTTGTTCCTCTACCGACCTTGGCCGGGGGCGTGAGAAATACTCCCGTATTCGCCCAACCATCCCCGGCAGGTCCCGGCTTGCCATTGGCAGGCGAGCCCCTTCTCCCCGTACGGCAACCACAATGGCCGCACCCTCCTCTAGACTGGCGCGCGCGGAACACGACGCGCCACCGTCACGGGCCTTGACTGGTCGGGCGGCGGGCCACCCTGAGTCCGCCGCCCGCAGACCCACACCTAGGGTGGCTGGAGGTCGGCATACGCCCTCCTACGACGCCCAGGTCGTCTCCTGCGGATGGGAAGAGAGGTTATCGCCTCTCGAACCCTCTCCGCCGCCTCCTTAGCGAGCATTACATTCTCGCAGAAGGAGACGACGCCTTCCCAAGCGCTCTCGCTCCCGACCATAGACAGAACCACGGCCGGAAGCGAGAGATCGCTGCCGCCTACTGCAGTAATGAGGTCATGGCGCTGCGCTGCGTCAGTGCGCAGTGTGTGCTGCGTCGTGTCCTCTGGGCAGCTCCCGCAGTGATGACACTCGGGCGTCGGCTCCCGGCCTATGCGACACAGATACTTCCCGAAGCAACCGTGCCACGAGAGTATCTGCGTCAGCCGGTAGGTGTGGGCACCACGGCCCCTCTCCAGCCACTCCTCCATGACGGGCCTTACCGCCGCTGTTGCGGCGTGCCCTATGCATGATTTACCCTAGACATATTTTAAAATATGTCAAATTTCTATCTCTAGTAGGGGTGCATTAATAGAGTCTCCACGAGTCATGATATTTAATTGATCGTCTAGCGCACCCTGGGCAGTCAGCCCCGCTATCAACCTGCTGACTGGCTAATCTTTTCCCCACGGCATGAGCTATTATCATTATGTAGCTCATGTCGACACGGTAGAAGAAGAAGTTCTCTAGTAGGGAAATCGTGGATAGATAGGATATTAATTTTGGCCGTAAACCGACGAGCGTGCATGACGAGGTTAATGAACGTAGATGAAGCGAAGGTATGGATACGATCACGAAAATTATTAATAATTATTTCACGATCATAAAAATAGACGGATAGAATGGTTGTAATCACAATTTTACTTGCGATTCATGCGTGGCAACTTTCGAACAAACTACGCCTTACATATTGACGCCATTCATTTTTAAAAATTAACTTTAATCAAATGTACTTTACAGCTTTTGTTTCTGCAGTTAGAAACAGCATTTACAGAAACAAGTCATAAGGCGTACTGAGAAAGGCTTTGAAATGCCCTGCACTATGGTGCAGATTGTTGGCACCCGCGCCCTGCCCACCTTTCCATTCTATCTATTTCTGTGGTCTCTGCCTACCCCGATGGGTATGGCCAACAGGCGTGATAATTATGTATGTATGTTTGTAACACCCACATTCATCTATCAGATCTCTCCACGCCCTACATAAGACAAAAGAGATTATTAATTAACCTACAATCGCTCTCGTTGTCTAATCACAAAACAGTTGTGTTGTTTATAACCCTACCACAGATGGTCGAGTTTAGTCTACATACAGAATAAAACTTTTTAACAAAAAATTGAACCGACGAAAACAGAAACTGAAAAGCGAAAAATAACTAATTATGAGTCGGCGCCAAACGAACTTTTAACAAGCATAGTGCGTGTAAGTTGGAAGTGGCCGAGCGGAGAACGCATTTTTGGAAAGTTATTGTTTATCGTTGAAAATCTCACGTTGTATTTGATGTGACGTTGTTTTTATTATTTATTTAAAGTAATTTAATGATCTTCGTTGATTGGTTGTTTGGCGCCGACTCATAATTAGTTATTTTTCGCTTTTCAGTTTCTGTTTTCGTCGGTTCAATTTTTTGTTAAAAAGTTTTATTTTTCATTTTTTTGTGGTTAAACTCTAAATCCAGGTCTCCATTATGTCGTAGTGTCTAGAACTATATTTATGTATGTCAAGTTTCAACAGAATCGGTTAACAGGTAAGAATTCAGTGGGTGAACAAACACTCATCCCCTGTTTTACTACCCTTAGGGGTGGATTTTGATTTTGAAATTCAAATGGGACCAACTTCAAGATATACCCTATCCAATAAAAAAAGAATCATCAAAATCGGACCACTCTGTAAAAAGTTATGCGTGGTCATACATAAAAAAAAAAAAAAAAAAAAAAAAAAAAAAAAAAAAAAAATATACGCGTCGAATTGAGAACCTCCTCCTTTTTTTCGTCGGTTAAAAATGGGTCAAATTTGTTTATAAAGTCTTTAGGTACCGGGAATATTATATATGATATATGTGAACTGTGTCATAGTTTTCTTTAGAGAATATATAATAGGGCCACAGACATAGTAAAAAATATAGACGAAGTGCTGCGTACAATCATAGTGAAGCCAACAAAATAGTGCTCCTCCGTGTACAAACCAGTGCTCACGCACACACATGGACCTCAAACCATGCTCACCGCTCTCAGTACACATGTCGCGGCATCGTCCAGTAAGCATCGCGAAATATCCTTCAGGTGAGCGCTGGCACAGATGGCGCTGGTTTGTACAAGGAGGAGTACCTACGGTTTTGTTGGATTCACTATAATTGTGCGCAGCATTCATAAAAAAAAATTGTATGTCTATGACTAGGGCTAACTCATAAGCATAGCAGCACGTAGTGGTCACATACTACTGTGAGGTTTACCTCTCATTAAGGTGGTGTTTTCCTGCCACGCACTGTGGTCGAAAAGGACGATCTAGCTGGACAAAAAGGTTCATGCAATTTCTTCCACAGTACTAGATAAAACGATAACAGACACTTCCAAGGCACAGAATAACTAATAGTACTACCCAAGGTCACGCTTGCAGTGATAAGAGTCAAATCGTAATGAAATTTTCACTTATTCGCATTTGATATGAAAGTATCTAAAAGTGAGTACCTACAAAAAGTATTTTGTTACTTTTGATAATGGATCGTGAAGTAGGTGATAAGTAGTACTTTTTAAGATTATCATTATCATCATCATCATCATTTCAGCCGAAATAGGTCCACTGCTGGACATAGGACTCCCCCAAAGGGAGGGGCATATGCCATAATCGCTACGCTTGGCAGGCGGGTTGGCGAACGCAGTTGGTTGGTTAAATACTCAGAGAACGCTGCTGCCCATCCTCTGGTAAATCCCTTAGTCGCCTTTTACGACACCCATGTGAAGAGATAGGGTGTTGCTATTCTTTTACGTCCGGTACCACACGGAACAGTAGCGATATACAGTAGTTAGTGAGTAGTTACATACATGTACTTTAATATAATGTAAAATATACAAGGTGTAATTGAAATAACTGAAAACCTTTTAAGGGCTCATTGTACTCATAGTTATGAACAACTTTTACTGTGGGACCAACCCTGAAATAACAGCTGCTCCATACATTTATGTTCACATAACTCGACAAAATTTCGGCAACAGCTGATATTTTTTCACGATTTCTGGATATGTCCCATAGTAAAAGTTGTTCATGATAATGAGTATAATGATCCCTTAAGAGGTTTTCAGTTATTTCAATTACACCTTGTATAATCATCACCGTCCACTACCGCTACACTACCGGTTCGCTAAAGTCATTGGGATAGAAATGATTATACCAGTCCTTTCGAATTGTGCAGTCCAAGCAATGTACTATCAGCAAACTTTCCGGTGAACCACCACTAAGGCTAAAATCGCTTGCGTTCAGTGTTCGACAGTAGGATTCAAATTGTTTTATTATTTTTAACGCATTTTACGCATGCGAAGCGAAATCTACAGATATAAATTGTGGAAAGAAAAAATCGCTCACGAGCAGGATTCGAACCTGCGACTCCTGGCTCAATACGCCAGTGCTTTAGCCACTAAGCTACCGTGAACACTGCTCGTGGTATCGAATTTAACCTCCACTTACTAAAGTCTTTGGGTGACGTCAGCGACATCTTATTAAGAAATAGTGTTCCTTAACCGACTCGACTAACTTTGCAGTTAATTCAAAGTCGTATAGATGTGCCTACCCTTACTAATTATTATTATTTTTTACCAGGCGTCGTCGGTTCGAATCCTGCTCGTGAGCGATTTTTTCTTTCCACAATTTATATCTGTAGCAAGATTCGTTCAAGGGACTTTATCAACAAAATGTATCACCGGGAAGGACCGTGATTGTACATACAATTTCGTATCACTGTGTCAGCAAGGCCTACATTTCAGTGCACGAATATCGTTTAAATCGCGTGGACTCATCCATTATCAAATCAATCAATCAATTAATAAACTTTTATATTATATCAATATCTTTTGTATCAATTTACGAAGATCTAAAGTTGTGTGGCCCTGGATACATGGATCCTTGAGACTGGACTTTGATATTCGTCTTTTTAGATAAAAATAATAATTTACTCGCTTAGAAAATTAACTTTTTTATTATATAGGTATTACGTTTTGCAGTGAGTGCCTTGTTTGCCCATATCAGCATAAAATAAAATGAATTTATTATTATTATATGTATTACAATTTCCTTGCAATAATTATGTTATACTGATTCGAAAACCGCATCTTGGGGTAGCAGTCAGCTGGGCAATTACTTATTACCAACGTTTTTTTTTTATTTAAATACTTTACAACCTAATTGACAGAGTAAACGTGTGCAACATTTTGTGAGAACATTCCACATTCCGTAACCAATTAATTTTACTGGACATGCTTGAACAGGACAATTGGATGCTTGTAAAAATAATTAATAATCTTGTACTTACTGACAGATCACTTACGTTCTACATAACGTGTCCCTACTAGCGACGTAGACAACGCGTTTGTAGCGATAGCGAAAAAATATTTTGTACTTTTAATCTATTTTATAGAAAATATAAAACCATTCATATTTTTTAATTCATCATCGGGCGCAAGACTTGAGACAAATATTATTTCATATTACTGAATACTGTTTATTTTTATAGGATAACGTTCTAATTTAAAAAAAAATCACGCTAACGTAAAATGCCCTAACTTTGCCCACAAGCCCTACTTTGCCTAAGGCATTAACTTAATTTTTATTAAAAGAGTTTATGTTGTCATAGTCTTAAAATCTCCCCAAGTACGGAACTCGTAACTTTTATAGTTTACTCGAAAAACAATTAGGCAAAGTAGGGCTTGTGGGTAAAGTTGGGGCATTTTACGGTAGTGTACTTTATAATTCTAATCTTTTTGATTGAACTTGTGTGAAATAAAAGTAGGTAATACTTTTCATGGAAAAAAATATGCTAAATGAATGATTGCATTCGCTGTTTATTGTATACACCGTTGAGCTGACAATACGACATTAAATGAAAACACGATTATTACTAGTCTATAGAAGCATTTTGTTTATCGAAAATAAAACTAAACAAAATAAATATTAAAACATCGAAATAATAAGTAACACTTTTTGTAATCATCTGTGCTCATTGAGAAAGAGAGTTTAAAATCATATGGACTCGCACAGGACTTTGACCTAACGATCTTTGCCTAGAACTAAAATGGTCTCCAGAATAAAAATAATTTCCAGTGGCTAAACTATTAACTGGATTTGATTGATTTTTTGTATATGGTCAGAGGACGTGATACTCTTTACGTGGTTTTATTTAATGTCGTATTGTCATATACATTGTATTCTTATATACTTCGAGTGGTTAAATATTCAAAGTATTATAAGATTAAATAGTTTATATTTTGGTCAAATACCTTTATTTATTTGAGCTGTAGGAATTATTGCATTTTTTTTATTATTACTTTAATCCTGTTTTAGCTAGAGCTATTACTATACTTGTGCTGCTGCTACCAGCTGGAGGAGGATATTAACCACCAATCTTCAACCGAGTTTTGAGTAAAATTTAAATACATTCCGGATCCGACTCGGTTGGGCAGCGTTCGGGAAGCTACGCAATATCTTCTCGTCCAAAATACCGCAGTGTCTCAAGACGAAAGTCTTTGACCAGTGTGTGTTGCCAGTAATTACTTACGGCACTGAAACGTGGTCGCTCACAATGGGCCTGATAAGAAGGCTCAAAGTCACTCAAAGGTCAATGGAGAGGGCTATGCTCGGAGTGTCCCTGCGTGATCGAATCAGAAATGAGGAGATTCGCAAGAGAACGAAAGTAACCGACATAGCCCGAAGAATTGCCAAACTTAAGTGGCAGTGGGCGGGGCACATTGCTCGCAGAACAGATGGCCGATGGGGCAGTAAAGTTCTGGATTGGCGACCGCATAATAGGTTTAAAGAAATTTATTCTCAATAAAAACACAAAGTCACTTACTTGAGAACAATATTAACTTAAGCTATGATGATTTAGTTCGTCGAATTTAAAAATGTTTTTTTTTTTTCAAAGATTTGTGGTGTACCCATTCAGTGCATTCATTATTTTACAAAAGAGTTGTCTGAAATTACATATAGTGCTAGCTCAGTTTTGAATGCATTAAATGAGCTTAGATTTTTAATACGTGAGGGTATTTTATTATAGATTTGTGCTCCTTCATAAGTTATAGTTTTTTTGCCATAGTTAGTTCTAATTTTTGGTAAAACCAAGAAACTAGCTCGGCGAGTGCTACGTTGGGTAATCTGTTTTAGTTTGGTGAAAGATATGTTAGTACGGATACTTTTGTTTAGAGCCTTTCGGATTAAAATACATGTGTTATAAGTATATAACTGATTGATTTTCATTATTTTAGTTTCTTTATAAATTTTATTTGTTGGTGTTAAATATGGATAGTTAAAAATCATTTTTATTACTTTATTTTGTGCAATTTGGAGATCTGTTAGTTTTGTTTTAGCGGCATTGCCCCAGATTTCAACAAGATATTGGAGGTGTGGTTTAACCAAAGCGTTGTAGATAGTGTATCGCAATCTATGTGGAATACATCGGACTATGTTTCGAAGTGATCCAAGTAGTGACGAAAGCTTTGTTTTTATGTGTTCTAAGTGAGAATTCCATCCATCCATCCATGAATAATGGAAGGCGCAGCGTGGGTAGGCCCCCCACAAGGTGGACCGACGACCTGGTGAAGGTCGCAGGAATCCGCTGGATGCGGAAGGCGCAGGACCGGTCGTTGTGGCGATGCTTTGGGGAGGCCTATGTCCAGCAGTGGACGTCTTTCGGCTGAAATGATGATGATGATGAAATACATTCATAACAATGCTAATACCTGCTCTTGTTTTCGCATTTTATCCTACTTATTATTCACGTGGAATTTACCTAAATTTGGATAGGAAAAACATATATTTCCTTGAAAATTGGAACCGTGAGCAAACATCATTAAATTAAATTGATAAAACAAATGTGGTTAGCAAGTACACCAATAATTGTCTAGAGGACAAAATTTCAAAATTGCTAAAAATAAAATAAGTAAAGGAAATAACAATATTGTTGAAATAATATGGTTTATAAGGAAAATTCAAATACGTGTATATAAAAGGTATAATAATAACTATTTCATTAGCAACGATAGTAGATGTACCTAATTGGGAAGATTTTGTTCACAAACAGGAAGTTCTGGTTTAAAACTGCCGAGATCTGTAGATTTATACGTTCCTATATCCTGTATTATCCACTAATTAAAATACCAACACCTGTATTAATATTTTCACTAAAGTTCCTTGTATGAAATAAAACTATACTATATTTAATAGGTACAATATTTAACACACAAACCTATTTTAGAGACTTGTGGATATAAATTGAACGCTCCCGAACTATCCCGAACGTTTTCGATAACAAATACCTTTTTCTTCAACTTGCTCGGAAACTGCTGTATTTAATATTGTACTACGTACTAGAGAAGACATATCAAATCGATTGTTTGTAACACGTTTTAGAGCTCCTGCACTCTCGAACTCACTTAGCCCCGCTCGCCCCGCGTGTGCTCCACGGCCTGCAAGTTGCGCGATATTTTTTGTTCGTAATGTCTACTCTAGTACGTAGTACATATACCTCAGTGCATTTAATCGGCTCTTTTCGGTACGCAACGAAATAACAAGCCAGCAATTTCTAACACGACATTAATGAGAAATTGCTGGATATTTTGTTTTTATTGTTATTCTTGTTAGTGTATAGTGTGAGGCACAGGATATTTTTTATTTTATAGGCTAAAAGCGCATTACTTTTCACAAGTTTAAAAAAAAAAGAACAAAGACCGCGTGTGGTTGAATTGGCGCGAATGAAAATTATGTTTCTTGAATTAATATCTTTATTGTTTCCTTGCAAGTTAGAGAAAAGTACTATTCAAGTCTCGGCCGAAATAGTAATTAACGGCCTCGTTTAGTTAATATTACTCGGCCTTCAATTACTTTTTTCAAGCCTGGACACTTTGACATTAGCAGCATCTTTATTTCGTAAGCAGTAAGGGCGGTTTTTGAATTGACGTGTTACCACTGTCATGCAGTCGACTGTACTATCATCCCAAGATTTTTTTACTAACGCTACTCTGCTCAGGAACAAGTGCGCGCAGTTTGTTTATAGTCACAAACTGTTTAATATTTATTTTGTTATGTCGAGTTTGATCGCACACTCTGGTGGGAAACATTACAGCCCACCGTAGAAGTCGGATACAAACAATATTGTAAACAATATCGATTATTGATACAACATAACATTTCTCACGTCATATTGGTCTGGACTTCCTAATATAATAAGCGGATAGTGTGAGATAATTTTGATTATTATAATACAATGTAACATCTTTTTGTTTGGCCTTAGTTCCCATGTATTGACATACTTATACATGGAAGCTATTCTCTACACGGCAATTTATTTTTATTTTTTGTTGTGTGGATCTGAAAACTCTACTTCAATAATAGAATCGATTGGTAGTGTCAATGTAAATAAAAATCATAAAATCTGAATTATTACCGTTTAATTAGAAGAAATTTTCCCTTTATCGAGTTAAATGCTGATCATTTTAATAATAAAGTTAAATCCTAATGTTAACCAATCAAAGTTGTTATAATTAAATACGAAAAACGTATTACCATTTGGTATCTAATAATTTAAATTTTAGAAATTTAAATAAAAACTATCAATCGATTCTATTATTGTTATAAAATGTATGTTTTTCGTATCCCGAATTACAAAAAAATCATCGCGTATAGAATAATTTCCGGGAATTTTAGTGTACAATAACAACATAAAAACCGATTGGTAAATTCTCCAGAAATTCAGGTCAAATTAAATGTAAAATAACATTCACTTTATGGACGTGAAACCTATTCCTTTGTTTGGTTATCCAATCCAGTCAAACTGTTTATTTACTGTGACGTGACGTACTCAATTTTCACAATAGGACAAATATGTTATTCGAGTTATATTAATCCTTGGTTATTGTTTTCAAATAATTATTCTGGATACGAATTATGAGTATAAATGCAATTTAAATGTATAACAATATTCTATGCTTGTTTATACGGATACCACAGAAATAGATAGAATAGCCATGTGGGCAAGGTGCGCGTGGCAGCACTCTGTACCATAGTACAGGATATTTCAAAGCCTTTCTCAGCACGCCTTATGATTTTTTTTCTATAAATACTGTAACAAAAACCCGCAAAAATGTAAAGTACATTTGGTTAAAGTAATTTTTTTTTAAATTAATGACGTCAATATGGGGGGCGTAATTTGTTTGAAAGTTGCCACGCATGAATCGCAAGTAAAATTGTGATTACAACCATTCTATTTCTGTGACGGATACCGTCAAAAATTGACCATTATGAGTCACAAGAAAGCGTCAATTTGTGCCAGGGTTCAAAAACACTTTTCTGTCGCCCAAGGCTATACAAAACGATTGATATAAAGCACTTTTTACAAACAAATGATATCTAACAATAAAATTGTGGTTAGATAATATGACCTTAGTTTGTTGATGCATGACTTCCTAAGGTACCTAATCACTTTTAGTTCCCACATTATGTACAATGTCACAAAAAACGAGCTATTTCGACAACATGTGGTCACCACACAAGGTTGCGAGTTTGGATAGACCCGTATGTAGAATAATGAAATCATCACTATTAAAAGAAATGTTTTGTTTATAAGATGTGCATCTTGGGAACCGATGGATTTTTGTGGAATTTTCTCGTTTGGAAACAACATAAAAATCCGACGTTTAGTTGCAAAGAGATTCGTTTACTTATAACAAAGCGTAGGTGTGTCAGGATCGAAGTGGGTGGAAATCCATAGTCTTTGCCTACCATAATGGGAAAACAGGCATGATTGTGTGTATGTACCTATGTACTTTTGATGATGACATTGTGAGCGTTAGGTAACACATAAACCTAACTTGACTCGTTTCTTAATTTGTAGACAAAACAGAAAATTAATTAGATCCTACAAGGAGGTATTCCATAATTGTAGGATGTCTACCAAATTGGCTACCTGTATTTTAGAAATAGTGGGACATGCCAAGCAATTCATAATATATTATTCTTCAGAACATCATGATATATATGACGTTCATTAATTCATAAAAAATTGATATATGTTTTAGACACATAAAAACTATTTGAACAGGTAAAAAAAATAAGTAAAAAGCACAAGTGCGGTAATGTAAAGTAAAAAGCAGTTATGCGGTAAAGTGAAAAGCAGTAATGCGGTAAAGTAAAAAGCAATCAGCTACCAAATTTTACGAAAAAATTGCTACCTATATTTTATAAATATAGTGGAACATGCCAAGCAATTGCTATTATATTCTTCTTTAGAACATCATGTAAAATATGACGTAAGTGCATCAGTAGTATGGCAGATGGGCGGTTCATTTATTTATTTTTACTCGTTGCGTATATTGCCATGCCCTATTTTTGTACGAAAATAATCAATTTCTTAGAATATGTGGACGCGAGAGTGTAGATTTCGTCATACTTGCACGTTTTGGGTTCTCATCATCATTAATTTTAGTGACTTTTCTCTAGAATTCCTTTTATGTATTTTTATATCGACAAATACCGCAAATCTAAAAAAATATGAACCATAGGTGCTCTCATTTAGGCACAGAGGCTAAGGAATGAAATAAAGAAAAATATTTATTTTAGGAGAGTTCTTGAAAGTGGTAGTAACTTAACCAGTTAGTTAAATCCTAAGGACTAGGGTTTTTTGTTAAAGGAAGACTAAAATATCGTCTTTGTCTAATCCTTAAGAGTTGCATCCGCACAAGTTACGATTTACGGCCAAAATTAATAACCGATCTATCCACGATTTATCCTACTAGAGATCGAAATTTGACTTAAATTGTATGGAGCTTATGTCAAATTTCTATCTCTAGTAGGGCAAATCGTGGATAGATCGGTTATTAATTTTGGCCGTTAGAGTCCAAGCATCAGGAAGCTCTTTGTTAAAGCATGTTTCACTTATTCAAGTTTTACTTATTCAGCTGCATTCGGTAATTAAAAGTTATAGGTAAGGAACTTTTTAGTTTTCGAGTGAAGATCCTCATGGATACCAGCCATCTTGGGAAGCCGTAGGGTTATGTTGGACTCCTACCGATTAAAACCACACGGTGGCCGACCTCAGCGCAAAATAGATGAGCTCCTGGTATACCAGTGTATCGCGCCTGTGTCCCTCCAGTGCTATGCCTTTGGCACTTCCCCGGGGAAACAAAAATGTTTCTTCAATAGCAGTACACCACTATGTTTTGTTGTCCTCCCAGGGTCGCTAGATGGACGCCTCGACTCTCGCTATTCATAGCGCCCATAATCCTGAAGGTCGGGGTATGCGGTGTTAGGCCCTATCTGCCTATCTGTGCCTTACGCGCCCGTGCGGTTGCCTTCGTCTCCGACCGGGATGGGCCCTCTCCCGATCTGCGACCTCCTTCTGGACAGTAAAAATAACCTAGCCCACTCATTCTAGCCTTTCTGACTAAATATATCGAAATAAATTAGGTAGATATCTACGACATTGCGCATTGGTTCGGCTAAAGATTGTAACTGTGCATAAATTGTCACTTCTCTCATTTAACTTTATAATTAGCGTGGGATCTTATTCTGCAATCGTGCTACCAGTTTGGGATCCAGGAAATAGAAAGAATATGAGAATGCTAAATAAGTTTTGCTAATTATTTCCATATGTGATAATGAGTATCCTCGAGGTCAGAGTTCACAATGTCTTTAGCTGAATAGCTGAATAGATAGAGTATACTTAATGGTTTGTACACCATAGAAAAATAAAATAAACACAAATAATAATATATATACAGTACTAATAATATAAGGTTTTATACGCAATGATCTTCTATTGCCGAAATTAAGTGGCAGTGGGCGGGGCACATTGCTCGCAGAACGGATGGCCGATGGGGCCGTAAAGTTCTGGATTGGCGACCGCGTACTGGAAGGCGCTGCGTGGGTTTGGCCATCACAAGGTGGACCGACGACCTTCACCAGGTGATTGTGGGGAGCCTATGTCCAGCAGTGGACGTCTTTCAGCTGAAATGATGATTATGATGATCTTCTATCTGTCTTCCTCATCGATCTTTGCGGTAGATATTTAGCCTTTAGCTCCTGGAAAATCAAAAGAATAAACATCAGCCTTATGTGCAGGAGTGAACTTTGATGGACTGATATTCTTCTAATATAAATGCGAAAGTATGAATGTTTGTTTGTCCTTCAATAACACCGAAAGAGATGAATGGACGTTCTTGTCCTGAGGAAAGCTTTTTCGTCATACTGCGGTTACCGAAAAAAAAAATAGCAAAAAAAATAACGATCTAAGTCTGGCTAATAGGTACAGTGATTACGAGACTTTTCTCTTTTCCTCTTTATTGTTGCGGTTATTGGGAAGCCTGTCGAAATGGGTCAATACCCAGCCCATGCATAGCACATGGAGTGGATGGTTTTGTACGTCGTGTAAGGTCCTCCCAGCCAAAAATCTCAACGGACACTTGTCATCGGCATGGGACATATTATAGTGACGTAACACAGGTGCACTTGCTATTCCCTCACTCTCATAATCCGATGGGACGGAAATCCGACACGACCGGAGAGAGTTCAGACACAGGAACGACAGCTTTACGTGCTCTCCGAGTCACGAGGGTGTAGCACCACCAACTTCCTGACTCCGGGCTTCTACTGAGAAATTTTCATGAGAGATAAATACCAATAACACTTTTTGCTCGACCTGGGAATCGAACCCAGGACCTCACGATCTAGGGTTAAAAACGTTACTGTTAGACCATCTAGAAGCAGTCAACGACGTGTAAAGTAATGACTGCTTCACCGTCGTCGGGGCGGGATCGAAAGAGGGTCGATCTTGCTCGGAAGAGGCGGCGCCGGAGAGGCAACCACTCTGGCAGCTAACCCACTAAGGCTTTACGTTGCACCTCACTCCCAACGAGAGCGAAGGGACCTCGGAGGTTACGGGCGTTCAGAGTGGGGGCTCTGAGTGTCTACTAATAGTGACCTCATGGTTGACGGCGGTACATACGTGCCGCTATATACAACCGAGGTAATTTACAGGGAGGCATAAGGCTCCCTTAAGACGTGCCTTACAGGCGTTGCACAGAAAGTCCTCCGGAGGCATGTCACGGAGCCCCCTGATTGCGCTGAAGATGACTTAGTGTGGAAAAATCCCACTCACCCCTGACTCTGTACCCGAAGGAGGTCGGTTGACTTTTGAAGGTTTCATCCTCTCGAAAAAACAAAATGCCTCACCATAAGTTTATTATTCCCACGTCAAGTACTACGAGGGAAGCATTTGCGAACAAAAGACATCAACGGGCCGTCTGGGTTGAGTTCAATTTTATTTTCAAACCCTCGCTATGTTTCTAAGTGAGGGTATTAAATAATCGTAGAATTTTTTAAATATTTTTAGAAGACTAACTACTAAGCACATTATTTATCATTTGGCCTAAACACATGGCACGGTTAAGGTGAATGCTACAGGGTAGAGCGCGTAATTCAAATTTTTTGGCGTTTTTTTCAAATTGTAGCTTTATTTCGCGTTGTATATCGGTCAAAATATGATTGGCGGAAGTAGTAACAATATATCTAATGAATTATACTCATAAAAAATATTAACCTAGCTCTATAAGCTGTATAAGCTCGAAAATCGATAATTAGATAGAAAATTAATATTATCGAGCTAGTACAGCTAATAGAGCTAGGTTAATATTTTTTATGAGTGTTATTTAGCAGATATATTGTTATTATTTCCGCCAATTATATTTTGACCGACATACAACGCGAAATAAAGCTACAATTTGCAAAAAACGCCAAAAAATTTGAATTTCGCGCGCTACCCTGTAGCATTCACCTTAAAGATCAATATGTTGTATAGTGTATGTTAAAAATCTAAATAACGTCTACCTACTTTAGGAATTGATACAAGATACGGCTATTGCGCTATGACCGCCAATATTATTACTGTGCTCATGTTTGTTATAACTTTATTTTTATTATTTTTAAGGTGTGCAAACAATAAGGTATATTCTGTCAATCTATATAACCTATACCTACGGCGAAAACTAGATATAATTTTTTATTTAATATTTATTTTTCTTAAATAAAAAATATAAAATATATATATATATATATTTATATTTTTCTTTTTTTTTTTTTCTTTTATATATTTCAGTTCCGGTTTATACTGACAATTAGACAATTGATTAATCTAAGCATGCCACGTAGATTATTTTTTTTATTTTTTTTTATTAATTTTTTTTATTGACATTAATTAACCTGCGCGCTTAAGGTCGTTAGGTCGGGGAAGCGCCTTAAATTGTTCACTTTGATTAATATTGTGATGAAAAAACTACGACTTTGTTTGTTGTTAAACCATGAGATTCTTGTTTGTGTTTCACATATGAATGCCTATTTGAAATACAGCCATATCGTACTATCTATATTTCAAAGAAAACCTTCACACATAATACATACAACCTTCGCACTTCTCAGTAGCACATGTCAAATAGACAACAGCCAATAAAGTTTAGTCCTGACCATGAGCCACGGTACAATAATATGCTTCACGAGATATACTCTCTTCTCGCGATGGCCCAAGGCTACGTCACGATTAGTATTGTCATCGATTGACATCTTCAATCTATTCTATTGAGATTTTTATTTATAATGAATATAAAATAAATTGCTAACTAGCCTAACAATTTGACCTGGCGAATTGCTGAGCTGGACACCCATTTGTCACAATTTTGAGACACACATAGCGCATGACTGTCAATGACTTTTTCCTCGATTTGTGCTTCTCTAAATCTATTTCTTGTATCCTTATATCCTTTCTTTTGTATGTGTCTCAGTTGTGCCAAATAAATATTTTTCTTTATTTCTTTCTTTTTTCCAACATTTTTTTTTATACTTAACGGGCTTGCCTTTGACCGCCACCTCACCTGATGTTAAGCGATGGTGCGATCGACGATGGTACACGCTTGCCCAGCAAAAGTGAGAGGGTGGCAGTGAAATATTTCGACCCATCCTGTCAAGTGGCCACACCGGGCATCATACCGGAACACGACTAGGTCGCTTGGCGGCTCGTCTTTGCCAGGAGGGTGGTCTTAAGCTGTCAGCCGTGGCCTACCACCAGTAAAAAGTATTAGTGAGTAGTATTTGTTATCTCGCTAACAATTAACAATTCATATACTTAATTAGTGATTGCCTCGTTGGTCTAGTGGTTGCAAGCGCGACTGCTGAGCGTGGGGCCCTGGGTTCGATTCCCGGGTCAGGCAAAGTGTTATTGGGTTTTTTCATTAGGAAATTCTCAGTAGCAGCCCGGAGTCTGGATTTGTGCCCGGTCAATGGCAATAGGCTTGCCCCCTATTACATGGGACTATAACATAACCGGCGAAATGTGGGTGTACTATACACCTCTGCCTGCCCCTTCGGGGATATACATACGTGATGTTATGTATGTATGTATGTATAATATTAGTAGGATTATTTGCACATACGAGAATTTTACTAGTGATCGGACTTGCCTTTCGTAGCGAAAGGCTCATTTAATACAGAGTTCTTTTTATAGACCCAGCTAAGACTAAGCTCTGAATTGTATCAAGATTTTGGATCACTTTCTACCGGTTATCTTAGATCGGGAGTGCGAACTAGGGGTGTTACATATTAGCTGCTATTAATAACAGTCTGAGAACTTTTGAGTAATCGTTTCAAAGATAAGATTAGCTTTGAGAAAGTGTTCTTTAGACTAGCATTGAAAAGGCTATTAATTGTTCTTGTAGTAGTTGTAACTAGGTAGATTGTTAGTGTCCTGTTTATTCAATTTATTAATTGACTAGTTTAGGCTTGCACCCGTGGCTACACTCCCGTGTTTTCTTCATACAAACTTTCAACCCCTATTTAACCCCCCTAAGGGGTACGTACGTACGTTGTTTAAGAAAATCTCAAAATGGCATCCTCCTAGAGCAGTGTTTTACAATCTTTTCCATAGCGCGACCCTCTTTAGTAAACAGAAATGCCCGAGACCCCCACGGCCCACACGCTTCGCGGCGGCGGCGGCGGGGCGGCTGCGGCGGCGGTAGGGCTTTTTAATAAACATAGGTAATATTACTAGGAATTATAAAACTTTTAATTTCTTAGATCCCCCTGTACAGTGTTAGCGACACCCCAGGGGGGGTCGCGACCCACAGTTTCTACTTCTTCGTGTCGTTGGTACAATATTCATATACCGCTGGCCCAGAAATTGGCCACCATTAAGTAGATGTTATAATATTTCTCCCATAGGATACTTTAATGGATTTTCTTTTTTTTACATGAGCTTTTATTTAACTTGCTATGTTTGTTAGTTGATTTAGGTCAAATTTTGAAAGCCAAATTCAATCCTGTTCCCGTTATAGGAATTGGCTGATTGGTGTTTAGGAGCTGATCTGATGATGGAGCCGGAAGGTGGTCATAGGATCTCTGCTGTAGTTACCGTTGACATACCGAGTTTGGGTTACAGTACTAAGGCCCGTATTACAGAAGCTTACTCAAGTACAGTTTAAACTCCAATCACCTGATCACTACTTAAGGATAGAATCATTACTTGAGAATCAGCCTTATTCCAGAACGGTAATTATAAAGTTTAATTAAACAACATAACACATGAATTTGACCTGAAATAGAATAGAAATCTCTACTCAAGCGTAGTCTGGACCATACTAGAGTGATTACATATCAAATCTCTGCTCAAATACCGAAACAGATGAGAGTATAAAACAAAACTAAACTCAGCTGAACTGTGATCAACAAATCTCTGCTTGAGGAACGTTCTAAAATCAAAGCTCAACTTGAAACTAGTTTTAAACAGAGATCAACGCTTGAGTATCGTTCTGTAATATGGGCCTAAATCCGTGTCTTATAAAAGCTTGTCTTGAAAAATAGTTTTTTTTTAACTTATTTATTAATCTAATGTAACAGGTTTTTAAACTTTACGAATTTCCACCATATTTTACACCATTTAAAAAAAAAGAGAAACGTTCCGAAATTACACTCTTTTTTTCTGGGTGGACGTGTAAAAATGGTGTAATATGTTTATGTATGTTTAAGGTTTTTGTTATAGGTAAAAACTTTTAGATAGTATAAACGTTTTTCTTGTTTATATATTTTTTTAAAGGTAATAATTTTTAACTTCTTAGGTTTTCGCGATCACTACACATTATAATAAAACAAAGTTTAACCGGATTAAATCGCGTATATTATTTAAATTGGCTATATATATATATATATTGGTTATTGGTTTAGCTGCCACCTGTTTGGAACCCAGTCCTAAAAATAATCAAGTCCCAAACAGCACGCAACACTGTAAAAGATAATGATATTGTGAGTGATTACTGCGTGCATCGAAACGATTTTAATTAATAATATTGTACGGTAGATTAAAATATTTTTTTAGAAATATTTGTAAAGACGCTTGTCATCTTAGTCTACCTGCGACCACGAAATGCTGCAAAGCTTTCGAAACGTCAGGGAAACCAATTTAAATAATATACGCGATTTAATCCGGTTTAACTTTGTTTTATTATTGTAATAATTTTTGTCATTTTTATTTTAAAATTTTGTAGTATTAAAATACGAAATGTTTTTCAAACTTGAGGATAACTTTACTTGTATTAATTGGCTCTCGTGAGGCATATTACCTATATTTATATATTATTTATATCAAACCAACGGATATCCCGCCTATTGTCAGCATCCAGTATGTTTAGAAAACCCGTTATTTTATCATTGACTTGATTTAACCTATTTAGGATTTTATTATTGACTATTGAGGTCAATTGCCGGATATAAGCCAAACCCAAGCAGCGCTTGAGCTTCTAACAACACCGAAAGATTAATGAATAAATCAATCAACAATCAACTCAGCCTATCGCAGTCCACTGCTGGACATAGGCCTCTCCCAAGTTGCGCCACAACGCTCGGTCCTCTGCCTTCCGCATCCAGGTCCCCCCCAGCCACGTTCTTTAGGTCGTCGGTCCACCTGGCAGGGGGGCGCCCTACGCTGCGTTTGCCGATTCCGATTCCGTTTGCGAGATTATCCGGAGAAGAACCGGAGTGACCGACATAGCTTGTAGGATCAGTAAGCTGAAGTGGCAGTGGGCTGGCCATCTCTGTCGAAGGACCGATGGCCGTTGGAGCAGACGAGTCCTTGAGTGGAGACCGCGAATGAATAAATAAATAATAATAATTATCCTGCATAGGTATATTTCTCAGAGATTAAAGTGAAACTTGCATCATTACATTCAGGCATGCAATGAAAATAAATAAAATTTCATGCGTCAATGATATAGGTACCCACTTGGATTTTCCTTCTCTTCTGAACAAAGGAAATAAAATAATAACAATTTCAACAAATATCTATTTTTAGATATGAACGTAAGTTTGTTCTTACAAAATTATTTTATAATTAATAATTTTTCCTTGAAATGAAATAAACAGTATGAATTATGACCAAATAATAATGTCGGTTATTGATAACAACAGAAATGTTCAATATTGAAAATACCGGGTGTCAGGGAAACGCTTCTGAAAACGAAAACAGGTGATAGTGCTAGTGATTACTGATACGAAACCACAAACAAAAATGCGATTATTTTTTTAGAATTGTAAATTTTTTTTATATATTTTTTGCATTTTTAGGGTTCCGAAGTCCTACAAGGAACCCTTATAGTTTCGTCATGTCCGTCCGTCTGTCCGTCTGTCCGTCTGTCCATCTGTCCTAATCCTTTACAGCTTAATAACTTCTACAGTTATAAACATAAGTAAATGAAATTTTGTTAAAAAATAGTCTACATATAGATCTCAATTTTAAAAGAATAAAAAAATCGTTTTTACGTATTTTAGGGGTGGCGTCCATACATGTGAAATGGGGATGGAAAAATTTTTTTCACTGCGCCCCCTCGTGTGGGGTATCATTGAATAGGTCTACTAAAATGAAGGTAATGTTTCATACACTACTTTTTTATCAGGTGTACCATCTGCGAAATCTAGCCCGCCAAAGTGGCTTGCAATGTGTCCCCCCCCCTGCCATTTCTAAACTGTGCAACGTAGAAAGTTATAATCTTTCACATTGATAGACCTTTGTGAAAACTCTCTTTTAAAATTATTTCGAGTATAATGTGATTATAATTTTTTGAGTTATAGAGAGAAAACTGAAAAATACTTAAAACGTCCTTGTTCAAAGGTCATTGACCTTAGAGAAAAATTATCATAGCAAATAATGCTCCTTTAGCTACTTTCTATTTGAAAAAATCACAAAAAGTAACTTTGACATGACACACTTCTTAAATTTGGCTTCTTGAATTTATCGCTAGATGGCGCTACTAACAACACGCTCTGAGTCGCGAATGCTGCCGATTATTGCAAAAACTAAAATAGCCATGATTAATATTCGATTTGATTCGTTTGTAATTACACCTACTTAAGGAACCCTATAATACTGAGCATGGCCCGACATGCTCTTGGCCGGTTTTTTCATAGATAACCAGCTTTGGGCAGTTAAATCAGTTGTATAAGGCTAATGGTTATTGGTATTGGATTGTGTTTAGGTAGTATAATAACAACCTTTTTCGGGAGTGTTTCCCTGACACCCAGTATATGAATTTTATAGTGGTTGACTTTCATGCGTCCTGGAATTAAATGGTGGCATAAGCACTTCAGGGGAATGTAGCAGACAAGTGGCGCCCCCATCAGTAAAAATATTATTACTCGCTGAATACATCATTTATCGAAAATTTGATTTTACTGATTGAAGTACAGGTACTGTTGTTTAATCAAAAACTATTAACATAACATAACATAAAAGAATATCACGCCTGTATTTCCCCGAAGGGGTAGGCAGAGGTGTATAGTACACGCACATTTCGCCAGTTATGTTATAGCACAGATTACCTATTAGTTACCACGTAAGTTATAGTCCCATGTAATAGGGGGCGAGCCTATTGCCATTGACCGGGCACAAATCCAGACTCCGGCCTGAGAATTTCCTAATGAAAAAAACCCAGTAATACTTTGCCCGACCCGGGAATCGAACCCAGGACCCCACGCTCAGCAGTCGCACTTGCAACCACTAGACCAACGAGGCAGTCAGAGGCAGAAACTATTAATTCTGTAAATTATACTTCGCTGTAGTTACAACTACAAAAAAGAACACCTATGAAAAGGTGCGAAAAACGGCCACTTTTGGCATATTTTCTATCTACAACTACAGCGAACTATATTTTACAGAGTTAATAGTTTCTGATTAAACTGCAGTACCTGTACTTCAATTGTTTAAAACGAATTTTCGATAAATCATGTATACAACAACTAACTTTTTTTTACTGGTGGGGGCAATACTTGGCTGCTACATTTCCCTTAAGAGGCCTTTCACGTTTCACAGCGGTCTCGCTCTAACATTAGCACATTTTTAAAGATTTCAAGAGATTTTAGGGGAAATTTATAAAAAAACAACATTATTATCCTTCAGGGTAACATTTAGTACATTACCACAGAATACCTAATAGTACTATCGTACAGAACGGCCACTCACCGCCCCTCGCCAGTTTAAGATTCCTCACCCACACCCCACACCCAACACCCACCCGCAGTTTGCCGGCAATTGGACTGCAAGATTGCAATGGATGTCAATCGCCAGTCGCTTGTATAGCGACGCCATCTCTGAAAATTATTGAGAAGCGCTTGGAACCCAGTCGGAATTACGAGTGGCGAGCATACCTAACCTACATGTGTGTGCGCGTTCGTATATAGACGTAATCTTGTGTATGTAGGTGGTGTTAGTATTTATATTGTATTGTGTGGCCGAGGTGTGACATTACTGTCGAGGCCTGAAATAAAGCAATTGACGGCCGAGTGATATTGGAAGTACGAGACGAAGCCGAGTACTTCCGAAGTGATTTTAAAAGGACGAGGTGCTAGCCGCGTCATTTTTAACTAAACGAAGCCTTTAATTGCTATTTTGGCCGAGACTTGTATAGTAATTTTCTCTAATTTGCGAGGAAACAATACACAAATTAATTCAACAGTGTCTAATTTTCATTCGCGCCAATTTGCCCGTGCGCGGTATTGTTCTATTTTCAAACTTTTGAAAAAAAAAATGCTCTTTCTGCCTTTAAAATAATAAATGTTGTATACCTAAAAACATCTAATTTATGTAAGTGTGCACTTAAAAAACCTCAATAACAAAAAAAAATAAAAAAAATGTCCAGCAATTTATATTATTGTCGTGTTGGAAATTTCTGACGTGTTATTTTGTTGCGCACGGAAAAGAGCCGATTGATGTGTTATTTTTTAAATAATGAAGCAATTTTCGAGCAAGTGGGAGAAAAACATATTGATTTGTTGCTTAGAAGGAGGAGGAAAGAGATTTTTTTTTTTTCTTTTTTTATAAATCATGTATGGAAATAAAACCATTGATTAATTATTCGTAATGTTACTCTGAAGGATAATAATACATTTTATAAATAAATAAAATAAATATTTTTGGGACATTTTTACACAGCACCATCTAATCCCAAACTAAGCAGAGCTTGTACTATGGGTACTAGATAATTGATATAATACTTATATACATTTTTTTTGTAAATACATACTTATAATACATAAGCAACACCCAGACCAACACAAACACTTATGTTCATCACACAAATATTTGTGTCCTGTGGGAATCGAACCCACGACCTCGTGATCAGCAGTCCGACACTCGAACCACTAGACCACAGACGTCGTAAAATATTATCCTTGACCTGTTTTCAAGTTTTTTTGGGAAGACAACAGGAATAGACTTCGTGCTTTTTGATTTTCATATACTTGATATATGAAAATCAAAAAGCACGAATTTTGCCTTCCCTATTTTATATTAATCTTCAAAGCGGGAAGATTAACGTAATACATAGTTAAATTATTAGTTAGTTAAATTTAGCAACAACAATGAACTGTTGCTAACGAGCGAGCTACAGTGATTAATTTTCCACATTTTACTTCCCGCTTCCCTGAGAAGTAACCATGTTATTTAGTTTCTATGCTGTTCTCACTTTTACCATAGGCTCCATTACAATATAATTATTGTGTACTTTATTTTGTAATTAATGGTTAGATTGGATGGGTGTTAGTTATCCAATCATGATGTAACAGCTAAACAACTCCACGAATCAGAACATTTTCAATAGGCACCGTAAAATGAAGAATGAAAAATGTAAGAATGATGAATGAATTAATGTTTCTTTGAAGGATAAAATCCGTAACGAGATTTTCCGGAGAAGAACCGGTGTGACCAACATAGCTTGTAGAATCAGTAAGCTGTCAGCAGTGGGCTGGCCGGCCATGTCTGTCGAAGGACCGATGGCCGCTGGAGCAGACGAGTCCTTGAGTGGAAACCGGGAATCAGCAAACGCAGCGTAGGGCGCCCCCCAGCCAGTTGAACCGACCTGAAAAAGGTATCTGGGGGGACTGGATGCGGAAAGCAGAGGACCGAGTGTTGTGGCACAACTTGGGAGAGGCCTATGTCCAACAGTGGGCTGCGATAGGCTGAGTTGATGACCTAAAAATTATGTTATTATTGAACTATGTTTACGGGACTTGTCTCGCTCAATAAAATCAAAACATAACAAACATTTTGGCTAACCTCGACGTTTCGGCCAAGTTGCATTGGCCGTGGTCACGAGCAGACTGAAGTTTGCGGGTGTCATCGTCTTGAGCGGCGGGTGTTTTCTCGAACTACCCGCAGTTGTGTTTTCGTAACGTCGCTGTCCGTAACAAGATATGCTGAATCACGACACAATGCCGACAGTTTCGGCGGGCATACAGTAAACATATCACGACGCGAACACTTCTCGATTACCGGATTCCACGAGGAGGACAACCTATATCCATCTTCCCGATTTTTTTTTTATATTTCTTTATCTCAATCGCTTGTTGTACAATTCTGGGATAGTAATGACGATCAGTATGTCATTATTATATACATATTTGATGACCTAACTTTGCCCACAAGCTCTATATACTTTGCCTATTAGTTGTTTTTTGAAAACTATATTATTTAATTCATCACACTAGATTTGTTTCGTAACCGCGCCTGTTTGTCTTACTATGGGTGTGAATGAGTGCGAGCCAGCCCGTACTTTTAAGCGAGCCGTCTGACTATGGGTGCTTCACTTATTGTTTAGGGAGATTTCGTCCGCCTTTTTTTATTCGTCTATGCCTATGGCGTGTCTTGTTGTGGCAATAAATAAATTTTCTCTTTTTCTTTCATGCTGTATAGTAATCAAAGTCAAAAACAAAACCTAGTTCAAAACATGACGTATTTTCTCAGCAAATGAAGGCATCGGCTACACAATTTACGTGAAATGAGGTTGGCCAATGTAACAAAATTGTCGGCGCTTGCGACAGTCTGTGGGTAGTGGCTGCACCACCCGCTGGGCGAATAACCGTTTATACCAAGGATTTAGATGGGCCACGATTTGATTCTAGTATTTATTGAGGATTAAGGACTCCGTAAATCTGTAAGTGTTTTGTTGAACAAGTTTGGTTTGTGTATGAACTAATAAGGTAAAATCAATCTAACTGTATACCTTCTTTCTTTTTCTTATGGTATTCATAATAAAAAATACCGCCATACGGTTGTCTTCACATAAATGAAAAAAATAACCGGTCAAGTGCAAGTCGGACTTACGCAGTAAGGGTTCCATACCACCCATCGACCTTATACCCCATAGAAACTGATTTAATTTACGAGAGTTCATCAAAAGACAAAATATGAATTTTTGCATCTCTTTCTTACGCTGGTACCACCACTTATGTCAATGTCGGCCTTATTTTTAGTATTTGTTGCTAAACAAATTACTATGCACTTATGCACTATAATCAGACCAAGATTAACGCTGGTATGTATGACTGTTTTGAAGATAGAGCAGGAACAAAAACGTTGAAAGAAATGCATTTTTTCCGGGGTTTCTTGTATGTGGACCCCCTTTGATTTTAGACTTTTTATAGATTTTAGTATTTGTCGTGATAGGCACCATAGTAACACATATTCTGTGAAAATTTCTACTGGTTATCTATTACCGTTACCGTTACAAAGATACAGTCCTGTGATAGATAGACGGACGGACGGATGGACGGACAGCGTAGCGAGAGTAATAGGTACCGCTGTACCTTTGGGTACGGAACCGTAAAAATTAGGGAAAGGCTGATTTTATTTCCACGATTTCGGGGTTGGTTACATAGTAAAAGTTGTTCATTCTGATGAGTTCAATGACCCCTTAAGAGGTTTTCAGTTATTTTAATAACACTGTATATGCTATGCGCTGCACTTTTCAAAAGAGGATATTATAAGCACTGGCTTTTGCAAAAGATCAACATTTTATTCAGACGGCTAATAAATCTATAAACAATAAATACTATTTTAATACAGTATCAAAACCGCATGCTACTAAAAAAGTTGTAAACCTTGCATCATTTGGCAACTTTTTCTAACCAAGTTTCACACGAGTTCTGACGTCATAATAATAAGGAAGTACTCGCGTTAGTCATACTATTAAGAAAAAGGTTATTGCCGAAATTACACCGATTGGAAAAATGCTCCAGTTTTAATTATTTTATCATTGGCATGCTTATTTTCCGGTGAATGTACATAGTGATGGTAAAAGTGTTTTTTTCGAGGTTCCATATGACGCGGTTGATAGTTCAATGAACTTGTGATTGTTAGTTAATTTTACGTTTATTTTTAGCAAGATTTTTACTCGCTTCGTCAGTTTACGTAATTATAATTGTTACAAAGTTAAGCATACGTAAATGGTCTAAGTTCGATTGAACAATATTGTATTGTACTGTTCTATGTACAGTCAACAAATCGGAATCATGACCCACTCAGCCGATAATTCGTATGAAATTGTCAAAACAGTAACATTTTCTTCTTTTTAGCATCGTGCTGCACTTAGGATATTTTGAATATTAAGGAAACTGCGTTAATACGGGTCAGAGGTCTATGTAATTTTGAGCTTTGTTATTAAATGCAATAGATTATTATTTGGATAAAAAGTTACGTTTTTGATAATGCTAGGATTATGTTTTCAATTTCGAATTAACTGTCGTTCCACATAGTTTACCTATAAAAACGAAGTAAACAGTTTTTTTTTCAAAAACCTATACTAACTCTTTCAATTCCAGAAGAATATTAATCAAATTAAGGGTCGGTCTTTCAATAGCCAGTTAACTTTTAACTGAGGAGTAAGTTTGACATTTTGACAGTTGTAGTATAGAAAATCTGTCATAACGTCACATTTATTCCTCAGTTAAAAGTTATCAGACTATTGAAATACCGGCCCTAAAAGAAATTGGTAAACTAACTGTCATTACCCCATAAAATTGATAACAAGTTTGTTGTCAGGGAAATATCTTTAAGCGAAATTCGACCTAATTGTATTAGATTGTTTGTAGAAAATTAAGCTTATGGTGGGTCATGTTTCCGTTTAGTCGAGTGTACCTACAACAACATGAAATGTAACAGAATAAACGAAAGTCTTGAAAATATTTAGTTCAAGTCACTAGAAGAATTGATTAGTATGGTTTTTATACCATATTACATTTTACAAAAAAAAAAAACTATGTTCATTTTGGACAGTGTTGCGGACGCAAGCACGCCTGGTGTTAACATATCTAAAATATCTGAAACGTTATGCACAAGGTAAACAAAGCCATGAAACCTAGCTACGATCACGCTATAGCTATGTATAGATCATAAGCCATATAACTACAACCAGCTATGACTTAGTAAAGTATTGGAAGAACGAAGCCGCCGAATGGCGCGCGCGCCACTTGTGCCCCGCTCAATAGTACGTACACGCGCGCCACTTGTGCCCCGCTCAATAGTACGTACGCGCGCGCCACTTGTGCCCCGCTCAATAGTACGTACACGCGCGCCACTTGTGCCCCGCTCAATAGTACGTACACGCGCGCCACTTGTGCCCCGCTCAATAGTACGTACACGCGCGCCACTTGTGCCCCGCTCAATAGTACGTACACGCGCGCCACTTGTGCCCCGCTCAATAGTACGTACACGCGCGCCACTTGTGCCCCGCTCAATAGTACGTACGCGCGCGCCACTTGTGCCCCGCTCAATAGTACGTACACGCGCGCCACTTGTGCCCCGCTCAATAGTACGTACACGCGCGCCACTTGTGCCCCGCTCAATAGTACGTACACGCGCGCCACTTGTGCCCCGCTCAATAGTACGTACACGCGCGCCACTTGTGCCCCGCTCAATAGTACGTACACGCGCGCCACTTGTGCCCCGCTCAATAGTACGTACACGCGCGCCACTTGTGCCCCGCTCAATAGTACGTACACGCGCGGCATTTGTGGTGGGCAGCACCGCATTCGATCGTCACTCGTTCTACGCACCAGATCAAGACATCAAAGAACTGAACCCTGAAGCTGAAGAAAGAAAAACGTAATAGTCGACTAGAACAGAGCTACGTTAGAACAAGTACAATTTATTGAATAAATGCGGCAAGTGCTTTTCAACGTTATTGTTTATTTTCCTGGCTGTCCTCAACAGATTGTATGGATAAATAAGTACATCAGCGGATCCCGAGTAGGTCCTTGAGGTCCAAGAAGACCAGCGAAATGGGTTTCCGTGTGTCAGGTAACCTTTAACAGCAGCAGCTATCCAGCAGCCAACTCGGAAACTGATAGATATAAACCATGTTATTTTGTAATTTTGAGAAAGAAAGAAAGGGAAAATTACCGTTTTCAAGATAGAGAAGGAACAAAAACGTTGAAAAAATTCACGTTTTTCTAGTTTACTTTTTCCCTTTGGTTTTAGACTTTTAAATTTTTAGTATTTTTCGTGATACCATAGCAACACATATTTTGAGAAAATTTCAACCAGTTACCTATTACCATTCAAAAGATACAGCCTTGTGACAGAGAGACGGATGGACGGACGGGCAGCGCAGCGAGAGTAATAGGGTCCCGATTGGCACCCTTTGGGTACGGAACCCTAAATATATCCTGTGTTAATCGAGGATGACACATCCAGGATTGTATGTCAAAAAGTTCCTGTGTATGTTTGCGAAATTTCATTCGAATACGTTCAGCCTTTTATGCGTGAGTAACAAACATTAAAAAAAAATGTTTGAACAATAGTGGAATCTAAAATAGTAATGAGATTTAAATGCATTTCACACTTCAGTGTCTCGCTAGCCAAACAACAACACAGCTCGTGTTTAGCGAGTAAGAAAAACTGATCACGTAGACTGTTTATTCATTCGATATTTTCCATACTAATTACCATGAAACGACACATCCCACACAGAGTTTCTTAGAACAACAAACATCAAAAACATAATTAAGTACCTACATATATAATTTTAGTCACCGTTCATTCATAAGAGAAATTCCGGGGCATCTGACTTGTTTGTAAAGTATACAAGCAGTAATTGGGTGAGTCAGAATTTAACGAAGAAAACGTGGTCCATTTCGCGAATAGGTACATCGGGTGAGTCAGACGGTTTTTGCAGAGTATACACTGAACATATATCTTGATATAAGAGCAAGATGTGTTGTGTCTAACTAGTATTTGGTCATCTTTCTAAAAATAAAATTGCACTTAATACCATGCCCTATGACCGTAGCTTAGCCGGTGAATAATTATGTTTACCACAGAAAGCTGTTATGGCGCATCCCTCGGAAACTGTTTATCCAGATTATGATATATAGTTATGCCAAATTTCATCGAAATCCATTCAGTCAGGGTGGTTGAAGAGCAAATAAACAAATATCGATAACTTTTGCATTTATTAAATTAGTAGGATAACTTTCCATCATCTCTGGTCTATCCTAGACACCCAGTCAGCCTCATTTCCAACTCCAACCGTACTTTTCTCCACAGCGCGCGTTAGCTTCTCCCGCCTAGGATTCCTCTTGGGTTATTATTATTACCCAAATAATTATCTATTAGTGATAGCTTCATGTATGTAAGTACTCCTAAATTATTGGTTTTGTTGTTACTTGATATTTTTTTACTATTTCTAAAGAACAAATAAATAATAAATAAATAAATATTTGAGACATTTTACACAGCACCATCTAGTCCAAAACTAAGCAGAGCTTGTACTATGGGTACTAAATAATGCATATCATCATCATCATCATCATTTCAGCCGAAAGACGTCCACTGATGGACATAGGCCTCCCCCAAGCATCGCCACAACGACCGGTCCTGTGCCTTCCGCATCCAGCGGATTCCCGCGACCTTCACCATAATAATGCATATAATACTTCTATATTAATTTTTTTAAATACATACTTATAATACATAGAAAACACCCAGACCAACACAAACAACATATGTTCATCACATAAATATTTAAGTTCTGTGGGTATCGAACCCGTGACCTCGTGATCACTGCTGATCACTGACGTCTGTGGTCTAGACCAAAGACGTCGTCAGTCAAAAAAATAATGTTTCTGTTCCAATAGGGAATGAAAGCGGACTGTTTCCAATGTAGTACACACTACTTTAAAATATCATTGGTACACACACTCTGTGTGTACATTTATGCCAAAGATTGGTTTCTATAGAACCCGTAACAAATTACTTCTTAATCTGTAATTCAAAGTAACAGAATAAATATATGTTGTAAATGTACCACCCACCTTACTTTAATTTAATTACATTTGATAGAAATCTTGATCGAGATAGATCTATTGCAAATCTTCACGAGTGTAGCTGAATAATCCGCTAATTTAATTTGAATAAAGATCATTTAAGTTGTTATTATTAAATATCTGTGATTGGACATTGCACAATGTTTATAACTTAGAGTAATAAGACATAGAGTGTTAGTATCATTCAACGTCCATACAGCCCAATAGACGCCCAACGTTGAATATAATGAGTACAATAAATTCAGCTACTAGCTGTGGCGGGGTTACGTTAGTACTATTAGATATTCTGTGGCGGGGTGCTGCAATCGATTGGCCCTACTAAGGCTGCTATTGGCTAATCACTAATGCCGCAGTTTTGACGGCTCATGTAAGTGGTCGAAACTGATTTGAAGATTTCAAGTGGCGAATAGTGGCGACATACATTAGTGAAATTTTATTGATGTGTTGCATAGATTGGTCACCTGTTATGAGGCGTCTATGGGGTGCATGGTCGTTGGTATTATTCAAATTTCCGCTCAAAGTTAAAGCACAAAAACAATCGATGTACAGCGCAAGCGCGCACTTTTCGCCGAATTTCAGCTGTACTGCATGGAGCCATTTCTGACTCCAATTTAGATGCTTCAAATAGTGGGCGCTGACTTGGTTTCTATGTGTTGTTATTCTTAGGTTTATAAAATCATTATCATTAATATTTTAGGAAAATTAATAATTTTAAATGAGGTTGATCCTTGGTTGTTTTTCTTGGTTTTCCACTGGACTATTTCGGTGGTTTCTCTGGCGTATAGTTCGGCTTATCACAGAAAGAATTATCGCGTATTCCTATTATTGATATTCGTGGGATAAAATGGCTTAGATATTTCCAAGGGTTATAGTTTATCTGTGTGCCAAATGTAATCGAAATCCGTTCAGCCATTTCAGCGTGATTGAGTAACAAACATACAAACATCTTCACAAACTTTCACATTTATAATATTATAATAGGATCTTAATCGGACATTGCACAATGTTTATAAAATCATTGCCTTGAGAATTCTACGAAAATAAATAATTTTAAAATGAGGTCATCCTTGGTTGTTTTTCTGGGTTTATTCCATTTTCTTCGCTTGCCTTTTTCAATCTTTGCGCGTTTTAAGGGGCAAGTTTTATTTTCTATATATTGTCCTATAGCTGTGATAGCCTAGGGTCTACTTTCGAACCTGGTCCGTTCCTCTGACTTTTTCTGACTCACGGGTTTATGTGCGGACCAGAATTTGATTATCACTTGCTTTAGCGGTGAAGAAAAACGCCGTATGGAAACTGCACCTTGGGAGTGCTCCATATAGTTCTCGGCGTGTGTAGTCCACGAACCCGCACTAGGCTAGCGTGGTACTAATGTCTGAATCCTTCTCATAATGGGCTTATTGTCCTACAACTAAACAAAAATATTCACAATATTCTTAAATGCTACTTTACCTACCAATAACGATCTTTTGCCAACTTCTTAGAAAAGCATCTTGATCTACACGCCAGCATTTCCTCGGCTTACCTCATCTATCATCATTCTATCATCATCATTTTTTTTTTTTTTTTTTTTTTTTTTATCTATCATCTGTTGTCTTCAGCTTCAGTCTCAGCACTCCCATCCCATACGGTGCATCCAACGCATTCCATAAAACAATACCAGATTGTTTGCAGTATGATGTAAGAAACTGATGAATAAAATATAGGGAATGAGATTAATTACTCAAAGATTGTTGCAATAAAATCACGACACTATTAATAAAAGCATTTTTATCATCGTGTGCGCAGACGCAGATACAGAATATTTTAATACTAAGTAGCGTAGTTCCGCAGTTATTACAAGTAGTACAAAAGATTGTGATCTGTATACAACAATATGAATTGTAACAGTATTCAATAGACCGGTCTATTAAAACTAGAGTTATTATTAATTGTTGCAAATGTAACGGATAACTAGGGTCTCATTAGCAGGTACCAGAAATAAATCTATTTCACTCGCGTCAGCGAAGCGAATGCAGACGAGCAACTATCCAGCAACTTTATTGTTGCCTTTGAGTTTTATTGCTTAACCTTTGAATGATTGATATTGAATTCAAAAGGTAATTAACTTTACTGAATGTAAGCAGTGTATACACAGGTTGTACGGAAAGCCAATACAATGCGAGGTCCGCTTATATAGGAAATGTATAGCTTTATGTGTAGCCGTGTGTACATAAATGGTTAAATATTGAATAGGTAAGTATAATCAATTAATTACAAGACTTGGAATAAAAATAAAATGTAAGCTTCTACGCATATTATTTGTAATATATACGAATGTGTCATTAATTTATTAATCACTAATTGCCTGACATTTGAAAATTCTTCTTAAATGGCGACAGTTATAATAAACAGCGATTTCATTATTTTTAGTTCACTGTTGTAATTTGCCTGGACTAAGAGGTAACTGAAACTCCTTTCGGTTATGACTACCGCTTCCAACTCCTAGTCAGGGCTGATTCATCCAAAGAAGGATGGTGTAGGAAATCTTGGTCGTAACCCCTGCTTTCATTGAGGGCACGTATAAATATGTATAACTCACTATATTCAATACCTGCAGCTGCTTGAGCCTTTTAGACACTGTAAATGTAGACTCCCTCGTCCAAACTTAAAGAAGGTAGCTTGGGTGGACTGGTTGCGGAAGGCGGAGGATCAAGTGTTGTGACGCAACATGGAAGCAGCCTATGTCAGCTGAGTTGAAATGTAGTCACCCGTCTGCTGAAACTCCCCCGTCTCAGACCAGCTAACTTGTTTGAGTGGAAGTATTCGAACTATCTTTTATTGGGCAATCAGTGGGTTTGGGCCGGTGCTAGGCGCGTAGGCGTCGATTTTATGACCCATACAAGTTCTGCAAATTGGAAAAAAGGTTTTGGTACATAATTGGAGCAGCAATTTGAGACGAAGTTTTGTAATGTGTGAATGAATAGGGGAAACTAATTTTATATTCATTTAACCTTAATCGTAGATGAAGCGAAAGAGGTGTGTCAGGATCGTAGCAGGTGGAAATCCATAGTCTCTGCCTACCCCAATGGGAAACAGGCGTGATAATATGTATGTATGTATGTAACCTTAATCCATGGCAGCTTTTTTCTTTGTCTGCCTTTTGTACTGTCAGTGAAAGGAAGAATTTAATTGGATTTTTTAACTATGACTGAAAGGATGAACGTGAAATTATTAACAAAATCATGCCATTTTTTCCATGATTTTTGTTAAAGCTGCTGGCTTGGCCAACGCAATGTTTACTGCAAAAAAAATAACCATCCTGTATTATTGGACCTATTGATAAAGTTCCTATTATGGAACAGATCAAGCAAAGAATGTTATGTGGCAAATAAAAGGTGAGTAATCTTAAGGTGAGTATAAACTAGAGAATTTTCTCGAGCGTTTCTATGTAATTTATCGTTCTTACGCAGTGGCGGCGTAAAGGGGGGGCGATGGGGTCGGTCCGCCCCGGGTGCCAAGTGCCTTGGAATTTTCGAGATTATTCTGTAAAATGGGACTATTCGAAGAGCCTGTTCCGAGTCCAGTGCTATGTCTAAGATTAGTTTCGATAGCTTCATGTGAAAAAAGCTTAACAAAATTAAAGTTAATGAAATCGTACCAATCGATCCGCAATGAAGCAAGCGCGACTAAAATTGATAATTTCATTGAATATTTTAGCAAAATAAAGTCACGTATGCACGTTAAGTTCTTGTTGTTTTATTTTTGGGGGTGCTCAATAGGAAATCACCCCGGGTTCCAACCCATGCTACGCCGCCTCTGTACGAATGGTCCAATACAACAACAACAAGAGGCAACATCCTCTTGAAAGTTATTGCCAACAGGAATGATGAGAGCCCTTTATTTATTTATTTAATTCTTTATGCACAACAGGGTACAAAGGCGGTCTTAACGCCATAGGCGTTCTCTACCAGACAACCTTAGGGTAATGCAGAGACAAAGAATAAAGTGTGCCTTTAGTGCGGCATCTTATAAAAACATCCTTGTCCGTAGTAGAATATAAGTACTAACATAGTTTATAAGGCTCATTGTTACTAACATCATGTGTGTCATCATTTTGTATTGGATTATGTTGTCCGTAAATAAAGTATTTTTATTATTTCCTTTATTCGTTAGTATTAACTTATTTTCTTACATTTTTAAATATTTTTACAAAGTATATAAAATAAAAACATTTATTTATTATTATTATTCCATTTATTCATTAAATTACACATTTTTTATTTTTAAACATTAAAAAAAAAACATTTAAAAAAATATAAAAACAGTAGCCCACCGGCATCAGGAACAGGGTCCAAGCTACCGGTGGTCAGGGCCTCAGAGAGAGGAACTTCCTAACAATACGTGCCGTGTCCAGAAGTACCGCTTTCTGTATCAAGCCCTTGACCCAGCTGCCTAAGCCTAATAAGAGAGAGAGAGAGAGAGAGAGAGAGAGAGATTATTATTATTATTAAAACAAGGAAAAGTTCGAAACGACAGCATTTTCTCGAGCATTTCCATGAAATGTATAATTCCTGCGAATGCTCGACACTGTGACGAAATGCTCACGGTGGGTGAGCATTTACCTGTAACATTCCTGTCTATTTTGCGTTTACCCTTTTGTCGAAATGTTGGATCTGCAGTGTCTTTGCTTGATGAAATGTTACACAAATTCGGTCGTTGGCTTGTAAACTCAACTTGTAACAAAGCGTCGAGCGTAGTGCTCTCTGTTCGGTTCGTGAAACAATGATGAACGGTAAAACAGAAAAGCGGCTCGATGTTCTGTTACAAGTAAATGCTCTAGTATATACTCACCTTTAGATATGCAAGTGACGTAGGTTCTAGGTATATAAAGTAGTAAAATAATGTGGTATAATTAGGTATGTATGCTGATCACACAGATTGCTGATCTCAACGCAAGTAGTGCTATAAAGTAAGTTATTCGCGGTAGCCTGTTGCTTTATATCTTAAGTGCAAACCTACAAAGACTGCAGTTAGACATTTCTTTATACGCGATACGAATATCTATGGCAGTCGTTACGGGTAGTCAGAAGGCCGAAAGTCCTATAACTGGTCTAACCATAGTATTGTATTGTATTTATTGATAACAATTGTTACAAGTCCTTTTTTTTTAAATTAACATCATTCTTTACTTACTTACTTAGTATGTCGGTAATACCCAGTAACTGGGTTACGCGGAGCTGATGGTTGTCGCTCCGTGTAAAATCTGATCAGCCGCATCTGGTTATACTGGAAGCCGACCCCAACAAATTTAGGAAAAAACACGAAAAGACAATAAAAGAGTTTATTTAGTTGGCAGACTGCACACACACACATACACGCGCTCCCGAGATTTTTAGAGCCTTTTGGAAAATTGGGTATTGTGTCACAAACTTTCATAGCCATTGCCTACACAAATGATAGGTAGTTTTGAATTTGTTCTGTTTAAAACAGGGTTCCAAATTATCAAGATAAATATGACTTTTGATAATTATCGCGATAATTATCAAACAAATATAAACCTATAGCAATCTGTTCGTAGCTGTTAATACCTATTAACATTTACCTCAGAAGCAAGTAGTTTAAAAGTAGTCTTTATACACATTTTTAATAATCATTGTACCTAATCTTTTATTTATTTTTTATTAAACTTATAAAACTTGAAAACAAAAATAGGAGAAAGCTATCTAACTTACATAACATACATAACCAGCCCATTACTGTCCCACTGCTGGGCACGGGCCTCTTCTCAGTACTAGTCCACCACGCTGGCCTAGTGCGGGTTGGCGGACTACACACACTATTGAGAACTGTATGGAGCACTCTCAGGTGTGCAGGTTTCCTCACGATGTTTTCCTTCACCGTTAAAGCAAGTGATAATCGAATATAAATCCGCACATGAATTCGAAAAGTCAGAGGTGCGGGTCGGGATCGAACTCACACCCTCCTGCATGGAAGGCAAGCGTTCAACCACTAGGCTATCACTGCTATCTAACTGTACTATGTTATCTAACTTCTCAACTCAGCCTATCGCAGTCCACTGCTGGACATAGGCCTCTCCCAAGTTGCGCCACAACGCTCGGTCCTCTGCTATGTTATCTCACTTAAAACTACTTAATTAAATTAATTCGTAGTTATTTTTTTAACTCCTAACTTATAAACTAAACAAATAATACCAAAACAATGACTTCATAGTAATAAAACTAATAACAATTAAACAAGACGTAATACATTGTGCCCTTAAGCGACTCCTATCTAAGTAATGATTAGAATGACCTTTATTTCTTTTGACACTACACTATATGCCTAGGGCTGGCATGCAAACCAGGATGCGTTTCAAGATTTCTGAATAATAATTCCGCATTATTTTCTTAGACAAGATTTTCTGAGATTAGAGACTGGTTTTCTATAAAAGATTATAACAAAAAATAAAAAATAAATCTTTATTACAGGCAAGGCATAAGTTTGACGTCATACACATACACCCATATCACATTAATACAATTAGAAAATTAGAATTAATTAAATGCATTATTAGGCACACACGCACTAGGCTAGCGTGGTGGACTAAGGCCTTAGCCTTCTCGTACTGAGAAGAGGCCCGTGCCCAGCAGTGGGATAATAATGGGCTGGTTATGTTATGTTTATGTTAAATGCATTATTATAAAAAAATAAAAAAAAGTAAATTAAAGGGTAAATTACTAAAGACAACAATTACAAGCCAAAATAATTCGCAAAAAGGCAAAGGTCGATTAAAAGTCCTTCTAAGATGCAGCAGCACACTTTAGTGCTCGGTCAAGTAAAAAGAAGAATTACAAAAACAAAGACGAATGCTGACAACCCTATGAATACCTAACCTAACAGAAAGTGTATATCAGTGTTTTTTGCTCAACAAATTGAGTCATATCCTGTCTCGAAGTTGTAAAAGAGGCACTCGGTGTCACCTTTGGTAAATGTACTATACTAACAATAGGTATGTGTATCTATATACTTATATACCGTGAGTAATGTTATACATATGTAAGAAAAGTCGTTTGGATAACATCTCAAAGGAAGCGACAGCGATGCAATGCCTACAATGAAAATGTAGCAATTCTTTTTAATGTACTTACCTGTATGCAACATGGACAAGTAAAAAAGGCGGACGGAATCTCGTTAGCAATAAGTAAGACAGCTCGCTTAAAAGTAAGGTGGCACGCAAAAATTCACACCCATAGTAAGACAAAAAGCCGCGATTACGAAACAAATGTCGTGTGATGGTAGTTGTTGTCGTAGTGTCATAAATAAAATAACAACAGGTATCTGGTGTGGTAAAATGCTGTCAAAATTAAAGTGGGTTCAGGAAAAAAATAAGTGCTTTAATCTTTTCTTAGCGAGATTCCATCAGCCTTTTTTAATCGTCCGTGGTATGCAATATAATAAATAAATATTAATATTTTTGGGACATTTTACACAGCACCATCTAGTCCCAATCTAAGCTTGAGCTTGTGATATGGGTACTAGACAATGGATATAATACTTATATACTTTTCTTTTGTAAATACATACTTATAATACATAAGAAACACCCAGACCAACACAAACACTCATATGTTCATCACACACACACCTCGTGATCAGCAGTCCGACACTCGAACCACAAAGTCACCAATATAAGTCCCTACATTCTGTTTTTACTAAAATCTGGTGTATGTTTGGAAAATCCTTTTAGATGATGATGATATTTGGATATACAGCATGTTTGGTTGGACGAGGGTAATATTCAAGAATATGGTAGAAAACCGGCCAAGAGCATGTCGGGCCATGCTCAGTATTATAGGGTTCCTTAAGTACATACATACATACATACATATTATCACGCCTGTTTCCCATTGGGGTAGGCAGAGACTATGGATTTCCACCTGCTACGATCCTGACACACCTCTTTCGCTTCATCTACGTCCATTAACCTCGTCATGCATGCTCGTCGGTTTAGAGAACTCTTAACCTGGCATTTTTCCTTAAGTAGGTGTAATTACAAACGAATCAAATCGAATATTAATCATGATTATTTTAGTTTTTGCAATAATCGGCAGCATTCGCGACTCAGAGCGTGTTGTTAGTAGCGCCATCTAGCGATAAATTCAAGAAGCCAAATTTAAGAAGTGTGTCATGTCAAAGTTACTTTTTGTGATTTTTTCAAATGGAAAGTAGCTAAAGGAGCATTATTTGCTATGATCATTTTTCTCTAAGGTCAATGACCTTTGAACTAGGACGTTTTAAGTATTTTTCAGTTTCTCTCTATAACTCAAAAAATTATAATCACATTATACTCTAAATAATTTTAAAAGAGAGTTTTTGTAAAGGTCTATCAATGTGGAAGATTATAACTTTCTACGTTGCATAGTTTGGAAATGGCAGGGGGGGACACATGTATGGACGCCACCCCTAAAATACGTAAAAATGATTTTTTTATTCTTTTAAAATTAAGATCTATATGTAGACTATTTTTTAACAAATTTCATTTACTTATGTTTATAATTGTAGAAGTTATTAAACTGTAAAGGATTAGGACAGACGGACAGATGGACAGACGGACAGACGGACGGACATGACGAAACTATAAGGGTTCCTTGTAGGACTTCGGAACCCTAAAATGCGTACACATTACATTATTTAAAAAATAAAAACGACAAACAAAATCCACTATAAATCACACGTAGGTTCTGAGTTACAGACATATCGCGCATTCTCTGACTGTCGTCTAGCAGTCAACCGACTAGTACAACAAAAAAATGAACCGACGAAAAGTGAAACTGAAAAGCGAAAAAAACCTAATTATGAGTCGGCGCCAAACGAACTTTTAACAAACAAAGTGCGTGTAAGTTGCAAGTGGCCGAGCTAAGAACGCATTTTTGGAAGTTATTGTTTATCGTTGAAAATTTCACGTTGTATTTGATGTGACGTTGTTTTTATTATTTATTTAAAGTAATTTAATGATCTTCGTTGATTGGTTGTTTGGCGCCGACTCATAATTAGTTATTGTTCGCTTTTCAGTTTCACTTTTCGTCGGTTCAATTTTTTGTTAAAAAGTTTTATTTTTCATTTTTTTGTGGTTTATATCTAACTCCAGGTCTCCATTATGTCGTAGTGTCTAAAACTATATTTATGTGTGTCAAGTTTCAACAGAATCGGTTAACAGGTAAGAATTCAGTGGGTGAACAAAAACTCATCCCCTGTTTTACTACCCTTAGGGGTGGATTTTGATTTTGAAATTTAAATGGGAACAACTTCGAGATATACCCTATTCATTAAAAAAAGAATCATCAAAATCGGACCACTTTGTAACAAGTTATGCGTGGTCATACATAAAAAAAAAAAAAAAAAAAAAAATATACGCGTCGAATTGAGAACCTCCTCCTTTTTTTCGTCGGTTAAAAATGCGTAGAACGTGAAAATCTAGCGACCAATGGCACTGATGTACTGCTGCCGAATTGCGTAACTCACTCGCGATCGCAATCATCTGGATTTCAATGTTCATTGCTCCGTGTGTTTTGACAATCCGTGTTATCGGCGACTACGTACCACGTAATGAATATTGCTGTAATTTCAAAATGAAAGCTAATGTCAAAGTGAATGCATTACACAATTGCCCCACAGGTGCATTATCTCACCGCATGCAACTTTGGTTCCGTGTGGTGCCGGACATAAAGAATTGCACCATCCTATTTCTTCATGGGTGTCGTAAAAGGCGACTAAGGGATTCACCAAAGGATGGGCAGCAGCGTTCTCTGAGTTTTTAACCAACCAACTGCGATCGCCAACCCGCTTGCAAATCGTGGCCATTATGGCATATCCCCCCTATTGGGGGAGGCCTACGTCCAGTAGTGGACGTTTTTCGGCTGAAATGATGATGAATGATGCAACTTTGATTTATAAGCGTGGAACAGTGTCCACTATAATTGATGAAATCGACTGGAAAAACATTTCACAAATTAAGTTACCGTTTTTTACATAGGTATTTGGAACGAGAATCAAGTACTAAACATCCTCCTTTAATAAGTCACTCGTTCAACCAGTCACCCTACGCTACCTACATCGCTGCATCGTTATAAACCTTCTTAGAATATTTAGGTAATATCATAGAAATCTAAATAATAAGGTAGACCGTAGAAGTGATGAAGGCGCGTGAACTTGTTCCCGCGTGCAGGTGTCTCGCGGGACACCGAACCGTTTGCTTGATAATCAGCCCCCCTAGCCAAGTTGTCAATCTACAATCGTCAATGCTATAGAAAACAATCAAAATGTATGGGAATGACATATCTCAACGAATGACTTTTTTGATGAGATATGTCATTCCCATACATTTTGATTGTTTTCTATTCGATTTTGATTGTAGATTGTCAACTTGGCTAGGGGGGCAGTTCTGTTTTGGACGCGGCGTCATTAAAATTTTATTTTTCGGCATATCTAACAGCGGATTTTTTAGGCTTAATACATTTTGCACTGAATGCTAGAAACATGGGCGTAATTGCGTATTTATGTGTTGGCAGCAGCAAACCGGCGACACGCGTTCCGATATTAAAAGACAGTAGGAACTTAGATAACATTTCTATTACCTTACTATTTCGATTTCTACGGGAAATATGGATTCTGACCTGGAAAATAAAGCTCCATAATTGCCTACTCTTCTACCTACCTTCATAATGTCCTCATCTCTTCCATCCTGTACCTTCTAGAATTTAACAAGGAGAAAAACTGAGACGAGTCATTGAACTCTGAAGCACCTAGATCTCTATTTTCACAATTTTAAACTTTATTGTTAGTTAAATAAGGTCTAAACTCGTGTGTATTGTCATTTGTACCTATACCATGTAAAAGAAAATTTCACGTATTTAAAACGAAATGAGTCAATTTACCTAGAATTTTGTAATGCAGTCTCGAAAACATTACTCTTGTTAAACAGGATTAAACAACTATGTAATTTAATGAAAAGTTGCGTCATGTAGAAAGGGTTTTATCCTTGCGTATTTTTTTTTAAATCAAATAGTAATTTGCAATCAAATTCAATTTTTATTTATTTCAAATAAACCTAATTACAGGCACTTTTGAAACGTCAGTCTCTAGTTGCACGGTTCCAAATTGTGTGTCCTATGGAGAAGAACCGGAAAGAAACTCCATGCAGGAATATAAAATAGGTTATTGTTTATTACATCAAATTTATTTAAATAATGTGAGTATAATGTAGGTTAATGTCAGAAATTAACAAGAGGTTAAAATCGACCTTACCTTCATAACCTATTAGTTTCGATTAAATCTTATATAGTATTCATCAACTCAGCCTATCGCAGTCCACTGCTGGACATAGGCTGCTCCCACAGCACTCGCTAAGTTGCGCCACAACACTCGGTCCTCTGTTTTCCGCATCCAGTCCCCCCCAGCCACCTTCTTCAGGTCATCGGTCCACCTGGCGGGGGGCGCCCTACGCTGCGTTTGCCGATTTGCGGTCTCCACTCAAGGACTCGTCTGCTCCCGCGGCCATCGCTCCTTCGACAGACATGGCCAGCCCACTGCCACTTCAGCTTACTGATCCTACAAGCTATGTCGGTCAGTCTCTTCTAATATTAAGTGAACAAAATCCTAATGAGTTTATTTATTTAGCAATTTATGGGTGTAAATTTGTGTCCATAAATATAAATTTAGTAAATATATATCTTATATGTATTATTCTTGCATTATTCCAGTATAAAAAAAAAACAACTAGAGCAGGTTTATTTATTTATAAAGCTTTATTTCACGTACGAACACGTATTTAGAAAACTTAATTGGGAAAATATGGGTCTAAAATAAACGGAAGTTATTGCACACATTTACGCTTTGCAGATGACGTAGTTTTGTTTTCTGAACGCACTGGAATTACAATTTATGATACAAACTCTTGCGAACCAAAGTAGAATGGTTGGTTTGGAAATAAACCAAGAGAAAACGAAAGTCATGACAAACTTGCATCAAGTACAAATTATAGCCCTAGATTCCACAAGTATAGAATACGTTGAAGATTACATATACTTGGGTCAACTTATTTCCTTCAAAACAAACATGACTAAGGAAATAGATAGAGGAACAAAACTGGCATGGAACAAATATTGGTCGATGAAAGAAATCTTCAAAAGTAATCTTCCAACAAAATTAAAAACAAAAGCTATGGAATCGTGCCTAATGCCGACCCTGACGTACGTCTGTCAGACCTGGCAGATGACAAGAAAAGTAATCATCAAAGCGGGAGTATGTCAAAGAGCAATAGAAAGAAGCTTCCTTGACCTCAAACTAAGGGATCGCGTAAGAAGTTCTACGATAAGAAAAAAGACAAAAGCTAAAGATGAAACGAATCTTACGTCTAAAATGGAAATGGGCTGGATGTATACAACGAACTAAAGACGAGAGATGGATAAAAGAAATAACTAATTGGTACCCCATATACTGTAAAGGAAAAGTAGGAAGACCACAAAAAAGATGGAGTGACGATTTGACAATGATTGCCAGAAAACAATGGACGAGACAAGCACACGACAGGATAAAGTGGATGGCTTTGGAGGAGGCTTTCACCGCCATCGGCGGCCCTTACACCGAATCAAATGAAGATTAATAAAATAAAAAAATAAAACTGTAGAATATATGTAATCGATGTAAGGTCGAAATAAAGAGCAGGTTACTACTTATATATAGTTACTACTATAAAAAGTTCACAAAAAAAATATGAAAACACGTTTTCCCAAAGCAATGCTTACGCATACGTGGGACACTCAGAAAGTTTTGCGAAACTAAAAAAAATTGTTCTATACGTACATATATTTTTATCAAATCTTTTCAAAGTACTTTCCACCAGCCTCTATACAAAGATTCATGCGCCTAAACCAGTTTTCAAAACACTTTTTCCAGTCCGCCGCAGACACCTCGTTTACAGCCTGCTCGAACGCAGCCAGCGCATCTTCCGGCGACGAAAATTGTATCCCTTTGAGCTGATTTTTTATTTTTGGGAATAAAAAGAAGTCACACGGTGCTAGATCAGGGCTGTAAGGAGGGTGACCCAGGAGTTTGACTGGCGTGCTGTCCAGGAAGTCCCTCGTTTTGAGTGCGGTGTGCGCAGGTGCATTGTCGTGGTGGAGCAGTAGCCCGCGGAGCCCTGTGTTTGGTCGCTTGTTGCTTATAACAGAGAAAACTTCTGGCAAACATTTGGTAGTATACCATTCGGCATTAATGCTTCTTTGATCCCGTAAGGGAATTGATACCAAGTGGCCAGTCAAATTAAAAAAGCTAGCGATCAAAATCTTACCCCCGCTTCTAGATCGCTTCACTTTGGTAGGCGTTGGCTCATTTTGAAACACCCAAACAGTCGACTGGCGCTTGGTTTCTGGGTCGTATTGATAAATCCAGGACTCATCACCTGTAACGATGTCGTAAACACACCGAGACGAGCCTGCTTCAAATTTGTTAAGCATATCACGGCACCATTCCACCCGGGCCTGCTTCTGAGCATCGGTGAGGTTGTGCGGCACCCAGCGTGATACTATCCTCCTCACGCGAAGATGGCTGTGTAGAATCTCGTGAACGCTTCCCGATCCAATCTTCAATACGTGTTGAATCTCCTGATATGTAATTCGCCTATTGTCTTGGATTAAATTTTTCACTGCTAGCACGTTTTCTTCGGTAACAGCCGTCAAAGGGCGACCGCTTCTTTCGTCATCCCCCAAAGTTGGTCGACCGCGCTTGAATTCGTTATACCAACGATACACGGTTGCCTTGGAAGGGCCTTCATCCATGAATGCCATTTGAAGTCTATCGTACGATTCATCCGGTTTCAGGCGACACTTGAAATCGTATAAAATCATAGCTCTAAAATGTTCCCGGCGCAGATCCATATTTCAGTGAGACACAATACTTTGAATTAACTCGCAAAAAATGTGGAGGGAAATTTTGAAATTGGAACCTACTTATTTTTACTTATAAATAATCATATTTTCGAAAAACATTATAACTGGCCAGTCTCCCATATATAAAAACTTTTTTTCGCAATACTTTCTGAGGGGCCTGGTACAATAACGACAAACAATTCTCTTCTCGCAGGTCTGCTAGAAAATATTTCTTAGAGATAAGCAGTACCTTTGTACTTGTATTTTCCTAGAATAGTTTTTTTGTATCTTTCTACACAGAAAAACTATACATACAAATAAGCCACAAAAGTTGTTTATTTTTACAACTACATAAACTTATAATACTTTCATATAATTTGGCAAGGCCTTCGTAAAAAAGGCATGTGTATGTATTTAATCATTTTGCCTATTGAAAATTCATGACTTGTTCACTAATTAGTCTAGTATTACGATATGAGATTAAATTAAGATTCATTTAGTGAAATGAATAATGCATGTGCCAATCAAAAAGATTTAATAGCACTTAATATATTTAAATGAAGATCATAGATTTTTTTAGAAGGTAAACCTGTCATAATTAACAATTTTTTTTCACAGTTATTTATTAGTTTTTTAAGTCGGTCACTGTCACATGAGATTGCTGATAAGTAATTTGATATAAAAAAAGATGCTGTACTTTAATATTTTTTGCGGGTATACGGTAATTTTTGCGTGGTGCGAGTGCGATTTGCGTGGTCACCCACCCACGTATTGTTGTAATGAATGTCAACCGACATCCTAAGGTCAAAACAGTTATCATACTTTCGGGTTTCGGACTACACGTAACGACTGCCATAGATATTCGTATGGCAACCGGAACAGACAGCTTTACGTGACAGGCGTGCTCTCCAAGGCACGGAGGTTCGCGATGTGCCACAAAAGGGTCACCCATCGAAGACTGACCGCAGCTAGCGTAGCTTAACCTCGCAGATCAGCTTTCAGCCTCTGTCTGAAAAGTAGTTCTTATTATGTTATCTGTTTTTCCATCGCGCCGCTTGAGAACACCGGGGGACAACTCGCAAAATCGGTATCTCAAAACCTATTCTAAGTAACGTCGATTTCTCTGTCTTTTATACGAAGCAACGAACGATTTATGATACTAATCGACAGTTGTCGATTGTAAATGTTACAAACTCGTGGATCAGCCAACCCAAAGACTGAGACCACTTCTTATCAGCGGAAGGAACGAATGAAGTCACTATGTCTTGTGTTTAGAGTCGATTACTATACTTTCAATTCATCATATTTACATCCAGTCAATTAGATTATTTAATAAATCTCGCACTAGTCAACTTGATCATATTATATAATTTTAGCCTAATTATCGATTTACTTAACGATGTATTAATTTGAGCAGTAATCACTATTTTATCACGTTGGGAACACAGATTCCTAGAAATTATAAAATATCGTGCAACTGTCATTTCGCTCTCTTTTTGCTGTGAAACTCCGAATTCGTGTTACTGCATTCACTCACCTACGCCCAGGTTCAGGAGAACCCGCACACCATGGTTCACTTCCAGCATCCCCTTTCGTAACATAAATTCGTAGTAACCCTAATAATTACTCTTATATTTCTCTTTTTTCAGACGTCAAACCCCCTGTTTTTGACTCATTCACTACTAACGAGAAAGTCGGTATTACCTGGTAACTGATCTGATGGAAGTCACTCAGATGGTTTGACTGGAAGCCAACTCCAACATTATTGGAAAAATACTTATAGAATGATAATAATTTGAGGCATTAGACCACGATGACTTCATGCTTGTTATATCCACAACTCTTGCTTATTTTTTACGCCCAGCATCTCAATATACAGTCTGAATGTAAGGGCTTCTATGGGTTATATCACAGAGTATCATAGTAATACATTGGCTAGATACTTATCTTTTATACGTCTGTGGCTACATATAACTTACTAGCATCTACAGTTTCTCTGTTATCAAAGAGGAAAAAGAGCAGTAAAGGTTTTTCTAAAAAAATCCGATCTCTTCAGACCATAAAAGCAACAGGGTTGTTGATTATGCGATGGCAAGTTTCGGTGCCTTCCCCAAAATATGAATGCTGCTCTATCTAGTCTTGGAGTTAAGATCTTTCGAAAGTCATCTACATATGTCACGTTATTTTTTGCAAGCATATGCAATAAATTAATGTCTACTGTACCACAAAAAAATATCGCGTCAAGCTTTCAACTCAGTCTATCGCAGTCCACTGCTGGACATAGGCCTCTCGCAAAATGCCCCACAACACTCGGTCCGCTGCCTTCCGCATCCAGTCCCTCACAACTAACGTCTGCTCCAACGACTATCGGTCCCTCGACATACATGGCCAGCCCACTGCCACTTGAGCTTCACCAAGCTTTGTTTGTGAATAATTAAGTACGACAATTTATTAAAGTAAGCCATAAGCGTCCCACATTCAAGGACGTTCACGGTCTTAAGATGATCTTTTAGTTGACCGCATATCAATGGTGCCAAACCATTTTAAGCGGAACTGCCTTAGTGTGTAAATTTCATTAATGACAGGCTCAGCCTTTGTTGGTTTTTTACCATCGATATGAGCTTGACTGTACCTACTAGTTCTTACTGAGTCGGTACCAACACTTAGAGATTTAACCGTGACTGTATGCCGTGTTTATCCGATACCTATTAACATTTTACAATTATTATTTACAACCGATCATTTCCTATAGCTGTTTAATGATCGGTTACACTATACGTCACGTGTCGATTTACATACATACCTATTTATGACATTACTTATTTAGATATTTATATTATTTTCTTGTAAGTACCCAAGAAGGTGAGGGAAAAAACAACAACATAAGAGAAAACATCGACGAATAGGGGTATAATCATTAATTCTATATAGTTTATGAACTATCTATCTACTTTATTGTATATTTTACAATATTTACAACACAAATATAAAATACAAGTACAAAATATAATTACATAATAAAAAGGCGCCCTTAGGTGTCAAAGTATTCCTCCAGTCCACACCGCTGTTATGTGGAAAAGTGCCCAGAAGACTAGCAGCGTTGCCACGTTGAATGACAACGCTTATTCTTTGGCCAAAGAACAAACCAGCTGGACCCTTTGGTCACGCGAAGTCACTGGAATAAGGGTATTTTACAATTACACATTGAACAATTTTATGTTTACATTATAAATAGGATAACAAACAATTTATTGCGCAATAATGCATAAAACACAAAAAAAAAATACCTAGGTAACTTATAGGCATTTTGTAACTTATGTAAACACGCCATCATCCTCCAATCTTGTTCCATTTTGGTCCAAACCCTAGGTACAGTAGCTTAAACACCGCGAACAGTCACGGTCTTCAAAATAGTCACCTAGGTACCTGGGATGGGCGTGATTTCACATTACAGCACTTGTAACACTGTAGTCACTTTACACTTTAGTCATGGTTCAGTGAACTGCTGTGCGGCAATCGTCAGTGGTAAATCTAGAAAACCTATAAGCGTTGCCACACACGGGCTCAGTGTTGCCAACAAACTTTTTGCTAGCGCACTAGTTGAGCCGATTTTGTATTTTTTTTAAATTCCGAATGGTATCTTGATTGAGAGTGTTTTTAGTATTGATTCAATAAAACCTGTTCAACCGTTTGAAGATCATCAGCTCTTTTCTAGTTGATGAAGGGATGTGAGCAAGTATCACAGGCCTGATCGATTCGAAGTTTGGTATCCTGTTCGTCATCATCATCATCATTTCAGCCAAAAGATGTCCATTGCTGAAGAAAGGCCTCCCCCAAGCATCGGCACAACGACTAGTTCTGCGCCTTCCGCATCCAGCGGATTCCCGCGACCTTCACCAGGTCGTCGGTCCACCTTGTGGGGGGCCTGCCTACGCTGTGCCTTCCAGTACGCGGTTGCCACTCCAGAACTTTACTGCCCCATCGGCCATCTGTTTTGCGAGCAATGTGCCCCGCCCACTGCCACTTAAGTTTGGCAATTCTTCGGGCTATGTCGGTTACTTTCGTTCTCCTGTGAATCTCCTCATTTCTGATTCGATCACGCAGGGACACTCCGAGCATAGCCCTATCCATTGCCCTTTGAGTGAATTTGAGCTTTCTTATCAGGCCCATTGTGAGCGACCACGTTTCAGTGCCGTAAGTAATTACTGGCAACACACTGGTCAAAGTCTTTCGTCTTGACACACTGCGGTATTTTTAGTTATATTTTTAAGGTATCCTGTTACTTCAATAATATTGCAAGAACATGGTTACCTTGGCCTGCTGCTGCAGGATACCCAACTCCTCACTATCTTATCGGAGAGCAGAGGTACCTATCGTGTTTGGGCTCATTGGGATGGTTTTAATTAATAGGTTATAGATAGATAATGACGATAGATAATCAGGATCTAATTATCTATCGCATTATTTACGTCACTGGGAAGATATTTTTCGAGTATTTTTATCGGTAGAAAATGCCTCGTTGGTCGGCAGTCGCGCTTGCAACCACTAGGTTGCAAGCGCGACTGCCGAGCGTGGGGTCCTGGGTTCGATTCCCGGGTCGGGCATAGTGTTATTGGGTTTTTTCATTAGGAAATTCTCAGTAGCAGCCCGGAGTCTGGATTTGTGCCCGGTCAGTGGCAATAGGCTCGCCCCCTATTACATGGGACTATAACATAACTGGCGAAATGTGGGTGTACTATTACACCTCTGCCTACCCCTTCGGGGAAATACAGGCGTGATGTTATGTTATGTAGAAAATAAAATTGAAAAAGACGTTTTACCCTCATGAAAAAACCGAGCTTCAAATCTGTAAATTTAATCAATCAATCAATCAAAATCAATCAAAATGTTTATTTGTGTATACAGGTAATTTTGGTGTTAGGTACATTATAGGTAGTCTCTCTGTGTGCTGCCACAGGTGGCATACAAATATTAGTACTTAATTAATTAAACATATTATACAACATTATTATTAGAATGAATAACATTAATTTACTTTATTTACATAATTATTATTTAAGGTTTATATTTACTGGTTTTTGGTTACCCGAGGGAATTCGGTTTGCATGCCCTAATATTTAGGTATTATAGATATAAAGGTGTGCATAGTTTCTAACAGGTAAAGGTATACATTAAAGCTATTATTAGGACACATTAGGAACTAAAAGAATCTTGTTTTTACATCGAGTCATATCTGAGAGCGTTTAAAGTCTCAATGTCAAAAACGTTGGTATACTAAATGGAAAAGGCGTATGTTATTATATTGTCGTTAGGTTAATAATTATATGAAGGAAGAAGCAAAATTAGGATCGAAACGGCATTATGCTTTTTAATGTGCAGCAAAGAATAAAATAAATTCAAACCAAAATAATTTGGAACGACGTAATTGTATACCTGATTCTGATATAGTCTTTTAAGAAAACAACACCAACATAAAATGATCTAACAAAGTTTAACCGGATTAAATCGCGTATATTATTTAAATTGGTTCCCCTGACGTTTCGAAAGCTTTGCAGCATTTCGTGGTCGCAGGTAGACTAAGTTGACAAGCGTCTTTACAAATATTTCTAAAAAATTATTTTAATCTACCGTACAATATTATTAATTAAAATCGTTTCGATGCACGCAGTAATCACTCACAATATCATTATCTTTTACAGTGTTGCGTGCTGTTTGGGACTTGATTATTTTTAGGACTGGGTTCCAAACAGGTGGTAGCTGCCAACCATCTTCTCTATTAAAATTAGGATGTTTTTTAATTTCAATAGCCTCACGGAGCATTCTAGGTACATATCGGTTTTCCTTCGCCAGAACTTGTGGTTTATCAAAAACCAAAACCTAAAGAAAACCTAAGAAGTTATTATAAAATGATCTGTTACAGGAAAGGATGTGTAACAAGAAATAATCAAATTCTGATCAGCAAGTCAGAAGTGTGGGCTAGGTTTGTAATCAGAACGTCCAGCATAGAAGGCAAGCGTTTGGGTGCTTTAGGTTATAAGCAATATTCATGGATGAGGAGAAAGCAGAGCATGTTACGAGAAAAGTTTTAATTATAAATGTTAAGAAAAGAGGCAGACCAAAGAAAACATGGATGGATGGTGTAAAAGATGATATGAATCGAATGAAAGAGAACACTGAGATGACGGCTGATAGAGATGTATAGAAAAAGCAATTTAATGAAAAAGTTTTTATTTAATACCACGTTTTTAAAACAAAAGCGAGTTAATATTGCATTGTCATTCAGTTCTAAGCTATGTTTAAAGTTTCAAGTCTGTAGCTCATCGGGAAGTTAGTTTAAAATCGATTGCAATATTTGTACCGAACAGACAGACAAGACTGAAAACAAGTTGGTAAAAACGTTTCAAAATACAAAATTAGTCGGTGACAAAGTAAAGGTTAGTTACTCACTGGCCGTTTATCAGGTTAACAAAAGGCTTGAGTCTTCGATAATAATTTTTAACTTTTCGTCTAATTTCAATAAGAGGTGGGTTCAATAATGAACCCTTAGGCTGCAAACTGAACGTTTGTTCAGTTTGCAGCCTAAGGGTTTCTGGTCAGGATTCTTGTGTTTTCTGGATAAATGCTTCTTTCGTAATTTCTTTTCTGGAGCCAACTAAAATCGCCTTTGAGTGCTCTTGGTAGGATAGCTAAACTTATTTCCCTGTCTTTCAATTTCCCTCTTTACACTATTAAAAAGCAATATTTTTTATAATAAATGTACGTGACTCATATTCAAATTCATTGCAGTGAAACAACTTTTACGGAATATAAAACAACTTTTACAGAATACATGTAATTTATCACGTTTTATTTATCTTTTAACTTAATTTAATATTTAATTATTTTTGACAATCTGACCATTTTGTACCACTCGTATTCAAGGGTGGATGAATGTTTTGTAATCGGAAAGTTGAATTTACTTTTAATTTTAACACTGTAATATGCTATACATATCGCTACACATCGAGACCCCTCCGTGCCTCGGAGAGCACGTTAAGCTGTCGGTCCCGGTTGTCATACGAATATCTATGGCAGTTGTTACGGGTAGTCAGAAGCCTGAAAGTCTGACAACTGGTCTAACCTCCGAATGTCAGTATTACCCAGTAACTGGGTTGCGGGGGTCTGATGGCAGTCGCTCCGTGTAAAATACCGATGTTTAGCCGCATCTGGCTAGACTGGAAGCCGACCCCAATATTATTGGGAAAAAGGCTCGGAGGAGGATGACTGTAATATGCTGTAATGTATGGAACAGGCGGTAGGTGTGATTAGGGAGAAAAAAAATCGTCAGATTTTATTTATATATTATTTTATTATATTCTTTATTGTACATTACACCAAACGAAAACAAAGACAATAGTTTACAAAAAGATTAAATAAGTACAATGGGCGGTCTTATCGTACAAAACAGTCTCTTCCATACAACCTTTGGATGGACTAGAAGAATGGGAACCGGTCGTGGGTCGTGATTTTCCTTACTTGATCGAACTTAGGGCCTGTGGTATCTCAGTCCGACGCTTGATGTTCCCAGTTAGTTGCGAAATTTAGCATTATAATGAACTGATCAATATTTAGCGCATACGCCTTTTAATAAAGACCTTTAATTTCACCGCGAACTTCTTTCCTGACGGGCCGGGGGTCGGGTCCGCACACGTTTTTTTAGTTCGTAGTCTATTACAGGCATATGACTCGAAGACTGCGAGCGGTATTGTTTTGAAATTTGGCATGCTTAATTGCATTATACATCCTCATTACGCCTACAACTTAATGAAAATAATAATTGAAAAAGGTTTTTTTTAGGGTACCTCTATTACATGTAAAGTGGGGTTGATTTTTTCTTTCGCGTATCTCATCGTGTAAGGTATGAATAGGCATTTGTTGTCTTAAAAACTTTTTTAATACAGGTTCCGCTTACGAAGTATTAAGGTATAAAATGGCAATTTTTGTTATAGTTACAATCCCCATACCCTACAGGTTCAACTAATCCTAAACACTTATTAACTCTCCGGCATATGAGAATATATAAGGAGTTTAAAAGTAAAACTCTCAGGGATCGCACACTATTTGATTTGACCAATGAGCGCGCCAGGTGCTAGAGTTGGCCGTCAGATGGTACCAACCCATTTTCTAAGAGGTTGGTACTGTCAGCCATCAACTGTATAGGCCTGTAAGAGGTTTAGTTCCAAGGTATTCGCAAAGCGATAGTGTCGCACCGTACCGCCTCCGCCATGTTCTCGTACTGCACTGATGTAGTATTCCCTAATCAATGCTCTGATGTCATTGACTTGACCTGTCTGTTGATATTCTGTCAGTCGGTTGTCAAAGTGTTTTTCGAATTAAATATTTCTAAACGGGTTGTATATTCCTTGCTTTCTAGCTTGTATTGATTACAAAAATAAACCTCATCTAGCCAGTTTCGGTGTTATGTTGGAAGTTGAATTTTGATAAAAAAAAACAAATTAATTAATTACACGAATAATTTCTTTGATATTAATAATTTCTTAAATATTTATTATTCTTATTTAATTCTAATGATTTCGTGAAATGCAGAGATGGGTGCGGGATGTCAGATGTTACACATCATACCTATGCAACTACGAAAGGCTCGCTCGTTTTTTAATTTTTAGGGTTCCGTACCCGAAGGATGCCAAACGGGACCCTATTACTCTCGCTACGCTGTCCGTCCGTCCGTCCGTCTGTCTGTCACAGGGCTGTATATTTGTAACGATAATAGATAACCAGTTGAAATTGTTAAAGAATATGTGTTACTATGGGTGCATATCACGAAAAATACTAAAAATTAAAATTAAAATAAAAAAGGGGTCCTCACAAGAAACCTCAAAAAATATGCATTTTTTTCAACGTTTTTGTTCCTGCTCTATCTTCAAAACGGTAATTGAAACGACTTGGTCTGTTTATAGTGCATACTATGTAGTTTAGCAAAAAAATATTAAAATAGGATAAACATAGACATATGTGGTGGTACCTGCGTAAGAAAGATATGCAAAAATTCATATTTCGCGCACGCTGCGTCGATGTCTTTTGATGAACTCTCGTAAATTAAATCAGTTTCTATGGGGTATCAGGTCGATGGGTGGTACGGACCCTACCTGCGCGAGTCCAACTCGCACTTGGCCGGTTTTTTTTAGATATATCGAGTTTGGGTTCAGATATGTTGTAAGAATTCTGTATAGACTGTAATGACTGTGGAACCCACCCTGTACGTGGTCACACTCGCACTTGGCCGGTTTAATGCTAATATTGTACGGTCGACCGCACGTCGGTGGTAACACTTTGACATTAGCAGCATCCTTATTTCGTAAATAGTAAGGGTGGTTTTCGAATTGAAGTGTTACCACTGTCATGCAGTTGACTGTACCTACCAATTCACAAGATGATCTTTTTTCTATTTACAGTATAAATATTCAACCAAATTAAGTCATAATAAACAGTGTTCTGTTCAATAGTAAATCAAACAATATAAATGTAATGTCTAGTTTTTGCACTGTGTCGGTCATGATGACTATTAATGTATACATCATCTGCCTTGGAATATTTGTCAGACATTGATTTACTGCGCAGGAGTGAATAGTCAATCATGTTATAAATATCTATTTGTCTAAATCAGATGTGCATACTATTAGTGATTTGAGGATAACGAAATTGTAGCAGTTTGTATCATCTATTATAGTATCTGGTAAAATATAGATAGGTTTCATCTAGGTAATAGATCTGTGGTTTCATCTCATTTTTGAAAGCCAACATATGTAATGAAAGGTAAAAAGACGGTCATATTTTTAAGGTTATGCCTTAATGGATAATGATGATCAAGAAGATGAAGAAATGAGTTAAGTAGAGTGAATTCAATGTAATTTTCTTGAAGTTTTCACTTTGCTTCTGCAACGTTTAACAGAATGAACGCAAGTCCTCTTTGCAGACACCACAATGAGAATAATATTATGAATATTAGGACTTGCGTTTATTCTGTTGTATACTCTTAGCATACCTAACTGTAGATTTAATTTAGAACCAGTTTGAAAATAGAAGTCAAATTGAAGACTGGAAAAGATGGCAATCGGACTAACTAGTACTGTAAGTACCTAATCAAAACGTTTTCTGAAACTAGCCATTACAATAATGATATGATATTAAAAGTAGTGCTAATAACTTTTTTTTTTTTTTTGTTAGCCTGTACTGTCCCACTGCTGGGCAAAGGCCTCCCTCAATTCCTTCCATCTATCGCAGTTCTGTGCCGCCTCCTGCCAGCTGTCATCAAGAAAGACATCGAGCTCGTCTCTCCATCTCCTACCTACTTATCATTTTTATGCAAATATAATTCTTCGATACTACATGAAAGAATATAAGTACATAATTTGTTATGTTATTATTTACACAATTATTTAGTATATTTAAATGGGTCTACAAGTCCATATATACAATATTTACAAAGTACAAAACAAAATGATACAAAAAAGCGCGCCTAGGCGTCAAAATGTTTTTTATATTATGAAGTTATACAAGACAGTGGGCAATATTGTTTAAGATTAGTACATAATAAATTATACATACATTTATGTTATAAATATATACATTATACATACTTATAATTGCACTTAAATCAACATTAGCGTCTAAAACAAAATATAGTTGTACTACACAACACGCAGTCATAAAGTAGATTCCTCCGTAGCTGTAATTATATTCTTGGAAAATGTTTACGTAATGATCAGGTATTTTACTATTGTTGATCATAACGCATTGAACTTTAATCTCCGGTGAATAAGTGCTTAAGCAAGGTTTATATTTGAATAGTATTTATGGTTTTATTTCTTTGAGAGTTTTAAGTTTCTAAGGAGACCTAATACAACATGTATTTGAAATAACTGAAAACTTCATAAGGGATAATGTGCACATCAGCATGAAAAACTTTTACTATGTGACCACCCCTGAAATCGCGAAAAAAAATCGAGTAGTTCCCCGAATTTGTGTTTACATAAATGGACAAATATTGTCTTCGTACACATTAATTGTTTTTGTGCTAAACTTTGAGCGGAACTTTTAATGAAATTAAAAAATAAATATTTCAGGGATATTTTTACACAGCACTATCTCTAGTCCCAAACTAAGCGGAGCTTGTACTATGGGCACTAGACAATGGATATAATACTTAAATACTTTTTTTTTGTAAATACATACTTATAATACATAAGAAACACTCAGACCAACACAAATACTTATGTTCATCACATAAATATTTGTGTCCTGTGGGAATCGAACCCACGACCTCGTGATCAGCAGTCCAACACTCGTACCACTAGAACACAGATGTCGTCATATAATATATAATTCTCTGTCTCATTACTCTAGCGGCCATCTAAGAATTATCAGTTATCGACTACAAATACCGACAGATCAACAAAGAACTATCTAGACCGTGCATTCACCACCTTTGGCCTAATCGTGATCTTATTAACTAAATCATCCATAAATCGTGTCTCATTCTCCACGCCATGTAAATGCACCATAAAAGAGCAATCATCGATATATACCTACATTTGTACCTACGTATAAGCAGTACTGACTATGACTCAGCCGGGTGATGATAATAAATATGTACTATTATTAATAATAGGTACAATTATTGGAAAATCATTTACGTTGGAAAAGTTCCTGGTATATGTGGAAGAACCGATACTAAATTGTTAATGAATTAATTAAATTTATTTTGTACTGAAAGTTAATCAATAGCTGTGGTTTTGGTTCCGCAGATAAAAAGCATGTTAAAAATAGACTTTACCCCTTTCCGGGATACGAGTTAGGTACCTCTATGTTAAACAACGCTCATATGCTATATATATTTTTACTAGCTTTTGCCCGCGACTTCGTCCGCGTAGAAGTCGAAAATGGTTCTAATAAGATTTTTGTTGTTTTTTTACGTTATTAAATTTTGCAATTATTGTGTTCAAATACTTATAAAATATAACAATCTTTATTATAGTGTAGGGATTTAAAGGTTAAATAAACATGAAAATAAAATGAAATTTCGTTATATTTTGTGGGCACGAAGCTCGGCCTTTGATTTGGTGAAAGTTACCACGGGGGTATTATCTTTTTACAACGAAATCGAAATACTACACCTACCGCAGTATTTCTTTGTAAACAATATTTTTTGTATTTCCTTCGGGAGCTAGAATACCAGGCTACTCTGTGCGCTTACTCTGGAGCATGCCACATACAACTGGCCGTGAGAGAAGCAGCTTTCCCTCAAGTCTATTCCCGCTACCTTAAGAGTTTGACCTTGAGCTTTGTTTATAGTTATTGAGAAGCAGACTTTGATGGGAAACTGCACTCTCTTGAATTCGAAGGATTAATTCGATGGTGTTAGGGAATCTCATCAATCTTGACAGTTCAGCTCTTATGCACTCAAAGTGCGCAGTGCAATATCTATTTCAGACGTCATTACATTGGCTCTGACGGAACTAAACTAACATTATCTCCAACATGTGGACGCTAGGCATAATTACGGGCCAACGCTCGCCCAAACGTTGGGGCCAACGTGTGGAGCCCGCCGTCGTCGTGTGTCGGTTTTATCAAAGGAATTATGCGCCAACGTTGGCGATGCGCCCACACGTTGGCGGTTTGCTCAGTCTTGACGCAGCACTCATGCAGTAAGGTGAATCGAATGAGCTTGTTCCTACGGTCACCGCGTCTTGAAAATGTCATCAACGCAATAGTTATAGAATTTTTATAAAAAATCTTTATGTTTATTAACAAATAACAACGATATTATTTTTAATGTCAAAACATTTTACAAAAACGACGTCCATTGTTTAACTATTGTGTTATTTTAATTGACAGTTCAGCTCTTAAGCACTCAATAATATTAAAGTGTCCAGAGCAACATCTATTTCAGACGTCTTTACATTGGCTCTGACGGAACTGAACTAACATTATCTCCAACGTGTGGAGGCTAAGCATGATTTCGGGCCAACGCTCGTCCCAAAGTTGGGGCCAACGTGTGGAGCCCGCCTTATGTTTTTAAGTGAGTTCAACCTTTTTTGAATAAAATCGGATTGAGTTTTCAAACATGTGTCAAAATAAAATATAATTTAAATCAAAAGCACTAAGAAGTATTGATATCAACTTCGAAGCAAATCATCGCCAAAATAACTAATTACCTCCTTTTTAACCCCGTTAGGGGGGGGATGAATTTCAACAAAATATGAATCACGTCGTCCATCCAATTTTGTTAAAAAAGGTTTATGCAAAATTTGAAGTAGATTGGACCAAGGAATCACGTTGTCCCATACAAACTTTGCCCCCCTTTTTCACCCCCTTAGGGAAGAATTTCGGAAAATCCTTTCTTATCGGATGCCTACGTCATACAAAGAACACACCCTCCAAGTTTCAGGTCTCTACGATCAGCGGTTTAGGCTCTGCGTTGATCCGTCAGTCATTCAGGACAAAGCCTTTTATATGTATAGATATATAAAATTCCGGTGTGCGTTTGTTCGTAATTCTTCGCCTCCTTTAGGCTTGACTGATTTTGATGTTTTTTTTTGTGTACAAAAAAAAAACATCAAAACAAGCAGTTGATCCCCGGGTCACCGGGGATCAACTGGTCTAACCTCCGAATTTCGGTATTACCCAGTAACTGGGTTGCGGGGATCTGATGACATTCACTCCGTGTAAAATACTCATGTTCAGCCGCATCTGATTAGGAAGGACGACCCCAATATAGTTGGGTTTATGATTATTATGTAGTTTAGTTGGGCTATAATATAGTAGCAATAAAAATAAATGAATTGCAAAAATAAACAGTAGATACTCTTACGATATTTGTAATAGCACCTATCAACTTAGCCTACCGCAGTCCACTGCTGGACATAGGCCTCTCCCAAGTTGCGCCACAACACTCGGTCCTCTGCCTTCCGCATCCAGTCCCCCCCAGCCACGTTCTTTAGGTCGTCGGTCCACCTGGCAGGGGGTGCCCTAGGCTGCGTTTGACTCGTCTGCTCCAGCGGCCATCGGTCCTTCGACAGACATGGCCAGCCCACTGCCACTTCAGCTTACTGATCCCACAAGCTATCTCGGTCACTCCGGCTCTTCTCCGGATAATCTCGTTACGGATTTTATCCTTCAAAGAAACCCCAAACATAGCTCGCTCCATAGCAAGCACATAATAATATGCATAATAGCACATAATAATGTGCATAATAGCACATAGTAAAAGCCTAAATCGCATAAGCCTAAACGATTAGACGACGACAGATGGACCCAGAGAAAAAGAAAGAAAGAGGAAGAGAGGAAGACCTAAAGAAAGATGGCAAGATGAAATAGCAGAAATGACAGACAAGCCAATCAAGCCATGGATGAAGAAAGCTTCAGACAGAAATGTTTGGAAGTTATTGGAGGAGGCCTATACCCGTCGAGGGGTCCTTAATTGATTATTCATATTATATTACTGTTCACTCACGTAAACATACTAATTAATTAAGGAATAATAAAGGTTTTTTATTTTATTTGTAACAGCCTAAATGGTATAAAACTGCCTAAATAATATGTTGTACACACGGCTACACATTAACATCATCAGTTTTCCGTAGAATACAAGTTCAGCTTAAACTGGAAATGTATAGCTTCATGTTTAGGTCTATCACCTTTCGAATTTATAAAAAAAAAACTGAAAAAGTTCTAAGGAACAGAAATGTACGTACCTACGTACGGTCGACCGCACGTTGGTGGTAACACTTTGACATTAGCAGCATCTTTATTTCGTAAGGGCGGTTTTGGAACTGAAGTGTTATCACTGTCATACAGTCGACTGTACTTGTCTTCTCAAGATTGTCATGACACACAATGAATTATGGTGAAGCCCATAATGAGCTGCATTATTCGTTTTTATTTTCTCGACCTTTGGTTTAGAAAAATACATGACTAATTAAAACTAATTGAAATGTACTCACTGAAAACTCATTGCACTGGTTTGACGTTGAATTACTAATAAATGCGGTTTACACCAAATATGGACCACCTTGATTGACCGCTGACTCAAATTTGTGGTCGTCAAAACCTACTGAATTTCAATACAGAAAGAGAAAAAAGCTCGAGAGGGGCTCGTGGCTAAGTAGGTAATAACCACGTTTATCACAGAATCTGTGAGGTTAAGCTGTGTTAGCCACGGTCAGTCCTTGGATGGGACAGTTTTTTTTTTTCGTTACACATCGAGCCCCTCCGTGCTTCGGAAAGCAAGTTTGCTAGAAAGGGTCGGGTTTTACGAAATCCTGTACAAAATTGCTGGAGGATACAAAGAAAAAACCAGCCAAGTTCGGAGACTTGACGAGACGAGACGGACTCACGCAGTAAGGGTTCCGTAGCACCTATCGACCTGATACCCCATAGATACTGATTTAATTACGAGAGTTCATCAAAAGACATCAACGCACCATGCGCGAAATATGAATTTTTGGTTAACACCACATATATGTCTGTTTGCCGTATTTTTAGTGTTTGTTGCTAAACTACATAGTATGCACTATAATCAAACCAAGATTGACGCTGGCATACATTACCGTATTGAAGATAGAGCAGGAACAAAAACGTTGAAAAAAATGCATGTGTTTCATGGTTTCTTGTATGGGGACCCCCTTTGGTTTTAGAATTTTATTGTTTTTAGTATTTGTCGTAATATGGGTTATAGCAACACATATTCTCAGAAAATTTCAACCGGCTACCTATTACCGTTCAAAAGATACAGCCCTGTGACAGACGGACAGCGTAGCGAGAGTAATAGGGTCCCGTTTGACACCCTTTGGGTACGAAACCCTAACAAGGAAAGAAAAGAAAGAAAAAACATAATTTAACATAAACATTTATTTTATAGGACTTGCGGGCGGTAGACTTTTGGTAGCCCGCCGCCCGACCAGTCAAGGCCCGTGATGGTGGCGTATATTGTTCCGCGCGCGCCAGTAAAGAGAAGGGTGCGTTCGACGTTGAACCTGTGGTTGAGCCGCACGGGGAGAAGAGGCTCGCCTAATAGTGGTGGGACGGGACCTATCGGGGGTAGTTGGCGACTGTGAAGACTATACCACGCTCCCAGCCAACGGTTAGAGGAACACCGTGGTGGTTTTAGCCGGTACGAGTTCGCTCCTTCCCCGGGCGGAGTGCATCTATGAAGATTTCGCTACGGCAAAAAAAGGGGTCAACCTCCGCTATTGCCTTGCTATCCTTCACGATTTATAACTAATATTGATTACTGATGCTATTCTAATAATTAAAATTATCCTTTAGTAGCATCTAGGTTTCTAAAGGACTTATAGGCTTTATTCATGGAAATCTTTGTAGTGTTTATTTCTTTTTTCGACATTATGCCAAAGCCTGTACTTCAATGATATTTAAAAGTACAGATATGTTACTTGCGCTCGCAATCTGAAGACTCGAAAACATCCTAATTAGGACGTTTTTCTATTAATCCGCGTCAAGTTAGGCGCCGAGCATGACCGGTGACAAGAAAAAAAAACTAAAATGCCATCGTGTGTGTACAGAAAATGTTCCAATTATGACGTGAAAGTTACTTGAAATAACCAACTTGCTTACTTTGTACCAGTTTATATGTATTGTGCTGCCGCTGCGTAAGGAACATTTTTTTGGTATGTTTTCTTAGGGTATGACATATCTATACATTTAAATATCATTGACTGCCTCGTTGGTCTAGTGGTCGCAAGCGCGACTGCTGATCGTGGGGTCCTGGGTTCAATTCCTGGGTCGGGAAAAGTGTTATTGGGTTTTTTCTTTAGGAAATTCTCAGTAGCAGCCCGGAATCTGGATTCGTACCCGGTTGATGGCAATAGGCTCGCCCCCCATTACATGGGACTTATAACATAACTGGCGAAATGTGGGTGTACTATACACCTCTGCCTACTTCTTCGGGGAAATACAGGCGTGATGTTATGTTATGTTAAATATCATTGCTGTACCTACATATTTCACCATTTACAATTATTAAAATAATACGCATTGCAATAAAACGTGAGATAAATGGATTTCACAATATGTAAATATTCACAATATTTCTTTAAACTTACAGCTTCTTGTGTTTCAACTTTTACTTTCTAACACGTTCTCTTCCCTTTCGGCTCATTACATGACTTGCATACATTTTGATACTTCATACTTATACGTAGCAATCCTACTAATATTATAAATGCGAAAGTACGGATGATTGTTTGTTTGTTTATCCTTCAAACACGCTGAAACGTTTATATAGATTTGAATGAAATTTGGCACACAGATAGACCATCACACGGATTCGATCGTCCGTCATATCGGTCCAGTCGTTATAGCGTGATGCTCGAAAAAACAGACATTTACAGTTTTATAATTGTTAGGGTTAGTCGTTACTAGAATCAAAACTGGGTATTATCTACACTGAAAACAATACATAAACAAACTGAAGCTACACAAAAAAATAGGTAAAGCGTTATTAACTTAATAACTTCTTAGGTTTTCGCGATCACTACACATAACACAAAAAACAAAGTTAAATAATTTTTTAGAAATATTTGTAAAGACGCTTGTCATCTTAGTCTACCTGCGACCACGAAATGCTGCAAAGCTTTCGAAACGTCAGGGAAACCAATTTAAATAATATACGCGATTTAATCCGGTTAAACTTTGTTTTATTATAACGTTATTAACTTATTACAGTTAATTTGATTTAACAAAACTGTTTACCTTTATCGAACAAAAATGTTGGTTACGTGCTACCTAAGTTTTAACCGACTTCAAAAAAAGGAGGAGGTTATGTATCAGGCAGGTTTTTTTCTTTTTTTTTGTAGTCACCCTTTTTGAGTTACAGGTAGATAAAAGTTTGGCTACATACAATATGTAACAAAAACCCTGTTGTTCCTGTGAGCTACGTTATCGGAATCAATATTCATGCGTAATGACACAACTCATTTGGAAAACTCTTTAATAAAAAAAATTAATTAACAAAAACAAAAAACCCGACTGCGTGTAAAAATAACAGAAAAGATATAAACAAGACTTATCAACACGCTGTCGGAGGCTTCGTTTGTTTTTGGTCATGAATTACATAATAGTTCATAGGTAGCCTCCGCCTGCGTGTTGATAAGTCTTGTTTATATCTTTTCTGTTATTTTTACACGCAGTCGGGTTTTTTGTTTTTGTTAATTAATTTTTTTATTTGATTTTTTTTAGTTTTGTCATTTTTTATTTATCATACTATTAATGTTTTTTTTGAAAAGTCAAATTCATTTTTAACGTTGAATATTTTGTTGTTTTTTAGCATTTTTCATTCCAAATTACATTTAAACATATAAGTTGTATATATTTTTGTAAAGCATTTATAAAACCCTTTATTTTGATACCCCACTCGATAGATTTTGACGGAAAAAAAAATTTTTTTAAGAGGTAATGTGGCGCCAAAAAGCGGCCATCTTAATTTTTTAAATTTTGATGTACCCAGTGTCACTCTCAGAATTAAGACGAATCTAACGACACCCCTCAATCTCAAATCCATCAAGCCGTTTAGGCCACAGAGCGTGCCAAAGAAATATACATACATACATACATACATACATACATACATACATACATACATACACTCGAAAAACATAACCCTCCTTCTGGCGCAGTCGGGTAAAAATAGTAAATTTAATATTAAATCATTATTAATTGTGAATTGAAAGTGATTATATCACTCAAAACTCACTCACTCAGTAATTATATCAATAAAAATAATTTAATATAATGTATAACTCTGACTTTTCGAATTCATGTGCGGATTTATATTCGATTATCACTTTAAAGCAAGTGAAGAAAAACATCGTGAGGAAACCTGCACACCTGAGAGTGCTCCATACAGTTCTCAATGGTGTGTGTAGTCCGCCAACCCGCACTAGGCCAGCGTGGTGGACTAAGGCCTTACCCTTCTCATAATGAGAAGAGGCCCGTGTCCAGCAGTGGGACAGTAATGGGCTGGTTATGTTATGTTATGTAATGTTAAATCATTATTCATTGTAAATTGAAGTGTTATAATCACTTTTAATAATGATTTATTATTTAATTTTATTATTTTTATTGAAGAGTTTTTCCAAATGAGTTGTGGCCTTCGTATGAATATCGATTCTGATAACGTAGCCCACAGGAACAACAAGGTTTTTGTTACATGTTGTATGACAAACTTTTTTCCACTACATATTTTTAACCAAACTCAAAGTCAAAGTTTTTTATTTCAAATAAATATTTACATGCCCTTTCAAAACGTTAATTATGAATCTAGTTGCAAAGTTCCAAAAAGTTGGTCCTATGGAGAAGAGCCGGCAAGAAACTCCATGGATATACTCTTTTCAAATAATCAACGGTACGGTGCTGCTGGCTTGTTACTTTTTGACACTGGAATTGGATTGAGTTTGAAATGATTTTCAAGAGTAACCACTGCGTGCTCAAACGTATCTAATCTATCTAATCTGACAGTTTTTCTCTCATTCCCATACTTTGAATAAAGTTTATAACTACACCTACATTATCACGACGTAAAAAGGTGAAGGCTGTATACTTCATGAAGTTACGTAACTCTGTTAATTTTCTTCGTGATCATCGACAAATCAGTTTTATTACCAATCACTTGTAACCTTTGGATTTGATTGTAATTGCAGCTGCATCATGTGAAGGGATTTGATATCGTTCACGTTTCTCTTGTAACTTCTTTTCATTATCATGTTAATATTAAAATGTGGAATGTGACTGTAATAGCTGAGATGGCAAAAGCGTCATATTGTAGGAACAACCATAGAGTAACGCTGCCGATTGAATCATATTTATAACACCTAAAAATTTATCCGTTTTTTTCTCGTCCTTGGTGCTGTATCTATTTTTAGGGTCAAACTTTAGCCCCTTTGTATAGATCTACGGATAAAGAGAATTTTATGTCTTTATTTGTGAGGGAACATACAGCTGAGCAAGGTCAAGGTAGCCTGAGAAAATAATTGAAGTTTCTGTCCATAATATCCAATTGATTGTGTCTATACTATCTATACCGATGTAGTGTGATCTATGAACTCAGTAGGTGTACATTATAGACTCACTTAGAAGAAGTACTTACTATTTAAGAGGATTAATCATTGACATGGAATTATGTAAATTGACGAGTAAAAACTATTTCTAAAGAAAATACGACGCAGGAGAGTAGTTCACGCTGCTCATAAACAATTATTGTTTGTTTTATGCAAATATTTATAACGATTAGTATCGCGATCAAATCGCGGATGTTCTCAAGAAATGCCAGGTTAAGAGTTCTCTAAACCGACGAGCATGCATGACGAGGTTAATGGACGTAGATGAAGCGAAAGAGGTGTGTCAGGATCGTAGCAGGTGGAAATCCATAGTCTCTGCCTATCCCAATGGGAAACAGGCTTGATAATATGTATGTATGTATGTATGGATTAGTATCGCATCGATGCTCATAAGTTGATAACTTACCTAAAAAGGCTGCAGGATAATCGGATCCAGAAATTTTGCAAAATAAACGATGATTTATGCTAAACCGTGACGGGACCGGGGAAGGCGCGAGCCGTTCCCCGAACGAGGCTTGTGCCGTTCGGTGTAGCTAGAACTGCTTTCCATCTCATCATCAGCCCATTACCATTCCACTGCTGGGCACGGGTATTGGAATGAGAAGGATTCAGGCCTTAGTCCACCACGCTGGCCTAGTGCGGGTTGGCAGACTACACACACCATTAAGAACTGTATGGAGCACTCTCAAGTGTGTAGGTTTCTTCACGATATTTTCCTAGCAAGTGATAATAAAATTCTGATTCTGCTTTCCATCTGCTTCAAACAAAATGTTCGTGAGGTGACTCGGTCGGGCCTCGTATAGAGCACGGCTCGCGGCTACTTCGTTCGCGTCACGGTGTAGCATAAAAAAAATGTTCGTGAGATGACTCGGTCGGGCCTCGTATAGGGCACGGCTCGCGCCTACTTCGTTCGCGTCACGGTGTAGCATTAATCATCCTTAATTGATCTAGGGTGCAAGAATTACATCAAACAAATAATGTGCATAGTATGGTGAAGTTGATTGAGTGTAGGGAAAATATTAATATTAGTCCACCAATCGAAGACAACTGTTAAGAGTGACATCTATGCCTATCAGCCTATGTCTAATAAAGCGTGACATCATTCGCAAATATTTGGGAGGGCGAAATATATGGTATACTTGCCAGCCAGTTGTCTAATTGTCTCGGTCGGTAGTACAAACCGATTTCAACCCATTAGATAAGATTTTAGATCAGAAACGAGGGGATCCGACAGAGAACCAAAGTTCTCGACATAGCCCACAGGTTAAGCAAGCTGTAATGGGCCAGCCATATTATCCGAAGTAGCGATGACGGTTGGGGTAGACGTATTCTTGAGTGGAGACTGCGAATCGGAAAACGTAGCGTGCGACATCCTCGGGTTAGGTGGAGTGACGATCTACGCAAAGTGGTTGGTAGAAGCTGGATAAAACCGTACTTACCCACGACCGGTTCCCATTCTTCTAGTCCATCCAAAAGTTGTCTGGAAAAGATTGCCTTGTACGATAAGACCGCCGATTGTACTTACATAATGTACATTGTACACAATAAGACCACCCATTGTACTTACATAATGTACATTGTACACAATTTTTGATTCGCAGTCTCCACTCAAGAATACGTCTACCCCATCCGTCATCGCTACTTCGGATAATATGGCTGGCCCATTACAGCTTGCTAAACCTGTGGGCTATATCGAGAACTTTGGTTCTCTGTCGGATCCCCTCGTTTCTGATCGAAAATCTTATCTAATGGGTTGAAATCGGTTTGTACTACCGACCAGTGTCGGCTGCTGGGTCAGAGATACGTATCTGTAAACTACTGTCTTTGTTTTCGTTTGGTGTATGTACAATAAAGAATATAATAAATAAATAATAAAAGTGGCCTAGGATCGAAGTCAGTTGCATGCTATTGGAACTGGAGCTGCTGATAATGATGAGATAAGATTTGGAGAGTAGATTTGGAGCAGTACAGTTCTGGAGTGACGACCGTGTACTGGAAGGTGTAGCGTGGGTAGGCCCCTCACAAGGTGGACCGACGACCTGGTGAAGGTCTTGGGAAACCGCTGGATGCGGAAAGCGCAGGACCGGTCATTGTGGCGATGCTTAGGGGAGGCTTATGTCCAGCAGTGGACGTCTTTTGGCTGAAATGATGATGATGATGATTTAAGTCTCATCATCTGCAAAATCAAATTAAAAACCTTCAGTAGATCCAACAGTGCGCTCGCAATAGAAAAAACTACAATAAAACTTAACAAAGCAGATTGAGCGACTGCCAATAGATTATCCAATTATATTTACGAGCACCCATTAAGCTACAACACCTTCCTAGTAATTAACTGTTCACAGAACACTCCCACATGGTCATGACAGTTCTATGTTATAGTTAATGATCTATTTTGAAAGTAAGTGTAATGGAGAGTGGTGTAATTTGGCGGAGACAGCGGGTTGATATGAAGTGTGTTTGTGTGGGAAATTAATTAGGCCCTTGAATGTCCGATTGAGAAACAGTGATGTGTGTGAGATTAGGTGCTCAGTGCTTCTGCAGAAGACGACCTGGGCGTCGTAGGAGGGCGTATGTCGACCTCCAGCCACCCTAGGTATGGGACTGTGGGCGGCAGACTCGGGGTGGCCCGCCACCCGACCAGTCAAGGCCCATGACGGTGGCGCGTAGTGTTCCGCGCACGCCATTCAAGAGGAGGGTGCGGCCGATAAGGTTGCCGCGCGGGGAGAAGGGGCTCGCCTGCCAGTGGCGAGCCGGGCGAACTCCCGTATTTTTCGCGCCCCCGGCCAAGGGTCGATAGAGGAACACCGTGGTGGATTTTAGTCCCACACAAAAGAAAAAAAAATAAGGTGCTCAGTAACATAAAACAGTGTTTGGTGAGAAATCAAAAGGCGTACGCATGGCACCGTATCACGTTACCATGATCTCAAAGATTGGTCCTGAAAGTCGGTGGCAAAAATGTGGTCGTTTGATACGTAGATATAGGAAAATTGATAAACTACAGAAAACTTGGGTTAGTGGTCAATTTGCACGAATTGGATTGGCACGAAATGTGCGAATCGACACTTTCAATTATTATTATATTATTCTATTAATATTTTTTTAGTACTCGATACGCACGAAAACAATTTATTTGCATGCGAACCGATACCTTCAAATTTACATAGAAATTTATTGGCACACATTTTATTTTAAAGAAGAAAATTATTAAAGTACAGTCGTGCACACAAGACGATGAATCCAATCGAAAAATAAATAAAACTCTATAATCCTTTTTTGTGACAAACCGGGAAAAAACTGGCTGTGTGAAAGAGGACACGACTGATACCTACGATTGATACAAAATAAAATTAGCTCATGGAAAATCAATGCAATGAGAGCAAAACAACAACCCTAGCATTTATGTTCACACAAGTTTATTTCTGTATAAACTTACAGGACAAGTTTAAGATATTTTTATAACTCATAAACAGCGTTCTTTGAATAATACCTTCTAGTCGAGTTGTCGCCATTCTTAATTGGAATCATTCATTGCCGTTACGACGCGACGCCTACGCGGCACCGACACGGTCAGGAATGGAATACAGAGTCGATTCTGTAGGGCATGTGTAAACAACAGCGATATGTTTAGTTACATTTAGTCAACTGGACTATGCATACAACGTGTTACTGAAATAACTGAAAACCAACGTGTTATTGAATCTTGAAAATAGATCAGCTGTCCCCTCGGACGAATAAAAATGGCGGACGCAATCACGCTAAGAAAAGATTGAAGCACTTAGTTTTTTCCTAAACCCATTATAATTTTGACATAATTTTAACACACCAGTAGGTATATATTGTTATTTTATTTATGACACTAGCGTTACACGAGATTTGTTGTGTAATCGCGGCTTTTTGTCTTACTATGTGTGCATGTGTGCGTGCCAGCCCGTACTTTTAAGCGAGCCGTCTTACTATGGATGCCTTACTTTTTGTTTAGCGAAATTCCGTCCGCCTTTTTTTATTCGTCCAAAGCTATCCCCTAAATTTTTGTTCACATGAATCTTACCGCCCCCCCCCCTTGACCCTTAAGAAGTTTTCAGTTATTTCAATAATACGTTAAAGAACTAAATTTTGCTGTTTTATCTACTCGTAAAACACAAAACAGATTGAACAAATTATAGTATTTGTACCAAGTTACTAATTTTGTATTTATAAACAAATTGAGAAGGCAACTCATAATATTAATTTATTTAAAAGTTCGTTAACTTTAAAATGTCAACTGAAAATTTAATTTATTTTCGTCTGTTTCTGGTTCTGTCTGCTATTATAGTAAAATATATCGAATATTTTGTTTATGTCGGTTGCTTACAGAATAAGCACCAATATAATGTCTTTTATTTAATTTATTGTTTAGAATTCTTATTCATTGATCAAGTAAAAGAATTTCTGCTATAATTAAATTTAATACTCCTCTATTTTATGTTAATTAAGAAAATGATATAAATATAATTGCTCAACATATACATACTTACTATTATAAATGTATGTTTATCCTTGCATCAATATGAAATATGTCCATGCATTAATGTGTATTTAGTAGAGCGAGTTAAGTATTCATTCTATATTAAATCATATCACAATAAAGTAGAGTTGCAAATTAAATAAAAAAATTATAAATTCACATGCAAGCTCTCAGCGACTCACGTGTTCATGATAAAACATAATTGCTTTGCAATTTTGAACTTCAAGAAAGTGAAGGTAAAGTTGAATTTCAAAAGGAAATTACAGAATGCACTTCTGTTTATGTATTTTTCGCGCTTCCATCCCCTGTAATAACATATCAAGCTCGTTGTAATGTTGGTAAAGGGCTTATAATTATTTAGAAATACTTATAAGCTTAAGTTTTATTTTAAAATCACGATTTTTTACCAACCAACAGTATAAACGGCAAAAAGAATAGTAACGTCTCATCCAAACATTCAATCAATTGACTTAAACCTCGGGTACAAAACAGATTTTTTTCATTCCAGTGTAGCATGGTTGTCTATTTCAACTAAAACATTTTTTTTATGGCCACATTCCCGAGAAATATCAGAAAATCTATGCAACTGTAGCTTGGAAGTAAACTGCATAGCAAATTTTTCTGGTCTATTTCAGACGTAGCTTAAACTTGCAAGCTATTGAAGGACAGAGTGTCGGATACTTCTCGCAGAAGTTTTCTTGCGAGTGAAAACGTGGCCTTACAATTGGGTGAAAAGCAGGCTAGGGTTGTCAACATTATATAGACGAAAAATAGAAGCTTAGACCTAAAGTATAGTAGGTATGTCAGGAAAAATATGGAAAAAAATTGCCGGTAGGTATGTGCAAAGAGCTGAGCTCTTTAGCTTATATTTAAATTGAATTCCCCCTAGTCCGAATTTGCTTGAGGAGAAAATATGGTAGCTTAGCCTACTACATTAAAAAATATATAATAATGGGACTCATAATGTAGTAGAATACTATGTTGTGCTGTGTTGTGTGTTGTTGTGTGTTGTGTTGTGTGTGTGTGTTGTGTTTATGTTGTGTTGTTGTTGTTGTTGTGTTGTGTGTTGTGTTGTGTTGTTGTGTTGTATGTGCTGTGTGTATGTTGTGTGTGCACAGACATATTTAAAAATATAGACGAAGTGCTGCGAATAATCATAGTAAAGCCAACAAAACCGTGCTCCTCCGTGTATAAAACCAGCACTCACGCACACACATGCACCCTAAATTGTGCTCACCGCTCTCAGTACACATGTTGCGGTATCGTCCAGTAAGCATAGTGAAAACAAAACAAATATCCTACAGTTGCATGTATGTGCGTGAGCGCTGGTTTGTACACAGAGGAGCACGGTTTTGTTGGCTTCACTATGGTTGTTCACAGCACTTCGTCTATATTTTTTACTATGTCTGTGGCTATATAGTGGGTTTGGCAACCCTAAGAGCAGTGTACCGCCAAGTTCGTCAAATATCTATCAAACACTGCGCTCAAAAAAATCCACGCAATTTTTGAACCGTACCCTGATGCTGCTATTACTATGGTACAAGTTTTTCAGTATACAGTGTCTCTTATGATTTGCGCCAAACTCACATCATGTTCTCTTTAGAAGGTTAGATGACGCATCGCTGACCGCATCATCCCTATCAGGAAGAATGGATTAGATATGAAGTGTTTGCTCGTCTTTGTTACGCTAAGACGGAAACCACTGCTTGTCGCAAAATGAGGTTGTTTGGAGATTTCGTTGTCAACTGCTAGAAAAGTATTATGATAATGATAATTAAGGTAATAATGTAGGTGTTGATTAAGCCGTTGTTGTTGAAATTAATCCACAGGATAGAGGATTAATGTATAGTATCTTGATTGACGCAATGTAATTGCATTAAAAACGTTATTGTAATCGTTTGTATAAAGGCAATGATATTTAAAAGTACAGATATGTTACTAGCGCGCGCAATCTGAAGACTCGAAAACGTCCTTATAACCTTTTGCTATTTATTAGTCCACGTCAAGCAAGGCGCCGAGGTTGACCGGTGAACAATAAAACCATCAAAAATCTTGTGTACATTTCTGTACACATAAACTAGTCCTACCAATTATGACGCAAAAGTAACTTAAAGTAACTAACTTATTTGCTTTGTACTAGTTTATGTATATGTGTTGCTGCCGCGGCGCGGCGCACGGAACATTTTTATAGTTTGTTTTGTTAGGGTGTAACATATCTATGCTTTTAAATATCATTGTATAGAGTACTATCTAAATTGGTTTAATAGATTTTAATGTTATGAAAATCATTGTTTGTTTAATTATTGCTGTATCGTTAACACCTTTTTTGTAAAGTCTATGTTGTACTGTCATAGGTGTAAAACAGGCTCTTTATAAATCTGCATATAGTGAAAGTTGCATAAAATATTTCATGATAATTGTAGCCTGTAGATAGAACTTTGTAGCATTTTTTTCTAAGCTACTCCTAGATACAAAAGCAAAACTAGAGAAAGTAAAAGAATAGCCAAGTTCTTTGTCTATGTTAGTGACGTCACATCTAATATTTATGTATGTTTGCATAAACGACCAGCTCCATATACGGCAACCATTTTCAATGGACCGACATCTGACAAATGACGGCTTGAAGACAGTAGTGGACGGTAACATATTGGATGGACAGTCAGATGGACAAGTTGCAACAATTAATATTACAAAGAAAAGAGAAGAACGGGCTATTTGTATTGATATAAAAAAATTGATGTTAGTAGAAATAATGTTCTTCTATTAGAAGAAGTAGTAGTAGGAGCAGTCTATAAAATATTTAAATACTTATTTAATCTAGTTAAAGGGTAGAATACTGTTCTCCAAGATAGGCAACAAAGTATCCTGTGTTTAGGCACAGAATACCTAATAGTACTCACAGAATACCTAATAGTACTAACGTACAGAACGGCCACTCACCGCCCCCCGCCAATTTAAGATTCCATACCCGCGCCCCGCATGCATCCGCAGTTTGACGGCAATTGGACTGCAACATTGCACTGGATGTCAATCGCCAGTCGCTATACAAGCTCGCCATCTCTGAGAACTACTGAGAAGCGCTTGGAACCCAGTCGGCATTACGAGCGGCGAGCATCCCTAACCTACACGTGTGTTTGCATTCGTATACAGACGTAATCTTGTGTATGTAGGTGGTGCTAGCATTTAGATTGTATTGAGTGACCGAGGTGTGATTTAGGAGAGATAGGTCCGATGCTTTATCGATATGGAAGGGTATGGATATACTGGGTGTCAGGGAAACGCTTCCGAAAACGAAGATATGTGATAGTGCTAGTGATTACTGATACGAAACCACAAAAAAATGCGATTCTTTTTTTAGATTTTTTCATATTTTTTTTGCATTTTTATACGTAACCAGCTTTGGGCAGTTCAATAAAACTAATTTGCAAGAAAACTCCATTTATTTACTTGATTTTTCATAGTTCGCAATGTGATTCAAATAAAATCTCAGCTGGCGCTTGGGGTGAACGACATCCGCTGGCATACGCAGTCCGTGTCGTAGCGAGCGTAGGTAGGTTAAGTACGCGCGGCATTGATCCCGAGTTTTGTACGCTTTACATTGCGGGTTTGCAAAATACAAAATCACTAAATCAATAAGTATAAGGCTAATGGTTATTGGTATTCGATTGTGTTTAGATAGTATAATAATAGCCTTTCAGTTTCGGGAGCGTTTCCTGACACCCAGTATAATATACATTTAATATGTTTTGATAACGTCCATTGTAACAACAAACATAACAAACATAACATCACGCCTGTATTTCCCCGAAGGGGTAGGCAGAGGTGTAATAGCACACCCACATTTCGCCAGTTATGTTATGTTTGTGTTGTTTTCGTTCATTGTAATGTAATGTATTTAGAAGATAATTATTATTTTGGGCGTAAATGGTAAATGGCGTAATTGGTGCAATGAATTGATAGTTAAGCAAACCTTTTTAATTGTTTGCTAGTTGATGGCTCAATTTGAGTTCAAATCAGAGAGCTATTAAGATTGAATATTAAAAATTGTGTAAGATAATTATGTATCAGATCAATTTACTTCCTTCGATTTCGCTTCCTTTAATGGAATTATTTTATTTTATTTTATGATACTATTAATTAAAAACTTTTGTACTAAACTGTATGGTATCGTGATCAGTGATTTGAATTATTTACAATTGATTACTTGGTTGTAATTTAATAAAAAAATTAAATTCACTAATAATTTTACATGTTAATTGATTCTAATAGTTCAATAATTGCATATTTCCACGTAGAATTAACAAAAAAGTTCTTATCTCTGTAAACCTACTTGAGTTTTGAATACTAATCTGTAGACATTTGTAGAGTAACAGGTTTCTTAAAAAAAAACAGATTTGAGACAGCCCGTAAAAAAAAAACAAAAAATAACGTAATTTATTAAATAAATAATTCTTAAAATAAAACCTTCGTTCAGTGTCCATCCGAGCGTTACATGGGCCGGTGATCTGAGGATAAATCTCACGACAGGTGACGGATCGTACGTGCGACATTGACAGACGTTTTTATATCATAATCTCACTTAAATTATCTAAGGCCGAGCTTTAATTTTCATACTGACCGGAAAGTTAATCCTTTAAAAATGTGGAATTAACTTGGCTCTTTTGTGTTTAATTTGTGAAGCATTAGTAAAATATTTTGTATGGAGTTTCTTGTTGTAAAGATAAAGATAAATTTTTTATTATATTTTTTTTTGTAGTAATTTAAAACTGTTTTAATGTTTGTTTTCTGATACTACTGATTGCTAAACTTAAGATTGAGTGTAAATTATTGTATAAGAAACTAGCAGATAGTTGGTCTAATGAATAAATAAATAATATAAATATTTTTGGGACATTGTTACACAGCACCATCTAGTCCCAAACTAAGCAGAGCTTGTACTATGGGTACTAGACAATGGGTGGTAATACTTAAATATACTTTTTTTTTGTAAATACATACTTATAATTACATAAACCAACACCCAGACCAACACAAACACTTATGTTCACCACACAAATATTTATGTCCTGTGGGAATCGAACCCACGACCTCGTGATCAGCAGCCCGATACTCTAACCACTCGACCACAGAAGTAGTAAAAAAAATATATTTATTGGACCAATAAAATTAATGGTCCTTAGAGGCTTTTGCTATCACTGCATATTATTATCATATCAATTAAGCAGTGAAAACTTAGCCTAGCAAGGCTTGCCTTCCATGCAGAAGGGTCTGAGATCATAAAATTAATGGTCCTTAGATGCTTTGGCTATCACTGCATATCTTATCAACTAAGCAGTATAAGCTTAGCCTAGCAACGCTAGCCTTCCATGTAGAGGGGTCTGAGATCGACCCCACCCACAACTCTGACTTTTTGTATTCCTGTGTGCAGGGGCGGATCTATAATAAGGACTTTTTGGGCTGAGTCCAGGGCCCTGTGGATATAAAGGGCCCTTAATCCCCAATGAAGACAGTGGACAATATAGTGAATTAAAAAAAACTATCTTATCATAAGGTTGGCAATCCTGAGATCAATTTATTAAACCATTTGCGCGCGTATCCAACGGAAAGGGGCATTTTCGTATTTTTTCGCAGTCATTCGCAGTTCAACAGGCGGCCCCCAAGTAATACTAGCCCAGGGCCCCACAACTCACGAACCGCCCCTGCCTGTGTGGATTGCAGAATTTGATTATCACTAGCCTTAACGGTGACCGAAAACATCGCCAGGAAACCTGCACACCTGAGAGTGCTCTATAAAGTTCATGGTGGTGAGTAATTATACAGCCTGCAGTAGGCCTACAGTAGCCGTGGTGGATCAGTGGAATAGTACCGAAGTGGTTATCATAACAGCCTATAGCAATCCATTGCTGGACATAAGCTCATCTAAAATATACTTGGGCGTAGGATACAGTTAATAGAATAGGTTAACAATCCTTTTATTAAAAAACTACGTTAAACAATGCAATAACTTTATTATAACTTATTAGTGGAATGAGTTAAAGGAAGTCTTATCGGTTATTTAGTATGACTTCCAATGTGATAAATAGATTCTTAGTTCCCGTTAATTATTATTGTACGGTAAAATATTCAACGATTTTCTCATTATTATGGAAATCTCGTAACATTGAATTTATGTTAACATGTGAAACTCATACTAATTATGTTATCCACGTTATATGTTAATGGGAGTTACTATAGTACGGATATTTCTATTATTCCTCATTAAAATAATGTAATAGAAAAAGCTTATCCCTTTTGATTTTTTAGTTTTGACTATACGAGTATACCACTAGACCGATTTTAATAACGGGGGTCTTTATCGTTTCGATTAAGAAACGAGAGCAGAAGATTTATATCATACGCATCATAATAAATGCTGCGGCCAATATTCGTCGAAGGGTCGGCACTCGAAGTTGTAGCGGAATACGGCCACCTAGGGCAGGTAATTTAACTTGGTAGATACCACTTTGAGAAAGAAGGATCCGATTGGGCTAGGCAGCATTTGGTAAACTTCACAGAGTCTTCTCGTCGCCTATACCGCAAAGTTTGAAGACAAAGGTGTTCAACCAGTGCTCCTGCCTGTCATGACTTACGGTGTCAAGACGTGGACACTGATAGTTGGGCTGGTCCACAAATTCAAAGTCGCTCAGCGAGCTATGGAGCGAGTTATGCTTAGTGTTTTTTGAAGAATGAAATCGATCGTAGGATCAGTAAGCTGAGGTGGCAGTGGGCTGGCTATGCCTGTCGAAGGACCTTTGGCCACCGAGCAGACGAATCCTTGAGTGGAGACCGCAAATCGGCAAAAGCAGCGTAGGCCTCGATGAGCTGAAGAATGTCGCTGGGGGGACTGGATGCGGAAGGCAGAGGATCGAGCACAGAAATAGATACAATATTTGTAATCACAATTTTACTTGCGATTCATGCATGGCAACATTCGAACAAACTACGCCTCCCATATTGATGTCATTAATTTAAAAAACAACTTTAATCAAATGTACTTTACAGCTTTTGTTTCTGCAGTTAGAAACATCACAATAAGGCATTTTTGCGGGTTTTAGTTACAGTATTTACAGAAACAAGTCATAAGGCGTACTGAGAAAGGCTTTGAAATGTCCTGCACTATGGTGCAGAGTGTTGGCACGCGCGCCCTGCCCAGTTGGCCATTCTATCTATTTCTGTGGGATCAAGTATTGTGGCGCAACTTGGGAGAGGCCTATGTCCAGCAGTAGAATGCGATAGGAGTTGAAGATGAGGATAATAAATGTATTTTTTAAAGCATTTATTTTAAATTTTCCTTGTAAGACTCACTAATGACAATTTGATTATAAACATAAAGATAAAGATTTCTTTGGAAATGATCCGTGACCTAAAAGAGATAATAGGAAAAGCAATAAGGTTTATGACAGAAAACATATTAATTACGTAGATCATAAATGCTGAGGTTAATGTACTACAAAATGTGATCTGAGTTCAGACAAAGAATAATGATTAACATACCTAACAATAAGGAAGACTCAAATAGATACATATTAAGTAACTAGCTGATATAACAATACGTTCTCGCTTTAGCATAATATATAATCAGAGCTGAAAAAAATACAAATACCTGTATACATAAATAAACATTTTGATTGATTGATTGATTGAGCTAAACTAACAAAACCTATTGCTAAGTGAATGAGACTTCATCAGCGGTTGCGTGGATGAAAATCTTGTCAATAAAAGCTATTGGAAATTGAAAGTTTCATACTAAAGATACCTTATTTTCTAATATATAAACAGAATAAACTTAACTTACCTATTTACAATATTGGTCAAGAATTACTATTACTATTACTAATTAAAACAAATTCTTATCTCTCACACAATCAGTTACGACAGTCGACTAAACTATGAAAAAAAAAAAAAAACATTTAAATAACACGTAAAAAATCGGCGTTTTTAGAAAGCGAAAGCGCTTTAGCTTCCGTCTTCCAAAATTGTGCGCCATAAAAATTGCAAGAAAAGAAATAAAGGAGCCGAGTAGCAAAAGCATAAAACTTTGTAACAAATACACGAGAACTTTCACTTTCACATCTCTACAAAAAGGACCAACTCCATTTCTGCAATTATGCAACAAAGCGACGGGTCCACGGATCCCTTTGAAATCAAAAGTTATTGTTTCGTCACCTTCCTTAACGTCCAGTTCTGCCTTTTTTCGGTCATCAACGCTTGTTTTATTATTAACTACAAGAAGTAAAGGCCGTGTCTAATGACTGTAATCACCATAAATTTTACTTGGATCAAGTTATTTTATTGTGCCTACACAGAATTATGCACGAATGAAAAATCAGAACGTATATCACTGGTATCAGTAATTTGGCATTTTCAGGGTTATCTAAGGTAGTTTGTATTAGTAGTTTGATATTTTGTTTTGAGTTATTTTAGTTCTCGAGAAAATTCTGAGATAACATACCTACATAAATGAAGTTTCTCAAATCGGAAGGAAGAAAGTTTCTTATATAACTAGGGTATGAGACAGAGTATTCAATTGTTTAGTTTTTCCATGCAAAATTCATATCAAATTTAAGACCCTGTAAGATTTGACAGTATCATAAGTAAAACTGAATTTATTATTTACATAATTGAGACACTATATTTAAGAGATATTTATTTGATCTTGCAATTTGATTTCACTGGTACTGAATTGTATGGACAAACATTGTTTTATGAAAGTTATTACCAAAGAAAGGCTGATAGCAAAGAGTTAAGTACTATAAAAATACATTATAAAAGAGAACGTTGAAATTTGGCTGACGTTACAGCACAAAAAGTGAGCTCAAAATACGAGTAACACTACCGGGAAGCCATAAAAAATTAATAATTATGAATTGTATGAAATAACTTCAACCAAACTCATTGTTTAAACAACATTTTAAATCATCTTCACAAAACATAAAATCGAAAGTGGTTACGTCACTGGTGCTATACATTTAAAAGCTTGGACCCCCATCGGCACCCGTCAAAGATCCCGTACAGCATACCCAACACAAACAGACCATTGTTCAAACATTACGACATAATTCTACCATTGTCACCGGCTTTCGAAAAAAATTGGATCATGTGACAAAAAGTGGGACAAATGAGCGTTTACGATTTTATTAGTGCAAAAACAATTCTGGGTAGTTGCCTCGTTTATGATCATGTGTTTTTGCCTTTTTCGACGAAAGTCGAGACAGATACCGGCAAAGTCAAAGCCGTCACTGTGCCTTTTCGTATGCAAATAAGTTGCAATGAACTCATGTCCGAAAAGACCGTGAAACGCGCGTGTTCAATGTCAACGCGAAATTGTGCCTCGTTTTGGTAGAATTTCAGATTGACCGCTTTTTTTCGACCAAGAAATAAGCGATTTTATTATGTTTTTGGGCACAAAAGAACAATAGTTTGTTTTAGTTGACACAAAGAATCATCAAATTGTGGGATACTATTTTGTTCCTTTTTCCGAATTCTGCGAACCTTGACTGACATTTTTGGACAGCATTTTTATGGTCCTTTCGTCTTTGTGTTAGGCTTTTTTCTAGTTCTTAATAGGTTTTTGCTTTGTTTATGTGTTATGTTCTTTTTTATATTACTGAATGTAACTTGAATTAATATGCTAATGTTATCTTACGGAAATCTCTTGAATTTTTGCAGTCCTAAGTTGGTGTTGTAATAAATAATTAACATGCCATGGCATGTATTAGACATGTTTAAATTCAAGGCTATTGTGAACGTAATGGCATTAATGTAACAAGTTTTTCTCTAGTTATAAAACTGTCGAAAGTTTTGTACTGGTACATAAATAATATACTGATTGAGATGATAGACAGGTGTCAATACAGACTGGTATGAATGGCACATTAGATGCATTAAACCAGCCATACTCAACCTTTTTTTTATAGGGGCCACAAACACGTTTTAGTCACGGTGTCGAGGTCCACAAGCAAAAATTATTTAGGTCTTAATTAAAACGTAATTCCAAGTTAACGATGTAGTTACTTTATTAATGAGAAAAGAAGTTTTAACAAAGATGTTCATATGTTTTAATGCGATTTTTGATACTGTGAACACTTTTTCGAAACTTTATCAAGATCTGGCTTGTCGCTACATGCTATCCTGATAACATCATCCAGATGAGAATCTGTAAGTTGGTTTCTGTAAACGTTCTTTGTATATTTTATTTTTGAAAAAGACGATTCGCACACATACGTAGACCCAAAGAATGTTAGTAGGATTTGGGCACATCTTTGGACGCTTTTATATTTTTGGGGAACAAAAAATCGCTGATAGCGCTCGGCTCATACTACCGTTCTGAAACTTCCATTCTCTGATGGGCGCGAAATTTAAAATTATTTACAATAAATTTGTAACTTTAGATGGGCCAATAACAAAGGCCTGGCGGGCCGCATGTGGCCCGCGGGCCGCAGGTTAAGTATAGCTGCATTAAACATTCGAGAAATTCAACTATGTAAACACAGAGCTAGGGGGTCTATTCGCAAAATCGACAAAGACATAATCGAAAGGACACGATAGTGCTCCGAATGTGTCGGATGTACTCTAATAAATGTTCGGATGTTTTATTTATTTATTTATAACTAGGAAAACCAACAGCTATTTAAAAATTAATAAACAGCTAGCATAGGTTACATTTAACCAATTACAGGTTTCCACGGCTAGTAATAGGATAAATTAACACTGATTTTAACGATCACTGGCAAGCACAAAAACTACAATTGATTAGAGTTGAAATTTTTTACATAAAATACTTGAATGTTACTTATTCAGTCAAAATCAAAATCAAATGTTTTTTATTTCTAATAAACATAATTACAGGCACTTTTGAAACGTCAGGTTCTAGTTGCACGGTTCCAAATTGTGGGTCCTATGGAGAAGAACCGGCAAGAAACTCCATGGATAAACTCTTTTTAAAATAGGTTATTGTTTATGATATCAAATTTATTCAAATAATGTGAGTATAATGTAGGTTAATGCCATAAATAAACAAGAGTTCGAAAGTGAGAATGTTGCCTTTAGAAATAAACGTAAAAAGAGTTGCCATAGTATGTAAGAGCTGACCTGTCCCGACAGACGGCACCCGTTCACGAACATGACGCAAGCATCAGCCATCGCTTAACTCAACCATATTGAAGGGAACTTAACGACCCGACACTAACTCCACCATCAGCATGACATTTAAGTGAGCTTGACAGACTCAAACTGCTGGACAACAGATAGGCAGGAATATATAGAACTACTGTAAAAACATTAATGGCCACATCATACTTACATTTTACATTTTAATCACCTATTAAAAAATTGTAAGCATCTCATACACGTTGCAGTTCTATAACAGAAAATAATGCAATATGAGAAAAATTAAAGTGTAAATTTTATAATTTTGAAATAGTAAAAGTGTAAATAAATTCTATAATACCGAAATAATAAACAGTTAATAATAACTGAAAACAATGTCAAAATAACACGAGTTGGTAGAAAAATTACCAACAGTTAATATAGATTGATACAAAACAAAGTGTGTCATAAAGTTAAGCAATGTCAAAGGCAATAATAAAAATTCATGTCAAAAGTATAAAAAATAATAATAATTACACATGATCCAATAGGAGAAAATATAATAAGTAATAAGTCTTTCTAAAGAAGTCAAGGTTTAGCACATTGCGTACCGTAGAGCTTTTTTTGCGTAGCGTAGTAAATGGGTCAAATGAGAACTCTTTACAAAGTTCATTAAAGTCTTTGCTCGCTCGCACGATATATGAATTTTGCCTATAGTTCGTGGAACAAAAGGGGATGGAGATAGGTGGATTGAATCTAAACATTTTTGGAGAACATTAAATCGTAGCTTGTGAAGATCTGGGCAATCAATTACATTACGTAATATTTTTAATAGAAATGTGCAATCAGCTATTCAGTTATCGTAATCAAATTGGTGAATTTTTACAAAGTCATAGACAATGTTCGGAGTGACATTTCAAAAACAAGGTGTTTAGAGTCTGTAAAAAGAGAAATGCTGTCAATGACATTTACAACTAAATGTAGGGTTACGGACGATTAGTATCGTTTGTTGCTTTGTATGAACGATAGTGAAATCGACGTTACTTAAGAGTAGGTTTTGACACGACAAGTTTCGATATATCGATTACCGATTTTGCGAGTACACCCCGCACATAAAACGCAATATTTTGAATTTTGAAGTAAATATTAATAAAACCTATTTCCTTGCTATAATCGTTTTACAATTCTTACCAAAATCGAAATTTACCGTACCCAATTTAGTCATCACCTCTCGACCTCTGTGGTCTAGTGGTTCTAGTGTTGGACTGCTGATCACGAGGTCGTAGGTTTGATTCCCACAGGACACAAATATTTGTGTGATGAACATGAGTGTTTGTGTTGATCTGGTTGTTTCTTATGTATTATAAGTATGTATTTACAAAAAAAAAAAGTATTATATCCATTGTCTAGTACCCATAGTACAAGCTCTGCTTAGTTTGGGACTAGATGGTGATGTGTAAAATGTCCCAAAAAATATTATTTATTTATTATCATTAAAAGTTAACATTATTTGCATCTTTCCCATATTTAGATTCATACAAAATTTTCGGAACGAAGGACCAACATCCAAAATCTGATAGCGGAACTAAATCTCATCAAACTAAGTACCACGACCTTTACTACTTGAAAAAGATAATTGAACAATGGGATCTATACTCATTTATGCTCCGTTCACTTTTGCATCGCTTTTTTCGTGTATACAGACGTCCTCGATCGCATCCGCCTTGCTTCTATTACTAGGTGTGTTATTTATATAGCTAGTTACTAAAGTATGTATATAAGTTTATATACTTGCGGGAGTTTAATTGGTTTAAGAGTCGTTAAGTATGTTATAGCCACAGACATAGTAAAAAATATAGACTAAGTGCTGCGAACAACCATAGTGAAGCCAATAAAAACCGTGCTCCTTCATGTACAACCAGTTATCACGTACACACCATGCACCTGAAGGATATTTGTTTTCGCGATGCTTACTGGACGATGCCGCGACATGTGAACTGAGAGGGGTGAGCACGGTTTAAGGTGCATGTGTGTGCGTGAGCGCTGGTTTGTACACGGAGGAGCACGGTTTTATTGGCTTCACTATGATTGTTCGCAGCACTTTGTCTATATTTTTTACTATGCCTGTGGTTATAGCATGATAAAATTACTTTGAACAATTGGTACACGTAAAGTAGCTAAAGTATCAGAAATTCTAGTTTTTTTAATAACTTGTAATGTAATAGGTAATCTGTGGTAAGGGCTCCATTTTCGCTTAATTTTCTTCTCGTTAACTTTTAAAATGGTGAGGTTACAAGTCGACTATTATATTTTTTATGAGATCTTGTAAATTTTTTATCACCAAATTAGTTAGTGCGAAAGTAATTTAAGTTCTACACAAAATGCTACTAGGGTTACTTGTGTTTTTAATTAGCCATGCATCATCATCATCATCATCATTTCAGCATAAATACTTCCACTGCTGGATATAGGCCTCCCCCAAGTATCGCCACAACGACCGGTCCTGCTCTTTCCGCATCCAGCGGATTCCCGCGACCATTACCAGGTCGTCGGTCAGTGGTTGTGTGGGGCCTACCCACGCTGCGCCTTCCAGTACGCGGTTGCCACGAATACATAGAATAATATTGAACATAAGTAGTTCACTGCGTAATTTCAAATGAATTGCTGTGTGCGTACAGTGGACTTACATGAAAAAACACTTAATTAAAAAATTACACAAAATTAATCCATACAATTTCAGTATAGATATTTGACTATATATAGAAGATAAATCTACAGTAAATGTGAAAGAATGGCAGTCAATGGTGTTTGTATTCAAATGTACAGAAATAGTTTGTCTTTGTGAGTCGGTGACAACGACCGCAGGTAGTTGTTGAACTAAACTACATGTGATGGGCTTTGTTTATTGTTTGTTTTAACGACTGTTTAAATCTGACGTTTTTTATTCATGTTTATTTTAAATTGAATTTTTTTTGTGTGACTATACAAAAACTGTATCAGTATTTGGACATAGGCCTCCCCCAAGCAATTTGGGAGGATATGCCATAATCGCCACGCTTGGCAGGCGGGTTGGTGATCGCAGTTAGTTGGTTTATTACTCAGAGGCTACCCATCCTCCAGTGATTCCCTGAGTCCCTTTCTGACACCCATTAAAATATATAGGCTGGTGCAATTCTTTACGTCCGGCACCACACGGAACATGTTTTGTTTTAGTTTTGTTATAATCCAACCATTTGAAACATAAACATGTTCTTATTTAATTTGTTGTCTGTGTCATATTATTTATATCTACCAATAGATTCATCACGTTTTTTGTCGGTATGTCAAAATATTCACAATATTTAATCAGCTGGATCGGATGCTAGGAAAAGTATCCGGTGCGTTTTCTTTTCATCAATAACGTACCTAGTCAGAAAAAAAACTTGTTTTCATACTCAGTAGTTCCTATCGTCTACCTAGGGCAGGTAATTCAGCTTGGTAGACACAACTTCGAGAAAGAAGCCAACAGAAGGATCCGTCTGGGCTGGGCAGCATTTGGCAAACTTCGCCGAGTCTTCTTGTCGCCTATACCGCAAAGTTTGAAGACAAAGGTCTTCAACCAGTGCGTCCTGCCAGTCATGACTTACGGTGCCGAGACGTGGACACTGACAGTTGGGCTAGTCCACAAATTCAAAGTCGCTCAGCGAGCTATGGAGCGAGCTATGCTTGGAGTTTCTTTGAAGGATAAAATCCGTAACGAGATTATCCGGAGAAGAACCGGAGTGACCGACATAGCTTGTAGGATCAGTAAGCTGAAGTGGCAGTGGGCTGGCCATGTCTTTCGAAGGACCGATGGCCGTTGGAGCAGACGAGTTCTTGAGTGGAGACCGCGAGTCGGCAAACGCAGCGTAGGGCGCCCCCCTGCCAGGTGGTCCGACGACCTAAAGAACGTGGCTGGGGGAGACTGGATGCGGAAGGCAGAGGACCGAGCGTTGTGGCGCAACTTGGGAGAGGCCTATGTCCAGCAGTGGACTGTGATAGGCTGAGTTGATGAGTTCCTTTCGGTATAATCTTTAATATACTTGGCCTGGAAGAAACACCAAAACTCAAAAGTAATAATTTATGTAAAAGTTGTTTATGACCAGAGACAATCGATAACAAAACAACTACTGAATTAATCTAAACGGTGCCGTGGATTGCGGTTCAACCGGCAGCTCGTGATGGAAAAGGCTACGACAAGCCATAAATATTTATAAACAACCGAAACTAATTATTTGTCATAGCTCCGAGGAACAATAACAATAAATATATAATCTGTAATCAGTCCACCACCCACATTTTGTTCGCATTTATCTTAATCACTGGTCCACAAGACCGCAATGCCCTAAGGTCTGATTTCTATGTCACTTGGACCTACCTAAAGCTTTTGAAGAACTGAACCTTCAAAAGAAATTAAGCTGTATTTTTATCGACTGAAGGTCGGGATTAGAAAAGTTGCGTGTACGTAGTAAAAAAATCAAGAGTAGATTATGGTTAAAACTACGTGACATTCGCGGTTACACGTACAGCAGCGTAACACTTCAATACTATCGTTATTCCTTTGTGTAACCTACATAAATAGAAACATGTTATTTCTATTAACGAGGCCATTTAAAACTCAGCTCTAATACTATTGCGTAAGTGTTAAACTGGCTAAAAAGTGCGTAAAGCTTTAGACTTTTCACACTGCTATGCAAATGTTTGCACTGCCTCGCGGTAGGACCTTGGCAGGGACGTGGAACAGTATCAACAGTGTTCTATTGCTACACGAATATACACCTTAAAAATCAATACTTGAAGAGCTGTTATCGTTTGTGCAGAATTGTATGGTTATGTCGTTTTTTCCATGGGGTTGGTTGTCGAAGTTAGAACCTTGACTGAAGTGGGACGTCACTATTACCACATAGGGCCTAAGTGCAGAAAGGTGTGGTGGCGAAACGATATGCAAAAACCGTTGCTAGGCAACCATTGTTTAAAACAAATGTTTGAAGAATGCCGTAGACCTTGGAAAGAACGAAATAGTTTGGGCCTACTTAGTTTCTCTAGAACGGTCGCCAGTTTAGAATTAGAGTTTTGTTTTACAATATGTACCTAGTTTGGATATGCATTTCCTAAGTATTGCTTACTTAGATATGCGATTTTTAATTATAATTTAGCAATTGTGGTTTTAAAATCATTTATTTGCATTTCATACTCACTGACGTTATTAACAATTTCAAAATAATTTTAGACATTTGAATGTCTAATTAGCATTAAACGCACATTCGGGTCAACTTAGTGTAAAAAATTGTTTCAACGTAGACTGAATCCTTAAAAAATAATAATTTTATATTTACTTACAGGAAAAAAAAAAAAAAAAAAAAAACATATTTTTTTTATTTATTTATTTGGACATATTCAATCTTTCGACAAGAAGCATCCCAATAAGGAAATTTCCAGGAGAGTACAGCTCGGGTGGGTGGCATTCGGAAAGCTGGAAGATGTCCTTCGGTCAAGGAGAATCCCTCAGTGGCTAAAAACACGTCTATTTAACCAGTGTGTCCTGCCAACTATGACTTATGGTGCCTTTTTTTTTTTTTTTTTTTTCGAATGGGCTCTCGCAGGTGGGACCGAAGTCCCATCCCTGCTTAACCGGACTTAGTTGGCGGAGAGTCCCATGTGGGACTCGAGACGTGGACGCTTATAAAGGAGACTGTCCACCAAGTGCGAGTGGCACAACGGGTCATGGAACGTGCTATGCTCGGCATAAATCTTCTCGACCGAGTCCGAAACACCGAGATCCGTCGTCAGACAAAAGTCTACGATGTTGGTCATAGGGCGATTAAGCTAAAGTGGAGTTGGGCGGGACATCTGGCTCGGCGTAGAGATGGCCGATGGAGTAAAGCGTTGACTGTGTGGTGGCCAAGGTCAGGTTGGAGAAATCCGGGCCGTCCGAAAGCGCGCTGGGTTGATGATATCGCCAAAGCCGCAGGAAATACCTGGATGAGGGATGCACAAGATCGAAGAGGCTGGCAAAACGAAAGGAAGTCTATACCCAGCAGTGGGTGATACCGGGTTAGGATGACTCGGTTAAAAGTCTTACATAAAAATTCCTCGTCCAAAGAGGTTTAAATTCAATAAAAATCATGTTCAACACATGCAAATAAGTACCTGTAAACTCAAACTAACACAGTAATTAAACTGTAATTATGAACCTTCGACATGTAATTTTAAAGACAGCTTAATTATTTTCTAAAGTTGTAATTATAGGTAAAACCGTTTGCTAATTTACGACACCGATTTTGCTAAGCTCATATGCTCATGTAGGGTTTGTTTAACATGTAATTATTAAGCTTGGAATGACTTGGTGTTGCAAATATTGACGGTTTGACGGAAACATTAAGTCTATGTTGAATTTTATTGTGGGTTGATCCCAAAGGATTGTTTATAAAAACTATTGTCGTCAGATATATAGATGCTTTAAAAAAATATGGTCCTGCCGATTGTTTAAATATTTTCAAATTGTCCATACCCGCGAAGAAAATGAGCTATTAGCTATACATATTTTTTAAACTACATCTTATGTCCCCTAATGTATGATAAAATAAACAAAAAAATCTAAATTATACGGTACACATGAAGCTAAAGCTACTGTTAAAAGATGGTTGCTGTAGCTGGATTATGAAGATACTGAAAACCTAATGACCTTTATTGCATAATGATATCTACCATACGCATTCATACAGCTTTCTCATAACCTACACGTTCTCACCCACATACTGCCCCATACACCAACACCATACACTTCAACATACATCACACACGTTCACACACATTACTCACATTCTTCAACACATACCTCACTTCCCCATACTCCGACTTCAATTCTACACTTTCGTGCAGGCCTTAGCCAAGCACGAGAGCTGGGGTAGTTGTATCCGTGGGTTAAAATTTCCTGACGATTCTGAAAAAAGTCATCTGATCCCTACATTTTGTCGATTCATGTGAACAAAATATAGGGAAAAGCCGATTTTTTTCGTGATTTCAGGGTGATCCCATCTAAAAGTTTGTTGAACAAGACGATGGACATGATTTTTTAAATTAAAATATGAACAACTTTTACTACGGGATCAACCCCGAAATCGCAAAAAAAAACAACTATTCCTTACATTTTGTGAACACAAATGCAGAGAACAGCTGATTACTGTTGAGTACAATGACCCCTTATGAGGTTTTCACTTATTTCAATAACACGGGGTATACTGAGTATACCACGGAATACTTGAATAAGAATTTTATGTTATTTCATTTAAATTCATTTCCTCTATGGAGTATACATATATTATAAAAAGTTCGGCAGTTCTTTCTAGATAAAATTTTGGCAGAATCATCTCATTAGTATTTTATCTATGACTATAATAGTATATTATTATATATATTTAGTACTTATTGTATGTTATATATATATACCTATGTATGTTTATCTATTGTTTTAGTGGTAATTTATTTCTCATCTTGTTTTGTGTCGTGAATCAATATTGCACCTGCCTTGTCATCTCTGTATCACCCTAAGGTTGACTGGGAGAGAATGCCTAAGGCATTAAGTCCGCCTATGGTTGCCAAACATGGGTTTTCACAAATAGAGTTAAACAAAAGATTCAAACAACGCAAAGGGCTATGGAGAGAAGCATATTAAAAATAAGAAAAATACATAAAATTAAAAGTGAAATAATAAGACAAAAAACCAAGGTAACTGATGCACTTATACAAGCCCTAAAACTAAAGTGGCAATGGGCCGGTCATATATCACGTTACACTGATAACCGATGGACAATACAAACAATAAGATGGAAGGGACCAGCAGGAAAAAGAAAAATAGGCAGGCCAAATAAACGGTGGGCTGATGATATAATTGAACGAGCAGGGAAAAACTGGTTGACCCTAGGCAGAAAAAGAGAGTCATGGAAGAAGATGGAGGAGGCCTTCACTCAAAGAGGGGTCCATATCCCAGAATCTAACAACTAACCATACTAACAACTAGTAAGTAAGCAAAATTACTAACAAATAACTAATAAAAACATTGCAATGTAAATAGGGATATGGAAATAAAAGGCTTTTTTTATTTTTTATTATTATGGTTTAGTGTCCCAATAGAAATGGATAATCAAATCATCATCATTATCATCATTTCAGCCGAAAGACGTCCACTGCTGAACACAGGCCTCCTTCAAGCATCGCCACAACGAACGGTCCTGCGCTTTTCGCATCCAGCAGATTCTCACGACCTTCACAGGTCGTCGGTTCACCTTGAGGGGGGCCTACCCACGCTGCGCCTTAGTACGCGGTCGCCACTCCAAAGCTTTTCGGCCCCATCGGCCATCCGTTCTGCGAGCAATTTGCCCTGCCCACTGCCACGCGAAGCTCCTCATTTCTGATTAGATCACGCAGAGACACTTCGGAGTGTCGGAGTGTTATGCTCGGGTATAGTTCGTTTCGCGGGGCTAAAAATAAAATGAAAATAACTATAGTATTCTATTTATTGATGATTTTTCTACGTTTCAGATATTGCTAAAAAAGCTTTCTGTGCTTTATACTTTGGACACAAAATTAATAATGATACATAATTTTATTCTGTAACTTGTTTACATGTAAAAGTGTAGGTAATACAAACACCATGATAAGCCAATTTCTTTATTAGTTATTAAATTGGTATATTTATTGTATTTAACAACTTTCCTCATCATAATGAGGTTGGATGGCTTTATTATTTATATAAGCGACTATTGACCTCTCATGACCTCTGTAGCACTCCGTCATTTCTTATCGAATGTAACTTCATTTGTTGCTGGGATGTTTTTACCTTATTTCAAGTATTTCAAACTCCATACTCCACTCTTTAGAATATATTAGTTACGAGCACCTAGATCTGATTTGGAGATTGGTGTATCTGCAATATTGCCGACACTCTCTGATTGCAACTTAATAATTGTCTACTGATACTTAAAGATATAATTTTACTATATTTTACAGAGTTAATAGTTTCTAATTAAAGTACAGTAACTGTACTTAAATTGTCAAAAACGAATTTTCGGTAAATGATGTATTCAGTGAATCATATTGTTTTACTGTGACAACACCTAAAAAATCAGACCTCTGCGGTCACTGTCGTTTCGTACAGAACTGAAAGAGAGATAACGAGCCGAGGGATGTCGGATACGCCGCTTAACTTGAATGAAAATTATCAATTTTTTTTTATTAAAAAACTAATAGGTTACGTGCAAAACAGAAACAACAAATGTTTAGATTATTGTCTTTCTCAAATGTTTTCTTAATTTTATTTATAATATTTAGTAAATAATAGAGATTGTTTGCTTTAAAGCATGTTTTAAGAGGTTAGTTTACAATTCTTTTCTATCGAGAAAACTTCAAGAAAACGTGTTTTGGGCACAATACAGTTTCAGAAAATACGATCAAGAGTAACATTTTTTTTTTTCACTGCCACAAACTAAATAGATACAGCTAAAAATGTTTTTAAAAGAAGCCTATTTGGGGTATTTGGCTGTTGTCAGCGTCTTAAGAATGAAATGCAAATATGAAAGACATCAACGTGCAGTGCTGCACTATTGGTGAGCTCTCATAAATTAAATCAGTTTCTATACGGGGTATCAGGTCGATGGGTGGAACGGAACCCTTAGTGCGCGAGTCCTACTTTCACTTGGCCGGTTTTTCATTTGGACTCGGCCCTATTCTATATTGTAAAAAAAAATTGTAGACATTGTTTTTGGTCTTAAGATATTTATTTGGGTGGTTATCATACTACTCATCATCATCATCATCATTTCAGCCGAAAAACGTCCTACCTAACTGCTCGACATGGGCCTCCCCCAAGCATGTTGGGGGGATATGCCATAAATGCCACGCTTGGCAGGTGGGTTGGCGATCGCAGTTGGTTGGTTAATTACTCAGAAAACGCTGCTGCCGATACTCTGGTGAATCTCTTAGTCGCCTTATACGACACCCATGAGAAGAGATAAGGAAGGAGATCATAGTATTTCTGCCGATAAATCGCGAGGTGAACTTATACCTACGATCGAAGGTTAAACTGTTAATCGATCGTCGACATAAGTCTAATGAGTAAAAGAATTATAAACCTATTAGGGAGCACAATAGTCCATTATAGACTGCATGGAATTTAATGCTAATTTAAGAATAAGTGACTCGCGTGAATCAGCTGCTTATAATTCTGTGCAAGGAGCAAATAACTCAGGGAAGTGTAGATTACGCGTACAGCTTTGATTGTGAACCGTTTACCAAAGAGATATTCCTGTTAAAGCCTTTTTTTCCGTGGAGAAAATCCTAATGGACGCACTCCGTCCGGGGAAGGCGCAGCCAGTATCGGACTCTTACTGACTAAAAACCACCACGGTGTTCCTCTACCGACCCTTGGCCGGGGGCGTGGGAAATACTTCCGTATTCGCCCAACCATCCCCGGCAGGTCCCGGCTCGCCACTGGCAGGCGAGCCCCTTCTCCCAGTGCGGCAACCACAATGGCCGCACCCTCCTCTTGACTGGCGCGCGTGGAACACTACGCGCCACCGTCACGGACCTTGACTGGTCGGGCGGCGGGCCACCCCGAGTCCGCCGCCCGCAGGCCCACACCTAGGGTGGCTGCAGGTCGGCCTACGCCCTCCTACGACGCCCAGGTCATCTCCTGCGGATGGGAAGAGAGGTCATCGCCTATCGAACCCTTTCCGCCGCCTCCTTAGCGAGCATCACCTCCTCGCAGAAGGAGACGACGCCTTCCCAAGCGCTCTCGCTCCCGACCATAGATAGAACCACGGCCGGAAGCGAGAGATCGCTGCCACCTACTGCAGTGATGAGGTCACGGCGCTGCGCGGCCCAAGCTGGGCACTCCGCCAGTGTATGCTGCGCCGTGTCCTCTGGGCAGCTCCCGCAGTGATGACACTCAGGCGTCGGCTCCCGGCCGGACACAAATACTTACCGAAGCTACCATGCCCCGAGAGTATCTGCGTCAGCCGGTAGGTGAAGTCACCATGGCTCCTCTCCTGCCACTCCGATTACGGCGTGCCCTTTCCTGATAAAGCCTAGATCTGCTGCCTTACTCTTGAAAATAATTCCGATCGATTGGAATTGGACTAATGTCAAATCGTACTTTTAAATGCAAAATTAGCAATAAATTGGTTTAAAATTTAGTGTTTTTAGAATAAATGAAACCTTATTATATATAAAATTGTGTATTGTGTGTATTTTTAATCAAAAATACCCATTTATTCCAAAATAAACTAACTAAACTATAAACCAACCAACTGCGATCGCCAACCCACCTGCCAAGCGTGGCGATTATGGCGGCATCCTTGGGGGAGGCCTATGTCCAGCATTGGACGTCTTTCGGCTGAAATGATGATGATGATGAATGATAATATTTATGATATGTATATCGTCAACTGTTTTAAACCTGATTTGTTAAAGCAACATTTGTCCCGCAGTAATTATATACAACCTAAGTATATATTTTACAATAGTTATGATCACGATCGCTATGTGTTCTGACCTTAAGCATAACAAGCGTCACGCCTCTGATCCCCGAGGCAGAGGTGTACTGTCTCACACCCACGAGTCCCACGACTAAAAGTTTTTGATATTGTTCAATGTCTCAATCAATCAACTCAGCCTATCGCAGTCCACTGCTGGACATAAGCCTCTCCCAAGTTGCGCCACAACGCTCGGTCCTCTGCCTTCCGCATCCAGTCAATGCTAATAAAATATAAACTTTTAGTCATTAGTAATGGGCTCGTAGCGAAGCATCGACTGCGCGGATTGTACGGTCTGCAAAGTTAAGCTGCACTTGCCGCGGTCAGTCTGTGGATGGGTGACCGTTTCGTTACACATCGAGACTCCTCCGTGCCTCAGAGAGCACGTTAAGCTGTCGGTCCCGGTTGCCATACGAATATCTATGGCAGTCGTTACGGGTAGTCAGAAGCCTGAAAGTCTGACAACTTTTTTTTTTTTTTTTTTTTTGCCGTGGCGAAATCCTCATGGACGCACTCCACCCGGGGTAGGCGGAGCCAGTGTCGGACTCTTACTGACTTAAACCACCACGGTGTTCCTTCAACTACCTTAGCCGGGGGCGTGGGAACCCGTGAGTATTCACACAACCACCCCCGACAGGTCCTGGCCCGCCACAAGCAGGCGAGCCCCTTCTCCCCGTGCGGCCTTACGTTGGCCGCACCCTCCTTTGTGGCGCACACGGAACACTACACGCCACCTCACCTCATGGGCCTTTACCAGCTGCGCCAACTACGCCGGCTGTGCCAGCTACGCCAGCTGCTGGTCGGGCAGCAGACTACTCCAAGTCTGCTGCTCGCAGGCCCTACCTCCCGTAATTTTTTATAGAGGTTTTCTTCCTCACGGTCCGGGCGGTGAAGCCAAGACCCTCGGTCCCAAGAGGCGCGAGAACACTACTCAGCGGGCACTCCTGGGGTTACGAGATCGACGGGGGCAGGGAAATACAGTCCCCCCGCTGCCTGCCCAGTGGCAGGGTGAGTGCACACCAGGCCCGCCCCCCTGCCCAGGCCCGCTCCTGCAAAGTCTGACAACTGATCTAACCTCCGAATGTCAGTATTACCCAATAACTGGGTTGCGGGGGTCTGATGGCAGTCGCTCCGTGTAAATGTTTATTTTTATTTTATTTATTTATTTAGTACTGAAAGTTAATCAAAAGCTGTGGTTTTGGTTCCGCAGATAAAAAAAAGTGTTAAAAATAGACTTTACCCCTTTCCGGGATACGAGTTTTATTTTTCTCTTTATTTAAAGGCAGGATACGAGTTAGGTACCTCTATGTTAAACACACGCTCCCGTGCTATATTTATCTATATACATGGTGTCGATAATAAATTGTTAATGAATTAATTTAATGTATTTTGTACTGAAAGTTAATCAGTAGCTGTGGTTTTGGTTCCGCAGATAAAAACCGTGTTAAAAATAGACTTTACCCCTTTCCGGGATACGAGTTAGGTACCTCTATGTTAAACAACGCTCCCATGCTATATATATTTTTATATATAAAATTCCGGGGTGCGTTTGTTCGTAATTCTTTGCCTCCTAAACGGCTTGACTGATTTTGATGATTTTGTTTGTATACTTATGGGGTCACCGGGGATCAACTGGTCTAACCTCCGAATTTCGGTATTACCCAGTAACTGAGTTGCGGGGGTCTGATGAAATTCGCTCCTTGTAAAATACTGACGTTCAGCCGCATCTGGCTAGACTGGATGCCGACCCCAATATAATTGGGAAAAGGCTCGGAGGATGATGTCATTAGTAATGACAAAAAGTTTCCCAAGTATCCTAATGACGAAAGTTTGACGACGTCTGTGGTCTAGTGGTTCGAGGATAGGTTTGCTGATCAGGAGGTCGTGGGTTCGATTCCCACAGGACTCAAATATTTGTGCGATGAACATAAGTGTTTGTGTTGGTCTGGGTGTTTCTTATGTATTGTAAGTATGTATTTACAAAAAAAAAATGTATATAAGTAGTATTGTCTAGTACCCATACCACAAGCTCTGCTTAGTTTGGGACTAGATGGTGCTGTTTAAAAATGTCCCAAAAATATTAATTAATTAAATTATTTATTTATCCTATTCACCCCGTTTTACGTTAATGGCTCATTCCTTAAAATGGGGTGAATAGGATTGCAGGGTGAGTACATAAAAAGTGGGCAAGGATTTTAACGGCCTGTTATCCCAATTTGCGTCTTGCAAAACTCAGTGTAAAATAGTCAAATTGTGATATACACACACGAAAAAAATATATGTTATAGATACATTCTTATGTTATTCAATTGATTAGTTTATAACACGATATATTGTATTTTTCCCGATGGAAAAAAATTCCGGAACAATGCCGATTTTAAAAGTATTTTTCCTTTTATGCTCTAATTACAGCACGAAATGCTATAAAAATTACATGCTATAAAAGATAATGGTATAAAAAATTCGTTTGTTTAGTTATTTTTATGATATTAATAGTTTTATTTTAATTAAAAATTAAATAAGTGAAATGGCTCGCGCACAGCGCATTTAGTGTCCATCCGGACTTCGTCAACGCTGGACCTGCGTCGCGTTTTTACGATGCGCTCCCCCCGTTTTATTCGAGATGCAAAATAAATGAAACAATAAGAGAAAGGTATCTGGTAAGTTACTACATAATAAAAAATAAATATACAACCTTATTCTTAGTTTTTATAAATATTGCGATTTCTGGGTTGGTCGCATAGTACCTAAAGGTTGTTCATAATGATGAGTACAATGACCTCTTATCAGGTTTAATATAAACTAAGGATAAGGTAGGTGTTTTTTTTTTTGCCAGAATACCTTCTCACTTTTTAATTGATTATTTTGATTGCCTCGTTGGTCTAGTGGTAGCAAGCGCGATTGCTGAGCGTGGGGTCCTGGGTTCGATTCTCGGGTCGGGCAAAGTGGTATTGGGTTTTATCATTAGGAAATTCTCAGTAGCAGCCCGGAGTCTAGATTTGTGCCCGGTTAATGGCAATAGGCTCGCCCCCTTATTACTCTGCCTACCCCTTCGGGGAAATACAGGCGTGATGTTATGTTATGTTACCTTCTCTCGACACGTACCTATTTACAGTCTACCGCACGTCAACGATAACAGTTTGAACTTGATAGCGTCTTTATTTCGTATGCAGTAAAGGTGGTTTTCGCTATGCAAGTGTTATCACTGACGTGTGGTTGACTGTACGTCTATAGTATTTATCTACCGGATACCTGTAGATAGATACTATAGTAGTTTTATTTGGATTTTTTTTGACTTTTTCATAATAATATTATGTACCTACTTGTTTTATTCAGATAGGTGTATAGTATACCTTGCTCATGGTATAGACCTGCTAGCAGAGAATAACAGTCTTGCTTCCCTCGGCTCGAAATTGAAGTTAGTTGATAATAATTGGTGCAAAGCGTGCTAAATCAGTACTATTTAGCTCATAGCTTTTTTTGCAATCACCAGTATAAATATTTATAGGAGGTTTATTTAGTTATTACATTTAGTTATTATATACTTCCTAATATACCTAGTTACAAAAGTGAAGAATGGGAAACCATATGCCATATGCGCTTCACCAAAGCCGGCAAGGACCAATTTCGTGGAGCTTTCCGACTGACCACAGTATAAGCGTAACAGTACCACCATTATTGTTGCCGAAAATTTATTTATGTTATTTTGGAAAGGAGTGGTATATGTTACTGTATTTACGTGGCACGCCAATCAGAACTCTTTCGGTGCAAGATGAAGAAAATGTGAACCCTTCATCACTCTCACAGAAACAATCAAACTGACTATTTTCAAGCGGGTTCTAACAAACGTTCACTTAGATTCATAGAATTTTATTTGTTGATTTTATGCAAGTAAAAAACTTTATAAGTGGTGAAAAATATTACTGATAATAGGTATTAAAAAAATCCGAATATTTCTTTCACATGTGTAAAATTAGTAGAATTTTAATTGATTTGTTTAATTTAAATGGCAATAGCCGGTGGTATGGCCGGTCAATGGCAATAGGCTCGCCCCCTATTACATTGGACTATAACATAACTGGCGAAATGTGGGTGTACTATTACACCTCTGCCTACCCCTTCGGGGAAATACAGGCGTGATGTTATGTTATGTGTTGTGTTTAATTTAGTCTATCACAGTCAGTTACCGCACAACCTCTCCTTATCAAGCAGCATTGCCAGACGTACGATAAATTATCGTACATGTACGATAATTTCGCCTCTGGTATGATGTACGATACAAATTGTATTATCGTACGCAAAAGTACGATAATTTTGACTTCTGAAACCGTGGAACTAAAAAGAAAGGTCATCACTATACTCTTTAAAATGAACGAAGAAAAGAGGAGGGCCTAAAATTTGATATTCGTACGATAATTTTTCGTTTCGTACGATAACATTTATTTATTTATTTAACCCTCCTATACCCGCGCCAATTTTTGTTACACCTATACCCACGCACGGAGTCACAGATCGAAAATTCAGGACCGTATTTCATGAAAATTTTGTAGGCAACTCCATATATAAAACTAGAAGATATACAGAAATAAAAATACCATTTATTACTTATTTATTTATCATATTAATATCTAGCCATCTTAGCGTCCTTCTGTGCACTAACATCGTGCAAGATCACCCACTGCGGTCACCAACCCGCCTGCCCAGCGTGGTGACGTGACTATGGGCATACATCCCAAATGAACACACAACAAATCTTGCATAAACAGCCTTCAAAATTCGTTTTTTTTTCTTATGAACAAAAGAATATATTTTACGAAAATAAATGCCATTATTTGGCTTACACATGAGCTTCGCCAAAACAGTCATATACTTACACAAAAAGTTGCACCTATACCCGCGACGGTCTCACGACCGATTGACGCCAAATGTGGCTACACGTGCACCTTGCTCGACCGCGCAGCATGCACTAAAGAGAAGCTAGCAACAAATCCGGCAGCTAGCAAAATATTACAATTCGCATGGTTTCTGAGAAAAAAAACTTACGAAAATGTTTTTCGTCGGTCACACATACCAACGCGCAGGTATAGGAGGGTTAAATTCATGCAATATGTGTACATAGCAGGGTTGTTGCTGATTCAGAATTTTATCACAGCGGATCCTGATGCTCATGCAGATTTTTGACATTGACATGGCTGATTTTTTGTATCGGGAATATGTTCCTATCCTTATGAATTTAAATAAAAATGCAATTTGAATTTATATAAAAATTCGATATTGGTTCAAGGCTAAAAATGGAAGGAAAAGCCTTAAAAGGAATTTTAAGGCTTTTCTTTTCATATAAAAGCATTTGAGCCTTCTTTCACTGTGCTTAAAAAAACGAGAGATAAATATACGAAGTTTTTGCATATAAAGAAATAAACTTTTTGTAAGTGAAATTATTTAAACTGGACCTACTTTGAGCGCACGAAAGAGCAGCGCGAACGCAAACGCCAATATTTCTTTGTTTTTAAAAATGTAGAGCTTCCCTTGCTATCTTAACGTTTTTGTTATAATTTGCATTCGTTAGTGCAGAGCTTGATAAAAATAAAAGGTAATCCAGCATAAATTATTTTCATTCTTGGCATTTTATTAGCTGACTATAATAGCTCCACATTGCCCTTTTTGTTAGAACGCCTCTTTCAACTGTATTGTCTGGTGTTGAAGTTTGTCGTAATAGACAAGTTGGTTTTGGTTTTGCTAAAAATCACCGAAGCGCAATAATCTGTGCAAGTTTATGGTTTTGACCAATCATATTGGTCAAAACCATAAACTTGTTATAATAAAAACTCGCAAGCGAAACAAAACAATGTGCCCCTGCCCCTTTGGTCGCATTACGTTACGACACGAACATCAGCAACAAATATCAGCATCAATTAAAGCGGATGCTGATGCTGATGTTGAAAATAATGCTCATGATCAGCGGATGCTGATGCTGATATTCGGAACAACCCTGGTAGATAGCTTGCTAATTTTACAAGCTATGTAGGTCATTTTGATTCATCTCCGGATAATCTCGTCGAAAATCTTGTCCTTACAAACTCCAAACATAGCTTACTGAGGGACGTTGGATTTGTGGTCTTTTTTATGTGAGAAAATCCTCACTCCGCTCGGAGAAGCCGGAGCCAGTGTCGACCTCTTACCGATTAAAATCACCACGGGGTTCCTCTAACTAGACCAACTGTCGGCACCTGAGGCCATGACAAGCAGGACGCAATAATTGACGACTACTTTTGTCTTCAGACTTTACCAAGAAACGCAAAGATTCCAAGGCTTCATTCAGTGAAAAATTTCGGGGATATTAAATCCCTATCTCACCATAGTTGAATTGGCTTTATTTTATGTCTCTATTTCCCTTAGAACTAGGCCTGTTGCCTGCTTTTAGGAGTTCATTGGTAGTCCCATAATCACTCAAAGCTTTGTTGTTTTTATCTACTCAAGTGTCACCCAAATCTCGCTCTGGTCAACGTCTAGGAAATCCCTGATGTAATAGCGTGTTCTTTCGTCGTCGTTGCTAGAAACAGCTGGTCTCGCTGACCTCATAGAACACAAATGCCAACAGAAGTTTTCGACTTCATCGAACTTCTGGAGGCTCTACGAAGAAAATTTATAATTAATGCTTACTTGGACGGTACCTAGTTGATTTAAATCACAAAATATCCTACTATAGTCTAAAATGTACACTATAATGGGAGTTATAATTAGCTTTAAAACCTCTGCACACAATGTAGTTGCAACGTTACAACTGACAAAGTTTTTCTTTAACCAATATCATATATACCAAAAACTCTAGTAAGAAAGGATTTTCTAAGGTCACCATAGCGTCAGCGGACATTTAACCATTACTTCTTCATATACATGTATATATATATATATTATTGTAAATATATTATCAAAAGTAGATTTTGCTTTAAAAATAGTGGATTTTATTACGCAGTGTGTAGTTTAAATTAAGTTAGTGGTGTGTAGTATACACTACTACATAATTAAATCTATTCATTATTATACATAGGTTTAAGGACAATAATGGTAAATACGCAAATACATCTTTGTGAACTATTTGAAAGAAAGAAAGATAAAACATTTATTAATAAAATTGATTATTTACTAGAACTTGTCTTAAAGTGGCGATAAGTGCATTTTACGTAAAATTAGCTTTAGTAAGCAACTCCACCCGTGTGGACCTATAAAAGGTGTCCTCAATTAATAACGAAACGAAAAAAAAATTGTTATAGGAATAATCTACCTCCGCCAAATTTCATCCAAATCCGTTCACCCGTTAGAGTTTGAGTCACAAATACACACCCCTAGTCCCTACATACAAACATTCTTTCGCATCTATATTATAATATAAGGTAAAGTAATGTAATTTACATCACAAATAATACTACGTCCAAGGAATGAACTAAATAGTGCCAATTTAATCGATCTACTGCATTGTTTATGCTGTGGCGTGGACAGGGTTGATGAAAATCATGTTGTTTTTGTTTATGACAGATTAAAAATCATGTTTTTTTTTATTGTATTCACTTTTTATTCGACTTTGATGGATTTAAACTAGATTTTCATTATTTAAATACTCATAACTGATAATATTCCAAATATTGTCTAAAAAATCTCAATGGTTCGCTAGAAAAATCTAAATAACAACTCCAAAACTAGTTATCATTTTTTATATGGTTTTCCTAAATGTTAATCTACTGACATAGAATCTTCCATATTTATGACAAAAATTACTATGTCAAGATAAAAAATATAACTTGAAGAAGACCTTGATTACTAATCCTTATTTACTTAAAACTATTAGGTACTTATTCACTTATCATGAATATTTTTACGAAAAGTTTTAGTAGTATGCAACTTTGTCAGCTTAAAAAAATAAGTAAATCTTAGTATGACAGTAGTAATTTAGTACAGAAATGTCGGAAACAGTGCATTCTAACTTCTTAAACTTTACTGGTCTATAATCAGTTCCGAAAAACAAATTCTAATTCAAGCATCTTCCAACTCTATTTTCTTAGTGGCTATTTGTAGTTTGCTATTGGCATTTATTCAATGTTTAGAATAAATGGTAATAGCAATAGTAAATAATAAAAACGGTATAATTTTTAATAAGTATTTTTCTTTTCTAGTCTCATAACATTATGATTTAAATAAATCAATGAAATTTTATAGAAAAAAAATATCAACATTATAATATTATTAACATTATGATTTAAATAAATCAATCAATCCTAGGCGTGGATTTACCGCAGGGAGTGAATGACCGGAGCGGAGCGGAGGTACCGACGCGTTTCGCGTCGCCTGCGGCTATGCGCATCGAGAATAAATACGTCGCGCTGAATTGGCGGGGGCTGGGGTAGCGTTTCTTAGCTCACGGCTCTGGGATAACCTCGCCTTAACTAGTTATGAAAAAAAAGCGGCCTAGTGCGAGTCGGACTCGCCCATGAAGGATTCCGTAGCAGCAAGTAACATAATATAAAAGTACTTGTAGTTCGTAGTAACTTTGATCGATGTTTTAATAATAAAAGCTGGTAAATTGCGGTTTACGATTTATGACGTATTAAAAAAAAACTACTTACTAGATCTCGTTCAAACCAATTTTCGGTGAAAGTTTACATGGTAATGTACATCATATTTTTTTTTTAGTTTTAGCATTCTCTTATTTTAGAATTTACAGGGGGGGGGGGGGGGGACACATTACACCACTTTGGAAGTGTCTCTCGAGGAAACTATTCAGTTACTTTTTGAAGACCTATCCATAGATACAAACGTATGGGTTTGATGAAAATAAATAAATGAGTTTCAGTTCTAAGTATGTTCTAAATATAAACATAAATTAATGTAACCTGCCCCCCCTAGCCAAGTTGACAATCTACAATCGTCAACGCTATAGAATACAATCAAATGTATGGGAATGACATATCTCAACGGAAAAGTCATTCGTTGAGATAATAATATGTCATTCCCATACATTTTGATTGTTTTCTATAGCGTTCACGACTGTAGATTGTCAACTTGGCTAGGGGGGCTGATAAGTTTTGAAATTAAATTAAATTAATTGATAACGAATGAATGTTTAAATGCGATTGTTTGTAGTGTTTGCGTTAATGTGTGAGTGGGGGTGTGTGCAACTGTGCACGTAAAGGTGTATTGATTTGTGTGGATGTGTAAACGTGTTTATAATATGTATATTTTTTTTATAGCTAAAGGCCCACCTGATGTTAAGCGGTTACTTTTGCCCATAGCAACTTAAATACCACCTAGGCTATTGCCTAAATGGTACCGCAAGTCGGTTCGCCAAACTGAGACATGAAAATGGAAAGTCTCATGTGATTAACTTATTTGATATATTTGAATGATTTTTTGTGTAGTTAAATACCTACATAATACGAGGTAGGTATTTAATTACATACCTTTATTCCTTCAAACATAATTTATCTATTCAAACGGGTTAAACCGTGCTTGTCGAATATTTAAATAATAAATAAATAAATATCTTTGGGACATTTTTACACAGCACTATCTAGTCCCAAACTAAGCAGAGCTTGTGGTATGGGTACTAGACAATGGATATAATACGTATATACTTTTTTTTTGTAAATACATACTTATAATACATAAGCAACACACCCAGACCAACACAAACACTTATGTTCATCACACAAATATTTGTGTCCTGTGGGAATCGAACCCACGACCTCGTTATCAGCAGTCCGACACTCGAACCACTAGACCACAGAGGTCGTCGATAAATATAATATAATAAATAATGCATTAGTTAAATGCACTAATGCACCTATATTAATTCAAACAAAAATTGCATTACACTAATTGATTACGAGTAACAAATGATTGGTGCACGATCACATTACACTTTAGTACAAAGGTAATCAAATTAGATAAACCAGATAAAAAAAACATAATCACTTGTCATACTGTCTGAACAACAAACATAACTATTAGAACGAGTACAGTGAAAGAACAAAACAATACAAGACGTGAATGATTCATCTAATATCAGACCAGACTGATTCACACAAAGAACTGCACGTAACGTGTACAAAAAACCAGACAACACCTTCAGAGGCCCGAAAATACATCCAAAATACAACAAATATGATTGAAAAGGTTATTAATTTACATTACGATTGTAGCGAAGAGGTAATTTTGAGAGTGCGTTCAGACGAACAGTGTAACGTGCATAAAGCCGCGTTTTCACTATTCTGCCCAGCTTACATTTTTATCAGAACAAATGTTTGACTGTTCTGCCTAGGTTTATTCAAAACAGAAAACATTATGTTTTTAAATAGAAATAAACTTTATTGCATTAATTGTTTTTTTTTTTTATGGAGTTATGTAAAAAATTTAGTTTATAAGAACCAGTATGAAAGTGTTCACGAGCTACAAGCAGAACTTAGACGTATTATTCTAAATATCCACCACTACAAGATAAAAAAATCGACAGGGAGCGAAATAATCAAAAGAGTGCGACTTTGTATTCAACAGGAAGGGACTCATTTTGAACACAAAAACCTTACCTTACCTTACCTTTTCATCACGCCTGTATTTCCCCGAAGGGGTAGGCAGAGGTATATAGTACACCCACATTTCGCCAGTTATGTTATAGTCCCATGTAATAGGGGGCGAGCCTATTGCCATTAACCGAGCACAAATCCATACTCCGGGCTGCTACTGAGAATTTCCTAATGAAAAAACCCAATAACACTTTGCCCGACCCAGGAATAGAACCCAGAACCCCACGCTCAGCAGTCGCGCTTGCGACCACTAGACCAACGAGGCAGTTATTGGACTTGTTTTGAGCATTTGATAAATTGATTAATTTTGCATTAAAAATGTTAAAATTCATGGTCTTCCTTTTATTTGTGACACTGTTATTTAGCAAAAAATAATCCTTATGATGAAGCCTTTCGATCGGTATGATAAAGCTACAGGGTGATTATTTTTATCATGTAAAGTGTTCGATTTCCGGTTCAACCATGTAATTATTTAAATATCTATGAATGCAGTTTAAATTGTTTTTTAAATTCAAATAATGTCTTTTTTGAGTAAAATGTTCCATCTACAATATTCAAGGTACTTTCCCTCCATGTGGCATATCCGTGGGACGTTCTGTATACTACATTGACTACGAATACTAGTGAAACAAAACATAACGAACACGAATGAAAGAACGAGCGAACAATCGTTTGCCGAGTCTAACTGATTATCACTATTTATCACTGAACATACGTAGGTATTCGCTCGCTCCGCATCCCCCTGCTCTGTCGATAGGACAGGTGCGCAGGGTGCCTTTATGGTGACGGCCCTCCAAAGTGGGGGCTTTGGGCGTCCACTGGGTGACCTCAGTGATGACGGTGGCACGCGGTGGTCCTGTGCCACCATATGTTGTTGCATCGGGAAGGTGTTCAGGGAGACAAAAGTCTTCCCTGAGACGTGCTTTACAGGCAAAGCATAGTGGGGGCACTGGTAGTATTACCATTCCCGGAGTCGCCCCTCTATTGTGCTGAAGATGGCCAATGGGGAGGTTTTAGTGCGGTAAAAATCCCACACACCCCAGCCTTTTCCCCATGAGGATGGTAGTCTTTTGAAGTTTTCCTCCTCGGAAATAAAAAGAGGTATTTGCTCGCTCAAGTGTTTTTAATTTAATTGTCCGCGTGACGAACGTTCGCTTGCTCAATACTATTAAGAAAGAAACGCTGTGAAAACACGGCTTTAGAAAATTATCCTTTTAAAATTAGTAGAAATATACATTACAAATATTGCACTTGCGGTAGGTAATAGTATAGTGTAGTGTAGTAAAAGGGACATTTTTAGAGTGAGATCAGAATAAGTACCTACTGTATGACGTGAGTTTAGGAAATTACTACTTAAAGTAGAGGAAGAAAGATGTTATGAGTTCAAATTAATAAACATGTTACTGTTAAAATGATTTTAATATTTCTTTCTAAATTAGCCATGAGCCATGTCAATTGTCATGCGTGTCTTCAGGTAACTAATTTAATTTTAAAAAGGTCTTTATGAATAAACTGATTGTTATTAGCGCATCTGATTAGCGTGGAGTCTTGGGTTCGATTCACTGGGTCGGGCAAAGTGTTATTGGGTTTTTTCATTAGGAAATTCTCAGTAGCAGCCCGGAGTCTGGATTTGTGCCCGGTCAATGGCAATAGGCTCACCCCCTATTACACGGGACTTTATCATAACTGGCGAAATGTGGGTGTACTATTACACCTCTGCCTACCCCTTCGGGGAACTACAGGCGTGATATTATGTTATGTGTGTTATGTGTTGATTGGTATAAATTAAACTTTCTAACTATTAACACAAACGATTCGTATGATGCGTTGAAAATTCCATTGGGATGTGTCTTTTAGAAAAAGCCTTTTTGTCTTGTCCTTGTAAACATAGGCATGGGGTCAGAATGCCGAATTGACTGTTTGAATTACTGAATTGAGTGTTTCGCTTATAAAGTTGATGTGTTCTTACAAGAAGACAAAGTTAAGCAGTGTGATTTACAAGAAGACAACGTTAAGCAGTGTGATTTACAAGTAGGCAAAGTTAAGGTCGGCAACGCGTCGGTGACGGTGGTGTCCTGGTGTTGCGGATGTTCATGGGCGGCGGAGATTGCTTACCATCAGGTGACCTGCATGCTCGTTTGCCCTCCTATGTTACAAAAAAAAAAAAAAGCAGTGTGATCATCAATGACAAGTAGTTTTATTCTCTTTGCTGATGAACTCATGACGTTTAAGGAATTATAAATTTTTTTTCTATGAAAATGTAGTCGTCATTCCAAGTGCACATACATTACTGATGATGTAATGTACGTACCAAACAGGAAATTTAGACAGTGCGGTCTGTATTAGCAATTATGGTTTTTTCGACGAAACTTTTGATATTATCCTTTTTTTACTTCCTTAAAAATGGATTGTCATGCTTCACGTTGCGGTCACGTGAACAAAATGCACTGTGATCATCATAATGTTCATTGTACCTACTGACTTGTATGACTAATGTTCTGTTTCATAAATGCAATTTCCCGGCCAATTGTCTTTTCCATGACCTTAGTGAGATTCTGGGTTTATGTGGAGCGTTTTTGTATCAGCCGGCTTCCCTCCTCACCCCGCTTCTGTCTGTATTTCATTATATTTAATATTTTTGAAATTATCCTTTTTTTTACTTCCTCCAAAATGGATTGTCATGCTTCACGTTGTGGTCACGTGAACAAAATGCACTGTGATCATCATAATGTTCATTGTACCTACTGTCTTGTATGACTAATGTTCTGTTTCATAAATGCAATTTCCCGGCCAATTGTCTTTTCCATGACCTTAGTGAGATTCTGGGTTTATGTGGAGCGTTTTTGTATTAGCCGGCTTCCCTCCTCACCCCGCTTCTGTCTGTATTTCATTATATTTAATATTTTTGAAATTATCCTTTTTTTTACTTCCTCCAAAATGGATTGTCATGCTTCACGTTGTGGTCACGTGAACAAAATGCACTGTGATCATCATAATGTTCATTGTACCTACTGTCTTGTATGACTAATATTCTGCTTCATAAATGCAATTTCCCGGCCAATTGTCTTTTCCATGACCTTAGTGAGATTCTGGGTTTATGTGGAACGTTTTTGTATTAGCCGGCTTCTCTCCTCACCCCGCTTCTGTCTGTATTTCATTATATTTAATCTTTTTGAAATTATCCTTTTTTTTACTTCCTCCAAAATGGATTGTCATGCTTCACGTTGTGGTCACGTGAACAAAATGCACTGTGATCATCATAATGTTCATTGTACCTACTGTCTTGTATGACTAATATTCTGCTTCATAAATGCAATTTCCCGGCCAATTGTCTTTTCCATGACCTTAGTGAGATTCTGGGATTATGTGGAGCATTTTTGTATTAGTCGACTTCCCTTTCTCTTGTCATCCCGCTTCTGTGTCCATACTTCATTTATTATAGTATTAAACAAATATAGCCATATTTGTCAAGTCATGATTATCTTTTCATCTACTTCTTAATGCAGAATTAATATAGATTAGACTCATTAGTCATTAAATCGTCTCCAACCTCGGCTAGAAGCAGTAATGTATTTTATTTTGGACTTTTCCTTGCGTTTTAGGTTATGTTTTGTCCAATGCTATAATAAATTAAGTATAGTAAAAACTATGATATAGTCTTTGCAGAAATCGCCAAATAATATACAACCTTATTGTACTCATCATTACGAACAACTTTTACTATGGGAACAAACCAAAATTTAAAATGGGAAATCGTGAAAATAAAAACCCAAATGTAGGGATCAGTAGATTTCTTTTTCGCGATTTTAGGGTTGGTTCCATAGTAGTATTAAGTGTAGTATAACGGGCTGGTTTCCGTAACTCCACATCCATGCGCGTTTTTTGCGTACGGTGGTCCCATAATAAAAGTTGTTCATACATAATACAATGACCCCTTAACAGGTTTAGTAGAAACTAAGAATAAAGTTGTATAAAGTTCGTAAAAACAATCTGATCGCTTGTTGTTACAATATTATTGAAGTGGTGAGTAGTCAATTCTGAGAAAACGAGTAGACTTAGCGAGAATATAATCGGTTGGACTATATACTGTGTAGTACCGAGAGTATTCGTGAGTAAGTCCTTCATGAGATTAATTGGCTGAAGGGAATAACGTTAAACAAACGTATCAAATCTATTAACAGCTGTTGTTATAGTGACTATCAGTTTTTAAACAAAATCTATAGGATACATTTTTTTTAAGTACGTGAAAATTTTAATTTATATTAATTATGCTGGCAAAAATTTACATAGGCTAAAATTAGTAACTCGCAAAACAAATTTAATGTTGAAAGCTTTACGCTTACAAAAATAGTGCTTCCATTTTACTGCTGGCCATCGAGCCCCTAAGTTGTTTGTTAATACATCCACGAGCAAAGATACGGTGCCTATTATATTTTCCATATTTAGCTCAGTGGGGTAATTGTGTAATGCATTCACATTGACATCAGCTTTCATTTTGAAATTACAGCAATATTCATTGCGTGGTACGTAGTTGTCAATTTGACGGATTGTCAAAACACACGGAGCAACGAACATTGAAATCCAGATGAATGCGATCGCGAGTAAGTTACGCAATTAGGCAACAGAACGAAAAATAGATCTGTATGTGGGGATGAAAGGACTGAGTGTTAGATTGTGGATTGAGTGTGTGAGCGAGAGAAATAAATAAAAAACCGGTCAAGTGTGAGTCGAACTTACGCAGTAAGGGTCCCGTACCACCCATCGACCTGATACCCCATATAAACTGATTTAATTTACGAGAGTTTATCGAAAGACATCAACGTACGCGAAATGTGAATTTTTGCATCTCTTTCTTACGTAGGTACCACCACATATGTCTATGTTTGCCCTATTTTTAGTATTTGTTGCTAAACTACATAGTATGCACTATAATCTGACCAAGGTTGACGCTGGTATGTATTACTGTTTTGAAGATAGAGCAGGAACAAAAACGTTAAAAAAATGCATGTTTTTCGAGGTTTCTTGTATGGGGACCCCCTTTGGTTTTAGACTTTTTTTGTTTTTATTATTTGTCATGATACACCTCATAGCAACACATTTTCTGACAAAATTTCAACCGGTTACCTATTACCGTTCAAAAGATACAGCCCTGTGACAGACAGACGGACGGACGGACAGCGTAGCGAGAGTAATAGTGTCCCGTTTGGCACCCTTCGGGTACGGAACCCCAAAAAGAACATGGCAGAATGTACGTTTGAGACGTTAAGATGATCCCGTTGTAGAAACCAAGATAAAATTTAAATAAACTGTTTGGTGTGATTTCTAGCGTTTGATTTCCCAAATGTGAATAGGTTTTTGCTGGGCAAGCGTGTATCATCATCGACCGCATCATGTCTTAACATTAGGTGAGGTGGTGGTCAAACGCAAGCTTATTAGGAATAAAAAAAAATACAACAAACAACAGTGCAGTGATAGCGCATGCCAGGAGTGCCAAGTAGGCAATAGCTAGCTAGACATAACACGTCGTGGAGGATAACATCATCTGGTGATGAAATCATCATCTTGGATGTGGTCATCCAAGGGAAGAAAGGAGTTTACTTGTAACTGGGAGAAACTGAAGATGTTGTTTAAATTTCAGATCAAAACAGCGGTCTCGTAGAGCCAGCGTTGGCGCGCTAGTAGCACTACAATAACTTGAGAGACTTTACATCTTCATGTCTCCGTTTGGCGAACCGACTTGCGGTACCATTTAGGCAACAGCCTATATGCTATTGCAGTTGTTATAAGCAATGGTAACCGCTTAACATCAGGTGGGCCTTTAGTTCGTTTCGCCATCCTATACTATAAAAAAAAAGTAACGAAAAATACATTGTGTTCAATGTACCATAGACATCGAGAAAAGAACAGGTAATTTTCATGATATCTATTTTAAGCTCGGCCTTGGACCAAGGAAATGAAAATTTACAAATTACCAGACGTGAGTTGTCAATTTGACAAGGTCTTCTTTTGTTCCATAGATACCTCATCAAACAGTGTATAAAGACAATTTTCGCGTTGATAAAATTCGGAAAAGGTAACAAAAAAAAATCAGTGAACATAACACAAGTCCAGGGAAGTACTACCACCGTATCTACTTCTCCGCCAAATAGTGATGCTTGCATTGCTGTGTTTCGGTCTGAAGGGTACGGGTGCGGTGAAATTACAATCACATGAGACTTTCCATCTTCATCAGAATTTCTTTCTTCGTCTCAGTTTAGCGAACCGACTTGCGGTACCATTTAGGCAACAGCCTAGGTGGTATTGCAGTTCTTATGGGCAAAAGTAACCGCTTAACATTAGGTGGGCCTTTAGCTCGTTTCGCCATCCTATATTTAAATAAAATAAAAAACACAAAAGATTTTCTCAACACATTCATGACTGCATTAACTGATATGGCAAAAAATTTAACCTTACATGCAGATAAAAAATTACTTCCACAGTTATTATCTGAGCATTAGTAGCACGAATACTGTATTCTATTCGTTGTACGAGACGAAAATACTAAGGTTCGTATTCCAGAACGATACTCAAGCGTTGATCACTGTTTAAAACTAGTTTTGAGTTCAGCTTTGATTTTAGAACGTCCCTCAAGCAGAGATTTGTTGATCACAGTTCAGCTGAGTTTAGTTTCGTTTTATATTGTCACCTGTTTCGATATTTGGGCAGAGATTTGATCTGTTATCACTCAAGTGTGGTCCAGACTACGCTTGAGTAGAGATTTCTATTATATTTCAGGTCAAATTCGTGTGTTATGTTGTTGAATTAAAGTTTATAATTACCGTTCTGGAATAAGACCGATACTCAAGTAACGATTCTATCCTTAAGTAGTGATCAGGTGATTGGAGTTTAAACTGTACTTGAGGAAGCTTCTGTAATACGGGCCTACGATTGTTGACGTGTAGTGTAATACATAAGTAAAGAATATACAAAAGGATACTCCAAACAAGATCGTTATGATACAGCATATTAAAAGAATGAATTCTTTTACCTTTTAAGGATGTATTGATAATTAATTCTATAAAGAGAAAACATGATTAGTATGAACACGTGCAATAGATTTTTTGTTGGTTTGATTATAAACGTTTTTATAGTCGATGTAGAAAGGAAATGAGTCGGTTCGAGATATCTTCACTAGATAAACTCGTATTAAGTAGCAAACAAAGAAATTAAAATTACATTGTAGATCTTATAAAGAGATACGAATTATTTAAAATTATATGCTCGTGTATAAAACCTTACAATGACGCAAGAACTAGCGGAAAAAAATTGAAAAGTCAAGACAAAGAAAATTGCTGTTCATTCCAAACAAAATTTACATGAAATTGTTACCGACGATAAACAGAAATTGTAAGATGTGGAAACAAAACTACAAAGCGTAAAATTACCAGCAGATGGAAAACACTTTCAAAGAATGAGTTCAGAAACCTTTTTAATTTGAAAATATAATTACATTTGCACCCAAACATGCTGGTGATTAAGTATTCAATTCCGAACAATCACAATTAGGTATGAATACACTGGGAAGTATTCAAGACCGCGAATGCATCGGAGCCAAACGTGATAGTATCAACAAAAAATCCTGTATGCTAAATTATCTTGACGCTACCTGCCGAAATTTCCTCGCCTACGCTACAAGAATTTAGGCAGACGCTCCTATATAAGCGAAGTTGTAACTAAGAGACCTTGAGAAGTAAATTGTTTTTTTTTAGATTTTGTCTTTGTATATTTTCCTATCGATGATGCAGCAGGCAAGGCGTGTGGGACTCTTCTCAAAGTGAAGATTTGATCCTCTCCAGAGACTGAGGCCTGACTCGCAACTGGATCGAGTTCTGCATCAATTGAATTTGAATTCGAGTCAGTTTCAATTCGTACTGCATTCCTCTAGAAATTGACATTAGCTCGATTTGGTTCAGAGATCGAACCAGTCGAGAGTAAGTTGGTAAAAATTGAGATTTATTACAAAAGGCAGACGTTATATTAAGATGAATAAGCTCTTAAATCATGATTTTCTTTTTTCCTAAAAGAATTTTGTATTTTTTTCCTGAGCTTATCCTTATAATATGATTAACCAGACCTTTTCGTTTCTTGGACTTTGACGTTTGAGATTATAAATTAATAACAACTGACCAGATTTGGAGTAATTCTAAGAATAATGTTTCTATAAATATGCATTTGAATAAAATTGTCGTATTATTCAATTAAGAATTATTTTGAAATTGTTGACGTTGTCGCGCTTAACAACTGCTTGAAGATCGTATTTTCCGAGAAAATTATATCTTCCATGGGGTTTCGAAAATGTTTCTAGCTACGTATAATACACAAATTACACTTGTCGGGCTGCTAATGCTCTACGAGTCCAATACAACAATATCTTCAGAATGCTGATGCGGTTGCCTCGCTATTGTAGTGTGTCTGAAATGTTTGCGGAGGCGCGTACGGACGGCTTTCATGCCATTATCAGTAAGAAAGTAGCCTCCTTATTACAGCGTGTGCGAGGCAGTAGCAACGGTAATCTGCAGATGGTTGTGTCTCGTGTGGATTACCCCATACAAAATAAATGGATGCATATTGTGATTGGTGTTGATTGACTAACATAGTGTATAAGATCTGACTAACACAATATATTGTACCTAATTTAATTTATCCGTGTAATTTTAATTTATAATTATATGGTTTGTATGGATTACTTTTATATGAAATAATAAGAATAATAATTTAATTCTGCATTGCGGTTTGGTAAATGATATAATTTTTACACTACCGTTAATATCAAAGTAAAGGCAAAATGAAGTCGTAAATACAGATAAAACTTAATCGAACTAATATTGTAAATGTGAAACTTTTTTTTTTGAATGTCTGTTACTCAATCACGCTGAAACGGCTAAACAGATTTTAATAAAATTTGATACACAGATAATTCGGATTAATATATAGGTAATTTTTTGCTCGAGAAAATAAACTGATCCCGAGGGATGCGCGATAAGAATTTCTGTAATAAGCCGAATTATACGCGAGCAAAGTCGCGGGAAAAGCCGCAGGCTAAGTCAAGCCTATTATATTGATTTCCCTGACCATGAGATATCTAAGTAAACTTGACGCCCATTTCAATAAAACTATAATTATACAAGTCGCATGGTAGGACCGTGAGACAATTTATTTTATAGTTACATCATCGCTTGTACTATACCCCACAACAATACTAAGAGGTGTGGGCTGAAGCAATTGTCCAGCTAACATTCAAGCTCACACATAATCCAACAAGGTTCTAACCGTCATACTAATGTATACAACATAGAACTATGTAGCAACGAGGCGTGGCAATGTCATAGGATAGTTTTTGCGATCGCCCACGTTGGCACATCAGAAGAATTTGACTTAGCTGCCAAGGTCGCATGCATTGTCTTTTTTGCTTGAACGAGATGTATTTTACCTATCCTATTGACCCTGAGTTGTGTAGGAAGATTAGAACTAGAATTATGTAAAGTGGTTTGCGGCGACAGTCTAGTGGTTAGATGTAGTGAGCAGAAAATCTAGATTATATATTACTGGTATCGAGATCGTACTCATACTGACGACGAATGACGACCTCTGTGGTCTAGTGGTTCGAGTGTCGGACTTCTGATCACGAGGTCGTGGGTTCGATTCCCACAGGACACAAATATTTGTGTGATGAACATAAGTGTTTGTGTTGGTCTAGGTGTTTCTTATGTATTATAAGTATGTATTTACAAAAAAAAAAAGTATATAAGTATTATATCCATTGTCTAGTACCCATATCACAAGCTCTGCTTAGTGTGGGACTAGATGGTGCTGTGTAAAAATGTCCCGAAGATATTTATTTATTTATTTATTTATACTGGGTTATTTGTAATTCACTTAATTCATTAACAACCCCTTAAGATCCCTTAAAGGGTCAAAAGAGCCTTTAAGGGTTTAATCATCCGATTGTACTAATCAATTTGAACTTTTATTATGGGACCAACCATGAAGTCGCAAAAAAAAGCAGCTTTTCACATAAAACACACACACACACACATCACATTTGTGTTCACATAACTCAACAAAATTCAGGGATCAGCTGATTTTTTTTCGCGATTTCGGGCTTGTTACCATAGTAAAAGTTGTTCGACGCACTGCAGGATATCATCCACATTTGGTAGAAATCCCTACTATCAGGACCAAGCGCTTTGAGAACTCTTTCATGATGCGCACAGCCAAGTTGTGGAATTCACTGCCAGCATCTGTATTTCCGGGTACTTACAACCCTAAAGCCTTTAAAGCTGGAGCGAATCGGCACCGAATAGGTTTGCTTGCGCCATCATTGGCCACATCTTGACAAAGCTGTCTAGATTGTGGCCAAGAGTAGATCTATAACTCATAAAAAAAAATCTGCCCATAATTTTCCCACTACTGGGCACGGGTTTCTTCCCAGAATGAGAAGGTAAGACCTCAGTCTACGACGTTGGTCTAGTGCGGGTTGCGGGTGCGTCAAGAACTGTATGGAGCACTGTCAGCTGTGCAGGTTCCCTCACGCCTTTCACTAGTAGTCACGATCATTGGCGAAAATATTACCTATAAGTATCGCTGATAGCAGAATAGTTTCTAAAACACACGAGAATTGACGAGAATATATTCCTGCTGAATAAATAAATCCAATGAGAAGAGATAGGTGTTCACAAATTCTTTGCAGAGAACCAAACGGTCTACATAGTTTTAGACTTGGTTTAATAAATAACGTTCGTGATGAGAATATCTGCGCATGTGGCGCCGGCTGTCACATTATCATAAACTACCGGTGCAACATCGGTTACGTTGCAGTTACAAAGCATCGCCATTGCAATATCAAAGTATCTTGGTTACCAATTGTATTAGTTTTAGGTACACGTCTTAAAAGTAGCTTTATTTTTTAACCCACTTTAAAATAGTTTGTGAAACAGTTTAGGAAGTAGGCCTTTGATGCGGTTTGATTTAAGAAATAATTGGCACCGACTTCCTATACCGTCTCAAAAAAATATTTTATTCTTTATGAAGTCAGTTTTTACTTTTTTAAAGTTCATTTTATTTTTATATTTTTAGTGGCATTAACAATAGAAAGACAAGCGATTGCTGCAATCCCCGAAAATTTCATTGAAGAGTTCCCTTCTTTATCACCGAAGACCTTCAACAGATTTTTACCAAATGACACTTTCTGAATACAAATATTGATGAAAATACCAAAATTGCTATATGTCTGCCTATAATATTTGAGGAGTTCCCTCAGTTCCACATAGATCCCATTAACAGAACTGGATTTTGATAAAAATAGGACCAACCTGGATGTATATCAATTCAAAAAAATAAAAAAATAAATTGGTGTATAAATAAATGAAGGAGTTCTCAGGTAACAAACATAAAAAAGACAGTCATTATTAACAAATTCTATATTTATGGACCAAAATTATTAAAATTCACAATGCATGTTGGTTTAGAACAAAAAAGTGATTGGTGCTAAGTCTCTTGGCACTGTGAGAGAAGCCGCGGGCATCAGCTAGTACATTATGTAAACTTACACAATAATAATATACCTAAATTTTGTTGTGTTGTTGTATTCAGGAGCTGCTCATGAAGTTTTAAAAGAAATGCTGATGATTTAAATAAATCCTGTCTTCGTAATCTAACTGCAACAATCACATAGCGCAAGAAGTTACCATATTGAACCAATAATCCATACATCACTTAATTTAATCAATTATCTCTGCCAACTGTATACTCGTGAAGTTAGTGGCTTTATTAACTTGTTACATATTTATTTTTATATTCAATCGAGAGCTGAAGAGAATTAATATCGATTAATATTGACAGGCTATGCTTTATAAGTCGTGTGATTTCTTACTGATTCAATAGTTTGTAACGAGGTCCAACTCGTTATGCTGCTCACCCTATTTGGTTTTCCTGGCCACTTTATTATACTTTAATCAATCCAAATTCAAAATTCAAAATTATTTTCAAAAATGGCTAATTTTCCACTGTTTTAGCTCAGTTCTATATTGTACGCTGAATGTATTTTATTAACAATAGTCAATGTATCAATTTACCAGTTGAGTGAGATTTTATTGTGTCTGTGCCGACCTACCACCTTTTTTTTTTTTTTTTTTTTTTTTTTTTTTTGCTGCGAGGAGGAAACCTTCAAAAGGCTACCGGCCTCATGGGGTACGGAGGCCGGGGTGTGTGGGATTCTTACCCACTAAAACCCCCTCAGTGGCCGTCTACAGCATAATAAGGGGAGACTCCGGGAAATTAATATACCTCCGGAGCCCTCCTTATGCTACGCCTGTAAGGCACGTCTTAAAGGAGACAATTTGTTTCCTTGTGTCCTTCCCGGTGCACATGGCGGCACGTGACCACAGCGTGCCGCCGCCATCCCAGAAGTCACTTAGTGGACAATCAGAGCCCCAACTCTGAATGCCCGTGACCTCGAAAGCCCCCCGCACTTCAGTCGAATCGATCGGGCGGGGGTTACGACGATAGCCCGGAAGGGCTAGGTGCTGGAGCGGTTGCCTCTCCGGCGCCGCCTTCTCCGAGCAGGATCAGCCCTCTCTCGATCCCGCTCAGCAGCCTCTTTCTGAACCATGACGGTCTCACAGAAAGAGGCTACTTCCCTCCAATTTGTCGTCTCTGCCAGCATAGCCGACACTACTGCTGGCAGAGAGAGATCTTGCCCGATTTTGTCAACCAGGATCCGCCGCTCAGAGTTCCACGCAGGGCAATGCGCGAGCGTGTGTTGGGCGGTATCCTGGTCACCTCCACAATGGTGGCAATTTGCCGTAGCCTCGCGTCCGATCCTATTCAGGTATTCACCGAAACAACCGTGTCCGGTGAACACCTGAGTAAGGCGGTAGGTGACGCGCTCACTCCTACTCAGCCAGGCCTCGAAGCACGGCAGGATGGCTTCGACCACGCGCTTGTGCGCATACTGCGGCTCTAAAAGCCGCTCACGCCACCGCTCGAGTGCGTGTCGTCGCTCCTGCCGCCTCAACCTTTCGAACGCCCTACTGGGCGCACTCTCGCCACTCTGGCGGACAGCGCAGATCCGGTCATAGACCCTCGCGTCCATATCCGCCAGTATGTCTAGAGGAGGAAAGCGCGCCAAGAGAGTTGCCGCCTCGAAGGATATCGTTCTATATCCTCGTACGATACGAATAGCCACTTTACGCTGCAGGCTATTGAACTTAGCTCTGCAGCGCCGGACGCCTGACAGTCTATTTGACCACACAGGCGCCCCATAAAGAGCCATCGACCGCACGACCCCCGCATAGAGGCGACGAACTTCTTCCCGTGGTCCCCCGAGATTGGGCAGTAATCCGTGCAAGGCACCCATTGCCCTCTCGATCCGGGGAATAAGGCGTCCGAAGTGTTCTTCAAAGCCCCATCGACTATCTAAGGTTAGGCCGAGGTATTTCATACACCGGCCCACCTGGACTTGCGCGTCACCGACGCAAACCGACGAGCTGGGCGGTTGTCTGCCTCGCAGTTTGTGAAACCATAGCGCCTCGGTCTTGTGAGACGCTATCTCAAGACCCAGCTCGCGGATTTTGGCCACGACTATTGCCACCCCGAGCTCAGCAAGCAGGATGGTCCCCTCAAAGGTGTCCCCGCTGGCAATGACCAATGTATCATCTGCGTAGCAAACGACGCTCACGCCAGCGGGAAGATCGATACGTAGGACCGCGTCGTATGCTAGGTTCCACAAGAGTGGGCCCATAACTGACCCCTGTGGAACGCCGCACGTAATTTCCCTCCGATGAACTCTACCGTCCCTACCCACATAACGTATGTGCCTATCGCGAAGGTAGGCCCCGACAATGCCCTGCAGGTAGGGAGGCACCTGATGATATACAAGAGCCCCCCTAATCGCATCCCAAGGCAAGGAGTTAAAAGCGTTGACAATGTCCAAACTTATCGCCAACGCCACCCCACCTCGAGATACTGCCTGCTCCGAAAGCGAGCGGACACGAAGTATCGCGTCTACTGTCGAACGTCGCTGCCGGAAACCAAATTGGCTATCGGCGAGGTCGGGACCTACCCGCGACAAGTGCTTGACGAGGCGAGCAGCAACTATTCTTTCAAATAGCTTAGATGCCTCGTCAAGCAGGCATATGGGACGATATGCAGAGGGAGACTCCGCGGCCCTACCTTCCTTCTTCAAGAGGACCAAATTGGCTTCCTTCCAACCGGCGGGGAACACACTAGAACGGAGGCAGCTGTTGAAAAGCCGCCTCATGCGGTCCCCTAGAGCATCCAAAGCCAACACCCACGCCCGACCAGGAACACCGTCAGGCCCTGGCGCGGTGTTACGAGCTTTCAGGCGACTAATGGCTCGGTCTAACTCCCCTTCCGTCACCCCTAACTCATCGGACCAATCCGGCAGAGTCAGAGGTAGCGAAGAACTGTCCTGGACTGCAGGGAAAAGTGTATTAACAACTCTTCCCAACAAGTCCGGGTCTAGGGTTTCCGTTAACGGGGGGACCCACGGGCGAAGCTTGCCCATGACAATTTTATAGGGACGCCCCCACGGATTCCTATTAAGCTCCTCGAGGAGCTCGTTCCAAATCAGCGTCATCGTTTCCCGAAACCAGGTTGCCTCCTCCTCGGGGTCGGGCAAGATCCCTTCAATATCCCTTCCCTCTGACCACGCCGCAATGTAGGCAGCCGCGACAAGCAAATCTTTGTCGAGCTTTTTGAGGGCCCAACGCCGTGACGGCGGGCCAGAGCCCGGATGGCTTGAACCAGTAGGGGGGTGGAGGGCCACGTCAAAGACAATGTGGCGGTGGTCGGATAGAGTGACTATCTCCTCCGCCACCCTCCATCCTGACACCATGTTGGCGACAGAAGGAGTCGCCCATGTCAAGTCCATAATTGACTCCCCCTGCCACCGAACGCATGTAGAAACAGACCCCCGGTCTAAAAGTCGGAGGTCAAGTGATGCCGCCCACGTTTTCAAAGTCTCTCCCCTTGGCCTGTCCTGGGTGCTCCCCCACTGTCGAGAATGAGCGTTAAAGTCACCCAAGACAAGCACCGGACGAGGTGAACATTTGAGACGTATACAATTTGCCACCCCGTCCAGGTATCGCTCGTAGTTGGCGAGAGACACGTTGGGAGAGACATAGCATCCTACCACTGAAAGAGAACCCCATTCAATGGCGACGAATCCTGGCCCCCTTTCCAAAAGGGAGCAGGGAGGCCCACCAGCCCAGTAAATTGCGACAGAGCCCTCAGCGTCCCCGAACCATCGAGGATGGTCCGGGACACGGTAGGGCTCCGCCATCACCGCTAGGGCAACTGACCGCTCCGCAACAGACTGCAGCAACAGGTTCTGCGCATTGCGGCAGTGGTTTAAGTTGCCTTGTAGGACTTTTAGGGCTGGGAATGTAACGTTTCCATCGCCTCTAGTGGGCCACTTCCCGACGCTGACCTGTTACCAGCCACGGTGGCAGGAGAAAGAGGGGCCTGTTTCCCCTTATGTTTTCGCTTCTTAGGAGCGCAATTTTTGCTCCCAAGCTTGTGGTTGGTAGGACGGCCAAGATCCGCACATAAAGGACATCGAAGGACCAGGGCCGAGCACTCTTTCCTCTTGTGACCAGGCTCGCCACATGCATAACACCGGTTACTCCGGTCAGTCGTGCTAGGGCACTGGCTACGAGCGTGGCCCAGCTCTAAGCATCTGAAGCACATCATAGGCCGGGAGGCCAGCACTTCAACCCGGACCGACATCCACCCCACGCATATGCTTTTAACCGACGTCAACTTTTTAACAGTCACCAATGGGCAACGGACCCAGGCGGTTCCCAGCGAATTTTGTGATCGGTATATTTCTCCCACCTTCACTTCGTCCACAGAGCATCCACCCACCTCTGCAATCGCAGCTGCCACCTCAGAAGGGGTAATGGAATCATCTAAATCCATGACCCTAACCTCGCTGGTTTTAATTGGACGTGCAATACGCACGTCCATATCAGCAAGAACTTCCCGCATGCGATTAGCAAGTTGGTCAGCCTTCGTGCTGCTGTCGGCACCGGACACTTGTAACACTAACCCACCGTTGGCAGCCTTTTTCGACTTTAGGTGGCCGATAAGTCCAAGATCATCTAGGGCTATATGCTGTTTGGCTGCAGCCATCGCGCCCGCTAAGGTAGCGGTAGATCCTTCAGGCAACGATACAGTGATTGCTGCCATCGTAGGAGCTCTAGGCAGCTTAACTGGCTGCTTTTCCTTTTGCCCCTGTGTCGACTTGTCCAGCGTCTTCTTTGCCTTCTTTCCGATAACAGTCGACCACTGCGACTGTGTGGCAGTAGAAGCTGCAGTCTCCGAAGCCTGTGTGGGCACGGCAGGCAAATCTGCTACCGGATCAAAACCACGGTTGTTCTTCTTCCCTCTCTTCTTTTTCTTTTCTTGGGGTTGTTGAGGTTCACTGGGCTGCGTCTGGATGATCGTCGCAGTGTTGACCCCTCTTACATCCGCAGCAAGTGCTGGGCGGAGACGCTGTTCAGGGAGCAACCTGCCCTCGATACCAGCCAATTTGGCATCCATCATTCCGCCGATTTTGAGCATGAGTGAACGCTCAAATTCCCGCAAGACGGCTTCTGGCGCCAATTCCGCTGATATGACTGCCGTATGTTGCGTAGTCGATGGTGTGACGTCACTGCTTAAACCCGCCGCGAGGTCACCCTGCTGACGCAAGAAGTTCATGTCCTGCGTTAGCTTCTTCATCTGCGTTGTAAGGCTGATAATCTGGGACCGCAGTTCCGCATTCTCAGCTTCCAACCTCACAACGTTGACCACAACGGCTGAACGTTGCGTCATCTCCACCACTGCGGCTTGCACCGTTAGAGTTGCTTCTTTGAGGCTTTGAACGAAGCACTTTTTAAGGTTGCGGGATTCGTCCGCAACCTTTTCCACCATTAGCAGATTCTCCATTATGCAAGCGCTAAGATCGGCTGTCGGCTGCGCCTGCATTTTTTTGGCCAGTTCTTCAGGCCTGGGAAGATTCGGGCTCTGCTTAACCCGAGTGCTTGTGAGATTTCCATCCCCTTTCCCACTCTCACTCGAATGCCTGCTCGGTGCAGACTTCTTCGTGGCTTTGAGCGACTCGTCACTTCCCGTTGGTCGCGACCGCTTGCACGCGCGAGTTCGCTTTGACATTGACGACGTTTGGGAGTGGAGCGATATTTGCGAGCAGTAAGACTCACCACTATCACTCATTGCCCCATCGGCAACCGGAGTGGGTGGGCGCACAAAGGGTGTTCGGGTTTTACCAGCCTTTGGCATTGACCGTGCCTCCACAACAGGAGCGCTCTGAACCACCTCTTTCCTGCAGAATGACTGAGCTGAGCCGTCCTTCCTCCGGGAGTCGGAGAGTAGGTCGACGCTCACCTGCTGTTCGGGTCCCGATGATGCGGACGTGTTGGGCACAGAACCCAACGACTCCACATCACAGGGACGTAAGCCTCCCTGGCTTAATGCGTCCTCAACGGACGGAGAACCGAATATGTCCGGTACGGACAAAAAGCGATCGTTGTCCCCCCCAGAATACGTGGGACTGACCGAACTCTGTTCGGTGAGGGATTCTCCGACTGCGGAGCAGTCGGTACCCTCCTGGGGTAATTCTTCTTTTCGATGCGCTTTCATGATTGCTGAACACAGCTTTGCCTTTTTTAAGGGGTGTGGTCCCCTGGTGTTGGATTTTTTAAAGGGGTTGTCTCCCCGCAGCCCCCTAAGGACCCCCGTTCCTCTCAATGAGGATTACGGGTCGGACCGACCTGTAGTCTTTATTAGACTGTGTCTGCTAGCCATAATAGACTAGTAAACCTGCCGCTCCTATCTCTTCCCTCACCTTTCAATATCCTGCATCCAGGATCCTATCTCATTCCCCTAGTCACTGCACTGGTTCGCATCCACGGTCGTGTCTGATAACAGACACATACCAGGAGCGAACTGATCCCCCCATAGTGACTACACCCACACCATCCGATTGCTCGGACGGCCTGTCCCTCGCGGCAGTCCTAAATGAACTCCATCTCGTATCCCTCTTGGTCTGGTCTCTCCCTTTGGACCTTTCCGGCATGAGTAGCTCTACCCGGCATAGCTCCAAAGATCACAGAGACACGCAAGCCCCACCACGGCGACAACGTGTGGATACACGGTGGGGGCCGACCTACCACCTACCTACCTGATTTCCTGAATCCAGCCCGAGCTCGCTGCATGGACATAGCAGCAGCTCAGTCATCTTACAGTCGGAGTTGATTTACCACTCCTCCGGCCCTCCGTACTACTGGCCCTCTGTGCCCTCATACCTCAGAGGAGTTCCATACCTCCATACCACTAGTTACTGCAGTTCCTGTACCACTAGTTCCTGTTGTTCCTGAGTTCTGTTCCTGTACTTCCTGTTATCCTCCTACTTCCGTGTGTCACCGTGTGCCAAGCCACCGAACCCTCGACCCTGCGAGTCTCCTGCCCGAGCCACCCACACCGGCCACGACGTGACAAGTTATTTAGTCAGTTCCATTTGAAAGACCTTTTAAGTGATGTTAGTTTTAAATTAAGGGGAATGTAGTTGCCAAGTGGCGCCCCCAACAGTAAAGTAATTATTACTCGCTGAATACATCATTTATCGAAAATCCTTTTTTAACTATTGAAGTACAGGTACTGTAGTATAATTAGAAACTATCAACTCTGTAAATTGTAGTTCGCTGTTGTTGTACATACAAAAAGTGCCAAAAGTGGCCGTTTTTCGATAAATGACGTATTCAGCGAGTAATAATTCTTTTACTGATGGGGGCCACTTGGCTGCTACATTCCCCTTAAATAATATTTTCAGAGCTACTTTAAGGACGCTAACAGGAGCCCAAAAAAGGGGGTAAAACCAAGAATAGAAAAGCCGGTATCTGCAACTGAACACTGCGTCTTTTAAGGTTTTTCTTTGCCTTAATTTTTCTCTGTGGGGTCTAGCAATCTTACCTGCGGGGCCTTTAATCAATGCGGTGCCCACTTTTCCTTAAGGTCCGGCTCTGGACGGTATTACAGGACACCACGTTTAGAGGTATCTGTTAATACAAAGCTGGTATAACGATAAAGTGCAGCAGCCTTAGTTTAGTTATCTATATTTACATACATACATAACATCTCGCCTGTATTTCCCCGAAGGGGTAGGCAGAGGTGTATAGTACACCCACATTTCGCCAGTTATGTTATAAGTCCCATGTGATAGGGGGCGAGCCTATTGCCATTAACCGGGCACAAATCCAGACTCCGGGCTGCTACTGAGAATTTCCTAATGAAAAAAACCAATAACACTTTGCCCGACCCGGGAATCGAACCCAGGACCCATGCTCAGCAGTCGCGCTTGCGACCACTAGAGCATCGAGGCAGTCATCTATCTAGTCTAGAATTCCTAATATGATAAAATAGTTTGACATGTGTTGTGTAGGCTATTGGTTTGTGGAGGTCACTGGTAATGGCTATTAATGATAAACTGTGCTATGGCTGCAAGCCAACCTGACATAAAATATAAGGTTCAATTGTATGATATACACGCTGAAATTTGAGTCGCTTAAATCCCGAAAAGGGGTCATTGTACTCATCATTATGAATAACTTTTACTATGGGACCAACCCTGAAATCGCGAAAAAAAAATCAGGTGATCCCTACATCTTATTGATTTAAGTGAACACAAATGTAGGGAACAACTGATTTTTTTTTTCGCGATTTCAGGGTTGGTCCCATAGTAAAAGTTGTTCATAATGATGAGTACAATGACTCCTTTTCGGGATTGAAGCGACTCAAATTTCAGAATGTATACATACAGTGATGAGTAGATCCTGTGTTCTTAAATTAAATATCTAGACAAATGGCACTGTGTCCAGCCAAGTTCAAAACAGAAAAGGCCGATGCATCAGCCGTGTGTGTGACACGAACGATTTTGAGCTGCTTTCAATCCCCCATAACTCAAATTGTATTCCTAAAATGTTGCAATTTTGCGTGCCTTTTAATGTTTTCTGAAATGGTCAATTATTGGCATGTAATCGTCGAAAAATAGAAATCTAACAAATTATTTTTATTTTTTTTTATTTCAAGAACGAAATTGAGCTTCGCCGTTCGATATTTAAAATTGATGACTATTATACTCATACGAAGACAAGGCTGAATAGCGAAGCGACCTCTTTTGTCATTGGGCTGAATGCATGATGTCTATTGCCAGTATGATGGTTAGATGTACACGAACTTTTTGAAAGAGTGAAGAGTTTTTTTTAAAATTACTTACCGCCCTAGGGCTTTTCTAGCTACATTATTACCCTAGAGCGCTAATTGGTTACCTACAAGCTCCATTTGGGGGTAATAAGGACCTACTTACCGAATATGAGAGATGTAAAGTAATTTAAAGAACTTTTAAATACAATTCTGCATCTATCATCATCATCATCATCATCTCAGCCGAAAGACGTCCACTGCTGGACATAGGCCTCCGCCAAGCATCGCCACAGCGACCGGTCCTGCGCTTTCTGCAGAAAATTCCATAGAACTTGGCACCCATTAGGACCGCAATTCTTTTATTGGCGGCGACAATCCTACACTTCTTTTGTACCGCACTTGGGTCTTTTTTCACACTCATGTTTTTGATGGTATGAATTAATTAATTACCTTGGATATTCGCTGTTGTATGACCAACCTCGCTTGTTGATAAGCACATCCTTCTAAACTCTATTATTACATAATTAACTCATTTTAAAAGTTAATAAGAATCTATTCAGCGTACTGTCAATCGTTTGACATGACAATTGAGCAATCGGCATTTTTCTATACATTTAGTTAGTTTTTCCTTGAAACGTAATAGCTATTTACACGTTCTTGGTGTAAATGTCACTCCGGTTCAATGTCGGTGACAGTTGTCGTGGAAATTGACAAAACAATAAATATGGCTTACTTAAATAGACATTACTTACTTAAATATTGAATACCTATGCATAAACTAATGTTATAAAATACTAGCTTTTACCCGCGGCTCCGCTCGCGTTAAATTCTGCTAACCCACGTCAGTCCAGTCCAGTCCACTGTCCCACTGGCCCACTGTCCCACTGTCCCACTGTCCTACTGGCCCACTGTCCCACTGTCCCACTGTCCCATTGTCCCACTGTCTCACTGTCCCACTGTCCCACTGTCCCAATGTCCCAATGTCCCACTGTTCCACTGTCCCACTGTCCCACTGTCCCACTGTCCCACTGTCCCACTATCTCACTATATCACTATCGTCCCATGTCCCATGTCCTGTCCCACTGTCCCACTGTCTCACTATATCACTATATCACTATCATCCCGTCCCATGTCCCATCCTATGTCCAGTCCTATATTTCGTCCCATGTCCCGTCCCACTGTCCTGTCCCATGTCCCGTCTCATGTCCCGTCCCATTTCCCGTCCCATGTTCCGTCCCCTGTCCCGTCCCCTGTCCCGTCCCCTGTCCCGTCCCCAGTCCCGTCCCCTGTCCCGTCCCCAGTTCCATCCCGTGTCCACTCCACTCCACTCCATCGTACATTACTATCCGCTCGTGCAAATGCATAGAAGCTTCGATCTGTCGGGTGAGTACGCAACCCACGATTTTATTTTTTAATTTTTTTCTATCTTTCTTTCTTTCTCAAAACCCATACCAGTTTTTAAGTCAGATCATCAGCTTTCAAACAAAAAAAAAACATCAAATCGGTCCAGTAGTTTTAGCGTGATGCTGGAACAAACAAACAAACAAACAGACGTTTACAATTTTATAATAGTTAAGATAAGATGAAAGTGTGTTTGTTAGTTGTTTTTTTAAATTCCTAACGGGCTTGCGTTTGACCGCCATCTCACCTGATGTTAAGCGATGGTACGGTCGACGATGGTTCACGCTTGCCAAGCAAAAACTTATTCATTCGAGCATTGAAGACCACCAGATTATACTTCTCGGGAAACTTGTTTTTTTTTCACGCAGCCACGGAGCAACAGATCGACGTAAATTTTTGCATAGCGATGATGAATTGATGAGCCAAATAGTGACAAAGGCTATTTTTAATCCCGAAAAAGTGCACCTTTCCTATGGGATAAACAACCACGGAAGCGAATCAACAGGTAAATGGTAGTTTATTAATAAACTAGCAGTAGCAGTACCTACTCTTGCAGCTTTGCCCGCGTATTCAGTTTGAACTTGCCTCGTTCAATTTTTCAAACTGTAGCACCATATTTTACGCCCTTAGGGTTAAAATTTCCTAAAATCCTTTCTTAGAGGGTTCTTACGTTATAAAAGGAACCTAATGTCAAAATTTCATGATTCTAACTTGAGTAGCTTCGGCTCTGCGTTGATGAATCAGTCAGGACATTTGTCTTTATAAGTATAGATAGATAGATAATGAATGTAAAACGTTGTTTTACGAATATCCTAGAACTTCTTCTTTTCGTGGTTGCGTTTACTAGTACAGTCAGCTGCACAAAGATGTATACACTAGGCAAAATTAAAACGTTAATTTAAGAAAAAGTAGGGATTGAAATATTTCAATACCGTAAAACGGGGTGAATAGAAATGCAGGGGTGAATAGGAAAAAAATTGGGCAAATATTTTAACATTGAAATAAGATAGTTTGTTGCCCACAAAAACGTCAAAAATGCTCTGCATAATTTGGTAAACATTCTAACATAACTCAAACTCAACTCAAACTCAAAAACTTTTATTGCATTCATGTGTACATAGGTGTTACATTTATAAGTCCTGTAGGTACTTATAGTATGGTTTCAACATGAAACCCGGTAAGGGCACAGCAACATACTTATAAATAATAGGTTTCATAGCAATGATAGATATAAAATTATTAAAAAATAGAAATTCGATTTGTATTGATAATAACTAATTTTCTAAATCTCAATTTTATTGATAATTTGTTATATAAATTAAATTTGTATGGAATTGTAAAATGTTTTTGTTAAAATTGAAATTTGATTTGAAATAATTAAAATACCTAATTGACCATTAAAATTTACAATTTTTGTTAAGTTCTTAAACATAATCATTTAAATTTTATTTATTACAATAAGAAAAATAATGTAAGTCCAATCAAGAGTATGCTCCAATATTCATAAGATAATATAGGTATGGTTTGGTAAATAATAAGGTTTATAACTTGTAACTAATGTATTTGTAAGTATCTAGTAGGTAATTTACCCATAACAAGTAATATTTACTTTAGCTTCATTGAATTGCAATATTATTATTAAATTAATGTAGTGTTTAATTATAATAAAACAAAGTTTAACCGGATTAAATCGCGTATATTATTATTAGTGTTTAATTATTTAATTTAGTAGTAGTGTTTAGTTAGTAATATTTTATGTATTTAATTTTATGAACCTAATAATGTAATTTTAATCGTCTTACGTTATTTATTTATTTCATTTTAGTGTATTGAGATATCTATCACATGCATTAATTAATTAATATCTGGCCCTAAGTATTCTGCGACTGAGTAAAAGCAATTTTGTATTAGATATTCTTTCAAGTATCTGTTGAATATATTAAATTTTTGTTCTTCTTTAATTTTTGCCGGTAATTTGTTGAAGATTCTAACTGCCATGTAGTACGGGCTTTGGTTGAGCATTTTGATTCGAGAGGGTGGAAGGTATAGTCTATTTCTATGGCGCGTATTAAAATTATGAGTGTCTTTTAGTTTTGGAAAGATATTGGTATTTTTAAATACAAAAATGCAAATGTCATGTATATATATGGAAGGTAAGGTTAGGAGTTTTAATTTTATAAAATATGGTTTGCAGCTTTGTGTATTGTCAATATGGGCCAGGATTCTCACACATTTTTTTTGTACTATGAACATTTCGTTTACATTAACACTATTCCCCCACAGCATCACTCCGTATCTCAGCCACGAATATGCGTAGGCATAGTATGCTGATAGTGCTGTTTCTATATTCGTGCTGTATTTAAGTTGGAACAGAGCGTAGCTAAATTTAGATAATTTAGATTTGATACTTTCTATGTGGTTTTTCCAATTTAGGTGTGTGTCTATATTTATACCTAGTAAATTAAATGTTGTTACCGTGTCTATAGGTATGTCATTAAAAATTAAATTAGTTTTAAGGGGGGGTTTTTTATACGATCTAAATTGTATCATTTTAGTTTTGCTACAGTTAATTTCTAAATTGTGATCCTGTAGCCAAAGTGTTACCGTGTGCAGAGTATTTTGTAAGATGTCATTAGGGGCACAATTGTCGTCACATTTCACAAGTATAGAGATATCATCGGCAAATAGTACTGGTAATGCAATTTGTTTGTCAAAGATTTTTGGGAGGTCATTAATATAAATTAAAAATAGTATGCATCCTAGGACACTTCCTTGAGGGATGGAGCATGTTAGGTTTCTTACTTGAGACCGGACTGTTATTATCTCCTTTTTCTTAATATTATGGTCTTCAATCTGGACTATTTGTTTTCTGTCGCTTAAATATGATTTGAACCAATTATAAGCAGGGCCACGTATGCCTGAGCCGTAAAGTTTTGTAAGTAATATGTTATATAGTACTTTATCGTAGGCTTTTGACATATCGAGTAGTAGTCCCAATGCATACTTTTTGTCATTTATTTGTTGAAGAGCCGATTGGACATACCTGTAAACTGCGGATGTTGTGGACCTTGACTTCCTGAAACCATTTTGACAGTCATCAAGAATGTTGTATTTTTCCAAAAAAAAGTTTAATCTGTTACACATAGCCTTTTCAAAGATCTTTGAAAAGGTAGGCAACAGGGCTATGGGTCTATAATTATTAGGGGTGTCAATATCGTCTTTTTTGTGTATGGGTTTTACAAGGGAAATTTTTAGCAGGTCTGGAAATTTTCCATATTGAAAGCTTTGATTTATTAGGAAGGTGAGTGGAGTAGACAATTCTGCAGCACATTTTTTTAATAAAATAGGGGGTATGTCGTCAATTCCGCAGCTATGCTTATTTTTTATTAATTTAATTATATTAAATATTTCCTTTCGGTCAACTGGGCGTAGATACATTGATGTAGTTGGAGAGTTGATTACTGGGCGTCCGGTTTTAAAAGGTTCATTTTTATTTTTATCAGTCTTTGTTTCACCTACTGTCGCAAAAAAATCATTAAATATATTTGATATTCTTTTAGGGCATGTAATAATCTCATTATTTATTTTTAGTGATATATTTTTATATTGTTTTATCTTGGTTTTGCCAGTTTTGTTGTTAATAATATTCCACATAGTCTTAGTTTTATTATCTGACTTATTCATTTGTCTTGTATATTCTATTCTCTTAGAAATTTTTATACTACGTTTTAATACCTTGCTAAATGTCTTATGGTATTTTTTTATAATATTGCTTTTAGTTTCGTTTAGTATAATCTTTAGCGCTCTTTTGTGTTTGCATGATGTTTTTAACCCTGTTGTCATCCATCCTTTGACATATTTGTGGGCAACAAACTATCTTATTTCAATGTTAAAATCCTTGCCCACTTTTGTTCCTATTCACCCCTGCATTCCTATTCACCCCGTTTTACGGTATTGTACATTTAGCATTTGCTAATACATACGAATACCTGGTTTGTGAAATATAAGGACATAATCAACAATTTTTTCCTGAAATTTGTGTTTTAATTTTGTTTGGACTTGGACTTTGGACACACATAGACCCCCCCACTGAGAACAAATACCTGTAGGCTGTACAAATATTTGTTGCGTGCGGTAATTGATCCCGCAACCTATAGTGCAGTAGCCAACTGCGTCAAACGTGTTGTCAAAATTGCCTAGATTATAGATTTATTTTTCATTCTTTCAACCATAATCAACAGCAAATAATGAACCCGCTGAAAAAAATGACGTCCACAATCCGTTCATAATACAAAAAATTTACAAGTCTATCAAAAGTGGTACAAAGCATAACCACTTGAATATTAATAAACAATCTATTGTGCAGTTTTGTATATTACCGCAAACGGCGCAAACGCATAGAGGAGCAACACAAAAGGTTGTAAATCTCTCGACCTTCCTCTCCATTCCGCGGATAACGGCGCGGACGCACTTGCGTGTACAGTCAATCGAAAAATTGTGTTGTTAGTTTAACTATTACTTTGTTCATGAAAGGAGTATAATGACGTAGCGAAGCATGATACATATACAAAGGTACTTTTTGTTTACGCAAATTGAGAAACTAGGTAGTTTGTTCAGAATCACGAGGAGAACCCGCCTGCCAAGCGTGGTGATTATGGCCTCCCCCAGATGGGGGAGGCCATTGTCCAGCCGTGGACGTTTTCGGCTGGAATGATGATGACGAGAATAATCGATTGTAATAGCTTTTATACCATGTTACATTTTAACCAAAACATTTTTTGAATATCGAACTCAATTTGGTTATTATGGTTAAATTCAGTACATCAGCGGATTCTGAATAGGTCCTTAAGGTTCAGGAAGTTCGTCTCGATTACTTTCCGTGAATCAGATAGTCCCTGCATGACATTCTTCACTTTTTCGGCTACCAACTGGGGAACTTACAGTGACTAAAAACATACTAATTTTGTGATTTAGAAAAAAAACTATCCCAATAAATACTCCTCGTGTTTCTGAACCAACTCGTTTCTCCAAATGCGTTAGCAAAAAGTAACGTATAATTATTCTAGTCTCTTCTTTTATTGAAGCTCCTCGTGAAAGAGTTCAACCGGGGAAGTACAACCACCATGCTTATTTCTGCCGGCAAACATAATTGTTGTGTTCAAGTTTGTTGAGGTCACAGGCATTCACAGTGGGGGCTCTGAGTATCCACTAAGTGACTTCTGGGATGGTGGCGGCACGATGTGATCGCATACCGCAGTGTGCACCGGGAAGGGATACAGGGAGACAAAAAGTCCTCAAGTCGTGCTTTATAAACGTAGCATGTTTGGGAAACCTTGTTGTTTCCCCGGGACGTGCCAAAGGCGTAGCACTGGAGGGGCACCGGCGCGGTCCACTGGAGTTCCCAAGCTCCTCTATTTTGTGCAGAGGATGACCACCGCGTGGTTTTAGTCGGTAAGAGTCCGACATACCCCTCCGCCCTCCCCAGACGGAGGGTATAATGAGGATAACCAAACGAAAAAAAAAAAAAAAAAAGTGACGGTCCCCCCTTGTTATACTGAAGACGGCTACTGGGGGAGATTTAGTGGGTAAAAATCCCACACGCCCCGGCCTCCGTCCCCCCATGAGGCTGGTAGCCTTTTGAAGATTTCCGCCTTGCTGCCAAAAAAAGCGTATGAGTGTCGTTGGAGTTTTGTTAGCATTGTTACAGCCACAAATAACATGTGGTTGAGATGAAGTTGCGTTTGATCAGTGACAAAATATATTCGTTAGTGAAAATTGTTATTCAGATGGCCGTATTCAGTCACAAATCAAATTTAATTTAACATATTATACCGGCCGCGGTCAGTGCAACCCTATTGTAGGAGCAGTAAGGGGAGTAGTTTCACTGATCCGGTCCACCGCAGGAGGACGGGTCAGCGCAGGCGGCTTTACGGTGACCTGATGCCGCCCTAAGAAAGGCCAGCGGGCGAAAGATTGGGAAATCTATCGTCCACATTGCACGGCCCTCGAGCTGCAGTGTTGTTCTAAGTGTGTCCGGACATTAACGAAGGAGAGTTTAGGAAGAAAGTGAAAGGCCATGACGGGGGCCGCGCTGGATGGGTTGCGAATGCCATGCATTGAACATCTCGTGTTCCATCCACCCTTGGCGAAGTAGGCTCACGGCGGAATTTTTAGTGGATGCGAGCCCCACAAAACCACACCTCCCCCCCGGTGGTAACTAGCGATAGGCATTTTCTCCGTTTAAAAAAAAACAGAAACAATAAGGGTCGAGCTTTGCTACTAGTCTCGCCCCTAGCCCTTTATCTTTGCCAAGTTGCATCATAAAATTATTATAGATTTCACCAAATCAAATAATATGACGTCAGAGATACGTCGTGTGTGAATCTAGGAACTAAACTAACAAATTCTTAATAACAAAACTTGTAAATCAGCTTTTAATTTCACACAAAAAAGATCATCATAATCATTATTAACTCACTAGACCGCGGAAGTGAGTCAGTCCATACAATAAATACGTTTTTCAATGACCTTTTCGTGAAATCACTCTATTGCCTTATTAAGTAACAGTGAAGTGATTAAGTGAAGTTATTTATTAATAATCTATAAAATTTTAATAATAAATAAATAATCTTCGATAGATTTTTGCTATGCATTTTTTATTTAAAGTATCTACAAATGTCAAATTATCACATTAGTTAAATATCTTTAGCTACTTCTAAATAGCAGGTATTTCCCGTAGTTTGATTTCTGATAGGAATAGTACATTACTGTTGAGGCCTCAAATGAAGCAATTGACGGCCGAGTACTTCCGAAGTAATTTTAAAAAGTGTTTCTTAACCGACTCGACTAACTAACTAACAACTAACTAACTTTAATTAACTGCAAAGTTAGTCGAGTCGGCTAAGAAACACAGTTTCTTAATAAGATATCGCTGATGTCACCCAAAGACGTACCAAAAGTGGAGGTTATTTTCGATACCACGAGCAGTGTCCACGGTAGCTTAGTGGCTAAAGCACCGTCGTACTGAGCCATGAGTCGCAGGATCGAATCCTATTCGTGAGCGATTTTTTCTTTCCACAATTTAAATAGTTTTCTAGTCACATTTTTAAGTTGACAGGTTGTTAAAATTTGGCTACATATAAACAAACTTTTTATTCAGTGTAGCCTTACGGCAAAAATTAATATCCTATCTATCTATGATTTGGCTTACTAGAGATTGTAATTTGACATAAGCTTCATAGAAATTATGTCAAATTTCTATTTCTAGTAAGGCAAATCGTGGATAGATTGGATATTAATTTTGGCCGTTAGAGGAGACGTCTGAAATACACTGGCCCTTACACCAAGTACAATGTCCGAGTAGAATTGATCGATGACTTAATACAACCATGTACCACTTGCTTATTATTCACATTAGGTTGTCAGCTCGTAACAGTAACTCTACTTACCCTGTGAAGCATCATAACAATAAACATTATGTAGGCATGTATGTTAATTAGAGAGTTGACATGCATGTATAAAATATACATACACATTAAATACTGGAGATCAACCACAGAAATAGATAGAGATAGAATGGTTGTAATCACAATTTTACTTGCGATTCATGTGTGGCAACTTTCGACCAAACTACGCCTCCCATATTGACGTCATTAGTTTTTAAAAACTAACTTTAATCAAACGTGCTTTACAGCTTTTGTTTCTGCAGTTGAAAACAGCACAATAAGGCATTTTTGCGGGTTTTGTTTACAATATTTAAAGAAATAAGTCATAAGGCCTACTGAGAAAGGCTTTGAAATACCCTGCACTATGGTGCAGAGTGTTGGCATGCGCGCCCTGCCCACTTTGCCATTCTATCTATTTCTGTAGGATAAAATGGGTCTTTTTCAAACTAGGTATATTTTAAACAAATCATCACCTTGTCAACGATTAAAAGTCCACTGCTAATATGGACCACCGAATACTATTTATCATTCATCCTACTAATCCTACTAATAATAATAATGCAAAAGTATGAATGATTGGTTGTTTGTTTGTTCTTCAATTACAGTGAAATGGCTGAACTGATTTGGATCGTACCACATGCACACCTCGGACACTCAACAATATATAAACGCTAGAACCACCTACATACACAAGATTACGTCTATACGAACGCACACAGACTTGTGAGTTAGGGATGCTCGCCGCTCGTTATACCGACTGGGTTCCTAGCTTTTCAGAGATGGCGTGCTCGTATAGCGACTGGCGATTGACATCCATAGCAATCTTGCAGTCCAATTGCCGGCAAACTGTGGGTGGTTGCGGGGTCCGGGCGAGGAATCTTGGAATCTAGGAATCTACGTTAGTACTATTAGATATTCTGTGATCGTACTAAGACTTCTCGTTAAATTAATAAGATTGATGCCAGTTCTAGATCACAGTGTGATCTAATACGAGTGATTATGTCAGCTACTCGATTAGAGTAATTGTGCTTACAAAGTTGCAGACTTATATTATTCATTATGTGTTTTTTCTTGGGACATTCCAACACGAGTTCTTGGATTTATGGATACTTAATTAACTTGTATGTACGTTATAAGCTATTGTTTGCATGGTACAGCCGCGCCGCCGTGTGAAAATGTATACTTCAAATCTTTTATTTCTGTCTCTTCCTACTCCTACACTCTTTGGAATTGACTGAAGATATAAATTGTGGGATGAAAAAATCGCTCACAAGCAGGATTCGAACCTTCGACTCCTGGTTCAGAGAGTCAACGATTTTGGTGTGCTCTTGATTTTGGACTGTCTGTCCTACTTTTTATGGAAAGTAGCAAGTCAAAACGCAGAATGTTTTTCTTGATAATTTTGCTAATTTGCCTCAACTTCCTTTCCTTAAATCTAAGCAGTAAGCAGTATATATTATTTTGGAAAAATAGGTAAGGTCTATGCAAGTCCCTTATGTCACTGCGACCTAAAATATCTATTGTAACGCCTCTAATAGTAGACTACAGCACCTCTCCAAGCCGCAGCCAACCATAAAGTCGACTATAGCCTTGGGGTTTGAGGATCTGATCTCATCAGCTGAGATTGTGTGGCCTCCAAGATGCTGACTTCCAATGTGGTGCACTGCATCACATTCGCATAGGATATGAATGGGCGTTTCGTCCTTTTCGCGACAAAATCTGCAAACTGTGATATAATAAATAATAATAATAATAAATACTTTTTGGGACATTTTTACACAACACCATCTAGTCCCAAACTAAGCAGAGCTTGTACTATGGGTACTAGACAATGGATATAATACTTATGTACTTTTTTTTTGTAAATACATACTTATGATACATAAGAAACACCCAGACCAACACAAACACTTATGTTCATCACACAAATATTTGTGTCCTGTGGGAATCGAACCCACGACTTTGTGGTCAGCAGTCCGACACTCGAACCACTAGACCACAGAGGTCGTATATCTGTGAAGCCCATCCTGTGTAGAAGTTTGTTCAGTTTACAGTGTAGGGCACTGTAAACTGAACAAGGGTTCTAATCAGGATCCTTATATGGTTCCTGTTAAGCGAAAGCGCTTCTTTTGTAAGCAGTAAGCAGTGTGGAATATCTTTTCATTTATTAAGTAAATATTTATCCTAAATATTAGCCAAAGTATTGTGCAATTGTTGCCACCATTAGTTATCCATTGTGAGTCAATCTTAAGCTCTTAATAGTTCTATATCTTTCATTACATTTATTCCTGTATTTCTAACGTCCACTACCTGTCTAAGCGATTAAAACTAGCATTCAAATGAAATTGGTTATGTCCTTCTTAGTTAAGCTTTTGAAGTTATTAAGTAAACTGCCACTGTTTATTTAGGAGTTCCTTAATTTTATTGCGAGCAAATTGCAACATCCGATGAAGTCCTTTAATCCACTTAAATGCAAGAACTTTATCAAAGGAGTGTGTGTGTGGAGTGAGTGTGTGTGTAATATATCCATTGTTCAAAGTGGTTCTAGACAATGAATAGGTCAGTCTTTTTCTTGCCCGCTCTTTTTTAAGGAAACTGTGAGGTTAGTATCGAGATGGGTTGTTAGGATGTTACCACACCAATCGATTGATTGTTGATCGATGCCATCGATCGACGTCGATTGATTGGTGTGGTAGCTTCGGCAGATTGACGGTTACCGGTCGATAAAACATTGATCAACCATCGATCGAAGATGAATCGACAATCGATCGATGATGATGATCGTCCATCGTTTACATAACCAGCCCATTAATGTCCCACTGCTCGGCACGGGCCTCTTCTCAATACGAGAAGGCTAATGCCTTAGTCCACCACGCTGGCCTAGTGCAGGTTGGCGGACTACACACTCCATAAGGAACTGTATGGAGCTCTCTCAGGTGTGCAGGTTTCCTCACGATGTTTTCCTTCACCGTTAAAGCAACTGATAATCGAATATAAATCCGCACATGAATTCGAAAAGTCAGAGGTGCGGGCCGGGATCGAACTCACATCCTCCTGCATGGAAGGCAAGCGTTCAACCACTAGGCTATCACTACCCTTCGTCCATCGTTTGTTGTGGAAAAACACCCTATACCGTGAGCTATCCACCAGTATGTAACCTATTCTGTCATCGATCGATTGTCGTCGATGCTCGATTGATTATCAATCGATATAACTTGACCGAGTAAGCACATCAGTTTGGTGTAGTAGAAACTGTCGATCGACGTCGACTGATCGATTATACCATCTTTTGAATCTTTTAAGAATTTTTTTATTTATTCATTAGTTCTCTGAATTAATAAATAAATAAAATTAATTAATTAAATAAAAATGCTACAATTTAATTCCTTTAGATACACATATAAAACCAATAATTAATACAGTACTAATGATATTTAAAAGTACAGATATGTTATACCCTAACAAAACAAACGAAAAAAAATCCGTACGCAGCGGCAGCAAACATACACGTAGAATAGTACAAAGTAAGTAAGTTAGTTACTTTAAGTTAATTTCGCGTCATAATTGGTACACTTTCTGGACACACATGACGGCATTTTAGTTTTTTTTTTGTCACCGATCACGCTCTGCGCCTTGTTTGAGTCGGACTAATAGTAAAACGTCCTAGATATGACGTTTTGAGTCTTCAGATTGCGCGCGCTAGTAACATATCTGTTCTTTTTATATCATATATCATTGTATCAAACGAATACACTGTCACTCGGACAGACGTCTAGCCATAATAATCTGCCCCGACATGCTGCGCACAATAAACATACTGTCACAAAGAAAACATATTTAGCAATTCTTTCCTTGTCTGTACCGACGCATCTACTACTTCTACAGCAATAGACATCAACTTCACACGACGCTCGGCCTTGCGGATATGGACCGATGTAATGGCCCGTAATTGTATGAATGTTGGTATGCCGCAATCAATCGTTTGTTTGTATGTAGATACATACAAGTGGGGTTGGTGTGTTTGTTTTAGTTTGGTTGTTGTTAATAAATAGAGGAGGGCGGGGGAGGGTGGGGTATGTCTAGTAGAAGGAGAATGAATGGAATTAGAGTTGAAACATTACTTATTACTTTTGCGGCTATTGGAATAATCTATTTACAGCTCGGACGAATAAAAAAGGCGGACAGAATCTAGCTAAACAAAGACTGAAGCACTTAATTTTTTCCTGAACCCACTATAATTTCGAAAGCATTTTAACACATCAGATTTATACTGTTATTTTATTTGTGACAATACAACAATGACTACCGTCACACTAGATTTTTTGCGTAATCGTAATGCGGATTTATATTCGATTATCACTTGCTTTAACGGTGAAGGAAAACATCGTGAGGAAACCTGCACACCAGAGAGTGCTCCATACAGTTCTCAATGGAGTGTGTAGTCCGCCAAACCGCACTAGGCCAGCGTGGTGGACTAGTCTTCTCGTACTGAGAAGAGGCCCGTGCCCAGCAGTGGGACAGTAATGGGCTGGTCATGTATGTACGTTTGTCATATTGAACTACAAACTACTACTACTATTGTACGTTTGTCTTTTAATGAACTCTCGTAAATTAAATCAGTTTCTATATAGGGTATTAGGTCAATGGGTGGTACGGAACCCTTTTTTTTTTGCCGGTTTTTTACACGACTGCCCAAAAAAAGAGTGTAATGTTTTCAGGGTTCATGTATGTATGTATGGACAATTTTGTTTATGATTATGGGTCCCCCGACTGCAATAAATTTCCTGAAACTTGCAGACTTTGTTGTGTTACCTATGCTGAAAAGTATTAACTTGATAGTTACTTAAAAGTATTAACTTGAAAGTTATTAATTGCTTCAACTGTACAATGCTTACAGATGTAGTCAGCAATCTTCTTTCTTTCTTTGGATTGGTGATGCATTCTCCTCGCCAAGTGCAGGATTTCTCCAGTATCTTGTACCCACCTTAAACTAACACAACTTGTTTTTTAATTTTTAGTTCGTTTTTAATTAATTATAATACTTGTACGTCGTTGCCGTGTGGTATCCAGCAAGTAAAAAGAATAGTCCACCCCCCCTCTACCCATGGGTGTCGTAAAAGGCGACTAAGGGTTGAAATCAGGAGGATGGGCAGCAGCGTCCTTCTGTGCACTAACATCGTGCAATATCACCCACTGCGGTCACCAACCTGCCTGCCCAGCGTGGTGACTATGGGCATACATCCCAATGAACGCACAATCAAAACAACGGCCCCCAGTTCCCGGTGGACCGACGACCTAAAGAACGTGGCTGGGGGGGACTGGATGCAGGAGGCAGAGGACCGAATGTTGTGGCGCAACTTGGGAGAGGCCTATGTCCAGCAGTTGACTGTGATAGGCTGAGTTGATTGAATACCTGTACAAGTACGCTGGCCGCTTTTACTAGCAGCGCTTCACGCGAGGGATTTCTTTTGTGAAATGGACAGACACGAGTTGAGATATGCAGTTTTCTAAAATCCAATTTACCTTTGTTGTTGCTAGACTTGATTTTTGAATATCGCATTTTACAAATTAGGTCAGTTTAATTTTAAATGTGAGAAAGGTCAAATTTTTATCATGTAAAGATAGTTGATACGGGCTTAAGTGTTTGCATGTACAATTTTGTTGAATTTTGTCTCTATCTGATAAAGGTTCTAATTGTCTGACACGAGACGAAAGGGATACTTTATTCCTTTCTTCGTTGTATTTTGTACACCAAACTGTGGTATCAATGTTCTTTGAATGTTGGAATCTTATAATCTCGATTCAATTCAATTTGGTTAAAGCTTAATTTGAATAGTACGGATTTGATATCGATATAGGTGTGGTATCAATACCGCAGTTTGGCATGCCAATTCAAATATTATTGCAATTTCTCAATTTAAAATTAATAGTCTTAACTTATGGAGCACAGACTTGGTCTTTGACTAACATCTAGATGTCAAAACTCAAGGTATGCCAACGAGCTATGCAGCGCAGTATAACATAACCAGCCCATTACTGTCCCACGGCTGGGCACGGGCCTCTTCTCAGTATGAGAAGGCTAAGGCCTTAGTCCATCACGCTGGCCTAGTGCGGGTTGGCGGACTACACAAACCATGGAGAACTGTATGGAGCACTCTCAGGTGTGCAGGTTTCCTCACGATGTTTTTCCTTCACCGTTAAAACAAATGTTAATCGAATATAAATCCGCACATGAATTCGAAAACTATATCAGCACAGCGCGGTATACTAGGTGTTAAATTAACAGATCGTGTTCGAAACATTGTACTGCGCTCTAAAACACAAATAGTAGACGTGGCTCAAAAGGCTGCCAAGCGCATGTACTGTGGGCCCAAATGGCTCAGAACTGGAACCCCGAGGTAGTTACACGAGGTCGTGGCCGGCCGCGAAGGAGATGGTGGGACGAAATGGATGCATTCCTGAAAAACGAAGGAAGGAAGGAAGAGGCACGGGATCGGGGAATGTGGAAGAAATGGAGGGAGGCTTTTGCCCAGGAGTGGGACAGCACAGGCTCATAATAAATAAATAAATAATATCTCTCACAGCGTTTCCTTTCCCATATTTTCTCTTGTTACAAAAAAATCCTTAAAGACCCTTACAAAACACAATTTGTTTTGTACCACAGAAATAGATAGAGTAGAATGGTTGTAATAACAATTTAATCTTTGAAGGATAAAATCCGTAACGAGATTATCCGGAGAAGAACCGGAGTGACCGACATAGCTTGTAGGATCAGTAAGCTGAAGTGGCAGTGGGCTGGCCATGTCTGTCGAAGGACCGATGGCCGTTGGAGCAGACGAGTCCTTGAGTGGAGACCGCGAATCGGCAAACGCAGCGTAGGGCGCGCCCCTGCCAGGTGGACCGACGACCTAAAGAACGTGGCTGGGGGGGGACTGGATGCGGAAGGCAGAGGACCGAGCGTTGTGGCGCAACTTGGGAGAGGCCTATGTCCAGCAGTGGACTGCTATAGGCTGAGTTGATTGAATCACAATTTTACTTGCGATTCATGCGTGGCAACTGCGCTTTACATATTGACGTCATTAATTTTTTATAATTAACTTTAATCAAATGTACTTTGTTTGTTTCTGCAGTTAGAAACAGCACAATAAGGCATTTCTGCGGGTTGTTGTTATAGTATTTACAGAAAAAAAATCATAAGGCGTACTGAGAAAGGCTTTGAAATGCACTGCACTATGGTGCAGAGTATAGGCACGCGCGCCCTGCCCACTTTTCCATTCTATCTATTTCTGTAGTTTGTACTATGGGAATAAGTTGTATAATTATGTAGGAATTCCTCTAAAGTGTCAATAGACAGTAGGTACCTATGTGAAGGTCTGTGCATGTAGTAAATCTTCAAGTATACAACCATAGCAAAGTAAATACAAGCACAGATATATATACAAGCCATACTGTCAATAATATTTACTTGTGAAAAACATTACCTACACGCAACGTATAATTAAATAACAGATAAAAACGGCCTTGACACTACAAAAGCTTAAGAAAATCTGAAAAAATTAATACGATACAATACATAATAATGCTAGACAATTTAACGAAATTGATCTCCGTCTGCAATAACTATTACGTTTAATGAAGATTAGAGACAAACCCTTGACATTTTAGAAAAGAATCATCTCGGCCTCGGTTCATACTTAAATAGTAGGTATTTACCTTCTAAGAGCACATCACACTGCAGGCAATTAAGTATAATGCAGGGAAGTGTAGTATGTACAATATATACGCGATTTCCTTTTGATGTTGCTGTATATAATAAGGCTGGATTATACAGACTGGTCGGCCTTGAAGTTACCTGACATACCATGCCCTTTCTTCCACCTTGCTGCTATGTCTTCTGGACGATGATTGCATACATGATACGTTATTAATATGCTACAATACCCCGACTCCACAAGGTTACGTCTATGCAGTCCTGGTACATTTTTGCGAACAGAAAATAGATCGCAAGCTTTATTTCTTTGTTATAGAGGTTATTTTCACATGCCTCGATAGTAAGGTTGCATTGTTGTATAGTACGTGATTAGAGTTAGTCGCAAGCGCCACCTGTCGGCCGAAAATGGCAAGTGCAGTTTTGGTTTGTCGATCGTATCAAAGTGATCTAGTGTTTCCGTTTTGCATTCGCATTAGTTTTAATATCCTGATAAATGTTTAATTCATAGAATCGGAATTTATACGGTTTAATTGTAAAATAGATAGGTACGTTTGCGCCGCGCTGCGTTCGAGTGTCTCTGATTTTGTCAACAAGTTTAATTAGAGCGTATTGGGCTATTGGATAGAAATTATGCATTTGGAAAGGGAATATAAAAAGGTAGCCTTACGGCCAAAATTAATATCCAATCTATCGACGATTTACCCTACTAGAGATAGAAATTTGACATATTTTGTATGGAGCTTATGTCAAATTCCTATCTCTAGTAGGGCAAATTGTGGATAGATTGGATATTAATTTTGGCCGTTAGAGTAATAAGACATAGAGTGATAGTTTCATTCAAAGTTCCGAGCACAAAAACAAGCGGCACATTAAATGTTCGCCGACACATACATAGGCGTACATAGACTGTACTGAACGTAGCTTTTAAGAGCCAAATTTAATTTTCTTCACTCCACGTACGACTATTGCGGTTCTTAACTTAACTATTCTAAGTAGGTAACATTTTCATCGTACCGCCGATGTAAGAATTAGATACTCTGTTTTGCAGTTAACTAGGTACTGATTTCGTTGAAATGTATTTCAAACCAAGTCCAAACAACTCACTACTGGCAAATTTATTTATTTATTTATATTATTGAGGACCTCCAACAAAAGATGTACACAAAAAATCACAAGTGACAGATACAGGATTCTATCTGGTGTACTCCTTCACTTACAGGAAATAAATGTCTAATATTAATATTATTTTAAATATTTATAATTAATTGGTTTTGCAATAGTTTCTGATTGCGTTGAACTGTCACCTTCTAGTTCACAAGTCAACTCGTTAGGATTACATTATAAATTATAATATACTACATAAACTAAATGTCTTCAACAATTTTATTACCATAGAAAACCACAAGCAAGTATTAGGAATTTCACGTATAGTATCTTAGCAATTTAACTTAGAACATTTATTACTCTTAAAGACTACCTACACACATTTGTACTAAAGTTTTATTCCAAAAGTTAATTATAGGGAATTTACATTCATAATTTCAAAGAATTTTGGGAATACATTATACAATACATTAGCAGCATAGCAGAAAGACGTCCACTGCTGGACATCAGTGACGAAGGGTGAATATTTTCAGAGGGAAAGCCGGCGTACCTAAAAATCATAAAATCACACTTTAATAAAATAAAAACAAAACAATTTAACAACTTTTAATTTAACTTTACATTCGTTTTTGTACTTTAGAACAATAAATTTGCAGAGAAATGTCGTTGATCTGTATTTAAGCAATTCCTAAAGGAAAGGCGGTGGGAATCGTGTTATATGGACCCTTCGCTACTGCTGGACATAGGCCCCCCCCAAATAAGGGTATGGGATATGCCATAATCACCACGCTTGGCAGGCGGGTAGGCGATCGCAGTTGGTTGGTCAAATACTTAGAGAACGCTGCTGCCCATTCTCTGGTAAATCCCTTATTCGCCTTTTACGACACCCAAGAGAAGAGATAGGGTGGTGCAATTCTTTATGTCCGGCACGACATGAAACAAGCATCACGTAGGTTTAACTAAGTACTTCAGAACAAGTCTCAATCACACAACCAGCTAATTATGGCTCCCTTGAAATTGTTAGGCCGACACATTAATGCCTAGGCACAATAGACCTCTGTTCCAACAAAGGAAGACCTTGCAATGCATTAATAATGCGTCTAAAATTAGGCGGTCTACGCTGAATGGAATACGTAATTTTTCTTTGTGAGAATTTCTCATACGGTACTTGTAGGTATTACTGGTTGGTGTAATATTTGGGTTATGTTGCTAAGGTAAAGTTAAAGGCATTTCTGTTTTATTTGAGGGTTGAAAGATGTCTCTTCTTCTAACTTCTCTGATACCATTATTTGAGGTCAGGTTTCCACGCATTTCTAATTAAAATTATTTATTGTGCAAATTTGACATTTTTTTTTTTTTTAAATTTTAAAAACTATATGCCATCGGCATATATAAGTATTTGTCGGTTTCAAGAGTCACCTGACTGAAGGTTGACTGAAGATAGCCCATGTTACACAGGATCTAAGCCATTAATTATGTTATTTACATAAAACTACGATATAAACGAACATTAAAACAATCCATTCAAAATGAAAATATTAGAAATAACTTCAAAAATAAATACAACTCATTTGATCTTGAAAACAGTAATTTAATTAAATAATAATAAAATATCAAAACACGATAATAATCTGACAATATGATTCAGGCGTGATCCGTGTTACAATTAGTAGTACCATCTCTGCTTAACCGGGCTTAGTTGGCGGAGAGTCCCATGTGGGACTCCATTCGCCGAAGGTTTTTCCCTAATCCTAAATACTTACAAACTAAAGTCGCGGTTTCAATACCGCAAGAGGGCGTCCCCCAAGGGGGGGGGGGTCGCTACAGCTCCGTGCAACGTCTTATGTAGTCGCGCCCCTTCCACACTCTCCTGATTCATTGAGTGGTACGATGATCTCACGTCTCATTCATCATTCGTCATTCGCTCGCTCCGATATATTATATCCATTGTCTATTACCCATAGTACAAGCTCTACTTACTTTGGGACTAGATGGTGTTGTGTAAGATGTCCCAAAAATATTCATTTTATTATTATTTATTATTAAATATTGTGTGTCAAAACACTTCTGAAAGTGAAAGAACAAAATATTGTTGTTGTTTTGTCACTAGATGTATCCAAGTCCATTTTATTCCAATAAGTGTACGTATCTGAATCAGCATACGTTATGCATGTCGACGCACTGAATCTAATTAATTGCGTCAAGGCTGCGGCTTTGTCTCCAACTATTTGTAACCATTGGGCTTAAGTTGGTGCTTAAAGGATAAGAGGAAGCGGAAGCGGGGAAACAGGAAAATAATACGATTACCTTTTGGGGAAAATTTCGCAATAACTATAGTCATGTATGTAGCTACTATCCTATGCCTGTGGCTTCACTCGCGTGGATGTCGTTTATCGCGCATCCCTCGGGAACTGTTCATTTTCCCGGGATAAAAAGTATCTTATTATAATATGTTAATCCGGGTTATGTTCTATATATATGCCAAATTTCATCCAAATCCGTTCAGCCATTACAGCGTGATTGAGTAACAAACATCCAAACATCTTCACATTTTTTTTTACATTTATTATATTAGTAGGATAATATACTCATGATAGCTGTGATAGCTTATGGATCAGATCCGAAACGAGTTTATCCAACCAAACCAAAATTGTCGACATTGCCCACAGGATAAGCAAGCTGAAGTGACAGTGGGTGCGCCATAGTAGCCGAAGACCGTTGGGGTAGACGTGTTCTGGAGTTGAAAACGTAGCGCAGGACGCCCTCAGGCTAGGTAGAGTGCCTATCTACGCAAAGTGGCTGGTGGAAACTGGATGAGAGTGGCCGAGGATAGAAATCAATGGCGTGCTATTGGAGAGGCCTATGTCCAGCAGTGGACTGCGATAGGCTGATGATTATGATGCCTTTTCTTTTCATTGAATACTATTAGAAATTCTTCTTATGGTTGCGTTCTGTTGGAAAGATTCAGAACACCATCAGTTTTCTTATAGCTCCATAAGTGTCATTGAATTTGTGGACTAGCCCATCTGTCAGTGTCAACGTCTCGGCACCGTAGGTCATGACAAGCAGGTCTAATAATTTCAAGGTGAAATCAAAGAACAACCAGACACTTTGGCACCAAAAATCTCATCTGCCCATCACTTGCACCAAATCGCAATGATTACATCAATGGCGTTTAAAATCATTTGCATACCGAGTTTGCTCTTTGATGTTTGTTATAATAATGTTGTTCGTGTGTGATACTTTAGGGTCAAGCTAGAAATTAAACTTAAGACGCTGACAACAGCCAAATACCCCAAACAGGCTTCTTTAAAAAAAGTTTTTAGCTGATCTATCCAGTTTGTGGCAGTGAAAAAAATATATGTTAATCTTTATCGTATTTTCTAAAACTATATTGTGCCCAAAACACGTTTTCTTGAAGTTGTCTCGATAGAAAAGAATTGTAAACTAAACTCTTAAAAAATGCTTTAAACCAAACAATCTCTTTTATTTACCAAATATTATAAATTAAATTAAGAAAACATTTAAGAAAGACAATAATCTAAAACATGGTTGTTTCTGTTTTACAAACAAGCTTTTGGTTTTTTATAAAAAAAAAAATGGTAATTTTCATTCATGTTGAGCGGCGCACCCGACGTCCTTCCGCTCGTGCCTCTCTTTCAGTTCTGTACAAATGACAGTGACCGCAGAGGTCTGATTTTTTAGGTGTTGTCAGCTTAATAATTATTTATCAGTCTGTTTATGATCCATACTGGAATTCTTAAATCCTCCGAGTCTTTTCCCAATTATGTTGGGGTCGGCTTCCATTCTAATCAGATGCGGCTGAACATCAGTATTTTACACGGAGCGACCATACTGGAATTAAAAAGTAATAATGATAAAGATAAACTATATAGTGTTATGTGCATAGAAATCTAAATAAAGGTAATAGAAGTGACAAAGGCGCGTTGTCGCCGCGTACAGGTGTCAAAGTCAAAGGTCTTAATATCGAATAAGTATTTACATGCACTTTCAAAACGTTAATTATGAATCTAGTTGCACGGTTCCAAAAAGTTGGCCCTATGGAGAAGCCAAGTCTTTTAGGACACCAGTGCGTTAACCGTTTGCTTGATCATCAGTGCTGTTTTGGACGCAGAGTCGCTAAGCTTGTCTTTTGCAGCATATCTAACAGCGGAATTTTTCGAGGCATAATTTATTTTGCATTAAATGCTAGAAAAATGGTGGGCATGATTGCGTATTGTGTGTTGGTAGCGGAAAACCGGCGACATGCGTTCCCGTAGTAAAAGACAGTTGACAACATTTCTATTACCTTATTATTTAGATTTCTATGGTTACATGGAATCAACCAAATTTTAAAATCACGTAAGTACTCGGATTTGCCTCGTCCTTCCAGCATTACTCGGCCATCAATTGCTTTATTTCAGGCCTTCACAGCAATATACTATTATTAGAGGTATATTTTATTTATATCGTCTATAGGTATTAATTAATATCTTGCGAAAGATGGAAACTACTTTTTGGTAACGAGAACCAAAAATTTTAGTTAAGCATACCTACTTTATCCCATAAGTATAAGTATACCCTGGTCATATTTCACATTTAATATCCTCGTACAATACTTTATTTGGAATATTTTTAGTAAATGTACCTTTGATAAAACACAAACACACTTCCCAAACAGACAGAGTTTTTCTTCTAACATCTCATGCCATTATTACCTAATACATAAACTAAACATAACTTTAATATTTTTTTAAAGTACTTTAAGAATCCTTTGTTATACAAAACAATAGGCATAAAATTATTTTATTAGCGCCTTCGATATGTAAATTGATAAAAACACATTCTAAATCATCGCAAGCAAGCTATTAGCATTCAGACAATTTGTTCAATAGCTACTAACGAACGACACGGAAAACATAAAATCCAGTGCTTTCATAGTTCCTTGTCGCAAGGCATAAGCGAAAGCGATTTTTACCACAAAGCTAATTAAATTATCAACTTTTTCCACTGTTAGTTACTACACTCAAGAGCAATGAATCCTGGTCACTAACATAAATCTTAACATTATGACAACTTATTCACATTAAAAGTTGATGATAAATAGATCTGTAAAATAATAAATAGTGTTATTGTTGTTAATAAATAACATAACACAACATCACGCCTGTATTTCCCCGAAGGGGTAGGCAGAGGTGTATAGTACACCCACATTTCACCAGTTATGTTATAGTCCCATGTAATAGGGGACGAGCCTATTGCCATTGACCGGGCACAAATCCAGACTCCGGGCTGCTACTGAGAATTTCCTAATGAAAAAACCCAATCACACTTTGCCCGACCCGGGAATCGAACCCAGGACCCCACTCTCAGCAGTCGCGCTTGCAACCACTAGACCAACAAGGCAGTCAGTTAATAATAGTCTATAAGTCTGTGCTATATGACACGTACTGGTCCGATCACCAACCTATTCAAATAGAATTTAACATTAACTTAATTAAATCTAAAATAACCAGACCTACTGTAACTTGTAATAAAATACTATGGGGGAAAGGGAAACTAATCAACTAGAAAAATATCATCAATATTGTCATAACAAATTAAGAGATATTCACTTTCCGGATGAATTTAGTAAATGTGCAGACAAGTACTGCCCTAGCCTTGATCATAAAACTCTGTTAAATAAACTGTACAACGATATAATTAGTGTGCTGAGTAAGGCGGCTGAATGCAGTTACAATGTAAAGCAGCGTAAAAAAGGTAAGAGTATTGTAGGCTGGAACAAACACGTCAGGGAGGCTCATGCAGAGGCCCGTACCTGTTTTGAAACTTGGTTACTTTATATGAAACCTAATTCTGGCTCAATTTATAGTGATATGTGTGAATCTAGACGAAAATTCAAAGAAAAATTTAAATGGTGTCAAAATAATCAGCAAACGATCAATATGGACATTTTAGCTAATCATCACTCCAATAAAAACTTCTCAAAATTTTGGAAAACCACTAATAAATTAAATCCGAAATCGAGCCTACCGGTGAGCGTCGCTGGCGTGTGTGAGTCGAGTGAGATAGCCAGAGTCTTCCAGCGTCACTTTAAGGTGGAATCTCCTCTTGGGTCATCTACGTCAGTACAGTTGCCGATGCTTGGTACTGAGAATGTTAATGTTACATTTACTGGAAAAGAAATTGCAGCTGTTATAAAATCCATGGTAAGAGGCAAATCACCGGGACATGACAGCCTCAGTACCGAGCACCTGCAGCACGCTGGTGTCCACTTACCGAGAGTCCTGGCTATGTTGTTTAATCTCTGCATTAGCCATTCTTATTTGCCAGATAAACTTATGCAAACAGTGGTTGTACCAATTGTAAAAAACAAAACGGGGGACAACTCAGACTTGTTTAATTACAGACCCATATCTCTTGCTACAATAATTGCCAAGGTGCTGGACAGTCTGCTTGACAGGCATTTGGATAAACATCTTGATCTGCACGACGCTCAATTTGGTTTCCGTTCCGGTCTATCAACAGAAAGTGCAATCCTATGCCTCAAGCAGACTGTGCAGTACTACACATCTCATAAAACACCGGTTTACGCGTGCTACCTAGACCTGTCTAAGGCCTTTGACCTCGTGTCTTACAAATTGCTCTGGGAAAAACTTCAAAACGAGACTACTGTATCACATGAGATTGTATCAATATTAAAGTATTGGTACAATCACCAAATGAACTCTGTTAGATGGGCGGGCTCATACTCGGACATGTATAGGTTGGAGTGTGGAGTTAGGCAAGGAGGGTTGACCTCACCAAAACTTTTCAACCTATACATGAACCGACTAATCGGCGAGCTTAGCAGTGCCAACATCGGCTGCCATATTGATGGAGTCTGCATAAATAATATAAGCTATGCTGACGATATGGTACTGCTGAGCCCGTCGATTGGAGCGCTGCGTAGGCTTCTGAAAATGTGTGAGTCTTATGCGGAGGCCCAGGGGCTTAGATAAAACGTGAAAAACACAGAAATAATGGTTTTTAAAGCAAATCAAAAGTCATATTCCACCGTGCCTCCTATGACGCTTTACGGGACGCCATTGAGACAAGTCACACAATTTAAGTATCTAGGCCACTGGGTCACCGACGACCGGCGCTGTCTGTCCGCTGTAATATGCTGGCTCGCAGGTTCGCACGATGTGCTGATCAGGTCAAAGTGACTCTTTTTAGAGCATTCTGCCAGACCTTCTACACGTGTAGCCTGTGGGCTAGCTACACGCAGAGGACATACAGCACTCTGCGTGTTCAATATAATAACGCATTCAGGGCGCTGATGGGGTTACCTCGCTACTGCAGTGCATCAGGCATGCTAGCGGATGCACATATGGACAGCTTCCATGCTATTATTAGAAAGCGTTGTGCATCAATACTGGGTCGCGTGCGTGGCAGCCCCAACAGCATCCTGAGTGTGTGGGCCGACAGGTGGGATTCTCCGCTGTTGGCACACTGGATAAGCCTGCACATGGATAGGTGATCAGTTCAGGTTGGAGTTGTGTCCCTCCACCTGACTGTAATTTTAATTTTATTTTAACTGATTTTTATTTTATTTTATTTTATTTTACATAATTTCATTTTATTTTATTTTATTTTGAAAGGTGTGATAACAGATGTTATTTTAATTGTGATATTTGATTATGTGTGCGAACATTAGGTTAAGTAAAAATATGTAAAACTTTCTATGGGATTTCCTGAAATAAACGATTTATTATTATTATTTCCTTTATTTAATTGCTTAAACATATTCATTATATTTTTAAATATTTTTACAAAACAAAAAAAACAAAAAACATTTAAAAATATAAAAAATAGTGGCCCACCGGTATCGGGTACAGGGACCAAGCTACCGGCGGTCAGGGCTCCAGAGAAAGGAACCTCCTAACAATACGCGCCGTATCTAGGAGAACCGCTTTCTGCATCAGGCCCTTGACCCAGCCGCCTAACGAGAGCCTCATGAGATGGTGGTCGAGGCTCTTTGCTAAAAGGCCATTGGCCGTAACAACTATCGGCACAATGGTTGCTGAGTCCACCTCCCACATGTCGACAACCTCGTGTGCTAGATCAAGATATTTAATTTGCTTGTCTTTTTCAGCTTTCACAAGGTTCCCGTCATGTGGGACACAGATATCAACAATCATTGCGCGGCGCTCAGATCGATCTATCACCACTATATCAGGCTTATTGTGAACAATAGTCCTGTCAGTGATGATAGATCTGTCCCAGTACAATGTGACATGGCCATTTTCAAGAACTGGGTCGGGCACATACTTGTAGTACGGTACTTCTGATTCCACAAGATTGTATCTCAAAGCAAGTTGCTGGTGAATAATTCTGGCTACTAGGTTGTGCCTGTGCAAATACTCGCCGTTAGCTAGACGCGAACATCCGGATATAATGTGTCGGATAGATTCTCCCGGACGGTGACATGCCCGACAGATGTCAATCGTGCCATCCTTCACAATATACTTTCGGTAATTGTTCGTCATCATAATTTCGTCCATAATTGCACATACAAAACCTTCGGTTTCTCCGAAGAGATCACCGAACTGTAGCCAGGCCACGGACGCTAAGCCATCCACATCGGGTCCATGAAGAGCCTGATAGAAGCGCCCGTGTAGCTCCTTGCTTTGCCATACCTCCTCGCGATCTTTGGTACTAAGTACTGCAGGTTTGCGCCAGTTCTCTTTAGCCAAAGAGAGCGGGGTGAGTCCCTTGTCCACTGCAACAACATCTCGATGCATACCCACGTCCAAGTGAAGGAAATATTCCCTTAGACTGCACACCTCACGGTTGTGGAGGGTCTTTGCATTTAAAAAGCCACGACCCCCACACTTCCGCGGGATGTACAGCCTCATCACCGATGACCGTGGGTGATGCATACGATATGCCGTCAGTAGTGTGCGGACTTTCCGATCCAGAGCGTCAAGACCCGTCTGAGTCCACTTGAGTATACCGAAGGAGTACATTAAGACCGGCATGACCCAACCGTTAAAGGCGCGCACCTTGTTTCCGCCTGATAAAAGACTATTGAGAACCTTTTTCAGGCGGCTAAAGAAGCGCTCCTGCAACGATTGCATCATGTCAGCCTGGTTGATGCCTAACGCCTCCGCCATACCCAAGTATTTGTAGGTGTCGGTCGGGGAGAGGGACCCAAGATGTGTAGAATCCGAGAGTTGAACACCCTCGGATTCCACAATCTCACCATGCTTTACATGCATGACTGCACATTTGTCCACACCGAATTCCATCCTGATAGAATTACTAAAGTTTTCAGTTACCCTTAGTAGCTCCATCAGTTGCAAGTCGGTGGGGGCAAACAGTTTAAGGTCATCCATATAGAGCAGGTGAGATATTACTTGACCTCCTCTTCTCAACCGATAGCCAAGCCCCGACTCCTCCAGTAAAGTACTAAGAGGATTCAGGGCCAAGCAAAACCACAGGGGACTCAGACTGTCGCCCTGGAATATTCCCCGCTCAATCGTTATAAATTCGTCGTTCCCCGGAGTCCGTCGGCATCCCGGATAGTGAAAGCCCGTCTTCCATTGCCCCATACATGTCAACAGGAAGGCGCGCAGGGTTGTATTATCTTTGTACAACTCCAGCACCCTCATGAGCCATGTATGTGGCACCGAGTCGTAGGCCTTCTTATAATCAATCCAACATGTCGACAGACCTCTTCGGGATCGACGAACCTGTTGGCTTATGGCCATGTCGATGAGGAGTAGCTCCTTAGTACCGCGGGACCCATTCCTACATCCATTTTGAGACGGAGACATAATAGAATTATTGTCTATGTGATTAGTAATTTTTGTTCTCAAAATGGATGTAAGAACCTTATAGACCGTCGGTAAACATGTTATCGGCCTATAATTTTTTGGTTCCACGGTACTACCTGATTTGTGGAGCAAGTGGGTAATACCTGTTGTTAGAAACTGTGGGAGCGCCCCAGTTTCCAAAGCTAACTGGAACTGGGACGCCAAACGCGCATGTGAACTACGCAGCCATTTTATCCAAAAATTTTGCAGCCCGTCCGGCCCTGGTGATTTCCAGTTTGGCAACGGACGGACTGCATTGGCCACGTCTTGGGGGCTGATGACAACAGCCTCCATCTCTGGTATTTGTTCACACACGCGCTCGACATTCCGTATCCAATCACCTTCGGTGTGACTGACGGGCACTGACCAGATGCTGCGCCAAAATGAACTCATGGCATCCTCATCCGGCAAGTGCACGTCACTCACACCTTGGTCTGGGCGCTCCCAAGCTCTGTAAACCCACCTTTGATCGCTATCAAACATGCGATTCTGGGTAAATCGGTCGACTCGTTTCCTATACCTGCGTATACGGTTTGCCCATGCATAGATTTTTTGTTTTAGGAAGTCGATGCGCTCTGTGACGCGTGACATGTACTCTCGAGGGTTGACATCAGTCCCCGAGAATGCCCGCCTCACAAAGCGCATCACTCTTGGCCTATTATTTCCCTCCCTAAAACTGATCAGCTTGCCGATGAGCACCCTAGTCTCGGCAATCCGATGTTCAATCCTGCACTGCCAAGCTGGTACGACGTTTTTTGGTCGTGTAGCTCTATTACCATCTGGAAATTGAACATGAGCTACACGACATGCGGCAACAGCCGCGCAGTACAGGATCGAGTGAGTATCACCGAGATTTTCGCTACTGTCAAAATAACTTGACAGTATCGAATCTAGGGCGCACACCAGCGCCTTGTTTTTTCTGTGCATAGGCAAACGCGGTATATGTGGTCTAAATTCGGGTTTTATGGACCTGAACTCCAGAATCGCATCCTCCATAGCACTCCTCAAATGTTCATTGCACTGTGTACTTACGATTGTAGCTCTGTCATCAACTACCTCCTCAGCGTGCTCGGGCCGCGGTAATGCAACGGGTAGGTTTTGCGATTGTTCCACAGCTTGTGACGGGGGAGAGATGACCGGGCTACAATGTACTTCTGAGCGCAGTCGATCAAGCACGGTGTCATCCAACATGTGACCACGCTGGATTGCCCGCACTTGGTCGGACAGTCGTTGGGCCGAAACGTTGACAGCTGGTTCAAGCACCTGAAACAGAGCGAGCATCCGACCACGGTACGCAGTCAGGTTGGTGCCCCCCTCTGTAGCCCCATAGTATGCGCGCATAACACTTAGATTGATCTGTTGGGACCATCGCATGCGCGACACACTTCCGCCGGGAGCGGGGGCCCTTTCAGAGGCCGATGGGCCTCGGGGTCCCAAACAATCCGCAACCTCCCCGACGACGTACAGGTGGTGGCGACGACGGCGGGGAGTAATACTCGTCGCTGGAGCTCGACGCTACTGCAGCAGCGGGTGAGGCAGGATCCGGTTCCTGCTGCTGCGAGGCGGAGCTCGGTGGCGAGTCCGGGGATGTTGGGCGTGCATTTTTTGCTTTGGCTCTAGCTCTTGTCAACATTTAATCACCACACAATTTTTTCCGGTTGCAAGATTTTGAAATTTTTCATTTATATTGTTGACGACAGATCTGTCACTCATGGTGACTTATGTATATTTTTCTTCTTTAAATGTTTATTTTCTTATTTCTTGTAAAATGGTCTCTTCTTAATATAATTTTGCTTTTTGGGAATGTATGTAGTAGGTATAATTATATTGAAAATAGGTTGATGTGTAAACTGTATAAAAATAAAATTGAATATCTGAAAATTTGTATGATGCGCTGACAAGATGGTGTTGCCATAGTTATTATTATTATTATTATAAAAAACTTTTTATTTGAATAAGCTATCATTCTTTTTTTCCTAGATATTAAAGTTTTTGTTGGTGACCCGGATTCATTGCTCTCGACTGTACATTACTTTACTAATTATTAATTGTGCGTTTTGTGACGTTTTTTTGACTAGCGGCTTACGAAAGCTTAAATTCTACTATACTTAATATTCTTCTAATATTATAAAAGTGAAAGTGTGGATGTTTGGTCCTTTAATTACGTTGAAACGGCTGAACGGATTTCGATATTATTTGGTAAATAGATAGACTATTGCATTAAAATAAAGGATATTCTTTTCGACATACCATGCTGGGAGCGAAGCTACGGTCGTCAGTTTATACTGAAATAATAAATCATGCGTTTATTAATATAAACATGAACCAGATTATTAAGGTTTCATAAAATTACATAGTCTAGGTGTAGTAGTAGATTAATAACAACAGATATTAATCTACTACTACACCTTAAAAGATGCTTTCTTATAGAGCAGGAACACACTTGCAAATTAATTGCACTACATTAGTTGCACTGATCAAAAGAAAATATGGCTGGAACTAGTTGACGTTTTGATAAATACATAATTATGCTTGATAAGATGCCACGTACGCATTTGCAAACGTGGATAGAACGTAACGAACGAGAGAAGAGTTGTGTGTGTTCGAGCTGCGTGTAGCCGCGTACTAATGGAGGAGGAAGATAACGGTGACGTTTTTTCTCGGTGTAGTCCTTGGAGGTGGAGCGTGCAACGACGATATGGAAGCATCGCTTAAGGTGAATGCTACAGGATAGCACGCGAAATTAAAAAAATTTGGTGTTTTTTGCAAATTTTAGCTTTGTTTCGCGTTGTATATTGGTCAAAATATGATTGGCGGAAATAATAACAATATATCTACTGAATAATACTATTATAAATTAATATTATTATGAAAAATATTAACCTAGCTCTATAAGCTGCACAAGCTCAATAATATTAATTTACGATCAAATTATCGATTTCCGAGCTTGCACAGCTTATAGAGCTAGTTTAATATTTTTCATGAGTATTATTCAATAGATGTATTGTTGTTATTTCCGCCAATCATATTTTGACCGATATACATCGCGAACTAAAGCTACAATTTGCAAAAAACGCCAAATTTTTTGAATTTCGCGGGCTTCCCTGTAGCATTCACCTTAAAAACTGTTTTCAATAGCATAATTTAAAGATAAGTTAGTGCAGTCCATTCGAATAAAAATCTACAATTTATTAGCAAATCCTTTCCGTCTGTAACTTACACCGAACAAACAATAGTTGCGTACCTATCGAGTTGAACGCTAGTGTGAACGCTCACGGTGTGAATAGCGCCCTGTCCGATATTATCGCGACTCAATGGATAATTAGCGGCGCAGGCGCATTCTAACGACACCGCGGTGTAAGGAAACTAAGCTATTGGAAGGGCTACTCGTTTTAGTTATTGCAAGAAGTGGTTTTGGTATTTTAGCTTTCACGCTATTTAAATTATTATATTTCATATCCAAACCATTACGTCTATTTTCTAATGTTTTACCAGTGATACTAAGATTAATTTTTAGATTAATAACAAGTAGATATATATAATTTTTATTAAACTATTTCGAAATCAATTTCGTAGTAGTGACGATAATAATTATTAAATTAATTCAAGAGTGTTGACTGGTTTAAGACTGCTGTTTTCACGAAAACTTGATATATGGTATTCAATTGTGGGTAACCGCAGTTTCATATTGGCTTTTGCATCGACATACCGTTATAATATGTAAGCAACCTTGAGTAAGGATTGAGGTACACCCTTTGAATTGCTGTAACTTTTTTAATTTTAGTTGTACAAATTTTTAATTAGTTTAAAAAAAAAACACAACTTCTAATTTTTTTTGATAAATTTAGTATTTCGATTGTCGGTTATGGCATTCAATCCTTACATTTATAAATATTTCTGAAAAAATACTTAAACTTACTCTACGGCTACGGCTGAAACAGAAATAGAGACCTTTTTTTTTTTTAGATTTGGCTTTACCTTAGTTAGGTACTAAGCTTCCAGTATATCAAGGGGACCCTGTGTTGGGGTAGTCAGTAAGTTAACTTTTAAGGAAGCTCGCTATTACATGTTTCTTCTAAAGACACTGTGTTTGAATAGGTGACATAACACAGAATCACCTCTACCTATTACTCTTGAAAAGGCATGTAATTTCACTGAAAAAGCTGATCTGACCTGACTTTTCAAATCACAATCACATAAGACTTAGCGGCAGACGATTTCTTTCTCAAAGAGCTCTTTCAACTACTAACTTTCTTGATACACGCTTTCAATATATATCTGGTACAAATACCGCCAAAAATCCCTCAAACGAAAGAAAAGATCCTATAGAAACAAAACAACAAGCCGTATAACCATGCAACACATTTCCATAAACACTTGAATACACCATTGTTAATGTAACTGAACAAGCAATTAAGCGACTATAAGCTCATATCAATTAATCATATTGGTGCCCACGTACTATCGGCGTGGTGTACAACCGTTTGGGTAGGGCGGCCATCTTGCTTGATAAAAGTAGGAAAAGTTACAATCAGCTCACCCCATTGCACTGTTGAACATATATGCCTTTCGTAAGTTGCGCCACAACACTCAGTCCTCTGCCTTTCGCATCTAGTCCCTTCCAGCACACAGATCTGATTTAGGGTCGATCTTTCAATAGCCAGTTAACTTTTATCTGAGGAATAAGTTTGACGTTTTGTCAGTTGTAGTATAGTAAAACTTTTTAACAAAAAATAAAACCGACTTCAAAAACCTCAACTAAAAAGTAAAAAAATAATCCTTGTATGTATTTCAAAATCTTAACATAAACCAACATTTTGAGGGCGGCGCGTGACTGTCCCTTTGCGTCATGTAAATATAATGTACTGTCGAGCGCTTATCTATAGTAAAAAACAGTTTATGCGAAAAAACATGAAAAAAAAACTTTTTAACAAAAAAAAAACCGACTTCAAAAACCTTAACTAAAAAGATAAAAATAATCATTGTACCTATGTATTTTAAAATCTTAACATAAAACCAAAATTTTGAAGGCGGTGCGTGATTGACCCTTTGCGTCATGTAATGTACAGTCGAACGCAATATCTATAGTAAATACAGTTTATGTGAACGTAGATGATGACAATCACGCGTCGCCTTCAAAATTTTGGTTAGCTAAAATAAACTGATTTATTGAATTTGGGAAGCTAAAATAAACTGATTTATTGAAGCTGGTTAAAAAACTACTCGACTTAAGTCAATAAAATTTATATGGGACCACCGCGCGGACTTCCTCTACCAAATAAAAAAACAACCACGCAAATCGGCCCAGAAATCTCGGAGTAATCGGTGTACATACGTGAAAAAAAAAGAAAAAAAAAAAACCCGCCGAATACAGAACCTCCTCCTTTTTTTGAAGTCGGTTAAAAATCTGTCAAAACGTCATTTATTCCTCAGTTAAAAGATAACGGACTTTGTAAAAACCGGTCCTAAATCTAATAAATAAACAATAACAATAAAAAACTCTTAATTAAGAGTCTACTTTTGAGTCGTTTTGATATCATTTGTACATGTACCTATTCAGACAATTCAGACAAAAAAAATTGTTACATTAAATCACAGAATAGTAAAAAATATAGACGAAGTGCTGCGAACAATCATAGTGAAGCCAATAAAACCGTGCTCCTCCGTGTAAAAACCAGCGCTCACGCACTCACATGCACCTTAAACCGTGCTCACCCCTCTCAGTTCACATGTCGCGGCATCGTCCAGTAAGCATCGCGAAAACAAATATCCAAAAAAATAAAAATATATATAAATTTCTATCTCTAGTAGGGCAAATCGTGGATAGATAGGATATTAATTTTGGCCGTAAGATGACAAACGTCTTTACAGATATGAGTTTTTAAACAAACATGGTCACTAACACTAATATTATTTTATGTCACGGGATATTTCTTAAATCCATCTCATGAGTACCCGCGATATTTTGGCACTATTACTAGCGCCATGGTCGCGGGTAAACTAAAGTTTTTGCGGGTGGATGTTTATGAGTAAATTAACCGATCTACCCTCTTTCTTTTTTATTATATGCACTGCGTATCGCTATCACTATTACATAATTATGTCACTCACAACTCGATTTTGTTCTCGACACACGAAACTCACTGTAATCAACTCGCGAAGTTTTTCGGACTTTGCACAATTTTGCCACTGGATTCCAGGTTCTCGATAGTTGAAACAGAATCTAGTTATCCCGTTCAACTTGTTGTATTGTAATGTGTAGAGATCGCGAAAACCTAAGAAATTATTATTAATCTTGCTATTTCATTGAACGAATTAGGACCTTTAAAAAAATAACAATGGTGTCGATTCTCTTGTTCACGCACTAAACTTATTTTAAACTATCGATCTCTTTTACCAATAGTAGATACAAGAAAGGGGGCGTTCATAAAATACGTGAGATATTTAAGGGGGGAGGGGGTCGAGTCAAATCTCATCTAATCTTACGTTGGAGAGAGGGGGGGGTCTCGGCAAATATCACGCAATTTTTTTTCTGATTGAAACAAAAAAAAATACTATTTTGGTCCATTTAATCCAGATTGTACATGCTTAAGATTTAATCTTAAGCGTAATCGTAATACTAATCTTATTAACTAGTCGTAAATAAAAGCACGAAGCAATTTTTTTTTTCTTTTTACAATAACAATCCAACGCGTTTACGTAAGAAACCCACATTTTGAAAAATCTCACGTGAGATTGGGGGATGGGGGAGGGGGTTGAATAAAATCTCACGACATCTCACCAGGGGGGGAGGGAGGGATAGAAAATTTAAAAAAAAACCTCACGTAATTTATGGACGCCCCCAAAGGGATGGCAACAATTTTAGAACTGTCAAATTAGTTTACGTGTTACCTAAATTTCTTTGTATTTTAGTGGGCACGTTTCGAGATCACGACTAAACTTATATGGAAATCTTAATTCCGACTAATTTGACAGTTCTAAAATTGTTGCCAACCCTTTCTTGTATCTACTATTCGTAAAAGAGAGCGATAGTTTAAAAAAAGTTTAGTTCGTTTACAAGAGAATCGACACCACTATCTCGATAATAATCAAAAGCATATCCCCACTAAAAAGGACAAGTGAACACTAAGTGTTGTTACATTGTTTTTGTTAAAACAATAATTAATTACTCCCGCAGTAGGTATTTAGGTGGGAACAGATGTTTGCGCACTCTGTAATTGTCCACCCACCCGGCGCAGGCGCATTGATGTCGACGCCGGCCCTGGCTTTAATTGACAGAATAGAACTTCGGGAAAAATGTACCTACTTACATATTGTACTACGTCTAAGTTTTTTATGCTTTTGTTTTTGCCTGTTGCGAGCCCTGAATAAATTATTTTATTGTTTCAACGCATTAACTCAGTAGGTGTAGCAGTTTAGTAGTAGTAGAGTTCTTTATGAAAGAGCTCGTCCAGGGAAGTACTACCACCGTACCTACTTCTCCGCCAAATAGTTATGCTTGCATTGCTGTGTTTCGGTCTGAAGTGTAAGGGTGCCGGTGAAATTACAATCACATGAGACTTTCCATCTTCGCATCATCATCTTCTTGTGGTCGCTCACAATGGGCCTGATAAGAAGGCTCAAAGTCACTCAAAGGGCAATGGAGAGGGCTATGCTGGAAGTATCCCTGCGTGATCGAATCAGAAATGAGGAGATTCGCAGGAGAACGAAAGTAACCGACATAGCCCGAAGAATTGCCAAACATAAGTGGCAGTGGGCGGGGCACATTGCTCGCAGAACGGATGGCCGATGGGGCAGTAAAGTTCTGGAGTGGCGACCGCGTACTGGAAGGCGCAGCGTGGGTAGGCCCCTTACAAGGTGGACCGACGACCTGGTGAAGGTCGCGGGAATCCGCTGGATGTGGAAGGCACAGGACCGGTCATTGTGGCGATGCTTGGGGGAGGCCTATGTCCAGCAGTGGACGTCTTTCGGCTGAAATGATGATGATGATGATGATGATGAGACTTTCCATCTTCATGTCTCAGTTTGGCGAACTGACTTGCGGTACCATTTAGGCAACAGCCTAGGTGGTATTGAACTTGTTGTGGGCAAAGGTAGCCGCTTAACACCAGGTGAGCCTTTAGCTCGTTTCGCCATCCTATATTACAACAAAAAAAAACACAAGCCATGCTATTTATATCCCTGAATAAATTATGTGTACACAAATAAACATTTTGATTTGATTTGAATTCTTTCTTTCTTTTTTTTATTATTTATATTTTTACATCGAAAATATTTAGGCGTCCGGAACTGAAGCTTTGTTTCTATCGTCATTATAATTTATGTAATAATAAATCACTCTTAAGCTTCGCTACAAGAGAAATTAATTTTGAGTTAATTTCTCCCTTATGGACTCTTCTTACATTAAATTATACTTAATAATGAAATTGATGTGCAATAAAGAATAAGGAATGACGAAAATTAAGAAGAATGAGGCAATTTGTCCCTAGTTCTCTATTATTATATCCTAGATCAAAATTAAGACAACTCCAAAACACTACATTTTAAGTTATTAATAAGTAGTACACTGTCATACAAGAAGCAACATTTTTTGTCGTCGATTAAATTTTTGAGTTGTCTTTGTTTTTGATCTAGGTGTGCGTAAGATTGTGTCGTGGTAATTATGGAAAAATTTATGCGACCGATTGTAAAACTGTGACTGGAGACCCAAGATTTGATGGGAGTATGAAGGTGATGCGCAGAAAAGGACCATACTAAGAACTACAATAGTGTCTTTTTTCTTTCTTAGATATATAAGGGAGAAAAGGTAGCTTTTTTCGTGGCCAATGTCTTACCTAAGAGTTTTGCTTGTTGAAACTGGTCTAGTTCTCATCAGCATTTGTAATCCGGTTTCAATTATACAGCGGTACCACCTGCTCTATACAGCGGTAACACAGCAATATTGATACTAATTGCTCATTTTGTAAAATTAAACAAACTGTATAAGTGGGAATTCTTGTAACATAACTTTTTTAGGCTGTAACAGATGTTAGCTTATTAAACCCTCGTTTAAAACAAATAGGGTACACTATTATTATTATTATCAGCCTGTAGTGTCCCACTGCAGGGCAAAGGCCTCCCTTCCCTTTTTCCACTTGTCCCTGTCTTTTGCCTTCTGGGGCCAATCCTTCAGACAGGAGTCAAATTCGTCCCGCCATCTCCTTCTGGGCCTGCCGCGTTGTCGTTTGCTGCTGTCTGGAATCCACTGTGTGGTTGTTTTCGCCCATAGCTCCTCCGGCATGCGGCAGATGTGACCAGCCCAGTTCCACTTAAGCTTGGCAGCTGTTTGGCCTACATCAGCAATTTGTGTTTTGGAACTCAGTATAGAGTTTCTTACGCGATCAGTAAGTCTAACTCCTAGGATACTGCGTTCCATTGCTCGCTGACAAACTCCAAGTGCAGACTTTTCACGCTTTGTCAGTGACCATTTTTGCGCTCCATAGGTGAGGGTGGGGAGGATGCACATGTCCATGAGCTTTCGCTTTAGTGAGAGAGGGAGGGGTCCTTTCATCAGTTCTTTCATCGACCAATAGCTCTTCCAGGCGTTCTCGGTTCGTCTAGCTACTTCTTTATCCTGTCTGGCCTGGAAAGAGACTATTTGGCCGAGATATATATATTCATGGACATATTCAACCCCCACACCCCCAATTTCTATGCTACGCAAAGTGCTGTTGGTCATTATCTTGGTCTTCATCATGTTCATCGCAAGTCCGACCCTGAGGCTTGCCTGGCTCAGTTGTTCGAGCATAAGATTAAGCTCAGCTGCCGAAGAAGAAAAAAGAACAATGTCGTCGGCGAATCGGAGATTTGTTAATCTCTTTTCCCCGACGACGATACCCTTGTCTCTCCATTCTGCATTTAGTTTCTGGAACACTTCTTCCAACGTGGCTGTAAAAAGTTTAGGAGACAACGGATCTCCCTGTTTTACCCCTTTCTGGACTGGAAATGTCGACCCAGTGGCGTACTACAGTGGTACACTATGTTATGATAATCAAAGCACGTAATGAATTAATTCATCAATTCATTTCAATCCAATTGTCGAATACAACGAAGAAGCTATTCTCAAAATTTACTTACGCATTTAAAAAATCTTACATTTGAATCACGCACGAGGAAAATATGTACATGTTCAAGGCCCAATGAAATTTGTCATTCAAAGGACTGCGCAGACACGGAGCGGCGCACGCACAAGTAAATAGGCCCCGTCGCGCACCAAGAATTTTCCTCTGTGGCACACCGGGTGCTTCTATTTTCCGGTCACTAAAATTTCTTTATTTTTTTATTTCTGTTATTTTATTCAAATGAAAGTGAATATGAAAGTGTGTTAGCCTAATTCTTCACGTCCGTTCTTTAATGGACCAAACAAAAAGGAAAAGCAGTTACTTTTCCTTATACTCATCATCATCATCATCATTTCAGCCGATAGACGTCTACTGCTGGACATAGGCCTTCCCCAACCATAAGTTGGGGCGATATGCCATAATCGCCATGCTTGGCAGGCAGGTTGGCGATCTCAGTTCCTTATACTAATTCAGTGAAATGAAAGACATTGAAAAGAGAATGTCATTGAAAGCAGCAAAAAAGCGTTTAAAAATAAATTCGAAAGTTTGTTAACTTACCTAAGAAGGACGTTTATCACACCACACCTTCACCAATAATTACCAAAACTAAATCACAACGTTCAACATTGACTAGCAAATTAAAAACGACTCGTAAGCTCTCATCTATCATTCTAACCTCCAAATATCTCACGATCTTTACCATCACCTATCATAATTACTCGTATCTTCCGGCACATGGCCCCAGTGCGCCTCAAGCCTCACAAGGAAGACGATCGACACGTACTTCACCGAAAATTACTAGCGTAACATTTGCGTCGTGAATTTTTAGAGCCGCTTCCGTGTTCCTTGTAGTTGTCCAACGTGCGCGACTCAGGGTCGTTCGAGATATGTTTATAGAGAACGCTTTCGGAATCGGACGCACTTCGCGGAGGTTTTTTTAATTTGGAATTTGAAATTAATAATTTGGAAAGAACTGAATGGCTCAAAAATAACTTTTAAGAGTATTATTTATTAAGTATAGGTCTCAAACCAAAAGAAATATTTTGGTTTGAGGCCTACACTCATCATCTATCTCATTAGATAGACGGAGCGGGTAGAACTAGTGACTGAAGCCGTGCCTCGATCTGAGCGTGCGTCTTATCCACAGACCAAAGAGTAAGATTGACGCTCCCAATCACAGCTCGCGAACACTGGGTGGAATAGCAGGTACTCCTTTGCTATTTAGTACCTATTCCTTTTTCTGGTATCAGTTACTAATTCTACGCGCCCCATCTATCTTATTCTTTTGGTCTGAGATGTAGGTATGTTATTAATTAGTTCACCATAATTTGGGAACGCCACCACACCACACAGCACCACATACCACACCATCCACCACCACACCACACCATACACACATTTTGCTAATGTTTAAAGAACAAAAAAGCCCAGAACGAACCCAATAATATAACCATGCACCTTGACATGATATGTATCTATGTCCTAAAACTCAGTATCGTCAGATGCTTTATGATTAAAAAAAAAAAAAAAAAAAATATAGAGCAAAATATGTAAAAAAGTGACATCTAATTTTAAATCTTTACATTTTAAAACTGGCCTACGCACAACCTCGGCATAAAGCCGTATCTGGATTTACGTGAAACAATGTCACAAAGCAATTTCTTTACTATTCATCCGTATTTAACCACGAAGGTTAAACTCAACAGTAAGAAAATTACGTAATCTTTACAAATAAACTGTTCGAAAGTGAAACTGAACTAATTATTGCTATTTTAGAAGTTTAACTGAGTTTAAATGGTTTTTAATTGATATAGTTACGCTCCGTGAAATAAGGAAAAACGTTTTTGAGATCGGTTAATTATGTTGCAAAGAGGTTTATGTTATTTAGGTATTTTTAATGTAACGGAAGATAATTTTTAAGTACAAATATGTGTATTTTTTTTTGGCTCGCCCCCTATCACACGGGACTATAACATAACTGGCGAAATGTGAGTGTACTATACACCTCTGCCTACCCCTTCTGGGAAATACAGGCGTGATGTTATGTTATGTGTGTTGTAAATATTTGTATTTTAGTTATCATCCATATACCTACATTTAGTCTGAATTTAATCCTCTGTTATACAACGGATATAAATTATGATAGTTATTTACTGCCTATAATTTTGGTCCTACCATGGGTCATTTACAACGTTTTATTGAAATAACTCAAAACCTCTTAAGGGGTCATAGTACTCATAAGTATAAGGAACTTATACTATTGGACCAGTAGGTAGGTCCTTTGCCATTTTGTATTCCTTTTTCTGGCTTCATTCGCTAGTTTTACGCGCTCCGTCTATCTTATTAAAGCATAATTGTCACATTTGTCTCATATATACACAATGTAGGTTTATTGTATTATATTTATTTGCTCGTATCTACCCGTGGCCTCACTATCAGGACCAATCCGAAAACCAGCGCTGCAACATTTCGGTGTTGTAGCATTGCCAAAAAAAGTATAAAAACTAAAAAAATACTAAAAAAGGCATGTTAATTTTGAGTTTATTGTTTATGTGTTATTTTTAGTTTATTTTTCTCTCGTCTGTAACGAGACTGAAATAAAAAAAAAATGTCGGTCTTATTCTTTTGGTCAGAATTTACAATACTTAGATGATCGCCTTGTGGAGAGAATGGGAGAAAATCGAGCTGCGAAGAGAGCCTATCTGGGCCGACTAACGGCCAAAATTAATATCCAATCTATCCACGATTTACCCTACTAGAGATAGAAATTTGACATATTTTGTATGGAGCTTATGTCAAATTCCTATCTCCAGTAGGGCAAATCGTGGATAGATTGGATATTAAATTTGGCCGTAAAAGGTAGACGCCCGGTCTGTCACACAAGATATCGCTGGAACGATGCGGTAAATGGCGATCTTCTGGAGATTCTAGCCAGGTATTGGCGAGATACTGCCAAGGATCGCGGCAAGCGGCGTTCTCTCGTTTCGGAGGCCAAGGTACATTTTGGGTCGCTGAGCCAACGGTGTAAGTATAGTATAGTAGTAAAATGGTATATATATTTATTTATATTATATTTAGTATAGTATAGTACTATATTTAGTATACCTAGTAAGTAAGATGACCGCCTTGAGAAAGATACATTTTTCATGAAACGAATTCTAGTGTTATGATGCACTGCTTGTACGCACGGCTACACATCAATCTGTACATTTCCAGTATAAGATGATCTCGCATTCTACGGAAAGCCTATACAATGCGAGATCAGCTTATACTGGAAATGTACAGCTTGATGTGTATACGTGTGTACTCATATTCCGTGGATTTTTACGATTTTAACCGACGAAAAAAGGAGTAGGTTCTCATTCGACGCGTATATTTTTTTATGTATGACCACGCATAACTTTTTACAAAGTAGTCCGATTTCAATTACTCTTTTTTTAATTAATAGGTTATATCTCAAAGTTGGTCCCATTTAAATTTGAAAATCAAAATCCACCCCTATGGGTAGGAAAACAGGTGATGCTTGTTCACCCACTGTTTTCTTATCTGTTAACCGATTCTGTTGAAACTTGGCACACATAAATGTAGTTCTAGACATTACAACATAATGGACACCTGGAGTTAGATTTTAGCCACAAAAAAATTAAAAATTAAACTTTTTAACAAAAATTTAACCGACGAAAACAGAAACTGAAAAGCGAAAAGTTATATGAAGCTTTTTAGTTTTCATAACTATTCTCCTAACTATACTAATGTAAATAACTAATTATGAGTCGGCGCCAAACAAACAATCATCGAAGATCATTAAATTACTTTAAAGAAATAATAAAAACAAAATAACATCAAATACACCGTGAAATTTTCAACGATAAACAAAAATGCGTTCTTCGTTCGACCACTTGCAACTCACACGCACCTTGTTTGTTTGGCGCCGACTCATAATTAGTTATTGTTATTTACATTAGTTTAGTTAGGATAATAGTTATGAAGACTAAAAAGCTTCATTTTATTGTACGCTTTTCAGTTTCTGTTTTCGCCGGTTAAATTTTTTGTCATCCGAAGCTAGTTCTAGTGCGCTTTCCCCTTATAATGTTTCAAACATGTGAAATCATTCTAGATAACAATGTTTTGTATTTTATAGTTATTTATGTTAATATATAAAATGGAAGCAGTCTGAACCCGTGTTCATGTTATCAGAATCTATAAACGTTCCATAAATTCATAAATTTCACCTGTTTTTTTGTCCTATGCAACGTGATACTACATGTAGAATTGTAAAGCATTTTATTGATATAATCATAAATCATAAAATATTTATTGCAGAAAAAAAATTGACAGTATATCTCCTTAAATATGAGTACACTAATTTGTAAGTTCGCATTTAAATGTCAAAGGAGTGCTTTAAATATGTAGATTTGTTAGATGATTTAGTATCTTGCAGAATTAAGTTAAACTTTCTACGATGTCATAGAAATAGGTGTTTAGAAGGTAATTGTGATTATTAATAAATAATTGGTAATTATGGCAGTAGATGTTTGTTGTTGTTGAATGTCAGAATGAAAGCTATTGTAATTGAGAGCGCGTTACACAATATTTACCCCAAAGATCCTTTACAAGTTTTGCTTACTATCCTACAATTTATCTTTTTACTTAACACAAACATTCACCATTATCCCGGTACAGCATAGCGACAAAAATTACACAAGCTACGTGTAAAGGCTTGCAACACCATAGAACCATAAGGCCCGGCCATGGGTTTGCGAAATTCGCCCGAAGAGGTCACCGAGTGCGATTCACGGAATAAGCAATTTTCCTTTGTATCATATCTATGCAAATGAGCTTGGGCATTATTTAATTTAAATAATGTTTGTGTGCGAAAATGTTGTCAGGACATTTTTGTTTATTTTGCTGTCGATAGCTTTTACTTGGGGATTTATTAGTTTTTTTTTCATTCAGTATTTGTGTAAAGAGGTCGTTTCAGAAACAAACGATCATTTTTTTTAAATTGTTTATTCAACGAAAAATTACACAATATATATCAAAATCATTATTCTCGTTGGTACACATTCATTTGTATATTATAAATATATCTATGATAGGTAGGTAGTTCCAGATACACAGTATTAATATTTAATATTATATTTAATATTTAGACGTCTGTGGTCTGGTGGTTCGAGTGTCGGACTGCTGATCACGAGGTCGTGGGTTCGATTCCCACAGGACACAAATATTTGTGTGATGAACATAAGTGTTTGTGTTGGTCTGGGTGTTTCTTATGTATTATAAGTATGTATTTACAAAAAAAAAAAGTATATAAGTATTATATCCCGTATCTAGTACCCATAGTACAAGCTCTGCTTAGTTTGGGACTAGATGTTGCTGTGTAGTGTCACAAAAATATTTATTATTTATTAATTTCCAATATACCTACATATTTATCGAAATTTGTGCGACAACAAACATCATCACGATCATCATCATCATAAATCATCATCAACCTATGTTAGTCTACTGCTGGACATAGGTCTCTCCAATAGCACACCATTAACATTGATCCTCGGTAACTCGCACCCAGTTGCTACCAGCCACCTATTAGCCGAAGAATCGATAACCGTTGGGGTAGATGTGTTCTTAATTGGAGACCATGAACTGGCTTACGTAGGGTAGGATGCTACAACATGTTGCTATGCATTCGTGCCACATTTAAGGAGGTGACTATACCATTGATACTGAACACGAATCAGTAAAAAAATCATCACAATTTTTTTTTATTTTTTTTTAAATACCTATTTGTAAACAAACAAATTCCCCCCGCGTGTAACGTGCGACACAAAAACGATGCGTGCGACACCACCAAAATAATTTGCAGGTATTTCCACCCTTTGACAATGCCGCCGATGACTTATTTTCCGAGTCGTTCGGGATTTATTCTCGAACCCTCACATTACTTCCACTTTTCCCGATCCCGTGCCTCTTCCTTCTAGTTTTAAAGGAATGCATCCATTTTTAACCGACGAAAAAAAGGAGGAGGTTCTCAATTCGACGCGTATATATATATATTTTTTTTTTTTTTTATTGGTTGTTTGGCGCCGACTCATAATTAGTTATTTTTCGCTTTTCAGTTTCTGTTTTCGTCGGTTCAATTTTTTGTTAAAAAGTTTTATGTCCTACCATCTCCTTTGTGGCCTGCTGCGACCTCGTGTAACTGCCTCGGCGTTCCAGTTCTGAGCCATTTGGGCCCACAGTACGTCGGGCATGCGGCAGGCATGTCCTGCGTAGTCCCATTTCAGCTTGGCATCGTCATACCCAACCTAAACCTGTCATTTTTGGTTGAAGCACGGTTTCATATTAATGTTATAGTGTGGGTTCAAGTCATAAGTTATTCCTACTTTGGATTACCTATCACAAATCTCTTACACCAACCTGGTAAATTTTATGAAAAAAAAAAGGTTCGTCAAGCAGTTCATTAGGCTATATAACTATATTATTCATCACTAGGCGTCGCACGCGGCTTTGCTCCCGTGATGTGTCGATAAAAAGTATAGACGAAGTGCTGCGAACAATCATAGTGAAGCCAAAAAAAAAAATGCTCCTTCGTGTACAACCGGTGCTCACGCACACACCATGCATCTGAAGGAATTTGCTTTCGCGAGGCTTATTGGCTGATGCCACGACATGTGTACTGAGAGGGGTGAGCACGGTTTGAGGTGCATATGTCTGCTTCAGTGCTGGTTAGTTTTTTTGGCTTCACTAGATTGTTCGCAGCACTTCGTCTATATTTTTTATTATGTCTGTGGATATGTATTAATCCAGGACATGGTTTATCTGTGTGCCAAATTTAATCCAAATCCCAAACAAACACCCATACTATTGCGTTTATAATATTAGTAGGATTAGCGTGATTGTAATTAACCCTTAACCATCTTTTTTTTTTTCTTTTCAGGTGGAAATTCTCATGGATACCCTCCGTCTGGGGAAGGCGGAGGGGGATGTCGGACTCTTATCAACTAAAACCACACGGTGGCCACCCTCTGCACAAAATAGAGGAGCTCCGGGAACTCCATTGGTCCGCGCCGGTGCCCTTCTAGTGCTATGCTTTTGGCACGTCCCGGGAAAACAATATTGTTTGTCCAACCATTCACCACCTAGCATCGGTCACTGTGACTCCATCGATCTGAATTTTCTGAAACAATTGATAGTTTCCGAGCCCACGTACCTGTGTTCCATGTATCTTTTCTTATCCACTTAAATAAAACAGGTGGATGTTGTTGCATACACCTGGTATCAAACCAGCTTAGAAACCTCTAATGAAATTCACAGGTGCTCTGTTCTTGTTGAAGACCACACAGAATATTCATTATAAAAGTATGCTTAGACATTTTTTCATTCAGAAATGCATTAGTCCTCGACCGTCTCCTTCCTTCTTAAGATTTTTAAAACAAGATGTAAGTAGATAGCAAGTACATTTAATAGCAAAAGTCGATAAATATTTTGGAATTCCAAAATTAATCTTAGGAATTTATTGTTTTGTTTATACAGTGTGAGTCTCCGTAATGTGCACTTATGAAAGTTGGGAAACTAGATATAATTTTTATAATTATATAAACGGGAGAAATTATAAAAAATCGTTATTTTTTCATGGATGATTAAAAATGTATGTTTACTATTTTTTTTATTAGCAATTACTGTGGTGTTTTTGTGACGGTATTTTTTTGGTAAATTGTATTTCATCGTCATTGCATGTTATTTACAATCATTACTGCTCTGTTTTAACATGATATACCACTTGGGTCAAAAATTAGAACGTTTTCTTTACAAATGGTCCTGAATTCAACTTAGTTTTCATGTACGTAAAATTATAATTGGCAATTACGTCAGTTAGTATTTTGGATTGACACAGACTTTATAATATCGTTTTTTATTTTAATAAAAATATTCTGTTACTTGATTCACTTACTTTTGATGTTGATTATACACTTTGCTACACGATTATAATAACGAGTTATATTTACGAATTATAATTACGAATTTGTTTTTATTCTCAGACAGCTAAGCAACTACTCGAATCGACCAGGTGTGTGCTGGAATAGCCATATAATAGATATTTTTAATCCATAATAATTATTGACAGTTCCGGTGGTTCCGGTTCACGCCATAATATACCTTTGCGTATAATAAATAAATAAAAATATACCTTTGCCTCTAATTAACTTTTTTTTATACAGAAATAACTGTTTACGTATTCGGTATCCTATATCATCGGTTAAAATTTTCAAGTATGTTGGTTTAATACTCAACAGAAAAACCAGTTAAAACTATTTTTTTTCTTACGTTGCTTACGTACTTACGTTGCTATTTGACATCTGTCAATTTTGTCATAGGACTCAAGCTATATTTTACGAACTAGCTATAAATCAAGCAGAGACATGACATTTACCGTTGGTAGTACAAGACTGTGCACTCTGCCGAAAAAATGATTATGCACAGATAGAAAACATGGAGTCAAGTCGTCTCGCTCTATTAGAGTGACCCGAATTTTGGGCATCGAGTGGGATAATGTATCATTTTTATTTTGTATGACTTTTCGTATTGCTCGAACAAACAAACGGACGTTACCAGTTTTTAATTAGTTACGATTTAATATTTTGACAGTGCATATAAATGATTATTCGAATTAAAAACATTTGAATTTGAATTTGACGCCATCAATTTTATTTGTTGCCATGACACCTTAATAAAACCTACCTTTAAGGCTAGGAACTTTTTTAAATAAAATACATAAACGAAATGCATAGACAACATTAGAAAGGGATACCTTGACTCCTCGAATGCCTTCTCTGTCAGCTCGTAGTCCCTCTTACTTCAAATACAAATCTTATGATAATTGTTTAAGATCTGTTTTTGTTTGCATTATTTTGTTAAGTGTACTATCTACCTTTACCAGCGGTAAATGTCATGTCTCTGAAATCAAGTTATATGTTAAGTCAATCTCTACTTTTGAACGCAATATACCACTATATTGGTCTAATGAACAGTGTTTTTAGAATTAAATATTATAATAAAATAAAATTGAAATTGTGTGTTGTGTATATTTTAGATCAAAAATAAAAAATGTTAGTCATTTTTTGACATTGGAATTTAATTGATATTGAAATTATTTTCAAGAATAACCCCACAGGACCGGTGTGTAAACGAGGTGTTAGAGATCTGATTTAATCCGACGATATTACCATGTAAATCGTAAACAACTAATTGATATATTATAATTACGTATCTAAAGTCTCGTAAACATATTCTAAGCTACGCCCATAGGTAAATTTATTAACAATGTTCAGTGTATGTAATTTATTTCTCATGCCAGTTCATTAGATAGTTGATTGGGTGCCTTGAAGGTTGAGTGGCGAACTTTGACTTCGATGAGGATGCGCATGTAGGTCGGCTCATACAAGTGTAGGTAGTACAGATCCCTTTATTTATCACTAGCTTTTACCCGCCGATTCGCTCCCGTAGTTCTTTATTTTAGGATGCTACTTCTTCTTTCGTGTCTACATAATGAAATAGCTCATGCCGTGGGAAAAAGATTGGCCAGTCAGCAGATTGGTAGCGTGGCTGACTGCCCAGGTGGCGCTGGATGATCAATTAAATATGGTCACTCTTTGAGGCTTTTTTAATGCACTGCATCCAGGATAATACTGTATACATACAATTCTGTATGTAACAGTTTGGCGCAAATTGTGTTTTTTTTTTTTATCCTATGTCACTTTTCAGCCCATAAACTATCTCTATGCTAAAAATTACGTGGATCTGTTGTTTCATAGCCGCCAATGATATTATACAATATAAAAAGAGGAAGATACGTTACTAGCGCACCAACATGAAGCGTATATAAAACTTTTTAACAAAAAATTGAACCGACGAAAACAGAAACTGAAAAGCGAAAAATAGCTAATTTTGAGTCGGCGCCAAACAAACTTTTAACAAGCAACGTGCATGCAAGTTGCAAGTGGCCGAGCGGAGAACGAATTTTTCAGGAGTCGCAGGTTCGAATCCTGCTCGTGAGCGATTTTTTCTTTCCACAATTTAAATCGTTACCATTTTCATGTCTTAATCGAGGTACGGTCACAATCCTTCCCGGTGATACATTTTGTCGACAAAGTCCCTTGAACGAATCCTGCTACATTACACGTACCTACAGCTGCCATCAAACACTGAGCGCAAGCGATTTTAGCCTTAGTGGTGGTTCACCGGAAAGTTGTCTGTCTGTACCTATTTTAAAGTTTTGTAAGTTTCTACCAAAGTTCCTAGTTAAGTACCAAGCAGATGTGTTTTATTACTTTTTTGACCGTTGCCACGTTGTCGCCATCATAATAAATTTTGTACAGTCAACAGAATGTCGACATCAAATCCAGTTTAAGCAGACCCTCTCTTGTATGAAACATTCATACTAAACCAGTTCCGCTTATTATGATTTTGTTACCATTTATTTGCGGTTGACGGTACATATACCAACATATTTTTTAACCGACTTCAAAAAAAGGAGGAGGTTATGTATTCCGCGGGTTTTTTTTTTGATGTTGTACTGGTAGTGCTATAAAATACATAAATATTGTAAACAAACTGAATAGTTACTATGATAAACGTTTAATTATGTCATGTCTTATTTTAAGCTGTGTTCAGATGGGCCACACATAAATATGTTTGATTTGTTACTAGTTTTGTAGTAGTTGGTTGCTGAAGTGGTTTTAGGGAATACTTCATAAGGCATCAGATACTATGCTCTCAAAACAAAATTTAAATTCCCAAATAATGACTAAATTTATTGATGTAAGTACAGTGTAAACTCCATGTAACGTCACTCGATTTAACGATAAACTCCCTAAAGCGTCGAAGTCACTTGGCTTTGGTTGGTTTAGCTTGTCTTCCATACAATGATACACTTTATATAGCAATACACCTACTCTCAAATGACAATAATTAAGTAATAAAAAGTATATTTTTAGTAAAAACTGCGCAGCTGTGTACGTTCTTTTGTCGCTTTATTATTCTAGCTTGATTCTAGCCCGTTATAAACTCGACGGTCGGCATCATGCATACCGAACTTTCTAAGAAATTCGTTCTTTTGTTAACAAATTGGGATTGCTTGCACGTGTAAACTGTTGTTGGCCATGACTCATAAGTAGGATGCATGGATAATTAATATGTTATCATATTCTTAGTTGCTCACAAATTTTCAAACTGTAAACATGGCTAGTAAAAGAAAATCCTCTATCTCCATTTAACAACAACTCTATATAACACCATAAAATGCACAGTCCCTTCAGTGTCGTTATATAGAGTTTACACTGTAGTATTAAAATTGTGTAACTTAAACTTATAGTAATTTTTTACAGTTTCGTAGTATTAGAAGAGTGGAATAAAGCTATTTGTACTTTATGTCACTGGTAGTTGTATATATCTGTTGCAAATTATTATAAGTCAAATATTACAAATTGTAAAATCACCTTAATAATAATTTACTATCTCGATTTTAATAACATATTTAGTTTGATTCATAACATATTTAGTTTGATTCATAACATATTCTTTAAAACAGTATTGTATGAAGAAATAGTACATAAAATAGTATATACAAGTGAGCCAAATTGACTATTATACTCGAGGCTGGATTGCAGCCGTAATGGAGCCGAGAAAATGCTCACGGAAAAATCATACATTTTAGAAAAATATTGAATTTGTGAAAACTGGCGCGCGGTATACTGAAAACGCACGGTGACATACAGCTAAGGGCGCGCAGGTGGTCGAAGGAAACCGCCAAACAGCCTAATATTAAAAATATAATAAATAGTTTTTTTTTATAATACAAATTAATGTTAATTTTTTCCGTAACACCAATCGAACTGTGATTTATGAGATTTACATTATTGGTTCATTTTTATTTAATGTGATGATTTTTTAACAACTTGACAGACGGACAAAAGAGTGATCCTTATGGGCTTCCATTTTTAACCGACTTCAAAAAAAGGAGGAGGTTATGTATTCCTCTTTTATTTTTTTTATTTTTTCATGTATGTACACCGATTACTCCGAGATTTGTGGGCCGATTTACGTGGTTGTTTTTTTATTTGGTAGAGAAAGTCCGCGCGGTGGTCCCATATAAATTTTATTGACTTAGGTTGAGTAGTTTTTAACCAGCTTAATAAATCAGTTTATTTTAACTTCGCCTATCTAGATGATCTGCTCATTGGTTCGTTTTTCTGAGAATTCTTGGCCGATATGCGTGTTTTTTTTTCACGATAGTGATTGGACGTTTGGTACAACAGGAGCGAGACCTTTGCCCAGCAGTGGGATAGCAAAAGTTAATAAAAAAAAATGTCAAATTGGTTATATAAACATTTATGAATCAACCCTCGCAATTTTCAACTAAAAAGTATGAAATAAAAACTTTTTAACAAAAAATAAAACCGACTTCAAAAACCTTAACTAAAAAGTAAAAAATAATCATTGTATGTATTTTAAAATCTTAACATAAACCAAAATTATGAAGGCGGCACGTGATTTTCATGTACGTTCACATAAACTGTTTTTACTATAGATATTGCGCTCGACTGTATATTACATGACGCAAAGGGTCAATCACGCGCCGCCTTCAAAATTTTGGTTTATGTTAAGATTTTAAAATACATACAATGATTATTTTTTACTTTTTAGTTAAGGTTTTTGAAGTCGGTTTTATTTTTTGTTAAAAAGTTTTTATTCCTTTTGAGGTACAGAACCCTTAAAAAACTGGCCAAGTGTGAGTCGGACCCACGCAGTAAGGGTTCTGTACCACTCATCCGTATAAACTGATTTAATTTACGAGAATTCATCAAAAGACATCAACGTACCATGCGCGAAATATGAATTTTTGTATCTCTTTCTTACGCAGGTACCACCTCATATGTTTATGTTTGCCCTATTTTTAGTATTTGTTGCTAAAATACACAGTATGCACTATAATCAGACCAAGATTGACGCTGGTATATATTACTGTTTTGAAGATACAGAACAGAAACAAAAACGTTGAAAAAAATGCAGGTTTTTCGAGGTTTCTTGTATGGTTTGGTTTGAGATATTTTTATTTTTATTATTTTTCGTGATATGGGTCATAGCAACACATATTCTGAGAAAATTTCAACAAGATACCTATTACTGTTCAAAAGATACAGCCCTATGACCGACAGAGGGACGGATGGAAAGCGTAGCGAGAGTAATAGGGTCCCGTTAGGCACCCTTTGGGTACGGAATCCTTAAAAAGTAGTAGTAACATTAGAACAAAAGTGATTATGTATTGTTATTAGACATAGTATGTAAATATCAGCATATTGATTAAGAAAAACATGTAGAGGATTTCCGTTTAACAATATGCATGGATTGACATTGAATTTAATATAAGTATTTCCCAGACTTTTAAAATCTGATAATAATAGCTATTGCACTATTTTACCTTGTATTTAGTTTACTCAACTGCAAGACATGCGTATTGTAAAAGGAAAGTTTCCCGGGTAGACTTTCAAGCTTTTTTTTGTAGGTAAAATGTAAGTACCTAAAACAAAATCCTATCCTAGTTCCTATCCTACTAATATAATAAAATTTATAATATTAGTAGGATTTAATGTGAAAGTTTGTGAGGATGTATGGATGTTTGTTACACTTTCACGCAAAAACCACTGTGTGGAGTTTAATAGATACGATTTTAGTTTCGAAGTTTAAGTTTAAGTTTAATTAATTATCTCAAGGCTTTTATGTTTGTCCTCTTTTATTTATAATGATGTTTTTTTCATGTAAATGATACTCAACCCAGGTTCTCAAGATACAGGCTTGCCTAGTTTGAAAACCGCTGTTAAACTGTAACATTTGTACCAGTGTTTTTGAATTAAATAAATTTATTTATTATTTATTATTTATTAATGAAATTTAGCATGCAGATGAACATATCCCGGATTAACATAAAAGCTACTTTTTATCCCGGGAAGATGAACAGTTTCCGAAGGATGCGCGATAAACGACATTTACGCGGGCAAAGTCGCGGGCATAGGCTAGTATAAAACAAAAAACCGGCCAAGTGTGAGTTGAACTCACGCAGTAAGGGTTCCGTACCACCCATCGACCTGATACCCCATAGATGCTGATTAAATTTACGAGAGTTCATCAAAAGACATCAACGATTGTGTGCGAGACGCTTTTCATTTTTGGTACCTATTTGTTGTGATAGGCACTATCATCATATCAGCCGAAAGACATGACTGATGATGTGAGTGCTGGACATAGGCCTCTAGATAGTCACTATAGTAACACATATTCTGTGAAAACTTCAATTGGTTATCTATTACCGTTACAAAGATAAAGCTCTATGACAGACAGACAGACGGGCGGACGGACGGACAGCGTAGCGAGAGTAATAGGGTCCCGTTAGCACCCTTTGGGTACGGAACCCTAAAAATTGCTCAAAATGGTTATTTCAGCATCAGGAACGAAGTTATCCTTAAAGTTAATTTTTTTGACCGGTTCATTATAATGCTAAACACAACTATAATACAAGCATAGCAAGAAACATCATGCGTCGGACTGAGATACCACAGGGCCCAGGTTCAATTGCCGGTAAAACATGTCTTTTTGTATGATTTTTTTAATAGTTAGCTGTATTTATGGCGTTACCCACCAAAAGGCGCTTAAATGTGAGGTCAGCTCACAACTGTATGTCCGCATATTTAATGTACTCTATGAGTATAACGCAAACCTTAGCGTGACGTGACGCTAAATTTTTTCCCGAAGCACATCTTGGACACTGAATACAATATGAATGGGATATAGGCGATATAGCTCATGTCGACACACGGTAGAAAAAGTCTCCAGTTTTCAAATTCAAATGAGAGAAAATATTAGAGCTTTGAGAAGTATGTGTAGTGTAACTTTGAGAGATAGAAGTGAGAAATAGCGTGATAAGTTGATACGGGAGCATTGTGGAGTGAAAGAAGATGTAGTGACAAAGATTGAGAAAGGTATGTTAAGGTGCAGCATTGGTTTTGGAACTGTCCCTTTCTAACAAACTGTAAATTGCGCGTGTGAGAAAAGAGCGGAATCGCGCTGTTTTGATGTACCTACTTTTTTACATTTTTGCACAATTCTCAGCGAATAAACATGTTATACCAGAATAACTTCTTAGGTTTTTGCGATCACTACACATTATAATAAAACAAAGTTTAACCGGATTAAATCGCGTATATTATTTAAATTGGTTTCCCTGACGTTTCGAAAGCTTTGCAGCATTTCGTGATCGCAGGTAGACTAAGATGACAAGCGTCTTTACAAATATTTCTAAAAAAATATTTTTATCTACCGTACAATATTATTAATTAAAATCGTTTCGATGCACGCAGTAATCACTCACAATATCATTATCTTTTACAGTGTTGCATGCTGTTTGGGACTTGATTATTTTTAGGACTGGGTTCCAAACTGGTGGTAGCTGCCAACCATCTTCTCTATTAAAATTAGGATGTTTTTTAATTTCAATAGCCTCACGGAGCATTCTAGGTACATATCGGTTTTCCTTTGGTTGGCAGCTACCACCAGTTTGGAACCCAGTCCTAAAAATAATCAAGTCCCAAACAGCATGCAACACTGTAAAAGATAATGATATTGTGAGTGATTACTGCGTGCACCGAAACGATTTTAATTAATAATATTGTACGATAGATAAAAATAATTTTTTAGAAATATTTGTAAAGACGCTTGTCATCTTAGTCTACCTGCGACCACGAAATGCTGCAAAGCTTTCGAAACGTCAGGGAAACCAATTTAAATAATATACGCGATTTAATCCGGTTAAACTTTGTTTTATTATAATGTTATACCAGAATCTAGAAATTGAAAAATCCGGAAAAGGAAAAACCATTGGGATTTCCAAATGCCAAGCGAAATAGTGCAAAAACAGACCTTACTTTGGAAAATAAGTCTTTCGAGCAAATTTGATTAAATCGTGTTTTTCCTACACCAGAATCTAGTAAATATCATGAAAAATTATATAAATAGAAATTGGAACTACGTCGTATTCACAAATGAAAATATTTTGACTTTAATATCCCTATTTTTCCCAATGCCGCCCCTTAAGATGGTTTGGGGATGTAGAGAGAATGGGCGATAGGAGATTGATGAAACGTGTAAACGTGGTGAGAGTGGATGAAAGAGTTGGAGGTCCCCCTCCTTCTTGACTTTGACGATCGTACCGCAACCAAATCACAGACATTCACAAAAAGGACAGGCTAAGAGAGCACTCTAAGCCAATGAGCATGCATGAGAGGAGTTTAATGAACATAGATGAAGCAAAAGAGGTGTAACAGGATCATAGCAGGTGGAAATCGATAGTCTCTGCCTACCCTAATGGGAAACAGGCGTGATAATATTATGTGTGTAGAAATTATGTTGCTATTATTTTGGGTAGCTAATGATATTTAAAAGTACAGATATGTTGTGTCTTTTTTAGTACAAATATGACGCTCGTAATCTGAACACTCGAAAAGGTCCTAATTCGCACGTTTTCTATTAACCCACATGAAGTCAGGAGCTCTGCGTGACCGGTATCAAAAAAAAAACTAAAATGCCGTCGTGTGTGTACAGAAAAAAGTGTTCAAATTATGACGCAAAAGTAACTTGATGTAAAAAACATACTTTGTACTACTTTATGTGTATTGTGCTGCCTCTGCGTACGGAACATTTTCTTCGTTTATTTTGTTAAGGTATGACATATCTATACCACAGTCTAAGGAACTCTAGCTCTGCTCTTTACGCTGTGTCTATACTCTTAAATATCATTGTGGGTATAGCCATCAGTTTTGGGGCGTTTGTGACTTATGTACAAATAAACAGTCATGCATGCGATTTAGGTAGTTGACCATGACCACGACTCCTAAAATCCTAAATATTTAACCTTGGAGCCAGATTACCAAAACACACGTAGGTATTGAAAGAGGAAAAAGTCCGAAACAATTTATGTGAGCGCTTTCCTAGAATTGTTATTATGGGGTCCAGAATATCTTCCTTCTAATGTATGTGTCATGTTTTGATTCACTGCTTTTTAGGGTTCCGTAGTCCTACAAGGAACCCTTATAGTTTCGTCATGTCCGTCCGTCTGTCCGTCTGTCCGTCTGTCCTAATCCTTTACAGCTTAATAACTTCTACAGTTATAAACATAAGTAAATGAAAATTTGCAAAAAAATAGTCTAGATATAGATCTCAATTTTAAATGAATAAAAAAATCGTGATTACGTATTTTAGGGGTGGCGCCCATACATGTGAAATGGGGATGAAAATGTTATTTCGCTGCACCCCCTCGTGTGGAGTATCATTGAATAGGTCTACTAAAATGAAGGTAATGTTTCATACATAACTTTTTTATCAGGTTTACCATCTGCGAAATATAGCCCGCCAAAGTGGCTTGCAATGTGTCCCCCCCCAGCCATTTCTAAACTATGCAACGTAGAAACTTATAATCTTCCACATTGATAGACCTTTGTAAAAACTCTCTTTTAAAATTATTTCGAGTATAATTTGATAATAATTTTTTGAGTTATAGAGAGAAAACTGAAAAATACATAAAACGTCCTAGTTCAAAGGTCATTGACCTTAGAGAAAAATTATATTAGCAAATAATGCTCCTTTAGTTACTTTCTATTTAAAAAAATTACAAAAAGTAACTTTGTGTTATATTGAAATGACAAACTTCTTAAATTTGGCGCTGTACAGCGCCATCTAGCGGCTAGTGGCAACACTCTCTGAGTCGCCAATGCTGCCGGCTATTGCATTTGGCACTTTATAACGCCATCTAGCGGCGGCTACTAACAACACTATCTGAGTCGCTAATGCTGCCGTCTATTGCAAAAACTAAAATAGCCATGATTAATATTCGATTTGATTTGTTTGTAACACCTAGGAACCCTATAATACTGAGCATGGCCCGACATGCTCTTGGCCGGTTTTTTTTAAATCTCGCTTCCATCTCTGTCAATGTGACATTTAGAGTTCCTTTCGGAGAAATGATGTCATGGTACAATATGGCAAACGACATTTTAAAATCAGAATTTTGATTCTATTTTCAATTTCAATCAACTGTCAAATGAAATTAGCTCTCTTTTTAACCGACTTCAAAAAAGACTTCTCTTTAAGATTTTTATTTTTTTTCTAGAACCTTCGTTCTTAATTCAACCTTGTTATTTTCTGTATGCATCATTTTAATACTTGTTTTGTTTTTAAAAATATAGTATACTAAGGTTGCCCGAGACTGTCTGAATAGGTGCCGTTTATCGTGAATTAAAGTAGCCTATGTCCTTGTCAGAGTTTCATCAAAATTGGTTCGGTAGTTTAGGTGTAAAAACGTAACAGACAAACAGAGTTGCTTTCTTTTAATATTAGTAAGGATGGATAAATCATCATCATCGTTTCATTCGAAAGACGTTCACTGCTGGACATAGGCCTCCCCCAACCATTGCCACAAAGACCGGTCCTGCGCTTCCCGCATCCAGCAGATTCCTACTACCTTCACCATATCATTGGTCCACCTTGTGGGGGGCCTACCCACGCTGCGACTTTCCATACGTGGCCGCTACTCCTGAACTTTACGGCCTATCTGCCATCCGTTCTGCGAGCAATATGCCCCACCCACTGCTACTTAAGTTTGGCAATTCTTCGGGCTATGTCGGTTACCTTCGTTCTCCTGCGAATTTCCTCATTTCTCATCACGATTCATTTTCGATCACGTTGGAACACTCCGAGCATAGCCCTCTCCATTGTCCTTTGAGTGACTTCTTATTAGGCTCATTGTGAGCGACCGCGTTATTACTGGCAACACACACTGGTCAAAGACTTTCGTCTTGAGACACTGCGGTATTTTGGTATGGATAACTACCTGTAAATATTACATTAAATATCTTTTTAGAGTGTCTTTAACAATTAAAGTGCATGTCTTTATTAAGTACCTTCTTATTTTAATAAGTAGGTACCTGCATATTGATGGTAACCAAACCAGTATAAGCATAGCCCTGTCTTGTACGAAACTTACATAATAAGCTAGTTCCGCTTAAAATGGATTATCTACCATTAATATGCGACTGACCGTACGTTAACCACGAGGCTTTCATTAAAATATAACTAGTCGAGGCTAAGAGCTTCCGAATTGTTACTTTCTCTTAGCTTACGGTGTTAATCAACTTCCTTAGGCGATTTTATGATAATTAATGATTAATGATACCTACTATTGATCTATGTACAGTCACGATCACAGAAATAGATAGAATGGTTGTAATCACAATTTTACTTGCAATTTATGCATGACAACTTTCCGAACAAACTACGCCTTACATTTTTTTAAATCAAATGTACTTTACAGATAAGATAAGATAAGATAATGTTTATTTCTCGCCACAATATTTCACTTAAAATAACATTTCTTGTATTATTAGTATTAAGATGAGATTTATTTCTCACCACAATACAATTTACAGTATACTGCGGGAGACTGGTGCCTAAACTAGGCGTAAGCCTATATTTCAGGACACCAGAAACAGCTTTTGTTTCTGCAGTTAGAAACAGCAAAATAAGGTATTTTTGCGGGTTTTTGTTACAGTATTTATAGAAACAAGTCATAAGGCGTGCTGAGAAAGGCTTTGAAATAACCTGCACTATGGTGCATGGTGCAAAAGGTGGACCGACGACCTGGTGAAGGTCGCGGGAATCCGCTGGATGCGGAAGGCACAGGACCGGTCGTTGTGGCGATGCTTGGGGGAGGCCTATGTCCAGCAGTGGACGTCTTTCGGCTGAAATGATGATGATGATGATGGTGCATGGTGCTGCCACGCGTGCCCTGCCCACATGGCCATTCTATCTATTTCTGTGGTCACGATCCTTCCCGATGATACATTTTGACGACAAAGTCCCTTGAACGAATCCTGCTATATTACACGTACCTATGGCTGCCGTCGAACACTGAGCGCAAGCGATTTTAGTCTTTGTGGTGGTTCACCAAACAGTTTGTTGATAGTACCTACTAACTAATGAACCATTCAGAAATCGTGCGTTGCTATTTTACTACATTTTGTTTACTCGTTTTCAATCTTGTCTGTCTGTTCGGTACAAATTTTGCAATCAATTTCAAACTAACTTCCCGATGAGCTAGAGACTTGAAACTTTAGGTATAGCTTAGAACTGGACGACAATGCAATATTAACACGCTTTGGTTTTAAAAACTTTTAAATCAAATTATTTTAAATAGTGTTAAATATAAAGAAAATTAAAGAAATGTATCGTGATGAACAATCGAATAATTTATTGTTCCAATTTCGTTTTCAAATTTACTTAAATGTTGCGATGATGATGAAATGGAATTATTAATTCTGTAAATTGGATGTTAAAATATTTTTTTCAAGTCGGTTACTTTAATAACTAGATGGTATCGGCATGCCCTATGTATGTATGCTAAAACAAACTCAGGGATCAGTCTCTTTATAAAGTCCAGACATTTGTTTGAGTACAATGCAGGGCAACGCCTGGACTGACCTTTTGAAGAAAGTGCCAGCTCAAGTCCCAAGTTTCCAACTGATGGCACGTATACATCAGCCATCGTGTAGCTTCATCATCATCATCCTATATTACTCCACTGCTGGACATAGGCATAGTGGCTGGACGCCATCATCGATCCTTGGTCACTCGCATCCAGTTGCTATCAGCCACCTTGCCAATATCATCGCTCCACCGAGCCTGAGGGCGTCCTAACCTACGTTTACCGATTACCGATCGTGTAGCTTAACCATATTTTGTTAAAGAATAATGTCACCTCTTCTGAACTGAAACAAACAAAACATACATATACGTAGACATATTATGATATTACACCACCAAAACTTTCTAAACCCGCTTAAAATAACCTAAAAACAACGCCAAACAGACCTTGTTACAAACCGGAGTTCCCAAAACTTTTTATAACTCCAAAAAAAACCAAACGAATTTACCGAAAAGGGTGCCCAGAAATCTTGATTAGGTACCTACTTCCGGCGGTTATTTAAAGCTTAAAATAAAAAGGAAAGGTCACAGCGAACGATATGAGTCACTGCAAAGGTGACTTCGGACAAAATTGGTGAGATGAGATGTAAATCTAAAAGATCTAAAGGGCATTTAGTTCGTCAGATGTCCGCAAAACCGCGGTTAACTGGTCCAGATGTCACGGAAATTTAGACGTGACTTATTTTATTACGAAAGAGTAAAACAAATTGTGTTTTAATTTCTTATTTTTTTGTGAGGAACGTCCTTCGGTTTGACCTCTATTTGATATTTTTATGCTGTGGGTAATCGCATTTTGAGTATATCTGCACCGATCCATGGGTCAAATGCAGAAAAAATGCACATTGCAAATTATTTTATCTCCATTTGTTTTAGAATTTGCAAGAACTATTTTGATATTCATAGGATCTACACTATACTAGATGAGATGTTACCAAAAACTAATTATTAATCGATTTAATGCATGTTTATGTGATTATGATATTAAAATAACTTTTTAGGGTTCCGTACCCAAAGGGTGCCAACGGGATCCTATTACTCTGCCTACTACGCCGTCGGTCCGGCTGTCTGTTACAGGCAAATGCGTGCAAATGCGTTTTTTTCAACGATTTTTGTTCCTGCTTTATCTTCAAAACGATACTACAAACACACAAGCGTCAAACTTGGTGTGATTGTAATGCATACAATTAATAAGTTTCAAAAAATAATAATAAATAAGGCAAAAATAGACAAGTGTTGGTATTGCGTAAGAAAGTGATGCAAATGTGCACATTCGTTGCGCACTTGTGTGCGTTGTGCTGGACGCTGGACCTTTGATGCACTCATAAATTAAATCAGTTTCTACGGAGTATCAGGTCGATGGGTGGTACGGAGTCCTTACCGTGCGAATCCGACTCGTACTGGGCCGGCTTTTAGAAATAATATACAATAAAAAATAAAAACAGAAAACTGTTTTTCATCGTAAAATTATCTGCATTGTTTGGTCTCAACTAGCTCATCCAATAGACTAAGTGCTGCGAACAGTCATAGTAAAGCCAACAAAACCTGCTCCTCCGTGTACAAACCAGCGCGCATGCACACACATGCACCTGAAAGATATTTGTTTTTGGCGATGCTTACTGGACGATGCCGGGACATGTGTACTGAGAGCGGTGAGCACGGTTTGATGTGCATATATGTGCGTGAGCGCTACGCTGGTTTGTACACGGTGGAGCATGGATTAGTTGGCTTCACTGTGATTGTTCGCAGCACTTCGTCTATTTTTTACTATGTCTGTATTAGTCATCCATAACTTTACAAAGATACACGAACACATACGTTCGTTTTATATATTTATAGTATCTTCATTTTATACAGGTCAGGATGCTCAACGGCATTTATAATAACCAGGTGTAATGAAACCCAATCCGTTGATCTCTTGACACAAATAAATTCAGCACATCCTTTGCGTTATATGGAACAATCAATAACATTATAAATAAATAGTATGAAAAATTTAGAATATTAATTTAACCATCCAATTAAAGCCTTTACTATCTTGAGTACAAGAAAAATAAACCTCTCGTGCACACACTAAATGTACTTTAAAATAGTTTAATTCCATCTTGGCATGTTCTTTTGTTTTCAAGACAAAGTTCTGATTTCGTTTTGAATTATTTTAAACAACCTATAACCTTATTTAGTTTTATTATCTAGCAGCCAATGGGTCAAGAATTAAATAAATAAATAAATATCTCTTGGACATTTTTACACAGCACCATCTAGTCCCAAACTAAGCAGAGCTTGTGCTATGGGTACTAGACAATGGATATAATACTTATATACTTTTTTTTTGTTGTTGTTAATACATACTAATTATAAGACTGGACACAATTTAAGCTCCTCGGTCAGCGTTAAGATTAAAATTGCATGATACATTGCACCAATCTGTACCTGGCATCATCAACATCATCATTTCAGCCGAAAGAAGTCCACTGCTGAACATAGGCCTCCCCCAAGCATCGCCAAAACGACCGGTCCTGCGCCTTCCACATCCAGCGGATTCCCGCGACCTTCACCAGGTCGTCGGTCCACCTAGTGGGGGGCCTACCCACGCTGCGCCTTCCAGTACGCGGTCGCCACTCCAGAACTTTACTGCCCCATCGGCTATCCGTTCTGCGAGCAATGTGCTCGCCCACTGCCTCCTAAGTTTGGCAATTCTTCAGGCTATGTCGGTTACTTTCGTTCTCCTGCGAATCTCCTCATTTCTGATTCGATCACGCAGGGACACTCCGAGAATAGCCCTCTCCATTACCCGCGCATTCCATGGTACGCGGTATAATGTCTAAAACCCTGCTTATATTGTAAATGGGACGTCTGCAAGCAATGTTGAAGACCGAGGCGGTAGTATTCAATCATCATCATCATCATCATTTCAGCCGAAAGACGTCCACTGCTGGACATAGGCCTCCCCCAAACATCGCCACAACGACCGGTCCTGTGCCTTCCGCATCCAGCGGATTCCCGCGACCTTCACCAGGTCGTCGGTCCACCTTGTGGTAGTATTCAATAAGATGGATTAATATTGTTGCCTTAATATGGCTATGGTCAAATTATGGCGGGTGACATTGTTTAAGATTGCCAAAGTATTACACAATGACTTAAAGGAAGCTGTTGCACCTGAAATAAAAACAATAGACACTTTTGAACTATAGCTTATCACTTAAACAATAAAAAGGAATATTATAACAATAATAGTAAATCTTAAGATATAAATTGCGGATAAAAAAGAAACGTGTGCGGTTAGGGGATCCCATGTCAGGAACGAAGTTATCCTTAAAATTCATAATTTTTTATCGGTTCATTATAATGCTGACTGACTGAGACACTCCCCAGTAAAACATGTCTTGTTGTACATTTTCTTTAATATTTAGCTGTAACTTTGACGTTATCCATCAGACGGCCCATAAAGGTGAGGTCAGCTGACAACTCTGTCCGTATATTCAATGTACTCTATGGGTATAACACAAATCTTAGCGTGACGTGACGCTACATTTTCTGCCGAATCACACCTACCGCAATCCCCCATAAGGAACTTCTTAATATAGGAATATTTCGCTTACGAGCAGGATTCGAACCTTCCAAGCACAATATTTTTTTCGCTCCACACGCGTAATACGTTAAAATTATAAATAATTAATAGTAATCTTTCCAATGAGTTTGGTAGAGCCTTATTTCCAGCAGAAGATTGAGGTGGTGATGATTTGGTGGTAATGATGAATCAACTAAGTAAGGACATCACAAATCACTTCTGCAAATACGCCTGCCCCCCTAGCCAAGTTGTAAAACACAAATATACCACGGACTGTGATATCAACCCCCCTAGCCAAGTTGACAATCTACAATCGTCAACGCTAATAGAAAACAATCAAAATGTAAGGGAATAACATATCTCAACGAAAAAGTCATTCGTTGAGATATGTCATTCCCATACATTTTGTGTGTTGTGTTTCTATTAGCGTTGACGATTGTAGATTGTCAACTTGGCTAGGGCTAGGGGGGCTGATATCACAGTCCGTGGTATATTTCACTTATTTCTACTTTCTTATAGACTCCCACGCCAAATCAGTAGTCAATTCTTTCCACACATTTGAATAAAACGGTGGTCGTAAAAGTACCAGAATTTATACCAACCGTTATGTAAAAATCAACACGAGAACTTTTGAACAGTAGGAAATTTGTGGGGAACTTTCACTCGATCAGTTATCAATTAGCTGTGGGCGAGGTTATATCATTGCCTGGTCATATGTGAACACCTTGTTTTAGATGCGTGAATTTAACTTGTGACCTTTTTCGTGATTTATTGAAAAGTAAGAACCTAAGACTTAAGGCTGTGTCAAACCAACTGCAGCGCATCACAACACAGCACGTCGCGTTCCAATAGGTGACGTTGGAATACTTGTAATGTATGAAATCGTATGGGAGATGACACACCAAGCGCCGCTGCGCGTAGTTGTGCAACGCTCAACGCGACGCGATGAGCTATGATGCGCAGCAGTTGGTTTGACCCAGCCTTAAGTCTTAACTTAAAGACCCAGCCTTAAGCGTTTTATGAGACGTAGGAGTCGCAGATCCTCGCAGTACAGGGCAGATCATATTTTGACGTATTAACAAGCACAGAGCTGCGTAATCTGTGATGCAGGCAAGTGAAACGCAGACATGTTTCAAATGTCAGACTAAGCGTATGCCGAAAAGCAGGCATCGCAGATCTCCGCAGCACAGGGTAGAGCCTATTTTGTAACGTATGAATAAGCACAGAGCTGCGTGAGCTGAGATACAGGCACCTGAAACGCAGACATGTGTCAACTGTTTAACTTAGCGTATGCTGAGAAGCAGGCATCGCAGATCTCCGCAGCACAGGGTAGAGCATATTTTGTAACCTATGAATAAGCACAGAGCTGCGTAAGCTGTGAAGCAGGCATTTGAAACGCAGACATGTGTCAAATGTCAGACTAAGCGTATGCTGAGAAACAGGCGTCGCACATCTCCGCAGCGCAAGCTAGAGTAGATTTTATAACGTATGAACAAGCACAAAGCTGCGTAAGCTACGATGCAGGCACGTGAAACGCAGACATGTGTCAAATGTCAGACTAAGCGTATGCTGAGAAGCAGTTGACCCAGTTTCCCGCAGCACAGGACAGATCATATTTAGTAACGTATGGTCAAGCACAGAGCTGCGTAAGCTGCGATGCAGGCACGTGAAATGCAGACATGTGTCAAAGTCAGACTAACCGTATGCTGAGAAGCAGGCGACGCAGTTCCCCGAAGCACAGGGCAGAGCATATTTTGTTACGTATAAACAAGCACAGAGCTGCGTAAGCTGACGTGAAACCCAGACATGTGCCTCATGTGTGTCATATGTCTGCGTCAATTGTCATGTCCTGCGAATTTTGAAATGCGCTGTGCTGCATCGCCTGCGTCTCAGCATACGCTTTGCCTAAAAATTGTCTTTCGATTTAAAGCCGAAGAATCTTTGAAATGTGGTTTGTACAGAGTTATATAATAACTAGCCTATACCTGCGGCTTTGCTAACGTATAATTCGGTTTATCAGTGTATAATTCAGTTCATCACAGAAAGACGTGCCACCCTGTGCCACCCCTCTCAAACAGTTTTTCTTCCCTCCACAAAAAAAACCAGTATATTTTAATGCAGGTTATGGTATATCTGTGTGTCGCGATGTAAGATAAAATAAGGGTGAACTCTAGTTCAACTTCGGAGTTCAGTTCAGTTTCGGAGGAGAAAATAATCAAGACCAAACCTCGAATCTATTCAGTCGGCACCGGGGCGCTGCAGTTGTCCTTATCACATTTATTTGAGGCTGAGCGCTCGCAAAGCGACAACGACAGTTTCTTCAAATACTTAACTATCTCCAAAAGCTTCTCTGTCTGCATTTCCTCTTAATACAATAGACTTTTCTTTGAAGGTGACTTAGGTACCTTAGCTTTATGATCCTGTCACCAAGAATCATTTAGTGGGCCTTTATCGTTAAACTTATGTTGGCGAATTGGATCGTCAATGTCGGTTTAATTAAATGGATCATTTATATACCTTAAACCAGTATTAAAATTGTAATTCATGTTTAACATGGCAGGCTATAAACTTCAGGTAACTTGATAGCTACCTATCATCGTTATCAAGTCAGCTTAGGACTATTTACATGTAGTAATAAACACAACAACTTTATGATAACGACCGATGCTTTAGTTTTTGGATCTCATTATACATAATATACCTATCTACATATTATCACGCCTGTTAACCATTGGGCTAGGCAGAGAATATGGATTTCCAACCGCTTTGGTACAACACACCTCTTTCGCTTCATCTACGATCTTTAACCTTCTCATGGATGCTTGTGGACTTAGATGCTCTCGGTTGCCCTTTTTAGAGAACATCCACGTTTTGATGGGATTTCACAATACTTTTACTTAGGTAGTCCCACTGTAGGGCAAAGGTCTCCCTTTCCATCAAAAAAAAATTTTTTTTTTTTAGTTATATTAGAGTTTTTTATTCAACTTAGTTTATTAATTAAATAATAATTCACAAAACACGCATCCATAATTTCCATATAAAATTTCGTATGACAACGATTATCAACGACACTTTGATGTAATGGGCCTCCAGCTATTGAGTGAGCTAGGCCGGGCTAACAGGTGTGCACTGTGTATTTATATTTTATCTCACCCACTGGTTTGGATCTGTTTTGAATTTATCGTGTTTGGGTTTTAGAATCGCAGTCAAAATTGTAACTATTAAGTGTGAAAGTTGAGTATTGGTTTAATTAGGTGTTTTGCTATTGCCCCATTGCTATTCATGTATTTAGGATGATTGTCTATGTTGCATGAAATAAAAGCCTTCTTTTTGTGTGACCCTTTTTTGATGCACTTGGTTTCAACTATCCTCAGTACTGTCTTACTGCTTTCACGTAAATAATATGTAAACGTGTGAACTCTGTTTGCTGTGGCAAGAAGAAAAATATTTTATATATGATCCCAATAATACCTAACGGTTTTAAAATTACGAATCTATATACCTATACGATTTTCAACCCAGTGCTGACACAAGGCACCCTCACTTTGGTGCCCATACCCAGCTACCAACACAAAGCCTGAAGAGTCACCACAGTTTCCTTAAATCAACAGAGGCTCTACAAGGTACTCTAGCTGAGGCTCGTCGGAAACTATGGCTGGAAAAATTACATCCACCCCCAAACTAGATCCAACCATGTGAGAAACTTCCTGCAGGGTATAAACTCCCCTGGCCTACATGGAAGTTGCAAAACCGATTGTGGACCCAGGTAGGGAAATGCAGCCTTAATATGAGCATGTGGGACTATATAGACCAAACGGCTACAGCCTGCATGTGTGGCATTGATCCTCAATCAATGTCACACTTGCTATGCTGCTCCTTATGTCCAAGCACTTGCACATTGAGTGACCTTAATAAGGCCACAGACAACACACAAGAAGTGGCAAATTTCTGGGCCAGCAGCGTGTGGTTACTGTGCCACTATCAGTAAATTGTTTGTACCATCGACACGAAGAAGAAGAACCCAGTGCTATATTATAATCTGTAACACTGTTCAACCTATACAACGGGAATGAAATTTTAAGAAACTGATTCATTGCATTTAGTTCCTTCTAAACTGTGAACAGAATCCATTTTTACTTGAATTGAATACTCCTAAAAATCACCAATAAAATATCAAATATTTTCCCCTCATTTTCATACAGACAACAACTTAAAGCGGCTTTAAGTTCAGTGGGAGCTGGCAGCCTTGCGGGACGAAAGTGCGTTGTGAACCGTCGACGGAATGCTAGTGGGGCTACTTTCATCACCAACCTTGAAGCAGCTACAATCGCCCGAATCTCATGGAAATATCCGATCCTTGATATACGCCCTTTTGGTACTAATCTTGCTATTTCCGTGGCGATTTAGAAATATAGGAATCTATTGAATTAGTACAATACAATACAAATCCTCTTTATTGCACAACAAGATAAAATTAATAGTACGCATTTATGATTTGAAATGTTTTGGATAGATCAGATCCTAGGTAGTTATATTATTTGTACCTTTTGAAGTTTGCGATTTTGTTTTAGATTAAAAATAGAAAATAACATAACATAACATCACGCCTGTATTTCCCCGAAGGGGTAGGCAGAGGTGTATAGTACACCCACATTTCGCCAGTTATGTTATAGTCCCATGTAAAAGGGGGCGAGCCTATTGCCATTGACCAGGCACAAATCCAGACTCCGGGCTGCTACTGAGAATTCCTAACGAAAAAACCCAATAACACTTTGCCCGAAAATAGAAAATGGATGGAATAAAATGGATTAGTAGCTTGACTGCCTCGTTGGTCTAGTGTTTGCAAGCGCGACTGCTAAACGTGAGGTCCTGGGTTCGATTCCCGGATCGGGCAAAGTGTTATTGGGTTTTTTCATTAGGAAATTCGTAGTAGCAGCCCGGAGTCTGGATTTGTGCCCGATCAATGGCAATAGGCTCGCCCCCTATTACATGGGACTATAAAATAACTGGCGAAATGTGGGTGTAATATTACACCTCTGCCTACCCCTTCAGGGAAATACAGGCGTGATCCTTTCTGCAATTTTATAGATGAAATCGAATTATCACTTAACATTTTTTTGGGATAAAGTCAAGTAGAAGTAGTTTTAAAAGTTTTGGAAAACACCTGCTATACACTACCTTCTAAATAATTTTGTTAATTTAAAATATGATTTTATTTAGATATTAATCAATTAATCATATTTCGTCACTAGGTACTAGAAATTTTAATGTGAGGGCACATTTCAAGGCAACAACATCTCAAATATGCGGAAATAGGCTCGGCATTTAAGTGAACCTTATTTATTGCCTCCGCTTCAATAAATCATTTGTCAAAATCATATCATAATGCTAATCTAATATCAAAGATGTTGTATTGAATATATTAGAATTAGAAGGGATTTATGTTCTTAATATCTAACCTCAAACTTAACAACTTGTAATTGTGTCAATTACCAATATGTTGATTGTACTTAATTATATATTTATTGGATTAAAACATTTCGCTCGAGGCGCAACCGCAGAATAAACAAACGAGAAGACAATTGATTACGTAGTGGCAACGCCTCCAATGCGTGCGAAACCGAAAAAATGGTCCATACCAAACATGAAGAAGCTACAGACAGAGATAGCAACATACCAGAAAGTTATGAAAACGATAAAGACAGCAAACGTTCCGACGTGGGAAAAAGATACAAAGATGTGAAAGTGGTATGTACGAACGAGATAGAAGTTTGAGAGAAAGATAGGTAGGAGAGTGAAATTGCCGTAGAAACTTTCGCTGAGCTCATTTCGGTTACGTCACGGCTGCGCCAGCGCAAGTTATGCAACCGTTGCGAAGAGATTATGACTGTATGACACTGATTTGAATGATCGTTTGAAGTAATCAATTTCATTTGGATTTGCTTCCGGTGCCGATTGCGGGATATTGAAGTGTCTTCATTTTTGATCAATGATAAAATCTTAATTAAGACATCATATCTTACCACGACAAAAAAGATAAGCAGGCTAATAAATAAAAGGTCACGCAAAAAAATTGATGTAATAGATGCAACGCATTAGAAATTAGAAAGCGTACACTAAATATATGACTTGAATTTAGTATAATAAAAATCACATTACAAGGCTGGTAATAAAAACATGTTCCTAATTTATTGCAGCTTTATGTTCGAGCTATTTCCACTAAAATTGCATCGGCACGAGATAAGAAACAAAACGACACGAAATTTTAACTGTAACGGTTAGAATGTTGAGATGGTTAGCAAAACGTTACTAAATGCGATTACACAAACCTTTACGACAACGTTACCCGTCTTGTTATGCTTATTTTCCTATTTGCCCAATCGCCTTTTGATGATGTTCATCATTGTGACACTATAGTGCTCAGTGTTATACAATTTGCTGCAATTACACGCTCTTCACTTTCACTATTATATTTTCCAACATACCATACCTTGTCATCAAGTCATTTCATTACTGACCCACAATTTAGTTTCATCACTAACTCTCTCTTTTTTTTACAATTCTTCAGCTGTTGTCGTCATCAATCAATTCTACATTCTCATGTGTAATTAGAACAAGGCGGGAATGATGTCCTAGATCTTAAATGATACATTATACGCATCTCTTCTCGCTCTAATGCCGAAGCACAATACGCTACTGTCACACATTCGCAATGTACTTTACACTATTACGCGTTTACTTGTGTTGTCCTACGGTATATCTATGTGTGTGTATTATGTTCTGTGATAAGTTTCATGTATAATAATACCGTTATATATGTAATGAACTCGAAATTAAGCAAAACAGAATTCCTATGCCCTAATATACCTAATTCATTATATATGCAAATGTCTTTCATGCATACGTCTGTTGAGACACAAATCACGTTTGTGTTAGTGCCTCAATGTGTACATTCTATATTCATTTTTGCAGCGGTGTGTGAAATATTTTCGCTAGTGTTTGTTACTTTTGCGTTGTTATAGCATGTTTTTGGTTAGTGTTAGTGATTTTATGTAAGTGTGAGAGTAGTTTAGCGTTCACAATGAAAGTACTCGGCGGTTACACGGATTTGGGTCACAGCTCCAACTTTGATTATAAAGATTACAACCACCGTGTGAATCATCGCACATCTTCTAGGTCCATGCTGTTCTTGCGTATTTATATTTAGCATTTATATTTTTAGCTCAATAAATATATTCAGTTTATTTTGGTCTTTGTACTTATTTGCATTGAATATATATGTTTACGTTGTTGTAATTGCTTATATTTGGAACGTTGTTGTATTTACTTATATGTATTTAAAATGTAGTTACAAATACTTTTACCGGTAATTTTTTTCATTTCCCTTAAGTAAACCAAAGCACTTGACTTCTTATACTGTTTATACACTGTTTTTTTTTTTAAATCAAAAACTGGATCTCTCGATACTACTAACAAGACCAGTTATCAAATACCAAAAATAATAAAGGTGATATGGGCCATATCAATACGAGATCCCCTTTCACATATTGCTAGCGTGAGTAGCTATTTCATCATAAACCGAGGTGCACAGCCACTTTCCTTTCAACTTGTTAATTTTCATAACTTCATCGTTATCTACAAGAGGTTTATTAGAGGATATTTTGATGCAATTCTGTGTGGCAAGCTTGTAAAGGCATCGTGCATAGGGAGCCATCTGTGTTTAGTTAGCAAATTATCGCTTGATACAAGCTGTGATGAAGAATGGACATGTTTTTTTCAAATCATGTTCTTAAGTATGTAAATTACAAAGGAGTGAATGATACTGCAAACGATTTTGAATTCAAATCGATTTTCCCGTATCCAAAGGTGGATCAACAAAAATCGTCGCATAGCTGACAACACCGCTCAAATTGCTAAGTGAATTTTTATTTGGTTTGGATAGGTTATTTAGTTGTAAAGCTGAATGAAATCATGCATTTATATAATGACATAATAAATTATTATCATTGACATCTAAATTATTATAGCACATTTATAGAACACATCGAAATGGCTTCTAAAGTCAATAAAATATACATTTTTGTAGCCGTCCCGAAAAACAGTAAAAATGAACTGCGTGGAGTTGTTAGCTAAGTGACGAAATGTCGTTTTTGATTACCTACCGTTTCGTCATTATCAAGTCACTTATAGACTTTAGTCAAGAAGTGCTTGAATGCCACAAAAACGGCAACAATAGGTAGGTATCCGAAATGACTTTTTTACGTTCTAGGTGTCTCACTAAATTCAAAATCATTTCTAAGAACTTTGGATACAAGTGATAGTTTACCTATTTCTTTGTTCGTTATCGATATATTTATTTTTATTACAACGTTTTTATTAACTCGCCATCCTTCCTGTTTGTTCGGTACAAATTTTGAAATTCATTTTAAAATAACTTAATGATGAGCTAGAGATTTACAACTTTAAACATATATTAGAATTGGACGACAATGCAACAAGGATATCCCGCTGTAGTTAACGTAGACACACCGAGTTTGAGTTCGTTGGATTGGTATCAATTAGTAGTTGGGAGACAGGTAGTGATTAGGGTCTGATGATGGAGCTGTAAGGTGGTCACAGGACCTCCGCTGTGAGTAACGAAGCCACCGATTTTAGGTTCGTTAGATTGATCTCAATGAGTAGTTGGATGACAGATGGTGATCAGGGTCTGATGATGGAGTCAGAAGGTGGTCATTTTAGTCCGTTTTAAAAACATGGTAAGTATATATATTTTTTTATTATAATAATTATGTTTTATTTAGATGCTATAAAATACTCAGTGGCTACGACGAGACAAAAATTGCATGACCCGAACAATTTAAAGATGTAGAGAAAGTTAAATTGGAGTTCCATTTCATTGCATCAGTTTGGTAGAAATACTTGATTGGACATTACTTAAGCTTTTCAATTTAAAACAAAATTGATAAGTAAACGCTTTTGTCAACGCTTTCAGGTAAATTCTATATTAGATTAGTACTTATACGGAGTAGTAGATAGCAGACAGGAAAAAGCCAAAACGAGACGCCATGGAAACACTTTCTGGAAAAAAATTACGAAGAGATATTTTACAAAGTATTCTTATTTACACAAACGTATACAAACATAGTGTTCAAACAGAAGTAGAATGTGCGAAGGTTGACGGTCTTTCAGGGTCGAATTGATAAGGGACTCGTAACCTTTGCTTTGGCATTAGACTTATTAGTTATGCCTTATGGCATGGCACATTTGCGCGGGACGAGTCTTGACGACATAGACAAATGGAAGATAAACAAGAATCTGTTAATGTATACGTGAGCGCAATATTAGAACTCAATGATTTTGTTTTTTTAAGAGACATGTAAAATGAAAGTAAGTTTACTTACAGGATAATTCAATTTTGTTTGTCTTTTTAGGGTTCTGCACCCAAAAGGTGCCGAAGAAACGGGACTCTATTAATATGCCTACGCCGTCAGCTCGTCTGTCTGTCTGTCACAGGCCTGTATATTTTTACCCGTAATAGGTAGGCAATTGAAGTTTTCACAGCATATGTGTTACTATGGTCTAGCAAATACTAAAAATAATGTAATACAAATTCTAAAGCCAAAATCTAAAACCCATTTTACTAATGTTTTTGTACATGTTCTATCTTCAAACGCTTTTAATAATTAAATTAAATTCAGAAAACTCTAGATCCATTACATAATTTTATTGTTAGTAAGAACTTAAAACTATATTACTATATAATAACTAAGAGTGACTTTAGTCCTCTGGTTTAAATTTAAAACGCTTTACAAGGCCTCGCTCGAGACGTCAGCGCCATCTCTTATTTGATTGATGAACAAGCCAAAATGTTTTTGATACAAGTCTCTTATATTTTATTACAGTAACACGTGTTGTAGTGGTCATAAAAATTATCTAGCCCAGAATGCTTGAAGTCTCACGATATATTTTTAGAAATGAATCACCAGCGACATAGTAAGCAAACGCCAATCGAAATTCCTTAAAAAAATCAGGAACAAAGCTCGCTCACACCTAAGTTAGTAGTATAAAACTCGACGCTATTCCAATAAAAGTTAGAAAAAATACTTCGAATCATGACCTCGAATGTATAAAATGTCACTATCACACAATCAGGGTACGAGGAGATCCTTTTTTTGGCCCCCGCCTACCTGGCCCCATTGTGTTCCGGGGAAAGTTATGTGAAAGACAGACGGACAAAAAATTCTGATTTCTCCTGTCTCTCTCTAGGTTTTTTTTTTTATACGACCCTTAAGAATGCCGATTTAGATCAGGCCAGTAGTTTTTGTGAGCACGTTCGTAAGGCAATAATGGAAGCAAAAAAATGTATCGCGTTTTTTTTTAAATTGCAGGTTACGTGTGTCTACGGATAAATAGGTATTGTACGTGTTCATTGTCTGGTTGAAAGGCTCTATAAATTCGGTGAGTGAACCGAAGAAATTCAACAAATCTGTGTGTATTTTTGGTCCTTTGAAATTTAAGAACGTAATTGGTCCTTCGTACATGCACATGTGAAGAGGAAGAGCGGAAGATGCTTAATGCATATGTATAATATGTCACAGGGATATGATAAAAACTGGGATTTGATCAAATTCCTAATGGACATGCTCAGTTCACTGCAGAATTGCAGATGTTAAAATGACAACTCGATATTGCCATTTCTCTAAACAAATTAAGTGATTTGATCAAATCCTTAAGTGATCAGTCTGCTCGTGACCACGGCCAATGCAACTTGGCCGAAACGTCGAGGTTAGTCGAAATGTTTGTTATGTTTTGATTTTATTCTGCGCGATAAGTCCCGTAAATATAGTTCAATATAATTTGGTGAAATGACAAAAATAGAATTTCTAAAATAATATGAAAACTATTTATTTAGCTCACTAGACGTTATTATTTATATAGATGTAGATTAGTACAACGATGATCATAGAAAACATAATTACCTATGACCGACACGGACGCCAGAGGGGAGCGGTGAAGTAGTTCTTTGCAAGTCCTCAACTCTTCATTAAAACAGTTAAGAGATTTGATCAAATACCTTTTTTCAGAGAAATTACCCATATAGCGTAGTCATTTTAATATCTCCAGTGAATTGATTAATTCTCTTAGGAATTTGATCATAATCCCACTTTTATCATATTCCTGTGACATATAGATTAGAGAGCATCTGTTTACCGTAATGTGGATAATACATAATCGTAATTTATTTGTATCTGTTTCTTAGCGTCCTAGAGTAAATACTGAGTCTTCCATAGAAGGTAAGTGAGGAGAATGAAGAGTAATTACACCAGCAATTATGCATGCCTATTTAGCATCTAGCTATATTTAAAACAGCTACAGGTGCACTTCACCTTTGCATAGAAAAATAACAAGACAATAATCTCTATGAGTGTCAAACATGATGTAATGTAATTTTCGTAATAATGATAATTAGGTACTATGTAGCAAATGTAATGTAGTATGCTGTTAGATAATTACCTTTTATAATTATGTATTTCAGTATGACCTTTTCGCTAAGCTACTGTGTGGGTAATGTTTCGAAATTCATTGTTTTTTTAGTCATGCAGGTAATAGGAATCCGATCCATTGACTTTCTAGCCTGTTCTTCTTTATAGAACTAATTATTTGGAACAGTACAACTAGAGTTGACCTTTTATAAGTACCCGTTTATGGTCAATGTTGAATAAAAACTTTAAAGGACTTTGCTAAAGTCTCATAGTGCCCCAGCTGTTAGATGTTACCAATAAAAGATGATGCACACCATATAAAATTCGATAAAAGCAATGTGTTGCAATCTATTTTAATAAACGGACAGTACTTCACAAAAGTTTACTCATAAAACTACTAACTATTTTGAGGTTATGTCTTGCTTACAAAACTTATGTCAAACAAGTGGTTGCCTACCAACTAAACAGTTTTACTCTTCTATTCCTGTAGGTGTAAAGGTGCTAAAAAGAGGTTGGCTATCATTGGCTATTTCTAACAGTGGTGCCAACGTAATACATTATGCTTAAGAGAACTACCACTACGCCTATTTAAAACAAAACTTAAAACATGGTTGATTGAAAAATGTTTTTATACAATGAATGAATTTATGGATTCCAAAATGTAACATATGAATTATAAATATACTAATTTAATTTTCATAAATATATGAAAATAATAATGGTTAAAATAATGCTTTTCTTAATTACATAAGCTTTTGTAATGTATAGAGCTGGAGTTTTTTTTATTTTTTTGCATATTATGATTACGCTAATAAAGCACTAAAAATATGTGCACAAAAATTGCCATGCCTACTAAAGGTGGATTTGTCGGACACCTAATGTGTAAAAACATGTATATTTAACATCTTCTGTATCATATCCTTGCGAATAAATATCTTTATCTTTATCTTTATAAAAACCAAAGAGAACTTACAAGGGATTTGTCAAAAATAGTCAAATGGAGTATCATAGCCGTTCACGTTATTATTTTGTTGATTAACTCTTTACAATAAAAATTGTTTATTGTAAAGAGAATACACATTAAATAATAATAATGAAAAAAATCGTGTAATGAGCGTATATTTTTTTATCTTTGTAACAGACTCAGGCTATTTCTAGCAATGTGATTTGATTTTGACTTTGAATACAGTTATCAAAAAACTACTATTGAATTAGTAGCACAAATAATAAAGCAACCTTTCTGAAATCATGGAGGTGGTAGTAAATTATGATGACTCAAATTTTAATCACAAAATTCAAAATTTTCTAGTTGCAAAGTTTAATTTTATGTAGAAATTAAGTTTCCACCCAATTTTTTGTCACACAAAAACAAACTACTCAACTGAAAACCTAATTAATCCTTATCCTACTTAAGACCCTGACCGTAAAGAGAAAGCATTACAGTAATTCTATAGAACAAAGGAGTAAAACAATTTTCACTCGCGTCATTTCAAGCATGACAGTTTAAATGGAGAAAAACTGCCGATCATCAGTCATTGCAGTCGAAAGCTGCGCGTGCACACTGACACCAAACTCTCACTCTATCACCAATTAATTGGAGTCAACGGATCGCACACGATATCGTGGAAAAAGCGGTCAAGTGCGAACTGGTGGTTTGGGTTTGTGTTCTCTTTTTAATTTGAATCTATTACCTACTATTTAATCGTTTATGTACTTAGTAATTTATAGAGAAATGGAAGTTGAACAAAAGTTTTCGCATCTAAAGTAAACGGAAACCCAACAAGCAAATTCATGTAAATTGGGGCAAAAGAAATAATCTCTTTTTAAAGTGTTAATGATCATAAATTATCCTTAATACACAAAACGAAAAATTAATTACAATAAATCTGAAATGTGACACACTTTTCAATAAAAACTTGAAACTATTTCATTTAACATAACATAACATCACGCCTGTATTTCCCCGAAGGGGTAGGCAGAGGTGTAATAGTACATCCACATTTCGCCAGTTATGTTACAGTCCCATGTGATAGGGGGCGAGCCTATTGCCATTGACCGGGCACAAATCCAGACTCCGGGCTGCTACTGAGAATTTCCTAATGAAAAAACCCAATAACACACACACATATTTCATTTAATATTAGTAATAGTTCATTTAAATAGACAAAAAGCTACAAATTATACATCGTCAATCAAAACAATGTTTCGATTGATCCATCCAATTACGGACTCCTAAAAACTGAAAGAAAGTGATGTTACGACAGAGTATCAGTGCACGGGAAAAAACTCAATCATCATTGTTTTGTATCCCTATCTCTTTCAAACGTGTAGAAAAATGTACCGCCGTCTCATTTTGAAGAAAGTGCGCGCGCCCATCCAGCTGAACGGTTATACGTCACACCATAGTAAATGCAAGTATTAGTGAAGTAAATGCTTTTGATTTGTACGCTTAAGAACCTGAATTACTGACAAATCCGAGCGTGAGATTTGTAATTGTTAACGATTGTGGCTATTAAACGTATATTAAATGATGGTATTAAATGATCAAAAACGAATCTTATGTGTATTCATAAAATAACACTTAATTTAACTGACATTTACTTATTACAATAATGATACTTTTTGATACATTTATCGCACCTCTTTAGGATAATTATTAAAAGCTATTAAGGGGCGGCATTGGGAAAAATAGGGATTTTAGAATCAAAATATTTTGATTTGTGGATACGAAGTTGATCTAATTTTCATATTTAAGATTTTTCATAATATTTACTAGATTTTGGTGTAGGGAAAACACGATTTTATTATATTTTCTGGATAGTTTTATTTTCCAAAGTAAGGTCTGTTTTTGCACTATTTCGCATTGCATTTAGAAATTCCAATAGTTTTTACTATTGTTTTTTGTGAATAAGATATATCTTGTACATATCTAAATTCTGGTGTAACAGATTTTCATTTAAATGTTTATTCGCTGAGATATTTGCAAAAATGTAAAAATACATCAAAACAGCGCGATTCCGCTCTGTTCTCACACGCGCAATTTGCCATAATTATGTTAGAAAGGGACAGTTGCAAATTCAATGCAGCACCTTAAGAACCTGAATTACTGACAAATCCGAGCGTGAGATTTGTAATTGCTAACGATTGTGGCTATTAAACGTATTATAATATTGGTATTAAATGATCAAAAACGAATCTTATGTGTATTCATAAAATAACACTTAATTTAATTGACATTTACTTATTACAATAATGATACTTTTTGATACATTGATCGCACCTCTTTAGGATAGTTATTAAAACCTATTAATAGATAAGCACTTCCTTATAATAGTAAATGCCATATATTATCCCGTTCTGGCAAATATTCTGCCACTGTTTACTTTAGGTAAGGTTGCATCTGATTTTTTTGGATATACTTCTATCGATAGTGAGAGTGAAAGATGACGTCGAACCGTGAGTGGATATTCTGCTAGAGTGAGATGGCAACAAAAACATTGGTGTAAGTGAAAGGGACACGCAACTGAATATGAGATGAAGTGTGGGAATGCGTGCAGGTAACGATGCAATATGCTTTCAAGTAAATGTTGGGCATCGTTGCGGTTCAGTATTTTACTGCATTGTAGGTGTTTTAGACAATTACAAGCTATAATTATCGGAACGCTTTTAAATTCTAACTATAGCTAATTATGTCTTCCGATGTAAAGGTTATAAAATGTGGTAGGATTATTTATATTTATCTTTGAATTTTGCATCGCCGATTAGCATCAAATCCAAAATCCAAGAAGGCGTTAAATAGGAATAAAAACACTTTAAAAAAACACTCAACTGAGACTAAATTAGTTTTAAACCTATTGGAATCATTATTCAAAAGCTATTAACTAAAATATCGAACCATAGTCTAAGGTCAACAAACAAAACAGAAAATTAAACAGCAACGCTTCCCCGCTCTGGATCAGCAAAAAACTTTGAAGAAAGTAAAAGCGGTTTCATGTTTAGAATTGTTTTTATAAACGGTTGAAAAACTATGCTTTTGTGTAACAACAACAATGGTTTAGACAATGCCTTGCGCAACACGTGTGGGTTTACAGGTCGAGTCGGACCGAATTTTTGGATCTTTAGGTAAAAGTATAAAATATGATTTACGCGAATTGTATTGTGTTTATTTATAAAAATTTTGGCTATAGGATAAAGAAGGAGCAAAAGATTTTATTTCCGCAGCTCCATAGCCTAAAGAAATAACCATTTGCTGTATTATATTCGGTAGAGATCCTACCAGCTGCTTTACTCCAAAGTAATTATTTAGCATGGCAATTTAGATGGTTATTCCATCATCTGAAGTTATGGTTAAGACCATAACTTTGGGCTATACTAGTCTTGGTGTTTTGAAAACGCAAGACCACATGTAAGCAGTCTTGCGGTCTTGCATTTTCGAAAGACCAAGACTTAGCAACATTACATCTGACGGTGAAAGTTTCATTTTCATCATAAACCCACCTGAATGTGATCAGCGCAGTAAAGTTGGGGATTTGGCAAAAGGGAGAGGAGCCCTATTACCTAGAAAGATAGAGGAAGATGTTGATAATATTAATGAACTATTATCACCTGATCAACGGATTTGTAGTCACAATGTAATGTACTATGAAACCAGAATAAATGCGCATATACCTATTTTAAGTCCAACGTTTTGACCAGGTTCTACTGATCGTGGTCTATTAATAAGTTACAATGCAATGCGAAAGGATTACTAAAGTAAAAAATTTTTTTTTTGGCTCTTGTTGCCTGGCATTTATGCTGAACTGGAACTTTTTGGCACAGTCGCTAGACACACAGCATCGATGATCCGTTTTTGTATATTTAATTGTGTTCCTGTTGAATTGTGTCTGTGTATCTATGTGCTTTGTGTCAAATAAATGTTTCTTTCTTTCTTTCTAATGTATTACTAAAATAGTAAAGAGAAGGGTTTAATGTGTTACTAAAATAGTAAATAGAAGGAATATCCAGAGAGATTGATATAGCTTATCGTAGAATCAACCAACTGAAGTGGCAGTGGGCTGGCCATATCTGTCGAAGGATTGATGGCCGTTGGAGCAGACGACTCCTTGAGTGGAAACCTGGAATTGGCAAACGTAGTGGAAGATGGAAGGCCCCCAAGTCCGGTGGGCCAAAGACCTGAAGAAGGTAGCTGGGGTAGACTGGATGTGAAAAGTCTCTAGACCGAGTGCTGTGGCAACTTGGAAGAGGCCTATGTACAGCTATGGACTGCAATTGGCTTAGTTGATGATGACGACTAAGCTGTGGAGGATGCCAACAGCCCGAATGTTTCATTTATTGTTTATTATTTTCTCAAACAAACAAAACAAGAATGCAAAGTTAAACAAAACACACTTCTTTCATCTCAATAATAAGAAAACCTCTTCAAACAAGTATTTCTAAAAGTCAATTGTAAATGACTTCTCATACCTAATAAAGCACCTTTTGTTAACACACCAATCAATTTTAATACACAAATAAGTTTTTGTGGATAGGCATGTAAAGAAAAAGGTTGCTTTCAAGGTCACGAGAGTGATCTTCGAGTGCTCTTTATTGCAATTATGGAGACAGTCCGTTGAACCAATGTCCTTTAAATATTCTACTTTTTATTGCGCAGGCGGCTTAACTAGGGCGTTGTACCTGTAAATCACGTTTATTTTGGTAAAAAGGATATAGCTTTTTAATTTATTTTTTTGATCTTGTTTCGAGATTCGAGAACAATATTGAGGTCTAGGAACTTTTGTTTTCTTCTTTTGTTCTTTGTAATTTCTGATTAAATTAATGTCAATTTCTAATGTCATCATGCGTCCAAAGTGTTGGTTGGTTACGCAGTCTTTTTTGGACCGATGAAGCTAATACCTGTTTTCTGGTGGCTTAGCTTGGCAAGTATCTCTGTCCCAGTTTAGCAAACGCGACTTGCAATACCCTTTTGACAACAGCCTAGGTCATATCCACTACCTCGTTTTGAAAATTAATTAACGGAGCGTCGTTTGTCATTAATGTAATTGTGGTTACATGACCACAAGATAGCAGGTATTGCAGTTGATATGAGCAAAGGTAAACGCTTAAAATCAGGAGAGTTAGCTCGTTTCGCCATCCTGTATCTTAAAGAAATACCTGTTTAAGTCATGCTCTACAATAATAATGTGATAATTTGATAAACCCACTGCATTGACAAAGTTTCAACAAGCATATTTCTCTGTACTACAAACTCCGTGCCACAGAAATAGATATAATGGAAAAGTGGGCAGGGTGCAGCGCGTACCAACATAGTGCAGGGCATTTCAAAGCCTTTCTCAGTACGCCTTATGACTTGTTTCTGTAAATACTATAATATAACCCGCAAAAATGTCTTATTGACCTATTTCTAACTGCAGAAATAAAAGCTGTAAATTAAAAGTACATTTAGATAATGTTTATTTTTAGAAATTAATGACGTCAATATGTAAGGCGTAGTTTGTTCGAAAGTTGCCACGCATGAATCGCAAGTAAAATTGTGATTTTGACAACCATTCTATTTCTATCTATTTCTGTGCTTCGTGCTATAACTTGCAATACCCTTTTGACAACAGCCTGGGTTCACCACCTTGTTTTAAACATTAATTAACGGAGCGTGACGGCTGCAATGATTTTGTCGGTTGTCACTAAAGTAACTGTGGTTACATGGCCACAAGATAATAGGTATAGCAGTTGATATGAGCAAAGGTAAACTCTTAAGATCAGGAGATTTAGCTCATTTCACCATCCTGTATCTTAAAGAAATACCTGTTTAAATCATGCTCTACAATAATAATGTCATAAGCCCACTGCATTAACCAACCATATTTCTCTGTACTGGTGTACTGCAAACTCCGTGCTATTACTACGGGTCAAGATTCAAGGTATGTTTCCAAAGCTAGCTCCGTACTATCGAATTTAAGTATTTTAGTTCATACAATGTTGCATGTGACTAGTGGCATAGATTTATGTTGTATGTATCAGTTAGAATGCACACAGCTATTAGGCCTTGTTTTGTATCGACAGGTCGAAGTTAGACACCGAAAGATTTAATTTTGTGTTCCAAGAAACGTGGGTAAGTGTACTGAGAACACAGACATAATAAAAATATAGACTAAGTGCTGCGAACATCCATAGTGAAGCCAACAAAAATCGTGCCCCTTCATGTACAACCAGTGCTCACGCACACACATGCACCTTAAACCGTGCTCACCCCTCTCAGTTCACATGTCGCGGCATCTTCCAGTAAGCATCGCGAAAACAAATATCCTTCAGGTGCATCGTGTGTACGTGAGCACTGGTTGTACATGAAGGAGCACGGTTTAAGTAGGCTTCACTATGGTTGTTTGCAGCACTTTTCTATATTTTTTACTATGTCTGTGACTGATAATTAATTTAATTAGGCCAAAAGAGAACTTGTAAAAAAACAACAAAATACTTAGTGTTAAAAATATAGAGACACATTTATCGTACATAATATAACCAGCCTATAACTGATCCACTGCTGGGCACGGGCCTCTTCTCAATATGAGAAGTTTCAGACCTTAGTTCACTATGCTGGCCTAGTGCCGGTTGGCGGACTACAACGTCCAACCATCGAGAACATTCTGGAGCACTCTCAGTTGTAGAGGTTTCCTCATGATGTTTTGTCATCACCGTTAAAGCTATAAACAGAAGATACTCATTGTTATAGTAGGGGAGGCAGCGTTGTATTTCAATAAGTCATTTCATACTGGCTGAAAATCATAACGCTAATAGTTTTGCCCTCATAGATCTGCGATCTGATGGTCAGCTACTCAAGTAGCGGTGGAGCTAAAAGTTACAGCATCTGAAAGTTGTAAAAAAAATTTTTGCTTCGAGTGTTTTCATACCGCGCCAAAATTTCTGGGATGATAATTTAGATCATTCTGAACAAAAAAAAAAGATCGATCGATGAAGGTTTCTGAGGTTGATTTATCGTGGGATTTTTTTTTAACACTACTTTCTTATGTACGTACATTCTACCATATTCTTGAATAAGTCCTTCGTTATGTCATGCTGTATATTTCTCTGTTTGGTTAAAAACCAAAACGAATGTGAAAAATCTATTGACAACTTGTCATTCACAGCATAAAGTGGCATAACTAGTGTTAAATTAATACAATACTTATTTAAATTGAAATAATCGTGGGTTCGATTCCCGCAGGACATAAATATTTGTGTGATAAACATAAGTGTTTGTGTTGGTCTGGGTTTTCTTATGTATTATAAGTATGTATTTACAATAAAAAAAGTATATAAATATTATATTCATTGTCTAGTACCCATAGCACAAGCTCTGCTTAGTTTGGGACTAGATGGTGCTGTGTAAAATGTACCAATTTTTTTTTTTTTTTTATTGTCAACAACCATGAAAATAACCATCAGCTAATTGTTTGTGTGTGAAGATTGCCAGTTCATTTGTCAAAGTGACTATGCAACGCTCAGATGTACTGAGAGAACAGCATGTTTATGGCGCTAACTGAAGGTGTTTCCCCCGGTATACAAATAGCTGACTATTTTTTTTATTACGTTAAAGGTATGAATTTTCATCTGTATAAATTTCATGAAGTATGAAATAACTTTTTTTTATAAAAAAAATTTCATGTTCATATACGAAACTGACGTATAATCCCCCCTCTTCCATACAACTGATTATTTATTTTTTGTTCAAAATGATCTAAATATTTATCCCAGAAATTTTGGAGCGGTACGAAAACAATCTAAGCAAAAAAAATTGTTACAACTTTCAGATGCTGTAACTTTTGGCTCCACCGCGGGTGCAGTGACTGACGCTCATTTTGCTGATTAGTGATCATTAATCAACTACTAGGAATGAAATTTAATCGGTATGAAATTACTTACAAAAATGCAACGGTACCTCCCCTACTATTAACTCGAAATGATATGTTAGATTTAAATTGTGGAAAGAAAAAATCGTTCACGAGCAGGATTCGAACCTGCGACTCCTGGTTCAGTACGCCAGTGCTTTAGCCACTAAGCTACCGTAAACACTGCTCGTGGTATCGAATTTAACTTCCACTTGGTACGTCTTTGGGTGACGTCAGCGACATCTTAATAAGAAACAGTCTACCTTAACCGACTCGACTAATTTTGCAGTTAATTCAAAGTCGTATAGATAAATAGAATTAATTAGTCGTTTAGATTATCCGGAGAAGAACCGGAGTGACCGACATACATAACATAACGTAGTCCATCCACTATGGCAGAGGTGTGTAGCACACCCACATTTCGCCAGTTATGTTACAGTCCCATGTAATAGGGGGCGACCCTATTGCCATTAACCGGGCACAAATCCAGACTTTTTTTACAAGACCCCACGCTCAGTAGTCGCGCTTGCAACCACTAGAACAACGTGGCATATTTTATTAACTTATAAATCATTTTCATTTTAAATATACATAAGGCCGATTTCTGATATCAGAAACATTTTCTCATTTGTAATTGATGTTTATAAATGTTTAGGTCGATTTGTGATGACAGAAATTTTTAATTACCTATTTTTTACTCTTGAATTTCACACTATAAATGTAACGTAAGGTCGATTTGTGGCTGATCCCTTAAACTATATTCAGCAAATTATAAATATGAATGTAAGCCATATGCGTTTTATTTTGCTAGCCATACACAATTTCGCTTGGAGCTCTCGGGATAAAAATAGGTAGGTATATTAATATTGATTTAGTTTGTTCTACAAAATTTGGAGCTCTCGGGAACCAATGTATGAAAACATTTTTTGACGAGAACAATAGATTTGGAGCTCATGGGAATAAGCCCTTGTAGGATCAGTAAGCTGAAGTGGCAGTGGGCTGGCCATGTCTGTCGAAGGACCGATGGCCGTTGGAACAGACGAGTCCTTGAGTGGAGACCGCGAATCGGCAAACGCAGCGTAGGGCGCCCCCCTGCCAGGTGGACCGACGACCTAAAGAACGTGGCTGGGGGGAACTGGATGCGGAAGGCAGAGGACCGAGTGTTATTGCGCAACTTGGGAGAGGCCTATGTCCAGCAGTGGACTGCGATAGGCTGAGTTGATTGATAGATAATTATGCCAATCTTTACTAATTATTTTATAATTTTTACCGAATTTACGCATGCGAAGCTAAATCTAAAGATTTCAATTGTGGAAAGAAAACATGAACGTGAATTGTGGACGTCACCCAAAGACGTACCAAGTGGAAGTTAAATGCGATACCACGAGCAATGTTCAGCGTAGCTTAGTGGTCAAAGCACTGGCGTACTAAGCCAGGAGTCGCAGTTTCGAATCCTGCTGGTGAGCGACTTTTTCTTCCACAATTTAAATTTTTAGATTTCGCTTCGCATGCATAACGGCCAAAATTAATATCCAATCTATCCACGATTTACCCTACTAGGGATAGAAATTTGATATATTTTGTATGGAGCTTATGTCAAATTCCTATCCTTGGGCAAATCGTGGATAGATTGGATATTAATATTGGCCGTTAATGCGTTAAAAATAATAAAATTATGATATGTTAGGTTTTCGTTGCATAGGAAGGACTCCGGAAGCATATCACATTCCCGGAGTCCCCCTTATTGTGTTGAAGATGGCCACCGGGGAGGTTTTAGTGTGGTAAAAATCTCACACACCCCGGCCTCCGTACCTTGTGGAGAAAGATTCCCTCCTCACAAAAAAAGGTCTGTCTAGCCTTTTTCCAACCACGTTAGCGTTTGCTTTCAGTCTAATTAGATTCGGCTGAACATGACTGTTATTTGGCCCCAAAAATATACGTTCGTGATACTCGAACGAATAAAAAAGGCGGACGGAATCTCGCTAAACAATAAGTGAAGCATCCATAGTAGCTCGCTTAAAAGTAAGGCATAAAATAGTATGCCAAAAAGCAGCGATTACGCAAAAAAACTAGTGTGACGGTAGTCATTGTTATAGTACCACAAATAAAATAACAGTATAAATCTGGTGTGTTGCTGTGCTTTGGAAATTATAGTGGGTTTAGGAAAATGAAGCGCTTCAGTATTTGTTTAGCGAGATTCCGTCAGCCTTTTTTAATCGTCCGAGTCGTGATACTGTGATTTTTAGTTGAGATTCTAATAAGGTTATTCAGTCATTCTTGTGTCATATTCGTACTATATTGACTTTCCTATTTCTAATAAGAATATTATTATTGTAGGTACCGTGAATCAATATTTTGGGGAAGTATAATTATAGGGTAACTGCAGATTAGGACCAGTGGGGTAATTGTGTAATGCATTCACATTGACATCAGCTTTCATTTTGAAATTACAGCAATATTCATGGCGTGGTACGTAGTTGTCAATATGACGGATTGTCAAAACACACAGAGCAATGAACATTGAAATCCAAATGATTGCGATCGCGAGTGAGTTACGCAATTCGGCAGCTGGTTATAGGTTTATAGGAAGTAAATTTTTGCTAACTGTAATAGCTGCTAAACCAATCATAAAACAAAAACCGCCAAAACATACTGAAAAATAATTATCTACAGTTGAACAACACATAAGAACAACATAATCCGTTTCTAGACGAAACACACACGTCAATCTAAGACATACACACACAATCACAACTACGTCACACACATACTCATACGCATCATGTTGATGAATTTGTGTGTGTGTGCGGATATGAATGTGTCTGTTAGGACAGTGGGCCTTTATGCTCCACAGGATATAGGTCAGCATGTCTTCCCCTCATTTGTAAATAGAGCGAAGGGTACTGTTAATAGATACTGTTAGAAGCTGTTTACTCTTGTCATTTTTTTTATCTGTCTGCGCCATCGTCGCGGTCTTTTCATTTGATATTTTCTTTGCTTTTGCCTTTCATGTTTGTGTCCCAAACACGTGCAGTTATAAAAAAATATTTGATAAGGTCTCGATGGGATGTGTTGAAATGAATGAATGAAATCAATAAATGGGCGTGACCAATACAGACTTGTACTAGATGAGATGCCTAGGTTAAAAAAAAGTAATAAAAGCTGTCTTGCTATTTGCGTACGTATCTTTCATAAATTACCTAAAACATTAGAAACACAAAATTGCAGGCTTTTTAAGATCAAATTGTATGAATGGTTGAAAAAAAAATGGTTCAATAAAAATAATTACTATACCATTATGGAATTCCTCGAACAAAGATTATAATGTCTGCAAGTTTGCATGCTTTAATTTTAAGCAAAACATGAATGATCTCATATTGAAATGTATAACACCTGTATACCATGATTACCATGTTACGCGCAAATAACTATGTTCTATTATGTTCTATATATACCATTGTCTAGTACCCATAGTACAAGCTCTGCTTAGTTTGGGGCCAGATGGTGCTGTGTAAAAATGTCCTAAAAATACAACAAAAACAAACATTCTAATCAACCAAGTTAATTAGAACATACAATTTTAGTGCAAATTAGCACATGATTAGTTCCGATACATTTTTGTTTCCGAACAAAATTTGGATTGCATCAAAATTAGCAACGCAAATGAGAATTAAAGAAGTTTAAATACTGTAAGCTCTCGTTGTTTCTCAAGAACATTGCTGAAGCTTGAAGTGTGAACACATACGGCCTTATCAAACAGTGCATCAGTTTCTTGATCAAAACACATGATGCTGTGTTCTACGGCGAGATTAAACGTGGCAATAAATCTCGATCACGAGAGGCAGCTAACCCTGCCCTACGAGAGCTATATCATTGCATTTTCCTCAATTAATACGACATTTGTAAGATAACAGCTGTCGGCTTGTGGTTTGTATCAAGGAATGTCTTCCTATGTACTTACATTTTATGACCGATATAATATTAGTACTAAACCTGAACAGCGGTCATTGTACTCACTAATCACTATTATGAACAACGTTTACTATGGGACCTCAGACTAGTAAGCCTCTAGATTTCGATTAGCCGGATACCCCCGGTCACCAAGCATATGCAGTGCTACTGCATCATACGCCCCACCACCAATCGGGACGTCACTCCGTCAGCGAGCGGTACCAATCATACCACCGAAACTTTTGAGCCAACCAATCATAGCGCGCCGTCCGCTCCCTACCCCCGCCAACATTTTAAGACTGTGTTCTCATGCAAAACTTTGTTTATTGTCGTCTTGAGGCTGTATGGGACAAACCCTGACTTTTTTGTTGCCTACATTTGTGTTCACATAAATTGACAAAATTTGTAGAACAGCTGTTTTTTTTGCGATTTCAGGGTTGTTTCTATAGTAAAAGTTGATCATAATGATGTGCACAATGTCTCCTTTTAGGTTTAATATACACTAAGACAGAGGAGGTAGACAACGCAAACGCTGGGACGATGATGTAGTGAAGACAGCCGGTACCTAAGCCATAGCCATATCTAAGAACAGCACAAGACCGTGCGAAATAGAAGAACCTGAAGGAGGCCTATGAGGGACGCGCTGATAGACGAAGACACCGAAGTGCAATGATAATTTTTTACTGTATTTCATTTTGTAACTATTGTAATTAGTTTAAATAAGGAATAAAGGCTTATTGTTATAATATTATTATTATTATATACACTAACGGCCAAAATTAATATCTAATCTATCCGCGATTTGCCCTACTCGAGATAGAAATTTGACATAAGCTCCATACAAAATACGTCAAATTTCCATCTCTAGTAGGGTAAATCGTGGATAGATAGGATATTAATTTTGGCCGTAAGACGGTGTCTTCCATACAAACTTAATTTATTATTTTGTATTAAAGTGAATTTTAATAATGTCGTTGCGATAAGGACAAAATACTAAACCACTGTGCAATTTCCCGCACTCAAAAAATCCTTAATACAGCATGAAATCCTTAACTTTAAAAGTAGTTAAACGTAGAAAGCCAAAGTCCTAAACTTTTGCAACGCCTGAAAAAGGCAACCTCAATTTATACGAACTATTTTTTATTTTATAACATAACAACAATCTGTACACTTAGTTGGCATAATAAACATCTTTAAAAATGAAAATAATATGCGACTTTTAAAGGTGGATTCTATACATTTTTTTTAATAGTTATATTTTTTACTTCTTACTACCATGTTTTTCAAGAAAAGTTGTTCAGTTTCATTGATAGAATCCACCTTTAAAATTTGGCGCATGTATTTGATTATCCTCTATATTCATATCGACGTCCTACGCAAACTAAGACGCATAAGGATCATATTTCTCGCAGTGCTTGATAATTAGGCAATTGGCATGCATACTAGAAATCAACAATTGCAACACAAAGCTTTTATAGTCATAATTTCTAAAACCAAAAACAAGTACCCAATTTGTTCGTCTGTCAAAGTAACCTTGCTCGTCCTATCTCTAATTAACTTGGGTCTTTGGCCGTAACAAACAAACTGACTTTCAAACGTACCCGCAAGAAATGCTTCTCAATTTACTTTTTATAAACATAAATTTTGGTATTTTTTTGTTGGTTTAGTCTTTGAGCAATTTTACCTTTTACGTTTTTTGTTTGTGAACATTATTGCTGTTGTGGTCAGGTGAAACTGTTTATGCACGGAATGTTTGGGAATTTTGTATGGTAGAATACTTTTCTTCTCTTCGGGCACAGACATAGTAAAAAATATAGACAAAGTGCTGCAATCATAGAGAAGCCAACAAAACCATGCTCCTCCGTGTATAAACCAGCGCTCACACAGAAGCAAAAGTACCTACAATCACATGAGACTTTCCACCTTTAGGTCTCAGTTTGGCGAAGGCGATTGGTAATGCCATTTAGTCAATAAGTTATGTTGTATTGCAGTTGGTATAGGCAACAGTAACCACTGAACATCAGGTGGTTCTCTCTCATGCAAAACTTTATAATAATATGTGGCGTCTTGAGGCTGTATGGGACAAACCCTGAAATGTTTTGTTCCCTACATTTGTGTTCACATAGATCGGTGAAATTTGTAGAATCCGGTAATCGAGAAGTGTTCGCGTCGTGGTTTGTCTACATGTATGTCCGCCGAAACTGTCATTGTGTGTCGTGATTCAGCATATCGTGTTACGGACAGCGACGTTACTAAAAACCAACCGCGGGTATTTCGAGAAAACACCCGCCGCTCAAGACGATGACACCCGCATACTTCAGTCTGCTCGTGACCACGGCCAATGCAACTTGGTCGAAACGTTGAGGTTAGTCAAAATGTTTGTTATGTTTTGATTTTATTGTGCGCGACAAGTCCCGTAAATATAGTTCAATATCAGGTGGTTCTTTAGCTCGCTTCTTAGCTTCGCCATCTTCTACCATTCAAAAAACAGTTGAATATAGTTCGGCATTGTAAAGTCTGTTTTTTCCATAAAGGTATTATACTGACGTAATAGAGACACTGTCACCTAATTATCACGTCACCGAAAGCGAAATGAATATATGTGCGAAATTGACACGTGTAGGAGTGATTTTTAGTGATGTGACATGGACGTTATTGCATTATCGATATATTTCAAGCGGCCGGGCCTTACTTTTAAGGAGTGGTAGTATTTTAAAACTGCTAAGCTATTAAGTAACTATTGTTTTAAAATTACAGATATTTGAGACATAATTTTATTTGTTTTAAAAGATTGAGTTACGCAATTAAAGGTTATATTATAATTACATTATTAATGTCACGAAGGTAAGGAATACTTATGTAAGAAATTAAAAAAACCAATTAATCATCATTTCAGCCGTAAGACGTCCACTGCTGGACACAGGCCTCCCCCAAGCATATATTGGGGGGATATGCCATAATCGCCACGCTTGGCAGGCGGATTGGCGATCGCAGTTGGTTGGTTAAATACTCGGAGAATGCTGCTGCCCATCCTCTGGTGAATCCCTTAGTCACCTTTTACGACACCCATGAGAAGATATAGGGTGGTGCAATTCTTTACGTCCGGCACCACACGGAACATTTTACAATTAATCATATTAGTTTTAATTAGGTGTATAGAAAGTTTTTCAATCCCGGAACAAGTTCCTATACACGATTCCGGAATTGGTCAAATTATTGAATTTTTATGAAAAATTACAATATCTATGAACTTGACAAGTTTTCTTGTCCAGTCAACTTAAGTTACACATCAGACTTATACATAATTTTATCGACTTAGATAGAAGATAGAATATACTTTATTGTACACCATGAAAATAGTAGTAAACAGGAACAACGTACGACTTAGATTTAGAAACATCAGTGTTTCGATAATTTCTAGTTATTAGTTAGTTTTTATTTCAAATAGGCAAAGAATTAAATGTCGAGAATTTAGTTGCACGATTACAAAAACAAAGATATAGGATCTTTGTTTTTGGAATCGTGCAACTAAATTCTGAGGATGAAATTGGAGGTGGAGCAAGAACCTGGCCATGATTTTCGATTCGATACAGACGACCGAATCATATAAAATCAAGTCCGCGTCAGCTCAAGAGTTTTCTCAGCGGCAGGCTAAATTTGCAACCGGCTAAGAATCTATCTTTTAGCATTCGCATACTTGACAATCTAGCATTTGCAAGAACCCATTTTCAAAATATGGTATATTTTTACAAATTGAATGATCACATGATACTTTCCGTCTTCATGTCTCAGTTTGGCGAACCGACTTGCAGTACCATTCAGGTAACAGACTAGTTGGTATTGCAGTCGTTATGAGCAAAGGTAACCGCTTAACATTAGGTGGGTCTTTAGCTCGTTTCGCCATCATATAACATGAAAAATAAGTGTATAAAACTTTTTTGTTGTATTTTTTGTATCTATGAGATTTGTTTTAGTAAAAAGGACCTATCTGATCAAACTTAAAGCCGCGGATAGCAACCTAGTCCCTTCCATGATTAAGATGCTCTATGAAGTTTCATGGGAATTTGTATTCCATGAGAACAGCAAGACCAGTGGTTTCTAGCAATGATGACCAAAGAGCCCAGTTCGCGCGCCGTTAATACTGATGATCTCCCGATATACGTGTGTGGTCATATTTGAAGAGCTTATTTATTGAGTGCTATCGAACAACTTTTACTACGAGGTCAACCCTGAAATCTTATAAAAAACAGCTATTCCCTACATTTGTGTTCACACGAATCGACAAAATGTAGTAAACAGCAGATTTTTTTCGCAATTTCAGGGTTGCTCCAGTTATAATAATGTACTCTGTGGTTGCTCCCATGTAAATGTTGTTCGTTATGATGAGTTTTTATTTATTTTATTTATTCAATCACAGGTACAATTTCTTTAGCTTTAATTTACTATAAAACTCACCAAACTATCAAGTTTAACGGCGAGATGCGCTCATACATATGTATATTATCTTACCCTTACGTAAACATGCAACATGAAAACAAACTTAATTAGCAACAAATCAAACCGTAGGTATGGATCGTTGGTGATTTCATTAAACGATACAGTTATCCTTAAAATATCTACTGCAAACCCTGTAATTTTTTTGAGGCTTTCAGCTTTTTTTAAATTTTATTTTATTGTATAGGATGGCGAAACGAACTAAAGGCCCACCATATGTTAAGCGGTTACCTTTGCCAATAACAACTGCAATACCATCTAGGCTGTTACCTAAATGGTACCGCATGTCGGTTCGCCAAACAACATGAAGATGGAAAGTCTCATGTGATTGTAATTACACCGGCACCCGTACCATTCTGACCGAAACACAGCAATGCAAGCATCACTATTTGGCGGAGAATAGTAGATACGGTGCTTATTCGTTTTAACATTTGTGCCCATCCATTTTTCTTTAATAACAGCATTTACAGGAAATCTGGAAGTTATGAAGTTAGCCGGTCAATATTTTACAGCATTTTTAGCCCGGCCGCACATTGTCATAAAATAGCACCGTATTTACATTTTAATATGTCAAAAGCAGACATACGATTCGGAAAATTCTGTCAGTCTGCGGGGCTGGTACTAAAATTAACTGTATAAATGTAAAATAAGCATTATGGAAGTAGTATTGTCCTGCAGATACTTACCTGTGAAACGTCTCTTTGCCATAGACGTACAACATACTATTATAACATCGTAAAAGTATAACCATGGTATAGGTTCCGGTGCGTCAGATTTTTTCTGTGATCAATGAATGAATCATTGTGATTTCCTTCCAATGTGCGGCCGGACTAAATCAACCTTTCAATACTTTCAACCGACTTCAAAAAAAGGAGGAGGTTCTCAATTTGATTGTATTTTTTTAAAGCAGTAAGGGACACTAACTTGTGACATGTATGGTGCTAGGTAGTACAAAAAATATATAATTGAAACTATCGACATATCGATATATTTTGAGCAATCCATATGCGAAACGGTTTCATTTTCACGTACACAATATTTTTTTATCTAACACATAATTATTTAAAATAACATATTATATAGAAAATACGGTATTTACTGCATGTTATTAATGTATTACTAAATAATATTAAGAATAACTTCTATGAAAATAAGCATTATGAAAGTTGTATTGTCCTGCAGATACTTACCTGTGAAACATCTCTTTCTTTAGGTTAATAATGTAAATTACACAGCTGTATAACACAGAACACTACACCAATACGATTATTGATATTAATTGGATAAAATATAGAACGATTGTGAAATAAATCATAAAATAATACGAGATTATATTTTGATGGGACGCTATGGGAGATTACAATTTTCAAAATCGGTTCTACTGACATTTTATTATGTCTCTTTCTAGCATATAGGTTTTTTCGTAAAGATCGGTATCTCAGTCGCACACTGTAGTGGTCTATTACGTTAGTATAGAAATGTCTTTGGTTTTTTCTCTCTTGTCTTATTTAGTAAACAATTTTGGCATGACTCTTTATTCAAATAACTACTGATAAAATATAATTACTGGTGTTGCACAAAAATGTTATTTAGTGTGTAAAATTGTTAACATAATGACTTTAATCATTATTATTGACGAATTGCATTAAAAAGACATGCCAAGATTGTTTTCTAAATAAGACAAGTAAGAAAAAACACAATGTCTATGTAACATTTGAAAATGCTAGTATGAAGAAACCTTGCCCCTTTTTGCAATATTTCCGAACCGTTTCGCAATGTCTTCCCTATATCTTCTCCACATCTTCCTATAAAGTATATTGATCCCTTCTCCAAAAAATATTGAAGAATTTTTCAAAAGCTGCTTGCCGCTCTTCCGCACCGCTGCGTGACAATTTGCTCTAAGTTTAGATCAAGTTACTAAAATTCCGCAATAAAACAAGAATGCTCAACAAATCCCTTTGAATATCTCCGAACACGCAACTCCATTCACCAACCTGTGATTTAACACGTTATACAATTTAAATCGCAATTATAACACTCGAACACATTTCGATAGCAAATCGACGCGTGCGCAAAGCTCGACCCCATTCGGCTGTAGTCGGAATTACGTCATATTGGTTAGAGAATTAGGACAGCTATACTACGACGAAATATTGGGGGCACAGAAGGACCATTTCATACAAAGCACTATACATGCACAAGCTCGAAGTTTAAAGTTGAAATACTACACATGATTAGATACATAAATAAATAGGTAGATTAAGCTACGCTTGCCACGGACAGTCCGTAGATGGGTGACCGTTTCGCTATACATCAAACCCCTCCTTTTCTCGGAGAGCACGTAAAGCTGTCGGTCCCGGTTGTCATACGAATATCTATGAGAGTCAGAAGCCTGGAAGTCTGAAAACTGGTCTAAGCTCCGAATGTCAGTATTACCAAGTAACTGGGTTGCGGGGGTCTGATGGTAGTCGCTCCGTGTAAAATACTGATGTTCAGCCACATCTGGTTAAACTGGAAGCCGGCCCCAACATAATGTCTAGATTGCGGTCAAGAGCAGATCTATATATGATTTTAAAAAAAAATGGGTAAAGTAAAAAGAAGAAAGATAATGTTGTAGCTTTGTTGATTGTTCTGGTTTGTCTACATCGTTTTATAGGTTAAGCAACTTTGCCATAGTCAAACAGATGAAGAGGTTTACCATTTTACAATGTTCCTGAAACCTCTTCACGTTTTGAAGGGTAAGCATCATCAGCAGGAGATCAAATCCTCCTCCCCCAAAGTCAAAGTCGACTTCATGCTTGACTTGTAGTTTGGGGAAGTGCTGTAATACTGCAAGAGGCGTCACAATAGGTCTTACCAGGTCGCAGTGGCTTAGGGGCTTTCAAGACCCCACCTCTTTCCTCAAATTTAATAATAATCATCAGCAGTGAAAAACTCGTGGTGGATCAAACTTACACATCCTCGACGAACTGAATTGCAGAATCAAATGACAATCGCTGCTTGGAAAGTAATAATTTATTCAACCGCGTCTGATAAGATTAGAAGTTAACTCGCGACTACTACACGAGAAGTAGGTAGGTACTATAATTTAGGGTCATCAACTTTTTACCCACACCTTCGAACGACAAACAACTTCCCTGAACTTCGTCTAGGTCTGGGCGGCTCGTCAGCACTAATGGAGGATTGGCCGTCCGTGTCAAGCGAAATCTGATCCTAATGAAGCTAGTGACAAAAGGCGCCTTCTAATTGTTTTCTGGCGCAACTTTTGAGCGTAAAGGAGCTTGTACACGGCGCGGGTAATAAGCGCATTTCGAGGCACTTGCGCAGGTTATACAGTATGTAACAAAAACCCAGTTGTTCCTGTGAGCTACGTTATCAGAATCAATATTCATACGTAAGGACACAACTCATTTGGAAAAACTCTGTAATAATCAAATTAATTAATAAATAATTATTAATTGTAAATTGAAAGTGATAACACTTTTAATAATGATTTTATATTTAATTTGATAATTTTTATTGAAGAGTTTTTCCAAATGAGTTGTGTCCTTACGTATGAAAAAAATTTAATAAAATCATTATTAAAAGTGTTATCACTTTCAATTTACAATTAATAATTATTTATTATTTATTTGCTTATTTTTATTACAGAGTTTTTCCAAATGAGTTGTGTGCTTACTTACGTTACGTGTCAACATCGATTCTGATAACATAGCTCACAGAAACAACAGTGTTTTTGTTGTGGTGGATGGAGTCCCTAACGGGATTCTCCGCCACCCGCCCGGTTAAGCAGTTAAGGTGAATGCTACAGGGTAGCCCGCGAAATTCCAAATTTCTTGTGTTTTTTGCAAATTGTAGTTGTATTTCGCGTTGTGTATAAATCGAAATATGATTTGCGGTAGTAATAACAATATATCTATTGAATGATACTCATAAAAAATATAAACCTAGCTCTATAAGCTCTACAAGCTCGAAAATCGATAATTTGATCGTAAATTAATATTATCGAGCTCGTACAGCTTATAGAGCTCAGTGAAAAAAAATTATGAGTATTATTCAGTAGATATATTGTTATTATTTCCGCCAATCCTATTTCGACCGATATACAACAAGAAATAAAGCTACAATTCGCAAAAAACGCCAGAAATATTGAATTTCGCGGGCTACCCTGTAGCATTCACCTTAAGGTATCCATTTTGGGCACCAATTCTGTGAGAGTCCATTCGGAAAAAAAAAAGTAAAAAAAAGTGTTTTGGTTGTAATAAAAACCCTGTACAGTATTTATGTATACTGTTTTGTATGCATCGCTACCGTGCAAAGAAGTGCGCGGGTCCAGTGCCTTACGAATGTAGGTACTGCATTAGCTGGCGCGTGTTGCCTTTGGGTAATTGTCACTTTTATACTTAACAAGCCCATGCCCGTGGCTTCGCTCACATATTTGGTTTATCACAGAAATACGTTACTGCGCATTCCTCGGGAACTGTTTATTTTCAAATTTTACTACTATCGGTTCAGAGGTTTAGTCATGAAAACGTAACAAACAGACAGATAGACAGACAGAGTTAACTTTAGCATTTTTTTATGAGTTATAGGTCTGCTCTTCACCGCAATCTAGACAGCTTTGTCAAGATGTGCTTTATAATAATAATATTAATGCGGATTAGTGTGGATTCTTGTGTCAAATTAATACAGAGAACATTGAAAAAAGTCATTTATAAGTGTAAAATCCTACTATCGAGTATATAGTTTGTAACTGGCTAGTGGATTTTCTGTAGCTTATTATTTCGTGGTAGGTACCTACTACTGTCGCTACGTGAACGTCAGCTTTGGCAGTTTCGCGTTGAGTGATTACAAATGTTTGGTTTGGTCTGTAATCTTCGCAGATGTTTGTGTCAACTTAGTTATTATTCCATCTCGGTATTTTGGTTGGGTCCAGTGTAATTAAACATATTATTTATTGATTGTCTCCCTCGTCTGTCCAAGGGTCGCAACCGCGACTGCTAAGCAAATATGATCTTGTGTTCGATTCTCGGGTCGGCCATGGTTGGGTTTTTTTCACAAGGAAACTCTTAATAGCAGCCTCTATCCTATTAGATAGGACTTATAACATAAGTGGCGAAATATGCGGTGTAATACACTTCTGCCTACCCCTGTGGGGAAATACAGTACCTACATTACCTTAGTGAAATTTTAACTTACTATTTGTTGCCAAAAATGATAATAGTACATTACTTTCGAGGCCTAAAATTAAGCAATTGACGGCCGAGTAATGGTGGTGATTCCAACATAATCTTAAAAGGACGAGGCGCCAGCCGATTTCTTTTTAACTAAACGAGGCCGTTAATTGCTACTTCAGCCGGAACTTGTATAGTAGGTACTTTTCTAACATTAGCGAGGAAACAATAAACATAGGCGCTCGTAAACTGTAGTGTACGAAGCATTTTAAGGCCACGCAGTTCCCTTAAAAAACCACACGGTATCCTCAGCATAAAATAGACAAGTTTCGGGAACTCTATTAATATTTTAACGCGCCGATTGCCCTCTAGTGCTATGCCTTTGCTATTTCCAGGGAAAACAATGGAATTTTATTTTAAACATCTCAGAATACAGAGTTCTGTATCCTAAGCAAAAAACCATAATGAAACACAGCTAAATATAATAACTTCTTAGGTTTTCGCGATCACTACACATTATAATAAAACAAAGTTTAACCGGATTAAATCGCGTATATTATTTAAATTGGTTTCCCTGACGTTTCGAAAGCTTTGCAGCATTTCGTGGTCGCAGGTAGACTAAGATGACAAGCGTCTTTACAAATATTTCTAAAAAATTATTTTAATCTACCGTACAGTATTATTAATTAAAATCGTTTCGATGCACGCAGTAATCACTCACAATATCATTATCTTTTACAGTGTTGCGTGCTGTTTGAGACTTGATTATCTTTAGGACTGGGTTCCAAACAGGTGGTAGCTGCCAACCATCTTCTCTATTAAAATTAGGATGTTTTTTAATTTCAATAGCCTCACGGAGCATTCTAGGTACATATAATAATATACGCGATTTAATCCGGTTAAACTTTGTTTTATTATAATACAGCTAAATATGTTTTTTATTCATTATTCATTTTGTAATGGACTTGCGTTTGACCGCCAACTCACTGCGGTTGACGATGGTACGGTCGACCGCACGTCGGTGGTAACACTTTGACATTAGCAGCATCTTTATTTCGTAAGCAGTAAGGGCGGTTTTCGAATTAAAGTATTACCACTGTCATGCAGTCGACTGTACACGCTTGCCCAGCAAAAACCTATTCCTTCGAGCCTTGAAGACCACCAGATTATACTTGTCGGGAAACACAGACGTCGGCAAGGAATTCTACGCTTTAGCGGTACGTATGATAAAGCTATTAGCAAATCGCTAATTCATTAAAATACATTAATTTTAATAAAAGAAAAATAATAATTCGCTAATTAGTAATTTTTTTGATTGTATCTCTAATAGCAACATGCTCCAAAGAATGCAAAATTTCATCTTAAATCTCAAATGCACCATAGTTTTTAAGAAACTGTGAGGTACATGAATATCTTAGACAAAACACAGTGCACCAGGAAGCAGACCGATATAGAATTTGGCTAGAGAGTCATCCAAATCCCTTGGCAAAAGCGCTTACTAAGCCGGATCACAAGAGGCAGCTGAAAAGATTTGCTGTAATGGACCTGGGCAATTAGGACATATGGCCTAAAACATATATCAAGAGGGTGTTTTTGCTGTAGAAACCACTCTCAATCAAGAAGTTCTACATGTTTTTTTTTACTTATATTATATTTCTAGGACTGATTGTAGATAAATTACAAGAATTTTCACTAAAATTCTACTATTATATTAACACTGCAAAGACCAGTTCAGCAAGAATATCCTTTACCTAATGGACTTGAAACTAGTTGAAACGCCACCGATCAGCTGATTTACCCAAGAAGGCTCAATAAGTAGTTTTTTTTGTGTACAATATACATTTAATGCTAATAAGCGATCGGATGATAGGCTATAATTTATAGCTTTGGGTAGGTTTGACGCTGCCCTGTAGGTGTACACTGTTGCTTTGTAATGGACTGGTGACATTAAACCTAGTTTTGGTTAAGTAGGGTTGGTGCGCGTTAATGAGGAGCTTGTTAAACAATTTTTTTCCGTAGCAGTGGAAGTTCTTAACCCGTCAAGTGTTTTTCGGACCACGTTGGTCCATAACGTTTTCGTACGAAATGCAAGTTGGAACCACCGCGAGCCATAAGCGATGGCGCCTACGACGAAAGAACCTACTTACTACCTAGGTTCTTTCATCGTAGGATAGCGCCCATCAAGTCAATAAAAAATGCAATTTTGATCCAAACACTTTTGACTTGTGGTTCAAAGAGAGCCCGCTAAATAGTGGTAGACTCTAACGCGAGAAGGAACTTTAGAAGTAGATACGGTTGTAGGCATTTCTTCTTGTTCGGCGATTTTTAACAACTCTTGGTTCCCTAATAGGTCTTCTCGTGGAATACCTAGTTACACATTTTTATATTTAATTGTCCTAGTAACATAACATAACATAACGTCACGCCTGTATTTCCCCGAAGGGGTAGGCAGAGGTGTATAGTACACCCACATTTCGCCAGTTATGTTGTAAGTCCCATGTAATAGGGGGCCAGCCTATTGCCATTAACAGGGCACATATCCAGACTCCGGGCTGCTAATGAGAAGTTTCTACTGAAAAAAACCCAATAACACTTTACCCGACCCGGGAATACAGGGAACAGTTAATAGTCCTAGTAAAATGTCTTAAAAAAAATTGAGTGTTTGCTGAAACAGAAAATAATGCTGAAATACTTAACGACATTTAGACATTTAGTAACGGGTAGAAAGACCCATAAGCTGTAAATTTTTACATGAGATTAATCGAAATTATGTCTGTCTAATAGTATTTGTTTTAATTAATTAGAAGATCAACTAGCAACCCTACAATTAGCGTGTTCTATCTCTAAGCTAGATAGGCTTGGTCCCATTGTTCTGAGCGTGCCTACACCGTTACGTACAAGATTGTCTACAGTCTACACATCGCCAGACTTGTATTGTTACTAAGATGTACGGATAAACCTAAATTATGGGAATGTTTACAACAATGAGTACATTGGTTGACGATTTTGATTGTATTTTGTGTAGACTTGGGATAGGCTTGTCTGGTACTATAGTTGTGGTGATGTCCCAAGTGTACCCGGACATCGCCTAAGGAGCGTCACTACAGAGAGAGGGACCCGAAAATGGGCCGCGCTGAATGGGTCGCGAATGCCATGCATCGCAGTTCTCGTGGCTCATCCACCAAGGCGAGAGTAGGTACACGGCGGAGTTTTTAGTGAGTGCAAGCCCCACATAACCACGCTACCTCCCCGGGTGGCGTGACATGCGATAGGCATTTCCTCAGCCTACAAAAAAAAAAGGCTTGTCTGGTACTAATGGGGCTCATATTGTCAACAGTATTCTTTTTTAATTTGTGGGTAATCAACAAATTATAATAAAAAATAACAAACAAATTTTCGACTTTCATCATTCATCATCATCATTTCAGCCGAAAGACGTCCACTGCTGGACATAGGCCTCCCCCAAGCATCGCCACAACGACCGCATCCAGCGGATTCCCGCGACCTTCACCAGGTCGTCGGTCCACCTTGTGGGGGGCCTACCCACGCTGCACCTTCCAGTACGCGGTCGCCACTCCAGAACTTTACTGCCCCATCAGCCATCCGTTCTGCGAGCAATGTGCCCCGCCCACTGCCACTTAAGTTTGGCAATTCTTCGGGCTATGTCGGTTACTTTCGTTCTCCTGCGAATCTCCTCATTTCTGATTCGATAACGCAGGGACACTCCGAGCATAGCCCTCTCCATTGCCCTTTGAGTGACTTTGAGCCTTCTTATCAGGCCCATTGTGAGCGACCACGTTTCAGTACCGTAAGTAATTACTGGCAACACACACTGGTCAAAGACTTTCGTCTTGAGACACTGCGGTATTTTGAATTTTCGACTTTATGGTCCGCAAATTTTAGGTACTTTTCTAAACACGTTTTTTTTTCTCTGTATAATATCGGAAATAATTTCTTCTTGAAAAAAAAAAATCATTCATTCATTCTGGAAATTCTCAGTAGCAGCCCGGTGTCTGGATTTGTGCCCGGTTAATGGCAATAGGCCCGCCCCCTATTACATGGGACTATAACATAACTGGCGAAATGTGGGTGTACTATACACCTCGGTCTACCCCTTCGGGGAAATACAGGCGTGATGTTATGTTATGTTATTATACAGAGGAAAGAAAATCGTGCTAATGGTACGTCCATAGAGGAAATGAATCAAGTATTCCGTGGGTACGTCATTCACTTGCGTGGTTTTCTTACGCCTATGATGACAGAGTACTTGTGGAAATGATTTGTACTACGTGATTTGTACGTTAAATTCGCGTGAAGTTACAACAAAACACGAATACATTATCAACACACTTTTCACTAGAAAAAGGGCCTCATTTCCTGCAATTCCGTCTGAATACACGTCAATGGCGCCGTGTAACGTACTCATAAGGCACAAACAAGGTGTTGATCGCAGATAGCCTTATTTGCAACTCTTCAGAGATTGCCTTTACGCGACCACCATACAGAAAGGTTTTAGAGTTACTTTCTATTTTTTGTGCTAGTGGTGTTTTGGGAATGGATTGTGAGAACTAAAGAAACTTTTATTTTATATGTTGGGTTGCTGACATTGCTTGCAGATCCAGTTAAGTTGCAGCAGCCGTAGTAAATTACGGTATAATTGTAATGTTTGTATTTACTTTTGTTATTCAACGGTGTGTGAACAATAAAATATAATCTATCCTCTTATGTAACATTAGTGCGTTGGTGCGTTTGTTAGCAACCGTGTAACTTCTTAACAACTCGACCGATTGATGACAAATTCACACAAAAAAATTGTTGTCAGTGGTACTTATCTATGTTAAGATTCGATAGGAAGGGCTGTAATCAAGTTATTAGAAACAAATTCTATATTTACGGAACAAAATTACTCATATTCAATTAATTGGTTTAGTGCCAGAACAGAAAATCACAAAATCTGGACCAATCAGTTGGCGCTGTGACTGCAATGAGTGTTTTTTTTTTTTAATAAATAAATAATTGACTGGCATTAGCTAGTCTATCTATAAAATACAGAGGCAATATTAGAGGCATAATATATAATATACTTGTATGTTCTTTACAGCTTACCTACTTTGCATGTTAAAATTCGCCTTCAATTTTGTTTTTTTTTTTTTCTATCTTATATATCTATGGAACATCATTCTATAGATATCTATAAAATCTAATAGCAGTACACGTTTGTCTGTGATAATGCGCACGTACTTCGCTTCTAGGTCATCACCCTTTCCAAGTAATCTTGCAAGTGACATTTAAACACTGATTTGCATACACCAGACTGCGTGGAAAAGCTAGGCTTATTATGTCTGTATCTATTTGTGGGAAAAATATATAAGTTTGTAGGTAAATTAAAGGTATAGGTAGTCATTTAGGGAAATTGAATTACTGTTTCCATAAGTCTTATTACTTACCACTACGATCACAAATACATCACCGCTTTTATTCCTTTAAGGGTATTAAAAAAACTAATTTTACTTCACAGAGTCAAATGCTGTTACCACTTGCTTAGATAAAGTAAAGAAAGCTACAGATATCTACTAAGTACTAATTGGTACCTACTAAGTACAAACTGCCTCGTTGGTCTAATGGTTGCAAGCGCGACTGCTGAGCGTGGGGTCCTGGGTTCGATTCCCGGGTCAGGCAAAGTGTTATTGGGTTTTTTTATTAGGAAATTCTCAGTAGCAGCTCGGAGTCTGGATTTAAGCCCGGTCAATGGCAATAGGCTCGCCCCCTATTACATGAGACTATAACATAACTGGCGAAATATGGGTGTACTGTAAATACACCTCTGCCTACCCCTTCGGGGAAATACAGGCGTGATGTTATGTTATGTTATGTTAAGTACAAACTAGTACCTACCAAGTACTAACTGGAACCTACTAAGTACTAACTGGTACCTACATAGTACTAACTGGGACCTATCAATCATTACTTTAATGAAGAGATGAACTTTGCGTTACTGATATAACGCTAAGAATGATGCACGAAGTAACTTAATGTAAATCGTGTAGTTTCAGCCTACATACAAAATAATATAAGCTGTCGTGAAGAAACCTTCCTTCACTTTCTCTCTATACTGAAGTAGGATACTTCTTTCTAGAGAGAACATCCTCTTTAGAGCTAATGATACAACATACTAGGATCACATTTATCTGGGGTGCTGGGCCAGAAAACCTCGTCGTGTAGTTTCAGCCTACATACAAGTATAAGCTGTCGTGAAGAAACCTTCCTTCACTTTCTCTCTATACTGAAGTACGATACTTCTTTCCAGAGAGAACATCCTCTTTAGAGTTAAGGATACAACATACTAGGATCACATTTATCTGGGGTGCTGGGCCAGAAAACCTCGTCGTGTAGTTTCAGCCTACATACAAGTATAAGCTGTCGTGAAGAAACCTTCCTTCACTTTCTCTATATACTGAAGTACGATACTTCTTTCCAGAGAGAACATCCTCTTTAGAGCTAAGGATACAACATACTAGGATCACATTTATCTGGGGTGCTGGGCCAGAAAACCTCGTCGTGTAGTTTCAGCCTACATACAAGTATAAGCTGTCATGAAGAAACCTTCCTTCACTTTCTCTCTATACTGAAGTACGATACTTCTTTCCAGAGAGAACATCCTCTTTAGAGCTAAGGATACAACATACTAGGATCACATTTATCTGGGGTGCTGGGCCAGAAAACCTCGTCGTGTAGTTTCAGCCTACATACAAGTATAAGCTGTCGTAAAGAAACCTTCCTTCACTTTCTCTCTATACTGAAGTACGATACTTCTTTCCAGAGAGAACATCCTCTTTAGAGCTAAGGATACAACATACTAGGATCACATTTATCTGGGGTGCTGGGCCAGAAAACCTCCTCGATGTGGCTGCTGGTCTAAGGAAGGAAGGTCGATACGTCTGAAAGAAACAGATGTTTGTTGGGTTGGTGCACCCTGAGCACTAATAACTTACTAATAACTTTTCTTGGGGGAACCTTATTGTCCGTGGCAAATATTCTGGCACAGGAAAGGCTCGATACGGGCTAATGGAGCGTTGCTCTGCGAGTCCCACTGATGTTAGCAGAGGGTATAGTGGAGGAGCAGGGACTGTGTCTATCCCTGCCCTCGTCGACCTCGTAACTCGAGTAAGAGTGTTGTGACTATGTTCCGTCAGCTCTTATTGGGATCGAGGGTCTTGGCTTCATCATCATTCATCATTCTCTATAAAAGAAATATACTATGGATCATACTTAGAGTAGTAAAACATAGAGTGATAGTTTCATTCAAATTTCCGCTCAAAGTTGAAGCTCAAAAACATTTGAAGTGGGCACGTAAAATGTTCGCCCGACACACACACAGGTTCGTGTAAGTTCTACACTGAACGGAGCCATTTCTGGCTCCAATTTAGTTGCTTCAAATTGTATGTGCGGAATTGGTTTCTATGTGTAGTTATTCTAAGGGATTATAAGAAAACATCCTAATTTTAATAGAGAAGATGGTTGGCAGCTACCACCTGTTAGGAGCCCAGTTCTAAAAATAATCACGTCCCAAACAGCACGCAACACTGTAAAAGACAATGACATTGTGAGTGATTACTGCGTGCATCGAAACAATTTTAATTAAGTACGGTAGTTTTTTTTTTTTTAGAAATATCTGTAAATAATGACGGCTGATAGAAATAGATGTATGGAAGAAAAAGACATGCTGCTCCGACCCCAAATAAATTGGGATAAGGGCAGGAGGATGATGATCTGTAAAGACGCTTGTCATCTTAGTCTTCCTGCGACCACGAACGCTGCAAAGCTTTCGAAACGTCAGGAAACCAATCTAAATAATATACGCGATATAATGCGGTTAAACTTGTTTTATTATAATGGATTATAAGAATCTGTGATCCAAACGACCTCACTTGTCAAGTTGGGGACTTATGTCCAACAGTGAACATAAGACTAATGGAATCGTTTAGACAGTTCCTTACTAGTAAGTATAGTAAAACAATTATCTAAACAAACAATAAACTCGTTGTGTAGTTTTTGTTCGCTCCAAAATAAAGAGCGCATGTCCTTTAAAAGCCATGAGAACGTCATTGCCATATTTGAATGTCCTTCTCCAAGTCCACAATCTGGAAAAATAGAGAAATATTATGCACATTATTTGGTTGTCAACCTACGTAATTTGCCTTTATTGTTTACAATATGATACAACTTTCAATTTCGCAGAATCCTTGTTTCTTTTAGATATAGTTTCTATGCTTTTCTACTTCTTAAAACTTAATACTTTTTAAAATATACTGAATAAAAATAGGTAGGTTAAATTATAGTAGGTAAAAAAACCCTAATTATTCCATATAGGTATAGGGTTTCATTAACCTACATTTACTGAATAAAGAAGCAAAAAAAATTATCGTTTTTTCTAGTTTGACTTTTCAACACTTAAATCATGTAAAGTAAACTTTATTGTTTCTGATTGATTGGTTAATAGTTGTTATACATATATGATGGACTGGATTTATCATGATAAATTGTATAGATGTCGTAGGATAAATTGTATAGATGTCGATAGAAAATTCTAGCACTATTTCAAAGAACCAAACAGTTGGAATAAAAAAAAAAAAATCGCTATTTTCAGGATCATTGCAAAAATCCAGCTTATCTTAGGTAAGTCGCTAAAAAACGCTCCCGTTAAGATCGCTGATTGGCTGATGTGAACGTTTATGCACTGATGGATGCGCTTATTGGCTAATGGCTACATTCCTTTATCTTTTGTTGTCGTCTGATATTATTTCAGTGTTTTGTTGACTGTGTAGGTACCTACTATTTTTGTGATAATATTTTAACATTAAAATACTTTATTTAAATTAATACCTCTATTGCTTTGTCACTTTTTTAGTTTTCCATATCTATACCACAGATAATGTAATACTATTCGTACACAGATAATATACCTGAGTAAATGTGAATCATTAGTATTAGTAATGACCTCTTACGGCAACAACTTTTATTGCAGAAAACAGGCTTGTAAAAAAACTGAAAGAAAAAACACTTCGACTTTGTTTGAATGTTCTTTTTACCCGACTGCGGCGGAGCCCAAAAGGATGGTAATGTTTTTATTATCATATGTAAGAAACGTAAAGCCACAAGCGTCAACTTATGCTCCTGCGCTTCCCTTTGCACCTCTGTAAATATGTCACTATCATCCGGAATATATTCTGCATAATATAATTGAAATGAATAATAATGTCAAAAGCGTAGCTAACTTAATTAATTAATTAGTGTTATTATGCATAATTAAGCAGTTTTCCACCACTAACAGGTTTAGCATGGACATTTCGATTATTAATTATCGATTCGTGCATGAATAATATTTTTACGAATTTTTACTAATTCACGTAATTTCATGACGCGCCAATCAAGTTGCAGTGACGCTACAGTTCATTTCTGACAGCGATCGCCGTAGATAAGAGAATACGAAAAGCATTGTTTTGATCGAAACGCACTTCTTTACTTACGTGAAACATTAATAACAACAATTAATAACATTATTAATGTAAGTATAATAAATTCTCAAAAGTTTGCTGCATTTGTAGGAACAACCTGTATCAACACAAATACTACCCTCCACCAGTTTTAAAGACGGCTCGCGCAGTCACCGGTGTTCGCTCCTTCATAATGTAGCTAAATATTATCTGGTATCTACCCACATTGTACTTATTTAATATCCTACCTTGTTAGCTACATTTTTGTTTACCTGTTTGGCATAGTCGATGATACTGATGTACGGTAAAACTCTAATGAGTTTATGTTTTCATCTTTAGAATGTTTTTGTTATGTATACCACTGAACAAATAAATAAATAATTGGCCTACCGGTAAAAGAAACAATCCAACTTGGCCGAAACGTCGAGGTTAGTCAAAATGTTTTTCATGTTTTGATTTCATTGTGCGCGACAAGTCCCGTAAATGTGGTTCTATATGGTTGAAGAAGTTGATGGGCAAAGAAAATAAACGACATGACGAACTAGGGTCATTTTTATTTACTTTCAGTAACCATTCTTTCGCCTAGCCTTTAATCAACTATGTTGGGATCAGCTCCCAGTCTAACCAGCTATGCGATTCAGAACCACACGATAACCAGTTGTCGACCGGTTCGGTTTGTTATCTAGTTTCGTCTTATGATTCACGCAACAAGAGACAAAGAGATAACAAACCGAATCGATCGACAACTGGTTATCGTATGGTTCTGAATCGGGGCACTGATGTGGCTGAACATCAGTATTTTACAAGGAGCGACCGCCATTAGACCCCCGCAATCCAGTTACTCAGTAATACTGACATTCAAAGCTTAGACCAGTTGTTAGACTTCTAGACTTCTGACTATCCGTAACGACTGCCATAGATATTTGTATGACAACCGGGGCCGACAGCTGACAGCTTAACGTGCTCTCCGAGGCACAGAGGGGTTCGATGTGTAGCGAAACGGTCACCCATCCACGGACTGACCGTGGAAAGCGCAGCTCAGTTACTGGGCAATACAAAATAGAACAGGAGGCCTAGTACGAGTTTGACACTTACTATTACGTTCATAGTTTTCGTCGACTTTCATTCATATATCAGTAGCGTCTCTGGGCGGATACAAGGAGGAACTACTGATTTATGAATGAAAGTCGACGAAAACTATGAAAGTATTCGTAAGTCAAACTTGTAATAGGCCCCCAGAACGAATGAAGTCGGCGTTCCGCCGACTGCAAGCGTTCGTCGATACGCTTGTTTGTGTAGTTTAAAACAAAACCTAACAAACCTAACCTATCCTACCTAATCCAGTGTATAAAGCACTCCCAAATGTGCAAGTTTCCTCATGATGTTTTCCTTCACCGCTAAAGCAAATGATAATAATATTCAGATTCACATAAATTTCAAAAAGTCAGAGGTGCGAGCCAGGTTTGAACTCAGAACTCCTGTTTAGAACGCAAGCACAGAATATCTAATAGTACTAACGTACAGAACGGCCACTCACCGCACCCCGCCAATTTAAGATTGCTCGCACGCGCCCTGCGCAGTTTGACGGCAATTGGACTGCAGGGTCCTCAATCTTCGAACAAATAATCGGGAATCGGGTACAACAGCTTTTACAACGCTGCAAAAAAACGTAGTACTTCAAATGCTTGTAGCTAACACGTAAGATGGTGGTTTTTAATTTAGTAGCATTATATTTGATACTGTTACGGACTAAAAGAAATAGATGGCAGGTTTTACAAATTTACGAAACGAGATATTGTAATAGTTTATTTAATATTCGGTAGAGGTCGTTCGGTACATGACCCCATATTTGATAATTGCTCCAAAGAGATCAAGATTTCATTTCAAGAGATAATTATACTGATTTTTCACCAAATATTACAATAATAAATAAGTATCTATTTCGGAGCCATTTTTGTTGATTTTTGAATATAAAAGTATTGATTGATTATAGTCGTAAAATTCGGTAGTTTGAATTATGTGTATGTAGCAGTATGATCCGGCGGTCAGATTTATAATCGCAGGGCGTGGGTTCGATCCTCAAGATATTTTTTGTATTTTTTATTTTTAGTTCAGTTGATGTCGTTTCGCACTAAAAGTATCAGATGGCGCTAGTAAGCGGTAACCTGTTTTGAGGTTGAAGATTGGTCTCTTTTTCAGTATATTATTATTACAATGTACCAGAGACGTGACATTTACCGCCGCAATGTACTCTGTGTTGGACTGCAAGATTGAAATGGATGTCAATCGCCAGTCGCTCAAGCACGCCATCTCTGAGTACAACTGAGAAGCGCTTGGAACCCAGTCGGCATTACTAGCGGCGAGCACACACTACACTACAGGTGTGTGTGTGTTCGTATACAGGCGTAATCTTGTGTATGTAGGTGGTGCTAGCATTTATATTGTATTGAATGTTCCAGGTGTGAAGAAAGCGTCCAACCGTTAGACTTACTGCTTATAAAGGCTAAGCTGAGGATAAAAGCGGTAATTACAATCGACAGTTTCATTTGCATATGAATGAACTAACACGTCCACTGTCCAATAACTTAATTATAACCACAAAGAAAAAACGTCACAAATAATATTTATTAACCCATGTCTACAGCTCAAAAAATTATAACACAATATTTATGAAAACCGAACTCGCTTGACATAACGCACGCGAACGTAGGAAGTCATAAATAGTTATAAATAAATATACCTTTAATTATATCAAGATTAATTTATTCTAAGTTTAATTAGAGGCTTAATATGCCGCTGGAAAATTATATAGTAGTTAGGTATATTATGTGCATATTTGCTATGTAAATATCTTGTGACCTTTTAATAGAGTTAGGTGCATCTTTAGGCGCATCTGCGCGTCTATTTATAGTTCTAACTTGCTTAGACACTGTGTCCGCACCTGTAGGTATGTGTGACACTTAGTTTTGTAAGCGGTTTTGTCTGTGGAAAATGGGAGAAAAACTCTAAAATCTAGATATTTCATAGAGATTTGTAAAAATAATGTGTTGCTTGTCAATATCCTATGTTATGGCGAACGTAGATACTGCAACTACATTGCAAATATTCTAAAAAATCGGCCACGTGTGAGTCGGACTCACGCAGTAAGGGTTCCGTACCACTCATCGACCTGATACACCATAGAAACTGATTTAATTTACGAGAGTTTATCAAAAGACATCAACGATGTACGTGAAATGTGAATTTTTGCATCTCTTTCTTCCGTAAGTACCAACACATATGTCATGTTTGTCCTGTTTTTAGTATTTGTTGCTAAACTACAGACAGAGTATGTACTATAATCAGACCAAGTTTGACGCTGGTATATATTACCGTTTTGAAGATAGAACAAGAACAAAAACGTTGAAAATAATCCATGTTTTTCGAGGTTTCTTGTATGGGGGACCCTCTTTGGTTTTAGACGTATTTTTGTTTTTAGTATTTGTCGTGATACCCCTCATAGCAACAAATATTCTGTGAAAATTTCAACTGGTTATCTATTACCGTTACCAAGATACAGCCCTGTGACAGACAGACGGACGGACGGACGGACGGACGGATGGACGGACGGACAGCGTAGCGAGAGTAATGGGGTCCCGTTTGCACCCTTTGGGTACGGAACCCTAAAAATACCAGGTAAAGAGCACTCTAAATCGACCGTAACATAACATCACGCCTGTATTTCCCCGAAGGGGTAGGCAGAGGCGTATTGTATACCCTCATTCCGCCAGTTATGATAAAGTCCCATGTAATAACAGGCAAGCCTATTGCCATCGACCGGGCATAAATCCAGAATCCGGGCTGCTACTGAGAATTTCCTAATGAAAAAAACCAATAACACTTTGCCCGACTCGGGAATCGAACCCAGGACCCCACGCTCAGCAGTCGCGCTTGCAACCACTAGACCAACGAGGCAGTCTAAATCGACCAGCATGCAAAAAATCATCAATCATGAATTTAATTCAATAATGAACGTAGGCAGAGGACCGAGTGTTGTGGTGCAATTTGGGAGAGGCCTATGTCCAGCAGTGCACTGCGATAGGCTGCGTTGATGATGTCGAATGAACGTAGATGAAGCGAAAGTCTTCCAAGAATGCAGTATAGTAGCTTGTTTAATTCCATAGTCTCTTTTTACCCCAATAGGAAACAGCCTAGGCGTGATAATAATCTGTATGTATGTATGTAGGTATCTCAAAATATCTATGGTACGCGCTCAGGTTTTTGAAGCATTAATTGCAACGTTAAAATTAGCTGGATGCGAAGCGAAGCTTAATAGTTACAATAGATGCCAATATGTGCCAATTTTATCAAATCTCTAAGGGTGGCTTTTCACCAGAGCTATGTGAAAAAGCTTGCTTAATAAAGGGAGATTGCTTAATTTTAGTTGCCTGATAGTCTGTTGTCATACTTTCGGGTTTCTAGTCAGAAGCCACCCGTAGCCAGTACCAGTAGCCAGGGTAGTCACCCGTGACGACTGTCATAGATATTTGTATGGCAGCCGGGACCGACCACTTAACGTAAAAAATACATTTAATTATTACGAAAGCAAAACAGTCAAGCAAACAGACAGACTTCCAAACACTCACACAATTGTACATCTAACATTATTCCTAATAGAAATAATTTTATTTGCCTTGTCACACTAGGACGTTATTATAATTAGATTTACGTATAATGATAGCTAATTTAGTTTTAATTTGCCAGCTTGATAACTATACATATATAATATAGTCATATTACTGGTAGTACATTGGTATACAGCATAGAACTCTAAATAATAAGGTAATAGAAATGTTATTTACTGTATTTTAATACCGAAACGCGTGTCGCGGTTTTGCCGCTACCGACACATAAATACGCAATTACGCCCACCATGTTTCTAGCATTCAATGCTAAATAAATTAAGCCTAAAAATCCACTGTTAGATATGCTGCAAAATATAATTTTAGTGACTCCGCGCCCAACAGCACTGATGATTAAGCAAATGGTTCGCGCACTGGTGTCCTATGAGACACCTGCACGTGGCAACAAGTTCACGCGCCTTCACCACTTCTATTAGCTTATTATTTAGATTTCTATGTTATACAGTTACAGTCATCGTATTTTATGTTGACCTGTAGAAGAAAAACTTTGTACCAGCTGTTTTTATGAGGCTATAATTTGACGTTTATATTTATAATTTGTTGTATAGTTTTTAGTAATTAGCTATAATACAACTGGGACCACGAGTCATACATCGTCATACGATGTTCACTATTACTCGTCATAAGTTTTCGAGCCGGTGGGACCACGAGCACTGGTGGTACAAAGCCAGTGGGTCCATGAGTCATACATCACATTTTCGTTCTAGTGTTTTCCGACGCTTGCAAATTTGCGCTTTTCTTAGTTATTTGGCTACAAAACAAACACTCCACTTCATGAATAAAACCAAGCGTTTCGAATCAGTTGTGGAAATCAGAAAATTATCTTTTCGCCTAAAACGAGATACTCTCCAAAGTATAACATAGTCAGCATAGAGGGCACATACGCTTAAGTTTTTTAAGCAAGATGGTATACTTTGTGAATAGATAAGAACGCGCTGCCATGATGAATATAAACATTTTAAAATAACGAATAGCGTCTTTCACATTATGCATCCAAAGAAAAGAAAAGGCATGGTTTGATAACGCAAGTAAAACAATTTATTTTATTCTAAGCACGTAACGGAATGGAACTATATCATCACAGCCTGCCCAGTAGACCTAAAAATATTTTTACTTGTTTGTCTATTTATTCACAGTTGTGCGTATGAGCAGAACTAAAGTCTATGTTAATCCAATTTATAATTTAAACAATTTCAGATTAAAAACCCTATTCAAAAAGACACAAACATCAGTTTCCTTTGCAATGTAAATATTTTTAATTTCTCTAAACTGTTTCTGACATTCTGAATTCAACTTAGTCTTCATGAACGTAAAGTTGAAAATTGTGTAAGTAGCAATAGTATCGTTATTTTTTCGGACTGACACAGACTTTAGTTCATACATAATATGACAGGTGTCGCCACCGATCAAAACCAAGTTAGTATGATGTTATAAAAATAATTTCTGCACCCATAAAAGGCTAATGGTCTAGGTATATGATTATAGAGTAAACAAAAAGCTTAATAATTTTAATACGCGTTGATCTGTTATTATTGGACATTATTAAAGACATGTACATACTTCAAGTAGGCGCCTTCGCTAACGATGATGAACCTTGCTGATGAGATCACGAACTGGAGTTAATCTTTAAGAATACAGATAGACGTGTTATAAAGACCCTGGTAATAGATAAGAAATACCCAATGACGAGCGAGATGATTTTTTAACCACCTTATGTACGAATGAAGAAGTACAATTTGACAACATAAAGTATGTATTTTTTATTCCCGCATTTCTCAATATGGAAGAGTTAGAAATTGCGATGGTTTATTGCAATTTGGGCTAAGTCTATATACTGGGTATAAAAAAACCAACACAAATCGAATTCTAGGCATATTGGAAACATCAAACTGACTGTGCCTAAAATCTGTTTTTTACTTACTTGTCTTATCTAGTAAACAATTTTGGCATGTCTTTTTAATGCAATTCGTCAATAATAATGGTTAAAAGACATTATATTAACAATTTCACAAACTAAATTAAAAAAAAACCTAATTACATGTGCAGAACTAGTAATTATATTTTATCAGTAGGTAGTAGGTAGTTATTTAAAAAAAAATACATTAAAAATACATGCCAATATTGTTGACTAAACAAGACAAGTAAGAAAAAACAGAGTGTATTTGTTTTTTTTCTTCAATATTATAGCTTGATCATTTTTACATAACTGCATCTATTTGAGTTGATTAAAGTATTTAAAAAATAACTAAGTGAATACAGCGCCCATGTAATAAAATTTCATTTTGCACTACTTTTTTTAATACAGTGCTTTTAACAACTTTATATTATGTATCCTCATATAGAAGATGACTTTTAAAAGCATCATTGTAAAATCATGTAATTTAAAAATCTAATTAAGTAAGAGATTATTTAGACTTGCATGCTATTTCTTACTTTGTATCAGACTGAATAATTATTTTAATAAAACTAATAGTTTTCTTTACAGCGATAATTATATCCTCACCAGTAATTATAATAATAAACATGGACGATTAATAAAAGACGGACGGAATCTCGCTAAACAATAAGTGAAGCACCCAATAGTAAGTTGGCTCGTTTGAAGGTATGGGCTGGCACACACACATTAACACTCACAGTAAGTAAGTCTAATAATAATAATGAAATAATAAAAAAAAGTTTTATTTCTCATTCACTTTTAACACCCGCGATTACGCATCAAATCTCGTGTGACGAAACTTTTTATCGTAGTGTCACAATTAAAATAACAATATGGCCGTCTGGTGTGTTAAAATACTGGCGAAATAATAATGCGTTTAAAAAAATTGTGCTTCAATCTATTTTTAGCGAGATTCCGTCCGCCTTTTTTTACTCGTCTGTCATAATAAGTATGTATTTATGAAAGTACCTACCTACTCATTTTATAGGGTAATAATTATTGTTTTCAGGTGCTTTGTATTCTTGCCTTTTCTATCACCTTTCCGAGGGAGCTGTAAATAAAGAACACATATCAGGAATGTATAGTAGCTTCCATCTTCCAACTTGCTGCACCATTGCTGAGCTCATCCTTCTTCTTAGAAAGTGAAACGTTTAAGCCTTAGTTCACTACGCTCGGTGCGAGTTGACTACACACACCATTGAAACCTTTTTCCTATTTCGGGGCCTCCTCACGTGTTTAGGATGCATCACGATGATTTCCTTTACCGATGTTGATGCAAAAAAAAACATTTTTTTAAATTGGTCTTTAAGTTTTCAGACAGCTTGGTTTAGTTAGCAATGATATGCGGTTGACTATGCATATTTAAATGCACCCTGATGATTTGTGTGATAGTGATTGTTGAGTACTGATATATTGATAATACCGATCTGCTTGATACCTAAGTTGTTTTTACGATTAAAGTCTTTCCCCAGATGGGTACGCAATGGTCTATAAGCTTACAGACTGCTTGGATTAGTTACCATTAATATGCGGTTGACCATGCGTATTTAAATGCACCCCGATGTTTTTTGTGATAGTGATTGTTGAGTACTGATATATAGAAATGAGCATGCTAAATAATTTATTTAGGTATACGATATGCTTGCAGATTGTTCATTTAAAATGATCTAATTGTAACATAAACATAAAAGTGACCCTAGGTTATTGACTCTATAATAACACTGACAAAACCTGATTCGACCTAAATGAATTCGATACAAAAAATATTGTTAGTTTACAAGAAAGAATCCAACAAAAAGTTATCAGTGTTTTGAATGGAAATATCTCGCAACACTGATTAATAAAATTCGGGAAAAAAACCGGCTATTTTATTGAAATTCTTTAGTGGTCTTTACAAAACAACCACTGAGTGTCATGGCTACGTACTACGTAGGCGTTGTCATTGCCACGTTCAAAAGAACACGCAGTTTTCTTATTGTACAGTCAGAAGCAATTATATCTTCCTACCGATGGATTTAAAACGGACAATAATATCTATCTGACCCAAGCCACGAGACAAAATTTGATATTATGACTATGGGTAGTAGGGCTATCTCTTCTATACACCATCATCATCATCATTTCAGCTAAAAGACGTCCACTGCTGGACATAGGCCTCCCCAAAGCATCGCCACAACGACCGGTCCTGCGTGTCCCGCATCCAGCGGATTCCCGTGACCTCCACCAGGTCGTCGGTACAACTTGTGAGGGGCCTACCCACGATGCGCCTTCCAGTACGCGGTCGTCACTTCAGAACTTTACGACCCCATTTGACGACCTCTGTGGTCTAGTGGTTCGAGTTTCAGACTGCTGATCACGAGGTCGTGGGTTCGATTCCCACAGGACACAAATATTTGTGTGATGAACATGAGTGTTTGTGTTGGTCTGGTTGTTTCTTATGTATTATAAGTATGTATTTACAAAAAAAAAAGTATATAAGAATTATATCCATTGTCTAGTACCCATAGCACAAGCTCCGCTTAGTTTAGGACTAGATGGTGACGTGTAAAAATGTCCCAAATATATTTATTTATTTTTATTTTATCTGGTCTGCGAGAAATGTGCCCCACCTACTGTTACTTAAGTTTGGCAATTCTTCGGGAAATGTCAGTCACCTTCGTTCTCCTGAAAATCTCCTCATTTCTGATTCGATCACGCAGGGACACAATGTAGGTTCATATCACTATAACCCCCACCCGATCGATTCGACTGAAGTGCGGGGGCTTTCGAGGTCACGGACATTCAGAGTGGGGGCTCTGATTGTCCACTAAGTGACTTTTGGGATGGCAGCGGCACGCTGTGGTCACGTGCCGCCATGTGCACCGGGAAGGACACAAGGAGACAAATAGTCTCTGCCTTACAGGCGTAGCATAGGGAGGGCTCCAGAGGTATATTAATTTCCCGGAGTCTCTCCAATTATGCTGTAGATGGCCACTGAGGGGGTTTTAGTGGGTAAGAATCCCACACACCCCGGCTTCCGTCCCCCATGAGGCCGGTAGCCTTTTGAAGGTTTCCTCCTCGCAGCAAAAAAAAAAAAGGTTCATATCACTTCTATATTTTATTATCACCGATGAAGTAGGAAATAACCGTGACTTATTTTAAATTGATAAAATTTAAGCTGATTAACTATTTAATAGTTAATTATTAATCATCATCATCATCATCATTTCAGCCGAAAGACGTCCACTGCTGGACATAGGCCTCCCCCAAGCATCGCCACAACGACCGGTCCTGTGCCTTCCGCATCCAGCGGATTCCCGCGACCTTCACCAGGTCGTCGGTCCACCTTGTGGGGGGCCTACCCACGCTGCGCCTTCCAGTACGCGGTCGCCACTCCAGAACTTTACTGCCCCATCGGCCATCCGTTCTGCGAGCAATGTGCCCCGCCCACTGCCACTTAAGTTTGGCAATTCTTCGGGCTATGTCGGTTACTTTCGGTCGATTGATCTTGTCGGTTAATTATTAATATATTCAGGTTTTTATGAATTACTAGACTTTTCTCGCGGCTTCGCCCGCGTATAATTCGCCTTACCGCAGAAAGACTTATCTGCATCCCTCGGCAACTGTTTATTTTCTTGTGATAAAAAGTAGCCTACCTATACGTTAATCCGAGTTATGGTCTATCTGTGTACCAAATTCTATCGAAATCCATTTAGCCGTTACAAAAACCACCGTGCCGTGGTGGTTACAGCGTGAAAAACCAACAAACATCCAAATCCGTTCAGCTATAAGTAAGCGTGATTGCATAACAAATATCCAAACATTCAAATATGCAAGCATCTTCACAATCTGGGACGGAATGGGGAATGCATCGTTCTTATGTAAGTTATAGACAAATGCATGGAAAGTAAATAAAAAATATTTTTTTGGGCTGGACTTGTGTAGTCACTCCAGGACTCAGTGCTCACTTTCTTTTTACCCATATCATCTTTCTTTTCTTATTCACAGTTTGTTTGGTCCATTTATAATAATACAATAGCTTATATTATTTAAGTTCATTTTTCCATCAACATTTACACTGTAATCATCATCATCAACTCAGTCTATCGCAGTCCACTGCTAGACATGGCCTCTCCCAAGTTGCGTCACAACACTCGGTCCTCTGCCTTCCGCATCCAGTCCCCCCCAGCTACTTTCATCAGGTCGTCGTTCCACCTGGCTGGGGGGCTCCCTACGCTGTGTTTGCCGACTCGCGGTCTCTACTCAAGGACTCGTCTGTTCCAGCGGTCATCGGTCCTTCGATAGCCATAGCCAGCACACTGTAATCGACAAGCTCAAAATACATTATTTTCTCAAAAAAAAAAGTCCGCACGTCCGTCCATAACGTGGGCAAATTTTAATTGACCATTCCCGACAATGTTCTGTTTTATTTTCGTGTAGAAAAAGTCGTCCACACTGAGTATAAGTTCGGTGTCCTACCAAGGCCGCATTTCTCAGTCGAAGGAAATAGCCCGGGATCATTTCTCCGCTTGTAAATAAAAAAGTTGGGCCCTCCGAGTAAATGTCAAACTGTACTCTGTTAGTATCGGGTAGACTGTCGGGGAAGCTGATTTTTGTGGTCGGAATTTTTTCGTGTAAGATTTTATCAAGAATTATGTTTATTTTTAGGCTTTTGATATTCGTTATCTACAAATATTCCCATTTTCACCTCATTTGCAAACACAATTTTCTACTCATTAAGAAACTCGTATGATTTACAACGGCACTACTTGCCAAAGCCAATCATAAATTTTGACAAAATACGTGACGCAATATGTCTTGCCACAGTATTAATGAATGATAAGCTACCAGACACCAGTAGGCTAATTCACGTAACTAAAGAAGTGTATTTGCAGCGCAGTTGCAGTTGTTTCGATCAAAACTATGCTTTTCGTATTCTCTTATCTACGGCAATCGCTGTCAGAAACGAACCTCAGCGTCACTGCAACTTGTTCGGCGCGTCATAAAATTACGTGAATTAGGGCCCAGAAGTTAATCCAAGTTGCTAAGCTAACCAACGAAGTGCAAATGACTTATAAAGATTACCGAGTACTAATTTTAAAATGTCGTACTTATTTTTGATTCTATAAACTCAGCTTCAGATATGGACCCAAACAACAGAAATAGATAGAGATAGAATGGTTGTAATCATAATTTTACTTGCGATTCATGTGTGGCAACTTTCGAACAAACTACGCCTTATATATTGACGTCATTAGTTTTTATAAATTAACTTTAATCAAATGTACTTTACAGCTTTTGTTTCTGCAGTTAGAAACAGCACAATAAGGCATTTTTGCGGGTTATTGTTACAGTATTTACAGAAACAAGTGATAAGGCGTACTGAGAAAGGCTTTGAAATGCCCTGCACTATGGTGCAGAGTGTTGGCACGCGCGTCCTGTCCACTTTTCCATTCTATCTATTTCTGTGACACAAACCAATAAATTAAGAAATTAGAAGTTACAAAACCTGAATTATGTTTACTAATAAACGTTCACTATAGTTCGTCGAACATTTTTAACATATTTAGAGTTGATTTGGTCGCATGTGGTTTAAGGTGCCGTCTACCCAACACTACTCTCAGGAAAACGGGTTGTCCGATACCTATCCACGTTTTAAGTTGCTATCATTAAAACCGATATGAATGCTGTAGAGATTTTTATTCGTATTTGGTTGTTCTCCGATGAAAGAAGGAATTTATTTCGTTTCTTACATTTTATTACTTTACATTGATATGTGTTGAAACTTCGTGTGAGGCGTTTAATGAAAAAAGTTGACTTTGCATGTGTTAGTAAGAATTTAAATATGTCTGGAGGATTCTTGTTGTTTTTTTTTGTCATAAAGTTATCCCTACCAGTGATTACTAATCTAAGGTTCCTTCTAGACAACCAAGGTCAGAAAAGAAAATTTATTTTTTTGTATATAAATCACACACGATTATTATGAGATATCCAATTCATATTTTACTAGCGTCTGCGGTTTTTCTCCCGTGGTATGTTGATAAAAAGTATTATAATAATATGTAACAATCCAGGACCTGGTCCATCTGTGTGCAAAATTTCATTCAAATCCGTTCAGCCCTTGCAGCGTGATTGATGGACATCCACACTTTTGCATTTATAATATTTGTAGGAACCGACAACCGATAACCGACCGACCAAAGCGACCGACATATAACCTAACCGACATGCACCTAGAATACTCCTTGAGGCTATTGAAATTTAAAATAATATCCTAATTAGATGGTTGGCAGCTTCCACCCGTTTGGAACCCAGTTCTAAAAATAATCAAGTCCCAAACAGCACGCTACACTGTAAAAGATAATGACATTGTGAGTGATTACTGCGTGCATTGAAACGATTTTAATTAATAAAAAATTGTACGGTAGATTAAAATATTTTTAGAAATATCTGTAAAGATGCTTGTCATCTTAGTCTTCCTGCAACCACGAACGCTGCCAAGCTTTCAAAACATCAGGAAAACCAATTCAAATAATATACGAGATATAATTTTATTACTTTTACATACATACATTATTAAATTATGCCTAGCGTAGGCATAATTTACGGGCCAACGTTCGTACCAAAGTGAGAAAAGTAGAGTAGAGTAGAGGCCCGTGCCCAGCAGTGAGACAGTAATAGGCTGGTTATGTATGTATGCATGTATGTTCGTACCAACGTTGGGGCCAACGTGTGGAGCCGGCCTAAACGGTAAGCTCAACAACACAATTTTAAGATCATAAATTTTTATTTGTCCAACACTTTAAATTAAGGACACAACTTTATTAAAACAAATTTAATTAACAGCTAGCTACCGTAATACGCTTGTAAAATGACTGTATTACTAGATGAACTAATAGAGTTTTAAAATAGATATAGAACCAATAGTAGCGGTACATAAGAGTGTCTTGGACAGGTGTTCGTGACCATACTGGTCGGTTGCAGGACACCTAGGACCCGTAATTAGTGTTGCTCAGTGTTGTTTTAATTTTGTAATGCTTTGCCGCTTGTTAAAAGGACATTGGGGTGGGAACTAGGGATGGGCAGTAGCGATTTTGTGGCACATCCATCATTAATTGAGAAGCGCCAGTTTAAAAGAATAATTAATAATAAAAAACAATACAGTGAGTTTAAGTGGTATAAGATACATTGAATTTGCCCTTCTCTTGGTAGAATTGAATATAATAGAACAGAATATACTTTATTGTACACCATGAAAATAGTAGTAAACAGGAACAACGTATAAATTATGGGCACATGCGCGGTCTTATCGCTAAAAGCGATATCTTCCAGACAACTTTTGGATGGACAAAGAAGACGTAAGATCTATATAATGGGGACAGTCCGTGGATCTGAATTCAAGTGTTAACACTTGCTTTAACAGTGAAGGAAAATATCACACCTGAGAGTGCTCTATACAGTTCTCAATGGTGTGTGTAGTCCGCCAACCTGCACTAGGCCAGCGTGCTGGATTAAGACCTTAACCTTCTCGTACTGAGAAGAGGCCCGTGCCCAGCAGTAGGACAGTAATGGGCTGGTTATGTTACGGAAAGCCATGAAAGTGACGTTAGATCTACAAAAAATCAACTAGACCAAAAATTCATTGATAAATTTTGTACAACATATTAATTGTTTATTGAGGACGCAGTCTTCGACAAATCTTATTGTTTTACACCAATATGAACCTAAACAGAAAAAAATATGCCAGTGCTCACATTAATAGCTTTCCGCTCCGCCAAGTACATACCTCCTAGCCTTAACCCGTCAATGAAGGATGTCAATCGTGCTTCGATGTCACCGGACGTGATGCGGTGGCCATCTGCAGTTCCCGTCAGCTACAATGTAAACTTGATGCGACTACAGCACTAGAATTGAAGGGTTCTGTAGCTATGGAAAAATATTACTTACTAGACTTTGCGCGCGGCTTCGCCCGCGTGGATGTCGTTAATCATGCTCTGGGGACTGTTTATCTTACCGGGATAAAAAGTAGCTTATATCCAGGTTATGTTCTATCTGTGTGCCAATTTTCATCCAAATCTGTTCAGCTCTTACAGCGTGATTGATTAAAAACATCCAAACATCTTTACAAAATTACACATTAATGAATGTAATTTTTTTTGTGTTTTTTTAATGTTAGTTGGACAGTAGGATGTTTTTGGTTTTCAGTATTTGAGACATGAACGAGTTGGTATCGTCTACTATTAATAAACTAATGCTTCCATTGTTATTAGGTTTCATTTTTTTCTAGTTACTTTAATGGATTGGTAGTTTAGTTGCAGTGGTGTTTGTGTAGTTGGTAGTGTTTGGTAAGTTTGGTTATAACCAGGAGAATCGGATGCAGCATCCGATTGACTATCTATAAGTGAAATAAATGAAGTGTTGTGGGGAGCGTGATTAAGTAACAAACATCATCACAAACTTACACATTTATAATGTTAGTAGGACAGTAGGATGTTTTTGGTTTTCAGTATTTGAGACGTGAACGATTTGATGTCCTATACTATTAATAAACCAATGCTTCCATTGTTATTAAAGAAAGTAAAGTTTTTTTTTTCTAGTTACCTACTTTAATGGATTGGTAGTTTAATTGTGGTGGTGTGTGTGTAGTTTTGGTAAGTTTGGTTATAACCAGGAGAATCGGATGCAGCATCCGACTGACTATCTAGTTATTAATACGGTGGAATAAATGAAGAATGTTGTGATTGAGTAACAAACATCCAAACATCTTCACAAAATTTCATATTTATAATGTTAGTAGGATAGTAAGATGTTTTTGGTTTTCAGTATTTGAGCCGTAAACGATTTGATGTCCTCTACTATTAATAAATCAATGCTTCCATTGCTATTTAATAAAATAAAGTTTCATTTTTTTTCTAGTTAGTTTAATAGTTTGGTAGATTAGTTGTGGTGGTGTGTGTGTAGTTGGTAGTATTTGGTAAGTTTGGTTATAACCAGGAGAATCGGATGCAGCATCCGATTGACTATCTAGTTAATAAGGTGAAATAAATGAAAAGTGTTGTGGGGAGCGTGATTAGGTAACAAACATCTTCACAGACTTTCACATTTGTAATATAAGTATAGGGTTGCCATCCGTCCGGGTTTTCCCGGATTTGTCCTAGTTTAGAGGGCATCCGGAGAGCGGCCGTGCGGGGCTTCATTTGTAGTCCGGGTTTAAAAATTTAAAGTCTTAGGCCGCCCGCAACACACGCACTGTGCCCGCCCGCACGTCGTGATCAACTGTCGAACCGACTCGCTAAATTCACCGTCCCCCACCCCTCCCATCGCAGTTGCCACTTGTTGTTTGTCATTACACTGACTATGTTTAAAAAAACCTGTTGACATGTCCGGGTTCTGGGGTACGTTCAGTATTATCGTCGGACGACGGCGGACGACGCCCGGAGCGTTCTTAGGTCGTTCAGTTACTCGGAGTGATCGTCCGGGCGTTCACACCAAACCGTTCAGTATTGTGAGCGGGCGTCGTCGGGCGATCGCACCGGTCACCCCGTGAAATAGTAGGGTAAAAGACGCCCTGCTGTCATGTTGACAGATAATAGTATGAAATGACAGATAATTTGAGGTTTCGATTGTCATAATTGTCAGTGCTTAATTGTTCTAGTGTCAGTTTCATGAGGTCGCCCGAAGTCGTTCAGTAACTCTGAGAAAATCGTCAATGATCGAGCGATATTCGCGCCGGGCGACTTTCACACTGAGTGCGTAGTATGTGAACGTAGCCCTGGGCTCTAAAATCCGGGGTTTTCATGCGTCTTGTCCTGCTTGCCAAATTTTAGAGATGGCTACCCTATATAAGTAGAATGTTTTTGGTTTTCAGTATTTGAGTAGTAAACGATTTGATGTCCTCTACTATTAATAAACCAATGCTTCCATCGCTATTAAATAAAGTAAAGTAAATTTTTTTTTCTATGTAGTTTAAGTTTGGTAGTTTAATTGTGGTGGACGGTGTGTAGTTGGTAGTGTTTGGTAAATTTGGTGAGGCAAATGCATATTATTGATGAATAATTACGGCCTTAATAGATTCGTAACTAAACAGAGTTTTTAAATCTAAATATATAATACATCCCCAATAATCCGTCATCCAATAACAGTCATAAAGCTAGCATTTATTTGTTTAAAGATATCGACTAACTGGGGGCCCAACTGGCCAAACTAATTTATGTAAGTACCGAATTCGCGCTTTACTAAGCTTGTTTTGCTCATACGTTTTGAATAGTGGCGTGTAACTCAGCTCAAAACCAGTTCAAATATTCAGATATTGAGCTGTTGATGCAGCTCAATGACAAAATACGCAGCTCACGGCTCCAATAAAAGTATTAATCTTTGCAACATCGTTCGGTGCACGAGAGATAAAAGATGATGTCTATATCAATAAAAACTTGTTTGAATCGGTGAGCGGGAGCGGCGACAGATGCCGAAATGCAGATGCGAGTTGCAGAGTGAGCGAGCGAGCGCAGCTCGAATAGATCGAACGCTCTATAGGCTCAGCGACTCGCATCACAGATTATAACTCGAAGTAGATAGAGGCACAAATTGAGCTGATCTGTGAGCCGGTTCACAGCTCCAGTTCAAACACGTGAACCGAGAGCTGAGCTGCAGTTCACGCATTTTTGTTGAGTTACCCATGTCTAGTTTAAATATTCCATTTCATTTATTCAACGTGTCCCAACTATCTGAGCATGTCCTTTCACATTTTGATATCGGGCCTCCTTTTCAAACTAAACGTGTCGTTATCTCACAACTCCTTATGTGGTTTCGCACATTTTATAAGATACTCACGACTCAGGGTTGTTTTCCTTTTATAGGTAATCTACTTTCTGATGTATCCATGTCTTTATATTTATTTTTTATGGCTACTGCACGTAGTGGATAGAGTTTGGAACCAACAATTAGGCGGGTTTTTTTTTGTAACTTCAGGTCATCAGATGTAAGATAATGTTTATCATAAGGCCTGTTTCATGAATATTTCCTAATAAATAAGTTCCCGTTAACTTATCTGGCAGATAATTTCGTAGAAATCTTGTTCTATTTTAGAATTTATCTGGCAGTTAGTGCCTAAAGTCTTGATAAATATTATTTTTCATAATAAGCTGAGGAATCCCAGAACTTTATGAGTTAAATCCATAATAATTCACTCTTGGTATCACGTTGACCACCGAGACATCCGACCGAGACGTTGGCTTTCTCTCTAACATCTAAAGCTGTTGTTTATTAATGTTTTGTAGACATTTGGGTTGGCAAGTTGATGCGGATCATCCCCAATATGTCCTTGGTAGGACAGCATGCCAGCCTGTTGTATCGAAAGGTCAGCAAGGTCGCAAGTTTACGGGTATTTTGAGAGGCTGACTGAAACAAACAAGAGATGAAACTATATAGGACGAATGGCACCATCAGTTTTTAGTTTGCTCAAGGTCATCGGCGTACCCAATTGCCTTAAAAGAAGTTGGATGCTCACTTACACAGACAATACAATACAAATACTCTTTATTGTACACAAAAAAATAAGCAACATGTCTTATTGTTTAATTTCTTCCAGACTATCTTAGGATGGAGAATATAGGCAAGTAAAGCTCTTTATGAAGTAAAAATATGGAGAGGAGGGCTTACATCACTCTTCAAACGAGATGTTAAACCAGGTGCACAACATAAGTTTTCCATGGGGATCAATAACAAAGGATCTCCAGCGAACTATAATATAATTTATTGCACATTTCATAGCATGATCGATGAACTCCGGCGTCCTAACTAGTGTTTGCTTAGAACACCTTTGTTGGCCACGTGGTGTACCACGTTTGGACCGGTGTATATTACTTATACCATATAAGGTGCGGACAGGCACATGAAAAGAAAAACTAAAAAGTGGACGAAAAACTTATTTTTGTTCAGCTGGATTGTTATAGTTCTCGTTTTAGACCTTCGTGTATTGATCAATTAGGTGCGTTCTTAGTTTTTGCTTGTGTATGCGTTTCTGTAGGATTATTATTTTCTTTTAATGCTGCAGACTGAAATGTGTTGCTGGGGAGTTTGTTTTGCCAGTTCTTTTTTCAACTGGCTACCAGTTATGGTTCAAAAGATAAAGCCTTGCAACGGACAGACGGACGGAAGTATTGGCAGAGTAATTATAATATGGTCTCGTTGGCACCCATTGGGTAAGGAACTCTAAAAAAAAAAAAAAAAAAAACCATAAAAATATCAAAACAAAATATTTATTTAAAAAGAAATAAATAACCTATTATTAAAACGCCATTCTCAATTCAACACCCATGCGATCATAGGACGAATAAACACACAAATATCATCATAACGCGTTGGTGTGAATTTTAATATTTTTTACTAGCTCTGCAAGCAAACAGGTGTCTCAATACTTTTCCCATGAAATGGAAAATAAAAAAAGCATAACCGACAGGTGGACTATACAAGTTGTGGTGTAATTAAGGGCGGATTAAAGAGATCCAGGCAATCTGGTTTTCACGGATGATAGCTTTGTGAATGTAGATTGAAATTTATGTGGTACTTGAGGTTTAGTTCGTATTCTGTCAACTTGCTTTACATGACCAGCTCAGGAGCCAATCTGTGGGGTTCCAAAATACACTACCACAGCTAATCTTAAGGACTGGGGAACTCATCAAAGCATTAGACTTTGGGAAAATCCCCAGGCCAAGAGCACTCGAAAGCGCATCTAGTAGGCTTCAGGAAAAGATTTACGAAAGAAGCGCTTTCACATAACAGGAACCACATAAGGATCCTGACTAGAATCCTCACAGGGCACTGCAAACTGAACAAACATCTACACAGAATGGGCCTCACAGATACCACAGTTTGCAGATTTTGTTGCGAAAAGGATGAAACGCCCATTTTTTTTTTTTTTTTCTTTTTTTTTTTGAGGCTTTAGTACACCGCGGTGACTATGCCAGCCTCATAGGTACCTCATATTATTGTTACATTATATAAAAAATATACAAAACTATACTATGTACAATAAATAATATCAACATAATAATATATCCTCGGACCTGTGCGCCCTTCGATCAATAATAGTACTTTATCGAAGTGTGCGCCACATTAGAAGTCAGCATCTTGGAGGCCACACAATCTCAACTGATGAAATCAGATCCTCAAACCCCAAAGCAATAGTCGCCTTTATGGTTAGCCTGCGGCTTGGGGCGGTGCTGTAGAGGTTGTAGCTATTAGAGGCGTTACAATAGATATTTTAGGTCGCAGTGACATAAGGGGCTTGCAAAGACCTTACCTCTTTTTCCAAAATAATAAATACATAACCAGCTCACTACTGTTCTACTGCTGGGAACGGGTCTCTTCAAAGCACTGCCAGCAGGACCGTGTATACAGAGACCTTGCTAAATTGAATAGTGTGTATATTTGCAGTGCTGATATTTATAATTGTACCCTATGGCAAGGCAGTGTTGTTCTGCAAGCCAACAAGCCCTGTGACACTGCCGGCAAAAACGTGTGAAATGCGATCAGGACGATTTTGGCCGCCATTTTCAAGCCTTTTTGTTAGTGGCTGAACTTGATTAGGATTTAGGAGCTACTTTTTGCACCAAAACGTGGTATCATTTCTTTAGTTTTTAAGCTGCATATAGCAGTCGAAGTCAGTACTTGTTTTTGTTGCTTTGATGGAACTGGAGCCATTGTTAATAACTCGTACGTAAGATATGGAAATAATTTGCAGGGTCATGTGGATCAAAATACTCTGCAGCCGTAACAGCAGACAGGGCACTGTTGGCAGTGCTTTCAGGAGGCCGCTTAGACCACCACGCTGTCTTAAAGCAAGTTGGTGGACTACACATCATCGAGAACTTTATGGAGTACTCTCAGGTGGTGCAGATTTCCTTATGATGTTTTTTCTTCAATAGTAATAATCAAATTCTGATCTGCACATGGATTGGAAAAGTCCGAGGTGCAGTCTGGATTCATATTCAGACCCTCTTACTTGGCTAGCGTTTAACTATTAAAGCCATCACTGCTTGCAAGTAATCTCTATTTTTTCTTACTTGTCTTATTTAGTAAACAATCTTGGCATGTCTTTTTAATGTAATTCGTAAATAATAATTATTAATAGAGATTATGTTAACATTTTTACACACTCAATAATATTTTTTAACCTAATTACATATGCAGAACTAGTAATTATTATTTGTCAGTAGTTATTTCAATAAAGAGACGTGCCAAGATTGTTTACAAAATAAGACAAGAGAGAAAAAACAGACCGTAGTGGTTTTTATGGATTCAATTAATTACTATTCAAAGACTGTAGGTTCAGTAAGTTTGTCGAAACAGGATACCTACTCTTAAAAATATTCCTACATCTGCGACAAATAACAACAGGATGCAGTGAAATAGTCACAGCCTATGAACATAACAAAAAAAAAACAAATGCAAGCTTATTGGATTTTTACCGATAGCCATTTACTGAAGTTGCATTTATCGTCTAAGGTTAGTTTCACATAGTGTATCCAGCATATCTTGACACACGGTGAGATGAAGAACTAAATATTTATGTTCTGAATTTGGCGTATTTTTAATATTTGCCTAAGCAAGTAGCGACATTATTAGGTGTCTAAATATACTGGACGCTTAGACTTGAATGTTAGGGCTAATTTGAAATAAAAAAAAGAATACGCTTTCATAAAATTTCCTATTAAGGTTTTTATAAAAAGGGTTATTGAAAATTATTAGAGTCTATAACACTGATTGATGATTAGTTATTGATATAAATAGGTGTAAAAATAACATACGATTACAATTTTTTATAATAAATGCATAACATAAAATACAATACAATGCACTGAACCGTATTAAAATATTGATTAAAGAATATTTTATAAATTGGAAATAATTAACTCTAGACATTGACATTGGAAAAAATGAATTAGTGAATCATGTTTATCTTGAGAAATATTCTATGAATTTAATGTATTGTATGAATTTGACGTATTGCGGAATCGTCCTCTAAATTATTTCCTCAAATACTATTAGCCATATTATTATTATTACCATAATTTATTGCCCATGAGGTCGCAATAGGAACAGTAGTAAAGGGAATATTACTATATAATTAGACACGCTCGGCAAACGAATGGTGATCACATAGGTACATGGATATTTATAAACTGGAGGATGCACCGTGCAAAGTCATGGTAGCATTTGTAAACACGGCTGCTATCCTATTATTGATGGCCACTTGTTGCAAAATACTGAAGTATTTTTTTTACAATGATGTACACACGGCTCTTTATCAAGCTATACATTTCCAGAATAAGCTGACTTCGCATTTCCGTACAATGAGAGGTCAGGGAGCTTCGTAGCTGGAAACGGGACATCGATCCAGTATTTTATGAAACGCCCCGTTATTCAGCTAAGAATTTTGTCATGCCCCATAGTTGGGCAAAACCAATACGAGACTATAGGTCTTTAGTTTGTTTTTGTCACAATTTTGGTCGTTAATCTTCATCATTCTAGCCGAAAGATGCCACTGCCGGACGTAGGCCTCCCTCAAAAGGGCAGATATGTCATAAACGCCACGCTTGGCAGATGGGTTGGCGATCGGCAGTTGATTTAATAAATACTCAGAGACCGCTGCTGCTCATCCTCTTTTGGTCGTTTAGATGGTGTTAATTTCTATAAAAATATATTTAAAATGGGTTTAGCCTAATAACCCTGAATTCCGATTTAGAATTATGTTGCCCCGTCACACGTAAATTTCGCTTGGTCACCCTAAATGTACACAAAAGGGGTTTGTATCCACGGATCCCGGGATCAGACTGAATTAGCCACTGATCCCGGAGCACTGTAACCACTGATACCGTGATCCGTTTCCCACAAAGAAACAAATTAATATTTTACCCGCTGATCACGGTATCCGTGGCTACAAGAAAGCAAATACAATAATTTTCGAAACTGATCAGTACACAGCTATTGCCAAGTTTTTTTTTTATAATAGAGGGGCGCAAACGAGCAGGCGGATCACCTGATGGTAAGCAATCACCGCCGCCCATGGACACCTGCAACACCAAAGGAGTCACCGATGCGTTGCCGACCATGTTAGACCAAATGAAGTACAACTGAGTCAAAACAAATATTTTTTCACAGACATGCTTGGAAATTCGAAAATTATTTTGACAACCTTCTTCGAGATAAATCGAAAATGCTTTACTGGTCAAATACATGCGAGGAGCGGCCAGCAATGTCATTATGAAAATGCTTTACTGGTCAAATACATGCGAGGAGCGGCCAGCAATGTCATTATGAAAATCCATATCTTCCTGTTTAGCGGCCAAATAAATTACTATGAAAACTCATATCTGTCGTGTTATTCAAAAATAAATCGAACTATTTACTCCGAAAAGTAGCAACCAAGGAGGTTACTTATCAAAGTTTTTTTTTTTTTCAGTAGCAGCCCGGATTCTGGATTTGTGCCCGGTTAGTGGCAATAGGCTCGCCCCCTATTACATGGGACTTACAACATAACTGGCGAAATGTGGGTGTACTATACACCTCTGCCTACCCCTTTGGGGAAATACAGGCGTGATGTTATGTTATTTAAATTTCGAACTGGCTTGCAAATAGAGCTGTCTAAAGTAAATAATAATCAAATTAACGTATTGACGCGCGAAAATTATTGTTGTTCGTCATTGATTCTAGAATTTACATAGGTACTTAGTTTGAATTTCAACGCATTATTTGAGAAAAGTACTATACAAGCCTTGGCCGCAACCAGGCATTGATGGACTCACGTATGTGTGCCGAATGCTCCTGTTGCCGGCCGCGGCAGTATTGTACTATAGTATGACGCCAGGTATTTGCTATACAGCAGTATTGTACACGAAATAAGGTTATAATTGTACTCATTAAGATTTAAACAAACAATTAAAAAATTGTTCGACATTGAGAAGTCATGCTTCAAAACTGGTAGATATGTTTTTAATTAAAAGCCTTTTTAAGCTCTACGTTAAAGTCTTGACGGACACGTAACAGTATGAAATAAATAAGCGGTTTTATTTCGATGTATCATTGATAAACATCGTTGTAAAGATGTACAATATGACTTGGTACCTACATCTTTTCAAGTATATTGGCCTCCCTGAATGAGTATTCTAGAAGTATACGTACCACTCTTTCCCTTTTTTAAATCACTAAATACCTTTGTGCAAACCTAACCTTAAACATAATCTTAGAGTAATAAGAAATAGTTCTGTGTGGTGGCGGACGTAAATAATTGCACCACCGAATTTCTTCTCATGGGTGTCGTAAAAGGCGACCAGGGATTCACCAGAGGATGGGCAGCAGCGTTCTCTCAGTATTTACCCAACCAACTGCGATCGCCAACCCGCCTGCCTAGCGTGGCGATTATGGCATATCGCCCCTTCATACTTGGGAGGCCTATGTCCAGCAGTGGACGCCTTTCGGCTGAAAAGATGATGATGATGATGACACAATAAATAAACATTTTATACGACGTGTATCAAAAATCCGTGGTCATATTTTAAGAGCTCATTCAGGGAATACTATCTTACAACTTTAAACTTTGTATTTACCGTTGCTCCATTTTCCGTCCCCAACTTGTCCCCAATTTACATTTATAATTTTTTAATCCGTTTTTACAAATGTCGTTAATATCTTGCTGATAAATTCCATGATATGTGCGTATCGATAAGGCTGCTTATAACAGATATTGCCGTCGTCGGTCCAGCAAAAGGAGAAATGAAGAAACCCAATTAAAGTCAAGTAACGCCATCATATCCGTTCTAAAGCTTTAATGGCCGCTTGCGTGACCAAATCTAGTTTTTGTACTAGCTTTTTAGCTATGGTTCAAGTTAAGAGTTGTTCGAAGTTTGTAAGAGCCTAAGGTAAGAGCGAGCTTTTTGAATGGTGAATCAATTGTTTTGTTTTCCAATAGAATATAATTCGGCATTGTTGAGGTCGTGGCTTCAATTCCCACAGGACACAAATATTTATGTGATGAACATAAGTATTTGTGTTGGTCTTGGTGTTTCTTACGTATTATAAGTATAATAATCTCTTAGGTTTTCGCGATCACTACACATTATAATAAAACAAAGTTTAACCGGATTAAATCGCGTATATTATTTAAATTGGTTTTCCTGACGTTTCGAAAGCTTTGCAGCATTTCGTGGTCGCAGGTAGACTAAGATGACAAGCGTCTTTACAGATATTTCTAAAAAATAGTTTTCTCCCACTTGCTCGGAAATTCGTTCATTATTAAAAAAAAAGAATACAACAATCGGCTCTTTTCCGTACGCAACGAAATAACAGGCCGGTAATATCCAACAGGACAATAATAGAAATTGCTGGACACTTTTTATTTTTTAAATTATGCTACCGAGGTTTTTAAGTACACACTTACATAAATTAGGTGTTTTTAGGTACAAAATATTTATCATTATACAGGCTGAATGCGCATTTTTTTTTCAAAACTGAAAAAATAACAAGAAACGCGCGCGGGCGAATTGGCGTGAATGAAAATGAGATACTGTTGAATTAATTTGTGTTGTGTTTCCTCGCAAATGAGAGAAAAGTACTATACAAGTCTCGGCCGAAATAGCAATTAACGGCCTCGTTTAGTTAAAAAGGACTCGGCTTGCGCCTCGTCCTTTCAAAATCACTTGGGAAGTACTCGGCTTCGCCTCGTATGTACTTCCAATATTACTCGGCCGTACATTGCTTCATTTCAGGCCTCGACAGTAATGTACTATTAATCTACCGTACAATATTATTAATTAAAATCGTTTCGATGCACGCAGTAATCACTCACAATATCATTATCTTTTACAGTGTTGCGTGCTGTTTGGGACTTGACTTTTATGGTTGGCAACTACCACCTGTTTGGAACCCAGTCCTCCATCTTAGTCTACCTGCGACCACGAAATGCTGCAAAGCTTTCGAAACGTCAGGAAAACCAATTTAAATAATATACGCGATTTAATCCGGTTAATCTTTGTTTTATTATAATATTATAAGTATGTATGTTTTACAAAAAAAAAAAACAAAATAAGTAAATAAAAATAGTAGTAGTACAGTCGACTGCATGGCAGTGGTAACACTTCAATTCGAAAACCGCCCTTACTGCTTACGAAATAAAGATGCTGCTAATGTCAAAGTGTTACCAACGACGTGCGGTCGACCACAGTACGGTCTATAATAATATCCATTATCTAGTACCCGTAGTACAAGCTCTGCTTAGTTTGGGACTAGATGGTGCTATGTCATCATTACAGCCGAAAGACGTCCACTACTGGACATAGGCCTCCCCCAATTAAGGAGGGGATATGCCATAATCGCCACGATTGGCAGGCGGGTTGGCGATCGCAGTTGGTTGGTTAAATACTCAGAGAACGCTGCTGCCCATCCTCTGGTGAATCCCTTAGTCGCCTTTTACGACACCCATGAGAAGAGATAAGGGTGGTGCTATTCTTTAAGTCCGATGGTGCTATGTAAAGGACCCCAAATATTTATTATTATTTATTAATATATTTCTTTGAAGGAAAATGTGTCAGGGTCATCACAAGGATCACTTCTGGCCGGCTTCCAAAACAACTCTGAGTTACTTGATATTTTGGTATGTATAAATCCTTGTTCATTATTTTATTATTTTTAACGCATTTACGCATGCGAAGCGAAATCTTACGATTTAAATTGTGGAAAGAAAAAATTGCTCACGAGCAGGGTTATACCATATATGTTTCATTATTTTCCTAGAGAAAAATAAGAAAGTTACAAATATCTTTACCTTGCACCACACCCGATTTCAGTTTCCGCTGCATCCGAGAGGATACCGTTATAATACTGGCTGAGCAGGTCTCTCCGTACTGTTCTTATAATTGCAGTTAATTCTGCAGTATTGCCTGCCTTGCCATCCTTTATTGGTCATACGATGGAACTCGATGCGCGGTTTTAATTTTTTTCGATGATTCGATAATGTGCAGTCGGATTGTAGTCTGCTTTTTTGAATAGTTCGGAATTTTGATTCCGTAGATGTTGAGCTGATAGAATTATATGTTGATCATTAATATTTATTTTATTCATCATAAAGTGTTGCCTAACGGCAGACTTTAAGAACTGTAATTACAGTTTAAAAAATTTTTTTGTTCGTAATTCTGATAAAATAGTTTATATTTTAAAGTTATTGTATCAGCATTTAAGTAGAATTTCGGATCATCGTGGTGACTAAATGTGGTTTCACACCGGCGAGGCGTGGCGTGGATGGGCCGAGCGAGAATTGAAATTTGTATAGCTAATTTTCAATTCACGTCACGCCCATCTTTGGTGTGAAAGGTCTGGATAGGCGAGGATGTGCGAGGCGAGAATTGAAATATTTGTTGGTACAACATTAAACTTCATTGCTGCATGAATAGAGTATTTATTACATTGCAGAACGGTATATCGCGAGCAGGCGCGTGCCGGCGCCGGTGAGAATTCGCGATGTACATCTTTCGGTGTGAAAAGGTCAGCGAGATTTAAATTCACGCCCATCCTATCCAATCCTCGCCTCGCCGGTTCGAAACCACCTTATTAACAGTAGACATTAGGTAGGCTGCAGGCTATTGCTGATAAAAATAAAATAAAGAAATGAATAAAATAAAAAAAAATGTGTACAAAACAATAAATAACATACAGCAAAAAATTATTTTAATAGTGTCAAAAAGGCCACCAGATCAGATAAAAAATAATCTAAAAAGCTCGTTCATCATCATCATCATTTCAGCCGAAAGACGTCCACTGCTGGACATAGGCCTCCCCCAAGCATCGCCACAACGACCGGTCCTGTGCCTTCCGCATCCAGCGGATTCCCGCAACCTTCACCAGGTCGTCGGTCCACCTTGTGGGGGGCCTACCCACGCTGCGCCTTCCAGTACGCGGTCGCCACTCCAGAACTTTACTGCCCCATCGGCCATCCGTTCTGCGAGCAATGTGCCCCGCCCACTGCCACTTAAGTTTGGCAATTCTTCGGGCTATGTCGGTTACTTTCGTTCTCCTGCGAATCTCCTCATTTCTGATTCGATCACGCAGGGACACTCCGAGCATAGCCCTCTCCATTGCCCTTTGAGTGACTTTGAGCCTTCTTATCAGGCCCATTGTTAGCGACCACGTTTCAGTACCGTAAGTAATTACTGGCAACACACACTGGTCAAAGACTTAAAAAAAAGCTCGTTCAATAAATATTAATATGCTCATCGTGTCTTTTCTAGTTTCCATTGTTAAATAAATTTCGGAAATTAGTAAGACTTGTTATTGTAATCGTCACTATACCATTATACTTACCAACGTATAACACATTAATCTTTTTTTTTTCGAATAAACGCAACTACTACATTCACAAAATAATTTGCGAGAACGCCGTCCAATATACAAAAATACAGCTACGTTGATAAAGACGGCACATTATTCATCGGTACATACATTACAGCGAGTACAGGACACAGGTGTTCTCAACCGTGGGAAGGCTGCCTTGATCTTGAACTTCGATTGATAGCTGTTCTCCGTTTTTATACTACACTAGTTGGTCACCCGACTTCGCACGATATTTAAAGGCAACGTGAATCTGATTTCGTAAAATTGGAACTCGGAAAATGAAAGTCAAAAGCTGAAAGTTAAAAGTCGGAAGTCGATAGTCGTGATTTATATTTCAGATGAAAACAAATAGAAACACGAGGTTGGGTAAATAAAAATACATTTTAAATACATTTTTACGGCAAAAATTCTGAAAAGCTTTTTTGGATACACTTTTCTAGATTTTTTGGTATTCTCAAGCGTAAAAAAAAACAGCCTTGATCTTGAACCTAAATTGATCGCCGTTCTCAGTTTATATTACACTAGTTCGTCACCAGACTTCGAACGGTATTAAGAAGTAGTCAACTTGCTTTAATGTGTTAATTAAGGTAAATAAAGCTGTCGGTTGAATTTCGGAAATCGGAAAACGAAAGTCAAAAGTCGAAAGCTCAACTTCAGAAGTCGGAACGCAACAGTTGTAATTTGCGTGTTGGATGGATAGCTAAGGTAGAGATATGAGGGATAATTTATAAAAAATAATTAATTTGAAAAAACAAACGCGATAGTAACAATTTCGAGCCTTCTTAGACATTCATATAGATTTTGTAAATATACTATTGTTCAAGATTTGCAGACACACAAACAAACTTATTACTACTTAGCAATTCACTGTTGCTCTTATAGCAGCTTTCATCTGGAATTTAAGTGACATTATTTATTGTAATTGCTTGCCTAAGCTTGGCTTTACTATAACCACTTTTTTATAGAGCACATTTAAATTGGATTCAAGTAATTATCCATGTGTTGGTAATTGCAATACGATAGATCCAGTAGGCTTTACTAAAATTAGATTTGAGTTTAAATTAGCTTTTTAAATTAAGCATTTGTCTTAGACAGCTTTAATGCTCATGTAATTAAAGTGGGTTGGATATGTGGTGCCTAGATTATAATAAGCCTTTTTATTTTTAATTGGTTTCGAGAAAATGTGTACTGCAGGAATCTGATTCATCACTCAGAGGAAGCAATTTCCCCATCGAAAACCAGTGAGATAAGTGTGTAATGAACTCACAATCCAGCTTTAATTTTGACATCACAACTATATTCATTGGAAGGCTACATGACACCATACCATGACAGTGCAATACGTCACCGACTATACGTATCAATGAAACATTTTACTTTTAAATATTTGTGTATTTTCTGTGCTTATGTTTGTTATAACTTTAGTTTTCTTTTTATGGTGTGCAAACAATACAGTATACTCCATTTTTTTTTTCTTAACGGGCTTGCCTTTGACCGCCACCTCACCTGATGTTAAGCGATGGTGTGGTCGACGATCATTGACCTATACCTATCTCGATGTTGACGATGGTTCACGCTTGCCCAACAAAAACCTTTTTACTTGAGCCTTGAAGAACACCAGGTTATACTTCTCGGGAAACACTTAAGCCGGCAAGGAATTCCACTATAATTATTTTTTTCTGGTCTTCGTTACCTGATAATAAAGAATAATTATAATTATTATTGCGTGGTGTATATGTTGTAGATTAGACGGATTGTAAAAAAATACGGAGCAATGAACATCGAATTCCAGATAAAAGCGATCGTGAGTGAGTTAGGGGTGCTACACATATGTTCGGGCTGGCATTAATCAGCACAGCCGGATGGCAAAATCGAATATATAATTATTTGTAGAAGAATTTTCGGGAAAAAGGCCGCTCGGCTTAAAGGTACTCGGGTGAGCATTGATCGGCTATTATTAATTATTAATAACAATTATTATTAATTGATCAAGTGGCTGCAAGCGCGACTGCTGAGCGTGGGGTCCTGGGTTCGATTCCCGGGTCGGGAAAAGTGTTATTGGGTTTTTTCATTAGGAAATTCTCAGTAGCAGCCCGGAGCCTGGATTTGTGCCCGGTCAGTGGCAATAGGCTCGCCCCTTATTACATGAGACTATAACATAACTGGCGAAATGTAGGTGTACTATTATACCTCTGCCTACCCTTTCGTGGAAATACAGGCGTAATGTTATGTTATGTTATTTATTTATTTATTTTTTATTCATTTATTTATCTTTCTTATAACTACCATTACGGATTATTATTTTTTACCCAAAGTGGCAGTGTACGGAATATAAACATGATAATGTATTAATTAAATTTTGTAACATAAAACAAATAATGCTGTTCTTGTGAATTCACTCAGAGAACAACAGAATAGGTCCGTCTCCCCAGCTATGAAGAGTGCGGAGTGCACGCTAGTGGTGTGAACCGGAGGCATTTTCAGCCTCCGGAGATTATGCGGAGATTTTATTGAATCACCGGAGATTATCCGGATATTCTCCGGTTATTCAAAATACTCTAAATCTATATATATGAGAAGAAAAAACAGGCAAAAAAAAAAACATTTGGCACATTTCACAGCACATTTGCATGCGTTCTGCAACAAATGAAATAACCGGTAGTTTAGTGCAATCACCGATTAGTCTCCGGTACTCACTCTAACCGGTGATTATCCGGTTTTTTGAGAACCGGTTCACACCACTAGTGCACGCGTCAGCGGCGCCTTCCTCAAAAGGTTAGTCCGACCGCGCGGCTCCACCAGCAGTTATGGCTGCCGTCGTCGCCACACGTACCTGTCCGGCACACACAGGCTCACCTGCCCTAACATGTCCGCATTATGCCCCTTCCCTCTTAGTATTTTAAATAAATACGAGGTGAGTGCCAGTTCCCTCCTGACTTTTAACTCATTGTACCCTACCATACCCAAAATAAATAAAGTGGGGTAAATTAATGGGTAAAACGGATACACACCATAATTTCGCATATATAAATATCTAATAAATTTATTTTGTACCCGCTCCAGAATGAGACTATATTTAATTTTATGCGGAGCCCAGATGTTTTATTATTAAAATCAGTGGCGTGCATTGGCCTGCTTCACTTGAATTTAATTGTGGTGTAAGTTATTGATTTTTTGATGTAGGAAGATTAATTTAGCATTAATAGGTCTATTTTAAGATAAATAATCATCGTACTCTGAAAAAAAGATAATAACTTACACCACTATTGAATTTGAATGAGGAAAGCAGTAGGTATTGCCTAATTGCCTATATGCAATGCACGTCACTGATTAAAATGTACTATTATTGTACACCATTATTAATAACAAAAACTTTGTCAATTTCAAGCGATATGTACCTATTACTGCTAAAAAATTCAGCCTTGTGAGAGACAGACGGCTGGATGGACGGCATAGGTTTAATGAAACAAAAAGCAAACTTTTCTTCTCTTTCTAACATTATTTAAAAGAAAAGAAAGAAAAATTATTTACTGTCTCAGTTAACGGCGCGCAATATTTAAATCAACATTTTTATCATCTACTCTTTAGCTATAAACATCATACAGTTAATTAAAACATTTTATATTTCCTTTTCATTAATGACTAACGTAGAAATAATCCTTGGCTTCAGCTAAAATTAATATAGAAGCACTAACTACGCTTTAATTAATTACTTTACCTCGCTTATTTCTACCAGGAAGAGATTTTTCGTTTATAATTAACTTTATACTTTTTAACCGACTTGGGAAATACCAGCCAGTAAGACTTGAGCTCTCTCATAATAATAACAGATTTTGAACGCCCACTACAGCTATAGTTTTTCTCACAGATTTTTGTATAGAGTTGTTTCTGGACTTGTTAAAATTATGTAATGGAAATAAATAAGTATAAGTTTATTAGCAAAAATCAAGAACAACACTTAATTACAAATCACAATTCTGTGATTTGTATACTATGTGGTAGTAAGTAGGTACTTTAACATTAAACATCATAATAATTCTTATCAAAATTTTGGTGATAGATATTTTAAGCGGTTGTTTGAGCCTCATTCACACTGACCTCCGTACTAGCATAGAATATATACTAACGACAACACGATTGATGCACCGGCGAGCGAGCTCACACGTCCAGGGGAGTGTCACCGCTGTGATACTAGTGCATACTGTTTACTGTTTGTGACATTTTTGATGATCGCTCTGTGTATGATGATATAATTGTCTTCAGAACAAAATATGAAACTTTTGCACTCGAGAAGTCCCAGAGTCAACTCTAATTACAATAAGATAAGGACAAGCTTGTTGAGATAAAGATGTAAATCGAATTTTGCTTTTTTTATAAACTAGCCTACGACCGCGGCTTCGCCTGCAAGGATTTCGTTTATCAAGCATCCCTCGAGAACTGTTCATCTTTCCGGGATAAAAAGTAGCCTATAATGTTAATCGGGGTTATATTCTACCTGTATGCCAAATTTCATCCAAATCTATTCAGCCCTTACAGCGTGATTGAGTAACAAACGTCCAAACATCTTCACATGCTTTCACATTTATAATATTAGTAGGATTGGCTTTCAATTATCGTCATCAACCTAGCTCGGCACCACCCACTGCTGGGTATAGGCATTCTTTAATTTTTGCCTCTTCGATCTTGTGAGTCCCTCATCCAGGTAGGTCCCTCATCCTGTGGCTTTGGAGATACTATGTTGATAGTATCGCCAAAGCCACAGGAAACACCTGTACCTGTTGGGTTGCCAACGCGCTTACAGACGGCCTGGGTTTCTCCGACTTGACTTTTGCCATCACTCGGTAAAAGCTTTACTCCGTCAGCCATACCTACGCCGATCCAGATGTCCTGCCCAACTGCACTTCCTGCTGCCACTAACTGCCCAAATCCATTACGGTAGGGTTCATTCTCTTGTCCACTTCTCTCACAGTTCAGCATACGCTCCAATAGATGCCTCCATATTGCTATCGGTTACCAAGAATGAAGTAGCCAGTCATAATCCATCTGCTGCCGAATTGCGTAACTCGCACGCGATCGCAATCATCTGGATTTCAATGTTCATTGCGCCGTGTATTTTGACCATCCGTGTTATCGGCAACTACGTACCACGCAAAGAATGTTGCTTTAATTTCAAAATGAAAACTAATGTTAAAGTGAATGTATTACACAATTGCCACACTGGTCTGGTCGTAAGTACCCCGATTGACGGTTCCTGTCTAGTTTAGAGAAGAAAGAAAAAATAGATAAAAAAAGTAAAAACCGACTTCAAAAACAATAAAATAATTTGTGTGAAACAGTTTAGGAAGTCGGTGCCTTTGATTCGGTTTGATTTAAGAAAAAATTGGCACCGACTTCCTAAACTGTATCACACAAATTATTTTATTCTTTTTGAAGTCGGTTTTTACAAAAAAAAAAAAAAAAGTTTATTTTATGTTTCTATTGTGAGTGGCATTAACAATAGAAAGACAAGCGATTGCTAAATTTCCGAATGGTTTGCTGTCATCCATTGAAGAGTTCCCATCTTTATCTCCGAAGATCTTCACCAAATAATACTTTCTGAATGCAAATACTTGACTTGTTAATGAAATACCAAAATCGCTATTTAAATGTCTATAATATTTGAGGAGTTCCCTCAATTCCTAATGGTTTCCATCATAAAAACTGGATTTTGACACAGAAAAATGGGACCAATCTGGAAGTATATCCTTACAAATAAACAAAGAATTTTCGAAATCGGTGTATAAATGACGGAGTTCTGAGGTAACAAAAATTATAAAAAATACAATCGAATTGAGAACCTCCTCCTTTTTTTGAAGTCGGTTAAAAAGTTACAAAATGGCAGATAATCCTGATAGTCTCCAGTCGACAGGCGGAACGGTGGCAAAACACTACAAGCATATGTGCAGGTCTAGGTAAAATGGTTGGAAATATTAGAGAATGATGAATGGCTTGGTTGACCTCCCGTTAATTCGTTGATGCATTATGTATTTCTTGTCTACGAGTGAGCATTTATTATATTGTGTGTGGTTTTATGATCTTCTTCCCTAATAAAGAAGACAAAATGGCAATGAGAAGCGGCATCCATCATCAAATCCGGCGATGTGCCTTAAAAGAGTATACAAGAGTACCGTAAACTGCCCTAACTTGACCCACAAGCCCAACTTTGCCTAGTTATTTTTTGAGTAAACTATAATAGCTATGATTTCCGTACTTGGGGAGCTTTGAAAACTATGACAACGCTAATTTGGTTGGTTCAGTTATAAAGTGTCAGTGCATGTAAAAATTAAGTTAATGCCTTAGGCAAAGTAGGGCTTGTTGGCAAAGTTAGGGCATTTTACGGTACCTAATTACTGTCTGACGCACTCTGGGCAACTAGACCCGGTTTTTTACCACTACTGAAGAAAATAAAATAAAAATGGCGGAAAATAACCTCGGAAATAATTATTTAAATATTCGAGGCATAATTTGTTACACAATGCCTTAAATCATGATTTCTACGTGGTTTGAATACGAGTTACAGAAATAAAATATCTGGCTTGCTTCATCTTTCTCATGTTCAGTATTGAGTAAATTAGATCATATTCTTACTCACATAAGTATTACTACGCCTGTTACCCATTGGGGTAGGTAGACTATCCACCCGCTAAGATCTTGACACACCTCCTTCGCTTCATCTACGTTGTAACATGCGCATGTTGAGGCACTTGCGCGGGTTACATGCATCGTGTAAACGACCGTGCTAATAAATGCGTGGGTCCAGTGCCTTTTTATTCCTCATCGTTTCGCTCTTGATAGAGCGGTCGTGGCTATCATGTACTATTGCCGGGGTCTGCTGTAGCTCGCCTCACGATGCCTCGCCACCTTTCCCTGCTTTCGGTTAGTCTGGTGAATTCATGTAATGGCCGGCCGACGGCAGACTTCATTAAATCAGTCGATCGCATGGGAGGCCTTCCGCGCACTATTGAACCCTCTATTCTGCCCTGTACGACAAGTCACTCTATAGAGTCGTGACTACGCCGTGAGACATGGCCTGTTGTACCTTTTTAACTGACTTCAAAAAAGGAGGAGGTTCTCAATTCGATCGTATGTTTTTTAATGTACCGCATTAGGCCACTCGAGTAGCCCGCACCAGTTACATGCACCGTGCACAAGCACCATTATCATAATCGTTTACTTACAGCTTTTGCTCAAACTTTAATGTTTTATCACTATCTTGTATGCGTAATTTTCTCACACAACCAGTAAAGTTATATCCGTGCCTCGGAGAGCTGTCGGTCCCGCTGCCAAATTGCGTAACTCACTCGAGATCGCATTCATCTGGATTTCAATGTTCATTGCTCTGTGTTTTGACAATCCGTCAAATTGACAACTACGTATCATGCAATGAATATTGCTGTAATTTCAAAATGAAAGCTGATGTCAATGTGAATGCATTACACAATTACCCCACCGGTTGTTATACGAATATATATCGCACCCCCAGAACAATACTGCACTAAGTCAAAATAGCTCATTTTTCAGAATCGACGAAAAACCGTTATCTCATGTTACGTCAAAGTTATTGCAAATGTTTTGAACATTGCATGTGAAGAATCCAATGCGTATCAGCATTATGTAGTTCAGTCGATTCAAAACGCGTTAATAAAGCCAAATAATGCATTTTTTTACTTAATTCACTGTTGTGAAATGACTGAACAAAATAAAAAACAATTATTTCGAGTTACGTGCTTTTTACTGATTGATTCTGAAATAATGCACTATTATTCTACTGTTTTTTACTGAGATTCAATATACAATAACGGCCTAATTTATCACTTGAGAAGTATTCTCTTGTAGTTTGAGTTCTTAGGTAATGATACTCTATTCTAGGAACAGAATTTATGAAATTAGTCACACTATCTTTTATTTCAGAGTCTATTTTGCGGTGATTGGCGTGCATCAGATTTCATAAAACCACTATCTGTTTTCTTTGAAACCGCCGTCTTAATATCATAATTTCAGCCGGAAGACGTCCACTGCTGAACATAGGCCTCCCCAAGCATCGCCACAACGACCGGTCCTACGCTTTATGCATCCAGCGAATTCCCGCGACCTTCACCAGGACGTCAGTTCACCTTGTGGGGGGCCTACCCATGCTGCGCTTTCCAGTACGCGGTCGCCACTCCAGAACTTCATAGCCCCATCGGTCATCGGTTCTGTGAGCAATGTGCCCTGCCCACTACCACTTAAGTTTGGCATTTCTTCGGGCTATGTCGGTTACCTTCGTTCTCCTGCAATCTCCTCACTTCTGATTCGATCATGCAGAGACACTCCGAGCATAGCCCTCTCCCTTTGAGTGACTTTGAGCATTCTTATCAGGCCCATTGTGAGCGACCACGTTTCAGTGCCGTAAGTAAATACTGGCAATACACACTGATCAAAGACTTTCGTCTTGAGACACTGCGGTATTTTGGACGAGAAGATATTGCGTAGCTTCCCGAACGCTGCCCAACTGGGTTGGATTCGACAATTGACCTCTTTCTCGAAGTTGGACCTACCTACCTAACTGGACAGTTTGTCCTATGTGTTTTTTCGGTAATCGTCAACAACTTCGAGTGTAGATTCTCTTATGTTTAAGAAAGGAATTCGACATAACCTTTGTCTTGTCCATGTTCTTTTAAGACCTACTTAATATCATATCTATCACAGATTTTCAGAGTAGCCTTAAAAACTCTTTACATGCCCTAATCCTGTTGTTATTTATTTCAAAATAGTAATCCGGATTTGACACTCAGCGATTAGTTTTGTAAGGTTTGTTAAAGAAACATACGCTTTTCCTGTATTCCGCAAAGTTTTCTTAGCAATCTTACACTTCTAGCCAGCAGGATTTCTTATTCTCTTTCTACTTAACTTGGGTTCGATCACTGATGGAGCAGTATCAATGGCAGAAGAAGTTGATGGTGCGTTTGTCGGAGTAGAATTGGAATCTCCTTGAGTATTCGCTGTAGAATGACCCGCTCTATTAGATTCTTTATCAGATGAACTACTTGAGCTGCTGGAGCTTGACGATGGCGAGCTGGAGTCTGACGAGGAGTTCGAAGAGGAAGAAGAAGATAATCTTCTAGGGATTAAAAGAGGCCAAGGTATTTGTTTAAAAGGCAGAAAAAGTGTATCAGAGTAAAATATTCTTTTCTTCATCGGCTGATGCTGCCAACGCTGATCTTTCATCGGTTGATGCTACAATAGTTATCCTTTTCCACGCTGTTTTGTTGAACAGAAGGTCAGGTTTCTACTGTGGTTGCTTGCATTGCCTTTTTAATTAACAGGAGACCACAACCCCTCATCATCTGCCAAATAACAATTACAAATTTTTCAAATTCAACAATAGTGCATTATCTCAAAAAAAGATGATTAATCTTCTTGTAATTAAAGAACAACATAAATTGTAAATACATTTCTTTTAAATATAATTCAAGTAACAGTTCTGCGTATAAAAAATATATTTATTATGTTTTTTTAATAAAATTAGGACATCATTTATATTTACCATCAATAGTGCATCATTTCACAGATATTCACCTTTTACGAACAACACTGAACCATTTTGGAATAATCCAAAAAATCTGACATACCTTCGTCAACAACAGAGTACTATTTCGAAATAATATCAAATACGTTGTATAAGCACAGTCACCAATACTGAATTAAAACTAAATAATTCGGAGTAATTTTCGTACTACATTCAACAACAGTGCATTATCACAAAATAATTCACTGTTGCGTAAAGGGTATGGTGCTGTTCTCTAAGGTGGACAAGTTGCATCTAGAAATAGTTTTGTGTTCGTGGTATGATTCTGGCAGCGCGTCTTCACCAATAGAGAGTTAGCGTGCCATCTGTAGGACATTTTTGTAAATAGAAATACGCCTGTCTTCGTGGTATGCGCGGCAAATTTTTGGCTATTCGTCCATAGACATAACTCAATTTTGAGATTTTTCGACATAATACAGTGTTGTTCTGGGTGTGCGATATGGCAGTCGTTACGGGTAGTCAGAAGCCTGAAAGTCTGACAACTGGTCTAACCTCCGAATGTCGGTATTACCCAGTAACTGGGTTGCGGGGGTCTGATGGCAGTCGCTCCGTGTAAAATACTGATGTTCAGCCGCATCTGGCTAGACTGGAAGCCGACCCCAATATAATTGGGAAAAGGCTCGGAGGATGATCCACCAGTAAATTTAAAATGCAGTCATAAATGACTGTATTTACACATCGTCGTAAAAAGAAGAAAATATTCATCGCCTGAAATTCTGGTTCGATAAGATTCGAAAATTGAAAACCTGTCACGTATCATCAAATTAATAACCGGGTACATGCCTTAAAATTAATTCGTTGTTGTGAAACTTAAAGCCGATTATTTTGCAAATTATTATCAACATCAACTCAGCCTATCGCAGTCCACTGCTGGACATAGGCCTCTCCAAGTTGTACCATCCTCCGTCTTCCACATCAAGTCCCCACCAGCTACCTTCTTCAGGTCGTCAGTTCAGGTCGTAAGTCCAGATGGCTGGGGGGCACACTACGCTGCGTTTACCGATTCGCGGTCTCCACTCAAGTACCTATCTGCTCCAATGATCATTGGTCCTTCGACAATGCCACTTCAGCTTATCCTGAACCTATAAGCTATGTAAGTCAATCTGGCTCTTCTCTTCGTTACGTATTGTTTCTTCAAAAAAACTCCAAGCATAGCTCGCTCCATAGCTCGCTAGCTCACTTGCATTCTACAAATTATGCTCAACTGTCAATACTGCTAATAACAAAATAAATAATAATATTATTAAATTTTAACGTTATAAAATATTGTCTGTGTCAACACATTGTGAGCATTGAATAATGACTGCGTTCACGAACCTTTTATAAACTGGTTATTTTATTGTAAAAAACGCACACGTTTTAAATCTATGATAAATATCTCAATTTCAACAGTTATGTCAAGTTTATTTATCTTACATTTTAATTTAACAGTGGTGAAAACCAAAAATATTATGGCGTTTAATCTTAATAACGTAATTTTTACTTTACTGCATGTCTTCTCCCCCTTTCTTTTTTTCACGATTCATATATTTGTACTTTATATGTTACCTACTTACTTACACTTTGAAATGAAAGTAGAAATTAACTTAGCTTAGTAGCCTACGAATTTTGTGACACGAAAGTCAGCGCCTCGGTGGGCGATAAAGTAAAAGTGTCATCTGTCAGTTCCTAATAATGCGTGTATCAGTGTTCTCGTTTTCACCAACCCGGACCTGCCTCAACACATCCATCATTGAAGCACGTACAAGGGCTACAACAACATAATCTATACAACCTTATTCTTAGGCAACAAAAACATAATCTATACAACCTTATTCTTAGTTTATACTAAACGTGTTAAGGGGTCATTGTACTCATCATTGTTTACAACTTCTACATTTGTGTTAACATCAATCGACAAAATGTAGGCATCAGCTGTTTTTTTTCGTGATTTCAGGATTGGGCCTACAGTAAAAGTTGTTCATAATGATGAGCACAATGATCCCTTAAGAGGTTTAGTATAAACTAAGAATAAAGTTGTATATTAATACTGGAACATCGATACCTTTTTAAGTATCTATTATAGAAGAAGGGGAATAAAAACCGGCCAAGTGAGAGTAGGACTTATGCAGTAAGGGTTTCGTACCACCCATCGACTTAATACCCTATAGAAACTAATTTAATTTACGAGAGTTCATAAAATTACATGAACGCACCGTGCGCGAAATATGAAATTTTGCATCTCTTTCTTACGGAGGTACCACCACATTTATCTTTGTTTGTCATATTATTAGTATTTGTTGTTAAACTACACAGTATGCACTATAATCATATCAAGTTTGACGCTGGTGTATATTACCGTTTTGAAGATAGAGTAGGAACAAAAACGTAGAAAATATGTTTTTTTTTTTAGGTTTCTTGCATGGGCTCCCCCTTTGTTTGTAGATTTTTTACAGTTTTTAGTATTTGTCGTGATAGGCACTATAGTTACACATTTTCTATGAATTTCAACTAGTTATGTATTATCGTTACAAAGATACAGCCCTGTGACAGACAGACGGACGGACAGCGAAGCGAGAGTAATAGGGTCCCGTTGGCACCCTGTGGGTACGGAACCCTAAAAATTACATCTTTCGAAACGTACGGTCGACCGCACGTCGGTGGTAACACTTTGACATTAGCAGTATCTTTATTTCGTAAGCAGTAAGGGCGGTTTTCGAATTGAAGTGTTACCACTGTCATGCAGTCGACTGTACTGTGCCATAGATGTGCACAAAAAATCTCGTGTGATGTTTTAGTTAAGGCAGGTAAAATAAAAAGGGGGGGTCGCGAATGCCATGCATTGCAGTTCTCGCGGCTCATCCACCAAGGCGAGAGTAGGTACACGGCGGAGTTTTTAGTGGGTGCGAGCCCCACATAACCACGCTGCCTCCCCGGTGCATGCTCCCTGTGGCATGCGGTAGGCATTTTCTCCGCCTCAATAAATAAAAAAAGGTAAAATAAAGTGAACATACCCACATGATTTCTCCATACAAAACGCTACTATACAGACAGTTGGTCTAATTTCGACCACAAGCGATACTAGTACAGAAATAATCGTCTTGTAAACACTTAATACTACAATTACTGTGATTACGTGGCCTTGTAACTCGATTTCTATCATGGTTACAAAGAATTGAATTAATGATATGCAAATGCACATACAATTACTTCTTTGGCTTCCGTACATTGAAAGTTATAACACGAGAAAAGGGTAATTAGGTAATTAAGTTAAACAATGGCTATTTGCGTATCATCTTATGAAGGCTACGCAATCAGGAGAGAAGAGCCTTCATTTATATACCTATTAATATGTGTTATGGCGCTCCCATGACCAAAGGACCTTGAGTGCGCGGGTTTATGAATTAATATCAAGAAAATTTTATAATAAAAACCGGCCAAGTTCGAGTCGGACTCGCGCACTAAGGGTTCCGTACCACCCATCGACCTGATACCCTTTAAAACTGCTTTAATTCATGAGAGTTCATCAAAAGACACAAACGCAACGTGCGTGAAATATGAATATTTGCATCTCATTCTTACGCAGGTACCACCACATATGTCTTTGTTTGTAATATTATTAGTATTTGCTGTTAAACTACATAGTATGCACTATAATCATATCAAGTTTGACGCTGGTGTATATTACTGTTTAGAAGATAGAGCAGGAACAAAAATGTAGAAAAAAATGCATGTTTTTCGAGGTTTCTTGTATGGTTTTAGGCACGGAAATATTCATTTCCTCTATGGTTTTAGGCTTAGGATAGGTTTTAGTCTTTTTAATATTTTTAGTATTTGTCGATAGGCACTATAGTAAAACATATTCTGTGAAAATTTCAACTGGTTATCTATTACCGTTACAAAGACACAGCCCTGTGGCAGACCGACGGACGTGCGGACAGCGTAGCGAGAGTAATAGGGCCCCGTTGGGCACCCTTTGGGTACGGAACCGTAAAAAGGGCAATTTCAAAAAAAGGATTTCTTGGAATCTTTAGAGATTAATCAAGTATTGTCCACCTATTTTTCTAAACTGGAAGTAAAAATTATGTCTATTTTAGTAATAGATCAAAAATGACTAAATCAAAAATGTATCGTGTTATCTATTCCTAAAGTAGACGTTATTTAGGATTTTGAATGATGGACTTGGCTGCATGCAATATGCGGCAGGCCCATGGGTTGTGCCATTCGGAGATACAGCGTAACCAGTGTTGCCATATGCACCGTAATTACGGCAGATCTGCCGTAATTTTGACTTTTATTTTTATTTCTGCCACCTACCGTAGTCATAAATTACGGTGTATGAAAGTTACCGTAATTTTTAGAATCCAACCTGGAACTGAGAGTTTTCCAAAAAATTTAAAAATTTGTATCACTTTAGTGTGCTACTCAATTCAGTAGGCACCTAGTAGCATGCGAAATTCAAAATTTCTTGTGTTTTTTGCAAATTGTAGCTCTAATTCACGTTGTAGGTTGTTGTTACAATATATCTACTCAATCTTGGGGGAGGTGCGGGTGGCCTATGTCCAGCAGTGGACGTCTTTTGGTTGAAATGATGATGATGATCTACTGAATAATGCTCATAATAACATTCACCTAGCTCTATAAGCTCGATAATATAATCGATAATTTGATAGTAACTTTATATTGTGGAGCTTATAAAGCTAGGATGTTATACTACTAGTACTAAATACCTACTACTACTCACTATATTATTACGATATTGTGATTATTGTCGCGAAAAATATTCCGATCAATAGGTATATAACGTGCTACAGCTTGCAAAAAACGCAAGAAATTTTGAGTTTCGAGGTTTACTACGTCGCAATCACCAGTATTGCCTTCAATTATAGGCAGAAAATTCTGAAAATTTATCACCGTAAATCTGCCGTATTTCTTTAAACTGATTTACCGTATTTCTGGTAATTTTGACCCACTGTGCACCGTATTTTCATTTCATCGATCTGGCAACACTGAGTGTAACCCCTTCTAACTACTACTACATGTTCCCAATAAAAGCGCAGGTCATACTTGCTTGTTACTTTATTTTGATGCTCTTTACTGTTAATTTTATTGTTTGTGCCAATAAACACATTTTCTTATTTTTTACGCATGCGAAGCTGCCGGCAAAATCTGGCAAGTAATTTATAAATCCATGCACTCAAGGTCATTGGTCAGGGGAGCGCCTTATGGTCAATAGAAAAGACGGTGATGGAATTATTATACCTGGAAAATCATGTATACCCAAACGGTGAAAAGTTCCATAAAGTACTATTGTTATATTCCAATTCCTACATTTTATATTTTCTGGACAAGCTGTACCTATCTTACAGTTGCGATGAATCTACCTTAATAATAATAGAGTTTATTTTCTGGTCCCAAAGAAAAACTTGGAAAAAAGTAATTTGAAACGGGATTCGCACACATCCTTTAACTAGACCACATTATCTCCCACCCTAAATATAACACAAAAACTAGCTAGCATCAGTACTTATCGTAGCTCTAAGGAACCGTGCAGAAAATTATTTACTATAAAAAAACTTTACATTAGTAAAATCACCACCAGTAGTTTTGGGGAACGAGTCACCCATGTCCGTAGGAGAGTACCTGTTTTCCGAATCCCTACACGTGATCCCTGGGTAGTGCAAATCAGACATACTGGTGGTAGGCCACGGCCGACGGCTTGCGACCACCCTCCAGGCAAAAACGTGCTGCAAAAGCGACCTAGTCCTGTTCCGGTACGATGCCCGGTGTAGCCACTTGAGAGGATGGGTCGAAATATTTCACTGCCATCCTCTCACCTTTGCTGGGCAAGCGTGAACCAACGTCGACCGCACCATCGCTGAGATGGCGGTCAGACGCAAACCCGTTAAGTATAAAAACAATACCGATCAAGAATGCAGTTCATTAATTAATAGCAAGACTAATAGTTGCTTTATCAATTATTAAAATGAGCGTGTTAAACAATGCAAATAATCGATGACAAAGCTTTCCTGTCTTAATCGATTGTTTCGAAACCATAATACGATTGACACCTCCGAGTTTTTTTCCGTAATCGGATAATCGCTTTCATTTGTTCTTTACTGCGGAAAAAAAAAATGATTCGTTCCACGCAAGTTTGTAAGCCATCTCAAATGATGATCCTTTGTAATTGTTGAGTTTGATGACGTTGGCGTGTACCAAGTTGCATTTAACCTAGGTATTTAACTCTAGGGTAATTAATAAGTTTTTTCTTCAAGAATCACGACCTTGACGTAAAAGTAAGCTAGTAGTCACTGAGGTAATATGTACTAACATATTACCTCAGTGCTAGTAGTAAGGTACGTACTTGCTAACTCTAAAAAAAAGGAAAGAGCGCACAAAAAGGACTGGTTAATCCTTAAATAATAAAACATAATTTAATAATATTTCTTTAACAAAATATTATTATTCTCATCATGTGAATGGCTATATAATTTAAAAATTAGGCAAGGCCATTATTAAAAAAAAATTGTATTTTTGGATATTAGTGCGTCTTATTAGGAACTACATGCGTATACAAAATTTCTGCCGATTTAAACGACATAAAAGACTTAAAGATTTGTAGCCAACAGACAAACATAAAAATAATTGTCTGCCATATAGTTTAAAGTTTTAAGTTGAGAGGCAGACGCCGTTTTCTTTTGGCTGAATATTTTAAAACCAGTCTATCAAACACCCATATCCATAGCCAAAACATGGAAATGTGGACTGTCTTCGGTTCGTGCCCCATGCCCCATCCCATCTTAGATTAAAGTTGTCAAAAGAGCAACTGCTGGTTGGGGCGGCACGAGTAAACAAGTTATTCCCACCCACACGCAAAATACGCGTCAAGCGTGGAGTTGCGGAAAAAGGCCCGCTATACCAATACAAATACCAAAGGGCGACTGCTAGCCGGACCTGTGTCCTCTGGCAAGGCTTCCAAAGGTCCAGACTTCTGTCTGACAGAAAATAAGCCGTGATTATAGAGAAATAAAAAAACAAAATAAGAATTATGTAAGTAGTTTTTCATATGATTTTTTTTACATTCTTACTTACTTTTTTCACAGAAAAAAAAAACATGTCAGTAGTTACTTTCAGCGTTTACCTACCTTTGCCCTCAGTTATTCCAAAGCTTTTAATAACAATATATAAATAAATCTTTGGGACATTTTTACACATCACCATCTAGTCCTAAACTAAGCAGAGCTTGTACTGTGGGTACTATACAATGGATATAATACTTATATTTTTTTATATACTTACAGCCTTACTAATAAAGATTTACCTACGATGTATACCAGAGTTATAACGCTTTCATTACCAATAAAAGATTTTTGGCAGTTTAGTTGTATACATCTGTTATAATGGGTGTCAAAATTGTATGAGATATTACGCAACCGTTATTCAGTCCCCGACCCTTGTATGACAAGCGTATATCTTACATTATTTCGAATTTTTTGATAAAATGGATCATGAAGAACAGAAAAAGCAAGAAAATTAAATAAACCGTTACCAAAATTCGTTTCGAATGTCAGGCTATCAGACAATCAGACTTTCGCATGAAATAGATTCAGTAAAATAAATGCAATATTCCCATTATTATTCGCCATTATTTGATTTCACACAGTTCTAACAATGTTATCAAAAAATACAAGCATAATAAGTAAGTAAATTATTTATTCACCAGAAACTTAGCCTAAACATCAAAATCGTAATGTACTTATTTAATCGTTAGGTAATTATGGCTATTCACAATTAGGTAAGATCCCTGCCCCACAAACTAGCATAAAAAAATCTCTTTGTTGTAAACTAACACATGTATTGTGTCGGAGCGTTAGACAATGTTTGAAACTCAGTTGAAAGGTGCGTTCATAAACTTAAAATGTTAAAATAATTTTCTGTTTTTATTGTAAGGAAAACATAAAACTTATTTATAGATATATTAGAAAACAATAAATCGGCCACCATTTTATGTTATTAATCACAAAAAAAAAATATACGCTTTTTACACACTTGTCACAAAGTCTCTTCAATTTTGTAATCGAGTTTCAAAACGTTTCCGAAGAAAGTTGCCAGTGGTTTTTGTTATAACCAATTTATAACTATACAATGCCTGCTCACTGATTATTAGTAAAGGGAGTGTGTAACTCTTATCCATAGCTTATACAATGTATAAGTATACAGTTGTTAATCAGTTGTGTTAAATATTTTTATTAGTAAGGCTGTTACTATAGAAGGGAAGAGAAGAAACACCCAGACCTGTTGGTCTGTGTTGTTGTTGACTTGTGGGAATGGGAAGCCACGAACTCGTGATCAGCAGTCCGACACTCGAACCACTAGAGCACAGACGTCGTCTTAGTGACGCGGTAGCCCGCAAAATTCCAAATTTCTTGAGGATACAGATATGTGGAGATTATTGTCGCAAAACATATTTCGATCCTTGGAATAACTAGGCTTAGAACCGTAGCAGTCACACGCTGAGTGAAGCCGAATTTCAAGTTGACCTTAAAAGGCTTCGTTCATACAGTATTTGTGCACCTGTTCGCGTGCCAGTCAGCGAACATTTTACGAGCCGCTTACGGACATACATTGTTTGTTTTTGTGCATCAACTTTGAGCGAAACTTTAAATGAAATTATCAATCTGAGTCTCATTACTCTAAGTACCCATTATAATACAAAGTAAAGTTAGCCTACAATTTAAAAACAAACGAAAGAAATTTGAATTTCAAAGTAAAGTTAGCCTACAATTTAAAAAAATTGAATTTCGCGGGCTATCGCAATCACCTTAAACCAACTCAAGAAATTTAGAATTTCGCAGACTACTGCATCGCAATCACCTTAAACCAACTTATAAATTCCCAAGAATACTTAACAAACCGACGTACAAACATAAACTCGCGTTAAGAAATGCAGATTAGCGGCTCTAATCACAGATGCCTCTCGGAAGGTTGGCTGTTAGCACAAGACCTTGAAGCCAAGCGGTTTTCACATCATTCACACATAACCAAGGCTTATGACGAAGTGTTTATGTATACAACGTGTATCAGAAATGCGTGGTCATATTTGAAGAGCTTATTCAGGGGATGCTATCGATCAACTTTTACTACGGGACCAACCCAGAAATCGCAAAAAAAAAATCAGCTGATCCTTATATTTTGTCGAGCGACATCGATGATTTAGTAGGGAACAGCTGATATTTTTTTCGAGATATCAGAGTTGGTCCCATAGTAAAAGCTCTTCAAATATGACCACGCATTTCTGATACACGTTGTATATGTACATGCAAGTAAACGTTTATTTATATTATTTCGGTAGAATGTTGCTTTTTAACAATTTTGTTTCTGGCTACATCCCATTTCGTCAACTTCCTACTTCGTCAACTTTTTTTTTGCATACAAGAAATCCCATTTCGAAATTTGCTAATTCATTTTAGGTTGTATTATTATTTCATTCTCATACGGCCAAAATTAATATCCAATCTATCCACGATTTGCCCTACTAGAGATAGGAATTTGACATAAGCTCCATACAAAATATGTCAAATTTCTATCTGTAGTAGGGTAAATCGTGGATAGATAGGATATTAATTTTGGCCTTTACTGGCGTCCGATTGAGCTGTAATTTGGGATGTCTATGCAAGTTTGGTGACAATGCAATATTATGGTACCATAAAGCTGGTTTGATGATGTAGTCGGAAAGAAAAAATTTAAAAAAAAAAGCTTTTCGCGATTTCAGGATTGGGCCGATAGTAAAAGTTGTTCATAATGATGAGTACAATGACCCCTTAAGAGGTTTAGTATAAATTAAGAATAAGGTTGTATATTTTACTAGCGGCCCGCTCCGGCTTCACACGGGTAGCAATAATTATAGCCTAACCTTCTTAGATAATCCTTCTTTCTATTGGTGAAAACTGTATGAAAATCCGTACAGTAGTTTTTGGTATTAGCTCGAACAAACACAAACTCAGCACGGCGGGAGATTTTAATTTAAAATAATATGTAGTGATGATTTTTACAATGAATCAGTGTTGCGTCACCGAAGGAACGCTAAGGGGTCGATTTCACAGCCTACGAATGAAGTTACGCAAATGAGATCGTGACACAGATGATATCCAAATCACACTAATGATGTGCATATTTTTATTGGTTTAAAAATGTAAATTAAGTCTTCTTATGAACAATATTAAAACCTTTGACATCGAAAAAACAATTGATAAACTTTTTTACAATTTGTTAACAGTAATCTTCATCAATATAAATAAGGCTAAACTTACTTTGTAAACCAATAAAAATATGCATGCCATTAGCGTGATTTAGATTTCATTTGTGTCATGATCTCATTAGTGTAAAATCATTCGTGGTACCCAATTTTATGTGAAATCGACCCTAAGGAGTGTGCAGCGACTCACAAACCGAAGCAACCAGCCCTGAAAATGGATGGTGCTTTAGTTTGAGTCTCAACAGAAGGGATGGAATGAAGAATGTATGTTTTATGAAAAATGTGGGTGTACATACAGCCCTGCTTTTGGGAAAATACAGGCCTAATGTTATGTATGTATGAATGTATGTACGATCCTGACACACCTCTTTCGCTTCATGTACGTTTATTAACCTCGTCATGCATGCTCGTTGGCTTAGAGTAATCTTAACCTGGCCATTACTCAAGATTTAATAAGACAAGTTTACAAAGTGATAGTTTACATAAATCTTATATTAGCGGTCAAGGGCGAAATAAAAAGTGTTAATCTATCAAAAAGGTTAAGAAAAATACTTGATTTCCTTGAACGACATAAAAACTTGATAAAATGATAATTAGTTACATCAAAAAAATGGTAATATGTGATGTACCTATTTCAACATCCTCCGAGCCTTTTCCCAACTATGTGGGGGTCGGCGCCGGCGTCTGGTCTGACCAGATAATTTATTTAATTTTGATACGATTATTAAGATGCGGCTTTTTTTTTTTTTTTTTTTTGTGGTGAAAATCCTCATGGACGCACTCCGCCTGGGGTAGGCGGAGCCAGTGTTGGACTCTTACCGACTAAAAACCACCACGGTGTTCCTCTAACAACCCTTGGTCGGGGGCGTGGGAAACTTTTACTCTCCCAACCATCCCCGGTAGGTCCCTGCTCGCCATTAGAAGGCGAGCCCCTTCTCCCAGTGCGGCAGCCACATCGGCCACACCCTCCTCTTGACTGGCGCGCGCGGAACACTACGCGCCACCGTCACGGGCCTTGACTGGTCGGGCGGCGGGCCACCCCGAGTCCGCCGCCCGCAGGCCCACATCTAGGGTGGCTGGAGGTCGGCATACGCCCTCCTGCGACGCCCAGGTCATCTCCTGCGGATGGGGAGAGAGGTCAACGCCTCTCGAACCCTCTCCGCCGCCTCCTTAGCGAGCATTACATCCTCGCAGAAGGAGACGACGCCTTCCCAAGCGCTCTCGCTCCTGACCATAGACAGAACCACGGCCGGAAGCGAGAGATCGCTGCCACCTACTGCAGTGATGAGGTCACGGCGCTGCGCGGCCCAAGCTGGGCACTCCGCCAGTGTGTGCTGCGCCGTGTCCTCTGGGCAGCTCCCGCAGTGATGACACTCGGGCGTCGGCTCCCGGCCTATGCGACACAGATACTTCCCGAAGCATCCGTGCCCCGAGAGTATCTGGGTCAGCCGGTAGGTGTGGGCACCATGGCCCCTCTCCAGCCACTCCTCCATGACGGGCCTTACTATTAAGATGCGGCTGATCATAAGTATTTTACACGGAGCGACTGCCATCAGACCCCCGCAACCCAGTTACTAGGCAATACCAATATTCGGAGGTTAGAACAGTTGTCAGACTTTCAGGCTTCTGACTACCTGTAACGGCTGCCATAGATATTCGTATGACAACCTGGACCGACAGCTTAACGTGCTCTCCGGGGCACGGAGAGGTCTCGATGTGTAACGAAACGGTCACCCATCCACAGACGGACCGCGGCAAGTGCAGCTTAACCTTGGAGATCTTACAACCCGCACGGTTGTTACTTGGCCACGAGCCCCTCGATGTACCTATTTTAACATAATATAAATCGTAATTGAGTGTGATTTTGAAAAACTTACTTTATTTTAATCATGTTTTATATAAATTCACTAGATGACTAGCTTCGTTCTCGTGATGTGAAAAGTAAAAAAAAAAATATGCAACGGGAAGTTCGATATATACTTTAGGGGATGAGCAGCCGGATTAAAGCACTAATCATAACAAACAACTTTTACTATGGGACCAACCCTGAAATAGTGAAAAAAAAACAAGTGATCCCTACATAAAAATTGACAAAATGTAGGAAAAGGTAATTTTTTTCCCGCGAGTTCAGGGTACGTAGCTCCCATCATCCCACAATTTGAAAAGTTTTTAAAAGCTTTATAAACTTGAAAAATTGCTGTAAAAGACTGTACTTTGATGAAGACTAAAAAAATATATTGTTTGTCATTATCTGTAATTGAAGTTTAGGTACTGATATTCGTCATGAAGTAATAAATCGATTATTTGTGACTACCTATTCGATAATTATACGTATCTAAGTAATTATTTAGGCAGATATCTAAAAATAAATATTAGTTTTGTTTAAAAAGGTTTATTTTTATACAGTAGAAGTTTTTAAACTTTCGCGAATTTCACTCATATTGAACTAAGTTTACGGGACTTGTCGCGCACAATTAAATCAAAATATAACAAACATTTTGACTAACCTCGACGTTTCGGTCAAGTTGCATTGGCCGTGGTCACGAGCAGACTTACCACGACCAATAAGTCTGCAAGTCAAAATGTTTGTTACTACCACAGTCATACTAAAAAGTAAAAAATATAGACGAAGTACTGCGAACAATCATAGTGAAGCCAAAAAAAAACTATGCTCTCTATGCCCTCTAGCCTTGCGTAGAGACGTTGCATCTGTATGTATACTCTATCGCATTTACAATGGGGAATGCTCTGAGGAATTGTTCGACCTTATACCAGCCGCTGACTTCCACCATCGTACCACTCGCCATAAATCTAAATTCTATCCTCACCATCTTGATGATTGGCGATCAACTACTGTACGTTTCACACGTCATTTTTTGCCTCGTACAGCAAAACTGTGGAACCAACTCCCCTCAGCGGTTTTCCCGAAACAATTCGACATGGGAGCCTTCAAGAAACGAGCATACGTCTTTTTAAAAGGTCGGCAACGCATCGGTGACTCCCCTGGTGTTGCGGATGTCCATGGGCGGCGGAGATTGCTTACCATCAGGTGACCCGCTTGCTCGTTTGCCCCCCTATGTTATAAAAAAAAAAAAAAAAAAAATGCTCCTTCGTGTACAACCAGCGCTCACGCACTCACCATGCACTTGAGGATGTTTGCTTTCGCGATGTTTACTGGACGACGCCGGGACATGTGTACTGAACTACTGAGAGGGGTGAGCACGGTTTGAGTTGCATGTTTGTGCGTGAGCGCTGGTGTTACACGAAGGAACATAGTTTTTTTTGGCTTCACTAGATTTTTCGCAGCACTTCGTCTATGTTTTTTATTATGTCTGTGGGTACTACATACATTTTATTTTACTGTTGTAGTTTGTCATGAGCGGCGATAAATTATAGACGTAGTAGACGAAGTAGATGACGACTTTTGAATAGCATGTGTTACCTTAGGAGATAAATTGATAGACGATAGAGATTGATATACAGTTGGTCAAGAATGGACTTGTTGGTTATTTCAGCTGTCCAAGGTTTTCTCAGCATTCGCCTCCCACACCACATTTCCAGTGAATCTACTTTCTATCTCAACGTTATGTAACATTTTCTGGAAAAATCTCCCGGTAAATTTAGTACCTAAGTCCAACGTAACGTTTTCATTAGGTAGGAATTTCCTTTCTGATTAAAGGAAATAAAATAACTTCAATGTGTATCGTAATTAGTTCCATGGAGTGGAGGAGACAGCATTTTTTTATTTTTGGTCTGGGCCCAACTGATTACTTCCTTCTCTATTGTTCTCCATCTCATTTCGTTATTTTGTTTTTAAGGTAAGTCGCCATAGATCCTAGCTTTTAAGCTAGCTAGCTTCTTTAGAAGCTGCAGCGTTCGGAAAGATAAACAAGACCAAAATTAACACAAAATATTTATATCAGTAAAACATTTTTATACTCGTCCATAAGACGAGTATAAAAATCAAACATTTATAAAAACTCACGCTCCGTTAACCATTCTGATTAATCCTAAAATGATTGGTTAAAAGTGCATTAGATGAACAACTCGATAAAAAAAATTACGATAAAATTGTATATTATTATAAAACAAGTTTAACCGGATTACATCGCGTATATTATTTAAATAGGGTTTTTTTGTTTGTTTTTTTCTTTTTTTTTAGCGTTCATGTTCGCAGGAAGACTAAGATGACAAGCGTCTTTACAGATATTTCTAAAAAAATATTTTAATCTACCGTACAATTTTTAATAATTAATATCGTTTGTATATTATTGTTATTGTTTGCTCTGACTGTAGTCAATAAACTATTTTTCTTTGTTTCTTTCTTTATAAGATTGTAAATGAATCACGTAATGTAAACAAAGGTTCTCGGTGAGCCAAATCTCACACCAATTCGACCACAAAACCTTGCTGGATCAGCCGCAGTAATAGCGTTAGGGTGCCGTTACATTGCAGAGCTAGCAGGGCAATGATAATTAATTATTATTATATTAATGAATATTTTCAAAAATCAAAGTATCAAAGAGTTCAGAAAACCCTTAAAAGGTAGAAATAACAAAAAAATCGGCCAAGTGCGAGTCGGACTCGCGCAGTAAGGGTTCCGTACCTCTCAACGACCTGATACCCCATAAAAACTGATTTAATTTACGAGAGTTTATCAAAAGACATCAACGCACAGTGCGCGAAATATGAATTTTTGCATGTCTTTCTTATGCAGGTACCACCACATATGTCTATGTTTGTCTTATTTTTAGTATTTGTTGCTAAACTACATAATATGCACTATATAATCTGACCAAGTTTGACGCTGTTATATATTACCGTTGTGAAGATAGAGCAGGAACGAAAACGTTGAAAAAAATGCATGTTTTTAGAGGTTTCTTGTATGGGGACCCCTTTTTTTTTTAGACTTTTTTTTTGTTTTTAGTATTTGTCGTGATACACCTCATAGCAACACATATTCTGTGAAAATTTCAACTGGTTATCTATTACCGTTACAAAGATACAGCCCTGTGACAGACAGACGGACGGACGGACGGACGGACGGACGGACGGACGGACAGCGTAGCGAGAGTAATAGGGTCCCGTTTGTCACCCTTCGGGTACGAAACCCTAAAAAGGATGAAATAATTAATAAACAAATAAATATCTTTGGGACATCTTTTTACGCAGCACCATCTAGTCCCAAACTAAGCAGAGCTTGTGCTATGGAAAAAATATTCTTGACTTTTACTTGGCCTTGTACTTGATGTTTTAAAGCGACTCTTCTTTGATGTTACTTTGAATGTTTATTTAAAAATTATCAACTTAATTCGGTTTCAAGCAGGTAAACTGCATGACTCAAGAACTCACGTTATTTACTGTATAAAAGTTTTCAGTATGCGGGACTGACGGCTTTATAACCGACTTAAAAAAAAAGGAAGAGATTCTCAATTCGTTTTTTTTAATGTTTGTTAGGTACCTCAGAACTCCGTCATTTACAAACAGATTTAATTTATTTTATTTTATTTGAAAGGATAAACTTCCAGATTGTTCCCATTTTTATCAAAATCCAGTTTTGATGATGGGATCCATATGGAATTGGTTATGAATTCGAACCTTAATGGCACCTCTGACTTTTCGGATTAATGTGCAGATCAGAATTTGATTATCACTTGCTTTAACAGTGAGGAAAAACATCGTACCTGTAGGAAACCTGCACACCAGAGAGTGCTCCATACAGTTCTCGATGGGGTATGTAGTCCGCTAACCTGCACTAGGCCAGCAGCGTGGTGGTTTGAGGCCTGAATCCTTCTCATTTTGAGAAGAGGCCTGTACCCAGCAGTGGGACAGTAATGGGCTGATGATGATAATGATAATGGGCAAAGGTGGGCCTTTAGCTCGTTTCGCCATTCAATGCCATAAAAAAATACACTAGCCTTGTAAGTTGCAACTCACATCTGTCTGTATCCTAAACTTAATGCTTTAAGATAGCCTACGCGAGCAATTTGTGTCAGCCAAACAATAGATCGGTGTGCCAGACAACATTAACTGAATATGTATGATGATGCTTGTTATGAGATCCCAATTAATTGCCAGTTAGGTGTCTATTAGGTACGTACGGTAATCCACAAGTCATTTTCACACCTAGTTGCATTTGTAGGGTTGGGCCGTATGATTTTATTGTTTTTTTTAAGCTGAGATGATTATATATTTTTATTATTATTGATGATGATTCTAAGTAGTCTATTTGACGTCCCGGACATAATTAAATTACGATAAGGAATTGCCAATCCTACATTAAAAGCACAGGTGCATTAGCGGCTAAAATTAATATCCAATCTATCCACGATTTGCCCTACTAGAGATAGAAATTTGATATAAGCTCCATACAAAATAATGTTAAAAAAATTATATTAATTTTGGCCTTAGAAGATCCTCCACGAGAGTCGATATTTAATTGATCGTCCGGCACACTCTGCATGGCAGTCAGCCCCGCAACCAACCTGCTGACAAGCTAATCTTTTTCCCACGGTATGGTATATTATGACTTACGGTGCCGAGACGTGGACACTGACAGTTGGGCTAGTCCACAAGTTCAAAGTCGCTCAGCGAGCTATGGAGCGAGCTATGCTTGGAGTTTCTTTGAAGGATAAAATCCGTAACGAGATTATCCGGAGAAGAACCGGAGTGACCGACATAGCTTGTAGGATCAATAAGCTGAAGTGGCAGTGGGCTGGCCAATGTCTGTCGAAGGACCGATGGCCGTTGGAGCAGACGAGTCCTTCAGTGGAGACCGCGAATCGGCAAACGCAGCGTAGGGCGCCCCCCTGCCAGGTGGACCGACGACCTAAAGAACGTGGCTGGGGGGGACTGGATGCGGAAGGCAGAGGACCGAGCGTTGTGGCTGGTATATTATAATTATGTAGCTCATGTCAACACGATAGAAGAAAATCCTACAATCCTACTAACATTATAAATGTGAAACTATGGATATTTGTTTGTTTGTCCTTTAATCACGCTAAAACCGCCGAACGGATTTGAATGAAATTTGGTACACAGATAGTCCATATCCTGGATCGACACATCCCTTTTATTGACATGACACGGGAGCCATTTTGTGGGCTCGCGTCATCAGATTGTTCATACTAAATAAATGTCGCTTACAGTCAACCACAACAGCTGCAGTCGCGGTCTGTTGCTGTCTCCAGTGTCGGAACTTTATCTATGGTCTGAAAACTATAAAAGCTGAAATAGAAGAACACGTAATACTTTTCTTGGTAATCGATTTTCTTTAACAAGTCACCAGGCAATCTGGTGGTTTATTTATTTATTTATTCATGAACAATTCACATTAAGATTATTAAGTTATGCTAATTACTTCTTCACCTGTGTACTAAAGGCGCTATTGTGTCGGATTTAAAAATACGAATCGTGATATATTCCTATATTAGCCGTAACTCATTATTTCATTTAGAATGATCACATAAATATTATTCTTACGATATTTATATGAGAATTCATTAAATACCTATGCATTACATGAATAATACATTCCAAAAAAAAAGAAAATATTGCTTTATTAGAACTAGTTTTAAGTTTCTTGTCTTTTTTACACCCTGTCGTCTACATTTCTAACTTATTTCTCCTCTCGCAGGTCTGCTGGTAGAAATTTCTATGAAATAAGCAGTACCTTTGTACTTAATACTTTTAATGCTGTCTCCTTTCATATGTTATTGTGTGTTCATAAATTATAAATAAATAAATAAAATTATAAATCCTCCTACATATACTCTCCCACAGACTCCATATACCCATACACAACATACCTAACACACACATAACCTCACAAACAAGTTCTTTTCCTTTACTTTATTTTTATTTTAAATAAATTATATTTATTAACTATTTCAATGCTACATCATGTTATATAAAATGAAAATGCTCTGTCAACAATGTGGCGACAATGTATTAATGTATTTTTGTGTCATAAGCTCCTATGGCTGAACACTAACCCCCAAGATACAGGTCCAGGCCTAGTTTGCGGGTTAGTATCAGATTTCTTGCAAAACATAATATTTTACGATATTGACTGTAAAAATTTTTGAAGCATGTTTATAGCGTCAAATAAACATTTTTTTTATTTTTTATTATAAATGACGCCGAACTGGGATGTTGTATACCGTGTTACGTTATATTCAAAACTGACATTAATGTAGTTTATTTTGAACCTACATAATGTATCAAGACGAATCGCAACTCTAACTGTCATTTTCTCGAAATTATAAGTATATAATAATATTTAAAGAAAGAATTAAAAAAAAGTGGTTTATTGTCCCAGTTAACGGCGCGCAACATTTAAATAACAGTGCAACAGAAACACAAACAGGTAACTAATTCACAGGGCATACAAAGAAAGCAAAAAAAACCACATAAAATATAAGGAAAGTACAGTCAACATAAAATATAAGGAAAATACAGTCGACCGCATGACAGTGTATACAGAGAATTCCGATATATATTTTATCAATTTGGTACATTTTGGCATAACTGGGTCGAGTTAGTGTGTGCGTGTGATGCGAATATCTGGAGACAGTGGCAATATTTGCTGAAGAGCACTTTCGGTTGTAGCCTACAAAGAAGCTCAGGTTTAATTCAATGGGTTTAACAATCCTCCTTGCGAATGAGTTCGTCCGGGGAAGTATCATATCAAACCACCACACCTATTTCTACGGCCAAACAGTAATGCTTGCATTGCTGAGTTTCGGTGTGAAGGATACGGATGTAAGTGAAATTACAATCATATGAGACTTTCATATTCATAGTTTGGCGAATGTGACATACAATACTATTTAGGCAACAGATTAGGTGCTATCGCTTATCATCAGGCGGGTCTTTATAGCTCGTTTCGCCATCCTATGATATAAAAAAAAATTTAACATAACATAACATCACGCCTGTATTTCCCCAAAGGGGTAGGCAGAGGTGTATAGTACACCCACATTTCGCCAGTTATGTTGTAGTCCCATGTAATAGGAGGCGACCCTATTGCCATTAACCGGGCACAAATCCATACTCCAGGCTGCTACTGAGAATTTCCTAATGAAAAAACCCAATAACACTTTGCCCGACCCGGGAATCGAACCCAGGACCCCACGCTCAGCAGTCGCGCTTGCGACCACTAGACCAACGAGGCAGTCACAAAAAAAATCATTTTCGTCATGAATTATCACCTTTTTTATGCTCTGAGGAGGAAACCTTTTAAAGTCTGCCGGCCTCATGGAGCGTGGAGGTCGGGGTGAGTGTGATTCTTACCCACAAAAACCCCCCAGTGGCCGTCTTCAGCACAATAAGGGGGGACTCCGGTAATTATGCCTCCGGAGCCCTCGTTATGCTACGCCTGTAAGGCACGTCTCAAGAGAGACTATTTGTCTCCCTGTATAACTTCCCGGTTCACATGGCGGCACGCAACCACAGCATGCCACCGCCTTCCCACTCAGTGGACAATAGCATTCGACTATTGTATCGTACTATCCAACACTTTACCACAGATTACCTATTAGTTACTGACTTTAATGAAAAGGTCCCATTTCTTCTTCTTTCCTTCAGCCATATCCCATTATCTGGAGTCGGCTCACTTTGTCTGCCTTCTCCATTTATTTCTATCCACGCGGTCCCATTTGAATCTTGAAAAAATTTAACAAATTGAATTCCCTCACGAAATCACATACCTAGCTAATTGAGCTAGTCAGCCCTACATTATAGTGTAGGAGGCAAGGATAATACCCACATCATAATGGAGTCACATTTAACTTACCATTGTCGGCTTTATGAGTTAATCAGTCACGAGCTCCGGCGGCCCTTAAACGTATTGCGAGAAAAAAACTATATAATTATTACAGCAATGTCTGATATAATAATTGATTGCTATAATTGCTGAGCTTTAAGTGTTTTTTATATGTATGTTTTACTAGCTTATGCCTGCGACTTCGGCCGCGTGTATGTCGTTTATCGCACATCCCTCGGGAACTGTTCATCTTCCCGGTATAAAAAGTAGCCTATATGTTAATCTGGGTTATGTCAAATTTCACTAAAATCCACAAAGTAGTTTTTGCGCGAAAGAGTAAGAAAGAAAGAAAGAAAGAAAAGAAAGAAAAATATTTATTTGACACAACTGAGACACATACAAAAGAAATATACATGAACAAGAAATAGATATAGTGAAGAAGTAACAAAGCGAGGAAAAAAGTCATTGACAGTCATGCGCCATGTGTGTCTCAAAATTGTGACAAATGGGTGTCCAGCTCAGCATATTGCCAGGTTATTAAACCTGACGCTGGTATTCTGCTGGATCCCTGTTGTGACGTAGGATACTAACAAACATCCACACATACATATATCCTCACAAACTTTCACGTTTATAATATTAGTAGTACAGGATAATTTCTTAGGTTTCCGCAACAAACATAAATATTATAATAAAACAAGTTTTACTGGAAAGCTAAAGAAAAGCTAAGCTAATAAAAGAAAAGCTAAAGCTAAAGGAAAGCTTTCAAAACGTCAGGGAAACCAATTTAAATAATATACGCGATGTAATCCGGTTAAACTTGTTTTATTAATTGAATTATGAATTTTAATAACAATAGAATAATGGAGAGGCATGAAGAGAGAATGAACGATAGGAGAATGATATGATGACCCCAACATAGTTGCGAAAAGACTAGGAGGATGATGATGATGATGATAATATAACATAATGTAAAGTAAAAAAAACCTAGTTTTTTATGGAAATATTTTCTGCCTTTCACCTGAGGTGAACTATATTTTAGTGTAATTATATCTGAACTGTAATTGATCATATGAGAAATTAAGTTCTTTAAACACAAGATCTTGTGTCGTGATGGAACGACTAAGGAAAAGGATAGAAATTAGATTGACGTCAATTAATTTGGGATTTATTTCACTAATAAAGATATCAGCATCGTCGAGTTTAAAGATCAAAACCTGTCAAATAATTAAGAAACAATAATCAGTATCACTTATAATAAATAAAATATCGAAGGCTGAACACAAAACTATGAATTTTAATATTCGAATGAATTCCGATGGTGAGAAATACTGACAAAATATGAGAAATATGCATCGGTTATTATAATACATGGAGTATTTTGCATACATATACATAATTATGAATAAATCAATTTGCGGTCTTCTCTCATGTTGCCAGTTTAATAAATGTCATTTTAAATAAGCTACTGTCAAGGATGGAGCTTCATAACATAGATGAGTTTGTAGGCTGATTTTACTAGCATTATTATTTTACTGTATATTTGTAAGGTCATTCATTTAGAAAATTAAATGTTCTCCTATCGTAATGATTACTGCTTTATTCTTGTAGTCTTTTTAGATTTCCGTGCCCAATGGGTACCCAGGAGTCTAAGGAGCCTATTACTAAACCTACGCCACGCCACCACACCGCGCGCCGTCTGTTTGTTTGTCTGTCCGTCCGGCCATCCGTCTGTCTGCCACAGGGCTATTACTGCTTTATTCCTGTAGTCTTTTTAGATTTCCGTGCCCAATGGGTACCCAGGAGTCTAAGGAGCCTATTACTAAACCTACGCCACGCCACCACACCGCGCGCCGTCTGTTTGTTTGTCTGTCCGTCCGGCCATCCGTCTGTCTGCCACAGGGCTGTACTGTAACTTTCTAATTAATTACATTGTAAATAGGAAACCAGTTTAAATTATTACAGAATATACGTAACCTACAATAGTGTAGGTAAATATTGGTGTGTGAATATCTGATAATATAGCTCACAGGAACAACAGGGTTTTTGTTACATATCATACTCTACTATAGGTCGTGGATTCGATTCCCACAGAACACAAATATTTGTGTGATGAACATAAGTGTATGTGTTGGTCTGGGTGTTTCTTATGTATTATAAGTATGTACCTATTTACAAAAAAAAAGTATGTAATTATCAGTGGCGTGCAGTGGCCTACTTCACTTGAATTTAATTTTGGTGTAACTTATTGATTTTTTTATGTAGGAAGATTAATTTAGCATTAATAGGTCTATTTTAAGATAAATAATCATTGTACTCAGAAAAAAAGATAATAACTTACACCACTATTGAATTCGAATGAGGAAGGCACTGGGTATTGCCTATATGCAATGCACGCCACTGGTAATTATTATATCCATAAATTCCTATCACAATGGTAAAAATATGATGGTAAAATTATACAAGAACAACAAATCGCTTGTTGAGACACACTCGAAGTGATGGGGTCTAATAACCCTGACCATACGACAATTAATTAGTTTATTACATGTGTTAAGGCAGAAAAATATGTCATTACGCTTAAGGGGAGGTCAGTCATCTTACAAATCACCGCTCGTTTCTGTTTTAAATGATTTATTGAAGCGTTTGTCAATTTAGACACTAATTTATATTCTACTAATATTATAAATGTGAAAGTGTAGATGTTTGTTTGTTTGTCCTCCAATCATGCTGAAACTGTGAATGGGTTTGTATAAAATTTCACACAGATATACCATAACCCGAATTAAAATACAACGCGTTATTTAAAAAACTGAAAACCCCTTAAGGGGTCATTGTACTCATCAGTATGAACAACATTTAGGTACAATGGGACCAACCAAAAAATCGCAAAAAAAAAAAAAACGCTGATCCCTACATTTCGTCGATTCATGTGAACACAAATGTAAGGAAAAGTTTTTTTTTCGTGATTTCAGGTTTGTTCCCATAGTAAAAGTTGTTCTTATTATTTATTGTACACCAGAAAACATACAGTATTAACTTCCAAATAGAAATTGCATGTACAAAGGCGAGCTTAACTCAAAAATGAGTTTTCTACCAGCAAACCTTTGAGCGATAGAGTGAGTGTAGAAATGAGGCTGAGGGTAAACTTAGTGCACAACTGTTTAGGTGTAGGTCTATGTAAATTACTTAATAATCAAACTTGGCGCAGCGTGGGTAGGCCCCCTACAAGGTGGACCGACGACCTGGTGAAGGTCGCGGGAATCCGCTGGATGCGGAAGGCACAGGACCGGTCGTTGTGGCGATGCTTGGGGGAGGCCTATGTCCAGCAGTGGACGTCTTTCGGCTGAAATGATGATGATGTTGATGAATCAAACTTACATAAAACCTACTTGAATAAACTACAAATACATATATAATTAGCATAATATACCTACATACATATTTTATATAATATACCTACACAAATACTAAATAAATATATATTAGCATCAGATATTTAGAGAGGAAATGTTTCTTAATTCTTCTCTTAAAAATGTTCAGAGATGAGCTGTCGCGAAGTGAGTGTGGATGAGAGTTCCAAAGACGAACTGCACGGATAGTAAAGGAACCATCATAACGGCTAGAGGTTGAAGTTGTTCATATTGATGAGTACGACAACCCCTTATGAGGTTTTCAGTTATTTAAATAACACGTTGCTACTTTTTATCCCGGGAAGATAAGAAAGTCCCGAGAGTTGTGTGATAACGTCTTTTGTGATAATATAGAGTGTAACTAGCCTTGCCCCCTGTATTAATATAATATACGTTTCGTGTAAGATCACCTCATTATACATACTGAAATTTTAATTGCTTCTTTCCCCACTGCTATTTCCCGACTGCCTCGTTGGTCTAGTGGTCGCAAGCGCGACTGCTGAGCGTGGGGTCCTGGGTTCGATTCCCGGGTCGGGAAAAGTGTTATTGGGCATTTCATTAGGAAATTCTCAGTAGCAGCCCTGAGTATGGATTTGTGCCCGGTTGATGGCAATAGGCTCACCCCCTGTTACATGGGACTATAACATAACTGGCGAAATGTGGGTGTACTATACACCTCTGCCTACCCCTTCGGGGAAATACAGGCGTGATGTTATGTTATGTTATGTCTTTCCCGAAAAAGGGTCATTGTACTCATACACAGAGGACCAACTGTTTTTTTTTTCGCGATTTCAGGTTTCGTCCCATAGTGAAAGTTGTTCATAATGATGAGTACAATGACCCCTTTTCGGGAAAGAAGCGATTAAAATTTCAGCATGTATATATTTAGTTGAAGATCATCGCATTATATTAGTGTCTAGAGAACCGCTAACACGTCTCCTAATTTGTCACTCAACGCCACACATCACATATGGCAATCTTGCCAAGGTAGCTACTTTGGCAGCCCTGGGCATTTGAAACCACTGAAATGTGCCTGGTTCTGTGAAAATCTGCTAAAGCTACGGATGGTCTGCATGCGAAGCTGTATTGCTGGGTGTTGGGTGTAGTAAGTGCCCAATATATGGGGTCATTTGCAGCCGGGAGATGTTGGTGTCAAGGAAACAACGTGGATCAGTTTCATACAGAAGACGTGTGAAACTCTTCCACGTTATTTGTCACATTACGATAAACCGAATTATAGTCGGACGAAGCCGCACGGACATACACTTTCAAAACAAAATTATCACACGATACAGAGAAACGAATTCCTAACCCGATTTCGAAATTCATTCCACAAATCCTGTATCCGTAGATACCATAGAAATCTAAATAATATATGGTAATAGAAGTGGCAAAGGCGCAAGAAAGAGTCGCCGCGTACAGGTGTCTCGTAGGACACCAGTGCGCGAACCGTTTGTTTCATCATCAGTGCTGTTTTGGACGCAGTCACTAAAATTTAATTTTGTAGCATATCTAATAACGCATATGAATTTTAGGCAACAGCCTAGGTGTTATTGTAGTTGTTATGGGCAAAGGTAACCGCTTAAAATCAGGTGGGCCCTTAGCTCGTTTCGCCATCCGATACTATAAAAAAAAAAACGCTTGCCCTTAACAGAAACTAAGAAAAGTTATTTTTAGTTTACATAGTAATTTGGTTAGAATTAAATTACTCACTAGCCTAAAGGCTAGATTTTTATACAAATAAAGTATCACTCGTATACTTTATAGTAAAAAAAACTAACAACAAATTTAATTTTAGGCTTAATTATTTTGCATTGAATGTTTCTAAACATGGTGAGCGTAATTGCGTAATTATGTGTTGTTAGCGGCAAACCGGCAACACGCGTTCCGGTATTAAAAGACATAGATGACATTTCTATTACCTTATTATTAAGATTCCTATGGTAGATACCTACAACACTAACAGACGTCCGTTTCTCTGCCCTAGAAAAGTTCTAATTAATTGAATGGAATCCCGATGTCAGCCAAACAGACATTCGAATTACGCGAACCGATATTCGATCCTTATCGTTCAAAATTATGGATGGCATCTAACTTTTATATCGACGCCATTAAAATGAAACAGGAATGCATTTACCTAAGGTTTAGGTTGGTTCTTAGAAGTGCTAACAAAAAGTTAGGTAAATTCACCGAACAGTTTTTTGCCAGCTAAAAAGTCGTTCATCACGGCCGAAGGTCATTGGCTAGACGTACACAAAGAATTCTTGTCTGCCTGTGTGTTTTTACTTGAGTTTTTTTGGCAATGTCATACATGTATGAAGCGGAGTCACGCAAAGGTCGTATGTATTTGGCTAAAGAATAATTTCATATTTGAAGATGCGAAAAAAAGTAGATTTCAAATTATGAGTTGGGTCGTGATTTGTCTAATTTGGTCTTTGAGATTTTGTTGCATTGAATATTATTTTGAATTCGTGAGTTTTATGTCGTTTTGTTTCTCGTGTAAGGTATGTTTTACTCCGGGAAGGCAACAGCCATGGCGGAAGGCTCAGATAGATAATACGAAACGCCACATCTGGCAGTAGTAGTAGAGCTGCAGCTCCTTTGTGAAAGAGCTCGTCCGGGGAAGTACTACCACCGTACCTACTTCTCCGCCAAATAGTGATGCTTGCATTGCTGTGTTTCGGTCTGAAGGGTACGGGTGCCGGTGAAATTACAATCAAATGAGACTTTACATCTTCATGTCTCAGTTTGGCGAACCGACTTGCGGTACCATTTAGGCAACAGCCTAGGTGGTATTGCAGTTGTTATGGGCAAAGATAACCGTTTTACATCAGGTGGGCCTTTAGCTCGTTTCGCCATCCAATACTTTTAAAAAAAAACTCCTTCTGGATCGTGGTAGCTAAGAGTGGGGGACTCGAAGGAGAGCAGCACGTGGTGGTCCCATGATGCTGTGGGGGAAATAATATTGTTTTCCCGTGATCTAGCACCAGCGCGGCCCAATGGATGCGTTGCCGGAGCTCCTCAATTTTGTGCTGAGGATGGCCACCATGTGGTTTTAGTCGGTGGAAGTCTGACATATACATGCTGAAATTTGAGTCACTTAAATCCCGAAAAGGGGTCATTGTACTCATCATTATGAACAACTTTTACTATGGGACCAACCCGGAAATCGTGAAAAAAAAATCAGTTTTTCCCTACATTTGTGTTCACTTAAATCAATAAAATGTAAGGACCACCTGATTTTTTTTTCGCGATTTCAGGTTTGGTCCCATACTAAAAATATGTTGTGTAATAATGATGAGTACAATGACCCCTTTTCGGGATTTAAGTGACTCAAATTTCAGCGTGTATATACCTGAAAACTGAAAAAAGGTATGCTTTACGTAACTGTTATAAGAACACCGACAAAGTTAAAGGTCTTATAAAAGAAGATAGGTACATTATTTGAGTTAACAACCTCACTCGTTAAAATTAAAAAAAAAATAACATAGTGTGTAACGATTTCCTGTGCAATACTGGACAAATAAATGAACATACTACAAATTAAGATCAATGATGAAGATTAAATCGTGTGAAGAGTCCATCTGTAGGCTGCAATGCACCTATAAGACTGGCCTTCACTCTGATGATTATTCATCATCATCATCATCATTTCATGGGGGGATATGCCATAATAACCACGCTTGGCAGGCGGGTTGGCGATCACAGTTGGTTGGTTAAATACTCAGAGAACGCTGCTGCCCATCTTCTCGTGAATCCCTTAGTCGCCTTTTAGGACACCCATGAGAAGAGATAGGGTGGTGCAATTCTTTATGTCTGGCACCACACGAAACATGATGATTATTATCAAAAATAAATTAGAATTTTCTGTTTTATCCAAAAATTTACCAAGAATTGAAATATATGCACAGCACATAATACATACACAATCACCTACACCAACACTCATATTATTACACCAACACTTATACACACTAACATTATCAACCCAAACATAACTTATTTTACGGCTTTTGGCTGCCTTTTATCTTTTTGTTACATTTCTTTTAATAATAAAAAAAAAGTTTGTTGTATTTTATTTTTAATTAAATTATGCAATACTTTTTTCTCTTCGTGCATACTATTTATTGTACAACATTAACGCTCGCATAACGAGATTATCCGGAGAAGAACCGCAGTGACCGACATTGCTTGTAGGATCAGTAAGCTGAAGTGGCAGTGGGCTGGCCATGTCTGTCGAAGGACCGATGGCCGTTGGAGCAGACGAGTCCTTGAGTGGAGACCGCGAATCGGCAAACGCAGCGTAGGGCGCTCCCCTGCCAGGTGGACCGACGACCTAAAGAACGTGGCTGGGGGGACTGGATGCGGAAGACAGAGGACCGAGCGTTGTGGCGCAACTTGGGAGAGGCCTATGTCCAGCAGTGGACTGCGATAGGCTGAGTTGATTGAACGCTCGCATTAACTTCTGCCCTAATGTCTAACCAATTTATGTCAGGAGTTGAAACTAGTTCCCGAAAAGAAGTTGCAAGTAGTTGGTACAAGTTATCTTAATAATTTAGCAAGGGTGCTAGTTACAACACATTTCTATTATGTCTACCTCTGTTTAGGTTAAGCCATGTGAAATGTTTTATGTGCTAAATTGTGAAATGCTAGTAAATTATTTATTTTTATTGCATTTATTTAATTCTACCCTATCATCATCATCTTCCTGTCCTTATCCCAGTTTATTTGGGGTCAGTACAGTTTTTTTTTTCTTCAATACACTTCTATCAGCCGTCATGTCCGTGTTCACTTTCTTTCTATTCATATCATATGGAGAAGATCCATAGGACCAACATTTTGGAACCGTGTAACTAGATTCTTAACGTTTTGAAAGTAAAGCATGTAAATGTTTATTTGAAATAAAAACATTAGAATTTTTTCAATTTTGAACCACGAGAGCAAAGCTGCGGGCTTGCAGGTAATTAATTTAAGATATTAGATATTAAAAAGTTGTTAGAAAGATCAACGCAGAAGAAGCAAAAGAGGTGTGTCAGGATAGTAGCAGGTGGAAATCCATTGTCTACTTTGTACTGTGCCTACCCCAATGGGAAGCAGGCGTAATAATATTTCATATGTATGCATGTATGTTAGAGAGAGTACCAACAATCATTACGCACGCTAATTATCATTGGATGTACGTAATATCACACATTATGTCGCAGCGCAGTGCAAGGTAATCGCATGACTTCAAGAACCAATACTTTTCTTCATAAGTTGTTATTTAACATTACACCGCATTTTTTCTAATCAACAACAGTGATAAAATTCTACTTATAGTCACTCATAGTCATAGTATTTTTTTACTGTCTATGTTATAAGTAATGAAAGTTAAACAATAGTTTGTCTGTTTGTTAAAACTATTCTTGTTTTTGGAGGTAATGATAAAAATAGACGAAACAATGGAATATAGTGTAGCCCTAACACATACAACATTATTGTACTCTTGGCCTCAATTTAAAAAGGTTTTGGTTAAGTTCATATTCAAAAATTGTCTTGTCTTGTATTTTTCATGTCTACAGAAATCTTATGACGATGATGACACATGGTCAATGGTCACGCTGTTTCTGTGTCTACCAGTCTACAAGATCTGAAAAATAAAATAAGCTAAACTCTCAACAAACTTTCAAAAAAATTAAATAGATTTACTCAAAGACAATGCCACGAGGCAGATTTAAACAATTATTTTTAAATTGTCAACATAACAATAATAGTTAGGTACATAATTATTATTATAAAAGGACCATTATCTTTTCTTTGCGGAACTCCACCGCATCTATGAGCCTTACATTCACACCTAAGACACACACACCTAAGCTTTTTATAGTCCCATCAATTATCTGCCAAGGTTACCCACTACACAAACTATTAGTATTCCATAAACTTTCGTTTTTTAATCTGCCATTGATAATAACTGTTTTATGATCTTTCTGAGACATAAAAACAGATGTAGTTGAATACTTAGAAATATTAGATGACCAAGCATTTTTTGTTTCTTTGTCATCGTAGCGTTTTCCCAGCCTTGGTTGATTCGCGTCCGGTGCCTCATTAGAAAGACCATGAAAATGTAGGTTTAGAATTAAGAATACATTGCTATTTTTAGCATAATTTTGGTATGGTGCGCGGATTTCAGTTTTTTTCTCTGGTTGGGAGTTTAAAATGTTGTATTTAGAACATTCATTCAATTTCAATTTCTTTATTTGTTTAAATGTGGTAGATACTGGTGTCGGGTACAATTCAGTTATATTTACCATATCTGGCATGCAAATGATAGATAAATCTGAATTTAAAATAACAGTACTAGAACAATCACAATTACTAATACGAGTTACGTTACATTAAACATTATTAAACTCATTATTCTATGAAAGTCATCATCATCACTCATTATTATATAAAACTAATTATTTTAATATTCTTCACTGCTGGACGTAGGCCTCTCCCAAGTTGCGCCACAACACTCGGTCCTCTGCCTTCCGCATCCAGTCCCCCCCAGCCACGTTCTTTAGGTCGTCGGTCCACCTGGCAGGAGGACGCCCTACGCTGCGTTTGCCGATTCGCGGTCTCCACTCAAGGACTCGTCTGCTCCAACAGCCATCGGTCCTTCGACAGACATGGCCAGCCCACTGCCACTTCAGCTTATTATTTATTTATATATGCTTTTTTGTACACCATAAAAAACATAGCTATAGCTTACTGATCCTACAAGCTATGTCGGTCACTCCAGTTCTTCTCCGGATAATTTCGTTACGGATTTTATCCTTCAAAGAAACTCCAAGCATAGCTCGCTCCATAGGTCGCTGAGCGACTTTGAACTTGTGGACTAGCTCAACTGTCAGTGTCCACGTATTTTATTATTACAATATATAAATTATTTCATCATCATCATCATCATCATTTCAGCCGAAAGACGTCCACTGCTGGACATAGGCCTCCCCCAAGCATCGCCACAACGACCGGTCCTGTGCCTTCCGCATCCAGCGGATTCCCGCGACCTTCACCAGGTCGTCGGTCCACCTTGTGGGGGGCCTACCCACGCTGCACCTTCCAGTACGCGGTCGCCACTCCAGAACTTTACTGCCCCATCGGCCATCCGTTCTGCAAGCAATGTGCCCCGCCCACTGCCACTTAAGTTTGGCAATTCTTCGGGCTATGTCGGTTACTTTCGTTCTCCTGCGAATCTCTTCATTTCTGATTCGATCACGCAGGGACACATACATTATTTAAACAATAAAAATGATTTTGTGGCCGTCCATGTCACGAATTGCAGATCATAAATTAATTATCATTTGCTTTAACGGTGAAAGAAAACATCGTGAGGAAACCTGCACACACACCTGAGAGTGCTCCGTACAGTTCTTGACCCTGATCAACTACGGGCTGGCTGACTACACAAGTATTCATTCACGCGTTGATCATGGTGGTGGATTAAGGCTTGAAACCTTCTGATTTTGAAAAGAGGCAGTGGGAAATTAATTTGCTGATTATGTTATGTTATGTACGTGTCTATGTCTTGAATTTTGCCAGGCAATAAGGCAAATGGATTCGTCCACATCATATAGTGATGAGGTCCAATACCGTCTCTAATAATTGTAGATCTAGTGTGTAACATCTGTTAATCTGTTTCACGCTTCCTGCCTTAAGCTATGAGACTCACAGTCACTGCCAGATCCGTCGCTAAAAAGAAGTGAGTGTTATATGTTATAAGACTTCCCTTATTTCTTAATCTTTCCTTATCAGATAGGAAGTCCATCTAAGCACATAACTGAGAACTGTAAATATTTGAAAACATTTTTGCATTTTGTAAACATTTTCTTGGAGATATAATAATATCATGGTTAACTGATTGGCTGTTGGAGTCTTGTAATGCGTGTTTCTTTTAGCCAAAGCTTCACGCTATCACTTTGTACAAGGAGTCAACTATTAAGTAACCCGCTTTCATAAACCTCTAAAACAAAGCTTGTTGCAGAATCTTTAGTCAAATCAAATCAAATTTTTCATTTGTGCATACAGATATTGTTGGTGTTACATTATAGGTACTGTACTATACAGTCTCTTTGTGTTACAGAAGAACAGAAAATATTTACAGAACCGGCAGAAAAATGGATTGGTGGTACATAATTGACAACATTGAAACTTATTGTTACCGTCCATCTTTCTGGTGTCTCGTCACCCGCATAGATAGCATCCGTGTTATTCATATTTTTATTTACGACATTAGCACGGACTACTTGTAGTTAGAACCATTCTGATCATCATCATCATCATTTAAGCCGAAAGACGTCCACTGCTGGACAAAGGCCTCCCCCAAGCATCGCCACAACGACAGGTCATGCGCTTTCCGCATCCAACGAATTCCCGCGACCTTTACCAGATCATCGGTCCACCTTATGGGGTGCCTACTCACGCTGCGCCTTCCAGTACGCGGTCGCCACTCCAGAACTTTGCGGCCCCATCTGCAATCCGTTCTGCGACTAATGTGCCCCGCCAACTGCCACTTAAGTTCGGCAATTCTTCGGGCTATGTCGGTTACCTTCGTTCTCCTGCGAATCTCCTCATTTTTGATTCGATCACGCAGGGACACGCTGAGCATAACTCTCTCGATTGTCCTCTTCACTGGTAGAACCATTCTAACAATACATAATAAACCAGACCACGGCACCATATTAAGAGGTTGATAATAGAGATGGCCCTCATACCAAAAATTCACAACAAAGTCCGAAAAACGCGTCCATTACGCAAGACTACGTGAAAATATCACGTCCAGATAGTTTTTATCTTAATTCTAGTTTCGCAATTCGTCATTGACGAGTAGAAGTTTGTGTTTTTTATATATATTTATAATGATCATTATCTTATGCTGACCTTACTTAAATAGCACAATTCTGTATCGCTGTAACTTAAGACTTTTCTCACGCCGTCCACGTCTCAAGATTGAATCTGATGTTTGAAGTAATGAGCGCAATCATTTTTGTAATTATTCGTTTATGTCTCGAGGCTATGTTGTTAGTTGTTATGTATTAGTTCCCACCGGTTTGTAAATGGATCTGCGTTAATTTTATTACCTATACTTTTTTCATTCTGTAAGTAAGGCCAGGTGGACAGTATTGTTTCAAGTTAAGAGAAATATTGATGTCCAATGTTTTCAACTACTCAGCTAATAAGCTTTTACAATCAATTTGAGGGGAGATTGAGACAAACCATTCAGTAGACTAAAAATCTTCGCACGATACATATAATCGACGCTGACTCCACTCCGACTCGACCCACAGTAAACTATTGAAACGTGAGCTTTATATCATATTCTTTACGGTAGAATTATCAACATTTAAATTACACAAATTACAACAAAATTATTCGAAACTTTTATATCGGATTCGGTTACGGATAGATTTTTATTTCGGATATCCGATAGTTTCGGTTACGGATACGGAGCTCCATAACATCCCTGATACCTACTCCTTCTGTGACTATTAACGTCTCAATTTCGGTGCTAATACTACTTCTTCGCAAAGGTATGCTAACGTGCTTTGCTGGCGTTTGGTTGTTAGCGTCTGTGTTAGTCAGTAAATTTTGACTAGATATATATTTTATTATAGCCAAAATGTGGAAAAATAACACTCATTCCATTTCATGACTTACGCACGATGGCAAGCAATGTTTTTTTATAAGGAAGTAAGCACTACTCGTAAAAAAAAACTATAATTGAATAGTTTCTCATGCGTTTGCAAATTATGACTTCACACTTCCTACATATTTCGCAAGCATTCGTACTTGAGTGCATAAAAGCTTAATAGAAACCTGACAGTCGCTAACAAACTATGAGTACCAATGTATGTACATACCGCTCGACACATGAAGGGTGACGACAGATAAACAGAAATACAGATGCTATCTCAAATACATACAACGCCGTCAATCACGATTATTGAGCATACTAAAACACCCGTGTGAATGAAAGAAACCACTCTAAAATGAACTCTTATCACTCAAAAAATATAGGTCAGGACGACTCTTTCTCCACTGGTGTTAGAAAACGACTAAAGTAATTTGAGCCGTTGTGAAGAAAAGTTTTGAAGTACGAAGAGGTCATGAGATCTTGGTATTTACGTTCAGTAGTTAGCCTTGTATTTATTTGATAAAAAAGAAGGTGGGAACATTTCCTTGTTGGTGCTTCTGTGCCTATGTTATGTGTAGGCAGTTAATTCGTGGGTTCGGTTATTCTAAGGCAGTTAATTAATTTGATGGCGTTTTCAAGAACACGGCCTACTGTTTTTTGTTTTCTCGCCCATGTGAGAAAATAATAAAGATGTTGATTGCGCTATTTATCGCCAGAGGAGAGTTTTTTTGTTTGCTATATAAGTAGAAACACATATATACATACATATTATCACGCCTGATTCCCATTGGGGTAGGCAGAGATTATGTATTTTCACCTGCTATATACGATCCTGATTCCCACGACGATTGACTTACTTTGATTGATTGACGATTGTAGGGTAATTGTGTAATGTATTCACATTGACATTAGCTTTCCTTTTGAAATTACAGCAATTTCCATTGCGTGGTACGTAGTTAGTCCGTCAACCCGCACTAGGCCAGCGTGGTGGGGGGTGCTGGCCAGAAAACCTCCACGTGTGCCTGACGGCTGCTTGTCCTTCTGGACACGTCTGGAGGGATCGGCAGTTGTTTGGCCGGTGCATCCTGGGCACGGGCAATAAAATCCTGCCGAGGGATTAACCTTCGGGGGATTTTATTGCCTGTGGCGAATATTCTGGCACGGGAGAGGCCCGTTCTGGGCCAGTAGGGAGTTGCTCCACGTGTCCCTCTGATATCAGCAGAGGGCACAGTGGAGGAGCTGGGGCGGGCCCGGTGTGCACTCACCCAGCCACTGGGCAGGCAGCGGGGGGACTGTCTTTCCCTGCCCCCGTCGATCTCGTAACCCCAGGAGTGCCCGCTGAGTAGTGTTCTCGCGCCTCTTGGGACCGAGGGTCTTGGTTTCACCACCCGGACCGCGAGGAAGAAAACCTCTATAAAAAATTACGGGAGGTAGGGCCTGCGAGCAGCAGACTCGGGGTAGTCTGCTGCCCGACCAGCAGCTGGCGTAGCTGGCACAGCCGGCGTAGCTGGCACAGCCGGCGTAGCTGGCACAGCCGGCGTAGTTGGCGCAGCTGGTAAAGGCCCATGAGGTGAGGTGGCGTGCAGTGTTCCGTGTGCGCCGCCTAAGAGGGTGCGGCCGACGTTAGGCCGCACGGGGAGATGGGGCTCGCCTGCTTGTGGCGGGCCAGGACCTGTCGGGGGTGGTTGTGTGAATACTCACGGGTTCCCACGCCCCCGGCTAAGGTAGTTGAAGGAACACCGTGGTGGTTTTAGTCGGTAAGAGTCCGACACTGGCTCCGCCTACCCCGGGCGGAGTGCGTCCATGAGGATTTCCCCACGGCAAAAAAAAAAAAAAAAAAAAAAAGCCCAGCGTGGTGGATGAAGGCCTGAAACCTTGTCATTCTGAGAAGAGACCCGTGCCCAGCTGAGGGATAGTAATGGGACTAAAGGACTGATGATGATGATAGCCGGCTTCAGTGAATGGTCGTAAGGAAATGAATAAGTGTTACGAAGGGGGTGCTGGAAGTTAACCATGGTGTGCGGGTTTTCCTGAACCTGAGCGTATGTGAATGAATGAACGAAGCATCAAGATGTGTTGTTTATCCGGAGTTTCACAGCAAACAGCTCGCCAAATGACAGTTACAAGTTATTTTATCATTTTTAGCAATCTATGTTGCCTACAATGATAATGAAATATTACTACTCAATTCGATACATCGTTAAATAAATCAATACTTAGGCTAAAATTATATAATATGATCAAATTCGCTAGTGACCAGATTTATTAAACAATCATAATTTAATTAACTCTGGATTTAAACATGATGAATTGAAAGTATAATTCACAGAAGGACTTATCGCGCATCCCTCAGAAATGTTACTTTTCCGGGATAAGAAGTAGCTTATTTATGTTAATCCGGGTTATGGTTTATCTGTGTGTCAAATTTTATCCAAATCCGTTCAGCAGTTTCAGCGTGATTAACAAACATCTAAATAACTTTTATTTTCTTACATTTCTTGCAAGTTACAAAGACACAATAATAAAAATAACTAGTCAATACAATTAATAACATTATTAATGTAAGTATAATAAATTCTCAAAAGTTTGCTGCATTTGTAGGAACAACCTGTATCAACACAAACACTACCCTCCACCAGTTTGTAAAGACGGATCGCGCAGTCACCGGTGTTCGCTCCTTCATAATGTAGATAAATATTATCTGGTATCTACCCTCATTGTACTTATTTAATATCCTACCTTATTAACTATATTTTTGTTTACCTGTTTGTATAGTCGATGATACTGATGTACGGTAAAACTCTAATGAGTTTATGTTTACATCTTTAGAATGTTTTTGTTATGTATACCACTGAACAAATAAAAAAAAAAAAAAAAAAAAAAAAAAAAAAAAAAAAAAAAACTTAACAAACTTTGAGTTACCTATAAGAAATAAAAATCTGGCCTTTTTTATGGTAGGTATAAGACAGCGAAACGAGCTAAAGGTCAACTTGATGTTAAGCAGTTACCTTTGCCCATAACAACTGCAAACCTAGGCTGTTCCCAAATGGTATTGCAAATAGTATTCGCCAAACTGAGACATGAAGATGGAAAGTCTCATGTGTCACCTTCGCACCGGAACACAGAGATGCAAGTATTATGCTGTTTGGCGGCAGTACGGTCAGTACTACTGGTAGTAGTACTTCACCCACAGACCAGTAAGCTACAAGACTCCGCATAAACAAAGTTTTGTATTCGAACGCAGTCGTAAAACGTTGGTGGGGTCAGGGGGGCGGACGGCGCGTTATGATTGGCCGGCTCAAAAGTTCGGTGGTATGATTCCTTATGATTGGTGCCGCTCGCTGACTGAGTGACGTTCCGATTGGCGGAGGGACGTATGATATGCAGTGGTAGAGCATATGCGTTGTGACCGGGGGTGTCCAGCTAACCGGCGTCTAGAGGCTTACTGGTCTATGACTTCACCAAACGAGTTCTGTCACAAGAAGCTCTGCTACTACTAAGTCTACCTATTCTCAGTCAATTCTTGTAGAATATCAACCCTAAATGTCCACTTTTTAACACGAGCCTTCCAACGAACGCAACAGCGAACAAACAAAAAGAAAACTGCCATAATCGTCACACTAATTTTATGAGGAATCTATATTTTCTAGGAATTCAAAAATAAAATAGGTAACTGAGAGCGACATCTGTTAGCTTCTAAAGAAAGCTAGGTTAACAGAATTCCTTTTTATATTTAACCAATTTTAGTGAACATTTCTTAAGAGAACAGTTCTAAATACATTAAAATAATTTTCATAAGATTATTTTTACGAATTATTCGGTTAATTGGAAAACGGGTACAAAATCTTTTCTCAGTAGCTCTACTTACAGTGCCATCTCTTAACATATATCGGAACTCTTCACGATGTAGGGCATGCTGCTTCCTTGCAATGTATTAGTTATATAAAAATGCGCTAGATGGCCGTGTCATGAACATGATGAAAAAATTGAAACTTTCATAACACGTTTTTATTAAATCTATATTAAATAGCTTTCAGTCATGTCGGTTTGTTCGGTAAATTTTTTGCAAACTAACTTCCCGATGAGCTAGCTAGACACTTGAAACCTTAAACATAGCTCAAGACTAGATGACAATAACTCGCTTTTTTTTTAACACAAAAATAAACTTTATAAATTAACATACAGATTTAAAGTAGAGATTTTGTAAAATATTCTCAATGGTCAATAAATTGCAATGGTGGCTGCAGAGCTTTTAATTCCTAGGTTTAACTTCCAGGTCTGACAAGTAAGTAGGTAAGTAAGTAGGTACCAGGCCCCTCAGAAAGTATTGCGAAAAAAAGTTTTTATATATGGGAGACTGGCCAGTTATAATGTTTTTCGAAAATATGATTATTTATAAGTAAAAATAAGTAAGTTCCAATTTCAAAATTTCCCTCCACATTTTTTGCGAGTTAATTCAAAGTATTGTGTCTCACTGAAATATGGATCTGCGCCGGGAACATTTTAGAGCTATGATTTTATACGATTTCAAGTGTCGCCTGAAACCGGATGAATCGTACGATAGACTTCAAATGGCATTCATGGATGAAGGCCCTTCCAAGGCAACCGTGTATCGTTGGTATAACGAATTCAAGCGCGGTCGACCAACTTTGGGGGATGACGAAAGAAGCGGTCGCCCTTTGACGGCTGTTACCGAAGAAAACGTGCTAGCAGTGAAAAATTTAATCCAAGACAATAGGCGAATTACATATCAGGAGATTCAACACATATTGAAGATTGGATCGGGAAGCGTTCACGAGATTCTACACAGCCATCTTCGCGTGAGGAGGATAGTATCACGCTGGGTGCCGCACAACCTCACCGATGCTCAGAAGCAGGCCCGGGTGGAATGGTGCCGTGATATGCTTAACAAATTTGAAGCAGGCTCGTCTCGGCGTGTTTACGACATCGTTACAGGTGATGAGTCCTGGATTTATCAATACGACCCAGAAACCAAGCGCCAGTCGACTGTTTGGGTGTTTCAAAATGAGCCAACGCCTACCAAAGTGAAGCGATCTAGAAGCGGGGGTAAGATTTTGATCGCTAGCTTTTTTAATTTGACTGGCCACTTGGTATCAATTCCCTTACGGGATCAAAGAAGCATTAATGCCGAATGGTATGCTACCAAATGTTTGCCAGAAGTTTTCTCTGTTATAAGCAACAAGCGACCAAACACAGGGCTCCGCGGGCTACTGCTCCACCACGACAATGCACCTGCGCACACCGCACTCAAAACGAGGGACTTCCTGGACAGCACGCCAGTCAAACTCCTGGGTCACCCTCCTTACAGCCCTGATCTAGCACCGTGTGACTTCTTTTTATTCCCAAAAATAAAAAATCAGCTCAAAGGGATACAATTTTCGTCGCCGGAAGATGCGCTGGCTGCGTTCGAGCAGGCTGTAAACGAGGTGTCTGCGGCGGACTGGAAAAAGTGTTTTGAAAACTGGTTTAGGCGCATGAATCTTTGTATAGAGGCTGGTGGAAAGTACTTTGAAAAGATTTGATAAAAATATATGTACGTATAGAACAATTTTTTTTACTTTCGCAAAACTTTCTGAGTGTCCCACGTATATAGGTACCTACCACCTGGATTTTCTGTGATGAAATTTTCAGCAGCACCATGAGGTTTTGTGTACTGCCCGGTAAATGGCATTATGCTTGCTCCATGTTGATGAAGGACTAAATTAAACCAAGGGTATCTAAGTGTTGTGTTAGGGTAAGTTTCGAAAGAAAGAACGAATGAAAAAACATTCATTTGACATAACTGACAATGAGCCACATAGTAAAAAGAAATACATAGGTACACCTAGGTACATACACAAAATCGAATGTGCTGATCGGTTTTAGATAGTTTTTGATGATGCTCGAACAGTATTTCACTTCCATTAAAGGTTATTAGATAGGTATATCAATTGGATGATTCAGATAAGATAGCAAATCATGGAAGTTATAATTGTATGAAAATGGTATTTATCCGTCTAGCCCATAGAAATCTAAATAATAAGGTAATAGAAATGTTATCAACTGTCTTTTACTAAGGGAACGCATTTCGCCGATTTCCGCTGCATCATAAATACGCAACCACGCCCACCATGTTTCGAGCATTCAATGCAAAATAAATTAAGCCTAAAAAATGTGCTACTAGATATGCTGCAAAATACAATTTTGGTGACCCTGAGTCCAAAACAGCACATATGATCAAGCAAACAGTTCACGCACTGGTATCCTAAAAGACACGTATACGCGGCGACAAGTTTACGCACCTTTGCCACTTCTATTGTCTTTATTTATGGTTGTCTGGAAGAAATTGCTTTAAGCGATAAGACCGCCAATTGTTAGTACTGTTCTCATGTTTGTTATAACTTTATTTTTATTTTTATGGTGTGCAAACAATAAAGTATACTCTATCTATCTATCTATCTATCTATTTAGATTTCTATGATTGGTACACATGGTTTGTTAGCGACTGTCAGTTTTCTATCAAGCTTTTATGCACTCAAGCTCAAGCGTTCGTACGCTTGCGAAATATGTAGAAAGTGTGAAGTCATTATTTGCTAAAGTATGAGAAACTATTCAATTATAGTTTTTTTGGCACTTCTATTACTTTGACTTAGATTTCTATGGTCTAGCCAGACAGACACAAAACAAAATATGATGCTGTGTTTACAAAAATTTACGGTTAGCTACAATTATTAATATTTTAATAACATTATATACTAAAATTTTGGAAGAAGATTAAATTTTAAAGCTTACAAAGTAAATAATCGTAAAATCCACCTCATAGTGTGTTACTCACGTACTTACTAGAACAAAATAAATCCGCGGATCGCTAGTTTTCTGCCCCAAATGATGAGCGTCAGGCGTGTTCAATAAAATATTATAAAAACATGTAACCATTATACATGCTGAAATTTTAATCGCTTCTTTCTTGAAAAGGGGTCATTTTACAACATTATGAACAACTTTTAATATGGGACCAACACTGAAATCGCGAAAAAAAAATCAGTTGGTCCCTACATTTGTGTTCACTTAAATCAATAAAATGTAGGGACCACCTGATTTTTTTTTCGCGATTTCAGAGTTTGTATCATAGTAAAAGATGTTCATAATGATGAGTACAATGACCTCTTTTCGGGAAAGAAGCCATTAAAATTTCAACATGTATAAGTTGAAGCACTAGAGAAAACCGTGCTTAACGTCAAACTCATTGAACTTTTTTATGTGATTTATTACTTACATTAAAGAAATTCATTGTTAAGTAACAAATCACATCTATCTATTAAACACCATTGATAACTGACGATCAACTGATGCAATGATGGGGAAATAAGTTAAAGGAACAAATATAGTATAACAAGCTGGCCTGGCTGAAGTTGTTCTGCCCTATCCGGTAGGATATAAAATTTATGATTCACTCGACCACAGAAAGAAAGAAAGAATCATTTATTTGCGTAGAATACAGGTGGTACCAGATATAAAATTAGTGGTTTAGAAACAGTGCTATTGCTAGTGCTAGCGCCACCTATTGGATCCAGATGTTGTGTTTTTGTTTTGAGAATAGAAATAGAATAGATACATACACACCCTCACTCACACCCCATCATACACACACTCAAACACTTTTTCATAATCACATATTTTAACTTTAAAATCCTAATTACTTCAGTTATAATAATTAATCCAACATCTAGCTAATAGTTATTATTGTTCTATTTAAAACCTTACTTGTATTTCTTGTACTGAGTGCTACCTACCTAACTTGTTTGACCTTGGAAGAGACTGGACCTCACGACAAAGGGTATCCTAGTGTGGGGCCCAGTGAAACTGTATAATTTAGTGCATAAGTGAACCTATCGTCGCCTCAGTGCTTGAATGTCCAACCGACCATTGACCAAATTTTACCGGAGACGTTTTTTTTTAGTTTATTATTGATTTAAGAGAAATATTTTAAAAACTTTGATGATGTAAGAATAATATATATATTACAATATTCTTAAATCTTCAAAGTTCTAAATATTTCTCTTAAACCAATAATAAACTAAAAAAATCGTCTTCGGTAAAATTTGGTCAATGGTCGGTTGGACATTCAAGCACTGAGGCGACGCTATGTAATACTGAGTTATGTAAATATTGTAGGTACTTGTATTTGTAACTGAATACATTTTATCTTATATTATCTTCGAATAGAAATTAAATAACATGACTACAGCGCCACCTATTGGATCCTAGCATAGCTATAAACCATCTTCTCGATGAAACAAATAGGTACTAGTAGGTAATGGTGAATGACTTCAATCGGTCTAGTCAATCAGAAGTTACACGATAACTAACAGACGCACCAACGGTTATTTTAAATTTATAAGTCCCATCGCAATGCCACAAGGAAAATATTTTAATAATATAAATATGAAATTTTACTTAAAGGAGACATAATTTTATTTAAAAAAATAAGCCAACTTGCATTTACAGATTTTATTAAAGTATCTTTTCTGAGCCGGGAATTGAACTAACTGCACTGAATTGATAGAATTGCAAAATTGAAACCTATGGCGAGCATTATTGCGGTCAAGAGCAGATATATACATCATAAAAAAAACATAATAGGTATTTAGAAGTAGGTATATCGCAAACGTTAATCGTTCTGTTCTTAAAATACAGCAGAGGACGTTCAATCTAATGTAATAATTATAATAATCTTTATTGGAGTGTGTGTCGGATCGGATCGGATGTGTAGGATCGCAAGCGCGACTGCTGAGCGTGGGGTCCTGGGTTCGATTCCCGGGTCGGGCAAAGTTTTATTGGGTTTTTTCATTAGGAAATTCCCAGTAGCAGCCCGGAGTATGGATTTGTGCCCGGTTAATGGCATTAGGCTCGCCCCCTATTACATGGGACTATAACATAACTGGCGAAATGTGGGTGTACTATACACCTCTGCCTACCCCTTCGGGGAAATACAGGCGTGATGTTATGTTATGTTTGTTATGTTAGTGTGTTGAATAGAAACGAATAACTTTTCCCCACCAAGGCATCGTAAAGGTTTTCGTGACCTAAGCGCCACGTCTTCTATACAACGTGTATCAGAAATGCGTGGTCATATTTTAAGAGCTCATTCAGGGCATAGCATAGAACAACTTTTAGTATGGGACCAACCCTGAAATCGCGAAAAAAATATCAGCTGTTCCCTACTAAGTCATCGATGTCGCTCGACAAAATGTAAGGATCAGCTGAGTTTTTTTCGCGATTTCCGAGTTGGTCCCATAGTAAAATTTGTTCGATAGCATCCCCTGTATAAGCTTTTCAAATATGACCACGCATTTCTGATACACGTTGTAGAAGACAAATATTTTATGGACGTTAGTACAAAGCTATAAAGTCGTGGCGCTGAGGGCACGAAATCGTTTGTCTTCTATAGGTGTCATTGGCGCTGAAAAGGTTAAATCCGCTATCTTTTCTATTTTGCACCCTGCTTATACAGTTTAAGCCCCGGTATGCCAACGGTAGTTTCATAACCTGGGATAATAAACTAAAAGCCTTTGAATTTCAGCTCACAAAGAAAGCTTATTACATTAAAATTTCTTTATAGGGAGCGTGGTGGGCAATATCGCGTCACTTCGTTTAGTTGCTAATCTTACAGTGTGGCCATGTTTTATAATTCCATTTTGTTTTTAATTTAAATAGTGAGGGAATATAGTTTTGGAGTCTGTTGTGTGCTTGGAGAAGAGTTTTTGTAATGGTTTAAAGGCTAAAATTAAATGGCCAAAACTAAGGTTTTTTAAATCACTAAAGCCGGGTCTCCTGCGACAAGAATCTTACAAAACAAGATAACAAAACAATTTAATGTGGCCACGTCCACTTGTTGTTGAATCAAACATGTTTGATTTAACAAAAACTAATTTAAATAAATAAATAATAACGCCTTAGAAATATCTTATGAGTTTTTAAAAGGCGCTTTTGTCCCATTCTTGTCAATAAACTCCTGCTATCGATAAAAAAACCAGCAATAATAATAAAAAACGCCTCTGTACAGCTGCTATAGATTCCAGTATTTAAAATTCGAAATGAAGTATTTACCTTCTATTGCATTAAAAAATAATTAATTCTAATTATTGTTCTGTAAGTCCCTATGGTGATGATAAATGAATTGAATTGAATTAAATATGTAGCGTACTAACTAGTCTACCTATTAAATTTTCTCTTCAAAATTTTGGCAAACAGCATGACAGAAATTATATCAAGCAAGTCTATGAGGCATTTCTTCCACCTGTCTTGATTGCGCTATCTCATTTTCGTCGCTTGTAGGCTGGTCGCTGCCTCAAATCGTGGCTATTAAGCTAGGCAAACGAAAAGTTAATGAATAGTGTTTTCAAAATAAAGAGGAATTGATTATGTCAACACAACCCACGCACAAAGTTGGGTTGACTAGAACTTGGGTTGTGATCACAGCGTCCGAGCTGCAACAATGAAACTGATACAAAACATTCACCCAGGGTAGGTAATTAAAAAAGAAAAAATGTACTTATGCCACAGTAAATAGTGTGCAAAAACATTAAGATACATAATAATTATGTACTCATGAAAAAAAATGCTATAAAAACATGCATGTAGCCAAGCAAGTATTTGGCGTTTGTGTTTGATAAGTATTTTTTACAGTTTATCCATTCATGGTCGGTTGCAGATGAAGTTGATGTTAGGGAATGTTCCTCGTGGTTCCTCCTTCAAACGCCTTGAACAATATTATTAATTAAAAATCAATAATACTCAGTACTACCACCGTAACTACTTCTCCGCCAAATAGTGATGCTTGCATTGCTCTGTTTCGGTCTAAAGGGTACGGGTGCCGGTGAAATTACAATCACATGTGACTTTCCATCTTCATGTCTCAGTTTGGCGAACGAACTTGCGGTACCATTTAGGCAACAGCCTAGGTGGTATTGAAGTTTTTATGGGCGGAGGTAACCGCTTAACATCAGGTGGACCTTTAGCTCGTTTCGCCATCCTATAATATAAAAAATATTAAAAAATTGGTAACCTACGACGACTTTACGACGTATTATGTAATCATTTCTTATGTTACATATTATGTAAGTACATCATTTACATCTGTCAAACTTTTTATAAATACAGCACTGAGGTACCTTCCTTCGTTCAATATGATTTCTTTGCTACATTTGCTTTGACGAGTAAAAAATAAATTACTTTTTGGTGTGTTGTAAGTAAACATTTTCAAACGATTCGAGTGTGTCTTTAAAACCAGCGAGTTATACCAAGCTGCCACACGCATGACGACAAAATGCTATACTTAGTTTAGTAATCAACTTATTACTATACCACTGCTTGGCAAGGGCTTTTTCTCAGAATGAGAAGGCCTTAGTCCACTGGCGCTGATTCGCTGCGCGACTTTACAGTTTGGCGGACTAAACTATATCGGGAAATGAAAGGGCCTTAAATCTAAAGAAGATTAACATCTGGCGTCATAGGATTAGTACAGTACAGAAGAATGTTTAAGTAAAGAATAGTAGCTAAATCAGCCCATTTACTGTACCACACAACACGCAAGAAAAAGGAGAAAATTATAATACTGATGGGTATGGACCGCCTTTCAAAACGGGAAGGGTTTTAGCCAATCAACTACGCTAACTTGATGTGAGTTGGCAGACTACACACATCATCGAGAACTTATTTTGAACCAAAATTTACTAATCATTAGATACGTCGTGCCTTTTAAATGTAAATTAATTTTAGTAGTACTATATTTCACACAGTAGTAGTAGTGTTATTGGGTTTTTTCATTAGGAAATTCTTAGTAGCAGCCCGGAGTATGGATTTGTGACCGGTTAATGGCAATAGGCTCGCCCCCTATTACATGGGACTATAACATAACTGGCGAAATGTGGGTGTACTATACACCTCAGCCTACTCCTTCGGGGAAATACAGGCGTGATGTTATGCTATGTTGTTGTTGTGTTATATTTCACACATTAATCTGTATACACTGTTCTCATTGTTCTCACTAACTTCAATCACAAGATTGTAGCAATAACAGATGGTGCTGACACAATGTTATTTTATGTTACAAACTGTGGATCAGCCAACCCAGAGACTTATCAGGTTACTAAGTTACTTATCAGCGGAAGGAACGAATGAAGTCACCATGTCTTGTATTTAGTCGATTATTATACTTTTAATTCATCGTATTTATATCCAGTCAATTAAATTATTTAATAAATCTAGTCATTAGCCAACATGATCATATTATATAATATTAGCTTAATTATCGATTTACTTAACAATGTATCGATTTGAGAATTTCATGTTGGCAACACTGATTAATAGAAATTATAAAATAACGTGCAACTGTAATTTGGCGCGCTGTCCATATTCAACTATCGAATAAACAACATGTCTTGACGCTTCGTATTACTGCATTCTTTACCTACACCCAGGTTCATGAGAACCCGCACACCAAGCTTCACTTCCAGCAACCCCTTCGTTACATCTCAGAAGTGGGATTTACCATCTGTGCCTTTTCTAATACCATGTTTTCAAGTTTCAGAGTGAATCGTGGTGGTCTTGAAGGTCTCCTCCAGGCTCTTCACAATGTGATCGCCCGCTGGCATTCCTGGTCTGCAATCGAGCAGCGAGCTACAGTGGCGCAGAAATGCTGGTATGCTGCCGAGACATCGCAAAACACTCCCGGTACAGCGAAGTACACCGCGTCCCAATAACAGGGATCACAGACGCCTCACCGGAAACTACAGGTACGAAATGTACTTACGATTTTTTTTTTTATAACCTCTGATATTATGGAGAAATGGAAATTAAACTTACCCTCAAAGATTGGCGGGATTGGTATACATACTGCCACTAGGAAAAGTACAATTTAGACTTCATATTGACGATTTACAAAAGATGTGCAGAAACCACAACGCTAATCTTTATATTAAAGATCTAATTATTTGGAAAAACTCTTATGTACTTCGCTAAATATATAAAACAAACTAAAAAGAGTTCTGTTTTAAACCAAGAAAATTTATTTTGAATTTTTTTTATTCACTAACACGTGTTATGGATTTTTATTTTTTAACAAAAACGTGAAGTAGACATGGAGTTTCCCCGGGCTGTAGTTACGATGTTTATATTGACACTGAACGTAATACAGATTCAACTATCTTCTGCTAGTTACTACACCGCTGCTCCCGGTTTGATTTCCTTGTATCAAGAGTGATAAATATTGGCGATACAGTTATACAGTGGATGACGGATGGATTAAATTTATGCTCACTAGCTCGGATGTTTACTCTCAATATTATGAGGATGTATTAATACCTTGCATAATATAGTTAGGTTTACCCTCACAAGAAAAAAATGTAATGTCTGATACAAATTTTGGTGAAATAAGATCCAAAGATTGTGCTTAGAACTTAGTAGCCTTTTGCAAGCGTTGCAATATTGAGGGCTTAATACAAATATTATTCTTATTTTTAAATATAACTATGTCTAACATACATAAAAGTGAAAGATTTAGCATGGATTCTTATTACATTACATTACTAACATTCAAATATTCTTCAATTGAGTAGTATGTAATAAAAGAGTGTAATGAGTCTTGTTTAATATCAGGTGAGGTGGTGGTCATACGAAAGCCCATTCGATAAAGAAAAATGATTCGGTGCAAAGATAATTTAATAATTTTGCGGAATGCAGTTGTGACCTTGGTACTATTATTTTTTTATAGAAATCAAAGAGGTAAAATAGAAATCTTTCTTAGTCCAATATACCTACCTACGACGAAAATAATCTAATAAAGAAAAAGAGCCACGGTATCGACGAAACAACTACTCACTGAAATAATACTACTTAACTAACTACTACTACTAATTCTACTTTACCGAAACAATGCGCAGATGAATTAATACTACCATTTTATGAACGAATAAACCAGTCATTTGAAGGAGTTTTTCCGAATAAAAAAAAAAAGCTCTTATTATGTTGCTACCTGTATAAGGTAAATAAAGAAACTGACCCAAATAATTAGCGTCCAATTGCCCTCTTACCAACAGTCTCAAAAATAATTAAAGAAAAAAAACCTTTATGCAAATGGGTTTATGCGTTTCGTTTACAAATATATCCAAAAAAACTCATAATAAAAATATACAGTAGGAGTACTGCTTGAAGTGACACAACCTTACGATAAAGCATAATTTGAAATATTATTAACTAACAATTATACAGCATAGGATTCCGCGGCAAATGTCTCAAATGGTTCACATCTTATTTAAAGGATAAGAATAATAAAAAAAACAACTGGTGGAAATAGAATTTTACAACCACATAACAAATTAAATATAATGTATCCGGTCCAATAACAAACCAATAAACGCCTTAATTCCACAAGTTTAATTGGATGTGTACTGTTCTTTGCATACGTCAACGACATCAACGACGACAACGACCCTCCTAAAAATATAACTGACCCTTGTTTTGTTTGCGGATGATGTATCAATACTTGCCTCATGTGAGAACAATATAAATATAAATGGAAAATTAAATATTGTACCATGACACAAATAAATGTAAATTTTAGCTACCATAGCTCTAAACTAGAAGTTAGCAAATTCACCCTTATATTTTAAGACATGACTCGAACATTAATAGAGTCGCATTCAAAATAAGAGCAATATCAAAAAATCCTAAGACATCCGAAAAAAAACAACTAGTTACAGACCTATAACTGCACTTGTTACCTACTCCGCGTATGCCTATGCATGCCTCAAATATTGAGTCATGGGTTAATAGTATAGACGCGCCCACAGTATGTATCTTACAGAGAACAATTAGAATTTTAGTAAACATTTAAGAAACCGACAGTTGTTAACTCCTATATTCGAGAACTGAAAATGCTAACCTTACCCTGTATTAACATTTTTGAAATATGTAAATTTGTGCTTAAATACGCGGGGTTCTATACTGAATGATAAGACAAACAAACTAGAATTAGAGACACTTAGACATAAAAATAAAATCAAATCAAATCGCGGACGTTCTCAAAAATGCCAGGTTAAGAGTTCTCTAAACCGACGAGAATGTATGATGAGGTTAATGGACGTAGATAAAGCGAAAGAGGTGTGTCAGGATCGTAGCAGGTTGCCACCTGCTACGATCCATAGTCTCCATAGTCTCTGCCTACCCCAATGGGAAACAGGCGTGATAATACGTGTGTATGTATGTATGTAAACGTAAAAATAGACTAAACCTACTAACTTGGCGACTGGAAATACATTCCTCTAGTACCTTTGCCATGTCTATAAAAGTATACAATTAGTCAACAAATCTATTTTAAAATGTGAATACATATAATAGCTTAATAAACGAAAAAGCAAGAGCTAGTATAGTATAAACGAATATGATGATAAAATAAACTATCAATTTAATATAAATTTTCTTAAAAACTATACAGCTATTTTAACATATTAATTGGCTATGTTTTGGTATTCCAAAAAAATATGAAGCATCTGTAACCAAACCTAATCCCCTCGAATTATACAAAATTATCGTAACCATTGAAATTAATATTAGCCTGTTATTTTCATTCAACCGTAAACATGTCCTCTCTTTGTTTACGATGAAAGTGTACCTGGGTGAAGTGTGAGAGGGTGAGTATGAGCGTGTAAGTGTAAGTTGCATTAAAATAGTAATGAACATTCGGAATAAATTTGTGGATGTGCTATCTGTGAATGATTTGAATGCATCCATTAAGTTTGTCAACGTAATCACTGTGCTATATGCAGTAAAAGTTCAGTCTCCTCATAGTTCAGTTTTAGTAGGTATTCACACACTTTTTTCTTATATTGAGTTTATCTTAAGGGGGTATATATTTAAGGCTCTATTTATTTTATTATACAAAAGGGTCCAATAAAATGTTTGGATGTTTGTTATTTAATCACGCGTTAACCGTTGAACAGATTTAGATGACATTTGGCACACAGATAGACCATAACCGGAATAAATGTATAGGTTAGAAAAAAAAAGAGACATAGTAAACATCTTGTATATGGTACCCAATTAAATATATTATTCATTCACTTAAATCCCTATTAAAGTAAAAAAAAAAAAACCAATAACTTAATAAAAAATAGTAAAATATCCTTTAACAATATATAAATAAATACTTATATTACATGTAAATAAAAAAAAAAACTTGTCTTTGAATGATAACAATGAATAAAAATATCCTAGAACGACTTATAAATAATGAATAATAGTTCAATAAATCAAATATAAGCAAGAAAGAACATTAATAACCTAATTTTAAAAAATTGTACTACAGTAAATATTTACCTAATAATTTAAAAAGAAGTAACCACACAATTCATCAAAATGATAATTTTTAGTAAAAAAAAAGCAAAGAATTATAAATAACAGAATAATTGGACAAAACATTTAATTGCAATCAAACACGCTTTTCCTCTTCTCGCCTACAAAACTGTACTGTGCCTGACAGGGTCCATTAATTGATCCTTAGTCTACCAAATGTTCGAATATTACTTAAATTATGGAATGCAATAAATAATTGAGTATTGAGATTAAACATAGGTATAGATGGGCTATTAGGAAATTTCTATATGAATACTTTGATCAAATAATTGAGTATTGAGATTAAACATAGGTATAGATGGGCTATTAGGAAATTTCTATATGAATACTTTGATCCTATTCTGTGCTAAGACTAGTTTTGGATAGCAAAGGCACGTTAGTTTAAAAACTAAAACTTGTATGTTTATTTTGATAAAAGACTTAAGTAATTCATGCATAATGTCTGTGTGACCTACGTAATATCTGTGTGACCTACGTAATGTCTGCGTGACCTGCTTAACGTTGTTTGACCTATGTTATGTCTGTGTGACTTGCGTAATGTCTGTGTGACTTGCGTAAAGTCTGTGTGACTTGCGTAATGTCTGTGTGACTTGCATAATGTCTGCGTGACCTACGTATTGTCTGTATGACCTACGTAATGTCTGTTTGACTTGTGTAATGTCTGCGTGACATCGTAAGGTCTGCGTGACTTCGTAATGTCTGCGGGACTTCGTAATGTCTGCGTGACGTACATAATGTCTGTGTGACCTAGGTACGGTCGACCGCACGTCGGTGGTAACCCTTTGGTATTAGCAGCAGCATCTTTATTTCGTCGGCAGCAAGGGCGGTTTTCGAACTGAAGTGTTACCACTGTCATGCAGTCTACTGTACGTAATGTCTGTGCGATATAGAGTTATATGACAAATATACACAAACATACATAAAGAATTGAGCTAGATCTGTATGACCATTGAGTTAATTGAAAAATATAATATCTAGAAAATTGAACTAGGTCTGTGTGACCACGAGGTAATTGACCAATTTAGTATCGAGGAAATCAAGCTAAATCTATGGGACGAGTTATTTTAAAAAACATAGCTAATATCTAGGAAATTTCAATTTGTATGACCACGAGTAATTTGGAAAATATAATATCGGGGAAATTGTTGTTTAAATAATGAGATGAAATTATTTATTCTACAAAATTGGATATTAACATTCATACTTTAATATGTTGTAGTCTACTAAGCTGTGTAACGGTACCTACCTTGTCTTCTTTGTCTAGAAGAAGTAAAGGCAGAAAATAAAAGGAAAAATAGTTATCGAGAGCAGATTTATTAATACAACAAAAAGTAGCTGTTAAAAAGTAAAGTCTTCAATTAGTCGATCTCATTTTAAACACTATTAAATGAAAGCTTCGAACTGGTTATGTTGAAGTAAAACAAGACCTAGTTACTATTAAATAGTTCTGTTCTTGAAAGGAATTATGGTAATAATACAAGAGTATCTAACTGCAGCATATTTATGAAGTCGAAGGAGTACAATACGAATAGGATAACGTAAAAGAGTATTAAAAAAAAATCATTTACTGCGTAAAATGTTTTATTGTTTCAGACTGTGGTGACAACCTGATTGATCGCCGTGGGTCACGGCTGTTGCAGGATGGCCGAATGTTACAAACTGTGGATCAGCCAACCCAGAGACAAGTTACTTATCAGCGGAAGGAACGAATGAAGTCACCATGTCTTGTATTTAGTCGATTATTATACTTTTAATTCATCGTATTTATATCCAGTCAATTAAATTATTTAATAAATCTAGTCATTAGCCAACATGATCATATTATATAATATTAGCTTAATTATCGATTTACTTAACAATGTATCGATTTGAGAATTTCATGTTGGCAACACTGATTAATAGAAATTATAAAATAACGTGCAACTGTAATTTGGCGCGCTGTCCATATTCAACTATCGAATAAACAACATGTCTTGACGCTTCGTATTACTGCATTCTTTACCTACACCCAGGTTCAGGAGAACCCGCACACCAAGCTTCACTTCCAGCAACCCCTTCGTTACAATTATTTAAAATAAAGTATCCATTGTAGTTTTTAAACTTTCGCAAATTTCACTCATATTCAACTATATTTACTGGAATTTTCGCGTAAAATGAAATCAAAACAAAACAAACATTTTCCTCGTGGAATCCAGTAATCGAGATGTGTTCGTGTCATGATTTGTCTACATGTATGTCTGCCGAAACTGTCAGTATTGTGTATCGTGATTCAGTATATCGTGTTACGGACAGTTACGTTACGAAAAACCAACCGTGGGTAGTTCGAGAAAACACCCGCCGCTCAAGACGATAACACCCGCCGCTCAAGACGATGACACCCGCACACTTCAGTCTGCTCGTGACCACGGCCAATGCAACTTGGCCGAAGTATCCATAGAGTTTCTTGCCGGCACGGAGAAGCGTGGGATCTACGTTTCTGTTTTTTTTTTGTACGTGGTGAAATCCTCATGGACGCACTCCGCCCGGGGAAGGCGGAGCCAGTGTCGGACTCTTACCGACTAAAACCACTACGGTGTTCCTCTTCCATTGGCCGGGGGCGTGGGAAACTTATGGTCGTCCAACCGTCCCCGGCAGGTCCCGGCTCGCCACTAGTAGGCGAGCCTCTTCTCCCCGTGCGGCATCATCGGCCGCACCCTTCTCTTCACTGGCGCGCGCGGAACACGACGCGCCACCGTCACGGGCCTTGACTGATCGGGCGGCGGGCTACCCCGAGTCCGCCGCCCGCAGGCCCACTCCTAGTGTGCCTGGAGGTCGGCGTACGCCCTCCTGTGATGACCGGTCCGTCTCCTGCGGGTGGGGAGAGAGGTCGTTGCCTCTCGAACCCTCTCCGCCACCTCCTTAGCGAGCATCACTTCCTCGCAAAAGGAGACGACGCCCTCCCAAGCGTTCTCGCTCCCGACCATAGCCAAAACAAAACAACGGCCAGAAGCGAGAGATCGCTGCCGCCTACTGCAGTGATAAGGTCACGGCGCTGCGTGGCCCAAGCTGAGCATTCCGCCAGTATGTGCTGCACCGTGTCCTCAAGGCAGCTCCCGCAGTGATGACACTCGGGAGTCGGCTCCCGACCTATGCGACACAGATACTTCCCGAAGCAACCGTGCCCCGAGAGTATCTGCGTCAGTACGTTTCTGTACACATGCAATGAAATTCTCGACATTTCATAAGAACGTACTGTGCTACATAAAATAAAAAGTTTGAATTTGAATTAAATATTCTAAATAAAAAAAAATGTTACTAATAGTTTCACTGCCCTTTTTAGGGTTCCGAAGTCCTACAAGGAACCCTTATAGTTTCGTCATGTCCGTCCGTCTGTCCGTCTGTCCGTCTGTCCGTCTGTCCTAATCCTTTACAGCTTAATAACTTCTACAGTTATAAACATAAGTAAATGAAATTTTGTTAAAAAATAGTCTACATATAGATCTCAATTTTAAAAGAATAAAAAAATCGTTTTTCCGTATTTTAGGGGTGGCGTCCATACATGTGAAATGGGGATGAATAATTTTTTTTCGCTGCACCCCCTTGTGTGGGGTATCATTGAATAGGTCTACTAAAATGAAGGTAATGTTTGATACACCACTTTTTTATCAGGTGTACCATCTGCGAAATATAGCCCGCCAAAGTGGCTTGCAATGTGTCCCCCCCCCTGCCATTTCTAAACTATGCAACGTAGAAACTTATAATCTTCCACATTGATAGACCTTTGTAAAAACTCTCTTTTAAAATTATTTTGAGTATAATGTGATTATAATTTTTTGAGTTATAGAGAGAAAACTGAAAAATAATTAAAACGTCCTAGTTCAAAGGTCATTGACCTTAGAGAAAAATTATCGTAGCAAATAATGCTCCTTTAGCTACTTTCTATTTGCAAAAGTAACTTTGGCACTTCTTAAATTTGGCTTCTTGAATTTATCGCTAGATGGCGCTACTAACAACACGCTCTGAGTCGCGAATGCTGCCGATTATTGCAAAAACTAAAATAGCCATGATTAATATTCGATTTGATTCGTTTGTAATTACACCTACTTAAGGAACCCTATAATACTGAGCATGGCCCGACATGCTCTTGGCCGGTTTTCAACATTGATGCAATAGCATCATAATCGCTTGTTACTAATGATCACCCCGCCAATTTTGCAGCCCCAATCTTGAGGTAACATTAAATTTGTCAAAGAATCCGTGAAAACATTTAAGGTTCCTTTTGATGTAAGTCCTATATTTTTTTGTTTGTTTACATCCATCATCGAAAAGTAAGACCTTGTCAAAGGGGCTTAATTTTAATAGATTTCAAATATTTTTTTAATGCCTCCCAATTGGAATGATTTTTTTGAAGTTTGTTTTTTTTAAGGGCGGCTGGTGACATGCCTATTTTAAGTTGTTTTTTTAAATTCATTTTGAGTGTAAATACAAAAGCTAGAAATATAAAATCTGGAGAATTTAGGGAGGTATTTATTAACTTTGATGTCTTTACGATTCGTTAGTATTATTTTAAGATGGGCGCGCTGTTTACGTCTGCTGGGGGCTTAAGGTGCTGTCTGGTTCAATATTAAGTATTGATAATTTAAGTGTTTAGTGTTCTCTAGAGCCTATATGCTATTCATATTAGTGAGGATACCAAAATGATTCTTTTTGTTTTAGAAATATTGAGTTCAAATGTATAAACTAAGATCTCTGAAAACATATTATTATTAATAGAGATGCGCCGAATATTCGTTTGGTATTCGGTATTCGGCGTATTCGGCATCTTTTCCACTATTTGTATTCGGCCGAATTATTCGGTTTTGTTGCCGAATATATTCGGTTCAAGCATTTCTATTTTCTTGGATACATGACATGGTGTAGAACTAAAAGACAAAACTTCTTATGTAAGATTTATGTTATATTATAAGTCAAACAAAACATATTTATTTCTTAACTTATAGTTAGTATAGTCAACATTTATTTAAACCTCAAAACAATATTTATTTACAAACTTTAAATCAACATTTATTTTTAAACTTAAAATCAAAAATTTTTTTAAAGTTCAATCAAATTCACATTTCTTTTTAAAACTTACATCAAAAAAAATTTTTAAACCTCAAATCAACATGTTTTTTTTTTTTTAAACAATGTAATGGTAAACCGAATAATTCGGCCGAATATCCGGTTCGGTAAAGGTAAAACCGAATAATATTCGGTATTCGGTTATTCGGTGAAACCACTATTCGGCGCATCTCTAATTATTAACATAGCGACAAGATATTTCATAAGAAAATACCTTACCTCGAACCAATAACTTTGTTTATATCTACAACTCAGACTCAAGTAGGTAACTGGGCATTTTCAACCAATATTTTTTTAAATTATTTTTCACCTTGAACTAGAAAATTTCAATTCAAAGAAAAAAATATTTCGAATAAGTAATTTCAACGGTAAAAAAAATTTATGAGTCTTTGAGTGGAGACCGTGAATCGAAAAACGCAGCGTAGCGCGTCCCCCAGCCCGTTGGACTGACGACCTGATAAAAGTAGCTGAGGGGGAGTAGATACAGAAGGCAGAGGACCGAGTATCGTGGCACAACTTGGGACAAGACTATGTCCAGCAGTGGACTGCGTTAGGCTGACTTGATGAACAAAATCCTATTCTTAATATTAACTTTCATTCTTATGAGCTTGTAAAATAATAGCATGTCACACACCAAGCATTTGCTACATCATACCGCAAACCACAACGCTTTCAGTGCGGTTTGCCTAAAACGCGCCATTCAATCGTTCGTGGACCCTAATTCTTCATTCGTAAATAAATAAGTATAGCTGCTCTATAATCACCAACACAGAAAAACAGGTTCATATTATAGTCTTCAAATTATTTCATAGCTATCTTCTAGTTCGGTGTGGTGCCGGATGTAAAGAATAGCATCACTATAGCGGACAGTCATAACGGGCCGTCATCTGGGTGCGATACTCCTCGCCCCGCACCTACCCCGCCATCGTGTCGACGCTCGGAGCGAATCCGAAAGCGCTCGGGCGCACAACGTTTCCCCGCCGCCGCCGGCCAAACCCCCAGTCAGTCCAATTCGTGTTGAAAAAGCAGACGGCCGCGCGCCGACACGATCGCGTCGTCACGTTGTCGCATTTATATTAAGTTTGTTTTAAATCTCTGATCTTTAGTAAAGTAATTAAAGTGTGTTTGGAGCCATTCCGTGTTTCCTTTAAGCAACACACCTATAACTGGCAGCCTAACGTGGAGCAGAACTTAGTGTACCTAACTGGTATAAAACCTAAACTTAGTGTAAATTCAGTGATTAAATTCTCTTTAAAGTAATTAAATTCTCTGTGAACTCAGTGTGGACTTTGCAATTGTTATAGAACTTCATTTAAAATACGTGGTGATATACCTACCTCGGTATAGCACGATCGCGAGGTTCGTGAAGTATATTCGTCAACAGCCTCGTGTCCCGGGTGTAGGAGGAGCGGGGTGCCGCACCGCCCAGTGAGGGAAGTATATTCGCTGTTCGCCCCGTGTTCCCGATTGCAGTTTTATCCGGTTCACACTACCTATCTATGCAGTTGAACATTTTATTAGTTTATTCTTGCGAACATTTGATTTATTTACGATTTCCGTAAACAGTCTTGTGTCGGTTGGTGTCGCGTATAGCCGCATTATTGTACGGTGTGATAACGAGGTTTTGACGCAGGTATAGTAAATCTTACCTAGACCTAGGTTATTCGTACGGACCTAACCGGACTGTGGAATTGAATAGTGACGGTTTTATAGCGATTTATAACGTGTTTGTACTTTTTCTCTGACTTTGGACTCAATTATTAAGTTGGTGTTTCGTGCTGTTTTAGAACTGAACAATACCTAGGTATTCAGTGCTAGGTCATTCGGTAATCTAAATACCTATCTAAGAGTGGTTTAGGTATTTTTGTGTCGTGAACTTTGGACATTTTACGATGGTGCTAACGAGATCGCGCACCGCGAGTCCGGCGTCCGCCGGCGCCCTGTCTGAGGATGCGGCGCCGCCCTCAGCGCCTGTGCAGGAGTCAGCTCCGCACGGCGCCACTGCCTCTGCTGCCACTGCGCATGCACCCGTGGTAGACTCACCGTCTGCTGCTGCTGTTGCTGCAGCCGCTCCAGTCACGATGACGACCGACCAACTTCTGCTACTGATAAACAGGCTAAGTCGCAGCGATCCTGTAAGTACACCTGTGCCTACTTATTCTGGCAACTTTGCCAAATGTACAGCGCGATTTGATGGAGAAAAGTCTACCAATATTGAGGCTTTTATCGACGCTGTTGAGACTTTTAAGGAATGTGTAGGCGTTGATGATAACAATGCGCTTCGTGGTCTATCCATGTTACTGACGGGTTTGGCCGCCACGTGGTGGCAAGGTGTCAAGGATACTACCCCGTCCTGGCAAGCTGCTGTAGAGTCGCTGAAACAAACTTTTGGGCCACGATTACCGCCACATAGAATTTATAGAAATCTATTTGAACGAGAGCAGCGAGTGGATGAAGCGACGGATTTGTTTGTGTGCCATATCAGAGCACTATTCGCCCAGCTCCCGCCGTCGTCTCTCACGGAGACGGTCCAGTTGGACATGACGTACGGATTGTTGCACCGTCGTCTTCGCGAGAAAGTCTCGCGCCCCAGCTTCAATACTTTTGCGGAACTTCTAACCGAAGCGCGCCGCGTCGAAGATATTCTGGACGAGAGTAGACCGAAGGCTACTGTTGATTCTAAACCTGTGTTGCCTTCTACCACAGCGGCATCGCGATCGCCTGTTGTGACTACTACTACTACTACTTCAAAGTTTCGACCTCAATGTAACTACTGTAAACAGCACGGTCATATGAAAGAGGCCTGTCCGCGACTTTTCAAGCCTAAGAAGATGACCAAGGATGGTCCTGCTGAGGGAGAGTCGCGACCGCCTGCAGTCACGTGTTTCGGGTGCGGAGCACCCGGCGTTATTCGTTCGAACTGTCCTACGTGCAAGGAAAAGAAACCGGTTGTGGTTCCTACCGTATTTCAGTCGGTGTCCGCGAGTTGCGTTAATATTGATTCGCGTGTGCGCCCAGTGTTAAGTGTAGAAATCTATGGTGAAGTAGGTAACTTATTAATAGATACGGGTGCTAAGCATTGTATAGGTAGTATTAGTTTAAGATCTCACTTAGTTAAGAATGGACATCAGTTTCAAAATGTATATACTGAACTTAAGTATGCAGATGGTCGGATCTGTGCGCAAAATGTTGATATAACGCACGTTGATGTAACGGTGCGAGGGGTATCGCTACCCATCAGCTTTATTATGTTGCCAAATGCCACGGAAAGTTTGTTGGGAATGAATTTCATTCAGAATGTTGGCATGGTTCTAGATTTTGATCGTAGGGTATGGTTTGTGAGACATGATAGGACGCCTCAACCGATTATTTTCGAAAGTAGGCCGTTTGAACCGCTTACCTGTTCGTCTGTGGGTCTTCGCGAGGACGAGGGATCCCATCTTGATTCAGATGAACGGAAACGCCTGTCTGAACTCCTGAATGTCCATGCAGACATTTTTGCTCCAGGGGGAGAACCTACCCAGTTTGCTGTTCATCGTATTGATACAGGAGATGCCGCACCGGTTGCAAGTCCGCCATATCGGGTTACACCCGCCAAGAAAGAAGTTATAAGGAATGAAATAGACAAGATGTTAGAAGAGAATATCATTGAGGAAGCTGAATCAGAGTGGGCTGCACCTGTGGTATTGATACCAAAGAAGAACGGTGAAATTAGGTTCTGCGTTGACTACCGGAAACTGAATAGCGTCACTCGGACTGATAAGTACCCGCTTCCTGTGATCGATGAGTTATTGCAGAGTACGAAGGCTAACTGCGTGATGTCTACGATAGATTTAAAAGCTGGCTATTGGCAGACTATCGTTGCACCAGAAGATCGTCACAAAACAGCGTTTACTACACCTTTTGGGACGTTTCAATGGCGGCGCATGCCATTCGGTCTTAAAAACGCTCCCGCGACCTTTCAGCGCATGATGGACAGGATGAGGTCCGGCTTGAAAGATGTCTGTGTTCTCGCGTATCTCGACGATCTACTGGTGGTATCACCAAATCTAGATACTCACCTGAAGGACCTTCAGCAGGTCTTAGAGCGCCTTCGTCTGTTCAACTTGAAAGCAAATCGAAGCAAATGTGTCTTCGCTAGGGATAAAGTCGCTTACCTTGGTCACGTCGTTTCTTCAAGGGGCATTGAACCGGATCCGATGAAGGTCGAAGCTGTGATGAAAATGAAATCTCCAACAAACCTGAGAGAACTCAAGACCTTTTTACAGACAGCTGCGTGGTTCCGAAAGTTCATCCCACAGTTTTCGCAGGTAGCGCGTTCTTTGACGGATCTCACCAAGAAAGATCGACGCTGGCAATGGGGGGAGGATGAGCAAGAAGCCTTTGAAGAACTTAAGTTACGGCTCTCCTCCAGTCCTATTCTTCAGCAGCCAAAATTCGGTGAACCGTTTATTCTGCGAACGGACGCCAGTGCTTATGCCCTGGGCGCAGTTTTGATGCAAGGTGCGACGCCTCATGAAGAGAGGCCCATTGAATACGCCAGTCGGCTTTTGATACCCGCTGAAAGGAATTACCACACAACCGAGCGGGAAGCCTTGGCTGTAGTTTGGGCTTTGGATAAATTCCGTGGATACGTTGAGGGAGCCAAAGTTCACGTCGCTACCGACCACCAGCCTTTGAAGTGGCTCTTAAGTTTGAAGACTCCCAGTGGTCGTTTAGCGCGTTGGGCCATGAAGATTCAATCATTCGACCTGGACATCGGGTATACACCAGGTAAGGCTAATGTGGTCGCCGATACCCTCAGCCGCCCAGTGGTCAACGAACCTGAGGATCTAGGTTCCAGTACGTGCAGTATTTGCCCGGTAGTAGTCGACTTACCTCAACAACGACCAGAGGATATCCGGGAATCTCAATTAAATGATTCGGAGATTCGTAAAATCATAATGGATTTTGAAAACGCCAGTAACCCCGAAGCAGCCGTACGCTGGACAGATAGAGGATACTACTTGTCTCAAGGTATCGTGTACCGCTGTGATCCGGATGGAGTGTCCGAAGAGCCTCAGTTAGTGGTTCCAGAATGTTTACGGGCAGAGCTTATGAAGGAGCTTCACGACGCGCCTACTGCTGGACACTTGGGTTTGGAGCGGACTTTAAGGAAGATAAAAGAAAGGTACTATTTTAAAAATATGAGGACTTATGTGGCACAGTATCTCAAGTCATGTGACTTGTGTCAAAAGTATAAAGCTACTAATTTGAAACCGGCAGGTCTACTCCAGACCCCAGTGCCTCAGCAGCGGTTCGAGGTACTTGCAATGGACCTGTTCGGGCCACTTCCCGAAGGTGATAAGGGAGAGAAGTGGATCCTTCTCATCGAGGACACAGCTAGTCGCTGGGTTGAGTTGTTTGCGCTTTGCGATGCGACCGCTGAGACGTGTGCTAAAGCGCTTATAGAAGAAGTGTTCTTGCGATATGGGTTGCCTCGTCGGATAATATCGGATAATGGTAGTCAGTTTGTATCAGCTGTTATGCAGAAGGCTATGTACGTGCTCGGAGTACAGCAATCTCTGATCCCAGTTTACCACCCAGAAGCGAACCCAGCCGAACGTAAGAACCGTGAGCTGAAACAGCTTCTTGCCATCCTGGTTGGGTCAGAACATCGTCGTTGGCCAACTGTTCTTCCGATGGTTCGGTTTGCGCTCAATAGTGCTCACAATCAAGGTACGGGTCAAACAGCTGCTTATCTAACCTTCGCACGGGAGATGCGTTCTCCTATAGCGGTTAATACCGACCTTCGAGCAATAGTTTCCCAGCAGAACTTCGTTCCTCAAATCACGCCCTATTTAAAGGAGTTTGGGCGTATCTTGTATGACGTCAAGCGGCGAGTTGAAGAACAACAAGACATTCGGAAGTCTACCGGCGATCAGCATCGACGCGACATTATGCCTTATAAAGAAGGTGACCTGGTCCTGGTGGAGGCCCACCTGGCGAGCAACGCGAGTAGAGGTTTTACCAGCAAGTTTGCGCCAAGGCGGGAGGGTCCTTATCGTGTCTCACAGGTCGTTAGTCCGACTTCATTTGTTGTCGTTGACAGTACTGGAGTTGTTAAGGGGAAGTACCATGCCAACGCTCTGACCCCTTATGTAGGTTTATCTCCAGCAATTGTACATCAGCGCCGCCGTGGTCGTCCAGCCAAGTCACAGTCGGGACGACCTAGTGACTTGGAGGGGGAGGTTATAGCGGACAGTCATAACGGGCCGTCATCTGGGTGCGATACTCCTCGCCCCGCACCTACCCCGCCATCGTGTCGACGCTCGGAGCGAATCCGAAAGCGCTCGGGCGCACAACGTTTCCCCGCCGCCGCCGGCCAAACCCCCAGTCAGTCCAATTCGTGTTGAAAAAGCAGACGGCCGCGCGCCGACACGATCGCGTCGTCACGTTGTCGCATTTATATTAAGTTTGTTTTAAATCTCTGATCTTTAGTAAAGTAATTAAAGTGTGTTTGGAGCCATTCCGTGTTTCCTTTAAGCAACACACCTATATCACCTTATATCTTCTCGTGGGTGTCGTAAAAGGCGACTAAGGAATTCACCAGTGAATGGGCAGCAGCGTTCTCTGAGTATTTAACCAACCAACTGCGATCGTCAACCCGCCTGCCAAGCGTGGCAATTATGGCATATCACCCCAAACTGCTTGGAGGAGGCCTATGTCCAGCAGTGGACGTATTTCGGCTGAAATAATGGTGATGATGATCTTCTAAGATACCTACCCATGGGAAACAAACTATGAAATTAGTTTTTTTAAAACAAAGGCACCATCTGTTTATCTATCTGTTTTATCGCATTAAGATTAGTTTCTTTTCATATTACTCTCATGAGTTTATAAAATAATAACATGTCACACACACTCCAAGGTGTTGCTACATCACGCCGCAAACCGCAACGCTTTCAGTGCGGCTCGCTTCGAACGCGGGACGCAATTCAATTTTACATACGATGGAAACTTTAAAAGCCTGCGTTTTATCGCAAACAACACTACTATGGACATATATTTAGCTCCACGAGCTACGTTTACACTTTTATAGAGTTGAAAATCAACATTGAAGAAATAATGTGGAAAACCATGACGTTCGTATGTACGTGCTTTTCGGTTATAAGCAAAGACTAGTATCTTTCAAGCGTCTACTACACGGTGACAAACTCCGCCGAGGCGACCTTTCTGGTTTCCTACCATGTAGACAGCGGTTTGTCAACAAATTTTGTTTGACGACGGCTGTCAACGACCAACCTCCCACCAAGGTCACCTTGGTGGGGAGGCTGGTTGCTCACCATGCCACACACATGCACACGCTTTATAGGATTTGTGTTTTGTTGATGTCATTACAGATCACCAAGTATTAAGTCCAGAGAATGGGACTTTGTGTCTTAATTACCTATGCGCTATTAACAACATTATAAGAATCGCCATCTTTCTCAAAATAATTTGTTTACTACCGCAGGGGTTGTACACACGGCTACACATCAAGCTGTACATTTCCAGTATAAGCTGACCTCACATTGTGTAGGCTTTCCGTTCTACGGATGCCATTCATCATCGTATGCAATTATAGTCCTATGCGATTGACCAGAGTACAGGGAGATAAAAAACAAAACACGATCATCGCATGAGATCATGAACATCATCATCATCAACTCGGCCTATCGCAGTCTACTGCTGGACGTAGACGTAGGCCTCTCCCAAGTTGCACTACAACACTCGGTCCTCTGCCTTCCGCATCCTATCGCATATTATGTATACCGGAACGCTATTTTGATCGGAGTAGCAAATTAAGCGATGAAGTTATGATCTCCCTTCTAATATCTTTAGTTATGATTAATCGAATATCGTGAAAAACGAATAGACCATAAAGGTCTCTGTAGCAATCTGTTATGAATATTCAGTACAGTAGACGTTTGCAAATTGTAAAAAAAATGCACTTTCTGTGATTAGTTACTTATAATATTTAACACAATGCTTTGTCATTACTTACGGTCAAAATTAATATCACATATCACCACGATTTATCTTACTAAAAAAATACAGAACTCATATGGAGCTTATGGCATTATATCTATAGAGCAAGACATAGATTACAAGAACTAATTTCGAATGTCTTCCCTCTCAAGTAACTGGGGATGGTTGTTGGACGACAACGGACGGTTTGTGACATCCTTATATTTTCTATTAAAATTAAAATGGAAAATAACTATAGTTCATAAACTTATATATTACTTTGCTATAGTTACAATTGCATTGTACACGGATACTAATCCAATTTTGCTGCTTCGGCTCATAAAACATGGAAAATACTGAATATTATGCTTTGTTCACAAAACGTTTCATACACATACAGAGCTGATATTTACACTCTGTAATATTTGCTCGTTTTTGCCGATGAACGTTTGAACGTTAATATTTGTATCTATGGCCATATTGTTCATCGTTATTAGAGGGATTATGAATTTGTTTGTTGAACTATTACTATTCGTTTAAATTGTTCGATGGACGTTAACGCTAGATCGATACGGACAATAATAAATAAAGATACGTTCTGCTGGACTGTGCTCGACGTGTTTATAATTTTCAGGAAACAAGATGATAAGTTTATATGAACAGGCATTCTTTGGAATGGGCTGCTTACGTTGAGCAATGCATAATTTTGATTGAATGTTTGTAGAAGGCCTAACATCTTTTTAATCAAGCTTCCAATATAGTATTGGCATTCTAAATCAACACGGTTTGTTCATAATATTCACAGTCGATATTTACACGTGACGTTTGCTAGTATTGTGTATGTAGCACGCATATAATTTGCATCTGTTGCCGCTGTTATTCGGTCCACTGCCCGCTTTATGTTTAGCTGCAATTTGTTAGTTTGGTTAGATTGGCTGGTACAATTTTTTATTTTGTAATATTAGTAAAAAGAAAAATGATATAGGAACATCCATCAGTCCGAAAATTGCCAAACATAAGTGGCCGTGGCGGAGCACATTGCTCGCAGAACGGATGGCCGATGGGGCAGTAAAGTTCTGGAGTGGCGAGCAGTACTCGAAGGCGCAGCGTGGGTAGGCCCCCCACAAGGTGGACCGACGACCTGGTAAATGTATCCGCTGGATGCGGAAGGTGCAGGACCGGTCGTTGTTGCGATGCTTGGGGGAGGCCTATGTGTAGCAGTGGACGTCTTTCGGCTGAAATGATGATGATGATGAGTACGGGCCGTAGTCCACCACGCTGGTCTGCGAGTAAGACTCGCGCAGTAAGAGTACCGTACCATCCATTGACCTGATACGCTGATAGAAACGGATTTATTTCATGAGTTTACCATGTCTTAAAAGACATCAACGTACAATGCTGCACTGACAGAATAGAATGATTATTGGTATTTCTTTCTTACGCAGTGCCACCATTCATGTATATGTTTGCCTTGTTTTAATTATTTTTGTTAAACTACATAGTATGCACTAAAATTTCTAAAGTTCGACTCTTGTATGTATCACGATTTTTAAGATAGAGTAGGAACAAAAAAGTGGTTTTGTTGTTTCTTGTATACATAACATAACCAGCCCATTACTGTCCCACTGCTGGGCACGGGCCTCTTCTCAGTATGAGAAGGCTAAGGCCTTAGTCCACCACGCTGGCCTAGTGCGGGTTGGCGAACTACACACACCATTGAGAACTGTATGGAGCACTCTCTGGTGGGCAGGTTTCCTTACGATGTTTTCCTTCACCGTTAAAGCAAGTGATAATCGAATATAAATCCGCACATGAATTAGAAAAGTCAGAGGTGCGGGCCGGGATCGAACTCACCACCCTCCTACATGGAAGGCAAGCGTTCAACCGGTATAGGCTATCACTGCTATAATGCTGGTTTCTTGTATGGGGACCCCTTTTTAGTTTAGACTTTTGTTTTTAGTATTTGTCACGATAGAAGCCAGAGTCAAGGGCGGATCCAGGGGGGGGGGGGTCATGGGGGTCATGACAATATAGACGAATTGCTGCGAACAATCATAGTGAAGCCAAAAAAACTATGCTCCTTCGTGTACAACCAACGCTCACGCACACACCATGCATCTGAAGGATATTTGCTTTCGGGATGCTTACTGGACGATGCCGCGATATGTGTACTGAGAGGGGAGAGCACAGTTCGAGGTACATATCTGTGCGTGACCGCTGGTTGAACACGAAGGAGCACAGTTTTTTTTGGCTTCACTAGATTGTTCGCAGCACTTTGTCTATGTGACCAACCCACCGTAAATGCCAGGGATACATGGTTACAGGTACGCTCAGGGCTACAGCTGCAGAGGTAAGACGGGAATCTTTCGGCGAAAATTTCACAACGAGGAATATGTTCTTAGTTATGTACTGTGTTTTAACTCATATTTCTGACGCTAAGCAGCGCATAGCTTTTTAAGCTGTATTTGCGTAATACTATGAATAATACTATTCTTGAATATTACTACGAAAATATAGCTTTTAGAGCTAGATTAATGTTTTTTATTTAAAATAAACCTATTAACAGTAGCGGTGGGTGATTATGAATGATTGCCATAATCGAATTACTTTGTATTACTAATGTTGATAATCGATTATGAAATTAGTAACTAATTTATTTTCATAATCGAATTACGTTACTAATTTGTACTACTAATCCTGTTGTAAAAACTTTTTACAACACGATTATTAGTACAAATTAGTAGGTACTAAAGCTTTTTACTTAATAGTAGGGCGACTCGAGTTTTTGTACTACTAATTTGAATTAGGTACTAATCCTGTTGTAAAAAGTGGCTTTTTTGGTGGATTCATTTAACAGTAAGTTTACTTATTTTAATTTTTGTTATTGATAGATTTCTATTAAGGGCCGGTATTTCAATAGTCTGATAACTTTAACTGAGGAATAAATGTGAAGTCTTGACAGATTTTCTATACTACAACTGTCAAAATGTCAAACTTACTCCTCAGTTAAAAGTTAACTGGCTATTGAAAGACCGACCCTAAATCAACAAAACGAGTCAATTTTTTTTTTAGTGTAGGTGCCTGCTACCTGACCGACCTGTCGCCAAATACCTCAATCTGTGGTACACGACGAATATCTAACTCTAAGATACCTACGTCTCAGAAATAAGCCTAGGTACAATATCATTGTTTCTTTTAATGAATGCTGTATTTACGTAAAACTGATTTCCACTGAATAACTGTTACTGAATAATCATCGCATGATATGGGGGGGGGGTTCCCCCAACTCCCCTACAGCCACCCCGAACCTCGCATCTGAATACTGATCTGATTTGGTAGCATATCTGAATCTGGTCACTGTCTCAACAGTACAGTGACCCTGAACCTCGTATCTGAATACTGGTCTGACTTGGAAACATTTCTGAATCTGGTCTGGTCACTGTCACAACAGTACAGCGACCCTGAACCTCTTATCTGAATACTGGTCTGACTTGGAAACATTTCTGAATCTGGTCTGGTCACTGTCACAACAGTACAGCGACCCTGAACCTCTTATCTGAATACTGGTCTGACTTGGTAGCATTTCTGAATCTGGTCTCTGTTAAAACAATGTACACACACACATCGATAAAATTGGTAAACATTATAATGTCTAGTGAATCTGAGTACCTACACATGCACTGAGAAATGACAAGTTCGCTTACCACGGTACTGCCAGCTCCGACCGTCAGGCCCAAGTGAGTCTGCGCGCGCGCCGCTGTCGGCACCGCGCGCTATCCCCACCGTTTTTACCTTACTTCACTTTGTAGCTACATTAATTCGCATTCGCGACACTCCCGCCCAAGGGAATAGATAAATTAAACATCCTGATCTGTTGAAATAACTGTTTAATCAAGATAATGATGACGGATTATAAACTGAGTTCTGATTACCAGGACTAATGATAACTGATTCTAACCGGTTTAAACTGATTACATCTGAATACAACTAAATATAAACGCATACAACTGAATACAACTAAATACAACTGAATACAACTGAATACAACTGAATACAACTGAATACAACTGAATACAACTGAATACAACTGAATACAACTGAATACAACTGAATACAACTGAATACAACTGAATACAACTGAATACAACTGAATACAACTGAATACAACTGAATACAACTGAATACAACAGAATACAACTAAAATAACTGAATACAACTATATATAAAACTTGATGATCTTGAACTGATTAAAAAACCCATTTCTGTACTCCGATTCTAAATCAATACTGACTCTCGCTGATTATTAATTGAAACAATCTGCTCATCAACTGTGATGTCCGCACTGCTTAACTCTCTCTTTAGCTTTAGCTGCTGATGTCTTGATTGGTCGTCTACTTGTGTCTTGTAGTGATTGAATTATGTGTACATTATTAGTAACCGATTCATTGTCTTGAGTACTTCGAGACTCTTGGTTACAACTGACTGGATGATTGCGTTGAACTGGTAGTTCCTTGTGAGAATCTTCAGAGTATTGACTGATTTTGACTGGAAAATAATTAGCTATGGGGACGGTTCTGTACTTTGGTCATCAATCTCCAACGGGTACAGATGGCTTTTTGAAACGGGTCAATGTTTCGCCTGATGATAATTTAACTTTGTCTCCTCTGCTCCATCCGATCCGATCCTTTAATCGACTCTGCTATTTTGCCAACTTTCCATTATGCCCTGTTACTATCTGACTTTATTTGAACTGTCTCTGCTAACTTTGATGGCCTATTATCAACGACTCTAGGTTGTTTGTATTTGTCACTTCGTTCACGGAGGCTGGTCAAGTACTGATGGGTGAACATTTTGGTTGAGAGGATGATTTGACCACGCCTCCACCCGTCAATCAGATTCATTTTGGTTACTCTAACTGATTCTAAGAAGTCTCGATCTGCAACTTCAGTGGCCACAGTTCTGCCCACACGTAGGAAATCAGAAGGAGTCAATATGTGTTCTAACTCCGCGTCTACGGTAGCCAAAGACTCTGTATTTATTACACCCTCAAGTTCCTTCATTGTGCGTAACTGGTTGTGGTTTATGAGATGTTTGTCTAAAGTTTTCTTCAAACTATGCTTGACTAAACGATGTTCAAGACAAGATGTTCATTAAATCCTCCGAATCACGGAACTAACACTGGGATGAATTTCAACCACAAGTGATCCTGTATGCAATAATCTGAAGTTAACACTTCTGTTTTAATAGGTCTAAAGTATGAGAGATACCAACAGTATGATAGTTTTTCTGATAAAATTTAGTTATGATTTTGTGCGCAAAATCTGAATCTTTTGGAAGTAGTATAGACTCCCTTTTTATGATGAAAACAATTCGTGTATCTGAATCTACCTTTACACTCAATAATTCCTTCCTCATATTTATATAATTTCAATTATCTCGATAAGCTGGTTGTGATATTTTCAATTTATTTAGGAAAATAATATGTAGCCTGAATTTCTAATATTTTATTCTCCGTTTTGTCTGAATCATCTATCATCGGTTTTGCATTACAGCAATATCTAAACTTGGTCTACTGTTATCTAAAGGTATTGAAATTTGATTTGCTGTATTCTTGTTAAATAAATGTAGGTCACTGATCTGAATTCCTCATTAAAAAGTCAGGTCCTCTGAGCCATCTATTGTAGCAGTACTTTTCTGTCCTAGTGCCTATATCAGATGAATTTAATTCTGTTGGCACATATCTGAATTGTAAAGTCTTATTCTGTTTTATTTCGCTGATTCTACGTATTACAAATGGCGGTAATCATTTGTCTGATTTGAGCCAGCTTATAACTATTTTACTATAAGTCCACAAAAATTGTACTTTGAATTTTTATCGTAAACATTTTGTTACATAACCTATAAGTCTACATTCGATAAGTACTCCCAACAACTCATCTTGGAATCTGTAAGTCATTTTGGTCTCTTAACGGCACTAATTTAGACTTGCCAATAATAAAATTGTCAATATTATTAGTGCGAAAAGTACCGCGTAAATTACTGCTGCATAAGTGTGCATAGACGTGTCTGTAAAACAATGTAGTTCGTATTCACCTATTCAGTTTGCTCCACGACTTGGTTTCTATTCAAACCATGTGAAAAATAAAGATCAACATGAATATTCTTTAGATAAATAAATTTTGATGGAATTTGTTGCCATTCTATAAGTAGAATCTCCTTCAATTTGATATCCTATTTCACTTCATATCTTTCCACAATTTTTGAATCAATAGTTTTGTTGGAAGTACTATCAGAACTGCGAAACCACACGGGTCATAAATTGAAGCAATAACTGTTAACACCTCGTCTCCTTTTGATTAAACTGTGCACATTAAATGGCAACGATGAAATCAAATTTCACCCAAAATGAATCAAGTTTACCCTAAAACCATCGACCATATACCCATATACGTCTCTAGGCGACCGATGTCTGCAACACATCTATGAAATTTCACTAATGTAGGTCGCCACTTGAAAACTTAAAATCAGTTTCGACATAAGCCGTCAAAACTGCCACGTTAGTGATTAGCCAATATTTAGCCAACTAGCCCAACTAGGTAGGTGACCCTACCAAGTTGGCCAAATTGGGTTGCAGTACCCCGCCTAATTTAGTGGCTGAAATTATTGTATGCATTACATTCAACATTAGGCGTCTATTGGGTTGTATAGTCATTGCCTAAAACCGAATTAAACATGACTCATGTCGTATTATAGTTATGATAGAACAAAATTACTCAACACTCGCAATAACTTAGAACATTAAGGTACTGACCTGAACACTGGTTGACCGATTAAACAGCCGTTTGTTCGAAAATTTTACCAGAATTATAAGTAAACGATCGCATAACCACCTTATCATGTAGTGAACTCAAGCTTGATCTAATTCGTTTAAATACAGAAAACTATTTCGAACTACCCGCATTATTTTATTTTTAGAACTCAACTAAAAAATTATATTTTTAAACTGTAACAATGATATCCCAGCATCTCCACCATGTCGCCAAATACCTCAATCTGTGGTACACGACGAATATCTAACTCTAAGATACCTACGTCTCAGAAATAAGCCTAGGTACAATATCATTGTTTCTTTTAATGAATGCTGTATTTACGTAAAACTGATTTCCACTGAATAACTGTTACTGAATAATCATCGCATGATATGGGGGGGGGGGTTCCCCCAACCTCCCCTACAGCCACCCCGAACCTCGCATCTGAATACTGATCTGATTTGGTAGCATATCTGAATCTGGTCACTGTCTCAACAGTACAGTGACCCTGAACCTCGTATCTGAATACTGGTCTGACTTGGAAACATTTCTGAATCTGGTCTGGTCACTGTCACAACAGTACAGCGACCCTGAACCTCTTATCTGAATACTGGTCTGACTTGGAAACATTTCTGAATCTGGTCTGGTCACTGTCACAACAGTACAGCGACCCTGAACCTCTTATCTGAATACTGGTCTGACTTGGTAGCATTTCTGAATCTGGTCTCTGTTAAAACAATGTACACACACACATCGATAATATTGGTAAACATTATAATGTCTAGTGAATCTGAGTACCTACACATGCACTGAGAAATGACAAGTTCGCTTACCACGGTACTGCCAGCTCCGACCGTCAGGCCCAAGTGAGTCTGCGCGCGCGCCGCTGTCGGCACCGCGCGCTATCCCCACCGTTTTTACCTTACTTCACTTTGTAGCTACATTAATTCGCATTCGCGACACGACCATCGTGTTTCGCTCGTTCTGCTCTGCATAGACTCGGGATCACGATTACTAACTAAATTAGTACTACTAACTGCTATAATCGAGATATCTCGAGACATCTTCATAATCGAATGATTTCATTAGTATATCTCATAATCGCCCACCGCTAATTAACAGGTACTTTTTAAACGTCAGGCTCTAGTACGCATATCACGATATAAAATTTCCTTCCGATCAATATACATCATGAAATAGAGTGATATTAGTACTTCCTGTAAAAGAGCTCTTCTGGGGAAGTCTACTTCCACCGTACCTAATTCTGCCACCAATCAATGATGCTTGCATTGCTGTGTTCCGGTGCGCTTTCCATCTTCATGTCTCAGTTTGGCGAAAGTGATTTGTAATACCAGTTAGGTAACAACCTAGGTAGTATTACAGTTGTCATGGGCAAAGGTCACCGCTTAACATCAGGTAGGCTTGTTTCGCCATCCTATTGCATACAAAAAAATTGAGCTACGCTCGTAGCGAAGCAACGACTGCGCGGATTGTACGATCTGCAAGGTTAAGCTGCACTTGCCGCGGTCAGTCTGTGGATGGGTGACCGTTTCGTTACACAGCGAGACCCCTCCGTGCCTCGGAGAGCACGTTAAGCTGTCGGTCTCGGTTGTCATACGAATATCTATGGCAGTCGTTACGTGTAGTCAGAAGCCTGAAAGACTGACAACTGGTCTAACCTCCGAATGTCGGTATTACCCAGTAACTGGGTTGCGGGGGTCTGATGGCAGTCGCTCCGTGTAAAATACTGATGTTCAGCCGCATCTGGCAAGACTGGAAGCCGACCCCAATATAATTGGGAAAAGGCTCGGAGGAGGGTGATGTCTTTGCAAAGATCAATAAATTTTGTATTTCACGGATTACTACACTAACAGCGAAATTCTAAAGGACTATTCAAAAGAAGGCCTCAGAGTCCTAGGAACACTTCTGGCCTTCTTTCGCGAGTGCTTCATCGCTCTGTGATCTGACAGAGTCACAGAGCATCACTGGCTTCTCCACGTTGCCTGTGCCGCTACCTGTGCAGCTGCCGGCACTGATCACTTTAATTACGACATCCTAGACACATTTTAATTCAAAATTAACCAACCATACTCATCCACTGAACCGGTTACCACTTCATTCCAACTCCATTCTCAATGGATGCCGACCCTAATAGTTAGCACTACAACCCTACCGAGGGAGGCGTCACGGTACGGCCACAAAACTGACGCTCGAAGCGAATTCGCTTGGAGCATCTATCGAGAAATGGAACATTCAAATTTTGAGTTCGACGTTTAATACTCGAAGGGTAGCTTGGGAGACTGGATGCGGAAAGCAGAGGACCAAGTGTTCTGGCACAACTTGGGAGAAATTTATGTCAAGCAGTGGACTGCGATAGGCTGAGTTTTTCAATGCTCAAAAGGAATTCGTTTTGCGCTGTAATCGTTATGGTCATAGATTGGATGTAGGTATTATTAGCTCGACGCTCCTAGCTCGACGTTTAAAGCTTGACGCTCGATGCTCGACGCTCGAAGCTCGACGCTCGAAGTTAATGCGTTTAAAGCGTAAGTTTAGTGGCCACGCCCTGCCGTAAGGGTGGCAATTAAAAACGCAACATAGCTTTGATCTCGCTTCAAAAGTGCTTATCGCGTCGCTGTGAGTGGAAAGGTGGTCAATATTTTACAACATAATGTTGCTTAAAACGTAGATGTGTGACATTTTTGTGTCTAGACATGAGAAAAGTTGTCTGGCTTTTTGTTTCATAAATATGTAGGTACTAAAAATTTTAATTTAAATTATAAAATTATTTTTCTTTAACTAGCCACTTTTATGACTTTAAACCAACAAAGCAATGATATTTAAAAGTACTTTTAAATATCATTCTCCATAAAGCCAACTTCCCTTAGCAAAAAAAATCTCCGAATATATACAAAACAAGCTCTGGATTGGAATCCACAGGGAAGGCGCAATCGTGGACGACCAAGACAAACATGGCGGCGTACAGTCGTATCGGAGGCCCAGGACTTTGGGCTGACCTGGAGTAAAGTTAAGTTTACTGCCAATGACAGAGTGCAATGGAGATCCACTGTATCTGCCCTCTGCCCGAGATGGGGACATAGGAACATAATTTATATATACATCCAAAACAAAATCCTAAGAACATTAAATAAAGACTCCTAAGAATAATACCATCTAAGTACCCATAAAGCTCCTCCTATGCGTCTATAAGCCAATTTTTCAACTGAATAGCCTGCGAAGTACAAAAGGAGAACTAATGTTCTACTAACTATCAATAGGGATAGAATTTATAGTAGCAACCCCTCTTTACGAAGAAAATATTGGTCTTACGAAGTACCCAGACGTGGTTTGTGAATGCCGTCTTTTGTGGTGTAAGAAGGGGATGTCTTAGTACGTGGTGTAAGTGATGAGCGGTGGAGATTTGTTTCAATTATTACAGGGTGTTCGCGATGGGAAGAAAAAAAAACTATATTTTTTGAGATCGACTAGATGGTGCTTTAATAGTGTGTGTCCAACATCTCAAAAAATGTAGTTAGGAAGCCACCGCTTCGCGCGATATACCGGCTCCGTCATTGGCCAGCCGGCCAATACCCGACCGGCACGTAGCCACGTGTGGCGATACGTAGGCGTAAGGGGAGCCTTGATTGGTCAAGCGGTGGCGTAGAAATACGGTTTAATATTATTAGCTGAGGACTTTCTAATCGGTGAATGAATACATCATAATGATCAGTTTTTACTATGGGAGCTGTCCTGATATTAACGTGGACACTGACAGTCGGGCTAGTCCACAAATTCAAAGTCGCTCAGTGAGCTATTGAGTGAGCTATTCTTGGAGTTTCTTTGAAGGATAAAATCCATAGCGAGATTATCCCAAGTAGAACTACAGTGACAGACATATCTTGTAGGATTAGTAAGCTGAAGTGGCATTGGACTGGCCATGTCTGTCGAAGAACCGATGGCCGCTGGAACAGACGAGTCCTTAAGTGGAGACCGCGAGTCGGCAAACGTAGCGTAGGGTGCGCCCCCCAGCCAGGTGGACCGACGACCTGAAGAAAGTGTCTAGGAGGACTGGATGCGGAAGGTAGAGGACCGGGTGTTGTGGCGCAACTTGGGAGAGGCCTATGTCCACCAGTGGACTGCGATAGACTGAGTTGATGGATCCTGAAATAGCAAAAAAATATAGTTGTGACGTCACGGGCCTTGACTGGTCGGGTGGCGGGCTACCCCGAGTTCGCCGCCCGTATATCATCCTACCGTAATTTTTATTGAAGAGAGGTACGAGAACACAACCGCAGCATTCTTTTTGGGGTTTAGAGATCGACGGGGGTATGGAAGGACACAGTCCCCCCGCTGCCTGCCCGTGGCAGGATTAGTGTACAGCGAGCCTTTCGTTGCTCCTCCACTGTGCCCTCTGCTAACATCAGAGCGACACGCGGAGCAACGCCCCCTTGGCCCAGATTGTTTGCTACGGACAATAAGTTTTCCCGAAGAAGAGTCCACCAACCCAAAAACTGCTGTTCCTTCTAGACGTAACCTTAGTTAAAACTGAATTACCAATCTCTAAGGCACGAGTGAATAGGTTTTAGCTGGGCAAGCGTGCACCATCTTCTACCGCATGATCGGTGAGGTAGCGGTCAAACACAAGCAAAAATACAGTTAATTACCGTTTTTCTGATTTAAAAAAAATTGCTAAAATAATAATCATAGATATGAGACCGATACATTCAACTTTTTTTTAATGGTCTACTTAGTACCTTATAATGAATATCGCTTCTCGCTTATGACTTGTACTTATAGCCATAAAGTTTGTCTTGGATTGTAAACACGAGTTTTTTCGCGGGTTGTACAATGAAGTGAATGATAGCCGAATGGAAAAACAAGTCATTCAGTTTGTCGATCCGTTTATTTGTAGGTAAAGTTTGTACGATCGGCGACCTTCGAAGCCACTAAGTTGTATGATTTAGTATCAGAATTATGGTTATAAATCACTTAAACGACATGGAATTTGTATGGGATTACTATAATATTTGGGTGGTTGAAAGCCGTTATATTTCTATGAATAAAGCAGATCTAGGTATCTGATACATTTCGTTGTATGTTATATATGGTTGAAAGTTACAGAGAGTTACAGGACATACACACGGTTACATTATCAAGCTATACATTTCCAGTATTAGGTGATGACCTCACATTGTATAGGCTTTCCGTATAATGAGAGGTCATCTTATACTGGAAATGTTTAGTTTGATTTGTATAGCTGTGCGTCTACGTGAAAACTTCGCGAGTATCATGATTTTTAAAAATGTGTAAAAATGTCCCAAGGATATTTATTATTTATTTATTATTTTTATTTCGTGTTATAGATGTAAAATCAAAGGATACAAGTCTTTTTCTATCTACAACACTTACTGAAAGATTTGTTCAAACGTCATCAGTGATTTAAAGTTTTTTTTTTTTTACATAAATAGATTAAGTTACGATGAGGCTGGCATGCCATTGTGGATAAAAGCCTCGTATAAAATTAAAGACCAATTAAATAAAAAAATAAAAACTACATCGAACTATAATTTACAGAGTTAATAGTCCATCATCATTAAGAGACAATAGGAACCATCTGGTAAAAACACACTTATGAGCTGTTACAAAATGGACCACATTTTCCCAAAACATTATTTTCCTCATTATCATTTTCCAACCCACTTATCTCAAATATCGATATGATAATTCGATATTCGTAAATAACAATAATTCGATAAGTCCAATCATTCGTTCAATTCGACACCGCTCATTCGGTTTGAGCGTAGCGACATCTACATATCGGAATGATCTGAGTTGATTGTGTCCAAAATAATTGGATTTCTCATATATGCGGACTGCAGGCCTATAGTGTTGATGGTAAAATGAGCTCTAGCTTTTGGGTGCAAAGGTCTTATCTGGGTTGATATATTCAAGTTTAGCTGATTTCATGAACAACGTACTCATATGATAAATGGTGTTAAAATTATGTCGTAGTTGGTACTGCAATACTGTAAGTTGTTGTTGTTGCTGTAGTATTGTAATACTCACGGACAAAACTGGTCACCTATTTTTAAATTATTATTAGATACGGGATATTTACTATGTACATCATTTTGATTGAGTTCCCGATATTTCGGCACTGCTGCAAGCGCCACAGTCACGGGTAAACTGAAAGTATTTTCGGGTGGATGTTTATGAGCAGATATACCTATCTACCCTTTTTCTTTTTCGTTTTGTACGCATACAAAACTATGGCATAGAATATATACTAACGACAAGAAGCGACACTTAAGCATGTGTGCTCGTAAAATTGCTCGCGGTTATGTGTGCGGGTCGTGGCGAGCGCGGGGGCCGTGCGCGGTGCGCGGCGTGTGGAACGGGCAGTCTCTCGGCTGCCTCAGCCAAGGTCACCGGCGAGTGAGCTCACACGTACACTGAGACTACCTAGGGTGAGTTTCGTATGCGTCGACTATATCAACTCGCGAACATTTTTCAGCACTTTTTCTCCGGATTTGACACAATTTGACGTGACCATGGCGCGTGCCGACATATCGGGAACTCAATCAAAATTATACATGTACGGTTGACTGCATGACAGTAGTAACACTTGAATTAGAAAACCGTCCTTAGATATTAATATTAAGAGCCCATACTGTACCACTGCAGGGCAAAGGCCTCCCAAAGCTTTCCAACCATCTAGGTATTAGATAAAATTAGTCCCACATCAGTAAAGAAGTACCTAATTAAACAATGTTATCATTGCCACAGTCGGAATATACCATACAAGTTTTGCATACAAATTATCTGCAATGGGAAGTTATAATTCCCACATGAAAACTGCGTACAGACTAAAAGTGGATAAATCAAGTCAAAATGCGGTATTTCGATCTGCCGACCCCGCTTTTCGTTTCATAAATTCGTTTTTATGAAACGTACTATGCATTACGTTAAGTACACCTTTAGTGGTTCTGCTTGATGATTTAATTTGCTGTCTAAATACTAAATAACATTCGACACTTTTTCTTATGTTTGAAGAGATATCAACAAACCAAAAAACCTGACTGAAAGATAATGGTCACAGTAATAGAGGTAAGTCCTTTATGAAGACTTTTTGTAGCTTAGTATAGCTCTTTTGAAGTTTTTCATAATGATGACTACAATTACCCCTTTTCGTTTCCAAAACCAACGAAAATTCACCGTGTATTCAGAGACGAATCTAAGCGTGAACTCTTGCTTCCAACTGTCAAAATGAAGTGTTATTTACTTCCCCGGGTAAGCTGTAGGTACAGCCTGTAAGCTTATACACGGTGAATTTTCATTGATTTTGGAAACGAAAAAGGGTCATTATACTCATCATTATGAACAACTTTTACTATGGGACCAAACCTGAAATCTGCTGTTCCCTATATTTTGTCCATTTATGTGAACACAAATGTAAAGATCAGCTGATTTTCTTTTCGCGATTTCCTATTTTATACCTTAACTAGCTTTTACCCGCGGCTCCGCTCGCGTTAAATTCTGCTAACCCACGTCAGTCCAGTCCAGTCCAGTCCATTCCAGTCCAGTCTACTGTCCCACTGTCCCGCTGTCCCGTTGCCCCGCTGCCCCACTGCCCCGCTGCCCCGCTGCCCCGCTGACCCACTGCACCACTGCCCCGCTACCCCACTGCCCCGCTGCCCCACTGCCTCGCTGCCCCACTATCGCACTGCCCTACTGCCCCGCTGCCCCACTGCCCTACCGCCCCGCTACCCAACAGCCCCGCTGCCCCACTGCCCCGCTGCCCCGCTGCCCCGCTGCCCCACTTCCCTACTGCCCCGCTACCCAACTGCCCCGCTGCCCCACTGCCCCGCTGCCCCGCTGCCCCGCTGCGCCACTGCCCCGCTACCTCACTGCCCCACTGCCCCCACAGCCCCGCTGCCCCGCTACACCACTGCCCCACTGCCCCGCTACACCGCTGCCCCACTGCCCCTCTGCCACTCTGCCCCGCTGCCCCGCTGCCCCACTTCCCTACTGCCCCGCTACCCAACTGCCCCGCTGCCCCACAGCCCCGCTGCCCCGCTGCCCCACTGCCCCGCTGCGCAGTGGCCGCGGGGCAGTGGCCCCGCTACCTCACTGCCCCACTGCCCCCACAGCCCCGCTGCCCCGCTACACCACTGCCCCTCTGCCCCGCTACACCGCTGCCCCACTGCCCCTCTGCCACTCTGCCCCACAAACACACAGCCCCACGGCCTCCCACTGCCCCGCTGCCCCGCTGCCCCGCTACCCCACTTCCCCACTGTCCCCACTGCCGTGCTGCCCCACTACCCCGCTGCCCCACTTCCCCGCTACCCCGCTGCCCCACTTCCCCGCTGCCCCAATGCCCCGCTATCCCACTGCCCCACTGCCCCCCACAGCCCCGCTGCCCAGCTACCCCGCTGCCCCATTGCCCCACTGCCCAGCCGTCCCTCTGCCCCAATGCCCCGCTGCCCCGGTGCCCCGCTGCCCCACTGCCCCGCTACCCCACTGCCCCCACTGCCGCGCTGCCCCACTACCCCACTGCCCCACTGCCCCGCTACCCCGCTGCCCAACTTCCACGCTGCCCCAATGTCCCGCTACCCCACTGCCCCACTGCCCCCCACAGCCCCGCTGCTCCGCTACCCCGCTGCCCCATTGCCCCGCTGCCCCACTGCCCAGCCGGCCCTCTGCCCCACTGCCCCGCTGCCCCGCTGCCCCACTGCCCCGCTTCCCCACTGCCCCACAGCCTGACCATCTGCCCCACAGCCCCGCTGTCCCGCTGCCCCACTGCCCCGCTGCCCCACTGACCCGCTGCTCCGCTGCCCCACTGCCCCGCAACCCCACTGCCCCACAGCCTGCCCCGCTGCCCCACAGCCCCGCTGCCCCACTGTCCCGCTGCCCCACTGCCCCGCTTCCCCGCTGCCCCACTGCCCCACTATCTCACTGCCCCACTGCCCCGCTGCCTCGGTACCCCACTGCCCCGCTGCCCCGCAGCCTCACTGCCTCGCTGCCCCGCCCCGCTGCCCCCCTGCCCCACTGTCCCGCTGCCTCGCTGCCCCGCTTCCCCACAACCCCACTGCCCCACTGTCCCGTTATCCCGCTACCCCACTGCCCCACTGGCCCAATGCCCCGCTGCCCCACTACCCCACTGCCCCACTGCCTCACTGTCCCACCGTCCCACCGTCCCACTGCCACTGTCCTACTGTCCCACTGTCCCACTATCCCACTGTCCCACGGCCCACTGTCCCTCTGTCCCACTATATCACTATCGTCCCGTCCCATGTCCCATGTCCTGTCCCATGTCCCATCCTATGTCCAGTCTCATGTGCCGTCCCACTGTCCTGTCAACTGTCCCGTCCCCAGTCCCATCCCCTGTCCACTCCACTCCACTCCATCGTACATTACTATCCGCTCGTGCAAATGCATAGAAGCTTCGATCTGTCGGGTGAGTACGCAACCCACGATTTTTTTTTTCTTTTTTTCTTTCTTTCTTTCTTTCTCAAAACCCATACCAGTTTTTAAGTCAGATCATCAGCTTTCAAACAAAAAAAAAAACATCAAAATCGGTCCAGTAGTTTTAGCGTGATGCTGGAACAAACAAACAAACAAACAAACAAACAAACAGACGTTTACAATTTTATAATAGTTAAGATAAAAGCTGTTCATAATGTCGAATTCAAAGACCCTTTAAGAGGTTTAGTATAAACTAAGAATAAAGTTGTATAACTATTGAAATAAACCACTTTACTACCGACAATACTGAAGACTATCAAATTACTTAGTACTATGCCAGTCTGTAAACAAATTTGAGTTCAAGTAACACCGAAAAACTCGGTTAGCAAGTGCACACCGTGAAACGAATGGAGGAACGATGTACTGCGTAAACTTATTATATAGAGGTGCACTTTTATTCATGTTAGTGGATTTGATACTTACCAAAAGTTAAATCAGGAGCAGAATATATAACCTAATACAGGGAAATTACCTCTTATATGCCTCAATTAATAGCAATGCCTCGCGTGGACGTCCGTTTAAGCAGACAAGGGGTTAATGAGTTTTTTCTATTTGTACATAATCGTTACCTATGTCCTTTTTTTACGTAGGGAAATCCTCATGGACGCACTCGGCCGGGGTGACGGAGCCAGATATCGTGCTTAAATTTTCTTATTCACGAATTGTTTAGGTAAAAAAATCTTAACAAGTCTTTTCACTTAAATATGCATTTATACATCTGCTTCTTCTTCTTCTTCGTGTCGATGATTCGAGTTTATTTTATAATTTTGGACCAAAATGTAGCCACGTCAACAGCACTCTCAGTAGCCTCGCATAGGTCTTTGATTGTGCAGGTGGAATTGTACAGTGAGCAGGTTAAGAGGTGAGGCATCGTCTGTGGGTTGACTCCACAGTCACATTGTGACTCGTCTGTGTATCCCCATATAACTAAATTTGACCTGCAGTGGCCCATCTGGCTTCGGAGTCGATTCAAGGTTTTCCAGATGGGCCATGGTAGTTGGTGGCCTGCTGGGAGCTCTTCTGCAGGCCCAATGTAGTCAGCAGAGGGAGGGTGTCTTTGTTGCCACAGTTCCTCTCGTGCCTTATTAGGGCTGCTGCCTGTTAATGGTTGTGTTACCTTTAGAAAGCTTTTGCGGCTCTTTAATGTACATCTTGCTTTCCCGATGCCATAGAGAGGATGTCTATTGTCGGTCTCCTGTTTAGATTTTTCAATGGAGCAGGCAATTTCTCTTCTGACTGCCGGAGGGGCTATACCTGCAAGGGGATATAGTGCAGCGAGTGGTGTAGGTTTAAGGCAGCCAGTTATTATTCTACACGTTTCATTAAGGGCTGTATCTACCTCTCGGGCATGTATGTATTATACATCTGCAAACTAACAAATCATTCAAAACCCTAATATTAAAATATTTACCTACCTATATTTTATACAAATATAATATTTGTTTATAAAGTCAAGATTACCTTTAGTTAAGTACATTTCAACTAAATATATAATATATATGCCAATATATGCTTGGGGGAGGCCTGTGTCCAGCAGTGGACGTCTTACGGCTGAAATGATGAAGTACACTTCAAGTATAAGTATCTTATAACGACCTACAAATTTATCCTAAAATATCATAATATTTTAGTATAAATTATATGGTACTCTATAGAATACTATTATATATTCTATTGGCTACGGAAAGCGCTACAGTTTGCTACGAATACTTACATTCAAACTCTTATCGGGGCGCATTCGTCACTGCGTTACTATTTAAAATATTAGTATTAATATTACTATTTTAATATTAAAAAATTTTTTTTGCAGTGCCTTTTTACTATTCATTTTTGTGTAACATAACATAACATAACATCACGCCTGTATTTCCCTGAAGGGGTAGGCAGAGGTGTATAATAGCACGCCCACATTTCGCCAGTTATGTTATAGTACCATGTAATAGGGGGCGAGCCTATTGCCATTAACCGGGCACAAATCTAGACTCCAGGCTGCTACTGAGAATTTTCTAATGAAAAAATCCAATAACACGTTGCGGCGTTGCACGTTGCGTTGTATTTCTATGTATTCTATTATTATTTCTATGTGTGTGCATAAATTTAATAAATAAATAAGTTGACATTATTTTGTTTATTTTCGTCATGTAATGTGCGGTTAGCGTAACCTCATGAAGTATATTTTTGGTATCGTTAAAAATTGTATAATAGCAAAGACAGGCGTATGAATTGTACATTTGTTTCTTTGTCTACAAATCAGTCACGTAAAATAATCTTTGCTTATTTTATTTAACATCTAATTCCCCGTCATTCACACGAATAACCACCACAAAAGCAAGTTACCGCAAGCTCGGGGCGAGACAGTGAGTGTTGGCAACCGCTTGCGTACAAACTATGCTGTATGTGTATGTGTAGAACTATTATTGGATCAACCGGTAGCAAGATATATGTTTTTGAATTTTAATAGTACCTACTAAGTAGAACTACAGTATCTTCAAATTCAAATTGTTCTTTTTTCAATGAGATCTACATATAAGGTTAATACCTTGCAGGCACATACTGGGTGCCAGGGAAACGCTTCCGAAAACGAAGACAGGTGATACTGCTGGTGATTAATGATACAAAACCACAAAAAATTCCTTATTTTTCTTTCTTTTTTTTTGGATTTTTCATACATAACCGGATTTGGGCAGTTAAATAAAACTCATTTGCAAAAAAAAAACATTCAAAATTTTCGGGAAGACATTTGTCACCGCAAGTCTAGCGATTTCATAATGCTAGTTTTTGTGTTATCAGAAGGCTAATGCTCATAGTTATAAACGTTCAAAATAAAGTAAAATAAAATATAGTTACAAACTAATTTCAATGCTTTAAATCTCAATCTCCTGGCAGTAGATGTTTCTGATTACCATTTATTTAAAGAAGAAAAGAAAGAAAGAAAGAAAAATGATTTATTGCCACAACAAGACTACATGCGGTAGGTGCACATAAAAAATAACATAATAATATTGGTGACATTAATCATTTAATCATTTATTTACATATTCAGTACAGTACATTCATGTGGTGCCCCGACTCCCGTACTAGGATGTCCTATGTGTCAGGAGTCAGTACATTCCCTTATGGATACACTGCTGACCGTGTCACACTCCAGGCTCAGTACTAGCGAGGGAGAAGTACTTGGTACCGCGGAAAGTACGTGAAGCTATTGAAATCAGTCGTCACACAAATTTTAATAGAGACGGAGGTTGGAAACTGCCACCTGCCTGGAAACCGGCTCTCAGGTCTTCATTAAACAGCCATGTCCCGTTGAGCCTGGAGTGTGACACGGTCAGCAGTGTGTGTACCGGTGATAATCCACCTGAAGACTCGGACACGACGAGTGACGAAGATGCACGACCACCACCGAAACACCGAAACCAGCCGCTCCATTGTCGCGAGCGCAGCGCTACGCGGCGTGCTGTGGCTTCTAAATCCACAGTTTGGTGTGCGACGCCGCCGCGTGACCAGCTCATGATTAAGGAAGGGCTCCGTTCGAGCTCGAAACTGGTCGGGCACACCCGATGAAATAACGTGAGTGAAACTGTTTATATTAATAATTCTGACTGCATATCACGAAACTCACCCCCGGTTTTTGGAAGGCTGATCAATTTGATCTAATGTCAGCTTCTGTGATTGGCCGGCAAAAATGATCACATCGCTTGACCTGAGATTTGACAGCTGATTAGTTTATTTTTGCGTTGATCAGCCTTTCGGAAACTGGGGGTTAATCTCACCAAGTCAGAATACTTTAAAAATGCCTCCAAAATAAAAATTACTTACATTGTAAAAAGAGTTGTACCTTCCTTCCTTGTTTGCTCCCTCCTTCCGGAAGCAAGATGTTTCCTATTACGTCATGTTTGAACAAGGATATTGAAAGCCGCCTCTCCTCTCGCCTTCTTTACTGTGTTCACGGTAAACATTGGAACATCTACTGATTTTAAATAAGATGGTCCTGCCTACTTATGGTTCTTTCCTTAATACAAAAATAGATTCAATGTTTATGCGGTTATGTATGGCAGCTGTTTTCTGAAATAAATCTCATCAATAAAATTATATATCTAAACACTCGGACGAATAAAAAAGGCGGACGGAATCTCGCTAAACAATAAGTGAAGCATCCATAGTATGCCAAAAAGCCGCGATTACGCAAAAAATCTAGGGTGACGGTAGTCATTGTTGTAGTATCACAAATAAAATAACAGTATAAATCTGGTGTGTTAAAATGCTTTTGAAATTATAGTAGGTTTAGGCAAAAATGAAGTGCTTCAGTCTTCGTTTAGCGAGATTCCGTCCGTCTTTTTTATTTGTCCGAGCCTAAACAATGTTTTCAGTAAATAATTTTATTTAAAACATTTGACAAACAATTTGACATGTTATTTTCAATTTTTTTTTTTTTTTTTAATCTAATAGTTTGACACATTATTTTCAATTATTAATTTGAAACATTTGACAAACAATTTGACATGTTATTTTCAATTTTTATCATTTATAAATATTCATACAACCTATGGAATAATTACATATATTACATATTATCACGCCTGTTTCCCATTGGGGTAGGCAGAGACTATGGATTTCCACCTGCTACGATCCTGACACACCTCTTTCGCTTCATCTACGTCCATTAACCTCGTCATGCATGCTCGTCGGCTTAGAGAACTGAACCTGGCATTTTTGAGAACGTCCGCGATTTGAATGGAATAATTTTTCGGAAATAAATGTATTTATTATTATTCTTGTTTTGTATTTGTTCATAATGATGAGTACAATGACCCCTTTCAGGTTTAGGGTAAACAAAATCTAATGTTGTATTAACTACCATTTTAATAATTTGAAAGTCAAAGGTTTTCGGATCACTCCTGTGGTATATTTCTTACCATTTATTAAACTACAATCCAAGCAATGATCAAGAACCGACCCATATCTGGAACATATATAAACTATAATTAGTTTTGTTTCATATCTAAGAAGGATTACACGTCCAAGTTTGTCCTTAATAAGAAAAGTTTGTAGCGATATAAATACAAAGAATTTGTGATATATGTATTTGTCATAGTAATATTATAAGTTATCACATAGGTATGTTTTATGTGATTTGGTATTTAAGGGGAATGTAGCAGCCAAGTGGCGCCCCCATCAGTAAAAAAAATATTACTCGCTGAATACATCATTTATAGAAAATATTTATAAAAAGTACAGGTACTGTAGTTTAATCAGAAACTATTAACTCTGTAAAATATAGTTCGCTGTAGTTGTAGATAGAAAATATGCCAAAATTTGCCGTTTTTCGCACCACTAGTAATAGTGACGCTTGCATTGCTGTGTTCCGGTCTGAAGGGTACGGGTGCCGGTGAAATTATAATCACATGAGACTTTCCATCTTCATTTCTCAGTTTGGCGAACCGACTTGCGGTGCCATTTAGGCAACAGCCTAGGTGGTATTGCAGTTGTTATGGGCAAAGGTAACCGTTTAACATCAGGTGGGCCTTTAGCTCGTTTCGCCATCCTATACTATAAAATAAAAAAACACTGTTTTTCGTTACCAAACAGGTAACTAATTCGTCATCTTAAAATACAAGATTAGTAGTTAGGGTGAATGAAAAGAGCCTCCACGAGTGACGATATTTAATTGATCGTCCGGCGCACCCTGGGCAGTCAGCCCCGCTACCAACCTGCTGACTGGCTAGTCTTACATAACGATATGAGCTATTATCATTATGTAGCTCATGTCGATACGACAGAAGAAGTAGTAGTTACTAGCACAGAATCTTACAAGTAGGTACTAATAGGTATAAGGTCGGCAACGCATTGGTAACTCCCCTGGTGTTGCGGATGTCCATGGGCGGCGGTGATTGTCAGTGATAATAGTGGTAGTTACAAACTAATCTCAAAGTTTCACATCTCATTTTTCTGACATAAGATGGTCCTGGTCGCCGTTTATTTGTGACAGGTCATTAATACCTTTTTTATTTTTATAGTATAGAATGGTGAAACGAGCTAAAGGCCCACCTGATGTTAAGTGGTTACCTTTGCAACAACAACTGCAATACCACTAGGCAACGAAAGTCTCATGTTATTGTTTCACCGGCACCCGTACCATTCAGACCGAAACACAGCAATGCAAGCAGCATCACTATTTGGCGGAGAAGTAGGCACGGTGGTAGTACTTCCCCGGACGAGCTCTTTCACAAAGGAGCTCTACTACTACTATATGTCACCAATAAACGGCAATTAGAAACATCTACTGTCGAATGAGATTTATTACTAGAATTGGCCTTCTGAATATGTGTAGCATCCGTTTGTCTATTAGCAATCACCTGCACAAGACAGCTAACACGCTTCAACGCGTCCGCCGTGTGTACCGGCGTGGCAGCGTTTGTGTACCGGCGTGGCAGCGTTTGTGTGCGGTACGGCCCGTGTGCGAGGGCACTATCGTTGTTTTGCAACCAACTCACTAATTGGACTGACAGGGTTGGTTATGACAATCTATTACAATTGTCATGTGTATGTGTTAGGGTATTGTCTGAGGAGATTTTTTAGTTTAGAGAAAGATTCAAAATGGTTTTGCTTACTTTTGAGGACATCATTATCAATGTCTATTATCAACATTACACTTAGATGGATTGATAGACGTAAGCCTCCCAAACGATACACATTTCTCCGAAGGAAACGTCTGCAGTGCCAAAGCTGATGATCCAGTAGATTGCTGGGAGGCAATTCTGGTTTCCTTCGACTACGTTTTCTCTCTCTACTATAAAATTTCGAATCTCGAAGTATTTTTTTTAGAATCTTGTGCTCTTGGCACTTTTAAAATATTTTAAATTATTAATATTAACTGCCTCGTTGGTCTAGTGGCAGCAAGCGCGACTGCTGAGCGTGGGGTCCTGGGTACGATTCCCGGGTCGGGCAAAGTGTTATTGGGTTTTTTCATTAGGAAATTCTCAGTAGCAGACCGGAGTCTAGATTTGTGCCCGGTCAATGACAATAGGCTCGCCCCCTATTACATGGGCCTATAACATAACTGGCGAAATGTGAGTGTACTGTACACCTCTGCCTACCCCTTCGGGGAAATACAGGCGTGATGTTGTGTTATGTTATGTTATCTTAAATTATTAATATTATTCTAAAAAAAAACTATCAAATATATTTTTATTTTATTTAATTAATATTCATACATAATAACTTTTCTCGAGTGTAACTCAAGATGAGCTCTTCTAGAAATGTCGTACCCGAGATATCTCGAAGGATGCCGCTCGAGTTGCTTCGACTGGTCGGGAGCGGGACCGTTCTAGATGTACATTTCGAATTCGAACCACATCAAAACGCTTATTTGCTGTCGTCTCGTAAAACCAATTTCTTTTTTATATTAGTATTTAGTTCCGCCATTTCTGTAATTAATGTAAACATTATAAATGATAAAAGACATTATTTCGGAACAGTAAAAACATAGAACTTCTCTTTTAGTGTTTAATTTAAGTACTTTGATTGTAATTTTCACATTAGTATTGATTTTAATTTGTTTAATATTGATAGGGATTTTAATTAAATTTATTATGTATGCATTTTTAATTTAATTTATTAGATTGCAATTATAATTTAATTTATTTTGTTAGTATTTTTAATTTAATTTATTTTAACTTGAATTTATTGTATTTTATTGTGCTATTTTTTATTGGCCACCAGTTATATGTATTAATACGACTGTATTTAAAATCGCACCATCTAATTGAACTGAACTACATGGTGCATCATAAATCTGTTTAAAATAGCAACATTTATTCATTTATAAGTAGTAGAGAGCGTTCGAAACGCTTTTTTATGTTTTTAAATGTATTTTTTTTGTAGTAATATTTAAAATACAAATTTATAAAGCGTTGAAGGCCTATGTCCAGGAGTGGACTGCGATAGGCTGAGTTGATGATGATGATGATGAAGGGGGACGATATCGACGAACGTAACTCAACAAAATCGTGGAAGTTCTCAAAAAAAATCCAGTTTACGAGTACTCTAAACTGAAATGAAGCAGAAGTGGTATATCAGGATCATAACAGGTGGTATTAATCTATCGTCTCTGCCTACCCGAATGGGAAGCATGCTTGATAATATGTATCATGTATGTAACTATAGCATACTGATATTCACGAGGGGAGAAACATTGCGAAGCACCCTCCTATTAGGCTCTATAATAATACCTAATTGTTTCCTAAACAGACAGGAGGGGTACTAACCACATTATGACCATGTCTGAGTGCAGTTTCATTATTATACCTACACATAGGTATATTTAATGGGCTATTGGTGGGTGTGACTAAGGCCTAGGCCTTCTCGTACTGAGAAGAGGCCCGTGCCCAGCAGTGGGACAGTAATGGGCTGGTTATGGTTATGGTGGGTGTGATTGTAACTGACGAGAGAAGCTGTCCTACTATACCTACTAATATAATAAATGTGATTTTTTTTGAAGATGTTTGTTACTCAATCTCGTTGTAAGGGCTGAACAGATTTAATTGAAATTTGGTATACAGATAGAACAGGCTACTTTTATCTCGGGAAGAGAAAAGTTCTCGAGGGATGCATGATAAACGACATCTACGCGGGTGAAACCGTGGACATAGGCTATTATTACTAATATAATATGACGTAAATAATAGTTTAAAAATATTAGTAAAAACATCCCTAAAAATAAAATAAAAATAAAATCATTTTATTTCAGGCAAATTTACCCATAGTTATAAGTTAGTTAGTTAAGTACAGTCTCTTATTTTAAATTAATACTAACAAGAACATCAAATACGTAATTAGAATAGCATAAATAATTTTAAAAATAATAATAAAAATAATTTTAAAAATAATATAAAAATAAAAATAAAATATAATAATATAATCTAAGACGGTATGAAAAGTACTTATTACACATCTGAAAATCTATAGACACAAAAATGTATGTTTCTTTGTATGTTTGTCCTCTATACGTTCCTATTGGGATTGATCCGATTGGAATATCGATATACTTATAATAATATGTACAGTCGTTGGTTTGTGACGAAACTTTAGTGAGTTGTTCTGCGTACGCACGCGAAGGTTCCTGGCCCCAAAAAAAGATGGCATTGCAACGCGTTGGCACAACTAGATTATTATAAAACGCAGCTCTATTTGAATACATTGATTACGATAGAACAGAAAAGTAATTAGCACGATAATTATATTGAAACTAGTGATTTAATCCCCGCCTTTACACTGGATTTACAGATACAAATAATATTATTAAGTTTTTACTTCTTATCATTTGCGTGTTGCATTTATGTTGTATTTATTCCAACCCTATTTTTATTTTGAAACAATTTTGCTTCACATTTGGACTGCGTTGTAATGTTCAAACTTAAACGCTTAAATCCATTTCAGTTTTGTTTATTCGGCTTTATTTTATTTTATTAAATAAATTATTGCAATCGTCAGCAAGATTAATTTGACTTTATGCGTTTTGTGGCTACCGTCAGCGGTCCCAAATGATTCGCATTTCAACTTTTAAAATTGCTCTCCCGTAAAATCATTGACCATTGACCCAAATGCGGAACAAACATTTAAAATATAAGCGTAAAAATTTCCTTATTTCGTCCGTTCCAATTTTGGTCCAGATCAAAAGAATTATCCAACGAAATAATCAGTTTGAGAGTGCTTAGCCCAATATTAATTAATTTAAGGTTCGTTACACAAGTGCCCACTCTCGTTTGAACGAACACAATCTTTTTTCATTTATAACCTTTTAATAAAAAGGTTGGCAGACGTCCCTTTTATGGGACAACTTAATAAAAAAAGGATGGAGTTCAAAGGAATCGTTTTGAGTGTAATTTATGCTTAAGAAAAATGAATGTTACGGGACACGTTCGAGTTTTATTGTTCTTAAAATTGAGGTAATAAGAATATTTGTATGGGTAAAAGTTTTCTGGGAATGCGTGTTCTACTTTGATATAAAGTTTGTGTTTTTCGTTTTCTTTGCTGACCTATTTGAAGAGAAACGAAGTTTTTGCCGTTGCTATGTTAGTTTTGGTCAGTCTATATGCTCAACCTTCATAATCTTTTATAGCAGCTTGAAAGCACGATCTTAAAATTAACTGAAGTGTGGCTTTCTAAGATCTAAATAAGACCTTAAGGGCAAAACAAGTAAACTAAAAATTGAAAGATCCAATAATAAAAAATAAAAAAATAAAAAAATAAAAACTCTTACTACCTACAATCTTGGACGAATAAAAAAGGCGGACGGAATCTCGCTAAACAATAAGGGAAGCATCCACAGTATCCATAGCTCGCTTAAAAGTACGGGCCGGCACGCACACATTCACATTCATAGTATGCCAAAAAGCCGCGATTACGCAAAAAATCTAGTGTGACGCTAGACATTGTTGTAGTGTTACAAATAAAATAACAGAATAAATCTGATGTGTTAAAATGCTTTTGAAATTATAGTGGGTTTAGGAAAAAATTAAGTGCAGTTCAGTCTTTGTTTAGCGAGAATCCGTCCGCCTTTTTTATTTGTCCGAGCCTACAATAGGTTCAGTTTTATTTCTATGTACAATTTTCAATCATGTAAAATAACATAAACCAAGAATGTCTTTAAATGAACAATGAATGACTTTATTTTTTACTTAACAGATTTTTATTAGGTAAAACGTCAGCCCATAACCAGACAGATGAACACTGACAGTCCTCCTATAAAGGTGGCTTTCCACCAGAGTTGCACGAGGAAGCTGAACGACGAGCCGTGAAAAAATCTATCAATAGGATTGTTTCATTTTCCTAGCCGCGCAGAGTGCAGCTCTGTTGAAAAAGGGAGGTCTTTGAGAATGAATGCTACAAATAGGAGTTAGGAATAGATACGAAGAACAGTGTGTATACATGCTGAAATTTGAGTCGCTTATTTCCCGAAAAGGGGTCATTGTACTTATCATTATGAACAACTTTTACTATGGGACCAACCCTGAAATCACGAAAAAAAAAAGTTGGTCCCTACATTTGTGTTCACTTAAATCAATAAAATGTAGGGACCACTTGATATTTTTTTCGCGATTTCAGGGTTGGTCCCATAGTAAAAGTTGTTCATAATGATGAGTACAATGACCCCTTTTCAGCGTGTATAGTGAGCTACGACTATACAAAACAGCTTTTGTGAAAATAATCAGTTTTAATTTTCTCCACGTTTTTATTAACTCTCTCTCAGTCCTGTCTGTCTATTCGGTACCAATTTTGCAATCGATTTTATACTAACTTGCCGATGAGCTGGAGATTGATTGATTGATTTGATACTTAAAAAATAGCTCAGAACTAAATGACATTGCAATATTAATCAACCCGCTTTCGTTTTAAGAACGTGGTATTAAGAAATTAAATTTTGTGTGCTACCTGTGACAGCACACAGAGAGACTGTATAATACCTATGATGTAACGTCAAAATACTAGTGTACAGTGTACTCGCACGGACGATAAAAAAAAATCGGAAGGAATCTCGCTAAGAAAAGATTAAAGCACTATATTTTTTTTAACTACTATAATTTCGACAGAATTTTAACACACCACATGGTACTTTTTTATTTGACACTACGACAACGTCTTCCGTCACACGAGATTTGTTGCCTATAGGCGGCTCTTAGACTTACTATGGGTGTGAATGTGTGCGTGCTAACCCGTACATCCAAGTGAGCCAACTTACTATGGGTGCTTCACTTATTGTTTAGTGAGATTCCGTCCGCCTTTTTTATTTGTCCAGATTTAACTAAAGAAATAAAAATCTTGATTTAATTTGATTTTAAATCCCCGCTACGCCTTATTGCACCTCTCAGCTTCTTCGCACAGCTTTGGTGGAAAGCCACCCTAAAAGCGTTACAAAAATAGCCGCGATGTAAATAGCCATAATTACTACGCTTGTTAGACTAAAAACTGCAATATCTAAAGCTAGACTACTACTAATATATTATGAACTTCTAACAACAAATATTAGCGTTTGTTCTGCGGTCACACACACATGCCCTGCGTACTAAACTTCCAACTTTATTCAGTAAACATCAAGACAATTTTCAAGGAATTCTCAACTTTATTGATAACTGTTAAGGGCTTTGTTAACTGCAAATAGAAAAGTTCAATTTTGTTTACAGCGAGAGCCTGATAGGAAACTGCATTCATGCTCTTGTGGTAGATGTTATAAGTGGGTAAGTAAATGTTATAAATATATTTTTATTGTAGTTACCATGGATTCCAATAATTTACTATTTCCTTGCGTAGGTTGAACCAACTATATTAAACATTAGGCCCATAAAAAGATTGGGGCTCTATAAACCTTCTGCGCAAGCAATTTCCCATTGGCTATGGCGTTGATTCAAAGTAAACGTTATTTTGACAATAGTACATTTTAGAACGGCAGAGGTGTAGTGATTATTTTCTCTGTGGCAGAGGTGTTCCACTGACGTTTATTTTTATCCTCGCACAATTTATGTAATATTTATATTTTCGCTCCGCATGCGTTAATGCGTTAAAATAATAAATAAGTAGGTACCTAACTTTAGTTGACACCTAGACCACTAGGTCTTATTTACTAAAATTCAAATAATTTATTTGTGAACATAACATAGGTAAAATAAAATAGGTGTTAAGTATAGTCTAATGTGTCTCTATGTCATACCTTGACGGTGTACAAAATTATCTTAAGGAAATGACTATGTACGTACATACATAATATTGCCATTGATTAAAGAATTTATATTATTATTACAAAAATAAATAAATAAATATTTGACGACCTCTGTGGTCTAGTGGTTCGAGTGTCGGACTGCTGTTAACGAGGTCGTGGGTTCGATTCCCACAGGACACAAATATTTGTGTGATGAACTTAAGTGTTTGTGTTGGTCTGGGTGTTGCTTATGTATTATAAGTATGTATTTACAAAAAAAAGTATACAAGTATTATATCCATTGTCTAGTACATAGCACAAGCTCTGCTTAGTTTGGGACAAGATAGTGATGTCTAATGATCACCAGTAGTAACTTCATTGGAAAATTGTGTACGAAACACTTCAACTTCATTTGACTTGTGTTCAAACTTCTTTTCAATAAGGGCCCTATTACACCGAGGCACCATGGCTGTGCAACCAAGTCACACTCCAACGAAATGTATACAGCTCTAGGGAGGGTACCATACTTATCGCCCGCTTCAGCTCGACCGCCCTGGTGGCGCAACCAGTTAAATGACAAAGACATATATTGCTCAAATGGTATCAACAGCCTACCAGCAGTAGTAGGTAGATACAAACAAAGAAAGTTAGACACTTTAAATAAAATAATCAAATAGTTAACTTATTACAATCAGTTTATACCAAAATATTAATTCATAGTGTAAAATAATTTTTGAACGAACCACTTTTTTAAACACTCATAAATGACTTACTATCTAGTTTTTTATGTCTACAGGTACTATAGTATTATATTATCTGTGCTTCAGGTAAATGGTTAAATACTCGTATAGCTGTGACATAAGTACTTTTGTAATGATTATATTGTTTATATTAGAAAAATTTATAGCACTACATGGCGTCTCACACACTCGGCCGGTAGTATAGACACCACGGTTGGGCAACCAGTTGCGTAACCGCGGTGTCTCGGTGTAATAGGGCTCTATAATATGATCGTGTTTTACGCTTTGTAGCACACCAACGTGCAAAGTGTTGATACTTACTGTAAAGACCCTTCATATATCAGAAGTGCTCCTTAAAAAATAAAAACAGGGTGTTATCACCTAAGATGAAAAGAGGGTGCAAGGCTAAATCGAATCCCCTGAAGCATATGTGAGACCCTTGTCACAGGCCAGTTGTCATTTCACGGGTATCTTGTTCCTGCAGGCAATTACAATGTGATTGACCACGCACCAGCTTGCAAAGACCTTCACCCCTTCTCTTAGCGTGTGTTATCTATGAGGTGTTAGGGGAAAGCGTAAGGTTCAGACAGGTCTTAGTAAACTGGATGAATGTATGTACCAAGTGTTTGGTCCAATGGTTGGATTGATTGAGCTTTGACTCCGAGTACTCTCTGCTTCAATAATGAAGTGATCGGCTATACAAGTTTTGTATTATATTTGATTCGAATAAAATTAAGCTTTTCCAATTGATGTGTACGCTGGACAAACGGCTTTGATGTAATTATGATACTACTAATATTATAAATGCGAATGTGTCTATATTTCTTTGTTTGTTTATTTATTTGTTTGTCCTTTAATCACGCTGAAATTTGACAGATAAGATAGACCATAACCCGGATTAATGTAAAGGCTACTTTTTATCCCGGACCTAACGGTCGGGTAGATTCCAGTTCCCGAGGAATGTGAGACAACCATAAAGTTATTATACTGACGTCAGTATATACAAAGTCTTTGGAGACAACATAACATCTTTGATTTTTGAAAGAGAAGAAGCTATGACAGAGTGCAATATTTTGTCAGATGACGGAAAGTAGTTTATAGTTTATACATCTAGGTATGTATAATATGTATATTTTATTATATGTGTATTGTGTATAATGTACATAGCATACATAAGTCCGTAGTACGAAACATATTTTACTACTTTACTGGTGCGTCTGGTAGAGAACGTCGACCGCCTTTGTACCCAGTAGGGTAATTGTGTCATGCATTGACATTGACATTAGCTTTCATTTTGAAATAAAAACAATTTTCATTTGGACGTCTTTGATGACCAGCTGCCTAATTGCGTAACTCACTCGCAATCGCATTCATTCGGATTTCAATGTTCATTGCTCTGTGTGTTTTGACAATCCGTCATATTGACAACTACGTACCACGCAATGAATATTGCTGTAATTTCAAAATGAAAGCTGATGTCAATGTGAATGCATTACACAATTACCCCACTGGGTTCCAGGTTTACGAGAGGTGGGAAGCATGTGAGGGACATTGAAAGGAAAAAAGTGCTGGTAATCAGGTGAATGGAGTACTACACACTTTGAGTGTTGGTGCCGATCTTAGGTAGGTGTGGCAGAAAAAACATGAAAGCAAAATAAATGCAGTAGAAATGAGGGAGTTGAGAAGTATTCGTGGTGTAATTTTGAGGGATAAAGTTGAACCTGTCGGGGATGTTTGCGCGACTACACAGGTTTCCCACGCCCCCAGTCAAAGGTAGTTGAAGGAACACCGTGGTGGTTTTAGTCGGTAAGACTTCGACACTCGCTCCGCCGTCCCCAGGCGGGATGCGTCCATAAGGATTTCCCCACGGCAAAAAAAAGTCAATAGGAATGATGAATAAGTATGTGGAGTTTGCGGTTCATCTTTCAACCTATGTGAGCAATCATAATATTAATACATCATCCGTTGGATGAGAAAAGCGCAAGACTGGTCGTCGTGGCGATGCTTGGGGGAGTCCTATGTCCAGCAGTGGACGTCTTTCAGCTGAAATGATGATGATGATTACAAGTTCTCAGTACAGTTAATCTTTTTACTACGTTTCGGCTACATCCCATTTCGTCAACTTTTTTATTGCAGACAGAAAATCCCATTTCGTAAACTTAAAATTAATTTTAATAGGCAAAAGTAAAGTGAACTAAATTGGAATTTGTCGAAATGAGATGTAGCCCTTTTTCCTAAGAGCCAGGCTATGTACTTATCTACCTAAAGTAAATTTTATAGGTCACCACTTTGCTTCATGAGCGAAGCAAAGCTTATTTAAAATTGATTAACACCTGCTTAAAGTATTTTTCCCTTATAAATCCCCCATATACAACGTGTTATGTACATAAAAGCTTGTAAATATAAAACATCAGAGGTTTTCTACTGGATTTTTTCTATTCATATTTTTGCAAATTTTGCTGATGATTTTTTTAAACTAATGCTCACAGTAAAGTATACGTGGGATAAACACAATCACGCTCATGTCACCCTTCTAGATATAAGGTGAAGGGTGATGGTGGCTTAAAGTTGATGGACAGTAGGTTAACTAAGAACAATTTCGGATTTCGGTTGACGAATCGAATTGGCCAATTCTCAATACGTAACAAAAAATAAACTGTTATTGACTAAAATGATAAAAAAATGCGATAATCTTCTAATAACAACGTTCAGTAAAATAAAATTAAAGATGACAAAATAATTAAATAAAATATTAAATTACAATCAAACACAAACAAGCGTTCTTCCTCTCTCCTACTAAACTGTGCTGTGCCCGACGGGGTCCTTAACTGATTCTTGGTCTTAAGCCTACCACCTGTTTTAATATTACCTATGTTATGGAATAATCATTAGGTATATTTTAAGTGACCCTGGGGAGGATAGCAGTACGTGGTGGTCGCGTGCTACTGTGGTAGAGACAATATTGTTTCCCCGGGACGTGCCAAAGGCATAGCACTAGCCCTCCACCCTCCTCCTCCGCCGGCGCGGTCCAATGGATTTTCCGGAGCTCCTCTATTTTGTGCAGAGGATGGCCACCGTGTGGTTTTAGTCGGTAAGAGTCCGCCGACCCCAGAAGGAGGGTATCCATGAGGATTTTGGTGTCGGTAATAAATATACGCTAAGAAGGCTACATCCCGTTTTGTCAACTGCCCGTTTCTAAAACTTTTTATTCCATGGATACAAGTTTTTTTTATGTTATAGGATGGCAAAACGGGCTAAAGGCCCACCTGATGCTAAGCGGTTACCTTTGCCCATAGCAACTTCAATACCACCTAGGCTGTTACCTAAATGGTACCGCAAGTCGGTTCGCCAAACTGAGACATGGAAATGGAAAGTCTCGTGTGATTGTAATTTCACCGGCACCCGTACCCTTCAGACCGAAACACAGCAATGCAAGCATCACTATTTGGCGGAGAAGTAGATAGTTGATGGAAAAGGATATAGCCACTTAGAGTAGACCTCACCTTTCCTAAGAAGTCTAACTTGTCATTTCTACAAAATGTTAAAAATCTACACTAGGGATAATTAAATCTGCTCCCATGAATTTTATTAAAGTATTTATTTCAGTTTTCCTAAAGTTTACTAATAGTTTAGTTATAACCTTTTGAACTGACGCTCCTCAAGTGTAATCAATAAAAAATATGTGTACCAAATTTTTTTAATTTTGAACTACTGTTCTGTACTGATCTATGTGACAGTGGCTGCCTGAAAGCGTCGTGGCTGTTTGTCCTCACAGTAACAAGTTTACACTGCGATGCCTTCGTTAGTGCGTGTCGCCTGCCTAAATTGTTTTGTTAAGGGCCATGTAGCAGCCAAGTGGCGCCCCATCAGTAAAAAAAAATATTACTCGCTGAATATATACACTACAGAAAAGTGGCCGTTTTTCGCACTTTTTCTATTTACAGCTACAGAAAACTATAATTTACTGAGTTAATAGCGAGCCTCGTTTATGAGCCGTATACACAAATCTGACAATAGAATATTAAATGCCATATACGAAGTAAACCACTTCTTCGTATATGACAATTAATGTTCCAGCTTTTGAATTTATTTTGAATTGTAATCGCATTATTTTAATTTTGTATTTGTATTATTTTATTTTATATGGGTTCCGTGTGGTGCCGGACGTAAAGAATTGCACCACCCTATATCTTCTCATGGGTGTCGTAAAAGGCGACTAAGGGATTCACCAGAGGATGGGCAGCAGCGTTCTCTGAGTATTTAACCAACCTACTGCGATCGCCAACCCACCTGCCAAGCGTGGCGATTATGGCATATCCCCCCAATATATGCTTGGGGGAGGCCTGTGTCCAGCAGTGGACGTCTTACGGCTGAAATGATGATGATGATTTTATATGGGTATAATTGCCTGAAATAAATGATAATTTAGTTAAATTTAATTGTTTCTGATTAAACTACAGTACCCGTACTTCAATTGTTAAAAACGAATTTTAGATAAATGATGTATTCAGCGAGTAATAATTATTTTACTGATGGGGGCGCCACTTGGATACTTCATGCGCCTTAAGCTACATTACGGTATAGTTAGTTACAGGATATTAAGAGAATAGTCTAATGCATAGCTACGTTTCGTAAGTTCCTGTAGCAGTTTTGAGAAGTTAATTTTTATCTAGCTGTACAAACTACACGTAAAAGTATAAAAATATGATGTATGACTCGTGGACCCACTGGCTTTGTACCACCAGTGCTCGTGGTCCCACCGGCTCGAAAACTTATGACTCGTGGGCCCACTGGCCGGTGGGTCCACGAGTAATAGTGAATATCGTATGACTCGTGGGCCCACTGGTGGGTCCACGATCTGGTTTGTGTAATATTTATAACGCATTTTATATTATTGTCGTTGTTACTTGCGAAGTATTGCTGGCTTACTTACTCTGCTTGCATCTTCGCTTGCATACTTATTAGTGTGTACAAAACGAGTATTAAGTGGAAAATACTTAATATCTGTTTTTCCTTACTTGTCTTATTTAGTAAACAATCTTAACATAACATAACATCACGCCTGTATTTTCCCGAAGGGGTAGGCAGAGGTGTAATAGTACATCCACATTTCGCCAGTTATGTTATAGTCCCATGTAATAGGGGGCGAGCCTATTGCCATTAACCGGGCACAAATCCAGACTCCGGGCTGCTACTGAGAATTTCCTAATGAAAAAACCCAATAACACTTTACCCGACTCGGGAATCGAACCCAGGACCCCACGTTCAGCAGTCGAGCTTGCAACCACTAGACCAACGAGGCAGTCAACAATCTTGGCATGTCTTTATAATACATTTCGTCAATAATAATTATCAACAGACATCATGTTAACAATTTCACACACTAATTAAAATTTATTAACATGTGCAAACTAGTATTTATATTTTATCAGTAGTTATTTGAATAAAGAGACGTGCCAAGATTGTTTACTAAATTAGACAAGTGAGAAAAAACAGAATATACTTAATGCAATGACCACGGTCACGATGGACTCGTGGTTTCAAAAGACTAGGTAATCAAATGCATGTAGGTATATGTCGTAGAATAATCGTAAAAATCGGATCTTTGCGAAAATCCTAGGAAATTTTAAAGTATTTTTTGATAATACGAACGAATGGACTCTCGTTGGCAAAACTGTGAACGCAAAAAAACAAACGGCAAATTTTCAGCACTGTGTAATATAGACATATCAGCAATATTGCTGCTCGTGTTGCATTTACTTCCCACTAAAACTACGTTCCTCCACAAAAGCATATATGCAATGGCACCAAAATTACATAATAAATTACCTAATGAAATTAAAGTGATCACGAACAAAAATGAATTTAAACGAAAACTTTTTAAATTATTGAATGACAAAGCATATTATTCTGTTAATGATTATCGTAATGACAAATTGTAGTAGGTAACTTATTTTATTTGTGACTAGCTGTGTCCATCTATATGTAGGTATATGTAGTGAAAATTTAGCTAATTTATTTGACATTTCTTTATTGACAATTTTAAATTTATTTTATTGACATTATTATAATTTTGTAATTAAAATTTTGACATTATTACTGTGTTGACATCTAATAATGTTTTCTTAAATTGTGACAGTGTGACCTAAATGTTTTGTATGCCTTCTGACGGGACATAGCAAGGATCTTCATTTTTTTGTAAATAAAAAATATCCATCTATACCTACCAGTGGGGATACTTTGGTAGGGATAATGGAACAGCCGGATTTTTGCAATGATCCTGTTAATAGCTCGTATCATAACAATAATCTTTCTGAGATTCCATTTATCTGGTCTTTTGCAATCATCCTAGGATTTTCGCAAAAATTCGATTTGTGTGTGATTTTCGATTATCCTACGACATATACAAGGTCGTTGAAATGACTGAAAATCACTTACGGCGTTATTATACTCATCAGTATTTATTTTAATTATTTTCCACAAAAAAATACATACATTTGGCAGATACAGTGTAGAAATAAACCAGTTTAGGTTTTTCTGTGCACCACTTGGTCCGTCGACAACAACAACAACAAAAACAACAACAACGAAACATTGTACAACAACAACATTGTTGTATGAACAACTTTTACTATAGGACTAATCCAGAAATCGCGAAAACAAATCAGTAGTTGCCTACATTTTGCCGAGTTACCTATGTGAATATAAATATTTAGAGCAGGTGATATTTTTTCGCGATTTCAGGGTTGGTCCTATAGTAAAAGTTGTTCACAATGATGAGTACAATGAGCCCTTAAGAGGTTTTCAGTTATTTCAATACACCTTGTATAAGCGCCGATTACTTTGATGCTGATTGAGGCACAGAGCAAACATTGAGGGCTGTACAAAATATGTAATTCAAGTAACTGGAGACCGATAGCTAATAGTTATAGGAAGTGTAGAATATACCTCAGGTTGCTTCCAAATAAAACTCGGACAGTATTTCTACTCTATTATATTTGATGTTCAACTATTCACTGATACAAGACGACTGACTCTCAAATGAATTGCACAACAGTTTTATTAACTCAGCCTACCAACTCTAAAGGTAGCCACTGACGATGCTTCCAAATGTGTGAATGGCGTAGCCGTATTCCAAAATCTATCCGTGAATGTTGAAAACGTATGTTATTTTTAGAACAAATCAAGCTTTTTTGGATGTCGTCATTAAAACGACGTCCGAATAGATACATCGTCAGTGCCCAGCTTAGTAAAATTTTTGACTGTTACCTACATTTTAACAAAGTATACAAATTATTACCATAAAAATTACTTAACAATATAGTATTATTAAATCGAATAAAATATAAGTAAATAAGACAATCTTTATTAAACGAATACACAATAAATCATTATACTGTAGATATTATGATTCAACTTGACTAACTAGAGAATTCATAAACACAACATTAACCTTTACTTAATATATTCAATTTAATACATTTACAACTCAAATAAATCACATATCGCCGAAGGTTTTTTCCCTACTTATAAACTAAATACGCGGTATTAATAATACCGCGCAAGCGGGCGTCCCCCAAGGGGGGGGCTCGAACCTCGCTGGGGCATTGCAGGGGGATCCCGCCGTTCCTATGTCCCCCTAGCAGCCGTTGCTGCATCGAATTGGTTTCCTCGAAAGTAGCGGACTTTCGGTCTATCTATCGGGTGACGTGCTAAACGCCGTTAAGCGGCAAGCCTCGCCGGCGAGGCTAAGACCTACCTGAAACCTAAACAGTGGCTACGCAATAGCCTGCTCCTAGGAACCTGCGGTACCTACCTACCCACTCGCTTATGTACTAAATTACGAAGTAGGGCTACATTTTCATAATAATAATATGTTCACAGTCAAACATAATGAACCGAAAGTGTTGCGTCTACATCATTATAAGTCTGTTACCAACCCTATTTGAGTTCTGCCATTTGAAAATAAACCTTATTTCCGTGCGGTAAAGTTTGTCGTTTTGAATGTGAGGGAAACGTGATAATTTGTGTTACATTTAGTTGTTTTTATGGTGAAGGAGTATTCGTGTCGCGGATAATATGAGCTTGTTTGCAGACTGTACATTGAGTTTGGTCGCCGCCGCTCGTTAACGACTATCACTCGAGTAGGTACCGGGGAAGTAGAGTTGCCAACCGTACTATATAATATAGTATTTTACTATATTACAGCCCGGCGCAGCGTACTATACTATTGCAGAAACATATAATACGCCAAAATACTATAATTCGGTCGGAACGTGGTGCTTTTTGTTGTATAATTAATACGACATAATATGAAATTGCAATGTTTTATTGTTCATGTCAGTAATGACACAGCACCTTCCAAAAAGGTATATGGATAAAAGAACTAAAAGGACTGAGAAGGAGGTTGATGCATGTAGGTATATATCACTTTTGATTTTTCTGCTGATAGACAGGTTTTAGCTTTTATGAAGGTAATTGTCACTTCAGGCATCTTCTGGTTTCCACAGGCCTCTTGGTATTACCAGTGAGAACCCTAAGTGGATTTATAAGCCTGTCCTACTACCTATATATTGTACTTTTCATTGTATTAAAACTACACTAAATTGCAACAACACTCAGTAGGTAAATTTTATAACCGGAAATTATCATATAAAATACAAAAATAATATAAAAACAATTTTATTTCACAAACAAAAATTATAGTTAAAGATTCATTCAATTTAAATAATTTAATTCATTTCAATAATCCAAATAATTTAATAATTTATAATAATTATTAAAAATTCATAAATTCAAAATCTCTTTAAAATCAAAATTCAATCAAAAATTTACGAAAGCAGTTCAATTAAAATTAATTTAACATTAATTAATAATTACTTTAAAAAAAACTAGTAAAAGAATGAATGGGAATGAGAAAACAAGGAACAAAATTCTAGTTCTGTATCACACTATTAAAGTTTTCTTGCCCGTTTGTATATATACAGACATCGGAGTCATTCAATCGGCATTCTCGCTCTGACACTCGCCCCGAGAGGTCGTGCTGCTCCGCTCCGTCCTCTCGTGACGAATTAAGTGCTCGAATATTTTTCGCTACGGCTCACCGTAGCGCCCTCCGCAGTCGCCCCGCCGACTGCAGCCCGATAAGCACATTCGCTGTCTTTTTCAAGACAGCGGGCGCGCTTTTGTCTCTTTAGACAGAGTTTCGTCAAAAACGTAGTGTCCCTTCAGGAAAAACCCACTTATTTACTGTGGTCCTCAGTGGATACCTAACGGTGCTAACGAACTGAGGGGCGTTGACCCGACACGCCAGCTGCGCTCCTTAAGGGCAAAGCAAAATTGGAAGAAGCTAGGGCCAGAAGGCCTTGGGGGATCTCCTAGTCTTCCCTAGCTTTAACCCCGTTTCGTCCTATCTAGCACTCTCTAGGGGTTTACACCCATTGCACACTAGAGACTTAGGGACCTGGTTGCACATTAAGACTGGCAATCAGGAGTGCAAGCTTAGGGCTCACCAGTAGGCACACAACCTCCCCGTCTATACCCGACGGGGAGGGTTTGAACACACTCCCGGGAAAACCCACCCGAGGAGCAAACCCCCATGGTAGTACGCCACTAATTTTCTCCCCTCTCATTGTTGCTAGGCGCTTGGCTTAGTCACCGTCTCTAAGATGGTGTCTGATGCCGAGTTCCTCAGCATTTTAAAGAACGTCCTCTTCAAGGACCCAGTCTTTATCGCCAATCATGGCGACTTGTTTGGCAGCGCTTTTGCCGCCAATCAATCGGACGTCCCCGACTCTCCAGAGTCGCCCGACACCCCCCCACCCCTAAGGAGGAATAGGCGCCCCGCCCGTTCCGACAGCGATGAGGAGAGGCCGAGGTCTCCACGTGGTCCGCCTAGGCGTTCAGCCAGCCCGGACCATAAGGACCGCACCCCCTCACCTCTCCCCACCCCAGCCCCCACTCAATACCCTGATCGCTCCCCTATCCCGTCAGACCAAGAGATGTCCTCAGACAGTGAGGTCAACTCGGACGCGGCCGATGCCTTTACCACAGTAGTGGGTAAAGGCAAAAAACGCAGCCGCAAAACCAACAAGGCCGAGGCTCTCGCCTCAAAAACTCTTAAACTCTCCGAGGCAAACTCTGCCCCGGCCCCTACCCCCCGTCCCGCCTCTTACTCCTCCTCGCAGGATAACAGGCCCTCCTCCCCTCATGATCATGAACATACCTCATCTTCCCAGAAGAAGGTACCCATTCCGCCTCCCTTATTCATCCAGGATAAGGCTTATTGGACCAGGATCTCCGACTGGTGCAACCAAAATAAGATCAATTTTACTAGTGCCCGCCCCACACAGCAGGGCATTAAAGTAGTTGTCCCCACCCCCACTGATTACCGCAACCTTACCAGGTTGTTGCGCGAGCGTGGTGTGTCTTTTCACACCTACGCACTCCCAGAGGACCGACTCCTTAGAGTTGTGATCCGAGGGGTTCCGACCGAAGTCAGCTGCACGGAAGTGCACGCCGACCTCGACCGTCAAGGGATCCCGGTTGCAATTACTCACCGTATGTACCGTGGTAAGCACGGCGATCCCTACAACATGGTCCTCGTCATATGCCACCCTGGCGAAAACGCCAAAAATATCTATAACATTAAGACCGTATGCAAATTGTCAGGCATCACGGTCGAACGCCCCCACAAATCAAACCAGCCTGGACAATGTCACCGTTGCCAGCTGTATGGTCACTCCCAGCGTAACTGCTACGCAAAGCCCAGGTGCGTTAAGTGCCTAGGCGATCACGGGACTACCGAGTGCGAGCGTCCCAAGGAGAGGGACCAGTGCACGGAGCCCCCTAGCTGTGTCCTTTGCGGCAAATCCGGGCATCCAGCGAATTATCGTGGATGCCCCAAAGCCCCCAAAATGCGCAACGCCAAATCGGCGAAACGCGCCTCCGACCGCGTTGCGAGGGAAGCCCCCTCCTACGCAGCCCCCTACCAGTACCAACCACCAAACCCTAGAGGCCCACTCGGGCCCTCCCCTAATTTCCGCGGCCCACTCGGGCCCAACCCCTGGTTTAAGGGAAACCAAAAGCCCCAATTCCCACCTCTTCCGCCCTCTCGTCTCGCGCCCCCGGCCGCAGAGCCCCCTGCGCTGATGAACATACCCATCCCCGCACCTTCTCTCAGGCCCAAAACTGCACCAGCAGCCAAAGCCCCCCCCCCCATGAGAACCCCCCCTCCGGTAAACTCCCCCGGCCTTCTGCCGAGAGAATACCTTGAACCCCAATCAGGGGAGTCCCGCATTGACGCCTACTCTAGACTTTGGGCCTTTACCCAAGGCATCCATGAGCAGCGCCTTCAGGTACTTACCAAGTACCAAGACATTTATAGAATACTAAATTCCAATTATAATGTATAATACGGCCCCACCCAAAAGATTCAAACCCCGTTCCCTAATTTTAGGCTTTTTTAATGCCCGAGGCATTAGTGGTCAACGCGACGACGTAGCCGTCTTCTTGCGTGAGCACCAAATCGATATTTTACTCATTCAAGAGTCTTTCCTCAAACCCCATAGTCGTAATCCCAATATAGCCAACTATAGGCTGATAAGAAACGACAGAGCACACACCGCACTAGGCGGAACGCTCATCTATTACCGAAATTCATTGTATTGCATCCCCATTGATCCCCCAGAGCTAGCATGCCTGGAGGCTTCAATCTGTCGCCTAGGCATGACAGGGCACCAGCCCATCACCATAGTCTCGGCCTATAGATCCGCAAACAAACCCGCGAGTCTGCTCGAGGACGACCTCAAATCCCTACTCGATCTTAGTAACTCTGTAATTATTGCAGGCGACTTAAACGCCAAACACCGTTCATGGAGCTGTGTCTCCAATAACGCCGCTGGCACTCAATTAGGAGCACTTAGCGACAAACTTTCCTTCGACGTCATCGCCCCGATGCGTCCCACTCACTATCCTGACACAGTAGGGCACCGGCCCGACATCCTAGATATAGCCCTCTTAAAGCGCGTAAACCTCGGTATTCGCTCTATCGAGGTAATCCAAGAATTAGACTCAGATCATCGCCCTGTGATCATTCAACTGGGTCCCCGAGGTGGTCCCTCGGATCCCGGTATTCCACCCATAACAAAAACGATAACCGATTGGAGGAGATTAGAGGACCGCCTCAAATCTACCTCATCCCCCCAATTAGATTCAATCCCTGACTCCATTGAGACAGTCGCGGACACGGTGGCCGCGATCACCTCGCTCACCAACCATGTGCAGTCCGTAGTGGGCGAATGCTCACGGCAGGTTCCGATGCTGGATGACCAGCGTCTGAAACTGCCGGACGATGTAAATGAGTTGAGGACCGAGAGGAACGCGGCCATCCGTGCCTATGACGCTTTTCCCAATGAAGCCAATCGTGCCCATATGCGCTCCTTACAGAATTCTGTAAAGAGACGTGTAGCTCAGGTACGGGAGGAGCATTGGGACAAGGAAGTCAGCGCAATCCGACCGTCTCATGTAGCCTTCTGGGCCCTTCAACGCAGACTTAAATGCGAGACCACGGCAACTATGCCCCCCCTAAATCGACCCAATCAAAGGCCGGCCTTTGACGACGACGAAAAAGCCGAATGCTTAGCCGACAGTTTGGAGTCTCAATGCACTCTCAGTACGCTTCCCGTAAGCCAAACCCACCTTGATAAGGTTAATTCAGAAGTAGAGCGTAGGTCAGCCCTCCCCCCCCCCCCAATAGATGACCCTGATGACCCGCTCCCACCGATCACCCCTGACGAAGTTCTCTCTATAGTCAAGGATCTTAAGCCCAAAAAAGCCCCCGGCGCAGACGGCATCACCAATAAGGTGCTGAAACGTTTCCCTGCCACCCTAATCGCTCTAATGACCGTCATCTTCAATGCGGCATTTAAAAACAACATCTTTCCCCAGGCTTGGAAACAGGCTACGGTAATCGGTATTTCCAAACCGGGCAAACCAAAAGCCGAGCCGAGTAGTTACCGGCCGATTAGTCTCCTCAATGTCTTCGGTAAAATCTACGAGAAGCTTATTTATAAGCGACTCAAAGATTTCGCCGACTCAAATAAACTCCTTCCCGACGAGCAGTTTGGCTTTCGTACAAAGCACTGCTGCGTTAACCAACTGCACCGCATTGTAGAACACATCAGTGCAGGCTTCGTACGCGGTCAAATGACCGGCACTCTCTTTTTCGACGTAGCAAAGGCTTTCGATAAAGTGTGGCACAACGGCTTATTATATAAACTGTACACTATGAATGTGCCACATCGTCTCGTGCTCATCATCCGAGACTACTTGTCGAATCGTACCTTTTGCTATCGCATAGAAGGGGCTCTCTCCTCCCCCCATCCCATTCACGCCGGTGTGCCTCAAGGCTCCGTGCTCTCCCCCCTACTGTTCACGCTGTACACCAGCGATATTCCAAAATGCGGTGCAGCCCGTATGGCCCTTTTCGCCGACGACACGGCAATCTATTACTCCGGCATGACCCATGTCGCTATTTCTCGTACCCTCCAATCCGCGGCCAACACCCTAGGTGAATGGTTCCGGAAATGGAGAATCGAAGTAAATCCCGAAAAAAGTGCAGCGGTCCTCTTCGATAAGAGACCCCTGTCACAGTACCGTAAAGAACTGAGCGTACCAGTCTCAATGTTCGGAAAACAGATCCCATGGCAACGAGAAGCCAAATATCTCGGAGTGATCCTTGACCGTAGACTGACTTTCCGTCCGCATATCCGCAGGGTGAAAAACCGTGCCGCCCTCGTCCTCGCACGTCTCCACCCCCTTCTCAATGCGCACAGTAAGCTGCCCACTCATCTCAAAGTAAGGATATTCACCACCTGTATCCGCCCCATACTCGCCTATGCTAGCGTTGTGTTCGCACACGTTAAGCCGGTGAGAATTCACATGCTCCAAACCATCCAAAACCGTTTCATGCGTAGGGCTGTAGACGCCCCCTGGTACGTACGCAACGTCGACCTCCACCTAGACTTCAAACTGCCGACCATCAAGCAGTTTTTCAAGCGTGTCTCAAAACGCTATTTCGATTCCGCTCCCAAGCACCCCAACCCCTTGGTCGTGGCGGCCACCGTCTACCAGCCATCCGCTATCAGCAAAACCCGACGTCCCAGACACACACTCATTGAGCCCGATGACGATATCACACTCCTCCAGGAGTCAGATAAAAGTACAAGCACACTCCGACGCCGTCGTCCAAAATATCGTCCCCGCCGGCGAGGACCGACGCGACACACACACAGAATCCGAGAGTCCGACTCTCGAGAAACAGTAACACATGCCGACGCAGCACCGGCTGCTGGGGGGATCAGTGGCGGGGTCCCCCTGCTGCACCCTGAGTCGAGGTCCGAGCTCCCCCCTGGGGACGCCCTCACGGTGTAAGCAACCGGAGATAATCTCGTCACGCGAGACCGGCCCTATGCTCTAGAGTAGTTCCTAGGAGCAGGCTATTGCGTAGCCACTGGTTAGGTTTTCTAGGTAGGTCTTAGCCTCGCCGGCGAGGCTTGCCGCTTCACGGCGTTTAGCACGTCACCCGATAGGGACCGAAAGTCCGCTACTTTCGAGGTAACCAATTCGATGCAGCAACGGCTGCTAGGGGGACATAGGAACTGCGGGGTCCCCCTGCAATGCCCTAGCGAGGTTCGAGCCCCCCCCTTGGGGGGCGCCCGCCCGATTAAGCGCGGTATTGATGCCGCGCGCATCTAGTTTGTAAGTATGTAGGGAAAAAACCTTCGGCGAATGGAGTCCCACATGGGACTCTCCGCCAACTAAGTCCGGTTAAGCAGAAATGGGACTTCGGTCCCACCTGCGAGAGCCCATTCGAAAAAAAAAAAAAAAAAAAAAAAAAAAAAAAAAAAAAAAAAATCATTCAATCGGGCTTCCCCTGGGGTTCTTCATCGACCGACCCCAAGCCGCGGCCTGTCACATGGCGTTGATCCATGTTGGCCTCAGATGCCTCTGTGTGCCCAGTGTAGAATTTATTGACAGAAGATAAAAGATAATGTCAGTCTGGTGCACACGCTGTTTCAATATCCTCCTCCTCTGGGCTATAGTTGAGCGTCCGAGGCGCTCCACGGTCAGTGCCCACTGTTACTGACTATAGCGACCTGTGGTGGCTTTTGTAAGCCAGTCGTGGTCTAAACGGGATGACTAACCTCACCCCGGGTGACTCATCCATCAAGACTACGGCGCTTGGAAGGCGAAGATCCCCGGGGGAGGTTCCCTCGCTGAAATAAACAGCGTAGTTAAAATACATCCGCAAAAAACCAAACCTTTTGTTATTATTTTCTATAGTGTATTTTTTGACTTGGGTTAGTATGTTTAAGACAAATCTTGAATGTAACTTTTGAACCAGTGGGGTAATTGTGTAATGCATTCACATTGACATCAGCTTTCATTTTGAAATCACAGCAATATTCATTGCGTGGTACGTAGTTGTCAATATGACGGATTGTCAAAACACACAGAGCAATGAACATTGAAATCCAGATGATTGCGATCGCGAGTGAGTTACGCAATTGGGCAGCAGTTCCCATTAGAAGAATTGACTGAGGTCAACGATTTAAGAAGCTAAGCTATTAGTCTTTATTCGTAGACTGAGGTAGGTACGCATATGTCAGCCCGATGACAGTATCATAGTGACAGCGAGCTGATCTAATAATGTCTACGATGAAAGAAACTTCCTACCAAAGTAGGTTCTTTCATCGTAGAATAATGTACACGGAAGTAGGACAACAGTTAATGAATAATCCTATATTGTTCGGGCTATTTTGGCAGCATACCTACAGTACCGAATCCGTGTCTTATAAAACTTGTCTTAAAAAATATATCGTTGCTTAAATGGAAAAGCGCTACAAATAAAACATCAACAAAGTCGATTTTATTCAATAAAAACTCCTTGTTGATTAAAACTACTTAGTTGATTTTTGATTTGTGGCATTTATCCATTTAAGCAGCGATATTTTTTTATGAAAACCTTATCTTATGCGGTTAAACAAAGCCGTTATTATTATATTATTGTAGTTAGTCGTTATTTTGTCAGTCAATATTCTTGAAATTAGAAATTGGGGACACATGAATGCTACTTAGGTACCTGTCTTTTTAATAGACTTCAAAAAAGAGGAGGTTATAATAAATTAAAATGCTGTCGAAATTATAGTGGGTTTAGGAAAAAAAAAAAAATTTCTTTGCGAGATTCCGTTCGCCTTTTTTATTCTTCCGAGTAAAAAAATTGATTATAATCTATACAGTAGCATACTAGTATAAATAATACGTGTATAATTACTTATACAACAGATATGTAATTTGTTATCACATAAAAGATAAGGTTATCATTATAAATACTTTTGCTTAAAGTTCGTTTTGTTATTATGATAAAATAATGCTGCTAATTTCAAAATACAAAAAGATATGTTTCCGCCCGGGATCGAACCGGGGGCCTTCTGCGTGTTAGGCAGATGTGATAACCGCTACACCACGGAAACTTAAGAATCACTGACGAAATGTAAGTACTTATACAAACTAGAAGTATGTCGCTTGGCAAAGAAAGTACCGGAGCAACTCAATCCAATTTATATTAATCATGCATGCATGTTCTTGAAATCTTATTAATACTAAAATATGTAAAAGCGTGTGTTGGTTTTTTCTTCTTTCACGTAGCTACGGAGAAACGGATCGACATTGAAATATATGTTTACACCATAAAGGTATTATACTGACGTAAAGTATATACAAAGTGCCGCCTTCAAAATTTTGGTTTATATTAAGATTTTTTTTTTTGGTTTTTTTTTTTTTGCTGGGCAAAGGTCTCGCTCATGTTCTTCCAAACGTCCAATCACTATCGTGAAAAAAACACGCATATCGGCCAAGAATTCTCAGAAAAACGAACCAATGAGCAGATCATCTAGATAGGCGAAGCTAAAATAAACTGATTTATTGAAGCTGGTTAAAAAACTACTCAACCTAAGTCAATAAAATTTATATGGGACCACCGCGCGGACTTTCTCTACCAAATAAAAAAACAACCACGTAAATCGGCCCACAAATCTCGGAGTAATCGGTGTACATACTGGTATTGCCGGGGTGTAGGGACGCATAGCGTGGGTCCGAAGTGGACGGGGACTATGTTCTTGTCTAGTGACCAAGGTCAAAATTGCTAACGCACATTATTTAGTACCATAAAATGAGTGACAGAAGGTAGCAACAAAAATCATATACGTCGGGAGACAGATAATAATTTTTTTTTTTTTTTATAATAGAAACATTAAAAATTATTTCTTCTTATTAATTTAATAACAAAGGTTATGTAGTTCACTAAATTATTTTTGGATAGAAACATTTAATGTGATTTTTTTTTCGAGAGCAGTTTGTTTACATTAGTGGTCACAGAGGGACACTCTTTATTTGTATGTAAAACACCTCGGTTACGTTTTTAGTATACTATGTCACAATAATTTTGTAAAAAATATTAAGAATCAAAATATAGTTTTGAGGATATTATAATTGTTGCATTATCAAGTATATTTACTACCTATTTAAAAAAATCACAAAAAGTAACTTTGTGATATATTGATATGACACACTTCTTAAATTTAGCTTCTTAAATTCAGTCCTAGGTGGCGCTGTTTGCAAAAACTAAAATGGCAATGATTAATATTCGATTTGATTCGTTTGTAATTAGGAACCCTATAATACTGAGCATGGCCCGACATGCTCTTGGCCGGTTTTTTTATTATGAATCCTAGGTTCTTCTTGATTGCGTGTATATTCTCTGGTTTTGCGGACAAAGAGGATCGATTAATAAAATTAAATGCTGGTAAAATTGTAAGCAATCAAATAATTATTAATTTTACCTTGACAATGCGTATTTATTCACGATTGCAGCAATTTTAATTAAAATGTTTCAGTAATAACAAATTGTATGCCTTTTGTCCGCGATAATTGGTATTTAAGAATGTAAATTGGCATAATTTATTAAAAGTCGGAAAAGGAATTTACGGCTGGTGTAAATAAATACATTTAAACAGTGTTGCGTACACAGCGTACATTTGTAGATGGGACGCAAGGATGAATGTGGCTTCCCGCGTTTCTGTAAGGCAAAAATGACGAACCGAATGATTACAAATCAAGAAAAATCAGTGCCTCTTGAGTCAGTTGTATGACGTAGCTACAAAGGGCACATTTTGCAAGTATGAGGGGATGCAAGGTTGAATGTGTCTTCCCGCGTTTTTACGAGGAAAATATGACGAACCGATTGTACATTTGTAAATGGGACACAGCGTACATTTGTAAATGGGACGCAAGGATGAATGTGGGTTCCCGCGTTTCTGTAAGGCAAAGATGACGAGCCGAATGATTACAAATCAAGGAAAATGTGTGTCTCACGTGTCAGTTGTATTGTGTTCACATTTTTAGGGCACATTTTGTATGAGGGTATTTAGGGTTGAATGGGTCTTCCCGCGTTTTTACGAGGAAAATATGACGAACCGATTGATTACAAATGATGGAAAACCAGTGCTTCACGGATCAGTTGTATTGCGTACACAGCGTATATTCTTAAGAAGGACGCAAGGATGAATGTGGCTTCCCGCGTTTTTACGAGGAAAATATGACGAACCGAATGATTACAAAACATGGAAAATCAGTGCTTCACGGGTCAGTTGTATTGTGTATACAGTGTACATTTGTAGGAGAGACGCAAGGATGAATGTGGCTTCCCGCGTTTTTACGAGGAAAAGATGACAAACAGAATGATTACAAATCAAGGAAAATCTGTGCCTCATGGGTCACTACGAGTATAAAAGTGACTTCCCAAGAAGCTACGAAAAAATCCACAGAACACAGAAGGACAATTCTCAAAAAAATAACAATAGTACATTATGATACAAGTGAGCTAAGATGTTCATTATATTTGAGGCTGGATTGCAGCCCGAGCTGAAGGCGAGGGCGTAATAAAGCCGAGAGTATAATGAACATTGCTCACGCGTTCCCTGCGACGTTTTTCAACACACCTGCGAGGAAAAAAAAACATAAACATAATTAACATAATACATAATCAGCCCTTTACTGTCCCACTGCTGGGCATGGGCCTCTTCTCAGAATGAGAAGGATTCAGAAACATAATTTAGATCAATATTAAATATGTGAAAAATGGCGCATTTCTGTAATCGCACGCCGCCGCGCCGCCGTCGTGCCTGTGCAGTGTTGCCAGGTCCGATTTTCAAAATCCGGGTGGCTTATTATGAAAAAACCGGGAGATGTAGGTATTGAGGAAAAATTTAAAAATTCGGGACATGATGTTTTTCAAAAAAATCTAAGTTTTTGAAGTAATCAAGGTATTATATTTTGACACCATTCTAGCTGTAATATTCACATCAAATCAGTTAGATTTCTTTACCTTTTACTACCCAGTGTGATAAAAAAAATGTATTTTATACTTTATCATTTTGTGATACAGTCTATTTCACGCTGAGTGTTTATATTGCATTGGCATGCAGTCCTGAGATGTTTAAATTTTCAAGTTACAAGCTCATTGAGAAGTTAGTTTAAATCCAATTGCATTTCTATCGAACAGACAGCATGACTGAAAACGTGTTAATAAAAACGCGGCAAAATAAAATTAACTAACATTACAATTAGGTGAATCACATGTACACACGGCTACACATCAAGCTGTACAAAACCAGTAAAGGCTGACCTCGCGTTTTAAGGAAAACCTATACAATGCGAGGTCAGCTTATACTGGAAATACTACTACTACTATTATAGTGTACATACGTTTCATGACATAAATATAAACTGTTTCGGTAATGGATGATGTTAAACTAAAGTAATAACGGGGTTTAAAACGGATCTTTCATCTTACAAGAGAAATTACCAAAGTACCAATTGATTCAAAGCATTAGCCGTTTGTTGAGCAAAAACAAAAGTTTTCGTGATTAATGAAGCTTAATGCTTAAGATTGCAAGCTGCTGATACTGCCAGAGCCGTTCTTTGAAGGTTTCCTTAACGAATGATTAATGTTGCTCGGATATGTTAACTAAATGTTTCAACCTTGCATTAAAGTAACTGAGCCACAGAGTAACTTTTATATTTTTCGTGTTAAGTTCAGTGATCCTGTGATTTCGGGAAAAAATAGGCCTAGTCTTTGCTTTCTGAATTAGGCGCTGACATAGAATATATACTAACGACAAGAAGCGACAATTAAGCATGTGTGCTCGTAAAATTGCTCGCGGCTATGTGTGCGGGTCGGGCGAGCGCGGGGCCCGTGCGCGGTGCGCGGCGTGTAGAACGGGCGGTCTCTCGGCTGCCCAGTCAAGGCACAGCGGTGATGATTGCTTTCACGCGCTCGCTCAAGGTCACTTGCGAGCGAGCTCACACGTACACGGAGTGTCACCGCTGTGACGCTGATTAATACTTGCTTGAAAGATGAAAGAAAAATATTCTGTGGAATCCTGCGCTTTATAGCTTCTGGAACAATTAGTTCTTCACTGAGAATAATAAGACATAGAGTGATAGTTTCATTCAAACTTCCACTCGGCACGTAAAATGTTCGCTCGGTGCACACATAGGCGCGCGTTAGCTCTACTGAATGGAGCCTTTCTGGTTCCCATTTAGTTGCTTCAAATTGTGTGCGCGGAATTGGTTTCTATGTGTAGTTATTCTAAGGTTCTTTATTTATTTTCTCATTTGCATGTAATAGGTATTTTCGTAATCAACCTATATAAGGTTAATAGTTGGCAAAACTTCACAGACGTGATGGGTCATTGATATCTAATGTTATTAAAACAAGAAAAACCATGATTTTCTAAATTCTTCATTTCAATTACAGCCAGCTGATCTCGGGGCCAACTTGTAAAGCTTGTGCTATCGATGTAATATTTATGTTAGTTTTATTGTAAATCATTCATATAAATAATACATAAGAAACACAGACCAACACAAACACTTATGTTTATCACATAAATATTTGTGTCCTGTGGAAATAGAACCCACGACCTCGTGATCAGCAGTCCAACACTCGAACCACTATTCTACAAACGTAAAAAATCATACTAACTAGTGTCGGTCGGGCTGACCAAGGGCCCAGGGGGTCTACTCGCGTTTCACGAATGACAGACGAAGTACGAACTTTCACACAGTGAGCTTACATAATACTATAAATCATTGCCTACACACTAAAGATGGGCGCATAAAAAGGCACAATAAAGATAGACTACGGTTCATAGTCGTATGAAATTGACCGGAGATCAGAGAAATAAACGTCAAAACTCGACTATCGCATACGATAAGGGAACGATTGTGGACCGGAGTAGCAAATTGTGCGATGAATGATACGATTAATACAGGTTTTGAATAAAAACCTACTTCAGGCACCAGTCTCTCACAAAGTTGGTTTTTATAATTTTGCCACATTTGCTAAACCTATTACTTTAAAAACTAGTGTGAAGAGAGAATAAACTGATTATTTGATTTGATTTGATTAATCGAATATCTTCAAACGCGAGTAGACCCCCAGGGCCCCAATTCACATAATTACAATGCAGTCGTAGTTAGGTTTGGATCAAAACAATGCTTTTCGTATTCTCTTATCAACGGCTATCGCTGTAAGAAACGAACTGCAGCATCACTGCAACTTGATCAGAGCGTCCAAGAGAATACGAAAAGTGTTGTTTTGTTCAAAACCTAACTGTAACTGCACTGCAACTGCACTGCAACAGCAATGCAACTGCACATCTTTAGTTACGTGAATTGGTCTACATGTCGGATTCTGTATTAGTACCTTTAGCCTGACAACGGCAGCAATTTGAAACTGTCTGACATGGGTGGGCAATTTTCCATTATTCATTGCTTTACCAGAATTTATGTACGCACCATTGTCGTTTATTACTGGTGTATGGGTGTAAGTTATGTTTTCAAGTTTCAACAGTGGTTACACTTCGGTAAGAGATAGTCTCGTTGATACATGTAAGTAGATGGGTTAATTAAACATGTACTAATTAGTGAATGTTTGTGTGTTATACTGTGTCATCTCAGCATATGATTTAAAAAAAAGTAAAAGCAAAATGCTAATGCTATGCTATGCTATGTAAATGCTGCAAAGCTTTCGAAACGTCAGGGAAACCAATTTAAATAATATACGCGATTTAATCCGGTTAAACTTCGTTTTATTATAAGTAAAACCAACTTCAAAAATAATAAAATTATTTGTGTGAAGCTGTTTAGGAAGTAAGAGCCTTTGATTCGGTTTTATTTATGAAAAAATTGGCACCGACTTCCTAAACTGTTTCACACAATTTTTTTTTTTTTTTTTAAGTCGGTTTTAAATTTTTTAAAGTGTATTTTAATTTTATATTTTGAGAATCATAAACAATAGACAACATTTTCATAAGATATCTAAGCGATTGCTACAATCGTGGGTAATTTGCCGTCATCCATTGAAGAGGTCCTTATCCAAAGATCTTCATCAGATCTACAAAAAAAAAACCTGATTTCACCAATCTTTATGGAAAGTTACGTCTAAATTATATTATACCAGACCTAATAAACAAACTACCACAAAACATTAAAAATGACATAACACGAAACAACATAAAATCTAAACTTAAAAAACACATTTTAAAGGAATTAAAACCTAATAAATAAAACCTTTTAGAGGAATTAAAACCTAATAATAACTTATAATTATATAGCATAAAAAAAACATGCTGTATTTTTGTAAGCAATTTGCTATTGAGAAGTAATATAAATTGTTGAATATGGATGAATTTGAGAACTTTTGCATGGGGCGAGCGAGCGCGATGCGTCGTGTTCACCCACCCACATCTTGTTTTAATGAATGTCGACGGACCAAGCGGTGTACAGAAAAACCAAAACTGGTTTATGTTCTACACTGTATCTGCCAAATGTATGTATTTTTTTTTTGTGGAAATAAATAAATCTTCACCAAATTTAAACAAAACTTTTTTGAAGTCAGTTAAAAAAATGAAAGAAGAAAAAAGACACAGATACTGGTTTGGAACTCTGGAAGCGTTTTATTACAATTAACGTCGACAAGAATTTTAATTTTAATCTGATTATTTTAAATTATGTTAAGATTTATATATTTTAGCTTTTATTTTGGCGTGGAAGAAAACGTTGTCCATAGTTGCCGATAAGATGGTTTCTCATAAAATACTGAGCAATGCACATTAAAAATCAACTTGATTTGGCAGCCAGTGAGCTATCTTCTGAAAAAATCATTTAACTGATATATTTTTATTTTAGTTTAAATTATATTCTTCTTGAGAATTTTGCTATGTTGCTATGTTTTTATTTTATATCATGTTGTACCTATCCTTAGTACAAAAAATAAACGACTTTTCTGACTTTATAATTCCATATCTGTAGAGGTGGTGGCCTATTCTTGAACCATACGATGAAGAAATCCAAGATTCAAAAGGCATAATGCAAGCAGATCTACAAAACCGTGGAACAAGCGACCTATTAGCCTGTACTGCAAAGCCAATGCGGAGTGCATTACCATTTTTATAGCAGCGTGTCTAGTCTACGTATTATGCAGATTGCCGTTCGTCAGCCGACGACTGAGGAGTGCGATGTATGTACACGGCCTAAATGGAGGGAGGAAGCGGGGTCTGGTGATTTGATTGGATATTCATAATTGGCGTCAATTAGGCCATCGTCACAGAATTTCTAATAGTACTGACGTACAGAAGGGTCACTCATCGCCCCCCGCCAATTCAAGATTCCTCGCCCGCGCCCCGCATGCGCATGCTTGACGCAGTTTGACGGCACTTGGACTACAATCGTGCAATGGATGTCAATCGCCAGTCGCTATACAAGCACGCCATCTCTGAAAATTACTGAGAAGCGCTTGGAACCCAGTCGGCACTAAGAGCGGCGAGCATCCTTAAACTATACGTGTGTGTGCGTTCGTATGCAGACGTTATCTTGTGTATGTAGGTGGTGCTAGCATTCGTAATGTATTGAGTGTCCGAGGTGTGCCATCGTCTTACTTTATTTTTTTTAAAGTAGCGGGTCTAAATTGTTCGTACGATATTTTGGGAATGCCTTATTTTATTTCTATAAACAGTGCAGGGGGACCAGACCGTATAATGAAAATAATATACTTACAAAGAAAAGAACTAGAAACATTATGAGGAAATGTGGGTGTTCTTTCCTCCATATAAACGTTCTCAACTGTTTTCTTTCTGGTTTATAACCCCAGATAAACGTTTTTTTTTTGTAAAATAAATATCACCTTTTTCTATGCTCGAGTTTCGTTTTTGTTGATAAATTATTTCTAGAAGCCCTCAAAAAATGCTGAAAATTTCCCATTTAGACCGTTGTCAACAAAGGCCTAGTGTACAAATTCGACAACTATTGATGATTAAAGAAAAATATAGCGACACAGTAAAAATCCTTTTTAATCAGTTTATGAATTATCTTTTGAATTGGTCTAGTTTTGGAGGAGAAAATAGTCGAGAACCAAACCTCGAATTATGACTTTTTACAAGCTATTCATTTTGAGCTACAGTTGTCCTTATCGCACTGTTTCGTGGCCGAGCACTCGGAAGAGCGACTGCGATAGCTTCTTCAAATACCAAATTTTCCTCTTAAGATGCTTCTTCTTTCATTCAAACGAATTTAAACTAAGTATTGCTTTTGGTAACTTGGGAATCCAACAATTTCGGGGAATAGGGTTAACAGCCAGTCAAGATTAATATTCTATCTATTCAAGATTTGCTCCTACTACAGATATAAATTTAACATTTCCATGGAATAATTTCATAGGTTTTCGCAATCACTACACATTATTATAAAACAAAGTTTAACCGGATTAAATCATGGAACTGTCAACATTCTATTAACCATATCTGTTGTTATTTGAATCAAGGAAATAACCGCAAAAAATTACACCTTGGGGCATACATAAAACTGTTCTAAAAGCGAGTGCTGTGCTAATCTATGCAAACCAGTTTTAAGATCGACTTGTTTGTGGGACACACTTGGTCCGTGATTACTGCGAGCCGTGCACGTATGGGCCTAATCCCGGGATTCGGTGTACGGAATTAACTTTACAAGAGGGCTTAGATTATCCGTTTTTATTCAGGTTTGAATGGTATGTAATTTGTATGTGAGTATTAAAGTATGAGATAGAGATTAATCTTATACGTGCTGAAATTTGAATCGCTTATTTCCCGAAAAGGGGTAATTGTACTCATCATTATGAACAACTTTTACTATGGGACCAAACCTGAAATCGCGAAAAAAAAATCAGGTGGTCCCTACATTTTATCGATTTAAGTGAACACAAATGTAGGGACCAACTGATTTTTTTGTAAAAGTTGTTCATAATGATGAGTACAATTACCCCTCTATCTCATACTTTAATGCTACCATGCGCAAAAGGGCGACCTCGATAGCGGGCAGAGTGCGGGGCAGTAGCAACAGCCTCCTGGCCGGCGTCGCCGACAGGCTGGACGGGCCGTTTCTAAAACATTGGCTGGCCTTACATGCACCTGTTTATCAGGCATGGGGCAGATAAATAAAACTTAATATGTACCAATCTATGTAATAATTTTATATATATTATTAAATATTAATATACAATTTAATTTAAAATTTAAAATAATTTAATTAAACAATAACGTACTTTCAAAATTATTTAATTCAATTCAATTCAATTCAATTCATTTATTTGCCAGAATGTAGGAGTACATGTATGATCTTAAATTGAAATGGCCCATGTACATTCTACCATTATATGGTGTGCAAATATACATTAAGTTAGTTATTAAGCTATTCTAATTCCATGTCTTTGAAATTCGTTTAATTTTGTGTAATAATGATAAAATTATGTTGTTGTTAATATTATTGGTATTATTATAAATGCAATGACTGTAACTTGTAACTATGGGTGGATTTGCCTGAAATAAATACATTTATTATTATTATTATATTTAATACTTACATACCATTCAAATTTTACAGCTCATTCTTTTACAATAAAACTTTTCTGAAGCACAAAACACGCTTCAACCCTCAACCTCTCAACCCTTATTTGTCTATGATCGTCTCTTTTATTCGACTCTGAAAGAATAATAAACAATAAAACAAGCGTTCAGTGCCCACTAGTGTCACAGAGAGCGCAAAGGAAGTAATAATCGTAAAGTGAGCCGCGTATTTCCGGCTTTGCTTGCAACCACGTAGGGTTGCCAATAGTACTACCTAGTAACTAAAAAAAGGTCAATTTTCGGATGCATCAAAATATTCTGTTAGTAAGTCAGTGTGATAATATTATACATCTTTTATCAAAAAAATTGTAAAGGATGCCATTCTTTTTTAAGCGATGGTAAACCAATAAAAAAAAACATAACATAATGGACTCATTGATTAATTTATTAATAGAAACTTTTAATACTGACTAAGTAGTCATAAACGCGACCCTGTATTTGCAGTGCATAACACATAACATCACGCCTGTACACCCACATTTCGCCAGTTATGTTATAGTCCCATGTAATAGCGGGCAAACTCATGACGTGCCTCAATACGAAAGCAATTTTTTTCGAGGTTATGCATCGCATTCTACTCACACTCCTGTTAATATGTTGACTTGCTACACTAAAAATTGCCTTGAAAACACACTCTAATAATTTAATTAACAGTAAACTTGCGGTTTTAGCCGTAATTAAACATTCTAAGTGCTTTTTATAAAAGCAAGTCCGAATTTTATTCCCTGTGTATCAAAAATAGAATTTTCTTAATTTTAACTGAACACAGGCCTCACTTCTCTTCAACGCACAACCCTATGCAGTATTGACGTAGTCACCACGTATAACAACGGATTGGTGATCGTTGCACGCAGCTGCTGCACAGAAAATCCCGATATTATCCCATAGTCACTGGGTATTGCAACAACCACTGGAATTATTGGGACCCAGCCAGACCAAATGGTAAAGGTTGCTGTAAATTTTCAAGTCTTTTTTTACAGAACGGATAACGGATAACACAAATTGTTAGCGTTTAATTGCATACATCAGTAGGCTAAGTCGTGAAATTAATTTAAATTAACAGCCAATACCATTTCAATCCAATTGAAAATTCAATGTACGCACAGGTCAAGATTGTTCTTATTTAAGACGTAATTACAATTATAATAAAACAAGTTTAATCGGATTCATCATTTCAGCCGAAAGACGTCCACTACTGGACATAGGCCTCCGCCAATTAAGGGGGGATATGCCATAATCGCCACGCTTGGCAGGCGGGTTGGCGATCGCAGTTGGTTGGTTAAATACTCAGAGAACGCTGCTGCCCATCCTCTGGTGAATCCCTTAGTCGCCTTTTACGACACCCATGAGAAGAGATAAGGGTGGTGCTATTCTTTAAGTCCGGCACCACACGAAACGGTTGCTTACCATTGGGTGACCTGCGTGCTCCCCTCAGTTAAAAAAAAATATTTAAAGTGAAATAAAAAGTTAATATTGTAGCAGATATGAACAAAAATATTCTGGAAAGTGATAAGGTGATAACCCTATTTAAGCGACTATTGTAGTTTTATGCAACTGTTTGTAAGGATTTGAATTACTTCCAAGTGCTGTTTGTATTAATATTATTGGCCTTATGACTAAGGTTTTTTTATGTTTTACAGTTTTCAGGGGATTAAATTGTGTGCGAAGAGGGTTCCCATTGTTGTTCATTGTAAAAGTATTTTTTTTATTCAAAGTATGGAAGTGTAATCTCCTGGCTTTTATTTTAATCTTGCTGTTTCTGTTATTTTTCATTGTCTTAAATTCCATAAGAAAGCAATTTGTTGAATATGTATTGATTGATTCGTGGCAAGTTGGGTAAAATTCCATTGAAGGGAATGGCAAAAATGGTAAGGCAGTTACTACAATTTCGATGCTTTTATATATTACTACAGGGTTACATTTCATATTAACTGTGCCCGTGGCTTTGCTCACGGGGTCATAGTACGTAGCATCATTTAGTTATTTTTTTAAATTATATTTCGATGGTCACAGTAGGAACAGAAAATGATGTAGGTAGGTTTTCTTAAGACGAGATGCTCTGGAGATGTGGTGCCGGAGGAAAATTATTGGGATATCGTGGACTGAGCATCGAACAAATGTCTCCATACTCCAAGAACTTGGCATCAAGCAGCGTCTATCGACTTTGGTACAATCCCACATCCTCAATTTTTCCAGCCATGTATCGCGACGTAGTCACGACTCTATAGAGCGATTTGTCGTACAGGGCAGAAGAGAGAGCCCTCTAGGCTCAAGAGTGTGCGGAAGGCCTCCCATGCGATGGACTGATGCCGTGGGCCGGTCATTAAATGAATGCACCAGACTAACCAAAAGCAGGGAAGGGTGGCGAGGCATCGTGAGGCGAGCTACAGCAGCCCCCGGCAATATACATAATGGCCACGACCGCTCTGTCAAGAGCGAAACGAGGAAGAAGAAGAAGTCTTCAGAAGAAATATCCTGGAGCCTTCATTTTATGCTGAGACCAGCTTCCGTGGGGTTTGAGTGAGAGCCTGACATATTTATTTTGTTTTATTCTTATTTATTTAGCATACCAACAGCATAATCACAACAATACATATAAACAAATATGTACGTATAGTCACGTAATTTTTTTTTTTTTTTGTGATATATAGATCTGCTCTTAACCACAATCTAGACAGCTTTGTCAGGATGTGGTCGACGATGGAGCGAGCAAACCTATTAGGTGCCGATTCAATCCAGCTTTAAAGGCGTTAGGGTTATAAGTGCCCGGAAATACAGATGCCGGCAGTGAATTCCACAACTTGCCTGTGCGCAATATGAAAGAGTTCTCAAAGCGCTTGGTCCTGATAGTAGGGATTTCTACCAATTGTGGATGATATCCTGCAGTGCGGCGTGTAGTCCGATGAAAGAAAGGAGATGGCGGAATAAGCTCATGGAGCTCATGCGCACACTCTCCAAAGTACAGCCTGTAGAACACCGACAAACAAGCAACTGTGCGTCTATGGGCTAAGCTTTGTAGCTTAGATTTTGCTACTGATACTCCACCATTTGCTCAGACGCGAGTATTTATATTTTATATGATAATGATGACTAGCTTATGCTCGCGACTTTACCGCTTTATGTCGTTTATCGCGCATCCCTCGGGAACTGTTCATCTTCCCGGGATAAAAAGCCTATATGTTAATCCGGGTCATGTTCTATCTGTATGCCACATTAAAATCTATACTTACAGTAGTGTTAGCGTGAAAATTTTAACAAACATCCACACATCCATACATTCTTACAAACTTTCACGTTTATAATATTAGTAGGACTAATAGAGGCTATATAATCTAGTTGTCGAATAGAATCGTCTCGTATCCAGAATATTTTAATAAAAAAATCCACTGACTCCTTTACCGCAAACAAAAAACCACTGACTCCTTTACCGCAAACAAAAAAACACTGACTCCTTTACCACAAACAAAAAACCACTGACTCCTTTACTACAAACAAAAAACGACTGACTCCTTTACCACAAACAAAAAATCCACTGACACCTTTGCCACAAAATTAGTAGGTGTTTACTGTTTACGTATTCCCAACATCATGTTACAACATATTGGAAGAGTAGCACAGAATATTTTTCAGAGTATTAACTAATGTGAATATTTTCGTCGTATTTCCTCACGAATGGGGGAAGATTGTGGTACCAAGAGAGCGTATCTGGGCCAACTAACCGGACGTAGACAGGTGGGTCGCCCCAGATATCGCCGGGGAGATTTTGTGGGGGCTGATCTGCGTAAGCTTCAAGCTACCACCTGGCGAAATATCACACAAGACTGAGCAAAGTGGGTAGTTCTCGTTTCGGACGCCATGACTCACTTTGGGTCGCTGAGCCAGTAAGTTTGTAAGTATTTTCTCACAAAACGATCTTTCTAACATACACATAGATACCTATATTAAAAAACAGTTTACAGCTCTTGTTGACTCGAGTCGATCGCAGTCAGAATTCAACCCTTGTTATGACTGACAACCGCATGAATATTCAACCAGGCTGCCGCGGGCGCCTCGGTAACTTGGAACAACTATCAGTGTTGGAATTGTAAAAATATTGTTAATGAAGCCATTTTTAATGTTCAATTGGTTTGTTAATTTGTTTGGGATTGATAATTGCGTCGTTTTTATTTTTAAAGTTATCTGCAATTATTGTTACAGGATTGTGATAATTTACGTCTATAATTTAGAAAAACAAAAATTAAGTACCCCGAAAGTCTTATTTGCTTACTTGAGCTTTTGTGGATTTGGGAATCGAACTTGGATCCTACAAATATGCAGCAGGTATGCTAGCTACTATTTAGATGAAAAAAAAAAACATCTAAATAGGAGCTAGCTAAAATTGACCATGCCTATAATGCCTAAACCGTCGACCATACAGCCCAATAGACACCTATTGTGGAATATAAAGCATACAATAGATTCTGTAAACTAGCTGAGGTAAGAGGAAGCGGGGTGCTGTAATCTGATTGGCCCTACCTAGGCGGCTATTGGCTGATCACTAACGCGGAAGTACTGACGGCACACTTAAGTGGTCAAAACTCATTTGAAGTCTTCAAGTGGCGAATAGTTGCGACCTATATCAGATCTATTAGATTAGACTAATGTCTTGACATACCTCGGTCGCCTGTTAGAAGGCTTCTATTGGACTGTACAGTCAAAGGCCCAAACATAACAACATAAACATAAGCAGCCCATTATTCTCTTTCTGCTGGTTACGGGCCTCTTCTCCGAATGAGAAGGTTAAGGCCTTAGTCCATCACGCTGGCCTAGTGTGGGTTGGCAGTACACACACCATCGAAAACTTTATAGTGCACTCTCAGGTGTGAAGGTTTCCTCACGATGTTTTCCTTCACCGTTAAAGCAAGTAATAATCCACATGAATTCAAAAAGTCAAAGGTAGCTTAACTCAATCTTAAAGCCCAAAGCTCAAGCTTAAAACCCTTAGCTTAAGCTTAATTTTCTCATAATTACCTCTTACATAATTTTCTCTTTCAAATTTTTCCAATATCTGATTAACATGCTCAAATCCAAAACACTACCCATAATTCTATTCCCGTATCAAATAACATCACTAATTTCAATCTAATGTATCATTAGGCTTCTAATTTACAGGGCGCAGCACTAAATCGTGTCGGGCCCTTAATTTATTGTCCGTGGTAGTTTCATGGTCTAGTGGACAATTAATCTAACAGGTATTTAGTGGAGAACTGATGTATGGGACGTATGGACACGTATGGATTCGTGATAAGTGGGTGAAAAGCCTGGGATATAAAGATAAAAAGCCGTTTGTTTTTCTCAAAGCACCAGGACGCGGTGAAAGGTGGGTGAATATGGAAATTAACTTTGGTAATTGACGTTGAAGTTCTAATTAATTTTAGGCCATTCTGAAAACGTATTTTATTACCATGTTATTACTAACTAGCTTTCTTGTCTGTTTGTTTATCTGTTCGGTACAAATTTTGCGAACGATTAACTCGCTTTCTTGTCTGTTTGTTTCACTGTTCGGTACAAATTTTGCGATCAATTAACTCGCTATCTTTTCTGTTTGTTTGCCTGTTCGGTACAAATTTTGCGATCGATTAACTCGGTTTCTTGTCTGTTTGTTTGCCTGTTCGGTACAAAATTTGCGATCGATTAATTCGGTTTCTTGTCTGTTTGTTTGTCTGTTCGGTACAAATTTTGCGAACGATTAACTCGCTATCTTGTCTGTTTGTTTGCCTGTTCGGTACAAATTTTGCGATCGATTAACTCGGTTTCTTGTCTGTTTGTTTGTCTGTTCAGTACAAATTTTGCAATCGATTTTAAACTAACTTCCCGATAAACTAGAGACTTGAAACTTTAAACATAGATCATTACTGGATGATAATGCAATATTATCTACAACATTAAAAAAAAAACTTGTTTATCCCTTTCTACGAATAAAGAAGACTACTAGCTTCTTAAATCGTTGATCCCTTTTGACATGGTCTACTTTTTTTTTTTTTAATTTTCCTCTCGCAGGACCGTTGGAAAAAGATCTTTAAAAATAAGCAATTCCTTTGTTCTTTATTTTCCTAAACATTGTTTTTATTTTTGTAACTACCTGTGTGCAAAATAACTAGGTACATAAATGAGTAATAAAAAATATACTTCCCAAAATAATGTTCACGAGAAAATGTTTTCCCGGTATAATTAATTCCCAAAACTGCTCGCAAATATTACATAGTCAAATAGCTCACCATTGATTTACGCAAACATATTTCAATTTTATTACACTACTACGATCGCTCGCGACTTTTCCCTCACACATTTTTCATTTATATTTTACATCCTAATTTATGGTAGCACGAGGAGCAAAATTCATGTTGGGATCGCTCTAGTTAAATCTTTAAGGAACTGCAGCTTAAACTTCACGGTCTTATACAACATGTAGATATGTATTATTGCAATATTTAAGGAGGTGAATAGACCACTGATACTGAACGAGAATCAATAAAAAAAATTATCCAAAAAAATATTTTTATTTAAATAGGTACCTTTTTGTAAACAAAAAAATTCCCCCCGCTGGCGCGTGCGACACAAAAACGATTCATGCGAACCACCAAAAAAAAATTGCAGGTATTTCCACCCCTTGACAATGCCGCCGATGACTTATTTTCAGAGTGATTCGGGATTTATTCACAAACCCTAGCTATGTTTCTAATTGAAAATTTGGGTATTACATAATCGTAGAATTTTTCAAGTAATTTTGATGAGTAAGCACATTATTTACCATTTTCTCTAGATATGGCACGGTTACAGAACAACATCTTGTATTTCTATGGGGAATTATAACTTGACTGTTCGGAGTAATTTCACGGTGATGCACAGATGACCACTTGAGGCACATGCAGCACCTCACACAGTATCAACTCACTGAGTACTACGCGACATCCTATTCTGACTCACTGGGACCTTCACTGGCACTGGCAAGCTCTCAAGACACAACGACCGCTGACACATCAAAAATACCTCGACGATCGACCTCCGGTGTCGAAGGAGAGTTATCAAGTGACATCTATCACGCTACATGTTAACTACCGACGTAATAGATGACGTCACAAATCTTGAACAGAGTTTGACTCGCAGTAGAACGCTCAACTTTTGTCGTTTAGTCGTCCTTACAGATGCCGAGAGTCCGACAGCAGTGGCTGCCAGGGGGACCAGGGTCCCCCAGAATCACCCTAAGCCAAGATTCAAGGCCCTTCCACTGGGAATGCCCTTACGGTTTTTGTAATGGGTGTTCTGTGGGAGCTAGAAACGTTTTAGGTGAGGTTAGGTAATCCTAACCTAATGGTTAGGTTTAGTTAAATTTAGGCGCATTGGAGACCTTCCCGGGTACCAACCGTGAGAGCCCATTCGGGAAGAAGTTTGCCGTTGAGTACCATAATTGAATAATGAAGTAAGTACCTGTACTACATGTGTTAAAATTTTGAACCTGTCCGTATAAAGGGCCATGAATCAACGTTACTCCTATTGCTAATTAATATTCTTAGATTCACTAGTAACTATAAGTAGTATAATCAAATAAAAATAATCAAATTAAATATTAAATCATTATAAATTGCAAATTGAAAGTGATTATATAACAAAACGCACTTACTTGTGAGTTGTGTCCTCACCACGGAATACTTGAATTATATTCATTTCCTCTATGGTCCTCACGTATGAATATCGATTCTGATAACGTAGCTCTCGGGAACAACAGGGTTTTTGTTACATTCTGTATGGTTAACTTACCTTGACTTCTTTAGAATGACTGAATAAGTAATATTCAAGTATTTTATGTAATCTTTTTCAACCCTAATCAATTGTAGTTTTTGTGCTTGCTAGTGATCGTTAAAATCAGTGTTAATTTATCCTATTACTATCCGTGGAAACCTGTAATTGGCTTAATGTAACCTATTACCTATGCTAGCTGCTTATTAATTTTTATATAGCTGTTGGTTTTCTTAATTATAAATAAAAAGTAAAAATAAAATAAATAAATAAATATCTCCAATGGCCGCTAAATTTTTCCTAAATATAATAAATAACGGATAACAGGCTTTAGTATTCAACGAAGTAATAGTGAAATAATAAATATGGATTCAAAGCTTTGTTACAGCGACTTATGTATTAGATAAGAGCTTGCCAGCTAACCCAAACTAAGTACTATCACAGTGTTAATATCTGTTTCATAAGTGGCTAGACTGGGATACGGTTAACCGCACGTCGGTGGTAACACTTTGACATTAGCAGCATCTTTATTTTGTAAGCAGTAAGGGTGGTTTTCGAATTTATTTTTTTATTTATTTAACTTAAAAACATACACAAAAATGATTATAAAAACATCACAAAAACCTTACACAGGTTTGTCTGGATGTTGAGACACAACTTTAAAAATAGGTAATTCATACAAGTATCAGTAATTAATTTGCAATAATAAGTAATGCGTAGGTAGACACAAAAACATTGAAGGATCGTTTTAGATAAGCAGCCCGACACGTCAGATGGCCGGCCGAAGCGAAGCAAATGGAATGGACGGTTCATTGAATTGAAGTACACTTTCATGCAGTCGACTGTAGGTACTATGCAGATCAAACCGACGTTATTATTGTATAGTGCAAACCTCAAACAACCCAAAAAGATTTCTATCGGAACTACCAGACAATTATTTTTTCAACACACTTGCTCGTAAAGTGGCTCTTATTGCATCGCTTTTAGGTTCATAATGTGGCGTATAACGCACGCGTGCTTTTTTCATTATATTATTGCACTAGTGCTTTTTACTTTACAATTTATTTTTAAATCGCGCGCGCGCATAGCTGTATGTCACAGCGCGGTCCGCGCGCCATTTTTATCATTTTTCACAAATTCAATATTTGTCAAAAATGTGTAATTTATGTTTTTTTCCTCGCAAGTGTGTTGAAAAACGTCGTATGACACGCGTGAGCATTGACTATTATACTCTCGGCTCCATTACGCCCTCGCCTTTGGCTCGGGCTGCAATCCAGCCTCGAGTATAATAGTCAACTTAGCTCACTTGTATCATAATGTACTATTTCAACACACTTGATCGTAAAGTGGCGCTTATTGCATCGCTTTTAGGTACATAATGTGGCTTATAACGCACGCGTGCTTTTTTCATTATATTATCGCACTAGTGCTTTTTACTTTACAATTTATTTTTAAATCGCAGCAAAGAGTTTTTATGCCTGAACTAAATTAAACATTTTTGGGAATAAATCAACTGTATTAATTAAAATATGCTATATAAACATTTCATTTAATCAAATTATTATTTTTTGTCAACAAATTAATATTAATTTGTGTTATAAATAAATAAAAAAAAATTATAATATTTTTATATTAGGCTGTTTGGCGGTTTCCTTCGATCACCTGCGCGCGCATAGCTATATGTCACCGCGCGATCCGCGATCCATTTTTAAAATTTTTCACAAATTCAATATTTGTCTAAAATGTATGTTTTTTTCCTCGCAAGTGTGTTGAAAAACGTCGTATGACACGCGTGAGCATTGACTATTATACTCTCGGCTCCATTACGCCCTCGCCTTCGGCTCAGGCTGCAATCCAGCCTCGAGTATAATAGTCAACTTAGCTCACTTGTATCATAATGTACTATTTAAATCTCATCATGCTTTTAAAATTACTGTAAGTTCTCCAGTAGGCAGCGGAGAACGAGAAGAATGTCTTGCATTATGCTGAACTTCCTGCGTTTTAGGACCATCCGCCGAAGTACTGAATTTCTCCATAATAAGTTAATAACCAAATTCTGTTTTACAATTTTTGTTGGTTTAATTTAAATGTAACCTGGTATAAAAACTATCCCAATCGATTCTCCTAGTAATTCTGAACAAATTATAAACTTTCAGGTTTACTCATACTAAAACTAACGTTGTTTAACTTTAACACGTGTACAACTCGGACGAATAAAAAAGGCGGACGGAATCTCACTAAACAAAGAATGAAGCACTTATTTTTTTTAACGCACTGTAATTTCGAAAGCATTTTAACACACCAGATTTATATTGTTATTTTATTTGTGACATTACAACAATAATTACCGTCACACTAGATTTTTTGCGTAATCGCGGCTTTTTGGCATGCTACGGAAATGAATGTGTGCGTGCCAGCTGGTACTTTTATTCGTCCATGGTGTACAATTACACATTCATGTCTTATTTAACCATCTGACTGTAAACCACTAGTCCCGAATAGAATCGCTCACCACTCAACTCGAGAGCTGTTATCGGTAATATTCAATCGATACTCCATGATACTCGGATATGTATCGATGCGTGATCCACCTCTTCATTTGGCTGGAGTAGTGTCTAGATTACTCGATTTCAAGAGTTCGTCGAAACGCTTGGGGAAGCTAAGTTAAAGGTATTTGGCAGGGCCGTATTTACGCACAGGCTAACTAGGCTAACTAGCTTATAGTTCGTACCATTTATATTTAAATTATTGTTTTTGTGAAAACAATAATTTTATTTTGAAAAACAATTGAAAAAGCTTTTCAAGGTATTATCATTGCCCGGAGTCAGAAAGTTGGCGTTGCTACACTCCGTGCCTCGGAGGGCACGTTTCGTCGGTCCTATGCCTCATCTCTCTTCAGTCGTGTTGGATTGCCGTCCTATCGGACTAAGAGAGTGAAGGAATACGGAGTGCACCTGTGTTTGCGCACACAGTTCTGCACTATAATATGTCCCGCGTAGATGCCTAGTCTCCGTTGAGATTGACCATCTTGATCGAAACTCAGCCAGGAGGACATTATTGTATTGTATTACAAGTTCTTTGGCATGTGAAAAAACAGACAGACGACTCGCGGAGTAAGTTAAATAAAAGTTTTTATAAAAGGGTCATTCACTTTTAAATAGGTTGATGAAGAGCTATAAAAAGGTCAGCATTTCTGCGTGCCACATTACAAGAACAGGCGTATTAGCCTAAGGTCGATATCCGAATACGGCCCTGGTATTTGGTAGTTACCGAGTTTACCGACCCACTTGGGCATGAAGATGTTTCGACTTGGAGATAGTTGTATAACCTTGCTAAATGTTGTATGTAACTGTATTTATCAGAAACTACTACATAGGTTTCCATGGTGATTTAATGATCTTGGCTAAGGTAAGCGTAGTCTTATAACCATCAAATGTTACATAAACGCAAAATCAGTTCCTTTTAAAAAAAAAATTGTCGCAACATTTTTGCTAGCATAGGTACAGTCGGCCGCACATCTGTGGTAACATTTTGGCCTTGACAGTGTCTTTATTTCTTCTTTAGGTGATTGTCGTTATTCAACTGTAACCACTGACGTGCGGTTGAGTGTACTATAATTAAATTATGTAATAGTGCTAACTGATTTACGTTATATTGAAAAAGTTCTATGTGCAGTATGAAAGATCGACTTTAGAGGAACGCTAATAAATACGTATAGGTAGGGAAAAACTGTTAAAAATCTGAAAACATAGAATCAATAATTCCTTGTACAATAAATTTTAATCGACCGGTTTTGCCCCCTCTTTATGCAACGAAAATTAACCTAAAATTTCGTGTACGCTAACCATTCCATCAAATATAGGTAGGGAAAAACTGTTAAAAATCTGAAAACATTGAATCAGAAGTGGGATAATTCCTTGTACAAGAAATTTTAATCGACCGGTTTTGCCCCCTCTTTATGCAACGAAAATTAACCTAAAATTTCGTGTACGCTAACCATTCCATCATATATGAAAGATGGATGGATGGATGGATGGAGATATATATATCTCCATGAGCGAACCCACCAGAAAATACCTGTAATAGTAAAAATACGACTTAAAAGAAATATAACCTCTGTCTGGGCACGTTACCGGTTGACGACAGCGATACGGAGGAACATTTTGATGATCTTCTTTAGTTTTTAGCTTTAATTTTATTTTAGGGTTTTATTTATTTACAAATAAGTAAAAACGTAAGTTAGTAAATAATTTTCATCAAATAAAGACATTGCTGAGCAGGTACAACAATAAAAAAAAATGTTATTCAATAACATCAAAAACAGTTACACGAAACAAGTGCACCAATTTAAATAAAGGGAATACAACCTGCTGTACATTAAAAAGCGATTTTCTACCTTATTTTGAGTGTCTTAGGGTATAGTTTCATGTATCAAAAATGATAGTTATCACGTAATTAAAGTCAGAAATTCGCTATGAGATCTCTAATTAGCTGCCACGCATTTGCTTCAGTTAATTTAGTTCCAAATATTATGTAATTAACATAACTGCGGCAACCTCTAGCACTACATACTATTACAAAGTTATATGGTACAAAGTTTGTAGATAATTCAGACTGACTATAATTTAATCATTTCAGTTACATATACATAATAATGATTTAAGTTAGGTAAGTTTGGCTGCTGTGACTTGGTGTTTTACATGTGACATTATATCTGCGTATATATGTATATCTATGATACATAAATCATGTGAGGTCAAGGTAAGACAATGTTTAAAAAACCGGCCAAGTGTGAGTCGGACTCACGCAGTAAGGGTTCCGTACCACCCATCGACCTGATACCCCATAGAAACTGATTTAATTTACGAGAGTTTATCAAAATACATCAACGAACGTACGCGAAATGTGAATTTTTGCATCTCATTCTTCCGTAGGTACCACCATATTTGTCTATGTTTGTCCTGTTTTTAGTATTTGTTGCAAAACTACATAGTATGCACTATAATCAGACCAAGTTTGACGCTAGTATGTATTACCGTTTTGAAGATAGAACAGGAACAAAAACATTGAAAAAAATGCATGTTTTTAGAGGTTTCTTGTATGGGGACCCCCTTTTTTTAGACTTTTTTTGTTTTTAGTATTTGTCGTGATACACCTCATAGCAACACATATTCTGTGAAACTTTCAACTAGTTATCTATTACCGTTACAAAGATACAGCCCTGTGACAGACGGACGGACGGACGGACAGCGTAGCGAGAGTAATAGGGTCCCGTTTGTCACCCTTCGGATACGGAACCCTAAATCAGCCAAGTGTGAGTCAGACTCACGCAGTAAGGGTGCCGTACCACCTATTGACCAAATCTCTTTCTTACGTAGGGTAGGTACCACCACATATGTCTATGTTTGTCCTGTTTTTGTATTTGTTGCTAAACTACATAGTATGCACTATAATCACACCAAGTTTGACGCTGGTATGTATTACCGTTTTGAAGATAGAACAGGAACAAAAACGTTGAAAAAAATGCATGTTTTTCGAGGTTTCTTGTATGGGGACCCCCTTTCGTTTTAGAGTTTATTTTATTTTTAGTATTTATCGTGATAGTAGTCATAGCAACACATATTCTCAAAAAATTTCAACCAGCTACCTATTATCGTTACAAAGATAAAGATACCACCCTGTGACAGATAGACGGACGGACGGACAGCGTAGCGAGTAATAGGGTCCCGTTTGCACCCTTTGGGTACGGAACCCTAAAAAAGGATGTTGTCGGAGGACGCCCGACAGAAGCGAAGCTTCTACGCATTTGCAAGCGCGGATAGAATGCGCGCGCGAGGTAACGGTGACGTATTTTTCTCGGTTTGCTCCCCCAACACAATAAAAGCTTTACTTCAAAAAACGGAAATCCTACTTACATCCTTTATCCGAAATATTTCAAGAAGATCTACTAATTAGCAGTTTTGCCGAACAAATTCGACATGGTAGCGTTAAAAAAAGAGCTTACTATCTTCTTAAAAGGTCAAAAACGCATCGGTGACTCATCTGGTGTTGATTAGACAGGCCTTGTTCTGAAAAATTAGGCATAGAGCATTCTTAGATAGAGGTGGCAATGGTGGCCCCCGACGGATTTCCTTGGGTTTGTAACACAGACCAGTGGCCTGATTCACAAACGTTCGAAAAGTTTCCGTTTCCGAAGTGAAATTTGACCGGCAAACGAAACAAAACGACCACTTCCTGCGACCACGAATGATGCAAAGCATACGAAACATCAGGAAAAGCAATGTTAATAATAATACGCGATGTAATCCGGTCAAACTTATTTTATTACGAATAAAAACAATTTGAGAATCGAACGCATTCGGAAACGCTATTCATTAGTTCTTTAATTTTACATCGAGAGCTTTCCGACAGCAAATGGCTCACGGGAGAGTTTGCATGAATTTCGCGTTGCTTTTCCGAATCCGTTCGGTTCTCAAATCGTTTTGTTTCTTAATAAAACAAGTTTAACCGAATTACATCGTGTATTATTATTAAAATTGGATTTCCTGTCGTTTCGAATCCTTTGCAGCGTTCATGGTCGCAGGAAGTGGTCGTTTTGTTTTATTTGCCAGTCAAATTTCACTTCGGAAACGGAAACTTTTCGAACGTTTGTGAATCAGGCCACAGTAAGCCTCAAGACGCCACATAAACAAAGTTTTGCATGAGAACACAGTCGTAAAATGTTGGCGGGGACCGGGGGGTGGACGGCGCGTTATGATTGGTCGGTTCAAATGTTCGGTGATATGATTGGTGCCGCTCGCTGACGGAGTGACGTCCCGATTGGTGACTGGGCGTAAGATATGCGGTGCTACTGCATATGCTTTGTGACCGGGGGTATCCGGCTAATAGGCGTCTAGAGGCTTACTGGTCGTTTGTAATTATATCTTCCGTTTCTTACTTTCTCATACGGACAAAATTAATATCTTATCTATCCACGATTTGCCCTATTAGAGATAGTTTGACATAAGCTCCAAACATTTTATGTCAAATTCCTATCTCTAGTAGAGCAAATCGTGGATAGATAGGACATTAATTTTGGCCCTTAGAAGGTATTTTAAATTTTTCATTTAATCCTTTTTTGATCAGAACGTATATACATATATTCGTCGTGGGTTTTTTTCGCTTTTTATTGCATTACTTCGTTTTAGTACCATTTTACATTTAAAGTTCGTGGCGACTACGTACTGGAAGGCGCAGCGTGGCTAGGCCACCCGCAAGATGCACCGCCGACCTGATGAAGGTCACGGGAAACCGCTGGAAAGCGCAGGACAGGTCGTTGTGGCGATGCTTGGGGAGGCCTGTGTCCACCAGTGGACGTCTTTCGGCTAAAATGATGATGATGATGACTTCGTTTTACCAAGTTTTACTTTAGACAGGCCTTGTTCTGAAAAATCAGACATTTAAGGTCCATAGACAGGCATTCCTCCATTTTGAAATGGTAACCACTGTATTAACTGTCGTCCTTTTTTTAACCGACTTCAAAAAAAGGAGGAGGTTATGTATTCCGCGGGTATATTTTTTTTTTTTTTTTTTTTTTTTTTTTTGTTTTTTTTTTTTTTTTTTTTCATGTATGTACACCGATTACTCCGCGATTTGTGGGCCGATTTACGTGGTTGTTTTTGTATTTGGTAGAGAAAGTCCTCGCGGTGGTCCCATATAAATTTTATTGACTTAGGTTGAGTAGTTTTTTAACTAGCTTCAATAAATCAGTTTATTTTAGCTTCGCTTATCTAGATGATCTGCTCATTGGTTCGTTTTACTGAGAATTCTTGGCCGATATCCGATATGCGTGTTTTTTTTTCATTATAGTGATTGGACGTTTAGAAGAACATGAGCGAGACCTTTGCCCAGCAGTGGGATAGCAAAGGTTAATAAAAAATATATTCTCAAATTGGTTATATAAACATTTATGAATCAACCCTCAACTAAAAAGTAGGAAATAAAAACTTTTTGACAAAAAATAAAACCGACTTCAAAAACCTAAACTAAAAAGTAAAAAATAATCATTGTATGTATTTTAAAATCTTAACATAAACAACATTTTGAAGGCGGCGCGTGATTTTCATGTACGTTCACATAAACTGTTTTACTATAGATATTGCGCTCGACTGTACATTACATGAGGCAAAGGGTCAACCACGCGCCGCCTTAAAAATGTCGTTTATGTTAAGATTTTAAAATACATACAATGATTATTTTTTACTTTTTAGTTAAGGTTTTTGAAGTCGGTTTTATTTTTTGTCAAAAAGTTTTTATTTCATTAAACGACTAATTAAACCATCTTCCATGCAGAGACAATGTACAACCTACCTACAATGATCCTATCTACTATAATTAAGTCCTTTATCAAACATAAGCTTCGTTTCGTCGCGTGTCTAAAGGCATAGTTTAAATAAGTTAATGGAGACTAATGTAATGGAGCTTAATGACCGCATTTGTTCTACTTGTTGGTTCTAGAACCTTCCTTTTGGCTATTTATAGCTTTTATTTGTTTGTATGGGACTATTGAACTTTTGCTCCACCAAAGTCACTACATGGAAAAGCCAATGAAACTGTTAATCCGTATTATGCTTATGAATGTATCTTTTATTTTTATTATTCTCTCCTGACCTGCTCAAAGAAGTTTATTTAAGAGATAAGCAGTTTCCTCTGTATTATACAGGGTGTCAGGGAAAGGCTTCCGAAAACGAAGACAGGTGATAGTGCTGGTGATTACTGACACGAAACCACGAAAAAAATGCGATTCTTTTTATAGATTTTTTCATTATTTTTTTTGCATTTTTCTTTATGTATGAGTTTTATTTAACTGCCCAAAGCTGGTTATGTATGAAAAATGCAAAAAAATATATATGAAAAAATCTAAAAAAAGAATCGCATTTTTTTTTCGTGGTTTCGTATCAGTAATCACCAGCAACTATCTTCGTTTTCGGAAGCGTTCCCCTTACACCCAGTATTATCTGTCCAGTATTAAGCACACATAGTAGTAGTAGTAGAGCTCCTTTGTGAAAGAGCTCGTCCGGGGAAGTACTACCACCGTGTCTACTTCTCCGCCAAATAGTGATGCTTGCATTGCTGTGTTTCGGTCTGAAGGGTACGGGTGCCGGTGAAATTACAATCACATGAGACTTTCCACTTTCATGTCTCAGTTTGGTGAACCGACTTGCGGTACCATTTAGGCAACAGCCTAGGTGGTATTGCAGTTATTATGGGCAAAGGTAACCGCTTAACTTCAGGTGGGCCTTTAGCTCGCTTCACCATCCATACTATAAAATAAACTAAATACAAGCGTACACGAATGCGCCGAGTTGTGCGCCCTGCGGCCGAACCCCGAACCACTCGCCGACCGATCACAGCGTTAGCGTTACATGTTTTTTGTAAATTATCTTGCTTTATTAATATATGATTGAAAGTATAGTTCAACGTGAGTCGCATCTTAAAATATATTTTTGGTAATTTTTGTCAAAGCCTCACTATAGAAAATGCATGAAGACTATATCAATTACTTATGTTCAATAGGTACACAAATGTCGGGATCGTGGACGCTAAGAGTAGGGGACTCGATGTGTCTATTAGGCGACCCTGGGGAGGACAGCAGTATGTGGTGTTCGCATGCTACTGTGGGGAAAACAGTATTGTTTTCCTGGGACGTGCCACAGGCATAGCACTAGAGGGGCACCGACGCGGTCCAATGGAGTTCCCGGAGCTCCTCTATTTTGTGCAGAGGATGGCCACAGTGTGGTTTTAGTCGGTAAGAGTCCGACATACCCCTCCGCCGTCCCCAGTCGGAGGGTATCCAGTATCCATGAGGATTTCCACCCGAAATAAAAAAAAAAGGTACACAATGTCACCCTTCGACCTCTTTTTGACGACCTCTGTGGTCTAGTGGTTCGAGTGTCGGACTGCTGATCTTGAGGTCGTTGGTTCGATTCCCACAGGACACAAATATTTGTGTGATGAACATGAGTGTTTGTGTTGGTCTGGGTGTTTCTTATATATTATAAGTATATATTTACAAAAAAAAAGTATCTAAGTGTTATATCCATTGTCTAGTACCTACCCATAATACAAGCTCTGCTTAGTTTGGGACTAGAGGTGATGTGTAAAAATGTACCAAAAAATATTTATTTATTTAATTATTTCGTGCATGGTAAACTGCAGATAATTATAGTTTAAGTTAATTTGTTTTGTTAGTTTACAAGTGAAAAAGTGTTGACTGTTAAAATGTAAGAAATAACTGAACTACATCTGCTAAACTGTCTTAAAGTTGGTCAGAAGTAATATTGTTAGCTAAATTGTTGTTTCGGAGAATAAATACTTTTTCTTTTCTTCTTTTTCTTCATATCATAGGTACTGCATCACCCCCAGAACACCTTGACCTCGGAATATTACCCTATAGCTCAAGTGATTTTTTATATTTTTTGTGACGGGTCTACTCAAATTGACCTGGTATTTTCTTCAAAAGGCCAGTCCATGCGTTGTTGACCTGCATTGTCATGGAACATTGTCTGGACCTTAAAAGAGACTTTGATTCTCGAGTTTGTTTCAGTATTTCTTCTCAGAGGTAGTCATGTAGGAAAAGAGCCGATTGATGTATTCTTTTTTTTAATGAATGAACTAATTACCGATCAAGTGGGAGAAAATATAATTTTGTATAAAAACTATCGCAATATATTCTTCTAGTGATTATGAATTAAGTGGTTTCTCAAATTGCGTAAACAAAAAGTAATGTTGTATATAATTTTTTAAGTGTTGTGTGTAAATATAAATGACCTAATCGGTACCTACATTTTGTAACGTTATTTTTCATGTTCGATTCTGTACAAAATTATTATTAAGTAAGTTGCAAAGCACTTGAATTGAATTAATCAATTGCATCGGTACATTTATCTCCTCAATTAGCGACAATTTCATGCGACTCCGTGGCGCAACGGTAGCGCGTCTGACTCCAGATCAGAAGGTTGCGTGTTCAAATCACGTCGGGGTCAAAACGCACTTTTTGCATTTTATTACCATAATGATTTTTAAAGGTTGATAATTCACAGTATAGAATGGTACTTTGTCAATTTTAACGCTTATCTTTGTAATTTTTATATTACAGTGATTATAAGAATAATAACGGAATACCTATTTGCAATGAATTTGGAATGTATTTAATGTATGTTTTAATTGTAATTGAATTTTTTATATTAGTTTTTATGATTAGAAACTCCAACAAAAAATACACCTTGCATGCTACTAATTGGTTCATTAGTTCAAACCACAGAAATAGATAGAATGGTTGTAATCACAATTTTACTTGCGATTCATGCGTGGCAACTTTCCGAACAAACTACGCCTTATATTTTGACGTCATTATTTAAAAAAAAAATTTTTTAATCAAATGTACTTTACAGCTTTTGTTTCTGCAGTTAAACACAGCACAATAAGGCATTTTTGCGGGTTTTTGTTACAGTACTTACAGAAACAAGTCATAAGGCGTGCTGAGAAAGGCTTTGAAATATCCTGCACTATAATGCATGGTGCTGCCACGTGCGCCCTGCCCACATGGCCATTCTATCTATTTCTGTGGTTCAAACCATGTGTTTCTTTAAATAAAGGAGAACACAGAAAAATCGCCTTCAAAATCTTGGTTTATGTTAAGATTTTAAAATACATACAATGATTCTTTTTTACATTTTAGTTAAGGTTTTTGGAGTCGGTTTTATTTTTTGTTAAAAAGTTTTTATTTCATACTTTTTAGTTGATAATTGCGAGGGTTGATTCATAAATGTTTATATAACCAATATGAGTTTTTTTTTTGTTAACCTTTGTTATCCCACTGCTGGACAAAGTCTTGCTCATGTTCTTCCAAACATCCAATCACTATCGTGAAAAAAAAACACGCATATCGGCCAAGAATTCTCAGAAAAACGAACCAATGAGCAGATCATCTAGATACGCGAAGCTAAAATAAACTGATTTATTGAAGCTGGTTAAAAAACTGCTCAACCTAAGTCAATAAAATTTATATGGGACCACCGCGCGGGCTTCCTCTACCAAATAAAAAATCAACCACGTAAATCGGCCCACAAATCTCGGAGTAATAGGTGTACATACATGAAAAAAAAAAAAAAAAAAAAACCTGCCGAATACATAACCTCCTCCTTTTTTTGAAGTCGGTTAAAAAAGATATAAAGTAGATATCATTCGGCAAACAATATATATCACTGCGACGTTAAAGATCTATAGTAATGCCTCTAATAGTAGACTACAGCACCTCCCCAAGCCGCAGGCCAACCATAAAGTCGACTATTGCCTTGCGGTTTGAGGATCTGATCTCATCACTGAGATTGTGTGGCCTCCAAGATGCTGACTTCTAATGTGGTGTACTGCATCACATTCACATAGGATATGAATAGGTGTTTCATCTTTTTCGCGACAAAATCTGCAAACTGTGGTATAGAAAGCACTTTTACGGCAGGCCCGCCATATAACTGCTTTCAATATGGCATGTTGTGTCGGTTGTCAAACAATACAACTGCCTCGTAACCGCTTTGATGTCACACTGACGTGTATCTCTACCCTGCTCCGGTGTGGCCAGTTAGTATGGCGGCTATAGCGATACAACTCAACCACGCCACTCCCGCGCTGTTCTGTCTGGTTTGTTGTCGGCAGGTCCAAAGCAGGGCAGGAGTGGCGCAGTTTGCCGCTATTTGGTGTGTCGTGTTTCATATTGTTCCCTGTATTAAACTTCGCGGGGGCCTGCTTTCAACCTGCTTTTGGGTCTGTACGGGCACTACGGGCCTTTACTGAGTTAAGGTCGCTTTTGCATAAAAATTGTATTTTATGTCGCCACTGTGTATAAATATGGTTCCAATAAAGCATAATAAAAGAATAAAACCATCAGAGTAGCCTTGCATGCAATAAGAAATTCATGCACGTCATAAAAATTAGAACTGGAGTGAATCAGCACCTACTGGTTTGCTTCCTCCACGTCGACCACATCTTGACAAAGCTGTCTACTGTCTAGATTGCGGTCAAGAGCAGATCTATATCTCATTAAAAAAAAAAATAGTTTGCAAAAGTCCAACAGAAGGTATGCTTTGATTTGACGCATATACAAAATTTTAAAGATTCCCCAAAAAGTGTGTTTTGACCCCGACGTGATTTGAACACGCAACCTTCTGATCTGGAGTCAGACGCGCTACCGTTGCGCCACGGAGTCTTACACTTATAGCTACGAATATACACTTCGCAATAATAGCTATAGCTATGACTCACATGAATTCTATTATCAGTATCAATTATCTTAAGAAGGAACTAATTGATTTAATCAGTGTATCAAGTGTTGCTTGCTAATTAATGTACTTGGATTTACTGACTGATACGTAAAGTAATTAAATATCTAGTCTGACAAATTATGTAATTACGTAAAAATTACTTTTTATTATAAAGCGTGGTCCTAACACATCGCGATTACGTGAAAATCGCAAGTTTGGGAGAATTTTGGTAGTGCGAAAAAATAAAAATTTGATGACACCAAAATTTATTGAAGCAGATACAATTTCGTCATAGTTATAAATAATAAATAATTTATATTGCTTTGGAAATATATATATTTTTTTTTTTGTTTCTTTTGTTTCCTTGAAAAAAAATGATGAAACAAAATGATAGAATTGAATGTCAAACATAGATTTTTTTTCCCATTGTATGGATTTATGTACTTCTTATCCTTTATTATAGGTACCTCTTCTTATCGAAATTATAAATTTTATTGTATGTTTCTATGAACAATTTACCTTTCTGCTGAATCTACAACAGCTGCAACCACATAGTAGGCATCCATTATTTATTTTAAACTACCTAAAAACTATAAAAATGAATAAAATAAGCTTTGCAATTTTAGTTGTTGATAACTAATTATAGTCGACATGTATTTTGATGCCTTCTAAAAATAGTCAGATTTAGGTTAACATTTCTAATATTAGGTGAAAAACGTCAATTACAGAATAGCAAAATATCAATTTTTACTAAGTTGAATAACTAAACTAATTTTGGTCCTGTCAAACCAAAAATTAGTTTTAAAGTGAATTTCAGAATAGAAAACTTCGTTTGACAGGACTAAACTAAATTTAGGTGATTTTTAGTCTAGTTTAGAGAATTTTGTGACAAGAGAATCGGCACCATTGTATTTTTCTTGTGTACAGTAAAGAATAAGAATAAAACAATTAAAAGTTTTGTAAATGTTTTGTGAATCTTTCTTACAAAAAATATCTTGACTTATCGAATAAATAATTCCCTAGCAGCTTGTCCATATGAATAAGCAGTAGTAAATACTAAAAGTAGGAAGATAACTTACAAATATACACTATACAGAGAAAATATCCCCATGTGTACCCTATTGTACACTTAATTTCAAGCAATTTTTCAGTCCTCGTCCGTTTTATCCGAAGTATTGGCTGTGGCCTGAGGAGTACGCTGCGACGCTCATACAAAAGACTGTTTGGCAATACTTCACACAGAGACAAGAGGAAGTGCAAGAAATGCGCGAGTCCTGGAGGGTAATCATAATCCTTCTTAATCACTTGGAATTTAGGAAGTTAATTAAATCATTATTGCACCATGTTTGATGCAAATAAATTATATTCTATTCTATCAAAGTGGCAGCACAAAAAAGAAGATAAAATTAAATAACACAAAAAGATTACAATGTGCTGTAGTTATCCGTTGGTATAAAAAATTGGTTGCAAAAGACAGAAACCAGATGTTTGGTTGCTTATAAAAACTGGAGTAAGGAATTGACTAGATGTTCTATAATTTAGGTAATAAAATTTGATTATAAGGTATTACAGTACCTACCAGTACCAGTGGTGGTAGTACCACTGGTGTAAGCTATAGCTTACACCCGTGGCTTCGCTCCCATTGTGTCTGTAATCAGGACTAGGAAAATAATTACGATTCCAATCCAATTTGTGTCTGACCACGCATAGGGTAGGGTTGCGTATCTGTAATCAGTACAGGCTATGTTAAATTCTTTCTTCTTCTTCTTAAAATAAAATGTTAATTTTGCAGTTCATTTATACGGAATTTCTATTCACAGACTACATTGTTTAAGTTGGTGGATTATTCCTCGTTAACTAGAAAAGCTTACTCATCTATTATAGTTTTGTTTTTAAACTTGTTATATTTTCTTATGTACTGAATAATTTTTAAGTGTTCAGGATTAGTGGTTTAGCCTGTAGAGGGGTGGAGACGGCACGTAATTCTAACAAAAATTAGTTAAAAAATTACTAAAAGTTGTTAGGGCTCCAGGGAAGGAACTTTCTCACAATACGTGCCGTGTCGAGGACAACTGCTATTATTATTCCGTTTATTCATAAAAAAAAATATTTTGTTACATTTTTAAATATTTTTACAAACAAAAATAAATAAAAACATTAAACAATATATAAAAACACCGGCATCAGGAACAGGGTTCAAGCCATCGGCAGTCAGAGCCTCAGAGAGAGGAACTTCCTAACGATACGCGTCGTGTCCAGAAGTACCGCTTTCTGTATCAAGCCTTTGAGTCAGCTGCCTAATGAGAGCCTCTGTAGGTGTTATTACTTATTATTATTATTATTTCAGTATTTTTCAAATGTTTTTAGGGTTCTTTATATCAAAAGAAAAAAACAGAACCCTTATAGGATCACTTTGTTGTCCGTCCATCGTCTGTCTGTATGTCCGTCCGACTTACTGAAATTGATATCAAATACTTGCCCATAGTCGTGTAAAAAAATCAAGTTTATAACTTAAAGCAATAAAAGTTAAGGCCTTTCAAATATTTTAGGTCACTGACTCATCAAAACCTATGGGGTACTTTACGTTGACCTAGGATATTAAAATTTGGCGTAAAGTTCTTATAACACAAATAAAGGAAACAATCTAAAAAATTATAATTCTTAATTAAATTGGTGCTCAAAGATGATCAACTTAAGTTGGTCCCCCTTTGTATTAAGTTTACCTTTTACTGTAGGTTAACTTATACTGGAACTTGATTAGTTGATTGTATCGTTATGTATTCGATTCTACATGATAAAATTAATGTCACTGACTGATAATAAAGCACGTAATGGTGAATAAATACATACAATTTGTGACATATCAGCAGTTTCTTTGTTCCTGTATTTCTGTCAAGTTCCTGCAATCGTGTAAGCCCGATGATGAAATTCTGATACGGAACCCTGATAGAGCGAGCCCGAGTCGCTCTTGGCCTGTTTTTTTGTCTACTCTGACGTCAAATTATGATTAACTTTTTGCATTAATGCAAACATGATATTACAAGACCTAAGCCTAGTTCCTTTTTATATCAGTACGAAGGAATTTTTTGACCTGAAAGGAGATACACAATTTGGCTTTGCGCTTAACCCGTACAAACCTTATTACTTTCAACTATAGTTATACACGTAAAACCTATAATTCCACCTATAGAAAACCCAAAATTACTCCAAAACGTATCTACTTTAACACCCTAATATTCCCAAAAAAGGTCTGTAGACCTTTAAGCCAAGCCGTTCACAAAACCTGTGTCAATCCAGTGTAATTTTCGCCTCAGTAAGACTCTCATTGTGCGAGGTGTGAGGAGATTTGCCTGGCAAACCCTGGCAAATTGGTAGGCCGAATGGTACTGTAATCGGCTTATGACGGGTCGTCTGCTTCCTACGTTGGTTATTATTTATACTGAAGATATTTTATTGTTCGTAATGTTCGGGGATAAATATGAATGAGTTTTTTTGGCTTTACTGATTTGATTTGGATGAAGTGATTTAGATATGATTTTTTCCAATAATTTTATTTTATTTATTAGGTATTTTGATCTCCAACAGAGGATACATGATAACCAAACCATTTAGGTAAGGGTCAAAACACAAAACTGGAATGTGGCACGATGCGGCTTTGCATCGCAGAAATCTACGACGCGAATTGCTGTGATACGATGCGATTTCGGATTTCGTGCAGCATGGCGTCTTGCTGGCCATAGTTCCGGTAAGCATTCATATATCTCAGGAATGCGCGACACGAATAATGTCGCAAGTTTTTGCGAAGCGACGTGTGAGTTCGCAATTACTGCGATGTGACGTCGCATCGCAGTTCTGTGTTTTGATATTAGTGTCGAAATACAAGGAGATGGTAAAAAGTGCAAAAATTAGGTTTGGTAAGCCAAAAGAAATTTATTGATTCACATGTAACATTATTTATTTATTACAACATATTTTCATGTCCACCCGTGCGAAGCCGGGACGCGCCACTAGTGTTTGACTTTGATATAGAAACTCCATCTCAGAGAACACGTTAAGCTAGTCGGTCCCGGATGGCTTAAGAATATCTGTCGTTACGGGTAGTCAGAAGCCGGAAAGTCTGACAATTTTTTTTTTTTTTTTTTGCCGTGGGGAAATCCTCATGGACGCACTCCGCCCGGGGTAGGCGGAGCCAGTGTCGGACTCTTACCGACTAAAACCACCACGGTGTTCCTTCAACTACTTTAGCCGGGGGCGTGGGAACCCGTCAGTATTCACACAACCACCCCCGACAGGTCCTGGTCCGCGTCAAGCAGGCGAGCCCCTTCTCCCCGTGCGGCCTAACGTTGGCCGCAACCTCCTCGATGGCGCACACGGAACCTCCTCGATGGCGCACACGGAACACTGCACGCCACCTCACCTCATGGGCCTTTACCAGCTGCGCCAACTACGCCGGCTGTGCCAGCTACGCCAGCTGCTGGTCGGGCAGCAGACTACCCCGAGTCTGCTGCTCGCAGGCCCTCCTCCCGTAATTTTTTATAGAGGTTTTCTTCCTCGCGGTCCGGGCGGTGAAGCCAAGACCCTCGGTCCCAAGAGGCGCGAGAACACTACACAGCGGGCACTCCTGGGGTTACGAGATCGACTGGGGCAGGGAAGGACAGTCCCCCCGCTGCCTGCCCAGTGGCAGGGTGAGTGCACACCGGGCCCGCCCCTGCTCCTCCACTGTGCCCTCTGCTGATATCAGAGGGACACGTGGAACAACTCCCCACTGGCCCAGAACGGGCCCAACCCGCGCCAGAATATTCGCCACAGGCAATAAAATCCCCCGAAGGTTAATCCCTCGACAGGATTTTATTGCCCGTGCCCAGGATGCACCGGCCAAACAACTGCCGATCCCTCCAGACGTGTCCAGAAGGACAAGCAGCCGTCAGGCACACGTGGAGGTTTTCTGCCCAGCACCCCGGAAAGTCTGACAACTGCTCTAACCTTAGGATGTCGGTATGGCCCAGTCATTGGGTTGCGGGAGTCTGATGGAAATCGCTCCGTGTTAAATACTGATGTTCTGCTGCATCTGGTTAGGCTGGAAACCGACCCCGACATAATTGGGAAAAGGCTCTGAGAAAGAAAACATATTTGTATTGCTCTTCTAGTACTATAACTAGGTTAGATATAGAAATTAGTTTTAAGACCGGAATTGATTTATACTTTAAGCTACAAAAATTGGTTTAATGACATATTTGTATTGCTGTTCCAGTAAGTATTATAACTTGGTTAGATATACAACGTGTTATTTAAATAACTGAAAACCTCTTAAAGGGTAAAGGTACATGAGTACCTTTTCGCGATTTTACCGGCGTCTGCTTCGAACACACGTACGGTAAGTACGGCGAAGCGAAGAAATCTCATTGAGGTAAAATCCGGGCCCCGCGCGAGTGAATCAGTGACTTCCCTGAACTAGAACTCCAGCAGTCCAACGCATCGGCTCGTGAAATTAGTCGAAGAATGGCGGCGTATCAACGAATAGCTGCAGTCGGACCAAGGACGGCAGGTAAGTTGTTCCGTTTCTTGTAATTGTCCAGCAGCACAACTGATAAACTCGTCTATCGTCGGACCCTCTTGGGTCTGTCCCTATGTAGTGTTCTCCTAACTATTTTAGCACTTCAGGACACTACATAATTTTGGTATATATATGGGTGATGATTGATACTGGTGCAGGATAACGCCCGGCCACACACCGCTCGGGTCGTACACGAGTACATTCAGGAGGTTGGTATCAACTTGATGGCTTGGCCATCAAGAAGTCCTGATCTCAAACCAATCGAACATGCATGGGATGAGCTCGGGAGGCTGGTAAGAAGCCGTAGACCACCTCCTATTATACTCAGAGCCTTAAAGCAGGCCCTGATGGAAGAATGGGAGAATATTCCCCAACATTGCCTTCAAAACCTCGTCTTTAGTACGCCAAACTAGCTCGAAGCTGTAATCAGAGCCCGAGGAGGCAATACCAGTTACTAAAATGTAAATTAGGCCTAAAACTAATTAATAAATGTTATTTGAATTTTTTGCAAGTAAGTCAAAGTTGGCAATTTTTTGGTTTTGATCTTTTTTTTGAGTTAAAAACGATATTAATGTATACTTAACTATAATTTAAAGAAAGCCGATGAAATTTTCTACAAAACGGTTTTTATTTCAAATCTCTGACTTCTTTGACGACGTCTGTGGTCTAGTGGTTCGAGAGTCGGACTGCTGATCACAGGGTCGTGGGTTCGATTCCCACAGAACACAAATATTTGTGATGAACATAAGTGTTTGTGTTGGTCTGGGTGTTTCTTATGTATTATAAGTATGTATTTACAAAAAAAAAGTATATATGTATTATATCTATTGTCTAGTACCCATAGCACAAGCTCTGCTTAGTTTGGGACTAGATGGTGCTGTGTAAAAATGTCCCAAAAATATTTATTATTATTTATTATAGTTTAGGAGAAATTGCAATTTTAAAAGTGTTGTACTAAGTTTTGACGCCCAGTGTATTAGTAGGATTACTTTCTTACAGGGTTTCTGTGAAAATATGAAAAAATAAATTGAACGGATAAGGTATAAAACAAAATCGATGTCTCGATTTGGGTGGATGAGTCTATGAAGAATCTGGAACAGACAATATATTCGGAATGTTACACATGATCCAAAAATGCTCTTCTATTTAACTTGTTAGTGTTTTAAGTGAGTCAGTATGTTTGAGACAAATCTTTGCAAGTAACTTTTGAACCGGTTTCCATTATCAGAATTTACTGATAATTGGAACACATTATAGTAATATAATCCCAATGACAGAGATAGAGGGATGGAGAAAATAAATAACTAATTGGTACCCCATAGACTATAAAATAAAAGTAGGAAGATCGACCACAAAAAAGTTGGAGTGATAATTTGACAATGATTGCCGGAAAACAATGGACGAGACAAGCACAGGACAGAAAAAAGTGGAAGGTTTTGGAGGAGGCTTTCACCGCCATCTGCGGCCCTTACACCGAATCAAATGAAAATTAATTAAATTAAAAATAAAAACTTATCTAGAAAGAAAAAGAAATAAAAGGAAAATTTGTGTTACTGTAGAATATAATTGTAATCAATATAAGGTCGAAATAAAGTATTATAAATAAATAAAAATATAAACAAGATGGCTTGATGACAAAGTAATATCATAGTAACAGCCAGCTAATCAGATGATGGAGATGGAAGGTAGACAACGAAACTGCTCAATGAATAACAGCAGATTGATGATGGTGTTTGGACACATTTTCATCAGAATACTAGTATCTGAATTTGTGTTTAATAATAGCTTGTATTAAAAAACAACATTGAAACTTTTTTATGTCAGCCTGTAATATCCTCTGCTGAATCGGTCTTCAGAAACTCCAAAAGACCAAATCGAAGAAAATTCTGCATCAATATTTTAAATTTTACCTAATGATTTTGTCTTACCTAAGTATCTATCATACCTACACAAAACCCAAAATTCCACAAAAACACAACCCAATCATAGACTAATAAACCTTACTATACCTTTTCAATCAATGTCTCACCAAAAAAAAACTAAGTAGGTCCTAACACCTTTCCGGTCAGATAATAAAATCGATTTTGACTTTAACCTATCATATTATTATCTAAGTAGCTGTCATACACAAAGCCCAAAAGTCAACCAAAACTGCAACCCAATCACAAACTAATAAGCCTTACTTAATACATTTCCAATCAATGTCCCACCAAGAAAAAACAGTCAAAAACCGGTATGACGTGTAATAGAGTAGCCACATCCAATTTAGTTCAGCGTAATCCTCTTAGACCATGTCACAGGGATCCGGATTAATTATGTAAATTCTGTTGTTTTTGTCACACCTTTCCTGTTTGTAAGTTCTTGATGTAGGCGATTTGTTTTTCGGACAAGCTCGAATTAAGGGATGAGATGGTAGCAAATATAGCTTTTTAAGGTCACTTTCTTTATACCTTATAAGGTAGAATTAACCTTTCATGTAGCAAAAAACATTTCTCGAACGTATTAGCTACTTTGTTGACGTATACATTATAAAGTTTCCATGTACAGAAGGGTTAGAAAAATTCTTTAGGCTGTGGGAAGGGAAAAAACAAAAACAGTGAATCAGGTTTAGTAAGAACTCTAATGACCTTAAAAAATAACTGGAACGTATAAAATACTTCGATGCTACATTGCCAAAGTACGAAGTGTGTGTTGTTTAATTGTTAAAAATTCGTTTTTAACAATTAAAAAACGAAAAAAAAGCGAAAAGCGAAAAACGGCCACATTTGGCACATTTTCTATCTACAACTACAGCGAACTATAATTTACACAATAATTTCTGATTAAACTACAGTACATGTATATATATTTTATATTTTAGATAAATGATGTATTCAGCGAGTATAATTTTTTTACTGATGTGGATGCTACATGGGACTTATACTTTAAAAAAAACTTTTTAAACCTCATCCCACTAAAGCTAAGTAAATCTTTTACTTTCAATATGTTTGTATTAGTATCCAATTAACTAATCAAGCCCAAGCTTCTCAAAACAAAACTCTCAAGAACAATATCCTCAAAATCTCTCAAACAAAAAAGGTGGCCAATCAATAATATTTCCCCTCTTTTCAATTAGTATAGCAAATGCACCTTTAATACCCCACCTCGGGGAAAAATCCCCGGTTCAACTTAAACGATTTAGGGGATCCGCCACTAAATGAAATCCCCACTAATATGGGGTTCGAGGAAGGTAATGATGTTTTAATAAATAGGAAGTTTCCGAGTGTGTTTTACGTTTTTATTCACCTTTGTTGCTAAAAGAAAGTGTTTTCGAAATTGCGAGTGGTGCAAAATTAAGATCATTTTGAAGTAGAATAAGAGCTCAGAATAAGAGTAATATTAACTGGAGGCTCAACATAAGTTTTAACCACGAATCAATAATAAAGGTCCATACAAACCCAAAGCAGGTCAGTAGCAACGCGGCAGACGGGCAGACGTCACACTAAAAGGCAGGCAGTTTTAAAGCGTTTTTGACGGCGGGCCCGTCATAGAAATGCTTTCAGTGCTTTCAGTGTGACGTGATGTGTCGGTTCATCATCATCATCATTATTTCAGCCGAAAAACGTCCACTGCTGGACAAAGGCCTCTCTCAAGCAATTTGGGGGGATATGCCGTAATCGCCACGCTTGACAGGCGGGTTGGCGATCGCAGTTAGTTGGTTAAATACTCAGAGAACGCTGCTGCCCATCCTCCGTTGAATCCCTTAGTCGCCTTTTACGACACCCATGAGACGATATAGGGTGGTGCAATTCTGTACGTCCGGCACCACACGGAACTCCGGAACATGTGTCAGTTGCCAAACGAGAACTGTTTTAACGTCACACAGACGCGCCGCCTTGTCCTGCTCCGTTGTGGCCAGTTAGTATGGTGACCATAGTGATACAACAACGTAACCACGCCGCTCCTGCCCTGCGCATCTTACGCGCCGCTTTGCTCAGTTTGTTGCCGGCGGGTCCAGAGTAGGATAGGAGCGGCGCAGTTCGCCAGCGGCCTCGCGCTAAAATTTTGAGTGTCGTATTTCATATCGTAATACAACTTGCGCGGGCCCGCCTTCAACCCGCGCTGCTACAGACCTGATTTTGGTCTGTACGGGCCTTAATTGTCATAAGTCTTTGAAACCGAATATAGAATTATTACCACCATATTACCTTTAATTAATTATCATGTCACGTACCTGTGCCTATACCAAGAATAATTCTGATACCCCTTATTTTTCATTTCAGCTTGAAAAATATTTTATCCTAAATATTTTTGTATTACTTTTCTAGTATTTTCTCTGTCGCTCCTTTATATAGGATTATAACTATTAGGAGACGTCAATATGTCTATTTTTCCCCGTAATACGTGTCCACTGGGATTTTGTGTCTGCGCCAGACTTATTGTTTTCTAAAATATGTTGAACTGTGATTTATTTTCTGGATATATAAATTTCGAGTTTCTGAAATGTTTACGGGTTGGAGTCGATTTATAAATACTTGTTCTTGAAAGTGGAAGGTACCATTTGACCTTGAGTAGGTAGTACCTATATGAATAGGTGAGAATAATTATGAACATCCAGTTTCAAAATAATTAACCTACAATATATTAATCTTTAAATAAATATCTGTTTGTACGCCGATTTTTTTTTGTTTTGTTTTGTAGCTATTAACGTGCTTCAGTGTTATCAATCATCATCCTCCTGCCCTTATCCCAATTTATTTGGGGTCAGCGCAGCATGTTTTTTTCTTCCATACATCTCTATCAGCCGTCATCTCCGTGTTCACATTCTTTCTATTCATATCATATTTCACACAATCCATCCATATTTTCTTCGGTCTCCCTCTTTTCTTATAGCCATCAACATTCATACTTAAAACTTTCCTCGTAACATGCTCCTCATTCCTCCTCATCACATGTCCATACCATGACAGTCTATTGCTACTTAACTTCTCTGTCACTGGCGCTACTTTCAGACTCCCTCTTACATATTCATTCCTTATCCTATCCATTCTCGTTACACCGCACATTCCTCTTAACATTTTCATCTCAGCTGCATGCACTTGCCTTTCATTAATTCCTTTCGTAGCCGAACATTCCGATCCATACAGGACAGCAGGTCTTATCATGGTCTTATAGATTTTCCCCTTCAGTTTAAGAGGAATTCGAGAGTCACATGTAGTTCCCGTGACCTGCCGCCATTTCAACCATCCTGTGTTAATTCGGTGCTTGACTGTCCGGTCTATTTTGCCATCGCTTTGCACAAGTGAACCGAGGTACCGAAAGTCGGAGCAGACTGGCAAGGGCACGCCATCTAGCGCAATAGCAACAAAACCGGAAAGACCGCCGAAATAGCAGAACATGTATTCCGTTTTAGTTCTGCTGATTTTCAAGCCAACGTTCTCCAGATTTTGTTGCTATTTCGCCAATCTACTCTGGACCTCAAGTCCATCTTCACCAACAAGGACAGTGTCGTCAGCAAACAGCATGCACCAGGGTGCCTCTTCCTGGATTTCTGATGTCAAAGCATCCATTATCAGCAAGAAGAGGTAAGGACTTAGAGCCGACCCTTGGTGCAAGCCTACAGCCACACTGAACTCGTCGGTGTTGCCAGCGGCCGACCGAACATGGGTACTGGATTCGCTGTACATAGCATGAATTAACTCCACATACTTTGCAGGCACACCTTTCTCTTTCAGCGCCCACCACAAGACCTCGCGGGGTACTCTGTCTTACGCCTTCTCTAGGTCAACGAACACCATGTGCAAGTTCTTATGCGCACGTCTATACTTTTCGCATATTTGGCGGAGTGCAAATATGGCATCCGTTGTCCCACGACCTGGCATAAATCCCATCTGGTTTTGGGTGATCTCACTCTCCTCTCGCAATCTTTTCTCTATCACCTTCTCCCATACTTTCATACTGTGTGACATGAGCTTTATTCCTCTATAGTTGTTGCAGTCTTGTACATCACCCTTATTTTTGAAGATGGGCACTAGCGTACTATTACACCATTCTTGTGGGATCGTTTCTTCATGCAACAACTTATTGAAGAATAAAGTCAGCCAGTAACATCCATCTTCTCCTAATAATTTCCATACTTCTACTGGTATACCATCTGGTCCCACTGCTTTCCCATTTTTCATACCTCGAACCGCCCTTCTGACTTCATCCATACTAATTTCATTTACCAAACCCCTATTTACATGCACCTCTTTAAGTAGGCCAGACCATACATTCTCTTCATTCATCAACCTTTCAAAGTATACCTTCCAACGCTCTTTTATTTCATCATCTTTTGCTAAGACCGTACCTGCATCATCTTTTATACATTTTATATGAATTATATCTCTTGCTCTCTTTTCTCTTGACTTTGTTATGCGATAGAGCTCTTTCTGGCCTCTAGGGAATTCTAACGAGTTATACAAGTAATCCTGAGCCCGAGTTCTCGCCACAGCTACTGTTCTTTTTGCCTTTCCCTTCCATTCTTTGTAGATATTCTTCTTTATTTCTTTTAAATCTATATTTATGTTTTCAACATCCTGCCATTCTTTAAACGCACTCTTTTTTTCCTTAAGTATCTTTTGCACTTCTTCACTCCACCACCATGTATCCTTATCAATTATACCCTTCCCTTTCGATTCTCCACACACATCTTTTGCTATTCTTCTTATACCATCCGCTATTTCATTCCAACATTCATTCACAGACTTCCCTTCCATTTCCTTCATTTCTATCATTTTATCTACCACTTTTCCCCTGAAAACACTCGCAAACTCCTTCTTTTCCAGCATGCGCCATCTTGTTATAGGTGGGGGCCGTTCAGTGTTATCAATAAAAAATGGAATTAAATATATTTTTTCGGCATAGTTGGTCGACCTCTCGTTATATTAAATTGAAGTAATTAGTCAATGAAAAATAATACTTCTTTACATCCAATAGGATTCAATTTCAAAATTGTATCACCTTGATTCTGATTGGAACCCTGAAAAGGTTAAAAATACTCTTTATTTTAAAATATTCGCGTCCCGTATCTTATCACGCTTTTTCTCAACAATATTTTTTCCAGTGTAACTGACACTGTAGCTCGCGCCATGTTTCTCTGTTGGGGCAACAAGAACGGCGAGTTGCTTTAATTATAATATATTTCATTTACAGCACAGATAACAAGCCAAAGCATGAATTTATGCATAATCCTAGAATTTTGATGACGTTACACAACTTTTTAAAATTTAATAAACATTTATAACTCAACTTTTTTTTGTGCCGTGTTTTTTTTGTAGCTTTATCATGAACAAATTTTGCTCCAAAGACTTCCAAACTGAATCCATATCAATATCTTGACCAGGATTTCAGGTGATTTCTCAGTTGATCTATTAAAGTCCTCAAAAGGAACAAATCAATGATTAATTTAGGGCCTTGGAGTAGATTTGAAACTTTAGACTTTTCACGTCGAAATTAAACGTATCTCCACCACCGCTGCCTTCATGGCCACAAGGCAAGTCGCGACATAAATCTGCATGCTTTTTTAAATATTTTGTCGCCCGTGCAGTAATTTATCTTTTGTTTATATACTAGTACTCTTAATGAGCACTTTCTTACTCTTTGCAATGTTTTATTTCTATTCTTCGTTCTCGGGAACTCAATTTAATTTAATGTATTCTTTTAGATGAGTATCTTTGTAATGGATCTTTTGTAGTATTTAAGTGGATGTGTTTTTACGGAGTTAAAAAAATTATATGAATATAATAGCTTGATGGTCGCTGTTGTTACGGTAAAGAATATGAATGAAACTATAGAACTCATTCTAATATGATGCTAGAAATAATAACAGATGTATTTTTGATTGCGTATATTGTACTTTTATTAGTTAATACAACCTTATCACGGTGAATAAAATCACATTTATTCTTGTAATAACCACGAAAAGATGTGCTATTTTGAACCGACGAAAAAAAGGAGGAGGTTTCAATTCGACGCGTATATATATATTATTTTATGTATGACCACTCATAACTTTTTACAGAGTAGTCCGTTTCTGAAGATTCTTTTTTTTAATGGATAGGGTATATCTCGAATTTGGTCCCTTTTAAATTTGAAAACCAAAATCCACCCCTAAGGGTAGGAAAACGGGGGATGAGTGTTTGTTCACCCACTGAATTCTTAACTGTTAACCGATTCTGTTGAAACTTGGCACACATAAATGTAGTTCTAGACACTACAAGCGGTAGATTTTAGCCACAAAAAAAAAAAACTTTTTAAAAAAAATTGAACCGGCTAAAAGAGAAACTGTTACACTGTGTGTTAACTGTTGTCGTCGGTTCAATTTTTTGTTAAAAAGTTTTATCAGACATATTTTTTCTGAAATTAACATTCCTTTTCATTCATCATCATCATCATCATTTCAGCCGAAAGACGTCCACTGCTGGACATAGGCCTCCCCCAAGCATCGCCACAACGACCGGTCCTGTGCCTTCCGCATCCAGCGGATTCCCGCGACCTTCACCAGGTCGTCGGTCCACCTTGTCCTTTTCATTAACTGACCGATATTTGGATTAATTAAATAAGAAAAAACTATCAAAGCAATTTTTATTATTATGGTTATTTTCTCAATTTTGGCAAATAGTTTATAAGAAAATTAACTGAACATTTCAAACAGTGTTGTTGTAGTAGGTATTTAAAATGAAAAAGTATAAAATCGCTCGTCGCTCGTATAAATACGCTCGTCACTTGGGGTTGACACTGAAAATCACCATCATGTTGTGACTCACGTTACAACACAGCATCATGCTGAGTGTCAACCTCATTGCCGCAGCTACGACATGCACCATATAATTAAGTTATTTTTTATGTGTACCTACCGCATGTCATCTTGTTGTGGCAATAAATCATTTTTCTTTCTTTTCTTTCTTTCTTCTTTCAAAATTGTTGCTAAAATTATTATTATAACTTCATAAATTAATATTACTTCATAAATTCAAAGTTGGTAGTCAGTTAAGAACTTAACTGGTACATTTGAATTTTAATAAAAGGCTTTGTAAACTTTTACATAATGAACTCGAGCGGCGCCGAGTGCGGGAACTAGGAAACTAAACTAATATATTCATAATCACGCTTCCATTCTTGCGTTTCCGTTATACTTTAGCAGGTGCTGCAAATTACATGGATGAAACCATAATGACGAGATAAATATATCAGTTTTTCTTGTTTTGTTAACTTTAAAAAATGTTGTAAGAACATTGTTGTATTTTTGTTGTTTTGATGTTATAGTTGTGTTGTTGTTTGTCTTTTTTTGTGTTGTTGTTGTGTATTAATGTTCTTTATTGTGTCAAAATAAAAATAAAACTAAATAATTTATTTGTAAAACATAGGTAAAAGTTAAAAACACTATGTTTAACCTTGAAAGGCATACAAATTACATAGTACCTATAGAACACAGCATAGCATTTTTATTATTAATAAGCATTAGATTTTTTTTTTTTTAAATATAGGTTATATAAATCATATAATAATTATTTCAAAATCTTGCGTTTAGTACGCAATACTTAACAACACAGATAAAACATAACAAATAAGTCGGACATCAAAATAAAATTACAATATTAAAACATTTTGAAATTATAAACCATTCACATATTTTTTTTTTTGTGTGTATGTTCTTGTAATGTTGTTGTTGTTTGTTATGTTTTGTAACTTTTTTTTTAAAAATTGTAACTATCATTTGATTCAGCTTTCTAGCATACTGCCTATTGGGACCGCTCACACCAAATGTATAATCAGCCATCTATTAGCGTATTTTTAAGGTTGAAAATTATCAAAATCAGCAAACCACTTACCTAAAGATAACTCACAGTCGGTGGCTGACTAGATCACTGATTGATTACAGTTAAGACAACACATAGCAATAAAGTAGCTACTGTACAGAAAATGTCATCATCATCATTTCAGCCGAAAGACGTCCACTGCTGGATATAGGACTCCCCCAAACATTACCACAACGACCAGTCCTGCGCTTCTCTCATCCAGCGGATTCCTGTGACTTTCACAGGTGGTTGGTCCACCTTGTCCGGGCCTACCCACACTGTGCCTCCAGTATGCGGTCACCACTCTAGAACTTTACGGCCCCATCGGTCATCCGTTCTTTGAGCAATGTGCTCCGCCTACTGCCAAATAAGTTTACTAAATTTTGGGCTATGTCGCGTCGGTTGTATAGAAAATGTACCTATAGTATAATTACTTGTTACCTATTTATTATGCGAGTGACAAAAGCTTGAAGGTTTGCTCTCCGTATTAAAACTAATAATGTATTCACTGTCACGCTTGCGTTCTGAAAGTTCGTTAAACAGTAGCGATACGGAGACGTGATGTCAAACAAACAGACGAACAAACATATTACGTCACACTGATAGGGTACCCTGTCTCTCTATATTTATTCAATATCGACAGAAAACTACACTCATTTGTAGGCAGATAGGTGCTTCATACATACTACAAGGCAAAGCAGTGATTTAGGTCTATCATTAGTTTGGGTTCACAGACATCAATTTTCACGTACACTAACGCCAAAAAACTTTTTAACAAAAAATAAAACCGACTTCAAAAACCTAAACTAAAAAGTAAAAAATAATCATTGAATGTATTTTAAATTCTTAACGTAAACAACATTTTGAAGGCGGCGCGTGGTTGACCCTTTGCGTCATGTAATGTACAGTCGAGCGCAATCTATAGTAAAAACAGTTTATGTGAACGTACATGAAAATCACGCGCCGCCTTCAAAATGTTGTTTACGTTAAGATTTAAAAATACGTACAATGATTATTTTTTACTTTTTTGTTTAGGTTTTTGAAGTCGGTTTTATTTTTTGTTAAAAAGTTTTTATTTCATACTTTTTAGTTGAGGGTTGATTCATAAATGTTTACAGAACCAATTTGAGAATATATTTTTTATCAACCTTTGCTATCCCACTGCTGGGCAAAAGTCTCGCTCATGTTCTTCCAAACGTCCAATCATCATTCATCATCATTTCAGCCAAAAGACGTCCACTGCTGGACATAGGCCTCCCCCAAGCATCGCCACAACGACCGGTCCTGTGCCTTCCGCATCCAGCGGATTCCCGCGACCTTCACCAGGTCGTCGGTCCACCTTGTGGGGGGCCTACCCACTCTGCGCCTTCCAGTACGCGGTCGCCACTCCAGAACTTTACTGCCCCATCGGCCATCCGTTCTGCGAGCAATGTGCCCCGCCCACTGCCACTTAAGTTTGGCAATTCTTCGGGCTATGTCGGTTACTTTCGTTCTCCTGCGAATCTCCTCATTTCTGATTCGATCACGCAGGGACACTCCGAGCATAGCCCTCTCCATTGCCCTTTGAGTGACTTTGAGCCTTCTTATCAGGCCCATTGTGAGCGACCACGTTTCAGTACCGTAAGTAATTACTGGCAACACACACTGGTCAAAGACTTTCGTCTTGAGACACTGCGGTATTTTGGACGAGAAGATATTGCGTAGCTTCCCGAACGCTGCCCAACCGAGTCGGATTCGACGATTGACCTCTTTCTCGAAGTTGGACTTACCTAGCTGGACAGTTTGTCCTAGGTATACATAATCGTCAACAACTTCGAGTGTAGATTCTCCGATGCTTACGGGAATGGGTGCTATATGGGAATTCGACATAACCTTTGTCTTGTCCATATTCATTTTAAGACCCACTCTATCGGAAGCTCTACTGAGGTCATCGAGCATTGTACCGAGGTCCTCCATGGTCTCAGCCATGACTACTATGTCGTCGGCAAACCGAAGGTGAGTGATGTACTCGCCGTTTATGTTAATGCCTAGCCCATTCCAGTCCAGAACCTTGAAGACATCCTCCAATGCAGCAGTGAACAGTTTCGGAGAGATCACATCTCCCTGTCTCACACCTCGCTGCAGAAGGATAGGTTTCGAGGCTTGGTCCTGTAATCGGACTGACATAGTGGCGTTTTCATACAAAGACTTTAACACTTCGATGTACCGATAGTCAATCTGGCACCGTTGAAGAGACTGTAGTACCGCCCAAGTCTCGATCGAATCGAAGGCTTTCTCGTAGTCCACAAACGCTAAACAAAGAGGCAAGTTATACTCTTCGGTCTTCTGTATAACCTGACGCAGCGTATGTATGTGGTCTACGGTGCTAAAGCCTTTTCGGAACCCGGCTTGTTCGGGAGGCTGGAAGTCGTCAAACCTGCGCGAAAGACGGTTCGTAATGACTCTCGAAAACAGCTTGTAGACATGGCTCAGAAGTGAGATGGGCCTATAATTCTTCAGTAGAGCATTATCGCCCTTTTTGAAGAAGAGTACCACCACACCTCTGCTCCATGCCTGTGGCGTTCTCCCCTCGAGAATGACGGAATCAAATAACTTCTGAAGGGCCTTAAGGATCGGTTTTCCACCCGCCTTCAGGAGTTCGGCCGTAATTCCGTCATCACCCAGTGCCTTGTTGTTTTTGAGCTGCTTTAGAGCCATCCTAATCTCGTACAGGCTGACGTCCGGGATATCTTCGGTATAGTGTCGGGTCAATCGAGCACTTGGGTCATTAGCCCGATTTACAGCGGGTTTCCGGGTGGACGTGTATAACTGTCCATAAAACTTCTCGACCTCCTTCAATAGCTCTGGCTTGGAGGAAACGACTCTGCCATCGTCGGTCCTCAGTTTTGCAAGCTGGCTCTACCTAATAGACAGGTCTCTTGCGAAGACTTTGGAGCCCTTAATAATAATAATAATCTTAATAATCTTCTCTATCGCGTCTTTAATACGTTCGGTATTAAATTGGCGTAGGTCACTTTTCAAGGACTTTGAGATCTGTCTATTGAGCTGCCGGTACTTAGTCGCATCATCTGAGGACTGCAGAATCATCTCGCGTCTTTCCGCCATGAGCTCGAGAGTGTGGTCAGAGAGCTTCTTGTTTCTGTTTGTACGACGGGTCCTAAAGATCCTAGACCCGACCGTATGGACAGTTTCCACAAACCCATCGTTGTAATCGTCCACTGAGCTCCCTAGGCATTCGAAACGATTCTGAAGTTCGAACTGAAAGCTCTCGGGGTTTTGGATTTGGATTGGTGCTGGACGGAGCGTAGACTTCATCAGTCGAGATCTTTCCAGCTTGATGTTCAGATTCAATGTGCCTTTTACCAAACGGTGATCACTTCCGGTTTGGACCGCGTTGATCACAGAGACATCATTGAATATTTGCTTTTTCGTCGACATGATGAAGTCAATCTCATTTTTTGTTACACCATTAGGTCCCAACCAGGTCCACTTCCTGTGCTCACGCTTTCTGAAGAAAGAGTTCATCATATAGAGCCCCTCTTTCTCCATAAAGCCGGCCAGTAGATGACCCCGGTGGTTCCGATATCCATATCCAAATTGCCCCACTCGCAGCTCATCATCGTAGCGCTTGCCCAGTTTCGCGTTGAAGTCTCCCATGACAACAGTGAAGTGAGTTTTAGAGCCATGCATGGCTCTCGAGATATCCTCATACATGGTCTCCACCTCAACGTCGGAGTGTTTCGAGGTCGGGGCGTATACCTGTATAACCTTCAACGAATACCTTTCGGTTATTCTGAGTATAAGGTACGCCACCCTGGTCGAAACACTCTCGATCTTCACTATGTTGTTCACAAGAGACTTATGGACGATAAACCCGACACCGCCCTGGGAAAGTTGATCGCCCTCCCGGAAATAGAGCAAGTTACCGGATTTGAGGATTATCGTGTCCTCCCCCTCTCTTCGGACTTCAGATAACCCTACGATATCCCATCGTAACTTGCTCAATTCTTCCTCGAGTTCGACAAGCTTCTCGTCGGTCCGCAGTGTACGTATGTTGTATGTTGCCAGGTCCAGTCTTTTTTTGTTATGGTAGCCGGATCTCTGCCGGGGATTCTTCGCACCCCCTGCCCCGCCGTTACCTAGGCCGCTACCGTAACCAGGGATAGCGGGGCCGCCGGGGACTAGGGGCCGATTTTTATCAGTGCTTTGCATGTTTGGGGGGATATGCCATAATCGCCACGCTTGGCAGGCGGGTTGGCGATCGCAGTTGGTTGGTTTAATACTCGGAAGACGCTGCTGCCCATCCTCTGGTGAATCCCTTAGTCGCCTTTTACGACACCCATGAGAAGATATAGGGTGGTGGTATTCTTTGCGTCCGGCACCACACGGACGTCTTTGCGTCCGGCACCACACGGACGTCCAATCACTATCGTGAAATAAAAAACACGCATATCGGCCAAAAGTTCTCAGAAAAACGAACCAATGAGCAGATCATCTAGATAGGCGAAACTAAAATAAACTGATTTATTGAAGCTAGTTAAAAAACTACTCAACCTAAGTCAATAAAATTTATATGGAACCACCGCGCGGACTTAATCTACCAAATAAAAAAACAACCACGTAAATCGGCCCACAAATCTCGGAGTAATCGGTGTACATACATGAAAAAAAAAAAAAAAAAAAAAAAACCCGCGGTATACATAACCTCCTCCTTTTTTTGAAGTCGGTTAAAAAGGGGACCACTATCATCTGTAGCCCATACATGACGACGTCTGTGGTCTAGTGCAGTGTTTTTCAAACTGTGGGTCACGACCCCTCGGGGGGTCGCGGTCAAATGAAAAAGGGTTTTTCTTGAAAGGGGAAAAGGGTTTCTTGATCCTACACAAAAATTAAAAAATACTAGCTACGCGGCAATGTTACCTACTTACCTGATACTTACTTTTAGAGCTATCAATTTTAATCAATACAGGAAAAAAAAATTAATAGTGCGCAATTTTTTTTTGGTGGTTCGGTACGAGTAATAGAAAAAATTTCCAGTAATTGTTAAATATTTTTTTTTTTAAATCACCCTTAAAATCAGCAAAATATGGACACAATCTGTTCGTAATAACATCAATGAAAGCGCGCGACGACTGGCTCACGCGGCCGTCCAGGAGGGGGTTGTACCCCCGATGCAAACCCGCAGCCGCATATACATTTATACTTTTATCGATACAACTTGACCACCGTTGCGGTGTCACCAACTTCAACCCGTCACTAAACAATTTCGATGAATTTCGAAATTCATCACTAAACTCTAAACAAGTTCATAGTCGTAGTAGAGTCATACCTACTACAACACTATGCTCCAAGCTTATGATAATAAAAAATAACCTCCTCCTTTTTTAAGTCGGTTAAAAAAAGGCCGATCGCAGCTGTCATTTTGGTCTAGCAAATTAAAAATCAGAGTATAGTATAGTTTAGTATAGTTTATTACACTATCAAGCTTGGCTTCCTCCTTTCAGGCCGTCTGCCTTGTGCCATTAATAATCTCGATTAGTTTCTGTCTGTCATAAAATATGATACAGGTTAAGTTATGGCGTTAAATATATGTATTTACCATATTGTTGTTCATACAATTTAGCTACAGGCCTGACTATGTCTTGTTAGTATAGTAATTGATGTAAAATGCTGCTGGTACTGTGTAAAATGTCTCAAAATATTTACTTAATAATAATAATTGTCGTCATGGTTATATAAACCTAGATAACTTATATGACACGTAAATATAATCCAAAACAGAGTTCGCGATACGGCTTAGTAACTGATTGATTGTGATTGTGACTAGATGGAAAAGAGCCTAAAGAAAAAAAAAAAAAGAAAAAAAAAAGAAAGAAAGAAGAGCCTAGTGCTTTTTGTAGCATCACAAACAAAAGATCTGAATGAGACGCATTTGAATTTATTATTATTTTAACATCCAAAACGCCATCAATTAGAAGGAAATCGTCTATAAACAATTACATTTTCGCATCACTATTACTTATACGCGCACTGAACGGTTAATACGAAACAAAATGGAAATGTTACTAGGATGAAATGCAAATATATTCAATTAATCCACCCGCCATCCTGTATTGGGTGTCGCTAAGCCGTGATTGGCGTTAAGTCGTTGAACCGTGCGAAAGTGGTTTGGCGTTTACAGAATAGGGACCCGGCTGAATTTGAATATGTTTGCTTATTAGTTTTAGTGGAGGGCTCTGTTGGTTCAGTTTTGGGCAATTTTGAAGCTTTGATATGGTCTTGGTAGGTTTGGGATGATGGACTTTGATTGGATATTGGTGAATCAGTCTCTATCTTCTAAATTGTTAACTAAAGTTGCTTTGTTTTGGTAAAGGACGCTATGTACGAACAGCTGTGTATAAAAATTCTTCTTTTCGAAGTTAGTTATGTAAGGTTAAATCAAATTAGCTGGCGAAACGTCACAGACACGATAGGTATCGATATCTAATGATAACTAATTATTGTTTCAACAAGAAGAATATAATTTACCAAACTCACAATTTCATTCAAGTCAGCTGATCACGGGGTTACGGGACGCGAGACCTTGTAGGCGAAAGCCTACATATATAGTATACAATAGTATTTTTTTAAGACAATTCAGATACCATAACATCGAGAAAATCACATATTTTTTCTTATGTTACATCGCGTTTGTCAAGTTTCACCAACTTATTTGATTTAACGTTGTATATTAGCCCATAGCAACCTTCGCATTCGTTTCTATTATTAACCTTCAAATGTCAAAGAAGAAAGCATTTTTCTTTACTAAAGAATCCCACACAAAACATAATAAGATTTTACTACGCTTCTGAAATACGAAGCACAAACAGGTGCGAAAATAAAACGTAAAATACGACTCTACACCTTCATGAATTCTTCCAACTAATAACATAGGAAAACGTTAGATGTAGGCGAGACGAAAGCTGGCATGGAGTCGACAAGTGCTCATCTTTTCGGGGACTATTAAATTACTTTATTCACCGCTACGCTGGCTGCTGCGACACAGATGAGCTGGCGTAAGTTATGAAGAAAGAGCGAATAAATAATGACAAAGAAACAATTAGGGAAAATTCACACCAAACATATAGTCAGCCGCTGACTATAGCAGCCCCAATGTGAGTATCGTAGCACAAAACTTCGATGCGACGTTGCATCGCAGAAATCTACGAGCATGCACGACGCTTCGCAATAAACTTGTGACATGATTTGCGTCACGCATTCCTGCGATATATGAATGGTTACCATAGCTACCAGAACTATGGCCAGCAAGACGCCTTACCGCACAAAATCGCATCACATCGCAGCAATTCGAATCGGAGTTTTCTGCGTTGCAAAATCGCATCGCGTCGATTTGCAGTCTGGTGTATTGACCCTGAGGACTCACGCTCGATCTCAATCAGCCGCTGAATGTGATATAGCCTTACGTGGTGTCAAACTCGGACATTTGACTTACAAAAGCAACAGTAGTTTAGCAACAATAAGAATAAAATTATAAGGTGACTTCAAAATTCATCGTTTGTCATAATGTCTAATATTATAGATTACAAAATATTACATTTTTTATCAGCTGGAAATTCGGAAAAAATGTGGTGCTCGATTGCTTATCCTTATTTATTTAGAGTCGGCACAGCATGTCTTTTTCTTCTACATTTCTGAAACACGTATCTATCAATCTTCATCTCAGTAATTAACTCCTTTCTAGCCATATCATCTTCCACACAATCCATGCTTTCTTTGGTCTGCCTCTTAAAAAAAAGAAAAAAAAGAAAAAAAAAAAATATATGAAAAGTCTTAAGCCCACATTTATACTTGTGACTTTTCTTCTATCATTTCAAAGCTTTTTGTCAAGCCCCAGATAAAAAGACATGCGACGTCAAACGCATGAGTAAACACCGCTTCAGCTTCTAACTTGCTCATAAACTCAGACGTCTGTGCAATTTATGACGTCTAACTGTGAAACAGTTTATGCATTAAAACCTCTTTCGTACCTGTAAGCTTATCTGCAGAGTCTTGCTGCAAAGATATATGTTTCTTAACTTTATAAGAAAACTTGCATCTGAGACTACCATTCAAATACTTTAAAATCTGCTTTTGAAGTATTGTAGTGGTTTCTGGATAAAATATCCAGAAACTATATATGTCTTGTGTATTGTGTATTTGTATCTTATTGTTTAAAATGTCTGAAGCATTAGTGTTCCTATATGATATTATAATAATACTGGCAATCCATTCCGGTTGAGCTCCGATCAAGTCAAGATTAAGTAAGTCCATGGTCAGTAACAAAAAGTGATATTGGTTTTTTTCATCAGGAAATTCTCAGTAGTAGCCTGGAGTCTGGATTTGTGTCCGGTTGATGGCAAAATAAGCTCGCCCCCTATTATATGGGACTTATGACTTATGTGGCGAAATGTGGGTGTACTAAACACATTTGGAGAAATTCAGGCCTGATGGTATGATGTTATGTTATGGTTAGAAACAGTAACTTAGGTAAAGTGGAATCTTTTCTATAATAAAGAAGACGAATATATAAAAAAAAATAGAAACCTTGGAGTAATAAGACAAAGAGTGATAGTTTCTGAACGGAGTTATTTCTGGCTCCAATTTAATTGCTTCAAATTGTGCGCGCGGTTTTGGTTTCTATGTGTAATTATTATAAGTTAAACATATTAAAAGTGCAACTATTGTATATTGTATAACTTAAGTAACTTAAGCATTAGTAGATGTAGGTACATGTGCACTCAAACTTGCTTAACGTTCTCTGCACAAGCCCAAACCATTGTTCAAAGTTAAATCTATTCCCTACTTCATAATATCGGCAGTCCGGAGTGCTACGTATAACAACGTACAACATCGTATCTGTATGCAAATTTCACGTGCATTGTGCGTTTTGGACGCGTCAATAGCATAGACTGGGGGAAGTTGGGTAACAATTGTGTTCCCTGTTAAATTGTGTTGTACAAACTGCTGGACTTTGATTCGACTGTCAGTATGTACGTCTGTTTACTCTGTTTTGAAGGTTTCGTACCTTCGGAAATTGAGTTTGGAGGATATTCGTGGGTATGTTTTGTTGGCTGGACTAAAAGCCAATTTAGTACAGTTGGTTGCTTTTAGAGTTAGTTCAATGTCTGCACCTAGATATAATTATCTTTATTATATTACGCGTACGCCCTAGTCCTATCATCACAATCTTTAAAACTCATCATGTTGCTAAGGTTTTGTTTTGATTTTTATGACAGGCCGCCTGCCTGACATCAACCCTCCTTGGGAATGCTTTCGTTGATGATTAACTGCCACCTACGGTCATTGCAATCTATCTAGCCAAATCACTCCGAAAATAAACCAACGGCCAGGTTCAGATCTTAACATACACATACAAAACCTCTATTAACCAGCCTATTTTTACTACCAGTACAAGCAGCAAACTTGTCTTTCATATAAGTTTCTGTCCTGAAAAATAATGTAAGATCTTATTTTTTAACTTATTCGTAGTCCGTACGTGTAGTCCGTTCGCATGTTTTATACTTACCTGGTTACATAGAGAAACCTATATTCTGTAATTTTCATATGTATCGCTGCTGGTTTTCTAAATAAAATAAAATAAAAATAAAATAAAGATCTACAATAAAATAATTCAAACAACAGTTTATTAAACTTTATTGGTAAAGCTTGCCTTCAATTTAAATTCACCTTGCAAGCTTGTATTTGCCATTTTAACCATTTACCATAAAACCACAACGTAAACACGCGAATGAACCACCAAAATTTAAAAGCCTTACAAATTATATTTCACTCGGAGCGAAACCTCATATCCTCATACCCAACACACAACCTGGCAATCTGGCATTACGAAAGGATTTCCTTCAGTTTCTTACTGTCAAATTATCCTGAATGTAACGAACCGGATTAGGCTTGGAATATCAAGGGAAGAAAGTGATTTTTTTTCTCTATACCGTACCGTAATTTGAATATATTATGCCTTGATTGTTAGCTTAGGAAGACCGAGGTAACTTTTGCTTTTGTTCTGTAAAAGTTTGGCTTGCACTGGCTTGTGAAGTCCGACGGTTATTTTTAGCATGTTGACGTTTCCAAGATGAATGGACCTCATTTAGTTTTCTTGAATAAATAATATTGTTATTGTAATGTGAAGTTCATTTGGTCGTTTAAAATTGTAATGGAACATTTAGAAACAGTCAAAAATAAAAAACGTGTGCGGTCTGGAACGAAGTTATCTATATAATTCATATTTTTTTGACCGGTTCATTATAATGCTAAATTTCGCAACTATAATAAAACACAGATGGCAGGAAACATCATGCGTCAGACTGAGATACCACTCAGGTTCGATACCCAGTAAAACATGTATTTCTGTATGTTTTATTTAATAGTTAGCTGAAACTTTGGCGTTACCCACCAGATGTTGCTTGAAGGTGAGATCAGCTGACAACTCTATGTCCGTATATTCAATGTACCTATAGGTATAACGCAAATCTTAGCGTGACGTGACACTACATTTTCTCCTAGATCACACTTACCGCAAGCCCCCATAAGGAACTTCGTTCGAACAAGTCTTTTAAACGTGGTTGAATCGCAAAAGATCTAACTTTTCTACGAATAAGTCTTTTGAACGTGGTTGAATCGTAATAAATGGTCTAACTTTTTCTACGAATAAGTTTTCCAAACGTGGATGAATCGTACATGATCTAACTTTTTTTACATTAGTTGCAATTGTAAAAGGTCTAATTTTTTCCACAAATAAGTCTTTTGATCGTGGGTGAATCGTAAACGATCTAACTTTTTCTACGAATAAGTTTTTCGAACGTGGTTGAATCGTACGAGAAGAAACTTTTTATACATATTAGTCTCTTGAACGTGGTTGAATCGTAAAAGGTCAAAATTTTTCTACGAATAAGTTTTTCGAACGTAAGTGAATCATAAAAAGTCTTTTGAACTTGGCTTGATCGGAAAAGACTAGCAAAAAAGCCAGGCTTCTGATAGCCTGTTTCTGTAAGGCTGATAAATTTTGTCTGTTGGAAAATCTTATCTCTTTTACTGTGATTGAGCGACTAAAATACTAACAAACAATCACATCTGTTGACAAAATTTTCGACAACCTTTCAGAAAACGTGAGCTTTGAGAAACCAGTTTTTTTCTAGTCTTTCTTGATTCAACAACGTTTAAGGCACCTACATAGAAAAAAGTTAATTCTATAACTATAGGATGTAGTTACAACTAAAGTTAAACACTACTTTTTACTCTAAGTAATCGCAAAACATAAAATAGGAAACTAATGGTCAAGTTTACTTAGTACAACCTTATTTAATCAATAGTTCTTCAATGTGCTGGTGTGAAGTTCGAAGTAGAATAAAGCGAGTTTTGCCACAATCTAGTAGATTAAACTGTGATTAAATGCGTTTTAAGGTGTGTGTACACAAACCGGGGGGGGGCTCATGGCTAAGTAACAACCGCGCAGATTGTAAAATCTGCTAGGTTAAGTTGCGCTAGCCATGGTCAGTCTGTGGATGGGTCACCGTTTCGTTACACATCGAGACCACTTCTTCGTGCCTCAAAGAGCAAGTAAAGCCGTCGGTCCTATGCCTGATCTCTCTTCGGTCGTGACGGATTGCTGTCTCATCGGATTATGAGAGTGAGAAAGAGCTAGTTAAGATTAGTGTGTGGATAATGAGTGACCGTTTTGTTATACAACGAGACCCCTTCGTGCCTCGGAGAGCAAGTAAAGCCGTCGGTCCTATGCTTGATCTCTCTTCGGTCGTGTCAGATTGCCGTCTCATCGGATTATGAGAGTCAGAGAGAGCTAGCCAAGGTCAGTCTGTGGATGGGTGACCGTTCCGTTACACCACGAGACCCCTTCGTGCCTCGGAGAGCAACTAAAGCCGTCGAACCTACGCCTGATCTCTCTTCGATCGTGACGGATTGCCGTCTCATTGGATTATGTGAGTGAGAGAGAGCTAGACATGGTCAGTCTGTGGATGGGTGACCGTTTCGTTACACATCGAGACCACTTCGTACCTCGGAGAGCAAGTAAAGCCGTCGGTCCTACGCCTGATCTCTCTTCGGTCGTGACGGATTGCCGTCTCATCGGGTTATGAGAGTTAGAGAATAGAGTGCACCTGTGTTTGCGCACACACTTGTGCACTATAATAATTATGTCCTGTGCAGATGGCTACTCTCCGTTGAGATTGGCCGCCGTGACTGAAATTCTGTTGGAAGAATATTACTATTGTACAAACCGGATGGATACATCCCAGCTCATGAGTTTTTCATTTCTTATTCACCTGATAAATCAAACTCTTACTTCATAAACTTCAAATTCATTTTATTTGGCAAAAATAAAATTGACAAAATTGATCTTATAAGCATATTTCCAGTACATGACAAACAACGTAAAATTTTAATACTTTGGGGCATAGAAAAAGCTTTTATTTACAAGATATGATAAGGATAAGATGAAATTTATTCCGTCACAAATACAAGTGCAATATTTACATAACTCAGTATTACATAGGTTCACTTATGCACTAAATTATACAATTTCCGATTTTAACACGACGAGACACAATAGAAGTTTTATTATTATCACGTTTGTAGAAGTCCAATGTCACTCAACGTGTTAAAAACTAAATTATTACAGTAGTTTTTAATTGTGAAAATTCGGTAAAAATATTCCCTTGCTCCAAAAACACACTTCCAAGTATAGTATTCCAAGTGTAGACGGGTCTTAAGTTTCAACCTGCAACTGTTAAGTTACGTCACAAAAACTGGGGTGTTTTTTTTTTTTAAGTTTTCACTGAATATTGTGGAGTGCTGTTGGAGGGAAGAGAAATATGTTTGTTAGAGTGAGAGCTTAAGTCTTAAGCCTTGGTCCTAAATGTGTGGGTGTAATTTGTTACTTTGAAACTTGTGTTCTGATATAGGACTAAAGGGATAGTCTTGTTCAGATGTTCTCAAGGCGGATGGGCATCAGCCCATGGACACCAATTTGGTACAATACTGAGACACATATCACACTTTTTATTGTATTTTTACTTGTATGTCCTGTGTCTTGTTTTTTTTTTTACTAAATAAACGTTTTATCTATCTATCTAAATAAGCACGTTTGTATGCGTAAGTGCACGTGCACGCTATGGCGTCAGGCTCGTTAGTTAAGACGCTGACAACAGCCAAATACCCCAAATAGGCTTCTTTTAAAATTATTTTTAGCTGTATCTATTCAGTTTGTGGCAGTGAAAAAAATATATGTTAATCTTGATCGTATTTTCTGAAACTGTATTGTGCCCAAAACACGTTTTCTTGAAGTTTTCTCTATAGAAAAGAATTGTAAACTAACCTCTTAAAACATGCTTTAAAGCAAACAATCTCTATTATTTACTAAATATTATAAATAAAATTAAGAAAACATTTGAGAAAGACAATAATCTAAAAATTTGTTGTTTCTGTTTTTCAAATAAGCATTTAGTTTTTTATTTTAAAAAAAAATTGTTAATTATCATTCAAGTTGAGCGGCGTATCCGACGTCCCTCGGCTCGTTGCCTCTCTTTCAGTTCTGTACGAAACGACAGTGACCGCAGAGGTCTGATTTTTTAGGTGTTGTCAGCCTCTTAATATTTCTTATACCCAAGTATTTATTTACGTCTTCTTTGTCCATCCAAAGGTTGTCTGGAAGATATCGCTTTTAGCGATAAGACCGCCCATGTACCCATAATTTATACGTTGTTCCTGTTTACTCTATTTTCATTGTGTACAATAGAGTATATTCTATCTATCTATCTATCTATCTTGTGTTGATTTTTATAAAACTTCGATTGTTTTTAACCAATTATTAATGTATTTACTACACGACTAGATCTCTGTTATCTTAGAAATAAATAATAAAATAAAATTAGTTGTAGTTTAGATATAACAAAGTTTTTTAGGTAGGTAGATTTCTTTAATAGAATATTATAATCTAATTATAATTGTAATTTTTTATTACTTCTAAAGTTTCCATGTGAATATTTTACAGCGTTATTTAAGGACTGGCTTATATCCAGGAGTTACCTACCACAAGCTGAGTACCTATTTCTAGCAAAAAACTGCAAGCATTTTCTTAGGTTAACATCGTCTGACGGTTAACATTTTCTGATTTTTGCATTATGTTATGATTAAGAATCGTGATTATTTTAAATACAACCAGCTGCCAAATTGCGTAACTCACTCGCGATCGCATTCATCTGGATTTCAATGTTCATTGCTCCGTGTGTTTTGACAATCCGTCAAATTGACAACTACGTACCACCTACGTACCATGCAATGAATATTGCTTTAATTTCAAAATGAAAGCTGATGTCAATGTGAATGCATTACACAATTACCCCACTGGTACATTATTACATTTTAAATCAGACGAAAGTTGCTCCACGTATTTTACACAAAAAAAAATACAGAGAAAACAAACAAACTTGATATTTCTCAATAAACTTACATAGTTTCTGCAACAAAACATAAAACAAAGATCGCACCTGTTGTTCTGTAAATCAGCTGTAAGTACCTTACTGTAGGTACTTCAATAAACTACAGTGTAGTACAACTATACTCAAAAGTTCCATCGGCTAATTCCGTCACAGGGTCACAGTCGAACAAACGTATCTACTTCTTCTTATCGATCCGATAGCAAATTTTGTCTAGTGTTCCGCAACGCGCATTGCATTTTGGTTGGCGGTCATTAGATCCTCACGCATGCGAGTGACCGGGCACACGGTACAGGATTAATAAATAATAACAAATAAATAATAAAATAAATTCCTAGGATTGAAGGTGATCCATTGTTTGCGGAGTATATAGTGAATATATTTATTTACAAGAATATGGTACATGGAATAGGTGTTACAAAAATTTTGTGTTCTAACATATCCAGTCACGTATGACGTGTAAACATACTTGGGGTGCATAATAGAAATATTAAAAACTAGCAGTGCCCGCGACTTCGTCCGCGTGGATGTCGGAAAGTAACAACATGTCGTATTCATATAAACATTGTCGTAATTTTCTATAATTATCTACTGATGTCTTCTAGTTCTTTTTTAGAAAACTTTGTAGTAAAGTAGCAAAGTCATTCTTTATTAGTAGGTATACGGAATAGGCCTATGTCCAGCAGTGGACTGAGATAGGCTGAGTTGATTGATTGATACGGAATAATATAACACTATAATATTATTTATACTTTGTTCACTGGGAAAACATTTTAGCAATTAATAAATGTTTTCTTTGTATTGGAAATGATTTAATTCCTTCTGTTTTACATTTAATTTGTTCAAATGATGAAAAGGGAAATAAAACTGTTTATACTTGCCACTGAAGGCAAGTTCGATTCCAGTATAAAACGTAGTGTCTGTAAACGCACGCACATTACAGGAGAAATTCTATTGTGCAGACAACGTTACAAAAAATGTGAACTAAGGACGTAAAAAACTACAACACCCAATATTTAATATGTAATGTCATACTTATACCTAATGGCGATGGCCGTTTTGCGCGGGTGTGACGCATATCTTACCACTTGAATATTTGTACCAGTATTTGTTTTCTTTTTTTTTTCTCTATAATTTTGGTAAGTTTGTGCGTAGACGCAAATAAATATATTTTCTTTCTTTCTTTCTAATTGGAAAATGCTGTTCCAAATAAAAACCCTAAATAATGAAACCGGTGACAAAATTATACATCTATCAAACTATGCTTAGGACCCGCGTTCAATGCGTATTCATGTCCTAGCTAGATGATGGTTGACTGTTACATACACATCGATATCTCTCTGAATCCAGAAACGTATGTTAAACTGTCAGTCCCGGTAGTCATAAGAATTAATCGACAGGTATTTCTTGAAACTTACAATATTGGTTTCCCCAAGTAATCGAATTGTAGGAGGTAAGACAGTAAGAGTCGCGCCACATAAAATAGTTTTTTTCAACCTGTTAGGAAAAGGCTGGGTTGATGATGATCTATTTCGGCTGTGATGTTTTTCATGAGCTTAGTATCCATTTGATGTGATTTTTTATTCAAACAATAGATACGACATCTTTACGCATTGCTATGAAGTTTTGGTTGATTTAGGCGCGGGTTTCTTGATAGATTTTTTTATTTTTCCTCGGCATGTCGTTGACTTCACCTTTTTTTGTGACGGGTGCGGTTCCACAAATTATAACTTCAATGCAACGGCAAACATAGCGCTAGATCCTCATCATCATCATTCCAACCGAAAGACTGCAGGACATAGGCCTTCCCCAAGCATATGTTGGGGGGATATTCAATAATCACAATAAATAGAGCTAGATAGCACATTTCATTCCAAATAAAACAGTATATCAATTGTTAGGATATCTTTTAATATGAATTAATTCACATTTTTCCGAACAGCTCATCTTAATTTGCTCAAAAACTCATCTAACTTTGATGACTTTTATTATTATTGTGTTTAGAATACCTTCTTTACTTTTATGATACATGTGTTTTGTTTGTACAGTGTTTAGATACTGAGCATCGTAATTTTTTTCGGAACATGTTTTCGTGTCTATTGTCTATGACTTTAGCCTACATACCACCTTGTACCATATGAGTAAACGTGATTATACCAATGATAAAAACCTGCATATCTGAGAGTGTTTGCAGTCTGCCAACCAGTACCAGGCAAGCGTGTTAGATTAAGTTACCTAATTCTCATTCTGAGAAAAAGGAAGACCGTGCGTCATAAAATATTGACTACACTAACAATAGACAAAATGATAAAAAAAAAATCTAAAACATAACTTCATCACAAAAAACAAACCTAAAATCTAAGACGGAAGCTGGGATTCGATTTCAGAACAAACATTCGCAAGACATCCGTGAGGACGCTAGGCAAATTAGTAATTACCTACGAAATACGCGTTCTGGTTTAAAAAAACTGTTGTTTAGCTTCCTTGAGATATAGCGTGATGGTCGATAAAAAAAAATGATTCTTTTAACATAATGGTGACAATTATGGGTAAGTATATAAATTGAAACATATCATAATATTTGCTGTAAAACAGCTTTATAGACATAATGTGGTATTACTCACCTCCCATGCACAAAAGCGTGATGATTTGCAGACTATAAATAACCTGAGCCGGTCTGTAACGGCAATTTTTGCCAAATTTCAACTAATTCACCAGTAGTTTTGGCGTTTATCTATTAAAAACAGACAGCAACTCTAAAAATTGCAATTTATCGTTCCTAGTAAGCATAGCAATTATTATAAAAAAAACAGTTTTCAGTTTTTTCTTTATAAGGATTTTATTGTATGTATAGATAAGTAAAGTAGTCGTTGTTTTATGCACTCAAAAGTACCGACTTAATTTATGACCGTACCCACTCATCTAAAACAATGGAGGTCCAACTAAATTTCGGCTTTTGTTTCCTTGCAGGTGTGCGCCAAACTTATATTTTTTTTCTTGTAAATAATTATTGTGATGTTACTAAGTCGTTGGCACATAATAAAGTACTTGCCTGGTATTACTCTAATGTATATTAAACAGACAAACATAAAAAAAACTCGAAATTTATTTTCTTACTTATTCTTATTCCTCCCTATTAATTTTTATGCAAAAATATACAATGTACAGACACGTCAGACTTACATTCTTATTATATGTATATAGAATAGATATAGATTTCATTACTTACAACCTCTTATAACTCATGTCATTCATCCATTTTATTCATCGCCGGCCACCACTCGTTTCGTGCCCTCAGCCTTAGCGCTACCTATTATTGTGTAATAGTACCGCTACATGTAAGCAAACTTTAAATTGACATAACTTCTGATAGAGTGAACCGATTTTTATCAAATAAAGACTAAGTGTAACCTCAAAGTATGCCCAATAATTTTGTTACAAATTATTTCAAATAAATCCAGTAGTTTTAACGTGATGCGCGTTCAAACAAACAGACAAACATTAAAAAAAATCTCGAAATTTATTTTATTACTTATTCTTATTCCTCCCTATTTTTTTTTTTGCAAAAATATACAATGTACAGACACGTCAGACTTACATTCTTATTATATGTATAAAATATACAATGTACAGACACGTCAGACTTACATTCTTATTATATGTATATAGAATAGATATAGATTTCATTACTTACAACCTCTTATAACTCATGTCATTCATCCATTTTATTCATCGCCGGCCACCACTCGTTTCGTGCCCTCAGCCTTAGCGCTACCTATTATTGTGTAATAGTACCGCTACATGTAAGCAAACTTTAAATTGACATAACTTCTGATAGAGTGAACCGATTTTTATCAAATAAAGACTAAGTGTAACCTCAAAGTATGCCCAATAATTTTGTTACAAATTATTTCAAATAAATCCAGTAGTTTTAACGTGATGCGCGTTCAAACAAACAGACAAACAGACAAACAGACAAACATTAAAAAAAATCTCGAAATTTATTTTATTACTTATTCTTATTCCTCCCTATTTTTTTTTTTGCAAAAATATACAATGTACAGACACGTCAGACTTACATTCTTATTATATGTATAGATAACTACATAACACATAACATAATATCACGCCTGTATTTCCCCGAAGGGGTAGGCAGAGGTGTATGGTACACCCACATTTCGCCAGTTATGTTATAGTCCCATGTAATAGGGGGCGAGCCTATTGCCATTAACCGGGCACAAATCCAGACTCCAGGCTGCTACTGAGAATTTCCTAAAGAAAAACCCAATAACACTTTGCCCGACCCGGGAATCGAACCCAGGACCCCACGAACAACAGTCACGCTTGCGACCACTAGATAGACCAACGACTCAGACAAAAATAACTAAAAATAACAAAATGTCAACATTAGGTACATAATTAATTAGGCTTACATAATTACATGGTATTATATTGGTATTAAAAATTTTAATAGACATGCAATATACGTTTCTTTTAAATACTTCTAATTTTATTTCTGGGTTTCCGAAGGTTTTACAAAGAGGTTCAGACATTTGTCGCCAGATATCGTGCCTTTCTTTTAAGGCATTGGTATTAGCCGGAACCACGTACCTGAATAAGTTTTTATGACTTTTAAGCCTTTAAGGTACTGTGCTGTAGTTCTGCATTGGGTGAAGTAGATCATCTTCTATTTTTGCTATCTAAATGCGGCTTGCTACTGCCCTTCCAACATCAGGAGAAGCAATGCCAGTCAGAGGATATAGCATTCGAACCGGGGTCGGTTTAGGCAACCAGTAATAATCCAGCACATTTCGTTTAGAGCTTTATCCCTTGCGTAGGCGCAGCGGCACCATACTGGGGAGATAAATTCCCCAGTAGAAAAACAGAGTGCTATTCCGATCGTCCGCAGGACTTGAGGTGTTACTCCCCATTTGGTGGATGTAAGGCGAAGTACTAGGTTATGTGCAGGTGCACATAAAAAATAACTTCATTACGTACTTATTATTTTATTATTTTTAACGCATTTACGCATGCGAAGCAAAAAATCTAAATATATATATTTAAATCTTCATTACGTACATTTTAGGAATTACAGTGATACCTAAATAGTAATAATACCAACATAGTAGGTAGTAATTTATCAACTACCTCATAATCTTTCTGGTACGTCTGTGGAACTTCTGGCTTGTGTTGTAGAGTAACATTTTAAGTCATGTCCTGCAACTTTGTTTTTTTACACCGGAGCAGTAATAACATGACGAGATTTAGCTTCAACATAAAACATTTTGTAAGTTAGTTTTGTTGCCAACTTTATTACATTAGGAGTAAACGCAGTCTTTTGTGTGAAAATGTTGAATGTTTGCATGGTTAGCACTGTGCTGCAGTGCTGCTACTAGTTATGTGCTATGAAAATTCAGTTATATTTTTTTTTAAATGGCGCTTTCTCTGCTTTGGTTGTTTTTTTAGAAAAGTAGTAAATATACACGGAGTTTTTTGCCAGTATAGGGAGATTTTGAATATGACCTAGATAAAAACGCTGAAAGGAACCATGGACTCAATTTCAATGAAAACAAAAGTGACATCGTATTTTTTTTTATCATGTTTGACAATCATAGGTTTCAAGTTGTAAGAAGTTATCTATATTGACCTTTATTAGTTCGTCAGCATTGTTCGTTAGTAATTATCTATATTATCTGTGGTAATTATCATATTATATTATCTGTGGTAATTATCTTCAAGTAGCTAGCTAGAAGAAAGCTATGGGTAAAAAAAATAACGTTTAGGCATAGAATATATTAATATGATTTAGGTATTAGCAATTAATTATGTTTCGACAAAATGGAGCTCTGCTTCCTGAATCAGGGACAACCTGTATCTCAGGAAACAGTCCCTTCCCTAATAATAAGCTCTAAGTTCTATATTCGGTAAGTAGTACAATTGTTCCATAATAATTATTGATAGTATGTAGTAAAATATAAAATAAATTGAGGCGGTTACTACTAAGCAATGAGTGTGTAGTTGATGTGAGTGTGTAGTTGATGTGAGTGTGTAGTTGATGTGAGTGTGTGTTGTGAGGGTGAGTGTTTTGTGGGTGAGTGTTGTGTGGGTGAGTTTTGTGTGGATGAGTGTTATTTATTTATTTATTTATATATGCTTTATTGTACACCATAAAAAACATTACATTGAATATGCATTTAAACTATTGTACAAATGGCGGCCTTATCGCGATCAGCGATTTCTTCCAGGCAACCTTAGGATGGACAAGAATGAACTGGACAGAAAATGGGGTTGTCAGATGTGCAATTGTGCAAGTGTTGTGTTGTTGATTTTGTTATTTCTGAATACCTACTGTGAAAAAATATCAAACAGTTTTTAATTAAAAGCACTGGCTGTAAAGTCATAGAAGATTAGATAAAAAAATCTGGTTGATTGGATTTTAAAATGTTTGGATGTTTTTTCTTATGTCAATGAATGAAAGATATATTATTATTAATTGTTTAAGGAAATGATACGCCGTTCTTGCAATCCTAGCCTCAAATAATAATGTAGTTCTTGAAATATCGGAGTTCCAAGAATAGACCGACACTTTTGAAGACAGAATTTTTGAATTTGGTTCACAACATCACATATCTACATACATATTTCACTGGATTAAGAATAAAAACTGCAACAAAATCTAATACTATCGATTTCCAGATCCACTTAAACCAAGATACAGCGAACTCACAATAAATTCGACCAGAGTCCTCTTACTGGGTTCCTATCACGTCATCAAAAATCGTTTTACCTCCTTTACACCTTAACCGATCAAAAACCGTTTTAGCTGACACAAATTAAGCGGTCTTCACAAAAATACTGCTACTATCAGTGCCGCAATTACAGTTTCGTCTCCAGGCGGCGGTGTCGCCGATAGGGCTATCCTTATCCACTTTCCGCTATCGAAGTAACGAGCGCTTTGAGAATAGGGTCATTTTGAGAGTAATTCACTTCGTCGGTTTATTTTCAAGAAGAAAGAGAGAGGTTAGCAGTCAGTTTAAAAACATTATTTTTGTAATTTTTTAAAACTTAAGGTTTAAATAGCCGGTCACTGCTCCATACAAATGTTGATGGGTGATCTCTCCATTATTTGATGTTGTAGGACCTTAACTAAGTATGAGATCGATTTGTCTCTTCATTTTCTAAGCTTGTATTTTAACAAAATAGTAAAAAACAAGCAACACAAGCCCATTCGATATAAATAATCCAGCCAAGCGAGAGTCGGACTCACGCAGTAAGGGTTCCGTACCACCCATCGACCTGATACCCCATAGCAACTGATTTAATTTACGAGAGTTCATTAAAAGACATCACCGCACCGTGCGTGAAATATGAATGTTTGCATCTCTTTCTTACGCAGGTACCACCACATATATCTTCATAGGGTTGACCTCACCTAAGCTTTTCAACCTTTACGTCAATGAGCTGATCGCTGGACTCAGCAGTAAACGCATTGGATGTTGGATTGACAACATATGCGTCAATAACCTCAGTTACGCAGACGATATGGTGCTGCTGGGTCCAACGGCCGGGTCTATAAGGGAGCTTTTGCAATACTGTGAAAGGTACGCTGCTAGCCATGGTTTAACTTATAATTGTAAGAAGAGTGTCTGCATGATCTTTAAGGCCCCCGGTAGGAAACAGACATACGAGCCAAATATCACCCTCAATGGCCAGCCCCTACAAAGGGTGAATCAGTTCAAATACTTGGGACACTACGTAACGGAGGACCTTAAAGATCATGAAGACATCGATCGCGAGCGCAGGGCTCTAGCTGTGAGAAGCAATATGCTGGTGCGCAGGTTTGCTTGTTGTAGTAAGGAAGTTAAAATTACGTTGTTTAAAGCTTACTGTCAAACCTTCTACACAAGCAGCTTGTGGGCCAGCTACACGCAAAAAACACTGGATGCCCTGAGGGTCCAATATAATAACAGCTTTAGGATGCTTTTGGGGCTGCCGCGTTTTTGTAGTGCCTCTAACATGTTTGCTCAAGCGCGTGTTCATGATTTTTATGGCATAGTGAGGATTAAGACGGCCTCGCTTTTAGAGAGAACGCGGTCAAGTCCTAATAGCATCCTGAAGATGTTATTATCTAAGTTTGATTCGCCAATCCTAAATCACTTCATGCATGTGTTGGTTAGGCAGAAGTGATTTAATTATATTGAATTGGTTACAGTATTGAAGACAAGTTGTCAGATACCTGCCTACTACATAACACTAACATAGTTTTAAGTCATTTGTTACTAACACGTGGATCCTTGTTGTCTAATAAATAAATAATAATTTAATAATATCTATGTTTGCCCAATTTTTAGTATTTGTTGCTAAACTACATAGTATGCACTATAATCATACCAAGTTTAACGCTGATATGTATAACTGTTTTGAAGATAGAGCAGGAACAAAAACGTTAAAAAATTCATGTTTTTCGAGGTTTCTTGTATGGGGACCGCTTTAGTTTTAGCCTTTTTTTATTTTTAGAATTTGTCGTGATAGGCGTCATAGCAATACATATTTTGAGAACATTTCGACAGGCTACCTTATATCTTTTCAAAAGATACAGCCCTGTGACAGACAGGCGGACGGAGGACGCGGGACGGATGGACGGACAGCGTAGCAATAGGGTCCCATTTGGCACCCTTTGGGTACGCAACCCTAAAAAAGGCAATTGACTTTTAAGTTATGAACCTTGAAACATCTGTATTTCAGCACAAATTTTAACGTAAATAAATGAGATGAGAAAAATCACCAAAATAATTTGCGTAGAAGCATAGCTTATTTTGTCAACATTTTGAATAATATTCGATTCAGTAATTACACGCAGGTGTTTATTCATAAACACCCTAAAGCCAACGGACGACTTGTAAATTTTGCGCGATAATTTTTGATAAAAATTACAATGCGTCTCACTTTACGCGTCTACTACAAACACAGACGAGTTAGCCCCAAGATGCCACCGCTAAAACAAAGTTTTGCATGAGAATACAGTCGTAAAAAGTTGGCGGGTACCGGGAGGCGTACGGTGCGTTATGATTGGTCGGCTCAAAAGTTCGCGTGGTGTGATTCCGTATGATTGCTGCCGCTCGTTGACAGACTGACGTCCTGATTGGCGGCGGTGCGTATGATATGCAGTGCTACTGCATATGCGTTGTGACCGGGGTGTCTGGCTAATCGTTTTCTAGAGGCTTACTGGTCTGTGGCTTCAAAATAGCATGCTTTCTAGCCACGCCCACCTATGAGTTCGAGCCGTCGGCTAGTTCATCCTTAATTTTAACTGTGAAAAAAATCCTACCATGAATATAGACAGAGAAAGTACACATTGTGCAGGCTTTCCGTACAGTGCGAGATCAGCTTATACTGGAAATGTACAGCTTGATGTGTAGCCGTGTGTACCTATTTGTAACTGAATCAAAAATTTTAAAGGATATCGTAAGAATTATTTAAATCTAAAATGTAACCTGCATTGAAATGTTCTAAATAGTGCTGCATAAAAATAAACTATCGATATATCGATAGTCTCCCCCTAAAATCAGTCATTTTATCAATAGGCCTGTCGATAGTATCGATTGTCAGGCATCTAACAATACTATCGATAGTATCAAACTATTGTTACGGTACTATCGATAGTATCGATTGTTCGAAATCATGCAATACTATCGATACTATCGTGCTATCGTTTAGATAGTATTGATGTATAAGATTATTAAAGAAATGGTTAAATAAAGTAGGTACAGTCGACCGCAATTCGGTGGTAACACTTTGACATTAGCTGCATCTTTATTTCGTAAGCAGTAAGGGCGGTTTTCAAATTGAAGTGTTACCACTGTCATGCAGTTGACTGTACACCCTAACAGTGTGGTTTGTTATACAGAAGCTAGGAAAATAAACTTTCTAAAAAGATAAATTCAATGTAAAAATGACGTCAATGAACACTGGTAGTTATATTGCAATACTATGTAAACGATAGCATGATAGTATCGGTACTATCGATAGTATTGCTTCATTTCAAACAATCGATAGTATCGTAACAATAGTTTGATACTATCGATTCTATCGATAGTATTGTTGGATACCTTCCGATCGATACTATAAATAGTATTATTGATAGGGGATTTTCGATACTATCGATAGACAATCGATATTCTATCGCTTGTCAAGCAACACTAGTTCAAAATGAAATACCATATTTCAATATCTGAAGCTCACTAAAAACGACCTTCATTTTGAATTTTAATTTTTTGAATTATTCGAAAGTCCAAAAATCTGCGAGCCAAAAATGTCCCGAAACAAGCACCAAAAATGGTACCTACCTATCTAAAACTATTCGCGCCATGACTCCGAAAAACTCAATATAGCGTTCTTCAAAAGCTTCCCGGTTCAAGTGGAGAAATCCAATAAAAGGCGACTTCCACCTGCAATGTCTTCGCGTTCTGGTATGTGCGGAATTCCATTCATTACACCAGCAAATCCAACTTGTTACCTATCCAATTTGAACAGATTTTGGACTGTTACTTACAGGGAAGAACGGGAGCGATTTATATGAAATTTCTTTGTAAGTTCGATTTATCCAAGTTAATTGCTAAAGTTTTGATATTGGTATTTGATTTTGATACTTCTTAGTTTGTGAAATAATGTAAAATAGTCATTCAATATTATAGGAACTATAATATTTAATTTGATGCTTAAAGTGAGAATCATCATCATAATTTCAGCCAAAAGACAAAAGAGCTCCCCAAAAGTGACCACGACTTTCTGTTACACGTTTTTTATTCTAAATAGTGCCCATACAACAGTTACATAAAATTAATTCTTCATTATCACACACACTCATTACATAAAAGAAGCAACAACACTGTCCTATACACAGAAATTGCGTGGATAACAATACAGGATCAACTTGCCACAGTATTGTGTATCCAATTTAAAAATTATTCCTATTGACCAACCATGTCAGCGACACAGACATAGTAAAAAATATAGACGAAGTGCTGCGGACAATCATAGTGAAGCCAACAAAACCGTGCTCTTTTGCTCGTCTTACTTAGTAAACAATCTTTGCATGCCTTTTTAATGTAATTCGTCAATAATAATTATTGAACGACACGACAACAACAATTTCACTCACTAAATAACATTTTTTTACTTAGTAATTATATTTCATCAGTAGTTATTTGAATAAAGAGACATGCCATGATTGTTTACTAAATAAGACAAGAGAGAAAAACAGACTTTACATTTTTGGCGATGCATACTGGACGATGCCGCGACATCAGTCCCAGGTCGTGGTCCACCTGTGAGCAAGGTTTCATGTGCATGTTCATTATTGTTCATGCGTGAGCGCTGGTTTGTACACGGAGAAGCACCATTTTGTTGGCTTCACTACGATTTTTCGCAGCACATCGTCTATCTATATCTATCTATATCTATATCTATACATATAATAAGAATGTAAGTCTGCCGTGTCTGTACAATGTATATTTTTGCAAAAAAATTAATAGGGAGGAATAAGAATAAGTAATAAAATAAATTTCGAGTTTTTTTTTTATGTTTGTCTGTTTGTCTGTTTGTCTGTTTGTTTGAACGCGCATCACGTTAAAACTACTGGATTTATTTGAAATAATTTGTAACATAATTATTGGGCATATTTTGAGGTTACACTTAGTCTTTATTTGATAAAAATCGGTTCACTCTATCAGAAGTTATGTCAATTTAAAGTGTACCAGAAAGTAAGTTTGCTAACATGTAGCGGTACTATTACCCAATAACAGGTAGCGCTAAGGCTGGTGGCCGGCGATGAATAAAATGGATGAATGACATTAGTTGTAAGAGGTTGTAAGTAATGAAATGTTTAAAATAATGTTAATATTAATTTTGAACGAATCCAAATTGACCGCAGCCACGCGCGCCCGCGTCGTACCGCGTCGCCTGTTCCGGCTCAATCTGGCGTGATTTGTGATTTTTTATTGTTAATTTGCTTTCAGGCAAAAAAAATACATTTACAGAGTAATACCAGGCAGGTATGTGCCAACGACTTAGTAACATCATAATTATTATTTACAAAAAAATATAACTTTTGCGCACACCTGCAAGGAAACAAAAGCCGAAATTCAGTTGGACCTCCATTGTTTTAGATGAGTGGGTACGGTCATAAATTAAGTCGGTACTTTTGAGTGCATAAAACAATGACTACTTTACTTATCTATACATATAGTAAAATCGCTATGAAGAAAAAACTGAAAAATGTTTTTTTTTTTTTATGATAATTGCTACGCTTACTAGGAACAATAAATTGCAATTTTTAGAGTTCCTGCCTGTTTTTAATAGATAAACGCCAAAACTACTGGTGAATTAGTTGAAATTTGGCAAAAATTACCGTTACACACCGGCTCAGGTTATTTATAGTCTGCAAATCATCACGCTTTTTTGCATGGGAGGTGATTTATACAACATTATGTCTATAAAGCTATGTCTTACAGCAAATATTATGATATTTTTCAATTTATATACCCATAATTGTCACCGTTATGTTAAAAGAACCATTTTTTTAATCGACCGTCACGCTATATCTCAAGGGAGCTAACCAACAGTTTTTAGAAACCAGAACGCGTATTTCATAGGTAAGTAATTACTAATTTGCCTAGCGTCCTCACGGATGTCCTGCGAATGTTTTATTCTGAGATCGAATCCCAGCCTCCGTCTTAGTTTTTGGGTTTGTTAAGTTATTTTTTTGAAATATTTTTTTTATCATATTGTCTATTTTTGGGATTCACCAGAGGATGGGCAGCAGCGTTCTCTGAGTATTTAACCAACCAACTGCGATCGCCAACCCGCCTGCCAAGCGTGGCGATTATGGCATATCCCCCAATATATGCTTGGGGTAGGCCTGTGTCCAGCAGTGGACGTCTTACGGCTAAAATAATGATGATGATGATGATTTTGTCTATTGTTAGTGTAGTCATTATCAATATTTTATGACGCACGGTCTTCGTTCTTCTCAGAATGAGAACGAGGTAACTTAATCCAACACGCTGGCCTGATTTGGCAGACTGCACAAGTGCACATACTCTCAGATATGCAGGTTTTTATCATTTTTTAACGTATAATCACGTTTACTCATATGGTACAAGGTGGTATGTAGGCTATAGTCATAGACACGAAAACATGTTCCGAAAAAAATTACGATGCTCAGTATCTAAACACTGTACAAACAAAACACATGTATCATCAAAGTAAAGAAGGTATTCCAAACACAATCATAATAAAAGTCATCAAAGTTAGACGAGTTTTTGAGCAAATTAAGACGAGTTGTTCGGAAAAATGTGAAATAATCGACTTCAAAAAATATCGTAACAATTGATATATTGTTTTATTTGGAATGAAATGAGCTGTCTAGCTCTATTTATTATGATTATATGGCATATCCCCCCAACATATGCTTGGGGGAGGCCCATGTCCAGCAGTGGACGTTTTTGGCTGAAATAATGACGATGATCTGGCGCTATGTTTGCCGTTGCATTGAAGTTATAATTTGTAGAACAGCACCCGTCACAAAAAAGTGAAGTCAACGACATGCCGAGGAAAAATAAAAAAATCTATCACGAAACCCGCGCCTAAATTGACCAAAACTTCATAGCAATGCGTAAAGATGTCGTATCTATTGTTAGAATAAAAAAATCACATCAAATGGATAATAATTTCATGAAAAACATACAAACACAAAAACAACACAAACAAGCCGAAATAGATCATCATTAACCCAGCCTTTTCCTAACAGGTTGAATAAAACTATTTTATGTGGCGCGACTTACTGTCTTACCTCCTACAATTCGATTACTTGGGGAAACCAATATTGTGAGTTTAAAGAAATACCTGTCGATTAATTCTTATGACTACCGGGACTGACAGTTTAACATACGTTTCTGGATTCAGAGAGATATCGATGTGTATGTAACAGTCAACCATCATCTAGCTAGGACATGAATACGCATTGAACGCGGGTTAGTTTGATAGATGTACAAGTTTGTCACCGGTTTCATTCTTTAGGGTTTTTATTTGGAACAGCATTTTTCAATTAGAAAGAAAGAAAGAAAATATATTTATTTGCGTCTAGAGTGACGCACAAACTTACCAAAAATATAAAGAAAAAAAAAGAAAACAAATACAGGTAGAAATATTCAAGTGGTAAGATATGCGTCAAATCCGCGCAAAACGGCCATCGCCATTAGGTATGAGTATGACATTACATATCAGATATTGGGTGTTGTAGTTTTTTACGCCCTTAGTTCACTTTTTTTGTAACGTTGTCTGCACAATAGAATTTCTCCTGTAATGTGCGTGCGTTTACAGGCACTACGTTTTATCCTGGAATCGAACTTGCCTTCAGTGGCAAGTACAAACAGTTTTTTTCCCTTTTCATCATTTGAACAAATTAAATGTAAAAGAGAAGGAATTAAATCATTTCCAATACAAAGGAAACATTTATTAGTTGCTAACATGTTTTCCCAGTGAACAAAGTGTAAATAATATTATAGTGTTATATTATTCCGTATCGTAGAATTGCCAAACATAAGTGGCAGTGGGCGGGGCACATTGCTCGCAGAACGGATGGCCGATGGGGCAGTAAAGTTCTGGAGTGGCGACCGCGTACTGGAAGGCGCAGCGTGGGTAGGCCCCCCACAAGGAGGACCGACGACCTGGTGAAGGTCGCGGGAATCCGCTGGATGCGGAAGGCACAGGACCGGTCGTTGTGGCGATGCTTGGGGGAGGCCTATGTCCAGCAGTGGACGTCTTTCGGCTGAAATGATGATGAATGATTCCGTATCAATCAATCAACTCAGCCTATCGCAGTCCACTGCTGGACATAAGCCTTTTCCGTATACCTACTAATAAAGAATGACTATGCTACTTTACTACAAAAGTTTTCTAAAAAAGAACTAGAAGACATCAGTAGATAATTATAGAAAATTACGACAATGTTTATATGAATACGACATAGTGTTACTTTCCGACATCCACGCGGACGAAGTCGCGGGCACTGCTAGTATTTTTTAATATGTCTGTAGTCGGAGATGGTATTTTTACAAACGCCGCCCGCTCCGATTAAACTTTTCTAATTACGACCGTGTAACTTCGCACGCCTTTCATTACCGACTCGTGATTATAATATGTTTTTTGTTGGAACACAGGTTGGGTATGTATTTCATGTAAATATTACATTATGTGTACTTAGTAACAATTTTATGAAGCTTAATCCCTATTGGGCCGCACCTCCGCAGCGATGCGTCAACGAAATCAGACGGCACGGAGGTCATAACTGGATGAGTCTGGCACAAGACCGCCAGGAATGGAAAAGGAGGAAAGAGACCTACATCTAAGACTAGATAAATGACAAGCTCCATGGTGATGATGATAAATCGCTATTGGATAAAATAAGTGCCGAAAATTCTGATACAAAATCGCGATCCTTTTGGGATATATAAGTGTAGTCCCTTGAAGTAGGTATAAGAAATAAAGTTTCTTTTCACAAATTTTTACGATTTAGTTTATGGTCTACGTATCAATTAGAACTACCTATAGAAAAAAAAAGAAAAAATTGTTTTCCTTCCAACTTTACTTTTTACTGAAAGGACTTTAACAGGTACAAGATTGTGGTGCCATTTGTGATGAACAAAATCATCATCCTCCGAGCCTCCGAACCCACTATGTTGGGGTCGGCTTCCAGTCTAACCAGATGCGGCTGAACATCAGTATTTTACATGGAGCGACTGCCATCAGACCCCCGCAACCCAGTCACACTGGGTAATACCGACATTCGGAGGTTATACCAGTAGTCAGTTTTGGGCTTCTGACTACCGGTAACGACTGCCATAGATATACGCTATGGCAACTGGGACCAACAGCTTAATGTGCTCTCCAAGGCACGGAGGGGTCTCGATGTGCAACGAATTGGTCACCCACCCACGGACTGACCGCGGCAAGTGTAGCTTCACCTCAACTCTGCCTATCGCAGTCCACTGCTGGACATAGGCCTCTCCCAAGTTGCGCCACAACGCTCGGTCCTCTGCCTTCCGCATCCAGTCCCCCTCAGCCACGTTCTTTAGGTCGTCGGTCCACCTGGCAGGGGGGCGCCCTACGCTGCGTTTGCCGATACGCGGTCTCCACTCAAGGATTCGTCTGCTCCAACGGCCATCGGTCCTTCGACAGACATGGCCAGCCCACTGCCACTTCAGCTTACTGATCCTACAAGCTATGTCGGTCACTCCGGTTCTTCTCCGGATAATCTCGTTACAGATTTTGTCCTTCAAAGAAACCCCAAGCATAGCTCGCTCCATAGCTCGCAGATCATAAAATCTACGTGGTTGTTACCCACGAGCCCCTCACTTGAGATGAACAATACACTGAATTGAATTTGAAAATAGAGACATGTGGGATATTTTCCCACCAGTACCAATTTTTTCCATTCGATTCGTGAATAAACATTCATTGTGCCTATTACTGATTCATCCAAAAAGCTCCAAAAACTCCCCAAAATAATTTCTCCGCAAGCACTTTCTTACTTACCTTGTCATTCATTACCTCCCTTTTTATTTAAACGCACAAAAATGTGGCGTAAAACATGTTTTATTACGCGCACAGTCACATACGAGCAATTACTCCTGGCAACGGAAAATGATGTCGTCAAAGAAAACGAAAATTGCTCGACAGCACAAATAATACGGGACAAACAACACGGCAATAAAGATTTATTGTCGAGATTTTTTACTCATTCCTATGATGGGTGCAAGGGAGAAGTATCGGGCGGTCCTTGCTCTTTCGAAGATATACCTACCTATTTTGGTGGGCTTCCTGACTGATGCTGCATTTCATCATCATCATCATAATCAGCTTATTATAATTATTTATTATTATTATTATTTTCAGCATATATTGTCCCACTGCAGGGCAAAGGCCTCCCTTTCCTTATTCCATTATTTCCGCTCAAGTGAAATTGTGAACCAGTCTTATAATAATACCTAATATTTTTATTCAAGTAAAACTGATGTATGATTCGTACTGGAAGGCGCAGCGTGGGTAGGCTCCCCACAAGGTGGACTGACGACCTGGTGAAAGTCGCGGGAATCCGCTGGATGCGGAAGACGCAGGACCGGTCGTTGTGGCATTGCTTGGGTTAGGCCTATGTCTAGCAGTGGACTTATTTCAGCTGAAATATTGATGATTGTGATGACTATGATAACATGAAACATTGACCAGGGACTCGTGGTGAATTAATAACCGCGCGGATTGTACGATCTGCAAGGTTAAGCTGCACTGGCCGCTGTCAGTCCGTGGATGGGTGACCGTTTCGATACACATTAAGACCCCTCTATGCCTCGGAGAGTACGTTAAGCTGTCGGTCCTGTTTGTCATACGAATATCTACGACCGTCGTTACGGGTGGTAAGAAGCCTGCAAGTCTGACAACTGGTCTAACCTCCGAATGTCAGTATTACTCAGTAACTGGGTTGCGGGGGTCTGATGGCAGTCGCTCCGTGTAAAATACTGATGTTCAGCCGCATCTGGTTAGAGTGGAAGCCGACCACAACATAATTGGAGGCTTGCCAGGAGGATGATGACTCATAAACACCATGACATTTTTATCATCTTATATCGGTGGCCCAGTTAATATACTCATCATTGCGAACAACTTTTATTGTGGGACCAACCACAGAAATCTAAATTAAGATAATAGAAGTGGCCAGGGCGCGTGAACTTTGTCACGTCGTGTCTCAGTGAGGGTAGCTAAGGCAGGAGACTCGGAGGGTCGAAGGTTCGGAGGCTTGACACGGTGACACATGGGAACTAGGAGAACAGGAACTAGTGGTACAGGAACTGCAGGAACGGAACTCAGAGGTATTGAGGTATGGAACTCTGAGGTACGGAGGGTACAGAGGGTCGGTAGTATGAAGGGTCGGAGGAGTGGTAGGTCAACTCCGACGGTGAGCTGTTTGAGCTGCTGCTATGGCAATGCAGCGAGCTCTGGCTGGAGGCAGGAACCAGGTAGGTAGGTGGTAGATAGGTAGGTCGGCAAAAAACACAATAAAACACAAGCAGGAACGTTTTGGAATACTGTATGTTGCAGATTGGATAACACTGATAAGATACCAGGCCCCTCAGAAAGTATTGCGAAAAAAAGTTTTTATATATGGGAGACTGGCCAGTTATAATGTTTTTCGAAAATATGATTATTTATAAGTAAAAATAAGTAAGTTCCAATTTCAAAATTTCCCTCCACATTTTTTGCGAGTTAATTCAAAGTATTGTGTCTCACTGAAATATGGATCTGCGCCGGGAACATTTTAGAGCTATGATTTTATACGATTTCAAGTGTCGCCTGAAACCGGATGAATCGTACGATAGACTTCAAATGGCATTCATGGATGAAGGCCCTTCCAAGGCAACCGTGTATCGTTGGTATAACGAATTCAAGCGCGGTCGACCAACTTTGGGGGATGACGAAAGAAGCGGTCGCCCTTTGACGGCTGTTACCGAAGAAAACGTGCTAGCAGTGAAAAATTTAATCCAAGACAATAGGCGAATTACATATCAGGAGATTCAACACATATTGAAGATTGGATCGGGAAGCGTTCACGAGATTCTACACAGCCATCTTCGCGTGAGGAGGATAGTATCACGCTGGGTGCCGCACGACCTCACCGATGCTCAGAAGCAGGCCCGGGTGGAATGGTGCCGTGATATGCTTAACAAATTTGAAGCAGGCTCGTCTCGGCGTGTTTACGACATCGTTACAGGTGATGAGTCCTGGATTTATCAATACGACCCAGAAACCAAGCGCCAGTCGACTGTTTGGGTGTTTCAAAATGAGCCAACGCCTACCAAAGTGAAGCGATCTAGAAGCGGGGGTAAGATTTTGATCGCTAGCTTTTTTAATTTGACTGGCCACTTGGTATCAATTCCCTTACGGGATCAAAGAAGCATTAATGCCGAATGGTATACTACCAAATGTTTGCCAGAAGTTTTCTCTGTTATAAGCAACAAGCGACCAAACACAGGGCTCCGCGGGCTACTGCTCCACCACGACAATGCACCTGCGCACACCGCACTCAAAACGAGGGACTTCCTGGACAGCACGCCAGTCAAACTCCTGGGTCACCCTCCTTACAGCCCTGATCTAGCACCGTGTGACTTCTTTTTATTCCCAAAAATAAAAAATCAGCTCAAAGGGATACAATTTTCGTCGCCGGAAGATGCGCTGGCTGCGTTCGAGCAGGCTGTAAACGAGGTGTCTGCGGCGGACTGGAAAAAGTGTTTTGAAAACTGGTTTAGGCGCATGAATCTTTGTATAGAGGCTGGTGGAAAGTACTTTGAAAAGATTTGATAAAAATATATGTACGTATAGAACAATTTTTTTTAGTTTCGCAAAACTTTCTGAGTGTCCCACGTACACTGTACTGATCATGTAAAATAATATAAAAAAAAACTTTTAATGGACGGGCACGTCTATACTCGGCCGAGTCTGCGATATAAGTCTCTTGTTTTACGTGGAAAATAGAAAATTATGGAAGAATTTTAAATTTTGAGTTATAATAAAGTGGCCAGGAAACCCAAATAAGGTGGTAAGCAGCGTAACGAGTTGAACGTCGTTACAACTTGTCGCCGCGTAGGTGTCTTTTAGGACAAAAGTGCGCGAACTGTTTGCTTGATCATCAGAGCCGCTTTAGAGTCACTAAAATTGAATTTTGCAGCATATCTACCAGCAGAATTTTTGTTCAAATATTAGCCAGTCAATTATGATTTTTTATCGCTTTGCGTCTTTGCTTTAGACTGTTGTTTAAAAAACAAAAAGTTAATGAACCAACGTGAGATGGCGCAGGCGTCGCCATGGTGATAATTTGGGAACCTGTATATAGGTATCAGAAAAATTACGGCCCATAAATGGCCCTACATACTGTCAAATATGTACACAAACAGTAAAAGTTTGGAGATATTTAATATGCTCAGAATTAGACGTCTGTGTTCTAGTGGTTCAAGTGTCAGACTGCTGATCACTAGGTCATGGGTTAGATTCCCACAGGATACAAATATTTATGTGATGATCATAAGTGTTTGTGTTGGTCTGGGTGTTTCTTATGAATTATAAGTAATAAGTATGTAATTACAAAAAGAAAGCATATAAGTATTATATCCATTGTCTAGTACCCATATTACAAGCTCCGCTTAGTTCGGGACTAGATGGTGCTGTGTCTGTACCAAATATTTATTTATTTTAATAAATAACTTTGATTCACATGAATATCTTGGAGATTAGATAACTTTACTAGATTTCTATACTAAACCTACCTACCATAGATTATTCGTAGCTACCTACATAAGTTTTTTTTAAACTAAAGCAAATAAATCGTAAACCGCAATAATGACCAAATAAAACTGTAGAAAATATTATATGCATATGGCACTCGTGGGTCGCAGGTCGCAGCTGAAAATCAGCGTTGGGTAGTCAGTACCTGTACGTACTGCTACCTAACATTATGCTGAGCTGGTGGCCCTTTGGCACTCACATCATCCTCCGAGCCTTTTCCCAATTATATTGGGGTCGGCTTCCAGTCTAGCCAGATGCGGCTGAACATCAGTATTTTACACGGAGCGACTGCCATCAGACCCCCGCAACCCAGTTACTGGGTAATACTGACATTCGGAGGTTAGACCAGTTGTCAGACTTTCAGGCTTCTGACTACCCGTAACGACTGCCATAGATATTCGTATGACAACCGGGACCGACAGCTTAACGTGCTCTCTGAGGCACGGAGGGGTCTCGATATGTAACGAAACGGTCACCCATCCACAGACTGACCGCGGCAAGTGCAGCTTAACCTTGCAGATCGTAAAATCCGCGGAGTCGTTGCATCGCTACGAGCCCCTTTGGCACTCACATATGTTTTATTTTTTATGTTCTTTTTAATTTTTGTTAATTTGATTGTTTGTGCCTATAAACACATTTTCTTTCTTTCTTTCTTTCTTTCAAACGACATCACATACTCAAAACAAAGCTTGTGCAAGCGCATAAATAGTTTTGTGCAATTTTAAAGAACACACGCAGTCAGCGCCATCTATCGCAACGATAATACAAATAGAATGCGATACAAGATTCATCAGCATTATTTTTGGTATTTATCGGATGTTCCAAGTTATTTCCGTAATTATCTTATACAAAATGTGTTATGTAACAATAAACAATTTATTTTTATTTGTTTTTTGTGTTTTGCATGGGACAATAAACAATTTTTCTTTCTTTACTTATAAGAGGTAAGTGGCGCCCCCATCAGAAAAAAAATACTCGCTAAGTACATCATTTACCGAAAATTAGTTTTTAACAATTGAAGTACAGGTACTGTACTTTAATCAAAAACTAATAAATCTGTAAATTATAGTACCTACGCTGTAGTTGTAGATACAAAAAATGCGAAAAACGGCCACTTTTGGCACTTTTTCTTAATGTTAAAAACGAATTTTCGATAAATTATGTACTCGGAGAGTTATTATTTTTACCGATGGGGGCGCTACATAGCTACAACATGCGCCTTTAGCTACTACTGATTTTCACAAATATATTGGAACAAAATTTTTGCTCGAAGGTCCCACCGAGATTTGAACTCGGATCGCTGGATTCAAAGTCCAGAGTGCTAACCATTACACCATGGGACCTATTACTTATGTTGATGAAATATTGGTTTACGTTCAATTAAAACGAAACCCTTGATATGACTGGTAATGGGTTCAATATTTAGTACCTACTTAAACATCAATAAAAACTCCTTTCCTCCTTTCACAGGTCACTGAGAAAGCAAACAAGCCTATTTTGCGGGTTTATTATGTTTTTAATTATAATTATGTGTAGTGTATGTAATTTAATACGAGGAATGTAAGTACTTACCATTTGTGTTCAACTTTATATATTTATTTTTGGTATGAATTGAGTATAATGTATTTATTAAGCTATTGCATAGCTTCTATCGCGGGCCTTGAGCGTGGAGACCGAATCCAGAAATTCCGTAACGAAAATAACCTAACACCCCTCACTCCGACCGGCACAGCGGTGATACTTTTTAGTTTTGCCATCTATCGATGAATAGCAGAACTTTTAATGACTTTTTGAAATATCACGCTTGTCTCTTTAGTTTTGCAAATCGCCTCTAGGTGGCAATGGTTGTATCGGCGTTACTGCGCATGCGTAATCCCCCTCTTCGCCCCGCAATCTGGTGACTCATGCCTGCTTAGAGTTTCGGCGTTAGGGCACGTCCTCTTTGTATTTATATAAAAAATGCTATGCAATAGCTTTACCGCTTTTTTTTTTTTTCCTATATATATTCCTATAAGGGATTCACCAGAGGATGGGCAGCAGCGTTCTCTGAGTATTTAACCAACCAACTGCGATCGCCAACCCACCTGCCAAGCGTGGCGATTATGGCATATCCCCCCCATTGGGGGAGGCCTATGTCCAGCAGTGGACGTCTTTCGGCTGAAATGATGAATAGCTTTACCGCGGCAGTCTCCGAGTGCCACACGTCTTTTTTTATTTATCTTACGAGTCTATGTTGGTTTCCCGTCTGGGTGCCCACTGAAAATCAGTGCGGTGTTGTGGCTTGCTCTGTAACACAGCATCATGCTGAGTCGGAACCTCATTGTCGCGGCGTGAAATTGGCCAAATATCTTAAGAATTAACGGCAATTTATTTTATTTTTATTAAGGGGAATGTTGGCAGCCAATGGCGCCCCATCAGTAAAAAATATTACTCGCTGAATACATTATTATTTATCGAAAATTATTTTTTACAATTGAAGTACAGGTACCTACTGTAGTTTAATCAGAAACCAATTATAGTTCGCTGTAGTTGTAGATAGAAAAAGTGCGAAAAACGTCTACTTTTTCTTTAATACCAACAACTACAGCGAACTATATTTTACAGCGTTAATTATAGTTTCTAATTAATCTACAGTACCTGTACTTCAATTGATAAAAACGAACTTTGGAGTACATTTACTTTTCTTTTGATATTAATGCTAAAACTTATTCACATTTCTTTGACTAAACGCAAGCCACGCATAAAATAAGATACGTGACGTAATAAATTGCGAGGTTCTTTTTGATGCCTCTAGTTTTTAGTTCAAAGCTTTGTAAAGTTAAACTCTTCCTCAACCTTAATTTGTATTTAATGCATGTCCCATAAATAAGTAATTATGTTATCAAATTTGTGTCAGAAATTTAAGAGGCAAAGTTTGACATACGTATTGCGAGGTTTTCTTTTTTGATGCCTCGTTCTTAGTTCAAAGCGAGCCTTTATAAAGGTAATCTTTTCCTCCATCTTAATTTTGAATGTGTAACGCATGTCCCATACATAATTATGTTATTAATTTTGCTAACAGAAGTTGTCGGGGCACATCTTTCATTTTTCTAGTGATGGCACTATCGAATAATGTTAATTCTTATCGATATTTATTATTTTCCATAATTCTTTAAATAAAATATGCTTGTAAACCTGATCTATTCAATTTCTAACATACAAGAGGAGTTTCTAATATTACATGTTGTTTGTTTTGGTTTTCTTTCATTGTTGTTTTATTTTGGTTTTGTTCACACTTTTTTTCCATACATTAATGTGCAGCCTTCATTTACCGACATTCAAGGGTACTATGTACCCACAGAAATAGATAGAGTAGAATGGTTGTAATCACAAATTTACTTGCAACTCATGCGTGGCAACTTTCGAACAAACTACGCCTTACATATTGACGTCATTAATTTAAAAAAAATAACTTTAATCAAATGTACTTTACAGCTTTTGTTTCTGCGGTTAGAAACAGCAAAATAAGGCATTTTTGCGGGTTTTTGTTACAGTATTTACAGAAAGAAGTCATAAGGTGTACTGAGAATAGCTTTGAAATGCCCTGCAGATGATGCAGAGTGTTGGCACGCGCGCCCTGCCCACTCTTCCATACTATCTATTTCTGTGTATGTACCTAATTACGTTTAATAGCTTTTGCCCTAATGAATAGGTACATACATTTCGTAAATCGCAGTGCTGCAACATCGATAGCTATTAAAGTCGATAAACAACAACATTCAATCCCTATAAAAAAATTAATCATACCCCGACTACTTACAGCTCTAACAGATACTTATAATATTTGAAAAAAAACTGAAATAAAGTTTAAGTAAAGTTCGATAGTAAAAATTTGCCTAGAAATCCCTAAAATTTAACACACAGACTACTACATATTGACACTACCCATTAAATAACAGTTATATAACAGTAAATAACAGTTTAATTCCATAACATTGAAATGTCCACAGCGTCTTTATTTGCTTTGCATCAGCATTCCCGTAACAGGCCATCGAACGAAGACTGCCAAATCGGCGATGACTTGCGTGCTAAGTGCCAAAACAACTGGAATCCATGCCAACAGACGTGCCAAATATTCATAGGTTTCGCACTGGCAGTGTCAGATAGGAATTAATGTTAAACGGTCTTATTGGTGCTGGTAGTGAGAATTTGTTGCTGGTGACAAATCTGATTTCGTTTGAAAAAAAAAAAGATAAATGATTTATTGCCACAACAAGACGACATGCATGCGTGTTTGGTTATTGTTAGGGTCCTATTACACCGAGACGCCACAGTTGTGCAACTGGTTGCGCAACTTTGGTGTCTATACTAGCTGCCGAGTGTGTAAGACGCCATACACCGCTATATATTTGACTGGTTGTGATGAGCGCGGTTCCAACGCCGTCGTCCAAAATATCGTCCCCGCCGGCGAGGACCGACGCGACACCCACACAGATACCGAGAGTCCGACTCTCGAGAAAAAGAAACAGATTACGATGCAGCAGCGGCTGCTGGGGGGACCGGTGGCGGGGTCCCCCAGCTGCACCCTGAGTCGAGGTCCGAGCTCCCCCCTGGGGACGCCCTCACGGTGTCACAACCGGAGATAATCTCGTCATGCGAGACCGGCCCTATGCTCTAGAGTAGTTCCTAGGAGTAGGCTATTGCGTAGCCACTGTTTAGGTTTAGGTAGGTCTTAGCCTCGCCGGCGAGGCTTGCCGATTAACGGCGATTCGCGATTAGCGCGTCACACACACACCCGATATACCGAAAGTCCGCCACATTCGAGACAATTCATTCCTGATGCAGCAACGGCTGCTAGGGGGACATAGGAACGGCGGGGTCCCCCTGCAATGCCCCAACGAGGTCCGAGCCCCCCCCCTTGGGGGACGCCAGTTTTGCGGTATTGAAACCGCGATTTTAGTTAAGTGTAGGGAAAAAACCTTCGGCGAATGGAGTCCCACATGGGACTCTTCGCCAACTAGCCCGGTTAAGCAGAGATGGTATCTCGGTACCACCTGCGAGAATCAATTAGGAAAAAAAAAAAATTTGCGCGTTTGAGACTCTAGTAAGGGTAAGGAGCAGCGCACACCGACAGAGTTGCGGCGAAGTGGGCTATTTAGTAACAATTGAAATTAATTATTCGAATTAATCGACGAAAAAAAGGAGGAGGTTCTCAATTCGACGCGTATATATTTTTTATTTTTTTTATGTATGGCCACGCGTAACTTTTTACAGAGTGGCCCGATTTTGATGATTCTTTTTTTAATGGATAGGGTATCTCGAAGTTGGTCCCATTTAAATTTCAAAATCCACCCCTAAGGGTGGGAAAACAGGGGATGAGTGTTTGTTCACCCACTGAATTCTTACCTGTTAACCGATTCTGTTGAAACTTGGCACACAAATATAGTTCTAGACACTACGACTTCATAGAGACCTGGAGTTAGATCAAACCACAAATTTTTTTAAATTAAAACTTTTTAACAAAAAATTGAACCGACGAAAACAGAAACTGAAAAGCGAAAAATAACTAATTATGAGTCGGCGCCAAACAAACAATCAACGAAGATCATTAAATTACTTTAAATAAATAATAAAAACAACGTAACTTCAAATACAACGTGAAATTTTCATCGATAGACAATAACTTTCCAAAAATTCGTTCTCCGCTGGGCCACTTGCAACTTGCATGCATGTTGCTTGTAAAAAGTTTGTTTGGCGCCGACTCATAAATTTTTCGCTTTACAGTTTCTGTTTTCGTCGGTTCAATTTTTTGTTAAAAAGTTTTATTTGTTTACATACGACTGAAATTTGAATAGCGAAATAAAATCACAGGTTCAAAGCGCCGCGAAGAGCGGTCGAGCGGCCATAGCCATAAGCGTAACACACACTGGTCAAAGACTTTCGTCTTGAGACACTGCGGTATTTTGAACTCTGTGGTATCGAATTTAACTTCCACTTTGTAACCGGCTTTGGGTGACGTCAGCTACCTCTTATTAAAAATAGATATAAATCCTGGAAAGAAAAATTCGTTCGATTCTTGTGCGATTCGAACTTGCAACTCGGTACACCTATGCAGTGCTTTATCCGCTTAGCTACCGTGTCCTGCTCGTGAGTGAAGTTTTCTTTCCAAAATATACATGTTTAGACTTCGTTCCGCATGCGCTAATGCGTTAAAATAATAAATAATATTTATTTCGAACTATGCTTTACGATTTGCTGTCTTAAAAATAAGTAAGGACGTCAGTCATGTATGTTGCTAATTTTTTTCATGTGCAATAAGGAGTATTTGTATTGTATTGAAGATGCGACAGCCCATAAAAGTTCATCCAACCAAATTATGTCAACAAACTAGATTCTGATGGTTCTTTTCATTTCACCGTCTCAACAGGCGTTAAGACCCCCAAAGCATTAGAAACCTTAAGCGACACACGTACATATATTAAGCCTAAAATATGTACATATCATCAGCATACCGTAAGCAAATTAAGCTCACATTATTCACCCCTCTGAATTGGTGCTAATAACCGACCGTGATCGAACCCCGCACCCTACGACATGGGGCGCTATTGAAAAACGTGGGCACCTGTCGTGAAAAGGATGCATTTCTATACGGAACCCGATGATGGATGTCAGAGGGTTTTTAGAGGTTTATTTGTTGTAATCTCTTCCTTACTTCATGGATATTTGAACTTCTGAAAAAAACACAGGCACTTTTGATTAGGTACTTTTCGGAACAGATAGTTTCAACTTTTAATTGACGACGTCTGTGGTCTAGTGGTTCGAGTTTAGGCCTGCTGATCACGAGTTCGTGGGTACTATTCCCACAGGACACAAATATTTATATGATAAATTTAAGTGTTTGTGTTTGTTTGGGTGTTTCTTACGTATTATAAAAATGTATTTACAAAAAAAATAGCAATTAACCCACGGGAACTAACCTTGTCTGTAAGCCTGAAAGTCATGCGCTAAGAAACAAATATAACAATAATGTTTATTTTCTTGTTTTTTTTATGGCATATGATAGAGAAATGAGCTTAAGTCCCACCTGACGTTAAGCAGTTACCTTTGCCCATTACAACTGCAATACCATCTGGGTTGTTGCCGACAGTAGTACCTACTTCCCCAGACGAGCCCCTTCATAAGGAGCTCTACTACAACTGTTGTTAGTCCAGATTGGAAATTAATTATTCTTAAAATACATAAAGCACTCACAACTTCACATTCATTAATCTCTCCCATCTTTCAACACCAAAAACATATTTCGACGATAAACAATAGCATTCAGAAACTTCAGCAAACATTTCCCTTACCTCCCGACTTCATTTAAGGTGCCTCGGATGTTTCAATTAAGCCCAAAACAGCAAGAAACTTGGCCATTTGTAACAACTTTACATTTAAAACAAACGTATGATTTATTCAGACCCGTTTGTTTATAGAAATTCGCGAAATATGAATCAAAGTTGTTTGATTATAATTTCAAAAGCAAGCCCATGTTTATTTATGGAAATCATGACCATTTGTAGTACTTCGTTATCAGGTGTGGGATAAAATTTTGCATCTCGTTTTTTTGCCAACGCGTGACAGCTGAAATATGATTGGCGGAAAAAATAACAATATATCTACTGAATAATACTCATAAAAAATATTAACCTAGCTCTATAAGCAGTACAAGCTCGAAAATCGATAATTTGATCGTAAATTAATATTATCGAGCTTGTACAACTTATAGAGCTAGGTTAATATTTTTCATGAGTATTATTCAGTAGATATATTGTTATTATTTCCGCCAATCATAATTTTACCGATATACAACGGGAAATAAAGCTACAATTTGCAAAAAAAACGCTTAGAATTTTGAATTTCGCGGGCTACCCTGTAGAATTGACCTTAATACATACATACATATTATCACGCCTGTTTCCCATTGGGGTAGGCAGAGACTATGGATTTCCACCTGCTACGATCCTGACACACCTCTTTCGCTTCATCTACGTCCATTAACCTCGTCATACATGCTCGTCGGCTTCCTGGCATTTTTTGAGAACGTCCGCGATTTGATCGCGATAAGTTCGCCGAGGTCGACCCCTTCCAACTCTTCCTTTTAATTTGAAGCCTTAAGCTTTATTACTAATATGGAATGCAATAAAGAATTGAGTATTGAGTATTGGAGTATCGTATCGTAAAGTATCGGATCGGATCGTGCATCCCTAGGCCGAAGCGGCAGGCATAGTCCCGATCTACACTTTTGTATATTTTTTTCAAAATTGCGTCGCGCAATGATACTCGTATATTTCGATTGGGGACATACATCATTATCCTCCTCGCCTTTTCCCAACTATGTTGGCGTCGATTTGCAATCTAACTAGATGCAGCTGAACATCAGTATTTTACACGGAGCGAGTGCCATCAGAATCTGCCATTTAATTATTACTTGCTTTAACGGTGAAGGAAAATATCGAGAGGAAACCTGCACACCTGAGGGGGCTCCATATAGTTATCAATGGAGTTTGTAGTACACCAACCCGCAGTAGGCCAGCGTGGTAGACTAAGGCTCCAACCTTCTCATTCTGAGAAGAGACTCGTGCCTAGCAGTGTGACGGAAATGAATGATGACTGCCATTACCACCGGATTGGGGACATATAGACAAACAAAAAATGACACATATTATTTATCATTAATGTCGTATGGTTTGTCAGGTTTTGGAGATAATTGAACATAAATGTTTCAAAATTGGAGTCATATGCAATCTTCATGACCAAAATTGTCTCCATATCGTGACAAATATACAAGTTGCATTGTGCGATCAGAAAAAAAATACAAAATGGGGGATCGGGTCTTTTGCCAAAAGTTTTCAAATCACAATTTTTAGTAAAATCGTGACACCGCATGTAGAGTAGTGAATCTTAGCTAGCTATTACGAAAAACTGAGGCAAAAAACTCAATAAGTACAAACCGCTTTGCAATCCCTAAAAAGTAACTATTTGTCTACAAGTGCCTTACGGCGATAATAATACCGCGACACCAATAAAAATGAGCGACAAATCTCAAATCCCAACGACGGCCAACTAGGCACGCCTTCAAAATTAAGCCTTTTTAATAATTTTACCAAACGAGATTCCACCTTAACGGCACTTAAATAAAGTATATTTTCTGTATTGATTGTTATTGAAACTTACATCATACTCGTTTTAAAGAAGTGTTTACGGTGTCGTGAAATTTCACGCTGCAGGGCTTAATAGCCGACGTATGTTGTGTCCCTTTCGTGTAGCTATTGTCGTCTTTGTCTGTGGTCATCACATTCAATTCGACTTTGTCATAATCCAATACTGGAGTGGACGGACGGGATTTGTAAGGCTCTCTTGCTCTTTTACTGAAATATTGCGGAAATATCATACGGTTGCTCCTTGGGACGCGGATTACGGGAAACTGGTGTAATGACTTGAGAACTGAGTTCTGTCGCTTTATTTTTCTATTTATATTAAAGGTTTCATACCTAAGGTATGTACGTATTCTTAAAATATAATACGTAAATAGGCATAAACATTATCGTAATATAAAGTTTTAGGTAATAACGAGAAAAAAACGACATGAAGAGAAAAAAACCGGCCAGGTGCGAGTCGGATTCGCGCAGTAAGGGTTCTGTACCTCTCAACGACCTGATACCCCATAAAAACTGATTTAATTTACGAGTGTTAATCAAAAGACATCAACGTACAGTGCGTAAAATATGAATTTTTGTATGTCTTTCTTACGCAGGTACCACCACATATATCTATGTTTGTCTTATTTTTAGTATTTGTTGCTAATTTACATAATATGCACTATAATCTGACCAAGTTTGACGCTGGTATATATTACCGTTTTAAAGATAGAGCAGCAACAAAAAATTTGAAAAAAATGCATGTTTTTTGAGGTTTCTTGTATGGGGACCCCCTTTGGTTTTAGACTTTTTTTTGTTTTTAGTATTTGTCGTGATACACCTCATAGCAACACAATTTCTGAGAATTTCAACCGGTTACCTATTACCGTTCAAAAGATACAGCCCTGTGACAGACAGACGGTCGGACGGACGGACGGACGGACAGCGTAACGAGAGTAATAGGGTCCCGTTTGGCACCCTTCGGGTACGGAACCCTAAAAAATGCCACAGATTTTTATAGTTTTATTTAAATCGTGATTAAAATTATGATTTTTCAAATCGTGCTAGCATGATTCAGCTCTTTACTGAATTATAAGTATTGATTTGTTTAAAATACTAGTAAAATTAAAATATCCTAATGTCATGAATCCCAATTAATTTAGGGATTCTTCATCCTGTACGTGGAAGCTTATTTGCTTACAAGAAATACAATTTCAGAGGGCGTTATAAAACACCTCATATCGGATACCATGATCTGTACTAAAGGGGTGGTAGTTTCAGGTAGAAACCATAAAGGATATATATATCAGGATGATATTTCATATTTATGATATACCTAAGCCATCCGTAGCGCGCTACAATTGCTACGGACACTCGCTGGCTACGCAAATTGCTACGATTTCGTAGTCAAGTTACATTGATTTCTATGAAATAGCGTATGTCGCACTTTGCATATCCAATATTTCACTTAGATGTTTTAAACCACATGTAACAGCCAAGTTGCGACCCCATCAGTAAAAAAATATTACTCGCTGAATACATCATTTATCGAAAATTCGTTTTTAACATTTGAAATACAGGTACTCTAGTTTAAACATAACCAGCCCATTACTGTCCCACTGCTGGGAACGGGCCTCTTCTCAGTACGAAAAGGCTAAGGCCTTAGTCCACCACGCTGGCCTAGTGCGGGTTGGCGGACTACACACACCACTGAGAACTGTATGGAGTACTCTCTGGTGTGCAGGTTTCCTCACGATGTTTTCCTTCACCGTTAAAGTAAGTGATAATCGAATATAAATCCGCACATGAATTCGAAAAGTCAGAGGTGCGGGCCGGGATCGAACTCACTCCCTCCTTCATGGAAGGCAAGCATTCAACCACTAGGCTATCACTGCTACTCTAGTCTACTACTCTAGTTTAATCAGAAACTATTATCTCTGTAAATTATAGTTCGCTGTAGTTGTGGATAGAAAAAGTGCGAAAAACTGCTACTTTTAGCACTTTTTTTAATTATCGATAAATTATGTATTCAGCGAGTTATATTTTTTTTAATGATGGAGGCGCCACATGGCTATCGCGTGCGCTTTAACTAGAAATTTGTAATAACTTCTTAGGTTTTCGCGATCCCTACACATTATAATAAAACAAAGTTTAACCGGATTAAATCACGTATATTATTTAAATTGGTTTCCCTGACGTTTCGAAAGCTTTGCAGCATTTCGTGGTCGCAGGAAGACTAAGATGACAATCGTCTTTACAGATATTTCTAAAAAAAATATTTTAATCTACCGTACAATATTTATTAATTAAAATCGTTTCGATGCACACAGTAATCACTCACAATATCATTATCTCTTACAGTGTTGCGTGCTGTTTGGGACTTGATTATTTTTAGGACTGGGTTCCAAACAGGTGGCAGCTGCCAACCATCTTCTCTATTAAAATTAGGATGTTTTTTAATTTCAATAGCCTCACGGAGCATTCTAGGTACATATCGGTTTTCCTTCGCCAGAACTTGTGGTTTATCAAATCGAAGAAAATGGTTGGGTTTGTCTAGGGCATGTTCACACACTGCAGACTTTGTAAATAATATACGCGATTTAATCCGGTTAAACTTTGTTTTATTAGAAATTTGTAGTTCATCAGTGTTGACAAGGTTAGGTTAATCGTGACATTACGATGACAGTTTGTATATTGTAGTGTCACGTGGGAGTGATCGTCGGATTTTTTTCGCGCATTTTGTACGTGACTTCGCATTATCGCGCGATTATCTCGCAATCATTGATTAGGATGCCTATTCGACCGCTGTATGTCTTATCGCTGATTCGCCCCAACAAAATTAGCGTGAACTTGCGATGGTTGCGTAGTCGAATTTTATCAGGACAACGCCTTATTAGGCTTGATCAAAGTGATATTTATAAATAGTCAACTAGTATGTACATTGTACATATCGTCTAATACATAATTAGCAGGGTATAGTCTAGACTCTAGACTGAGCTAATACTTATTTGTCTCGTAAAACCTCTGTAGTATGGTCCGCCGGACATAATCCTGTCAATGGTTGTCGCATCACGCCAGGATTACTGGACACGTGATGTTACAGTATGGTGCAAGCTATGAGAGCAAGCGATTTGGAACTTATACCGTACCAGTAATTACAATCTCATCATCATCAGCGTATATTAGTCCACTGCTGGACATAGGCCTCTCCAATGGCATGCCACTGACATAAATCTTTAGCTACTCGCGTCCAGTTGCATCTACAATATACATGATCTTGAAATAAGTAGGTGTGTCAAGTGTCAAGACATCGAAGAATAAAATACACGGTACATTTTCGTTGGTTTTGGAAACGAAAAGGGGTCATTGTACTCATCATTATGAACAACTTTTATTGTAGGACCAACCTTGAAATCGCGCTATCCCTCTATTTTGTCGATTCATGTGAACACAGATGCAGGGATCAGCTGATTTTCTTTCGTGATTTCAGGGTTGGTCCTCTTCTAAAATTGTTCATAATGATAAGTACAATGACCGCTTTTTGTTTCCTAAACCGTGTATTTTATTTTTATAAGCATAATGTAATAAATTATATTAGTGAACCAATTCGGCCGCCAGACAGAGCAACGATGGGGTGCGGTATGAAGGAGAGCGGAGGTCCCCCCTGCCCGCGACGCCTGCGTTAGCCCGGCTCGACATACTCCCGGTTAGGTGTGTCAGGTACACGAATTGAATTTCTAATTGAATTAAATCTAAGAATGATAATTCACTATATCATTAGGTTCAATAAAAGAAAATTAAAAACATCTAATAATAAATATCCCAAATATTTTTCGGTTGCACATATGTATCATACCGATTAATTGTTAAACAGAAAGTGTATTTTAGCTTATTTTATTTTATTCTGACCTACTACCAAATACTTTAAATACAAAAAATTTTTATTACTTAATCACGGCGAATTGAAGAATAATACAAGTAAATAAATAATATGAAAATGAATACAAGTTTTGGTATAGGTAATGTAATATTGTTTTGCAAAAGATATTTTCTTTTGTAACAACCCTTGCATATTTTTAGCTTCTAGGTATAAGGTAGTCCCCTGTCGGCATTTTACGCCGCGACAAAGGAGTTGACTCACTATTGGTATTTATTACACACTAGCTGTGCCCGCGACTCCGTCCGCGTGGATGTCGGAAAATAACATCGTGTCATAATTATGAACACAATATCTTCAAATATATACATATAAGCGCCTACACAGACGATTACACTATTTACCGACCATACTATATTTTGTTTTTACAACCAACCGGCTAAGGTGATGGAATTTCATGGAATTAGCCCTAAACTCCCTCATTCTGAGAAGACGCTCGTGCCCAGCAGTGGGAAGTAATTGGGCTGATTATGTTATTCTATAACACTAACCACATATATTCATATGCAGCAGTGGGACTGTAATGGGCTGGTAATGTTATGTTATTCTAGAATACTAATAATATCCAGTTCATTAACTCTTCTCATTTTGAGAAGAGGGCCATACCCAGTAGTGGGACAGTAATGGGTTGACTACGTTATGTTATTCTATATTTTCTAGTTTCTTAACTCTTCTCGTTCCGAGAAGAGGTCCGTGCCCAGCAGTGGGGCAGTAGGTAATGAGCTGATTATGTTATGATAATCTATTACACTAACAATATCCAGTTCCTTAACTCTTCTCATTCCAAGAAGAGGCCCATGCCCAGCAGCGGGACAGTGATGGGCTATGTTATGTTATTCTATATTTTCTATAATACTAATAGAATCCAGTTGTATTTTTAGGAACCTGCAACCTGCATCCAACCACCAATCATGACCTCTACTTTGTATGCAACTTAATACAATAGAGGGGTCAAGCTGTATCGCTGGATCTACTCAACCGATTCAGATAAAACATACCCTATATTTTAAGTTAGACTAATACCAATACAAATGCAAAGTTTCATTACGATCCGTTCAGCCGTTTTCACGTGATGAGGTAACAAACAGACAGACAGACAGACAGACAGACAGACAGACATAAATTTTTTAAACGATTGATTCGTGTTCTATAGCTTATTTCTAGTCCCCCTAGCCGGTTTTCGCGAAAAAAAACTCAATGTACAGACTTTTCGACCTTTACAGTTTTATTATAGTATAAGATAAGATAAGATAAGAAGATATGCTATAAGCATGAAAATACTTGTGCCAGAAAACAATTTTCATCAAAGTTGGTTAAAAAAATTATACGATCGCTATGAATAGCTAAAATTAATGTTATTTGCTTGTAAAAATAACTTGCTTGAATTCAAACATTTAAGTACTAAAGATAAACAACATAATGGGAAAAAAAAATTGTTACATCTAATTTTAAATCGATCGATTGTTATCTTATTCTTTACATTTCAAGACTCGTTTTGAAAATTAGACTCAATTTTCAGATAAGTAGAGTAAGTCAGCAATTTATAAATTGGACCGCGATTACGGCGTCCAATGCGAGTTTGATTGATTTATTACTCTGTTTGTCCAACAATGCAAGCGATGGACAATAGACATTGTTTCATCAATCGCCCCGGCCCAATCATCGGGGCACGCGATACTTAAATCAATCATTTTACGTACATCGTATCGATTAGATTGGGGATATTCAAAGTTTCTAGTAAAAGGGGTAAGCTTGAACTATACAGATCTCCTGAAGTTGAACTTCTGACGGCAATCAATAGGATTGCCAGCCTCAATATTTTAGGACTGTAATGGTACTAACACGATTTTCTTCAGAACTTTCTAACATAATATACCGCTAGAAGTTTTTAAACTTTCGTGATCGAAAGTATATAAATAAAAAAATAAAAAATGCGGTAAATTCATTTCACTTATATTGAACTATATTTACGGGACTTTTCGCGCACAATTAAATCAAAACACAACAAACATTTTGAATAACCTCGACGTTTCGAGAAAACACCCGCCGCTCAAGACAATGACACCCGCATACTTCTGCTCGTGACCACGGTCAATGCAACTTGACTGAAACGTCGAGGTTAGTCAAAATGTTTGTTTGTGTTTTGATTTAATTGTGAGCGAAAAGTCCCGTAAATATAGTTCAATTTAATATACCGCTGATTTATCTGAATCTTACCAGCCGATGATGCCTATTATTTTCAGAGGCGCGAAAAAGCTGCTTGCTCTTTTACTGCCCTTTTCGTAACGCATAGGTATCACAAACAAACATCAACAATTTAAATAAAGTGGATACCTACTTAAATAAAAAAGAATGTTGCCCTATACTTGGAAACGATTGAACTCGCGAGCATAGATAGCTTATCGCTCAAACTTTATGCAAATCTAGTAGTAATATTTTAACCGCACCACACATTAATATAAGCTTTGTAGGCCGAAGATTGAGAACCACTGCACTACTGTCTATGTGACGGCTTCATTAGGCCATGTGGCATGCAAGTTTATGATCAAGCGAAATTCAATTCGGGAAAACCGCTTTATTTTAAAATTGGGTCAGAACTATTGTTGTATTGTCGAGTGGTATTCATTCTTTTGACATAACGAGAGTTCGTCCAATGGTCGAAATTTGACCGTAATTTATTAAATTTATATTATGAACTATGCCGAAAAAAAAGACTATTTCCAACTTTTTTTATTGTTAACACTAGCTCGTCAATAGCTACAAAAAAAATGAAAATGACAAATGACAAACAGAAGAGAAAATGGTACTGAATCGTTTTTTCTTTGCCTATTTACATGTAGATAAGTATATAGTTTATAAATAAATATAAATATTTTTGGGACATTTTACACAGCACCATCTAGTCCCCAACCAAATAGAGCTTGTGCTATAGGTACTAGACAATGGATATAATACTTATATACTTTTTTTTTGTAAATACATGCATAAAATACATAAGAAACACCAAGACCAACACAAACACTTAAGTTCATGACATAAATGTTTGTGTACTGTGGGAATCGAACCCACGACCTCGTGATCAGCAGTCCGACACTCGAACCACTAGACCACAGACGTCGTCAAATTAGTTATAATCGTAGATAATAATCAAAGATACGAACAAGGACTACTTACGGCCAAAATTAATATCCAATCTATCCACGATTTGCCCTACTAGAGATAGGAATTTGACATATTTGACATTTGTACCGCATGTCGTCTTGTTGTGGCAATAAATCATTTTTCTTTCTTTCTTTCTATAAGCTACATCCAAAATATGTCAAATTTAAATCTCTAGTAGGGTAAATCGTGGATCGATTGGATATTAATTTTGGCCGTTAGTATAGTAGTATAGTATAACGGGCTGGTTTCCGCAACTCCACGTCCAAGCGTGTATTTTGCGTAAGGACTACTTACGGCCAAAATGAATATCCAATCTATCCACGATTTGCCCTACTAGAAATAGGAATTTGACATAAGCACCATACAAAATATGTCAAATTTCCATCTCTAGTAGGCTAAATCGTGGATAACTTGGATATTAATTTTGGCCGTTAATACTTATGTCCAAAATGAATATCCTATCTATCCACGATTTTAGAAATTTGACATAAGTTGTATTATGGAGCTTATATCAAATTTCTATCTCTAGTAGGGCAAATCGTGGATAGATGGGATATTAATTTTGGCTCTTAGGCGGCCCATACACCTACAATATAATTGTGCAATATTATTATTGCACAATTATTATTGTATCGTCCCGATCTTCATTTGTATTTCAATCTCACCCCTAAACGGTCAATATCATTGCGCAATTGCAAATATTGCACAATTATATTGTAGGTGTATGGGTCGCCTTATTATTATTTAAATTGATTTTCCTGACGTTTCAAAAGCTTTGCAGCGTTCGTGGTCATAAGAAGACAAAGATGACAAGCGTCTTGACAGATATTTCTTAAAAATATTTTAATCTACCGTACAATTTTTAATTAATTAAAATCGTTTCGATGCACGCAGTAATCACTCACAATGACATTATCTTTCACAGTATAGCGTGCTGTTTGGGACTTGATTATTTTTAGAACTGTGTTCCAAACAGGTGGAAGCTGCCAACCAACTTAAATAAATAAACTTTTTTATTCATGAAAAGAGATTCTAGTAAAAACATTAGCAATTTCTATGATAGATAGATCACTTAAGTCATAGTACAAGCTCTGCTTAGTTTGGGACTAGATGGTGATGTGTAAAATGTCCCAAAAATATTTATTTATTTATTTTTATTATTTATTATTTAAATCACTTCTACATATTGTTTTATTAAAAAGTGTAGTGATCGTGAAAACCTAAGAAATTATTAAAACGAATGTTCATGTTGTGTGTAATAACATGATTATTAAATCTTTTTTGGTATCTAATATTATTGTGTTACCTATGTGCCCTTTTCCGATTGGACAAGTTTTTTTTCCATATTGTATAGCTTCTTAGTCTGGGTGCCACGGCCCTCGCACTTATTAATTCTATAACAATATTTACTTCTATAACATGTTTACTAAAAGGAAAAGAAAAGAAAAGTGCCAAAGGGCCACTAGCTCAGCATAATGTTTGGAAGCAGTACAGGTACCAGACTACCCAACGCCGATTTTCAGCTGGGACCCACGAGTGCCGTACGCCCGAAACAAAATGACGACATAGTGCAATTACAATTATAATGAAGGTTAAAATACATATCATCATCCTCCGAGCCTTTTTCCCAATTATATTGGGGTCGGCTTCCAGTCTAGCCAGATGCGGCTGAACATCACTATTTTACACGGAGCGACTGCCATCAGACCCCCACAACCCAGTTACTGGGTAATACTGACATTCGGAGGTTAGACCAGTTGTCAGACTTTCAGGCTTCTGACTACCCGTAACGACTGCCATAGATATTCGTATGACAACCGGGACCGACAACTTAACGTGCTCTCCGAGGCACGGAGGGGTCTAGATGTGTAACGAAACGGTCACCCATCCACAGACTGACCGCGGCAAGTGCAGCTTAACCTTGCAGATCGTACAATCCGCGCAGTCGTTGCTTCGCTACGAGCCCCTCCCTTTAAAAATATATATACGTGGGACACTCAGAAAGTTTTGCGAAACTAAAAAAAATTGTTCTATACGTACATATATTTTTATCAAATCTTTTCAAAGTACTTTCCACCAGCCTCTATACAAAGATTCATGCGCCTAAACCAGTTTTCAAAACACTTTTTCCAGTCCGCCGCAGACACCTCGTTTACAGCCTGCTCGAACGCAGCCAGCGCATCTTCCGGCGACGAAAATTGTATCCCTTTGAGCTGATTTTTTATTTTTGGGAATAAAAAGAAGTCACACGGTGCTAGATCAGGGCTGTAAGGAGGGTGACCCAGGAGTTTGACTGGCGTGCTGTCCAGGAAGTCCCTCGTTTTGAGTGCGGTGTGCGCAGGTGCATTGTCGTGGTGGAGCAGTAGCCCGCGGAGCCCTGTTTTTGGTCGCTTGTTGCTTATAACAGAGAAAACTTCTGGCAAACATTTGGTAGTATACCATTTGGCATTAATGCTTCTTTGATCCCGTAAGGGAATTGATACCAAGTGGCCAGTCAAATTAAAAAAGCTAGCGATCAAAATCTTACCCCCGCTTCTAGATCGCTTCACTTTGGTAGGCGTTGGCTCATTTTGAAACACCCAAACAGTCGACTGGCGCTTGGTTTCTGGGTCGTATTGATAAATCCAGGACTCATCACCTGTAACGATGTCGTAAACACGCCGAGACGAGCCTGCTTCAAATTTGTTAAGCATATCACGGCACCATTCCACCCGGGCCTGCTTCTGAGCATCGGTGAGGTTGTGCGGCACCCAGCGTGATACTATCCTCCTCACGCGAAGATGGCTGTGTAGAATCTCGTGAACGCTTCCCGATCCAATCTTCAATATGTGTTGAATCTCCTGATATGTAATTCGCCTATTGTCTTGGATTAAATTTTTCACTGCTAGCACGTTTTCTTCGGTAACAGCCGTCAAAGGGCGACCGCTTCTTTCGTCATCCCCCAAAGTTGGTCGACCGCGCTTGAATTCGTTATACCAACGATACACGGTTGCCTTGGAAGGGCCTTCATCCATGAATGCCATTTGAAGTCTATCGTACGATTCATCCGGTTTCAGGCGACACTTGAAATCGTATAAAATCATAGCTCTAAAATGTTCCCGGCGCAGATCCATATTTCAGTGAGACACAATACTTTGAATTAACTCGCAAAAAATGTGGAGGGAAATTTTGAAATTGGAACTTACTTATTTTTACTTATAAATAATCATATTTTCGAAAAACATTATAACTGGCCAGTCTCCCATATATAAAAACTTTTTTTCGCAATACTTTCTGAGGGGCCTGGTACGTACATAAAAATGAGTTTTATAAGTAAGCATATTAATATAAAAGTTTACTGCCTGTTGTAGATCTCTAATAATTATATATAGCACAAATACAAACTGTGAATGAGTAACACTATAAAAAAATATCTCTTATTACATGGCGGATAATTTAGCACGAACATCGTCAAATTCTTTTTGATGATCGAATAATAAATACTTTTAGTTTGTACTTAAATGCTGAGCAACTTATAGACATTTTAATAGGGAGGGGGGAGCGGGCTATTGTTCCCACATTTTGTGGCTGCATGAAGAAAACTGCCCCTAAAAGCCGCCGACCGACTATGGTAAAAAAGAAAAGGTTATTGCAAACCTTTCTTTTAAAGTTATACAATGTGACAGTACTAGTAAGACTAAGCACAAAATTCCGTTATCACTAAATGCAGTGGGTATTAGTTTTGATGCACATAATAGCGGTGCGGGCTTAAGAGTTAATTTGGAGTCTGTCCAAATTTTGCTTTTATCCTCAAATAAAAGTGGAAATACACTCAGAGATTGCGGTAGTGGTCCTATTTTAATAGCATTCGATATTGAGAAGAAACTTACGTAGTAGAAAATTAGAAGTCTCTTTTTATATGAAAACTGAATTTAATACGCTAGTTACAAAGTAATATATCAGATGCAAAAATCTTACACATCTAACTTACCTGCGTAAAGGCACACACACACGGCAGCAATAATGTAAAAATGTATATTAGAACTATGGACGAATAAAAAAAGGCGGACTGAATCTCGCTAAGAAAATATTGAAGCACTACATTTTTTTATTTAAACGACTAGAAATTCGACAGCATTTTAAAAACATAACATAACGTAACATAACATAACATCACGCCTGTATTTTCCCCGGAGGGGTAGGCAGAGGTGTATAGTAACACCTACATTTCGCCAGTTATGTTAGAGTCCCATATAATAGGGGGCGAGCCTATTGCCATTAACTGGGCACAAATCCATACTCCGGGCTGCTACTGAGAATTTCCTAATGAAAAAACCCAATAACACTTTGCCCGACCCGGGAATCGAACCCAGGACAGCTCAGCAGTCGCGCTTGCAACCACTAGACCAACGAGGCAGACGAATTTCACAACACATTATTAAATAAGAGAAAACATTATTTATTAAATTTATACAAGTTATTTATATATAACCTTTAATGAGTTACGTCTTTAGAATTGTCTCCTCGAGCCTTTATTTTATTTATTTTATTTGACACCCCACAAGGTTATGGGACTTGATTTTTTTTTAAATTACTTTTTTATTGAAGCTTAAAATCCGCCATTTTCACTTATTTTGTAAAATTTTATACCCATGTTACTCGCGCCTTTAAGACGAATCTAAGGATACCTCATTTATTAAAATCGGTTCACCACCACCACGCTCAGCAGTCGCGCTTGCGACCACTAGACCAACGAGGCAGCATTTTAACACAAGATTATTATTTTATTTTTAATACTACGATAACCATTTCCTTCACTCGAGATTTGTTGCGTAACAGCGGCTGTTAGACTTACTATTGTGTGAATGTGTGCAGTGCTAGCTCGTACGTTTAAACGAGCAGACTTACTATGGTTGCTTCACTTATTGTTTTGCGAAATTCCGTCCGCCTTTCATTTCGTCCATGCTTACAATTTCAATACATCTTGCCATAAGACCTTATAGGAGCCCACACATGGCATGACAATGAAAATATATACCTATTTTTAAACCTTTCATCTTTAAGGTACTGAGCGGTACGGAAATATACAGGACATTTATAGCCGTCTTTGAAGGAAAGGAATGATATAGTATACCTACATTACGTTACCTGTTGCGAGTGCAATACAAATACAAATACAAAAAATACAAAATAGTTTTACAAATTAGTGCTTGGAGTCTCCTTTTAAGCAATTAATGCCTGTGTTAGGAGACTCCGCTCTTCCATAACATATTAGCTTATAGTCAAGTTCAAGGCTAGTTTAAATAATACAAATATATTATATTAGGTAAATAAATAAATAATAAAAAATTATTATTATTTATTATAATTTTTTTTTTTTTATTAATTTTTTATTTTTTTTTATTTTTTTGTTTTTATTAAATTTGTCTAAAAATACAAATAATAATAAAAAATATTTTCTTAAATTATATGTTACATTTCCTTTTCTTTGTTTGTGTTACGATGGGTATATGCCTTAATAATACTGGTGTAGCGAACGTCCCACCAGCGCCATCTAGCTAGTCTATGGGTCAACTTGGGGGTGACGTTTTAGCAGCACTGCTCGCAGGCATTTTCTATAGTCGCTAACTGATCGCGCACACCGCCGCGTACGCAAATTACTGCTGCGTCGAAATCCTTGGTCTACTACTATTGTGAACCATCTCCACTCTGGAGCGCAATATTCCCGCATATACACAACTACAAATCTAGCCTAGATACGTCAGTGCATTGTGATCGAATACTGGTGGCCACCACGAAGAAGGAATCAACGGAACCTGCTGAAGATCTCAAGCTGCAGCCAGAAGCAATCCGGTAAGCGAATTACAGATTTGCCAGTTGGCTTTGTTGTTGGATGACCCCCCAAATTCTTTCACATAGGCTAGATAGAATAGACGAAATTGGACTGACACGCATCCTCGTGTTGGTCGTATAAGTTCTCATCCCCGCCACAGGAGTACGACTATTTACACGCCTGCTCCAGCATTTGGTCCTTACGAGCATAGGATAGGTATCAGCTTCATATTTTCTAAAAATATTCATCCCGCTTTAATACTTTGGCGCCGTTACATACTTACGTAGGTATTGGTAAGGTAACCGCCATCTCCTACCCTACACATATTTTATTAAATTTCATTTCGTTAACTTTTATTTCTCAATCCATTAAAATGGCTCCCAATAAGCTCGAAATAGAACTTATTCAGCTTACTGCCAAAAAAGAAGCTATTTTCGAAAGAATGAATCGCTTATATAATTCATCGAAAAATATTTCTAATTACGATTCACACTCAAATGAGTCATTCTTAGCGCAATCTGAGTCTATTACGGAATTGTATAGTAAGTTTGAAACAATTATTGATCAGATTAACGAGTTACAGTTCAAAATTGATAGCACTCCTCCAGACTACTCGTGTTTAAATTCAACTGAGGATTTATACTCGAGTATTAAATATAAACGTAACCTCATACTTGCAAATAGCAAAACATTCACATCGGATCAGAAAAAAGGTATTGTTAAATTGCCACCAATCCAGTTACCCTCATTCGACGGAAAAACGGACAATTGGCCAATATTTTACGAAATATTTCGTAGTAATGTGCATTTGAATACCAATCTGACGGATGCGCAGCGTGTTCAGTATTTAATTACAAAATTAACTGATGATGCTTTAAAATTAACCGCGGGTATTGTTCCCTCAGGAGATACCTATAACATTATCTGGGACAGTCTTGTCAAAAAGTACCAAGATAAACGTAGTTTAGGTGTTCATTATCTGAATAACATTCTGGACATTAAAAGTTGCCCCGGTACTGCCAGTAGTTTAAATAGTTATATAGAAAAATATTCCGCGTCTGTCGCTGCATTAAAACTATTAGACATTCCCGACCTATTAGATTTTGTCATGTTGCATTGTGGTTTGCGGAAACTTGATTCCCAAACACTACAGCAATTTGAGAATAGTGTTAGTGGGAAAGAATTACCTTCTTATAAGGAATTTATTTTATTTATTCAGGGTTATGTCAAAGTACTCGAAAGGTCGCATAATAATAATTCTCAGGCCGAGCCGCGCGCAAAGCCTAGTATAGCGAATAGTCGTAACACACAAGACACTCGTACTTCTAAGACGTTTGTGTCAAATAATGAACCGATTTCCGTAACACGCTGCCCGCTGTGCGATAGCAATGAAAATGACCATCAGCTGTTTCATTGTTTACAATTTAAAAATATGGATTCACCGCAAGCTCGTTTCGAGTTTATTAAATCGAAACGCGGCTGTGTAAATTGTTTAAGTTTATCCCACTTGTTATCTAAATGCAAATCACGTAACGTTTGTAAAATTTGTCAAAAACAACATCATTCTTTGTTGCATTTTTCTAATGAGAAAAATGATTCACCGTGTGAGCAGTCGCCGCCGCCGGTTCAAACCGCGGCTGCACCTATGTTGCCGCAGGATGCTACTCGCTCTGTTTCGCTTAGTGCTGGCGCTCGCTCAACGAATATGACAACAATACTGTTATCAACCGCACAAATTTATGCGCATTGCAATAACCGAGATAAGCTCGTTGTCAGATGTTTGATAGACAACGGGTCTCAAAATAATTTGATTACAATGGATTGTTGTAAACGTTTGAACATACCCGTAATTAAATTACGTAATTCGTCATTGCAGGGTGTTGGTATGACCTCACGACCTGTACACGGTTGTATAAACTTAACAATAGAATCTCGCATTAATCCTAATAATAAATATTATATTCACGCGTTGGTTGTGGATTGCATTACGGATAAACTACCCGCCAATTTTATTAAAGTAAACGACGACATGTCATACTTAAATAATTTACCGCTTGCCGATTTAACCTGGAATATACCGGGAGAAATCGACGTTGTTCTCGGTGTTCAACTATTTCCATATATTTATTTGGGAGATAGGGTCGATTCAGGTAATCGCGCACCGCCCGCCATATCGACTAGCTTCGGTTACGTACTTATGGGAGATATTGCAAGTCATTGTTATGACGCGACTCCTTCTACTTCTTCATTCATCGCGCTTACTAACATTGACATGGATTCAAGTTTGCAGAAATATTCCGAGTTGGAAGAAATTCCATCTCAACGTTTTATTAGTCCGGACGAATTAGCTTACGAAAATAATTTTAATTCAACAGTTTTATTTAAAGACAGTAGATATTTTGTCGATTTACCTTTCTCGCGAAATCCCTCTGAGTTAGGCAATTCTCGCGGAGTGGCTCATCGTCAACTGCTTGCGCTCGAGCGCAAATTCGCGCACGTGCCAGCCCTACGCGAAAATTATAATAAAACTATCGCTGATTACATAACTCAGGGGTATTTATCAGAGATACCCGATTCTGAATTGACAGAAGAGGGCTACTATATAGCGCATCAAGCCGTTATTAGACCGGACAAGGACTCCATTCGGGTAGTTTTAGACGCTAGTGCCAAGACTCACTCAGGGTTGTCACTTAATGACATTTTGCATGTCGGACCTAATTTACAGGCCGACTTGTTTTTATTATTGCTTGATTTTCGTACGTTTCCTATAGTTATGACCGCAGATATTAAACAGATGTTTTTACGTATCGGTGTAAATGAGCACCACCGCAAATACTTAAGAATTTTGTTTCGTTTTAATAAAAATGAACCAATACGCACTTTTAATTTTAACCGCGTTCCTTTCGGACTAAAGCCTAGTCCTTACTTAGCTATGCGCACATTACGTGAACTTGCGTGTGAGCATAGTGACCGCTTTGCTGAGGCTTCTAAATTGGTAGAAACTCAATTTTATATGGACGATTATGTCTATTCTGTTCCCGATGAACAGGTCGCAATGAAATTATCTCACGAATTAATTGAATTATTTAAAGTAGGTTCCTTTGACCTTATCAAATGGGGCAGTAATTCATCCGCTTTTTGGAGACTCTCCCCGAGTCTCACCACTTACCAGTAGTTTTTTCGGCCATGTATAATAATGTTGATAATTTTATAATCCTTGGTTTAACCTGGGAACCCGCAGAAGATTACTTTTCTTTGACGACGGATAAGGTAAATACTAAATGCACGAAGCGCACGATTCTATCGCTAGTTGCCCGCTTGTTCGACGTACTTGGCCTTGTGGCTCCCGTCTTGTTGTACGCTAAAATCCTTATCAAGGAACTTTGGCTAGCTAAAATAGACTGGTATGAAGTTCCTCCGGAATCCATCATCAGTCGCTTTTCCGCCTTTGCACGTGATTTCCCCGCGCTCTATTCTCTGAATATTCTGAGACATATCGGCGTTTTCAGAGAATCTGTAGTGAATATTGTAGCCTTTTGCGACGACAGCTTCAGTGGTTATGGTTGCTGTATTTATTTACACATCACCGACCCTGAAGGTAATATCACCGTCCGGCTTTTATATGCAAAATCTAAAGTTTCTCCCGCTAAAATAACAACACTAGCTCGATTAGAAATTGTCGCAGAATTGCTTGTGTCGAAGCTTGTCCGCGTGTTCAAAGATAAGCTTTCCGCTCGCGCACCTATTGCAGGTGTTTTTGCTTTCTCGGATTCCACTATAGTTCTATCATTGGATCCACATCCGGACGTGCTCATGCCAGCGCATTTTTTAATGTCCAGTCCGCTCACGTACTTGCCTTCTTCTGAACTGACAGAAGAAAGCAGAAATTTGACAAATCGCAAAAAACTTTTAGACCAGCTCGTATCATACTGGAAAAAGTGGAGAATTGAATACTTGCACACGTTGCAAGTTCGTCAGAAGTGGTGCACACCCGATCGCCCTATAGAGATCGGTACTGTCGTTCTCTTGGGTCAGGATAACGTACCGCCTTTAAATTGGCCATTAGGCATTATAACAGAGGTGTTCCCTGGATCGGATGGCATAGTTCGAGTGGCTTCAGTCAGAACCGTGTCAGGCGCATATAAACGTCCTGTCACTAAGCTGTATCCTTTGCCAACACAATAAAATAATTTATGGATTATTACTAGTTGATAATCTCATATTAGTTTAACTTAGATTTATATTTATTTCATAATCAAACCGCATTTAACTATCTGGAATATAAATTCAGAGTGCTATTAATTTCCTGATAAATTGTTTCAAGCTACTATTAGTTCTCTGATATTTTCAGACCGCTGTATTTATTTAACTTTACCGCTTAGAGCATCTCTACCCCAACAGGTCCTTAATTGAGTTTCATTTAACTTCATAATTATTTTCTTTTCGAAAGCTCTGGACCTTTCAAGGCGGGGAGTATGGTGTAGCGAACGTCCCACCAGCGCCATCTAGCTAGTCTATGGGTCAACTTGGGGGTGACGTTTTAGCAGCACTGCTCGCAGGCATTTTCTATAGTCGCTAACTGATCGCGCACACCGCCGCGTACGCAAAATACTGCTGCGTCGAAATACTTGGTTTTTCTACTATTGAGAACCATCTCCACTCTGGAGCGCAATATTCCCGCATGTACACTACTACAAATCTAGCCTAGATACGTCAGTGCATTGTGATCGAATACTGGTGGCCACCACGAAGAAGGAATCAACGGAACCTGCTGAAGATCTCAAGCTGCAGCCAGAAGCAATCCGGTAAGCGAATTACAGATTTGCCAGTTGGCTTTGTTGTTGGATGACCCCTCAAATTCTTTCACATAGGCTAGATAGAATAGACGAAATTGGACTGACACGCATCCTCGTGTTGGTCGTATAAGTTCTCATCCCCGCCACTGGAGTACGACTATTTACACGCCTGCTCCAACAAATACCTTAAGATAATATAATAAGGTACACCCCCAGGATGTAATATACATTATTGCTGCTGTTTCTCTGCCTTTATTGATTTCAGCTCAGCTCGTTAAGTACTGAATATAAAATAAAAGTATTTTTGGAATGCAATCACTAAAATAAACACCACCAACGCTTTTTATATATTCTCCATTAAAAATTTAAATTTTTCGCATATTTTATAGAAAAAATATCAAATAAACACGGTGTTGAAATGAATTTCTGAAATGTTTTTTTTTGAATACGCAGACAAACTAGACCGCTTGCGTATTAAATATCAGTAAATTAAAACTAGGATAGAATTTAAGAATATTGATACTTTTAATCATACAGCACACGTAGGATAAGGATAGATAAAGAGGAAAGATTTGTTTGTTTGTCATCGATAAACTCTGAAACTGCTCAACCAATTTTAATAATTTTAAGCTACTTTATTCAGAAGTTTTATTTTATTTCATCACGATTTCATACATTACAACCAGGGTCCTCAATCTTAGAACAAATAATCGGGTACAACAGTATTTACAACGCTGCAAAAAAACGGAGCACTCCGAATGCTTGTAGATAACAGGTAAGATGGTGGTTTCTAATTTAGTAGCATTATATTTATCACTGTTACGGACAAAAAGTAACAGATGGCAGATTTTACAAAATTAAGAAACGAGAAATTGTAATCGTTTATTATATATTCGAAAGATGTCGCTACATGACCCAATATTTTATAATTTCTTCAAAGAGATTAAAATTTAGTTTCATGAGAAAACTGTGCTGAGTTTTCACCATATAACATTAATAAATAGATGACATACAAGACTTCAGAAGAGATTTTTATACCACCTTACATACGCCAACCACCTCTGCCGCAAACTAACCACCTACGATTCTAGGCTTGAACATTACAAAATGTTCCCACTTGCCCATAGACGTAAGATAGCTGATGTCGTCTTTCTCTATAAGATCTTGCATGGGAAAGTAGATAGTCCCGATATACTGGAAAAGTTAATGATAAGCGTACCCCGAGCTGGAAGCCGACTGCACAATCGCAAACTGTTTAATCTACCGTTACGTCGTACTATCTATGGTCAACATTCGCCATTATATCGTACGTGCTCTGCTACTAACGATGTCTGTCAAGATTTAGATCCATTCAATGCATCGGTCAAAATAATAAAAAAATATTTCAACACCAAATTGTAATAATTTGCTTGTTCGTTTTGTGTTAATGTTTGTACAGTGTTTATTGCTTTGTTGTAATCCTGTGTTTTATTGTAACGTCTGTGTTTTATTGTAATTATTTTGAGTGTGATATTCGTATGCATGCCGTGTTCGCACCTAGAAGGCCGTTCGACTACCATGATTTTCCGCAATAATGTCGTAACGTCCAGTTTGCGAACCTAATACAAATGTACTTCAGCAGTTTTCGGACTAAAAGTATCAGATGGCACCAGAAAGCGGTTACTTATTTTGAGGTTGATGATTGGTCTCTATTTCAGTGTATTACAATGTACTCTGTGATTACAACATCACCAGTCGCAGTGCCGCACGCTGCGCTGTGATGCGCTGCAGTTAGTTTGATCCAGCCTTAAATTGAGACTTTTAGTAAGACTCAGATAATTGACTGCCCGTAAAAACATAGACAAATATTCGTATGATAATCGGAACCGATGACTTATGGTCAAGTTGCCCAACAAAATAACAGATGTTTAATTTGCAACCAGCCGTTCAATAGTACATTTTTTTTGTCAAACGCCTGTTTTGTTGTTAGTTATTTGATAAAATAGGCCCTCAACGTGTTTTTTAAGAGCCGGAGCATTCACGATGAGTAAAGAAGGGGGTTCCCCAGCCAAAACCTAACTGTGACAAGAGAGACAACTAATTAGCTGCAAATGAACGTATGCCGATAATAAATAACCAGCTTTGGCCATTTTGTGCTCAGATGGTTTTCATCTACGTTTATGTATGTAATGTCGTGTGATTTAAAGAATACGCTCCCCATTTCCGAAACCGTTTTATTGGGTAGAACGGGCAGATTTGTGATTTTATGTTTTACTCTCTGGTGCTTGGACACTAACGAGTTTCAGTATACTACTAAAGTATACTACTAAGCTTTAAAGTTATTAACATAACTGTTATGTAATATACATGTATTTATGATAAACATATTTAGTGTAATAATCCTTGATCTTTGCTACAATGTATAAAAGCCTAGTGGTTGAACGCTTGCCATCCATGCAGGAGGGTGTGAGTTCGATTTCGGCCCGCACCTCGGACTTTTCGAATTCATGTGCGGTTTTATATTCGATTATCACTTGCTTTAACGGTGCTGAAAAACATCGTGACGAAACCTGCACACCCGAGAGTGCTCCATACAGTTCTTGATGTGTGTAGTCCGCCAACCCCCAGTAGGTCAGCGTGGTGGACTAAGGCCGTAGCCTTCTTGTGTTGAGAAGAGGCCCGTGCCCAGTAGTGGGACAGTAATAGGCTGGTTATGTTGCTACTGTGTGAACTTTGTTACTTTCAAGTGGATTACAATTCTCTTCCAACAACGAATTTCTGATTTATTTCCGTGAATAAAGAATACTTATCGTAAGAGGCGGTAAATATATTATTTACTAGCCTATGCTCGCGACTTCGCCCGTGTGAATGTAGTTTATCGGGCATCCCTTGACAACTGTTTATTTTCTTGGAATAAAAAGTAGCCTACAGTTGAAAACCAGCGCCAGACACTAGTTGTCTGGCATTTTTGCTGAACTGAGCCTATTTGGTGCAGCCGCGGGGCACACAATTATACTTTTAGGAGTCTTTTATTGATCAAAACTGTATATTATTGTTATTGTGTGTGATGTGTGGCTGTAGTAAATAAACCATTTTTCTTTCTTTCTTTCTTTCTTTCTTTCCTACGTGTTAATCCGGGTTTTGTTATATCTGTATGCCAAATTTCATTAAAATCCATATTATATATATATATATCTATATATATATCTATTATTACATCTATTATTATATTTTTGCGTGAAAGATTAACAAACATCCATACATTCTCACAAACTTTCATGTTTATAATATTAGTATTATAAGTATTTATTTTTACTTTAATCAAAACGGGTCCTAGTCAATTACAATAATTATAGTCATAACTTTTATTACACGGAAATAGAAATAAAAAACATTTTGATATTCACATATTATTATATTCATATTCACGTACATACATACTGACAAAAGCGTCTTCCATTCTTCGGCGCAAGATAATCGGTGTAAAATATTTTTAATACTGAATGATAAAGAGACTAGACCACACGACACAGGGAATCCTAGTGTGAGGTCTAGGGCTTCAACCAATGTTATGCGTATTTTTTGGGACAATAAAGTTTTTTATTTTAATAAAAGGAAATACACGTATTTTATTATTTTCAACACACTGATTACTAAGTCAAACGTAAACTTTGTGATGCCATATCTTAATATTTTAGTAGTGATTAGTAAATACAAAAATAATAAAAAAAAACACTTAATTTATTATTTTCAGCAAAAATATTAATATGAAAATTTTGATGATGATAAAAAATTCATGTTATATAAATTTTATAACTATAAATAACCGTATAATTTATTTACCTAGCACTGTTAGGTGAGCAGCAAGCAATATAAACAATTTAAAACTATAAACTTTTCATAAACAACCGATTAAATCAGGTCATTGCCTTAACATGATTTAGTGAACGTTTACATGTACTTAAACCATCCCAAGTCTCATAAGCCTTTTGACAAGGGTGTTATTATTTATAGGAAGGATAGCGCCTGTAACTGGAGCAAATGAATCCCTATGTGATTATGTTGTTGTTAACAATGAGCGTTATGGGATCATATAGACATAGATTACTTGTGATATAATAGTTTGGGGTCCTTCAACAGATAGGTATGTAGATGGTTTATTATTGGTGTCCAGTGAATCGATGGTTAAAACTTTTGTGAAGTTACAATTAAATTTTCCTTGTTACCGGGACAAGCAAAGTTTGAAGACGAAGGTCTTCAACTAGTGCATCCTGCCTGTCATGACCTTCGGTGCCGAGACGTGGACATTGACAATTGAAAGTTGCTCATCGAGCTATGGAACGAGGTATGCTCGGAGTTTCGTTGAAGGATAAAATCCGTAACAATATTTCCGGAGAAGAACTGGAGTGACCGACATAGCTTGTAGGATCAGTAAGCTGAAGTGGCAGTGGGCTGGCCAAGTCTGTCGAAGGACCGATGGCCGCTGAAGCAGACGAGTCTTTGAGTGGAGACCGCGAATCGGCAAACGCAGCGTAGGGCGCCCCCCGCCAGGTGGACCGACGACCTGAAGAACGTGGCTGGGGGGACTGGATGCGGAAAGCATAGGACCGAGTGTTGTGGCGCAACTTGGGAGAAGCATATGTCCCTTGTCCGGCAATAGATTGCAATGCGCTAAGTTGACAGAGATATTATCAATAAATGATGATGAGGACGGAAAAGAAAATGAACGAGGAGGTTTTAAAAATAGTTGAAGAAAAAAGAAACATATTAAAAATGATTGAAAACAGGCGAGGGAAAATGTTGATACACCTGAGACGATACGATTAGTTAATGAAGACTATTACAGAAGGGAAATTTTATGGAAAAAGGAAGAGAGGAAGACCGAGAAGAACTTTCATGCAACAAGTAAAGGAAAAAAATAGACGTCAGGAAGTTAAAAGAGAGGCGGAATGCTGAGAAAAATTGAAAATACTACACCGACAAGAGCTCAGCTCTTAAATTTAATGATGTCAGGGAAATGACCATACCAGAGAAATTGTGAAATACCAAGTTACCATGAAAACATAAAATAAATGAGTTCGAATAGGCCAACAGATTTCCTCGGCTTACCAAAGAAATATAGATCATCATCATCATTTCAGCCGAAAGACATTCGCTGCTGGTCATAGACCACCCAACGACCGGTCCTGCGCTTCCCGCAACTACGGGATTTTCACGACCTTCACCAGGTCGTCGATCTACCTTGTGTGGGGCTTATCCACGCTGCGCCTTCCAATACGCGGTCGCCACTCCAAAAAAAATATATATTCCATCCAAAACATAAATAAAAATATTTAATAATTTTTTTTGAGAAATGAAAAATAATTTTAAGAACAATAATTGAGATTCCTGTTCTTTGTACATTTGGACTAATAACATTTCTAAAAATAAATACAACAAGTTAAATTATTACTTTAAATTCATATAACAAATGTTCATAACCTAGTTCAGCAAAATAATTGGTTGCTATATTGGTTGTTAATAATATTGATTGCTATTTTGTAGCTACGGACACTGCAAAATCGATAAGTATTTCACTGCAAGAAATAAGGTCTCAAAACACACCATAAAATACACTCTATAATGACTTTTTTTTTAAATAAAATAAATCAATAAATCCATAATTAATTACAATGAAATGAAATAGTATACCAGCATTAATTATAATTGATTACTAAACTGGAACGCGCAAACAAAACGGGCCATTTGATTCTACCTCTAAAACATTATAATTTGAACGTAATTTCAATGAGAATTTTGAATAATTTACGCAAATAACTATTTCGTGCTCACTGTAATACATAATAATTAAATTCGACGCAAATTAATGACAAATTACATGAATTGGTAGAAATGGATTTGACGACATTGATGTGGGGGCTCAGTTTGGGAGGAACACTAATTATTATTAAATTATAAATTTACATAATGTACATACCTATTAAAAAAATACATCTAATAGTTTTATAAGACTTCATATATACAAACATACAATATTTACAACACAAATCTAAAATACAAGTAGAAAATAAAATTATATAAAAATACGCGCTTAGGCGTCAAAATATTCCTGCACATCGCTGTTATCTGGAAAAGGGCCCAGAAGACTGGCAGCGCTGCCATGTTGAATGTACCAAACCATTTTTTCTAAACTTCCCTAAACTTTATCTCTTAAAGAGGTTAGCAGACAGTAACTCTGTATAAAACATTAGCCTAAGCTCACGGCTTCGTCCGGGTTGTTTCATATTCATCCTATGACGTCTCATCCCAAGAGATTAATATTCTTTACTCATCCCAAACTGTATTCCTAACTCACCCCACGACTTTATTTTCTTATCTCATCCCAAATGAGTTCCTTACTCGTCCCAAAGCAAAAATTACCAAAAACAAGCATGAAAAAGTATGGATAGAATACAAATGTTATTTTAAGTAAGATTGTATTCCTAATAAATAAAACACCTAGGGCTGATTTCACCGTTCGCATTAAAAACTGAGTTTAATAAAACTAAGTTCTGCTTAATCGAGTTTAAATGTTGAATTTGATCTGGGTTTACGTCAAACCGATTTCACCTGCTACATTTTGATCGCGATAACGAAAACGAAGTTTACTTCGACATAGAATGTAAAATGTCGTCAGAATCATAGACAAAACGCGATGCGCTTAGAATTTATAATGTTGCAATATTTGACAAAGACCTTTTTTTTTTCTTTTTGTTTTCGGATGAATATCTTCATGGATACCCTCCGTCGGACGTGGGTACGGCGGAGGGGTATATCGTACTCTTACCGACTAAAACCATACGGTGGCCATCCTCTGCACAAAATAGAGGAGCAACGGGAACTCCATTGGACCGCGCCGGCATAGGATTGGCACTGGTGCCCCTCTAGTGCTATGCCTTTAGCACGTCCTGGGAAAACAATATTGTTTCCCCCACAGTAGCACGCGACCACCACGTACTGCTGTCCTCCCCAGGGTCGCTTAATAGACGCCTCGAACCCCCCCACTATTAGCGTCCACGATCCCGAAGGTCACCTGCCAGATCTGGCAGCAGGGGATGCGGCCCTTCGCCCTATCTGGGCCTTGCACCAGGGCGGTTGCCTCCCCAGCGCCTCCTTCTCCGAGCGGGATCGACTCTTTCCCAATCTCGCTCTGCGGCTTCCTTCATTTGACAACGACGTACTACGATTTTAAAGCGATTGCTTTAGTGTAGCCCATTGATTTTTTTTTTATATTTTAGCTATACTTGCTTGAAATATTAAAAAATATATTAAATTAATATTATCAAGCAAATATAACTTATTGAGCTAGGTTAATGTCTTCCGTGAGAATTATTCAGTAGATATATTGTGTTCTGCCGCGCCACTGCTACCCCTAAATTCAAAATTACTTGCGTTTTTTTACAAATTTTATCTCTATTTCATTACCATTTTGATTGGAATATGATTCGACACAATAATCATACTAAATCCACTGAATAATACTAGTAGAAAACATTAACCTAGATCTAGAAGATTTATTTGCCCGATCATATTAATTTACTATCAAATTATCATTAAAACGAAGCAAATATGCGTGCAATTTTTTTTTTTATTACAATGTTTTTTTTTCAGACCTTACACACAAAGCTTGGTTTTTTTATTAATCTTTGCAACAGGATGAGTGAGGAATACTTTTGGGATGAGTAAAGAATAGAAAAATCAAATAATTGCTGTGGGATGAGTAAGGAATAGAAATAGGATGAGTTAAGAAAAAATAATGATTTGGATGGGACGTCATAGGATGAATACGGAACAACCCGTTCGTCCGGGTATAATTCGGTTTATCATAGAAAGACGTTATCGTGCATCCCTGAAACTGTTTATCTTCCCGGGATAAAATGTAGCCTATAAATTAATCCGGCTTATGGTCCATTTGTGTATTAAATTTCATCCAAATCTGTTGAGTCGTTTCAGCATGATTGAAGGACAAATAAACAAACATCCATACTTTCGCATTTATAATATTAGTAGGGTATTTAGCCGCATCTGAAAATATTGGTAGCCTACCACAACAAAGGATTCAGAAATTTACTAGAAAAAATTCAAAACAAGAATTTTAAGAAAACCTTTGTTTATTTTTTTCTTTGTATGTCGGTGAGGCGTGTCCTATTTACTCTTCGTGCGTGTATACTATAAATCTAATCTTTTACGCCTGTCTCCCTTGACAAGCTGAACAGAATTGTAAGTAGTAACAAAGTTATAGGATTTACGTAATCCATAATAAAAAATATATAAATAAAACAGAGATAGCAGTGTTTCAGCAGACAAACTTTTAAATACTGTAAATTATTGATCTCATCATCATCATTTCAGCCGAAAGACGTCCACTGCTGGACATAGCCCTCCCCCAAGCATCGCCACAACGACCGGTCCTGCGCTTTCCGCATCCAGCGTATTCCCGCGACCTTTACCAGGTCGTCTTCCAGTACGCGGTCGCCACTTCTGAAATTTACTTACCTAACAAAAAAATTACCTTAAAACCTAAATACCTTGAATTATTTACCTACTAAGAAATATTATTAGATAATATTTAACCGTACACCGTGTTAATGAATTTTAATTGAGCTGATTTTGTTAATTTTTGAATGAATTTTGATTTTAAAGAGATTTTGTATTTATAAATTTTTAATAATGAGTATAAATTATTAAATTGTTTTGATTATTTAATTGAATTAAATTATTTACTTAATCTTTTAATTACTATAATTTGTGTTTGTTAAATTAAAATTGTATGTGTAAGTTATATGGGTGTATGCCTGCAATAAATGATTTTTATTTTTTATTTATTTATTTAACCGTACACCAAATTATAATTTTGCTCTTATTTTCTGAATTTGGTTGTTTTTTTGTCGAAAAATTGATCCATTGTACAGAATAGTACAGGTATACGGTTAAATATTATCTAATAAACATGGAACTGTTAAATAGTACACCACCAGTATTTAAGAAATCATCACAAAACTAATGTATTCACAAAAAATACTTGTGATCGTCCCTTAAAGTGTCGATAATTGGGGATGTTACTATATAAATCTTATTATGATTCTTAACGCCTTTAACTTTTCATAGGCCATGATATGATATTTTGGTGGCATTTTGATCCATGAGGCTTAAAAAGCTGATCTTCATAATTAAATAATCTTTAGTACAGTATTTTCATATACTATCCCAGTTAAAGAAAGAAAGGAAGAATCAATTATTTGCGTAGAATACAACACACTTATATACGATCATCACAAACTCTGACGCTGTTACTGACACCCCACCTTTATTTGAAAGAGCAGTTCCGTTGCCAAGGTAACGGCTTATAGGTAGGTTATTTAATTACATTTGAAGTATGCCGACATTTTGCGAGTTCTGTAGACGTAATGACTGCTAACTCTAGTTACTCTGACGTTAATAATAACGACGTACGTCTAATGTATTTATTTAGAGATGTACATCAAAATTAATTTTATGTAATAATAACACAACTGTAATAAACACTGTTTATTTGTTTTTAGCATTTGTTTTTAATTATTGATCTTCATTATTAAAGAGGGTTTTATCACGCAGTGATTATTGACTTAACACACCCTCATTGAAAACATTAAATAATTAACAATATAACTTATTGTCTATTTAAATATTTCTGGGACAATTTTACACAGCACTATCTAGTCCCAAACTAAGTAGAGCTTGTGATATGGGTACTAGACAATGGATAAAATACTTATACATGCTGAAATTTGAATCGCTTATTTCCCGAAAAGGGGTCTTTGTCCTCATCATTATGAACAACTTTTAGTATGATACCAACCCTGAAATCGCGAAAAAAAAATCAGTTGGTCCCTACATTTGTGTTCACTTAAATCGATAAAATGTAGGGACCACCTGATTTTTTTTCGCGATATCAAGGTTGGTCCCATAGTAAAAGTTGTTCATAATGATGAGTACAATGACCCCTTTTCGGGAACTAAGCGATTCAAATTTCAGCGTGTATAGGTTTTTTTTTGTAAATACATACTTATAATACACAAGAAACACCCTTACCAACACAAACTGTTGAAGACCGAGTACCGACTATACATCATCTGTGGTTTGGCATCACTATCTTACGTTGTCTGTGGCGTCATGAAGTTGCCTCGACATGCATGAGCCAATTACAGCTGCGCGCAATCACGTGAAGGTAGCAATATTGTTCCTTTCTCCCTCTATCCTCGAATCTTGTAATATAATCACTACGAAAAAATATACGCTTGAAAGTTTTGGCAACGGACACATCTATTTGATTTTACGGTTCCCGAACAATCCTGAAGAAGTCGAAGGCCGGTAGGAGGCGATCGCACAAGCCCCTACATGTTGATCCTTCACACCGGATTAAGATTATAGCGATTGCGAAGAAATTAGCGACCTTTGGAGCATTACGAGGCGAAAATTGATCAAGATCCATTGTTCGAGTAACCGTTGGAAGCCGGTACAATTCCCGTTGGCGCATCTACAGCGATACATCAGGAGGAAATTCAGTAGAATCTCGGAATTAGAGGAGTTGGTCGTCGATACGAGCATAGCGCGCACTCGGTACGATCAACCATCCCATCCTATCCCGAACCTTCTCCATTTCTCTTGTGTGATACCGTGCTTTCATACTGATTTCAGTGATTATTACGTGCTTGTGTAGTCATCCTCATCAAGCAGCCCCTGGTGCCGCAGCTAGCACCTGCTGTACGTGGTGAAATTCGCGTGAGTACCTCCATTTTTCACTTGTCACCAAAATGCCGTTAGATACCAATGTAGATAAGTCCAGAGCCAAATCCCCTAGTAGATTTGATGATAAATGTGTCCGTGAACTTGTTCGTAAACGCGGGATAATAAAGGGTAGACTCACAAAGTTCTCAAATTATCTAAACACGTTAGCCAAAGAAAAGTTTTTATCGCCGCAAAGTTGCATCGATCTTAAATTACGCATAACAGGTGCTAATAGTTTGTTCACCGAGTTTAACGATCTTCAAACAAGACTCGAAGAAAATGTTCGCGATTGTGACCTAGACGATCAATTAAATGAACGAGAATTATTTGAAGATTGTTATTACGGTACTATATCCCAGGCTGAACTAATGTTAACCAGTGATAAGGTCGGTGACAGCCCCAGTAGTTCGTGTTGCAATCATAATGCAGATAAACTAAAGTCTGTTAAATTGCCAACAATAACAATGCCCACCTTTAACGGCTCATTTGAGCATTGGTTAGAGTTTAGAGACACCTTCTTGTCATTAGTGCATAACTCCACAGAAATAAGTAATATTCAGAAGCTACACTACTTAAAATCTGCACTTAAGGGTAGCGCTGAATCTGTCATAGATTCATTAGAGTTTTCTTCTGAAAATTACAGTGTTGCCTGGGAGTTGCTGTTAAACAGGTACAATAACAATAGGCTGTTGGTCCAAAACCATGTAAAAACTTTGTTTACCTTGCAACCACTGACTAAAGAATCACCTGTTCTCTTAAGGACATTAATAGACACTATTTTAAAGAATTTAAGGGCGTTAAAAATACTAGGAGAACCCACGGAGTATTGGGATACTTTAATTATTTATATTATTGTGTCTAAGTTAGACAAAATTACAGAACGCGAATGGGAACAACACAAGGGCACTTTATTGTCAAAAAATGATTGTAGCACATCTTTGAAGGTAGAAAACATAATAAAATTCCTTGAAAATAGGGCTGACATGCTGGAAACATTGCACTTATCACACAGCAAAGTTGTCCAAGAGAGCAAACCAAACACAACAAAACCACATTCACAATGCAATGTTTCCACCAACAAGCCACACGGTCGTTTCGCGCATTCCAAGAAATTCTTGTGTTTAATGTGTAATGGGAATCATTCTCTGTATTCGTGTCAAAAGTTCCTTGATATTGATTTAGATTCTAAGCTAAAACTTATCACTGAACACAAGTTATGCAACAATTGTCTACGTTCGGGGCATTCTGTTGACACTTGTCGATTTGGCCCGTGCAGAAAATGTAATAAGAAACATAACTCTTTAATACACAGGGATGAAGTTGCTAGCGAAACAATAACGCTGCATTCATTATGCGAAAATAAGAAACCGGTTTCGTTCATAGATTCCACAGGTAACTCGCCCGGCTCCCCCACTTGCGTTTCTCATATAGATAACACCGCTGTGATTCAGGTAAACAAATCACACAGTAACATGCAGACTTATTACGCGCAGCCTGCATGTGTGCAACCTGTATTGCTATCCACTGCGCTCGTTGAGATAGCCGATAAACATGGAGACTACCATACGGCGCGCGCGCTTCTTGACAGTGGAAGTCAAAGGTCTTTTATTAGTAAGTCACTTTGCGATTTATTAGGCGTTCAATTCTTACAGTCCACTCATGAAATACATGGTGTAGGTGATACTATGACTCAGTGTACGCAAACCTGTGTCGTAGAAATCAAATCGCGCATAAGCACATACACCTTTAATATACATTGTTTTGTTTTACCGCATATAACGTCTCTGCCACCTGTGTGTGAATTAAGCGCACAACAGTTCTGTATTCCAGACAACATACAGTTGGCAGATCCGTACTTTTTAGATTCCAAAAATATTGACATATTATTAGGCGCAGATCAGTTTTGGAATTTATTAAATAATAATAAAATACGGTTGCATATTGGACCGTATTTACATAGCACCAAATTAGGTTGGATTATGTCGGGTCCACTTAATTTAAAGTCACGCAGTGCCAAACAAGTTAAGTGTAATTTTACACAGTCGATTGATAAACAACTTAGAATGTTCTGGGAACTTGAGGAAGTTTCTAGGGTCTGGGATAAGCGCACGGATGAGGAACGTGCATGCGAGGAACACTTTGTTCACAATACTACGCGAAATAGTGAAGGGAGGTTCTGTGTACGTATTCCTTATAAACTCCCACCTGACACATTAGGAGAAACTTTTCCTCAAGCCCAAAGACGCCTTTTAGCTTTAGAAAAGCGTTTACAGCGCTCACACACTTATAAAAAATTATATAGTGATTTCATACACGAGTATGAACAGTTAGGTCACATGAGTCGTTGTGAAACATACGGATCTGCACATTACATTATGGCGCATCATGGTGTCTATCGTGAACATAGCACCACGACCAAGCTGCGTGTTGTGTTTGACGCGAGCGCCGCCTCAAGTTCTGGTGCATCGTACAACGACATTCAGTTAGTAGGTCCACCAATACAGGGAGATTTGTTTGCTATTCTTCTACGCTTTCGGCAACACAAATATGTCGCTTGCGCAGACATTGAAAAAATGTACCGGCAATGTTTAGTAGCAGACGATCAACGTGACATGCAATTAATTCTCTGGCGCGATGAACCGTCACAGCCATTAAGTACTTTTAGACTCAATACTGTCACATACGGAACCGCGTCCGCTCCATTTTTAAGTGTGAGATGTTTGAAGCAGTTAGGGTTAGAAAGTACGGATCCCGATGTTCAGAGAGTTATTAGCCAAGATTTCTATGTTGACGACCTAATAACCGGTTCTGATAGTCAATGTGAGCTACTAGACTTATGTGACAAAGTTACCAACACACTAAAATTAGGATGTTTTCCACTACGCAAATGGAAATATAATTTTTCCCCGACTTGGACGTACAACACTCTCGTGTACCTTACGATTCCGAGGAGTTCAAAATTATTGAAGACGCGAATTCTAAAACTTTAGGTTTGGGTTGGTATCATCTGTCGGATCAATTTTATTTTAATACACAATGCGAAACTGATCAAAAACCGATAACAAAGCGATCGATATTATCAAATATTTCACAAATTTTTGATCCGTTGGGCCTGCTTGGTCCGGCAATTATGCGTGTTAAAATATTATTGCAACAATTATGGCTGTTGAAAATTGGTTGGGATGACGCGCTGCCTACTGGTGACGTCACGCGACTGTGGAACCAGTTTGTTGCGTCTCTTTCAGTTCTCAACACAATAAGGATACCTCGACATGTACTAGGAATTGATTCTACTTTTATAGAGATGCATATATTTACGGATGCGTCACAGTCAGCGTACGGTGCCTGCATTTATTTACGCGCAGTTAATTATGACAATTTGACGGTATCAGTGCGTTTATTGTGTTCTAAGGGAAAGGTAGCTCCTTTAAAGCCAGTCAGTGTACCTAGATTAGAGCTGTGTGGTGCTCTGGTAGGTGCTAGACTATATGAAAAAGTAAAAAAATCATTACAACGTGAGTTTCGAAATATTATGTTTTGGACGGACTCCACAATTGTATTGGGTTGGCTTCGTATGGCACCAAACCAATTAAAGACGTTCGTTCAGAACAGAACTTCAGAAATACATGAATTAACTAAGGAACTTCCGTGGCGTCATATTAGCGGTAAAATAAATCCAGCTGACCAAGTATCGCGCGGCGTCAGCCTACAAGATCTGTCTTCTTCAACGCTGTGGTGGAATGGACCTGAGTTTCTTCATGATATCAGTTTTAATTCTGAACAAGTCCCTTGCACACTTACTGATCATAAAATTGAGCCGTTACCTGAAGTAAAATCGAGTGTTATTTCATTGATAGCCGACAGTAATTCATCCCAAACATTTTTGTTTCCGTTCGCTCGTTTTTCACAATACAGTCGTATGCGACGTGCTATGGCATACATGCTGCGCTTCATTTATAACACACGTAATAAGCATAATTTGCGAAAGGGCACTTTAAGCGTTAGTGAATTAAAAGATGCTGACAACACATTAGTTAGATTATGTCAGTTAGAAGTATTTTCTGAAGAATATAAATTAATGTCTAAAGGACTTAGTTTAAAAAGTAAGCACAGTTTATTAAAACTAAATTTATTTATGGATGACTGTGGAATTTTGCGTGTAGGTGGCCGTATTCAGAATGCGCTAGATTTTGACTATAATAAAAAAAATCCTATATTAATATCAGGTAAACATCACTTTTCAGTTCTGTTGTTTCGCCATGAGCACAAACAGATGTTGCACGCAGCTCCGCAGGCTTTATTATTTCATTTGCGAGAATCGTGGTGGCCAGTCGGTGGCAGAGATTTAGCCCGAAAAATAGTCCATGAATGTACCACATGTAAGCGCATTAGGGGAAAAACATTGTCACCTGTGATGGGCAATCTTCCCAAAGAACGGGTAACTCAAAGTTACCCGTTCCTACGGTGTGGTGTAGACTATGCTGGGCCAGTGCTCATATTGAGCAGAAAAGGTAGGGGTGCTAAAACAACAAAGGCATACATCTGTTTATTTATTTGTTTTGTCACGCGAGCAATTCACTTGGAGCTTGTCAGTGACCTTACCACTGATGCATACCTACTTGCACTTAAACGCTTCATTTCTCGTCGTGGTAAACCTAATGAAATCTTTTCTGATAACGGCAGAAACTTTGTGGGTCTAATGAACGAGTTCAAGCAGTTTTTATCAAATTGTAGTCCTGATATAAAAGAATACGCATCCAGTCAGCAAATCCAGTTCCATTTTATTCCACCATACGCTCCGCATTTTGGTGGCCTGTGGGAAGCGGGGGTAAAATCATGTAAGTACCACTTACGCAGAGTAGTGGGAAACGCGCATCTTACATTTGAGGAATTTAGCACGGTATTAACACAAGTAGAAGCTGTCCTAAATTCCCGTCCTATAACCCCTCTATCCGCAGATCCAGACGACTTTCTTCCCCTTAGCCCAGGTCACTTCCTGGTTGGTCGTCCGCTTACAGCGCCCACCTGCACTGACTTGACGGAAACACCCACGCACCGCCTCTCACGCTATCAGAGGCTAGAACAGATCCGGCAGCATTTCTGGTCCCGCTGGGCGAAAGAGTATGTCTCTGAGCTGCAGGTTCGAACAAAATGGCGCAGTCACTCCACTGGACTTCAACCTAATACGCTGGTACTCATTAAAGACAACAACTTGCCACCACTTAAATGGCAACTGGGGCGCATACTCCAGACGATTCCTGGCAAAGACGGAGTTTCAAGAGTGGCAGATATACGCACTTCATCTGGCATTATAAGGCGAGCCTTCGCGAAAATCTGCCCCCTCATCGATCAAGAAAGGACAGAAAGCCACACAGTGCAGGACCCTTAGAAAGCTAGTGCTTTCAAGGCCGGGGGCATGTTGAAGACCGAGTACCGACTATACATCATCTGTGGTTTGGCATCACTATCTTACGTTGTCTGTGGCGTCATGAAGTTGCCTCGACATGCATGAGCCAATTACAGCTGCGCGCAATCACGTGAAGGTAGCAATATTGTTCCTTTCTCCCTCTATCCTCGAATCTTGTAATATAATCACTACGAAAAAATATACGCTTGAAAGTTTTGGCAACGGACACATCTATTTGATTTTACGGTTCCCGAACAATCCTGAAGAAGTCGAAGGCCGGTAGGAGGCGATCGCACAAGCCCCTACACAAACACTTATGTTCATCACACAAATATTTGTCCTGTGGGTATCGAACCCACGACCTCGTGATCAGCAGTCTGACACTCGAACACTAGACCACAGACGTCGTCGTAACAAAAGCCATTATAGCCAACATGAACAACATTCTCGCTTCCTCCGATAAGGAGAAAGCGAGTATCCTGTTACACTTTCCTACCTCATATTAAAATTTTGAAAAAAAAAAAAAAAACTTTGGACTTCGTTCCGGACGCACTCCATCAGAACATGATGAACATCTACTACAATATTGCATTCTGAACAATTCGGTGATTCCTCTTTTCCCATTAGTTGTGCAACGCTATAATATTCAATGGAATGTGTCCCGATCGAAGTCTCAAAGCCATGTCAATTTCGGGTCTGCTCATATTAGCTCGAGCTCAATATCTAAATGAACATACCTGTAGCCAGAGAAATGACATTTACCGCCGCTACCAGCGGTAAATGTCATGTCTCTGCCTGTAGCATATCAAGAAATTTCTAGTGAAATTTCACGTCAAGACAAGTATAAAATATGGTATAAAATAAATATGCATGTCAAAATGTAAGTATATTATCTGTGGTATAGGTATAAATCAAATGTCAAAATAAAAATTGTAAATTTAAAGCCTTTAAAGCTGGAGTGAATCGGCACCTAATAGGTTTGCTCGCTCCATCGTCGACCACGTCCTGACTAAACTGTCTAGATTGCGGTCAAGAGCAGATCTATATATCATAAAAAAAAAAAAAACCAATGTGAATATATTTTAGGCACTAAGGATAAATAAGTATATCGGCGGATCCTGAATAGGTCCTTGAGGTCCAGAAAGACCAGCAAAATGGGTAAAATTTCCGTGGGTCAAGTAACCCTATTTTTAGGGTTCCGTAGTCCTACAAGGAACCCTTATAGTTTCGTCATGTCCGTCCGTCTGTCCGTCTGTCCGTCTGTCCGTCTGTCCGTCTGTCCGTCTGTCCGTCTGTCCGTCTGTCCTAATCCTTTACAGCTTAATAACTTGTTATAAACATAAGTAAATGAAATTTTGTTAAAGAATAGTCTAGATACAGATCTCAATTTTAAAAGAATAAAAAAATCATGATTACGTATTTTAGGGGTGGCGCCCATACATGTGAAATGGGGATGAAAATGTTTTTTTCGCTGCACTCCCTCGTGTGGGTTATCATTGAATAGGTCTACTAAAATGAAGGTAATGTTTCATACATCACTTTTTTATCAGGTGTACCATCTGTAAAATATAACCTGCCAAAGTGGCTTGCAATGCGTCCCCCCCCCCTGCCATTCCTAAACTATGCAACGTAGAAACTTATAATCTTCCACATTGATAGACCTTTGTAAAAACTCTCTTTTAAAATTATTTCGAGCATATTGTGATTATAAATTTTTGAGTTATAGAGAGAAAACTGAAAAATACTTGAAACGTCCTAGTTCAAAGGTCATTGACCTTAGAGAAAAATGATCATTGCAAATAATGCTCCTTTAGCTACTTTCTATTTGAAAAAATCACAAAAAGTAAATTTGTGTTATGTTGACGACACACTTCTTAAATTTGGCGCCATCTAGCGGCGTCTAACAACACTCTCTGGGTCGTCAATGCTGCCGTCAAGTGCCGTCTATTACATTTGGCACTGTATAGCGCCATCTAGCGGCTACTGACAACACTCTCTGAGTCGCCAATGCTGCCGTCTATTGCAAAAACTAAAATAGCCATGATTAATATTCGATTTGATTTGTTTGTAACACCTACTTAAGGAACCCTATAATACTGAGCATGGCCCGACATGCTCTTGGCCGGTTTTTATTTTATTTTTGCCGTGTGGAAATCCTCATGGACAACAAATAAGTAAAATTGTGATTACAACCATTCTATCTATTTCTGTGTTCGGAACACTCGGGATCGGGTTCGGTCTCGAGGAGGAGGTACTACTCTCAAAGGTTACTTCCAGTAGACGGGGTTGAGGTCGGTTTTCAACAACGGGTGCGTATGTTGGATTGGTCAAGGCCAGAGGGAGCTCAAAAAGCTGCTGAGAAGGAAGCAAGAGACGCGGAAGACGAGTGACAAATTGTTGAGATCACTCGTAAAGTGTCTGGCAATAGGGTAACTCGCCTTTCGGGGTCATCAGTGACCTCGAATGAAAAGGAGCTGGAAGACATGTCTGCCGTTGAGCTTATATGTATTATAATAACTTTTCTTTCAAAACAAAATAACCATTTTTCCCAAGCTCACACCTTCAACTTTCTACGATTCAGCAGAAAAATCAAATAAACTAGGCACTCAAATTTAATTTAGCCGTATTAAGATGTTGCCTAAACTATTCGATTTCAAATCCCCGTTCTAAAGCCTCGAAGTTTGTCGCTAAGCTCTTTACCTTTATTGCCAGCGAGAATAAAAATAACCTCAAACTACACCTCTGCCTGAAAAACTAATAAAAATCTTATTACTTGTAGTATAAGGTTGTAATTTGTACGGAGTTGAGTCTTGTTGAAAACTATCAGCAGAGGTGTTCTGTTAAGAGCGTTTAAAGTTTAATTGAGTTGTGGATTTCGTAACTAACGAGTATAGAACTAGAAAACTCATTTAGGATATTTATTTAGAATTTAATTTTAGGATATAATTAAAGTTGTTCAAACTGGTGAGTACCATAGAATAAATAATCTCATAAGAAGAAATGTAATGCGGGTGGTCTTTTGTCCATACAAACGCTCCCGGCTGTTTACTTTCAGGTTTATAACCCTAGAGCAATGATTTTTTACAGTAAAATAAATATCAACATTTTGTATGTCCCTATGTTTTTGTTTTTGTTCATAAATTATATCTGGAAGCCCTCAAAAATTCTCAAAATTGCCTATTTATACCGCTGTCTACAGAGGCGTAGTGTATAAATTTGAAAACTATTAATGAAAAAGGAAAAACATAGGAACATAGTACATATTTTTCTTATTCAGTTTATGGAATATCTTTTAAATTGGTCCAATTTTGGAGAAGTAAATAGTCGAGAGCCAAACCTCGAATTATGACTTTTTTACTAAGGCTATTCAGTCAGAGATGCAGTTTTTTTTTTTTTTTTTTCTTATGGTCTCTCGCAGAATTGGTACCCAAAATGGATACCCTAACTGCTTAACCGGGCGGGTGGCGGAGAATCCCGTTAGGGACTCCATCCGCCGAAAAATTTCCCTAAACCTAACTTATAACTAAAAACGCGGTTGCAAAACCGCATAAGGGCATCCCCCAAGGGAGGGCTCGAACCTCGGCTTACTGGGGCATTGCGGGGGGACCCCGCCGCTATGTTCCCCTGGCAGCCGTTGCTGCATCGGGAATAGTTTTCTCGAAAGTGGCGGACTTTCGGTATATCTGAATTATTAAAATTATTTCGAGCATATTGTGATTATAAATTTTTGAGTTATAGAGAGAAAACTGAAAAATACTTGAAACGTCCTAGTTCAAAGGTCATTGACCTTAGAGAAAAATGATCATTGCAAATAATGCTCCTTTAGCTACTTTCTATTTGAAAAAATCACAAAAAGTAAATTTGTGTTATGTTGACGACACACTTCTTAAATTTGGCGCCATCTAGCGGCGTCTAACAACACTCTCTGGGTCGTCAATGCTGCCGTCAAGTGCCGTCTATTACATTTGGCACTGTATAGCGCCATCTAGCGGCTACTGACAACACTCTCTGAGTCGCCAATGCTGCCGTCTATTGCAAAAACTAAAATAGCCATGATTAATATTCGATTTGATTTGTTTGTAACACCTACTTAAGGAACCCTATAATACTGAGCATGGCCCGACATGCTCTTGGCCGGTTTTTATTTTATTTTTGCCGTGTGGAAATCCTCATGGACAACAAATAAGTAAAATTGTGATTACAACCATTCTATCTATTTCTGTGTTCGGAACACTCGGGATCGGGTTCGGTCTCGAGTGAGGAGGAGGTACTACTCTCAAAGGTTACTTCCAGTAGACGGGGTTGAGGTCGGTTTTCAACAACGGGTGCGTATGTTGGATTGGTCAAGGCCAGAGGGAGCTCAAAAAGCTGCTGAGAAGGAAGCAAGAGACGCGGAAGACGAGTGACAAATTGTTGAGATCACTCGTAAAGTGTCTGGCAATAGGGTAACTCGCCTTTCGGGGTCATCAGTGACCTCGAATGAAAAGGAGCTGGAAGACATGTCTGCCGTTGAGCTTATATGTATTATAATAACTTTTCTTTCAAAACAAAATAACCATTTTTCCCAAGCTCACACCTTCAACTTTCTACGATTCAGCAGAAAAATCAAATAAACTAGGCACTCAAATTTAATTTAGCCGTATTAAGATGTTGCCTAAACTATTCGATTTCAAATCCCCGTTCTAAAGCCTCGAAGTTTGTCGCTAAGCTCTTTACCTTTATTGCCAGCGAGAATAAAAATAACCTCAAACTACACCTCTGCCTGAAAAACTAATAAAAATCTTATTACTTGTAGTATAAGGTTGTAATTTGTACGGAGTTGAGTCTTGTTGAAAACTATCAGCAGAGGTGTTCTGTTAAGAGCGTTTAAAGTTTAATTGAGTTGTGGATTTCGTAACTAACGAGTATAGAACTAGAAAACTCATTTAGGATATTTATTTAGAATTTAATTTTAGGATATAATTAAAGTTGTTCAAACTGGTGAGTACCATAGAATAAATAATCTCATAAGAAGAAATGTAATGCGGGTGGTCTTTTGTCCATACAAACGCTCCCGGCTGTTTACTTTCAGGTTTATAACCCTAGAGCAATGATTTTTTACAGTAAAATAAATATCAACATTTTGTATGTCCCTATGTTTTTGTTTTTGTTCATAAATTATATCTGGAAGCCCTCAAAAATTCTCAAAATTGCCTATTTATACCGCTGTCTACAGAGGCGTAGTGTATAAATTTGAAAACTATTAATGAAAAAGGAAAAACATAGGAACATAGTACATATTTTTCTTATTCAGTTTATGGAATATCTTTTAAATTGGTCCAATTTTGGAGAAGTAAATAGTCGAGAGCCAAACCTCGAATTATGACTTTTTTACTAAGGCTATTCAGTCAGAGATGCAGTTTTTTTTTTTTTTTTTTCTTATATTCTCTCGCAGAATTGGTACCCAAAATGGATACCCTAACTGCTTAACCGGGCGGGTGGCGGAGAATCCCGTTAGGGACTCCATCCGCCGAAAAATTTCCCTAAACCTAACTTATAACTAAAAACGCGGTTGCAAAACCGCATAAGGGCATCCCCCAAGGGAGGGCTCGAACCTCGGCTTACTGGGGCATTGCGGGGGGACCCCGCCGCTATGTTCCCCTGGCAGCCGTTGCTGCATCGGGAATAGTTTTCTCGAAAGTGGCGGACTTTCGGTATATCTGGTGGGTGACGCGTTTCGCGAATCGCCGTTAAGCGGCAAGCGAGGGTGAGGCGAAGACCTACCTAATCCTAACACAGTGGCGGTTAAGCCTACTCCTAGGAACTACTCTAGAGCATAGGGCCGGTCTCGCGTGACAAGATTATCTCCGGTGAGTCAAATACCTAATTTTCAAGTCTTTTTGCTGCATTTCCTCCTGTATGAGAAGATAACTTTTAATTTTTGTCCGTATACTACACATGACGGATAAAGAAAGCTTATGTCTTAAAGCGTGCAAAATTTCAAAATATTCACAAAAGTAACAACTTAATCAAGCTATCCCATAATAACTTATTCCACAACACTGCACATTGTCTATGATTATTCAGTCGCGTTGTTTGTTAACGACATCAATCAATTTCCCCCTTGTTGATTCTCACTGAAAATTGCATGGAAAAGTGCTGATACAGCATACACTGGCTTCAGCATCAGCAAAGTAAGCTTACATGAATATAATGAAACCACAAGTAACTACGATGTTAGCTCAAGAAAAAAAAAGTATCCATTCTATGTGCTATTCGATTTTTATATTAGGTACGTCTAGGGTTCCTACATAATATAGAAACGTCTACTGTTGTGAGTTCTTAAAAAAAGTTCCGAATTTTTTTAAGAACCCCCCCCCCCCCTTTTTACCCCTAGGTATCAATTTTTAAATAGGCTAAAAAACTCAACTAAACACTCAAGAATTAAATATACTATTATCTCTCCCTGTTTTTTTTTCTAATATTATACTATATTTTTTCATTCTGTTTTTGTTTGTTGTAAGGGTCAAAACTACTAAGCATGTAGCAGCCAAGTGGCGCCCCCGTTAGTAAAAATATTTATATTCGCTGAATACATCTTTTATCGAAAACTCGTTTTTAACAATTGAAATAAAGGTAGGTACTTTAGTTACAAAAACTACCAAAAAAAAAATTTACATAGTTAATAGTTAATATGGGCAAAACCAACCACACAGTGAGTACCAGACAGCAGCAAATGACAACGTGGAAGGCCCAGAAGGAGATGGCGGGACGAACTTGACTCCTATCTGAAAGATTGGCCCCTGAAGGCAAAAGACAGGGACAAGTGGAAAAGGGAAGGGAGGCCTTTGCCCTGCAGTGGGACACTACAAGCTGATAATAATAATAATAATAGTTTCTGCCTAGACTACAGTACCTGTACTTCAATTGTGAAAAACGGATTTTCGATAAATTATGTATATAGCGAGTATTTATTTCTTTATTTTCTTTTTTTCTTTTTTTTTTTTTTTTTACTTGGCTGCTACTACATTCTCCTTAAGTAGTTGGAGAGGGCATTTTCTGTCCTTGTAGTGCTAAACGTACATTGTACAGAGATATGTCAAGTTTATATGAAAGATTTGAACAATGACGTCATACTATGATAGTGCTGTCTCTATCTAATGAACAAATTTAAATTTCTTATAATTGGAACATTTTATTGACATGACTGTGACGTCAGTTCAAGAAAAAAAAAACGTATCCATTCTAATGTGCTATCTATGGTGCTATCCGATATTATTTTATATTACGGCTACTACAAACTTTAGAAAATTCTGTAATTGTTGTTCTTAATAAAAATTTGACTTCTTTTTTTCCGCGTACTGGAAGGCGCAGCGTGGGTAGGCCTCCCACAAGGTGGACCGACGACCTGGTGAAGGTCGCGGGAATCCACTGGATGCGGAAGGCACAGGACCGGTCGTTGTGGCGATGCTTGGGGGAGGCTTATGTCCAGCAGTGGACGTCTTTCGGCTGAAATGATGATGATGATGATGAATAAAAATTTGACCTAAGCGGTACCAATTTTTAAATAGGCTGAAGAGCTTCTAAGAACTTAACTAAACTAAAAAACTCAACTAAAATTTCTATCTTTAAACATACTATTATACTATTATACAACTATACTCTGTGGTTGCTACTGACATGCTTTTGGGTCTGTACGGGTCTTTAGGTCTATCCCAAGTCTAGAACATTTACCATTAATCACACTACCTATCAGTTAGCGGTGAGGACATATATCTATCAGTTAATTAAATGATCCGACCCCTCAATGCCGAGCTATAACACCCAATTAATTGAATACATTTACATTTGATTATATTTACATTTCAATCCAGTTCAAATTACTAGGTGCGATAGTCACGTTTGAGTGTGTGCCAAGATTTTGGCCTAAGTTGCCAAGTTTAAAACACGACGGTCGAATTGGTGTTACATGTGTTAAAATTGCCAGGAGCTTCGTAGTTATGATTCTGAGAACGAAGATAATTTAGCTTTGTGTTCGGAGAGATACACTAATGAGTAATGAGGTTATAAGGAAATATAATACGTGAAAAAACGATTAGAACAAAAATTTCAAGTTGTAAGAAATACACAACCTTATTATTAATTTATACTAAACCTCATAAGGGGTCATTGTACTCATCATTATGAACAACTTTTACTATCAGAATAAACATGAAATCGCGAAAAAAAACCAGCTGATCCCTATATTTTGGCGATTTATGTGAAAACAAATGTAGGGGTCAGCTGATTTTTCTTTTTGCGATTTTATGGTTGTTCCGATAGTAAAAGTTGTTCATAATGATGATCACCATGACCCCTTAAGAGGTTTAGAATAAACTAAGAATAAGGTTGTATATTATTACCCCTACGTGATAAAGAGCTGACAGAACTGGAGTGTTGGATATAGCTTGTAGGATTAGTAAGCAGCTGAAGTGGCAGTGAGCTGGTCATGTCTGTCGAAGGACTGATAGTCGTTAAAGAAGGCCTTGAGTGGAGACCGTGAATCAGCAAACACAGCGTAGAGTGCCCCCAACCTGGTGGATCAACGATCTGAAGAAGGCAGCTAAGATGGAATGAGAGAACGAGCCCAGCCCAGCAGTGGACTGCAATAGGCTGAGTTGATGATAAAGTTCTAGCACATTTTTTTTTTCTCTTAGTAATTTTCTCCTTTGAAATTTTCAATTTGATTGGGATTTTTTATTTACATTTTTTGATTAAATTTCAATGCCCAGTTGAATCATAGATTCCTTAGTAAGTTTACTTGTAACATATTAGTAGAAGGTGTTATAACCCAAGTTAAACATAATAGTCCACTAGGGATTGGCTACATATGGCTGTCTCTATTTGTAGAAATATCTGTATTTTGCAGTGGAATATTTGAATATGATCGGATTGTGTAAGAATCTCACGTCAATCTTGATGATCAACTCGACATCGATAAAAACTCACACTTATTTATTCTATAGCATAACCAATAGTGAGATTTTTTCGCATCTATACGATAAGATACGATGAGTGGCAAGATGAACTTCTATCGTGTCGACATGAGCTACATAATGATAACAACTCATGCCGTGGGAAAAATATTTGCCAGTCAGCAGGTTGCTAACGGGGCTGACTGCCCACGGTGCGCCGAACGATTAATTAAATATCGTCACTCGTGGAGGCTCTTTTTATGCACCCCTTTTTATGCAGGATAATAATCAGAGATTGAAGTGAGTTCCTATCTCCCGGATTCGGACTCCACTCAAAGATAAATAAAAAAGGTAAATGTGCCAAGCAGGCGTAAGGCGAGCTACAGCAGGCCCGGGCAATAGTACATGATGGCCACGACCGCTCTGTCAAAAGCGAAACGACGACGAAGAAGAGTGCCAAGTAGGAAAAACGCTTGACGCTTCGACATGCGCAAAATGATCACATCAACGACGGTACGCCACAGATTCACTGCATTTTTCACTGTAGGTACACACGTGTATTAGTAATTTTACTAGTGTTTCAGCGTGCTTCTTGAAGTGCGTGAGAAAATATGAGTGTGTGGCGTACGTATTGTTTTTGTTTCTGTGTTTGTAAAATAAGTGGGAGAAAAGCGGCGTCACCTAAACTCGTACTTATGCATTAAAGGCATATCTCCCTTATTTATGAAATCTATGACTCCACTATAGTAGTAGCAATTTGTGTAAAAAAACAAAAGACCCTACAACCCTACTCTTGTTCCTTTCCCACATAATATCCACTTTTTACTTTAACAAACTTCAACAGACAAGTAATTAGCAAGACCTACATTCAAAATACAGGATAACTTTTAACATCTCAGGGCGAGAAACTTATAAAACTTGAACGTGACCCACTTGGGCCTCCTCACATAATTTGCATTCCTGAAGGTATTATTTTCTTCGGGTCTTTCGTGGACATGTCAAAGGACCACTTTCATTTTTGTTACGAAATACGTCTTATTTTGTTGGCATGTTATCGTAAATGTTTTTTGTTTGCAAAATGAGGGTATTTGGGATAATATACTGTTTTGTATGATGTGGGATGATAGGGAGATATTGCGTGTCAGTTGTACGCTTGAAATAATATCATGTTAAGTATCAGTTTTGTTTTATTGTGTTGAGTATGGAATTTTTTTTCTGTAATGGTGTAAGTAAGTAAACTTTATTGTTTCTGATTGAGTGGTTACAGTTGTTATACATACATGACAGTGTTAGATACATCAATCAGCCCATTTTGGGCATACAATATTTTTTAGGATAGGTAATATTATTAGTTATGTTAAATCTATGAATTAATTATTTATTACAATTAAATTAAATTATTTTTACATTCAAAAAACTCCTTAATTGTATAGAAACATTTTTCAGTTAGCCATTTTTTTAACTTTACACGAAATAATCTTATGAGTAATTCTCTTAGAGTCTGGGGTATTTTGTTATACACTTTAATACACATAAACATACAATTTCTGTGGTAAAGGGTGAAACGCCACAACATCGTTCATCATCATCATTATCAGCCTGTATTAGTCCACTGCAGTATTGCATTCAGTTGAATACCAGCCAGCTTGCGACAACGTTAGTAATAACATTATGAATAAAGACCTCGCTAAATCACCAAAAAGCTATAGGGTACAAAAAAGATATTTAAAAAAAGTTACTTAAAGATAGGTAAACATCAAATTAATTAATATTACTTTCATAAAATATTCTCCCCGCAATATACAGAATGAGTTTTAAAAATAGTGCTGGAGGGCCAAATCCGAAACTGTAAGGTATATAAAAAAGTTGTCAAAGGAGTCATGAGCTCGATTTTGGAGAAAACTTAAATTGTAGGTATTTTTATGTTTTAAAAAAGCCATCTGGTTCGGCCAGGAATTGAACCCTTTTTTTTCATATCTCTATCTCTATCTAAATATATATGTGTTATTGAATTAACTCAAAACCTGAAACTAGTTTGTTCAGAATCGAAAGTAGAGTCCATTACACTACTTTTTAACATAAGTTAATTTTTACCAAAAAAATCTTTTCATACTATGCAGAGTATAAAAGTTTCATACGACGACGCGGTGCTGAGCGCAAAGGTGAGCGAGACCCAATAAAAAAGTGTGATGGAAACTTTTGGATAACATTTGTTTCTTAAAACTATTAAAACATAACTTGATTTTAAGAGGTTATTCACTCGATACAAGAATGTCGAGAGCGTCGCACGTTCGTGAATGAATCTAGCGCTATGAATCGATTAGAGTAACCATGATACCAAAAATTACAAATATCTTCTACAATAATAAATGAAAATTAATAATTACTTTCCATATCAATCTACTACAATAAAAACTAGTTGGGGTGTCTGAGGTTTTGAGTTATTCCAATAACACGTTGTTTATTATTGCCCCAATTGATAAGGTTACTGATAAGGAACAAATCTTGCAAAGAAATATTATGTGGTAAATCAAATCAATGATTGGGTTCGATTACTGACCGAAGAAGCTTTTTGAAAAATATTAATTTGCAATTTTCGTTTTCTCTAAAATCGAGCTCATGACTCATTTAACTTTTTTCTTTATAGCTTATGGTTTCCGATTTAACCCTCCAGCACTATTTTCGAAACACGTCCTGCATAATACGTAATCGTAGATGCGTTTGCAGACTCAAATCTAACATGCATGCTCAAACACCCTTCTATAACTGTAGGCCTAGTACGAGTTTGACACTTACCGATACTTCCATCGAATTCGACGACTTTCATTCATTAATCAGTAGCGCCCCTGGCGGATACGAGGAGGAACTAGTAGTTTATGAATGAAAATCAACGAAAACTATGAAAGTATTATAAAGTGTCAAACTCGTACTAGGCCCCCTGACGACGTGACGTGTAAATTAACTTTACAAATAAATGAATATGAATATATAGATATTCCATTTCCTTATTAGTATGCTCTCCTAACAGACTCTAGTCCGTTGAAAAAGGAACACAGCATATAACCTTTTTCATCCAATCCTTTTAACGTAAAACTTTAGCGTGGCTACACGAATTTTAATAACAATCCAACCAGCTCAAACAAATTCAGTAGAAAGTTTGCCAACGTTAAGAAAACAAAAGTAAATTTATTATTCGCTGGCTCTTTCATTTATGTTAATGGCTCAGAATATGATGATCGTTTATGTTATCTTGTTGTATGATGCTGCTTGATGTTATTGTTGTTATTGATGGTTACTTTTTTTTGCAAATGTAATGTATCTTTATTCTGGAGGGGAGGGAGTTAATAAAGCATGAATAGTTATTAAATTTTTTTGGAAAACTGGGCGAGAAAAATGGGGTCTATGTTTGTCCTTGAAAATGTTTTGTGGGAAAATCTATCGATATCAGACCGATGAAATCACCGTCTTACATCATTCGAAGGTAAATCTGTTACGGTTAAAAGTCGAAACACATTGGCACATGGCACCATGGCTGCCTCCAACTATAACTATTACTAGTCGAGTTTTACTGGCTACACCTAGTCGTAGTTATGTCATTAAAGATTGGATAGAACTAGTTTTAGCCGAAGGCAACCGGTTATAACTGGTTCCACACTTCAGCTTTTAACCCTAACATAACGATTATCATCGTCATCATTTCAGCCGAAAGACGTCCACTGCTGGACAAAGGCCTACCCCAAAGGGGGGGGGGGGATATGCCATAATCGCCACGCTTGGCGATCGCAGTTGGTTGTTTAAATATTCAGAGAACGCTGCTGCCCAACCTCTGGTGAATCCCTTGACGTGTAAACATAATATTCATGTTCGTAGAATTCCAATATCTGTATAGCTTATTGGAATTCTTGTAACTCAAGTACATATAGGTACAGTATACACTTATATAAGCATTGTTTGATAGATGGGCTATCCCATATCAAAGTAGCGATTCTCCAGTCCATTCAATGGTCGTCTGGAAGAGATCGCCGTGGAACAATAAGACCGCCAATTGTACGCTTATACTTAGTTTATATTTATCATTTTTTTATGTTGTGCAATAAAGAGGATTTGTATTTGTAGCGGCTGAGCGGTCGGCTTCTGCGCTAATGCGTCGAGGGTTCTATTCCCGTACCGTAAAATATTTCTGTGGTCCACAGTTACTGTTAATTCTTCCAGGTCTAGGTGTTTATGTTTCGGGGTGCTGGCCAGAAAACCTCCACGTGTGTCTGGTGGCTGCTTGTCCCTCTGGACTCGTCTGGAGGGAACGGCAGTTGTTAGGCCGGTGCATCCTGGGTACAGGCAATGGAATCCTTTCGAGGGATTATCCCTCGGGGGATCTTATTGCCTGTGGCGAATATTCTGGTACGGGAGGGGCCCCATGTGGGCCAATGGGGAGTTGCTCCACGTGTCCCTCTGATGCCAGCAGAGGGCACTGTGGAGGAGCAGGGGCGGGCCCGGTGTGCACTCACCATGCCACTGGGCAGGCAGCAGGGGGATTGTGCTTCCCTGCCCCCGTCGATCTCGTAACCCCAGGAGTGCCCGCTGAGTAGTGTTCTCGCGCCTCTTGGGACCGAGGGTCTTGGCTTTACCACCCAGACCGCGAGGAAGAAAATCTCTATAAAAATTACGGGAGGATGGGGCCTGCGAGCAGCAGACTTGGGTTAGTCTGCTGCCCGACCAGCAGCTAGCGTAGCTAGCACAGCTGGCGTAGTTGGCATAGCTGGTAAAGGCCCTTGAGGTGAGGTAGCGTGCAGTGTTCCGTGTGCGCCGCCTAGGAGAGTGCGGCCAACGTTAGGCTGCACGGGGAGAAGGGGCTTGCCTGCTTGTGGCGGGCCGGTACCTGTCGGGGGTGGTTGTGTGAATACTAACGGCTTCCCACGCCCCCGGCTAAGGTAGTTGAAGGAACACCGTGGTGGTTTTAGTCGGTAAAAGAGTCCGACACTGGCTCCGCCTACCCCGGGCGGAGTGCGTCCGTGAGGATTTCCCCAGGGCAAAAAAAAAAAAAGATCTTTATGTTTCGGTGTGTGTATTTGAGATTTGTGTTTGAAATAGCTCTCATGAAACAAGTACAATCCTAGTAAGGAGCCTTTTTTTTACTGATTAGTAATAGATTAGAGCAGCGGTTCTCAAACTTTTTTGATCACGGAACCCTTTTGACAAGCAAAATACTTGACGGAACCCTACAATAAAACAATAGTTTTAAAAAGTGTATTCTTTATTATATAAGCATAATAAAAGTACAATGTAACAGTTACTAATTATTACTTACTTTAACCACATGCCAAGTACAATAATAGAAGATATTAAAAATGAAAAAATCTTAACTAATGGGAGGTATGAAACTGTTTTTTATTTTTCATCAATTGGTTGATATCAGGTTTGATAGAAGACATTTGAAGTCTCATATCAGGTTCGGCGTCCAGTCTATTGCGATATTTTGTTTTCGTGGCTGCATAGGTTGAGAATCCTGTTTCGCACAAATATGTTGTTGGGAACGGGAGAAGAATATTCAGAGCCATTCTGCCAAGCATTGGATATTCATCACGGATTCTGCACCAAAAATCGTTGAGAGGCGTCGTTTTGAACAGTGACTCCATACTTGTGTCTGATGACATTTCTAAAAGAGATTCATATATCTCGTTTGACATACTTTCGGGCTTTTGCAAGTTGGGTAAAAAAGGATTATGAATCCATGAATTCAGCTTCATTTTTGTATTATGTTCTTCGGGAAAATACTTTACAAAAGATGCGCGCATCGAAGTGAGATATTGGACCAATTCTTCAAACACATCATCTTGAAACATTTCCGAGTCGTTATCGCTAACAAACTCACTGAGTGACGTAAAGCTTTCTATTTCTCTCTTACCAACGCAAATAATCCAAAAATCTAATTTTCTTTTGAAGGCAGTTATTTTGTTATAGGCCTGGAACACTGTTGTCTGTTTACCTTGCAATGATAAATTCAATTCGTTCAGTTTTTGAAAGATATCCGCCATAAAAGACAATCGGAACAACCAAGTTTTATCATACAAACGGTCTTTCAAATTAAAAGAAACTGTATCTGCTGAAAGAAACATTTGTAACTCGGCTCTAAGTTCAAATAGCCTTGTTAAAGTTTTACCCCGAGACAGCCATCGCACTTCTGTATGGAGCAGCAGTGTTTTATGTTTGCTGCCATAATCTTCACACAATAATGAGAACAATCGGGATTGTAGTGGTAGTGATTTGATAAAATTAATTATTTTTACCGCTTCATCCATAACTAATTTTAGATTTGACGGCATTTGCTTCATCGCAAGTGCTTGTCTATGCAGAATACAATGGCTGGAACTACAATTAGGCGCTTTACTTTTTATTCGTGATACTGCTCCTGCTGTTTTACCTGTCATCGCCTTGGCCCCATCTGTACAAATGTCAATGCAATCGTTCCAACTAAGATTATTTTCTTTAAAAAATATGTTTATTTTATTAAAAATTTCTTCCCCGGTAGTGTTTGTGGGCAGCGGTGAACACATAAGCATGTCTTCTTCAAAAGAACGTTCATATGGATATCTCACGATAACCAGCAAGATAGCCAGACCAGTGACATCAGTTGACTCATCCATTTGCAAGGCGAATCGTGTTTTTTGTAGACGTGCAACTAGTTCTTGTTTGACGTAGCTTGCCAGATCATGGATTCGCCGTGAAACAGTATCGTTTGATAGCGGTACAGTAGAAAGATGCTTTGCAGATTTTTCATCGAGCATACATTTTGTTATGTCTAACACACATGGCTTTATTAAATTCTCAGCGATAGTGTGCGCTTCACCTGCTTGTGCAATGCGATAGCTAACTAAATATGATGCCTCCGTGGCCTTTTCATTGATAGTTTGTGTTACATGCATCATATTTTTTTGACTTTCCAATAACTGTTCTTTTTTACGAACAAAAAATTCTTTATTCTTGTATTTAGACTCGGGGTGTACAGTTTCTAAATGTCTGCGTAATTTGGCAGGTGCCATGGAACTATTAGGAAGCAGTTTACTACATAACATGCAGAGAGGTGAGCCGTTGGAATCAACAAATCCGAAACTGATATATGATTCATCATACTTCCTTTTTTTCGTCTTTGAAACCGTGGAGCTTGACGTCGTGGCATCATCGTCTGGATCGGTAATTGCTGTATTCTCCGCGTGCTTTTGAACATTCAGCGTCATTAGAAGATGTCGTTGCAACACGTTTAACACCTTTAAGCCAACGTTCCATTCTTCTTTATTAATAATGTTACACGTCAGGATGGTAGGGTCAAAATAATGCACAATCGTTACTGCGTTTATGAGACAAAGTTTAGTCCAAAGAAGAAATGTACAAAACTGATACAATCAGAATACAGCGGGCAGTAGAACTTACAAGAAGGCAGCAGGCTAGCCAGCTTGTAAGTAGGTAGGTACGAACTTATCGCTTCGAACACTAATCGTCAACTGACTGACGAGGCGCGACTTTTTTTATATAATAGCGCTTTTATACTTAGTCCTAGACTCGAACTCGAACATTCTCAAAAATACTCGAGTCGGCGCCTTTGATAAACAAAAAGCGGAAATAAAAATATAAATACAAAAAAATGCGTTGTAAACAATCTCGACTTTATGCTTTTGAAGATAGAGCCGAAAGTCGCTTGTTCACAACTATAGCGTCTAATTCAGAGGCGGCTTTTATCAAAGGGACTGCGCGCTCACAAGTATACGCGCGGCGGGCGGATTCAAAACGTTCGACCAGTGACCAGAGAGAGGTGTTTTGTTTTTTTTTTCTAAATTCTTGCGGAACCCCTACAGGGGTATCGCGGAACCCTAGGGTTCCGCGGAACACACTTAGAGTACCGCTGGATTAGAGCATAAATGTACGCACGGTAGAAGATGTATTTTATTTTATTTAATTAAAAATATTACTCACTGTAGCGACATCTATCTCGCTACAAGTGTACTATAACCACAGAATACCTAATAGTACTGTCGTACAGAACGGCCACTCACCGCCCCCCGCCAATTTAAGATTCCTCACCCGCACCCCGCACCCACCCGTGGTTTGACGGCAATTGGACTGCAAGATTGCAATGGTTGTCAATCGCCAGTCGCTATACAAGCACGCCATCTCTGAAAACTACTGAGAAGCGCTTGGAACCCAGGCGGCCTTACGAGCGGTGAGCATCCCTAAACTACACATGTGTGCGCTTTCGTATACAGACGTAATCTTGTGTATGTAGGTGGTGCTGGCATTTATATTGTATTGAGTGGCCGAGGTATGCTATAACTGACATACTAGACATAACCGATATGATTGGGAAGACGTCATGAATCATAAATTGTGCATGCAATATTTGTCGCGCAGCTATCATAAGAAAGCCCCACTTAAACCAACGGGCTGCGGCCCGTCAGGCAAAGAAACCAGTAGGCCAATTCACGTCTAAAGTGAAATGAAGTTGCTGTTAAGTTTTGATCATAACAACGCTTTTCGTATTCTCTTATCTTCGGCCGTCGCTGTTAGAAAAGAACTGCAGCGTCACTGCAACTTCATTGGCGCATCGCGAAATTACGTGAATTGGATCTTTGTGCTGTAGGAACAAAATGCCTCGGTTTTCCACAATCACAATGGCGATACGTAAACAGATAATGTTGTCGATTCTCTTGTTCACGAACTAAACTTATTTTAAACTATCGCTCTCTTTTACTAATAATAGACACAAGAAAGGGATGGCAACAATTTTAGTGCTCCCAAATTAGTCGGAATTAGACTTTCTATACAAGTTTAGTCGTGATCACGGAAAGTGCCGACTGAAATACAAAGAAATGTAACACATTAAACCATTTTGACAGTTCTAAAATTATTGCCATCCCTTTCTTGTATCTACTAATTAGTAAAACAGAGCGATAGTTTAAAATAAGTTCAGTTCGTGAGCAAGAGTCTCGACACCAATGAATAACACAGCATATTACATAGACTGTAAAATTATATTTCGAGAGAGTAGTTCCGACTTCAGAGCTGTTTTTCCAGGAATGCTTCTTTTAATACATTTAAAACGCAGTTTTAAAAGAAAAGCAAAATTACTTTTGAGACTCCATTGTTCTTGAGAACTCTGCATTCTGAATGTAATGTATGTTAATGTAGTTTTTGTTCTGTTGACTTAAGGTTTTTAAACTGAATCGTTGCATTAACTACTTCACGGTTTGCTGAGCTAATGAGATTCCTTCATGATGAGCAGTGGAAATACGGGTTTTATTTTGCTTAATTATGTTACATTTTTATGAAGACTTTTTAATTCATGTATTTTAAACTGTTGTAAATAACCCTTCAAATATTATGCATTCGGAGTTATGGACGTTTGCTTGTTGACATTTTACACAGATAGACCATAATCCAGATTAATATAACATAACATAACATCACGCCTGTATTTCCCCGAAAGGGTAGGCAGATGTGTATAGTACACCCACATTTCGCTAGTTATGTTATAGTCTCATGTAATAGGGGGCAAGCCTATTGCCATTGACCGGGCGAAAATACAGAATCCGGCTGCTACTGAGAATTTCCTAATGAAAAAACCCAATAACACTTTGCCCGACCCGGGAATCGAACCCAGGACCCCACGCTCCGCAGTCGCGCTTGCAACCACTAGACCAACGAGGCAAACGAGGATTAATATAGGCTACTTTTTATCCCGGGAAGATAAGCAGTTCCCGAGTTATCTGTACGAGCAGTTTACCTGTATCACACCTCGGCCACTCAATACAATATAAATGCTAACACCACCTTCATACACAAGATTACGTCTGTATACGAACCACACACATGTGTAGGTTAGGGATGCTCGCCGCTCGTAATGCCGACTGGGTTTCAAGCGCATCTCAGTAGTTCTCAGAGATGGCATGCTTGTATAGCGACTGGCTATTGACATCAATTGCGATCTTGCAGTCCAATTGCCGTCAGACTGCAGGTGCGTGCGGGGCGCGGGCGAGAAATCTTACATTGGCGGGGGGCGGTGAGTGGCCGTTCTGTACGTTAGTACTACAGTCAAACTGAGTGAGTGAGAACTGGATAAACGAGACAACTCTACAAGTGAGAGTAATTGCCTGGTCCCGTCATTTTAAGCCTCGAAAACCTCTACAAGCGAGAAACAGAAACCTCTATACCAGGCCCCTCAGAAAGTATTGCGAAAAAAAGTTTTTATATATGGGAGACTGGCCAGTTATAATGTTTTTCGAAAATATGATTATTTATAAGTAAAAATAAGTAAGTTCCAATTTCAAAATTTCCCTCCACATTTTTTGCGAGTTAATTCAAAGTATTGTGTCTCACTGAAATATGGATCTGCGCCGGGAACATTTTAGAGCTATGATTTTATACGATTTCAAGTGTCGCCTGAAACCGGATGAATCGTACGATAGACTTCAAATGGCATTCATGGATGAAGGCCCTTCCAAGGCAACCGTGTATCGTTGGTATGACGAATTCAAGCGCGGTCGACCAACTTTGGGGGATGACGAAAGAAGCGGTCGCCCTTTGACGGCTGTTACCGAAGAAAACGTGCTAGCAGTGAAAAATTTAATCCAAGACAATAGGCGAATTACATATCAGGAGATTCAACACATATTGAAGATTGGATCGGGAAGCGTTCACGAGATTCTACACAGCCATCTTCGCGTGAGGAGGATAGTATCACGCTGGGTGCCGCACAACCTCACCGATGCTCAGAAGCAGGCCCGGGTGGAATGGTGCCGTGATATGCTTAACAAATTTGAAGCAGGCTCGTCTCGGCGTGTTTACGACATCGTTACAGGTGATGAGTCCTGGATTTATCAATACGACCCAGAAACCAAGCGCCAGTCGACTGTTTGGGTGTTTCAAAATGAGCCAACGCCTACCAAAGTGAAGCGATCTAGAAGCGGGGGTAAGATTTTGATCGCTAGCTTTTTTAATTTGACTGGCCACTTGGTATCAATTCCCTTACGGGATCAAAGAAGCATTAATGCCAAATGGTATACTACCAAATGTTTGCCAGAAGTTTTCTCTGTTATAAGCAACAAGCGACCAAACACAGGGCTCCGCGGGCTACTGCTCCACCACGACAATGCACCTGCGCACACCGCACTCAAAACGAGGGACTTCCTGGACAGCACGCCAGTCAAACTCCTGGGTCACCCTCCTTACAGCCCTGATCTAGCACCGTGTGACTTCTTTTTATTCCCAAAAATAAAAAATCAGCTCAAAGGGATACAATTTTCGTCGCCGGAAGATGCGCTGGCTGCGTTCGAGCAGGCTGTAAACGAGGTGTCTGCGGCGGACTGGAAAAAGTGTTTTGAAAACTGGTTTAGGCGCATGAATCTTTGTATAGAGGCTGGTGGAAAGTACTTTGAAAAGATTTGATAAAAATATATGTACGTATAGAACAATTTTTTTTAGTTTCGCAAAACTTTCTGAGTGTCCCACGTATTTATTATAGATTTGTGCTCCATCAAAAGTAATCGTTTTTTTGCTATAGTTGGTTCATATTCATTCATTTGCCATAGTGCTACGTTGGGTAATCTCTTTTAATTTGGTGAAAGATATGTTAGTGCAGATACATGCCAATAATGACTTAAGATTATAAACGAAACATGCATGATTATTATATTTTATGATGACAAAACTTTATCACGACTATTTATCATCAAGAAGATCCATGATTAATAGTGGATGTGGACAAGGTGTGTTTTTATTTGCTTCGAAATTAACCATTGGGGTGTAGAGTGAGCAAAGTCCATTCAGTGTTAGCTCAACACGTCACCTACAAGCGGTGCACTCAACTCACCGATGAACTTCTGAGGTCTGAGGTCATACTGATTGCAGAACTTTACAACTTACTCGTCTAAATACTTCAGACTGATGTAAGGTAGCTTTAGGGTTGCCACACATACTTTATTATAGTAGCCTCTATTTTGCATACTTTAGAAACGTCATGGTCTTTGTGGCGTTCCTTGGGGAAGGCCTATGTCCAGCAGTGGACGTCTTTCGGCTGAAATGATAATGATGATGATGAAACTTTTATTATTCTATGGTTTATATCCTATCCCTATATCTTCTCATAGGTCATGGGTGTCGTAAAAGGCGACTAAAGAATTCACCAGAGTATGGGCAACAGCATTTAACCAACCAACTGCGATGGTCAACCCGCCTGCATAGCGTGGCGATTATGGCATATCCTCCCAAACTGCTTAGTGTAGGCCTATGTCCAGCAGTGGACGTCTTGCGGCTGAAATGATGATGATGAAACTTTTATTATTCTATGGTTTAAACTTTAAACCATACACTACCCGGTATTTTGATAAAAAATAATAAGCGATCAGACATTAAAAGGAAAATACTCTCTGTAGTATACCATTTTTCTTTTTTATCTAGTGTACTTTACTTTTATTAACCCTAAACACTATTATACTTTTATTGTACCCAAAAAATGTAGCAACCCTAAGTAGCATCAGCATCGTTACTTTTAAAGAAAGACTGGCTGCTCAAAGTTATGTTTTTGCTATGTAGACTATGAATAGGTTATTGAATTTAAAGTTGGCAGTATCAGGTGCCTATACAACGTGTTATTGAAATAACTGAAAACCTCTTAAGGGGTCATTGTACTCATCAGTATGAATAACTTTTACTATGGGACGAACCTCTCTATTTCTGTGGGACCAACACTGAAATCGTAAAAAAAACAGGTGTTCCCTACATTTGTGCTCACACAAATCAACAAGATATAGAGAACATCTGTTTTTTCTTTCGCGATTTCAGGATTAGTCTCGTAGTAAAAGTTGTTCATACCGATGAATACAATTCAATTCAATTCAATTCATTGATTTATTCGGAGAATCTCCATTTATGTTATTAACAATTTTCTTAAAAACTATGTTAGTAGGTAAATATTTTTATTTTTGTATGAAAATCTGATGAACTAAAACATGATGAATTTTTAAAAGTCATAGAACAAAAGTTGTTTATTATGATGTTAGTAACATAGTCCTGAGAGGTTGACGGTGTTTTACAAATAACCCTGTATAATGCTTAAATGTACTGTACATTACTTAAATAAGACATTTCATTCGAGCCCAGTAGGCGTAGCATGACCAATTCTATGTCTATTCTTCCAAGAGTAGACAAAGCTCTTTCTATACGTCAAGATATCTCTTCTTCCCGAGCATAAGGCGACCCGTCGACTCGAGTTTCTACGAAGATAAAGTGACAGATCTTTTTCCATAGCAATGAGAACGTAGCTAGTTCCGTACAAATTCTACCAAATCCTACCATATTATTACGTTTCGTTATCTAGAAAAAAGTGGATCGAATAAGTTTTGAAACATTTTGTACGTAATTCAAAGCAAAAACAATACGCATTTTGTAGTCATGAATGTCAAGGTCGAAGGATGCGTTTTACAAAGTAGTGATGCGACTCGAGTCCGATTTTACCACTCGTGTCATTCGAGTCGTTTTACAATTTTAATCGAGTACTACTCGAGTGATCGAGCCGTCGAGTCACTCGAGTGGTTCACGAGTCACTCGATCACTCGCCTCTAACGAGTCACCTGTCATAATACTTGAATTCATTATTTTTTCATTTTGTCAATAAGTTGTGGCTTAATAAAACGACAAGTTTGAAGTTTTATTTCAATACATCGCCAGTCTTACAAAATCAACATTTATATATCGAAATTAATATTATATGCTAATAAAAATGAGCAAATATGGTCTATTCATAAAACCAAATAACATTACGTTATTTGGTGAGTGATTGGCGAGTGAATCGAGTCCGAGTGAACTCGAGTCGATATTTTTTCACTCGAGTACGTTTTTTTTTGATGTCACTCAAGTAAAAGTGGACTCGAGTCGCATCACTATTACAAAGTAAATTAATATTTTTTATGGTGTGCAAAAGTGCTCTAATAAAGTATACTCTATCTACTTTTTGTACTGAGAAAATAAACAGTTCCCGAGGGATGCGCGATAAGGCTTTCTGTGATAAGCCGAAGAAGCCGCGGGCATTCAGCAAATTTTCTTATATGTAGGTAATCATACTAATATTATAAATGCAAAAATATGGATCTTTGTTTGTCCTTCAATCATGTTCAAACGGATTTGTATGAAGATTAGCACGTAGACCATAGGGTGTGCATTAACATAAAGGAAACCTTTTTATCCTGGGAAGACACAGTTCCCGAGGGATGCACGATAGTCATTCGATACTTATTACGAATTACACGCGGGCAAAGGCTAGTTTTTGATAATAACTAACGAGATAGCGACGATAGGAATCCGACATGTTATTATTGTTGTTCAAAAACTCCAATGAAACCAATTTAACAAGAATCTACTCCTAATAAAACTAAAGAATAATTTTGTCTAGGTCTCATGAGATGTAGACTAATTTCTTCAATTTGAAGAGAAACATTCAATTTGAAGAGAAACATGTCTACCCCTAACTGTCAAAAGTAGAGGAAATATGTTCGTCATGCTCGACGTTGTAGACATGTGTCGATCGAAGTATAGAAAAAAATATTTTCTTCATTATTGACATCGGCATGCTACGGACGGAAGAAATTTTTCTACAATACGTCATTTTGTCTATTCTTCCGTCGACATAAGCTTTGTCTACAGCGGTCATGCTACGCCTGCTGGTCAGACAGCTAATATAATACTATCTGATCATAAGCCGAATGAAAGTCTTCATTATTGTGGAGTCCACTTTACCAGCAATAACTTGCAGGATGCTATTAGTACTGCCCCGCACTCTGCTTAGCAGGGAGGCGGTTCGTTAACAGTGACCCCTTAATAGGTTTTCAGTGTCCGAGTTTTCAGTTATTTCAATAACACTTATCATCATCATCATTTCAGCTGAAAGACGTCCACTGCTGTACATAGGCCTCCCCCAAGTATCGCCACAACGACCCGTCCTGCGCCTACCACATAATAACACGTATAATAATAAATAATAAATAAATATTTTTAGGACATCTTTACACAGCACCATCTAGTCCCAAACTAAGCAGAGCTTGTGCTATGGGTACCTACTAGACAATGGATACAATATATATATATATATATATTTTTGTAATATATACTTATAATACATAAGAAACACCCAGACCAACACAAACACTTATGTTCATCACACAAATATTTGTGTCCTGTGGGAATCGAACCCGACCTCGTGATCAGCAGTATGACCTTCGAACCTCTAGATCACAGACGTCGTCGTCGTTGTATATATCAGTAATATCGTATTCATCATTCATCATCATCATTTCAGCCGAAAGACGTCCACTGCTGGACGTAGGCCTCCCCATGTATCACCACAACGACCTGCCCTGCGATTTCCGCATCCAGCGGATTTCCACGACCTTCACCACTAGACCAATTCAAGTAAGTAAAGAAGTACAGAACAACGCTTTTCGTATTCCCTTATCTTCGGCGGTCGCTGTCAGATACGAACTGCAGCGTCACTGCAACTTGATAGGTACGTCATGAAATTACGTGAATTAGGGCCCGGTCGTCGGTCCACCTTGTGGCCTTTTTTTTTGTTTTCGGGTGGAAATCCTCATATATATACTCCGTCTGGGGAAGGCGGAGGGATATGTTGGACTCCTACTGACTAAAACAACACTGTCGCCATCCTCAGCACAAAATTAAGCGCTCCGGGAACTCCAAAGGACCGCGCCGGTGCCCTCTAGTGCTACGCCTTTGGCACGACTCGGGAAACAATATTGTTTCCCCCACAGCAGCACGCGACCACCACGTACTGCTGTCCTTTCCAGAGTCACTTAATAGACGCCTCGAGCCCCATACTCTTAGCGTCCACGAACCCGAAGGTCCTCCTGCCAAATGTGGTGGCAGGGATGCGGCGTTGGGCCCTATCTGGGCCTGGCGCCAGAGCGGTTGCCTCCAGTCTTCGTCTCCGAGTGGGATCGGCCCTCTCCAGAATCAATATCGTATTACGACTGCAATATTATATCCAATTACTTATGGAAATCAAAGCAATTAGATACGTAAATTGACGCAGCGTCATGTATCTTCAACTGTTTTTGAAGTAAAAGTTCTTCTAATTCTTACGTAACGCAAACATTTGCCAGATAACAAGCTTCAAAATTGCTTAGCACGATTTTTCTCCCAGAAAACTTGGCAAATGAAAACACAAAGACAAGGAAATGTAAAATTCATCCTTATGAACAGCAGTTTGCTGACGACGCTAACTTAAAGGGTTTTCTTTTTGCAAGTTATAAAGCTGTGCTATTTTCTAACTTGAGAACTAGTGTCATTAAAACTTTGCCAAGTCTTTGCAGTGTTTATTTTTCTTTACACGAAATGTCAATTTCTCTAAACAGCTAACACACGTTCACAACATAGGGGTATTATTATCATCAACACCCTTGGCAGATGGATTGGCGTTATACCGAATATTGTCCTAAGTAATAGAGTATTGAAATATGAACATTGTTATCTTATTAAATAAATAAATTAATATTTTTGGGACATTTTTGCACGGCACCATCTAGTACCAAACTAAGCAGAGCTTATACTATGGGTACTAGACAATGGATGTGATACTTATATACTTTTGCGTTTTTAAATACATACTTATAATACATAAGAAACAGACCAACACAAACACTTATGTTCATCACACAAATATTTGTGTCCTGTGGGAATCGAACCCACGACCTTGTGATCGGCAGTCCGATACTCGAACCACTAGACCACAGACGTCGTATTATTTAAGAGAAAGAATAATGATATGACAAAATGTAAAGAGATACCTACTATTACCTACACGATTTTTAGGTTTTTGGAGGAAATATGTTCTGTCCTTGTCCCACGAAATGGTCATTGTTATAACGGTAGTGACCAGCAGTGCGTCTCTGTCGAGTAAAAACAAAGAACTTATCTTGGGCATTACTAAAAATATTTCGTTAGTTTTTATAGTGCTGTTGATTTTTAGGGTTCCGTACCCAAAGGGTGCTAACGGGACCCTAAAAACGTTTGTAACGGTAATAGATAACTAGTTCAAATTTTCACAAAATCTGTGTTGCTATGGTGTCTAGCTCGACAAATACTAAAAATAAAAAAAGTCTAAAACCAAAGGGGGTCACAAGAAACCTCGAAAACCATGCATTTTTTTCAATGTTTTTGTTCCTGCTCTATCTTCAAAACGGTAATACATACCAGCGTTAAACTATATGATTATAGTGCATACTATTTAGATTAGCAACAAATACTAAAAACAAGGCAAACGTAGACATAATAATATGTGGGGGTACCTACGTAAGAAAGAGATGCAAAAAATCACATTTTGCGTACGTTCGTTGATGTCTTTTGATAAACTCTCGTAAATTAAATCAGTTTCTGTGGGGTATCAGGTCGATGGGTGGTATGGAACCCTTACTGCGTGAGTCCGACTCATACTTGGCCGGTTTTTTTCTGATCGTTTTAAGATTTCAAATAAAAAAATTGGAAAAATTGGTTGAATTGGAATTGGATATTCTCTATTTTTGCATTTGGTACCTACGGTCGGAGACCCGTCCATTCTTTGCCGGGAGACCCTACGCTGACAATTCCTTTCAAGACAAATGTTTGCGCCAATCTTTTGGGCCAATAGTGCGTGTCAAGAAGTGGGTTGGGCCTAACTTACGGCCTTTCGATAAATCAGTCAATTACCCTCGATTGATAAAAAGATACATGTTATGTATTATATATCTATATATATATATATATGAATGTATATATTCTGATGTATCTATTATATATTCTTATGTATCTATTATATATATTTAAGTATCTATATATTATTTATATTATTATTAGCTAGTACTGTAAGTAAATAAAGTAGGTTTAATTTATGTTGTACACTTGTTTCTGTCCTCTACATTCAACATTTCTCTATCGCTCTAAGGTTTGCTGTTAGAAAACTCAGTTCTGAGTTAAGCTCGCCGATGTACATAAACTTTCCTACTGTTATATAAATGTATATCTGTGTGTACAATAAAGAATAAGAAAAAAAGGTTTTCCTCAGAAAGGTATGGATGGAATAGATTTGTTAATGATAACTCTATGGAGCTTTAGATATCTCTGGATAATAATATCGTTATGATCTTGATTTAGATTATTAAGAGGATTAGGTATAGTGGCTAAACGACTCCGGTGATGCTAGTCGTCAGACTAGGTGGAACTCTGTTTATTTTAATTTCGATTGATATTGATTTTCAATAATTAAATTTTCTTCGGAAAATTAAACTTAATTTTCTCATATGCTTATTTTTTTCAACTCCACATGTTTGGTCATCGTCACCATGGTCACAGAATACCTAAAAGTACTATCGTACAGAACACCCATTTACCGCCCCCCGCCAATATGAGATTCATCGCCCGCGCCCCGCACCCACCCGCGGTTTGCCGGCCATTGGATTGCAAGATTGCAATGGATGTCAATCGTCAGTTTCTATACAAGCACACCATATCTGACAACTAATGAGAAGCGCTTGGAACGCAGTCGGCATTACGAGCGGCGAGCATCCCTAACCTACGCGTGTGTGTGCGTTCGCATACAGACGTAATCTTGTGTATGTATGTGGTGCTAGCCTTTATACTGTATTGAGTGCCCGAGGTGTGCCATGGTAAAAAATAAAGACTTAGCTATGACCTTTTAAATACGATATCTCTCAAATCTGTTGGGGTAATTTCAGTTTTTGGGTACGCTAGCGCTCATAGTTCTTTATTCCTGGTCAATTAGAAAAAAAAACACTTCATAAGCAACTTCTCCAAAAGGAAAACATTGGCATGAAATACATTACAATACAATATACAAATCCTCTTTATTGCACAACAAGATTACATTAATAACAAAAAAAACTATATACTATATTCTAGAAATAACTTCAAACAACATAATATTCCAGCTAACATTGATGTACTACCGCTTCATGACGTCATACTTCCTTCACAGTCTCCTGCCTAGCCTACACAAACAATTCTGATGGAAATTTTAATTCCATTCCGCGCTCACTGTTTGTTTTAAGAATAGACTTAACATTGCACATTGCTTGCAAAAATTTCAAAGCGCAGTGAAGGGTTTTTGCTTCTTTTTCATCTATTTGTTCCTAGGCGTACGTTAATTGCTGTAAGTGGCGAGCGTTGGCGGCTTAAGTAATTTTCCTGTTTTCCATAAAAGTGTTTATTTCTAGAATTTAAGTTAGTAGCACCTAAGTGATTTACAGAAAGTGATATTATTCGTAGTCTCGAGATGTAACAATAGATTCCTAGTAATCGCTTTAATCGATCTATATAGGTGCCGTAAGTACCTACCAATTCTCAATTCAGTCAAAAGGATTCAACAATAGTAGAAATAAAAATGTATTTGAAATTAATTTCCACAACGTAATTTTTGAAGCCACTAAATATTCCCGCTCTTGTCTTCGCAAAGTGTTTTAATTTATGCCACTAATGAAAACTCTTAACGTATTAGTAAGAAACTTTGATAAAAATGGCTCACATGAAATTCATCAAGCCGACAAACAAAAGAAGAACAAAATAATAATTAACAAGATGCACTACATAAGATAAGCAAAAAAGGAGAGAAAATTGATAATAATAATAATAATTAATAATAATAATTAAGCCTTTATTTCCCAAATTTAACACATCTAACAATTCCTCTTACAAAATAACATTTTATACATTGTTTTATCTGTTGGTATACTTATATTAATATTGAATTATTATACATTTAACAAGTAGTGTATTGTTGTGAGTATATGTAGTGTAGTAGGTATAGTGTAGTGTTGTGTGTAGGTAAGTGTAGGTATGTGTAATAAAGTGTAGTGTAGATGTTTGTAATGTGTATGTGTAGTTTATTATCAATTTACTATAGATTCATCATTATATTACTACAAAATATCACATGATTAACAAAATAAAATTTTTGCTTACTGTAAGTATTATTGTTATGTATAATATTGTTATCTATAATTTTCATATTATTTCAACAAAAAATTTGTTATTTATTTATTTTATACATAGTATCAACTGCAATTTTAATTCATGATAAGTTTCCTGTCCTAATTCCATTAGAATTATTTGTACATTATGACTATATATACAAGTACCTATACTATGATATTGATTAACTTTTTTATTTTATTTTATTATTAAGTATGTTATTATAACAAATATGAACATTTATAGCTATTTATTATTTTGATATATATTCTGAATTGTATTGAGTATAATATTAAATTTCAAATAATTATTGGGGCGTCCATCTGCGGACATAGGCCTCCTCCATCTTGTTCCACTTCTCTCTATCCTGAGCATGACGCGTCCACGTGACCCCAGCGCTCTCTACGATATCGTCGGCCCAGCGGCGGCGCGGGCGTCCTGGTGGGCGGCGCTCGCCTCGCGGGTACCAATGTAGTAGCCTTTCGCTCCACCTGTTGTCGCTCGTTCTGGCAGTGTGTCCTGCCCAACGCCATTTTAAGCGACATGCCATTTTTGCTGCGTCCGTGATTTTGGTTCTCTTACGGATGTCTCTGCATCTCACTTTGTCCATCAGTTTGATTCCTAGAATACTTCTTTCGACTGATCTTTGGAATGTTTGGATTTTCTTTATTATATCCTGCGTGATAGGCCATGATTGACATCCGTATAATAATGTAGGGGTTACGACCGAATCCATTGCTTTTTTCTTTAGGTGTAATTTCATTTTAGATTTAAAGATATGTTTGAGTGACCAGTATGCTTTCCATGCTTTCTTTATCCTTATTTCGACTTCTTCTGTGTAATGGCTTTTAAAAGAGATGTTCTGACCTAGATACGTGTATTGATCAGCATACCCAATAATTTCTTTGTTGATATATATGTTTTCTTTATTCCCGTTTGTCATGACACAAGTTTTTTCAGGATTCATCTCCAGTCCACACTCTCTACTTTGGCAATCAAGAGTGCGTAACATGTCTTGTAGATCTTTGTGGTTCTCTGTTACTATAACAATATCATCTGATAATTGATAATAAAAGAATTAAATACAGTAAATAGCATACAATAACATTAGCATCACGTTATTCATCTAGAAAAATTCATAGTGGGATAAAAATGACATACTAGCAAAAGAGTAAACAGAAGCACAAATAAGCAAGAAAATAAAAATAATAAGTAAATCTCAGCCACAAATAATAGTCTCCTGGCAAGAATACTACGCTAGCCCCGAAGTACCCAAATACTTCACCACAAAGACATCTTTGAAGCAATAACTGCAAGAAATATTCCCGCTCTTATCTTCGCAAAGCGTTTTAATTTATGCCACTAATGAAGACGTTCAACGTCTAGGCATTGAAGGAAGACAACGCGACGCGACGCAATTTCCGGTTTTTAGTTACAAAGAGCCTCGTGTTGGGCGCTGGCTTCCCGTACCTTAGTTCTAAGCGATTACTTGATGTTCTCGATTGACGCTCTATGATATTTTTAATTGGCTAAGATGGATGGATGATTTGATTATTACATAACAGTCTGTATCAAAATGACTTTATAAAAGCTAAAATCCGTGTGGTGCCGGACTTAAAGAATAGCACCACCCTTATCTCTTCTCATGGGTGTCGTAAAAGGCGACTAAGGGATTCACCAGAGGATGGGCAGCAGCGTTCTCTGAGTATTTAACCAACCAACTGCGATCGCCAACCCGCCTGCCAAGCGTGGCGATTATGGCATATCCCCCCCTTAATTGGAGGAGGCCTATGTCCAGTAGTGGACTTCTTTCGGCTGTAATGATGAAAAGCTAAAATATTGTAATGTAAAAAATATAATTGGTGTTTGTTACAAATAAATAGTTTCATCATTCTTCCCAAAATAACAATCACCGGTTGTTACGACAACCACGAAAACTAGGCTAATTCTGACTGAAATCTTGTTATGGATAAATAACGTGTTTTCTTCAACATTTTAACATATTAACTTCCATTTTTACTTGCAAATACAATTCACTCTAACACACTCAATACAATTCCGTACATTCACACCATCACAACACTATATCCCATTAAATCCTTCTCCAACACCACCAAAACGTTCCACTACATCAGCTCAGCCAAAAACATATACAAATCCACTTAACAGAAACTTATTCGCATCGTAAATCCTTAGTAGCCGCGAAGGAAGCACTTTGACAAACACGGATGAGCTCGAAATTGGTTCCGCTGTTTAGTCCCGGGATTGCCTCTCATTCCACCTCCTTATTTGTTGGGAACATAATTGGATGCAGTACATCGTAATTTGAAACATATTGTTTTCCTTACATAGATTTCGGGGGAAGCGATTTTGGTGGTTTTAAATTCTCAAGATTTGGCTGATTTTTTGATTAGATTTTTTGTGTGTTTGCTGTTAATAACTTAGCGAAGTATTGTGATTAGTTGAGATGATGAGTTTGATAAGTAGCTTCTATAGTAGAGAAAAAATAGGCAAGATAAAGATAAAGATATTTATTCGCAAGGATATGGTACAGAAGATGTTAAATATATACATGTTTTTACAAGGCCAGGACACATTGCAAGAATGGATAACAGTCGCCGGACTAGAAAAAAATTAGAACGGCGATGCAGAGCCAACACTCGAGGAAGATGCTGAACACCACAGCTATCGGTCGACGACATCAGACGGCACGGATGTCATGACTGGATGAGTTGAACACAAGACCGCCAGGAATGGAAAAGAAACCCAAAACTGAATAAATGACAGGCTCCAATGATGATGATGATGGTTATAATTAAGTACAATCAGCCCATTCCTATTCCACTGCTGGGTCACGGGTCTCCTCTTAAAATAACCATGGTAACCTGCCGCAGAGTTTATGGAGCACCCTCAGGTTTCCTTACGATGTTTTCCTTCACCGTTAAAGCAAGTGATACTCAAATTCTGATACGCTCATGTATTCGGAAAGTCAGAAGTGGAGGCCAGGTTAAACCCAGACTGTCTTGCATGGATTGCCAGCGTTCAACCGCCTAAATCTGCTTCTGCTATCCATTTAGAGTTTTTTTTTATTGTATTGTTGTAAAATTTTGTATACTCGTTTTGTATTGGAGAGGGTTATGCTTGGAGTGTACCTGATTAATCGAATCAGAAATGAGGAGATTCTCAGGAGAACGAAGGTAACCGACATAGCCTGAAGAATTGCCAAAATTAAGTGGCAGTGAGTGGGGCACATTGCTCGCAGAACATGAGGCCGTAAATGTCTGGAGTGGCGACCGTGTACTGGAAGGCGCAGCTTGGGTAGGCCCCCCATAAGATGTACCGACGACCCGGTGAAGGTCGCGGGTATCCACTGGATTCGAAAAGCGCAGGACCGGTCGTTGTGGCGATGCTTGGGTGAGGCCTATATCGAGCAGTGGCCGTCTTTCGGCTGAAATGATGACGGCGATGATGATACTCGGTTTAAGATTGCATTAAGACCTAATCCTACAAATAATTATGATAATTATCAAAATAAGCGCATCTTCTGCACCGAATTCCAATTGTGTTTTCAAAACCCAAATCATATCTTATACATTTACAGATTTCTCCTTAGGTATATTAGGTATATAAAGAAGATTTGTTAATATCCGCAACATAAAATCAGAGGAAGTTCTCATAATAGAAGAAATGGCAAAAATTGCCAATATCTTTGTTTACCATTTCAATCTACAAAGGAAATCGATCGCCCCGGGACATTGTCAAGATTACTACGTAGGGGCGTTGGAAACGAGTTGGTCACCCCTGTTTTTAATAAATGAATCTAGCTCTAGGCGACGCGGCGATACTCGATAGGTATGAAAAAATAAAAGAGAATGTTTATGATATTGTAATTTTTATAGTATCGTCTGAACAAATAGAGCTTGGTACCTATAATGAGTATAATGTGAATTTAGTAATTCTGAGCGAGTTTCTTGAATTCAAGTTGACAATCTATCTTTAGTTACGTGAATTGGCCTACAGGTGAGCCTGCTGCGCCCCACTGAGACTTGTGCTCTCGGGAATACGCTATCCAGCAGGAATATAACGCACGACCTTGAGCGAGTGACGGAGCCCTACCCAGTGTGTTAGTTAGTATATATGCTGAAATTTTAATCGCTTCTTTCCCGAAAAGGGGTCATTGTACTCATCATTATTAACAACTTTTACTATGGGACCAACCCTGATATCGCGAAATAATAATCAGGTGGTCCCTAAATTTTATCGATTTAAGTGAACACCAGTAGGGACCAACTGATTTTTTTTTCGTGATTTCAGTATTGCTCCCATAGTAAAAGTTGTTCATAATGATGAGTACAATGACCTCTTTTCGGAAAAGAAGCCATTAAAATTTCAGCATGTACAGTTAAAAACTATTCTTCTCAATAAAGTAAATGAAGTCTTCTCAATAAAATAAACTAACCGTATTAATTATTTACCTTCTATGTGTGCATAAGATCATGCTTCTTCCTCATAAGGGTAAAAAGGAGGTTGCAATTAATAATAGTTATAGAACATTTACATAAAGAATCATGGCGAGATACTTATATAATAGATTTGTACAAAAAAAATAGATTTTTTGAGAAGTTGGAATAGTTTCACTATTGATCCTTGCTGCCTAAAGAATAATTTTTGGCATTTAAAATATTTTTTAAACCCTGTGATATTAATATAGTTTATTTAATTTGTCTTTCCATTATTAATCATTGAGCTCATTTCTGAACATGATTAAATTGACAGCTGGCTGTATGATGCGTTCCGAAAAAGGTTTTTTTTTAAATTATTTACTTTGAAATATTATATTTTTCCGGTGTTCTAAAAATATTTTAAATGCTGAAAGCTATTCTTTAGGGACCAAGAATCAATATTAGATCCATTCCAACTTCAATAAAAAGCTTTTTAAATTTTTTTGTACAAAATTCGCCATGTTTCTGTTGAGAAAACATTCGATAGAAACATATTTAGAATTAATATTTCTACTGTAGGGATTTAAAACAAAAATTACAATACTTGCGTAAATTAATTCTCTGATTTTTCTAATTCAATACGCCTAAAACTCATTTTCTAAAATTCAATCGGAATAAAACTTAAAAATTAATTGCATAAATTAACATGAGTAATATTTTTTAATATCATCTATTGTATCGGACCCCTCAAACGATCTGTATCGAAAATTTCATTAAGTCGAAATTAAATGGAATGAAAGCGAATTTCACACTCGAAAAAATTTCAAATGGAACCAAGTTGAAATACTCAATATTGCGATAAAAAGAGAGACCGCATAATAAAATTGTGTTTGTTGGGGAAATGGCCACGCATAAGCTTTGAACTTGTTACATTTTTTGATAATTAGGTATTTTAGAACCAGCTGCCATTGCGTAACTGACTCATAATCTCAATCATGATGAGTTCAGTGTTCATTGCTCCGTATGTTTTGACAATCAGCAACTTGCATTAATGTCAAAATGAAAGCTATAGTGAGTTCGTTACATAACTAACCCACTGGTCAAACCGTCTTTTTGGTATAGTTAAACTGAGTCACGCTGTAAACACAGTGATTGATAGTCTTCGGTTCAGTAAAGTTAGGTTTCATACAAAATATTTATTTGTTAGAAAAGTCCAATAAATGAGTTACTCTGTTTTTAAGTTACCACTTGTCTTTTGGTTAGCATTAATCTCACCCGGTATTACCTGTCTACAGTTATTACGGAATTAAAGAAAAATTATGATTGCAGGAACACTTTTGCCATACCTTACAGTTTCTAACACACTGCTGCCACTAAGTACTGTGTGCGTCACCTTCTTGGTGCAATTTTTTAAATATTTTCCTTTAAATCTTTATTTTCTTCTACACAAAAAAAAAGGCCGAAGTCCACACAGTCAGCAAACAATTTTATAACGTAGAAAGCTCGCCGGTATAAAATCTTCACCGTGTTGGACGGATCCACTCATGCGCACTGAAGTCGTTTGAGCGTTTCAACTGAAATGTTTTAATGATAAACACCTGGTATTTGTTATGGTACAGGTAATAATTTAAGAGCTGACTTATTTCAAATACTTTATGTTTAAATAAATAAAAAAAAAACTATATGTTGAACAGACTAATTAAAGTTAGTTCTGAAAGAAGTATGTTCATAATAACTAGGAGAATTATTGATTGGTATGGTTTTTATACCATGTTATATTTTACGCAATTTCTTTATCAACATTTATTTTGGGTGCTATGGATGAATAATAGCGATGGATCATTGACAGTTTTCGTGTCGATGTATAGTAAAATTTTTTCTTTTAATATATAACAGGTTGAAAAAACTGTTAATTTTTAACAGGTTTAAAAAAGGTGAATTTATTATTTTCTTTATTATTAACGTTTTGCGCTTGAAACAGTTTCATTTAAAAAATATCAGTGAACGTTATTCATCTACTATTCTACTATATATCTTAACTATTATAAAATTGTAAACGTCTGTTTGTTTGTTTGTTTGTTCCAGCATCACGCTAAAACTACTGGACCGATTTTGATGTTTTTTTTTTTGTTTGAAAGCTGATGATCTGACTTAAAAACTGGTATGGGTTTTGAGAAAGAAAGAAAGAAAGAAAAATAGAAAAAAATTAATTCGTGGGTTGCGTACTCACCCGACAGATCGAAGCTTCTATGCATTTGCACGAGCGGATAGTAATGTACGATGGAGTGGAGTGGAGTGGAGTGGACAGGGGATGGGACTGGGGATGGGACTGGGCACGGGACAGGGGACGGAACTGGGGACGGGACAGTGGACGGGACAGGGGACGGAACATGGGACGGGAAATGGGACGGGACATGAGACGGGACATGGGACAGGACAGTGGGACGGCACATGGGACTGGACATAGGATGGGACATGGGACAGGACATGGGACATGGGACTAAGTGACATGGGACATGGGACGATAGTGAATTAGTGATATAGTGAGATAGTGGGACAGTGGGACAGTGGGCCGTGGGACAGTGGGATAGTGGGATAGTGGGACAGTGGGACAGTAGGACAGTGGCAGTGGGACGGTGAGACAGTGGGGCAGTGGGGCAGTGGGGTAGTGGGGTAGTGAGGCAGCGTGGAAGCGGGGCAGCGGGGCAGTGGGCCACTGGGTTAGTGGGGCAGTGGGGTAGCGGGTAGCGGTGCAGTGGGGCAGTGGGGCAGTGGGGCAGTGGGGTTGTGGGGCAGCAGGGCAGCGAGGCAGCGGGACAGGGGGGCAGCGGGGCAGGGCAGCGAGGCAGTGGGGCAGCATGCCAGCGGGGCAGTGGGGTACCGGAGCAGCGGGGCAGTGGGGTATTGTTATAGTGGGGCAGCGGGGAAGTGGGGCAGTGGGGTAGCGGGGCTGCGGGGCAGTGGGGCAGTGGGGCAGTGGGGCATGAGACGGGACATGGGACAGTACAGTGGGACGGCACATGGGACTGGACATAGGATGGGACATGGGACAGGACATGGGACATGGGACTTAGTGACATGGGACATGGGACGATAGTGAATTAGTGATATAGTGAGATAGTGGGACAGTGGGCCGTGGGACAGTGGGATAGTGGGACAGTGGGACAGTAGGACAGTGGCAGTGGGACGGTGGGGCATAGTGGGCAGCGGGGCAGTGGGGCAGCGTGGCAGCGGTGCAGGCTGTGGGGCAGTGGGATAGTGGGGCAGCGGGGCAGTGGGGCAGTGGGATAGCGGGGCAGCGGGGCAGTGGGGCAGTGGGGCTGTGGGGTAGAGGGGCAGCGGGGTAGTGGGGTGCAGTGGGGCATTGGGATAGTGGGGCAGCGGGGCAGTGGGGTAACGGGGCAGTGGGGCAGTGGGGCAGCGGGGTAGCGGGGCAGTGGGGCAATGGGGTAGCGGGGCAGTGGGGTGCAGTGGGGCAGCGGGGTAGTGGGCCAGCGGGGTAGAGGGGCAGTGGGGCAGTGGGGTAGCGGGGCAGTGGAGCAGCGGGGCAGCTGGGCAGTGGGGAAGCGGGGAAGCGGGGCAGAGGGGCATCGGGGAAGTGGGGCAGCGGGGCAGTGGGGCAGCAGGGAAGTGGGGCAGTGGGGCAGCGGGGTTGTGGGGCAGCGGGGCAGTGGGATCGTGGTGCAGCGGGGCAGTGGGGCAGCGGGGCAGCGGGGCAGCGGGACAGCGGGACAGTGGGACAGTGGACTGGACTGGAATGGACTGGACTGGACTGGACTGACGTGGGTTAGCAGAATTTAACGCGAGCGGAGCCGCGGGTAAAAGCTAGTACTATTATAAAATTGTTAAATGTCAGTGGTCTGTTTGTTTGTTTGTTTGTTTGTTCCAGCATCACTATAAAACTACTAGACCGATTTTGTTGAAAGGGTTTGTGACTAAAAACTTACGATTTGACTTAAAAACTGGTATGTATTTTACCTCGCTACGATGACGGGAACCGGTGATTTTTAATTATATTTTTCTACAACATTTTGCATACATCAAGGTGAATAAGGCGCTCATATCCAGCTGTCATTCACACGCATGCGCTCTAGCGCGCGCCTCCATAGAGAAAATACGGCTGCTAATGAAATTGCATTAAAAACTTTTTGGTCGGGCCGAATTTTATAGAGTAGAAAAAAAAATCCTGTCGTATGTGGGTGGTGCCATCTTGGAAATGCAGTCTTTTGAGCCAACCGAAAATCAGAATCTTTCGACTTACAGACAAGGACCGGAAGCTACCTCTAAATTGCGATTTCTCTAATTTTTTGTATGAAAAGCAATAAAATTTAGAAGTACCTAAACGTTGTTATATTGTATCCATTTTAATATACGAATAAGCATAAAGTTATCTTGGTGTAACTAAAAAAATACTATTTTCAGTCTACAATTTTTAATTACTTTCTTCTTCAAGTATATTATCTTATCTTCTTCTTAACTATTATAAAATTTTAAAGGTCTCTTTGTTTGTTTGTTCCAGCATCACGCTAAAACTATTGGACCGATTTTGATGTTTTTTTTTTTGTTAGAAAGCTGATGATCTGACTTAAAAACTGGTATGGGTTTTGAGAAAGAAAAAAAGAAAGAAAAAAAGAAAAATAATAATTCGTGGGTTGCGTACTCACCCGACAGATCGAAGCTTCTATGCATTTGCACGAGCGGATAGTAATGTACGATGGAGTGGAGTGAAGTGGAGTGGACAGGGGATGGGACTGGGGATGGGACTGGGGACGGGACAGGGGACGGGACTGGGGACGGGACAGTGGACGGGACAGGGGACGGGAAATGGGACGGGACATGAGACGGGACATGGGACAGGACAGTGGGACGGCACATGGGACTGGACATAGGATGGGACATGGGACAGGACATGGGACATGGGACGTGACGATAGTGATTTAGTGATATAGTGAGACAGTGGGACAGTCGGCCGTGGGACAGTTGGATAGTGGGACAGTGGGAAAGTAGGACAGTGGCAGCGGGACGGTGGGACGGTGGGACAGTGGGGTAGTGGGGCAGCGGGGCAGCGCGGCAGTGGGCCATTGGGATAGTGGGGCAGTGGGGTAGCGGGGCAGTGGGGCAGTGGGGTTGTGGGGCAGTGGGACAGCGAGGCAGCGGGTCAGTGGGGCAGCGGGGCAGCGAGGCAGTGGGGCAGCGGGGCAGCGTGCCAGCGGGGCAGCGGGGCCGTGGGGTACCGGGGCAGCGGGGCAGTGGGGCATTGGGATAGAGGGGCAGCGGGGCAGTAAGGCAGCCGGGACGGGGCAGCGGGGCAGCGAGGCAATGGGGCAGCGGGGCAGCGTGCCAGCGGAGCAGCGGGGCATTGGGGTACCGGGGCAGCGGGGCTGTGGGGCAGTGGGATATTGGGTCAGCGGGGCAGTGGGGCATTGGGGTAGCGGTGCCGCGGGGGCGGGGCAGCGGGGCAACGAGGCAGTTGGGCAGCGGGGCAGTGGGGAACCGGGGCAGCGGGGCAGTGGGCAGTGGGATAGTGGGGCAGCGGGTCATTGGGGTAGCGGGGCAGCGGGGCAGTTGGGCAGCGGGGCAGAGGAGTAGCGGGGCAGTGGGGCAGTTGTATAGTGGGGCAGTGGGGCAGTGGGGCAGTGGGGCAGCGGGGCAGTCGGACAGTGTGGCAGCGGGGAAGCGAGGCTGTGGGGCAGCGGGGCAGGCTGTGGGGCTGTGGGACAATGGGGCAGTGGGGTAGTGGGGCAGTGGGATATTGGGGCAGCGGGGCAGTGGGGCAGTGGGGTAGTTGGGCAGTGGGTCAGTGGGGGCAGCGGGGCAGGCTGTTGGGCAGTGGGATAGTGGGGCAGCGGGGCAGAGGGGTAGCGGGGCAGTGGGGCAGCGGGGCAGTGGGGCAGCGGGGCAGCGGAGCAGCGGGGCAGCGGGGCAGTGGGGCAGCGGGGAAGTGGGTCAGCGGGGCAGTAGGGCATGGGGCAGTGGGGCAGCGGGGCAGTGGGGCAGTGGGATAGTGGGGCAGCGGGGAAGTTGGGCAGCGGGTCAGTGGGGTAGCAGGGCATTGGGGCAGTGGGGCAGCGGGGCAGCGGGGCAGTGGGGCAGCGGGGCAGCGGGACAGTGGGACAGTGGTCTGGACTGGAATGGACTGGACTGGACTGGACTGACGTGGGTTAACAGAATTTAACGCGAGCGGAGCCGCGGGTAAAAGCTAGTATTGAAATAAAATTGAGTTGGTTTTATGAAACAATTCGTTTGTCAATGCATGAGTGTTTTGTAACCTGTTCGTTTGTAAAATGCATTTTTTTTTCAATCTGTTTTTTGAGCAATGAAAAACAGTAAATTCGTTTCTTGTGAAAAAGCTGTTTCAAAGATCCGTTCGTTGATTCCATACTCACCGCTTATAAATAAGTGTATTAGCGGATCCCGAGTAGTTGATCCATTGAGGTTCAAAAAGACCAGCAAAATGGGTTTCTGTGTGTCAGGTGACAGATGTGTAGGAGCACAGCATCTTGCAGCTATCTGGCAACCAACTCGAGAACTTAGTGATGCGCCTAAATACTAAGTATTTTATGTTTTGGAAAAAAAAAATAAAAAAACAGATTACAATGCAGAAACACCCATGGATTTCCACTTTTCAAATAATAACACAGACATAATAAAAAATATAGACGAAGTGCTGCAACAATCATATTGAAGCCAAAAAAACTACCTATGCTCATTCGTCTACAACCAGCGCTCACGCACATACCATGAGGATATTTGCTTCCGCGATGCTTACTGGACGATGCGTACTGACGATGTGACCTGAGAGGGAGAGCACGGTTCGAGGTGCATGTGTGTGCGTGAGCGCTGCTTGTATACGAAGGAGCATAGTTTTTTTGGCTTCACTTGATTGTTCGCAGCACTTCGTGTATATTTTTTACTATGTCTGTGAATAGTTTGTCACATATTTTGGAAAGATTTGTGTGAGAACAATGTAAGTTAATAAGTGAGACAAAGTCGAACAAAGTGAGTTATTCAGGAGCGTAGTTCCGGAAGGCACGTTGCAGAATACTGGGCTAACAAAATTTGGCAAAAAATTTCCATCGACTCGATAAGAACAAGTGAGACAAAGTCAGTGAAGTGAAATGAATGATACACTATCATCATCATCATTTAAGCCAAAAGACGTCCACTGCTGGACATAGGCCTCCCCCAATTAATGGGGGATATACCATAATCGCCACGCTTGGCAGGCGGGTTGGCGATTTTTTTTTTTTTCGAATGGGTTATCGCAGGTGGGACCGAAGTCCCATTCCTGCTTAACCGGACTTAGTTGGCGGAGAGTCCCATGTGGGACTCCATTCGCCGAAAGTTTTTTCCCTATATACTTACAAACTAAATACGCGGTACTAATAATACCGCGCAAGCGGGCGCCCCCCAAGGGGGGGGCTCGAACCTCGCTGGGGCGTTGCAGGGGGACCCCGCCGTTCCTATGTCCCCCTAGCAGCCGTTGCTGCATCGAATTGGTTACCTCGAAAGTAGCGGACTTTCGGTCTATCGGGTGACGTGCTAAAACGCCGTTAAGCGGCAGGCCTCGCCGGCGAAGCTAAGACCTACCTAAAACCTAAACAGTGGCTACGCAATAGCCTGCTCCTAAGAACTACTCTAGAGCATAGGGCCGGTCTCGCGTGACGAGATTATCTCCGGTTGCTTACACCGTGAGGGCGTCCTCAGGGGGGAGCTCGGACCTCGACTCAGGGTGCAGCAGGGGGACCCCGCCACTGATCCCCCCAGCAGCCGGTGCTGCGTCGGCATGTGTTTCTGTTTCTCGAGAGTCGGACTCTCGGATTCTGTGTGTGTGTCGCGTCGGTCCTCGCCGGCGGGGATGATATTTTGGACGACGGCGTCGGAGTGTGCTTGTACTTTTATCTGACTCCTGGAGGAGTGTAATAGCGTCATCGGGCTCAATGAGTGTGTGTCTGGGACGTCGGATTTTGCTTATAGCAGATGGCTGGTAGACGGTGGCCGCCACGACCAAGGGGTTGGGGTGCTTGGGAGCGGAATCGAAATAGCGTTTTGAGACACGCTTGAAAAACTGCTTGATGGTCGGCAGTTTGAGGTCTAGGTGGAGGTCGACGTTGCGTACGTACCAGGGGGCGCCTACGGCCTTTCGCATGAAACGGTTTTGGAGGATTTGGAGTATGTGAATTCTCACCGGCTTAACGTATGCGAACACAACGCTAGCATAGGCGAGTATGGGGCGGATACAGGTGGTGTATATCCTTACTTTGAGAGGAGTGGGCAACTTACTGTGCGCATTGAGTAGGGGGTGGAGACGTCCGAGGACGAAGGCGGCTCGGTTTTTCACCTTGCGGATATGCGGTCTGAAAGTCAGTCTACGGTCAAGGATCACTCCAAGGTATTTGGCTTTTCTTTGCCATGGGATCTGTTTCCCGAACATTGAGACTGGTACGCTCAGTTCTTTACGGTACTGTGACAGGGGTTTCTTATCGAAGAGGACAGCTGCACTTTTTTCGGGATTGACTTCGATTCTCCATTTCCGGAACCAGTCACCTAGGGTGTTGGCCGCGGATTGGAGGGTACGAGAAATAGCGACATGGGTCTTGCCGGAGTAATAGATTGCCGTGTCGTCGGCGAAAAGGGCAATACGGGCTGCACCGCATTTTGGAATATCGCTGGTGTACAGCGTGAACAGTAGGGGGGAGAGCACGGAGCCTTGTGGCACACCGGCGTGAATGGGATGGGGGGAGGAGAGAGCCCCTTCTATGCGATAGCGAAAGGTACGATTCGATAAGTAGTCTCGGATGATGAGCACGAGACGATGTGGCACATTCATAGTGTACAGCTTATATAATAAGCTGTTGTACCACACTTTATCGAAAGCCTTTGCCACGTCGAAAAAGAGAGTACCGGTCATTTGACCGCGTACGAAGCCTGCACTGATGTGTTCTACAATGCGGTGCAGTTGATTAACGCAGCAGTGCTTTGTACGAAAGCCAAACTGCTCGTCGGGAAGGAGTTTATTTGAGTCGGCGAAATCTTTGAGTCGCTTATAAATAAGCTTCTCGTAGATTTTACCGAAGACATTGAGGAGACTAATCGGCCGGTAACTACTCGGCTCGGCTTTTGGCTTGCCCGGTTTGGAAATACCGATTACCGTAGCTTGTTTCCAAGCCTGGGGAAAGATGTTGTTTTTAAATGCCGCATTGAAGATGACGGTCATTAGAGCGATTAGGGTGGCAGGGAAACGTTTCAACACCTTATTGGTGATGCCGTCTGCGCCGGGGGCTTTTTTGGGCTTAAGATCCTTGACTATAGAGAGAACTTCGTCAGGGGTGATCGGTGGGAGCGGGTCATCAGGGTTATCTATTGGGGGGGGGGTTGGCGATTGCAGTTGGTTGGTTAAATACTCGGAGAACGCTGCTCACCCAGAAAATTAAAACGATTTTGGTGTAGAATACAAATTACATCCTTCAAAATTTATTCTTTACTGGGATACATCATCTTAACCGGAAACCTTCCAATATTTTTCGTATTAGCAAAACAAATCCTAAGGGATATAACAAACAAGATAGTTTGATAACAACAAAGTTGGAAGCCACTGGCGCTTTTCGTATATTAGCATACGTTAAAAGAAAAATGTTAAGAAACTGCGTCATGTGTGCCAGCCTTTATGGAATAGGAGTTTGAAAGCAATGAAAAAGAGATTTGGAAGTAGTTGGATGTGCGTAGACTTTTTAAGAAATTGTTTGCTTTGTTGTTGGTATGTTTAAGTATTTGTTTCATAATTAGGCAATTAATGTTGCCTCCAAAAAATATACGTTTCTCTTGAATAACTTGTAAAATACACGTAGACAGACAGCGTCCTGACGTAGATAGCGGATATTGGCGAACAACGACCATACAGCCCATAGACGCCTCGAAACAGGTGACCGATGTCTGCAACACATCTATGAAATTTCACTAATGTAGGTCGCCACTATTCGCCACTTGAAATCTTAGAATCAGTTTCGACCACTTACATGAGCCGTCAAAACTGCCGCGTTAGTGATTAGCCAATAGCTGTCATGTTAGGGCTAATCGGATTGCAGTAGCCTGCCTCAGCCAGTGGCAGAATTTATTGTACGCATTATATTCAACATTGGGCGTATATTGGGCTATATGGTCGTTGTTGGCGATAGACTCTCTTACTACATACTTCTTTTAATTAATATGTAGTCTTAGATTTAGAAGCATCATTTTCACGTTCAACCATATTTATTCTATGGTTCAACGTTATTGAAATAGGCGACGACTTTCGTGGACAACACAAAAATTGGTGTTAAATTAAGAATAAGAATAAGAATAATTTTTATTGTATAAAGGTTACAAACAAATTAGGTTGAGGTCCTAGACCTTTCACTAGGATTCCCTGTGTCGTGAGATCTAGGCTCTTTCATTCGTTTACAAATTTAGTATCCGTAGGTAATCATTTGTAATCATGTAGGTACTTAATAATATGATACATTTCGATTTCGTAATCTAAGATGGAACATAAAATAAAATAAAGTAAATTAAGGTATGAATATATGAGTGATATGTGTGGGGGTGTGTATTTGTGTTTGTGTTGTAAAGTGTGTGTTTGTGTGAGTGTTGTAAGGTGTATGTTTGCGTGTTGTGAGTTTTGATGATACAAAGAATTGGTGTTGAAATAGGTGACGACACAAAGAATTGTTGTCAAATGGGCGACAACTTCAGAAAAGTTTTATTTATTTATTATATAATCTGATCGGGTATCATGCTGATGCCTATAGTGAAGTCATGGATCGAGAAAAAATGTTATATCTGAGTTTTAGAAAGATTTTACGAATATACGAAAGTTATTTATTGTACTCATAAAATTGATAACTTGCCATCATAAAGTAAACTCAAACAATGTGATCGTAATTAACAATAAATTTCAATAAACGCCGTAAAATAATTGCAGCAAGATGTCGGGTATGAATAATTAAGATTTGAAACTTTCACAATGTTTTAAGCGAATGAATAAATATGACGCTTGGAGGAATAAATTAGATTGGTAGTCGAAGTATATTTGTAATAAATCTTGTCTCTAGCTCGAAATATAACCAACCTTTGTTTTTATATAACTCGCACTAAATAGCAAATTTTTTGAAATTTTCTAAAATATATTTTAAATAGCTATATCTTGGTATTGCTTACTACTTACTGACATGTATAGAAAACAGAAATAAAAATGCTTTCTCAAAACTTACGGACAAATAGTCTCAATAGCTTATTGCAACATAAATTGAGGTCATGATTATCAAAGTGGCCTATCTACATAGAAAAGACTTTTGAGTAGACAACAAGGAACATGTGAATAATTTTGATTCATCTGTAACTTAAAAAAAAAATAAGACACAAGAAACTTTATCAATTATTTTGCCTAAACTTTTAGCTCATTGTGACCTTGTGGCTCTATTCCTTTCAAACAACATATTTTAAAAAATACATATAGGATACTCTGGCCCTCATAGTCTCAATTATGACTTCAACCACTATTTGACTACTGTTAAAAAATACCAAATTTTTCATGTTATTTTATGTATTTACAATATCGACCCCTGCGAAGAACACAGACGTATCTCCAATTAAGCTGAACTGCAGATATTTTGTTTTTCTACGAATATGAATTGCAGATACGTCTTTGTTCTTCGCAGTGGTTGATAATTTAAACTGTACCTATTCAAGGAAGCAAAAACTAAAAAGTGAACGAACTAATCCAAACAAAAAACTTTTAAAAGTTATATCTAAACCTATATACTGTAGTAGATATAGATTTAGTTATACAACATGTTGATCTGTATTTAAAGAGGTGACTATACCACTGATACTGAACAAGAATCCATAAAAAAATCAGTGCATTTTTTTTGTTTAAATACCTATTTGTTAACAAACAAATTCCTCCCGTGTATCGCGTGCGACCCAAAAACTATGCGTGTGAAACCACCAAAAATATTTGCAGGTATTTCCACCCTTTGACAATGCCGCCGACGGCTTATTTTCAGAGTCGTTCGGGATTTATTCTCAAACCCTCGGTATATGTTTCTTAGTAGAAGTTTTTCAACTTTCGCGAATTTCACTCTGCTGTCGGACAGCTACGTTACGAAAAACCAACCGCGGGTAGTTCGAGAAAACACCCGCCGCTCAAGACGATGACACCCACATACTTCAGTCTGCTCGTGACCACGGCCAATGCAACTTGACCGAAACGTCGAGGTTAGTCAAAATGTTTGTTATATTTTGATTTAATTGTGCGCGACAAGTCCCGTAAACTTAGTTCAATATGTTTCTTAGTGAAAATTTGGGTATTAAATAATCGTAGAATTTGTTAGATATTTTTAGATGACTAAGCATATTATTTATCATTTGCTCTAGAAATATGGCACGGTAACAGATCAACATTTTGTATATAACATATAGCTAAACGCATACATAATTAACAGTAAAATAGCACATCAAACAATACAAACAAGAAAAACATTACTACCAACTACGGGCCGTCATTCTTACGTTAATTTCCATAGTACCTTTAACTGCCAGTTGTACGCGTCATTTGTGTCGACCGGAAGTCGTTAGCCGTCGTCACAAACGTCAGTTCCGGTAGCTGACGGGATAATAGCCGGTTGATGTGCCGTACCGGCCACTGTTGCCTTTTTAAATAAATAATCGGGTAAGGCGCAGAATAGAAGTAGGGATAAGGGTGTGTTTGTGAAAATGTGAATACATGGTAAGGACGGTCTTGTTATTCAATTCTTTTTAGTTTTGCCAAAAACTGTGTTGAATTTTCGTGACGGGATAAGTGTTTATGTTTTTTTTAAATCCTGATTGGGTTTGCTTTTACCGCTTCCTAATTTGATGATAAGCGATGGTGCAGTCGACGATGGCGCACGCTTGCCCAGAAAAAAACCTAGAAGTCCACCAGAAATCACTCGATAACCAAGATAACCTATCCGGAAACATGATGTAGAAAACAATTAGGTTTTTCTACTACATACACTTTTTAAAGCACACGCTCCTATGTCGAATATTTTCCAAATGCAGGTAGGCAGAAATTATCCCCAATTAGAATTGTCTTAGTGTCACCGAGTAAAATACATGTAAAATAGGTTTACTTCTAACTTTTCGACGACTAGCTGCACCGTACAAGTGGAATATTACATTGGACCTTCAACAATAAAATTCTTCATCAAAACTAATACAAATTAAAAGCAAAACAAAATCCACACGGACACTTTATTAAAACGACACCTCTCTGCTAAAAGCTCCTCCGAATCTTACATTTCAACGCCAATCTAAAGTATTAAACTTTTATTTACTTCTCTAAACAAACTTTTGCCGTCAGAATGAATTTCAAACAAGTAAATTGTACAGTTCCTTCTTCAAGAAATCTTTAGAGTGGCAAGTGGTGCAGGAATGACCTAGACTGTCCTTATTCCATACCCTTCAAACTCCAACCTTAAATCTTACAGTAATAGGTTTAATTTCCTCTGGTTCAAATTATTGATATATCCTGTTTCGTTATTAATGGATATAGTCTGAGTAAATATCATTATCGTCGGTCCACAAGTAACAGCTCTCCCTCTGAGGTTTTAGATAGCCACTTTGCCATATACTTTATCAGAATATGTTCCTCGTAGTGCTCTTCATAGTATTAGTACACAGGTATTGTTGCCTTCTGTTCAGTTTTCTAAAAGATTTTTTAGAATATTATTATTTCCTTTATTACTTACATACTTACTTCTCTGGCTCAATGACCCAAAGTGAGTTATGGCCTCCGAAACGAGAACTCTCCACTTTCCTCGATCTTGCGCGATATCTCGCCAGTTGGTAGCTTGAAGCTTACGCAGATCAGCCTCCACAGCATCTCCCCAGCGATATCTGGGGCGACCCACTGGCCTACGTCCAGTTGGTTGGCCCAGATACGCTTTCTTGGCTCCTCGATCCTCCCCCATACGTTCGACGTGGCCGAGCCATCGCCATTTTCTTTATTCATGAATATATATTTTCTGTAGAAAAATGCCTCGTTAGTCTAGTGGTTGCAAGCGCGACTGCTAAGCATGGGGTCCTGGGTTCGATTCCCGGGTCAGGCAAAGTTTTTTTGGGTTTTTTCATTAGAAAATTCGCAGTAGCAGCCCGGAGTCTGGATTTGTTCCCGGTTAATGGCAATAGGCTCGCCCCCTATTACATGAGACTATAACATAACAGGTGAAATGTGGGTGTGCTATACACCTCTGCCTACCCCTTCGGGGAAATACAGGCGTGATGTTATGTTATGTAGAAAAATGAAAAACATTCAAAAATATAAAATTGTAAGTCACGGCATCGGGAAAAAGATCCATGCAATCGATGGTCAGGGCCCCACATACAGGAACCTCCTCACAATAAGTGCCGTGTCGAGGAGAATCACCTTCTGAATCTGGCCCTTGGCCCAGCCACCTAAATACGTTCGCGGCTACGTTCAGTCGCTGTCGCCGTGTCGGAATTGTACCTACCTATATGGTGTTAAAGTCTTGAGGTAGAATCAGTTTTGGTAGCGATTACAGTTGATAGGACCTACGAAGATTCCCAAGTTTTATTTACGTCATTTGCGCATACAAGTTCAAGTTAGAAGTTTTTAGCCCAAATCAATCATAAGTAAAAAACGGCAATGATCCATTGCGTGTTGTAGCCAAAGATAAGTGCTTAATTTTTTTCAGTTTTTGTAGCGATTATAGTAGATAGGTACGAAGATTCCCAAGTTTTTATACGTCATTTGCGTTATTTCAAGTTTGAAGTTATTAGCCCAAATCAATCTTAAGTAAAACAACGTTAATCAAAGTTAAGTAGGTAGTTAAATGATTTTCAAAAAAATTACAGATAATGTTTTGAAAAATCTGCAAAAAATTAAATCAAGTTAGTTTTAGACATTCTTTGTTTTCACTCAACTCAACTTTACAATCAAACTAATTTAACTCAACCTACCGTATTCTAACTTCACTTTATATTTTTATTTAAACCATTTTCACTTACCAATCGTCTTGATTTATCTCTTTGAATTCAACAGGTAATAAAACCCCCCCAATTTTTTTTACCTTTTAAAATAAGCGGACACTAAACAGAATAAACGTTACACTCTGGCACAATATCATTTTCAATTCCATCATTTTGCGAGGTAATCCCTGCTGCCATTTTATTGCAATCCGTCCGCCCGCGGCCGGATAGCTAAGTGAATTAAACACTAACACCAGCTTAAAAACCGCTTCTCTTCATGAAGTATGTGCTCCTAGTAGATACTAAAGTATTTTATTGTTAGTGGCATGATTTTTCGTTGGTATAGAAGTAGTTCTTTGAAGGAAATAAGGGAAGCAGAATAAGCTTCTAAAGAGCGTGCAAAATTTATTCCTATTTTGGTAGGGTTGGCACACGTGGATACAATTAAATTAACAAAACGTTTATTATGTACGGTCACGTCACGATCCTTCGCGGTGGTACAAAAAAGAAAACGACAAAGTCCCTTGAATAAATCCTGCTACATTACACGTAGCTACTACTGCTGCCAGCGAACATTGAGTGCATAAACATAATACATATAATTATTCAATCACTAATAGGTAGGTATCTAGGTATTACCTTCGTAATTCAAATCATAAACACCAATCATCTGGTATTAATAGTAAAAAATACTCGAATAGTCGTTAATTTTGGTCTTGATCGCACCATTTACGAGATAGGTAGGTACTAGGTATACATATTATGAGCAACATACTAAAAAAAGTAGACTAAACCATTTACGTTCAATACCAAAACGTTTTTTTCACCACCGTGTTAAGTTTTCTTTCGATGTTGAGGTAGGTATATGTATGTAAGAGGTATCTATCTACAACATTAAAAATAATAAATTATAATCAAGTTACTACTTACTTATTGGAGTCTTTGGGATAATTAAAAAAAAAAAATGTTTTTATTCGTACTATTATTGTTAATACACACAGTACAGTAAACCATATTTACACTTTTTTTTATTAAAACACTATTATTATTTACTCATGAAATCAAAACGAAAACAAAGACGATGCGCTAGATGTACGCACTTAGCTTGAGCACTGGCTGAGCCGGTATAAACCGGTTTCTCTGCGTACGTGACGAGGCTGCCAGTGCTCACGCACACACGCGTCTCATGCTTGTAGTAGTGTACCTATCATAGTGCGGTTGTATGAAGCTTACTCTCTGGTTCCTCTGCGGCAGAATCCCTAGACGAGTTTCTGTAAAACAAATGAAGGAGAAAATGGGAGTTGAATCGTGGCAGAGGTCCAAAAGGACGCAGTGGAGGTAGTAACCAGAGTTAAGTTGTTGAATTAAAGAATAATAAGAAGTTGTAATGGTATATTAGCTATTTTAATTGAGGTTTTCATTGATGGTGATGGGTCTGTACTATTGGATTGTTCTTTATTTTATTGGATTTTTGTGTTAGGATTCAGAAACACTTTTGCCTTTTCTGCATTAACAATATGAAAGTCCACTGCTGCTGTATAGCCCGTCTTAAAGCTGGAAATAAAAATAAAGTTTATTTTATTATATAATATCTACCAACTAGATAAAGTAAGTTATAGGTTTATTGTTAACTTCCAGTACTTATAATTATTTTCCCGACGAAAACTGAAAGTGCTAACTTGCTTATTTTAAAGAATCGCGTGCAAACCCAGCGTCGATTATCTTTACACATGAAAGGATAAAAATGAATAAATCAACCGTATTTGAAGAAAATAACTTCGTTTGAAATAATAACAGATAAATAGATAAAAATAATTTAGTTTAAAGTAATAATAGATTAATGAAAATTATGGAGATCTTATGACTCTAAAATCTAAAACATAATTAAATTTGTCGTTTGCGTACAGAATCATAATAATTTTCTTCATATTATTATACAACCTTATTCTTAGTTTATACTAAACCTGATAAGAAATTATTGTACTCATCATTATGAATAACTTTAACTGTGGGACCTACCCGAAAATCGCGAAAATAAAAATCTGTTGATCTCAACATTTGTGTTCACATCAATCGACAAAATGTGAATCCTAATAATTTCAATATCTGCTGTTTTTTTTCGCGAAATCCGCGTTGGTCCCTAGTAAATAGTATAATAGTATAGTATAATAGTTGGTGTTGATAATAATGTGTACATTGACCCTTTAAGAGGTTTAGTATTAACTAAGAATAAGGTTGTATAATAATATGAAGAAAATTGTTATGATTCTGTACGCAAACAACAAAGTATGTTTTAGATTTAAGAGTCATAAGATCTCCATAATTTTTCATATTCAAACATAAACACGGTCTCTATTTTACCGCCCTATTCAATACCTCGCAAATATTCGTCATAGCAACTGCATTAAGTCGTCTCTGTATCAAATGACAATACAAACACTATATTGACAACCCTAAGGAGAGTTTGTTAAGGGGGCTGGCAGTGATTCATCAATTGAGCAGCCCTTGTTTGCTGGCAGACTTGAGGGTCCAAGACATGGGAATATATTTAACAGGTAAGTGTATTAATAATAGACTGTAGGCACCTATATATAGGCTGTTGTAGAGGATAGCTTCGTATCACGAATTAGTAACTATTAGTATATAGAAGAGCGAACTTACCGCAGTTGAATCACAGACGTTCTTAAAAAGGGTCAAGTTAAAGTTTGCTTTCACACCACGAATTCCACAAATCGGCAAACGTAGGGCAGGACGCTCATAGACCCGGGGGAGCGATGATATTGGAAAGGTAGCTGGTACTGGATATGAGTGGCCAGGAATCAATGTCAGTGGCGTGCCATTGGAGAGGCCTATGTCCAGCAGTGGACTAATACAGGCTGATGATGATGATGAAGGGTGGCTTTCCACCAGAGTTGTGTAAGGAAGCTGAGCGGTGAGCGAGAAAAAATACCACCAATAGAATAGTATTGCTTTATTAACCTAATACCTCGCACAGCGCAACCTTGGTTAAAAAGTTCTTGGCGGAGCGAGGAGTTTGTATAGTCGACCAAGAAACTGCTTAATATTTTTGACAAATCCCAGTAAACTAAAATGTCACTGGAATTACAACAGTAAATATCACATTAGTTTTCGTAAGCAAAAATAGTCTGTCATTTCATGATGTGCCAGTGGTATTCAACTTCAGGGTGATAAATCAATTTCATAGTCAATAACTATACATACCTACGAACAAAGCAATTAGTATACAGGGTCACCAGATATAGATGAAGATTTCTCAGGAAATTATTATAGAACGGTTTGATTAGGGTTTTGTATAAATACAGTTTAACGCTGTCCTTTATTAAAATGATATTTCACACGAAAACATCTATGATCTTCTGAGAAAACTTCATTAAATCTGGCGACCCTAGATACAAATTGTTTTGTTAGACTGTACATTGCGTGTGAGATATTTGTGCGAGGAACGGCAACTAAGAATAGGTACGGTCGACCGCACGTCGGTGGTAAAACTTTGACATTAGCAGAATCTTTATTTCGTAAGGGCGGTTTTCGAATTGAAGTGTTACCACTGTCATTCAGTCGACTGTACGAGAAGCGCTATGGATAAGCGAGCGACTAGACTACAAAACACAGCTTTAGTGAAAATAGTTGATCTTCGCTACGCATCCTCGCACCGCTGAGGTTCCTTGCACAGCTATTGTGGAAAGCCACCCTTAAAAACCGAAGAACATGCATGTTGAGATTAATGAACAAAAATTAAACTGAAAAATCAGAAATCTTTTCTGTGAACCACCACTAAGGCTAAAATCGCTTGCACTCAATGATGGCAGCTGTAGCTACGTGTAATGTACCAGGATTCGTTCAAGGGATTTTGTCGACAAAATGTACCACTGCGAAGGATCGTGCCGTATGTCAGGATCGTAGCTGGTGAAAACAGACGTGATTATATTGTATTTATTTCTATTTTTATCAATAAAAAATAAAATAACATGAAAAAGTTCCTTGCTGTTCACATGCTCCAATATTTTACCGTATGAATAGCGATCGACTGCGGTTTCTAAACGTTTGAAGTGAACGCTTTCAATAGAGTTTTCTTTCAAAATATTGCGTGAAAGCATTCGGCGACGGCTTTGCATTTTAAAATGGGTTTTTATAAGGAATCGCAAGCCGGTTCATGAAAGGAAAGTGTATAAACATTTTTCGTTTGTTGTGGACTGGAATCGTTTTGTGCCAATCATTGTTTTGTCGCAGTGTAAATTGTGTTTTTGATGTTGTAGTTTCCTTTGAACTAATTTTGTGGGGATTTTTAGTTTTCGATTTTGTAAAAGAAAAAATAAAAATGTCAAGAATGTGAAGTCAGGATTTATTTGAGCGAGGATTTTGACTTCCAAAACACTTGTTTTAGTACTTGAGGCATCTTTGTTTCAAAGCAAGTATCTTGGTTACGTACTCCGAATCTCTGACAAGCAGCATAAAGGGGCGTGCTCATGAGGCGCTTTTAATAACAGTTGATCAACTTTTATTAAAAGCGTGTTCTCATAACACGATTGTCTTTCAATTTAAGTTAATCGATTCCTCGTGAAAACGCCACTCGTTCTATGAGAAGTTGTTCAATTAAATTCGCCTCGTGAGAACGCGGCATGCCTAATGGAAGGGCACCGCAAATCTCACAGCTTTATTAATATGAACCTGAGTAGCCATAGATATACTACGAATAATTATTTGTAGTGCATCATTGCTACGAGATTAATATGCGACAGAGAACCAAAGTTGTCGTCATGGCCCACAAAATCAGCAAGCTGAAGTGGCAATGGGCCGGCCTTATTAGCCGAAGAATCGATAACCCTTGGGGTAGACAAGGAGTTGACGTGTTCCTGAGTGGAGACCGCGAAACGACAAATGTAGGGTAGGACGCCCTCAGGCTCGATGGAGTAATTATTGGCAAGATGGCTGGTAGTAGCTTGATGCAAGTGGCCGAGGATCGATGTCAGTGGCGTGCCATTGGAGAGGCCTATGTACAGCAGTTGACTAATATAGGCTGATATGATAATGATAATTGCTGAGATATGTACTTACAAGAATATTGATGGTATTAGGTTCGAAAAAACGTCCACTGCTGGACAAAGGCCTCCCCCAAAGGACATATGCCATAATCGCCACGCTTGGCAGGCTGGTTGGCGATCGCAGTTGGTTGTTTAAATATTCAGAGAACGCTGCTGCCCATTCTCTGGTGAATCCCTTAGTCTCCTTTTACGACACCCATGAGAAGAGAAAGGGTCAACAGACACGTAAAACGTGGACGGACAGATAATAATATAAATACTATACTATTCTTTCACAAACATAATACAATGTTACATCAAATCGTAAAGAGGAAAAAATAAAATACAAGACTATTACCACAGACTATGAAACTACATTTTTGCATATTTATTATTGTGGAATAAAAAATAAAAATCGATAATTTTATGAACAAAACGTAAAATTCTTTTTTTTTTCATTTTTCATTACACTTTTAGTACCTATTCGAAACTTTTATTATACTTAACTACCTCATATTTTTTCACAAACAAGTAACGATACAACATTGAATCCTAGAGGGGACAGAAAAATTAAAAACAAGACTATAAAAACAAATTTCTCGTCATTTTTAGAATAAAAAACAAATATCATCGTCACGCCCGCGTCATGCCGATCTATTTGAGGTTATTGAACCAGAACGCCCCCTCCCTGAAATTTGCAAACGACCGACACCCCGTAGTAATTAGTGATAATCAGAAGAAAAATTTAAAGCACCTTTTTTCGTAATTTTAACGAGACAAAGTTTTGGATACTGTGTTCCTTTGACTTTTTATTTATATTAGGGGCTTAGAATTTAGCTGAAAATTTCAATTGTTACGTATGTTATTTATGGGAAAAATCTTTAAACTACGCTGCTATGGCCGTTTTGCGCGGAGATGACGCATATCTTACCATACTTTTTGATTCTATTCCTGTTTAATTCTATTTTTTTGCAAATAAACAGGTACTTAATTTTTCTCTTGTGTCTTGATAAGTTACCAGCCTGTGCTCGTAACTTATCAAGAAACACTGCACGTGCCAATCTGTTTAAAATAATAACGGTGAAACTGTGTTTGAAGAGAAAAAAAAGGAACTTGCTTGGATAATGAAATGTATAGTAAGTCTCTATAGCTTGATTAGGTACCTAAAAGAAACTGAATTTAACAGAATCCCCATAAGGATTTTTTCAAGTATATGAAGCTATAAAAGGCCGTGTTAAAGAAAGAAAAAATATTTATTAGCTTCAAAAGTTACGCACAAAATTACCAAAAAAAAACAAGAACACAGAACAAATACAGGTACAGAGCCAAGAAGTTGGCAAAAAGGTAAGGGTAAGGTAAGGTTTGTTAAGGTAGAAAGACAGCAGCAGGTGCCGATTTACCGGCGCTTATCGGCACCAACGTCTTCATGGAAGCTGGTAGATACAGATAATTCAGTAATTTAATTTGTACTCTAGTAGTCACCGATGGCCAACGCGCATTTGAGCCTATCGGAGTTCATCGGCGCTTATAGACGCTTGTACGGCCTTTAGTATGGAAACTGCATACGCGGACTACCAGTGCGATTCAGCGCCGATAAGCGCCGATGGACCGGCGCCGGCTATCGTCTATCTACCTAAACGTGGCCTTATAACGCTTCAGTCAATCATACCATCTACTTACCCTACAATATACAACGTATATCAGAAATCCGTGGTCCAATTTAAATAGTTCATTCAGGGCATAGTATAGAACAACTTTTACTATAGAACCAAGCCTGAAATCGCAAAAAAATAAACTCCCAAGAAAATCATCGATGTTGCTCGACAAAATGATCAGCTGTTTTTATCGCGATTTCAGGGTTGACCCCATAGTAAAAGTTGTTTGATAGCATCTCCTGAATGAGCTCTTAAAATATGACCACGGATTTCTGATAAAAGTATTAGCTTGTAATTTTCAATATCAAACCCCAAAAAAATTCTATTGAAAGTAAACGAAACAAAAAGTAAGATAAACACTTTAAGGCTTTCTACCAGCATTAAATTGTCATTAAGTAAAAGCTCGGTTGGCCGAACCGAAGGAATTACTTAATTAGGTCTCGCAACCTGCCCCTCTCAAATTGAGATATATTGTGTTTACTACCCAACATTCTTTAAACCTGGCTAGAAGTGTTGTTTGGTATTGGTTTGCTTTTACAATTTTAGAGGGCACTAGGAGGCTAGTGTTGTTTTCAATATTGATAATTTTTTTGACTTGATATGGAAAACAGAACTTTAAGGTTTTTTTTTTTGTAAAATAAACGTTGCTTCACATTATAAAGATTTCTCGTGTGACGTGATTGTACTGAGTAAATTTGCAGAAAGAAAGGAAAAAAAGAAAGAAAAAGGTTTTATTTCTGCGTTTAATTTGATGCAAAAAACAACTTAATACTAAAACAAATCACAATAAATAGACTCAAATCTACACATACACGTACATCTAGACTATGTATTTGCTCCGTGCGGGAATCGACCCGATCGGAATAATATGACGCGTTTAGGTACTAATTGCTCAAGTCAGCTTTATCTGACAAATATTATTGTGTCCATTTAATCTACTTCATAATGTGTAACAGAAAACCTGTTTTTTTACATAAGTAATAGATATTAATTGGATAAGTCTGACTGAGGCGGTAAAAAAGTTTCCTTAATTAAAACTTCCTATATGCCATGGCCTGTGACCGATGAAAATGCGATTAGGTTAGGTTTAAAGAATCTTTTATTCTCAAAAGAACATTATGTTGGCTTATATGAAAAGTTAACTTTTATCACAAAAATTACACATACGTAGTCGTTTAATGACGAAGCATGCAAATCTATCTATGCCCTATAAATTTATACAATAGGTAAAATATTCTAACTAAATATATAAGATAGATTAGCCTCTGTAGTATGATGTAAGTAATCAATTTTAGATAGGTACTAATACCTAGTACCCATTTATTCGAAATAATGCCTCGAAAAATTTGTTATTGTAATAACAGAAACCAATGTGTTACAAAACTCAATTACTAACAATCAACAAAATCATTTCCTCTCAAGTTCATCTCATCTATTTCTCAATCTTCCGTCAGTTTCCACCAAGCCGCGAAAAGCCATGACCCTACATCAAAGAGCTTTGATCTCAACGACAAATCAGGCAATGAGTTAATTAAACAGCAATTTGACATCTTCCCCTTTTAGAAAATTGTGCCAAACGTAAATAGGAACTAAGGGATGTTTAACACAAAACGTATAGTCAAACGCCGACTGTGAGTAGACTTACTGTGAGTCTTAGTATGATCGAGAAAGACTACATTTCCGGGTTATACTATGCTGACAACGTCCAAGGCACGCATTGGCGCATTTCAATAATTGGCTGCCAATAGTCAACGATTAATACGCAACACCAAACATAGTCAGCCGCCAACTGTGAGTAGACTTACTGTGAGTCTTAAGCTTATATTCAGAGACGAATCTAATATGAACTCATGCTTCTAACTGTCAAATAGCACTGCATTTTGACAGTTGGAAGCAAGAATTCACGCTTAGATTCGTCTTAGTATGATCGAGAAGTCAGACTACATTTCCGGGTTATATAGTATAACCCGGAAATGTAGTCTGACTGGCTGACAACGTCCAGATACGTATTTGTATATTAAAATAATTAGCTGCCGAAAGTTGGTGATTCTGATTACGCATAGCGTAATGGCGTATTGTGAGCTTTGTGTGAACGTAAAGTTGAAAATGAGCGTTACTATTGAAGATGAAGAAAAGTGGTGTGAAGCGTGTAAGAATCGTTTAATTAGTTTTTTTTAATACATAGTGGGCTTGCGTTTGACCACTGGCGCCGACTTACCTGATGTTAAGCGATCGAATGGTCGTAGATGATTTTGGAGGTACCTAATGAGTTTTTCTGGGAGAGGCTTGTGTCTGTCTGCGACTGACTGAGTTAATATAGTTGACTGATCGTTTTAAGAAAATCGTTTTGAATCAATTTGTCGAAAATTAATAACTCTTTACGCGTCACTTGAAGGTTTATTTATTTATAATTTTTTTGTACACAGAAATTATAATAAAAATACATAGAAATGAATAGTACAAATGCACTGCTTATAACAAAAAAATCTATAAAGTATAACTATTTTTATTTCCATAAATTTTGCTTCTAAGTTTGTTGAAATCTAAAAAAAAACGGTATTTCTATATTTTTTGGAACATTATTCCTTATAATATGAGGTACGATATTATCGTAAATAGGCAATGAAAACACTATCGAAAAATTCTTAGTAATGATTTAATTGTCTGCAGAATCGAAAGCTCTATTAAATTTAAACGTAAATAAGTACTATGATATTCCTGAAAATAAAAAGATATTCTGCGAAATTGACAAGTACTCGCCTATTATTATTCTTGTCGAAAGACACGTCGTGCAGGTTTTGCTTGTTTGAGAACGCTCTGAAATTGTGTTCATATTCAATTCAACATTATATATATTATTACGTGTGTGTTTGTATGTATGCTCTTTGGGCTCTTTAGATACAACAGAACATACTTTGGACTCTACTCTGCTTATGTCTTCATTGTATAGTGCGAAATAACGATTGTTCAAACGGACCATTTTTTATCTATTTTTTTTCGTATCTGTTTTTATCTATTTGTCGGGTAGTGTGTCTGTGAGAAATAAGACTTGTTTAGTGTAATCGAGGTAATCAAAATATTTTATCATTTTTAATTTAATATTTCATTAGGGCGAGATTTATTAAAATCAAATGGCCTAGTACTCCCAAGCCATCCATATTTCAGATGTCTCTTTGATCTAAACCGCGTTACAGATTTTTTTATCTGAAACTAAATACCGACTTCTACTTGTCAAATTACGGTAAAATATACATACACGTCTAACTTCTCTCTCCAAAGTATTTTTTTTACAGAACTGGATTCCAAAACATGTAAAATATACGACAAATCTGCAAATCCAAACTCAACCTTATTTTAAGCTACGGCACTGTACCGTAATACAGTTACTAACGTACGAGTATTACGTTTTGCTTTAGGCATTGTCCACGTCATGCGATGGAATGGAGGCACATTTGCGTGCATACAAATGTCGTGCCACAAACAGAAGCTTTTATCTAATATTACTGTGAGTTTCGTAATCTAATTTTAGTCGTATTGCGTACAGGTGTATTAATTTGCTAGCCAGCTAAAGCCAGGCCAGCTTGGTAAGTTGCAGTGTATAACTAAATCTGAAAAGAAAGCATTTAAAAACCTGAATTAGTCGTCGACGTAATTTAGTTTTGAGGCTTTTGCAGGGGTTACGTTCATGTTATGTTCTGTGTTCAGATATTATACAGGGTTATTTTTAATTCACCAATAACCCTTAAAGTGATGACTATACTCGTCAATTTAAACAAATTTTACTATTGGGCCAACTCTGTAATCGTGATTAAAAAGCATCCAGTCCATAGAAAATGATGCGTATAGTTAACCAAAATGTATAGAACAGCTGTTTTTTTAAGGTTCAATTTTTGATCCCATAGTAAAAGTTGTTCAAATTGATGAGTACAGTTTATCCCTTAAAGGGTCGTCGGTTAATTAAAAATAACCCTGTATGGTTCATCATGTATGTTGTGTTCAAATAATGTTCAAAAAGTGAGTTTGTTTTTTTTTTTTCACTTTAATAATTAATTTTTACAATTTATTTTAAAATTATCCGAGCCGCCAAATATGATAATTCATCCCAGTTTCTATTTTTATTTCTAGATTTTAGAAACATATCGAAAATACTGACGATAATCATTTTTATCGTTTTTTGATGATCCAGAGCTATTGAATTTGATTGAATTGAGATAACCATTGAAACGGTAAGATGTTTTCAGCCCGTCATCACCATTATCGTTTCCAACAATAGAATGGACTGTAAGTATGTTAGTAATCACCCAACTTTGAAACCCTTAGGGTCAACTTAGACGTGCCACAATCACAACCACGCCACAGCAGCAATAAGGTAACCGGGCACAAAATTTTATGAAAACGCTTAGTTCCATTGACACAAAGACACAAACGTCAATTTACAGTCGCGTTCAACAGCCGCGCTGTCGCAAACGTGTAATCAATACCAAGGAATAGTGTCCGACTGAAACAGGAAACCGAAACAGCCGAAACCAATACCGCATCTTCAGCCTCGGTCTCAGTTTCGACCGAAACTGAAACTTATGTAGACATGTTAAACCGTCTGTAACTTATGGTTTACAGTGGTTGTTTAATTATTGTGTCTGCTTCGCGCACAGTGAAAGGGATAAATTAAAAAAAAAAAAAATATAACATGTAACATGTCAAGAAAAAAAAAAGTTTTTTCTTGATATGTTATATGTTAATCTTGTTAAAATCTACGTAACTTTTGAAAAATATTTCATTCATTTATTATCAACTAGCGACCCGCCCCGACTTCGCACGGGTGCAATACTGATACTAAATATACTACAAGAATGTACATATAAACCTTCCTCTTGAAGTACTCTATCTATTATAAAAAAAAACCGCATCAAAATCCGTTGCATAGTTTTAAAGATCTAAGCATACATAGGGACAGACAGCAGGAAGCGACTTTGTTTTATACTATGTAGTGATTTGAGTAAGTAATTCAATAGTTAGAATTTCATTATCCAATACATAACGGAAATAAAAGCAAAAACAAATAATACTTACTAGATTTTTTTATGCGACTAAAGAGACAATACTCAACTTGCCACCGGCTGGCGAACTGAAGGTCAGTTGGTTGGCCATATACGCCCAATGTGAGCCGAACGTAGAGAATTGAGAATACACGAGTTTCGGCGGGACAGAAGATTCGGCTGGTTTCGGTAAAACCGAAACCGTGGCCAAACCTAGATTTATTGGCCGAAATTGGCCGAAACCGAAACTTCAATCAATCTCGGCAACGACTTCGCGACCAACACGCAACCATTGCAATCGCAGCATTCGCATGCAAGTGGACAACCACCGACTGGCCACAACGCAACTACATCGCAACCACACGTAATTTGTAGCTGCAACAAAGCAACTTCAGGTAGTTGCAGCGAGATCATTTTCATACGCCTTGTAATTCTTTGTCGCTGTAGTATGATCGTAGCGTGGTCTGTCTGAAGAGACTCTTAGTAAGTTTTTCTATTCCGATCAATTAAAATATACAACGCGAAATTGAGCTACAATTTGCAAAAAACGCAAGAATTTTGAATTTCGCGGGCTACTGCGTCGCAATCACTTTAAGGATTTTTAGCATAATTATTCCCATCTGAAATGTTATATCGGTAACTGGGTTAGAAAACACAAACATTTATTTGCTTACTCAAAATATTACAAAAGTTAAGATATTTATTTGTTCACTTCAGTATGAAGTAGTACCAGCATATCCTGAAAATGGCATTTTATTTCATATTCAGTGGAACGGCTCACAAATTCACAATAAATTTCTCTGATCTATTCCATTTATTGAATACAATATTTTACAGCCGCTTTAGTAGCAGTTTTGGAATATTTGCATACAATAGCTCTGTTTTGTGGTTCTGGATTTCTGGATGTATTTGATCTAGATTAGGTTTATTTACTAACGATATCATGAATGTTTTTGAACGGGTAGTAACAGATACTGCCTCAATTTAGTAACGACCTATAAACAAAAATCTAAGCTACGACGAGTATTAAAAGTATAATTAAAGAAAAAATAAATCGTAATAGTGCATCCTTATGAAATTATATCCTACTCCTACTAATATTATAAATGTGAAGATGTTTGGAATCTTTGTCACTCAATCACGCTGAAACGGCTGAACAGATTTCAAGATGAAATTTGTCACATTGATAGACCATAATCTGGGTTAACGTAATTATAGACTACTTTTTATCCTGGGAAAATAAACAGTTCTCTAGGGATGCGCAAAAAGTCTTTCTAATATGTTATACGCGATCGAAGCCGCGGCCAAAGTCAAATTTAGATAATTCAACCGTATAAAAAGGCTTTGAAAATGTTATTCTTTTAGTTTTCCATTTAAATCCATGATTCTATAAAATGTCATCAGAATTTAAAATCCAATTTGACATATTTTCCCTCCGAAAGTGTTTTCCACCTAAAGCAAAATTTTAACCTCAAAAATAATCCCCGTAAACCTACAAAGGGGTTGAGAGACTGGGTGTCAGCATAATCGGTGTTACTCCATATTGTATCGGAGGTCCCGGAGAATGCTCCGATCAGTGCGTTCGAGAGATAAATAGTTTCATTATGACCGGCTTTTGGTCTTCCACGAAGTTTTGTGTAGTATATTTAAGGTTTTGAGATGCCTTGTTTTCGGTTTGGTTTTAGTGGATTGAGTAAAGTACACTAAAAAAACGTATGGATTAAAAATACATAAAAAGCTGCTATAAATAACTAAGCGTGTTTTTTAAAGCACCTGCAAAATTGACAGTTAAAAAATAAGTATGTCATGTATCTTATATGCCAAGTTTCTTGGTTAGAAATGCCGATTTTCCTTTCCAAATTTATTTTTCAGTGTAAGTACATGTAATTCAGCAGGTTTTTGGAAATTTCTTGGAGATAACTATGCTGCACAACTAAAAGTGCACTGCAGGATGTCTCTTGGTTAAAAATTATCTGTATAAAGTTGGTATTGGTTCCAATAAAAATTGTCCTACGCATACTGCAGTGATCAAAGTAACAATCGAATTTATTTTATTTTTCATTTCCAATTCCAATTACTCGACACATTAAAATATGTAGATCATTCAACTTTAAGTCACATAAAAAATATGGAATAAATATAACGCAGCCTGTTCTCCGGGAAAAAAAGACCTCCCAACTTTCACACCCCATACCAAAGCATGTCCAATTTTACCATATACTATATCTAAATAAAGGAGGAGCATACCAGACGGAGTCATTATTTTGCCAACAGATGGCAGCACAATCGATTACGGGCCGCGCCGGGAACGAGCGGCGCAATTTGCGATCCCCTCGCCCGTGAAATCTACTGAAATGAATAAAACTATCTGAGAATCGAACACTTGACTGGTTCGATTCCTGGGTATCGATTTGTTTGCCCATTCGATTTGCAAGGAATTGTTTAGTTTGAGCAGTGACCTTTTGCAGTATGAAATTCATGGATTCCGTGGAAATTCTTGTTAATTAAATTATGTTTTACTTTTTGGTGTGATTTAAAGGATGCTGTAAATAATAAAAATTACTTTACCTAAATTGTATCATAAGAACCGTTTCCGTAAAAAAGATATTTTAAGAAATCAAATTCAAAGTATGATTGATTATAATATGAGAACCAATCACTTTTGAATTATACAAAACGCCCAAAGTGGTTACACAAAAGAAAATCGTCAATTTCGTGTTTCTAATCGGGCTCCACCAGAAATGGATGTGATTTCTCGTTCTTTCTACTTAATATAAACGAAATAATTACATACTCTTAACCTCTTACGTCGTAGTAGAATCATATACTAAACCATTTTCACACAGTTATTTCTGGGAATATATTTTCACAAAAATAAGTAGATTTGATTAAGGGAAATTCTTTTATTTTCACACAATAAAATTGAATTACCTATAATATAATACTGAAGCAAAAAGGGTAAAAACACCAAAATAATTTTATTAACAACTAGCAACCACCCCTGGCTTTGCATATATAGAAATTTTTAGCCTATAAACTTCTTAGATAATCCCTCTTTCTATTGATAAAAACCGTATGAAAACCGTATGAAAAGTACAGTAGTTTGTGAGATTTGCCTGAACGAACACAAACTCAGTGCGGCGGGGGACTTTAATTAGAAGTATTTAAACTTTCGCGAATTTCAATCATATTGAAATATATTTACGGGACTTGTCTGCTCGTGACCACGGCCAATGCAACTTGGCCGAAACGTCGAGGTTAGTCAAAATGTTTGATTTATTTTGATTTCATTGTGTGCAAAAAGTCCTGTAAATATAGTTCAATATGACATGTAGTGTTAGTGAAGTAATGGCATATTACTATTAAACTTTACTATTAAATAGGTATCAGACTAATGAAAGATCCCATTTTTCTATATTAATTTATTGTAGTCATTTCAATATAGCGACACACATTTTTCTAAACCGGAAGAGGAACATACATTTTGTTCTGTCACTATGGACGTCAAACCACAGAAGAGATATAATTCCAACACTCCCTCTCAATTATTAGTTTCCTACTTATTTACTAAACATCTTAACAAAACTTTAAACTAATAATTGCTTTGAACAAAACTATAATCTCTAAAACAAACAAAATAAACTTTACCTTCAGCTATAATTTTACACAACTAATAGTTTTTCACGCAAATAACTATATTTAACACTACACAATGACTTAGTCATAATATCAGAAGTATTTTCAGTTGTGCTTACATATTTCACACTTAAAATGTCTTTAGAAATAATGTCTTTTATAAAATGGTATTTTATGTCTATGTGTTTAGAGTATCGCGTATTTTCACTGTTCATAATCATTTTTATTGCACTCTGATTGTCCACATAAAGCACAATATTACACTTTTAATGAAAATCTAAAATTAATCCCTTCACAAACATTAGTTCACTGACACAAGTGGCCGCTGCAACATACTCTGCCTCTGCAGTCGAAAGTGCTACAGACTGCTGCTTCTTTGAAGACCATGATATTGGGTTTCCTTTGTGATATACTACCATGCCACTGACACTCTTCCTGTCAGTTTTATCACTTGCCCAATCTGAATCTGAGTAAGCTGAAATAAATGATGTATTAAAATCTTCTTTCTTCTTAAACGTTAGCTCTCTATTTATTGTTCCTTTGAGATAACGTAGAATCCTTTTTGCTGCGATCCATAAAGTCTTTGTAGGCTTATCTAGGTATCTACTAAGGAAAGAAGTTGCAAATGTGATATCAGGCCGACTCATTGTGGACAGGTAATTCAAACTACCTATCAGTTCTCTATAAGGCACATTCGTTATCATTTCTTCATTTTCAGGAACTTGGAAGCTATTCTCCATTGGCGTCTTCATTTCTTTGCAGTTCAACATGTTATATTTATTCAAAAGACTTTTAATAAATTGTTTTTGTGAAATCTGTATTGTATTTTCATTTCTTAGTATTTCTAATCCTAAATAGTTCTTTACTCTTCCTAAATTTTTTGCTTCAAATTCTTCTTTTAATGATTTTACAACTTTTTCTATATTTTCCTTGTTTCCGATCAACAATATGTCATCTACAAATAATATGAGCCATATTCCATCTCCTTTATATAAACATATGTCATTTTATGAACGTTTTAGATTTATTTTCATGCAAAACTCATTAAATCGTTTGTTCCAGTATTTAGGTGATTCTTTCAGTCCGTATAAGGCTTTTTGAAGTTTCAAAACAGTTCCTTCTTTTTTATTCTTTATATTTACTCCCTCTGGAACTTTTATGTAAACTTCACATTCAATTTCTCCATTTAAAAAGGCAGACGGTATATCAAGTTGAATTATTTCCCAGTTGTTATTGAGTGCTAGAGATAATGCTAACCTTATAGTCGTCATCTTAGCTACTGGGGAGTATACAAGATCATCAGTGTGTTGTTGGAAACCACGTGCAACTAATCTTGCCTTTTTAGTACCGTCAGATTTAGTTCTGAACACCCACTTTGTATCAATTGCTTTACTTGCTTTTGGTAACTCTGACACCATCCATGTTTTTCTTTCTTCTAAAGATTTGATCTCCTTGTCAATTGCAATTTTCCAGCCTGGACCTCGTGTAATGGCTTCTTCAAAAGAGGTTGGATCATGTTCACTTGATATTAAACAAAATGCTTCATAGACTTCATCATCGTACCTTACAGGTTTCTTTACTTCTCTTCCACTTCTTGTATATTTTTGTCCTTCTGTATCCTGTTCATTATTCTCTTCTTCAATTTCATTTGTATCATTAAACACTTCATGTTCGATTTGTTTTTCACATATCTTTTCTTGTTCTTCTCGTTTTGTACAATACTCTTCTACTATAACCTTCACTGGTTCTGTGTTTGTGTTTTTGCTTTCATTATCTTCATATTTTATATTACCTTCATCGAAGCGTACATCTCTTGATACTATTATTTGGTTTTTATTAGGGTTCCATAATGTATATCCGTTTGTAGAATAGCCAATCATTCTACAGTCAACTGCTCGGTTCGAAAATTTGTCTCCCTTTGGCATAATGTGTGCCCATGCTTTACATCCAAATACTTTGATTTTACTTAAGTTAAATTCTTTGTTTCGTAGCTTTGCAGGAATTTTATTATTTAATGCTGAGCATGGTGAACGGTTTGTTAAATACGTAGCTGTTAGTACAGCTTGTCCCCATAGACATCTTGGCAAATTTGACTCATCAAGCATTGTTCTTGCTTTATCATAGATTGTTCTATTCATGCGTTCAGCTTTCCCATTTTGCTGTGGGCTATATGGTCGTGTATACTCTATTTTAATTCCTTTTTCTTGGCAATAGCTTTGAAATTTATTTGCAGTAAATTCTCCACCGTTATCACACCGAATTCTCTTAACTTTTATATCTTCTTGTTTTATATCTTCTTGTCTCTCAATCTCTTTTATGAATTGCATAAGTTTTTCTGTAGCTTCATATTTGGTCCTTAATAAATATGTGTGTGTGAAGTGTGAAAAATCATCTGTTATAGTTACAAAATATTTATATCCTTCTTTTGTGGGTACTCTGGCTGGTCCTGCTACATCAGTGTGTATTAAATCTCCTACTTTGTTTGATCTCGGGCTTTGCAATCGTCTAAATGGTTGTCTAGTGGATTTATTTTTCATACATACCTCACAAGGTTGTTTACTAAATGGAAGTCCTAATATTGCTAGATTTTTCCGGCACATATGACCCATTCTTTTATGCCATGTATCAATTTCTTCTGTCATGTTGCAAATTACTTTGTTGGGAAGTGTCAAATTTAACATATATAACATTCCTCTTTTTTCTCCATAGTAAACTTTACGATTTTTCGCAGTTATAATTAATTTATCATTTTTGAATATTACTTGCTTTCCGTTTTCCACTAATTTGCTGACCGATATCAAATTATTGCTCAATCCGGGAACAATTATAACTTCTAATGTCAATTTTTCAGTTCTGTAGTATACATCTAAGTATCCAAGTTTTGTTGCTTGGAGAATTTGCCCATTTGCTATTTTAATGTCTAATTTATTATTTAAATCCTTTATGTTCTCAAGATACTTCTCATATTTCTCTTGGATAAAGTGCTGAGTAGCTCCAGAGTCTATAATAAATGTAATGTTACTGTCATTTAGCTCATCTCCGAGTAATGCCTGGTTGGACGCTAGAAATAAATCTCTCTGTTCTTTAGCAGTATAAGCTGCTCCTCGGGTTCTCATGCCTCTGTACCCCCGGCCTCTACCTCGGCCTCTACTGTAACATTCATATGACTTATGCCCTTTTTTATTGCATTTAAAACAAATGACTGTACTCACAAATGATGACTGTGGATCTGGCTCAATAGTATTTTCCTTTCTCACTTCATGATCCAGCAGTTTTGCCTTAACAAATTCTAACTTGAGTTCAGTGTTCATAGTTTCCAGAGCTGTTATTATATGATTATAACTATCATCAAGGCCTGTTAATAAATAACATATTTTGTCAGTTTCCTCTATCTTCTCACCAGCTACTTCCAGCTCTCTGATGAGGTTATCGTATTTAGCAAAGTATTCTTCCAAACTTGTACCCTGAGTATGTTTTAAATTTAAAATTTTTCGTCGTAACGTTATTTTTGATATGACGCTTTTTCTTTGAAAAATTTTCTTCAACGTATCCAACATTTCTTTTGCGCTTTTACAATCTTTTATTAGATTTAAATGACGATCTGTTAGACATTGGACAATTATATTTTTCGCCTTTGCATCGAGGATTCTGCTCTTCTCATCGATCGTTTCTTGAATTATTATATTATTTAATCCTTTCTCCTCTAGCATACAATTGAGGCGAAATATCCAGTTATCAAAAGCCTCAGCTTCTAATTGGGGAAATATGTGTCTAAAATTTTCTTTGTTTTCCGTCGCCATTTTGTAAGCGTTTTACGAAACTGACTGTAATCTGAAATACAAAATCTTTCACACTTTTCTTTATAAATAAATGACTACATTACCCCACCTGGTGCCTGGTACCTGGGCCCATAACCTATTAAACTTTACTATTAAATAGGTATCAGACTAATGAAAGATCCCATTTTTCTATATTAATTTATTGTAGTCATTTCAATATAGCGACACACATTTTTCTAAACCGGAAGAGGAACATACATTTTGTTCTGTCACTATGGACGTCAAACCACAGAAGAGATATAATTCCAACAATTACTTCACTAACACTACATTGTTACAAAACCACATTTATTAACTACCGTCAAGGTCCTAAACATATCAAAACTTTTTTTAAACTTAACCCATTGACGGGGTTATTTTTGAAAGCACCAAATCACCTGCAATACCACTACCGCACAATCGCTAATATCAGGTGAGGGAAAAAAACGAAGGTTAAAAACAAGCCCATTGGAAATAATAAAGCAAATCCAAATACCTGCAATCATACGTATTTCAAATATGTCGACAAAAGTACATCTTAATTCTCGCATCTCATTATCATTTCATAACTGACCACGTAATAACATTTTGAACTACTAATTAAAATCCTGTAATATGTCTGCAACACGATACATACAGGATCCGATAAATAATTAAAAGCAATCACGGACACCTTTCAAAAAGCCACCCACTAATACGGTACGATGTTCCTGTGATCAGTACCTATTACGGTTGTGGCCCTAGTTTAGGCGGAGCGGGCTAACATATTATTTGAAAAATTAATTTAAAATGTAGCTTTTTATTACGGTCTGTGTGGTGATAAGTTAAGTAAAATGTAGCTCATTGTAATCTTTGTTTTTTCTTACTTGTTTTATTTAGTAAACAATCTTGGCATGTCTTTTTAATTTATTACAATTTACATTACATTGACATGAGATTATGTTAACAATTTAACTCACTAAATAACACTATTTAACCTAATCACATGTGCAGAACTCGTAATTGTTTTTTATCAGTAGTTATTTGAATAAAGAGACGTGCCAAAATTGTTTACTAGATTGTTTACTAAATAAGACAAGACAGAAAAAACAGACCGTAGTTGTTGTACGTATCAAAAGTATTGTAATGAAAAGTTGTTCCGTGTTCAAGGGTAGATAGCAATTCACATTTCAGGTTCATGATCATCATCATCATTTTAGCCGAAAGACGTCCCCTGCTGGACATAGGCTTCCCTCAAGCATCACCACAACGACTGGTCCCGCGCTTTCCGCATCCAGTTCGCTTTATTTGAAACATTAACTAAAAAGTAAAAAATAATAATTGTATTTATTTTAAAATCTTAATATAAACCAACATTTTGAAGGCGGCGCGTGATTGACCCTTTGTGTCATGTAAATATAATGTACAGTCGATCGCATATCTATAGTAAAAAACAGTTTATGTGAACGTACATGAAAATCACGCGCCGCCTTCAAAATGTTGGTTTATGTTAAGATTTTAAAATACATACAATTATTAAAAAGATTTAAATTGTGGAAAGAAAAAATCGCTCACGAGCAGGATTCGAACCTGCGACTCCTGGCTCAGTACGCCAGTGCTTTAGCCACTAAGCTACCGTGAACACTGCTCGTGGTATCGAAATTATCCTCCACTATACGTCTTTGGGTGACGTCTATACATACAATTATTATTTTTTACTTTTTAGTTAAGGTTTTTGAAGTCGGTTTTATCCCAGTCCGTTCCCGACCGTGAACGCGAGCGCGAGCAAGGTTACGCACCTCTGCTATGACAATGGATACCGTATCTAAAAGACTAAAATGTGCTAGTTGTAACATTGTGATATGTGAGGTGTTGGCTTTTGTCCAAAATAAACTGGATGTGATGGACGAGCAAAGCCTAGTGCAAATATGTGAGAGTGCTTTTAGTGCGGCGGACATCAAGTTAGCAAAGTCGTTACTGTTTGAATCGTTGAGCAAGCGGCCAACGATACGAAAGCGACAAGGCAGAACCTTACGAGACTTGGAGGACATCATCTGTTTATTTAAGGAGACGGATCCTGAACAGATTCCGATTTTTGTGGCCAGAAGATTAGAAAAGTTGCCACCCGTTACATTCGATCATATCGATGTTACAGTGTTGCTCAAAAAGATAGTTTTACTTGAGAAAAGTGTACAAGATTTTCAACATCAGTATGCTACCAAAAGTGAACTAAATGATCGAATTAACGAATATTATAAAACTACGTCTTTTGTTAGTCAAGAGAGAAATGTTAACATGCAGAGAGGAGGTAAATTTAAATTGTATGACAGTGGGCCGATGGCACTACCTACATTATGCGGTAATGAATCATTTGTTGTCGAGCGAAATGTCTCCGCGAATTGTTTATCTCTTTCCCCCGTGCAGCAGTCGCCTCCTGCGTCGTCGCCGACCCCGGCGAGCGCGCCTAACGCGGGTGTAAATGAGACGACAGGTGGATGCGTACTATTAGATAATAATGAGGGACCGCTGCGTACCTACAGTGCGCCGCGATCGTCAGCACCGGTTAATACATCAGCTGATCTATGTAAACAAATGAATGCTATGATCGAGAAGCGCCCGTCGTTTTCTGAGGTTATTCAGAAAGACGGTGAATGGAAGGTACCGAATAAAAATGAGGAATGGACCTTGGTACAGAAGCGTAGACATAGAAATCAGTTTATTAGTCAAAGAGGGAGTGCCGTAGTTGATGTTGAGGAGAAAAGTAGACAGTTCAGAGCAGCGGACACGAAAGTACCACTATTTATATCAAATGTGCATAAGGCAGTGTCTGAGCAGGAAATTGTTAACTACGTGTATGAGAAAACTCGAGAGCGAGTCACACTAGTTAAAATTAAAATGAAACAGGAAAAAGACTACAATGCTTACAAGCTTTTTGTAACAAACCATAAAATTGAAAAATTTTTAGACGATATGTTGTGGCCATCTGGGGTATCGTTTAGGCGTTTTGTGAACTTTCCTTTGAGGCGAAAGAACGATGAAGTGGATGAAAATGAAATTATAGATAACAAAAATGGACAGTCTTAGTAAGATAGTAAGCTTTAATTGCAAATCACTCAAGAGGTCAATGGAAGGAGTCAGAGCGTTATGTCAGTCAGCGGACGTGGTAGCCCTCCAAGAGACGTGGTTGCTGCCACACGATTTACCGCTACTCAGCGCGATTGATGACAGCTTCGGGTGTACCGGGACGTCAGCTGTAGATACGGCGGCGGGCCTGCTGAGAGGGAGACCATACGGTGGCGTCGCGTTATTGTGGCGTAAGAATGCGTTCGAATCAGTGTTACCGATTGAATGTAATAATTTGCGAGTGTGCGCGGTCAACATAACCGTAAGTAGCAGATCTGTAGTGGTATTCAGTGTATACATGCCCACGAACTCGAATGACAATCTTCCGGAGTTTACAGCCTGTCTTAGTACTATTCGCTCAATAATAGAAGTAGAAGAGAATAAGGGAGTTGAGGCTTTTTATATCATAGGAGACTATAATGCACATCCGAATGAGTTGTTCTATAATGAAATGATAAGTTTTTGTTCAGATCAAAGTTGGTTCTGTGTAGATGTAAATATGTGTGACAGTAGTATCTACACTTTTACAAGTGACTCGCATGGCTGTAATAGATGGTTGGACCACTGCATCGTCACTGAGTCGGCGCGGCAATCAGTTGTTAGTGTGACAGTACTGTATGACTTGTATTGGTCCGACCATTTTCCGATTGTGGTCGAATGTAATCTGCATAAAATTAAGCCTAAAATTGTAGATAAGGTACAGAATAATAAACCTGTAAATCGTGTTATATGGGGTGAGAGGTCATCTGAGCAGATAAGTAAGTACCATGACCTTTGTCACTCTGGACTGAGACTGATAGACATCCCTCAGGAGCTGAGTGATTGTTGTGATGGTTTCTGTGATCACAGAGAACATCGCTCAGTTCTTGATGAAATGTATTTAAGTATTATAGATACACTAGCTCTGGCCGCTGTACAGAGCTATAAGACAGAGTGTCGGAGGAAGGGTGGCTATGTCACTGGGTGGAACAAATATGTCGCGGACGCCCACCGCGAGGCGCGGCTTCAGTTCCAAGTGTGGGCAATGGCCGGGCGACCGGCCAGTGGACGCATATTATATGATATGGTGGAGGCAAGGAGACATTTCAAGGCCAAACTCAAGTGGTGTCAAGACAGGCAGGATCAGCTTAAAATGGATCTCCTAGCTTCCAACCACGCTACTAAGAACTTCAAACATTTTTGGAAAAATACAAAAAAAATGAATGTGAGGCCGAGTCTCCCGGTGAGTGTCGGTGGTATTACTGACCACAAGCACATTGCGGATGCTTTTAGGGACCACTTTTCTGTGAGGTCGCCTTTGACCTCGGTGTCTTGTAACGCGGACGATGCTGAAACCATTGCGACAGAGCGGAACGCGAAAATACCAGCAAAGAGAGTGGCAACAATTATTTCTAGAATGCAACGTGGAAAATCGCCGGGTCACGATGGTCTCAGTATAGAACATTTTAAGCATGCGGGAGTTCATCTGCCTAGAGTGTTGTCACTGTTTTTCACTCTGTGCCTGGGTCACTCTTATTTACCAGAACCGCTTATGCGGACGATAGTGGTCCCCATAGTTAAAAACAAGACGGGTGATACATCCGATATGAGCAACTATCGACCCATCTCGCTCGCTACCACCATGGCCAAAGTGCTTGACGGTCTGTTGAACGGCTGCCTCTCAAATTACGTTGAAGTGCATGACGCTCAGTTTGGGTTCAAGGCGGGAGTGTCCACGGAGAGTGCCATCCTTAGCCTGAAACACACAGTCAAGTACTACACCGCGAGGAGGACGCCGGTGTATGCGTGTTTTCTCGACTTGTCGAAAGCCTTCGATCTCGTAGCCTATGATGTGCTATGGGACAAGTTGAGGGGCGCGGGTGTGCCGGCGGAGTATACATCCCTTCTCAGATACTGGTATGCTCACCAGACAAACCGGGTGAGGTGGGTCGGTACGCTGTCGGATGAGTACAGGATGGAATGTGGTGTAAGGCAGGGGGGGTTAAGCTCGCCCCTGTTATTTAATTTGTACATGAACCAGCTTATTGAGCGGCTGAGTAGCACACATGTCGGCTGTCACATTGACAATACGTGTGTCAATAACATAAGTTATGCGGACGACATGGTGTTGCTCAGTCCATCAATAGGCGGGCTGAAAGAGTTACTATCGATCTGCGAGACGTATGCGGAGGTGCACGGCCTTAAATACAACTCAAAAAAGAGCGAGGTCTTGGTGTTTAAACCACCTAAACAACAGCCCCGTCTTGTACCTCCAGTATACCTCAACGGCGTAGTACTCAACGTGGTCGATAGGTTTAAGTACCTGGGTCACGTTGTCACCAGTGACCTACGGGATGATAGCGACATAGAGCGGGAGCGCAGGGCGTTGGCGGTGAGGAGCAATATGCTCGCCCGTAGGTTCGCTCGCTGTACGGCAGACGTCAAAGTGAGTCTATTTAAGGCGTTCTGTCAGTCCTTCTACTCGAGCGGCCTGTGGGTGTCATATACGAGCCGAGCCTACAATGTTCTGCGCGTACAATACAACAACGCTTTCAGGATGCTGTTGCGGCTGCCGTGGCGTTGCAGTGCGTCGGGAATGTTTGCTGAAGCTCACACGGATGGCTTTCACGCCATCATGCGTAAGAAAGCGGCTTCCTTACTGCAGCGCTTACGTAACACTCGAAACAGCATCCTGAAAATGATTTTTGAAAGACCGGACTGTCCCATTCAAAGACACTGGGTGGAGGTCGCTATAGGCACATGTAAATAATGTATTGTTACAGTAATATAAGTACTAACAACACTAATATAGCAAATAAGCACAATCTGTTACTAACTCATTACTAACAACTTATGGGCTGATGCCTGAAATAAAGCAATTTTAATTTAATTTTAATTTAATTTATTTTTTGTTAAAAAGTTTTTATTTCATACTTTTTAGTTGTTATTTGCGAGGGTTGATTCATAAATGTTTATATAACCAATTTGAGTTTTTTTTTTTTTATTAACCTTTGCTATCCCACTGCTGGGCAAAGGTCTCGCTCATGTTCTTCTAAACGTCCAATCAGTATCGTGAAAAAAAAAACACGCATATCGGCCAAGAATTCTCAGAAAAACGAACCAATGAGCAGATCATCTAGATTGGCGAAGCTAAAATAAACTGATTTATTGAAGCTGGTTAAAAAACTGCTCTACCTAAGTCAATAAAATGTATATGGAACCACCGCGCGGACTTCTTCTATCAAATAAAAAAACAACCACGTAAATCGGCCCACAAATCTCGGAGTAATTGGTGTACATAAATATAAAAAAAACCCGCCGAATACATAACCTCCTCCTTTTTTTGAAGTCGTTTAAAAGGGGTTGATGTATAGGCATCGTCGTCCGTAGTTTGATGCTATTTGAAAATGTTTGTGTCATTAAATTCAGTCTTTTGATCAAGTCAAGTTGTCAATAAAAAATAAAATATAAATCTTTATTTCAGGCAAGGCATAAGTTTGACGTCATACACATACACCCATATCACATTACTATAATTTAACTACACTAAGAAAAGAGTTCAATTAAAATCTTTCACAAAACTGCGTCACATCTCGCTCCAACCGGAGCCTCACCTTTAATCCTAATTGGATAGAAGGACCTGGCAGGCGCAGTAGTCTACACACGGATAATTGAAGCACCAGCATACACACACACATGTACCAGGCCCCTCAGAAAGTATTGCGAAAAAAAGTTTTTATATATGGGAGACTGGCCAGTTATAATGTTTTTCGAAAATATGATTATTTATAAGTAAAAATAAGTAAGTTCCAATTTCAAAATTTCCCTCCACATTTTTTGCGAGTTAATTCAAAGTATTGTGTCTCACTGAAATATGGATCTGCGCCGGGAACATTTTAGAGCTATGATTTTATACGATTTCAAGTGTCGCCTGAAACCGGATGAATCGTACGATAGACTTCAAATGGCATTCATAGATGAAGGCCCTTCCAAGGCAACCGTGTATCGTTGGTATAACGAATTCAAGCGCGGTCGACCAACTTTGGGGGATGACGAAAGAAGCGGTCGCCCTTTGACGGCTGTTACCGAAGAAAACGTGCTAGCAGTGAAAAATTTAATCCAAGACAATAGGCGAATTACATATCAGGAGATTCAACACATATTGAAGATTGGATCGGGAAGCGTTCACGAGATTCTACACAGCCATCTTCGCGTGAGGAGGATAGTATCACGCTGGGTGCCGCACAACCTCACCGATGCTCAGAAGCAGGCCCGGGTGGAATGGTGCCGTGATATGCTTAACAAATTTGAAGCAGGCTCGTCTCGGCGTGTTTACGACATCGTTACAGGTGATGAGTCCTGGATTTATCAATACGACCCAGAAACCAAGCGCCAGTCGACTGTTTGGGTGTTTCAAAATGAGCCAACGCCTACCAAAGTGAAGCGATCTAGAAGCGGGGGTAAGATTTTGATCGCTAGCTTTTTTAATTTGACTGGCCACTTGGTATCAATTCCCTTACGGGATCAAAGAAGCATTAATGCCGAATGGTATACTACCAAATGTTTGCCAGAAGTTTTCTCTGTTATAAGCAACAAGCGACCAAACACAGGGCTCCGCGGGCTACTGCTCCACCACGACAATGCACCTGCGCACACCGCACTCAAAACGAGGGACTTCCTGGACAGCACGCCAGTCAAACTCCTGGGTCACCCTCCTTACAGCCCTGATCTAGCACCGTGTGACTTCTTTTTATTCCCAAAAATAAAAAATCAGCTCAAAGGGATACAATTTTCGTCGCCGGAAGATGCGCTGGCTGCGTTCGAGCAGGCTGTAAACGAGGTGTCTGCGGCGGACTGGAAAAAGTGTTTTGAAAACTGGTTTAGGCGCATGAATCTTTGTATAGAGGCTGGTGGAAAGTACTTTGAAAAGATTTGATAAAAATATATGTACGTATAGAACAATTTTTTTTAGTTTCGCAAAACTTTCTGAGTGTCCCACGTATATGTAGTCCTAGTACATGTTACTATTGTGCGTTGTCCAAATATATCAAATGGCCGATAATCAAATGGTTAATTGAGTTCATGATACTGAGATGAAATTTTGGTGACAATTATGTGTTTTAGAGGGTTCAAGTAATTTACTTTGGTTTTTTTGCCAACACATTTTGTAAGTATTTCCGCCCTTTGGCAGGTGACTTATTTTCAGAGTCATTCGGGATTTATTCTCAAACCCTCGCTGTGTTTCTGAGTGAAACTTTGGGTATTTAATAATCGTAGAATTTTTTAATTATTTTTAGATGGCTAAGCATATTATTTATCATTTGCCCTAGAAATATGGCACGGTTACAGAACAACATCTTGTATAATAATAACCCATAACATAAAACAGACCATGCTCGATGCGTCACCCACCCTTGGTATTGGTATTGGTATAACGGGCCATTTTCCGCAACTCCACGCTCGGCGTGTATTTCCCACCCACCCTTTTTAGGAAGATATTTCATCCTTACGTACAAAGCGATTTGCTAATTAATGGCTTTTTCTCAAACATGCTTGGAAATTCGAACATTATTTTGGAAACCTTCTTCGAGATAAATCAAAAATGCTGTACTGGTCAAATACATGCGAGCAGCAGCCGGCAATGTTAGTTTGAAAGTCCATATCTGACCTGTATAGCGGTGATAGCGGCCAAATAAATTACTATGAAAACGTATATCTGTCTGTAATTTAAAAAGTGAACGAACTTTTTACTCCAAAAAATTGCAACCAAGGAGGTTACTTATCAAAGATTTTATTTAAATTTCAAACTGGCTTGAAAACTGCAAATTGCATTTTGTCATTCATTATAGAATTTACATAGCCTGTACTATTAAGTATGAATTTCCACGCATTTTTTGAGAAAAGTTTACTATACAAGCCTTGGCCGCAACCAAGCATTGATGGACTTACGTAAGTGCGTCTCGGCTACGCCCAATCAATGCATCTGTTGCCTGCTGCATTAATTTACTATGTTATCGTACCGCTAAAGAGTGGTATTTCTGAATTCAGCATCTATGTTTCCCGATAGTTATAATCTGGTGGTTCTCAAGGCTCGAGTGAATAGATTTTTGCTAGGCAAGCGTGACCATCGACGATAGGAACATCACTTATCATCAGGTGAGGTGGCGGCCATTTTTTTGGGCACACTCAGGTATGCAAGTTTCCTCAAGATGGTTTCCTTTACCGTTAAAGCAAGTGATACCAAATCAAATCTTAAAATTCATGCCGTGAAAAAAAAAGTCAGCAGTTAGCGTAGTTGATTGTCCAGTTGGTTCCGGACGATCATTTTGATTATCAAAAACATGGTTCTTTTACATCTTAACATCGACCTATCGGTATCTTCCGCATCACAGAATGTGGTACGCATCGTACGGATTGCATTAAAAGAATCTGTATGGCCGCAGCGTACGGATTGCTGACGAATTTCTATGAGCAATCAGATTTTCAATATTGACATTCGGAGGCCGATAATGTCATCCGCATTTTTGCATACAATGTGATCCGTCCGATGCGTACGATATCGATAGGTGTACGCGTGCCTTTAAATGAATGTTTCGCCTCGTTTCAGGCTATTTAATAATAATAATAAACAAATATTTTTGGGACATTTTACGCATCACCATCTAGTCCCAAACTAAGCAGATCTTGTGCTATGGGTACTAGACAATGGATATAATACTTAGATACTTTTTTTTTATAAATACATACTTATAATACATAAGAAACACCCAGACCAACACGAGCACTTCTGTTAATCCCACAGATATTTGTGTCCCGTGGGAATCGAACCCAACCTCGTGATCAGCAGTCCACAGACACTCGAACCACTAGACCACAGAGGTAAAAATTTAAAACTTAACAAAAACACTGCAAATGTATGTTTTTAGTTCAGTTTTAGATGTTGTTTGTTAATATGGAACACTATGTTCTCGATTCCCAAAACGGGAACATAAAAATAAGATATAAATAAAAGTAGACAGAGAGCTATGCCATGATTTCCCAATTGAGTACTAACCGAACCAGGAGTTCTGGACTTAGTTTTATTATTTGTATGGTCGTAAAATAATTCACTACATGTCGACAATATACTTTTTGAGATGGGTCAGTTTATAATATTATTTATAAAATCATATCGCAACTTTACCTATAAAACGTGTATCAGAAATACGTAGTCATATTTGAAGAGCTTATTCAGGAGATGTTATCGAACAACTTTTACTGTGAGACCAACCCTGAAATCGCGAAAAAAATATCAGCTGATCCTTACAGTTTGTCGAGCGGCATAGATGATTTAGTATTTTTTTCGCGATTTCAGGGTTGCTCCCATAGTAAAAGTTGTTCTATGCTCTACTCTGAATGTGCTCTTAAGACATGACCACGCATTTCTGATACACGTTGTATAAAAACTGTATTAACTCAAAAACTATGATGAAAAATATTCCTTTATTCATTTGTGCAAATACTGTAAAGGTAGCTTTGTAAAGCCATGAAAAAGATTTTTTTTTGCGTTTTACTTAAAAATATGCACCAAACGCCGATCATAGGAACACGAGAACTAGTATTTCCGCATTCCTGTAAAAAGTGTTTGAGTTAAAACGGTTTAGATCTAGGAGTGCGAACGGATTTTTAAATTTTAATATTAACTCTAAATTACTGGTTACAGTGGTTATCCGTTTTTAGGAATGCCACATTGATGATAATGCTTAAATTAGCTGAATATATACTTTGTGGACATTCTTAAGAGTAATGTCGTTGGTACACTCCATGAATTTTTGGTAAATGGTTTAGATTAATATAGTCCACTGTAGTACTTTTTAAAGAACGTTTCTAAAAAGAAAATTTCTTCTCAAGAATTCTTCATTTTTGCTGATTACGATTTAGCCCCGAACCATATTTGCAGCTCTGAACTATTTGACTAACTGATCTAAATTAATGATTTTAGATGAAGTCTCTAAATCACTGATCCTATTCACATCTTTCTATTACTAAACCTACCAAAATCCCTTAAAATTGATTCATCAATAGCAACGTCTGAACTAAGCGCGTCTAATCATGTCTGCGTCAACAACAAACTTTAAACTTTAGTTTAATGGACTTGCGGAGCTATGTCACCGAGCGATTAAGCGATGTCCTGCGTTGATGGGGCATGGAACAACTGAAACTAAGTTAACCAGAGCGATGGGGAATGGGAGTCGAATCGCGGACATTCTCAAAAAATGCCATGTTAAGAGTACCTACTCCGTCCGACGAGCATGCATGACGAGGTTAATGAACGTAGATGAAGCGAAAGAGGCGTGTCAGGATCGTAGCAGGTGGAAATCCATAGTCTCTGCCAACCCCAATGGGAAACAGGCGTGATAATATGAATATATGTATGTTTCACATTATAGTGGAACCATATTGGAACGTTTATCGCGAGATCTCCGTTCGGGGCGAACTACGAGTAAATAGTATAGGTACCTCAACCTTTCGATAATTTAGACATGACTAACTGCTAACTGAAATTCTCTCCTACAGCTAAATTCCGTAACCGAACCCGATCCAAGTTTTCGACTTAACCTGAAACTAGCAAACACAGCAATACATTACAACGGGCCCAACCGTTTGTCAAACGAAATTCCCATTGGATTTAATTTGTCACGTATTTACATAATAAATGAACGCCTCCGCCTCGAAGCGGTGTAATCTGGTTTAATCTGGTTTAATCCAGCTTAAACCGCTTTTATACATCATTGAGAGACTTGATTCCCGATCGGGACACAATTTGCATGTTATTCCGTGTTAATACCTTAATAGTGGGTGTGCCAAGTAATTTTGTAATGACGTCATTTGCATAATGTCGCCTGAGGTTGTTGCTTTAGGGAATACAGTGTTTGATGAAGCAAAATGTCTTTGGAACTAATTTTTGGAATATAAAATGGAAGGGGGTTGTTTGTTTACATTTTGTCCTACGACTACATTATCTTCCGAGCCTTTTCCTAATTATATTGGGGTCGGCTTCCAGTCTAGCCAGATGCGGCTGAACATCAGTATTTTACACAGAGCGACTGCCATCAGACCCCCGCAACCCAGTTACTGGGTAATACTGATATTCGGAGGTTAGACCAGTTAACGACTGCCATAGATATTCGTATTACAACCGGGACCGACAGCTTAACGTGCTCTCCGAGGCACGGAGAGGTGTCGATGTGTAACGAAACAGTCAGAGATCCACAGACTGATCACGGCAAGTGCAGCTCGTACAATCCGCGCAGTCATTGCTTCGCTGCGAGCCCCTCCTACGAATACGTAGGACAAAATGTAAACAAACAACCTACTAGAGCAGAATTTAAAGCATAATATGAAAATCTACGTCAATGTACTACACTATATCACTATATCTACGTAATAACTTCTTAGGTTTTCGCGATCACTACACATTATAATAAAACAAAGTTTAACCGGATTAAATCGCGTATATTATTTAAATTAGTTTTCCTGACGTTTCAAAAGCTTTGCAGCATTTCGTGATCGCAGGTAGACTAAGATGACAATCGTCTTTACAGATATTTCTAAAAAAATATTTTAATCTACCGTACAATATTATTTTTTATGATATGTACCAAGAATGCTCCGTGAGACTATTGAAATTAAAAACATCCTAATTTTAATAGAGAAGATGGTTGGCAGCTACCACCTGTTTGGAACCCAGTCCTAAAAATAATCAAGTCCCAAACAGCACGCAACACTGTAAAAGATAATGATATTGTAAGTGATTACTGCGTGCATCGAAACGATTTTAATTAATAATATTGTACGGAAGATTAAAATTTTTTTTTTTTAAATATCTGTAAAGACGATTGTCATCTTAGTCTACCTGCGACGACGAAATGCTGCAAAGCTTTCGAAACGTCAGGAAAACCAATTTAAATAATATATGCGATTTAATCCGGTTAAACTTTGTTTTATTTTATCTACGTAATTCTACGATACGATATTTCTTGGTGATCACAATTTTATATTGTACAGTCAACCGCAAGTCAGTGGTAACACTTGATTACTAAAACGAAGCGATTCCGCTTAATTTAGACAAGCGTACGGTAGCCGGCAATTCCACCTTGTTTTCTATATTCCGTGAGTGCCACATTAGCTAATAATAATTACTGTAGTAGCGCTGGTTTTTAGATAGATCCACGTGGGGTGCTGGGCCTGAAAACCTCCTCATGTGCCTGATGTCTTCTGGTCCTTGATACGTCTGGAGGGAACAGCAGTTGTTGGGCCGGTGCACCCTGGGCACGGGCAATGACTGTTCTTTGTCCCGGGGGATCTTATTGCCCGTGGCGAATATTCTGGCACGGGATAATGAGCCAATCGATCTATCTATGGTATGGTATGGTGGTCTATGTACTTATTTGGGCCAATGGGGTGTGACTCCGCGTGTCCCTCTGAAGTTAGCAAAGAGCACAGTGTTTTTCATGAGGAATGAGGAAGAAAACTTCTATAAAAATTAAGGGAGGATAGGCCCTGCGGGTGGTGGACTCGGGGTACTTTGCTGCCTGGCGTAGCTGGTGTGGCTGGCGAGGCAGGCGTGGCTGGCGTATTTAGCGTGACTGGCGTAGCCGTGATAACGGCGTGTTAGCTGCATCATGGCGGGTCCCGTAAGGTGGCGCGTAGCGTTCCGTGTGCGCTGATGTGGGTGCGGCCAATGTTAGGCCGCACGGGGAGAAGGGGTCCACCTGATTGTGGCGGGCCGGGACCTGTCGAGGGTAGTTGTGCGAATACAGAAGTTTCCCACGCCCCCGGCCAAAGGTAGTTGAAGGAACACCGTGGTGGTTTTAGTCGGTAAGAGTCCGACACTGGCTCCGCCGTCCCCGGGCGGAAAGCGTCCATGAGGATTTCCCGACGGCAGAAAAAATATAGATAGGTCCATGTGCGACCACAGACAGTTACAAAACAACGAAGTAAAATAAATAAATCTCAAAATCAAATTTATTTAAATCTTTAATAAAGCTATATCAGATGTATAAAATCATGCTTTTAAAATTAAAACAAACCATTGTTTTAGTTGCAGTGAAAAAACACAATCTCCATTATTTAAACCCTATTCACAATATTATTTTCATAATAAACTAAGGCAGACTTCAGTTTCAGAGTACAAGGAACTATAAAATTCTTCGCCAAAGAAAAGTCGTTATATAAGGTCCTTATATATACTTTCCTTAGAATTTACACCTAAACTTCATTATACAGTTTTAATCTGCCTTCTTAATAGAGTTTTTCAAAGTTTCATCTTTTCCTGTAAACTGCGCGGCCTTTGACAAAAGAAATGGATTTTTTTTTGTTATATTTTTCGCTGGGAAGTAGGAATGCATAGTAGTAGGGATGTATGTAGTTTAAATGCATATTCAATGTAATGTTTTTATGGTGTACAATAAAGCATATATAAATAATAATAATAATAAATAATGAGGGTTTTGAAAATGAGATTGTGATTTGGAATAATTCAGCTATATACTACATAATACCTATGTATGAATTTAAATTTGATAATAAATACGTATTACTTATAAAAATAACCAACCCACCCGCCGATTAGCGTGTCGATTATGGCATATACCCCCTGTAGGATTTTGGGTTAATTTCCTTTGCCTATCACCTACTGCAAGCGCCGCCATCTCGCGGAAGCGAGCGACATTTGCCCCTTCGTCTTGAGTTACGCACGGGAACACATCCTATTGAGTAAAAATTAGCAAAATAGCAGAAAAACTATATATTCTTTTCTACTACGAGTGTCAACTTATTGTTAACATCTGTGAAAGTGCTGGTTGAGCTGGTTCTCATCATATCCGTCCCGGGATCTGGATAATCATACACGCGGCGCAGTATATGGTGAGTCAACAAAGGCAAAACATTTTTATAGTAAATTAAAGTATTCTGAGCTATCCGTATTCAACACCCCCAGTGGCGGATTTACAGAGTTGCTGCCAGTAGGCTATTCAAATTTTGCCGCCCCTACCGACCTCTACAATTCTCAGTTCCTAGATTATTTCTACAATCCAAAGATTTAGTTAAGATTGCACAAGAAATCATTTTGGGTATGGGTTTTTGGATATTTCTGAGCTAATAAAAGCTCAATCATGGGTCAGAGTGTCGCCTAAGGACCTAGGTAGGTGTTATTGTTTGTGTGGGCCTAATAACAGTTAGGTATATAAATATGAATATTTTTAATTTCTGTAGTAGACAAAACAAGTTTAGCCCCAAATTTGTCGCCCCTAAAATCTGCCGCCCTAGGCTCCAGCCTACTCAGCCTGTTGGTAAATCAGCCACTGTATACCCCCCTTTGGGGAAGGCCTATGCCCACAGTGGACAACTTTCGGCTGAAATGATAATAGATGACGTATAAAGTATAAAGTGATTGCCTCGTTGGTCTAGTGGTCTCAAGCGCGATTGCTAAGTGGTGGGGTCTTGAGTTCAATTTCTGGGTCGGGCAGTGTTATTGGTACCTTTCAATAAGAAATTTTCAATAGCAGCCTGGTGTCTGGATTTGTACCCACTTAAATAAATAAATAAATAATAATTAAATAATTATTTATTTCGGATTCAAAGATCCATACATACAAAAATAAATTTAAAACATTATAACATTAAATATAAACGAATTAAAAATTGTTGAAAGAGAAAAAATAAAGTGGAGTTTAATTTTGATACCACGAGCAGTGTTCACGGTAGCTCAGTGGTCAATACATCACTAAAATAGACATAGCGTAGGCTTTGCGGCTCTAGTGATGCATCACTAAATGATCTGTAAAATTGGACTAGTAGTCACTCAAGTGAACATCACTAGTAATCAGCCTGTATTTACACTGTATCACATAATGATGTATCACTCAAGTAGTGAGCATCACTTAGTGAGCTCGTGTATAAATATTCTTTGTTTATGACGGTAAATCACTATATAAAACCCGCAGTCAACACAAAATGTTATATGAATAGCTGCATCTGTCAACCGGAACTCCGTATCTGGAATAGCGTGTATATAGAACCTACATAGAAGCTATGTCTCTGACAAAATAAAACAAGAAGAAAAAACCGGCCAAGTGTGAGTTGGACTCATGCAGTAAGGGTTCCGTACCACCCATCGACCTGATACCCCATAGAAACTGATTTAATTTACGAGAGTTTCTCAAAAGACATCGACGATCATACGCGAAATGTGAATTTTTGCATCTCTTTGTTACGTAGGTACCACCACATATGTCTATGTTTGCTCTGTTTTTAGTATTTGTTGCTAAACTACATAGTATGCACTATAATCAGACCAAGTTTGACGTAGGTATGTATTACTGTTTTGAAGATAGAGCAGGAACAAAAATGTTTAAAAAATGCATGTCTTTCGAAGTTTCTTGTATGGTTTGGTTTAAGACTTTATTTTTATTTTTAGTATTTGTCGTGATTGTAATGGTATTTGCCGGAGGGGATTGTCATATCAACACATATTCTGAGAAAATTGTAACTGGCTTGCTATAACTGCCCTGTGACGGACAGACGGACAGCGTAGCGAGAGTAATAGGGTCCCGTTTGGCACCCTTTGGGTACGAAAACCTAAAAAAACTCTATTCGTAATATATCTATGCTCAATTCATTTACTCATTTTAAAAACACACACAAACGTATCAGATCACAAGCTACTTCATTACGAAGCTAGTTCAAAGAGACTGAACCAATTGAAAAATTAATAAGAAATCTTAATGAAACGGGGAGACATGTAAACAAGAGTGATCTCTATAACAAAATCGTTGATTCGCCATCAAGACCCCATCCCGTCTCGCTTACTACCCTCGATTCAATTAAACTTTAACCAACTTCTCGTAAACAACACAATTAATATAACCACAATGCATTTTAGACTCTATATTGAGTACGTTTAGAGTTAAAATTGGATGACGAGAACAAATAATGTCAATTATCAAAATGCTATTGTTTTGGTATCAGAGCACCGAAGTTCAAATGAGTTTATTATGATAGAACTATTATAGTGACGACATTATATCGGTCGACATCAGTATAAGTGTAAATTATATTATGTTTACATCGCATTGTATCCAGCTGCGGATAAAACTAAATAATTAACAATTAAAACCTCCCGATGAAATCTAGTCCAAATTTAACAATAGTACATTATGATACAAGTGAGCAATTTTGGCTATTATACTCGCGTAATGGAGCCGAGAGTATAACAGTCAATGCTCACGCGCGGCATACGACGTTTTTCAACACATTTGCGAGAAAAAAAACATATGAACATATTTTAGGCAAATATTATTTATTTACAACACAAATTAATGTTAATATTTTGTTGACAAAAATAAATAATTGGATGAAATGAAATGTATATTTAAATTAATACAGTTGATTTATTCACAGAAATGTTTAATTTTGTTTAGACATAAAAACTCTTTGCTGCGTTTTAAAACTAAAATGTAAAGTAAAAAGCACTAGTGCGATAGTATAAAGTAAAAAGTACGCGTGCGTTATTAGCTACATTATGAACCCAAAAGCGGTGCAATAAGAGCCAATTTACGTGTGTTGCCAATTTATGTGTGTTGAAAAATTAATTATTACTTTTATAACTATACAATATTATGAATGGAATTCAATGTTTCCAGCATTGAAGCGGCCACTGCTGAACTTAGGTTCCTTTGAGACGTGCTACAACCATATCACAGCAGCAAAAAAGCCACCAGGCAATTTCAATTTATTTTCAAATTACAAAACCCATAAAATTAAAATTAAATTGTGGCATTGGGCAGGTAATTCAGCTTGGTAGACACAACTTCGAGAAAGAAGCTGACAGAAGGATCCGGTGCGGCTGGCCAGCATTTGGAAAACTTCGCCAAGTTTTCTCGTCGCCTATACCGCAAAGTTTTAAGACAAAGGTCTTCAACCAGTGCGTGCGTGTCATGATTTACGGTGCCGAGACGTGGACACTGACAGTTGGGCTAGTCCACAAATTCAAAGTAACTGATTGAGCTATCCTTCAAAGAAACTCCAAGCATAGCTCGCTAGCTATGCTTGGAGTTTCTTTGAAGGATAAAATCTGTAACGAGATTATCCGTAGAAGAACCGGAGTGACCGACATAGCTTGTAGGATCAGTAAGCTAAATTGGCAGTGGGTTGGCCATATCTGCCGAAAGACCGATGGCCGCTGGAGCAGACGAGTCCTTGAGTGGAGACCGCAAATTGGCAAAAGTAGTGTAGGACGCCCCCCAGCCAGGTGGACCGACGACCTGAAGAAAGTAGCTGGGGGAGGGACTGGATGCGGAAGGCAGAGGACCGAGTGTTGTGGCGCAACTTGGGGGAGGCCTATGTCCAGCAGTGGACTGCGATAGGCTGAGTTGATGATGATGATTTACATGGACTTACAAAACGTTAAGAATCTAGTTGCATGGTTCCAAAATGTGTGGCTAAGCTTTAGTAAAAAAGTCCGCTTCAAAGCTCCACTATCCGAATCCTCGCACTGCTCAGATTTCTTGCACAGCTTTGGTGGGCATAAAGGTTGGACCAAGTCTGACCACCCGATAACAATTTTCCTCTATCTACATCCCTTTCTGTCACTCAAACATATTGTAAGCTAGAGCGAGAGAATTAATCGGTTGGAATAGGCCCGCTGCCGCCAATGCCACAGAGAGGATGCGCAAAATAAACTAGCGAACAATATGTTTGAGAGCAGTGCTGCCACCTTAGCCTTTTCGGAGTTAGATCTAGTGCTTTTTTAGGACACCTGGCGCTTATTTTTCTATAACAACTCCTAGCGGAAAATCTGGCGCGTTTTATACGTTCATTTTTATAAACAAAAATATTTGATATTTACCAGACCCAGTAACATAAACATCTTTCTTCAGGCAATACTGCGATGTAAAATAGTTTTCCGGGGATTTTAGATGGACGGTTTTTCGTTTTTTTCCAGTTCACAGTCAATCAGATCTATCTCTATCTAGTGTAGTTTAGATGATTAGTAAAAAACAATGATTCATGTGCAAATAAACCTTCCAAAACATTATTATCGCTCCAGCGCCTCAAGCCCAAGCTTTCAGTAGGCCCCGACGGAATACCACCTTACATTGTTAAAGACTGTCGCTCAGTTTTTGAGAAGCCTTTATTGCACATATTTAATTTGTGTTTGCGAGAGGGTCACTATCCGGATGAGTGGAAAATTACTCGAGTGATCCCGGTGCCAAAGGGGGGATCAGGATCTGACGTAAGCGGGTACAGACCAGTTGCCGTGCTGTCGGCGTTCGCCAAGGTATTTGAGTCCGTGTTACACAAATGTATTCATACACAAGTTAGCTCGCAACTGACAGATGCTCAACATGGCTTCCGGCCAGGTCGAAGTACGGGAAGTAATTTGTTGTCATTCGTGAACTACCTGACGCCGGCCATTGATGCCGGTGGGCAGGTGGACTCCGCGTACTTCGACTTTCGGAAAGCTTTTGATACAGTTGATAATGACATTCTTTTGTGTAAATTTGCTGCGATGGGGTTCACGCCCCATTTGTTAAAATTCTTCGCTAGTTACCTTGGTGAGCGCCGGCAGTACGTTGAGTACGCGGGGTATGAATCCAGGCCGTACTGCACGTTGTCGGGAGTGAGTCAGGGTAGTAACCTTGGCCCGTTGGAGTTCATTTTGATGGTCAATGATCTGCCATCAGTAGTGAAGGATGCGAAGTGTTTGTTATTTGCAGACGACTTAAAGGTATTTCTGTCAGTAGCAGACACTTCAGACTGTGAGCGGCTCCAACGGGACATAGATAGAGTAGTGCAGTGGAGTAAGGCCAACAAGCTTTATTTCAACGTGGCTAAGTGCTGCGTAATGACGTATGGTCGCGCGCGTGCCCCGCTGCAGTGCCAGTACGAGGTGGAGGCCGCAGTCATGCCACGCGTTTCTCATGTACGCGACCTCGGCGTTGAGATGGTTTCCGGGTTGACCTTTCGTAAACACATTATTGACATATGCGGCAAATCCTTCAGAAATCTGGGTTTCATCTTGAGACAATGTAAGGATTTCAACAGTACATCAGCAGTCAAAATTTTATACAATGCACTTGTCCGAAGCCATCTTGAAACAAGTGCTATCATTTGGAATCCCCATGAGGACAAATATAGCCAAATGGTGGAAAAAATACATAATAAATTCACACGGTTTTTGTATTATAAGCAGTGCGGCGTTTATCCTTTCTACCCGTTGATGTATCCGAGTCTGTTCGTCATAGGCATGGTCGGGTACAGCAGGCTGGCGGTGAGGAGAGACGTTGCAATGGTTAAGTATGTGGTTAGAGTGCTGCGTGGTTCCGTACACCACCCAGAGGTACTGGAGGCGCTGCGGCTGTGCGCGCCCACAGGGTATGTGGGTGCTCGCCGCCGCCCCGCGCTGCTCAGCGTGGCGCCGGCTAGGACTAACCTCCTCAAGTTTGCCCCCTTGTCACGCGCCGCACGTTTGATTAATAAAATTATGGTTGATGAAGACGTTGACATATTTTTTGATAGTTTGCCCAAGTTCATGGGAGTAGTACAGAGGTGTATAGAAAAAGGAATTGTACTGTAAACTGTTAATTATTATAATTGTAAGTTTTTGTGTTATGTTTTGTAACATCCCCTTGGAATGAGTTCTGTTATGGTGTTACATAAATTGCGAATAAATAAAAAAATAAAAAAAAATTATAGGTGTTTTTATATCATTGATAGTCTATTGCATTGGTCGTGCAAAGTATTATTGGGTTTTTTCATTAGGGAATTCCCAGTAGCAGCCCGGAGTATGGATTTGTGCCCGGTTGATGGCAATAGGCTCGCCCCCTATTACATGGGACTATAACATAACTGGCGAAATGTGGGTGTAATATACACCTCTGCCTACCCCTTCGGGGAAATACAGGCGTGATGTTATGTTATGTTATGTTATGATAGTCTATTCTAAAAGCCTAGGTACGAATCTGGTGCGCAATCTAGCGCTTTTTGTTCATTTTGACAGTTTAGCGGAATCTAGCGCTTTTTTAAATGTAAGTAAGCGCCCAACGCCCTTACACGGGTGGCAGCACTGTCTGAGAGACAAATAGAATAGATATTGAGAGAGTGAAAAATCCGTTGCCGGGCGGTTAGATGTGGGATTAGATTGCCACAACCTAATAATTAAAAAATCCTGAGATAAAACGTTTGGAAAAAAATTGGAAAACAGTCCTCAATTAAACAAAGGAAATCATAAATCATCGCTCACTTCGAGGCTCCACAGTAAAACTTATTACTGTCCCTTGTTTTACCTCCTGCCTAGTAACGCATCGATCACGAGAACGCTACGCAAGTTGTGTCAACTTTCTTCTGAGACAAATTGCCGCCATATTTTGATGTAATAACTGTGTTTGTTTTTCTCTATGTAGGCCTAAAAAGAACTGAGAAGACTAGTTTGGGTAAAAACATGGCAACCACGACATTGTGCCAATCTTCAGTGATAGGTTTTAGTAAAGATAATGGACGCATTTTACGACATGTACGCATTGAACTAGTATATTAGCTCAATGGTTGTACGGTTGTACGGCTTCATAATGATAAAATTGAATTGTTCCATTGGCGGACAGAGGAAAACAAATTCTTTTTTACAGGAGAAATAAAAACTGAATAAACCAAAACGAGACTAGCTAGAGTTATAAGTACATAAATAATATACATAGAAAAATATATTTTTTTGTTTTATTTTTAATCTAAGTACAAATACTTGCTTGCCTTTGGTTTATCAAAATACTGATCGGCTATTTTTAACCTAAAACCTTTAACCTAAAATGTTTTGGGTAACCAAATGGTTCAGTGATAGGTTTTAGTAAAGATAATGGACGCATTTTACGACATGTACGCATTGAACTAGTATATTAGCTCAATGGTTGTACGGTTGTACGGCTTCATAATGATAAAATTGAATTGTTCCATTGGCGGACAGAGGAAAACAAATTCTTTTTTACAGGAGAAATAAAAACTGAATAAACAAAAACGAGACTAGCTAGAGTTATAAGTACATACATAATATACATAGAAAAATATATTTTTTTGTTTTATTTTTTATCTAAGTACAAATACTTGCTTGCCTTTGGTTTATCAAAATACTGATCGGCTATTTTTACCCTATAACCTTTAACCTAAAATGTTTTGGGTAACCAAATGGTAAACTAATACAGTACAAACAATAGCAAGTTCACTCCAAGGAATTGAAATTAAATTTATTCTCGTCCTTTATACTGACAAGGTTTCATAACAAGGAACCAAAATATCATATTTCTAAGCCAAGTGTGGCTTCTTTAGCTGCGTGGGTGATTGGTATTTCAAAGTTCTTCAATTTCCTAAATACGTAGGGATTACAATATATAATTTACATTTTATGGGAATTCAATAATTTTTGTTCAGTAACAAACTTGTGATAAAATTTAGATGTATTTGATGGACATGATTATTATCTTACTAGACTCCATCCGCGTGACTTTCTTTTAGCTTATTAATTACATACTATTCTACCAAAAATAATCAAGGTGATTGAGTCAAAATTATACAAAAGTGTATTATTAACTAAAGGCCTTTTAAGGGGTTGAATATACTTATGATCTCGTGGTCGTGGGTTCGATTCCCACAGGACACAAATATTTGTGTGATGAACATAAGTGTTTGTGTTGGCTGGGTGTTACTTATGTATTATATTATAAGTATGTATTTACAACAAAAAAAAAGTATATAAGTATTATATCCATTGTCTAGTACCCATAGCACAAGCTCTGCTTAGTTTGGGACGAGATGGTACTGTGTAATAATGTCCCAAATATATTTATTATTATTAGACCACAGAGGTAAAAAAGTAACAAAAAAGAGCATTTTTTGCCAAGATCATTTTTCTCTAAGGTCAATGACCTATGAACTAGGACGTCTTAAGTATTTTGCAGTTTTCTCTCTATAACTCGGAAATTTATAATCACATTATACAAAAAATAATTTTAAAAGAGAGTTTTTACAAAGTTTTATCAAGGTGGAAGATTATAGTTGAAACTTTCAACATTGTATAGTTTCGAAATGGACACATATTGCAAGCCACTTTGGCGGACTATATTTCGCAGATGGTACACCTGATAAAAAAGTTATGTACGAAACATCATCTTCATTTTAGTACACCTATTCAATGATGGCACACGAGGGGGTGCAGTGAGAGAAATGTTTTCATACCCATTTTACATGTATGGGCGCCACCCCTAAAATACATAATCACGATTTTTTTATTCTTTAAAAATTGAGTTCTATATCTAGACTATTTTTGTACAAAATTACATGTACTTATGTTTATAACTGTAGAAGTTATTAAGCTGTAAAGGATTAGGACAGACGGACAGACGGACGGACATGACGAAACTATAAGGGTTCCTTGTAGGAACTACGGAACCCTAAAAATTAGTATTTCTACTTTAACAAAATACAAGATACATGATCACTTATTTGTTCAAAACATGAGTATACACACACAGGACATGCAAGATGGTAAAATTCACAAAAATTATCTTGATCCTTCTATTTGCAAGTGCGTGTTACATACTGTTTACTGTTAACACTTTCGTCAGTACTGTCCGTAACATGCAATTGCACCTATTCGCTCCTAGTGGAAACTTCGAGATAGGCCTAAATTCAGGTGTTCTGGGAAATTTCGGCATGCAACATTCCCGTCACACATGTCCAAGATTCTTATCCTATGTCCAAACGTAGATAACAATGTAACGAAGACGGCACGTTGTGTAGTGATTAAGTATTCGACTTGCTACGCAACGGATCACCTGTTCGATTCCTGCGCAGAAAAAAAATTTGTTTGACAGATATTTGCGCATTTGAACATTTTTTGTCTGTGAACACGTATGGCTGTTTTATTCCTTGTTCTGTAATTCTACAATGTGTTATTGAAATAACTGAAAATTTCTTAAGGGGTTATTGTGCTCATCAGTTTGAACAACTTTTACTATGCGACCAAACTGAAAACCCTACATTTGTGTTCACACAAATCGACAAAATGTGGGGAACAGCAGTTTTTTTTGTTGCGATTTCAGGTATATTCCCATAGTAAAAGTTGTTCATACTGATGAGTATGATGACCCCTTAAGAGGTTTTCAGTTATTCCAATAACGCGTTGTATATTACAGAATGAGTTTTGAAAATAGTGATGAAGGGCCAAATCCGAAAACTACAAGGTATAGAGAAAAGTCGTCAACGGAGTCGTGAGCTCGATTTTGGAAAAAAACAAAAACTACAGTTTTTAATTTTTTTAAAGCAGAAGGTTCTAGCAAGAATCGAAACGAATGTTTTTTGCAAAAAAATATTACTTACATTACTACAACAATTCAAAGGAATAAATCTTGCAAAGAAATGTTATGTGATGTTTACGGCTTAGGGCTTGGGGTGCATTTAAAGAGCCTCCACGAGTGACGATATATAATTGATCGTCCGGCGTACTCTGGGCAGTCAGCCCTGCTACCAACCTGCTGACTGGCTAATCTTTACCCCACGACATGAGCTCTTATCATTATGTAGCTCATGTCGACACGATAGAAGAAGAAGGGCTAGATTTCCACTACCTGGATGTGGTAGTTTCGTTTATGCGCAGCGACTTTTGAAATGGAACCGAAACGACCCATTGTGTGCGTAACTGCGTACTATAAATTAATATCACCATTCCCTTTTGATATCGTATTGATCCTTCTAGAATGTATTATAATCATAGACATATTATACAGTATGTAACAAAAACCCTGTTGTTCCTTTTAGCTACGTTATCAGAATCGATATTCATACGTAAGGACACAACTCATTTGGAAAAACTCTTCAGTAAAAATAATATAAAAAAAAAAAAAAAAAAAACATTAAAAGTGATTATATCACTTTCAATTTACAATTAATAATGATTTAACGTTAAATTATATTATTGTTATTGATATAAACACTGAGTAAGTGAGTTTTGAGTGATATGATCACTTTAATAATGATTTAATATTTAATTTTATTAATATAATTAATGAATTTTTCCAGAGTTGTGTCCTTACGCATGAATATTGTGTGTTAATAAGTGAAAGATAATAAGTTTGACGTCTGTGGTTTAGTGGTTCGAGGGTCGGACTGCTGATTACGAGGTTGTGAGTTCGATTCCCACAGGACACAAGTATTTGTGTGATGAATATGAGTGTTTGTGTTGGTCTGAGTGTTTATTATGTATTATAAGTATGTATTTACAAAAAAAATATTTAAGTATTATGTCCACTGTCTAGTACCCATAGTACAAGCTTTGCTTAGTTTGGGACTAGATGGTGCTGTGTAAAAATGTCCAAAAAATGTTCATTTATGTTGATTATTGATTCTGATAATACGTTATACGGCTACGGCTACGGCTCATAGGAACAACAGGGTTTTTGTTACATATTTTATATTACTATTTTAACTTTTTAGTCTGTACTATTTACAAATTGACTTTATTGACCACAAGCTCACAGTATGTCTGTCTAGGTTCAACTAACACGACAGCCATATCGTAAATTTTACTATAGACTCTATGGGCCAACACTCACGGGCCGTAAAGTGCACATTGCACGTTGTGTTTGCTTTTAAATTTACTGCCATAGTACTAGGGGCGCAGTAGATAGGTAACAAAACCATTCAGGTTAGGTCAAACGAAAAAAAAGCTATAGATTTCTGATGCAGTAGTGATTGTTGGTGCCCAGTGTATGCGTATGGGGTTTTGTGTTGCTTAGGGCCGTTTCGATAACTGATATCGTATATAAAAAAAGATTTATATTGGGAAGACCTGAGACTATAAAACAGTGTGGTATACCTACCTATAAACTGTGAGGCCCATATATCGTTGGCACGAGTTTTGTTGTGACTACGCATTCTGAATGTAACAGTCATTCTTTACGTCACGTAAAAGACGGTAGCAAACATTGTTTTCCCTGTCACTTTTTCTGAATAATTGGAAAGACACCATAGTTAATTCCGTGGCTGGCATGAATATGTTGACAACTCGAGATACATGTTTTTTACTTTATTTTTTATTCGCTTCCCATGCCTATGGTTTTATAGAAAAAAAAACTAAAGTCTGCATAAAGTTATCCTTAAATCAAGTTAAATACATAAGTTTAATGGATGCCCTATAAGAATCAATGTTTTGGACATATTCACGCCAGTCACGGAATTGTCTTTAGTAATCTATAAAATGGAGAAAATACACTGAAGTAATAGGTACTACTTACTAGAGAAGACACCTGGAACAAAATGTTTGTAGCACGTTTTAGAGCTCCTGCACTCTCACTCGCTTAGCAACGCTCCCCGCACGCGTGCTCCACGGCCAGCAAGTAGCGCGATATTTTTTGTACGTAATGTTTACTCTAGTACTAAATAAGGGCATTTATTTCCTTATTTAATTTTACTTTAAGAATTCTCAATTTTAAACTTAATAAACATAAACATATACAAAAGCAGTAACTTTTAATGCGATAAAGTAGTAAATCAATAATAAAAAAAACATATTATTACGGATTTTTAAGGCTAATAAAATTGGCTAGATTTGGCTACACAAACACTAACTAACTAAGGATCCAGTCCTTATAAAATGCAATATTTTTGAAAAGGCCCTTGCACCCCTACCTCTTCAGATCGGCTAATAAGAGCCTCTGAGTGACAAATGTCCTATGTGCTCCTATTACAAGCTAACCGGGATTGATGGCCGGTGACCGAGAAACCACTCATAAATTTTACTACGGGAGATATACTTGCCTACTCTTTAAAAGGCTATACTGATAGAAGTATGGTATTTCACGAAGCTGAGTATGACACACAAAGTTAGAAGGATCAGCAATATTGGTAACCAAAGAAGCTTTTTTGTCTCTTTTTTATCCTGAATGGGCTTGCGTTTTTCCGCTACTTCACAGTGCTATTCTGTCAAATATCACTAGCAAACTGATTTGACTGAAAGCTGACGAAAGAATAAGATGGAGCGCCTAGAAATAGCGAAAGTTTCATGACTAAATTGATTAAAGGTCTTGCTTTATCTTCTAAACTTTATCTGTGTCTAAATATATCTATAAAACAGTACCGTGACTAAGTGACTGACAATGTACATTGTCAGTCACTTAGACAACTGTCATGCTGCCGACTGTACAGTCGACAGCATGACAGTGGTAACACATCAATTCGAAAACCACCCTTACTGCTTACGAAATAAAAATGCTGTCAATGCCAAAGTGTTACCACCGACGTGCGGTTGACCGTACAACCTAAACTAAACCTAAAAGATCTGAAATTAAGTGGAAATATTCCTTCACTACCCTAGAATTAAAAATGGAGGGATTTTTTTGATATTCCATCTCTAAAGGGGTGAAAAGAGGTGGTAAAGCTTGTATGAAGAAAACATGGAAGTGAAGCCACGGGCATTAGATATTTATCAAATAAATAAACCTAATACAAGTTTTATCAAATTGGATAAAACTTGTATTAGGTTATCGCTAGACTGATGCCGCTGCGTGACTTTTTTGACAGCCTCGCGCGATACTATACATTTTAACAATAAAGATAAAGTTTAAAATGCTGTGTAACTGAAACCCCAGATATCACTGAAGCGAAACAGTGGAAGTTGATCTTCAGTAGCTTCGAGCCAAGGCAAGGAGCGGCCTCTCTCGGAGACTAAGATACATTTAGTTGCTGAGCCAGTGGATTAAGTACCTAACATAATAATTGAACATTAAAAACAATTACCTGCGAAAGAAAAACTCTCAAAACGAAAAGATCCATAAAGCCAATCCAAAAATTAAAGGCAACAGCAACAATACAGGGAACTGGAGCAAAAAAGTTCGCCATTCAAAATGTTAAAAAGGGCACAAAGAAACTAAAAGCTGCATGTATTGCCTTTTGAGAGGCACTAGCTGGGCCGACCGGTAGTTGTGAGCGCTAAAGCCGTGCTCTCTCATATCCGGTGGCTTTCAGCGCCGAATTATACGCTTAATATTTTTGATCAGATTTTTTTGTTAAAGTGCGTTTTGTGAGCTGAAAGTGCTTTTGGTGTAATCTTTTTGGTAATAGAACAAACATTTTTGAAAAAGATTTTACGTAAATGGCACTTTACAATTTTGTTCTTTTCTCGTGAGCCTTTTTCGAATTTTGAATTTTCTTTATCCTAAAATTTCGTTCTCAGTCTATACCATCAACCATTTTACTTATTTTTTATTCCTAATGAGCTTGCTTTTGATCGCATGTGGCTGAATATCATTTATTTTACACGGAGCGACTTCCATCAGACCCCGCAACCCAGCTACTGATCAATACTGACATCCTAAGGCTTGACCAGTTGTCAGATTTCGGACTTCTGACTACCCGTAACGATTGCCAGAGATATTCGTATGGCAACTGGGACCGAGAGATGAACGTGCTCTCCAAGGCACGGAGGGAACTCGATGTGTAATGAAATGGTCAACCATCCACGGACTGACCTTGGCTAGGGCAGCTTAACCTCACAGACCTTTCAGTCCACGCGGTTAATACTTTGCCATGAACCTCTCCTAAACTGAACATGCACTCTATAATAAAAGTATTTTTTTTGCAAAACCGTATTTTGTTTTAGCTGTACCACACATTTTTTGCCTTTTTAACCGACTTCAAAAAAAGGAGGAGGTTATCTATTCCACGGGTTTCTTTTTTTTTTTTTTTTATTTTTTTTTTTTTTTCATGTATGTACACCGATTACTCCGAGATTTGTGGGCCGATTTACGTGGTTGTTTTTTTATTTGGTAGAGAAAGTCCGCGCGGTGGTCCCATATAAATTTTATTGACATAGGTTAAGTAGTTTTTTAACCAGCTTCAATAAATCAGTTTATTTTAGCTTTACGTATCTAGATGATCTGCTCATTGGTTCCTCATTCTGAGAATTCTTGGCCGATATGCGTGTTTTTTTTTCACGATAGTGATTGGACGTTTGGAAGAACATGAGCGAGACCTTTGCCCAGCAGTGGGATAGCAAAGGGTAATAAAAAATAAAAAAACTCAAATTGGTTATATAAACATTTATGAATCAACCCTCAACTAAAAAGTATGAAATAAAAACTTTTTAACAAAAAATAAAACCGACTTCAAAAACCTTAACTAAAAAGTAAAAAATAATCATTGTATGTATTTTAAAATCTTAACTTAAACAACATTTTGAAGGCGGCGCGTGATTTTCATGTACGTTCACATAAACTGTTTTTACTATAGATATTGCGCTGGACTGTACATTACATGACGCAAAGGGTCAACCACGCGCCGCCTTAAAAATGTTGTTTAAGTTAAGATTTTAAAATACATACAATGATTATTTTTTACTTTTTAGTTAAGGTTTTTGAAGTCGGTTTTATAGTACACGCGTTTGTGCATCCCTAACGGCCAAAATTAATATCCAATCTAACCACGATTTACCCTACTAGAGATAGAAATTTGACGTATTTTGTATGGAGCTTACGTCAAATTCCTATCTCTAGTAAGGCAAATTTTGGATAGATTGGATATTAATTTTGGCCGTAAATTAGTTTGTCCGCTATATTGGAATCTACAGTTTTGGTTTAAGGGCGCGCATGATCTCAATGACCTTGCTCGAATGGGCGTTGCCGATCAGAATGATGCAAAGGGAGCGCGGGGACACTTCATAATAACATCGCGCCGCGCGCCACCGCGCCGCCGCTCGCTTGCGAGTTCGAATGAAAAAAGTTTTAGCCGGCAAGTAACTTGTAATTTTTTACAATATGCACGGTTATTTCGGGATGTCTCGTAACAGTATACGTAGTCTTGTGGTTTAGGGGTCGACTTCGGGTCTGTATAGTCTGAGATCGATCCCCATTAATATACTTTTCTTTTAGAATTTATATTTTTGCATTTTTTTATTTAGAAATAAGTTATATTACCTACTTAAGTTTGTAAATAATGAACACATACTTGCAATCAAATATACACAAAATACTATTATTTTATTTTGTGTTACTTTACTTTGAATGAATGAATGAATGATATATTAATGATATATTTATTTGCAAGAACATAGGTAACATTGAGTTCGTCTAAAGTTAAAATTGGGTTTCACTACTTTCGACATTTCAGTCGTGCAAATATTTTGATTTTCAATTAATCGTGCATAATATTTAAAAACAAATTAAAATTAAAATTAACATGCAATAAAATAATTTCAATTCAATTCAATTTATTGTATATTGTGATACATAGGTAGTTACAGTTATAATAACAAAAAAAAAGTGCTGCTATGACCTGCCAATAATAATTTCCATACTATTTTATCAATTTATAACTATGCGAATGAATAATAATAAAAAACTGGGTTAGTGGTCAATCCGCACGAATTGGATTGGCACGAAACGTGCGGATCGACTCTTTTAAATATTAGAATTTTCGTTTTTATTTTCGTGTGGATCGCCACCTTCATATATGTATACGTAGTAGGCTTGGCACATATTGTAAATAATAGGCACATATTGTATTTTAAAGAATAAAAAATATCAAAGTACAGTCGTGAACACACAACGATAAAAAAGATCGAAAAATTCATGAACTCTCACATATACACACACAAACTCACAAATACTGTATCTTTTACTTACCTAATTAATATAACTATAGCTTGTATGAATGTAACTATAGCATGTATGTTAAATAGTCAAATCATTTAGGAAGATACTGGTGCCTGAATCCTAGTGAGCCCAGCAGTGTACCGTGTAAAATATGCTTAATTTGGTTAAATAAATTATCATTATCATTAAAAAATAGGTTTTTTAGACTACTCGACATTCAATGAGGCGATTTTAGGCAATTTTACAAAAAAATACTAAGGCGAAATTAGGCTACTTTGCGCCATATTTTTGGCTACTTCAACTCGGCTAGACATGGTAACACTGAAGTTTAATCTGCCTTTGATTGACGCTGCATGTGCAATAATGTTCCTTAGCAAATAAATGTGTGAGCTTAATTTTTTTTTTACATATTGATCATCATTAATGTGAACCAGTGCTAAGTGCTGCAACTAAAACAAAGAAATAGATTGGTGTAAAATAATAAGTAAATTTTGTTGAATTTATCTTAATATTATTTTAAAACGCTGTCTTTTAGCGGGGCTTTTAAATCGTACTTTTCCCGGCCCATTCTTTTGTCAGAGCACATTTTTAGGGTTCCGTAGTCCTACAAGGAACCCTTATAGTTTCGTCATGTCCGTCCGTCTGTCCGTCTGACCTAATCCTTTACCGCTTAATAACTTCTACAGTTATAAACATAAGTAAATGAAATTTTGACAAAAAATGGTTTAGATATAGATCTCAATTTTAAAAGAATAAAAAAATCTTGATTACGCTTTTTAGGGGTGGCGCCCACACATGTGAAATGGGGATGAAAATATTTTTTTCGCTGCACCCCCTCGTGTGGGGTATCGTTGAATAGGTCTACTAAAATGAAGGTAATGTTTCATACACAACTTTTTTATCAGGTATATCATCTGCGAAATACAGTTCGCCAAAGTGGCTTGCAATGTGTCCCCCCCCTGCCATTTCTAAACTATGCAACGTAGAAACTTATAGTCTTCAACATTGATAGACCTTTATAAAAACTCACTTTTAAAATTATTTCGAGTATAATGTGATTATAAATTTTTATGTTATAGTGCGAAAACTGAAAAATACTTCAGACGTCCTAGTTCATAGGTCATTGACCTTAGAGAAAAATGATCTTAGCAAATAATGCTCCTGTAGTTACTTTCTATTTTAAAAAATCACAAAAAGAAACATACTTCTTAAATTTAGCTTCATAAATTCAGCGCTAGGTGGCGCTGTTTGCAATAACTAAAATAGCAATAAAGAAAAAGAAAGAAAGAAAAATGGTTTATTTACTACAGCCACACAACACACACAATAACAATAATATACAGGTTTAATCAATATAGACTCCTAAAAGTATAATTGTGTGCCCCGCGGCTGCACCAAATAGGCTCAGTTCAGCAAAAATGCCAGACAACTAGTGTCTGGCGCTGGTTTTCAACTGGACCTTGTTTGAAAGCGTCACGGACGAAAATCAGTTTTACAGTGAGTAAACTAAACATAGATAAAAATAATAAGAAAGTTTTTCGCAATAATAATATAATATAAAATATAAATATCGTGATATATATATATATATATATATACGTGTTAAAATAGTAATATTAAATAAATGGGAAATAAGTGGAACGGACGTCATCAATTAATAAATACATATACATGTCACAGGTTCGTTTGCACGCATTTACCCACAAATCCAACAATGCGCTGCGGGCAGCCGAGCGCGACGGACATTTTACCGGCAGTTGTAATGATTAATATTCGATTTGATTCGTTTGTAATTAGACCTACTTAAGGAACCCTATAATACTGAGCATGGCCCGACATGCTCTTGGCCGGTTTTTATAAGAATTAAATGATGTATTTTTATAAAAATAATTAGAATTAATAAATCAGTATTTATTTAGTAGTATTAGAGTATTCAATGTCCATTAGAAGTAATATATTACAGCGCCCCCTAGTGGACGCATCTCTACACTATCAATCACAAAGTTAATTAATGAACCGGCAAGCTGTAAATTGTTTCACTCGTTTATTAATATTGCTCTCAAGGAATATTGCTCTCATATCGAATGCTATTTTCAGATAGCTTCGAAGTTCATTAATACCTACTTAGATAGATAGATAAAACGTTTATTTAGTACAAAAACAAGACACAGGACATACAAGTAAAAATACAATAAAACAGTGTGATATGTGTCTCAGTATTGTACCAAATGGGTGTCCAGCTCAGCATGTCCCTGGTATTATACCTGACGCTGGTATTCTGGTACTTAATATAATGGCGGAAGAACCGTCAACTAGGAAAGGTGAAAAGCTGAAACCAAAATCACACACATGCACCTCAAACCGTGCTCACCGCTCTCAGTACACATGTCGCGGTACCGTCCAGTAAGCATAGCGAAAGCAAATATCCTTCAGGTGCACGGTGTGTGCGTGAGCGCTGGTTGTACACGAAGGAGCACGGTTTTTTTCGCTTCACTATGATTGTTCGCAGCACTTTGTCTATATATTTTACTGCCTGGATTTAAACTAGTTTAATATTAAATGTATGTAATTATGTATACAGTTTGATTGGTTGGACAAAGAACTTATTAAACGAAAATATTCAGTCACTGATTTTCATTCCAAATACAAAATTTTGATCTGTAACCGTGCCATATTTCTAGAGCAAATGATAAATTATGTGCTTAGTCATCTAAAAATACTTGAAAAGTTCTACGATTATTTAATACCCAAATTTTCACTTCGAATTGTAGAGAGAGTTTGAGAATAAATCCCGAACGACTCTGAAAATAAGTCATCGGCGGCATTGTCAAAGGGTGGAGATATCTGTAAATTGTTTTGGTGGATTCGCACGCCTCGTTTTTGTGTCGCACGTGACACACAGAGGGAATTTATTTGATTATTAATAGGTATTTAAGTAATAAAAAGGTATTGTTTTTTTTTATTGATTCGTGTTCAGTATCAGTGGTATTGTCACCTCCTTAAACATGGCACGAATACAGATCAACATGTTGTATGTAAACAACTGGTACCTACTTTAATTTTTGAAATATTTTTTCAATAAAATTTAGCAATTACTGTGACCACTATTCTGCACTTACAAATCAAAGTTGCATACAGTAAGGTGATGTAAGTAGCCGAAAGTGTCCATTGGTTGGTATTTTCACCCTCTTTGCCTTTTGCACTAGTCAGCAGACCCCTTGAAATTCGCATTCAGCCGTGATGAGCGTGGGCGATTTTTACCCGACTGCGCCAGAAGGAGGGTTATGTTTTTCGAGTGTATGTATGTATGTATGTATATTTCTTTGGCACGCACTGTAGCCTAAACGGCTTGATGGATTCTAGCTTGAGAGGTGTCGTTAGATTCGTCTAAACCGTGAGAGTGACACTGAGTATATTAAAATTACAAAAATCAAAATGGCCGCTTTTTAGCGCCATATTAAATGTCTTCATATTTTTTTTTTCCTTAGAAACCTATCGAGTGCGGTATCAAAATAAAGGGTTTAATAAATGCTTTACAAAAATATATAAAACTTATATGTTTAAATGTAATTTGGAATAAGAAATGCTAAAAAACAACAAAATATTTAACGCTAAAAATTTATCAGCGCGATAAAACATGACTAAACTAAAAAGTTTAAAATAAAAAAGTTAATTAACTAAACCAAAAAACCCGACAGCGTGTAAAAATAACTGAAAAGATGTAAACAAGACTTGTGTAGGTAAGTACATGTGAAAGTATCAAATCAACAGGCAGGCGGAGGCTATGAACTATGAACTACTTATGTAATTCATGACCAAAAACATACGTAGCCTCCGACTGCGTGTTGATTTGATACTTTCACATGTACTTACCTACACAAGTCTTTACATCTTTTCAGTTATTTTTACACGCAGTCGGGTTTTTTGGTTTTGTTAATTAACTTTTTTATTTACTCCTGTACACGTAATTTATCGTGAAGTATTTTTAACATATTTTTTCATTATACGTACGGTCATTCTACCATGTTCTTGAATTTTATAATGTCCCTTATTCATCCAGTCATGCTGTATAGCTAAATGTACTAATTTTGGCAACTTAAAGTTTTAAACGTCACAACGAAATCTAAGACTAGACGTTTACCAAATTTTATATTTTTAACATAGATACTTTTGATTAATTCGTGTCACTTCATTTAAAAAATATTATTAATCCTACTACCTTTGTGCGCTACAGTACCTTTTTTCGTAAATTTGTTCCATAAAAAACAATGTGTGCCAATAGCCTACTACTCCCAAAAAAAATAACAATATTTAAAAGAGTCGATCCGCACGTTTCGTGCCAATCAAATTTGTGCGGATTGACCACTAACCCACTTTACCTAATACTATACTAATACTCATTACTTTAGTCTGAGATCGATTCATACCTACTTACTATTTGAATTTATGTTTTTACTTATTTTTCTTATAAATAAAGTACCTACTCATTACCGCGCTGGTTCAAAAATAACGTTCAAGTACAGACATACCTAGTAAAAAATATAAAAGAAGTGCCGCGAATAATTTAGTGAAGCCAATAAAAACTATGCTCCTTCGTGTACAACCAGTGCTCCGTACGCACATGCACCTGAAACCGTGCTCACTCTCAGTACACATGTCGCGACATCGTCAAGTAAGCATCGCGAAAGCAAATATTCTTCAATTGCATGGTGTGTACGTGACCGCTGGTTGTACACGAAGGAGCATAGTTTTTTTGGCTTCACTATGATTGTTCACAGCATTACGTCTATATTTTTTACTGTCTGTGACTATGGGTAGCACTTCCTTACTTATAATGAAATAAACGTATTTACTTTTACAAAAGTAGCAATTATACTATAAAGTTTTAGGGAGTTTTTCTTTATTATTATGTACACTTTTTTTTATTATATAACATACCTACATAAATCAGTTATTAATACGTATAACACAATGTTAAAAGTAGCAACTATACGTAGGCCATAGTCCATACAAATATTTGTTCCATGCGGGAATCGAACCCGCCACCTATACGCTAAGCCGCTGCGCCATTCTAAATAAAATTATAATAAAAATCCTTCGTATTTTTCACACCAAAAATTATGAGAGAACGTAGTACAGGTCCGTATAGCACAGCGACACGTCCCGCACTGACTAAACGGGCGAGCGAGGGGATTTCAAGCCATTTGCGAGTATCGATTACGTAAAAAAATCGTTAAAAAATAATTAGGAAAGTAATTTGAAAAAGTAAGCCGAAGGTGCCCTCGGTATTGTATTTTTTTATATGCTGATTGCAATAAAAAAATCCTGTGATTGATAGTTTAGGAGAAAAAAACGATTTAAATTTTACACAGAGGTTACTTTGCATATTTATTTCAGATATTTCAAATAATATTTTCAATTTTCTGAGCCGAAGAGGAACTGCATTATATGATGTAGATTAACATATATTTTTTTTGGATTTTTTACGATAAAGATTACGGAGGAAAAGTGACTTAAAAAACCGAAAAAAAGCCCAATTCACGTATATCGCCGCCTTAACTGCCCGCCAGTTGTGTTTAGTACTTTTTGGTCGCTGAATTTATGCCTGCAATTTAGACGTGGTGTGTTTCACTTAACTTAGATTCAAGCGTTTATACAACATGTTAATGAAATAACTGTAAATCTCTGAAAGGGTCATTTCCAGTGAGTGGAGTAGGTAGATTGATATTTGGTACTTGTATCATAAATGCACACACAAAGAATAATATGGATAAGCCATTTTTCCGGAAAGTAATTCCGGTATTTCCGGATTTACTTTGTATTATTAATGTTGGTAGTGATATTATTACTACTCAATTCAAAATTTAAAGAACGGTATCAAAACTAAATTAATTTATTATTTATCTGTTGAATAATATAAACAATCGAATTCCGATCGAATAGTGATGCTTGCATTGCTGTGTTTCGGTCTGAAGGGTACGGGTGCCGGTTAAATTACAATCACATGAGACTTTCCATCTTCATGTCTCAGTTTGGCGAACCGACTTGCGGTACCATTTAGGCAACAGCCTAGGTGGTATTGAAGTTGTCATGGGCAAAGGTAACCGCTTAACATCAGGTGGGCCTTTAGCTCGTTTCGCCATCCTATACTATAAAAAAAAAAGCATTAATACACTTTTTATTTTTAGCCTTTTTATGGCCACAACTTTTTATAAATTGTTGCACTTAAATTTCAATATTTTAATACAATTTCTACCTAAGTTCCGGTTTAAAAAAAATAATCAACCAATTCCGAAATTCCGGAGGAATGTTCACATTCATATATACGTTTCGGATCAATGACCCCAATTCAATCTACTTACTCCGATCACCGGTCATTACACTCATCAGTATGACCAACTTTTACTATGGGACCAACCCTGAAGTCGCGAAAAAAATCTGCTGTTCCCTGCATTTGTGTTCACATAAATCGACAGTAGGAAAGAGCACATTTTTTTTCTCGATTTCAGTGTTGTCCTATAGTAAAAGTTGTTCAAACTGATGAGTAAAATGACCTCTTGAGAGATTTTCAGTTATTTCAATAACACGTATAAATTACGAGCTTTTAATAGCTTCGCTCCCGTAGTTCTTCAGATCTATCTCACAGGAATCGTGTTTGTTTTTTTTATAACATGCCTACCAGTTTTTAAGTCTTATCTTAAGCTTTTAATCACATAAAAAATCATGAAAATCGGTTCAGTCGTTTTTGCGTGATGATGGAACAAAGAAACGGAAAATAACAGTTTTATAATAGTTAAGATTAACGTACTCTATAGTATGGCCAGTTTAAAAGACATTAAATTTTATTCAAAGCATAGAAAGTGAGTCATTAGATTTTATTGTTTAAAAAAATGAGTCTAGAGCTGAAATTGTACCGGCCAAATAGTTCAGAATCGTCCCAATCACATGGGGGCCAGAAATGGTAGCAAAGCGATATTAAAGCAATTTATGAGCACTGTGTTACTGTTTAATTATTGTCTCTGTCATAGCCAACACTAAAAATTAGATAGTCTAAAACCAAAGAGGGACCCCCTCTGACATACAAGTATTTATTTTTTAACATTTTTGTTCTTGATCTATCTTAAAAATGGTAATATACAAACGTAAAACAAATAAGACAAATACAGACATATGTGGCTAAGAAAGAGATGCAAATATGAAGGAATTCAGCGCACATTCGCTCACAAAGGCGTAGCTTTGGTGAACTCTCATAAATTAAATCAGTTTTACGGGGTATCAGGTCGATGAGTGGTATAGAACCCTTAGTGCGCAAGTTACTCTCGCACTTGACCGGTTTTTTGTTTAAAAAGTAATTTGCTGAACATTCTCGACTAGACTGAGGTGTAAATAATCAACGGGAGACTTAATTAAAAACGTCGGAGTAACAGAGTAAACAATAATTTCATCGGATATCTTTGTCCGTTTCGAGTACTTTCGAGTTGACTCTATAGAAGCAAACAAATTGTTCTGAAGTTTTAATTTTAACTTAGAAACGAAGTGGGGTCGATGCACAGATAAATATGCTTCAAGACGCTAAACAAAGTTTTGCATGAGAACGCCGTCGTAAAATGTTGGCGGGGGCCGGGGGCGGACTGTACGTAATGATTGGTCGGCTCAAAAGTTCGGTCGTATAATTCCGTATAAAACCGCCGCTCGCTGACGGACTGACGTCCTGATTGGCGGCGGGGCGTATGATATGCAGTGCTACTGCATATACGTGGTGACCGGGGGTTTCCGGCTAATTGGCGTCTAGAGGCTTACTGGTCTGTGGGTCTAAGTTACAATACAAGATAATCGTACAGTGAATTATTGAAAAGTTTTAAAGTTAATTTCTGTTTTGAAAAGTAGCTTGAAATTATCCAAATATCTTCACAGACTTTCACATTTTTTATTATTAGCATCCTATTATGCAATGCAAGCCCATTGCAGCATATAACGGTGGAGGAAAACATCGTAAGGAAAGCTGTACACTTGAGAGTGTTTCATACAGTTCTCGATGGTATATGTAGTCCGCCAACCCGAATTAGGTCAGTGTCGTGAACAAGGCCTTAAACGTTATCGTTCTGAGAAAAGGTCCATGCCCAGCAGTGGGACAGTAATTATTATTATTTATTTAATTCGAGTAATCATGACTCATAGGTTTAGTAACATTATTTACTTATAAACTATGTCAGTAATATTAAAATACCATCTAATTATAATACAATAAAATAAAAAAAATTAACAATAAAGATTTTTGAATCACTGCTTCTCAGCAGAAATTCTGGAGCAGCGATTCAAAAGACAGCAATCTAACCTGCCTGCAATCATGCCCAGGATGCTATTGGAGCTGGCCCGCACCCGGCGCACCAAGTATGCACATATTTTTCGCATTGTAGCAAAAAGCAAACTACATGCGCCTCCTGATGCGCTACAGAAGTGAGGCAGCCCCATCAGCACCCTGAAGGCATTATTATACTGGACATTATTATTTTAATGGGCTGATGATGATAGCAGCATAGATCATTTAGTTTGACGAACAGTCGACGTCTCAACGAAAATCATTGACCAGGCAGATTCAACTGGCCTTTTATAATTTCAAGAATTCCTTATTCACCAATTTATCGTCATCATCATCATCATCATTTCAGCCGAAAGACGTCCACTGCTGGACATAGGCCTCCCCCAAGCATTGCCACAACGACTGGTCCTGCGCTTTCCACATCCAGCGGATTCCCGCGACCTTCACCAGGTCATCGGTCCACCTTGTGGGGGGCCTACCCATGCTGCTTTTTCCAGTACCTAGGCGGTTACCACTCCAGAACTTTACGGCCCCATCGGCCATCCGTTCTGCGAGCAATGTGCCCATTTCTGATTCGATCACGCAGGATCACTACGAGCATAGTCCTCTCCATTGCCCTTTGAGTGACTTTGAGCCATCTTATCAGGCTCATTGTGAGCGACCATGTTTCAGTCCGTGTGGTGCCGGTCTTAAAGAATAGCACCACCCTTATCTCTTCTCATGGGTGTCGTAAAAGGCGACTAAGGGATTCACCAGAGGATGGGCAGCAGCGTTCTCTGAGTATTTAAGCAACCAACTGCGATCGCCAACCCGCCTGCCAAGCGTGGCGATTATGGCATATCCCCCCTTAATTGGGGGAGGCCTATGTCCAGTAGTGGACGTCTTTCGGCTGAAATTATGAAAATGATGTTTCAGTGCCGTAAATAATTACTGGCGACACACACTGGTCGAAAACTTTCGTCATTCACCAATTAAGATCACTAAAAAAGAGAAGGTCTGTAAAAAATAATAGTCCTAATAAAAATCAAAATATATCTCCTCACAAGTATCACCTCAAGAAAGAAAAAAACTTGACAGTCTACAAACTTTACGAGAGTATCCCCGACAGTAGTAATCCCAGGCGGCCATAACAAAAAGGAAGATAAAGTGTGCCATAACAGTTTTACAGTTTGTCCCAACAAAAGCTATGATAACAGTAGGTCACCGTTGGTCAATGGCCCCGCACCTAAAATGGATGACTTGGCTAAAACACAAAAACTAAGTCCCAGATGAAAAACTGCCCATACCTCCAGCACCTCAAACATTTGATACTGAGCTTTATCTTGTAAGTATTAAGATTGAAATTCGTTTGTAAGGTTGTGGGATTGAGGGTGTTTCGTAACGAAATGGACAGACAACATTATGGACATATGTTGCAAAGGTGAGAATGTTGAGATTGTTCTCGAGATAAGTGCGAAGATTGGGTATGGCTCTCAAGTGGTCGCTGGACTGTAATGAAGGACGATAAATCGTGGATAGTGATGCGAGTTCGTTTTACTCGAGTTAGCTCAAGAGTGGACATAAGAGTACTCGAATAGAGGTCCGATTATTTGCGATGGATGCTCACAAATAAAAAGTGACAAAAAATAAGATATCTAGAGGTTGTTTTCCTCTACTAGGTATTTTAGTTTTTAATTTCGTACCTACAAAACGTGTATACGTGTATGGGTGAAGTCCAAAATATTGACGCAAATAACACAATAGTGACACAAAATGTTGTGCGATGGTGACACAAAAGTCGCACAGCAATTTACGCTACAGTGACACAATATTGGCACAAAATGGTAGCATAGAACTATAAAGTTGAGGTTACACTAAGAGTTTATAAAGTAGTTTATTTACAAAAATGGAAAATTAAACAACAATATAGAAAATTATGGCAAATTAAGTCACGCTTATTCATAAAAACGAAATTAAAACAATATTGTAATCTTGAGGAAGTTTAATTAAGTCTCCAAAATGTAAATTAATGAGTTTTAATAGAAAAAAAAACAACAAAGGTACTTGAAAGTTCAACGTTATGAACTTTTTAATTTTTTATGACTAATATAACAAAAAATTCAATCAGTAACATTATTAGATAACAATTATAAACTTTTATGGCAAAATCAGTTACGCTTATTTATTAAAACGGAAGCGAAACAAAATTGTTATCTTATTAGAGCATATTTTACAAAGTGCTCCAAAATGCATCCATCATTATTATTACCACAAAGTTTTAACATTTTTCTTTCCGCGAATTCAATCAATGACTCATTTAAAACTATCCCAATAGCTACTCAATTATTAATTGCCTTCTCAAATGCGTTTAATCATAATAGTACTAAGTGTATCCCAACCTTATAATGGTAGCACAATTGTGGTGACACAGAAATTGTTTAACTGGTGATACAAAAGTAACACAAACGTATCACAATTGTGAGGTAGCACAGTGAGTAAATATTGATTACCCCGAAACTATGCTGTAAATCATATTGAAATGAACATTACACAAAAGCCCATGCCTTTTTATACTTAGAGCACTATAAATCATGGTTAAAACACAAAAATTAGCATAGAGATCGTCGAAAAACCTGTCGAAAATTTTCTGACCACGCTTAATCACTTTGAGTTTGACATCGCGACCGATTCAATATAGCCGCTGAGCTCTAGCTGCTATAGACAATTATGCGCAATTTTGCCAGTTCTCGAAAACGAAATCCTACCTTGTTTAGTCTATAGATACTGCTAATGAAAACGGTTGCACAAAATAAGTAGCACAATTGTTTAAAAATCACATGAAAATTTAAACAGTAAAAAAGCACATTATTGCTGCTATTTTCTTACATTGCTATTTGAAAAGCATTGCCAATTATACGCTTTTACTGTAGAATTTGATATTCAGTCTTTATGTGACACAGATTTTGTTCAGAAATATACTCAAAGTTCACCCTCCAAAATTATTACGCCGTTTTGTACATAATTTATTCCCGTTTGTGGAGAAATTATTTAATTTACTCTGCTATCGAGTATTATTTTATAACTTTGAGTCTTTGGCATGCTGGACAAATAATCATTTAATTTAATATCAATTGTCATAAAATTCTATCAGGCACAGTTTTTAAGAAAAATTATTGGGAAATTTTGAATTGGGCAAATGCGTCAAAATTTTGGTCTTTACCCGTATAGCAAAATCCTTTTACTGGTATTAGAATATTGTAGCGTTACCTACGTAGAGTACATACAGAATAGTTTTTGCAAGTGGTTCCCGTTCTCTTGCAATATGCTCAATATGTGTACAATAAAGTTGCAAAACGCATTGAATTTAAAGCTTGTGTACCTCTATTCCATTTAAAATAATATTTTTTGATTGTCTTGCTTATTGGTGATACTAAACGAACTATTTTATTATTTATACTCAACAAATATTTTACTAACCACCTATTTCGTATACATATCTACAGCTTCCGCATAAAATCCCAGATTTGATATTGGATAAATATTTAACGCACTTACAATAACAATAGCTTTCATTTTGAATTTTTGATATTACAGCAATATTTAATGTGGTGGATGTCGATAAGACGGATTGTCAAAAATTATAAACATCAAAATAAACATAATTGCGATCGCTAGTGAGTTACACAATTCGGCAGCTCCGCAGCAAGTACCTATTTGTAATCTATTGTAAGCCAGACGGCAGTTATTATAATCGTTGGATGTAATAATCTGGAAATAAACGATTTCATTTAATTTCATTTAATTTAATTAATTTTATTTCAATTAATTTAATTTCATTTAATTTCATTTAATTTCATTTAATTTCATTTAATTTTATTTTATTTCATTTAATTTCATTTAATTAAAGTGTTTTTGGACTTTTCTATCACGAAAATTCTCAGTGGCAACAGGGGATTTGAAGCTGTTTCTGGATAATGGCAAGAAGCTTATAGACACCATCATCGGTTAAAAGATTGTGACTGTAAGAAATTAGGATCTTTCGGTTCATTCCCCGTTCTGGAGAGGACGTAAGAAACGTACCCAAAAATCGATCAACTCGAGTGGGAGTCAATCGCTACATCACTAGTACGAAAAAGTCTCGGGTGCAAGTGACGTATAGCGTGCAATCATCTGTCTGTAGTGTAACTGATGATGGTAGGGCAAAGTTGCATTGGAGTAACTTTGTCTTATTTCCTATCTGTTACGAACCTTCCATTGATTTCTTTGGGAAATATTGACTCTGCAGCAAAACGGGTTTGAAAAAGTTTGCGGAAGAAAAAAAATTACGGAAGAAAGAAAGAAAGAAAGAAAGAAAAAGATTTTATTCTTGCGCTCCATTTGACGCACTCACTACAAAACTTATACATAATACTTAATAATAAATACATAATACTTTACAATTTCATGACAAATTAGTATAGTTACAGTTAAATTGACAACTGACAACACTGGACATAAACAATACATGATCTGTGGTTATAACGGTAATGATCGGATTTTTGTTCTACATTATTGTCTGTGATTTACAGTTAGTCAAATCAAAACAAAAACAATAATAAAAAACGGAAACGGAACAGGATGACCTGCGAATAGAACGATTTGCGAACGGGGCGATTTGCGAATGGGACAAGTTGTGCATGGGAGCACTTCCGAATGGGACTGGTTGCGAGTTTGTGACGAGTTTCCGAATGGGACGATTTACAACTTATCCCACAGGAGAAATCCAGATGTGGAAAATATTTTTATTTTAACCGACTTCAAAAAAAGGAGGAGGTTATGTATTCGGCGGGTTTTTGTTTTTAACCGACTTCAAAAAAAGGAGGAGGTTATGTATTCGGCGGGTTTTTTTTTTTTTGTTTTTTTTTTTTTTCATGTATGTACACCGATTACTCCGAGATTAATGGACCGATTTTCGTGGTTGTTTTTTTATTTGGTAGAGGAAGTCCGCGCGGTGGTCCCATATAAATTTTATTGACTTAGGTCGAGTAGTTTTTGAACCAGCTTCAATAAATCAGTTTAATTTAGCTTCGCTTACCTAGATGATCTACTAATAGTTTCGTTTTTCTGTGAATTCTCAACTAATAAAAAGTATGAAATAAAACTTTTTAACAAAAAATAAAACCGACTTCAAAAACCTTAACTAAAAAGTAAAAAATAATCCTTGTATGTATTTCAAAATCTTAACATAAACCAAAATTTTGAAGGCGGCGCGTGTTTTTCATGTATGTTCGCATAAACAGTTTTTTACTATAGATAAGCGCTCGACAGTACATTATGTGAAGCAGTCTCGTTTCCATATGTACTAGTAGTAGGCACTAATTTGCTTACGATGCACACTTTTTAAAGATGAAAAATTGGATTACAATTTTATAATCTGAAATGAAACCGAACGTAACCTGACGCGCTCTGTGGAGCTGTCACCCAGAACTGTCATTGTACTTTTTTGTGCGCGATGCGCATGCACGTTATTTTCTAAATACTAACATAATAGTGTTTAAGTGTACTTATTAGGTGTAAATATTATATATAATCACATACTCGTAGTGATATGTGTAAGGAAAATCAAAATCGATACAAAACACAGTATTAAAAAACTGAGAGAAGAGACCGGCGCGGAGGCGCCGGCGTCAGGGATGCTTGGGAGTGAGTGATAACAATTTCAAACATGATTACCTGTGTAGTGGTAGTGAATACGTTAATACGTAACAAAATAATACTGTGCGCTTATGTCTTAAGCTCAGCTAGTAGCGATTAATCAAGAAATTGGTAAATTAATCAAGCAAGTTCGAACTTGTTGGTAAAATAAGTAGCAGTTATTTGAGTGATTCTCGTGACTTTATTTGAGTGAGACAATACAGATTAACTATGCGCCCTTGAGCTCTCACGAGAGGTTAGCCGTGGCTGTGATACATCCTACATGTTCTCTTTACTCCGAGAGCTTCCACAAGAGGACAGCCAAAGGAGTGAATAGAGATTCACTATGCGCCCTTGAGCTATCACGAGAGGTTAGCCGTGGCCATGATACATACATTTTCCCTTTACTCCAAGAGCTTCCACGAGAGGTCAGCCAAAGGAGAGAATAGAGATTCACTATGCGCCCTTGAGCTATCACGAGAGGTTAGCCGTGGCCATGATACATACATTTCCCCTATACTCCAAGAGCTTCCACGAGAGGTCAGCCAAAGGAGAGAATAGAGATTCACTATGCGCCCTTGAGCTATCACGAGAGGTTAGCCGTGGCGATGATACATACATGTTACCATTACTCCAAGAGCTTTCACGGGAGGTCAGCCAATGGAGAGAATAGATTCCATGCATCCTTGAGCTTTCACGAGAGGTTAGCCATGGCCATAACATGTGCATGTTCCCCATGTTCCTTGAACAGGATGTTAATAGGAGGGGCGGAAAAGACTGCTTTATGGGTCCTCGAGCTTTCATGAAATGTCAGCTGCAGCCTTCATAACATTTATATTCTCAGCACAGCGGGAGCTCCAGCAAAAGTTCAACTTTGGCCATATGTCACAGTCTAAGAGCAGTGATACATACACATTAATTTGTAATAAAATCAAGCCTAACTCAGGCCGTTTTCCTCAGGTGAGTAAGACACAAATGATAGTCTGTTGTAATAAGATAATGAATATTACTTTACAGTAAAACACCTTTTACATGTAGAGGATTTCACTTTACATAAGTGTAGTGTTGAACATGGCCAATGACATACAAACATAACATCACGCCTGTATTTCCCCGAAGGGGTAGGCAGAGGTGTATAGTACACCCACATTTCGCTAGTTATGTTGTAGTCCCATGTAATAGGGGGCGAGCCTATTGGGCAATGAGCCAGTCCATATTCATGAAACATCTGAACATCTATCACTTTCAGTGGAAGACATATCTGAATTAGTTCACTTGAGGTTGAGGCAATACCTGAAGATACTAATAAGATCTTGGATAACAATAGCATATTGTTACATACAAATGGAGAAATCCTTCATGAGACATCCTTTATTTAAATGGAAGAAATATTACAAACAAATCCAATTGGCCGCTACGGGCCACCTATGTTACAGGTACAAACCGGATGATTAGAATATCTTCCCAATTAGTAGGTATTGTATTATTACTAATCCTAAATATGATAGGATATTAATAATATATTCCTGTTCTAAACTTAGAAACATGTTGACCTGTGGAACACTAGTTCATTATCTAGTGTTTCCGTCCATCTAAAGTGGATGGAATCATAAAGGACATCAAGTAAATGCAGGTATTCATACCTACTTATTGTGCATTTTATACTGAAAGATATTGTGTACTACACCACTGAAAGCTAAGGATACCTTATAGTGTCTTAAAGATCTAAGAAAAGATAAAATATCAGTTTCATGAATCTAGAAATACATGAAAAGCTATTCAACTACCTAATGATGGTATTACTGGATTTAATTATTATTATTTTTGCATCCAACTTTAGTAGGTACCTAGCAAATTATAATGTGAGATTCTCTTGATAACAGGCAGTAGAGAATCCAGTCTTTCACATTTCACATAAAAGAAGAACCAATGAACACAGCTTGGTGGTTTTTTCACCAATCGAGTCAATTTGTTGGTTGTTTTAGTTCAGCGGTTATCACTAGATGGTGTTGCTTCAATCACGGAGGGTTCCTGAATCGCGTGGAAATGCAATAATCCTTAGTTGTTTGTTTTAGTTCAACGTTTACCACTACCTACATAGTGTTGCTTCAATTATGGAAGGTTCCTGAATCAAGGGAAAAAACACAACTATTACACAAAATTTTGTTGTATTATACAGAAAATTTACAGATGGTACTGTTAAATAAAACTACCTACCTACCCATGCTAAATAATTCGCTGCAGGTGTTATGCGAAATTTATGACAAATTTGGAAAAGCTGATAAAATTATTCCTAATCTTAGAGTAATAAGACACAGAGTGATAGTTTCATCCAAATTTCCGCTCAAAGTGAAGCACAAAAACAATCGATAAGTGCTCGCAAGCGGCACGTCAAATGTTCACCGACACGCACATGGGCGTGCTTAAGCTGTACGGAATGGAGCCATTTGTGCCTGCCCATGCATCAAATTGTGCGCATGGACATGGTTTCTGTATATAGCTGTTCTAAGTTCCTAATGATAAGTAATACATTGTAGGTAATAGGTAGATCATATGTTTTGATATCCTGAAATACATAGGTGCCTCCCCTTTAAAATAGGATGAGACATTCTTTCCTCCATTTGGCCTTCTAAGTAGGATCAAAAAAGGTGGGGGGGGGGCATTGTTGGGGTATTTTGGTGGCCGCTAAACCATGGATGGTACCATGGTTTTTGAATACAGGATAGTACACGAATAAGTTTGATAGAACTAGTTTTGACTCCACAAATTGGTTTTATCCCCCATCAGGACTCAACTTCCCTTGTACAAGACCTTTACTTAAGCAGCAATGGTCGCATGCTAGCTTACTTATCAAACAGAACTAAGGTGCTGTTATAAAAATGCTGCCTGCTCAGATCCATAATCGGAGTCAGTGTGTACCTATAGTAATAATAATAGGACCAGTAATATTTAATTTTATCTTTAAAAATGGCCTATCTGAATCAATATTTAATTATTTACTAAAGATATTTTAGTTAGAGGATCAATCCTTAATAATATTGATGATGTTTTTTGGATAGATTTCCATCAATGTGACCTCAACTTTACATATTAAGTTACATTTTCATCGCTCAAAATTATTATATTATACATAATAGGGAGCAGCAAAATTGTTTGCTTTCGTTATGCTCTCTAATTATAATCCTTAGTATAAACTGTAGAATGCGGTTAACGCAATACCTACATTATAAGATTATAACACAAAATGAAAATAAAAATCTTTGTTGAAGTAGGTACACCATTATGATATACTAAATAGTTGACACCACTAGGCACCTACTGTTACTAGGTTGTAAAAGTGACTGCTCATTAGGGATGTGCAGAATAATTGTGTATAAAAAATCGAAATTGGTAAAATAAATCTTCCTTTGAAGATTTTAATTAACAAGTGGCTCAGTTGAATGAGATAGAGTAGGAAATTATTTATTGGATGAATTATTTAAACCAATTATTTTGTTTACACAATTGGGTCAAATAATGATACTCCTCAGTTAAAGGTGTTTTACAGTAAAAACGAATACTTAATTTAACTGTGATATTTTTGCAGTCAGAATTCTTATAGAAACTAAGAAGGAAATGGACTTCTTGACTTTTGTTTTACTCAATCAATATAAAAATCCTTATACCTACATAATATAAGCACCTATTTGAGGCAAATAATGTTATATAATAATAATGTAATGATAAGTAAATCAATAATAAAAATCCACATTGTCTATACATATGTGTACCTACCTAATCTCATGCTCTTATTCTATTCTTTTGAATCTTCGATCAATTTGAATAGCAAGATTTCATAGTTTTAATACAGACAGAGATAGTTAAAATAAAAGATATTTGTACGAATCATAGCCATACATCTCTACAGACCTGCATGCCTCAACAAACCTACTATTCCTTTAATTGTTTATTGTGTCTAAGGTAATTGTTATTAAACACACATACACAAGGACTTTACTTGACTTGTGAACTTATGATTTTGCTTTATATAAAGATAGCTACATCTACTTTTATTACCCAAGTAACTAAGTATAGAAAATAAGACCGACATTGTTACCATCGTATCATGTTGTATGTGATTATTCTGATTTCCTTTTTGATACCAATTGCGTGATTGGTTAGTTTAGATTAGGTATCTAATCTAAACTAATACTACACAACTTTCTTCTTTAAACATCTACTAGTACATATGGAAACGAGACTGCTTCACATAATTACATAGATCGGACTAACTTACCAAGTGACGTCCGATCCTCGATTATGTGAAGCAGTCTCGTTTCCATCCAATTCCCGACCCGACCCAGTGTATCCTAGATTCAATATCCCTTATGAAAGTTGTGTCTACCTGTGTGACTTTGAAGTAAATGACAGTTCTGGGTGACAGCTCCACAGAGCGCGTCAGGTTACGTTCGGTTTCATTTCAGATTATAAAATTGTAATCCAATTTTTCATCTTTAAAAAGTGTGCATCGTAAGCAAATTAGTGCCTACTACTAGTACATATGGAAACGAGACTGCTTCACATAATCGAGGATCGGACGTCACTTGGTAAGTTAGTCCGATCTATGTAATTATATTTACATAACGCAAAGGGACAGTCACGCGCCGCCTTCAAAATTTTGGTTTATGTTAAGATTTTGAAATACATACAAGGATTATTTTTTACTTTTTAGTTAAGGTTTTTGAAGTCGGTTTTATTTTTTGTTAAAAAGTTTTTATTTCATTAAAAATCGTATCAGCCTTTCACCCAGTGTGTTTTTTCATTGCGTACACAAAACACAAAAACACAACACACACATAAAAACACAAAAATATTAAAATTTAAGGCGCTGAACAGACGACTTTCTTTTTAGTGATCGAGAACCGTATTGTTTAGTTTCGTATTGGTTAGTGCCTTATGCCACAGATAATATAATACTATACTAGTACTTATGCTAAGTTTACACGAGCTTATAGTACCTACTTGTCATTAGCGCTGCTTATCGCTTAGTCGGCTCGCGATCGTTCTAGTCACTGGCACATGAACTTACGTTAATACTAATCACATGAGTGGTTTTACTGTAAATAAAAAGTACTAAGAATTAGTTACTAAGCTCGTGTAAACTTAGCTAAGCTAAGTTGCGTGTAAACATGCTTAATTAGTGCTTAGTATTAGTGAAACTGCCACTACACTACTATACACTAGTGAATAGACGCCGATCCTATTTACTAAGCGACAACTAGAAGCGATTAGTATTAAATTACAAGTACTAAACTCGTATAAACTTAGCTTTATGCGATGCTTCATACTTTTGACGTTATCGAACGCTAAAAAAACGTTTATCTACACTCGTATCGTAAAATTCGAATTATGAACTCGAAAGTAATGTCATAATGACATACTTTACGCACATGCACCTGTAATAAATTTAAAAAGTTTCATTACGATACAGTTTGCTGAACAAAACAATGCGGTAATTTAATTTTTTTTCCATAACCGCACACTTCAGCCCAACTAAGGAGTTTTTAATGCCACTTCGACCTAACCAAGGAGTTTTCAAACCTTTTTTTTAGCAGTCGTACAGTTTGGCACCAATGAGTACACAAAATTCAGGGTGGCGCCACTTGTCATACAATAATACAATTAATATAATCTTGTTGTGCAATAAAGAGGATTTGTATTTGTCATACATTGAAAATTTTTATCGTTTAAAATCGCGTTTTTGGCAGAACTTTGGATTGTCATATTGCTTTTAGTTATATTTAAGTGTTTACGGGCATATTTTTTGTATGATAAAACAGAGATTGACGGAATCCTGACAAGGATAGAAAATTAGTTCCGATTATAATGTTTTCGGCAGACTATATTTTATAATCTGTGTAGGCGCCACGCCCTACTGGATTTGGTCATCGTTACTTGTAAATTTATTGTTATTGTTTACGTTATTATTATGGTTTTGTAAGTCCAAAGTTTTATTCTGGGCAAAAATATCTGACTACAGCAGTGATACTGAACTGAGGAGAATATGACCCCGCCTGAATTTCTGGATGCAGCAACGTAAATGACGAACAATCTTTTACCAGAGAAATCAAGAAAAAAACGACAATGTTACGAAGATTTTGACTTTGGTATTTTATTTAAAATTGTATGAGTTTAGATAAAATAGTGTATGAAACTGACATAATTAGGTATTAAAACACTCGTGTGATACTATTAAAAACCTCGCCTGCGGCTCGGTTTTTAAACTCACACTCGTGTTTTAATAACCCCTATTATGCAACAGTTTCATAAACTACTATTTCTTTTCATCGGACTGGTTATAACAAGCGCAGGGTGCGCGCGCCCGATGCGCGTCTACGCTATGAAAATTTGTTTGACGGACGACATCGCGTGATGTAATTCGTTGCATACAATTTCATAAGGCGTCCGAAACGCGGTGTATTGGGCGCGCACCCCGTACTCTTGTTATAATTAGTACCTTACTATCGCTGAAAATACAGGCAAAACATTTATTATTTGTTACCTATCATAACAATCAAAAAGTCTCCCATTTTCTAAAGAATACAACCATTTCTATCGAATACCTATACAATTCTTATAGTTGGAAGTCATAAAAGCCATACTGTGACATATAAACACCATTTTACGACCACCAGCAGTGTTGTGGGAAGAACGGAATTACTTCATTTTGTACACTTTTATAGCAACTTTAGTGATCTTAGAAATTGTTTGTGGCTTACCGGAGTGCAGGGGATCTATTCGCAAAATCGACAACGATATAATCGAAATAACACGATCATAGAAGTGGGAATGGGTCAGAACATTTTTCATTTTGTTTTAAAATGAATTTTAATAGTGTGATTGCGATAAGGAACAGATACTGAACGACTATGCTAATAATCCGCACTCCTGTATATCAGTCATGATTTTTTACGAAGTTGTAGACAATGTTCGGGGTGAAAGAATCAAAACCAACGTGTTTGACGTTTGAAAAAAGATAAATAGTGCCAATGAAATTAGACTAGGGTTACGATCGAAAATTTTGTATTCTGAGGTCTATTATTCGTAACGAGATTATCCGGAGAAGAACCGGAGTGACCGACATAGCTTGTAGGATCAGTAAGCTGAAGTGGCGGTGGGCTGGCCATGTCTGTCGAAGGACCGATGGCCGTTGGAGCAGACGAGTCCTTGAGTGGAGACCGCGAATCGGCAAACGCAGCGTAGGGCGCCCCCCTGCCAGGTGGACCGACGGCCTAAAGAACGTGGCTGGGGGGGACAGGATGCGGAAGGCAGAGGACCGAGCGTTGTGGCGCAACTTGGGAGAGGCCTATGTCCAGCAGTGGACTGCGATAGGCTGAGTTGATTGATTGATTGAGGTCGATTAATAAATTTCGTTGCCTCGTGTAAACAATTGTTAAATCGAGTAGGTTTCGACAGGACTCACACGACAAATGTCACGATATAGGTTATCGATATTGTGAGTAGACCCCCCTGTCTTAGACAATGTTCAAGTATGTATGTGTTGCTCTTTTTTATGGATATTGTGTGCAGTGGCTGGTGTTTGCTGTGGGGTTTTAAATTCTAAAATTTTTAGTATTGCAATATTCCGTATACACATAAATAATAATATACCTACCTGTTACAAAAATAAAATATGAACAAATTGCTATTCACTTTGAAATAATTATTTTGGTATGAGGTGTCAATTAGGTGCACGAAACACAAAAGGGTAATTGTAAGATTGTTGATTGTGGATTTTTGTTATGTATTTTTTTATTGTTATGTTGTAGTACGTACTTTTTCTTTAATTTGTTTTTTTGCTTCCTTTTTATTTATTTTTATTCTATATGGACTTCTAATGACTTGGATAATGATGACGATGTTAAATGATGTTGCGGTTGACTTTAAAATTAACTAGTATTAAATATAATATCTGCAAAAACAAAACGCTCACGAACAAGATTCGGACTTACACTCCTGGATCTGTATGCCTGTACTTTAGCCACAGGTGCTTTAGTCACTAAGCTACCGTGAACACTACTCGTGGTATCGAATTTAGCTTCTGGTCTGTTCTGTTTAGGTCTGTTTCTCAATGGGATGTTGCTGATGCCACCGTAAGACGTAAGTGGAAGTTAAATTCGATACCACGAACAGTGTTCACGGTAGCTTAGTGGCTAAAGTACTAGCATACTGAGCCAGGAGTTGCAGGTTCAAATCCTGCTCGTGAGCTATTTTTCTTTTTCACAATTTATATCTTTATATATCTGCAATCATCATCCTCCGAGCCTTTTCCCAATTATATTGGGGTCGGCTTCCAGTCTAGCCAGATGCGGCTGAACATCAGTATTTTACACGGAGCGACTGCCATCAGACCCCCGCAACCCAGTTACTGGGTAATACTGACATTCGGAGGTTAGACCAGTTGTCAGACTTTCAGGCTTCTGACTACCCGTAACGACTGCCATAGATATTCGTATGACAACCGGGACCGACAGCTTAACGTGCTCTCCGAGGCACGGAGGGGTCTCGATGTGTAACGAAACGGTCACCCATCCACAGACTGACCGCGGCAAGTGCAGCTTAACCTTGCAGATCGTACAATCCGCGCAGTCGTTGCATCGCTACGACTGCGCGGATTATATATCTGCAATATTGATCTTAAAAGAGAGCTTTTTTACCCATAAATTGTCTGTAATATAGGGCTTTATAACTGTGGGTTCTTGGTACTCTTTTACTAATCCAATATAGTTACATAACATAACATAACATCATGCCTATATTATTCCCCAAAGGGTAGGCAGAGGGGTATAGTACAACCACATTTCGCCAGTTACGTTATCAGTCCCATCATCTCTCAGTATGTCATGTATGTTTGTTATAAGTTATGTCATATGGTTGTATAGGATTACATTGAAAACATGAACAAGCATTTTCTCTTAACTGACTTGTCATGGTATTTAAGCGATTCAGTCATGTATGCTTTAACCACCTGCTGTGTATAGCCCCCCTTTATTTTCATAAACTTTCCCGGCCATGTTACACTCAGATTCATGTGTGACTTGCTTTTCTTACTGCCCCGACTCATTACGCTCTATAGTTAGGTACATAGATCAATCAATTTATTATATAACTAGCTGGCGCCTGCGCCCATGGCTCCGCACCCTTGTTTTCTTCATACAAACTTTCAACCCCGATGATTTTCAAAAGTCCTTTCTTAGTACTCACCTACGTCATTTAAATAACTGTGCGGTACACACAATTGTGTATTGTCTGTAAGTCAGTTTTAAGAATTTTATTAAGTAGATAAAAAAAAACTGTTAATTGACTTTTAAGATTAAAACCCAAAATAACCACAGGAACCAAAACAAACCTTGGAATGAAAAATATTAAATATGAAGGAACACAACTTTACAATTCCTTCCCAAAAATTCTTAAGAAACAAAATCTATTCAAGTTCTAATAAAAATTGTTTAAAAAATGTATAATCGACATCTACAATATAAATTAATAAAAACATTGGGATCTTACAGTAGTATTTAAATAGGCACCTCGGATGCGTGTCAACGATGCTGGTGGATTATGGTGTAGAGTGTACAATACTGTACAATTGTACGGTCGCTCGCACGTCGGTGGTAACACTTTGACATTAGCAGCATCTTTATTTCGTAAGCAGTAAGGGCGGTTTTCAAATTGAAGTGTTACCACTGTCATGCAGTCGACTGTACTGTATTCGCCAGCTTTGAATAAACAAAATACTTCAACGTCTCGAAACCTAATATTTAATTGTAAAAACTTTGTTTCTCGTTTATGTAAATCTTTGAAAAATAGTTGCCCTAAATGATATTCAACTGTATAAATCCAATGTAACTATTAATGTAACTAGGAGCTTTTACCATCCTAGAAAAATTTAGTAACGATAGAAGAACGATTCGTGAAGAATAGTAAAAAACTCTCAAATACTTATTAATTGATTGCAATTCAAACTAATCCAATCTGCTCACTGCTTCATCACAACTGAATTCAAATGAATACCTATTCAATTATCTGAAAAACCTGGAGAAATATGTATTGCATTTTAATAAACTCCCATTTTCTGCCAATCAATATAATCTGCTTAACCAAAAACGTTGGACGATGTCACAATTGAAAAATAGCTTTGTCTATAGTAATTCAATTAAATTGAATCCAAATTGAATTGGAAAGCATGACGGATAAATTTTATATAGTTTTTTGTTGAGAATTTTTACAACTATGTTTCCATTTTTTGTTTTGTTAATCCGTTTTTCACGGGTCGCTTAATTTTAATTTGGAATATGATGGCGTATTGTGGCGGGTTAGTGATTGTAGATTTTTAGGGTTGCAAATAAATTGTTTATCTTAGCAATTAATGCTAAGGAAAACAGTTTATTTGAGATGGCATTTTTTAGGGTTCCGAAGTCCTACAAGGTACCCTTATAGTTTCGTCATGTCCGTCCGTCTGTCCGTCTGTCCTAATCCTTTACAGCTTAATAACTTCTACAGCTATAAACATAAGTAAATGAAATTTTGTTAAAAAATAGTCTACATATAGATCTCAATTTTAAAAGAATAAAAAAATCGTTTTTACGTATTTTAGGGGTGGCGTCGATATATGTGAAATGGGGATGAAAATTTTTTTTTCACTGCACCCCCTCGTGTGGGGTATCATTGAATAGGTCTACTAAAATTAAGGTAATGTTTGATACACCAGTTTTTTATTAGGTGTACCATCTGCGAAATATAGCCCGCCAAAGTGGCTTGCAATGTGTCCCCCCCCCTGCCATTTCTAAACTTTGCAACGTAGAAAGTTATAATCTTCCACATTGATAGACCTTTATGAAAACTCTCTTTTAAAATTATTTCGAGTATAATGTGATTATAATTTTTTGAGTTATAGAGAGAAAACTGAAAAATACTTAAAACGTCCTAGTTCAAAGGTCATTGACCTTAGTGAAAAATGATCAGAGCAAATAATGCTCCTTTAGCTACTTTCTATTTGAAAAAATCACAAAAAGTAACTTTGACATGACACACTTCTTAAATTTGGCTTCTTGAATTTATCGCTAGATGGCGCTACTAACAACACGCTCTGAGTCGCGAATGCTGCCGAATATTGCAAAAACTAAAATAGCCATGATTAATATTCGATTTGATTCGTTTGTAATTACACCTACTCAAGGAACCCTATAATACTGAGCATGGCCCGACATGCTCTTAGCCAGTTTTTTATATATTGAACAAACTATCTCAAATTACGTAAAGTGCGTTTGTGTAAATTAACTTCCCACTAATTTATTATAAGAGATATTCATTCCAACTAAATACCTTATCAACCCCTATTTATGCTCCAAATGTTATGATTTCCTTATTTAAGATTAAGCGTCAACAAGTATGTAACTTCAAGCGAGGCGAAAAATTTCCTACACATGAAAGTTATATGGCTCTTAATTAAGGTCCTTTTAAATTAACTTTGATGAGGAACCTGAAACAGTAATTAACTTGAATATTCGTAGCAGGAACTGTCTGAGATAAATACAGTGACGCAAACGTTGTTGAAAATATGTTGACGATTTGGTTATCAATTTATGATTGTCATGATCATTATTTTAATGCTATAAATTTATTAAATGTTTGGTTTATTGAATTTAATTAAATTATTTAAATTATATTGCTCCCCCCCCCCTTTGGGGGAGGCCTTTGTCCAGCAGTGGACGTCTTTCAGCTGGAATGATGATGATGATGATTTAAAATAAAGCAATCTTTTAATCAATATATTTTTTCTGTGAAATAAAATTGTATGTGAATGTTATATGGGTGTATGCCTGCAATAAATGATTAATTTATTATTATTTCACGACTGAGGTTGCATAATAATATACTATACAACGTTAAATCAAATTGCTAGGCCAGACATCACAGATGTGATGGGTTATCGATATCTAAATAAAACAAAAAAAAACATGATTTTCTAAACTCATAATTTCAACTAAACAACGAATCAACAACAACAATGATGATGTTTCAATGGGAAACAGCTTTCGAAACGTCAGGGAAACCAATTTAAATAATATACGCGATTTAATCCGGTTAAACTTTGTTTTATTATAATGTGTAGTGATCGCGAAAACCTAAGAAGTTATTAAATGAAAGTAATATAAATAGACGGGAAATATTATAGAGATTATGAATAATAACAGTTTCATATACGTGGGACACTCAGAAAGTTTTGCGAAACTAAAAAAAATTGTTCTATACGTACATATATTTTTATCAAATCTTTTCAAAGTACTTTCCACCAGCCTCTATACAAAGATTCATGCGCCTAAACCAGTTTTCAAAACACTTTTTCCAGTCCGCCGCAGACACCTCGTTTACAGCCTGCTCGAACGCAGCCAGCGCATCTTCCGGCGACGAAAATTGTATCCCTTTGAGCTGATTTTTTATTTTTGGGAATAAAAAGAAGTCACACGGTGCTAGATCAGGGCTGTAAGGAGGGTGACCCAGGAGTTTGACTGGCGTGCTGTCCAGGAAGTCCCTCGTTTTGAGTGCGGTGTGCGCAGGTGCATTGTCGTGGTGGAGCAGTAGCCCGCGGAGCCCTGTGTTTGGTCGCTTGTTGCTTATAACAGAGAAAACTTCTGGCAAACATTTGGTAGTATACCATTCGGCATTAATGCTTCTTTGATCCCGTAAGGGAATTGATACCAAGTGGCCAGTCCAATTAAAAAAGCTAGCGATCAAAATCTTACCCCCGCTTCTAGATCGCGTCACTTTGGTAGGCGTTGGCTCATTTTGAAACACCCAAACAGTCGACTGGCGCTTGGTTTCTGGGTCGTATTGATAAATCCAGGACTCATCACCTGTAACGATGTCGTAAACACGCCGAGACGAGCCTGCTTCAAATTTGTTAAGCATATCACGGCACCATTCCACCCGGGCCTGCTTCTGAGCATCGGTGAGGTTGTGCGGCACCCAGCGTGATACTATCCTCCTCACGCGAAGATGGCTGTGTAGAATCTCGTGAACGCTTCCCGATCCAATCTTAAATATGTGTTGAATCTCCTGATATGTAATTCGCCTATTGTCTTGGATTAAATTTTTCACTGCTAGCACGTTTTCTTCGGTAACAGCCGTCAAAGGGCGACCGCTTCTTTCGTCATCCCCCAAAGTTGGTCGACCGCGCTTGAATTCGTTATACCAACGATACACGGTTGCCTTGGAAGGGCTTTCATCCATGAATGCCATTTGAAGTCTATCGTACGATTCATCCGGTTTCAGGCGACACTTGAAATCGTATAAAATCATAGCTCTAAAATGTTCCCGGCGCAGATCCATATTTCAGTGAGACACAATACTTTGAATTAACTCGCAAAAAATGTGGAGGGAAATTTTGAAATTGGAACTTACTTATTTTTACTTATAAATAATCATATTTTCGAAAAACATTATAACTGGCCAGTCTCCCATATATAAAAACTTTTTTTCGCAATACTTTCTGAGGGGCCTGGTATATTTCGTAGTAGAAATCATAATATAAACGCATTTAAAAAGAAGGGAACGTTGCCGCGCCAAGGTCAAGTGGCCGATGACGTTACCTTGAAATTTAATGCACGCTACGTGAGAGGTTCTCTTAAAAATTAAAACTATTGGAAAAATGTTTTTTTCATTTTATTTCTTATTATATCATTTAAGTAACAGTTTTTTTTTTACATAGGTACTTGTGGTGCACTATGTAACAGTTCAACACATAACAACAACATAACATCACGCCTGTATTTCCCCGAAGGGGTAGGCAGAGGTGTATAGTACCTACACCCACATTTCGCCAGTTATGTAATAGTTCAATGTTAACTAAATAATATTTAACCGCTAACGAGAACGAGAATATCCGTAACGAGATTATCCGGAGAAGAACCGGAGTGACCGACATAGCTTGTAGGATCAGTAAGGACAAATGGCCGCTGGAGCAGACAAGTCCTTGAGTGGAGACCGCGAATCGGCAAACGCAACGTAAGGCGCCCCCCTGCCAGGTGGACCGACGACCTAAAGAACGTGGCTGGGGGGGACTGGATGCGGAAGGCAGAGGACCGAGCGTTGTGGCGCAACTTGGGAGAGGCCTATGTCCAGCAGTGGACTGCGATAGGCTGAGTTGATTGATTGATTTAACCGCTATGTATGTGGAAAAGCAAACAACACTGATCCACTCAACGTTCAGTTTCCATTACAATACAAACCAAGCATAGAACAGCAAATTGTCGCGTTTTATTTTAATACCTTCAAAAACATGATACAGGCCTCCCTAAAATAAACGTTTACATTTTTAAGAGCTCATCTAAGACGAGTCACCTTTAAGAGTCGACCCCAAAGCGTTGAGGTGAAAGTAATCGTCGAATCAAAGCGAAATTTGTCAAAAACAACGCTCCGGTGCACTTCCGTCAATTCTCTCCAATTAATAACTTCAAGCTGTCCCTTTCAAACTTGTATAATTCCGTGTTCGTCTATCTTTCTCTCTTACCCTTGTTTGAGAAGCCCCGTCGAGATAGTATATTGCCACTTTGTCGTTGGCTCCCGCGGGCTGTTTATATACAAAGGAGAAATTGCAATATTTTCTGCTACCGTCGAAGGAAAATATTGAACATTTTAAAGTTTTATAACGCGAGAAACTGGCTTTGAGCGGCCAAAATAATTAAAATTGACTGTAGCCAACGATTGTGTGTGTTTGTAGGAAAAGGAAAATTGTTTTTTTTCCAGGAACAGGACTATTTTAATGAGTTCTGTCGATGGATTTACCGCTTTTTCCCATATACTGTTTATTCTGTTCATCAAAACAGTCACTGTAATTAACTACTATCTTTATGTAGGATGATTTTAAATTCATCAGCAATTCTTTAAGAGATGATTTTACTCATCAATTTGAACAACTTTTGTTATGGAACCAACGCTGAAATTTCGAAATAAAAATCTGCTGTTCCCTACATTTTATCGATTTATGTGAACACAAATATAGGGAATAGCAGATTTTTTTCACCATTTCTGTGTTGGTTCCGTAGTAAAGATTGTTCAAATTGATGGCTACAATCATCTCTTAAAGAATATTAATTCAAAATCATCCTGTAGATGTATGACGAAAAGTGTATAGACGAAGTGCTGCGAACAATCATAATGAAGCCAAAAAAAATCGTGTTCCTTCGTGTACAGCCAGCGCTCCCACACACACATGCACCTCAAACCGTGCTCACACTTCTCAGTACACATGTCGTGGCTTCGTCCTGTAAGCATCGCGAAAGCAAATATCCTCTAGGTGCATGGTGTGTGCATGAGCGCTGGTTGTACACGAAGGAGCACGGTTTTTATGGCTTCACTATGATTTTCCGGAGCACTTTTTCTATAACGTGAATGATTGAATATTCGAATAACGAGATTAGTTTTGGATACGTAATGGTAGAATAATAATAATAGGTACCTAGTGTACCTACAACCAAAATATTTTTTCCAATACCTCGTGGCCCTGTTCTTAATATGCGTGGGTTGTAAAACAATTGATTTGAAGCTTGGACGAATAAAAAAGGTGGACGGAATCTCGCAGAAAAAAAAGTGAAGCACCGATAGTAAGACGGCTCGCTTAAAAGTACGGGCTGGCACGCACACATTCACACCCATAGTAAGACAAAAATCCGCGATTAAGCAACAAATCTCGTGTGACGGTAGTTATTGTCGTATTGTGACAAATAAAATAACGGTATATATCTGTTGTGTTAAAATTCTGTCGAAATTATAGTGGGTTTAGGAAAAAACTAAGTGCTTCAACCTTTTCTTAGCAAGATTCCGTCCGCCAGTTTTTATTCGTCCGAGATTTGAAGGCCAATTCTCATAACTAAAAACGTTCAAAGTATATTTCCAAATTAATCTCAATGTTTTAAATCTCAATCTCCTGACGTAGAAGTTTTCTGATTGCCGTTTATTGGTGACATTAATGATCTAAGTGGCTCAAATAAACGACAAACAGGAACATCTATCCATTTAAATGATGGCATGAAAAAATCGCTCACGAGCGGGATTCGAACCTGCGACTCCTGGCTCAGCACGCCAGTGCTATAGCCACTAAGCAACTGTGAACACTCCTCGTGGTATCGAAATTAACCTTCACTTTCTGTACGTCTTTGGGTGACATCAATTAATTAATCATTGCAACTTTAATTAATGTATTTGTATTAAAATTTGCATGCTTAACAGCAGAATATGGCATATGTAACCTACTTCTTTTTAAATTACCATCTGATTTTTGTACCCATTTTCGCAAAATAAATGAATTGAACATAAGATAACATAACATAACATCACGCCTGTATTTCCCCGAAGGGGTAGGCAGAGGTGTATGGTACACCCACATTTCGCCAGTTATGTTATAGTCCCATGTAATAGGGGGCGAGCCTATTGCCATTGACCGGGCACAAATCCAGACTCCGGGCTGCTACTGAGAATTTCCTAATGAAAAAACCCAATAACACTTTGCCCGACCCGGGAATCGAACCCAGGACACCACGCCCAGCAGTCAAAAGAATTGAATTGAATTGAATCGTCGTTAGTTTCGATACCACGAGCAGTGTTCACGGTAGCTTAGTGGCTAAAGCACTGGCGTACTGAGCCAGGAGTCGCAGGTCCGAATCCTGCTCGTGAGCGATTTTTTCTTTCCACAATTTAAATCGTTAGATTTCGCTTCGCATGCGTAAATGCACCAACCCGCACTAGGCCAGCGTGGTGGACTAAGGCCTTAACCTTCTCATAGTGAGAAGAGGCCCGTGCCCAGCACTGGGACAGTAATTGGCTGATTATGTTATGCGTAAATGCGTTAAAAGTAATAAAATAATTAGGAACATCTATTTTCAGGAGATTGAAATTAGCGATTTCAACTCGTGAGCAATTTTTTCTTTCCACAATTTATATCTTTAGAATTCGCTTCGCATGCGTAAAATGCGTCAAAATAATAAAATAATTAGATTGAAATTAGTTTGGAATTATAATTTTCAACGTTTTCAATTACGCGAATTGGCCTTCAGAATAAACTATTCATTTCTGGAGAATATTTCGAAATCTATTTCGTTATTACACGTGTCCATGGACCGGTCGTTGTGGCGATACTTGGGGGAGGCCTATGTCCAGCAGTGGACGTCTTTCGGCTGAAATGATGATGATGATGATGACGTGTCTATCACTTTATTGAAATATTTATATTATATTCCAAGAATTTTCTCATATATATGAAAAAGAAGTACGTAAATATAAAGCAGGTTAATTTAGTTCAGGGAATATTATGTTTGGCGGGAGTTTTATGTACTTTCTCTTATTTATAGTTAAAGGAAAATTAATTTGTGTAAGGTTGGTGATCCCTAGCAAGCCTTGGTAGGGAGTGTGCTATGTGTTACTGGTCGGATACTAAGTTTGTAAGCATACCAATACGGTGTGGAATTCCTTGCTTGTGTTCTTCCCGATAAGTAAAATCTTGTGGTCTTCAAGGCTCGAGTGGATAGGTTTTTGCTGGGCAAGCGTGTATGATTGTCGAACGCATCATCGCTTATCATCAGGTGAGGTTACAGTCAAACTCAAGCTCATTAGGAATAAAAAAAAACAGTTCTCGTGAATGTACTAAGAAGGGAATAATGATAGTCCTGGTTTCCATAAATACAATACTTGGGAATCGAGTTGGTGATCTCAAAAAGATGCAAAACGCCCAGTTCTCAAAACGATCACTTCGCAGAATGTCAACTTCTCATATTGACTAGGTACTCCGCAAAACGTCTACATCTCAGAATCAGATATGTGTTAAAGGGCAATGCCCACGGATGGGCCCATTTTTGGCGCCATGTCAAAACTGTATGTTATTCAAAAATTATGTCTTATTTTTTCATGTTTATTTGTTATTTATCAACATTTCTTTCACCCTAGCATTAAAAGACATAATAAATATGTATTAAACTGAATCGTAAGTATATCCTCCATTCAAACCGAACGAAAATGTTGCCAGATATCAGACTATTTCAACAAATAATTAGAATTGATTCTAAATAGCGATACTTCTATGAATTCACTTTTACTGTGTTTCAGATGCTATTATACTAGACTTATCTTGATTGATTGATTTCTTATTTTTTCTTTCCCAATTTAAATCTTTAGATTTCGGTTCGCATGCGTAAATACGTTAAAACATTAGAAAAAATCACTCATTTGACGTCAAATCAAAAGAAATTGCAAAACATATTTTTTAAATCTTTTTGTACAGAAAAATAAGATGTTTCTTCGCTTTAAAATTCCTATGCATTTATTGTGAATATTGTTATAATCATTTTAAATTAACTGAAATATTACTTATAAAATCGATATTAATTAATACACCCAAAAGCTTAAAAGCTTGCAATGTTATTATTTAAAAAATACTACAAAATCGATTTCAAAAATCGATTAACAAAATAATTATATCTTGCAACACCATACATGGTGTCTCTGGAAGTCCTTATGGGTGCGTTCAGTTATATCGCCCAACGACGCACGGAGCGTACATATCAATCAGTTAAGGAGTTTGAAAAAATTAGATTTCTCTTAAACCAGGGTGAAAAAATTAAAATCGTTTGCAGAATAATAAAAGATAATTCTTGGTCTACAAAATAAGACTAAAATCGCCGTGACATAGCAATTTTTTTTGAGGTGCCTAAAGCTCCTAAGAGAATGGGCAATGTCCTTTAGAATAATACATAACCGTATGTTTAGAGAAAGTAGATATTTTGTTAAGTTGTCATTCTGAGAAGTCGACATTATGCGAAGTTGTCATTTTGAGAAGTGGACGTTTTACGAAGTATTCAATATGCGAAGTGGACGTTTTGAGAAGTGGTCAATATGCGTCAGATCCCAAAAAATTGGAAGCAATTTCATAGTGAGTCTTCTATCCCCGAGGCAAGAATCCCCCGAAGCATTTTTAACGTTATAGTTATAGTTATTTATTTGTTAAACTAGGACTAGATTACATGGAAGGATTTTAGCACAGGCTTACAATTTAAGTACTTATTTAATCTAGTTAAAGGGTAGAGTACTGTTCTCCTAGATAGGCAACAAAGTAACCTGTGTTTAGGAGACACGTGAGACAACTATCCGCCACAGTAGGCAACTATCCCTTCGTAAAACATTTGCTGTATGCTGCTTTGGTATGCAGACTGCCAGTCAATAATATATATACTACGATATTTATGTACTTCAAGCTACCTTTAATATCATTGTGAAGAATAAAAGATGAAAAGAATCGTCACATTGTCACTTTCAGACAAGGTAAATAGATGATTTTCTGTATATCAAAAGGTACTCTGTGTAGATGATAAATCGAATGTCAGTCAAGGTTTGAATATAAAACCAGCGATCCATGCTCGAGATGACAGGAAGTGGTTCTCTTTTGCCCTTTTCCAAGGACATCATGCATGAACGCTTTGAATGTAGACACAATATATATTTTCCTACGAATAAAGACTACAGCTTAGCTTCTTAAATCGTTGATATTTTCGCATGTTTTATGTTACAACCTTTCTTTGAAGAACCCTTTGAAATCTTAGAAGGTTTAGGTTTCGAGGATTGAAGTATGGTATGTAAGGTTAAAAATATTGTGGAAAGGAAAGGAAATTAGACTTCGTCCCGCTTGCGTTAAAACAAAACGACTTTTTAGGTATAATAAAACGACTTTTTATTATAAAATAACTTTTTATTTTCGTTCATCGTAATTATCATTGAAGCCATATCGATTACAGTTTACATGCATCCACTTAACACTAAATAAATAGTTACGTCACTTATTATTAACATTTAAACACATGGTAACATTTACATACAAAATCACATTCATCTGGCACTCGAGTCATACATTATGACGTCATTTTTCATACAATTTTATTCCACACATCAATATTTTTTAAATTCTTATATATATTTTAGGGTAATGTTTAAAAAAATATTCTTTTAGCAATTTATAAAGAACGGAGATTAAATATAGTAAAGAGGAGAAAAGTATTATTTTTTAGAAAAGATATCCACATATTTTGATGAAGTTGAAGTATCAAGACTTTTATATTATACCTACTATCCGACTATTTCAATTTAAATTTCTAGCGACACCTATTAGATACGGCCAACTGACAATATTTTTTAATTATTCTAGTTTCATGTTCTTAAAACATATTTTTTGATAACTACCATGGACTTAACTTAGTTGTGGACAATGGGAAACATACATTTGATTAATTTAAATGATAAATAGACGAAAAATATATTTTAAAAAAACATTTAGTTTAACTTCACAACATCGATTTCACAATAGCAGAAATGTCAAAATTACAAGCTAATTTGAAAGCGCAACCCAATATTTTCAATCAACACTTCTAATGCATTATAATGCCTAAGAGTTTTACACCCTGTATTATCCATAACGCGTTTTTAATACAGTTTAATAAGTAATATAGACAGCATTTACATACATACACAATTAAAAAAATATAATTTACAGGGTTTATTTTTAATTAAAAAAAATCTACTTAATTGGCTATGAGAAAAACTAAAATTTTGAAAAAGTAGTTATAAGTGTTCATTATAGGTACAAAGAAATAAAAACGTTGAAAATAATGATTCTGTGACAATAACATGAAGTTTATTCGATTACCTACCTCACTGAGGTCACTGGATTTAAATGAGGTTTATTTGCTAAAGCCGAAGTAAAATTGCTACTAAAAGTAACTACGCTTACATTCAGGTATAAAAAATCCGTATTCAGACACTAACAGATAAGACTAGACTAGATAAACAGAGAAGAACAAGAATCTTAGAACATTTGAGAAAACTTAACAGAACAGGGAAGATTAGGAACCAATGGAAATAAGATTGACACATTAGTTTAAACTAAATTAGTAAAACTACTAACTTAGAAACTAACATAAATAAAGTTCCTTAGATTGAATACGAAAAATTTACTGAACATCGATGAACTTACTTTCAAGATAAGAATACTATTATTAATATTGATTGGTATTTCATTAAGAATTATATATCGACATCTATTTCGATAAAAGTCCCCGCTTTCACTTAGTACAAAAAATATTTATATTACTAACAAATATTACATAGTAATATTTACAATATATTTCGCTATGAATTGTTCTGATTTCATTTTATCTATAACACATATTTGGATACAGTATATTATATATTTTTATTTATAACTGTGGTATAATAGACGAATATTTCTGTTTCATGGTTGTCACGAAATTTTGGCTTCAAAGAATTTTTATGACTAAAATAAATGTTAATAAATAGAAAATACTCCAATCTTTTACGGAAATAGACTTCTCAAATTAATTAAAAATAATTTGAGGATAGTTTAAATCAAGACTCATATCTAAAACCAATCATAAATCTAAAAATACATTGCACACACAAGGATCAAAATTACTCTGTGGCTCTACAAATATAAATCAAGCTATTTTGAACCCCAAAACAAAAACGACAAAGTTTAAATTCGTCGAAGCCACACCGTTAACAATGCCATGAACTAACTACTGTTTTGGTGTTTGATCCTTTTTGCTGGCCTAGACGGACTCGAAGTCCACAGGAACTCTTAAACTAACTTATTTTAATTACTTTTAACTTATTTTTATATGCCTAATGGCCTTTTACTTAATGATTAAATTAATTACTTTGGTTTAAGGGACTTGATACGTTGACTATACAGATGAGTCATTAATTTTTTCACGCAGCACTTCATTTTTTCCGAAACCCACTATAACTTTGACAGCATTTTAACACACCATATATCATATTGTTATTTTATTTGTGACACTACGACAACAACTACCGTCATATAAGATTTGTTGCGTAATCGCGGCTGTTTGTCTTACTATGGGTGTGAATGTGTGCGTGCCAGCCCGTACTTTTAAGCGAGCCGTCTTACTATGGATGCTTCACTTATTGTTTAGCGAGATTCTGTTCGCCTTTTTTTAATTTTTTTATTTCGTCCATGACTGGAGATATTTCTGTTCTACACCTAAAGGACTAGTAATAACAAGCACACGGGGTGTGCGCCCAACGTATCGCGTACGCTGACGCTACGAAAATAATGTTTTCTCAAATATGCTTACAAATTTAAACATTATTTTGACAACCTTTTTCGAGACAAATTGAAAATTTTGGGAATCGAGTCACCCACGTCCGTAGGAGAGTACCCATTTTCCCGAATCCCTACATGTGATCCCTGGGTGGTGCAAATCAGGTGACATACTGGTGGTAGACCACTGCCGACGGCTAGCGACCACCCACCGGGCAAAGACGTGCCGCCAAGCGTCCTAGTCGTGTTCCGGTACGATGCCCGGTGTAGCCACTTGAGAGGATGGGTCGAAACGTTTCACTGCCATTCTCTCACCTTTGCTGTTCTGTCTGCTTAGCAGCCAAATAAATTACTATGAAAACTCATATCTATCGTGTAATTTAAAAATGGAACGAACTTTTTACTCCAAAAAATAGCAAGTAAGGAGGTTACATAACAAAGATTTTATTTGAATTTCGAACTGGCTTGCGAATAGAGCTGTTTAAAATAAATAATAAAACAAATTAACATATTGACGCACAGACCTATAATGACGCGTAAAAAAATATTTTCTTCGTCACAGATATCACTGTTGTTCGTCACTGATTCTAGAATCTACATAGATAATACTTAGTTTGAATTTCCGCGCATTATTTGAGAAAAGTACTATATAAGCCTTGGGCGCAACCAGGCATTGATGGACTCACGTATGCGAACCTCAGCTTTCACGTTTGTCCATCAATACCTCTGTTGCCGGCCGCTGCAGTAATGTACACACGGCTACAGATCAAGCTGTACTTTTCCAGTTTAAGCTGATCTCAAACTGTACGGAAAGCCTATACAATGCGAGGTCAGCTTATACTGGAAATGTACAGCTTGATGTGTAGCCGTGTGTACTATTGATGGATGACAGCGCCTGATATTTTTATATATACAATTTTATAGAACCTCCAAAATGCGCTGCATTGGGTGCGCGCCCCGTTCCCTAGTCTAGTCCCTAAATGTATGTAGGTACCTGTAGGTAGTTATATTAAATTATTCCTATTTGACTCATCTACTTGTGAGGTGTGTAAACTTAGGAATACAGTATTCTATTATTGTTACGAGTGATAAAACATCGACATATCTTAATGCACAGTCGTAGCATTATTATTTATCCTTAAATATATGTTTACATAAAGCGGTTAGCTTTGTCTAATCAAAAATTAAATTCCTTTTGCATCGAGTCTTTATGTACAGACTTAGAATTAGCTTGGTTCTACGATTAACTTCGTTTTTATTTGTTTATAACAACTGTTAATTTAAGAATCGGTAACTAAATTGATTTCATTTTAGGGTTGGTACTGATGCGTAAAAACTCTTGTCTTGCTTCTTGCACCTACTTTATAAGCACTTATCGTATACAACAAAAAATGGCTATATTATGTTTTTTACAAATTTTTCTCCGTGACTGTGTTTTTTGATCGTTATTTTTAGAATATTGCTACGTAAAAGAGAGATTACAGATAGGTATAGCGTTATAAAAAGGACACAGTTTTGAGGTCGATAACGTTATGGTTTACTACTGTGTTGTGTAGCATGTACAAAAAAATACTAAAATGCCTAATGTGCTGTAACTGTTTTAGGCTCCACAACAAAGGTGCGTTTATAAAGGCCAATATTATCACATGCGTTATACGTTTTTAGTACATTACAAATTAAACGCATTACAAATTGCTGCAATAACAACGACGCAATAGAATTAGGAAGTTTGCGTTTTTGTGTCCTGCGATATATGTACTTCGTACATTTTATATTACGATGATTTTAGTACATTTAGTAGTTAGTATTTTACACACAGCTGCATTAATAACGCAAGTAGAGACAGTTACACAACGATGTGCGGTATTCTATTGAATAGTACGCAAGTTGGCAATATCGGAAGATAAAAACTCAGCTTTGTGGCAAGGACACAAAACGCATTATTGCAATAACCGATATTAATGCATCTATGTCGTGGAGCTTTTAAAAAGGCTCCATCTTAGTTTGCTACTTATTTTACTAAATTGTAAAATAGGTACATATTAGTACCCACCCTAAACTTGATGTTAATGTTATTTACATTGCAATCATTTAATCTCGGCCTGGAAAAGCAGAAATGTTATTACCTGGCCTAATCAGAAGTCATATCAAAATGCATAGCATTTTTTATCATTTTAACTTAATAGATGGCTTTACCATTTTCTAATAAAAGGTATATCGTATTAAGAGTAGAACTCTTAAATCTAAAAAGATCATTTTTATTATTCCCAAAACATTATATCTTTACATTATATCTTTTGTGCTAATAAGTTATTTAATAAAACTAAATACTTATTTTTACACATTTTGGTATTTCCTTCAATTCTATTAATATTATATTTACCTAGCGGTTCAAAGTTATTCCTAAGAAATTATGACTTAATTATTAAATATATCACCTTTTTATTTAAATTGAAAATATACATTTCACCACAATTCCTAGCATGTTGTACAGTTTCTGTTATTTTTTATGGTAAGTTATGAAATCAAAATCAAAACTTATATTTTGTTTTTTTTTTGTTTTTATAACTTAACTGTAAATGTTGTTTGTTTGTTTTTTTAATTAATTTAAACAACTGATTATACATACTTAAAATTTATATTTTTATATTAAATCAAGTCAATTAAATACAACAAAAACATGTTCCTAAATTATAACTAATCTTGATACTTTGGCAGGCACTTTGGTTTTGAAGAAAAAGGAAAGTACATGTAGTGCCAAGAATTTTCAGAAATTGACAAATACAGATTAAGACTAGCTTATTGAAACTTTGGTTGTATTAAATGGTAAAATTTATAAGTAATTAATCTAGATGTAAGTGCTGAGAGCTTGCCTGAAGTCATGGAGGGCTGCTAGAAGCTGGGGTGCTGTTGGTCGGGCTTGTGGAGCCAAAGTCCAACACCAAGACATTAAACCGTACCTGGTAGTATTAAAAAGGAACATAATATTTAAATGGGTACGGTCAACCACATAACAGGGGTCATTAACCATTATAAGCGGAACTGTCTTTGTATGCAAGTTTCATACCAGGCAGGCTCTTTTTATACTGGTTTATGTACAATTGATATGCGCTTGACTCCACCATAAATGAGTAATGTTTACATTGCAAAAACGTATTTTAAATAATCAACAACAAGTTAAAAAAATTGATGAAATTTAAAATCCTGTGGCTAAATCGAATTAGGAAAACAAAAAACTTGATTATTGAAGCAAAAGATTGAAATACAAAAACGAAAAATTGTGAAAAAGCACAAAATCGTGAGATTTGTCGAATATTTCTTTTCATAAATGAAATGGAAAGCTAAGACGATGCCAATACCAAAATCATTCTCTGGCAATGAAAAGTCTTTTAGTAAATTGCATTTTTGCCTGGAGACTTTCAAAGTTGACACATTTCAACGCCGCTTTTAAATCTGATTGAACTTTTAAATCGGCAAACATTTACACTGTTGCGATTTTCTTTTGCATTATCCAGTGGATTTGAATAGTACATACTGTGTCAATAAAATGTAGTTTAAACTTGAAAAAAACTTCGTTACCAATAACAACGTAAAAAATTTTTTTACTAATTTGTAACAAGTGCTCATTTATCTAATTCAATTTCCTTTTGAAATTCTTTTTCGTCAATTTAACTTGCCAAGCTAACGTCATTCTATGAAATCAAATCCCAAAACAAAGAACAATCAAGTTCTGACTTGATAAAAACTTCGTTACCATAAACAACTCTCTTAAAGTTCCAATTAGTAAAAAAGAAATTTATTATCAGTGTAACCATAAAATGTATATAACAAGTGCTCATTTATCTGATTCAATTTACTTTTGAAATTCTATTTCGTCAATTTGACTTTCCAAGCTAACGTCATTTAATAAAATCGAATCCCAATAAAACGATCAATCAAGTTTTAACTTGATTAAAACTTCGTTACTGTTAACAACTATCTTAGGTTCCAAGTAGTAAAAAAGAAATTCATTATCAGTGTATTCATAAAATATATAACAAGTGCTCATTTCTCTGATTCAATTTTCTTTTGAAATTATATTTCGTCACTTTAACTTGCTAAGGTAACGCCATTCAATGAAATCAAATCCCAAAAAAATATCAATCAAAATGTCTTTATCAAATTATTTTTCACAATACATAGTTACTTACAATTCGTCTGGACAGTTGTGTGGTTGAGAAGGTCTGTAACCTCCACTCAAGAATGCTCCAACATCGGCAGCATCAAGCTCAGCCAACGGCGATGCCCCAAGAGTAGCTAGCTCCCATAATGTTATTCCTAATGACCACTACACAGAAACACAACTTATGAATAAGATACAAAGTCAAAGTTATATAACAAAGGAAAAATAATTTAAGATAACAGAAAGTATGAATAAGATACAAAGTGAAAATTATGTAACAAAGGAAGAATAAGTGAACCACCTCTTCACAAGGGACTTTGTTATTAGTTAAACTAAGATCTATTTTTTGTAAATAGCTTTGAGCGATAAATATATTCAGAATCAATATTAAGAGACAAGTGATTTTAAGTGAGAGTTTTGTTGTTCAAAAATATGCTTATACGGAAAAATATCAAAATTTCAAATTCTTACCACATCAGCGGCTGTAGTGTACTGATTTTGTAACAACGTCTCGGGAGCCATCCATTTGACCGGCCTGTTCTCATTGTCTCCCAAACAATGGTAGTCATCAGGAAACAGATCCCTTGATAGACCGTTGTCTGTCACCTTCAGCCTTAACTTCTCGTCCACCCTACGTTACAATAAACAGATTCTCATCAAGAATTTTTTTCGTGATAATATCATCTTTTTATGAAACATCTTACTACTAAACACATTAAAATATTAAGGCACTGCAAGTTTAATAAGTAAGTTAAAATAAATTACAATCACATGAACTTTCCATCTTCATGTCTCAGTTTGGCGAACCGACTTGCGGTACCATTTAGGCAACAGCCTAGGTGGTATTAAAGTTGTCATGGGCAAAGGTAACCGCTTAACATCAGGTGGGCCTTTAGCTCGTTTCGCCATACTATATTCATCATCATCATCATCATTTCAGCCGAAAGACGTCCACTGCTGGACATAGGCCTCCCCCAAGCATCGCCACAACGACCGGTCCTGTGCCTTCCGCATCCAGCGGATACGGAAATACATACATACTACATTATAAAAAAAAAAAAAAGTGCAACATTGATATTGATACCCATTTTTGGGAATAGGCCTCCTCCAAATTCCTCCACTCCTGGTGGTCTTGAGCCCTTGATATCCAATTAAGGCCTGTGTGTTGTCTGATGTCGTCCACCCAACCAACGTTTGGGTGAACTTTAAAATGCCTCATTAATATTTCAGCCGCAAGACGTCCACTGCTGGACAAAGGCCTCCCCAAAGGGGGGAGATATGCCATAATCGCCACGCTTGGCAGGCGGTTTGGCGATCGCAATTGATTGTTTAAATACTCAGAGAACGCTGTTGCCCATCCTCTGGTGAATCCCTTAGTCACCTTTTACGACACCCATGAGAAGAAAGAGGGTGGTGCAATTCTTTACGTCCGGCACCACACGGACGAATACACGGATTAATATTTCAATCACTTACGTTTGCATTTCAACAAGCTTTGTATTTTTGATAATAAAATATTGGAACAATATGTCCTTTTAAATATGCGTCTATATCTACGAAGTTTCTGTAGCTATAAATATCATATTTCCTTGACCTAATTTTAACGGGGTTGGAAGATAATTTATTTTTTCAAAGAACCCCATGAATATAATTACTCCGACACTCTACAAAGTTGGCAAGTTAAACTTCGTATCTGTAAAATTAGGGTTTAGAAGATACGAAGTTTTAACTGTGATGTTGGACTGATGTAAGATTTATGTACTACGGAAAATGCAGTATTTGGAGAATACTTTGCAAATCAAATATAAAAATTTACAGCCATGCTCATGAAAAGCAATTAGTATTTTGGAATTTATAGATGATATCAATTTTATTTATAATAGCATTTTATCACACTCCTTTTTAACAATGAATAAGTGGCAAAATGTTAAATATCTAGCAGTTGACAAATATGATTGCTCTTTCTTACTAAAATACACTCGGGAGCAATGAATTTGCGACACCAATATAAACCTTAATATCTAGAAAATTAATAATGATGGCTTATTTGAGGTTTAAAAAAAATTACAACAATAATAGACAAAATGTTTTGTTTTCAATAATAATCTATAAAATACTTTTTATTTGAATAAGCTATCATTCTTAGTTTCCGAGATGTTCCGAGGGTTTAAGTTAGTGACCCGGATTCATTGCTCCCGAGTGTAGTTATAAAATAATCTCCTCGAGAAATTAAAACACATCCTTCTGAGTAAATACTAATTCGTTGTATAATGTCAATTTATCTGCAATATTCGAAGGTGACACAATATTTGGTAAATAAAGACTAATGAAAATACTTTTAAACTTAAATCAATAGAAAAATTGCATTAATGTAGAAAATTCCTAGTCCGAAAGAGTTACTGATGTCTTAAGAACCCTTGTCGGGTCAATGTCCTGTATCGCGCATGCACACTGCACAGCAGAGTGCTCACATTTGCAAAAAAAAAAAATACTCCAATTTTCCATTCGCATGTCACGTTTTAGTAGTTTCTATGTTTGTATTTAAAAAAAGTAAGACATTTTGGTGAACAATTAAGATTAAGAAAGATTAAGAATCTGTGTGAAGATTAGATTAAGAATCTGTGTTCATTGTATCTCACAAGGTTTGATACAGTGAACACAGATTATACTTAGGGTGAATTGCATTATTTATTAGATAGATAAGATAAAGTTGTTGGTTTTTAAATAAATTGTACACTGTTATTACGGGGCGACATAATCAAGGCTGATAAAGTCCCCTTAAATAAAGATTTAAAAATAAAAAAAACTAAGATACCATTTTTTAACTGATTTGGATAGTATAGCGTGGACTGGTTCAGCTTCATAAATATTGCAGGTGGTTATAAGTCTGTATCTATAGGTAACCAGAGTATTACTACTATCACTAGTACCTAAATCCATTTAATTCTACTAAATCTACCTTAAAAAAAAAAAAAAAAGTACTTACACACAATTTCTGGCGGCAATGTCAGCGTGTACTAGTCTCTGGACGTGTAAGTACGCCAAACCACAAGCTACTTGCGCTCCTAAATCCACTAGTTCTCTTGTAGCGGGGGCCGCTTGGTGGCCTAGCCGGCAAGATATTAGAAACCTGACAGAAAAACAGAGGTTAAGGATTTTAAGAGTAAAAGTAAGGTAGCTGTCAATAGCAAGCCCATTTTAGCATAAGAAAAGTCATACCTCTTAAGATTCGAAGAGTGAGAAGGACAGCAGTAAACTAGTAATGGCTTTCGAGCCTCTTCAGCACAAGCTGCCATTGGTGTTAGCACATTTGTGTGCACCAAACCAAAGAGTCTTAACCCTTCAGCTACTAGTAACGCTGCTTGCATTGCTGATGCAGCATCTAAGAACAATACATAGAAGTGTTAAGCCGTATAGAAGGAGGCAAACATTTGAATTTTCTCGTTTAGGTTTCTCTGTTGGTTTGAGTATTTTGGAAATACTTATTATAAGTTTATAAACATACACATGTTTGGGTACATACACATGTGCATGTAACCAGTGCATCGGGCAGTCACAGAAGATATTTAAATTAATGTTACGCTGTTACTAACATAGATATAAGTTTCTGTATTACTAACAAACTATGGGCAGTAATGTCTGTTTTTTTTTTTTTTTTACATACACAAGTCGTTTTTTTTTACACAAGGATGATTAGCTACGAGAAATAAGGAAAACAACAACGACGTCAATATATAGACATGCGATCTCATATAAGCAGCATGTTCTAAATTCAGTTGACGCAACCGTTGATAACATTTACGTGTGTTCGCGAGACTGCTGTCAAGTGAACTAATGACAGATGACAGTGTGGTTCCGGAACCACAACTTTGTGTAACCATGTTGTTCTTTTGAACAGCACATCTAGTAAGTAGTACATATATATCGATGGAAAACAATAATATATATTTACTTAGATTTTGGTAAATTTTTCTTTGTGGAAATAGGTACCCTAATTCAATATTAGTAATACTGCGGATTTTGTTACTAAAAGCCTATTTTGAAAAGTAGCGTGTCTCTGTCTACATTTTGATATTTTCCACTGATAATAACATCGCGTCTAATCTACCAAGATGAGATCAAAACCAGTACCGTTAGCATAAAAGTATTCTCATATACGAGTAGCAACGCCAATTTACCATAAAACCTGCATCCAATTTTAAGTTGCAATTTTTATAGTCTGGTGATTCCGGTATCGATTTAGGTTCTTTCCGATTTCTGATGATCGGAAAGGATTAGTTTGCTGGCCATACACGTAAAGCTACACCAGAATTCCCCATGAACGCAACCATAGGACCAACTTTTTGGAACCGTACAACAAAATTCTTGAGATTTTGTCAGAAGAGCTGTACCTATTGGAAATAAAAACTTTTAAATTTATTTTGAGTATGAGCTTGGCGCTGGCAGAAATTCACAAGGAATTCTTTGCTTGTATTTGGTGAGCTTGCTCTCTTTAACAAACTTTTATTTTATATATATTTAACATAACATAACATAACATCACGCCTGTATTTCCCCGAAGGGGTAGGCAGAGGTGTATAGTACACCCACATTTCGCCAGTTATGTTGTAAGTCCCATGTAATAGGGGGCGAGCCTATTGCCATTAACCGGGCACAAATCCAGACTCCGGGCTGCTATTGAGAATTTCCTAATGAAATGAAATTTTCCTATTTATACGTGGGACACTCAGAAAGTTTTGCGAAACTAAAAAAAATTGTTCTATACGTACATATATTTTTATCAAATCTTTTCAAAGTACTTTCCACCAGCCTCTATACAAAGATTCATGCGCCTAAACCAGTTTTCAAAACACTTTTTCCAGTCCGCCGCAGACACCTCGTTTACAGCCTGCTCGAACGCAGCCAGCGCATCTTCCGGCGACGAAAATTGTATCCCTTTGAGCTGATTTTTTATTTTTGGGAATAAAAAGAAGTCACACGGTGCTAGATCAGGGCTGTAAGGAGGGTGACCCAGGAGTTTGACTGGCGTGCTGTCCAGGAAGTCCCTCGTTTTGAGTGCGGTGTGCGCAGGTGCATTGTCGTGGTGGAGCAGTAGCCCGCGGAGCCCTGTGTTTGGTCGCTTGTTGCTTATAACAGAGAAAACTTCTGGCAAACATTTGGTAGTATACCATTCGGCATTAATGCTTCTTTGATCCCGTAAGGGAATTGATACCAAGTGGCCAGTCAAATTAAAAAAGCTAGCGATCAAAATCTTACCCCCGCTTCTAGATCGCTTCACTTTGGTAGGCGTTGGCTCATTTTGAAACACCCAAACAGTCGACTGGCGCTTGGTTTCTGGGTCGTATTGATAAATCCAGGACTCATCACCTGTAACGATGTCGTAAACACGCCGAGACGAGCCTGCTTCAAATTTGTTAAGCATATCACGGCACCATTCCACCCGGGCCTGCTTCTGAGCATCGGTGAGGTTGTGCGGCACCCAGCGTGATACTATCCTCCTCACGCGAAGATGGCTGTGTAGAATCTCGTGAACGCTTCCCGATCCAATCTTCAATATGTGTTGAATCTCCTGATATGTAATTCGCCTATTGTCTTGGATTAAATTTTTCACTGCTAGCACGTTTTCTTCGGTAACAGCCGTCAAAGGGCGACCGCTTCTTTCGTCATCCCCCAAAGTTGGTCGACCGCGCTTGAATTCGTTATACCAACGATACACGGTTGCCTTGGAAGGGCCTTCATCCATGAATGCCATTTGAAGTCTATCGTACGATTCATCCGGTTTCAGGCGACACTTGAAATCGTATAAAATCATAGCTCTAAAATGTTCCCGGCGCAGATCCATATTTCAGTGAGACACAATACTTTGAATTAACTCGCAAAAAATGTGGAGGGAAATTTTGAAATTGGAACTTACTTATTTTTACTTATAAATAATCATATTTTCGAAAAACATTATAACTGGCCAGTCTCCCATATATAAAAACTTTTTTTCGCAATACTTTCTGAGGGGCCTGGTATATGCTTTATTGTACACCTTAAAAAACATAACATTGAATGTAACATTCATACCAAAACAACTGTTGCAAAAGAAAAGCCTGCCTTATCAAACTTATTATATCGGAGAACCTTTGTCACAGGACGACTATGAAGAATTTAAAGTTGGTTTGGGAACTTTCGTTTTGAAATACGGATTTTTAATCCAAAGTCTTGGTGTTCGTTTGCTTCGTGTTATTCGTTTGAATTTAAACGTTTGAACTGCACAATATGTGAACCAAAGAGTCAATATTGATCACCGTCGGAGCCACAGAAATAGAATGGTTGTAATCACAATTTTACTTGCGATTCATGCGTGGCAACTTTCAAACAAAGTACGCCTCCCATATTGACGTCATTAATTTTTAAAAATTAACTTTAATCAAATGTAGTTTACAGCTTTTGTTTCTGCAGTTAGAAACAGCACAATAAGGCATTTTTGCGGGTTTTTGTTACAGTTTTTACAGAAACAAATCATAAGGCGTACTGAGAAAGGCTTTGAAATGCACTGCACTATGGTGCAGAGTGTTGACACGCGCGCCTTGCCAACTTGGCCATTCTATCTATTTCTGTGGTCGGAGCGAATGGTTTGCAATTCTAGAGTTCTTTATGGAAATATTGTACCAATATCGGTTGTAGACATAAGTATAATACCTACTTGTATTTTATATGTTAGAAGTTAGAATCATTTTGTTGTTTTATTTTCTGGCATTATAAGACCATTTCGCAAGCAATTAGTTATAATATAAAAAGGTTATAAATCAAAAGAAGATAGAAACAGTTTGGTATAACCCATCGATTTAATAACAAATCACGTCTAAACAATATTTATTAGACAGTTAAGTAGATTTAATTGTATTTTCAAACAAAAGCCGTATTGCTTTAAAAATATTATAATCCTGCACAAAAAAGTAACTGCAAAACTTACCTGTGACAGTCTTCACTACCACCTCCTCATAGGTGTCTCCTTTCTTGAAGACTCCTTTATACACCCTGCCGAAGGTGCCTTCATGCACCAGGATCTCCAGGCGAATGTTGGAGCGGGGAGTTGTGAGCAACCGGAGTTGTTCCGCCGGGTCGGTGATCCGATCCTTGGTTATTGTTTGCTGTAAATAATATGGCTTTTAAAATACTTTCTGCTAAATTAATAATAATATTCTTTATTTTCAGATACAAACAGTCCATAGATTACAATAAATATTAATAGTACATAATAGTATTTTAAATCAAGGCCAGGCTTATCTCCAGGAATAAATTTCTATCTAAGCCATTTTTTTTTACGTGGGGATATCCTCATGGACGCACTCCGCCCGGGGAAGGCAGAGCCAGTGTCGGACTCTTACTGACTAAAACCACCACGGTGCTCCTCTTCCAACCATTGGCCGGGGGCGTGGGAAACTTATAGTCGTCCAACCGTCCCCGGCAGGTTCGGGCTCGCCACTAGTAGGCGAGCCCCTTCTCCCCGTGCGGCATCATCGGCCGCACCTTTCTCTTGACTGGCGCGCGCGGAACACGACGCGCCACCATCACGGGCCTTGACTGATCGGGTGGCGAGCTACCCCGAGTCCGCCGCCCGCAGGCCCAATCCTAGGGTGGCTGGAGGTCGGCGTACGCCCTCCTGCGACGCCCGGTCCGTCTCAAGCGGGTGGCGAGAGAGGTCGTTGCCTCTCGAACCCTCTCCGCCGCCTCCTTAGCGAGTATCACCTCCACGCAAAAGGAGACCACGCCCTCCCAAGCGTTCTCGCTCCCGACCATAGCCAAAACAACGGCGGGAAGCGAGAGATCGCTGCCGCCTACTGCAGTGATAAGGTCACGGCGCTGCGTGGCCCAAGCTGGGCATTCCGCCAGTGTGTGCTGCGCCGTGTCCTCAAGGCAGCTCCCGCAGTGATGACACTCGGGAGTCAGCTCCCGGTCTATGCGACACAGATACTTCCCGAAGCAACCGTGCCCCGAGAGTACCTGCGTCAGCCGGTAGGTGAGGGCGCCATTGCCCCTCTCCAGCCACTCCTCCATGACGGGCCTTACCGCCGCTATTGCGGCGTGCCCTATTTGAATCTAAGCCTATGCTGGGATTGAAAGTATCTGCCCGAATCGTAACTATGTTCTTGCTACTGTCCAACATCAAAATAGGCACGTACTTGGTACTTACACGATATAATCAAATATTTAGGTTATAACTTGATTAAACTTTTAAAGTTAATAAACTGTTTATACCTACTACTATCTGCACCATAAAACATCAGGAAAGGGTAATGGGAGAAGAAAAAAGATAATTTATTCCTAAATAGCTTGATTTTAACAGGTGACTGCTATCTGCATTGAAAGAAATACTCGTTCTTTGTATACTAAAATAACATTCCAACAAAAAAACAGCCGAAGATTCATTATAATGATATGCTGTAACTATAGTGAATCAGCAAGTCTTTAATAAGGCACGCTAAAAAACTGCACTTAAATGCATACCCAGTTAGTTGGTGTGGCGTAAAACTAGTATTTAGTTAGACAGGTGCCCGCACATAGTTACATGGAGCCGGAGAACGTCACATCACACTTACTGCTACATACACAAACGTAGATGTCAAGGCGTTAATGATGAAAAGGACAACTGAAGGGAGAACCAAGATAAAACCATGCTCATGAAGTATTCGGAAAGATTAAGTACAACAGTTAACTGCTGTTAGCGTTGATAGAAATACTATTTTATTGCATTCTGTAATAATTTGTCAACAATGAAACAGCCCAAATTTTTCTGAGCCGTAGCTTTAGCAAATTAGTAAGTCTTTAAAAAGGAACGGTAAAAAGCTGCACCTAACTGCATACCCAGCTAGCCGACGTGACGTGGAACTAGTCTTTAGTTAGAGGCAGGTGCGCGCACATAATTGCATTGAGCTTGACAACGTCACCTCACACATAATGCTACATACACAAACGCAGATGACAAGGTGCTGACGATGAAAAGGACAACTGAAGGGCGAACCGAGAGAAAATCATGCTCATGAAGCATTCAGAAAGGTTAAGTTCAACAGTTAACTGCTGTCAGCGTTGAAAGAAATACTACTTTATTGTATTTCGCAATAATATTTCAACAATAACAACAGGGACTTTTTGTAGTAGTAGAGCTCCTTTGTGAAAGAGCTCGTCCGGGGAAGTACTACCACCGTGCCTACTTCTCCGCCAAATAGTGATGCTTGCATTGCTGTGTTTCGGTCTGAAGGGTACGGGTGCCGGTGAAATTACAATCACATGAGACTTTCCATCTTCATGTCTCAGTTTGGCGAACCGACTTACGGTACCATTTAGGCAACAGCCAAGGTGGTATTGAAGTTGTCATGGGCAAAGGTAACCGCTTAACATCAGGTGGGCCTTTAGCTCGTTTCGCCATCCTTACTATAAAAAAAAAGGGAGAACATAATAATATTGCAACAATAACAATAATGACAGGGAGAAGTGGAAGGAGAGTAGGGAGGCCTTTGCCCTGCAGTGGGACGCTTCAGGCTTATAATTTAAACAATAAAACAGCCCAAAATTATGCTATAGCTTTAGCGAATCAGCAAGTCTTTAACAAGGAGCGCTAAAAAGCTGCACTGCACCTAACTGCATACCCAGCTAGCCGACGTGACGTGGAACTAGTCTTTAGTTAGAGGCAGGTGCGCGCACATAATTGCATTGAGCCGGACGACGGCTAACGATATCCTTAATCGAGTTTGCGAGATAGCTCTTTGCACTAGGTGTTACAGTGAAACCGTTCTGTAGAACAGCTTTGATATTCTGAGAAGTGGTTGGTTGAATTAGTAAAGGTTTAATGAACATGCGCAGTTGATGCTTCCATTTTGAAATGTCCTTTTTGCGAGTTTCATGAAGTGCGATATGTTGTGTAGATATTTTATATAAATATCGATAGATATGAAACAGCAGAAATAGGTTTCAATTAAGAAACAGATATTAGTCACTATAAAAAACGTAAAGTCTATTTTTTCTCTCTTGTCTTATTTAGTAAACAGTCTTGGCATGTATCTTTATTCAAATAACTACTGATAAAATAAAATTACTAGTTCTGCACATGTATTTATTTATTTATTATGTTCTTTATTGTACATTACACCAAACGAAAACAAAGACAATAGTTTACAGAAAGATTAAATAAGTACAATGGGCAGTCTTATCGCACAAGGCAATCTCTTCCAGACAACCTTTGTAATCTGGTGAAAAAGAAATATTTAGTGTGTGATGTGGTTAGCTTAATGTCTTTTAATAATTATTATGGACGAATTGGATTAAAAAAACATGACAAGATTGTTTACTAAATAAGACAAGTAAGAAAAAAATAGTGTATTTTTTATAAAAACTCGTTTCGAGCCACGAAAATAAAACATCTACCAATTAATTTAAACATTCCATATTTTATCCATTCTACAAAAGTCCCAATTAATAAAAGTTTCTACCAGGAATTCATCTTCCGAATAAAATTTCTTCGGCTTTGTATCAAAAGCAGTCTCGTTTAATACGAAACTTCTTATTTACACCTCCGTTCATTAGCGATCCTTCCTCACTGAGGACACTAATTCATATTTCCTTCTAAAGAGTTTCAACGGCGCGATAAATTTCCGGACAAAGGGGTTGCAAATTAAAAACTCGGTTCCTTGCCAAGACCAATAATGAAACGTCTAATATTGATGGAAGAGACTAGAGCGCGAAATTGTTGATAGTTGAGACGTGCTTGCTTTACGACTTAAAAATTGTGGTTTTTCCGTGTTATATATAGTTAGTTCTCTTTGTGGTTTTTTTTTTGTTTTAACGTTAGTTGATATTTTCACTAGTTTGTCTGTGGAATTTTTAGGAAAACTGACGATTGAATTTCTGGGGAAGAACTAGTAGGATTAAATAAGTTTTAATGGAGTACGGATTCACTGAAGTGGATTATTAGGATAGCTATGATTCAATTATTATTAAATCATGAACAAAGTCTCGGACGAATAAAAAAAGGCGGACGGAATCTTACTAAGAAAAGATTGAAGCACTTAATTTTTTCCTAAGCCCACTATAATTTCGACAGCATTTTAACACACCAGATATATTATTGTTATTTTATATATGTTACTCCAACAATGACTACAATTACACGAGATTTGTTGCGTAATCGCGGCTTTTTATCTTACGATGGGTGTGAATGTGTGCGTGCCAGCCCGTACTTTTAAGCGAGCCGTCTTACTATGGATGCTTCACTCATTGTTTAGTGAGATTCCATCCGCCTTTTTTTATTCGTCCATGAACAAATATTTCGTATTTACACCAGTTTATATCAACGGTGTCAATTCATATTATTGTTTGTTACTCTCTTAATTTACCGTTATTACATTGCGTAAACAAGTTTCTTGCTGCTGCGCATACCATGACAAATTACAAGAGTGAAAGTGTTCCAGTTACTGAATGTAATACAACATTTCGCGGCAACAGTCACCAGCTCCGATAGCCGTGATCGTCTAGTGGTTAGGACCCTACGTTGTGGCCGTAGTAACCCAGGTTCGAATCCTGGTCACGGCAGTGATACCACTGTCGCGGCGGAGATTAACTTTTTACGTTTTTTATATGATTTTAGTAAATAAATAAAACTTTAACATTCGAATTTGATTGGAATTCTTTGTCAATTAAACATAGAAATTGTGTAACTAGTGTTATCTTCTCAAAATACAAACATTTTATCTGGAGATAATAAATCAATCACGAAGCGAATAGGTTATCATATCGTAACCAAATACGAATACAAATAAATAAACATGGAATTATTATTTTCTGAACATAAAATTGTTTATCCATTCAAGTACACGTCACATTTTAAATCATGTTTATAATAAATTGATAGTAAAAAAAAAAAACTAAACAAATACGAGCAGACACATCATGTCGTCGTCGTCGTCGTCGTTGTCTGCTCGTGACCACGGCCAATGAAACTTGACCGAAACGAGGTTAGTCAAAATGTTTGTTATATTTTTATTTAAATGTGCGCGACAAGTCCCGTAAACATAGTTCAATATGAGTGAAATTCGCGAAAGTTTAAAAACTTTAAAACAAATACGCTTTTAGAGGTAATGTAGTCATCAGATCAGCTCTATTGTACCAAATTATTGTATTGTCATCCGGATTACCTAAACTTTCAAAATTTCAAATCGATACGAAAATAAGGAGTAGGTGAAAATCGACTTCTAAGATTTGTTTACATTGTTAGATATAGTTACAACTGATGCTAATATAAGCATGTCAAAAATGTAATAGGTTCTTAAAAATGTTTTTTTTTTTTTTTTTTTTTTTAATTTATGATAATTTTCAACTCAGCCTATCGCAGTCCACTGCTGGACATAGGCATGATAATTTTAATATATGATAATTTGAGATAATAATTATGTAATTATGTATTATGTTACCTATTTATTATTTTCTGCATACAATGTAGTTTCATTCTGTTTATCCACAGACCAGTAAGCTATAAGACTCCGCATAAACAAAGTTTTGTATTCGAACGCAGTCGTAAAACGTTGGTGGGGTCAGGGGGGCGGACGGCGCGTTATGATTGGCCGGCTCAAAAGTTCGGTGGTATGATTCCTTATGATTGGTGCCGCTCGCTGACTGAGTGACGTTCCGATTGGCGGAGGGACGTATGATATGCAGTGGTAGAGCATATGCGTTGTGACCGGGGGTGTCCAGCTAACCGGCGTCTAGAGGCTTACTGGTCTATGTGTTTATCTAATGAGTAAATGAGTATGTGAGGGGTAGTTTAAAAGTAGCGCCAGTAGCGGAAAAGTTGAGATGCAGTAAATTGTCAAGAGGATGATGGATGTAGTTTTATCCTCAAATAAATAGCAATTTAAAAAAAATGTCTCTTCTAGTCATACTCTAACTCCGTTTTCAATACTTGCCTAAGAAGAGCGCTAATTGCATTACGTTTGTATCACCTGCAGGGCGAGGGAGGGGGGAGGGTAACTCGTCTTAAATTGGTTTCTTAATGAGGTAAAGGGCTCTCTTTATGCACAGTTCTCTCGCCCTTGTAATGCATAAGACGTGTTGTAGGTGGTGAAGAAAGTACTTTCTGGAAAAGGGTAGGTACCTACCTAATATTGCGATAATATAAAATCTTATCTTTTCTGTTAATGTAGCTATAATAAAACTAAAAACATGAAGTTTCATGTATTTATTTTGCCCATCTATACTAATATTATAAAGAGGAAAGATTTGTTTGCTTGTAATCGATAAACTCTGAAACTACTGAACAGATGTTAATAATTCTTTCATCATTAGAAAGCTGCTTTATCCAGAAGAAACATAGGCTATATTTTATTTTAGTACGCGGGCAAAGCCGCGGGCATAGTCCGGTGATTAACATGCTGGTACACACGCGAAGGATACAGCGGGAAAAATCCTAGGGTGAAATTTACGGTGTGCGATGAAGTTTAATTTATTTCAGGATCGGAAGAATAAACAGGCGGACGGAATCTCGCTATGAAAAGACAAACCCACTACAATTTCGACAGCATTTTAACACACCAGATATATATTATTTTGTTTTGTGACACTACGACAATGATAACCGTCACATGAGATTTGTTGCGTAATCGCGACTTTTTGTCTTACTATGGGTGTGAATGTGTGCGTGCCAGCCCGTACTTTAAGCAATCCGTCTTACTATGGATGCTTCACTTATTGTTTAGCGAGATTCCGTCCGCCTTTTTTATTCGTTCACGATTTTAGGCAGCAATTTCAGGAAACACCTACCTAGTACCTAAGTAGAAACCAGGGTAAATATGGATAACCACAGTTTTGGTAATGGTAATATCCAGTGTGCTGGATCATGCAAATACCAGGCCCCTCAGAAAGTATTGCGAAAAAAAGTTTTTATATATGGGAGACTGGCCAGTTATAATGTTTTTCGAAAATATGATTATTTATAAGTAAAAATAAGTAAGTTCCAATTTCAAAATTTCCCTCCACATTTTTTGCGAGTTAATTCAAAGTATTGTGTCTCACTGAAATATGGATCTGCGCCGGGAACATTTTAGAGCTATGATTTTATACGATTTCAAGTGTCGCCTGAAACCGGATGAATCGTACGATAGACTTCAAATGGCATTCATGGATGAAGGCCCTTCCAAGGCAACCGTGTATCGTTGGTATAACGAATTCAAGCGCGGTCGACCAACTTTGGGGGATGACGAAAGAAGCGGTCGCCCTTTGACGGCTGTTACCGAAGAAAACGTGCTAGCAGTGAAAAATTTAATCCAAGACAATAGGCGAATTACATATCAGGAGATTCAACACATATTGAAGATTGGATCGGGAAGCGTTCACGAGATTCTACACAGCCATCTTCGCGTGAGGAGGATAGTATCACGCTGGGTGCCGCACAACCTCACCGATGCTCAGAAGCAGGCCCGGGTGGAATGGTGCCGTGATATGCTTAACAAATTTGAAGCAGGCTCGTCTCGGCGTGTTTACGACATCGTTACAGGTGATGAGTCCTGGATTTATCAATACGACCCAGAAACCAAGCGCCAGTCGACTGTTTGGGTGTTTCAAAATGAGCCAACGCCTACCAAAGTGAAGCGATCTAGAAGCGGGGGTAAGATTTTGATCGCTAGCTTTTTTAATTTGACTGGCCACTTGGTATCAATTCCCTTACGGGATCAAAGAAGCATTAATGCCGAATGGTATACTACCAAATGTTTGCCAGAAGTTTTCTCTGTTATAAGCAACAAGCGACCAAACACAGGGCTCCGCGGGCTACTGCTCCACCACGACAATGCACCTGCGCACACCGCACTCAAAACGAGGGACTTCCTGGACAGCACGCCAGTCAAACTCCTGGGTCACCCTCCTTACAGCCCTGATCTAGCACCGTGTGACTTCTTTTTATTCCCAAAAATAAAAAATCAGCTCAAAGGGATACAATTTTCGTCGCCGGAAGATGCGCTGGCTGCGTTCGAGCAGGCTGTAAACGAGGTGTCTGCGGCGGACTGGAAAAAGTGTTTTGAAAACTGGTTTAGGCGCATGAATCTTTGTATAGAGGCTGGTGGAAAGTACTTTGAAAAGATTTGATAAAAATATATGTATAGAACATTTTTTTTTAGTTTCGCAAAACTTTCTGAGTGTCCCACGTACATACTACAATGTATCAAATTCAAGGATGAAAACTTTATAATAATTACTAACTGTGCCCGCGACTCCGTCCGCGTAGATGTCGGAAAATAACATCGTGTCATAATTATGAACACAATATCTTCAAATATATACATATAAGCGCCTACACAGACGGTTACACTATTTACCGACCATACTATATTTTGTTTTTACAACCAACCGGCTAAGGTGATGGAATTTCATGGAATTAGCCCTAAACTCCCTCATTCTGAGAAGACGCTCGTGCCCAGCAGTGGGAAGTAATTGGGCTGATTATGTTATTCTATAACACTAACCACATCTCTTCTTATGCTGAGAAGAGGCCCGTGTCCAGCAGTGGGACTGTAATGGGCTGGTAATGTGATGTTATTCTATTACACTAACAATATCCAGTTCCTTAACTCTTCTCATTCCAAGAAGAGGGCCATGCCCAGCAGCGGGACAGTGATGGGCTATGTTATGTTATTCTATATTTTCTATAATACTAATAGAATCCAGTTGTATTTTTAGGAACCTGCAACCTGCATCCAACTAACAATCATGACCTCTACTTTGTATGCAACTTAATACAATAGAGGGGTCAAGCTGTATCGCTGGATGTACTCAACCGATTCAGATAAAACATACCCTATATTTTAAGTTAGACTAATACCAATACAAATGCTAAGTTTCATTACGATCCGTTCAGCCGTTTTCATGTGATGAGGTAACAAACAGACAGACAGACAGACAGACAGACATAAATTTTTTAAACGATTGATTCGTGTTCTGTAGCTTATTTCTAGTCCCCCTAGCCGGTTTTCGCGAAAAAAAACTCAATGTACAGACTTTTCGACCTTTACAGTTTTATTATAGTATATAGATTATCTTATCTTTAATATAAAGTTTTATTTATCTCAAACTTAAAACAAACCCTGAACTGAATCGGATTTTCGGATTAAAAGAGACAATTTAGTTGAACGGTGTTGAAAATAGGTCGCCATGTAAACTTTAGAGGAAATACCTATTAATCAAATAAGCAATCCACCAGTAATTTCCTTCCCTTAAAACAAATTACCGAATTCCTGTGTTTATCTCTTGAGAAAAAGACGTGAGGGTTTTACCCACAATTAATTCCACACTCGGTTACCTACGACGTATTGTACCGTTAGAGTGTTTGCGGATTGTTCAGCCAAAGATCAAGTGTTACCCCGTAATGTGGGTTAATTTATCTGGGAGAGTGGCTGAATTTAGTGGCGAGGTGTAGGGTTAAGTTTAAGGTGAGGAATTAAATGTAGAAGAGACGTAGGTAAACATAATATATAGTTGGTCTTTCACTATGTATGTACAGGTTACCTTATATTTTCTTGACAATATTACAACATGATAGTGACAGTAGGAAATAGTGTCTCATACCGCTACAATGATATTTAAAACTATATGTTATATCCGAACAAAACAAAAAAAATTGTTGCGTATACAACGTGTCCCAGAAATCAACGTCAAGCCGAAAACGGGCAATAGGCCAAGTCGTGACAGTCATTAGAAAAATATAAAAAAAAATCTTGGTCATGTACTTTTCAAATTTTATGGATTCAAAAATAAATCTCAAAAAGTGACACCCTGTGATGATTTTTCAAGTCCTGTGGCTACAAATATTAACTTTCCGTCAGTTTTTTTTCTGTGACGTATCCATGAATAATCCTTCTGTAAATTACAGTTAAAAGTTAAAACATAACTACCTCATTTTTAAATAAAATGTTAGATTTTTGCCCAACATTGAATTCAAAATTATTACATCACCCAACTTTAACCGCGTGTAGTGTAAAAAAAAAGTACTACACTATTTTGGCAAGTAACTTTAAAAGATGGCGCGTTTAGTCTGAATTCCAAAATGGTATGCCACTTACTAATTGCTACTTCTTAATTGAGGAAAAAAAATATTTGTTAGTTTTAGGTAACTTTGAAATAAAATTCAGTTGTTGGATTTCTTTAGTTATAATTTTTATTAAATCAGATTTACCGAGTTTATATTAAATGTTCGAACTGTTTGCCTTCAGCTGCACATTTGGATATCTCTTACGATACATTCTTGCTGCAGCATTGGCGTTGCATAAGCATTCTCCATAAATGAGATGCATGTTGGCGTATTCCTGTGCGGTGTATCGAGATGGCATGATAACAATCTACACAAAACACGGGATTACGATTAAAACAAGTCCGGGGTCGTCAGAAACAGTGCAGATAAATCAAAATCACAATGCAAATGAAGTCCAATAAACAAAGCCACAGTTGTAAGTATGAAGTCACTACAAATACAAAAAGATGCTTAGAAAACGAAAGAGCGTAACGTGCTGCAGTATTGCACAATTTACCTAATGCATCCCTGTTTCGCCAGAGTGGCGTCTCTATCTGTTTCACTCACACAGACGAAATTATGTGTCAATCCGTCTCGCTCTTAGATAAAAGTAGCGTCACTATCTATCTCGTAAGAGATACCCAAATGCTGAGCGTTATCCCGATCATCTAGTATTTATTAATGTGCAGCTGAAGGCAAACAGTTCGAACATTTAATATAAACTCGGTAAATCTGATTTAATAAAAATTATAACTAAAGAAATCCAACAACTGAATTTTATTTCAAACGCACCTAAAACTAACAATTTTTTTTTTTCCTCAATTAAGAAGTAGCAATTAGTAAGTGGCATACCATTTTGGAATCCAGACTAAACGCGCCATCTTTTAAAGTTACTTGCCAAAATAGTGTAGTACTTTTTTTTTACACTACACGCAGTTAAAGTTGGGTGATGTAATAATTTTGAATTCAATGTTGGGCAAAAATCTAACATTTTATTTAAAAATGAGGTAGTTATGTTTTAACTTTTAACTGTAATTTACAGAAGGGTTATTCATGGTTACGTCACAGAAAAAAAACTGACGGAAAGTTAATATTTGTAGCCACAGGACTTGAAAAATCATCACAGGGTGTCACTTTTCGAGTTTTTTTTTTGAATCCATAAAATTTGAAAAGTACATGACCAAAATTTTTTTTTTATATCTTCTAATGACTGTCACGACTTGGCCTATTGCCCGTTTTTGGCTTGACGTTGATTTCTGGGACACGTTGTATACGCAGCGGCAGCACATAATCATAAAATAGTACAAAGTAAGTTAGTTACTAGTAGCTAGCAGTGATAGCCTAGCGGTTGAACGATTGCCTTCCACGCAGGAGGGTGTGAGATCGATCCCGGCCCGCACCTCTGAATTTTCGAATTCATGTGCGGATTTATATTCGATTATCACTTGCTTTAACGGTGAAGGAAAACATCGTGAGGAAACCTGCACACCAGAGAGTGCTCCATACAGTTCTCCATGGTGTGTGTAGTCCGCCAACCCGCACTAGGCCAGCGTGGTGGACTAAGGCCTTAGCCTTCTCATACTGAGAAGAGGCCCGTGCCCAGCAGTGGGACAGTAGTGGGCTGGTTATGTTAAGTTAGTTACTCGTGTAACTAGCCACCGTGTGTGACCGCCAGTTGTACACTAGCGCATAAGTAGTTATTTAAGAATTAATATAATCTTGTTGTGCAATAAAGAGGATTTGTATTGTATTGTATTGTGTCATAATAAGTACATTTTCTGTACACAGACGACAGCATATTTGTTCCTTTTTTGTCAACGGTCATGTTCAGCGCCTTGCTTGATGCGAACTAATAGTAAAACGTCCCAGTTAGGACGTTTTTGTCTTCAGATTACGCGCGCTAGTAACATCTGTACTTCTAAATATCATGATACCGCTGCCAATTTTTTCACATAATGTTATTATTTATATTTGACCTTTCTCTGCAATAGTAGATGTTTATTAAATGAGTCATAGAGCCTAAAGACCAAGGTTTTCAATCAGTACGTCCTACTTTTCATGACTTACGGAGCTGAGACGCGGACACTCACGGTACGGCTGGTCCACAAGCATAAGCTCAGCGTACTTTGGACAAGGCTATGCTTGGAGTCTCTCTGAAAGATCAAATCCAGAACGAGGTCATTCGACAGAGAACCAAAGTTGTGGACATAGCTCACAGATTCAGCAAGCTGAAGTGGCAGTGAGCCAGCCACATTAGCCGAAGAACCGATGGCCGTTGGGGTAGATGCATTCTTGAGTGGAGACCGTGAATCGGAAAACGTAGGGTAGGAAGTCCTCAGACTCGGTCAAGTGATGTTATTGGCAAAATGGCTGGTAGCAACTGGATGTACATGGCCGAAGATCGATGTCAGTGGCGTGCCATTGGAGAGGCCAATATCCAGCATTGGACTTATATAGGCCGATGACGACGATGATGACGATTATATGAGCCTGTAAGATGGCCTACGTTTTGAACAATAATTCAGACTATAAGTACCTAATTTTATATCGTTAGAATAATTCTTAGGGACGCCAAATCGCTATCGCCTTTACCGTAGACAGTTTTCTAAAGCCACCTCGATGCGACCGGCAGTAAACTAAAATTTACGCCTACACAAAACTAATTTATTATACTGAATTTAGAGTAACATTAAACAACTTTGCCAAATGTCTTTATTAGGTCACGTATGTTCAGTTTGTAATAATACTTAAATTATTATCGAGAATACTCGAATATGGACTTTAATTGTATTACAATGGAACTCTATATTTTGAACCGAAGGCGAGAGTAAAAAGATCATACCCGTGATTTTTGCAGATTTTGCCAATGTCTATGGGAGTATAAATCATCATGTTTTTTCCAGTGAATATGGCCACGCGGACGAGATTCCCCCTACCAAGTTGATCATAGACTCTGTTTTTCTCTTTAAATATCATTTTACGATTATTTTTATATTTTATGAGCAAGTGGCACATGGCTAGATAGATTTTAAAATTTGCTTCCATCAACAATTTTCTTTTGAGCCACTTTTTTCCCGAACAATAACCAAATTTTCTAAACTTTAAAATTTTCTAAAACTAAATGTCCTTTTTCAACGGTCGACCGCGGCATTCTCACAGCAGACGAGTACCTAGTACTGGGGCTGCCTCAATTATGTATTGTATGAAAATGGATAGAGGCCGACCACCACAGCGATGGGTCGACGAAATTAGACGGCACGGAGGTCATGACTGGGTGAGTCGGGCACAAGACCGCCAGGAATGGAAAAGGAGGGAAGAGGACTATATCCAGGACTGGATAAACGACAGGCTCCATGATGATGATGATGAAAATGGATGAGAGACGATAAAACACTGTTTTATTTATTTATTATTTATGTATACTATGTAACACTAATATGTACACTCGACCAAATGGAATCATGACCCACCATAAGCTTAATTTTCTACAAACATTCTAATACAATTAGGTCGAACTTCGCTTAAAGATATTTCCCTGGCAACAAACTTGTTATCAATTTTATTGGGCAGTGACAGTTAGTTTACCAATTCCTTTTAATTTTATTAATATTCTCCTGGAATTGAAAGAGTTAGTATTGGTTTTTGAAAAATAAAATTGATTACTTCTTTTTATAGATTATAATAAAACAAAGTTTAACCGGATTAAATCGCGTATATTATTTAAATTGGTTTCCCTGACGTTTCGAAAGCTTTGCAGCATTTCGTGGTCGCAGGTAGACTAAGATGACAAGCGTCTTTACAAATATTTCTAAAAAAATATTTTTATCTACCGTACAATATTATTAATTAAAATCGTTTCGATGCACGCAGTAATCACTCACAATATCATTATCTTTTACAGTGTTGCATGCTGTTTGGGACTTGATTATTTTTAGGACTGGGTTCCAAACTGGTGGTAGCTGCCAACCATCTTCTCTATTAAAATTAGGATGTTTTTTAATTTCAATAGCCTCACGGAGCATTCTAGGTACATATCGGTTTTCCTTCGCCAGAACTTGTGGTTTATCAAATCGAAGAAAATGGTTGGGTTTGTCTAGGGCATGTTCACACACTGCACTTCTTTTTATAGGTAAACTATGCGGAACGACAGTTAATTCGAAATTCAAATCATAATTCTAGCTTTATCAAAAACGTAACTTTTTATCCAATTATTAATCTATAGCATTTAATAACAAAGCCCAAAATTACATAGACCTCTGACACGTATTAACGCAGTTTCCTTAATATTCAAAATGTCCTAAGTGCAGCACGGTGCTCATAAGAAGAAAATGTTACTGTTTTGACAATTTCATACGAATTATCGGCTGAGTGGGTTATGATTCCGATTTGTTGACTGTACACTGTAACTAAACAACACACAGCTAATAAAAAGTCTCTCTACTTACTTGCGAAACATGTGTGAGGTTCGACGCGGCGTAATACGATACTCTTGACTCTGGCTTAGCGTACACGTGTTCGCCTATATGCGTGGTGGCATACGGTGACGGTGATCGTCGACTACCTGTGGAAGAATTACTTTATAATGTTTGTACATTCAAGTACAAAGTTAAAAGAAAAAAAAGGTACGTCGGTAAAAGAAGCCATCGGCAAATAGTGTTTCGACGAAAAATAATTCGGGGAAACGTGCGTCGGCTAAATGTACATTCGAGCAAGTGTTGCATCGGGGAATGATACGTTCGACGAATAGTTGTCGGTAAAACGTGTTTCGGTGGATCGTATTTCGGTGAAACGTAGTGCTCCCTTACATAAGATCACACTTGGCAGCCAAAACCAAATCACAGAGGCAGCTTTTTATAGTAATCACTATCACTACATAGAATAAAACAAAGTCGCTTCCCGCTGTCTGTCCCTATGTACGCTTAGATCTTTCAAACTACGCAACGGATTTTTAATGCAGTTTTTTTTAATAGATAGAGTGATTCAAAAGGAAGGTTTATATGTATAATACATGCATAATATAATAGCATTGCACACGTGCGAAGCCGGGGCGGGTCGCTAGTGTCGCAATAATTTAATGGATATCTATAATATTTTCTATAATATTTCAGGTTGGAGTTGAATCCCTCCACCAGACTGTAATTTTAATTGATTTTTATTGTATTTTGATTTTATATTATATTATTTTATTTTATTTTTAAAGGTGTGATAACAGATGTTATTTTAATTGTGATATTTGATTACGTGTGCGAACATTAGGTTAAGTAAAAATATGTAAAACTTTCTATGGGATTTCCTGAAATAAACGATTTTATTATTATTATTATTCCTTTATTCATCTATATACATATTACTTACTTTTTTAAATATTTCTATTAAAAAATATAAAAAATAACACCGGCATCGGGAACAGGGTCCAAACTACCGGTGGTCAGGGCCTCAGAGAGAGGAACTTCCTGACGATACGCGCCGTATCCAGGAGTACCGCTTTCTGTATCAAGCCCTTGACCCAGCTGCCCAACGCGAGCCTCCTAAGATGTAGATTGAGGCTCTTGGCTATTAAGCCATTGGCCGTAACAACAATCGGCACAATGACTGCTGTATTATTATTCTTATTATATTTATATAATATCATAACTCATACTTTTAATATTTGCATGTCATAACCTGGCAGAATACAATATAACTGCTTTATATTTAGCAACACCACCCGCTGCTGTATGTTTAAAATATTCCTGCAAATAAATTGTTATGAATTATCATATTCTTATGAAACTGCTTATTCTTATTTAACCGTTTCGTATAGAAGCAGGTTTTGCCAAGAATTCTTTCTAAGAAAGATCTTATCTTTCGCGTAAAAGTAATCTCGTTCTCAAACTGAAAGTATAATTTTCAACAAAACTAAATCAAACATAACAAGCAATATCACGTTTCGCGTTTCATTCAAATCGTTTTCATTTTTTGAAATAAATTTTGAGAAAATGTAAGGAGAGAATGTAACATAGATCATTCTGGAATGTAATATAATTAAATATCATACGTAAACGAACGAAATACTTCTACCATAAATCCAGAAATAAAAGCTAAAGGCAGCCATACACGTTCCGATGTTACTGACAGATCTGCCTGCGCAGGTGCACCTGTACAAGTAGACCTGACGACGTAGCATGTGTAGGGCAAGCTCAGGTCATCTCTCAGTTCGTTCCGCTATAGCAGTGGTTTTTAACATACGCATTTATGTTCTCACGGACCACTAAATTGTTTGCTGGTGAAGTTTAGTTCTAATTTTATTTACTGTAACAAGTCAATTCATGACGGCAGACCAAATATTGTATTAGAATGCCATTTTTTTAGGTTTTTGTAACATGAAACCATTTTATATGCACTTAGAGGCAGTTTTACAACTTAAAATTTAGTTAAAACGTTAAAAAGAACAATTATCTAGTTGTGTTTCTTTAATTATCTAAATGTTTATGAAATTCGAGCCCCGATTCTATTGAACTCGCTCGTAGTATCAGTAAAATTTTCAATTAATTACTTATTATAATAGGTAGTAGGTACGTTGATGATGGATGGCTTCATGGACCACTTTTAAAGCCTTTGCGGTCCACCGGTTAAGAACCACTACGCTATAGAATCGAATGAATTCTTGAATTGACGGTATGCAGGCAAAAATATGTTCTTCGATTTTGCTCCGGTCACTTGCACAGGTTGACTTACGGCACCGAGACGTGGACACTGACAGTCCACAAATTTAAAGTCGCTCAGCGAGCTATGGAGCGAGCTATGCTTGGAGTTTCTTTGAAGGATAAAATCCGTAACGAGATTATTCGGAGAAGAACCGGAGTGACCGACATAGCTTGTAAGGATCAGTAAGCTGAAGTGGCAGTGGGCTGGCCATATCTGTCGAAGGACCGATGGCCGCTGGAGGAGACGAGTCCTTGAGTGGAGAATCCGCGAATCGGCAAACGCAGCGTAGGGCGCCCCCCCGCCAGGTGGACTGACAACCTGAAGAACGTGGCTGGGGGGAACTGGATGCGGAAGGCAGAGGACCGAGTGTTGTGGCGCAACTTGGGAGAGGCCTATGTCCAGCAGTGCGATAGGCTGCGTTGATGATGATGATTGATGACTTGCACAGGTTCAAATTACTGCACAGGTCTACTCACATACACGCTCCAATCTACCTGTATAGGTGCACCTGCGCAGGCAGACCTGTCAGGTACACGGGAGCGTATATGCCTGCCTTAATATAAAAAGTCATGCATACTGCTCTAATTATTTTTAAATAGGAAAAATACATAATTGGGTCACTTGCGGACAATGTCACTTTGATATTTGTTCCAGAATTTTAGTAAGGAATTTTTCTATGAAATAAAAACAGAACTGAATTTCATAACATTCCGTACGTTACATTTTCTCATTTGCTGTAAATTCCTTTTTGTAAACATACTTAACGTATAAATATTTTGTTGGAAATGTAAACGGTACAGGATTCAACGTATTCGGCTGTTATTATGATAATGAGTTTAATTATGGATCCCTATTATTTTATAATACTTAGTAGGTGAAATAAAACATACAAACAACACATAATACAACACAAGATAACACACAACACATAACATTTATAACACACATTTTCGTAACGTTCTTAAATATATTTTTTAAAGTCACTGTTAGTCATGTTTTAATTATAATTTAGTTTGGAAAATAAATAAATAAATATCTTCGGGACATTTTTACACAACACCATCTAGTCCCAAACTAAGCAGAGCTTGTGATATGGGTACTAGACAATGGATATAATACTTATATACTTTATAATACTTATATAAACAAACAATACAATTGTATCTTATAACGATTGTGAGAGAAAACATTTTTTTTCTAGTGGAGTAACTAACATTGTCCAATAAAATTATAATTTTGTCATAAAACCGTAAGCTTTTTTTTGAAAAATAGCAATAATTCACACACACCCCCCCACACACACCCCACACACTCTTATAATACTTATACTAGACATTGGATATAATACTTATATACTTTATAATACTTATATAAACAAACAATACAATTGTATCTTATAACGATTGTGGTAGAAAACATTTTTTTTTTCTAGTGGAGTTTTTTCTGTTTTCTTTTCAAAAGGAGAACTAACATTGTCCAATAAAATTATAATTTTGTCATAAAACCGTAAGCTTTTTTTGAAAAATATCAATAATTCACACACACCCCCCCACACACAACCCACACACTCTTATATAATAATGATTGCTTTATTTGTTTTGGGTATAATAATCATTGGCTGCTTTTGCTGGCTTCGCACCCGCTCATCATCACTTGGATTGACACTGAAAATCAGCGCTGTGTTATGACTCACGTTACAACACAGCATCATGCTGAGTGTCGACCTCTTTGCCGCAGCTACGACATGCAAAGTAGCTATCATACTTTGATAAAATGATTCAAGAAATGTACCTAATCAACTTATTTTTTATGTGCACCTACCGCATGTCGTCTTGTTGTGGCAATAAATCATTTTTCTTTCTTTCTTATTTACTTACCAAAGGGGAATTTGTGCAAACTCGCAATAGTGGCATAGGATCCCGTAGAACTTGGTGGCCTTCCAAGAGTGTCGAGCCTCAGGAGAACATTCTGATGACTTCCGTAAGCCGCTGTGGTGTACGATGTGCTGGAAAAAATCGCATTGTTAATTTTCACAAATAAATTATCCCTACTTTCTTGAAGCTGACGATTTCAGATTATATTATGTCTGGATATAAGAGTTGGTGCCACTAAACAAAATTATTTATCAATGTCATAATTTTATTAGTATTTGAACTAATACACTGGCAAACCATAAACAGTTAATAAAAAAAAAGTAAAGTTAATAAGTAAAGTAGTAGTAGTAGATAAGTATTATATCCATTGTCTAGTACCCGTAGTACAAGCTCGGCTTAGTTTGGGACTAGATGGTGCTGTGTAAAATGTCCCAAAAATATTTATTTATTTAATATAATTTGCTGAAATAAAATTAAATGCTAAGCCAGATTCTTGAAACAAGGCACGCCAAACATAATTTTAATATTGAATTTAGTGATTCTTGCATTGTGTGTTTCAGAGCGAAGGGTACGGGTGCCGGTAAAATTATAAACACATGAGACTTTCCATCTTTAGGTCTCAGTTTGGCGAACCCAATTTACAATACCGTTCACAACAACTTAGGTTAAGTACAACATAAAAAAGAGCGAGCTCATGGTCTTCAAAGCTGGGTCCAAATGTCCGGCAGAGGTTCCACCCGTTAAGCTATACGGTGTGCCCTTGGAGCGGGTACAAAGTTTCAGATACCTGGGCCACATTGTGACGTCTGACCTGAAGGATGACGCTGATATTGAGCGAGAAAGGAGGGCGCTGTCGGTGAGGGCGAACATGATAGCCCGCAGGTTTGCTCGTAGCTCCAAGGAAGTAAAGATTGTCTTGTTTAGAGCCTACTGTACATCTTTTTATACGAGCTGCCTGTGGGTATCATACACGCAGAGATCCTACAACGCTCTCCGCGTTCAATATAACAACGCGTTAAGGGTGCTGTTGCGGTTGCCCCGTTTTTGCAGCGCATCGGGAATGTTTGCCGGGGTGCGCGTAGACTGTTTTTATGCTACCATGCGCAAAAGGGCGACCTCGATAGCGGGCAGAGTGCGGGGCAGTAGCAACAGCCTCCTGGCCGGCGTCGCCGACAGGCTGGACGGGCCGTTTCTTAAACATTGGCTGGCCTTACATGCACCTGTTTATCAGGCATGGGGCAGATAAATAAAACTTAACATGTACCAATCTACGTAATAATTTTATATATATTATTAAATATTAATATACAATTTTAATTTAAAATTTCAAATAATTTAATTAAACAATAACGGACTTTCAAAAATATTTAATTCAATTCAATTCAATTCATTTATTTGCCAGAATGTAGGTGTACATGTATGATCTTAAATTGAAATGGCCCATTTACATTCTACCATTGCATATGGTGTGCAAATATACATTAAGTTAAGTTAGTTATTAAGCTATTCTAATTCCATGTCTTTGAAATTCGTTTAATTTTGTGTAATAATGATAAAATTATGTTGTTGTTTATATTATTGGTATTATTATAACTGCAATGACTGTAACTTGTAACTATGGGTGGATTTGCCTGAAATAAATAAATTTATTATATTATTATTATTAGGTAGTATTGCAGTTGTTATGGTGAAAGTTAACCATACCGCATAACATCAGGTGAGCCTTCAGCGCGTTTCGCCATTCTGTGGCATAAAAATAATTCAAGCTGAGAAAAAATACTTTGGAATGGACATAAAACTCGCACATCACTCATGTTTTGCAAAATATCTCGTCTGACACGTACTGTTATAATCTAATATAACGCTGCAACTACAAACGACAGCCAGACACTCATGTTTTGAGATAAACTGCATAGATAGATAACTCAGTCACGATCACACTAACCTCTACTGAGGAAGTAGGTTAGACTTTTAGAGTGGCCAGTGAACATTATTTATTATTTATGGCGAGCACGTTGCTCGTGCATGTGTGCTTCATATTGATTTCACTAGTGGCCAAATAGTTGAGAGATAACTGATGAAGGCAGCCGAGATATCGTTATATATGAGCTCAACTGCCAATTCATAATAAAATAAATATTTTTGGGACATTTTTTACACAGCATCATCTAGTCCCAAACTAAGCAGAGCTTATACTATGGGTACTATATAATGAATATAATACTTTTTTTTTAAACACATACTTATAATACTTATATTAAAATAAAACAATAGTTAAACAATGGACGTCGTCTTTGAAAGGTGATTTGGTATACGTCGGTTTATGTGAAATAACACAGCTTATTGAATTAAAAAACTTCGGTTTAATCTTTTTCATCAAAATATATCAACGCAGTTCAATCGTCGTATGACATAAAGAAATCGAATTCAATTTTTTACTGTATAATTCATTCACGTCGTCATCATACATGTCAAGCATTCATTTGCCCTCTCACTCACACCTCTCAAACTAAACGTATTATTTTATTTTATGCCATATTCCATTCAAATTATTGGATTAAATTATTAGTAGATCCATTCAAACATAATTATATTTTTAGACCGCCAATTGTTAGTACTGTGCTCATGTTTGTTATAACTTCGTTTTATTTTTATGGTGTGCAAACAATAAAGTATACTCTATATATCTATCTATCTATCTATACTTAATATTAATACCCATATCTTGCCCTATATTAGTACGAATTTTTACATACATACATACATATTATCACGCCTGTTTCCCATTGGGGTAGGCAGAGACTATGGATTTCCACCTGCTACGATCCTGACACACCTCTTTCGCTTCATCTACGTCCATTAACCTCGTCAATGTTAGATAAAATTTAAAGATGGGAGCTAACAAGCGAAATCTGATCTCCAACAAAATACATGATAATCTAGACCTTACATCTTCTTTGTCCATCCAAAGATTGTCTGGAAGATATCGCTTTTAGCTACAAGAACGCCAATGTACCCATAAATTATACGTTGTTCCTGTTTATTACTATTTTCATGGTGTACAATAAAGCATATTCTATGTATCTATCTACAGGGCAAAAGAAGTAGGTACTTGGATGATGTAAATAATAGTGCCTGGATAAGAGCCCAACTGTCCAATTAGATAATTAACACAATTGTAAGACAATGGACATTGGCGTTTAAAGTTGTTGTGACAGACAACAGGATAAGTGGAAAAGAGTTCATCAGAAAACGGAAATTAGCACCAAAACCCTGTGGCACTAAGATGACGTCAGAACAAATTTTTCAATAAATAAAAATACAATTTCAGCTCACTCCATCATAACACGAGTTATAGAGACATTGAGATGATAACACACGCCATAAACGTTCCGACGTAAAGCATAAATTTCTATTTGTGCTATAAAGTTTCCCATGATAAAGTCGCGGGATATCGAGTAACTATAAAAACATTTTGCTTGTCTATCATGGAACCTTCAGTACCGCATCATCCATCACATATGTCGGGGGGTCGCTGCCCCCTACATGTTTTTGGGGCTTGGTGCACATTAAATGTTGAAGCGATTTGGGTTTTATATCAGAAGGGACATAAAAATCATAAGATAGACTATGTTATACAACATTAATTTTAGTTTATACTAAACCTGAAAATGGGTCATTATTAAGAACAACATTTACTATGGGACCAATCCTGAAATCGCAAAAACGGCTGTTCAACACATTTTGTCGATTTATGTGAACGAAAACGGGATCTAGCAGGGAATGGCTGATTAACTTTTTCGTGATCTCAGGGTTGGCCCCACAATAAAAGTTATTCATGATGAACAATAAGTACTTACACTAACCCTTTTTCAGGTTTAGTACCTATAAACTATTTTGTATAAATATATGGGACAAAATTATATAGGGACTAGCTGACGCCCTTGCCCGTGTTTTCTTCACACAAACATTTAACCGCTATTTATCCCCCTTAGGGGATGAAAAAAAAAACATTTTTTAGTGCTCACCTACGTCATCAAAAGAACTCTTGTGCAAAATTGCATGCCCCCAGCCCCACCAGCTTAGGCTGTGCGTAGTCTTTCATTCAGTTTTAAGAATTTTATTAAGAAGATATACACGGTGAATTTTCGTTGGTTTTGGAATTAAAAAGTGGTCATTGTAGTCATCATTATGAACAACTTTTACTATGGAACCAACTCTGAAATCGTGAAAAAAATATCATTTGATCCTACATTTGTGTTCACATAAATCGACAAAATATAGGGAACAGCTGATTTTTGTTTCGCGTTTTCGGGGTTCGTCCCATAGTAAAAGTTGTTCATAATGATGAGTACAATGACCCCTTTTTGTTTCCAAAACCAACGAAAATTCACCGTGTATAGATACGTATTCCCGAACGATGCTCAAGCATTCGTCTAAGAACTGTCATTTAATATATTGACATCAAACTAAATGGTATGGAGTGACAGTTCTTATCTAGGTTCATGCTCAAGCATCATTCAATAATTCGGGCCTTGGATATTTAATTGTAAAAATGCATTGAATTTTTCAATTTTCTGTTTTATTTTACCATATCGTAGGCAGTTTAACTTCCAACAAAAATTATAATTTTAATCACATCCTTCAAATCTATTCAAATTTATTCTATTATTACAGTAGAACACAATTAAGAGGACCCATCGGGTAATTCCGTTACAGCCGAATTTTGCCGAAATAAATGCGAGTACAATGGATCATAGTCATTAGAATTTCTTCAGTTTTGTGGTCAAATCCGCTATCGCTGTCGGCTATGAATCAAACCACGCAACATGTTTAAGGTCAACTTCAACCTGATATTGTGTTGAAATTGGTACATTATTGAAAAATTTATAAAGCCCCGAAGGGCGCCGAGGGTTGGGTTATACAAGAATATTTTCTAAGAATTTAGTTCCTCCTTAATTTACGGGCAGTTTATATGGCATGCATAATGTATCGCTATTGTATGCTTTGTGCTGAGTCTTTCTACTGTAGCCAGCAAATTTTGCCCTAATTCTTAACCTCGTAATAAGATTTTTTTTATAAAGTATATCAAGGCGAGAGTCAAAGTCAAAAAGCTATTTAGTTTGCTCAATGACGCAACCATAAATAATTTGTAGGCTAGAAAAAAAACCTTTATTTGATACAACTGACAGAGACATTGTTACAAAAATATCATACATACACACAAAATCGACTTTATAAAACTAATAGGCAGAAGGAAGAATACAGAGAGAGAGAGAGAGAGAAAAAAAACCGAAAATAATGGATTATCTGCCCGTTTATTATCAGCCAATATAATTTATAGGTAGGCATCGCATCACTACATTATCTGTGCTACGCTACGCTACACAGCGTTATGCTACGCAGCACGGTCGGTGCTATGCATCGCTGAACCGATCACTGTCCATAGCTACGAACGTAGCGCTTCGTAGTTCTACGAATTTTATGTTTGGCATATTTAAAAAAAAAAATACAACGTTAAATCAAATTAGTTGGCGAAACTTCACAGACGCGATGAGTTTTTTCTTGTTTTATTAACTAATGATAATAAAACAAGAAAATATATGATTTAATAAACTCAAACTCACCTCGGGCACTTACAACCCTAACGCCTTTAAAGCTGGAGTGAATCGGCACCTAATAGGTTTGCTCGCTCCATCGTCGACCATATCTTGACAAAGCTGTCTAGATTGCGGTCAAGAGCAGATCTATATCTCATAATCATAATCATATTTATTTTTGCATAAAAACAACTGAGCACAGGATCAACGGTCAAGCGACTCATGACTGTAGGTTTACGTAGTATTTATTTAAAGAAATAGCTGATGTTTTTATACACAAAAATGTTATTGTTTTACAAATACGTAAAAAATACTAAGTAAGCACTTCGCGTCCCGTAGCCGTTGACCCCGTGATCAGCTGTAGTTGAAATTATGAGTTTAGAAAATCATATTTTTTATTATCATTTTATTACATCGACACCATCATTTAATCATCATCATCATCATTCATCATCATCAGCATCATTCATCATCATCATCATCATTCATCATCATCATCATCATCATCATCATCATCATTCATCATTTCATCATTTATTTTCATTTTTTTCATTTTTTATTTTTTGTTATTTATTTTCAGCATTTTATTGACTGCCTCGTTGGTCTAGTGGTTGCAAGCGCGACTGCTAAGCGTGGGGTCCTGGGTTTGATTCCCGGGTCGGGCAAAGTGTTATTGGGTTTTTTCATTAGGAAATTCTCAGTAGCAGCCCGGAGTCTGGATTTGTGCCGGGTCAATGGCAATAGGCTCGCCATTACATGGGACTGTAACATAACTGGCGAAATGTGGGTGTACTATACACCTCTGCCTACCCCTTCGGGGAAATACAGGCGTGATGTTATGTTATGTTATGTTACATCGATACCCATCACATCTGTGAAGTTTCACCTGCTAATTTGATTTAACGTTGTATGTTACCTTTGTTGATAAAATGGTATTGAATTTATTTATTTTAGTAAAATTATTGGTTTGTTTATTTTGAAATAGTTATCATACCTAATTCAAAATCTGTAAACATAAAGCAATGTCTAACATCAAAAAAATCTTTAACCACAACATTAAAAAATCTAATTTACCGTTTCTATATTCTCATAGATTTCATCAAAACCCAATCATAAACTTCTAAGTCGAACATAATGTTTGTTTTTCTAGTTAAACGACTTTGTTCAACGAGCCGGCTATTGAATTTACTTCGAGTAGCGAAACTCTGGGAACTTCTAAAAATATTTCCCTCTCGACTATAATGTGATTAGATTTCTTTGCTTATTCGAGAGCAATTACTGTGTACTTTATAAGGCCTCACCAGCTTCCTATTTATGTAAAGCAAGAGGTACATGAGTTCTTTTATTTCTTTGTTTATACGTTAATTTTTAGGGTTCCATACTCAAAAGTTGCCGACGGTATCCTATTACTCTGCCTACACCATCTATCCGTCCGGTTTGTCATAGGTCTGTATCTTTTTAACCGTAAATAGTTCCCTCCCTGCCTGCCTGGTGTTTGTTTGGTGCCTGGTGCTGTTTTTTTTTAAATCGCCCTTGCCATGACTGAAAGAATATAAACCCAAAGGGTTCCCCAAATAACCAAACAAGATTTTAAAATGTTTTTTTTTAAACGGTAATACGGTTTTGGAGCGATAAGACCGCCAATTTTACGCTTATACCTAGTTTATAATTATATATTTTTTATGTTGTGCAATAAAGAGGATTTGTATTGTTGTATTGTACATACTCTACAACTTATTAATAAAAAATAAAAATATGATAAACACGGATATGTGTGGTTGTACGGAACCGTTAATACACCTCGGACACTGAATACAATATTAATGCTAGAACCACCTAGTACACAAGGTTACGTCTGTATACAAACGCACACACACGTGTAGGATAGGGATGCCCGCCGCTTGTAATGCCGACTGGGTTCAAAGCGCTTCTCAGTAGTTCTTAGAGATGGCGTGCTTGAATAGAGACTGGCTCTTTGACATCCATTGCAATCTTGCAGTCCAATGGCTAGTTGCAAACTGCGGGTGGGTGCGGAGCGCGGGCGAGGAATCTTAAATTGGCGGGGGGCGGTGAGTGGCCGTTATGTACGATAGTACTATTAGGTATTCTGTGCCTTTAGTGGGCGAGTCTGACACCCACTCGATCGGTTTTTATTTTCCATTCTGAATCTGAGCAGGTATAAAATAATAATATTTGAAACATTTATTTCTCCACCACATAAAATACTTTACAATATAAATCAACATAAGTATTCGCTCATTATGTTGTGGAGACTGGAAATAAAATATATTGCTATTTTACTCGAGAATTTGCCTAGTAACTGTCGGGTTTCAAAGGTTATAAATAAGTGAGAGTTCAAGACACGTGACACGGTATTTTAACAATATTGTGTTAAGCTCCAGACACACAGCAAGCGGAACAGATGCGGGACGGAACAGATGCGGGACGGAACTGATGCGAATGCTGGTGGGCCTCGGCTTGTTGTAATGTATTGAATTGTATTCGATATGCACACAGCGCCAACCTGCCGGGCGTTTTGGCGGCGTGACCGATCCGCCGCCGCTCTGCCAGGCGGAAAGACAACGTCCGGCTGTGCATTAGTGTGCACGACCAATACGCTAGCATTGTATTATATGGGAATACATATTAGTCGAATCCGACTCGGTTGGGCAGCGTTCGGGAAGCTACGCAATATCTTCTCGTCCAAAATACCGCACTGTCTCAAGACGAAAGTCTTTGACCAGTGTGTGTTGCCAGTAATTACTTACGGCACTGAAACGTGATCGCTCACAATGGGCCTGATAAGAAGGCTCAAAGTCACTCAATGGTCAATGGAGAGGGCTATGCTCGGAGTGTCCCTGCGTGATCGAATCAGAAATGAGGAGATTCGCAGGAGAACGAAAGTGACCGACATAGCCCGAAGAATGGCCAAGCATATTTATTTATTTCCACATCCTTACAACTATCATTACAGGTTACAACCTAACGCGATAGCTTAAGTGGCAGTGGTCGGGGCACATTGCTCGCAGAACAGATAGCCGATGGGGCAGTAAAGTTCTGGAGTGGCGACCACGTACTGGAAGGCGCAGCGTGGTAAGACCCCCCACAAGATGGACCGACGACCTGGTGAAGGTCGCGGGAATCCGCTGTATGCGGAAGGCGAATCATCGCTCACGAGCAGGATTCGAACCTGCGACTCCTGGCTCTGTACGCTAGTGCTTTAGCCACTAAGCTACCGTGAACACTGCTCGTGGTATCGAAATTCTCATCCACTTGGTAATAGGATTCGAATTCTGCTCGTGAGCGATTTTTTCTTTCCACAATTTAAATCGTCAGATTTCGCTTCGCTTGCGTAAAATGCGTTAAAACTATAAAAAAATTAGTAATGGTAGGCATACCTATACGTCTTTGAATTAACTGCAAAGTTGTCGAATCGGTTAAGAAACAGTTTCTTAATAAGATATCGCTGACTCCACCCAAAGACGTACTAAGTGGATGAGAATTTCGATACCACGAGCAGTGTTCACGGTAGCTTAGTGGCTAAAGCACTAGCGTACTGAGCCAGGAGTCGCCGGTTCGAATCCTGCTCGTGAGCGATTTTTTCATTCCACAATTTAAACCATTATTCTTTTCTTTTGCAACAACCATATTTCTGTCTCACTCAATATTTGTTGATATTGTTGTTACGTAAAGCTGAATAAATTACGACAGCGTTATTTCATAACTTCCTGAATTAACTTGAAGTGAGATAATTTGCGTCAAACTTCGAAGCCGTATATTTTGTTAAGTACAAATCGGACGCTGAATATTGTTGATGCGTATAAATATAAACGGAGTAATTACTTGTTTTCTTAATTATGTTATTTTGTTTATTCCGTCCCTTTGTTATATTTTGTTATGTTGTATTCAATAAAAGAAAATATAGCCAGCTTCGATCGAATAATTATCTTATACAACGTGGATATGACAATACGACAAGAAATGAAAACACGGTTATTACTAGTCTACAGAAGCATTTTAAACACATAAATAAGTTGTTTATAGAAAATTTAAAAATCATTTTTTTTAAACAATATAAATATTATAAAACATCGAAATAATAAGTAACACCATTTGTAATCATTTGTTATAATTGAGAAAGAGTGTTTAAAATTATATGGACTCGCAAAGGTCTTTGATCTAACAATCTTTGCCTAGAAAAATGGTCCTACATTCAAAATTAATGAAATTAAAATAATTTCCTGTGGCTAAGCTATTAACTGGATTTGATTAATTTTTTGTATACGATCAGAGGACGTGATACTCTGTCCATGGTTTTATTTAATGTTGTATTGTCATATCCACCCTGTATACTATAGAGGCACAATCGCTGCTCGAAAAACGGCGCCATCAAAACTGTTCAATATCAATCGCGTGCACAGTTTCACTCTCAGTCGCTTCACGACCGCACTAGTGTGTAGTGTAGTGAGATGTTTCACAATGCTAAAATGTGTAGAAAAATAAATGAAAACTATAATCCAAATGTGCAAACAAAGGATTAAGTGTCTAGTCGTTGTCGCAAGAATAATTACATGCACACTTTATCGCCGAGAAGTTTTTTGGGTTTAATTTTGTAAAAGACCGTGCTTCTACAATATGTATATTTGATAGAAGATAGCAAGCATTTCAATTTCATCGGACACAAGTCTAAATTACTTAGGATTTATACAAAGACATTAAATATTTACATGTATACAAAAGATCATATTACAGAACGTTCCTCAAGTATAGTTTGTTCTTTAATCATCTGATCACTACCTAAGCACAGAATCGTTACTTGAGCATTGCTGTTATTATTATCTTAACTTCAATTCAACAATAATATATCCTGAAATAGCAATTTAATCTATGCTTAAGCGCTGTCTCGACCACACTTGGGTGATTACGGATCAAACAGGTCAGGCATGAATCTACAATTGAGTAGGTAACATTTTAGAATAAAAATGAATTAAAAGAAAGAAAGAAAGCAAAATTTTATTTCAGTTTCGGTACAGGCAAGAGAAAAAATAAAATAAAAATAACACATTAAAAATAAACTTAAAATTTACATGCCTGTATAAGACTAAAAAAGGCCCCCATCTAAGCATATGCTACAACACCGAAATGTTGCAGCGCTGGTTTTCGGATGGGTCCCAGCTAATTACTCAGCTAAACTGTGATCAATGGTCTATCATCATCATCATTTCAGCCAAAAGACGTTCACTGCTGGACAAAGGCCTCCCCCAAAGGGGTGGGGGATATGCCATAATCGCCACGCTTGGAAGGCGGGTTGGCGATCGCAGTTTGTTGTTTAAATACTCAGAGAACGCTGCTGCCCATCTTCTGGTGAACCCCTTTTCCTTCCGTGTGGTGCCGGACGTAAAGAATTGCACCACCCTATATCTTCTCATGGGTGTCGTAAAAGGCGACCCATAGTCTTCTTATTATTATTATTATTGTTTAAGGAGGCTTTCAATTCTCCTCTCGCAAGTCTCCTAGAAGAGATAAGAAGTAACTTTGAACAGTCGATAAAACAAAAGGTTCGTTACCTCAAGGTCTATTTTTGCTTGTTCTAGTTCAAGACACGTCAAATACACGGAATACATACTGCCAACATAATAGACAAGATAGAAATGAGGTTTTTCATCTGAGATAGAAATCACATAGAAATGAATTTAAAAATGACGAAACTTTGTTTATTAGATGTTGGGTGAAATCGATTATAATCGTTAATGGCGATGTACAGTCTAACAAAGCAATTTGTGTCCAGGGTTGCCAGATATAAATGAAGTTTTCTCAGAAGAAGATGAATGTTTTCGAGTGAAATATAAATTTAATAACGGACAATGTTAAACTGTATTTATACAAAATCATAAACAAACCGTCCTATAATAATTTCCTGAGAAATCTTCATCTATATGTGGCAACCCTGGATAATAATTGCTTTGCTAGACTGTACCTAATACTATCTTTATTATTTGGTTATTGATGTAATTGACATGTCATTTGTTTTCGGTTGGCAAAAATTAAATTCAACACAATAAAAAGGTTTGAATGAAGTCGAGATAATAATATCGCCAGGGTGCCAGCGTGGTCGACTAAGGCCTTCACCTTCTCATTCTGAGAAGAGGCCCGTGCCCATCAGTGGGACAGTAGGTAATGGTATGATGATGATGATGATAATAATATCGAATCTATAAGAATCTCCGTAGATCAGGGGGGCAATTGTGTAATGCATTCACTTTGATATTAGCTTTCATTTTGAAATTAAAGCAATATTCATTGCGTGGTACGTAGTTACCGATAAAACGGATTTTCAAAACACATGGAGCAATGAACATTGAAATCTAGATGATTGCGATCGCGAGTGAGTTACACAATTCGGCAGCTGATAATGTAATGACAGTTGTATGTACACCCGCCTAGTTATGTCTCGTTTGCAGTTTCAAAAGGTAACATGAGCTTGCTTAAAGAATTTAAAAACTGACGAACCTTTTCGTTCCACGACTGTACTTTAAAGTCCTAATTTAAGTAATGTTTTATAAATATTTGCGTGACATGAGGTTTTTAATAATTAATAAAAGTTTTCGTACCTGTCAAGCTGTTTGACACACTTGCGCATATGTTCTGCTGATGATGGTGTGGTGTTGCACTTCAGTTCCCTAAAATAGGGTTGAGCTACTAGATGACTTATTCATGCAAGCCATCAGTAGGGAAGGATAAACTCTGAGCCTTAGACCCTATGTAAGGGATGGCGAATCAATGGCACGTTACAAGATATTTTAATTGAGGACATGGCTTTACTTCAATTCAGAAAACTTTAAAATGTGTTATATGATGTTAGCAACGGTGACTATCGTCATTGTAATATTCTTTTTATTATGCTCGCAGCGTGGGTAGGCCCCCCACAAGGTGGACCGACGACCTGGTGAAGGTCGCGGGAATCCGCTGGATGCGGAAGGCACAGGACCGGTCGTTGTGGCGATGTTTGGGGGAGGCCTATGTCCAGCAGTGGACGTCTTTCGGCTGAAATGATGATGACGATGATGATGCTTGCATATTATTTCCCACTAAGCTAAGATTTGTTTTTGATGACACGTTATGTCCATATAAACAATTTTTTTAAATTGGACCATTTGATGTGTTAAGGCTTGCCTTTCCCATTCTATATTATACTGTTAAGATAACCAACACATAAAAATAATGGATATCTTCTCAAGGGTGAAATTTAGGAAACTGGGAATAGCTAGCTAACATATTTATCGTATCTTTTTCATATGACAAACCGAACCTAGCAAAGGAGCAGTAATAGACTAGGTAATGATGTTAGTGATCTTTCGTAAGTGTCAAAAAACCTGAGCTATATTAATAATTTGCTGTGATCATGAAATTATTCAAAATTACTTACTGTATGGAATCATGATGCCTCGCTTTACTGCCTCTCTTATACAGGGTGCCAGCTGCGGCTGCTGCAGTAAGCAGCGCAAGCGCAGCCGCCGCGCATCCTCCTGCAGCAAATAACACACCCCCTGTGTTATGTGACGCGTCGCCTGCGAGACGTGCTGTCTCGTTATGAGTGACTATTGTTGATAAGCCTGCAAGGACAAACAGTATTACAAAAAAATAAAAAGTGAAGGAAGATGGAAAAAATAAGACGGTAAGAGGTTTTCTATTCTACTAAAAATCACTCAGTTTAGAATTAAGTGTCGTCCAGTCCACTAATCTATTTCTGAAGCCAACTTCGTCAGATCTGAGTAGTGGAAAAATACCATACAAGCATTAAAAAGTCTGATCTAAGGAAGAAAACGTTGGTAGTAACTGGACATTGTAAAAAGCGTGCTAATAATAAACTGAACTATAAGTATGGAGCGAGTCTTATACTAACACTTGTCAGCTTAAAACCGTTAAGCTAGAATATTAATTATATATTGTAAATACTTTGCGTGGCTATCGGTTAGTAGAATGAATTTAACTGGCTTTATAGCATAGTAATTTTCATTGATCAGCCTAATGCAAAATTATGTAGGTTTAAAGAGAAAATGTTTCGATATAATCGATGCAATGTATCGAACCGATGTTCGGATATTATCAAAATTACTTTGCTTCATAGTCGTCGGATGGGTCAATAGTCGCAATGTTTACTAAAAAACAAGGGAATTTTGCTGTGTATACACAATCACACCAAAGCACAGGTCGTGTGTAATTATCTCGCAACCACAAATTACGTGTGGTTGCGATGAAGTTGCGTTTTCAAATTCAAACTCAAATTATTTATTTTATTATTATTTTCGGTTTGTCAAGTAACAAAACATATTGGATATGGTACAGTCGACAGCATGACAGTGGTAACACGTCAATTCGAAAACCGCCCTTACTGCTTACGACATAAAGATGCTGCTAATGTCAAAGTGTTACCACCGACGTGCGGTCGACCGTACGTTGGTCGCGGGAAGGTCGGCCACTTGCAAGTGAGTGCCGCAAGTGGTTGCGTTTGTGGCCGCAATGCCATTGGTACAGACACGTCTGCACCAGTCGAAGACCCGAATACAAATTATGGTACGGGAACTACGCGTTTACATACAATTTTGTGCACGGCAATTTTTTGCCGGCAACTTGGGAGAGGCCTATGTCCAGCAGTGGACTGCGATAGTCTGAGTTGATGGTGTGGTTGTGGCAGATTCAAATTAAAAAGATTATGATTGATTAAAAGCAAGTTCAAAATGTTAATTTAGAATCTAGTCATCTGAAATTACCCAAGTATTTTTTTACGACACCCATGGGTGGATAGGTTTAGTTAACGGTGTATTTAAAAACAATCTGACACAAAAACACATAAAAACGTGACAATTTTAACGCTCTACCATTAAACAAGGCACACCCACCGCTTATGCCCACTAAATTGAATATTGAGTGTAATAAAAAACTTGGGAATAAAAGGAGGGGATGTATAATAGCGACATAATGAGCTCGGATACTCAGCCTTTATTACGTCGGCCCCTAATACCGGAGCCGTGAACAATTTACAGGTGGATGAACTAAAAAAGTGATCATATTGCCTATTAAGTGTCAATTTAAACTAAGTGTTGATAACGTTCCACTTTTGGAACTGTTTTTATTTAAACACTAGCTTATGCCCGCGACTTCGCCCGCGTGAGTATCGTTTATCGCGCATCCCTCGGGAACTGTTCATCTTCCCGGGATAAAAAGGTAGCTTATATTTTAATCCGGGTTATGTTCTATTTTATTAAAATCGGTCCAGCCGTTCTTGAGTGATAAATGATGTAACTAACCCGACTTTGTTTTATATATTATGATAACATTCGACTTTGCCCACGGTTTCACATATTTGTGTTTGTTTGTTTTTGTATTTGTTTTCTTATATTTGTACACCGGAAGCAATAGACGCTAAATTCTTCTCAATTATTTTAACCAATTAAGCTCAGACTTGATCTTGATGTACTCCGCTTTTTACCCAGAGCTTCCAAGTCGTAACTACATCGGTAAACCCTATCATACGTTGTTAGAAACTTTCAGTTGGCTACAGGTAATTTCCGAAGCTACTCAACCGATTAAAGATACAAGGACTCCAAGGAATAAGTGTTTTTACCATGAGTTTACGAGTTGAGTGAAGTCGAACCAAGACTGCTATAGATTGGTGCTTTCTATAGAAAAGGCCAATTCTCGTAATTAAAAATGTCCAAAATGCATGCTGAAATTTTAATGGCTTCTTTCCCAAAAAGGGGTCATTGTACTAACCATTATGAATTTTATTTTAAATAATAATAATGTCCTCCCGGCCGAATTTCGGTCACGGCGGCCAATCTCAATGGAGACCAGCCATCTGCGCGGGACATATTATAGTGCACAAGTGTGTGCGCAAACACAGGTGCACTCTCTAATTTAATTTAACTAATTAATTAATTTCTAATTAATTAATTTCTAATTTTATTTTACTATGGGCCTAAACCTGAAATCGCGAAAAAAAAAAACAGGAGATCCATACGTTTGTGTACACTTAAATCGATAACATTTAATTATCATCATACCTATGTTTGACAAATAAATAATTTTGAATTTTGTATATTTTTGGGTGAAAAATGAACGGGACTTGGAGGAAAACTACTTTAAATATTGGAGATAGCAAATTTTACTCAAAGAAGACATCTTATGTAAAAAAAATATTAGATTAACTGCTTTCACAGATTTTTGAAAAGTGCCTTACCTGAATCGGGAATCGAACTAAAACCAATGTAATGTCTTGTATTTAATGGCTTATGTTGATAGGGCAAATAATAAGAATCAAATCTGTCCAATAAACATAGTGTCTTAAATTAAAGAAAGACCATGAAATATGAACAAACAATAAATAAAATAAGGTGTTTTAGAGTAAAATGTTTGCTTCTTTGGTATCATTTTATTTAAATGCACAGATCAGTAAGCCTCAAGACGCCGCTTAAACAATGTTTTGCATGAGAACACAGTCGTAAAATGTTGGCGGGGACCGGGGGGCGGACGGCGCGTTATGATTGGTCGGCTCAAATGTTCGGTGATATGATTGGTGCCGCTCGCTGACGGAGTGACGTCCCGATTGGTGGCTGGGGATAAGATATGCAGTGCTACTGCATATGCTTTGTAACCGGGGGTATCCGGCTAATAGGCGTCTAGAGGCTTACTGGTCTGTATTTAAATGTAACTAAACTATGTTAGACTTCATGGTCTTTCTTCAATCTAGGACACAATGGTTGAGTGATTTGATCGTTATATTGTCGACTCAATTGATTAGTTGTTTTAAAAATCCAGAATGATATTTTTTGTATTATTGAAGGTTCGATTCCCAGCTCAGACAAGCAAGTTTTCAAAAATATTTAAATGTGTCTCTTTATACCTATTTTTATATTAAGGAATATTTCCTTTGAGTAAAATTTGCTATCTTCAATATTTAATGTATTTTTCCTCCATGTCCCGTTCGGTTTTTCCACCCTGTATTATATTATCTGCGACCCTGTGTAATATAAATTCACAACAAATTGTTATCAGCACAAAATAACGAACTGATCATTTTTATCAACGCTGAGCCAAAACTAGCGAAGTTATAAAAAAAATCATGTCAAAAAATTATCATGAAGGAAATCAGTCACCGCCAAAGTTTTATTTTATTTTATTTATAAGGTCTTAATAGATAATTATAAGTACCTTAATATAATTACAATCTAGTCTACAAGACTATGAAGTAATTTTATGTTAACTTAAACTGCTGGGGTGCTGGCCAGAAAACCTCCACGTGTGTCTGACGGCTGCTTGTCCTTCTGGACACGTCTAGAGGGAACGACAGTTGTTGGGCCGGTGCACCCTGGGCACGGGTAATAAGTCTCCTTTGGACCGGGGGACCTTATTGCCTGTGGCGAATATTCTGGCACGGGAGGGGCCCGATGTTGGCCAATGGGAAGTTGCTCCGCGTGTCCCTCTGAGAAAGCAGAGGGCACTGTGGAGGAGCAGAGGCGGGCCCGGTGTGAACTCACCCTGCCACTGGGCAGGCAGCGGGGGGACTGCCCTTCCCTGCCCCCGTTGGTCTCGTAATCCCAGGAGTGCCTGCTGAGTAGTTTTCTCGCGCCTCTTGGGACCGAGGGTCTTGGCTTTACCGCCCGGACCGCGAGGAAGAACACCTCTATAAAAATTACAGGAGGATGGGCCTGCGAGCAGCAGACTCGGGGTAGTCTGCTGCCCGACCAGCAGCAGACTCGGGGTAGTCTGCTGCCCGACCAGCAGCTGGCGTAGTTGGCGCAGCTGGCGTAGCTGGTAAAGGCCCGTGAGGTGAGGTGGCGTGCAGTGTTCCTTGTGCGCCACAGAGAAGGGTGCGGCCGTCGTTAGGCCGCACGGGGAGAAGGGGCTCGCCTGCTTGTGGTGAGCCGGGACCTGTCGGGGGTGGTTGTGTGAATACTCACGGGTTCCCACGCCCCCGGCTAAGGTAGTTGAAGGAACACCGTGGTGGTTTTAGTCGGTAAGAGTCCGACACTGGCTCCACCTACCCCGGGCGGAGTGCGTCCATGAGGATTTCCCTACGGGAAAAATAAAATAAAAACTGCTAGGTAATAAAATTATTTCTAAGAATGTGTCCACTGGCACTATCTTAGCGTCTCTTAAGGCGAAGAATATTAAAATTATTTTGGTAAATGTCTGAAAAAAAGTTTGATTACCTTAATTTTTTTTTTGCTCCAGAGCATTTTTGTATCTCATAGATTTACTTCATCATCATCATCATTATCATCAACTCAGCTTATCGCAGTCCACAGATTTACTTACCCTTTAAATATATATTTCGGATTAATAGTGTAGGACCTTATACATATACTACCAACTTCATAATTTAAACGTAGTGAATCCTGAATAAAATGCAAATGCATGTAATGAGAATAAAATCACAATCTAAAACATATGTACCTTAACTGAATTTCAATTACAGATTCAAATAACGATAAAAATTACCATACCAAGCACGAAAATTATGAATCTCATGATGTGGCTTGAATGAAACCTCCTTGGTACCTACAAAAAAAAGAAAATAAACACAAAGAAACGCTAACGCGTCTAAAAAGAGCAAGAAAATTTCCAAGTCAAATAAAACGTACAATAGAACAATCGATACTGTCTTGTAAACACATTAAAAGAGGGGCTCATAGGGCTGTCGGAGGATTTTCATGTGATTATTGTGGATGCATGGATTACTGGGGATTTTTGAGATTTTTTGGCGTAGGGTTTCACTACTTTTTACTTTTTATCTGCTGAAGGTCACGTCGGAAAGGGTGTGAATATCTTTACGCAGCTTTTTATTTAATTTTGCAGTTTGTTTTGTTTTTTGAGTGGTTGTCATTGTTTGGTTTCGTTTTTAAATAATTTTACTACTCTATTGCATCTAGTCGATATCTATACTAAAGGTTGTCTGGAAGATATCACTAGTAGCGATAAAACCGGTCATGTAGGTACCCATAATTTATACGTTGTTCCTGTTTACTACCATTTTCATGGTGTAAAATAAAGTATATTCTATCTATCTATCTATAATAGCAGTTTTGCTATAGATAGATACACGAAAACTGGTTATAGTAAATTATACAGATTTTAAGATTTCTCTTATTTTGAATACCTACAGAGCGCACTTTTAAATCAATCAAAAATAAGAAGTATAATAGAGTTTTTTCTTTTCACAATTTATAACTTTAGATTTCGCTTCGCATGCGTAAATACGTTAAAATAATAAAATAATTAGAAAGGGTATGCAAATCTATAAACGACTTTGAATTAACTGCAAAGTTTATCGGGTCGGTTGAGGAACACGGTCTGTTTCTCAATGAGATGCTGCTGACGTCAATGAAAGCCGTAATTAGAATTAAAATTCGATATTACGAGCAGTATTTACGGTAGCTTAGCGGGTAAAGCACTGGCGTACTGAGCCAGGAGTCGTAGGTTCGAATTCTGCTCGTGAGCAATTTTTTCTTTCCACAATTTATATCTTTAGATTTCACTTCGCACAGCTGAATACTGATATGTACACAGCAGATAATATATGTACAAGCTTTTTATACTAAAGCTTTAAAAAAATATAATTATATAAATTAGTGTATCAATCTGTGCAATACCTATTATTGTATGTCCACCTTTATCCTGTGATTGTAACTCGTTGTAATTGCCTTATGAAATAAATAAATATCCGAAATATACGTCAAATTGAAGACAAGGAAGTTTTTGATCTTATATGTCACACCATGACGCATTTATACTATTTTTATTACCCGCATCTCGCGTGTATTTTGCCGTACGCAAAATACACGCTTGGACGTAGAGTTGCGGAAACCAGCCCGTTATACTATACTATACTACCCGCATCTCCTACCAAAATACACAATATTACGGAGACAACCCTACTTGTTCGGGACCCTCTCGATACGTCTCCATCCCTCTCAGAATATCCTGTTGCGCCTACAATCGTCTACATGCTAATAAAGAGTGCGGAGGAGTGATTTGTGGGGCGAAACTCTGAGTTAGCACCGATAAGGATATACTGGCAACGTTATTGTTTCTGATTACGGGTTCCGAAGGAGTTTGTATGTAACTTTGAGGAATATGATATAGACGAAACACGAAATGGATTTATTTTCCGTGTTGGCAAAGTCAAAGAGGAATTGTTTATTGTACTTGTTTGCACTTTTGAAGTTGTTGAAGCGGTTTTACATTTCGTTGACAAAAGTCTTCAACACCGTATCTCCATGAGAGTAAAGTTTACAAGAGGCAAAAAACTGTAGAAGGTACTAGAAATACTTGTATCCAAACTAATTAATATAAATAAATAAATAAAAAAATAAAAAAAATATCTTCGGGACATTTTTACACAGCACCATCTAGTCCCAAACTAAGCAGAGCCTGTGGTATGGGTACTAGACAATGGATATAATACTTATATACTTTTTTTTTTTGTAAATACATACTTATAATACATAAGAAACAACCAGACCAACACAAACATATTATTATTATTATTTTGTTATTTATTTAATTATTTATGCACAACTGGGTACAAAGGCGGTCTTAATGCCATAGGCGCTACAGGCACATATTAGTATGTAGGCACAGACCAGTATGCCTCAAGACGCCACTTAAACAAAGTTTGCTTGAGAACACAATCGTAAAATATTGGGGGGCTCAAAAGTTCGGTGGTATGATTGGTGCCGCTTGCTGACGGAGTGACGTTCCGATTGGCGGCGGGGCGTATGATATGCAGTGATACTGCATATGCGTGGTGGCCGGGGGTATCCGGTTAGTCGGCGTCTAGAGGCTTACTGGTCTGTGTATGTAGGTAACTACTTAGATATATAAAAAAGTTCATAAGTGATTTTTCTAAACAAATAACAGATATTCTTCTACTTATTGTGTCGATGGTATAATATTTATATACTGCTGGCCCAGAAATTGACCACCTCAATTGTGTTGTCTGTAGCATTGTTCAGATCGCTGAATGTGCTGGTGTTAGGGCAAAGAGAGCAAGATAACAGATGTGGCATTGATTGAGGATCAACGCCACAGGTACAAGCTATATCCGTTTTGACTATGTAGCCCCATTTTCTCATGTTCAGCTTACATATGCCTACTTGGGCTGCAGACAGTTTAGGGACTTCCATGTAGACCAGGGGAGATTATGACTGGATATAATATGCGAGTGGATGTAACTTATTCCAACCACAGTTTTCGATGGGCCTAAGTTTGACAACCTTCGGGCCTCTGTCGATTTAATGAAACTGTGGTGGCTCTTTTGGCGTTTAGTTATGCAGATAAAAAATCATAATGTTTTTATTATATCTCATGTGTTCAAACATGAATTGAAGCAGCTCCAGTAAGTTACAAAAGTACTTGTGTTGGAGCTGTCTCGGTACTTCCCATTTATTATAACAATTGATGATTAAATAATGAAGTAGTACCAAGAGAGAGTACCTGCTTGGAACTCTGAGTAGTTGCTCAGAGTACCAAGCAGTAGAACTATTTAATAGATTTCCTATTAACCTAAAAACATTGATTTATAACAAAAACTTATTCAAAGCAAAACTAAAAGCCTTCCTACTAGAAAAAATGTTTGTATTCAGTGTCCGATTTTATGTCAAATGATACTAAATAATAATATGATACCTACAAGCACAGACATAGTAAAAAATATAGACTAAGTGCTGCGACAACCATAGTGTAGCCAACAAAAACCGTGCTCCTCCATGTACAACCAGTGCTCACGTACACACCATGCACCTGAAGGATATTTGTTTTCGCGATGCTTACTGGAAGATGCCACGACATGTGAACTGAGAGGTGTGAGCACGGTTCAAGGTGCATGTGTGTGCGTGAGCGCTGGTTTGTACACGAAGGAGCACGGTTTTATTGACTTCACTATGATTGTTCGCAGCACTTTGTCTATATTTTTTACTATGTCTTTGCCTACAAGTAATAGTTTATGATCGATATAATTTAAAATTCAATTAAGTATAAAATTTATAATTTGACACATTCATATTTAATTAGAATAATAATTATAATTGTAAACCATTTGACATTATATTTCTGTATAAAAAATTTTATGTGACATTCAAATACAATGTGAATTGTTCATGAATAAATAAATAAATAAATAGTTCGGAAACGATACGAGAAAAAGGAAAAATTAAATACTACCTACATGTTTATTATAGAGGTTTTAATAGGTAAACCACTCTTTTAATTCGGACTAAATCCATAGTCTTTGAAGTACCTAGTGAGTTAACTAGTACATTGTTACTAGACTAAGCTGTTGTTCGACCAACAGTCGATGGCATGGCTTACAGCAATCCATCAATGATATATTGCGTTCCACTTCTGGACATCAGATCGTTCAATAGATTGCTGAGCGACTTATTCCATTCATATTAAATTAAAAGGACCTAGAATCTTTCAATTTCTTCGTCTGAGCTTTTAATAGTATTGTTGCTACAAACTTTAAGATCACTTTGGTAAATATTTTCCATAAACTTAGTGGAAACCAAAGTTTCTACACATTTATTGGTGCATTATTATAACCCTCCTTTAGAGTGTATTCAATAATTTATTGTTATTATTATCATTGCGGTGAATAACGTCGAAACTTCGCACCCGTCGTAGTTGGTTTAGTAGCAATTGTAGTAATAAAATGATTTGTTCGCAGGGGGAACTAAAGTTTGTCACTTTTTCAATAGCTTTATGTCGGTATTTGAAATGGAAATTGCGATTTTCTTCCATTTTCTGAATCATAATTTACTTTTTCAGTACTCTCTAACTAACGTATCGCCCATATAACACTTTGTAATGCAAACCTAATTTAAAATAACTCCACATATTCTTAGTGTGTCGAGAAGTGGGAAAGGGTGTATGTATGTGTGTGTATACTATCTTAAAAATATAGCCCACCATTACTACTGAGACTTCAGTCGTAACGTGGAAAGTTATAGTTAGTTTCGCACATTACATAAAAAATTGTATACTATCTACTATCACAGAGTAAGGATGTTAATACTTTATACTGTGCCACTATCTACATACTATATACTATCTTATGTATTATAAGTATGGATTTACAAAAAAAATAATGTATATATTATATCTATTGTCTAGTACCCATAGTACAAGCTCTGCTTAGTTTGGTGCTGTGTAAAATGTCCCAAAAATACTTATATTTATTTTGTTTATTTTTTATCAACATTGATCCAATAAAGTTCATAACGTATGAAGAGCTGGCGAACAAAGACGGACATCTTCACACAATCGTTTTTTTTTTTACTTTATTAGGCTCTTATAGTACACATCTATAGGGTCCTAAAGAATTTTCAATCAAAACCGGTTCAGTCCTGTACAAAATAAACGTAAAAAATGACTTTTAAACTAAACCGGACAACTTAATGGTCCATTTTAAAATAAAAAAAACCAATGCTGCTGCCAACCAAACCAAACCAATGGTGTTATGTAAAAATGTCCCAAAAATACCTACACATTAAATAAATAAATAAATAATAAATTAATAAAAAAAAATGGGACATTTTTACACAGCACCATTGGTTTGGTTTGGTTGGCAGCAGCATTGGTTTTACCTGTCTTTGGTTTATTTAAATACTGAACAGTGTTTACATAAAACATTTGATAAAATTTTAATTGTCCTTGTTGCCTTATTGTTGTTGTTGTATAACATAACTGGCGAAATGTGGGTGTGCTATACACCTCTACCTACCCCTTCGGAGAAATACAGGCGTGATGTTATGTTATGTGTTAATTGTTCTTCCTAAAACTCTAGCCAGTTTCCATCTGTTTCATTCAGTTTTTACCTTTCCTGTAAATAAGGGTCAGTGGGACAAGCCTGCTTTTGTTCGCCAGCTCCATTCATTTAAAAATATAACGCAGCCAACTTTTGATAAATGAAAAAATGGAATTCAATAATTAATAATATATTATTATTAATTTTTATTTTTTTTAAATTTTTATTTATTTATTTGTTATATTATATATTAGTAAACTTTATGAAAGTGCACCACATACTGCCCCCATCTATTTTTCACGTCTTCCTTGTCCATCCAAAGGTTGTCTGGAAGATATCGCTATTAGCGATAAGACCGCCAATGTACCCTTATTTTACGTGTTAGTCCTAAGTTTAATAATGTTAATGGTGTACAATAAAGAATATTCTATCTATCTACTATCTATTCTATTCTATCTATTATATCTATGTACTATCGCGGAGAGAGTGAAGGAGCACATCACAGCGGTAAGGCACCGTCAACTGGACAAATCTGCCATAGCCGAACATTTGCTCGATTCAGGACCAAACCATTGGATTGAGCTACACGACCCGAAAATCCTCTCAGCGACGTTACGAAAAACCAACCGCGGGTATTTCGAGAAAACACCCGCCGCTCAAGACGATGACACCTACATACTTCAGTCTGCTCGTGACCACGGCCAATGCAACTTGACCGAATCGTCGAGGTTAGTCAAAATGTTCGTTATATTTTGATTTAATTGTGCGCGACAAGTCCCGTAAACTTAGTTCAATATGAGTGAAATTCGCGAAAGTTTAAAAACTTCTATTATATCTATCTATCTATCTAATTCATTGACACCGTTAAAATTCCAACACATCCAGTCAAAGAACAATAAAACGAGAAAAGACAGTAAAATATTCCAACATAAGATGCTGAAATATTTCAAACAAAGTGAAGAAGAGCGCTGAACACGTGACTCGGTTACGAAGCAACTGAAAAACTACTTAACAACTAAATTGAACTAAAGGCTTTCTCCACGGTAATGGTTTTTGCTTTCAAGTTTAAAACTCTTGAATAATGAAGTTAGCGTTTAGAAGTAACTTGTGGGCGAAAAATGTTTCCACTCAGCTGAATTTCGCTTTAGGTTAAGTGGGTATCAAAGACTTATAAATAAATACTAGGATAACAGAATAAGTCAAAAGTATAGGTAACCGGAGTGACCGATATGATATTATAGCTTGTAAGATCAGAGCCTTTACGACATTGTAATGCATACTATATAACTTAACATGAAAAAAATTGCGATATCGTGCATGTAGTTATTGAAAAATATATGGGAATTTTACCAACGCCGCCGTGTGCGCATTTGGAACTAAACAATGCCATACAAAATTAGTCGACAACTACACGATAACTTTAACTACACGATATCGCAAAAACTCATAGCCAATAGGGGTTTAGTTAGCTAAAGTGGCAGTGGGCTGGTCATGTCTATCAAAGGACCAATGGCCGTTGGAGCAGACGAGTCGTTGAGTGGAAACCGCGTATCGGCAAACGCAGTGTAGGGTGACTCAGCAGAATTGAATTTTAATCGCACTTTTATACCAATAAGGCAAGCAGTAAAATGTTATTATCATATAAGTATTATACATACAGAAAGTAAATGTCTTTCCTTAGTTCAGTAATCAATTCCCGAAGGAACAACGTTTATAACGATGGAACTTTGTTCAGAGTTTTCGTCGCAGAAAGTACTACCTACATGGGTAAGGCCGTAAAATTGGCCTCATGTAACATAAAAGTAACTATAAAGTAAAGGTAGCTGGTAACTTGAAAGTTTTTAAAAGCATTATCAGAACAAATTTTTCATGCTTTATACCACTTTTATGTTACGTTATTAAAAAATTGTAAAAAATGGTAACATAAGTCACATAAAAGTAACTTAAAACCTGACCTCTCGTCAAACATTCTCAATTTTACGGAATTACGACGTAAATATAGGCGCGTACGCAGCTTCTAACTATACCTTAAACATTAAATTAATTATATAATTTGTGTTTTCTAGTAAAATATTAATATTTTCATTTAAATTAACCAGTACAATTTTTTTCGACGACAAATATCTGCACCTCACCAAACAAAATAATGCACAATCACAAAAATGGCTGACTAGTGATAATTATGTAGCACAGATATCATAGACAATAGTGCAGCCAAGGTATCAAAGCAGATTGTACTGCTCAATTAATATTTTTTTGGGAAAATTTTGGTAACATAAAATAAGTAACTTAAAAGCTTTAAATATGCGGACACGATGTAATTTCCCAAAATAATCATTGATTCATTTATCAAAACGGTCGTAATATATGTCACATTTTAGAAAAGGCGATAATCATTAAGATAAACTATAAATTTCAATTGAAATACAACGAAATGTCCAAATCCAATAATATTTGTACAATGGTGAAAATTTGGGACACTTTTATTTGTTCTAGAAAATGTTATGTTCCCACAATATTTTATTTAAAAAAATACAAAGAAAATGTTTTTTAGATGTTTGTGGCATTTCAACAACTAGATAAGAACTTCCTTAATGCAGGAAAATAATAATTTTACAGGTGACTTATCGTTTTCGTATTAAATAAATACCGGACGAAAAGTTATAGTGAAATAATCCCTTTTTAACGGCCTTACCCACATGGTTTTATCCTAAGGAAGGAACTTGAGGCACGAGAGACAAAAGTATGATACTGTACGTAGAAACTTAGCTCGGTACTAGTAGGTCACATAATTCTTTTTTCTTCATGAGTTTTCGACATATTTCTTTCAGAACTTTGAACTTGAAATGCACCGGTATGTTCTATGGTCAATATGTTTTTGCTTTTATCGAAGCGAGAATCACTCGTTTCCATGCAATTGCTCTGATATTTAGACAATAAATAGCTCTCATTTGAGAACAACACATCTTAGGTATTGGTTTGATGCCACTAGAGATGGTAAAAATGTGTAAAAATTTCGACGATTTTGACAGCTTAACTTGTAATGAAATGGTTTCTTAATTCAGGTATCAATCAGTTGGTTGCACAAAGCGTAAGATGTAGAGGGTTTTTCAAAGAAAATAGGCAAATACAGTAAAAATAAAACAAATAATTACCTTTTAAGCAGATTTTATTCCTCTTGAATAATAACCGTACGTCCTTGTGAGCTCGATCCGGTGCAGATATGTTGAGTTGCATAGTCACTAGGATTTCTGCACTCCTGGTACCGGTACAAGGTAATCGTACCCTGGTTGACAAATAAATCATATTATTGTAATAAAGACGAAAAACATATTTAACATCTAAAAGTAGAAAACGGCGTGGGAGTAAGCATCGATTACCGATCTGTCTTTCTTTTCTTTGTTGTATTTTTTTGGGAATTTAAGAAATAATATTTGAAAGTCAGTCATATTTTTAGGTTCCCCTAATAAAAATAAAGAGTAACATCTTAATGTTGCCATGTTGACCTCATGCAGCATCATCATGGAAGAGTGCCTGACATCATCCTCCTGCCCTTATCCCAATTTATATGGGGTCGGCGCAGCATGTTTTTTTCTTCCATACATCTCTATCAGCCGTCATCTCCGTGTTCACTTTCTTTCTATTCATATCATCTTTCACACAATCCATCAATATTTTCTTCGGTCTCCCTCATTTCTTATAGCCATCAACATTCATACTTAAAACTTTCCTCGTAACATGCTCCTCATTCCTCCTCATCATCAGGAAGAGAGCCTGACATGGTTTTGTCGAATTCTACAACAGATTTTTATATGTTTGAAGTAGTCTTTAATGTAATAGGTATTAGGATTTGGTTTACTGTACTTTTTCACGACCTTGCTGTGACTCATCAAGCGGGACACAAGAGCGTCAGCGCCTTTTGGCTCACTGGCTGCTTAGTTAGCGGTCGGAAAAAAATCCAACCAAATAAACAAACCCATATATCAGTCTGAATCATCCTCATTACATATTCACCCGTTTACTTAAAACCTACAAGGTCTACAACTTACCTAAAAGTCTGCAACGTAGTAGGAACGAACCCTCGCTCGGATATATTGACTTGAGGCGGCAGCATGGCGCCTCGGCTATCATAGTCTATACCCATCACGTACGGCAGCTGGGAAGAAACAACGCCATGAATACACTGTGAATATACAATACGTGAGAGTTGAGTTCGGTGGTTTATGGTGCACATGAGCTGATTTTAAAAAGGTTAAGGTATCGTAAAACGGGTTCAGATTCAGATATAATGTGGTTCACATTCTTAAATCTTTGTTGGTAATGGATTTGTGGAAGACTCATAATACACAGCGTTATTTTTTTTAATGCATTTTGAGAAACAAGTTATGAGCCAAAAAATATATTATTGGATGTCTTCAGTGACATTGACACTCTATAAAACATCCATAAATGAAAGTACTTTAAATTGTGACTTAATTATTAATTTCCAGTAAAGTTACTTTGTTTTAACATTATTATTTTTAATTATTATAACTAATCAGTTAAATCGTAATAGTTATATGGATCAGTAACTTTCTTTTTCCTTTTTAAAGCAGTTAAGTACCCATTTCTTATTTGCTCCAATTACAAGGAAACTTGTATAATTTACATAAACTATTCCTCTCATTATTTGTGCAGTTCACAACACAAGTCTTGTGACCCATTTCCTTCTTTAACTCAAAAACATCGAAAAGACAGCGAATTTACAGTGGAAATACAAAACACAGTCCTGATATATTTCGCATTTCTGCCACAGCGTGCGCTGCGATCGATTTGACTGTCCCCTCCGCCATCTTGCACATAGCCATACGCTGGTATGTATTACCGTTTTGAACATAGAGCAGGAACAAAAACGTTAAAAAAAAATGCATGTTTTTCGAGGTTTCTTGTATATGGTTTACTTTTTTTTTTTTTTTTTTAGTATTTGTCGTAATAGGTGTCATAGCAATACATATTCTGAGAAAATTTCAACCGTCTACCTATTACCGTTCACCACCGTGTCACCCTTTGGGTACGGAATCTTAATAAAATGACTCTTTAATAGAAAGAAAAGAAAGAAAGAAAGAAAAATGATTTATTGACCCAGTTAACGACGCGCAACATTTAAGTAATAGTGCAACAGAAACACAAACAGGTACCTAACTAACAGGAGGGTGTACAAAAAATTGTAAAACAAAATACACATAAATTATTAAGAAATTATAGTCGACAAAATATAAGGAAAATAAGGAAAGAACAGTCGACCACACGACAGTGGCAACACCTGAGGAATAGTATCAATTACTAGATATACCGTTATATTACGGTATACTATGGTAGCCGAAATCGATGGCCAGGTCACCGAAGGGCTTGATGTGTAAACAGCAGTGACCTGTCCAAGAGTGTACCATTACATTACCTTCGTAAACATACCTATACATTTATACGGTATGATTGTATGAAAGGACTATTCTAAACTAGGGTAGAATGTGTGTACACAACATAACGAAAAAAATATATATTGATAAAAATATTCCACGAAAAATTATGCGTGCATGAGTATGATTGCTCATGCACACTGACTGACTAGGGGTTTGCACTTTTGCAAGCTAGTACAAAAGGCAGAGAGGGAGGAAATAGCGACCGATGGACACTACCATGTCAGGTACATGTGCAAGTTGCATGCGGTGACACCTCACCAAAATTCAAATAGCTAATTGTATGATTTGTAAGCGCGGATCAGTAATTGTTGAAAACGATTGGAATATTTCAAAAATTAGGATAACATTTTATATTTGGAATTTGGAACGAGAATCAAGTACTGATGAACATCCTTCTTCAATAAATCCCCCATTTAATCAGTCATAACATAACATAACAACACGCCTGTATTTCCCCGAAGGGGTAGGCACAGGTGTAATAGCACACCCACATTTCGCCAGTTATGTTATAGTCCCATGTAATAGGGGGCGAGCCTATTGCCATTATCCGGGCACAAATCCAGACTCCGGGCTGCTACTGAGAATTTCCTAATGAAAAAACCCAATATCACTTTGCCCGACCTTGGAATCGAACCCAGGACCCCACGCTCAGCAGTCGCGCTTGCAACCACTAGACCAACGAGACAATCAGTCAGTCAGTTTATCAGTCATGCTGTATATTATACATCTATAGACGATCAAACAGTAATTATTTGATCAGTTTAGAACACTACTACAGTGACGAGTATAAAGTAAAAGTTACAAATAAATATAATACAAGAAGAGTTAGAGATAAAAAACTAGTTCAACCGAAGATGAAAAATTATTATGGAGACAGAATGTCGAAATTTTTAGTTCCAAAAATATTTAATAAAATAGACTTACTTAGGCAAAAGCCTAAAATAAGTAAAAGCCTGTTAAAATCAAAACTGAGGGATTTGCTTCTTGATGACGAGGAGACGTCACCAGGCAGTGTAAAAAAAAAAAAAAAAACAAATTTGAAAGCCAATCTCTTCTGTTATCGAGAAGTTAATCCACAGTAAACTATTTTATAATCATACAACTTATTTTGTTGCTAATTAAGTGTTGCATGTTTACGTAAGAGTAAGATAGTATACATATGTATGAGCGCATCTCGCCGTTAAACTTGATAGTTTGGCGAGTTTTCTAGTTAAGTAAAACTAAAGAAATTGTACAAGTGATTAAATAAAAAAAAACTAAAAAAAAAAAAAGTAGGTACCTAGTCTTTTAGCCACAAGTCCATCAATAAAACTGATATGCAACGCTTTTCAAACTTCATTCATTTCTAACTTTCATCGCATGCAATTACAAATCTATACTGATACATAATACCTAAGTATCTATACCTACTATAATATAATACAGCTGAAAAGTTTTTTGTTTATTTGTTTAAACGGACTATGAATGAACGTACCAACTACAATGTACCTATTCCTTGCAAATAAAGACATTCTATTCTATTCTTTCTATTCTTATCTCTGGAACGTCCAGTCGGATTCTAAAAAATGTTTTTTTGTATATGATAGTCCAATTCATGAGGAATAGTATAGGCTATTTAACATCACGCTACGACCCTGAGAAACCGAGAAAAAATAATAAATAAGTCAGAAAGAACGTTAAGCGAAAACGAAGTAATAGAGCATAGCGACGCACGGCGGGTGAAACCGCGGGGCACAGCTATAACTAATAATATTTCTATGTCATAACGTCCTTCCGCATTCTCCAAAGAATCATCGGAATTTGACCTCTCTTCCCTCTAACCAAGGTCAATAGACATTCGTTCTCATTAAAGCTTCTAATTTGCGATGAGTCACTGCAGTCCTGACCTCGACTATTGATACGACGATCAATACAAATGTATATTAATATAATGTAGAGGGGACTTTGTCTATTAAATCTAATATGTGTCATACAAAGAATGTAAATAAATCTCGAAGTTCTGCTAAAATAAATCTTTCTCCGAGCTTTCCCCCAATTATGTTGGGATCGGCTTCCAGTCTAACCAGATCCAGCTGAACATCAGTATACACGGAGCGAATTCCATCAACCGCCGCAACCCAGTTACTGGGTTATTCCGATATCCTAAGGTTAGAGCAGTTGTCAGGTTTTCGGGCTTCTGCCTACCCGTAACGACTGCCATAGATATTCGTATGGCAACCGGGACCGACAGCTTAATGGTCTTTCCAAAGCATCGGGGGGTCTCGATGGGTAACGAAATGGTCACCCATCCCGTTGGATGGGTGACCGGGATTAGCACAGCTGCTTAACCACAATTTTTTTTGCTGGAATAGCTTTACCTACGTAAAATAAAATGAAGCTTTTGCAAAAATGTGCTTCGTCTAGGTAGGTTACTTTTCCGTTTCTAATGTACCTACTTACCTGGTATTTGTGTACAACAAAACTGATAAATTTCATGTATTTATTTGACCCATGAGGCAGATGTACGAAGATATAAGGGATTCCATATTCCATAATTCATTATTTATTTTTCCGATACCGTTGCATACAGGTGTAGCAGTTAAAGTATGGAAATAAAAATCAGATAGAAAACAAATTTATCAAAAATATTTCACCTAGAGTCAGCCATACACCTTTTTGATGTATGGAAACTATGAAGTTTGACGTTAGTTAGACCAGTGGGGTAATTGTGTAATGCATTCACATTGACATTATCTTTCATTTAGAAATGACAGCAATATTCATTGCGTGGCATGTGCGTGGCACATAGTTGCCGATAAGACGAATTGCGTAACTCACTCGCGATCGCAATCATCTGGATGTCAATGTTCATTGCTCCGTGTGTTTTGAGAATCCGTGTTATCGGCAACTATGTACCATGCTTAGATTAAAAACCTCGCAATGAATATTGCTGTCATTTCAAAATGAAAGCTAATGTCAAAGTGAATGCATTACACGATTGCCCCACCTGGTCCCACCGGTTTAAAAGTGTCTAAGCATGATCTAAGATTTTGTAATAACCCCGGATTGCATTTAATTAAATCTTATAAGTAATAAATAAATAAAAAATCTAATTACTTTGTAGTTCACCAAAACATCGGCCTTTTTACCATGAAAAACAAATAAAAATCCAACCTATTCTAATCCGTAAATATCCGAAACTCGGCGAAAAATGACTTAATCCCGGCCCTTTGTTTTACAAAATTAAATCGCATTCAAACAAAATTGGAAAATGCGAAGCGTTCTCTCTCAATATCGGACGAGTGTTTGCTCAATGGAATACAAAATTTAATAAACAAGTTTGAAAATAAAATGATTCGTTGTCAATGTTGTATACAGGATATTGTAATTAAAACGAATAACTTTATTGTGAACCTTACTGTGAAATTGAATGTGTAAAACTGAGTCTAATGTAATTAAATAGGACATTGCTAGGAATAGCCTGTCCGTTAAAAAGATAAAAATTATATGACAATTACATGCGTATTATTTCATTACTTACTATTCATCGTATTTAGAGCGTACAGTAAAATAAAAATAAAAAAATATTTTAAAGAGTTAATCAACATAATAATAACGTGAGCTATGAATGTCATAGCCGACATTCATATCCATTTGACTTCATATTTTTGAACAATCCCTTGTAATTAGTCTACGGTTTTATGTTTTACTTTGACACCACTGTAAAAGTTAGCCAATGATAGCCAACTTCTTTTTGGCACCCTAACATCTACAGGAATAGAAGACTAAAACTGTTTAGTTGCTAGGCAACCACTTGTTTGGCATAAGTTTTGAAAGCAAAACATAACCTCAAAATATAGTAGTTAATGCTTAGATTGTGAGTTAATGTTTGAATTAATAAACATCTGTGAAGTACTGTCCGTTTGTTGCATATTGCAACACATTGCTTTCATCGACTTTCATATGGTGAGCATCATGTTTTATTCGTAACTTCCCAAGGTTGGGCACTATGGAACTTTAGCAATGTCCTTTAACATTTGCGCTTACTTATAAATTCAATTATTCTTGTATTGTATTAATATTATCTGCTGTTAACGATTATGTGTTATATGTATAAAAATAAAACACTACTACATGTTGTAAATAAATTGTTTTAATTTTATTGTTAACGATATGCAATTAAATGTGAAAAACTGAGCTGGATGTAATTATTGATTTAAATATAATATTAGAACACATTGACAACTCATTTTAATAAACTCATTCATTGTTAACACTGCTATTTTCATAAACTTTATTGTATGGAGGTAATTAAAACTATTATTTTGTTGTAAATGTAAGTGATGGACGCAATTGAATGCGAAAGACAGAGCCCCAAGTGATTTTTGCTTACTTTTTTATATTTTTGGTATACCAATTAAATTATTTTATTTTGTATCAGTTTATTCGTAGTAGACGTTGTCGTGATAAATAATATTTTATTGAAATTAATACGATTTTTAGAGATATTTTACTACTCTGTAATTGGCACTGAGCTCAGCATTGCTATAAGCTAAATCTTACCGGTCTTCCGCCAAGAGCTTGCCACATAAACTCCAAGTCGGCTATATGAGCTGGCACAGGCACTATAAAGCTGGTCGCGTATTTATTAACTACGCCTTCTCTAACGTAGTATAGCTCAGCGTCTAGACCTGAAACAATAGAGGTTTTGTGAGCGACTTTTATGAAAAACCAATCAAGTGCGAGTCAGACTCACAAACTAAGGTTGTCGTATCACCACTCTCTTCGGGTTAAGGCTTTATTTTCAGTATTTTCATAGAGTAACTCATATTTTGTAAAAATTATGACTTTCTACTTATTAAGATTAAAAAGATACAGCCCTGTGACTGTGACAGACAAACTGACGGACGGACGGTCGGACGGATAGACGAAACAGGTTTAATAATATTTAATCCAAAAAAAACACAAGTATAGTAATAAAATAAAGATCAACCGGATAACATCGCGTGTATTAAATCTATGCCTTGGAGAGCACATTAAGCTGTCAGTTCTGCTCTCCGATTCAGTACATTTTCGATAAGCATTTGTCGACCTATTCGGTTTGTTATCTCTTTTTTCTCTAGTTCCATGAGTAGTAGATAAAACGAGATAACAAACCAAATCCGGTCAACAACTGCTTATACTATAAGCTGGATCCCTTGCTGCACATTATGTTGTATACATGTTGTGTTCTCTGTAAATTGTCCTGTTACCTTTCATATAATATGTATAATTTATGTGTGTGTGGCAAAATAAATGGTTTAAATGGTTTATCGAAGATACTCTGAATCGGGGAGTTGGTTTTCATACAAATATAAGGTAAAGAGCAATCGGTACTGATAGTCAGAAGCCCGAAAGACTGACGACTGCTCTATCCTTTAGGATGTCAATAGTATGCAGTAATTGGTTTGATGGCAGTCGCTCCGTGCAAAATACTGATGTTCAGGCGCAACTGCTCCCCGATTCAGAACCACACGATAACCAGTTGTCGACCGATTCGGTTTATCTCTTTATCTCTCGTTGCGTGAATCATCAGATAAAACGAGATAACAAACCGAACTGGTCGACAATTAGGCTACGGTTAGACTAGATGCCAACCCCAATTTAAGGAAAAGACTAGGAGAAAGAGACGTAGGTATGCAAATGGTTGCTGCTCTTTCCAAGTATTAGTGATATTTTATTCATACTGTACAATGCCGTAATAAAGACGGTAGACTTATGTGGGCTGTATTCTTGTTCAAAAACTATTCAAAGAAAATAGCTAGACACTCAAATTATTTTAAAGTACAGTTCGCAAGAACACTCAGAGAAAATTACTCTCATACAAATTTCAAACGGTCTCAAAACGTCCGAATATCATAACGTCCTAGTCGTTCGTTTGTCATTTTACTATACAACGTGTTATTGAAATAACTGAAAACCTCTTAAGGAGTCATTGTACTCATCAGTATGAACAGCTTTTACTGTAGGAAGGGCCATGCCTGAAATCACGATCTTGCTGATCCTTAATTTTTTTCGATTTATGTGAACACAAATGTAGGCATCAACTGATTTTTTTTCGCGTATTCAGGTTTGGACTGGATGCGGAAGGCAGAGGACCGAGCGTTGTGGCGCAACTTGGGAGAGGCCTATGTCCAGCAGTGGACTGCGATATGCTGAGTTGATTGATCAGGTTTGGCCCTATAGTAAAAGTTGTTCATACTGATGAGCACAATGACCCCTTAAGAGGTTTTGGTTATTTCAATGACACGTTGTATAGACATTCTGCAAATAAAGGCATAAGAGTATTCTAAGAAATAGAACCAGATTGCGCAGAGCTTGTGTTTTTGAGACAGTAGTGAAGCCGCACGCTGGTGGAGGGGGAAGTTAACGGTGACGGTAACGTCACTTTTTTTCTCAGTTCCCTTCTCGGTGGCCGAGCGTGCAACTACACTATACAAGCTTCTCATAACACTTCAGGTCAGATGCACTGTGCGCCTTGAACAGGACCTTTAAACCAAATTTGGTTTTGCTAGCCACCCCCGCTCTCATGTACAGAGCTAACAATGTTCGCCATTGACGAACACGTCAAGGAGGACATCATCATCATCATCACCATCATCATCATCATCATCATCAGTACAAGCTTCGCTTCAAACGTTTCTCCGCTCATAAAAATTTCAAACACATCACAAGGAAACTAAAATCATATTATTCTAATTTGAAGTGCATTACGGACGATTGCATGGTACATGGGAGTGTGGCTCCCTCCAACAGATGCAGGTTCCGTTCCCCGGGGGGAAAGCGCGTCAAATTATCCAACTAACTCTATTTGCTTAGCCGAAAAGAAGTGTTAGTGTAGTGTAAAGAGGAATTTTTGATACTTTGCGCGTTCCTAGCATCTGTATCTGATAGACTTGAAGTTTTCATATTGCTTGTACCTATAAACTTTGCAACATAGAAATTTAAATAATATAAAGTAATAGAAGTGAAAAGTGCGCGTGAAAATGTCGCCGCGTGCCGGTTTCGTAGGACACCAGTGCATGAACCGTTTGCTTAATCATCAGTGCTGTTTTTGACGCAGAATCAGTAAAATTGTATTTTGCAGCATGTCTTACAACGGATTTCTTTTTGAAGCGAAGCTTCTATATCCAAGTTGCGCGCGGCGCACTCGGCCGCCCGTCTTGGGGAGTAAAAATATAGAAAATCGCGCCTTTAATAAAACACCGTCACAACTCAAAAATCATGACCATTGGAAAGTCACGTTTAAGTCTTAAACTTTAAAGGTGATTTTCCAATGGTTTAAGTCTTAAACTTTAAAGGTGATTTTCCAATGATCATGATTTTTGAGTTGTGACGGTAATAAATAAGGTGCGAAAATATTATGCTTAATTTATTTTGCATTGAATTCTTGAAACATGGTGGGCGTAACTGCGTATTTATGTTGTTGGTAGCAGCAAACCGGCAACACGCGTTCCGGTATTAAAAGACATAGATATAAACATTTCTATTACCTTATTATTAAGATTTCTATGTTTTCAAACATAAAAATATGGACAGACTCCAAAACAATAGTTTTATTCAATGTCGTTTAGGTTGGTGTGTTATGCAAGCTACATCTTATTTTAAGCTAGAGTTGGAATTTTCATCAAGACAATTTAAGGGCTATTTGACTGACAGATGTGATGTTTAAACCTTGTTATCAAATAAACTAGTGAGGGCTATTGAAAGCCTTAACTACAATGCTATAATAACATGATTTACAGAAATCGAAACGGACACTAAAGAATAGATAATAATCAAATTGCTTAAATTATAGTAATATTGGTTATACCCAAACCGAATAAATCTGAATATCTCCCATCTACATGTTAATAAAACCCCTCACTCAAAGTTAATAGCTACTCAATTCAAATCGTGCGACCAAATGTCAAAATTAATCGTAAGAAATGAAAAAAAAAACTGATGATCCAATCAGCGTACATTTGGAGGCCCAAAGCGACAGTGAAACGGACCGAATATGAAGTGGCACTTTGCACAATTGATGAATCTCCACCCCTATTCGAAAACGAGTGCGAAATACTCGTAGTACCTTCGTATGCTAGCTACCCCACTCACTGTGTACACCCTGTATCCGTTCGGTATACAAAAGATGAATATACCCAGTATATTTCCCAGATGCTAGTCTATATTGGTGTTATTCCATTCGATTTTACTGAACATACTAAGAGAAAATATTTATAGAATTCTTTTTGAATTTCAAGCAGGGTTTCCATGACTACAGGAGAACCAATACAATGTTTAGTCTTCATAGTAGGTAGATATAAGATGTTCTTATGTTGTAGCATAAGTTGTAGAAGTTACCTACCTATTAAAATAACTAAATAGAATTATCAATACCTATTAAAATAACTTAATAGAATTATCAACATTTTCTTTTAAAATTAAGGTTTTTCTGGAAAAAGGAAAGATAAAAAATAAATCTGAAGATGAAAAAAGTTAACCTTTCAATTTCATAATGATTTATTGACTCATCAATTTCAATAGAAAGGTCAGACGTGACATTTATCCGATAAAAATTGAAACTTCACAATCTGATTTAAAAATTTCACCCAAAATATCTAACTACAACATTAAGGACATTGAATATTTGTATGGGATTTTAGGCATAAGAAAATTCTCGAGTTTTCACTGAATAAAACCCAAGTTAATTTCAAGCATAAAATTATGACGTATATTAATTTCTGATACTGGTTTATAAAATATTGAATTTATAAAATGAAAGACTTGAAACAGTGTCAGCGTCGTCATCTAACAAATCTCTGTAGCAAATTATGTTTGCAATCCTATATATTTCATTTGACATCAAACAATTTTTCATTTATTTTTGTAATTCTAATATATATTTTTCAATCAATGATAATATAATGACTGTAGTAATTTCCTCAAGATAAATTTGTACACCGTCAAGGTAAGATATAGAGACACATTAGACTATACTTAATACCTATTTTATTTTACCTATGGGCACAAATAAATAATTTGAATTTGAATTCTACGAATTCTTGGTTCTGAGCGGTTTTATTCAAAGTTACTAGCAAATACGTTAGAGAGGCAGCATTTTAATATTATTTTAGTTGAATAACCAGACTTCGGTAATCCCTGCATTACTTAAAAATTTAAACTTTTGGAATAACTACCAGTTACACTTTATTTGATATGCGGGCCCATTCCGATCAGACACATTAAAAAAAAAAACAAATATCTAACGTTTTTAAAACGAAAAATAGTTACTATTGCATTGTCATCCAGTTCAGAGCTATGTTTAAAGTTTCAAGTCTCTAGCTTATAGGAAAGTTAGTTTAAAATCGATTGCAACGAAAGCGAGTTGAAAAAAACGTGCTAACACGATAAAAACAACAATTGAAACACATGATAGCTCATTCTCTATATACAGAAATTGTAGAACGAAAACAGCTACTAATAACAGACACTACCGAAGCAAAACAGTGGTATTAAAATATTCAGAAAGCAATTCACACATTTTCACGGCTATCCTTTGAAGCCGTCACGTTTATAATTTAAACGTTGTAATGACAGACAATGCGTGCGCCCTTAGCTATGCCTTTGTATTAATTACTCAAATGATAATGTACTGAGCCCTTAATGAAGTAGGACTGACGGGATACTTATCATTATACGTTATAGTCCGAAAATTAGACGGGAATATAATTCAATGTGAGATATTTCTTGGCCAAATAAGGCAAAGCCACCGACGTCGATGGCCGCGAAACAGTAGCAATAAGAAAACCATTATTAGGTACATGTAGGAATAAGCGTTTTTTTATTAGAGAAGAGTATTAGACAAAAAACGAGGCACAATCTAATCAAATCATACAGCTTCGAGTGATGATAAAGTGGCTGAAGAAATAGAACAAGAGCACATAAAAGTTTAAAGCAATCACTTCTGTGTTCAACTCGTTTCTTGACATGAGGTGAACGCCATGTGAACTACAAAGTAGTTTTTATAAAAACACATTTAAATAAAATGGGACATTATCACAACACAATAAACGCATTGAGCACGTCCTGGAATAATGTCTTTAATTTAGTTCAGACAATAATACAAGATGCTAGACCAGTCTTATGGTGTTGAGGAGAACAAATAATAATGTAGATAACCTTTTATACTGTTGTACTTATTGCAGATTTTATAATTAAACCTACGTCCTATAATAATGTCTTCAAATTAATTCAGACGATAATACAAGATGCTAGACCAGTCTTATGGTGTCGAGGAGAACAAAGAACAATGTAAATAACCTTTAATATAGTTGTACTTATTGCAAATTTGAATAATTAAACCTACGTTTGAATCTAAATAAAAACCCTAGCGATGTATTAATTGCACAAAGATACGAACTAAATGATTTTTTTGTAGAGGTTGAAATAATTTATGAGGGGTCGTGGCCGCAATAGCCATAGTTGTCATAATAAAGACCTGTATTGCAAGATCTGCAATAGCAGCGGTCAGTCGATAGATGGGTGACCGTCTCGTTGTTCATCAAGACCCCTACGCTCCGTGCCTCGGAGAGCACGTAAAGATGTTGATCCCGGCTGCCACACATATCTACGGCAGCCGTTACGGGTAGTCAGAAGCCTGACAGTCTGGCTGGCAACTGATCTAACCTTAGCATGTCGGCATTACTCAATAACTAGATTGCGAGGGTCTGATGGCAGTCACTCCGGGTAAAATGCTGATGTTTAGCCGCATCTGGTTAGACTGAAAGTCGACCACAACATTATTGGTAAAAGGCATGGGGGAAGAAGATTTCATGGCTTATTGTAAGATCTCACTCATGATAAAGGTCTACATCTAGCATTGTGGATGATAAAATTTAAATTCACCTGAAAAATATATGCCGAAAAGCAAAATAAGTTTGAAGGGATTTGCAAGAAGACAAAGTGATACAAGAATTTAATGTTCTAATATTAAATGTGTAAATACAAGACAAAACGTGCGAGCCTTGCAGCGATGTCTATGTATTAATTACACAAAGACGATCGTGCGTCCATGTAATGAGACTTGGGGGAGTTATTCACGAATAATTTCAGTTGTAAGATGAGAATTAAACAACAATAAAAAAACGCCAAAGACGACAATTTGGAAATTGTGACTGATAACTATAAAAAATCACACGTTAATGTAAAAAAAGAAAACCTAAAGAATACAGCTCGTAAAGTTTATAAAACGGAGCACTATTAAGATGATAATAAAAGTCAAAATCACGTGTTAATTAATATAATAAAATGTTCAGATAGGCTAGTTTCCTTCAGAGTTGATAGTGTTTATGTGACAGATATTAGTATTAATTAATCAAAGGCGTGAATGCACCCAGTTGGAGCTGCTTAGTGAGGCTTAAATGGGGGAGCGCAGTCTTAGGGGAAGACAATGGTAATTGTAGATGCAAGATGGGTTAGGTGGCGTGAAAATGTAAAATGAACTCTAAAAAGAAATTCCAAGCATTCTGGTCGATTGTAAATGAAATAAAAAGCCAAGAAGATATTTATTATTTATTGTATACTTAGACTAAAGCCTTAACCTTCTCATACTGAGAAGAGGCCCGTGCCCAGCAGTGGGACAGTAATGGAGTGATTGTGTGTATACTTAAAATATTAAAATAGATGCAATAGGAAAGCTTTATTTAAAATTGAAGATATTATTAAACATAAGAACGGGGAGGAAAATACTAAACTCGATATAGGTAATTATTGTAGTTAATGAAAACTGTCAAAAACAAACTTCCTGTCCACCTTTCATCATTTCTAACTCTGTTATTGACACTCTCACGTCGATATTTAATATTTTTCGCTTAAATAATCTGAAAAGAAGAGATGAGCTTGCAAAATTCAGTGAGAAAATGTGAATCTTACAGAGGAATTACATCTTGCAGAGGAAAAAACAGCGTACAATCTACATATGCCCGGTTTTACTCTTTTCATCGCCGCGAGCAGATATGCAAATAACTGAATTAGTTTATCTAATTACCATTTACGGACTTATTCAGTTTCTGGTTTTGAAAATCATTTTTGGGTGAGTAAATACTTTTTGTTTGCTTTGTAGAACATAAAATTAATTACCCGTGAAGTCACTGAACTGGTGTATTTGAATAGTAAGCTGGACTTGACCACGCACTCAGTAAAATGAATATTAGATTCGTGTGTGGTTTTGTTAGTATACCTATAGTGAGAGTATTGTTTTGAATATTTAATTTGAATTAAGTGATTATGTTATAATCAGCCACACTACTATGTATAATCTGTGGGAGCAGCAACAGCATCCTGAACATAATAGCTTATAATTTTGACAGCCTACTGATGCGGAATCTCACCCAGAGTACTAAGTCACTCTTAGATATTCAATACTAATGTAGTTTTTAGTTCTTACAAACAATCTATGTAATGTATCTATGGTTATCTGTAAAAACTAAATTATTATTGGAACGAAGTTCCATAGCGCGGCTTGCGATAAGGAACTTTGGGAGAAAATGTAACGTCGTCACGTCAGATTTTCATGATCATCATCATCATCATTTCAGCTGAAAGACGTCCACTGCTGGACATAGGCCTCCCCCAAGCAGTTTGGGGGCATTTCAGATTTTAGATTTCTTTCTTTCTTTCGTCAGATTTTAACTATTACATAAAACATACAATTGTACTTTACACTTGGGATCGAACTTAAGCCTTTTTTTTTGCCGTGGAGAAATCCTCATGGACACACTCCGCCGGGGTAGTTTCGGAGCCAGTGTCTGACTATTACCGACTAAAACCACCACGGTGTTCCTTCAACTGCCTTAGCCGGGGGCGTGGGAACCTGTGAGTATTCACACAACCACCCCCGACAGGTCTCCGCCCGCCAAAGGCAGGTGAGCCTCTTCTCCCCGTGCGGCCTAACGTCGGCCGCACCCTCCTCGGTGGCGCGGACGGCCGTCACGCGCGCCTCATTCCCCACGTCCCACACTACCGCCTCCGTTTGCCTCGCCCGATCACAATTTTCGTAACGCTCTCGCCATCTTACTCCCCAAGTCAAGCGTGCGTAAAGAAGTTTTACTTTACCCATGCAAACTCAACAATTTAATTCTCAGATCCATTAAAAACACCCAAATTCCAACGAAAAACCATCATTATTTTTACCACAAAAACAACAGTAAAGCAAGTAAATGATATTTAAAAGTACGTAACGAGCAAGTAAATGACACTAATGGTACCATAAAGATCGTCCACCATGACGAGGATTCGCACTCCCGTTCCAAGGTTTAATGAACCATTACACTCTGAATTGTCAGGTGATACGACACCGCTGGGCTTCATTCGGTAGTTAAGAGAGGAATGAGACGGTTTGAGTATAATTTTATGGTGATGCTCGTGGTTTTTGGAAGACATTCGAGGTTAGTTGCTAAGGAGGTATTGATTTGATATTAGTAAGTAAGTCTGGTGATTTAGATTGAGTTCAGAATGTCTCGATTATAAAGGATCAGCATAAATAGTTAAATGTATAGCAATAACGGTTTGTAATATTTTTTGATGTCGTAGCTAGTGTTGCCAAAAGTCCCGTATTTCCTGGACCGTCCCGTATTTCAGGCGTAATATTACGTATTTTTGACGACCTCTGTGGTCTAGTGGTTCGAGTGTCAAATTGCTGAATCGAACCCACGCACGAGGTCTTACCCGAGGTCGATTCCCACAAGGCACAAATATTTATGTAATTCACATAAGTGTTTGTGTTGGTCTGGGTGTTTCCTTATATATTATAAGTATGTATTTACAAAAAAAAAGTATATATGTATTATATCCATTGTCTAGTACCCATAGTACAAGCTCTGCTTAGTTTTTGGCTAGATGGTGCTGTGTAAAAATGTCCAAAAAAATATTTATTTATTTAGTATTCAATGTCCCGCCGGGACAGGCTCTGTCTCGTATTTCAACTGGTATGCAACAAAAATGATCAAAAATAAATTGGTCATTAATTTGTTTACTTTAAGTAATATTTATATGATACATGTCTACTGTATTTAAGTAAAATTAATAAATATGTTTTGTATAATTAATTTTCAACTATGATTATAACTGGAATGTGAAATGGAACAAAAATATTTTAAAAGCGTTTATCATAAAAATATAACAATGAGCCCAAAAATACGAAAGTATATTATACGGTACATGTTATGTCTTTTTTGTCCCGGGTAATATACTAAAATCCCGTATATTTTTTTCCCAAATGCAAAGCACTTCCTAGTAGTGTTCTCATCCGTCACTAATCACATTCTTTTGATAAAACAAAGATGGAATAGTTAGTTAGAAGTATAGTTTCCTGAGTACTGATATCATTAATATAGGACAGCTAAAATAATAATAATTGAAACGCATTTTATTTGCGTAAAACAAACGCTGGCGCTTTTTTTGGCATCTAGAAGACACTGTTTTCCAAAGACTTGGATTTTCTCGGCTTCTTACACAATGATGTATAAGTAACTATAGACAAGATCCAAAAAAGATAGGCTAGTGCAGAAAACTAGACCACAAAGTAACTTGGCTACAAATTAACTAGATCCAACTACGTTGCTGTAATTATGACTAACTAATTTCCATATGAATCACAGACATAGTAAAAAATATAGACGCAGTGCTGCCCGTTTTGTTAACCGTGCTCACGCACACACATGCACATTAAATCGTGCTCACCGCTCTCAGTATACATGTCGCGGGATCGTCCAGTAAGAATAGCCAAAAACAAATATTTTTCAGGTGCGTGTGCTTGAGCGCTGGTTTGTACACGGGCGATCATGGTCCTTCACTATGACTGTTCGCAGCACTTTGTCTATATTTTTTACCATGTCTGTGATATGAATATGCAACTAGCAAAGCAAGCGTACAATCATAAAGCTTTCTGTTTTATTGCAAAGGAAATTCGCTTTTAAGTCTCCATTTATTGTAATGTTGAACACCGTTTGTTTATTCTAAGGAGGTTCCCCGTACATTTATTAAAATGGCGATAAAGGCTTATTTATTGTCTCCATGTTTGGTTAGCACGCGAGCAACGAACGCTATTTTGTCGTTTTTTTTGCCACGAATTTAAATTGGGTTGACACGATAATGCTGAAGGAATGTTGAGGATTCCGCGCCTGTGATTCACCCTGCTTAAAGAATTAGCCGGTGTTTTGTTTTGGTTGAAGAAAAAGCTCCTTCGTTTTTATTCACTTTTGCTAAACAATCGGGGTCCTAAATGGAATACGTAATTTTCAATGAAAATAATTTGGTTCTCGGTTAAGATTAGGTGACTCGCTTATTTTGGTCGTTGCAATTAAGTGGTGAAGCAAAGTTTTTTTTACATATACGCCATGATCTATACTTGTAAAGACAGATGTCCTGACTGACTGATTTATCAACCCAGAGCCGAAACTAATCAAGCAAGAATCATGAAATTTGGACAGTGGGTTCCTTTTGTAAAGTAAGCGTGGGTGAATTAGGTTAAGAAAGGATTTTTGGAAATTTTATCCCTAAAGGGTTGAATTAGGGTGTTAGAATTTGTGTGAACAATCTTTTCTCCTAGATCGATTCACTCAAAACTTGGGAAAGTCTTTAAAGTAAATAATGAAATAATTATCATTTATTTTTTCAAAATTATTCCTAAATAAAAGAGGATGCAATAGGGTAATACATTTTGTATGGGCGTAGCTGGATTGAATCGAAACTTGTTATAAATAATCTTTAAAGGAATTAATGTGTTGGATATAAAAACTCCATTGTAATGTATGAAGACTGCATGCACCTATGAAGGCTTAGTTTGTTTTTCTAGAAGCCCTATCTCAATAATAATATAATCACTACCCCTCTCTGCTCTTGACATTGTATTTGGTTGACGTGTGAATTACCAGAAAATATATTTATATTAATTGTTCTTATATGTTTGATCTTATCTACAATAAACATTAAGTCTAACATAATGAATTACGTGTTTTTGAATTTTTCGAGAATTCAGCTCAACGGGGGTAAAAAAGGGTGTTAAAGTTTTCATGCAAAATCTTCCTGGGATCGTTCTTGACACAAATAATAACAAAGAAATGCATGTTTTTCTTTTCCCAAAACTACGACGGGAAACATTAATTATAGGGTATTTCAAAACTTTTTACGCGGAAAAAGCCGCAAGAGCACCGCTAGTCATTCATAAAGGACATTGGGCACCTTTTTATAGACACAATGTCGTGAAAATATTTCAAATGTGCAGACTTTTTGCCTACAGTTAATAATAGTATAGATTTTATTCCGTAGATTTGCGCAGAAAAATATTTAAACAAAGTTCAAAAGATAATTATCAGTAAGAAATACAAAAAATCATATGGTGTTTAATGTACTTTAATAAGGCGAGCCGATCCCAATTGGTAACTGGAAACCAGCGGTAACGTTCTACGTACAACTAGATACTTAGATTAGAGGAAACCGAACGTATATTCACTAACAACCAACGAGCCAACAAACTGGCAAAAAGCCAGGAAGACAGTCTTTCAAGGACCATTTCGCAGTATTCGCTGATATTCGTATTGCCAAACAAGATTTGAATATGCCTTCACCAGCACTTCATGTAAATTTTGTCTGTATTTGGCACTGTAAATATTTATAATCTTAAACTGTGATCATTAATGTTGCAATAGTGTTATTTCCGTTGCTATTAACGTATTTTTATAGTTCCAAAAGGTGCCAAACAAGACCCTATTACTCTTCCGAAGCTGTCTGTCCGTCCGTCCGTCTGTCTGTCACAGGGCTGTATCTTCTAAACGGTAATAGGTAGCCAGTTTCAATTTTCTCAGAATATGTGTTGCTATGACCTCTATCACGATAAATACTAAAAATAAAAAAGTCTACAACAAAAGAGGGTCCCCATACAGAAAACCTCGAAAAACGTGCATTGTTTTCAATGTTTTTGTTCCATATCAGCATCAATCTTGGTCTGATCATAGTGTCTACTATGTAGTTTAGCAACAAATACCAAAAATAGGGCAAACATAGACATATGTGGTGATATCTGCGTAAGAAAGAGATGTAAAAATTCATACTTTGCGCACGGTGCGTTCATATCTTTTGACGAGCTCTCGTAAATTAAATCAGTTCCTATGGGGTATCAGGTCGATGGGTTGTACGAATCCCTTACAGCGTGAGTCCGACTCACACTTGGCCGGTTTTTTTTACTTGACTTATAAACTGAAAATGTATCATTGTCACATGATATCACACATGTGGGTGTTATACCTGTACCAACCTTTTAGGGGAAATACAGGCGTGATGTCATTTTGAATTAGTTAATAAATTATTACATATTAATACTAAACCACGAGCCCCTCTTAATACCTACCATATTGTAATGCAACAAAAAACTTTTCTTACAATTTCCATCACCCAGACAACAATTTGAAATTATTTTTATCACCTAACTTCACTGTTATAAACTGTACTATAAACGCAAAAGTACTACAAACAAAATTTATGCCGCCTCTTCGAAGTTTTGTTATCGTTGCTATAAATTTGAGTTTGCGTTGTGCCTTATTCTTGCGTTTCCAAATTCAAGAATAATTGTTCTTTCTTTTCTATTTAGGTGTAGGATTAGATAAATTTATAGTATACAACGTATATCAGAAATGCTTGGTCATATTTCAAGAGCTTATTCAGGAGATGCTATCGGACAACTTTTACTATGGGACCAAACCTGAAATCAGGTTGTACACGAACGAGCAGATTTTTTGGCTTCATTATGATTGTTTGCAGCACATCATCTATATTTTTTACTATGTCTGTGTATGGGAGTTGTTTATTTCCAAATATGCACACGAGGCGCTGGTAAAATTCCCATATGAAATTTGTCGATAACTACACTATAATAATTTCTTAGGTTTTCGCGATCACTACATATTATAATAAAACAAGTTTAACCGGATTACATTATATAATTATTTAAGTACCAAACAGCACGCTACACTGTAAAAGATAATGACATTGTGAGTGATTACTGCGTGCATCGAAACGATTTTAATTAATAAAAAATTGTGCGGTAGATTAAAATACTTTTTAGAAATATCTGTAAAGACGCTTGTCATCTTAGTCTTCCCGCGACCACCACCGCTGCAAAGCTTTCGAAACGTCAGGAAAACCAATTTAAATACGCAATATAATCCGGTTAAACTTGTTTTATTATAACTGCACGATAACTTTAACTACACTATATAGCAAAAACTCATGCTATTGTTTGCTTTTCAATACGGAAATCGAAATTACAATTCTGAGCACAGAAAATGGACACTCGAACGAACTGTTATTTAGGCCACCAGCCGTCCCAATATTTATTCTACAATTTCAAGTTCTTGATCGTAATTCAAAGTGACTTTTGACTGTTAGTCCATTGTTTTATTGAGTTAAGTTTTTCGAAAGTAATTTTCGTTAGCAACAATAGCTGAGTTTATTGATAAAGTTCGTTTTACAACTTTGCTATGTAAATTTTAATGTTCCTTTGTAGTTTCTCGATTGTACTAGTTTGAAGCATATATTTTGGCAATAATGCGTATTATTTGTTTTGTGCAGTTTCCTAGTATTTTTTAAATTACTTGTATAGAATCAGTGTGTATTTTTAGTTATTACTTGTGGATTAGCCAAAAAAATTGCATGTCTATTATAATTTAACGTAATATGAGTCGTCTAGAGTCGTCATAATAAAATTTTATACGTATGTGATCATCATCATCATTTCACCCGAAAGAATTCCACTGCTGGATATAGGCCTCCCCCAAGCATCACCACATCACCTATATATCATAATCAAATATGATATACGGTTCCGTGTGGTGCTGGACACAAAGAAAAGCACCACCCCATCTCTTCTCATGGGTGTCGTAAAAGGCGACTAAGGGGTTCACCAGAGGATGTGCAGCAGTGTTCTCTGAGTATTTATTCAAACATCCTGCGATCGCTAACCCACCGGCCAAGTGTGGCCATTATGGCATATCCCCCTTTTGGGGAGGCTTATGTCCAGCAGTGGACGTCTTTCGGCTGAAATGATGATGATAATACATAGTAATTTTTATGGTAAGCGGTTACCTTTGCTCATAACAACTGTAATACCACCTCAGGTTGTTGCCTAAATGGTATATCAAATCGCGTTCGCCAAACTACCCCCCTTTTTTTTTTTCTTTTTTTTTTCGGGTGGAAATCCTCGTGGATGCCCTCCGACTGGGGACGGCGGAGGGGTATGTCGGACTCTTACCGACTAAAACCACACGGTGGCCATCCTCTTCACAAAATAGAGGAGCTCCGGGAACTCCATTGGACCGCGCCGGTGCCCCTCTAGTGCTATGCCTTTGGCTCGTCCCGGGAAAACAATATTGTTTTCCCCACAGTAGCACGCGACCACCACGTACTGCTGTCCTCCCCAGGGTCGTCTGAAAAACGCCTCGAGTCCCCCCACTCTTAGCGTCCACGATCCCGAAGGTCCCCTGCCAGATGTGGCAGCAGGAGATGCGGCCTGTTGCCCTATCTGAGCCTTGCACCAGGGCGGTTGCCGCCCCGGCGCCTCCTTCTCCGAGCGGGATCGGCCCTCTCCCGATCTCGCTCTGCGGCCTCCTTCTGAAGCATAACGGTCTCACAGAAGGAAGCCATGGCCCTCCAAGCCGTCGGATCTGCCAGCATAGCCGACACTACTGCTGGCAGAGAAAGATCCTGCCCAATCAAGCTGACCAGGTCCCGCCGTTCGGAGCCCCACGCAGGGCACTCCTCCAGCGTGTGCTGTGCGGTGTCCTGGTCACACCCACAATGGCCCCCTAGCCAAGTTGACAATCTACTATCGTCAACGCTATAGAAAACAATCAAAATGTATGGGAATGACATATCTCAACGAATAACTTTTTCGTTGCTAGGGGGCTGAGCCCTTTACAAGGAGCTCTACTACTGCTTCCAATTTCATGTTATTGCTTGATAATATTATTTTGACTGCCTCGTTGGTCTAGTGGTCGCAAGCGCGACTGCTGAGTGTGGGGTCCTGGGTTCGATTCCCGGGTCGGGCAGTGTTATTGGGTTTTTTCATTAGGATATTCTCAGTAGCAGCCCGAAGTATGGATTTGTGCCCGGTTAATGGCAATAGGCTCGCCCCCTATTACATGGGACTATAACATAACTGGCGGAATGTGGGTGTACTATACACATCTGCCTACCCCTTCGGGGAAATACAGGCGTGATGTTATGTTATGTTATGTTAATATTATTTTCTTAGCAATAATAGAAACAAACTTTACACGTTTGAACAAATTTATTAGTTTTAGTAAACTTTGGCAGTCCAACGTACTTGAAAAAATTATTTCCACGAAACGAAAACATTATTTCACTACAAAAATAAAAAAATTAAATCATTATACGATGCTGTCTGAGGATGGCCAGTGACATCAAACTGAGGTGTTCACAATCAGCCTCGTTAAAATTCACCTTTTTAATTATAACCCTTTAAAAAAAAAAAAGGAATCCCTTTGATAAATTTCACGTCATTAACGTCTTAGTTGATTCAATGCCTGAATGCTTTTCGAGTTTGTGTTTGTATGTACTTTTGCATTTTTAGATCTTTTTCTATACAGGTTAAAATCAAATAAATGCAACAAATATGCTGAACTACTGAATATTATTATTATGTAACACCAATTAAACAAAGCAAAACAAACACAACAAAACAAAGTGTAGGTACAAATGTTACAAATTACACCTAATTATTTATCGATTTTTTTAAATTTCAAAGCTGATATTATGATTTAAATTAAAAATCTGGATATGTGGTGTGGCGGACTTTTTTGTAGAATTACTTATGTAGGGTATTGTAGGTACCGAACAACTTTATTAACACCAAAGTTCAGACAGAAATACTAAAGAATAAATGATATTGATATGATATTGATAGGTATATGAGAATACACGGCGCGTTCGATGATCGGTAGTGAACTTAAAAGTAAATGAAAATGAATTATGAATGTTGGCGGATAATGCTGACGCGGGTTGTACATTAATTTCGCAATGTTCGGTAGCACCGTACAACTTAAGGTTTCATTTTTTGCCGAACATGTTTTTCACTTATATCAAATGGTTTAAGCAACGCACGCGTACAATATTCTTAAGGTGGTTAATTTTTCTGGATTCCTTGACAAAAATCATGATAGATATATCATATAAGACAGAAAAGAAAGACACATTAAAACCATCCCCGGGATTCAGTCTATCAATTGGTGAAAACTGGATCAAAATCGGTTCAATACTTTCTGAGATTAACGCGTAACGACAGACGGACAGACGCGCTTGGGGACTTCGAACTTTTTTATACCGTGTACTGACAATACTGATTACATTATACTGGTGCTATAAATAAAGAATGAATGAATACATAACATTGGGAGTATTTTTTTTACAAACTTTACGAATTGACTGAAAGCAATGATCGTTGTATAGTACTGCAAATCCAATAGTCTATCTAAGCGATACCACTCCAATCTCTTGCACTTCAATACACTTACGTTAATTTTTTCTTTCGATATCAAAAGTATCATGTGTTCTTTCTGTGTTTTATATTAACTCATTCTCTCGCAACCAATGATATATTTATTTTGTACAGACATGTTACTATCGCGCGGCGCAATTTGAAGACTCGAAAACGTCTAAATTAGGACGTTTTGCTCTTAGTCTGCGTCAAGCAAGACACCGATGTCGCAGTGTGGGTACAGAAAGTGTAGCAATTATGACGCGAAAGTAACTTAAAGTAACTAACTTACTTACTTTGTACTAGGTTATGTATATGTATATGTCGCTGCGTATGAAATTCTTTTTTCGTTTGTTTTGTTAGGGTATAACATATCTATACTTTTAAATATCGTTGTTCGTAACCTGTTAAGTGTTTATTGACTCATTTTCATACTTACCATGAAATATCGGATAAAATATAAGAGGCCCCGCTATCGTATTAGGTTGTAACCTGTAATGATACGAAGGCAGAGTGATAAGTCTGGTAAAAATTTAACAAGGAATACATAATTTGTAAAAGTTATTATTAATTTTTCAACATAGTCTCCCTCTAGCTCCATACACTCCACCCAACGTTTCTCCAACTTTTCGATCCCTTCAATATACTGAGATTTTGGAAACCCTTCATAATAGACATTGGTTTCGTGCATGATCTCTTCATTGGAGCTAAATCTTTTCCAAACCAGCCATTTTTTAAAATTCGGTAACAGGAAATTATCACAGGGGGCTAAATCCGGAGAATGTGGTGAGTGAGAACGTAACTCATAGTGTAACTCAAGGAATTTGGCCATGTCAATCGCGCAGGTGTGCACTCGTGCATTGTCTTCTTGGGAAACGATTTTCTTCTCAGTCAAATGCGGCAATTTTTCCATTAAAGCTGTAGAAATGGTCCAATAAATTGGCATAATATTCGTCGGTAGTCGTTTTACCTTTCTGTAAATATGGAATATACCACGTGCATCTCCAAAAACTGTGGCCTTCACTTTGTTGGTCGATAAAACTGTTTTAATCTTCTTCGGCGCAGGTTTGGTAGAAGCAATCCACTGTTTCGATTGTTTCTTTGCTTCTGGTATATAGTTTTGGGTCCATGTTTTGTCTACAGTTATGAAATGATGCATAAAACTGTTTCATCGAGTTGAAACAGCGCTAAACCTGACTCTGGGGTGTGACACGCATGCGTTTTTGACCCACAGTGAGTAAACGCGGCACTAAACCCGCGGAGACCTTCTTCATGTCTAAATGTTGATGTAAGATATTGCGCATACATGCGTCTGAGATGCTTACTATCTCAAGTCTCTCACAAACTTTCACTTTTTGGTCATTTAACACGATGTCATGGATTTTGACGATCATCTCTGGTGTTGAGACCTCAACAGGGCGTCCTGGACGTTCAGCATCACTTGTGCTTGTATGACCACTACGAATATTGGTAAGCCACTTATAAATGATTTTGATCGACGAAGCGGAGTCCCCATAATAATTGGCTATCTTTTGTTTTATTTCTGTAATAGTGTTTTTACGCAAAAAATATGGTTTAATCATCACACGAAATTCACTTTTCTCCATGTTTGCGAAAACGTAATGTAGTGTTTTTCTTTAATGGCTTTCTAAAAAAAAATAACTGACGGAACTGGCTGAAAAATTAACATTTAACCTTCTAAAAGAGTTGTTAATAAAATGGTAATATTCAATTTGCGATAACTTTATTCCTATGTTGATTTTTACCGGACTTATCACTCTGCCTTAGTAGTTGTAAGGATGTGTAAATAAATAAAATAAATATTCATATTCTATCTATGTGCACCTACTCGACTAATCTAATCCTTAAGGTTCACCTTATTGTACCATGTTTGATGCAAATAAATACTATTCTATTCTGTGTACGTACAATCGATCGCACGTCAGTTTTAATACTCACGAAAACCACCCTTACTGCTTACGAAATAAAGACGCTGTCAAGGTCAAACGGTTACCACTGACGTGAGGTTGACTGTACCATATTACGCATATTGAATACTTATCCGTTAAGCTTCTTACAAGTAATTTTGTTTGTTAATATTTTTTCTGACATATTTAATTTCCTCAGCATAGAAAATCATGTATGGTTTAACATATTGAATTACCATTGTGTTTTAAGTGTAATTACTTGCCACTACCCAGGTATGCTCGTAATGAAATAAATAGCTTTTCTACGTTTGACTAAACGTGGTCGCTCACAATGGGCCTGATAAGAAGGCTCAAAGTCACTCAAAGGGCAATGGAGAGAGCTATGCTCGGAGTGACCCTGCGTGATCGAATCAGAAATGAGGAGATTTGCAACGTGGTCGGTCACAATGGGCCTGATAAGAAGGCTCAAAGTCACTCAAAGGGCAATGGAGAGAGCTATGCTCGGAGTGTCCCTGCGTGATCGAATCAGAAATGAGGAGATTAGCAGGAGATCGAAAGTAACCGACATAGCCCGAAGAATTGCCAAACTTAAGTGGCAGTGGGCGAAGCACATCGCTCGCAGAACGGATGGCCGATGTGGCAGTAAAGTTCTGGAGTGGCGACCGCGTACTGGAAGGCGTAGCGTGGGTAGGCTCCCCACAAGGTGGACCGATGACCTAGTGAAGGTCGCGAAATTCCACTGGATGCGGAAAGCGTAGGATCGGTCGCTGTGGCGATGCTTGGGGGAGGCCTATGTCCAGCAGTGGAAGACTTTTGGCTGAAATGATGATGATGATGACTACAGAGGTTAACGTTACTGGCCTTGTATTTCTTATTTATTTATTTTATTTTTATTTTATTATTTATGCACAACTGGGTACAAAGGCGGTCTTAACGCCATAGGCGTTATCTACCAGACAACCATACGAGCCGGGACCTGCCGGGGATGGCTGGACGACTATAAGTTTCCCACGCCCCCGGCCAATGGTTGGAAGAGGAACACCGTGGTGGTTTTAGTCGGTAAGAGTCCGACCATAGATGAAATTAATATAAAGTATTCCGTGAGTCCGATACTGGTTCTGCCTTCTCCGGGCGGAGTGCGTCCATGAGGATTTCCCCACGTAAAAAAAACCGGCCAAGAGCATGTCGGGCCATGCTCAGTATTATAGGGTTCCTTAAGTAGGTGTAATTACAAACGAATCAAATCGAATATTAATCATGGCTATATTAGTTTTTACAATAATCGGCAGCTTTCGCGACTCAGAGCGTGTTGTTAGTAGCGCCATGTAGCGATAAATTCAAGAAGCCAAATTGAAGAAGCGTGTCATTCAAAGTTACTTTTTGTGATTTTTTCAAATATAAAGTAGCTAAAGGAGCATTATTTGCTATGATAATTTTTCTCTAAGGTCAATGACCTTTGAACTAGGACGTTTTAAGTATTTTTCAGTTTTCTCTCTATAACTCAAAAAATTATAATCATATTATACTCGAAATAATTTTAAAAGAGAGTTTTCACAAAGGTCTATCAATGTGGAAGATTATAAGTTTCTACATTGCATAGTTTAGAAATGGCAGGGGGGGGGACACATTGCAAGCCACTTTGGCGGGCTATATTTCGCAGATGGTACACTTGATAAAAAAGTGGTGTATCAAACATTACCTTCATTTTAGTAGACCTATTCAATGATATCCCACACGAGGGGGTGCAGCGAAATAAATTTTTTTTTCCCCATTTCACATGTATGGACGCCACCCCTAAAATACGGAAAAACTATTTTTTTATTCTTTTAAAATTGAGATCTATATGTAGACTATTTTTTAACAAAATTTCATTTACTTATGTTTATAACTGTAGAAGTTATTAAGCTGTAAAGGATTAGGACAGACGGACAGACGGACAGACGGACAGACGGACGGACATGACGAAACTATAAGGGTTCCTTGTAGGACTTCGGAACCCTAAAAAAGGGTAATGCAGAGACAAAGAATAAGGTAGATGCACCAGTAAAGTAGTAAATTTCTTCTATTACGCTACTACTGTATTAGTGTTTCGTGGCTTTTTAATAGTACTGCAAGAATGAATTTTGTTGTTATTTGTTTGGGAGCTAAGGCTAATTCGCCCTATTTCTTAAAATATGTAAGCAATACAATGTACATTGTAAGAAAAAAAACAACAGCAAAACTCACACTTGCAGTACCATTAAAATGCCACAGAACACTAACAAATGTCATAATACAACATGGACGACGACAAAATAAACATAATATCCACTTAAATTCATAAACAAGGACTAGAAAATTGAAGTCATTCTGCATAAAACCCGCATTATAAGGATTAGTCTACATTAGGGTGCTCACACACGTTAGATAAAATCGGTGGCTGACTTGTAGGTAGATTGGAGAGAATAGAAACATGAATCCTATACTAGAGTCTTCTAATATGTTATTGTTCTTGGGCAATTTTAAGGGGTCCTAGTTTTTTGCATGTTAAAATCGTAGTTTTAAACTAAATTTTGATAAAAAAATGTAAAATTGAAAAGTGAAATAAATTTGCAACAGAGAAAAAAACAATAAAATATTCAATAAAATGTCCAAGTTTCAATAGAGACAGCACTATCTAAGTATGACATCATTGTTGAAAACCTTCATAGAAACTTGACATCTGTCTGTACAATGTCGTAAACCGACACGACAAGGACAGGAAATGCCCCCTCCAACGTCTTAAAAAGCGTGCATCTCTTTAATTTTTTCATGCTTTTTATTATGATTTTCACAAATGTTATTGTTTCTGTATCTTCTTATAAATAACATATCATTTTTGGTATTTTTTAACAGTAACTTAGTCAACTACTGGATTGGGCCTACTAAAAGTCTGATGTCTGCGATCACCCTTAGGTTTCGTACAGCCTGTGGGAATCCACGGGTGTGGTAGACAAGCAAACCATTAGTCAAATCTTGTGACTGAGCAAAAACATTCATAGAGCGTCTAGGCTAGAAATGGTGTACGGTGTAATGGGTTATTAATTATTTAGTACTATACACATTGAGATTGGTGTCGTTCTGGAAACAATAAACATAGATATAATAAAATCGATTGGTAGTATCAATTTCCAAAAATAACAAAAAGTACCCAAAAAATTTAATGAATACCATTTAACTCTTCATTTTTTTGCATCACGAAGTTAAAGTATTATGTATAAGTATTGTAGAGTTACGTTTCTCAGTGGTGTTATGTTATTGTGTGCGTCAATGGAGCGCAAGAATAAAATTTATTACTTTCTTTCTTAAGTTTTGGAAAAAAAAACTTAGTTTTTTGTTGTAGGTACCCCCTTTTATTCGTAAAAACCAGGCGTTTATAAACGTTTTATATAGCTTCGATCCAATAAAGAAGATCTAGAACTAGATGAAAGTTGTAAGGCGATTTACAAACAATTGAATCTTGTTTTTAACCGACTCCAAAAAAAGGAGGAAGTTATGAATACCGCGGGTTTTTGTCTTTTTTTTTCTTTGAACTATTCATTCTAATCGAAATCAAAAGAAATTTAGCCGATAACTTAACAAAACACTTTTTTACTTTTTACATTGGGGTGCATTAACAGAGCCTCCACGAGAGACGATATATAATTGATCGTCCGGCGCACCCTGGGCAGTCAGCCCCACTACCAACCTGCTGACTGGCTAATCTTTTCCCCACGACATGAGCTATTATCATTGTGTAGCTCATGTCGACACGGAAGAAGAAGAATTGGGTAAGTATGTATAATTTCCTCGATATAATTTAATATAACACAAAAGAAACATCTTACTTACTCCTTACGAGTAAACTAATATCGGCATCTAAAAATATCCTTCAATATCCCGACTCACATCCCAAACGTATCACCCTCCATTGTCATACAAAAATATATCATCCAATATCAAAAAATATCTGGTTTCCGGTTAATTTCCCCACAAATGTCGTCGTTGGGACCACAATGACATTATTTCAGGACTAAGTGGGTACGTACGCACGTACGGTTTCGCAACAAGTGGCCCACATTTGGGAAACCAAATATTGTATTATTGACCACCGAAGAGGAAGATTGTATGTCGCTAGGAATATAGTATATTTTGTGAACGTACTGTGACGTAATAAGTTTGGGACCTTGAGAATTTGGTTCAGGGTGAGGTCGTTGGTTTTCCGGGTGGTACCTACCCTATTTTTCGGTGGTAGGTATAGCTAAACTGTAAGGATTATTTGGCTGATACTGACAGTGTATAACAGTGTGGCTTCTAAGCGAACTTCTGACTCATTGAAAGTTATTTTAAGACTTTATGGTGGTGGTATACATGCAAATTTATTTCGGAATTAAGTTTAAAAAAAATTATTAAGAAGTCTGTTAATAACATGTATTTTTTTGTCTGAGCACTTCGTTTTTTTTTTGAGGCTATTGTATTTATAAGTTATGTGTATGTAAGATTATTCGTTTTAATTATTATTGTAATAAAACAAGTTTAACCAAATTACATCGCGTATATTATTTAAATTGGTTTTCCTGACGTTTCGAAAGCTTTGCAGCTTGGCTTTGTTTGGAAGCTTTTGAAACGTCGGGAAAACCAATTTAAATAATATACGCGATGTAATCCGGTCAAATTTGTTTTATTATAATATGTAGTGATCGCGACTGCCTCATTGGTCTAGTGGTCGCAAGCGCGACTGCTGAGCGTGGGGTCCTGGGTTCGATTCCCGGGTCGGGCAAAGTTTTATTGGGTTTTTTCATTAGGAAATTCTCAGTAGCAGCCCGGAGTATGGATTTGTGCCTGGTTAATGGCAATAGGCTCGCCCCCTATTACATGGGACTATAACATAACTGGCGAAATGTGGGTGTTACTATACACCTCTGCCTACCCCTTCGGGGAAAATACAGGCGTGATGTTATGTTATGTTATGTTATGTTAGTGATCGCGAAAACCCAAGAAATTATTAATTCTTATTGATTAAACAAAATATTACAAGTGTATTCACATTAAGAGGTGGGCAAACGAGCAAGCCAATTACCGCCACCTTTGCATATCTGTAACACCAGGGGAGTTGCCGATGCGTAGCCAACCTTTCAAAAAGGCTCTTTCAAAGCTCTTTTCTTGAAGGTTCCCAATATTTATTTTTGTTCGGGAAAACCGCCTAATGATTACAATTTACTGTGCGTCACAAGTCACAATCTACTATTCGTTTACCTGAAATCCATAGGCGAAAGAAACATTGACCACCTACAATCTTACATTTGAGATTCATATAGAAACATCTTGATCGAAAATGTAAAAGCAACCCACTAAAAAACTTCCGAACAATAAAATAAGACAATAGGGTGGCCGAGTTATTATTGTTTCTCGGTCATAATTTAGCAAAAATAACAGTAACTTTGCCATCAACAAGTGGCGAGTAGAAGTTTTCTGTTACATAAATAATTCTTGCTGTTCGCCTTTTCTGCGAGCTCGTTCTGTCTCTGAAAGTTAAGCTTTGGGAAAAATAACAGAAAAGTTTGATGGACAATTCTTATATTCGTGGACGAAGATAATATTTTTGAAGCTGAAAATGCTAGAACTAAATTATGTTTTCTTGTCTTTTTTTGCTGTAGGGATGTATACTCATGGACGCCCGGGATCGGCGGAGCCAGTGTCGGACTCTTACCGACTAAAACTACCTCGGTTTTCCCCCACCTTTGGCCGAGAGCGTGGGAAACACCCTGCTTTCACCGACCACCCCCGACAGTTCCCGGCTCGCCATGACTAGGCGAGCTCCTTCTCACCAGGTCGCACGACCTAACGTTGGCCGCACCCTCCTCGGTGGCGCACATGGAACACTGCACGCTACCTCACGGGCCTTTACCAGCTATGTCAGCTCCGCCAGCTGTGCCAGCTACGCCAGCTGCTGCCAGAATATTCTCCACAGGCAATAAGGTCCCCCGGTCCAATCTATAGTTATTGCCCGTGCCTAGGGTGCACCGGCCCAACAACTGAAACTGCTGTTTCCTCCAGACGTATCGAGAAGGACCAGCAGCCATCAGGCACACGAGGTTTTCTGGCCAGCTCCCCTTGTGTTTTGTTTTTGTTTTGTTTAGGGTTGTCTGGTAGAGAACGCCTATGCCGTTAAGACTACCTTTAAGCCGAGTTGTGCTTAGAGTATTAAATAAATAGATAATAGGTAAATACCTATCTGATGGTTAGGCTAGTCCTCAAATTCAAGGTAGCTCAGAGAGCTATGGAGCTAGCTATGCTTGGAGTTTCTTTGAAGAATAAGATCCTTAATGAGATTATCAGAGTGACTGGCATAGCTTGTAGGATCAGCACGATGAAATGGCAGTGGGCTGGGCATGTCTGTCGAAGGACCCATGGCCGTTGAAGCAGACGAGTTCCTGAGTGGAGACCGTGAATCAGCAAACGCAGCGTAGGGCGCCCCCCAGCCAAGTGGACTGACGACCTGAAGAAGAAGAAGTAGCTAGGGTGGACTCGAGTCAGAAGAAGACATCGATGCAGAAGGCGGAAGATCGAGTTTTGTGGCGCAGTATGGGAGAGGCATATATCAAGCATTGGTCTGCGATAGGCCGAGTTGATGACCTATTTATTTATTTATTAAATTAATAATAATAATAAAATACATAGAAATTAATAGAACAAAGGCACTGCTTATTTATTTAGGAATTTCTTTCAGCACCTATCTGATTTTGAGACTATTATAAATTCTTGACGATAGAATTTGTATTTCTAGTTCAAAAACACTTATTCTATTATCTTAAAACTAAATAGGTAGTAGGTTTTTATTTACACCAATCATAAAAACATTCGAAACTAAATCATTATTTCTACACTAAAAAACTAACAAAATACATATAAAAGTATATCAGATAGTGTAAGCAAGCAATAAGTCTATCACGCACGTGCACTCCGGGCCAAGTTAAGGACACACTTTCACGGTGTACACACGAGGCGCAGGAAACGTAAACACTTCGCGGTTCGTTTACTTTGCCACTAAGTGTACGCCAGATTGTTTGGGTTACGGGATATGCACCTCAATAAAATAAAGGTGATAATCTTTGCTGGATTATACATAGAATATTATAATTTAATTTGAAAAAGAAGTGCCAAAATGGCGAATGGAGTCCCACATGGGACTCTCCGCCAACTAGCCCGGTTAAGCAGAGATGGTACCACGGTACCAACTGCGAGAGCCAATTCGAAAAAAAAGGGGGTTTGACAGTCTTGCTAATTTTAGTAAAATATTCTCAAAAATATTTAAGTATCAAACCACAAGCTTAAAGCAAAGAAATAACAAAAAAGTTACGTAACTAGTGTTCCACGAAAAGATCACTCTCAAACCTCTAGTTAGAGGTTGGCGCGAAACTTCAGAAAGAGCGTGTTGTGGATTTTGTACTATTTTCTAGAACTTGTGTTTCTTCGAGTGTTAATGGTTGATTATTGAATATTAAGTGCTCATTTACGTGCAAGTGTTTAGTGTGGATAAATGGCACAAAGTTGAAAAACGTGACTTTTCGTATTTATTCATCAATCCTTCAGAATTCTCTAGTAAAGTTTCCATCACTCTGTAAAGGTGTGTTTATTAATAAAGACGTGGCTAAGGGTCCTAGCAACCAAGCCATAAAACTACAAAAAAAAAAAAAAAAAAACTTTGACCTCTTTAAAGGAGGTAACGTCATTGAATTCAACTATCTATAATAATTATTATAAGATTAGTTATTAATCAAACATAACAACAACACAGCAGTGATAGCCTTGCGGTTGAACGCTTGCCTTCCAAGTAGGAGGGTGTGAGTTCGATCCCGGCCCGCACCTCTGACTTTTCGAATTCATGTGTTGATTTATATTCGATTATCACTTGCTTTAACGGTGAAGGAAAACATCGTGAGGAAACCTGCACACCAGAGAGTGCTCCATATAGTTCTGAATGGTGTGTGTAGCTCGCCAACCCGCACTAGGCCAGCTTGGTGGACTAAGGCCTTAGCCTTCTCATACTGAAAAGAGGCCCGTGCCCAGCAGTGGGACAGTTTGGTTATGTTTATGTTTTAATAACAACACGAAAGCACCTCAAACTTTAACAAGCCTGAAACATTCATCATAAATGTATTTCCAGTTCCACACCAACAGTTTATTCACGACATAAACATAGGCTATTACGTCGCTGGCCACTTCAGAAGCCGTTACAAGAATGACATTTAATTTTCAGAGTTCCGCCGACGCGTAAATAGTAATTGTCTAGGAAGGGTTGACAAACGGTTCCGTACGTCGCGACGGACACCAGATGCTTCCCACGGTGGATTTTGTCCTCTATTTATAGGTTCACGATAATAACCTAGACTTATCAATGGATAGGTATGTTTACCGTAATTGGTTCTTTTGACATTTTCTATTAACTTGGTGTTTGGGTTGGCAATTGGGAATAGTGGAATAAAATGGATTATCTCACTTGTGAGTAAATAATGGTACTTAATGTGTTTGTGTACAAAGGATATAAATAAACTAGCATGTTTATCATAATACGGTCAACCGGATGTCATTAGTAACAGTTTGACATTGACAGTGTCTTTATTTCGTAAGAAGTTAGTGCGGTTTTCTAATTCAAGTGGTACTACTGACGTGCAGTCGACTTTACCTATATAAGGAAAAAGCATCGTAACCAAAGACATTTCTATACTTACACTCTATTTTTTTTTTAATGGCATTTGACATTTCTCAAAAAAAAAAAAACCTTCAGTGTCAGGATAGTATAGTATAGTATAACGGGCTGGTTTCCGCAACTCCACGTCCAAACGTGTATTTTGCGTACGGGCAGTGTCAGGATAGAAACATAGTCCGTTTCAAGTATGAAGACATATCGTAATATTTTTTTGCTCAAAAAGTAAATAAAATTGTAACGAAAACAACTATTATCTTACACAACTATCATTTAAAAATACTGTCCTTCGAAAGATAGGCGCCTACATCAACTTTTAACACAGTAAAAACATTCTTTCCAAACGACAAACGAAACAGTGTATCAGCTGCAATAAATTCTGGCCAAAAAAAACAAATAGCTATAACTCGCCATGTCCAATCAAACGGCCCCCAGTGGGCCTGGAAACGCAAATTGCGGCCAAAAATGATAACTGCTGAATTATCGCCCTCATTGTACCAAACGAAGTCACTTCATTGCGCCTAGTTTATGAGGACCTTCGGGAGATTTTATCAAATGTTTTATTGAGTGCGAAAAAGTTTTGGACTTTGAACATTTTTGGTTCATTTATTATCATTTTATGTTGATATAAAAGTTGGTGCTCAGTTGATGAACTCGATTGTGTTGAACTTGGAGACATAAATATTATGGTATTGTTTTTATGGCTGATGAGGTATTTTTATTCTGAAGAATGAGGAAATATATACAGGAGTATATTATACCATAACTTGGATTAAAATATAGGTTTTTTATCCCAGGAAAAATAAACAGTTCCTGAAAGATGCGCGAGAAGTATTTCTGCAATAAACCGAATTGTACGTTGGCGAAGCCGCGAGCAAAGTCTAGTAACAGATATGAAAGTAAGATAACTTAATTGACACCTAAACCCACTTACAAGGTTACACTTTTAATTAAAAATAACTAAGCTCTGACGAATAAAAAAGGCGGATGGAATCTCGTTAAACAAAGACTGACATGATTTTTTCCTAAACCCACTATACTTTCGAAACCATTTTAACACACCAGATTTAAACTGTTATTTTATTTGTGACACTACAACTACCATCACAATAGATTTTTTGCGTAATCGCAGCTTTTTGGCATACTATGGGTGTGAATGTGTGCTTTCACTTATTGTTTAGCGAGATTCCTTCCCCCTTTTTTATTCGTCCGAGGAACTAAGCTGCTGATACAAAATCTGAAAATAAAAATTCGACTGCCGACACTGGAATGCGGCATTCCAAAGTCATTTGACACGCGACAACCATTAAAATCATCAATGACTCCTGCCATAACTTATGACAACATCCATGACATATTACATCCAAGTCGATTTGTATGTACTACGCACCCTCTCAATCATACACTTTGATTTACAACCATGGCCCCTCGTAACACCGATATGAAAAATGTCAGGAGAAAATCTGTCCAATTATATTGTAATACGAATCGGAGTAGATGCTTGTGCATTAGTAACTTTGTCGCGTGGTTCATGTTTACTGTAGAAGGGTTAGATATATTTCATGGAGTTTTGGTATTTCGTTACAGTTTACTATATGAAATATTCACGAGGCAGGTACATATTATACAGCATGACTTTTTAATCACCATCCAAATTTTAATGTTAAGATCTTTGCTTACAATAATGAAATACGTGTTTTTTCTTTTAGTATTACTCAGTAATAAAACTAGCGTTATTTCTTTTAAATATTTTAAAAGGTTTTGGTACGACACCGTATACCAAAGACTTTGTATACTGACGTAAGCTCTATGCCGTATATGTAAATTCATGGATAATACGTGCCCGAGTTACGTAGTCACTGCCAGCAGCATGGCGTGGCCCCCTGCGCCCCGCTCCCGTGGTGAGCCACGGGTTTTTGCCCAGGCGCATATAGTGAAATGTTCTAGTGGTGAAATGTGGATTTTCTTAAAAAAATTTGGCTGTTACTTTTCATTGATTTTACACTCTACAACATGTTGATCTGCATTCGTGCCATATTTAAGGAGGTGATTATACCACTGATACTGAATACGAATCAATAAAAAAAACAATACCTATATTTTTATGTAAATACCTATTTGTAAACAAACAAATTCCTTCCGTGTGTCGCGTGCGACAAAAAACAATGCGTGAGAAACCACCAAAACAATTTGCAGGTATTTCCACCCACTGACAATGCCGCCAATTATTTATTTTCAGAGTCGTTCGGGTTTTATTCTCAAACCCTCGCTATGTTTCTAAGTGAATATTTGGATATTAAATAATCGTAGAATTTTTCAAGTATTTTTAGGTGATTCAGCACATTATTTATCATTTGCTCTAGAAATATGGCACGGTTACAGATCTACATCTTGTATAAATGAAACCAAATCAGTTTTAAGGACAACTGTGTTTATTCAAGTGTAGATTAGATCATCTTCAGAGAAGGGCGTTATATCGTCTGATAGAAAATACTGTTGTTGTTCCCTGTGACGAATCGTAAAGAAATTCTTTCTTTACTTCTTCCTTCAAACTATTTAAAAATATATCTATACTGAATATGATTTTTTCTAGTTTTCGAGAAATTCACGTTTTTTCAAATACACATTTCTATGGAAGTACATTTGAAAAACCGTGAATTTCTGTTGGTCATTTCGGATGGGGCACGAGCCCACGACATAGAAGTCTAGATTTTTCCTTTCGACGTCACACCCGATATAGAACTGCAGTTTTTTTTTCGATTACTGGGTTGCTCCCATAAAAGTTGAAAAGTTGTTCATTATGAGAGTAAATTCCCACATTAAAAGGACCTTAGCTAATAATGGTACAGTCACGATCCTTCCCGGTGATACATTTTGTCGACAAAGTCCCTTGAACGAATCCTGCTACATTACACGTACCTACGGCTGCGGTCGGACACTGAGCGCAAGTGATTTTAGCCTTAGTGGTGGTTCACCGGATTTTTTTCCGATAATACATTTAATATTAAAATTTAACATGCAGATTGTAGGTATCATCTACCTATTTTGTTATCAAGTTAAAATGTTTCATTTGGACTATTTTTATTACTGCTAGATACCTACCTTAAGGATCCCAAAAACTGCTGGCTCATTGTTAAGTAATAAAGCCCCCAGCCATTTCAATATTTCATCTAATCTTTAGGGCCGATCTAGTAGAATTCCTACAAATCGGAATGTCTGTAGATAAATTGGAAACAGTCTTTGAAAATGTAGGTAATCCCAAAATAAATGTCTCAAGAAGACCAGCTCTTCTTAGTTTATTCTCACGTAAATTAGCGTTATTTTCCACTGAAGAAGTCCTTGAAAACGTACATAATCTATCTATTTATATCTTCTTTATATATACATTTACATCTAAAGGTATTCTATATACATTATAAACTTATAATTACTTGTCCTGACTGATTTATCAACGCAGAGCCTATACCGCTTGGGCTAGAAACGTGAGATTTTGACTGTAGATTGTATTTTCTCTATAAGTGATTATTGTAATCTTTTGAGAAAATAAATGTCTTTAACCGTAGATACATTTTATCACACAGGCATCTACTAAGGAAGGATTTTTAGAACCCCTAAGGGGGTAAAATAGGGGATGAAAGTTTGTATAAAAATCCGTCATTTTTGAAGTCAGGTGTATAAAAAACGGTATTTGCCTTTTTGGTTGAAAATAAAGAAACACTTGTTGCAGTGTTTTAAAAAAATCAACTCTTAAGGGAGTAAAGTAGCGGGTGAAAGTTGTATGAAATGTCGTGGGCGCACCCGCAAAGGACAAAAAAAATGTTGGCATTGCAGCTAGTCCCAAAATATAAGTATCAGGAAGACCAGCTCATCTTAGTTTATTCTCGAGTAAATCGGCGTTGGTTTCCACTCTAAATCAGGATGTTGATTCTAAAACCTTATTAAAGCCGGAATTAGTGTGACTGATATATCTGAGGGTGTCTTATAGGTTTCAGCTCTATTCTCATTGTGTACTATTTTTGGATGTTTGTGTGCATGTGTCTTATACTTATTTATCCTGGTGCCTATTTGGAAGCTACGACGGTAGCGCTACTAGCGCATTCAAATCAGAATATATACAGGGAGTCACATCGCTATGCTTCATGGAGGGAAAGTACTTTAAATATTGGAAATATGAAGTTTTACTTAAAAAAGACTTAATTTTATTTTAAAAAAATAAGAATTCTTGCATTCAAAGTTTATTAAAAAATCTCTAGCATGAGCTGGGAATCGAACTTACACAATCACGGAAAAGTATCATTCTGTATTTTATGGCTTCTGTTGATAGATCTTAATAGGGTCAATAATAAGGATAAAATCTGTCCGAAAAATGTATAATAGTGTCTAAAATTTCCATGAAATGTGGACAAACAAATAATAAAACAATGTTTCTTTTGAGTATCCTTTTGGTATCTTTTTATTTAAATGTAGCTAAGCTCATGTTAGATTACGTGGTCTTCCTTCAATCTATATGGCTATCTACGGATACAAAAATACAGCAGATGGACGGACAGACGGCGTAGACTTAGGTACACCTCGGACACTCAATACAATATAAATGCTAGCACCACCTACATACACAAGATTACGTCTGTATACGAACGTGCACACACATGTTGGTTAGAGGTTAGAGATGCTCACCGCTCGTAAAGCCGACTGGAATCCAAGCGCTTCTCAGTAATTCTCAGAGATGGCGTACTTGTAAAGCGACGGGCGATTGACAACCATCATTGCAATCTTGCAGTCCAATTGCCGACAAACCGCGGGCGCGTGCGGGGTGCGGGCGAGGAATCTTAAAATGGCGGGTGACGGTGAGTGGCCGTTCTGTACATCTAGTACTATTAGATATTCTGTGGCTTAGTCCCCGGGGGCCTTTTTGGGTACGGATCAGTATCTTTCCCCAAGCTACGAAAATATTCCTACATAAATTCTACTACTTAAACCTATGAGCCCTAAAATTCTAATTATTAAAACAGCACAATATTTCAAAACAAATTTCATAAAATTAAATTTCTAAATCTGATTTGTGAAGCTAAAGTGTAAGGTGTAAGCTGGGTGCGTAATAAGGTCAAAGATATCAATATCACCTTCCGCGGTAAATTAGGCCAACATAATGTTTTACCATCACGCATCACCTCAACAAGTGGTTTATTTCCTCATAATATGGTGCAAACATCCTTGCTGATAAATTTATATGGGGACTTTTACGAGCACCATAAAATCGTATTGAAAAGATTTGTTTGTGGTTTCAGAAATAATGTAAAAGTTAGTGTTGTATTTTCAATGTACGTTTCAGTGTGAATTTTTTATACATGTACTATTTGAGTAAGAAATATTGCATATTTGCCCGTGGCTTTGCTCGCGTTATTACAGAAAGATGTAATCGCGAATCCTTCGAGAACTGTGTGTCTTTCCGGGATAAAAAGATACCTATATGTTATTTCGGGTTATGGTCTTTGTGCCAAATTTCATCCGAATCCATTCGGCTGTTTCAGACAAAAAACAAATCAATAAACAAACAACCATACTTTCGCATTTATAATAATAATGTTAGTAGAAAGTAGGATATCTATCACGATGCAAAACTTAACCGCCCATGTTACCACATCTACTCTCGTTCATGTAAGGAAAATATGAAGATTAAATTGTCCTATGTCCTGCTATAACAGACTCGAAAAATGTTACAATGCTCAAATGTTTCATGTTCATATAGACCTAGACCTTTTAACGAACCACAAGCAAATGCAACATCATTCAGAAAACAGTAAGCGTACATAATTGATAACTAATAACAAAACTTAAACACCGACTAAATAGTTCTTCTATACTATAAATTTCCAATAAAATTCGTGAAGCGAAACGATTAATAAACCTAGCTGGATTTTAAAATCAATGCTAAGTTAATAGGTGCATAAGCCTGCATACATTCCAAAAAGAATGGCCGAAGCCGCAAAAACTCACTAAATCCCAATCACTTTAATTCGCGTTCCAATCTACGAGTACGTCGTGTACGTAAAAAAAGTATCCAATTATCTTGCCCGACGTATGCAAGCATAAGGCTCTTGTTGCTCAAAGATATAGGGAGCAGAAGGTCTAATCAGATCCATCTTTCAACGGAAGAGAGGGACGACTTACTAAACAGCCATTAAAGACTAGAATCATCAGAAATATTTTTTAAACAAGGATATTTTTTTAAAGTAAGATAAAACCAATTTAAATAATATATGCGATGTAATCCGGTTAAACTTGTTTTATTATAAGTTAGTTAAGTAACAAAAAGTGTCTTATATTACCAGTTTGTAGAATCTTTTTTCCAGTGGCTAGGAAAATTTTCTCATTTCTTGAGTATCACAGTTTTTCAAGATCAGATTAAGTACATCATACCACGAACCACGAATAATATAATTAATCCATTATATTTTAGTAAAAAATTTGGCAGTTATTACAAATTATGGGTTTGTGTCCACGGATCCCGGGATCAGACTGAATTAGCCACGGATCCCGGAGCGTTGTTTCCACTGATACCGTGATCCGTTTCCCTCAAATAAACAAATTAATATTTTACCCGCTGATCCCGGTATTGATCTATAATGTTGTTTACCTATATTCTTACATTGAGAGACTACAATAAAGATATTACCCAAACGAAGATAAATTAGTGTCAAACTTCGGCTATCCTAGCGTTCGCATTTTCCCGTTGTTGTTTTTCTTTTGATATAAATGCGTTCAAAAATGCATGTCATAACAAAACATACTGTATTGTTTGAGTTGAACTTTTTATCTTTCTTTGTGCTTGGACGTAAGTAGTTGGCACCCTATACTGGCGCGGCGCGATAAGGTCCCTCCCAAATTGATGTTTGAACTGTCATTAATTCCCCTTACCGACAGATGTCAGTGCAGTCTATTATTTTTTGACACCTAACTGTCATTTGTCGGCATTTTATTAAGTTGTCGAATGAAGGATTGGGTTGTTGAACTATGCTGTAATTGTGGTTCATTCAAGATGAATCATTTGATTAAAGAATTAGAGATTATTCTGATAGACGTTTATATTTGTTTCGACTGCTTATGACTCATCTACCTAGCCTTTTCTATCGATTAGGTTTTCAGTCTTACTCGACATGGCTTTGTTTCAGTACAGACTGCAAAAATACAAAATAAAAAAGTCGTATAGATATGCCTACCATTGCTTATTAAAATGCATGCGTAAATGCGTTAAATAATAAAATAATTAGGAAGGGTAGGCATATCTATACGACTTTGAATTAACTGCAAAGTTAGTCGAGTCGGTGAAGAAACACTGTTTCTTAATAAGATATCGCTGACATCACCCAAAGACATAGTGGAGGATAATTTCGATACCACGAGTAGTGTCCACGGTAGCTTAGTGGCTAAAGCACTGGCGTACTGAGCCAAGAGTCGTAGGTTCGAATCCTGCTCGTGAGCGATTTTTTCTTTCCACAATTTAAATCAACTATTAAGGTTAAACCTAGCTAGATTCACCTAAATACTTCACCCAATAGTACATTACTTTCGAGTCTGAAATAAAACAATCGACGGCCGAGTAATATTGGAAGGACGAGGCTAAGCCGAGTACTTCTGAAGTGATTTTTGCCTTTTTAACTAAACGAGGCCGTTAATTGCTGTATCGGACGACACTTGTATAGTACTTTTTTCTTACTTGCGAGGAAACAATACACATCTAATTTTCATTCGCGCCAATTCGCCCGCACGCGGTTCTTGTTCTATTTTCAAACTTTTGAAAGAAAAAACCGAATTCAGCTTTTAAAATAATAAATATCGTGTACCTAAAACACCTAATTTATGTAAGTGTGTACTTAAAAAACATCGCTAGCATAATTAAAAAAACAACTGTCCAGTAATTTCTATTATTGTTTTGTTGGAAATTGTTGGCGCGTAATTTCATTGCGTATGGAAAAGAGTCTATCGAAGTTTTTTTTTTTTAATAATGGATCAATTTCTCAGCAAGTGGGGGAAAAAATATTTACAGCAACTATTATTATCGTAAAACCTGACCTTACCGGAAAAACAATCCTTTTGAAAAAAGGCCTTCCTACAATTTCGAAAAATGGAACATCGATTCAAATACATTTTCCCTCCCCCTTAAATTCCCTTACAAGCGAGATAGCGCCAAAAATATTGCAAGTAATATACCAAAGTAACTATTATACTTATTTTTATTCCGTTTATCTTGTGACAGGCGGGTTTACGACTCAATCGGAGTTATTCGTACTCATTCGGGTATGTTCGTTGCGTATGCATTGCACGGTGGCAAGTTTCTTTTATCTGTAATAAGATTCCAATTCGGATAGTCTGATGTCGCGAGCTCCCTAAAGTAATAAACTAGTGGTGGAGTGGAGCTTGGTGTGCATTTTCGTTGTTAAACGGTACGGTACGATAATTTTAGAAGATGTCGGGGACTATAGCTGATTTGTAAACTTAAGATTCTCAACTCAGAAATTGGAAAATACCTATGTTATACCTAAATTGAATAATGTAACTGAGTAACAATAACTCCGAACAGTTCAGGGTGGCTAGTGGCTATTCTGTAAGATCTCACTAGCAAACTCACTATTACACTACACACAAATACTTTCGTGTTATTTTTACTACTTTTGACTGCGGATTCAGAAGTGAGTTTGCTCTAGTGAGGTCGCACATAACTGCAGATCCCCAATTGCTTTCCTAATTTTAGCCACTATTTTTTGTAGTTATATAATATGATGATAATAACCTAACCCAAGCAACAAACGAGTGTAGGACGTGTTCTTTTTCTTGAGCATCATTTAACTACAGGCTTTTGATTTTATTCTTATTCTTTATTGTACACACAAATATAAATTTATATTACAGTAGGAAAGCTTTATTTTATTAAAGATTCCGAAAAAAAAAACTTACTAAAGTGTAAACTCTTTTTCTTACTTGTTTTATTTAGTAAACAATCTTGGTATATATTTTTCATGCTATTCGTCAATAATAATTATTAAGACATTATGTTAACAATTTCACACCCAAAATTTTTTTAATACCTAATTACATGTCCAGAACTAGTAATTATATTTTATCAGTAGTTATTTGAATAAAGAGACGTGCCATGATTGTTTACTAAATAAGACAAACAGAATATACGTAATTGTCTTTGCTAATAAAGCCTTAGTCATCATCATTTCAGCCGAAAGACGTCCACTGCTGGACATAGGCCTCCCCCAAGCATCGCCACAACGACCGGTCCTGTGCCTTCCGCATCCAGCGGATTCCCGCGACCTTCACCAGGTCGTCGGTCCACCTTGTGGGGGGCCTGATAAGAAGGCTCAAAGTCACTCAAAGGGCAATGGAGAGGGCTATGCTCCGAGTGTCCCTGCGTGATCGAATCAGAAATGAGGAGATTCGCAGGAGAACGAAAGTAAACGACATAGCCCGAAGAATTGCCAAACTTAAAGCCTTAGTAATTGTAATTATTTTTTTCTATTATCACAGACCCTTCCTTATTATATCGTATCGTATGGCATAGTGTACACGTGCCCAATTGCGTACGAAATACGTCGAATTTGTAGAACAAATATAAATGGTTGAGGGTAGATCGAGGGTAGATAATTACATTTTTTGATCTTCGGAAACTGGGGATGACGTTTGAGGCAGGTCCTTTGTGTTATGTGTTGCGATAGTGTCACAGATACGAGACGTGTGTAAATAGAAACAAACAACACACACCATTTTACTCGTTGCGTAAAAATGTGTGTGTGTATGACGTCATAGCCCTTTGTTTGTATACGGAAGTAACGCGCGGAAAAATATTAGTAAATTGGTGACTAATGGAGTATAAGGTTACGTTTCATTACGTGCCTGTTTTTAGATATACGAGTGTGTTTACTAAATATCACGTGGAAAGACTGCTAAGGTGATTTTTTTATAACGACGACCCAAAAAATATGTTGATTTAGAAAAGGTAACAATGATAAGTTTATTTTTGTCTATAACATTGTTATATGTACGTGGGACACTCAGAAAGTTTTGCGAAACTAAAAAAAATTGTTCTATACGTACATATATTTTTATCAAATCTTTTCAAAGTACTTTCCACCAGCCTCTATACAAAGATTCATGCGCCTAAACCAGTTTTCAAAACACTTTTTCCAGTCCGCCGCAGACACCTCGTTTACAGCCTGCTCGAACGCAGCCAGCGCATCTTCCGGCGACGAAAATTGTATCCCTTTGAGCTGATTTTTTATTTTTGGGAATAAAAAGAAGTCACACGGTGCTAGATCAGGGCTGTAAGGAGGGTGACCCAGGAGTTTGACTGGCGTGCTGTCCAGGAAGTCCCTCGTTTTGAGTGCGGTGTGCGCAGGTGCATTGTCGTGGTGGAGCAGTAGCCCGCGGAGCCCTGTGTTTGGTCGCTTGTTGCTTATAACAGAGAAAACTTCTGGCAAACATTTGGTAGTATACCATTCGGCATTAATGCTTCTTTGATCCCGTAAGGGAATTGATACCAAGTGGCCAGTCAAATTAAAAAAGCTAGCGATCAAAATCTTACCCCCGCTTCTAGATCGCTTCACTTTGGTAGGCGTTGGCTCATTTTGAAACACCCAAACAGTCGACTGGCGCTTGGTTTCTGGGTCGTATTGATAAATCCAGGACTCATCACCTGTAACGATGTCGTAAACACGCCGAGACGAGCCTGCTTCAAATTTGTTAAGCATATCACGGCACCATTCCACCCGGGCCTGCTTCTGAGCATCGGTGAGGTTGTGCGGCACCCAGCGTGATACTATCCTCCTCACGCGAAGATGGCTGTGTAGAATCTCGTGAACGCTTCCCGATCCAATCTTCAATATGTGTTGAATCTCCTGATATGTAATTCGCCTATTGTCTTGGATTAAATTTTTCACTGCTAGCACGTTTTCTTCGGTAACAGCCGTCAAAGGGCGACCGCTTCTTTCGTCATCCCCCAAAGTTGGTCGACCGCGCTTGAATTCGTTATACCAACGATACACGGTTGCCTTGGAAGGGCCTTCATCCATGAATGCCATTTGAAGTCTATCGTACGATTCATCCGGTTTCAGGCGACACTTGAAATCGTATAAAATCATAGCTCTAAAATGTTCCCGGCGCAGATCCATATTTCAGTGAGACACAATACTTTGAATTAACTCGCAAAAAATGTGGAGGGAAATTTTGAAATTGGAACTTACTTATTTTTACTTATAAATAATCATATTTTCGAAAAACATTATAACTGGCCAGTCTCCCATATGTAAAAACTTTTTTTCGCAATACTTTCTGAGGGGCCTGGTATGTCACGGGATATTTACGCATTATTAATAATACTTTTTTACTTAAATATACCATATGAATAAACATTTATGTAGAAAAAAAACATTTGAAAATATAAAAAATAGTTAGCCATGCCGCATCGGGAAAAAGGTATTTTTTTTAACCGACGAAAAAAAGGAGGAGGTTCTCAATTCGACGCGTTTATTTGTTTTTTTTTTATGTATGACCACGCATATCTTTTTACAGAGGGGCCCGATTTTGATGATTCTTTTTTTAATGGATAGGGTATATCTCTAAATTGGTCCCATTTAAATTTCAAAATCAAAATCCACCCCTAAGGGTGGGAAAACAGGGGATGAGAAACCCACTGAATTCTTACCTGTTAACCGATTCTGTTGAAACTTGGCACACAAATATAGTTCTAGACACTACGACATAATGGAGACCTGGAGTTTTTAACAAAAAATTGAACCGACGAAAACAGAAACTGAAAAGCGAAAAATAACTAATTATGAGTCGGCGCCAAACAAACAATCAACGAAGGTCATTAAATTACTTTAAATAAATAATAAAAACAACGTAACATCAAATACAACGTGAAATTTTCAACGATAAACAATAACTTTCCAAAAATTCGTTCTCCGCTCGGCCACTTGCAACTTACATGCATGTTGCTTGTTAAAACTTTGTTTGGCGCCGACTCATAATTAGTTATTTTTCGCTTTTCAGTTTCTGTTTTCGTCGGTTCCTTTTTTTGTTAAAAAGTTTTATTTAAAATAAGTATCGGGAGCTCACACAAAAGGATTTACATGGTGAATAAATATAACGTGTCATATAATAATATAAGTGGTAGTGACCATGTCAGTTTATTTTCAGCTTAATTTGACTTTGCTAACCCGCAGTAGCGTGGTGAACTAAGGTCTGAATTCTTTTCATTTCCAGAAGAGAAGAAGAAATATGGAAAGGATGTTTTTTACTTGCACTTAAGAAATGGTTTTTTGGTAATCAAAAAGTATGAGTGTATTTTGACTTCCCATATTACATAAAAATACGTTTTCGGCTGAGTTGATGATGATGATGATCGAAAAATACACACATGATAAGTGTTAGTATGTTTAAAAAAAAAAGCTGTTTTTATTTTTAATTGAGAAAACGTATTCTCCCTAGAAAGCTTCTTGAATGATAAAATATGACATATTGTATTGGTAAATTGATGTTAATTTTAGTAAGTATATTGCTTTTATAATCAAAGGTATATTGTAAAAATGACGTTTGTACTGCATAATTTATTTAGGAATTTTAGATTGATATTTGCAATTTTATGTTTCATTGTGACTGACATTTACAATGTTTAATTTTTTCATCATTTAACATCAAACAATTTTTTATTTATTCTTTTAATTCTATTTTTTTTTATCAATGATAATATTATAATTACGTCGAGGTTAGTCAAAATGTTCGTTACATTTTGATTTAATTGTGCGCGACAAGTCCCGTAAACATAATTCAATATTATGATTGTATTAATTTCTTTTGGATAAATTTGTACACTGTCAAGGTAGGACATAGAGACACATTAGACTATCAAAATCATCATCAACTCAGCCTATCGCAGTCCACTGCTGGACATAGAACTCTCCCAAGTTGCGCCACAACGCTCGGTCCTCTGCCTTCCGCATCCAGTCCCCCCCAGCCACGTTCTTTAGGTCGTCAATCCACCTGGCAGGGGGGCGCCCTACGCTGCGTTTGCCGATTCGTGGTCTCCACTCAAGGACTCGTCTGCTCCAGCGGCCATCGGTCCTTCGACAGACATGGCCAGCCCACTGCCACTTCAGCTTACTGATCCTACAAGCTACGTCGGTCACTCCGGTTCTTCTCCGGATTATCTCGTTTCGGATTTTATCCTTCAAAGAAACTCCAAGCATAGCTCGCTCCATAGCTCGCTGAGCGACTTTGAACTTGTGGACTAGCCCAACTGTCAGTGTCCACGTCTCGGCACCTTAGACTATACTGAACACCTATTTTATTTTACCTATATTCGCAAATAAATGATTTGAATTGAATTGAATTGAAATTAAAGAGGGGAGGCCTTTGCCCAGCAGTGGGATGTTACAGGCTAACAGTAACAGTAACATCGGAAAACAGAAATAAAATGGCTTAGCCAAAGACAATGAATATCAAATCTTTTTAGTTCTGGATAGAATTAAAAAGATTTAATATTCTTTGTACATGGCGTGTATTTTTTTAAGTAGCTGGCACTGGCACAGGCACTGGATGCGGAAGGCAGAGTTCCGAGTGTTGTGACGCAATTTGGGAGAGGCCTATGTCCAGCAGTAGTCTGCGATAGGCTGAGTTGATGATGATGATGATGATGATGGCGTGTATACATGTGGAAAAGGATACATAGGTATACCTACTGGCAAATGATAGCTTATATGTTTTGAACTTATAATTTTATTAACATCAAGCGAGTTGGCAGTCAAACGCAAGTCCAAGATTTAAAAAAACAGCGTACTAACAAAACACTACTAACGAAACGTACGTACTTACGTACTTTAGAAAAGAAACGCAACGAATATTACTTATACGCAGTACTGTTTCAAATAAAACATCGTACACAAAGGTATACAAAATAAAAAGTAGTCCGTGATATACTAACCATACTTAAAAGCAAGAAAATTCTGACTTATCTGCTAAAAAATGTAAGACAAATAGTTAGACATAGGTTGGAAGATAGGGATATAAACGATACATAGAAACTTATTTTAATCGACTTAGCATATGAAAACAAAGTATATATATCTATTAAAATAAGCTAACAACAGTTCAAATTTAAATAAATACCTAACGCAATATTCAAACTAAAATAACATAACGAAAATAATCATAACAACAGTTTTGGTAACATCAACACAATTCAAAGCAAATACTATCCTTCTAGTTTCATCCAATCGATAGTTTCAAATTCAATATCAGCCAGAAATTCGGATATTGGAACAGTCCGTAATCAAATCGAGTCTTACCTAACAACTTCATTACTTCAGCTTGGCTGATGAGTACGTTCAGATGGCCCGTTGCCAATGGCAACGCTAGCCAGGCCGCCCAAGCGATAACAAGTATTTTAGCTGCCATTTGTACCACACTATCACTATACAGTCATTTTATTTTCACTTTTGAGTACATTTTAACACATTTTTCAAGTTTGCAAAAGTTCAAGTTGTATCCATTTTAACGTCCTTTCAATTCGAAAATAGAATTAACCATAGAGATTGTAAGACTTTTTCTGTTCACATAGTTTTACATAGTATCTGGAAATAAAAAAAGAAACAATGAATGAAAGTAAAATAGAAAATTAAATTCAACAAAAACATTCATAAAAAAATAACATCCAAATCACAACAGATTAAACAAAACAAAATCAATCTTCATTCGAAATTCGAATCAAACGCGCTTCAAAATAAACCGACCGGGAAATTTTCGAATTCGTCGCCGATCGTTCGGATGCGTTCACAAGCGGACACAAGTCTGACACCCGCGGTGCCGCGCCGCACTGCCGTTCAACACAGCTCGGCGAACCAACAAGTTACTCACTGACATGCGCGTAGCACAACCCTATCGCATTTTGAACACTCTTTTTTATATACATCGAAGACTATATTTGAATATCAAATAAATTCGCCAAACAAATAAAGTAATGTACATTGCCCTATCTTTCAAATAGTCAAAATGTGATTAAATTTTAAAGGCTTTTATTGAGAGGGACTCGTGTTTTAAAGGGAATTAATTGAGTTTGTCTCAAGGGAGAGGCGTTTCCGTTTTGCATTAGGACCGTTCTGTGAGTACTAATAAAATTACGTTCTCTTTTATAAATAGAGTGCTCGGCAAGAGTTCGATACGTAACACGATAAACCCATAGTGCAATGATATTTTAAAAAGTACAGATATGTTGTTACGCGCGCAATCTGAAGACACTAAAATGTCCTAATTGGGACGTTTTGCTACTAGTCTGCGTCAAGCAAGGCGCCGAGCGTGACGTGTGACAAAATGAAAAAACAAAAATGCCGTCATGTCTGTACAGAAAGTGAACTAATTATGACGCGAAACTAACTTAAAGTAACTAACATACATACTTTGTACTAGTTTGTGTTTTGAGCAACCGCTGCGTACGGAACATATTTTTCATTGGTTTTGTTAGGGTATGACATATCTATACTTTTAAATATCATTGCTATAGTGTGATTTTATGAAAGGATAATAGAGTTAAATTATGAGAAGGAGCTTTAAGCTTCTCGTAGCTTTAAACTTAGTTATGGGAAAATTAGTACAACTTCCGTTTTACATCGGATTAAATTACGCACTTCCGTCAATATGCAAATGTAGTATTTTAAAGTTCACCATCGCTACTGCTTTTACAACATATTTTATGCGATCATTAAACTTGAGTGCTTCCTTACAATTTCATTTTATAATTAATTTGTTGTATGATAATATTTTTCACACATAGTACTTGGTTAAGATTAAAAAATATCGCAGCGGCTCAAAACGCTGAAAATTAAAACACACTCTACAAGGGATGACAATTAGGTTACTTCCCAACATTGATTTTACTTCATAGAATAAAGTGATTATTGTATTTAGTTACATTTTTTGCTCGCAGAACGGATGGCCGATGGGGCAGTAAAGTTCTGGAGTGTGGAGTGGCCCCCCCTACCGACGCTGCGCCTTCCAGTACGCGGTCGCCACTCCACACTCCAGAACTTTATAAGGTGGACCGACGACCTGGTGAAGGTCGCGGGAATCCGCTGGATGCGGAAAGCGCAGGACCGGTCGTTGTGGCGATGCTTGGGGGAGGCCTATGTCCAGCAGTGGACGTCTTTCAGCTGAAATGATGATGATGATGATGATATTTTAAAACTTTAACCTTTGAAGCACTTTATTAGATTAATATTTCAAGTGACATTTCAGTATAATAAAAAGTACTCTGTGGACATTTCAAACTCATAAGTTTAAAGACAAAGGTGGTCCTATATCTCTGTCTTTTCTTCTTCAATATCCCTATAAAGTAGGTGCTAGATAAACCGTAAAGATAAAATTATTTTACGTATCCAACACTACGTTTATTTGGCTGTGTTCAGCCCTATCTTCACAGTAATACATCAAAATACGGTAAGTTTTCTCGCTGCGTTCAGATTAGCCGTTTGTGGCGAATGTATAAGTAATATGGCGGCACGATTCGTACTGGCACTGATGAATGATACCACTTAATAAGGGAAAATTCTCTTGTGATTACTACGTACACGATTACTACATAATTAACGTGTTACTGGGATATTATGAAAATAAAATTAAAGAAAAAGACTGCTGAATAATTTAAACAAACATTTTCAAATGGGTTCAGGTTTTCTTTTAAGAAAAAAAAATACAAAAATCGTTTTATTTTCATCAGTGTACAGTGATTATATTATCATTTATCTCTTAGATTTGCTTATACTTGTATTTTTGTAGCTGTAAAATGCACGGCGTAGCAGGTTGTCCTTGCATAGCGCTCCACGCGTCGAGTTCAAAATAGGTAGATATTTTCAAATGTTGATAAATTCTGATAATAAATGTAAGATAAATAATAACAGCACCATTACAAGTATGCGTTCTTAAAATTGAAAATGAAATAAAACTGTTTCAATCAATTTAAAAACAGTTCACTATTCAATAACATTGGTTCACGTATCTTCAGCATAATGTAAGCAGACGACGACGATCGACGCGCACTCGCGCGGAAAATTCTGGGAACTCACACGACTATGGAATATGCACGACCGGCGCAAAGTTCACGCTTATTTTTATTTTATTTTTCAAATTTTAAAAAGGGAACCTTTTTTGTTGTATAGTGACTTTACGCTCGGCGTGCGAATGACAATTTATTCGGATTTGAAATTCGAATTCGTGAATTCTATGAACGAATTAGTTTTGAATGGGATAAAATTGGTTTCATCCGCACAGTTTTTTGTTACATTAAGTAAACAAGAAGTAGAAACTTTTATAGATACATTGATAAATCTGAGTAGACTCCTGTCTTATGCTTGTAGTCAACGTTTTCCGTCGTTTTTCTTTTTAACCGACGAAAAAAAGGAGGAGGGAGGGACTCAAGTCGACGCTTATATTTTTTTACCATTTATATATGACCACCAATGACCACGTAGTTGTCCGCAATGATTTTTTCATAAAAAAAATCATTGGTGGCGATTTTGATTTTGATGATTAATTTTTTATTGTATAGAAAATACCTCAAAATTGGTCCCAAAACAAAATCCCCTTAGGTAGGAAAATAGGGGATGATTAATTGTTCACCGACTGATTTTTTTCCTGTTAACTGATTCCGTTGAAACTTGACACACATATGTAGTTCTGATGACACTACAAGATAATGGAGATCTGGAGTTAATCTGATGATAGAAACGGAAGACAGTCGAGGGAACTCCTCAATGGTTTACAGCAGCTACCTCGTGTTTGGGGTTATTTCATTTATCTTGTTGAGAACTTCAGACCTAGCTTTGTTGGGCTGGGTAATCAAAAATTAAGTAGAAAGTATTAGTAGATTTAAGCAATTAAAATTTAAAAATTAAAACTTTTGAAAAAAAAAAAACTATTACTGTCGAATAAATAAACTGAAAAGCGAAAAATATAATAAAACTTTTTAGTCTTAAAACTAACCTCTTAATCTAATCTAAGTAACTAATTTTGAGTCGGCGCCAAACAAACAATTAACGAAGATCATTAAAATTACTTTGAAAAAAAAACAAAACAAAATAACACAAAAAGACAACGTGAAATCTTCAGCGATAAACAATAACTTTCCCAAAATGCGCTCTCCGCACGATCACTTGCAAACTCAAAATTAGTTACTTACATAAGTTTAAGTTAAGAGATTAGTTATTAAGATTAAAAAAGTTTTATTTTATTTTTCGCTTTTTAGTTTCTTTTTTCGTTGGTTAATTTTTTTGTTAAATAGTAAATTACTGCCGCAGGCCGCAGCTGGTAACAGAGGCATTGATGGACGAACGTGAAATTGAGGGCCGAGGCGAAGCCGAGGCACACACACATGAGTCCATCAATGCCTGGTTGCAGCCAAGACTTTTTTTTTTTAAATCTTTATTTAAGGGGACTTTATCAGCCTTGATTATGTCGCCCCGTAACAACAGTGTACAATTTCTTTAAAAACTAACAACTTTATCTTATCTATCTAATAAATAATGTAATTAACCCTAAGTATAACCTGTGTTCACTGTATCAAACCTTGTGAGATACAATGAACACAGATTCCCGGCTTCCTATTCGACATGAGTCCATCAATGCCTGGTTGCAGCCAAGACTTGTATAGTACTTTTCTCAAATAATGCGCGGAAATTCAAACTAAGTAGTATCTAGAATCAGTGACGAACAACAACACTTTTTCAAGCGTCAATATGTTAATTTGTTTCTTTTTTACTTTAAACAGATCTATTTATGAAGCCAGTTCGATTTTTAAATAAAATCTTTGATTAGTAACCTCCTTAGTTGCTATTTTTCGAAGTAAAAAGTTTGTTCCATTTTTAAATTACACGGCAGATATGAGTTTATTTCAACGATTTAAGAAGCTAAGCTATTTTGGCCGCGTTGGCCGCTAAACAGGACAGATATGGATTTTCATACTAACATTTCCGGCCGCTCCTCGCAGGTATTTGACCTGTTAGATTTATCTCGAAGAAGGTTGTTATAATACTGTTCCAATTTCCAAGCATTTTTGAGTGAACAATATTGCAGTCCCATCATTCTAATGAACTTAAAGAATAAAATTTCAAGCGGTCGCCGTCCATCACAATTTAAGACCACGAGAACCCATAAAGCTACGAGATTACCAGACAACAGGGTGCAAATGGTATTTTTCATAAACTTTATTATTTTAGCAGTTTCGTTTAAGTACGACATAAAACTTCTAATTAAATGAGAAAGCGATGGTTTAGAGGAAATGGCGTCAGCAGGTCTTTCACAAGATCGCTTATGGAAGTTTATATATAGGAGGTCATGAGAGTTCACTTAAGTAAGTAGCTCTTTATTATACAATTTTCAAGGAATCGTAAGTGGTAAGTAGTATGACGGTATACCCTCAACTATGATAATTTAGATGAAAAAAAAAATCATTATGCCTGTCATATTAGGTAGTCTTGTTAATACAGTTCTAGTTCAAAGTTGTTTCAATGTTAATAATTGTTCTAATCGAGTGATGTGGAATGATTTACCGGTTCAGCGTAACGTTGATTTTCGATCATACGCGTAGCATTTAATTTAATAATTGTTTAGGTTTTTTATTTAATAATTTAATAGCTTGCATTGAATTTTGTATGTAAGTTTTGAGGAATTTAGAGAGCTTTCTTAGGGAGTGGACCTTCTGTATTTATAATTATTCTGTGATATTATTTAGATATTTTGTTCTTACGTGCTTGCATTGAATTTTGTTGTTAGTTTTGAGGAATTTAGCGAGCTTTCTTAGGGAGTGGACCTTCTGAATTTATAATTATTCTGTGATATTATTTAGTTATATTGTTGTTACGTAAGTACCCACTCGTTTAATCTCAGGTTGTCAATCATGACATAAGTTTTAGGCGTTGTAGAAACCTACCGATATAACTATTATTACAGGCCAGCTTAGGAAGCTTTTAGCCTAAACCCTGCCACAAACACATTTCATCGGCGCACATATCCATATTTCCCGGTTATTGTGAAATAGCAACAATGTTAATAACGCCACCAGAGCAATTTGTACAACGCTGCACAACGATATTGCGTTCGACTTGTATTTTTTGTGAAGCCTAACCTAATAGCTGGCTGGCAATGTTTAGATTGCACGTTTTGTTTCAGCCACATTATGATCTTAATTTAAAATGTAGATAACTAAACTAATCATGTTTATGATTAACTAGTCTATGCCCGCGACTTCGCCCGCGTGAATGTCGTTTATGGCGCATCCCTCGGAAACTGTTCATCTTCCCGGAATAAAAAGTAGCATTTTTGTTAATCCGGGTTATTTTATATCTGTATGCCAAATATCATTACAATCAGTCCAGCCATTCTTGAGTATAAATGGTGTAACTGACCCGACTTTGTTTTATATATTTAAGATATATTATTCTTATCGCTATACTGGCTGGAAATATTTAGACAGCAGGTTTTATTTTTATTTCTACCACATTAAAGTTCTTAATTCAAAATGTATTTTTAATTTATATCTTAGTACGGTACGGTTGTACCTATTTACAACTTCCTTGTAGATCGCGTTTCTTTATTTTCGGCTTGGTAATGCATATTTTTGCATGATTTTATTGAGAATATTGTATCATTAAAAATATATTTTATACCACGTTTTAAAACGGACTAAAATGACCATCATCAGACCCTGATTATCATCGGTCAGATACTCATTGAGATTAATCAAACGAACACAAACACGGTATGTCTCCGTTAATTACATTGGAGATCGTGTGACCACCTTCCGGCTCCATCGTCAGATTAGCTCTTAAGCACCATAATATAGCATTGTCATCCAGTTCTGAACTATGTTTAAAGTTTCAAGTCACTAGCTTATCGGGAAGTTAGTTTAAAATCGATTGCAAAGTTTGTACCAAACAGACAGACATGAAGGAAAGCGAAAAAGCATGCATTTTCTCTAAATAGTATAAAGCAAAGTCGCTTTTTCTGTGTCTGCTTGTACGCTTATTTCTTTTTAACTACGTAATAGATTTTGATGCGATTTTGACCATAACTTAGAGAATTTATTCCTGAAGTTTTATATTTATATGTGTAATATGTACATTCATATTTGAATATGCAAAGCTGGGGCGGATCGCTAGTAATGAATAAATAAATAATATAAATAAATGTTTTTGGGACATTTTACACATCACCATCTAGTCCCATACTAAGCAGAGCTTGTGTTATGGGTACTAGACACTGGATATAATACTTACATATTTTTTTTTTTGTAATTACATACTTATAATAAGTACATAAGAAACAATCAGACCAACACAAACACTCATGTTCATCACACAAATATTTGTGTCCTGTGGGAATCGAACCCACGACCTCGTGATCAGCAGACCGACACTCGAACCACTAAACCACAGAGAAACAAAAAAAATTAAAATTAAATAATTCTAATTTAGTAGGTACAGATGACTGCATGACAGTGGTAAGTGGTAACACTTGAATTAGAAAACCTTACTTCTTACGAAATAATGACGCTGTCAATGTCAAACTGTTACCACTGACGTGCAGTGGTCGACTGTGCATTGTAACGTTTTTTCTGTGTTGCACTGATTATAGCTTTACGTTTATCGTTGCTTACTTTTAGCTTGTACAAAGTTAATAGATTGAACAATTTTTATGGCGATTATGTTAGGTAATAGTTGCAAGGAGTTATCAGTGATAACTAAATAAAAATAAAATAAATAGTGTAGTGATTAATCTGGAATACTCGACCAATAACAGCACATAGGTAGAAACCAATAATAAATCCTACATCTACCTATAACATCCTATCCTGAGTCATAAGTGTATCAACGGAACATTTTCAGCCATGTTAGTTTGCTCACGAGATGGAGGGAAACGCCATATTTGCACGTCTGATCTCGACAAACATTTAGTGATCCCTCACAATATTGAATCTCTGTTTATCTACGTGTTTTATTATAATCTTCATGTTATGGAGTTGTTTTTGGCTTAAATTTTGTGAATGAATTCATGTGAAATATTGTTCATTTTGTTTCGGAGTACAGTGAAGGGATTAGTTGGAATTAGTCGAATTAGTTTGTACTACTAAATGGATAAGTATTAAAGAAAATTTTACGAGTTCAGCTTACTCTACATCCTGCTAGTATTGTTTATTTGGTTGATATTATATGAAACGAGAATAAAATTAACGCGCATATACTTATTTCAACCATAATCCACTGGTCGTGGTCAAGAGCAGAGTGATGCAACTATGTCACACCGATACATACTGAGGTGGAAGTATGTTCACCTACCCTCGATTTTTCATGATTCGTTGTAAGGCCGGTACTCACTACACTCACTGTATCCATATATTTCACCGATTGCAAATAGTGAGGTTTTATTTTAATCACTAAATTCCACGCCGAAGCTAATTTGTAACCGTCTTCCCGGTTGATCGATTTGTCCGCGTTAATTTCCGTTTCATATTATATTCATGGACGAATAAAAAAGTAATGAAAGTTTAAATGCAACGTGGATATTTGAAAGTAAATCTTTATTAGATAATATCAAAAACAACAACCACAAAATAAAACACACGAACTTATTATCTGTTTAATTTTAACAAAATGCATTAACCGCTACGTTTCCAAAACAATGATAATCCAACAATAAAATGGGATCACTATCACAAATTATAATTCGAAATTAATTAAAAGCATGGAATCAGTATGATAGCGGTTGGATAACCGAATTATATTTTGAATAATATGATATTGTGAGCCGAACACACCATCTCATGTTTCGCGGAGTTGTAAATATTGAAGCCCTCTAAATTTCCTGCTGTCCTGGTACTCGGCAAAAACAAACAGCCATCCGTAGCCCGGATACAAGGAAATGATAATTGAGATGTTTTAAATTTGAATTAATTATACTTTATCCGGTTTCGTTTTGAGATGAGGATGATGGCTATTTTTGTTTAGGTGTTTTTTTTAATAATATGGGATGGTGAAAGAAGCAAAAGGGTTCAGCGGTTACTTTTACCTTTACCTAACAACTGCGATACCACTTAGGCTGTTGCCTAAATAGTTTTATATTGATAAAAAATATACATACAATCTTGAAAAAATATGCCTAAAGGTATTCTAGATTATTTTACATTATGGTACAGGGCTATTTTTAATTCATTAACAATTCTTTGAGGGATGACTGTACTCATCAATTTCAACACTGAAATCGTGAAAAAAATATCAGCTGTACCTCACATTTTGTCAGTTATGTGAACACAAATCTAGGGGTTTTTTTCGCGATTTCAGTGTTGGTTCCATGATAAAAGTTGTTCAATTTGATGAGTACAATCATCCCTTAAAGGGTTGTTAAGAATTACAAATAACCTTGTATAAGGTTCAGAAAGGTTTTCGTGAAAAACTATTTCACGAAAAACTACGGTTTTCACGATTCGAGATTCCACGGTATGTTTAGGTTATCTAGATAGTATCTCTAAGTTTCTTAAGTAAATAACACTAGCTAACGCCCACGACTTCGTTCACGTGGGGCCGTAGTATAAGTATACGTCAAAAAATCCGTTTAGACCTTTCAGTGTGATTGAAGGACAAACGAAACAAACAAACATCCATAATTTCTCATTTCTAATATTAATAGGATGCTACTAGGATTGTAACATCTTAAACGAGTAGTTATCTATTAGATGGTTTCAGTAGAACCCCTCCAGGCTTTGATAAGACAGAAGATGTTCGACTGAACTATATAGTTGCAGTAGCAACTACTATCCAACGCTTCAAACTTAGCAGCTTTATCGGACAGGACAAGTTTCTAATGTTTTCAACAGTCAAGCGAGTATCGATAATTACTAAACCAATATATGCTGAGTTTTCTTTGTATGAAGGTTTAATACTGAGCCAGTTCTTCTTATAATGGTTTTGCTATTTTGCGGTAGACCATACGAGCTGGCCAATTAATACTACCTACATTTAATTCAATTCAATAGCTGATAAGATACTCCGTCATAAAAACGTACAAAATGGATGTTTTTAAGAAAATAGTGTAATAAGGTTTTAATATATATCATTGGTACTAAATACATTTTTAAGGTGTAAGACCATCACTTATAAGAATTTTGTTTCTACATTTCGTATTTATAATGTGGACCTTATAAAAAAAACTCGATTTATTGCGTAAAGGTCCGCTTCGTTTGGTTGAAATATATTTTTTATTTTTAGAAATCTGAATCATGTAAAAATTCTTCCGTCCCGAATAACAATACAACAAGCTAAAATGAAACTTAGATATATAAAGATAGATAGATAGAGTATACTTTATTGTTTGCACACCATAAAAATAAAAATAAAGTTGTAACAAACATGAGCACAGTAGGTACTAATAATAGCAATAAAATAATGAATGACATAAACAGTGAACTCAAATGCAAGCCTATAAAGAATGGAATTCTTTCACATTTCCAATACGGTCGCAGTCCAGTGTGCAACGTGACTGATACTAGAACAATTGACAATCAACAGTGTTCGCGCTGAAAGTTTTTGGCGTTAAAATGCGCAGTCTGCACCGTACCCATTCATTGCCGGCACAAAAAGGCACTATTTGTTTGGGAACTCAAATAAAAGACAGTGTATTTTCGAACATATGTTGTTATCTCCTGCCGGAATAAAAAGCGTAGTGTGATTTTTTCTGCTCTTTCCAATGTTTTCGCTGTGTATCGATATATTGGTGTTTTAACACCAATCGATCGATCGTCGATCAACGGTCAATAGATGATTGATCGACAGTTGATCTATGTAAGGAATGTCGATCGACGTCGACTGTTCGATTCTACCATTGGTCGATGTCATCGACGATCGATCGATTGGTGTAATTAAACATTGCCATTTTGTTTCTCTTGTAGAGTCAGCGTCAAAAATATCTATCAGACTACTCAAAGTGATCTGAAGAACTAACGCGTAGTCATAATACAAAGCGACTACGCACGGAATCTACGCAACCATCGCAAGATCGCGCAAATATTGTTCGAGCATTTTGTTCGTGACATTGCATTATCTTATCATTATCGTGACAACGAGACGTCACAAACAAAATATAGGAACAAAACTTGCGTGAGCTTACGATGGTCGCGTAGTCAGTTTGTATTAGGACAAATTCTAATGGCAATATTATCAGAATGACGTAGGGGTGTTTCAGAATGAACCATGGACTTAGTATAGAACAAATTATAGTAAGTCCATGGAATGAACACAGTAGATGCCACCTATCATTCTGACAAGAATTTTATCTGACTGAGATAAATTTTTATTCTCTTAGTTATTCAGATGATTTTGAACAGTCCGTTTGTACCAATATTTTTGACGCTGACTGTACTTACGCACTTCTTTGGCATATTGGCTTGATTATGTTCACGTTTTAGATTGTTACGCAAACATTATCCATACCTATTAAAACGTTCTACTTCGTCTTTATTAAATACTTTTGAGACCAAGAAGTTTCTTAGTTTATTTCTGGTATAAAATGGTGTAATTTCCAAGAAATACAAAATATCTTTGAACAAAATATTACTTCTAATAAATGTTATTATTTATTTCTTACATAACCTAGACTTTTGGTACTCACAAAAAGCATTAAATTCCATGGTAGTAATTAACACTATATGGACTTGTCTTATTATCCAACTATTCTACTAATCTTAATATATAAAACAAAGTCGGTTTACTTACATAATTTATAAATCAAGAGCGGCTGGACCGGTTTTAACAAAATTTGGCATACGAACAGAACATAGCCCGGATTAACCGGGAAGATGAATAATTCCCGAAGGATGCGCGATAAACGACATCCACGCGGGTGAAGTCGCGGGCTTAGGCTAGTAATATTAAAAATCTGAAGTTAGTGAAGATGTTGATGTTTGTTACTGAGTAAACTGTTGAACAAAGGATTAAATTTGGCACACAGATAAACTATAACCCGTATTAACATATAGGCTACTTTTTATCCCGAAAAAAATAACAGTTCCCGAGGGATACGCGATAGCGTCATTCTATGATAAACTAAATTTTATGAGGGCGAAGCCGGTGGCATAATCTAGCTATTACTAAAAAATAAAATAAAATAAATAAATAATCGTTTATTGACATAAATGCGTATACACTTAATGTAGAATTCTCTGACCCCTGCACTAGTAATAACTGTGTTGCAGGAGCCAGTGTCTTCTCGCTATATAACACTAACAAAACTAAAACTATACAGTTAATATTAATTTACATTTCTATCTCACAAATAGGTTTCTAGTAATTACTACATACGTATATTACAGTTCTCATATAGAATACCGTTTAGAAACAGGCGATGCCACAAAATGCAATCTGTGTTAGGGTTGTCGCTCAATTAACATCCCAGTGCCCTTAAAAACTACAACATTTTGAGATAATTACAATATTAATTAACATGCTCATGTTTTGTGTTTGTTATTCTTATACAATTCTCATGATAGTATCATAATACGCAAAAAATATTATATAACCTTATTCCTAGTTTATACTAAACCTCTTAAAGGGTCGTTGTACTCATCATTATGAACAACTTTTACTACGGGACCAACCCTGAAATCGGCTGATTCCTACATTTGTGTTCACATCAATCAACAAAATGTAGGGAGTATTGGTCCCATAGTAAAAGTTGTTCATAATGATGAGTACAATGACCCCTTAAGGGGTTTAGTATAAACTAAGAATATGAAATATATATATTATATATGTTTGTTTGTCCATCACAATCACATTGAAACGGCTGATTTAGATGAATTGGCACACAGATAGACCATAGCTTGAATTAACATTATGGCCTACTTTTTATCCCAAGAAGATAAACAGTTCCCGAGGTATGCACGATAACATCTTTCTGTGATAATCTAAATTAACGCATTATTAAAAACTTCTTAGGTTTTCGCGATCACTACACATTATAATAAAACAAAGTTTAACCGGATTAAATCGCGTATATTATTTAAATTAGTTTCCCTGACGTTTCGAAAGCTTTGCAGCATTTCGTGGTCGCAGGTAGACTAAGATGACAAGCGTCTTTACAAATATTTCTAAAAAAATATTTTAATCTACCGTACAATATTATTAATTAAAATCGTTTCGATGCACGCAGTAATCACTCACAATATCATTATCTTTTACAGTGTTGCGTGCTGTTTGGGACTTGATTATTTTTAGGACTGGGTTCCAAACAGGTGGTAGCTGCCAACCATCTTCTCTATTAAAATTAGGATGTTTTTTAACGAAACGATTTTAATTAATAATATTGTACGGTAGATTAAAATATTTTTTTAGAAATATTTGTAAAGACGCTTGTCATCTTAGTCTACCTGCGACCACGAAATGCTGCAAAGCTTTCGAAACGTCAGGGAAACCAATTTAAATAATATACGCGATTTAATCCGGTTAAACTTTGTTTTATTATAATGCATTATTAAATAATTAATTATTATGCGAGCGTGTATTGTAATTTTTCGGAAAAAAACAAAATCATATGTACCGGTGAATTTGTTAATATACATTCATATACCAGTAAGCCTCTAGACGCCGGTTAGCTGGACACCCCCGGTCACAACGCATATGCTCTACCACTGCATATCATACGTCCCTCCGCCAATCGGAACGTCACTCAATCAGCGAGCGGCACCAATCATAAGGAATCATACCACCGAACGTTTGAGCCGGCCAATCATAACGCGGCTTCCGCCCCCCTGACCCCACCAACGTTTTACGACTGCGTTCGAATACAAAACTTTGTTTATGCGGAGTCTTGAAGCTTACTGGTCTGTGTATACATTACACGCGAATGCTCGCGGTGAGAGAGCTTCCTTATTACAGTTAAAAAGATACAGCCTAGTATGCTAACTATTGAGTTAATAACAGTGTAAAATATGTTTCTTTTTTCAATAAAGTTTTTATTTATTTTTACTATGAATCATTTGAGGTGTTAGTTGCAAATCAAGTACCATTACATGTGCGCCATCCTTTAGGGTTACGTGAACGTGCGGCTGACGGGCACAAGCCGCGGTCCGACCGCGTCTATTTCGTGTAATACGTAACACAGCAAATTTGAATTTGAAATTATGTGTGTTTTAATTTCTGAATATACGTGGGACACTCAGAAAGTTTTGCGAAACTAAAAAAAATTGTTCTATACGTACATATATTTTTATCAAATCTTTTCAAAGTACTTTCCACCAGCCTCTATACAAAGATTCATGCGCCTAAACCAGTTTTCAAAACACTTTTTCCAGTCCGCCGCAGACACCTCGTTTACAGCCTGCTCGAACGCAGCCAGCGCATCTTCCGGCGACGAAAATTGTATCCCTTTGAGCTGATTTTTTATTTTTGGGAATAAAAAGAAGTCACACGGTGCTAGATCAGGGCTGTAAGGAGGGTGACCCAGGAGTTTGACTGGCGTGCTGTCCAGGAAGTCCCTCGTTTTGAGTGCGGTGTGCGCAGGTGCATTGTCGTGGTGGAGCAGTAGCCCGCGGAGCCCTGTGTTTGGTCGCTTGTTGCTTATAACAGAGAAAACTTCTGGCAAACATTTGGTAGTATACCATTCGGCATTAATGCTTCTTTGATCCCGTAAGGGAATTGATACCAAGTGGCCAGTCAAATTAAAAAAGCTAGCGATCAAAATCTTACCCCCGCTTCTAGATCGCTTCACTTTGGTAGGCGTTGGCTCATTTTGAAACACCCAAACAGTCGACTGGCGCTTGGTTTCTGGGTCGTATTGATAAATCCAGGAATCATCACCTGTAACGATGTCGTAAACACGCCGAGACGAGCCTGCTTCAAATTTGTTAAGCATATCACGGCACCATTCCACCCGGGCCTGCTTCTGAGCATCGGTGAGGTTGTGCGGCACCCAGCGTGATACTATCCTCCTCACGCGAAGATGGCTGTGTAGAATCTCGTGAACGCTTCCCGATCCAATCTTCAATATGTGTTGAATCTCCTGATATGTAATTCGCCTATTGTCTTGGATTAAATTTTTCACTGCTAGCACGTTTTCTTCGGTAACAGCCGTCAAAGGGCGACCGCTTCTTTCGTCATCCCCCAAAGTTGGTCGACCGCGCTTGAATTCGTTATACCAACGATACACGGTTGCCTTGGAAGGGCCTTCATCCATGAATGCCATTTGAAGTCTATCGTACGATTCATCCGGTTTCAGGCGACACTTGAAATTGTATAAAATCATAGCTCTAAAATGTTCCCGGCGCAGATCCATATTTCAGTGAGACACAATACTTTGAATTAACTCGCAAAAAATGTGGAGGGAAATTTTGAAATTGGAACTTACTTATTTTTACTTATAAATAATCATATTTTCGAAAAACATTATAACTGGCCAGTCTCCCATATATAAAAACTTTTTTTCGCAATACTTTCTGAGGGGCCTGGTACCTGGGCCATAATTCTCGCGTTCCGTGTGGTGCCGGACATAAAGAATTGCACCACCCTATCTCTTCTCATGGGTGTCGTAAAAGGCGACTAAGGGATTCACCAGAGGATGGGCAGCAGCGTTCTCTGAGTATTTAACCAACCAACTGCGATCGCCAACCCGCCTGCCAGGCGTGGCGATTATAGCATATCCCCCCCAAGCTACTTGGGGGAGGTCAATGTCCACAATCTTCTGAGAAAACTTCATTTATGTATGGTCACCCAGGATACTAATTGCTTTGTTAGACTGTACCATATATCAAATTTATGTTTACAATTAGCGGAAAACTAAGCTGCTTCATTTTGCCAGATTAAATACTACACGTTTTTAAATTTTGCTAAAATGAAGCAGCTTAGTTTTGCGCAAATTGTAAAAATAAACTGAATATAACTTCGGTAAGGCTCGAGTAAATAGGTTTTTGCTAAACAAAGCATGCACAGTCGTCGACCGCACCACCATCACTTATCATCAGGTGAGGTGGCAGTGGAGGAGAAAAATAAAAAAAACTTTAATTAATATTCTACGTTAAATGCTCCTATGATGAAATAAACAAGCTTTGCTCCAACCATTCCTTAAATGTTATTGAAAACACGTCAACTCTATTCATACAAACCAACTCTCTATAATTACTGTAGTTGTGCATCAAACTTCATCAACAGTTTTCTAAAGCAACATGCTGTATTGTTTTGCTTCTTAACCGTCAGCTACGGTTCACTGGCGAACTTAGCCGGAGTTTCCCGAAGTTGGCCGAAGTTCGCTTAATCTCACTAGAGCGGTATTAGTGTCGAACCGCGATAGTTTAGACTTTGTATCGTAAACTTGGCGTTCCGGCAAGAGGTGCTGGCCATTGAAATTGCCACCAGGTTCGAAATTTAAATGCAGTTAGCCCGATTCCTAGAATTGTAAATACTTAGTAGTTGAATGGGGGAATGTTTTATTAAAGTAGTTATTTCATACGTATTTATCGATGTTTAAATAGGTATCCATATCATAAATGATAATGATGATATGAATGATGAATGAATGATAATGGTGAATGATAATGCAAATAGAATGTACAATCTGTGATGGGAATAAAAACCGGTGACGTCGAGGGACGGCTGACAGAAGCAAAGCTGCTAAGCATAGATTAACATCCTCTTCTAAGTAAGCGCGGACAGAACGTGCAGGCGCACAGCTGTGTGTGTTCAAGACAGTAGTGTAGCTGCGTGCTAATGAAGGGAGAAGTTAACGGTGATGGTTTTTTCCCGGCAGCCTAGCGTGCAACAAAGCTATAGAAGCTTCACTTCAAAAATATCGTTGAGATTACTACATTTAGATGACGACATCTGTGGTCTAGTGGTTCGAGTGTCGGACTGCTGATCACGAGGTCGTGGGTTCGATTCCCACAGGACAAAAATATTTGTATGATGAACATAAGTGTTTGTGTTGTTCTGGGTGTTTGTTACTTACAAAGACATTTCTATACTCAGTATAATACCTTTATGGTTACTTATGTATTATAAGTATGTATTTACAAAAAAAATAGTACATAAGTAAACAGTAAGGTAAGTATGTAAGGTAGGTAGGTAAGTATTGTATCCATTGTCTAGTACCCATATCACAAGCTCTGCTTAGTTTGGGACTAGATGGTGCTGTGTAAAAATGTCCAGAAGTTTTTTTTTTTTTACCGTGTGTAGCCTCCGACTTCGTAGCTCGTAGCTGCTACGAATTTCGTAGACATGACACTTTATTGTTAGTCTCATCGTAATTTTTTGTTGGTGATAATGTAATACTTAAAAACTTCAAAAACCAAAAATTGAAACTTTACGGAAACACTCATCTGTCAAACTTAGTACGGGCTTTAAACCGGCCATTCGCGATCATGCCTATCAGCATTATCCAGCGGCATGATACTGCGGCATGACAGTCAGCACGCTGATTAAAAATAGATCCTTCCGTCAATTGGCATGTTCTTCCCAAAATTTCTCCCACACACCGTCAAGTCTACATGATCAAGCCTTCAACAAATAACACTCACAATGACAATAGCTTTCATTTGGAAATTACAGAAATATTCATTGCGGGATGCATAGTTGCCGATAGCACGGAATTCAAAACATACGGAGCAATGAACGTAGAAATCAACATGATTAAAATTAGATATGGGCTAACTAGCTCCGGTAAAATATTGGATGTGTAATATATAATTCCAAGAAAATATATATATCCGATTAGCATATCCATATCCGCTTAATATATCCGGGAGTGAAGTTACTTTACGTTGCATGCTCGAGATTGATAACTCCGGCTTCTAAATAAATCCAACGGAGTGAGGCTGGATATAATATAGCCGATTTGATAGATCCGCGGAACGATTAAGTGACAAAGTAATATAATAATGATTTCCTTTCATACTTTACTGGCTTACGTTTGTCTATCAAATGAAAAATAAATAAAAGTGCTATTTAAAAATCAAGTATCATGTACAATGATTATCTAAACTTAGTTTTTCGTTCCATATCGCTGTCGTCAATTTCAAATGTCGGGCTTCGGAGTTACTCGGATATAAGATATGTTTATTTTTTTGAAAGTGAAGGTTTTTTATATATCCGCTTTAAGATATATATCCAAAGAAATAGATGTGTCCGGAGTTACTCATGCCTAATTGCAATTGCGAGTGAGTTACACGAATCTTCGGCAGCTTATTTTTTAACTGGTTTTTCTATAGAACAATCCAGTAGATTAAGTTATTATTCCCTATCAAAACTGGAGCAAATGTAATACAAGTGAGTTATTTGTTTAGTATATTTATCGCAGCACACCTAAGGCATTGTACGTGAAAATTAACATAATCATGTACTAACAGCACATATTTCACCGCTTAGCGCGTCGTTATAAAGTCGTAAACCTAGAAACTGGGGGTCCTTAGAATTTACTATTAAGTAAAGCCTAATTTATAAGCGGAAACTTTTTATTTACTCCAATGAAAATACTCTTTATACAACGTAAATAAATAAAAATTAATAAATTTCTTTATTGACACAAAAGTTGTTTTACATCATGTGAGGACCTGACTCCTGCGCTAGGTAAAACACCTGTGTTACAGCCAGTGTCTTTTCCCAATAATTTATGTCCTAGATTTTATGCAATAAGAATAAGGATACAATTAAAATAATACCTAAGCTAAATTTAATCAATTAACAATAAAAATAAAAATAATGTGATTAATATTGTCTTAAAATACATGTGCGGAGTGTAATGTTTATGTCTGGAGGATGTATGTAAATTTATGTGGATGTGCGAGGTGTGTTGTGTTGGATTGGTGGAGGTTAAGCGCGTGTTTGGTGTGTGGTGAGTATGAATGTTGTGAAGGATGAGTTTGATTTTGTTAATCTAATAAAATTAAATAAATTACAGGTATACCTATTTTAGAATGGATTCTGTTTCTTCATAGTCGTATTTCAGTAGCCATAATTTAGTTTTTATTCTTGTTTCTTTGATTGAAAGAGGACGTGTTATTGAAATAGCTGAAAGCCTCTTAAAGGGTCCACGAGACCACAACTGAAATCAGTGGCGTACCTTGGGTGGGGTAAGTACGGCACGATACCAGGGCGCCAATTATTAAATTTTATTATTCAAAATATACTATATAAAAACTTTTTAACAAAAAATAAAACCGACTTCAAAAACCTTAACTAAAAAGTAAAAAATAATCATTGTATGTATTTTAAAATCTTAACATAAACCATCATTTTGAAGGCGGCAAAATACATACAATGCTATGCTGGTTAAAAAACTGCTTAACCTAAGTCAATAAAATTTATATGGGACCACCGCGCGGGCTTCCTCTACCAAATAAAAAAACAACCACGTAAATTTGCCCATAAATCTCGGAGTAATCAGTGTACATACATGAAAAAAAAAAAAAACCCGCGGAATACGTAACCTCCTCCTTTTTTTGAAGTCGGTTAAAAAAGCCGGTTCATATTGTTATATTTACTTCGTTCAACAGTTTAAAATAAGCAAATGGATTTTTTAATCTTTATTTTGTAAATTGAATGCATGATTAAATAGATTTAACAATTTTAGTTACTTTTTTAACCGACTTCAAAAAAAGGAGGAGGTTATGTATTCCGCGGGTTTTTTTATTTTTAGTTAGATTCACAATAGGTACTGATTAAAAATGAAGTTAGTACATGTAAAGGTTTTACGGGCTTACTTTCGTAATAAAAAAGAAAATTAATAGTAGTGATCGCTGAGTACATAATTTATCGAAAATTCGGTTTTCCAATTAAAGTAAAGATACTGTAGTTCATTCGAAAACTATTAACTCTGTAAATTATAGTTAGCTGTAGTTATAGATAGAAGAACTGCCAAAAGTGGCCGTTTTCGTATTTTATCTATTTCAGCCTAGGTGGTATTGCAGTTGTTATGGGCAAAGGTAACCGCTTAACATCAGGTGGCCCTTTAGCTCGTTTAGCCATACTATACTATAACAAAAAAAATCATCAGAATCATCAATAATTTGATGTACTCAGCGAGTAATTATTTTTTTACTTGTCGGGGCGCCACTTATCTGTTAGAAGCGCCTTAAGAAAATGCTATGCTTATGACATTACGTCTGTACTAACTTAACTTACTAAAGTACTTACTTTGTAAGAAATGAGAATGAAATGAATGTAGGACTCAATCAAGATTACCCAAAATATGAACACCTAGCACGTACCTATTTGCCAAAAGCTTATTAACATTTTACCCAACCCTGATAAAACAACAAACAATGCAGCTACTGCAATATTAAAACCCACGTGGTTTCCAATTTCAATCACATGAGACTTTCCATCTTCATGTCTCAGTTTGGCGAACTGACTTGCGGTACCATTTAGGTTACAGCCTAGGTGGTATTGTGAGACAGTGATGAGTGAGACATTCTTTCGTGCTCAATACTATCTTGCGTAGACATACTGATTTGTTTTTTGACCCTGATTTGTGCAGACGAAAACGGAGATCAGACATAGTCTGCCGTACATACCTTACTAAACTTCAAGTTGTTCGACGTCAATATATGTTCTTTAGCCCCACGTTATACAACAGTGTTAATAGGGTACTAAATATTTACCCACATTCTTCTAGGGAATGCAAGAGACTTGCTGATAAATGGCTCGCTACCCTCACGTACGATGAACTGGAGAATTTAGTAAAATTTTAAAGATTTCTAGTCCGAATTTCGTTCCAACACAGACACACATACTACTAAACACGACTCATCTCTTTCTAACACTCTCACACACGCACTCACCACTCTACCCTTACACACACACAATACATAAACATACCATAGCACCCTATACCACACTCACTTGCTTAGTCTTAATTTCAATTTTTTTATTGTTTGTTTTATTTTACCTTATAATCGGAACGTTGACGTCTTCTCCCTCTGAGAGGTGGGCGATAATAGCTACGACACAGTGATAAACTAATGTAGTTATTATCGAACACTATAGTTAATGTAAAATGTGTTTTTTGGTTCCAATAAAGATTATATTATTATATTTATATTATTGAAGTTGTTATGGGCAAAGGTAACCGCTTAACATCAGGTGGGCCTTTAGCTCGTTTCGCCATCCCATACTATAAAAAAAAGAACATCATACCACGTCTTTCAATCAAATTCAGCACAACAAAAACAAAAGAACAACAATTTCTTATGCATTGCACCACAATATTAGGCATTGAATCAAATAGGTGATAGTCATGCGAGCATAGCATGCTACTAGGACATAATGTGTCGCGGCTCACGGCTCACGGATAAACTTTTTAAATTTTTATTTGCGTTTAATGTACGCAGTTCGGAGTTAAAAATGGCGATGTGTGTGCGAAATTGAACCTATAAAATGATAGCCTTGAAGTATGGGTTTAAGGAACGATGGGTCGTGAAGTCGCGAATTCTACACAACAAAACCACATTTTGTGTTTACTCAGGTATTAGGGTACCACAAGTATGATGACAGCCGAACTTTATAACATAACATAAAGTAACATAACATAACATCACGCCTGTATTTCCCCGAAGGGGTAGGCAGAGGTGTAATAGTACACCCACATTTCGCCAGTTATAAGCAGGAACGAACTTTATAAGCTGACTTAAATTTGTGTATGTATAGGGGCAAACTCACTATTCAAGATTTGTAATCTAAAAAACAAAGAAAATTGAACTCATATCTCAGTGACAAAAGGAATGTTTCAGAATGAACACAGTACACGCCAACTGTCATTCTAACAAGAATTTAATTCCATCTACATAAAGTTTAATTTTCTTAGTTGTTCAGATCATTTTGAACAGTCTGTTCGTCCATGGTTCTTCCCGATATTTTCAAACGCAAACTGTAGGTACCTCTTCCTACATTCACCATCTACAGTTGTACACTGTTCTGCTATATTTTTTTAAAGAGTTTTCTTTCGGGGATATCTGGAATTGTTTAGTATCTGCAATACAGGTGGTTCAATGTTATCTTATCATGAACGCTTCAAAGACCAACCGTGATGGGAAATTCTCAAAACAAAATCACCACGAATTGGTGATAAGTCTATTAATCGACCAAGACAATCAGATAACTATCAAGCGTGACATAATCCGCATCATATGGTGTCACCAACTTAACCTATGGCAGTCCACTGCTGGACATAAGCCTCTTCGAAATTGCGCCACAACACTCAGTCCTCTGCCTTCCGCATCCAGTCCCCCCCAGCCACGTTCTTCAGGTCGTCGGTCCACCTGGCTGGGGGCCTTCTACGCTGCGTTTGCCGATTCGCAGTCTCCACTGAAGAACTCGTCTGCTCCAGCGGTCATCGGTCCATCGACAGACATGGCCAGCCCACTGCCAATTTAGCTTACTGATCCTACAAGCTATGTCGGTCACTCCGGTTCTTCTCCGGATAATCTTGTTACGGATTTTATCCTAAAAATATTACAATCGATTTGAGAACCTTCTTTTTTTGAAGTCGGTTAAAAAAACTCCAAGCATAGCTGGCTCCATAGCTCACTGAGCGACTTTGAATTTGTGTATTAGCCCAAATGTTAATGTCCACGTCTCGGCACCGTAAATCATGACAGGCAGGATGCACTGGATGAAGACCTTTGTCTTTAAACTTTGCGGTACGGCGAGCAAAATGAATGGTAATGAGACGTACGTGTAGTAAGCGCGTGGGCAACTCGGCTCAAATCAACTCAGCCTATCGCAGTCCACTGCTGGACATAGGCCTCTCCCAAGTTGCGCCACAACGCTCGGTCCTCTACCTTCCGCATCCAGTCCCCCCCAGCCACGTTCTTCAGATCGTCGGTCCACCTGGCTGGGGGGCGCCCCACGTTGCGTTTGCCGATTCGCGGTCTCCACTCAAGGACTCGTCTGCTCCAACGGCCATCGGTCCTTCGACAGACATGGCCAGCCCACTGCCACTTCAGCTTACTGATCCTACAAGCTATGTCGGTCACTCCGGTTCTTCTCCGGATAATCTCGGGCAACTCGGCTATAGTCCATAAAATATAGCTTCAGTCTTGTGACAGTTAATAATAAAAAAATATTTGGGACATTTTACACAGCACAATCTTGTCCCAAACTAAGCAGAGCTTGAGCTATGGGTGCTAGACGATGCATATACCGAATACTTATATACAATTTTATTTTTTATTATTATACTTTATTGTACATACATATACACATTTTTTATTACAGTAGGAAAGCTTATGTACATCGGCGAGCTTAACTCAAAAATGAGTTTTAGAGCGACAGAGAGATGTTGATATATTAATAGAGGATAAAAACAAGTGTACAACAGAATAACTAAATTTTTGACTACATTTAACTTATCTAACAAAATTATATATATTTTTCAATATATAGGTACTTATAAAACTTTTTAACAAAAAATCGAACCGACGAAAGCAGAAACTGAAAAGCGAAAAATAACTAATTATGAGTCGGCGCCAAACGAACTTTTAACAAGCAAAGTGCGTGTAAGTTGCAAGTGGCCGAGCGGAGAACGCATTTTTGGAAAGTTATTGTTTATCGTTGAAAATTTCACGTTGTATTTGATGTGACGTTGTTTTTATTATTTATTTAAAGTACTTTAATGATCTTCGTTGATTGGTTGTTTGGCGCCGACTCATAATTAGTTATTTTTCGCTTTTCAGTTTCTGCTTTCGTCGGTTCAATTTTTTGTTAAAAAGTTTTATTTTTCATTTTTTTGTGTTTAAAATCTAACTCCAGGTCTCCATTATGTCGTAGTGTCTAGAACTATATTTATGTGTGTCAAGTTTCAACAGAATCGGTCAACAAGTAAGAATTCAGTGGGTGAATAAACACTCATCCCCTGTTTTACTACCCTTAGGGGTGGATTTTGATTTTGAAATTTAAATGGGACCAACTTCGAGATATACCCTATCTATTAAAAAAAGAATCATCAAAATCGGACCACTCTGTAAAAAGTTATGCGTGGTCATACATAAAAAGAAAAAATAAAAATAAAAAAAAAATATATATACGCGTCGAATTGAGAACCTCCTCCTTTTTTTTCGTCGGTTAAAAATACATAAGAAACACCCAGACCAACACAAACAAATGTTCCTCATTTAAATATCTATGTCCTGTGGGAATCGAACCCACGATCTCGTGGTCAGCAGTCCGACACTTGAACCACCAGACCACATACGTCGTCATATAATGACAAAATAAAATAAAAAATTACGTATTTGACATCTGTCACAGAACTCAAGCTATGTTTTACGTACTATTAAATGTCTTGGTCTAGTATGTAAAAAAAAGCTTTTAAAGAGGTAGATCGTGCAATTCCTAATTAGCGTGTAAACTGTTCCTTAAACCAAGTTGACCCTAGTAATCAGCCAGGAAAACGCTAACTGGAATAATAATCAACGTTTAACTTTAATTGCTGACCAACATGGAATCGAATTTACGAACAGTTTTTATTAAAATACTGTCATGTTCGCACAAATAGTACCACGAAACTAATTTGTAGATCTATTAAAATTCGTTCCACTTTTAAATTAGATGGTAGACCAAAATTAATAGTTATCCCCAATTTTATGGTCAATTTATAGCTCGATTGTATATTTTTTTCAACCACAATTCGGTTAATAAACGCTCTGTTTCAGCGTTTGAATTGTTAAATATATTTTAAAAAATCTCGAAAAGTTATTTGAATTGAATGCAGACTTATCCAACATATTTATAGAACGAATGCACACACCATGCACCTGAAGGATATTTGCTATAGCGATGCTTACTGGACGATGCCGCGACAAGTGTACTGAGAGAGGTGAGCACGGTTTGAAGTGCATGTGTGTGCGTGGGCGCTGGTTGTACACGAAGGAGCATAGTTTTTTTTGGCTTCACTAGATTGTTCGCAGCACTTCATCTATATATTTTACTGTCAGTGTATAAATGTGAAAGTTTGTGAAAAGTCACGCAAAAATAGCTGGACTGATTTGGATGAAATTTGTAATACAGATAAACCATGTGCTGAAATCCAGAGTTAAAATACACTTAAGATACATTTTATAGCCATATCACTAGAGCAAAGCTTCAGGCCACAACCTGGTATAGACTACATGCACAGCAAATACTGAGCTGGATCCCTTGCCACACATATTATGTTCAATGCATGTTGTGTTCTCATTAATTTGTCCTGTTACCTTTGCATGTAATATGTATATTTTGTGTATGTGTGGCAAAATAAATGGTTTAAATGGTTTTAAATGGTATATACGCTATCTCTTTGACGTGTATGTTGGCAAACCACTAACCGTGACAACACTAAACATATCTTCACCCAAACTCGATCACTGGAAGGTGGCCTGAGCAAGCAAGCATTATAATAAAACTTTAGGGCTGTACCGCTTATCTTTGCCAACAAGTTAAAGGAATAGTAAAAAGACAAAAAAAACTATACCATCCTTCTTTTAGAACTCTTTGCCTAAAAAAACTACCAATATTAAATTTCCTTTTAGTTCCAGCAAGCTTTATCTGACAGAAGTTTTTGAATCCAAGAAGTTTTCCGCTCGAGCGAGTGAAAACTGAAATAATTGCTCGAGTTGAAACGCATCGCCGCGTTTGCAGCATTGAACGGTCCCTTGTCACACCGTCGTGTACCATATACAGGTGTAAGTTTAAACACCATTGTCCTTGAAACAAGTGGTTTGGTTTCATTTATAGAATGTAAAACACTACACTCTTTTTTTTGAGCAGTCGTGTAAAAATCAATGAAAAATAACAACCTTTTTTTTAATATCCTCATTTCAACAGAGTATTTCATCTTATGCACGAGGGCAAAAATCCACGTCTTACCACGGGAGAAGGGCGCGGGGGGCGACACCACGTAGCCAGTAGTGATCACGTAACTCGGGCGCGTATTATCTGTGAATTTTCATATAGGTACGTTGTCGAACTAAAAACCTTTTAAAATCATTAAAAACAATGATTTTTTTTTTGGGAAAATGAAAGAAATGCATTATTTCAACTGTTTTACCCCTGCTCTTTCTACAAAACGGTAAAACGTCAAACTTCTAATTGTAGTGCATACTCTATAATTCAATTAAATAATAAAAAACTGTGATTTCACAGACATGTGTGGTACGGAACCCTTAATGCGTATGACTCGCACTTGGCCAGTTTTTTTACTTATATCTACATACAACACTGACAATTAATTTCGTAATCAGGATTCCAATATTTTTAACTAGGTACATACATAATACTTTCATGCCTGTTTTCCATTGGGGTAGGTGGAGAGAGTCTATGGATTCCCACCCGCTACGATCCTAACCTAACACATCTCTTTCACTTCATTTATGCGATTTTTTTCAGTAAATGTAAAATGTAAAAAAAATATTGTTTTTGATGAATAAACGAAATAATAATATAATATATTTATTTATGTCTCCTCACAATATAGAATACATGATAAAAATATTTCATATAAAGTCTGGTAATGTGAAGAGCTGGTGTCTGATGTAGGGATAAACCTGAATCACAGATCACTAGGATGTAACCCACGGAACCACATATCTACATGGTTTTTAACACGCTTTTATTGTTTTTACTCGACCTGAATCTAAGGTAACTAATTTAACCATCTTTCAAGGGTCGTAGCGTATTGAAAATTGGCAGCTGTATGTAGTTCTGCTGATAATACTATAATATGGTACTGTCGAACTGATCTGATGATGGAGCCGGAAGATATGAACTGGAACTTCATGATGGAAAATCGTATCATAGCTGTTTTGGATTTCTTAGAAAAGTCTTGTAATGAACATTGAGCACGATTAGGTTTCAAGGTCTGATGATGAAGCCGGAAGATAGGCACTGGCATTTCATGATGGAATATCGTATCATAGTCGTGTTTGCACTTGTGAGAAAGGCCACGTAATGGACTTTGAAGCGTGTTTTTCTAGTGTTTTTTAAACTATTAATGTTACACTACAGTACAAGACACACTTATAGATGTAATTTTAGAATCCGGGACAAAGAGTGAAATGGGGCTAAGTGGCCATAGTAGCAACCCTTTATGTGCGAACGTGAACGATATCCGCTTTTGTGTAGTAATTGGAAAGTGCGAGAATTAAGGGGAGTTTGATACTGTCCGTTACTTTGAACTGTAAATGCATTAGTATTTGTTCACGATTTTTTGAAAATGAAAGAAAGAAGCAAGAAAGAAAAATGATTTATTGCCACAACAAGATGACATGCAGTAGGTGAACATAAAAAATAACTTTTGACATTTTAGGAATTATAGTGATTCATAGTTGTAACATCATAAGAAAAGTAACTGCATGTTGTAGCTGCGGCAAAGAGGTTGATACTCAGCATGATGCTGTGTTGTACCGTGAGTCACAACAAAGCGCTGATTTTCAGTGTCAACCCCGAGTGACGAACGGGTGCCAAGCCAGTAAAATAAACGAATGATTATATATTCGAAAAAATAATAACCATATTTTTAAGAGGTAAGTGTTACAAATACGCAACAATTAAGTACGTTTTATATACGAAATAAGAAAAAAAAATATTAATGTTAAAATAGTTTTGGTCCTTGTTAAAAGGTAGGTTTTTGTAGAAATATTTTTGTATATAGACAGTGCAGTTAAAACCGGTGTGATATGACAGTAAATTTAAATAAGAGTAAGCTCTAAGGATTTTGGGCCCACATTTTGGGGGACATACAAGCCCAATGTGGTTGAAATCATAACAATCATCATTATTTCAGCTGAAAGACGTCCACTGCTCGACACAGGCCTCCCACAAGCATCGCCACAATGACCGGTCCTGCGCTTCCCGCATCCAGAGGATTACCGTGACCTTCTCCAGGTCGTTGTCGGTCCACCTTGTGGGGACTAATAATAATGAATTCAATCATCATCATCATTTCAGCCGAAAGACGTCCACTGCTAGACATAGGCCTCCCCCAAGCATCGCCACAACGACCGGTCCTGCGCCTTCCGCATCCAGTGGATTCCCGCGACCTTCACCAGGTCGTCGGTCCACCTTGTGGGGGGCCTTCCCACGCTGCGCCTTCTAGTACGCGTTCACCACTCCAGAACGTTACTGCCCCATCGGCCATCCGTTCTGCGAGCAATGTGCCCCGCCCACTGCCACTTAAGTTTGGCAATTCTTCGGGCTATGTATGAATTCAATAATTATTATTATTTTTTATTATTATTTTTATTTCAACTAAATTTGATAACCATACCATTTATTGTCCCCATATTATTATGTCCCCTAAAAGTTTAGGTACTGTTTGAATTCTAAGGCACTTATTATTTAACAGTTAAATTTTTACTTATATCTTGTCTGTCAGTCAGCAAAAAAAAGAAATGCCAATTTTAAGCCAGTTTCTGTTGTTCGACCAAACAGGAATTTCGCATACAAAATACGATTCAAAGATTTATTGCATACTACACGTCGTGTTTTATACTTGTCGTTTTGAAGACAATACAACATTATAAACTTTTAAGCTTTTCTTTTAGATAATATTTCTTGATTAGGAGTTTATTTTGTCTAATTTTTTTCCATCTTTATATATAAAACAAGGTCGGGTTAGTTACATCATTTATAACTCAAGAACAGCTGAACCGATTTTAGTGCAATTTGGCATACAGATAAAACATAACCCGGATTAATATATAGGCTACTTTTTGTCCCGGGAAGATGAACAGTTCCTGAGGGATGCGCGATAAACGACATTCACGCGGGCGAAGTCGCGGGTATAGGCTAGTCTAAAATAAATTTCGAAGTAGAAAATTGTTCATTCACAAATAAACCCGCGACAGAAGTTCACCGGTCTAGCGACATTAAAAAAAACACACCAGTGCAGTGCATTCTTCTGGAAGGAATGATTTCCACTTTGAAACTTCCCCGTATATTCATGGCGCACAGTTCAACGGTGCAGAAAAGTGAAACTATTCACTATTTCTGTTTCTTCAAAATGTTTATATGCAAGTCATAAGCTTACAGAGGGTAATTAATACCTACTTTTTGTTTAGCATATCATGTCATGTTTTCTAATAGGTGAAAAATGAGCGTGAAAATTACAAAGCAATCATCACACTACGACGAAGCCAATCTGAAGCCTATGGTAGCTAACTGCTAAATAACCCCTTTGCCATGTTAACGTGACAAGGGCTCTGGCCGGGACCCGTCGGGGGTGGTTGGCAAATGCATAGTCTATTCCACGCCCCCGGCCAAAGGTTTTCAGAGGAACACCGTGGTGATTTTAGTCGGTAAGAGTCATATATGAGGATTTCCCCACGGAGAAAAAGGACTCGACCGATTAGGTTACTTGTTTACCGTAGCGTTCTGATTAATTTACACAGAAATATACATATTTTTAAAGTATGCAGTGTAACAAAATTGCAAGGTACCAAAGCTTTCAAAGGCTTGTAGCTGGAGATATAAGTATACTAGTCGGCCAAGACAACTAGATAACTGAATGGTATACGGTACATCCGCCCTCTAGAGACTCACGCGTTCGTCTCAGTAGGATACATTTCACCCTGCCTACCTCATGTTTTTGCGGATGACGTCAAGTTTAACAGTCGTTCTATTCAACTAGTACTTGCTGATTTTAATTTTTATACTTGACTCTACAAATATTTCAAGAACGTGCTAAGAAAATCTATCAGCTGTCGCTTGATTTTAGTTTTCCTATATGTCTCGCTTCCACCTTTGCCTTGTACCTCAACAGTACAAGAATCTTTAAGGTTCGAGCAAATATTCCACTGGATATGTTTGATCTGGAAGACATATTTACCGACAAATATGGGATATATGTGGTGTATCACATCGCTGTAGATTTTAAGATTTTCGAACCAACACCCTTTACTGTTTGTTTTGTTGTGTAACTATTTGGATTAAAATAAATCAGTGAGTTACTATTAGCAGTTATTTCAATCGTATTTAATTACTAGAAAAGCCTAAAATTACATGGTATAAGACAGTGATACTGTCTGTATCAAATATCCAAAGAATAATTTAAGGAAAAAGATTTTTTTAATCCGCATTTTTAAACAAAAGCGAGTTAATATTACATTGTCATCCAGTCCCGAGCTATACCTAGTTTCAAGTGTCTAGCTCATCGGGAAGTTAGTTCAAAATCGATTGCAATATTTGTACCGAACATACAGACATGACTGAGAGCGAGTTAGTAAAAATGTGGCAAAAAAGGGTAGCGTCGGGGACGCCCGACAGAAGCGAAGCTTCTACGGATTTGTAAGCGCATATAGAACGCGCTCGCTAGGTAACGGTCACATATTTTTAGGGTTCCGTACATGAAGGGTGCCAAACGGGACCCTATTACTCTCGCTACGCTGTCCGTCCGTCCATCCGTCCATCTGGCTGTCACAGGGCTGTATCATTTGAACGGTAATAGGTAACCGGTTGAAATTTTCTCAAAATATGTGTTGCTATGAGGTTATATCACGACAAATACTAAAAACAAAAAAATACAAAAACCAAAGGGGGTCCACATACAAGAAATCTCAAAAAACATGTATTTTTTTTCAACTTTTTTGTTCCTGCTCTATCTTCAAAACGGTAATATATACCAGCGTCAAACTTGGTCAGATTATAGTGAATATTATGTAGTTTAGCAACAAATACTAAAAATAAGACAAACGTAGACATATGTGGTGGTACCTGCGTAAGAAAGACATGCAAAAATTCATATTTCGTGCACTGTGCGTTGATGTCTTTTGATAAACTCTCGTAAATTAAATCAGTTTTTATGGGATATCAGATCGTTAAGAGGTACGGAACCCTTACTGCGCGAGTCCGACTCGCACTTGGCTGGTTTTATTTCGGTTTACTCCCCTGCGGGCGAGCGCGCTACTACTCTATAGAAGCTTGGTTCAAAAACATCATCATTTCAGCCGTAAGACGTCCACTGCTGGACACAGGCCTCCCCCAAGCATATATTCAAAAACATGTCAATACATAAATCTTGAAACACAACACGTTATCAAATAGAGCTGAAGGGAAAAATCTGAAATGATTAGGTATAGGGAAAAGTAATTTGTGGAGTCGTGAGCTCGATTTTGAAAAAAAAAACTGCATTTTTAGAGTTATAAATATTGCTGATTCAGCTGGGAATAAAAACCCCTTTTTCAATAAGTAGCATCCTAAAATAAAACTCTCTGGATGTGGCACGAACACTTTAATATTTCTATCTTCACAATACAACAGCAACTGCAAACCATCGGCCAAGTGTCACCTCTTATAAAGCATAATTTCCCCTCCAAATTCCACCGTTACACAGTGTTGCCACAGTGCAAATACAGAATTACTATTGAAATTATTAATAAAATCCATAAATACCCTACACTCGACCGTCCTGACAACGTGTATGCCCTCATACACGCTCCAGGTGGTAACCCAAATACCCTACAATCCTGTATACACCAGTTTATAAGGTTTGATAATTAATTAAAGAAAGTGAAAACAGATGAGGGCAAATTTTTCATACACCTTGTTTAAACCTGGCAACTATGTTAAACTGGCACCTGGCACTTGTTTAATTAGTATAAACTGGCACCTGGCACTTGTTTAACTAGTATGGACTGGAATTCGGTTGACAATTAATTTTTTTCTTCTTACCTAGGTTTTGCTCTACATATTGGTATGATTTTTTTTATTATTAGCAAACGAAGATAAAGACCAGAAAATAAACAATTGTTAATTAAGGGTAGTCTGAACTGGATATGAAAAAGATATCTATCTACTCTCTGCTATATGTGATGGCTTATTTTGTGTCCTCTTCCCAACTATGTTGACGTTGGCTTACAGTCTAACCATATGCGGCTGAACATCAGTATTTTACACGGAGCGACTGCCATCAGACCCCCGCAACCCAGTTACTGGATAATACCGACATTCGGAGGTTAGACCAGTTGTCAGACTTTCAGGCTTCTGATCTGACTATCCGTAACGATTGCCATATTCGTATGACAACCAGGACCGACAGCTTAACGTTATCTCCGAGGCACGGAGGGGTCTCGATGTGCAACGAAATGGTCACCCATCCATGGACTGGCTTATTTTGTGAATTAATTTTAATAAAAACTAACTGACACCCACGGCTTCATTCTCGTGGTATGTCAATGAAAAATTTTTTATATGTTAATCCAGAATATAGTATATTTGTGTGTCAAATTTCATCCAAATCAGTCTTATAGTTTTTGCGTGATGCTCAAACAAACAACAGATATTTACAGTTTTAGTTAAGATAGGTCAAATTGAAACAAATGAGAAAAGGTAAATTTTAGATGAAATGGAATGTTGGATGGGACTATAAACAAACAAGGCTTTCATGCGAAAACATTGTTATCTTGAACTATATTTACGGAACTTTTCGCGCACAATTAAATCAAAACTCCGTGTAGTGCCGGCCATAAATAATTGCACCACCCTATATCTTCTCATGTACCGCATCTCGTCGCCTATACCGCAAAGTTTGAAGACAAAGGTCTTCAACCAGTGCGTCCTGCCAGTCATGACTTACGGTGCCCAGAGGTGGACACTGACAGTTGGGCTAGTCCACAAATTTAAAGTCGCTCAGCGAGCTACGGAGCGAGCTATGCTTGGAGTTTCTTTGAAGGATAAAATCCGTAACGAGATTATCCGGAGAAGAACCGGAGTGACCGACATAGCTTGTCGGATCAGTAAGCTGAAGTGGCAGTGGGCTGGCCATGTCTGTCGAAGGACCGATGGCCGTTGAAACAGACGAGTCCTTGAGTGGAGACCGCGTATCGGCAAACGCAGCATAGGGCGCCCCCTGCCAGGTGGACCAACGACCTAAAGAACGTGGCTGGGGAGGACTGGATGCGGAAGGCAGAGGACCGAGCGTTGTAGCAACTTGGGAGAGGCCTATGTCCAGCAGTGGACTGCGATAGGCTGAGTTGATTGATATCTTCTCATGGGTGTCGTAAAAGGCGACTAAGGGATTCACCAGAGGATGGGCAGTAGCGTTTTCTGAGTAAATAACCAACCAACTGCGATCGCCAACCCGCTTGCCTTTTCGGGGAGGCCTAGGTCCAGCAGTGGACGTCTTTCGGCTGAAATGATGAAACAAACATTTTGACTTACATCGACGTTTCAGCCAAGTTGCATTAGCCGTGGTCACGAGACCACGATCCACAGACCCGAAAATATAGCTCAATATGAGTGAAATTCGCGAAAGTTCAAAATCTTCTAAGAACATTGTTATCGTTCCCACAATAGAAGTTCTAGTTTCCCTAGTATTCAAACCCCTTCACACAAAAATAGCTTAAAACAGGTCTTCAACCTGTCTTTGTTTACTCCAGAGAAAAAAGCCGAAAGCCGCCATCCGCAGCCCCTTGGCCTACATACTGTTCTGATTGCGGGACTTGGCACGGTTTCAAATGTAGACGACATTCGCCAAGTTTGGCCTGGAATTTATTCAGCAAATAGAGTTTGTCACTTAACTGGAATCGTGCATGGCCGGAAAAATCGACGCTTGACTATATTATGTAATCGATGTGTGAGTAGTCTACCAGAACGTGGTGCAATTCGCTCTTCTTAAATTGGATGTAGTTAAGCAGAAATCCAATCGACATTACAGATATAGTAAAAAATATAGATGAAGTGCTGCGAACAATCATAGTGAAGCCAAGAAAACCGTGCTCCTCCATGTACAAACCAACGCTCACGCACATGTAGCTCAAACCGTGCTCACCGCTCTCAGTACACATGTCGCGGCATCGTCCAGTAAGCATCGCGAAAACATTCCTACAGGTGCATGGTGTGTGCGTGAGCACTGGTTTGTACATGGAGAAGCACGGTTTTGTTGGCTTCACTATGATTGTTCGCAGCACTTCGTCTACATTTTTAGTATGTCTGTGTCGATATTACAGACATAGTATAAAATAAAAAATGCCAGGTTAAGAGTACTCTAAACCGACAAGCATGCATGACGCGTTATTGAAAGTAGATGAAGCAAAAGTGCTGTCTCAGGATCGTAGCAAGTAGAAATCTGTAATCTCTGCCTACCCAATGGGAAACAGGCATGATAATATGTATGTTTAATAAACTTACTAGCCTATGCCCACGGCTTTGCCCCCGTGATACGAAAACTTAAAAAAGTAATCTTTATTTTAATTCTGGACATGGTCTATCTGTATGTCAAATTTCATCCAAATCGGTCTAGTAGTTTTTGCGTGATGCTCAAACAAACAAACAAACAATGAAACAGACAATTACAGTTTTATAATAGTTAGGATTGGATGCGGAAAGCGCGGGACCGGTCGTTGTGGTGATTTTTGAGGAAGGCCTATGTCCAGCAGTGGACGTCTTTCGGCTGAAATGATGATGTTGATGATGACTAGTTGGGATTGATTTTGTGCAAACTTTTACAATATACCATAAATGTCACATTATTATAATAATACCTGCTAACTTAACAGGAAATAACATGTTTACCAAATGATCACGTATCACAGAAACGAAAAAAAAAACAGCTGAAGGACGACTATACTCTCACCAAAAAGTTTCTTGGAAATAGCGTGTTGGCGACAGAAACAACTTTATACTCAATAACCAACTCTACTAACTTAAATATGAGCGAGAATATAACGTAGCTAACCAATTTCATCTTCTTGTACATAACTTTTTGACCCGAACCGAAGTTGCGAAGCTCCCAAATTTCGGCCAAGTTTTTGATCAGTACTTGGCAGGCACTTGTAGGGTTCCACTAACAAGTGGGCCTACGCCCACTAATTTGGCCAGTTACTTGAAATTTTCAGGGACTTTACAGAGAGGTATGTTTTTATCACATAAGTTCGCGTTAAGTTAAAGTGGGGTGGCAACTTTACAGCGATTAGCTTGGCCCTGAAAGTGGCCTCGCAATTTGCAATTCAAATTGAAGCTGGATTTTCTATGAGGCTCACATAGGAAAATTATGCAGGACAAATTTTGTATCAAACATTTTTGTGTTAAAATGCAAATTAGGAAAAGATAAAAAGCTCGTTGACATACATTGCTTTTGAGAAATAATTTTAATATTATGCATTAATCATATACAATTAATAATGATTTAATATTTAATTTGATTATTTTCCAAATGACTTGTGTCCTTACGTGAATATCGATTCTGATAACGTACCTCACAGGAGCAACAGGGTTTTTGTAACATGTTGTATTTTACACATGTCATGTATTATTCTTATACACATCATCATTATCCTCCTCGCCTTTTCCCAACTATGTTGGGGTCGGTTTCCAGTCTAACCAGATGCGGCTGAACATCAGTATTTTACACGGAGCGACTGCCATCAGACCCGCAACCCAGTTACTGGGTAATACTGACATTCAGAGTAGTGATGCGACTCGAGTCCGATTTTGCCACTTGAGTCATTCGAGTCATTTTACAATTTTACTCGAGTACCACTCGAATGGTCGAGTCACTCGAGTGGTTCACGAATCACTCAATCACTCGAATGGTTGAGTCACTTGAGTGGTTCACGAGTCACTCGGTCACTCACCTCACTCACTCAAAAACGTCGATAACTCATTCAACACAACAGTTCACTTGAGTTCACTACACGCAAAAAGTGCAAAAAAGTGTGACAACAACGCACTTTAACTTATCTCTTTTAAAAAGTTGTTTTAAACCTGTGTGTCTCGGCAAATGGTGGGCGAGTGACTCGAGTGGTGGGCGAGTGACTCGAGTGGTGGGCGAGTGACTCGAGTCCGAGTGAACTCTAGTCGATTATTTTTTCACTCGAGTACGTTTTTTTACGATGTCACTCGAGTCACTCGAGTAAAATTGGACTCGAGTCGCATCACTAATTCAGAGGTTATACCAGTTATCAGACTTTCGGGCTTCCGACTACCCGTAACGACTGCCATAGATGTTGGTATGACAACCGGAACCAACGACAGCTTAACGTGCTCTCCGAGGCACGGAGGAGTCTCAATGTGCAACGAAATGGTCACCCATTCACAGACTGACCGCGGCAAGTGTAGCTTAACCTTGCAAATCGTACAATCCGTGCAGTCGCTACCTAACCACGAGCCCCTCTTATTTTTATACAGATCTTGGACCAAAACTTATTTCCAACACAATGCATAATTCGATTTCAAAGGACATCTATCCAAAAATGGTGGAGTTTCAAAAAAACTAACACCCTCTTCTTAGAAAACCATAGGGTTTAGTCCCCATAGAGTTGATGCAATTTGAAACCCATCGATAATACCATAATGGACTAACTTTCTGGGTTGCACCGCAACTACATTAATGTTATTAGGAATTTTCTTTACTTGTAATACATACTGCGCAAACGGCAATCTAGCAAGTTGTGTGGGCACTGTGGGCAGCCATTGTTAAATATTTAAAGTTTGTCAAAAATAAGAAACTATTACTAAATATTTTTGAACATAATACTATAGCTTCTGTGAAAGATAGATAGATAGATAGATAAAACGTTTATTTAGTACAAAACACGACACAGAACATATTAAACTGAGCTAACTGATTAAGTGTTTGTTATTCATCTTCTATTATCATCTTGATAATATTTTATTTAACAAAAAATCTTTTAACAATATTTATAATTCTTATTTTTGCTTTTTTATACATTTTATGTAATATGTTCTGGCATACTAGTTTCGAAAAAAATAAATATGTTTGTGACATTTTTACACAGCACCATCTAGTCCCAAACTAAGCAGAGCTTGTACTATGGGACTAGACAATGGATATAATACTTATATACTTTTATCACGGTAAATCATAAGAAAGACCCAGACCAACACGAACAATTATGTTCATCACACAAATATTTGTGTCCTGTGGGAATCGAAACCTCGTGATCAGCAGTCCGACACTCGAACCACTAGACCACAGACGTCAACAACAACAAATACAACTCTATTTGCAAACAACTTACTAATATTATCTAAATGTACGACTATTAGAAAAATTATAAATATTTTCTGTATCTTTACACCCGTATGTCACGCAACGATCAAGCCCTCAAGCCCTTTCGCGGTCGGCACTATGCACGACACACTACTCCGGCTAAATGTAGAAGTTTGTTTTGTGGTTCAAAGACAATCAGCCGAGTGTTTTGAATTTCAAACTGTTTATTGAGATTGATGATATAATAATTGCATTATATGTAATGGAGTTACTATGTAACTTATTTGGTACATTTAAGTTTATTAGGTTAAGAAATGGTTATGCTCTATAAAAAAGAAAGAGAATTAGGAATTAAGTTGATGTTAGCCATGGTATATTATAATAAATAAGCTTCACTATTCTCTTCCCGCGCAATTTCCGCGATGGCCCAAGGCTACGTCACGGTCAGTGTTGTCACTGATTGACATCTTCAATACAATTAAGGTTTTTTTTTGTCAACCTATACTGTCCCACTGCTGGGCAAAGGTCTCCCCCATATTCTTTCAAACTTCCCTTTCACGAACATTTCCAGATCGTTGCGCCAGCGTTTCCTCGGCCTACCCCGGCGACGAATTCCTTCCGGAGGCACCCAATGTGTAGCGATACTTGCCCACCTTTCTGGGTGCATTCAGCTGATATAGCCCGCCCATTCCCACTTTAATCTGGCAGACTTGTTGCCTACATCGGCAATACCGGTCTTGGAGCGTATCGATTTTTATTCATAATGAATATAAAAGAAATTGGTAACTAGTCTATTTGTTATCTCGTGTTATTCATAATTAGTTAATAAAGGAAAATGCATAAAATTAAGTTCAAAAGTGTTTCTTTATAGAACCAGTGGGGTAATTGTGTAATGCATTGACACTGACATTAGCTTTCATTTTGAAATGATAACAATATTCATTGCGTGGTACATAGTTGCCGTTATGACGAATTGTCAAAACACACTGAGCAATGAACATTGAAATCCTATTGATTGCGATGGCGAGCGAGTTACGCAATTAGGTAGCAGGTAAGTGAAAAATACTTTTTGATCGGGTAATTTATTTATATATAGTGGCAGCACATCAAAATGACAAGTGTCACGCTTACAGCCCGCTATTGGCTCCACAGCCGATGACGTAGTCTTGGGCCAATCATGTGACCTAGCTGTCACGGGAACAGAATACCTGGTGAAGCATTTTATTATACCATGATGTTAGCAAAGTCGGAATGAAAAAAATAAATGACATGATGGAATTAAAAAAGAATTGTCTAGAGTTTTAGAAGGTCGTAAGCTACCACTTAAATCCAATCTTACTAATATTATAAGAACGAAAGTATGGATATTAGTTTGTCCTTCAATAATGCTCATAGACTGTGATAACGCTGTAACACATGAAAAAAATGGCACTTCGATATTCTATAACCTGGATATAAACAGTACCCGAGGGATGCGCAATAACGTCTTTCTGTGATAAACCAAATTATAAGAGGGCGAAGCCGCGAGTTTAGGCTAGTTGATTCATGATACCAAAATATTCCGAGGTAATTAAATACGATAACAGTTTTCATCGTAATTTACTTCTAGATAACTATTTATTTAAAGACAGAAAGAAGAAAGAAATATTTTATTTTAGTCTCGTTACAGTCGAAAACAGAAACATTGATAAAAAAACATGCCTATACAAGACCAAAAAAGGCCTCATCTCAGCATATGCTACAATACCGAAATGTTGCAGCGCTGGTTTTCGGATGGGTCCCGATATGAGGCTATGGGCAATCACGAGCAGTTACATAACACCTTAATCAAAAAAAACCTTAATAAAGTTAAGTACATTCTGTTTTTTCTCTCTTATCTTATTTAGTCACAGACATAGTAAAAAATATAGACTAAGTGCTGCGAACAACCATAATAAAGCCAATAAAAACTGTGCTTCTTCATGTACAACCAGTGCATGCACACCATGCACCTGAAGTATATTTGTTTTCACGATGCTTACTGGAAGATGCCGCGACATGTGAACTGAGAGGGGTGAGCACGGTTTAAGGTGCATGTGTGTGCGTGAGCACTGGTTGTACATGAAGGAGCACGGTTTTTGTTGGCTTCACTATGGTTGTTCGCAGCACTTATTCTATATTTTTTACTATGTCTGTGTATTTAGTAAACAATCTTGGCTTGGCTTGTCTTTTTAATGCAATTCGTAAATAATATATTTTTTATCATAATATATTTTAATAATTTAAAAGATATTTTGATAAAAAAATTACACACTAAATAACACTTTTTAACCTAATTACATGGGCAGAACCAGTAATTATATTTTATTAGTAGTTATTTGAATAAATAAAAATGCGAAATGTGGGTGTACTATCTTACCTCTGCCTACCCCTTCGGGGAAATACAGGCGTCATGTTATGTTATGTTATTTGAATAAAAATACATGCCAATATTTTTTACTAAATAAGACAAGGGAGAAAAAACAGACATTACATTTGAATTTTCATACTACTACGATTCATACAACTATGCTATCTCCTTTCCATTATTTCATTTCGAAAACAAAACATCAAAGTTATTCAATACAAAATCAATATTTGTTAGATCCCCTATCAGGAATCAACACTTCTGAAGTTGCACGCTTGCTTATTTATTCCAAGTCAAACACTTTAAATTAACATTTCCATGAAAATTTTCCACTCGGATTGTTTCATTCCAGTTTACAATCCAAATTTTAATCACCAAACACAACAATAACTGAAAGCGTTTATAATAATTAACAATGGAGCTGTAGAGCGAACGGCTGAATCAAGAAGTTAGAAACACACGGAATTGAGGACGGAGCGTGCACGTTTCGTTTGACGTTTAAAAAACTTGGGCACACACATACATGTCGACACAGACCTAGTATAAATATAGACGAAATGCTGCGAACAATTACAGTGAAGCCAAAAAAAACTGTGCTCCTTCGTGTACACCAGCGCTCACGCACACACAACACACACAACATAACATAACATCACGCCCGTATTTCCCCGAAGGGGTAGGCAGAGGTGTATAGTACACCCACATTTCGCCAGTTATGTTATGTTTACGCACACACATGCACCTCAAACCGTGCTCACCCCTACCAATACACGTGTCGTGGCATCGTCCAGTAAGCATCTCGAAAGCAAATGTCCTTCAGGTGCATGGTCTGTGCGTGAGTGCTGGTTGTATACGATGGAGCAGTTTTTTTGGCATCACTATGATTGTTCGCAGCACCTCGTCTATATTTTTACTACTTTATATTTTAGGTCTGTGGGCCTCAAACACGCAGTGAGCAGTTCAAAATGAAGAGTGAAGAATTCTGAGTTCCGCTTTCACTGAAATATTTGTGACAGTTTGGATCTCTACACACATAAGAAGTCATTTAAAAATAAAAGTAGTCTAACTACGAAACGGTGCGACGGCGGCGCTGTGTGACAGAACCATCCTATAAATCCATAATCTTTCCATCAATTTTTGTCCTTCAATCACGCTGAAACGGCTAAACGGATTTGAATGAAATTAAACGTAAAGATAGACCATAACCCGGATTAAAGTATAGTCTACTTTTATCCTGGGAAGATAAACAGTTCCTGAGGGATGTGCAATAATGTATTTTTGTGATAAACCAAAAATACGCGGGCAAAGCTGTAGGCGTAGGCCAATTAGAAATATATAAGAAACACTGTTATTACTACGCAAAAAAATATTTATAATGTTGCTTAATGATGTCAAACACAAAGTCTACGCAATATGTTAATTCACTATTACTATTCTAATTATGTTTTATTAATTTAATCTGTGCAAGATGAAAATCAATATTTTTCTATCATTATTTTCTTTCTATAGGTTTACCTAGTAGGTAAATGTATTTTTTTCTATTAGGGACAAGCGCGGCGTGCATGGATGCTATGAAAATTGTTCAATGGATGAAAACGCTTGTATACCTTATTTGTTCTAATATATAATTTCATAGAGCGTCCAAAACGCGGCGTATCGGACGCGCGCCCCGTATTACTCTTGTGGTGTTATTATTAAAACTAGTAACTTATATGAATGCAAAATTAATTGAGAATATTTTATTGGAGCACTACATTTTTATCAAAGTTCAAATAAATCATTTTCAATTAGTTTTTCGCGACTGTAGTTAAAAATAAAAACGATACATAAAAAACAGAGTACTACGAAGGGATATTGAATTTCAGTTCACGCATCAAAATGCAGAAAAAATGCTTTGCGTTTTTCAACATAATTGGAAGCAAAAAACTCACAATTTGGCCTTCACAAAATAAATAAAAATAGTTTCTCTTCACATGGAAAACGTAATGAAATGTTGACTTCTCTTCAAAATGGATTTTTATTGAATTAAAATCTTGTTTTGATGAAATCCACAAATGTACCTATGATATATGTTTTACCGGGCGTGGGGTCCTGCGTTCGATTCCCGGGTCGGGCAGTGTTATTGGGATTTTTCATTAGGAAATTCTCAGTAACAGCCTGGAGTATGGATTTGTGCCCGGTTAATGGCAATAGGCTCGCCCCTTATTACATGGGAGTATATAACATAACTGGCGAAATGTGGGTGTACTATTACACCTCTGCCTACCCCTTCGGGGAAATACAGGTGTGATGTTATGTTATGTTGTATATGTTTTACCTGTGAATTTAACTTACAACTTTAAACTTTCATCATCATCAATTCAGCCTATCGCAGTCCACTGCTGGACATAGGCCTCTCCCAAGTTGCGCCACAACACTCGGTCCTCTGCCTTCCGCATCCAGTCCCCCCCAGGCACGTTTTTCAGGTCGTCGGTCCACCTGGCGGGGGGGCGCCCTACGCTGCGTTTGCCGATTCGCGGTCTCCACTCAAGGACTTGTCTGCTCCAGCGGCCATCGGTCCTTCGACAGACATGGCCAGCCCACTGCCACTTCAGCTTACTGAAACTTTAAAGCTTTAAACTTTAATATTTTCAAATTCCTTGACCATATGTGATGAAAACTACCCCTTTTTGGTAATTTATATGAGTGCTGTAAGAACAGTAACTTAGTTTTTTTTTTAGAAAAATTATAAAAAATTTATTATTGACTATTATATCTCAATATCGATTACGCTATCGGCTTACTTTTGTCGCAAGTCAAACTTTAAATTACAGCATAGCAAAGATTCCAAAAGAAAAACTGGGTAGGCTGTGTATTTTGGACTACAGCCGCCATATGGGTTTGTTTTGTTACTAACTAATTTACATCATCGCTGGAAATGTTAACCGAGTGAGTCTTACGTAACGACCACGAGGAAAGGCTGCTCTACTAAGACATATTTACTTCAACTCTGTAGTTTCTATAATTTACTAGTTTTTAGTGGTATCGAAATTTAGTATTTGCCTAAGTGGTATTGAAGTTGTCATGGGCAAAGGTAACCGCTTAACATCAGGTGGGCCTTTAGCTCGTTTCGCCATCCTATACTATAAAAAAAAAATATTGTGCCAAAAGAATTTACACCATCGCACCCGCCCACCTTTCACAGCCCCCACTCCCTATGTTTTCACTGAGTCAACATTACGCGGCCCGCGATTAACAATAAGATATTAAATTGCAACCCAACCCCCAATGTAAACAGGAATCAATCATCGCTCCATCACAGGCCGGAAGAGGGTTAACTCTATTCAAATAGCTTGCAATCGCCGAATATTCGCCTGGATACGAAAATAGGACACGTGTGTTTGGATTGACTTTGCCATAGTTGGGTTGATTTTTTCATATGATAATGTAGAGAGAATTACCTCCAGTTTCTAAAAAGCTAGTCAACGCAAAAATTAACTAATCAACTGTGAAATCCCATGTCCAGTGTCGTGATTGGTTATTATTATCATTGGCGAACAATCAAAGGAGCTCACATTAGATTTGATAACAAATAAATTTGATCAGCCTTCCGAAAACAAAAACAATACAATACAACAATAACAACAATATAGGGATACAATGACATATACCTAGTTTCTGGAAGGCTGATTAATTTGATCTGTCGTCAAATCTAATGTGAGCTCCTGTGATCAGGTACCAGGTGAGAGCCCACATTTTTCCCGTACAGTTTTTTTTATGTGAGTATTTTTAATTTTTAGGTCGTGGGATTCCGCTGGGTGTGGAAAGTGCAGGATCCGTCGTTGTGGCGATGCTTGGGGGAGGCCTATGTCCAGCAGTGGACGTCTTTTGGCTGAAATAATGATGATGATGAATTTTTAAATGGAATCGCAAACTGCAGGAACTATCAATATTGTTTCATTTCTCTTTTACTTCTTAGTAGTAATATAATGATGAATCTATAGTAAATTGATAATAAACTACACATACACATTACAAACATCTACACTACACTTTATTACACATACCTACACTTACCTACACACAACACTACACTATACCTACTACACTACATATACTCACAACAATACACTACTTGTTAAATGTATAATAATTCAATATTAATATAAGTATACCAACAGATAAAACAATGTATAAAATGTTATTTTGTAAGAGGAATTGTTAGTTGTGTTAAATTTGGGAAATAAAGGCTTAATTATTAATTATTATTTACTTCTTACTCAAACTCGAAGGCAACATGAATATCAAACAGCAAATTTCAAACTCCAACACATCTCCCAAAGTAATTACCATTTCGAATTCACCTCCCATCATCAAGCGAACTTCATTACCGACAATTATAAACTCACATAATAGTTTAATGCATTTCCTTCTAGAAATTCCCCTACATACTTCCCTACTTAAATCTTATATAAATTCACTATGTGCTTGTAACTCTTCAACTACTAGTTTTCTGTAGAATATCTTAACTCTATAATTACTTTGCGTTGAAGAGTGGGCAAACTGGGGAACTCGCATCTTGGGTGAAATCTTTGAAGGCTTATTCTAATGGGCTTATTTTGGTATATCGGGTATTTTGGGAAACACTTGCAGTTACTTAAGAGTTTGCTAGTGAAGTTTATTAGCACGCGTTTTCCGGGGTAATTTTGAGCAGCTTTAAATTTATTTTTCTTTGTCATGGAATAAAAACAATGTTTTCAATACAAATCATACATAATAGTATACTAAACGTGAATTGGGTTTTGCCTGAACACGAGAAATGCACACATCAATGATGGTTGTGTGCGAAATAATGAAAAGTTTGTATAAGATTTAAAATTGTATCAAGTGATGTGAACCTTGCCAAAACAAAGATGTTAAGCAAGCCTTTTACACGGAAGTCAAAACTAATCACGTCAGATAATTATGTATAAAATTAAATAATCTTCATGTTTTTGTGCATAGGTATAGAAACAAATTAGTGCGGTAAATGTTAAAACCGCAAGTCCCTGGTATTGCGTGCACTCGACGTTCGTTGCGGGCCAAATGTGGTCTGGAATATCCGAATATTTCAAACCTGGTTTGGAGTATTTTGAAAATACAGTAACTCGTCATCCTGTTTTGTAGAGAATAGTGAAATTTAAACTCTAATAAAGTGTTAATAACTCCTTAAGTATTAATGCGATGTCATTCTTTAGATAATCTGTATGGACATAATAATGTAATGGCAGCATACATGAGGACTCAGATAGGATACCTACTTTCTAATTTGAAAAAAACAAGTCACAGAATATAAATTGAATTCAGCATGTATCAACAAAAAAGCTAACAAATAAATGCTATGTGAGACCGCTCAGAGTGATGAGGCGATACTTAAGCGCTTTAAGCCAAAGGATTTTACGGCCGACAGATTTCAGATATCCACGCCTGTGGACAAGCTGACGGGGTGGGTTACGTGTTGTGATGGGTGATAGAAAAAGTGATGGACATTATATAGGTATGTGTCTTCTTTGCTTGCTGTTTATACTGCCAGGATTAGATCCAACCTATTTCTGTGATTCTGTGACATCTACGTGAAGGAAAACGAAACTGATAAAAATAATAGTTCACCGTTTGAAGTGTTGGGTGAGCTCAGCAGGGACGGTAAATAAGAGGAGTTGTTCATTGATTGAGATTGAATGAATTGAATGAAGAACTGAAAAATATTCTTATATGAATAATTAAATATAGCGTATTGTGGTAGCTTTTGGGTAGCTTACATTACTTAAGTACTACATTAAACGCTTTATAATAAAATATATTGCAGATATGTACTACGCGCTACAATAGAATAGGAATGTTCAACTCTCATGATATCTATAATTATTTATCTTTGACGTTTAACTCTTGCTTAGACAAGACGATCCTATATTTCCTATATCTTACAGATACACTTCGAGAGATGTGATATGGTATAATTAGGTGGATGACTGTTTTTGCCAAACAAATGCCAGGTTAAGAGTTCTCTAAACCGACGAGCATGCATGACGAGGTTAATGGACGTAGATGAAGCGCAAGAAATGTGTCAGGATCGTAGCAGGTGGAAATCCATAGTCTCTGCCTACCCCAATGGGAAACAGGCGTGATAATATGTATGTATGTATGTGTATGACTGTTTTTGTTCTGAAAACATCACTCTTTGAAGACTTTATTTTTTAGAGATAGGAAAGTTGCATAAACTTCATAGTTATGACAACAGCTCCATAGTTTATGTAACCTTATATACAATAGCGTTAGCATGTAAGTATTATTTGTGTTGAAATTTTTTTTGTCTTTAAGTATTTCAGCCTCTTGCTTTCTATATTACGAGTTCCATCCACAAAGGCTATTGTAAACTACATTCCTTTTTTATTTAATAGCAATAGCAACAACATACGTAATTCCTGTTCTGTCGTCGCCTGCGGACAGCGCGGACTGTTAGTCCGAAATTGCGAAACCGCGTGCGGTGGGGGAGCGCCACACTTTGGCGCCAAAATTGGCACCATCACCAACGTATAGGTATATGTATATACGCATACCGATGGTTTAAGTAGTTTTGTACATAAAGATATGTGTAGGTGAGAGAGATGTTTTATATATGGTATAGCATGCCGAAGAAACGAGCTAAAGGCCCACCTAATGCTACATGGGACTATAACATAACTGGTGAAATGTGGGTGTACTATACACCTCTGCCTACCCCTTCGTGGAAATACAGCGTACGCCTGTTATGTTATGTAATGATAAAAATATATATATATATATATATTTTGAACGCAAAAAAATAAACAAATAGCTAATTTTCAGCACTGTGTGATATAGACATATCAGCAATAGTGCTGCTCGTCTATAATCAATAAAATAAAATAAATAAATAAATATTTTGGGATATTTTACACAGCACCATCTAGGCCCAAACCAAGCAGAGCTTATAATATGGGTACTAGACGATGGATATTTTTTTTTTTTTTTGTAAATTCATACTTATAATACATAAGAAACACCCAGACTAACACAAACACTTAAATTCATCACACAAATATGTGTGTTCTGTGAGAATCGAACCCACGACCTCGTGATCAATGATGATCATGATGATAATGATAATGTCTCGTGATGTTATGTTAATCTTAAACAGTGCACTGAACACGGTTCATTTAACAAACACCTCTTTTTCATAGGTGTGACTGACAGTCTTCTGTGCAGAGACAGAGGAAACAGTGGCCCACGTGATTCTCAACTGCCCGGAGGTCGCCTCATACGGTACTCTTCGAGAGACAGTCAGCAACATCAAGCGTCTGCTGTCCTTCCTCGAGGAGCTGGGGTGGCTCGATAAAATAAGTTATTCCCACCCACACGCAAAATACACGCCGGGCGTGGAGTTGCGGAAGAAGGCACGATATACCAAGATGTTAAGCGGTTGCCTTTACCCATAAGAACTGGAATATCACCTAGGCTGTGCCTAAATGGTATTGCAAATCACGTTCGCCAAACTGAGACATAAAGATGGAAAGTCTTATGTGATTATAATTTCACCGGCCTCATACCTTTCGCACTGGAATACAGCAATGCAGGTATTACTGTTTGGCGGCAGAAATAGGTACGGTGGTAGTACTTCCCCGGTCGAGCTCTTTCACAAAGAACTTAGCTACTGCTAAAAGTTATAGTCCATAGATCCAGAAGTTGACTGATTTTCAGAGAAGAAAAGAATATCTTATCATTTTATAAAAAACTGTGAATATTTTAACCACATTATACTAAAAAAAAAACAAAAAAAATGGCGTTTGATGGCGTGTTTATACCGAGTAACGCGAGCTAAGTGAATCAAACTGTCATTCTAGCTGCGTTACTAAGAAGTTGCTGATGGAATAGAATGGATAAGACCGTGTGTTTACTCTCAATTTATCCAACTAGTTTGACATACGATCCATAAGAGAGTAAAAAATATATTTAAGTCTCTGAGAGTTAGGTTTCAACAACCTTTCTAGGGTTGCTGCACGATCATGAATGAAACGAGTGGATAAGAAACAAAACTTATGTGACAAGATGACTTCTGTAGCAAGGAAAAAGTGGGCATGAGCAGGACAAATTACAAGAATAGAAACCAGCTACTGGACGAGAAAAGCTCTAGAATGTAGACCACTGTAGCGATGGGTTGATGAAATAAGACGGCATGGAGGTCGTGACTAGATAAGTTTAGCACAAGACCAACAGGAATGGAAAAGAAGGAACAAACAAGTAAAGCATTGTGGTACATTCCATCAGCTATTATTTAAGGAACCTCTCTAGAACTTGGCACTTATTTAGATCTCAATTATTTTATCCCGTTTTTAGGGTTCCGTAGCCAAATGGCAAAAAACGGAACCCGGATTCGTCATGTCTGTCTGTCTGTCCGTCCGTATTTCACAGCCACTTTTTTCCGAAACTATAAGAACTATACTGTTGAAACTTGGTAAGTAGATGTAAACATAAACCTTATTTAACCACAGTTATGGGGTGCATTTAAAGAGCCTCCAAGAGTGACGATATTTAATTGATCGTCCGGCGCACCCTGGGCAGTCAGCCCCGCTACCATCCTGCTGACTGGCTAATCTTTTCCCCACGACATGAGCTATTATCATTATGTAGCTCATGTCGACACGAAGAAGAAGAATACCACAGTTATAGCTAGATGAACAACTAAATAACTTCTTATACGTCCAAGGAAGGTACCTACGGAACCCTCGGTGCGCGAGTCCGACTCGCACTTGGCCGGTTTTTTTTTTGGCCCGAACTGTGTTGGGATTATAAATTTCAAGGAACATAGCACAAAAAAAATAAAAGCTGCAAAGTACGATCCACATTATTCCCATTGTAGGTATGCAACCGGTGCTTACTTTTTGCTTAATACCATCCCTTGCAGACGAGGGTGCAATTCCCTCCCTTCACAAAATCACTTTTACTTCTATGTTCAACAGATTTTCATGAACCTCTTTTATACCTTTTTGTCTGAATAATCAGATTTTGGTGCAATTTATTGTTACATTTTGATGTAAGTGCTGAATAAGTAGATGGAAACATCAGGCACTTTGTTTTTTCAAGTGGTTATCGTATAGAAGGATGGTGATTTGATCAAGTTGCTTGTAAAAAAAAAATCTGCCTTTAAAATGTTGAGGCCAGCTTCCAGTATAACCAGGTGTGGCTGAATGCTGACTACTTCATCTTTACATGAAAATTTGCACCAGACCTTGCAACCCTCTGCTCTGCAAGTAGTAGTAGAGCTCCATTGTGAAAAAGCTCGTCCGGGGAAGTACTACCACCGTGCCTACTTCTCCGCCAAATAGTGATGCTTGCATTTCTGTGTTTCGATCTGAAGGGTACGGGTGCCGGTTAAATTACAATCACATAACACTTTCCATCTTCATGTCTCAGTTTGGCGAACCGACTTGCGCTACAATTTAGGCAACAACCTAGGTGGTATGTAAGTTGCTATGGGCAAATGTAACCGCTTAGCATCATCTCGTTTCGCCATCCTATACTATTAAAAAAACCCACTCACTATATTATCCTTCCTCACTTACGATTAGGTTTGGCACACGTACTCGTACATTATAGAGAGATGCGTTCAATATATTCTACGAAACTAATAAAATACGGTTAAAAACTCTCTTTTACCCATTGAGGTAATATGTACTACGTACTGGAGCAGACGTCAGGAACAAAAAACTTAGTACAACTTGCTGGCCGCGGAGGACGCGCGGCGCGAGCGTGGCTAAGCGAGTGAGAGTGCAGGAGCTCTAAAACGTGCTACAAACATTTTGTTCGAGGTGTCTCCTCTAGTACGTAGTACATATTACCTCAGTGCTTTTACCTGATTTATATTTTCACCCCACTGGAGTCTTTTGGCATACTTTTATTACTCTATGGTCTAAACACCGAACCTTACCACCGAATTTCAGCATTACCCAGTAACTGGGTTACGAAGGTCAAAGAGAATGTAAATCAATACGGCGGGGGTCTGATGGCAGTAGCTCCATGTAAAAATACTGATGTTCAGCCGCATCTGTTTAGACTGGAAGCCGACCCCAGTATGATTGAGAAAAGCATGGAAGATAGACCTCTAAACCATAAACCAGTATTTTCTAAAATTATCGCGAAGTGATAATAAATATCAATAATAATAATATTTTCTCATTGTACATCATCATCATCATCATTTCAGCCGAAAGACATTCACTGCTGGACATAGGCCTCCCCCAAGCATCGCCACAATGACCAGTCCTGCGCTTTCCGCATCAAGCGAATTCCCGCGACCTTCACCAGGTCGTTGGTCCACCTTGTGGGGGGCCTACCCACACTGCGCCTTCCAGTATGTTATATTCATTGAAACATAATCGATTCTATTCGATTATTTAGTGGGTAATTTTTATTCTCTCCAAAGTTTTTTATTATTGTAAATTGTAAAATAATAAAATTGTTAATAATTAATTAATTAATTGTTATTAATTAATTTTGTTAATTGTTAATTTGCCACCATTTTCTATTTCTCTTTTTTAGGGTTCTGTACCCGAAGGGTGCCAAACCGGACCCTATTAATCTCGCTACGCTGTCCGTCCGTCCGTCCGTCCGTCTGTCTGTCACAGGGCTGTATCTTTTGAACGGTAATAGGTAACCGGTTGAAATTTTCTCAGAAATTGTGTTGCTATGAGGTGTATCATGACAAATACTAAAAACAAAAAAAAGTCTAAGACCAAAGGGGGACCCCATACAAGAAACCTCAAAAAACATGCATTTTTTTCAACGTTTTTGTTCCTGCTCTATCTTCAAAACGGTTATATATACCAACGTCAAACTTGGTCAGATTATAGTGTATATTATCTAGTTTAGCAACAAATACTAAAAATAAGACAAACATAGACATATGTGGTGGTACCTGCGTAAGAAAGACATGCAAAAATTAATATTTCGCGCACTGTACGTTGATGTCTTTTGATAAACTCTCGTAAATTAAATTTGTTTCTATGGGGTATTATGTCGATAGATGGTACGGAACCCTTACTGCGTGAGTCCGACTCACACTTGGCCGGTTTTTTTTATATAACTCATGAATATAAAAGCAAGCACACGTGATCCAACATTTCAACAAAAGAGAAAACGCAAAATAGATAGGAATGTTACAGGTAAATACTCACTCGTGAGAATTTCGTCAAACACAGCGTCGAGCATTCGCAGGAACGATAAATTACATGGAAATGCTCGAAAAATGCTCTAGTTTGAACTTTTGGCTGTATTGCACCATTCATAAGAACGATACATTACATGGAAATTCTCGAAAAAATGCTCAAGTGTATACTCACCTTAAGAAAATTTGATTATCGTGAAGATTTCTGATAGAAACTAATCTGGGATTAAAAATAAAACTTTGATTTTCTTTTTAATTCTGTATTCTTTCTCGGACTTTAAAAGTCAATGTTATAAGAGTCAAACGAAGTAATTTTAGTGATCAATGTTAGCTTTTAATGTCTGTTGAAATATTTAAATATAGTATGAGTTAGGTCTAAAGTGTACACAGAGACGAGTACTTAGGTACTCGATGGTCTGGGAATTGTAGAGTTTCTTAATCGATAGTTGCTTTAAAGATACATTAGGCATATGTTTCTAACGTAATTTCATGACGCGCTGATTAAGTCGCAGTGATATAGATAAATGATAGTGCGCACAACGCGCTGCACAACAACCATACTTACGAACGTTGTGGTCACAAAAAAATATTAATTTTAAGGATAACTTCGTACCAGACGGTTGATCCTGATCGCACACGTATTTTTTTCTGTAAAAATCCTGCAATTATTCTTAAAAAATAGAACAGAATTTGTATGAAATTATATGCCAGCTAAGTTAACCGGATCTGCAGGCATGACCACTGTAGACAAGAGATTTGTCTACGGAAGAATAGACAAAACTACATTGTATATAACTTTATCTGTAATTTTGTCTATTCTTTCGTAGACAAAACGCTTGTCTACAGTGGTCATGCTACGCCTGCAGGTGGTGGTGAAACTGGCCCTTTAACTATAAGTTAAATAAATTTTCAGTAAAAATACGAATGGATAACACGTACTACGCATGCGATGTTCAAGGCGAAAGATTTTGTCTGTTGTTTAGACTTTTAGTGCAGAATAGAAGCTTAAGGTCATACATTTTTAGATATTAGTAAGATTTTTTCCTTTATAGGATGGAAGTTGATGAAAATGTCTAAATAGGTTAAATAAGGACATTTAAAGACAAACCAAATTCTGTATCACAGATTCCAGGCAGCAAGCGGAGAGCGAGGAAATAATACATCAACAAAGCTTCGCTATTGGTGGATTTTTTTCTTGGTTACCGCTTAGCTCTCTCACATAGCTCTGGAGGATGGAAAGTCACATAGTTTCAAGTATAACTGACACTAGTCCAGACTCTGCATAACATTTTAATTGAATCCATGTCACATTGCATATGCATCATTCCTCCCCCAACTATTTTCCAGCCATTTTCTCGAGACGTACAGAACGTGCATACATAAACACACTCGTCCACTGGTCAGTGATTGATGACACGTCTCCTACAAGACTGATGCAGTGGGCTGCTAACCTTAGATGTTACATCCTCCATCACGACATTAGCTTATTGGCGAATCTAATAACGGGAAGGAATGTTTTGTATGGTTAGATAGTTTTATAGAAAGTACAGTCGGAAACAATAATATTTGAAAGATTATTGAATGATTAATAATATCATAATATCTGTCTGACTTAAGCCACGCGAATAAATATATGACTATGGGTATTCGGACTATCTCTTTTATACGTCATCATCATCAGCTCATTACTGTCCCACTGCTGGGCAAGGGCCTCTTCTCAGGCCTTAGTCCACCACGCTGGCCCAGTGCTGGTTGGCTGGCTACACACATCATCGAGAACTGTGTGGACCACTCTCAAGTGTGCAGGTTTCCTCACGATGTTCGAAAACCTGGGTTCAAAATCAGGCCCCCCTGTATGGAAGGCAAGCGTTCAACCGCTAGCTTATCATTGTGCCCTGTGATTGTGCCTCTCTATACACTTATTATTAATTCACTGTACATGGATAGCTATGGACGGCTATGGAGCTATTATCTGCAATTTTAAAACAATCGATAGGCAGTATAGATTCTGACTGTACCTATAACTTGGTTGCATATGGAATTTTAGTAACAGCATACTAAGTAGATTGTAAGAATGAAAAAAAATGGCGAATATACCTACATAGTTGTTGTTGTTATGTAGTTGTTTTTTATGAAAATGGAGTGAAATAAAAAGGTAAATAAAATTTTGGTTTTCGCAAACATGTACAGTCAGCAATGAAATTAAGTTAGCTAACACTGTCCTAAGCTTCAAAAGTGATTTTTGAATGAAAGTTTATAATAAAACTGTTACATTACAATTAATACTTTTCGATAACTATTGTTAGATTATTTGATTGTGTGGGTATATTCGTTTGCTATGTAGAGATGTATCCATGTCATTGCACAAAACCTCTCACTTTGTTACGAGAGCGAAAAGTAGGCTGATCTATCTATACTGTATTTTAAGTTCTGTAAACTGACATAACTTGTCCTCGGAAAAACTACTAGAGAATACTTGTGATAAATAATTTTGACCCATAATTGTTAATTACATCACTATCTAATAACTAACCTGATATTAAACTTACTGGTAAAGAGCCTATGTGGCTTTTAATTAATCCCACGCTTACGCTTTTCCCCTGATATGCAGAAATTGGTTATAATTGTAATGATAAAGTAACTTCTATGCAATTCAATTCTATAAACCTCACATTTTCTGTCAATTGATTACTTAATTAGTAAAAAAATCATCATCAAAAATATCATAAATATAGGTAGGTAGTCATGACTTATGTTGCTGACCGTACCTTTTTGTAAAAAAAAATATAATTATCAACCCGATATCGCTCTCCTCTTCTTGTTAGCATTAATAATGATAAAAATTACGATACGTTTCAGAAATTGTATAGAGATAAACACCACCACCCACCCTTTGACACCCTTTGATGTAATCCTACAAAAAATGAGGTTTAATGGTAAAAAGGCAGTGATAATTATTTTCCCGTGCCTGTGGTTATATTATAGATACAGTCAACTATATAGTAACAAAGTGCCTTAGTATGTATAGGTTTAGCTTATACTGTTTTTTTACCAGCGATACGCCCTTGCCTGTACTAAATTAATGAGCAAAAGTCTCCAAGAGATGAAGTTTATGAGAGACCACCTTCTTGTCTAAATTAAAGAATTTCTTGCGTTAAAATTATTATGAAGAAAAGTAGTTTTTATAAGAAAAACTAAATTGATTTTTGAAAAATCAAAATATGCCACCGTAGATTATAATCTAGCCAAGCGATTGACATCAATAACAAAAGATTTTGTTAAGATTTAAGTAGTAAAGTTTTGCCACGAAACACCGAAACGCATCAAAAAAATTAGGTAATCAAAGCCAATGTATGGAAAAATTTAGCTAAAACCTCATGGCAGGACGTTCCTAAAGTAAACATTTGCGTTACATTGACACGTATAAACATTTGCGTTACATTGACACGTACACGTATAATCATTTGCGTTACATTGACATGTATAATCATTTGCGGTACATTGACACGTATATTTATTTATTTCTACGCTACCGTCTTACGTTGTTTATTGTAGTTATACAAGTCGGCCTTTGTTTCCTTTTTTTTATAAGATGGCCGTAACTTTTCTAAAAAAAAGACAAAATTCATAACTAACTGCTTGAATGAAAAACCGGCCAAGAGCATGTCGGGCCATGCTCAGTATTATAGGGTTCCTTAAGTAGGTGTAACTACAAACGAATCAAATCGAATATTAATCATGGCTATTTTAGTTTTTGCAATAATCGGCAACATTCGCGACTCAGAGCGTGTTGTTAGTAGCGCCATCTAGCGATAAATTCAAGAAGCCAAATTTAAGAAGTCTGTCATGTCAAAGTTACTTTTTGTGATTTTTTTAAATAGAAAGTAGCTAAAGGAGCATTATTTGCTATGATATTTTTTCTCTAAGGTCAATGACCTTTGAACTAGGACGTTTTAAGTATTTTTCAGTTTACTGTATATAACTCAAAAAATTATAATCACATTATACTCGAAATAATTTTAAAAGACAGTTTTCACAAAGGTCTATCAATGTGAAAGATTATAAGTTTCTACGTTGCATAGTTTAGAAATGGCAGGGGGGGGGAAACATTGCAAGCCACTTTGGCGGGCTATATTTCGCAGATGGTACACCTGATAAAAAAGTGATGTATGTAACATTACCTTCATTTTAAAAGATCTATTCAATGATACCCCACACGAGGGGGTGAAGCGAAAAAAAAAAATTCATCCCCATTTCACATGTATGGGCGCCACCCCTAAAGTACGTAAAAACGATTTTTTTATTCTTTTAAAATTGAGATCTACTTATGTTTATAACTGTAGAAGTTATTAAGCTGTAAAGGATTAGGACAGACGGACAGATGGACGGACATGACGAAACTATAAGGGTTCCTTGTAGGACTACGGAACCCTAAAAACCTAGTAATATAAACAACGACAACGCCAACAATACTAATGTTTAAACCACACTAGAATAAAATAAAGAATTTCATTCATTACTTGAAAAAATGTAAACAACCCTAACTACCCAAATAAATACTTTTATGTAGCTATGTATAATTGCCTAAACAGATTTATTAAGCCTCGCCGGGTCGGTCGTTAATTTCAGCTTACACTAACTTGGCCTGAACATCGTATCAAAGTTAATCTTTATCATGTTAAGTTTAGACCTTTGACCGTACGAGAAAGGTTTTTGTACTCTACGACTTTGTGTGGGTTTTATTTAGTGACTTTGACAAAGCAGGGTTACTAATGTGGAAAAAAATATGTAGAATAGAATCAGGCGTTACTTTTTGGAAATCCATGACACAAAAAATATGAAGTTACAATATTTATTGTTAATTCCGCCAAAACTAGGTCGTCAAGGTTGAATGCAATATGCAGCACCTCCCTCCTACCTACAAATATATGCACATGCAGTAGGTCGACTGGCTCGGTTTCGTGTCCGAGCAGTCAACGAGTCAATATCTCCTGAGGATGCTCCGTGGAAGGGCGAAACACATGTTGTTGTTGTTGTATCGGTTGGGTTTGCATATTGTATAATAAATTATTCGCACCTTTTGCATGTTATATTTGCGGTATATTTGCGGTGGGAGGTGCTGCATATTGCATTCAAACTTGACGACCTGGTTTTGGCAGAATTAACATTAAATATTGTAACTTCATATTTTGTTTGTAAAAACTAGGAAAAATGGTAACCACTGACAGCAAGACTTGACTGAAGGAGGAACTTTATGAAAGAGGATGTTCAGCACTTGATTCTCGTTCCAAATGTAGAAATTGAACGCAAGCTCATCAAGAATAAAAAAAAAAAAGATGCTTAGTAGTGTTCTTATAATTTATGCATATTCACCATGTGTGATGGCCTTTATGTCAATTATGTTATTGTCGTATCGGAACTCTGTCTATCAGAAACTACATGAATCGTCTGTTATCGTCTATAGTCGTCTGTTTGTCTGCAAATACGGTTGTCGTATCGTATCGTACCTGTATCGTCCCACCTAAACGGAATCTAACAGTAATTTAAAATGCATAAATCTCCTTGGCTCAGTCGGTCCGCTAACTGGATTCCCCCGAGTTTCAACTTTCCGTTTTATGAATAGGTAATCGTTTGCGATACGATATCTAGTGGACAGGGATGCTATTTATCTATGTCCAGAATATGATACTCGTAGCTGTAAGGGTACGTGCGTACTAGTCACTTACGTTGTAACGCTGTTGCCACGTTTTTAACTACAGACTGCCTAGTGCGAGTTTATTGACATTTTCCGTGCATACTTCCATCAAATTCGTTTACAAAAAAAAAAAAAAAAAACATAAATCAGTAGTTCCTTCTTGTATCCGCCAGGAGCGCTACTGATTTATGAATAAAAGTCCACGAATTTGATGCAGTGTCGGTAAGAGTCAAACCCGTACTAGGCCCCTAAACATGTACGCAATTACAGTGCTAGACATGTTTTTATTTTACTTATTTTTATTTTTAGTAACAAGCACAGACCAGTAAGCCTCTAGACGCGTATTAACCGGGCACCTCCAGTCACAACGTATATGCAGTAGCACTGCATATCATACGCCCCGCCGTCAATCAGGACGTCAGTCCGTCAGCGAGTGGCACCAATGATACGGAATTATAATTTATACCACCGAACTTTTGAGCCGACCAATCATAACGCGATATTTGTCTCCGGTCTCCGCCAACATTTCACGTCTATTTTCTCATACAAAACTTCATTTATGCGACGTCTTGCAGCTTATTAGTCTGTTAGAACAAGTTATACTGTTATAGTAGTAGTATAGGAGAAGTCAAAGCCTCTGTCAAGCCAAAGACTCTATTGGCTTGGTCACGTGGGAGATATGAGTAGATCGGGATGTTATAAGAGCATATCCAGGTCGACCAACAGGGCGACGTCTGGAGCGATGCAGAGGAAGCTGATCTTCGGGAGCTTTGAGTTAGTGGATGGCAAAGATCACGGCAAGTATCGTTCTCTCGTTTCGGAAGCCAAGACACATTTTGGGCCGCTGAGCCAACAGAATAAGTAGTAGTAAGTAAGGAACAAGTTTGTAAACAGGCTTGAATCTGCACACTATCGGTTGATTACCTGATGGTAATCAACCGATAGTGCGCAGATCCAATTCCCATACAAAAATTATACTTATCACCCAACTATCTGCCAACACCTTAGACTGTAGTCTGCGAAGGCTCTTACTCAATCGAAAAGGCCCTTGTCTAATATTCTGGTAAAACTGGACATCAGTGACAACAAAAGCAGTTCTGTACTGTTGTAACTATGCGTCATCGGAATAAAATATTTGGACAAGCAAGTTATCTTGCATCTGTTGATTGTCAAGGCTTATCGGTCAGTGATATGGTGCACGTGCAAGTGTTTAGGCTCTTGCCATCGTCCTATTAGATGAAATAAGCTTCGTCCCCCAGAAAGGTGGAACGACGAGCTGAAGATCTATATGTGTTCCATGGTACCTAATACCGAAATTCTACGGTTAGGTCATTCAAAAGACTTTCGGGTTTCTAACTACCCGTTGATTGCCATAGATATTTGTATGGCAACCGGCACAGCTTAACGTGCTCTCCGAAGCACGGCGGGGTCTCGATGTGCAACGAAACGGTCACCTATCCACAAGCAAGTCATTTTGCATCTGTTGATTGTCAAGGCTTATCGGTAAAGGATATGGTGCACGTGCAACTGTGTTGGCTATTACTATCATCCTATAAGGTGGAACGTGTTTCGTCCCCAAGCCAAATGGATCGACGTTCTGAAGAATCTAAGAAAAATAATAATATGCTCTCGAAAATCTCAATCAACTTGTTCAAATAAAACTGAGACGTAAACAAATCTCCAAACGAAAGCCCTCAAAGATTTGATTTCAAATGCAAAACACTCTATAAACTCCTCTTGAAAATGGCTGCAAACAAATCTAAAAAATCACTTTAAAAGAAATGGAGTGACACCTATCTGCCCCATTCGTCACGCCGTGTCAACAGTCGTGTGAAACATCCCCTATTTTACATTTAATTGCATTTCTTTGTCGATCTCCCTGTTAATCTGGATGCACCCTTATCCTTTGCAAACTCCAATTTAGTTTGACCTCCCGCATCCCTCCGTGTTCGTAAGAATTTTGTAATTTTTTAGGGGATTGGTGAGAATAGAGGTTTCTTGGTAAATCGGTTGTAGTCTAGACGATGTTTGATATCGAAAAGTATGGGCTAGGCAATGTTTGCGGACGCACTTAGTTCGATTGCGTGTGCGTGTGTGCTTAATTTTTTTTAAGTTAGTCGTGTTGATATTGAATCTGAGGACACTTATGTTTGATTTCACTAACGATAATTCTCTGATTAAACCTCAGTTTACCCACAATTCCAATACATTTTTCGATTAATCGGCTGTTTTATTAGAGTATTAACGTTGATGAACACCGGCCTTAGAGTAATAGATTTTGACGTTATTTTGATTTTACAGTGTACTTGAACAATGTATTCAAGTACCGTGTCGACATGAGCTACATAATGATAATAGCTCATGTCGTGGGGAAAAGATTAGCCAGTCAGCGGATTGGTAGCGGGACTGACTGCCCAGGGTGCGCCGGACGATCAATTAAATATCGTCACACGTGGAGGCTCTTTTAGCTTCGCTAATACGAATAATACTTTTTTTAAATAAGCTTCGAATTAGTAATTTATAAATATTAGAATCAGGCGTTACTTTGCGGAAATCCATGACATACAAAATATGAAGTTACAATATTTTGTGTTTGGCGGTTTTTTTTTTTTTTTTTTTTTCGATTGTGCTCTCGTAGAATTGGTACCCAAAATGGATACCCTAACTGCTTAACCGGACGGCGGAGAATCTCGTTAGGGACTCCATCCGCCGAAAATTTTCCCTAAACCTAACTTATAACTAAAAACGCGGTTGCAAAACCACATAAGGGCGTCCCCCAAGGGAGGGCTCGAACCTCGGCTTACTGGGGCATTGCGGGGGGACCCCGCCGCTATGTCCCCCTGGCAGCCGTTGCTGCATCGGGAATAGTTTTCTCGAAAGTGGTGGACTTTCGGTGTATCGGGTGGGTGACGCGTTTCGCGAATCGCCGTAAAGCGGCAAGCCTCGCCGGCGAGGCGAAGACCTACCTAATCCTAACACAGTGGCGGTTAAGCCTACTCCTAGGAACTACTCTAGAGCATAGGGCCAGTTTCGCGTGACGAGATTATCTCCGGTTGCGACACCGTGAGGGCGTCCCCAGGGGGGAGCTCGGGCCTCGGCTCAGGGTGGAGCTGGGGGACTCCGCCACACCGGTCCCCCCGGCAGCCGCTGCTGCATCGTGTTGGGTTTCTTGAGAGTCAGACTCTCGGCATCTGTGTGAGTGTTTGGCGGAATTAACACCAAATATTTTATAATAAATTCATATTTTATTGTAAATTCATATTTTGTAGCAATTTTTACTTACCTAAAATGTACTTGTCTTTCTGGAGCACCTGTCATTATCCTCCTGCCTTATATCATAATTTATTTGGGGTCGGCGCAGCACGTATTTTTTTCATACATCTCTCGCATCACTCTATCAGCCGTCATCTGTGTTCAATTTCTTTCTACAGTGTTCAATTTCTTTATACAGTATTCAATTTCTTTCTATCCATATCATGTTTCACAAAATCCATCAATTTTTTCTTTGGACTGTCTCTTTTCTCCTTACCTACCATTCTAGAGCACTGTACATGAACATTTTATCTGCTGGGTCTCCTAGGTAGTCCACAAAATTGCAAGTTAGTAGAGTTACTTGTGAAATTGACAGGACATAATTAGCGCCAAAATGTGTAAATTGATACATTAATCAAAAACTAAAATGAAATGGTATACACGGTATATCAAGCTATAAATTCCAGTTTAAGCTGACCTCTCATTCAACTGAAAGCCTGTTTAATGCGAGGTCAGCTTATACTGGATTTGCATAGCTTGATATATAGCTGTGTATACATACATATACAACGTGTATCAAACATGCGTAATATTGAAGACCTCATTCAGTGAGTGCTATCGATCAACTTTTACTACGGGGTCAATGATGAAATCACAAAAAAAACAGCTGTCCCCTACATTTTGTTCACATAAGTCGACAAAATGTAGGGATCAGCTGATTTATTTTTGTATTTTTATTAATTCACTTTTCTTCTTGTCTGTCTGTTTGGTACAAATATTGCAATCGTTTTTAAACTAACTTCCCGATGAGCTAGAGACTTGAAACTTCAAACATAGCCGCTCGCTCCATCGTCGACCACATCTTGACAAAGATGTTTAGATTGCGGTCAAGATAAGATCTATGTCTCATAAAAAAAAGCTCCAGAACTGGATGACAACGTGATATAAAAAAAAACGGCCAAGTGCGAGTCGGACTCGCGCAGTAAGGGTTCCGTACCTCTCAACGACCTGATAACCCATAAAAACTGATTTAATTTATGACAGTTTATCAAAAGACATCAACGCACAGTGCGCGAAATATGAATTTTTGTATGTCTTTCTTACGCAGGTACCACCACATATGTCTATGTTTGTCTAATTTTTAGTATTTGTTGCTAAACTACATAATATGCACTATAATCTGACCAAGTTTGACCCTGGTATATATTACCGTTACGAAGATAGAGCAGGAACAAAAACGTTGAAAAAAATGCATGTTTTTGAGGTTTCTTGTATCGGGACCCCCTTTGGTTTTACACTTTTTTTTTGTTTTTAGTATTTGTCGTGATACACCTCATAGCAACACATATTCTGAGAAAATTTTAACCGGTTACCTATTACTGTCTAAAAGATACAGCCCTGTGACAGACAGACGGACGGACGGACGGAAGGACGGACGGACGGACGGACGGACAGCGTAGCGAGAGTAATAGGGTCCCGTTTGGCACCCTTCGGGTACGGAACCCAAAAAACATTTTTTAAAAAAATCGTGATTTCAGGGTTGATCCCATAGTAAAAGTTGTTCTTTCCTATACCCGTAATAAGCTCCCTAAAAGTGACCACGCATTTCTATTTTTTTAATTTATATTTAATTCATCTGAATTAAAATTCGGATCTCCGTGTGCCGGACGTAAAGAATTGCACCACCCTATATCTTCTCATGGGTGTCGTAAAAGGCTACTTAGGGATTTACCAGAGTAAGGGCAGTAGCGTTCTCCGAGTATTTAACCAACCAACTGCGATCGCCAAAACGCCTGCCAAGCGTGGCGATTATGGCATATTTGCCCCTTTTTAGGGGAGGCCTGTGTCCAGAAGTGGACATCTTTTGGCTAAAATGATGATGATGATGATGAATTCAGATCCGAAAATCTATAGATAATATAATAATAATTAACACACATTACAATGAAACATAATTATTAAAAACACATGCAATGACAATGATAAAAACAATATACGTTGTACCAGGCCCCTCAGAAAGTATTGCGAAAAAAAGTTTTTAAATATGGGAGACTGGCCAGTTATAATGTTTTTCGAAAATATGATTATTTATAAGTAAAAATAAGTAAGTTCCAATTTCAAAATTTCCCTCCACATTTTTTGCGAGTTAATTCAAAGTATTGTGTCTCACTGAAATATGGATCTGCGCCGGGAACATTTTAGAGCTATGATTTTATACGATTTCAAGTGTCGCCTGAAACCGGATGAATCGTACGATAGACTTCAAATGGCATTCATGGATGAAGGCCCTTCCAAGGCAACCGTGTATCGTTGGTATAACGAATTCAAGCGCGGTCGACCAACTTTGGGGGATGACGAAAGAAGCGGTCGCCCTTTGACGGCTGTTACCGAAGAAAACGTGCTAGCAGTGAAAAATTTAATCCAAGACAATAGGCGAATTACATATCAGGAGATTCAACACATATTGAAGATTGGATCGGGAAGCGTTCACGAGATTCTACACAGCCATCTTCGCGTGAGGAGGATAGTATCACGCTGGGTGCCGCACAACCTCACCGATGCTCAGAAGCAGGCCCGGGTGGAATGGTGCCGTGATATTCTTAACAAATTTGAAGCAGGCTCGTCTCGGCGTGTTTACGACATCGTTACAGGTGATGAGTCCTGGATTTATCAATACGACCCAGAAACCAAGCGCCAGTCGACTGTTTGGGTGTTTCAAAATGAGCCAACGCCTACCAAAGTGAAGCGATCTAGAAGCGGGGGTAAGATTTTGATCGCTAGCTTTTTTAATTTGACTGGCCACTTTGTATCAATTCCCTTACGGGATCAAAGAAGCATTAATGCCGAATGGTATACTACCAAATGTTTGCCAGAAGTTTTCTCTGTTATAAGCAACAAGCGACCAAACACAGGGCTCCGCGGGCTACTGCTCCACCACGACAATGCACCTGCGCACACCGCACTCAAAACGAGGGACTTCCTGGACAGCACGCCAGTCAAACTCCTGGGTCACCCTCCTTACAGCCCTGATCTAGCACCGTGTGACTTCTTTTTATTCCCAAAAATAAAAAATCAGCTCAAAGGGATACAATTTTCGTCGCCGGAAGATGCGCTGGCTGCGTTCGAGCAGGCTGTAAACGAGGTGTCTGCGGCGGACTGGAAAAAGTGTTTTGAAAACTGGTTTAGGCGCATGAATCTTTGTATAGAGGCTGGTGGAAAGTACTTTGAAAAGATTTGATAAAAATATATGTACGTATAGAACAATTTTTTTTAATTTCGCAAAACTTTCTGAGTGTCCCACGTATATGATCATTCCTGTTTCTAGGTAGGCAGAGACTATGGATTTCTACCAGGAAATAGTGTGGTATAATTATTTAAAAATAACAACGAATCAGAAAACAGCAAGGATAAAGCAGTACATTTTCAATTCGCAATAATTCCCAGACTATGGAAAACCATAATTATTTTAATGAAACAATCCGAGTCAATCGTTTTTTTACCAATAATTTAATATCGCCCGGAGCTAAAGCTTGTTAAAGGCGTCCACTCGAATGAATTCGCTTGTTATTTATAAAGTTTCAATGGAATCATTAATTTCGGGAACTGATTGATTTCTTAATTATTTTTTTAATTTTCTGTCTCAGATATTATAATTATTCTGTGGAGTTACGGAACCTTTAGTGCGCGAGTATGAGACAAAAAATACCAAAATTAAAATTTGTTTATTTTAGTGTCTAATCTGGTAGAAAAAACTAAAAATTTCCAATATAATTAAAAAAACCTATTCAATTATTACTTACTTTGTAATATTATGCGTGTACCGGCTGTAAAATAGAATAGAATCGATTTTTATTGTTTGTCACAGGTAATTGAAGATACAGATGTTAAAACAGATAAATAAATAAATAAATGCATCCGGATGTTTTTACACAGCACCATCTAGTCCCAAACTAAGCAGAGTTTGTACTATGGGTACTAGACAATGAATATAATACTTATATACTTTTTGTTGTTATAGATACATAGGTACTTATAATACACAAGAAACACCCAGACCAACACAAACACTTATGTTCATCAGATAAATATTTGTGTCCTTTTCATTCATCGTTCATCATCATTCAGCCTATGCCCGTGACTTCACCCACGTGAATATTTTTATCACACATCCCTCGGGTACTGTTAATCTTCTCGAGATAAAAATGGGGTTATGTTCTATCTGTATGCCAAATTTCATTAAAATCGGTCCAGCTGTTCTTGAGTTGTAAATGATGTAACTAATCCGACTTTGTTTTATATATTAAGATTACCTACAAAAAGCATGAAAAAGCGTGAAAAAATCTTGAAAAATTCTAATAAAATCTATAAACCCGTCCTCTAGCTCCCCGGTACAATCAGTCACGGGTGACGTCACAACCCTATCGCGCCTGCACACGCACCGCATTCACCCAGTTTAATTGTGTTTAATCATTGTGATGTTTTTATTGCACAAAATGAGAGGGTTATGATTTATTGTGACAATCGTAGCTAACATATTGAGTAGCAGACCAGACCAGAGGATGGGCAGCAGCGTTCTCTGAGTATTTAACCAACCAACTGCGATCGCCAACCCGCCTGCCAAGCGTGGCGATTATGGCATATCCCGCCATTTGTTTGACGACCTCTGTGGTCTAGTGGTTCGAGTGTCGGATTGCTGATAACGAGGTCGTGGGTTCAATTCCCACAGGACACAAATATTTGTGTGATGAACATAAGTGTTTGTGTTGGTCTGGGTCTGTTGCTTATGTATTATAAGTATGTATTTACAACAAAAAAAAATTATAAGTATTATATCCATTGTCTAGTACCCATACCACAAGCTCTGCTTAGTTTGGGACTAGATGGTGCTGTGTAAAAATGTCCCAAAAAATTTTTTTCATAAAACATCACGCCTGTATTTCTCCGAAGGGGTAGGCAGAGGTGTATAGTAAAAAGAAAAACCTAAAGAAAAACCCAAAAATGTGGTGTAAAAATGAAAAACCTTCTTCAAAAAGAATAAAATTATTTGTGTGAAACAGCTTAGGAAGCCAATGCAATTTTTTTCTTAATTCAAACTAAATCAAAGGCAAGTACTTCCTACACTGTTTCACACAAATTATATTACAGTTTTTGAATTCGGTTTTTACGTTAGTTTTTTTTTTTAGATTTTCTTATTAAGGGGAATGTAGCAGCCAAATGGCGCCCCCCATCAGTAAAAAAAATATTACTCGTTGAATACATCATTTATCTAAAAAATCATTTTTAGCGTTTAAAGTACAGGTACTGTAGTTTAATCAGAAACTATTAACTCTGTAAATTATACTTCGCTGTAGTTGTAGATAGAAAAAGCGCTAAAAACGGCCACTTAAGCTTTAATATTTTTTACTGATGGGGGCGCCACTTGGCTGCTACATTCCCCATAAATAAACTATTTATTTTATTTAAAAAACACAACCAATATCGCCATAACGCACGCATATGGGTGTTTCTTATGTATTATAAGTATGTATTTACAAAAAAAAAAGTATATAAGTATTATATCCATTGTCTAGTACCCATAGCACAAGCTCTGCTTAGTTTGGGACTAGATGGTGCTGTGTAAAAATGTCCCAAAAAAATTTTTTATTTATTTATTTATTTATAACGCGTTCAAATTTTAACCCTGAAAAACCACTTCAACATTTTAACCCTGCATGCACACAACACCTACAATGCCCTAACATTCTTCCCTATTCACGATTGAGCGCGGTTATTTGGTTCATTCGTCGACACCTACCCATCCGTCAATGAAGGTAATCATCGGACGTTGACCCCTAGGGGGCTGACTGATCAATATTTCAGCTTTCATTCCGGTTTGACAGTTTTCGATAGGTCATTGTGGCACGTGAATGCGAAGCAAGCTTTTAATTTTCTTTCCGGTAGTATTGAATTGGAAAGTTTTCTAATAGGTAATTCAAATTTGAACGAAGAACTTGAAAACTTATTATATAAAGAAGAACTTGAATTTGAACGATTTTGGTAATTGAACGAAGGGAACCGACATGGCCCGAATAATTGCCAAACTTAAGTAGCAGTGGGCAGGGCACATTACTCGCAGAACGGATGGCCGATGGGGCCGTAAAGTTCTGGAGTGGCGACCACGTACTGAAAGGCGCAGCGTGGGTAGGCCCCCCACAAGGTAGACCGACAACCTGATGAAGATCTTGGGAATCCGCTGGATGCGGAAAGCGCAAGACTGGTCGTTGTAGCGATGCTTGGGGGAGTCTTATGTCCAGCAGTGGACGTCTTTCGGCTGAAATGATGATGAATTAAAAATTGATTAACCAAGTCAAGACCCGTCATGACGGTTCACGAGGTTTTTTTACTACGAAGCTGTCCACATGTTATTTACTCAAGTATTTTTCCTTCTCCTGTTTAGGGTACCCATACACAAGGCCGTAGCCAGGAATTCGCTTGGGGGGGGGGTCCAGATACAATAAGTAACAACTTTATTTTAATATAAATGTTTATAATTTTACATAATTACCAACCAATGTGGATGATCATCAGAAATAAAGCGCGTGACAACGACCTCTGAATGAATTGATCTCGACATCACAGTGAATGCTCATCAAGGCCAATCCAGTTACTTGCGACTGTCCCAGAGGACTGTCCTAAGGAATTTCGGGAGAGGTTTGAACCGCCCTTGCCTAGGCCTTGACCGTGCCCAATAGTTGCCAATGGAACTCTTATAAATTATGCTTACGTCTATCGACAAGCAACAAAAACAAGGTTTAAGCCTTGGGTGAATAAAAAAAGGCGGACGGAATCTCGCTAAGCACCCATAGTACGACGGCTCGCTTAAAAGTACGGGCTGGCACAAACACATTCACACCCATAGTAAGACAAAAGCCGCGATTACGAAACAAATCTCATGTGACGGTGGTCATTGTCGTAGGGTAACAAATAGAAAAACAATGTATATCTGGTGTGTTAAAATTCAGTCGAAATTATAGTGGGTTTAGAAAAAAACCAAGTGCTTCAATCTTTTCTTAACGAGATTCCGACCTTTTTAGGGTTCCGTACCCGAAGGGTTCCAAACGGGACCCTATTACTCTCGCTACGCTGTCCGTCCGTCCGTCCGTCCGTCTGTCTATCACAGGGCTGTATCTTTTTAACGGTAATAGGTAACCGGTTGAAATTTTCTCAGAATATGTGTTGCTATGAGGTGTATCACGACAAATACTAAAAACAAAAAAAAGTCTAAAACCAAAGGGGGTCCCCATACAAGAAACCTCAAAAAACATGCATTTTTTTAAACGTTTTTGTTACTGCTCTATCTTCAAAACGGTAATATATACCGGCGTCAAACTTGGCCAGATTATAGTGCATATTATGTAGTTTAGCAACAAATACTAAAAATAAGACAAACATAGACATATGTGGTGGTACCAGCGTAAGAAAGACATGCAAAATGCATATTTCGTACACTGTGCGTTGATGTCCTTTAGTAAACTCTCGTAAATTAAATTAGTTTTTATGGGGTATCAGGTCGTTGAGAGGTACGGAACCCTTACTGCGCGAGTCCGACTCGCACTTGGCCGGTTTTTTTTTTATTCGTCCGAGGTTCAAGCTCAGACTTTCTACAACATTTGTTCAATAGTTCAAATGCGTATTCAATGTAATGTTTTTTTTATGGTGTACAATAAAGCATATATAAATAAATAAATAAACAAAAATTATACATAGTGTTATCTCTTCATAATCTCACGCTCAAAATGTATTTATATGAAAAAATATCCCCTTTTACATATTTACAACAAAAACATACCAAGAACTATTAATAATAATTACTTTTATCGAAAGTGTTTAAAAGCAATTAAGTAATTAAATCATTATCTACGATTGCCTTCATTATAGCCGAGTCATCTATTACAGTGACCCATTTTGCCGCCTAAATAATATAGGAGGTACACTTTGTAGGTCATATCATACAATGCACTGTGTTATAACATCTAGAAAGAAGAAGAAAGAAAGAAAGAAAATGTGTTTATTGGCACAAACAATCAAATTAACAAAAATTAAAAAGAACAAAAAATAAAACATATGTGAGTGCCAAAGGGCCACCAGCTCAGCATAATGTTAGGTAGCAGTACAGGTACTGACTACCCAACGCTGATTTTCAGCTGCGACCCACGAGTGCCATACGCTCGAAACAAAATGAAGACAGTGCAATTACAATTATAATAAAGGGTAAAAATATATATACGTACATAAAAATCAGCATATAAATATGAGAGTATACTGCCTGTCTAATATACATATATAACACAAATACAAACTGTAGGCGAGTAACACTATAAAATATTAATAACAATGAGACAACAAATTGTTGTAATTGCAAATTGCAATTTAAATAATATAAAGTAATAATAATTAATAATGGCTCTTATTATCTAGCATAGAGCATTATATTATACATGGTATAATAATATGCTTTACTAGGTATTCTCTTCTCGCGAAAGTCCCAAGGCTACGTCACGATCAGTGTCGCCATTGACTGACATCTTCAATACAATTAAGGAGATTTTATTCATAATGAATATAAAATAAATTCCTAACTAGCCTAACTATTTGTTATCTCGTGTTATTCATTTAGGTAGGTAATTATTTATATAAGGAAACTGAATAAAATTACGAGTTCTAAAGCGCTTCATAAAATAATGTAAGTGAAAAAATGCATTTTGCTCGGGTAATTTATTTACACACAGTCACAGGCAGCACATCAAACTGACAATGTCCAGTGGTTTGCGGGAAAATTCGTAAAGATCGTGTAGTGGATTTTTTATTATTATCCAAAATTTGTGTTTCTTCGAGTGTTAATGTGTAATAATGGTGGATTATTAAATGTTAAGTGCTCGTTAACGTGTACAAGTGTGGATAAATGGTACAAAGTTGAAAATCGTGACTTTCGTATTATCTCATCATCCCCTCAGAAACCTAGTAAAGTTTCCATCACTTTACTAGGATACAAGTATAATATGTTCAATGATTACGACTGAAGGACAAGTATACATGGTCATGAATAAAAAATAAAAAAAACAATGTCCAGTTACTATGACCATGTGATTACCATAGTATTATACTAAATAAACGTAGTGATTATATTCTCTTTGATATCAATCTTATCAGTCGTGCTTGCACAATGTCTAGAAAAGCAAGGTAATCGTGTAACGTAGTGATTTTTTTCTCTGTGGGTAATCGTAGACAACTCAAGTCATCTTAGGTTTTCGCGATCACTACACATTATAATAATACAAAGTTTCACCGGATTAAATCGCGTATATTATTAATTTCATTCAAGTAATTTTTAATTTTTTTACGTCTTGAAAATAAAAATATTAATTATTTTTCTTTTTTATAATGTATGTGAATTGTACCTCGCCTTCTATATAATGGAAATATAATGGAACTATTTTTTAGAAATAAATTAGGTAAGTGTTTACTTCAATCGGTCATTTTATTCCATACAGTTTTATTGTTTTTTCAGGGCCATATCAAAACCTTGACTTTTTACGCTTTATAAATAACATCGGACTAAGAACATAATTATAATAGATAAAGTATCCTTTATAGCAGGTACATCAAGGAAAAATAAAATTATGAAAATAAATACAACACTACAACTTGCAGACTTATCGCAAAAAAGGACTAATAGAATAATGTGATATTAAAAAGAATAATCCAAATAGCTCCCCACTATTATTATTGTGTAAACTAAGCCTTAATGTTTAATTAATGCGATCTACATGCTAAAGACATCATCTCAACCGGAAGACGCCGGAAGGCGGTTGAACGTTGAACGATCCTTGATAATCTACCATATTGAACGGACATCCAGTCTTGGTATCCTCTTAGTTAAGTAGGTATGTTTGTATCCATCTCGTATATATTACACATAATGACCTATCTTCTTTATATAAATAGGGAAGGAAAAACCGGTTCAGTACCATTTTTTTTTGTTTAGTAGCTATTGACTATTTTGATTGTAGTGGCTATTGTATTGTTGTTGTTATTGTGATTATTGTTTTGTTTTTGTTTACGACCTCTGTGGTCTAGTGGTTCGAGTGTCGGACTGCTGATAACGAGGTCGTGGGTTCGATTCCCACAGGACACAAATATTTGTGTGATGAACATAAGTGTTTGTGTTGGTCTGGGTGTTGTTTATGTATTATAAGTATGTATTTACAACAAAAAAAAAAGTATATAAGTATTATATCCATTGTCTAGTACCCATAGCACAAGCTCTGCTTAGTTTGGGACTATATGGTGCTGTGTAAAAAAATGTCCCAAAGATATTTATTTATTTTATTTATTTTATTGACGAGCTTTAGTGTCATCAATAAAAATTGTTTGTTTGTTGAATTTTTCGGCATGGTTCAATCGTTAATATTATATTATTGAATTACGGTCGAATTTTGACTATTGGGCGACGTCTCGTTGTAATAAATACAAGATGTTGATCTGTAACTGTGCCATATTTGTAGAGCAAGTGATAAATAATATGCTGAGTCAACCAAAAATACTTTAAAAAAATTACGATTATTTAATACCCAAATTTTCACTTAGAAACATAGCGAGGGTTTGAGAATAAATCCCGAACGACTCTGAAAATGAATCATCGGCGGTATTGTCAAAGGGTGGAAATACCTGCAAATTGTTTTGGGGGTGTTGCACGCATCGTTTTTGTGTCGCACGTGACACACGGAGGGAATTTGTTTGTTTACAATATGTATTTAAATATTGAAAAAATTGGTTTAGATTTTTTATTGATTCGTGTTCAGTATCAGTAGTATAGTCACCTTCTTAAATATGGCATGAATATAGATCAACATGTTGTTACTCAATCAGTTCATCCAATCAAAGACTTTAAGGCGGGAATTTCAGAAGCTTATGAAGTACATATGTATATATAAAATATATGTATATATGTTTTTTTGTATTTCCATGTGGATGTAATATAAACACAACTTTTTTATTCAAGTGTTACACGAACGGAACTTGTGTCAATTTGTCCGTAATTTACTTAAACGCTTGAAAACTGGCATTTTTGTAATATATTTCACTTTTAATAGGTTTATAACTACAGTATCAATGTTAGTTTTCGAAACACTTCGACATACTTTTACTCAATTACTTAAAATACAAAAGTAGACTGTAGTGTTATTTATAATTTAAAGCTCGTTGAAGACTTGCGTAGTACAGGATTATTTCTAAGGAAAACTTTTAACGTTGCAGTGAACTGCGTCATTATATCTATTTAAAAAACACATATATTGCTATACTAATTTTAGGTTTCTTATATTTTTTTACACACAGTTGTCTACATTTCTTACTCATTTCTCCTCTCACAGGTCTGCTAGTAGACATTTCTTTGAAATTAAATGTCTTTAAATATCTTTGGGACATTTTTACACAGCACCGTCTAGTCCCAAACTAAGCAGAGCTTGTGCTATGGGTACTAGACAGTGGATATAATACTTAAATACTTTTTTTTGTAAATACATACTTATACTACATAAGAAACACCCAGACCAACACAAACACTTATGTTCATCACACAAATATTTGTGTCCTGTGGGAATCGAACCCACGACCTCGAGATCAACAGTCTGACCCTCGAACCACTAGACCACAGACGTCGTCAAATAAGCAGTACCTTTGTACCACCGATATATTTGCTTTGTACTAAACACTTTTAATGCTCTCTGACAGCCCAATAGACGCGTAATGTTGAATATAATGCGTACAGTAAATTCTGCCACTAGCTGAGGCTAGTGGTACTGCAATCCGATTGGCCCTACCGAGATGGCTATTGGCTAATCACTAACGCGGCAGTTTTGACGGCTTATGTAAGTGGTCGAATAGTGGCGACCTACATTAGTGAAATTCCATAGATGTGTTGCAGAATCAGTCGCCTGTTATGAGGCGTCCATAGGCTGTATGGTCGTTGGACAAAATAGATAACAAACTGAATGAGTCGACAACTGCTTATCGACATTCTGAATCGAAGAGCAGGAGCCGCAGGTTCGAATCCTGCTTGTGAGCGAATTTTTCTTTCCACAATTTATGCCTTTAGCTTTTGCTTGCACATTCGTAAATGCGTTAAAAAATAATATAACTAAATAAATAGGTATGATCTATTTTCAACATTTATAAAGAAATGTATACTAGTTTCTTCAAAACTGAAGGTCTATCCCATAGAAATGTGAACAATATTGCTTTGTTATTTTATTAGTTTTAACGCATTTACGCATGCGAAGCGAGATCTAACGCTAATTACTAACGCTAATCGCTAATCACTGTTTCTTAATAAGATATCGCTGACGTCACTCAAAGACGTGCAAAAGTGAAGGTGAATTTCGATACCACGAGCAGTGTTCACGGTAGCTTAGTGGCTAAAGCACTGGCGTACTGAGCCAGGAGTCGCAGGTTCGAATCCTGCGAATTTAAATCGTTAATATTGCCTTATATTATTTAGAAGATTTACATGGAAGAAGAAAGAAGAAAAAGTGTTTATTCACAGAAATAATCATTAAAAAAAATACTTCTGCCGAACTGTAAAGCAGTTTGTTGGACGATCTAGCTCCCTTATTCCTTACATAATTTGAATATTCGTTCTCTTTTTCAAGATAAACTAACAAAAATTACACTAAAACTAAACATTATCAACTGCATTCTACCATGCACGAAGGGTGACATTTGTGTATTGAACAGAAGAAATCGATATAGTCTTTATACATTTTCTATAGTAAGGCTTTGACAAAAAATACCATAAAATATACTTTTCTACTTTATGTTTAAAAGATGTTTTTGTGGTACAGCTGCTGGTCTAACCCTAGTCTAATCTTTTGTTTAATACTAATGATTTTAAAACCAATGTTAGTTAACTCAAACAATTTCGTATACATATTACGTCTGTGGTCTAGTGGTTCGAGTGTCGGACTGCTGATCACAAGGTCGTGGGTTCGATTCCCACAGGACACAAATATTTGTTTTTTTTTTATTATAGGATGACTTCTTCTATCGTGTCGACATGAGCTACATAATGATAATAGCTCATGCCGTGGGGAAAAGATTAGCCAGTCAGCAGGTTGGTAGCGGAGCTGACTGCCCAAGATGCGCCGGACGATCAATTAAATATCGTCACTCGTGGAGGCTCTTTTATTGCACCCACACATCTTTTATAGGATGACGAAACGAGCTTAAGGCCCACCTGGTGGTAAGTGGTTACCTTTGCCCATAACAACTTCAATACCACCTAGGCTGTTGCCTATATGGTACCGCGAGTCGGTTCGTCAAACTGAGACATGAAGATACGTCTTCACGTACGTGCGTACGTACGTTTCGTACGTGGTCTTACGTGATTGAGAACACTATGTGTGATGAACATAAGTGTTTGTGTTGGTCTGGGTGTTGCTTATGTAGTATAAGTAGGTAGGTATTTAGAAAAAAAGTAAAAAAAATATTAGTATTATTAATTTAAAATATTTTTAAAATAAATATTCATTTATTTTCTGTCTACAACCAAATTTTCTTAAAAAACGTGTAAGTAAACATTTGGGCCGGTAGAATCCTCAATCCTCGCAAGGGTCGCCATGCCTTGAGGCCGTTGTCAAGGAAATTGCATTCTGTCCCGAAACCCTCACAATGGTCCCCTCACTTCAACGAGGATCCAAATTCTACAATGAAACTACTTAAACTAGGGTACACAAGCGTTATTTATGAGATGGTAATTGATTTTAACTTCGAATAAACCTAGAATAAATTCGAATATACCTATTTGACACTTTTTTTACACGACTGCCCAAAAAATGGAGTGTAATGTTTTCAGGGTTTATGTATGTATTTGTGTGAGTTTCTTTATTCTACTATATCTTCTAAATGCTTGGTCGTGTTTAAATATACTAACTTAAGTGGTAGGTATCATTAGATTCGCCATGATACCGCAAGTGACACTGCACTGGCTTAAAAAAATGGCGGAGTTGAGCTGAGTTATGTAGAGTATCAAAATGGAGGGCTCTAATAAGATACATTTTAGAAGATATAATACACCATAATAAAGGAAATAAAAAAAAAATAACAAAAATAAAAAAAAACCTAGATAAAATTGCAGGTTGAACTACAATAAAATCTTGAACTTGTTTTGCAGTCGGGTTTATTATTTTTTGTCTGCACGATGTTTCTTGCTGGCTCGCATCACTGACTAAAAATCTAGATCCGCAATTCAATTCAAAATGCTTTTTTAACACAAATGAGAAAATATTTAGACAGAAAAAAGAAATTTCACGAAACTGAATTTATTTCTAAATCTTGTAATAACCACTTGGACCTGTTGACATAAAATTATATTTCAGACTTAAAATCGTAGCGTTAGTTCTTTAAATAATTTCGCAGTTCTACACTATACTTTATCTTAATTATTAATAAAAATTATTAGCTCATGATTAAGAGCTCCGGTCGAGTTCGAAACTATTAGTCGGGCACACTTGATAGAATTATGCGAGTTTATGTTAGTAGTAGTATAGTATAACGGGCTGGTTTCCGCAACTCCACGATCAAGCGTGTATTTTGCGTACGGGAAAAACGGAGTTTATGTTAATAATTTTATCATGAATTTAACGTGTAAACAAGTTTGTGTAAACTGCTTGCGGGTTGGGTTACTCACTCATGATCGCAATCGTGTTGATTTCAATGTTCATTGCTTCATATATGTTGACAATCCATCTTATCGACAACTATACACCACCCAATGAATGTTTCTGTAATGTCGAAATGGAAGCTATTGTTGTTGTGATTGTGTTGCGCAATTGCCCTAATGGACTCATAAACTGATGAAGTGTTCGCATGCCTGACGCTGAAGGCGAGATGTGCTATTGAACGTATTGTATTATATTTTTAAGAACTTATGTACCATATCTTCTGCGAATAAATTACTTACTTACTCACGATAGTTATTATACGTGGTCTTATAGTCAACCTAATGTATGATTTGTAAAAAAAGCTTAGCAAAACGCTATCGTTTTTAAGCACAACACTTAAAATCGAGAGCGTATCATACAAAATTATTTATTGGGTAAATTGAAAGTGCGTTAGATTTAGCTTCATTTGAGTCCCGGGAAGTTTCTATCCGTCCAGGCAACTTCTTGAAGTAAATAAAAGCGAGTCACTTCGCCAATCGGCAACTACAAATTGGCTGATTGGGCTTACCAGATACCTACTAGTTTTCATCAAATTATCAAGATATGTTAGTACTTACAAAATTATGATTACAATTGTAGTTTTCAAACTTTTGCGAATTTCACTCTTCTTCTTCTGTCGTGTCGATATGAGCTACATAATAGGTAATAGCTCATGCCGTGGGGAAAAGATTAGCCAGTCAGCAGTTTGGTAGCGGGACTGATAGGGTGCGCCGGACGATCAATTAGATGTTGTCACTCTTTCACTCATATTAGACTATGCTTATGTGACTTTTCGCGCACAGAAAAATCAAAACAACACAACTGCGGTTGTATTGATTTTTTTGAGCGCGAAAAGTCCCATAACCATAGTCTAATATTATAAATACAATAATTAATTAGTAATTATATTTTCAAGCCATTTAGGGTTAAAATACTCGGGTCGTGGGGTCCGAGTGCTCGTCTTTTATTCAAAGACATCTCCAAGCGGTTGGTCTTCATGTGAACAGAAGGCTGGCCTTTTCTTTAGTCAAAGAATAAGCATTGCCATATAACGTGGCAATGCTGCCAGTCTTCTTGCCACGTTATCAATTGACAGCGATAGGGAAGAACTTTTTGATGCCCTCCTGTAGCCATAAATTTTTGACTATTTTAAATATAAGTTAATGTGTAGATCAATTTGTAAATATAAATTGATACCTATGTACCTATATTCAAAAATATTGATGAATACAAAATTGTTCAATTTTCTTTTATTTCCAGTGTCAGAAAAACTACTTTGAGGTCCCTAGCCTGATACACAAGTTATGAAATGACCCAGCAATTTTAAGCTATTGCATAGCTTCTATCGCGAGCCTTGAGCGTGGAGACCGAATCCAGAAATTCCGTAACGAAAATAACCTAACACCCCCCACTCCGACCGGCACAGCGGTGATACTTTTTAGTTTTGCCATCTATCGATGAATAGCAGAACTTTTAATGACTTTTTGAAATATCACGCTTGGCTCTTTAGTTCTGCAAATCGCCTCAAGGTGGCATTGGTTGTATAGGCGTTACGGCGCTTAAGCTATTGCATAGCTTGTATCGCGGGCCTTGAGCGTGGAGACCGAATCCAGAAATTCCGTAACGAAAATAACCTAACACCCCCCACTCCGACCGGCACAGCGGTGATACTTTTTAGTTTTGCCATCTATCGATGAATAGCAGAACTTTTAATGACTTTTTGAAATATCACGCTTGTCTCTTTAGTTCTGCAAATCGCCTCTAGGTGGCATTGGTTGTATCGGCGTTACTGCGCATGCGTAATCCCCCTCTTCGCCCCGCAATCTGGTGACTCATGCCTGCTTAGAGTTTCGGCGTTAGGGCACCTCCTCTTTGTATTTACATAAAAAATGCTATTCAATAGCTTTACCGCGGCAGTCTCCGAGTGCCACAGGTCTTTTTTTTTTTTCTTACTATTGGATCAACAGGTTATCAAAATTAAAGCTTTATGAGAATTTCTCTATTATACTGGAATACTTCCACTATACTACAATTTTTTATTATCAGCTAATACATATGTATTAATGCAAATAATTATAGGCCCATCTATTACCTATGGCACTCAATCATCCCAAGGACGAATAAATGAATAATATTCCATGCAAAAAAACGGAAGTAAAGGATTTAGAAATACAATTTTCTACATGAGAAAGTCACGATCACTGCTTTACCAAAAGAATTTTGTGTGACAGCGCCATTCTGAAATAGAAATAAAATTGATTCGCTTCAATAGAATTGTGACAGCATCGGATTTAGAGTACAGACATGTGTGCTTTTCTCGCATTTGTAGAATGATTTTGGATTTATTGTTACGCATTTTGCTACATCTCAAAGGTCAATGGAGAGGGCTATGCTCGGAGTGTCCCTGCGTGATCGAATCAGAAATGAGGAGATTCGCAGGAGAACGAAAGTGACCGACATAGCCCGAAGAATTGCCAAGCTTAAGTGGCAGTGGGCGGGGCACATTGCTCGCAGAAATGATGGTCGATGGGGCAATAAAGTTCTGGAGTGGCGACCGCATACTGGAAGGCGCAGCGTGGGTAGGCCCCCCGTAAGATGGACCGACGACCTGGTGAAGGTCGCGGGAATCAGAATGCGCAGGACCGGTCGTTGTGGCGATACTTGAGGGAGGCCTATGTCCAGCAGTGGACGTCTTTCGGCTGAAATGATGATGATGATTTTACTACATTCTGTAGTTCGCATACAAACAATAAGATACCACACAGTTTTAAAGAGCATCCAATACGCTTATTTAAATCCAAGCTGACTGCATTACTATCCTTTAAATGCTACTATTCAATAAAAGACTTCTTAAATGATAATAATTTATAATGATTTCCAATCATTGCTAATTTTGACGATAGATATAGGACAGAATAAGTATTATATATATGACATGACACAGTATTATTTTGTATAATTTAATTTAGTATTAAAATGTATAATAAATCATTGAAAAGTTTGCATGCCATAAGACATAATTTATTAGGACTTATTATTGTGTTACCCTCCACTTTTAATTTCATGAACACAAAATAAATATGTTTTAATTTGATAATTTGAAGTCCAGGATTATGTTTTTGAATTTCATGACATGACACAATATTGTCACAGATTGCTCTGTATAATTTAATTTAATTGCCTGTTAAATGGGTGAAAAGTTTGCATGCCGTAAGGTAGAATGTACTGGGACTTATTTATGTGTTATCAACTTATGTATCTACCTACATTGAATGCAAATAAAGACGATTTGATTTGATTTGATTTGATCGTGTGGCGAAGATAATCGGTTCAAGAATAAGAAAGAAAGAAAAAACATTTATTTGACACAACTGATAGAGACGCATTGTTAAAATAAAGATCATACATAGTTTACACACAAAATCGACTTTAGAAAACTAATAAGCAGAAGGAAGAAAAAAACAAAAAATATTTTATTTTTAACCATAAACTGACATCAGTGAGGTAATAGGTAACATTGTTTGTTGAACTAAAGAGTCAAAAATCCACATAGAATAGAGACTGGTGTCTGATTTAGGTAAAACCACACAGCACAGATCACCAGGTTTTCCCACTTTGAGACATTAAAATAATGACCCTAACTGTGTTTTAAACATTTATATAGATTCGCGAACAAAACGTAACGAAGTAGCCCATCATATTTTAATCCGGGTTATGATCTATTTGGAAGAAAGAAAGAAATAATATTTATTGACACAACAAGACGACATGCAGTAGGTGAACATAAAAAATAACTTCACTTGGTACATTTAAGGAATTACAGTGATACATAGTTGTAATATCATAGATAAGAAATGTAACTTTGCGTGTCGTAGCTGCGGCAAAGAGGTTGACACTCACCATGATGCACAGATAATTCGAGCCTTTTTAGGAAGAACATCGTAAGCGCCAAATAAATGTATTGACGGTTATAAACCTTATTACTTTGAATATTTTGAGAAAGAAAACGGGGAAAGTTGAAACGCTATAAGGTTTAATATCGTCAACATACTATTTGGCGCTCACGACGTTCTTTCCGAAAGGGCTCCATATATATATTTGTGTTCCAAGTTTCATCCAAATCCATTCAGCTGTTTCAGCGTGATTGAAGTAGGTACAAACTAGGGTTTGGGTCCCGGAACGTCTCGTGTCTCGAAGTCCCGGGACTTTACGTAATTTTAGTTGTCTCGAGTCCCGGGACTTTCGAGTCGAGACTCGGGACGAGACAGCATTGTCGAAATTGTTATGCAATAATTTTTATTTTTAAATAATTGAATGAGCCTAGCGCCATCTGGGATTATGGCCAATGATTAGATACTAGAATTACTAGATAATAGTAAAGTTATTAAGAATTAGTATGATTTTTAACTAAGTTAATTTTTAGGGTTCCGTAGTCCTACAAGGAACCCTTATAGTTTCGTCATGTCCGTCCGTCTGTCCGTCTGTCCGTCTGTCCTAATCCTTTACAGCTTAATAACTTCTACGGTTATAAACATAAGTAAATGAAATTTTGTTAAAAAATGGTGTAGATATAGATCTCAATTTTAAAAGAATAAAAAAATCTTGATAACGTATTTTAGGGGTGGCGCCCATACATGTGAAATGAGGATGAAAAAATTTTTTTCGCTGCACCCCCTTGTGTGGGGTATCATTCAATAGGTCTACTAAAATGAAGGTAATTTTTCATACACAACTATTTTATCAGGTATACCATCTGCGAAATACAGCCCGCCAAAGTGGCTTGCAATGTGTCCCCCCTCTGCCATTTCTAAGCTATGCAACGTAGAAACTTATAATCTTCCACATTGATAGACCTTTATAAAAACTCTCTTTTAAAATTATTTCGAGTATAATGTGATTATAAATTTTTGAGTTATAGTGAGAAAACTGCAAAATACTTAAGACCTCCTAGTTCATAGGTCACTGACCTTAGAGAAAAATAATTATTGCAAATAATGCTCCTTTAGTTACTACCTATTTAAAAAAATCACAAAAAGTAACTTTGTGTTACATTGATTTGACATACTTCTAAAATTTAGCTTTTTAAATTCAGCGCTAGGTGGCGCTGTTTGCAAAAACTAAAATAGCAATGATTAATATTCGATTTGATTCGTTTGTAATTAGGAACCCTATAATACTGAGCATGGCCCGACATGCTCTTGGCCGGTTTTATAACAATAAGATTTAACTGCTTAAAAGTGAATCTGTGTGTGATTAAAAGAAATAAACAAAGCAGTTTTTAATACTAAAATTAGCGTTAAAGTTATTAAGATTTAATTTTCTGTTTTTAATAAATGTTGATTTTTACAAAAAATTGCATTTTTTAATGTTTCACCACAAATTAACTCAATTGAAATTATTCAAGAAAGCACATAACATAACATCACGCCTGTATTTCCCCGAAGGGGTAGGCAGAGGTGTAATAGTACACCCACATTTCGCCAGTTATGTTATAGTCCCATGTAATAGGGGGCGAGCCTATTACCATTAACCGGGCACAAATCCAGACTCCAGGCTGCTACTGAGAATTTCCTAATGAAAAAACCCAATAACACTTAAGAAAGCACATAAACTCTACTTTTGAAGTAGGCACTTATTCCATCGATCATTTCGAGAAAAAGTCGTCGAAAGGTGTTGATGCTGCTAAATCACCCACATGAAGAGACGGAGACGGACTAAGCCGACGAGCATGCATGACGAGGTTAATGAACTTAGATGAATGAGGTGTGTCAGGATCGTAGCGGGTGGAAATCTCTGCATATCCTTATTGGAAACAGGCGTGATAATATACATGTATGTTAAGTGGCAATGGGCGGATCACATTGCTCGCAGAACGGATGGCCGATAGTGCTGAAAAGTTCTGGAGTGGCGACCACGTACTGGAAGGCGCAGCGTGGGTAGGCCCCCCGCAAGGTGGACCAACGAACTGGTGAAGGTCGCGTGAATCTGCTGGATAAGGAAAGTGCAGGACCGGTCGTTGTGACAATGCTTGGAGGAGCCAATGCTTGCTTGGTCCAGCAGTGGACGTCTTTCGGCTGAAATGATGATGATTATAATGAGGATATATGTATGTGTAGAGCAGGGTTGCCATTTTCTTTTATAAGAAACTTCACGAAACCAGGTATTTCGGTCTAGTTTTTTATTCCGTAACATCACTTCGCGAAGGACACTTTACTTAAAGCAAATTTTTGAGTAAAAACTAAAAGTTCATGAATAGTTATAGAATATCCCAGCTTTCATTTCAAAAAGTCTGCAGCAAAAGTCATACGATAAAACCGCGGGAAGTAACCAATAAAAATGCATTTCAAAAGCTGAACATTACGAAGCCGAGTACTGGCGGAAATGAAACCGAGTCGGTGGAGATTCTCGGGATGCTGTTGCGGGAAGAATTGTTAATTAGCAGGAAATAAACTGTAGAAGCTTGCACGGTAAAGTAATGCTGGGAATGTATGTAATTTTGAGGTAGGGGAAATATTGAAAGAAGAATAGTATATGTACAGTCAACCAAACGGAATCATGACCCACCATAAGCTTAATTTTCTACAAACATTCTAATACAATTAGGTCGAGTTTCGCTCAAAGATATTTCCGTGGCAACAAACATGTTATCAATTTTATTGTACAGTGACAGTTAGTTTCTTTTAATTTGATTGACATTCTTCTGGAAATAAAAGAGTTCGTATAGGTTTTTGAATTTAAAAAAATTAGTTCTTTTTAACCGACTTCATTTATAGGTAAACTATGCGGAACGACAGTTAATTCGAAATTCAAAACATTATTTTGGCTTTATCAAAAACGTAACTTGTTATCCAATTATTAATCTATTACATTTAATAACAAAGCTCAAAATTGCATAGACCCGTATTAACGCAGTTTCCTTCATATTCAAAATGTCCTAAGTGCAGCACGATGCTGATAAGAAGAAAATTTTACTGTTTTGACAATTTCATACGAATTATCAGCTGAGTGGGTCATGATTCGTTGATTTCGATTTGTTGACTGTACGTATACTAAAATGTATACAAGTATTATATCAATTTTCTAGTACCCATAGTACAAGCTCTGCTTAGTTTGGGACTGGATGGTGCTGTGTAAAAATGTCCCAAAAATATTTATTTATTATTATTAACTCTAGAAGGATAAATTTACAAATAAAAACTTAAGGGTGGCCACTGACGATGCATCCAACAGTCCGAATGGCGTGGCCGCATTCCAAAATCTGTCCATGAATGTTGAAAACGCATGTTATTTTTAGAACAAATCAAGCTTTTTATGGAAGTAGTCATTAAAACGAAGGCCGAATAGATGCATCGTCAGTGCCCACTTTTAGAACACTATGCAATTTCCTCGAAAAAAAAACTACAAAATACTGTCAAACATGACTAATTTAATGTAGCTGTACATGCTCCACATTCCCAACTAATAATTTTCTTCAACTAATATTTTTGTTTCACACATTCTCGCGCACGTAACCTAAGTACGCTTATTAAAACCAAAATGAACACTTCTCAACTATCATTATAAAAACCATCAGAAAAAAGTGAACTAAAATATTCAATGTGTTAATAAAATTTAATTTCCCAGTGGAAGTTAGTTAATATTAACGCTTCGGCAAAGTTCATAACTTCAGGTGACGTTGTTCCCACACCACATAGCTCTGCTGTAGACTACGACTAGTGATGTGGCTTCGCACAGTTCGCACTAATTATACCGAGTTACGGAGGCGGCATTCGCTCATTCCTGTATGAAAATTGTAGTGTGGTGAATCGATTGTACGCTACGCCGATTTTTGAATCGATTTCTGTTTCTCTTTCAATGCAGTTTGCGGTGTCAATATCGGATTCTAATTAGTCGGTGTGGACTTGTGGACTATAAGATCTAGGGATTGTTTTATTGAAGTGTGCTGGTGGAAATTGCTGCAGTATGGGAGGATAAAATTATTATTGTACAGTCGTCAAAAGACGACGAACAAATTTTAAACTTCAAAATCAGTTTTAGTTTGGCTAAAATACTAATAATTATATATGCCTCTCCTAAATTGCACACAACACTCGGTCCTCGGGAGTGCTGTGGCGCAACTTGGAAGAGGCCTATGTCCAGCCATATTCTTATGTGATATATAGCTTATGTGACTGCGATAGGCATAGTAGATGATTAACAAACCCTGAATATTGTACATCTTATGGATATGTTACAGTGAAACTGTTTTATGTTTTAACATCTGTATTTTCAATTACCTGTGACAAACAATAAAAATCGATTCTATTCTATTCTAAAAAAAACTATTCTAATTAATAATACAATTGCGAGCACACGAGACACGAGACAATACACGAGCTTATTTATAAAATAAAATATTTATAAAATAAGCTCGTGGAGACGACCGGAGAGAGATCAGGCGCAGGACTTACGGCTATTATGTGGTTTTCAAGGCATGGGGGTGTAGCACCACCAACTTCCTGACTCCGGCTCTCTACTGAGAAATTTTTTTGACAGAAAAATCCCAATAACACTTTTAGCCCGACCCAGGATCGAACCCAGGACCTCTGGCTTAGCAGTCAAACTTGCGACCACTAGACTAACGAGGCAGTCAATCAATCAAGTCGGTTATCATTATACCAGGTCCATAAACTAACATATTATTTACTTACTCCACGTTATCATAACATTCTCACTGGACAAGTTTCCAGTGCGTTATTTAATAAAGTTAGTTTATTAGTTGTCGCTAGTTCTACCAACTATTTTAGCGTGCTTCGTAATAGTCACGTAAGTACATAATTACAGCAGTTATTAGAACTTTTAATTATCTGGTATGATTATGTGTGGTCTTTGGAGGAAAACAATGAATATGTGGCCTGTGCGATGTTAAAGTTTGGCTAGATTTACAGTTTCATTGTTTGTGGCCGTGTCTTAAAAGTACCTATGTATGAGAACACAACCTTTCATAAAATTACTTTTGTATGACGACACAATCTTTCCTATAAGTACTAATATATGACGGGAAGCCTTCAAGAAAAAAGCATAATTTTAGTGTCTGTTAAAACGTTGGCAACGCTTTAGCAACTCACCTGGTGTGTTGCAAATGTCCATGGGCGGTAGTGATTGCCCCCCTCTATTATAAAAAACCTCAATATTTCCTACGAGTACTTATGTATTATGACGACACTAACATATTTCCTAAAATGTACTTATGTAACGACATAATCTTTCCTAAAAAGTACTTTTGTATGACGGACGACAATTTTTTTCTCAAATAGTACTTATGTATGACGACACAATTCGTGCAGTAACTAAGCGATTGATCTTGAGTACCACATGGAACCAACGTTTGTATGGCCTACAGATAGTTGTTTCAGATGTTTGCGTGTGAGATCACCTAAACACAAGAGAAATCCTCAGGAGGATTTTCAATAAAATGCTGAGCTTCAAGGTTTACGCGGCACAATTAATATTTGACTGCAGTTCAGAACTACTTTTGTACATGTATATTAATTTTGTATAATAATGGAGACACTAATATAATACATGCTATAAGTACAAGTCAGTTAAACCTATTTTCAGCAGTTAACATAATTATAGTAAAGGACTGGTACTAAAAAAAAAAAAAAAGCTGTCGAATACATAACCTGCTCCTTTTTTTGAAGTCAGTTAAAAAGCACTTTTCTGCGTCTTTAGTTACAGTGAAGGGCCCTGTAAAATCTAAACTTTTGTCTTGAAAATTGTGCTATTGATCTGTCTTTTTTTTAAATTATCATTTTATCTCAAAAGATACTTTACGAGTTAAACTTGGTTAATCTCCTACTAAATATTACAATTTTGTACAGCGGGTCGTATATTTAAAAAACAAACAGCAACAATTTCCGTGGCGAACATTTTTTCATGTTAAAAAAATATTCGATTTCACTTAGCTGTCACGCTGTCCACTTTACATTGACCTCCCAAAATGTATCAAACATCCTTATGCTGAAGAAGTCGAGGTTTGTTATTGTAAAGGAGTCGTGTCAAGTTATGCTGGTCCCTGATCATCCACAAAGATTTTGTAGGGAAAATATGAAGATGAAAGTTGGCTGGCTGGCTGTTTCGTTTTTGCGGAGTTTCTGAACGAAATTGTCGAAGACAGCGTTGTTTCGGTTGTAAGAACGCTGTGTTTTTTCCGATGATGGATACGATTAATCACGTAATAGGGTGTTGAAGGGGAAATTCTTAAGGCTTTGTTGTTGTCATAAACATAATATTGAAATAGGTACGCACGGCTAAACATCAAGCTGTACTTACCAGTATAAACTGATCTCACATTGTACGAAAAGCTACACGCAATGCGAGGTCACGTACACACACGTGGAGATATTTTGCGTGTATATGAATTTCAGGATTAGCTAAAAAACGGCCAAGTGCGTGTCTGACCACGCACTGGCAGGGCTTGGAACCGGTACCAAAAGTACAAGTTCTGACCGGTACTTAGCAGTTCTTACCATATCGGTACCTGAGTACCGGTTCCAGATGGGTAACGGTACTAGTAACTAACAAGTACCGTAGAAACTATTTTCTCTGTAAATTATAGTTCGCTGTAGTTGTAGATAGAAAAAGTGCGTAAAACGGCCACATTTCTGATTATACTACGGTACTTGTATTACAATAGTTAAAAACGAATTTTCGATAAATGATGTATTCAGCGAGTAATATCTTTTTACTGATGGGGGCGCCACTTGACTTAAATTAAAAACGATTAACTTATTTATTTACGAAGAATCTGTTTTGTGGATATTCATGATTCACATGTTTTCCTTTGACATACTTTTTTTTATAAGCTATAGATCTGCTCTTGACCGCAATCTAGACAGCTTTGTCAAGATGTGGTCGACGATGGAGCGAGCAAACCTACTTACAATAATACATCATGTTACACGTCCAATATTCCATAATAATATAGGTAGAGGTCTTTATAATAGGTGCCCACCTCATTTAAATAAAACATCCAAAATCAAAAATATTATTAACAAACTATTTATATTAAAACCACTTACGACCCTAAAGTATTTATACAGAGCGGTTCGCACCGATCAACATCAGCCGTTCGAGAGCCCTTGAGAGCTGTAACAACCCCCACAGTTCTGAGCGTTTAGCAGATTTTAGGGGTAGTTTTTTGTGGGGGTAAACAGTTTATCGAGATTTGTTCAGGCTTACAGGATTGGTGGAAAAGAATGTAGATTTAGATGAAATATTTCTTTCCATTTTCTGTGTTTTATCGCATTGTTTGTGTTTGGATCTGTAGAAATGTTGGGTTGTGTTAGTTTATATTGATAGTATGTTTAACCCCAGACGCAAACAATGGGGGTGTTATGTGTTTAACGTGTGTATCTGTGTGTCTGTTTGTAGGATTGTAACTCTCAAACGGATAAATTGATTTTGATTTAGTTTTTTCTTTGAAAGATGACTTGATTGAAAGTCATAAGTGATTTATTTCATAACAAAAATACATTTGTGCCAAAATTAAACATAATCTGTAAATAAGCTACACAATAACATAACTAATCAATCAATCAATCATTTATTTGCTTGAATACGGGTGTACATGGGGTGATATTTAGGTTAAACTAAATGCAATAATATTTTTTCAAAACATAAACCAAAAGTGAAAGTGAAAGTGAAGTGAAAGTGTTCTTAGCTATGACATAAGAAAATCTGTTCAGTCTTTTGAAGATCATCTGCTCTTTCCTAGTTGATGAAGGGCTGTCAGCAACTTTCATAGGTCTGATCGATACAAAATTTGGTATCCTGTTACTTCAATGATATTGTGGAGAACATGGCAACCTTAACCTGATGCTGCAGCATCACCTGGAATCTGCAGAATACCCAACTCCTCACCAACTTACAGCAGAGGTATCGTGTTTGGGCTTATTGGAATGGTTTCAATGCATAGGTTATAGAAACAGTGATCGGGGTCTGATGATGGAGGATAGAGAAATGAAGTTAAATTGGTGAGGGATTCATTGTGGTGTAGTAGTACATGCCTCTACCATGTATTCCTTAGTATAATACAGACCTTATAACCATCAACACGTCTATTATTACTCCCGACACTACATCATAAGCTACTTTCACTCGTTCGATAGATATGAAATTTTGGTGTACAATGTAGTATCGGTTGTAGCAAATTAGTGCATGAATGTGGAAAGCAAATGAAATAATGAATATTTAATATTTTTAATATATTAATATATTTTTAATATTTTTGAGACATTTTTACACATCACTATCTAGTCCCAAACTAAGCAGAGCTTGTAGTATGGGTACTAGATAATGGATATAATACTTATATACTTTTTTTTTGTAAATACATAATATGTCGGATCAAGAGTCACCTGACTGAAGGTTGGGTGAAGATAGCCCATGTTACACAGGATCTAAGCCATTAATTACGTTATTTACATAAAACTGCGATATAAACAAACATTAAAACAATTCATTCAAAATGAAAATATTTCAAAAATAAATACAATTCATTTGATCTTGAAAACAGTAATTTAATTTAATAATAATAAAATATCAAAACACGATAATAATCTGACAATATGATTCAGGCGTGATCAGTGTCACAATTAGAGTTGTGGACAGCGCGGTCGCCTCAATCGAAGTGTTCGCTACAGCTCCGTGGATAGGGATGCAAAAAAAACATCGATGTTTCAAAACACCGATGTATCGTTCATAAACATCGATGTTTTAACATCGATGTTTTAACATCGATGTTGAAATCCTTAACATCGACGATACATCGTTCTTTATGAACGATGTTTTATGAACGATGTTGCATCCCTATCCGTGCAACGACTTATGTAGTCGCGCGCCCCTTCCTCACTCTCCTGATTCATTGAGTGGTACGATGATCTCACGTCTTGCGGGTACTTCTTCTTCTTATCGTGTCAATGGTTCAAATATGATTGGAATAAAAAGTGCGGGTACTTGAATATTTTCTACGCAAATCATTCGCTCGCTCCGATACATACTTATAATACATAAGAAACAACCAGACCAACAAAAACACTCATGTTCATCACACAAATATTTGTGTCCTGTGGGAATCGAACCCACGACCTCGTGATCAGCAGTCCGACACTCGACCCACTAGACCACAGAGGTCGTAAATGAAATAATGAATGAGAGAATGTATTGTGTCTGGGTTAAAAAAATTACACTTTTGTATTAGATTGCCAATCGATGACCACTGCTCGATCTGACATTCCCTATAATATAAAGTGTGACCATAGACTTAGTAAAAATATAGAAAAGTGCTGCGAACAACCATAGTGAAGCCAACAAAACCATGCTCCTCCGTGTACAAACTGGCGCTCACGCACATACACCTGAAAGATATTTGTTTTCGAAGATGCTTTCTGGACGATGTTGTGACATGTGTACTGACGAGAGTGGTGAGCATGGTTTGAAGTTTGAAATCGACAGATTTTCAGATCGTCATTGAATGTACAACTGTATACGTATTTTCTTATCAGGTATTTTCAGAAGGTATCACCGCATAATGCCAACTTCATACAAGCTTCAAACTTTGTCTGATTGCAGTGCATGGTGCATGCTTTATTTATTTATTTATTTATATATGCTTTATTGTACACCATAAAAAACATAACATTGAATATGCATTGTAGTTAAACAAAAAATATTTAATCACAGAGAAAAGGTTTTCTTCCGTGGATTTAATAGACGTTCGGTGGTCCCTGAGTATTCAAATCTGACTCGCACTTAGCCGGGTTTTTCTATTACATGAGCTAGCATGAGCTATTATTATTGCCTGTCTCATGTCGACACGATAGAAGAAGCGTATGGAACAGTAGTTGATAAACTAGTATGATCCCCCCGCTCACAATATTAATCATTCCTCATAAAACAGATACTGTACTGTACTGTTAGCTCCGATATTATAAATAGCAAGTCTGTTCGGTGTCTCCAGGATGATCTATGGCGGTCTTCGGCTATAAATTACCACTGAAAACATTATTAGGAGTTTGCAGACACGTTTCTCGGTTGCTCGGTGAGATCGGACGATTATTTTGTAGATAATATACTATCTTTTTGGTTATATTCATGTTTTTTTATTCATGGTATTTTTTGCTGTGTGTTATTATTACTAGCCCGTAGAAAGAAAAAATATTTATTTGCGTCAAGAGTGATGAAATTACCAAAAAATTGCGTAGCGCAGCGTCTAACTGCAGGGAAAAGGCACCATGAGTTCCCATACATCAGGTAATTTGCATGATAATCTTCATTTACTCCGCTTCGGACTGAGGAAATTACATTAACTCTAAAAGCAATAAAGTTTTTGATTTAAAAAAATTATGTTTTCAGATCGTTCTGATGAAAATCTTGAGGTTTGCACTATACAAATAATAGCGTTGTATAATTATTTTGAAGATGCTGGTAAAACCACTATGTATAGTCTTTCCATAGCAACTAAACAATCAAACTATTCCATTGCTGAATCAGCAAAAAAAGCCCTAAATAAGAACAACTGCCTATTTCCTATAAAAGTACCATAATAAACAACGAAACATAACTATGTTAATAAAACTAATATCCCATAAACCGTTTGCCTGCATCATCACATCCGTTTATGGTGGCATTAATTTAATGGTTTAACGACTCGTTTAGTGAAGTATAAAAATTGTTAACAAGCTGAATTAAAGTAATGTTTTGATGGGTTTGGATAATTAATAGTTGTTTGTGGTTTAAAGGGCTTTGAAAATATGATTATCTATTTTCGTTAGTATGTCGTGAGAGGTGACAATATTTTTGAAACATGTGTCTCTGGTTTTTTGGTAGGTTTCTCCCTTGATTCAAAGGCCTTGATAGATAAAACCAACGAGATGAAATAAACAGTGTGCCGTGAATAGTAGATGATCTTGCAGGTGCTGTCCTGATGTAGGAATTAATAATATAAAATTAAATTAAAGAAAGGTGTCCATTAACGATCTGGAAGAACACTTGGCCATCAGATTTTCTGGCATGTCGACATGGCTAAGGTTGCGAGAATCCGCTGGATGTAGGAAGCGCAGGACCAGTCGTTGTGGCGATGCTTGGGGGAGGCCTATGTCCAACAGTAGACGTCTTTCGGGTGAAATGATGACGATGATGATGACACATCTGTGGAAGAATACGTTACCGCAAAAAAAAGTGTTATTGGAATTTTTCTGTTAAGAAAATTACTCAGTAGTAGTCCGAAGTCAGAAAGTTGGCGGTGCTCACCCCGTGCCTCGGAGAGCAAGTAAAACTTTCGGTTTTGTGCCTGATCTCTCTCGGATCGTATCAGATTGCCGTCCCATCGGATTATTAGAGACTGAAGAAATAGAGAGTGCACCTGTGTTTGGTGCACACACACTTGTGTACTATAATATGTCCCGTGCAGATGGCTGATCAATGATGATGATGGCAAATCGACAAACGCAGCGTAGGGCACCTTCCCGCCAGGAGGATGGATGACCTGAAGAAGGTGGCTGGGGGGGACTGGATGCGGAAGGCAGACGACCGAGTGTTGTCGCGCAACTTGGGAGAAGTCTTTGTCCAGCAGAAGCAGCAGCAGTTGTTTTGTTTTGGGAGAGGTTTTTGCAGTGGACTGTGATAGGCTGAGTTGATGATGATGAGATGGCTAGTCTCCGTTGATATTTGGCTAATATCATGACCCAAATTCGGCCGGGAGGACATAATAATTATTACACACACCTAAGCGGTTCCTCTATTTTTTTTATTATCTTTATTATTAAAGGGACTTTTATACTACAATAAGAACATGCCAGTCACATTGAAACTTTCATATAACTTATGCTTAATAAATTGATACAAAACTAATACCATACTATTAAGATCTAACAATGCACAAACATTTTATATAAACATATTGCAGCACTTTATGAGAGATCTGACAAAATAGATATGAAACTACCAATATCCAACATATTCAATTTATGAACACACACTAATAATTCCCTTTGTCTTTTATATTTGACACAATCCGTTAATAAATATTGGACGTCATCAAGTCACAGTTTGGTGAATCTACTTTTTTTCAGCGGTTCCTCTAAATAAAAGAAGAAAAATATCTATACCAGGAAAAGTGAAAAATTGTCTCATTAGCACCTAAATTCTACAACAAACTGAAGTTACCATTGAAAATAAAATAAAGTAATTTATACGTAACTGTGTCACAGTTTTCCGATTCTTCCAAATGGTTAAATAATCACTATTTACGAACAATATCGTAATGGATATAAATGGTCGGTCCGGAACAAATTGTTACACTAACACTTTAATATTACCGAGTGCAGTTTTATAATAATTAGTTCAACGATTAGTAAAGGGATGATGCGAGTTCTATTTTTGTAATAATTAAAGTCTTGGTGTGCGTAGTCTAGATGTTTTTTTTTCTTAACGGGCTTGCGTTTGACCGCCGCCTCACCTGATGTTAAGCAATGGTGCGGTCGACGATGGTTCACGCTTTGTTTGATCGCATTTGATTGGCCTAAACGCCAGTAAGCCTCTACGTCTATTAGCCGGACACCCCCGGTCACAACACATATGCAGTAGCACTGCATATCATACGCCCCGCCGCCAATCAGGACGTCAGTCCGTCAGCGAGCGGTACCAATCATACCACCGAACTTTTGAGCCGACCAAGTGAACTCATAGTATAGGATGGCGAAACGAGCTAAAAGCCCACCTGATGTTAAGCGGTTACCTTTGCCCATCATAACAACTGCGATACCACCTAGAATGTTGCCTAAATGGTACCGCAAGTTGGTTCGCCAAACTGAGACTGAAGATGGAAAGTCTCATGTGATTGTAATTTCACCGGCACCCGTACCCTTCAGATCGAAACACAGTAATGCAAGTATCACTATTTGGCGGAGAAGTAGATACGGTGGTAGTAATTCCCCGGACGAACTCTTTCACAATTTTTTTTACAAGTAGGTTAATTCTTACCAAAAAAATACTTAGTACAATGCCGAGTCTGAAAGTTTCATACACAGAATAGATAGAGTAGAAGGGTTGTAATCACAATTTTACTTGCGATTCACGCGTGACAACTTTGGAACAAACTACGCCTTACATATTGACGTCATTAATTTTAAAAATTAACTTTAATCAAATGTACTTTACACCTTTTTTTTTCTGCAGTTAGAAACAGCACAATACGGCATTTTACAGAAACAAGTCATAAGGCGTACTGAGAAAGGCTTTGAAATGCCCTGGACTATGGTCACAGCTATAGTGCAGAGTGTTGGCACGCGCACCCTGCCCATTTTTCCATTCTATCTATTTCTGTGGTTTCATACAACGCAACGCTCACCGCGAAACTGATGCCTACGTTGGCAAACAGTGGGGTGATTGTGTAATGCATTCACATTGACATCAGCTTTCATTTTGAAATTACAGCAATATTCATTGCGTGGTACGTAGTTGTCAATTTGACGGATTGTCAAAACACACGAAGCAATGAACATTGAAATCCAGATGAATGCGATCGCGAGTGAGTTACGCAATTCGGCAGCAGAACACTTCATAGTAAATATCGTTCAGAAATAGCCGCGGGGTAAAAAAAAACTACATATATTCTAGGTTAGTGGCTAAATAGCGACCACGCAGATTGCATGATCTTCGGGGTTAAGCAACATGGATGGATGGGCGAACATTTTGTTGCACATCGAGACCCCTCCGTGCCTCGGAGAGCACGTTGAGCTGTCGGTCCCGGTTGCCATACGAACACCTACGGCAGTCGTTACGGGTAGTCAGAAGCCCGAAAGTCTGACAACTGGTCTAACCTCCGAATGTCGGTATTACCCTGTAATATGTGGGTTGCGCGGGTCTAATGTCAGTCGCTCCCTGTAAAATACTGATGTTCAGCGGCATCTGGTTAGTCCGGAAACCGACCCCAAAATAGTTGGGAAAAAAGGCTCGGAGGATGATGAAATAATTAGTTGCCATATAAATTTATCACAATAAAATTTGTTGGGGTTTCTGAGGTGACATTATTTATTTATTATATTCTTTATTTAACATACACCAAACGAAAACAAAGACAGTAGTTACATTATTTATGTGACTATGCAAAGTTTTCACTGCAATAACATACTCTATCTCATAAAGTTGTACATTAAACAACTATCAACAAACCCCAGTTTTAACAATAAACATGAGAACTAAGCAAAACTGTGACACAGTATTCATTCTAACAGTCCTGTGAAAATCTAGTTTCAAACCACAACAAGTTATTTAGTTTCTAAATATGTAGTTTATGCTTAAATAGTATAACGTCGCTGCGCCTGCCAAGTTCCATTTGTGATTTTTGATAGGTTTCGGAAAACAACAAAAAACATATTATTTTCTAAACAATACATTAAATAAGAAAACAAATAATAAAAAATGATTTTTATACTGCATATTACTTTTCTTATTTAATGTATTGTTTAGAAAATAATGTCTTTTGTTGTTTTCCGAAACCTATCAAAAATTACAAATGGAACTTGGCAGGCGCAGCGACGATAAATAAACTGAGTCGTTGTATGATGAATACGTTGGAACCATAGAAATCTAAAAAAAAACGAGTGTGCTAGTTAGTGAAGTTCACGACTGAAGGAAAACTTCACTAACTTATATCTCCCTCAATACTATTTCAATGAGAACAAAGGAAAAGGAATGGCGCGCGTACATGTGCCGGCGCTGTGTCACAGAGCAGTGTCGTGGCCGGCCGTCGCGCGCGCCTCGTTCCTCGCGTCCCGCACTACCCCCTCTGTTCGCCTCGCCCGATCAGACTTTTCGTAACACATTTACCAGCTTACTCCCCAAGCCAAGCGTGCGTAAAGAAGTTTTACTTCAATAATAAGATAATAGGCCTCTCCCAAGTTGCGCCACAACACTCGGTCCTATGCCTTCCGCATCCAGTCCCCCCCAGCCACGTTCACGGTCGTCGGTTCACCTGGCAGGGGAGGGAGAGGCCTAGGTCCTAGGTCCAGCAGTGGACTGCGATAGACTGAGTTGATTGATTGATTGAATAAGATAATAGGCGCGTGTACTTGTCACCGCGTGCAGCTCTCAGGCAGGCAGGCACTGCAGGAGCAGTCTCGTACCGTTCGCATGATCATAGGTGCTGTTTTGGACGCGGAATCATTTCAATATTTTTTTTCAGCATATCTAACAGCGGATTTTTTTCAGGCCTAATTTATTTTGTATTGAATGCCAGAAGCATGGTGGGCGTAATTGCGTATTTACGTGTTGATAGCGGTAAACCGGCAACATGCGTCCCGGTATTAATAGATAGTAGATAACATTTCTACTACCTCATTATTTACATTTCTATGGTTCGAACTGTATATTGCACAGAAATAGAGTAGAATGGTTGTAATCACAATTTTATTTGCGATTAATGCGTGCCAACTTTAGAACAAACTACGCCTTACATATTGAAGTCATTAATTTTTTTAAATTAACTTTAATCTAATGTACTTAACAGCTTTTGTTTCTGCAGTTAGAAATAGCACCATAAGGCATTTTTGCGGGTTTTAGTTACAGTATTTACAGAAACTAGTCATAAGGCGTACTGAGAAAGGCTTTGTGCAGAGTGTTGGCACGCGCGCCCTGTCACTTTTCCATTCTATGGTATATAGGATACGAGTTGAAAACAGGGATATATTTAATTTTTTACCAACCCTTGAAGGGATGATTGTATTCATCAATTTGAACAACTTTTAAAGACACAAAATTTGACTTAAATAAATAAATAAAATAATCAATAATATCTTTGGGACATTTTTACACAGCACCATCTAGTCCCAAACTAAGCAAAGCTTGTGCTATGGGTACTAGACAATGGATATAATACTTATATACTTTTTTTTTTTTTTAATACATACTTTTAATACATAAGCAACACCCAGACCAACACAAACACTTATGTTCATCACACAAATAAACAAACAACAACTAAATAACTTAGCTAAAAAAAATGAAATAATTTCGTGTACTTGTTTAAAATCTACATGGAGCAGTCACTACTAAATAAGGTCATTCAAATATTCCAAAATATGAAAGATTCATAATGTAAGTTATATAAATTCACATAGTTATATTATTAGGTGCCTATTGTTACACATAATTCTATTGAAACTCAGCAGACGTTGAGCGGCATGCAAATAATGAAAGTTCGCCGACGACGTCACCGCGTTCGACACTCCCTATCACTGTTAAGGGAAAGAAGGTATGTTATTATTTAATTTTTATCTAGAAAAAGTTATAGTTAATCAATCTTTTAAATAATAAACTCTTATGAAGAACTTAACTTACTTTATTAGTCCGTGTCAGAGTCCGAGTCTTAACTTACTAATTTAAGAATACGAAGTATAAATCTTTATTTGTCCGTGTCAGTGTCCGAGTCCGAGTCTTTACTTACCAATTTAAGAATACGAAGAATTAATCTTTATTAGTCCGTGTCCGAGTCCGAGTCTTAACTTACTAATTTAAGAATACGAAGTATAAATCTTTATTTGTCCGTGTCCGAGTCCGAGTCTTAACTTACTAATTTAAGTAGATGAATAATACATGTTTCTGTATGAATGATTTATATGCATTGTAGGAAACCCTACAATAATATATTATAATTAAACTGGCAACTCTGCCTATTTGTAAAGAACTATTGTTCGTTTCCGGTTCCTCGGGCTCTTGGCTCGCTAACGTTGCCCCTAAGCGGTGCTTGTGCGTGAATTATCTTGTAAATTACTGTGAAAGTTATTAAACCGTGGTTTCCGTGCTCACAAGACTTTTAATGAAAACTACAGTCCACTCCAACTCCAACATTGGTCCATTCGAGCAACGAAGAAAAACTGGATCTCGAAAAAGTTTTGTGACGATTGTGCGGGACGACAACGTGTTTGTGAAACTACAGTGTACAACGTGCAAGATACAAAACTACCAGGATATTATTGGAACAAAAAATTGTGCATATACAATTTGTGTGCAGTACATTACGCCACAAATCCAAAATATCAAGGTCAAAAATAAAAAAAAAATCGCAAGTCATCCTCTTATTTTATTTCTTAGGGGAAGCCATTTTGCTTGCCGACTTTCGTTTTTATCTCTTTACCGACGATTTCTTTCGGTAAGTGCGAGCGAGAGCAGAAGTTTGCAGTGCTGCCAACCAAACAGCTCTTGTGGTAATAATTTTGTCGCAAGCGATCCAGCTGTTTCAACTTTCAAGTACTGCACGAGTGAGAGCGGCAATCGACAATCTGACCGTCCGAACGAGAATAACTGCTACGCTATCACGTCTCGACGCGACTTTACAACGTTCTACGTGATCTGTGCGCAAGCGGCGGCGGCGGGTTCAAGCCACTATTATTAGTCTATGGTTCATTAGCTCTTTATGTCTATGCAACTATTTACTAACTTCACTTCGTTCATTTATTCTTTCTTTAATTTTTCGCCATTTTGTCAACTCAGTTATTAAGAAACATAAAAGTACTAATTGTAATTAAATTCTGTTGTAATTCTAAACAAAACACTGTAAAAGTGCAGTTCATTAAGTGTAGCGTTATCTGTTCTGAGGATTATTGTGTTCTTAGTCGAATTACATTGAATAACTCGTGCGTGTTGAAAGCATGGCGGGCGAGGAGGAGCATTCTCAAAAAAATGCTACAAACCTTAAAACATTAATTGCAAATCGTGGTTATATAAAAGGAAGCCTCACCAAATTACTAAATTCAATAAAAGACAAAGATGTCTTGGCATCCTTATCGAAAGAAGCAATTAGTGTAAAGGAAGAACGTTTGCGATCATTATTTTCAAAGTACGACGCCATATCGATGGAAATTTATTGCTTAGACGATGATGACAAAGAACCTGTATCTGAACAGGAGGAAAAGTACACACAGGGTCTCACCACCCTCCGAGAGTTTCTTGGCAAAATACCTCCTCCTGACCCAAAATGTACACACAGCACTGAGAAAGAAATATGTAGAATTAAAAGTACAAAGTTACCAGTTATAACGATACCTATTTATAACGGTAAGTGTAGTGAATACAAAACATTTATTGGTTTATTTACTTCATTGATACATAACAATAAGTCATTAGATGACATACAAAAATTGTATTATCTCAGAAACTTTCTTAATGATGAACCTTTAGAGTTGATAAAAAACTTGCCTTTGGTAGGTGAAAGCTATTCGGAATCGTTAATAATTCTGAAAGAGAGGTACGATAATAAGTTTAAGATAATTAATGAGCACATAAATTCTTTACTTGATATGACACCTATTATTAAGTCTACTGCCATGAATTTAAGAAATTTTATTTGTACTGTCAAACAACAATTATCAGCTTTAAAAAATCTCAGTCAACATGTTAATACATGGGACCAAATTATTCTCTGCATATTGTGTCGAAAGCTAGATTTGTATTCTAATAGGGAATACCAAATGATTAGGTCACATGATGAGGAACCTACCATAAAACACTTACTTGATTTCCTAGAGAAACGAGCGTTGGCTCTTGAGAATGCAGATTCAGCCAGCCGAAGCGTTCAACCCCAGACTCAACGGACGGAAAATACTCGTCAGTCAAAGGTATCTGCTATTGCTACAGCTGCAAGTAACTTAACTAAGACCACCGCTTCCTGCAATTATTGTAAGTGTAACCACAAGCTATTTCTTTGTCCTAAATTTAAGTTATTAACCAATGCGGAGAGAATAAAGTTTGCAACTGAAAACAAGCTATGTACAATTTGTTTAAATAATCATTCTCAAAAGTGTCGCTTTCACTTCAAATGTGCTACATGCAAAGGGACACACAACACGCTTCTGCATGAGGATGAGCATGTGCAGACTTCAGTGACAATGGTGTCAGAAATTTCTTCAAATCAAGTTTTATTACCTACAGTAAAAATTAAATTGTTTACAAAAGATGGCACGGAGGTGCTTATCAAAGCATTGCTTGATAGTGGGTCTCAGAACTCATTTGTGACATCGGATTTGGTTAGACTGCTGGGCATAAGGCCAAAAAATGTAAACAAAAGTATTGTCGGGATTGGGAATGCTCATAGCAACATAACGCAATCTGTTAAATTGGAAGCTTATTCAACTATTTCATCATACAAAATAGCCATGAACTGCTATGTCATTGATAAAATAACAACTATGCTACCTCAGCAAAGGATCAATAGGCAAGACATTAATATTCCTAAACATTTAACATTAGCCGATCCCTCCTTTGACACACCTAGCAAAATATGCATGCTTATGGCGGCGGATGTATTTTTCCAGGTCATCCTGCCCCAGCTTGAACAACCTATCAACTTGCCAGCAAAATGTAATCCAGCCAGCCAGTCTACGTCTCCATACATGTTAAACACAAGGTTTGGACATGTCATTGCAGGTACCCTCCCAAATCAGTGTCATTCTCAACAATTATTTAAAAAACCGGTCTCATTCTTTTGTACTGAATGTGATTCAGATATTAGTAAAACTGTTAAAAACTTTTGGAAGCTTGAAAGTGTGCCTGAAACCTTTTCAGAACAAAAGTCAGAATTTGAGCAGTGTGAAAATATTTTTCAGCAGTCAGTAGTATTAAAAGATAAACAATTTCAAGTTAGTTTACCACTTAAAGTTCCATTAGATCAGGTTAATTCTATGCTAGGTAATTCATTTAATTATGCTCTCAAACGATTTCAAAATTTAGAAAAAAGATTTAGTAAGGATCAAGAACTATTTAAGTTATATAAAGCTTTTTTAAACGAATATGTGAAGTTAGGTCATGGTTCATACATTGACATAAATAAATATAACCTCATTAGTGATCCGGTATATTTCCTCTCACATCATGCTGTTTTACGGCTAGATAAAAAGACCACTAAATGTAGAGTAGTATTTGATGGTTCAATGTCAACAAATTTTAAAAGATCACTCAATGATCTTCTATTAAATGGCAAAACTGTTCAAAGGGAATTATTTGACATATTATTATTATTTCGATTAGGTCAATATGTGTTTAGCACAGATCTAAAAAATATGTTCAGATCAATAATTTTAGACCCTAAAAACCGTTCTTTGCAATTAATTTTATGGAGAGATTCTCCAAATGAAAACATAAAATGTATTGAATTAAATACAGTTACATATGGTTTCAAAAGTTCAACTTTTCTGGCTACTAGATGTCTCTTAGAGCTAGCCTTAAGATATCCAGTTGAGTTTCCTGCAGCATCCTTCATTCTACAAAACCAAACGTACTGTGATGATATTCTGGTTTCCAGCGACTCATTACAGTCATTAATAGAAATGAAAGATCAATTGGTAAAACTTCTTGATCAGGGAAGTTTTCAAACACACAAATGGTCATCCAATAATACCAAAATCTTGCAGGATATACCACTTGATAAACAACATTTTGACGAGATTGACACTCAAAAACAAAATTATTATTTAAAAACGTTAGGTGTAACATACAATACACAAACAGATACGTTTAAAATTTCAAGTCCAAAGTCAGACAAAAATGAGCTCATAACAAAACGAGAAATAGTCAGTTATATAGCTAGGTTCTACGACCCACTAGGGTTAGCTGGTCCTATTACTGTTTCTGCTAAAGTAATCATTCAACAACTTTGGTCAGCTCAATTAGACTGGGATTCCTGCCTGCCTGATAAATTAAAAATTGTATGGCTTGAGTTTTACAATAGTTTGTGTATTACGAATCCTATACACATCAATAGAAATGTCACTGGTCAAAACACAGATACTATCCAGCTGGTGGGCTATGCAGATGCCGCTAGCTCCACAGCATATGGCTGCTGTTTATATCTGCGTACCGTTGACAAAACAGGTAAAATAACTGTTAAACTACTCTGTTCAAAATCGAGAGTGGTTCCTCTCAATCAGAATTTTACTGTTCCCAGACTGGAGCTCAATGCCGCTTTGTTGTTAGCTAAGCTGGTAAATAGAGTTTATACAGTACTATCTCTCAAATTAAATATTATTGACGTGCATCTTTACTCAGATTCACAAATAGTGTTAGCATGGCTAAAAACAGATGTGACCAAATTAAATGTGTATGTGGCAAACAGAGTGAAGGTGATTTTAGAGCATACGGATAAATTTTCTTGGTCATATGTAAAAACAGCTGACAATCCTGCTGACTGTCTTAGTCGTGGGGTAAAACCTCATGAGCACCATGATCTGTGGTGGACTGGGCCATGTTATCTGCACAACAGCAAGTACTCTATCTCTGAAATAAATAATACTAAATTACCACCAAACTTACCGGAGATGAAAACTGGTTGTGCTGGATCTGCAGACTCAAGTGTGTTGGTATGTGGTTCCAATAATCAAACTTTATGTTTAGACTTTCTAGACAAATACTCTTGTATAAACAAAATGCAGAGAATTCTTGCCTATGTTGTACGTTTTTGTAATAATCTTAAATTACAAGTACCAAAAATTAAGCTCAACTATATAACTAGTTCAGAGTTAAACGAATCTTTGTCACTAATAGTTAAATGCAATCAGCAAAAATACTTCTCTGATGAGATTAGTTTACTAAAACAAAACAAACCTATAAAAGGTAATTTAAAATTATTGAATCCATTTATTGATGGTAAAGGCTTATTAAGGGTAGGGGGTCGATTAGAATGTGCTACAATACCTCTCTCACAGAAACATCCTGTAATTTTACCAAATAAGTCTATTATTACTAAACTAATTGTTATTAATGAACATGTAAAAAATTTACATGCAGGTCAAAAACTTATATTGTCATCCATTAATCAAAAATTCTGGATTATTAATGGTATTAAAGAAATTAAGAAAATTATTTATTCATGTGTTATCTGTTCTAGACTGAAGGCTCAAGCTGCCAAACAGTTAATGGGTTCCTTGCCTCTAGATAGGGTCAATAAAAGTAGGCCATTTCAAAAAGTTGGCATTGACTTTGCTGGGCCTATCTCAGTGAAGCAGTCGCGAGTCAGACGTGCTTTAGTTTCAAAAGGATACATTTGTGTATTTGTCTGTTTTTCAACGAAGGCTGTGCACCTCGAATTAGTGTCAAATCTAACAACTGTTGCATTTTTGGCATGCTTCAAACGCTTTGTCTCGCGGCGTGGCTTGCCCAGCGATGTTTACTGTGACAATGCTGCCACGTTTAAGGGGGCAAGCAATCAATTTAATGAGCTTTATCGTTTGCAAAATTCCGCAGAGCACCAACAGCAAGTGCAATCCCAAGCAGCTCAACAGGGCATACGATTTCACTTTATACCCAGCTACTCACCTGTTTTTGGTTCTCTGTGGGAGGCTGCTGTCAAGAGTGCGAAATATCACTTGAAAAGAGTAGTCCAAAGGGCATTGTTAACATATGAAGAGTTAAGCACTGTTTTAGCTCAAATAGAATCAATTTTAAATAGTAGACCTTTAACCCCTTTGTCTACCGATATTAATGATTATACTTACTTAACGCCAGGTCATTTTTTAATTGGAACAGCATTGAATAGCTATCCACAACAAGATTTAACTGAAATACCTTTAAATAGATTAAGTTTTTGGAATATTTGTTGTAATATGTATCAACAATACTGGAAAATATGGAGTAAGCATTATCTTAATGTGTTACAATGTCGGCCTAAATGGCAAGATAATGTACCTAATATAAAAGTAGGTTCACTAGTTATATTGAAGGAGAATGATTCTCAACTTTCTCAACCTTTATATTGGCCTATGGCACGAATTGTAAATGTTTTCCCAGGACCTGATGACAAGGTCAGAGCTGTAGAGGTCAAAACTCAAAATGGAAAAATTCATAGAAGATCTGTAACAGAAATCTGTTTACTTCCAATTGATTGTACTTATAATTAATTATAACACTAGATACATAGTTTTACACATTTAGTTTATTGATATGTAATACTTAAATACCTACGTCTTGTTAAATGCTTTGTTTGTTACTAAAGTTGAGTAAATAAGTAGAACATATTAGATTATATTATATATAAAGTAAATATTTTACTTGAGGCTGGAGCATGTAGGAAACCCTACAATAATATATTATAATTAAACTGGCAACTCTGCCTATTTGTAAAGAACTATTGTTCGTTTCCGGTTCCTCGGGCTCTTGGCTTGCTAACGTTGCCCCTAAGCGGTGCTTGTGCGTGAATTATCTTGTAAATTACTGTGAAAGTTATTAAACCGTGGTTTCCGTGCTCACAAGACTTTTAATGAAAACTACAGTCCACTCCAACTCCAACATGCATATTCTGGATTGTTTCAGGGACGTGATAAGCCTATTGGAGGCCCAGTGTACTGGGGCTGCTATGCCTATGATATAACAGAGGACTATTTTATTAACAACATGCAAAAGGAGTTAGGTAGATATTTATAGTCAGTAATTTTATTATCTTTAGATTTTCGGAAAATAAATATATTATGGGTTATATCGGTTATCGGTTGGTGATTTGTTTTTTTGTCTGGCTTCCCAGTGGTTAATTGAAAAGCGGGGGGCCTAGAAAGTCTGTCTCAAATATCGTAATTACATACTCAGAAGCACTCTTTGAAAGAATTGCTATAGATTCATACATACTGTTAACTAAAAAATAAACCAAGCTCGCAAAATGATGACCGAAGGTTTACAATAACTAATTACCCTAACGTAAAATTTATGTCTATAATATTTCGATAAAACTGTCTGCTTCTATTTAAGGAAGGAAAGAGGGATGGGGATCCCTTTGGTTTAACAGCATAGCGGCTAATTAAAGTTAGCAACACACGGCGCGACCACGAAGCTACACTGTTTAACTACAGCTGCGTTTGTGTCGCACTGTCGCACTTGACACGTATTCAAAATTCACGGTTTTGTTTTGTAGAAACCTACTGTATTCAGTTAAAATAGATAATAACAATAAATAAATATTTTTAGGACATTTTCACACAGCACCATCTAGTCCCAAACTAAGCAGAGCTTGTACTATGGGTACTAGACAATGGATATAATACTTATATACTTTTTTTTTTGTAAATACATACTTATAATATATAAGGAACACCCAGACCAACACAAACGCTTATGTTCATCACATAAATATTTGTGTCCTGTGGAGATTCGAACCCACGACCTCGTAAGCAGCAGTCCGACATTCGAACCACTAGACCACAGACGTCGTCAACAATCCATGGAGTTGTTACTTAGCTACAATGACAACACTTAGCTACAAGCCCCTCCAGTCTTCTTCCATTCTTTTGCCATGTATTGAGTACAATTTCAAACTTCAGCCTATTTTTTTATGCCTACTATTATTATTAAAAGCCTGAAGTGTCCCACTGCAGGGCAAAGGCCTCCCTACTCTCCTTCCACTTCTCCCTGTCTGTTGCTAAAAGAGACTAGTCTTTTTGGAAGGAGTCCAGCTCATTCCACCATCTCCGTCTGGGCCTGCTGCATTGACGTTAGCCATGTAAAGGGACCCATTGAGTTGTCAATTCGGCCCAGTGCCAGTGGTCGTATGACATGCGACAGATGCTTCTAACATATTATATTTTGCCTGACATGGACACAAAATCTATGCTCTCACGCGTATATCCATGGAGTATTCATAATTAACGTTTTGAAAGTGCGTGTAAATGCTTAATCGAAATAAAAACTATTGACTTTGACTTTGACTTTGGCAGCCTATTATATATATAGACTATTATCCCAGTGAGGCAGTAACATAAATGCAAATATTAATAAATAAATAATATAATAAATTGATAGCATTTCCCAATAAAATGAAAATACCAACAAAGCGCATGTTTCAAGCAAATCCCCTTGAACTTTAAATTAAAAACAAATAGAGAAACACTCACAATATAAACCGAACAAAATTAATGTGGCATTCGCAAAGTGAATAAAATTAATTAACGCGATTGATAATTGGTAGTTTGGGTCATTAGCCATGTTATTGATGGCCTATAAATTGCACTGGTCTGCATCATAATAAGAACAAAGTAATAACCAAATGGAGTGATAATAGCAAGTGCTCAATATAGCTACAACAGTACTCTGCATATTGCCGTCAACAGTCTGCTATACATAATTGTAGTCTACCGGTGATATAATCATTAACATTTCTACATACCAACCATAGACCAGTAAACTATTAAATCCATGATACCAGCGCAAAAGTGACCCTATTTGGTCACTGCCACAGTGCCAGTAATATTCAAATATTTGTAATCACTATAAGGAATCTACAAAAATATCATTTATATCATCGTTGCACAACTAGCAAATGGCATCACCCATTTTTTTTTTCAAATATGCAGCTACTTAGATTCAAGGATTTAGAAATATCTATTCGATGGGTATTCCGTTTTTTTCCAATATACATTTTAGTTTCTACTTCGGAGTAAATAAATCAGTAAAATATTTCAGACATTTATATGTATCTATCGTACTTCATTTATTACCTATTCCGTGTCATCAAGATTGGTCGTGAGTATGAGGACCATAACATTGATAGACACTACTTTGTAAATGGCAGTTTGATTGCTTTTTCTTTTTGTTTCTGAATGTAATTAAAACAGAACAAACTTGAAATTACAGGCTGTATATTTTAAATTAAAGCTTGATTTGGGGTGATTGTATGACACATAAATATGGCATGGAATCTGTTTACATTGTGGGTATTGAATGCCCTGACATGTGTGAGAATATTTACTGTTTTTTTGTTCCTGTTTTTTTATCAAGATGTATAACAACTGTAACTACTCAATCAGAAACAATTCTACTTCTTCGTGTCGACATGAGCTACATAATAATAATAGCTCATGTCGTGGGGAAAAGATTAGCCAGTCAGCAGGTTGATAGCGGGGCTGACTGCCCAGAGTGCGCCGGACGATCAATTAAATATCGTCACTCGTGGAGGCTCTTTTAATGAACTCATAATCAGAAACAATAAAGTTTACTTACTTACTTACTTACTTAAAACATAGTAAGAAGATTTTTTTATCGCATCATGCACTAGAAGCGTTAATCGTTGTATAGGTATGTTACAATCAAAACATTCTCGCATTTTTTTGTAATAATTAACCTGTTCCTTATTGTTCCTTAACATGTAATTCATCACCAACATAATCCAAAAACATAAACTGCCATTCTAACAACAAAAAGCACGCATACATACAAAACACATCAACTCAGCCTATCGCAGTCCACTGCTGGACATAGGCCTCTCCCAAGTTGCGCCACAACGCTCGATACAAAACACGCACACTTGTATCCTTACCCGCTGGAGTGACCGGGCGCATCCGTCTTTTAAGGCATTTTAAAATAAATCAAAGTTTTTTCTCAAACTAGTGCGCATTTCTGATACACGTTGTATATGCGCTGATACTCAGCGCATATACAACGTGTATCAGAAATGCGTGGTCATATTTGAAGAGCTTATTCAGGGGATGCTATCGAACAACTTTTACTATGGGACCAACCCTGAAATCGCGAAAAAAAAAATCAGCTGATCCTAACATTTTGTCAAGCGACATCGATGATTTAGTAGGGAACAGCTGATATTTTTTTCGCGATTTCAGGGTTGGTCCCATAGTAAAAGTTGTTCTATGTTATGCCCTGAATGAGCTCTTAAAATATGACCACGCATTTCTGATACACGTTGTATACAGGTTCCAGTCTCCACAACACAATGTTAAGCAAATATTTATTTTAATAATTTACACTGTAAAAATTATTTATGTGGTGGAGAAATAAATGAATGATTTATTATTATTACTATTTTACTCACTCTGGTGCAAGTGACGGTGAACTAGTGGCAGTATATGCGACCTTTACATAAAACGGTCAGCCTTTACGCGACGGCTTGGCCTCTTGTTCTGTTGCTCTGAGATCGATACACTAAGGTAGGTATCCACAATTACATTATTTACCTTTATTTGCACACGAGCACCGAACCATAACAACTCAAAATAATGAGATTACTCCGATATTTGCGTACCCTATCAAAGGGGTGTACACATTTGAGAAATTTAAGCGGATTTGTCAAGTTCCGAGGCGTCCGTCCAACTGCTGAAATTATGTGTACCCTTGTTAGCCGGGCTGCGAATGACAAGGCGGGATGGGCGCTTTGAAAAATATTTCCCGGACAGACACGGGCTGGGCATGGGCAAAAAATCAAGGGTTTTGTGTGTTAGGTAGCGGTCTAGAAGGGCTTGACGTGTTTGTGCGTCATATGTGAGGGAATGTCAGGTTTTGCGGAAAAGTATTAAAATTGTGGGAACAGAGTTACCTAGTAATTTTTTTAATTTTTATTTGTAAAATCCGCTGGAAATGATAAACAGAATTTAGGAGTAACATAAATAGTACAACGATTTAAATTGTGGAAAGAAAAAGTCGGTTAATAAGATATCGCTGACGTCACCCAAAGACGTACAAAAAGTGGAGGTTAATTTGAAAGAAAGAAAGAAAGAAAGAAAAATGGTTTATTTACTACAGCCAGAGGCACACAATAACAATAATATACAATTTTAAACAACACAGACTCCTAAAACTATAATTGTGTGCCCCGCGGCTGCACCAAATAGGCTCAGTTCAGCAAAAATGCCAGACAACTAGTGTCTGGCGCTGGTTTTCAACTGGACCTTGTTTGAAAGTGTCACGGACGAAAATCAGTTTTACAGTGAGTAAACTAAACATAGATAAAAAATAATAAGAAAGTTTTTCGCAATAATAATATAATATAAAATATGAATATCGTGATATACGTGGGACACTCAGAAAGTTTTGCGAAACTAAAAAAAATTGTTCTATACGTACATATATTTTTATCAAATCTTTTCAAAGTACTTTCCACCAGCCTCTATACAAAGATTCATGCGCCTAAACCAGTTTTCAAAACACTTTTTCCAGTCCGCCGCAGACACCTCGTTTACAGCCTGCTCGAACGCAGCCAGCGCATCTTCCGGCGACGAAAATTGTATCCCTTTGAGCTGATTTTTTATTTTTGGGAATAAAAAGAAGTCACACGGTGCTAGATCAGGGCTGTAAGGAGGGTGACCCAGGAGTTTGACTGGCGTGCTGTCCAGGAAGTCCCTCGTTTTGAGTGCGGTGTGCGCAGGTGCATTGTCGTGGTGGAGCAGTAGCCCGCGGAGCCCTGTGTTTGGTCGCTTGTTGCTTATAACAGAGAAAACTTCTGGCAAACATTTGGTAGTATACCATTCGGCATTAATGCTTCTTTGATCCCGTAAGGGAATTGATACCAAGTGGCCAGTCAAATTAAAAAAGCTAGCGATCAAAATCTTACCCCCGCTTCTAGATCGCTTCACTTTGGTAGGCGTTGGCTCATTTTGAAACACCCAAACAGTCGACTGGCGCTTGGTTTCTGGGTCGTATTGATAAATCCAGGACTCATCACCTGTAACGATGTCGTAAACACGCCGAGACGAGCCTGCTTCAAATTTGTTAAGCATATCACGGCACCATTCCACCCGGGCCTGCTTCTGAGCATCGGTGAGGTTGTGCGGCACCCAGCGTGATACTATCCTCCTCACGCGAAGATGGCTGTGTAGAATCTCGTGAACGCTTCCCGATCCAATCTTCAATATGTGTTGAATCTCCTGATATGTAATTCGCCTATTGTCTTGCATTAAATTTTTCACTGCTAGCACGTTTTCTTCGGTAACAGCCGTCAAAGGGCGACCGCTTCTTTCGTCATCCCCCAAAGTTGGTCGACCGCGCTTGAATTCGTTATACCAACGATACACGGTTGCCTTGGAAGGGCCTTCATCCATGAATGCCATTTGAAGTCTATCGTACGATTCATCCGGTTTCAGGCGACACTTGAAATCGTATAAAATCATAGCTCTAAAATGTTCCCGGCGCAGATCCATATTTCAGTGAGACACAATACTTTGAATTAACTCGCAAAAAATGTGGAGGGAAATTTTGAAATTGGAACTTACTTATTTTTACTTATAAATAATCATATTTTCAAAAAACATTATAACTGGTCAGTCTCCCATATATAAAAACTTTTTTTCGCAATACTTTCTGAGGGGCCTGGTATATATATATATACGTGTTAAAATAGTAATAATAAATAAATGAGAAATAAGTAGAAAGGACGTCATCAATTAATAAATACCTATACATGTCACAGGTTCGTTTGCACGCATTTACCCACAAAACTCACAATGCGCTGCGGGCAGCCGAGCGCGACAGACATTTTACCGGCAGTTGTTACATAAATATATTGAAACCAAGTAATCAACCATGGTATAATTAATCAACCAAACATTACTAGAAAAAAAAGTGAAGTATGAAGTGAAGTGAGTTATGGTCGCCTTAGTCCATGTAATTTCAAAACTATTATGTATAGTTGTGTTTTTTTTTTTTTTTTTGTGTGCAATAAAGAATAAGAATAAGAATACGAGAAATAATAGATGGAGATGTCCGAAGTTGATTAAAGGTAATTGTCATTTTGTAGTAATAATATTAATATTTGCAGAGCATTGTTGGGGATTCCTGATTAAGCATCATTATCCTGTTTTTTAGTTGTGCTTCAACATCGAGATGCCAAACTACAAACACAGACGTTTGTCTGCCAGGCTTTTACAGGAGGGAGAGAAAAAAACAATGCTACGATCCCGATACCGTGCGCCGCAGTCGCAAGCAGGCCAGCCACATTGGGTAAGTAGAAACGCAACGAGAATAAGCAGAGCACGACAAGTTGGAAAAAGGATATATTGTGTTGTGTTTTGTTTGTAGGTCTCCGAACTGCGATGGCACGCACTTGTCGCGGATGATGCAATAGCACCCCCAGAGTTACGGACACGATAAGCAGCAAAAGGAATAACCAAACAAAAATAACTAATAATTTCGATACCACGAGCAGTGTTCACGGTAGCTTAGTGGCGTACTGAGCCAGGAGTAGCAGGTTCGAATCCTGCTCGTGAGCGATTTTTTCTTTCCACAATTTAAATCATTAGATTTCGCTTCGCATGCGTAATTGCGTTTAAAATAATAAAATAATAAATAGTACAAGTTTCAAGTAAGATTTCTTGGTAAAAAAGTAATTACATCATTATTGTTAGCAAACCAATTTCAAAGAAATTTTCCTAATTTCGTATTTATTTTATCTATCATCGCCGTTCAACAAAATATATTATTTAGAATTGATGTAACAATCAAACAGAATTGCCAATAATAAATTAAATTGGTACCTACATTGATTACATAGAATACGAAAAATCGTATTTTAAAAGAAATCGGGCAATGCTATTGCGTGTCGTAGCTATGTGTATAGTCTTTAAAGTATAAGCGGTAAGCGATATTTTATTTAATATCTTTGTAATTCATCCCGCTTGCGTTAACGCTTAAAAAAACAATATTTTAATTCATCAACTCAGCCTACCCAGTCCACTGCTGGACATAACCGCTGCCTTCCGCATCTAGTCTCCCCAGCTATCTTATTTAGGGCATCGGTCCACCTGCAATGGCTGGGGGGTGTCTTACGCTGCGTTTGCCGATTCGCAGTCTCCACTCAAGGATTTTTTTGCTCCAACGGACATCGGTCATTTAACAGACATGGCCAGCGCACTGTCACTTCAACTTACTGATCCTACAAGCTATGTCAGTCACTCGAGTTCTCTGGATAATCTCGATACAGATTTTATGCTTTAAAGAAACTCCAAGCATAGCTCGCACCGCTCGCTCCATAGCGACTTTGAATTCGTCGACTAGCCCAACTGTCAGTGTTTACGTCTCGGGACCGTAAGCCATGACAGACAGGACGCATTGGTTGAAAACCTATTTTATCCTACTTCCTACTGATAATATAAAAACTTCCTACTAATTATATAAATGTGAAAGTATGGATGTTTGTATAACGTTCTTTATTCAAGTTGAAACAGCTAAATAAAGGACTAAAGGATGCTTTTTATTCCAGGAACATAATTATACATTTCCCGAGGTATGCACTATAGCCTCTTTCTGTAACAAACTGAATGTTACACTTCCCATTGTTTAATTATTATTTTTGATTTATTTGCACATCCGGCGCACAAAAAATAGTATTCCTGAGATCTACTAACTTAGAAAAAAAACATGATCACAGTTTTATATTGTGGAAAGAATTCAAGTCTATAATTCTTTTTGAAGAAAATTGTAAGGTCATCATACACTACACCTAGACACTAAACACTACAAAATATAAGAGAGGATCCCTTAAAAGACTATCGGAACTATCGGAACTATCGAATCATCGTGATAGAAACACTTCCTAATACAGAAAAATCTAACTAATATTATAAATGAAAAAAAAATGTTGTTCACCAATCATGCTGCAATGGCTGAATGCATTTAAATGAAATGTGGTGCACAGATAAACAATAAAAACTATTCGTTGTACATATGGATTTATACCACGAATAGTTTTTATTGATATACCACGGGAAGGAAGCCGTGGTCAGCTAGTAGACAATATATTTCAGGAAAACATCTTATAACCATAGAATCCCTCCGGATAACATGGTCCACTTTCCTGTGTCGTCCATTTCTTAGAACTGCAGTAGCCGCACGCGTATTTAAGCAATTTCCAGTTGGCCTTAAAAGGCTACGTTCGTACATTAATCGCGCGCCTGTGTGCGTGTCGGCGAGCACACGTTGTTTTTTTTTGTGCTTCAATTCTGAGCGAAACTTTGAATGAAAGCTTATAACTTAAAGCACCCTAAAAATCTCAGTCGGCCTTTTCCCCGGGATCAACCTCGAATCGAGATCGTAACTCGATCATATTGTAACATGATTACCGGGGTTTCAAGTACTCTCGATGGAAGCTTTTATCTATAATGGTGTGTTATATCGTGTATCGCGAAGTACACGGTGTAACTATGTAGGTACCGTAAAAAGTTGTACCTACCTACATAGGTAAATAAAGCGTGTGGATATTTTTTTAATGCTTGAAGTTTCATTCAAGACCATTCAATTATTACCATGTTGCAAGTAGACGAAGTTCGGCTTCATATAACGAACTTTTTTAGTGTATTGTTATCTACAGCCCAACAGCTGTTAATCAAGAAGATAACTCCTATGCAACAATCCTCCTATCTATAAGCCTTTTTACAATTATGTTGGGGTCAGCTTCCAGATGCGGCTTAACATCAGTATTTCATATGGTGCGACTACTATCAAACCCCGCAACCCAGTCACTGGGTAATACCGACATCCTAAGTGTCCAGCTGCTGACAGCAACAAATGACAGCTAAAAGTCAGAACTTTTGGGCTTCTGAGTAGGTACCCGTAAAGATTGCCATAACATGAATATTCGGATGGCAACCGGGACCGACCAGGACTGGTTTTAAATAATATAGATTTCTAAGAGTTGTACGGATCACACCTCATAACGTGGTGCGTCCACCTTTCCACAGCGTACGGATTGCCAACGAATTTCTATGCAATCGTCTTTTCAATATTTACATTCTCATCAAATTTTTTTATTGTAATGCGTTCCGTTCCAACCGATGCTTACGATACCGGTAGGTAGACGCGTGCCTTAAACGAGACAAGCTTTTTCTTTTTGATATGATACCTACTCGAAAAACAATGAGTAATATACGAGAACTTGGAGAATTCGTTGTTTTTTTTTGTTGAAAGTTCAATAGAATCTTTCAATTGGCAGACGTATTCATTTCCTTTAAGCGTTTCTTTCATACGTAGTGAACAGAAACATACTACTATAAATATTCACGACAGTAGTTCAAATCAGCACGACCATTAAATTCAGCCAACTCAAGTAATATTAAATAATTAATAGGCCTTGGAGCTCCCTGGCGCAAGGCCCAGATAGGGCGACAGGCCGCATCTCCTACCGCCACATCTGGCAGGGGACCTTCGGGATCGTGGACGCTAAGAGTGGGGGGACTCGAGGTGTCTTTTAGGCGACCCTGGGGAGGACAGCAGTACGTGGTGGTCACGTGCTACTGTCGGGAAAACATTTTTGTTTTCCCGGGACGTGCCAAAAACATAGGACTAGAGGGGCACCGGCGCGGTCCAATGGAATTCCCGGAGCTCCTCTATTTTTTGCAGAGGATGGCCACCGTGTGGTTTTAGTCGGTTAGAGTCCGACATACCCCTCTGCCGTCCCCAGGAATTCCATCCGAAAACAAAAACAAAAAAGGCCTTGGAGCTGTGATAGCCTAGCGGTTGAGCGCTTGCCTTCCATGCAAGAGGGCCTGAGTTCGAACCCGGTCCACACCACTGAATTTTCTGATTCATGTGTAGATTAGAATTTAATCTATTGCTATCAAAAAATATTATTGATAGCAAATAGTAGATGACTGCTAATTAAGTTAACCGTCTTTTGCAACCAGTGCTAATTCAGCTTCCGTTTTCAAGTCTTTGGCGAGACGCGTGTTATTTTTAAGCTATTGTATAGCTTCTATCGCGGGCCTTGAGCGTGGAGACCGAATCCAGAAATTCCGTAACGAAAATAACCTAACACCCCCCACTCCGACCGGATACTTTTCAGTTTTGCCATCTATCGATGAATAGCAGAACTTTTAATGAGTTTTGAAATATCACGCTTGTCTCTTTAGTTATTCAAATCGCCTATAGGTGGCATTGGTTGTATCGGCGTTACTGCGCATGCGTAATCCCCCTCTTCGCCCCGCAATCTGGTGACTCATGCCTGCTTAGAGTTTCGGCGTTAGGGCACCTCCTCTTTGTATTTACATAAAAAATGCTATGCAATAGCTTTACCGCGGCAGTCTCCGAGTGCCACACGTCTTTTTTTTTCTAAAGAATTAAAATTGAACTTCTGTATGTTACCTGTATTACGCCGGAAGCTGTGAATATTCGGCGCGACGGTTGCAGCGCCCCTGCAGCAGACTGTTACATCCGGTTTCAGCTTCCTGCTCTTTCCAAATCACGGTTTTTAGTTCGAAAACGTTCAATTGGTTTTATTTATGCTTTCCTTTTCGATGTGTAAACTAAAATAAATTAGATGCTTGAAAATATTTATTGTATTGTATTGCATTGTATTTATTTATTGATAACAATTGTTACAAGTCATTTTTTTTAAAGTAAATTACAATTTCAATTAATTTGGCTGTAGCCAAATAATGATAATAATGATAATGTGTAAATTAGCGAAATAATATTTCATATAATAGTAAATATTTCATATTTCATTTAAAATTAACCTATTATTATTATTTAACTTTTATCACAATGTCACTCACAATGGGCCTGATAAGAAGGCTCAAAGTCACTCAAAGGGCAATGGAGAGGGCTATGCTCGGAGTGTCCCTGTGTGATCCAATCAGAAATGAGGAGATTCGCAGGAGAACGAAAGTAACCGACATAGCCCGAAGAATTGCCAAACTTAAGTGGCAGTGGGCGGGGTACATTGCTCACAGAACGGATGGCCGATGAGGCAGTAAAGTTCTGGAGTGGCGACCGCGTACTGGAAGGCGCAGCGTGGGTAGGCCCCCCACAAGGTGGACCGACGACCTGGTGAAGGTCGCGGGAATCCGCTGGATGCGGAAGGCACAGGACCGGTCGTTGTGGCAATGCTTGGGGGAGGCCTATGTCCAGCAGTGGACGTCTTTCGGCTGAAATGATGATGATGATGACCTTTTATCAACGACTTCAATGCCTCTCACTTACTTTTTTAACTTTTTCACATAGTTCTCTGGAACTAATGCAGTTGTTAACGTACACAAAACATGTAAATCAGTTTGTTCAAATAAATAGTAAAAAAAGAATTTTAACTAAAAGGATTTACAGTCTGCCAAAAACGTCTATGATCTGTTTTTTTATCTTTATCTGCATTGTATTAAAAATTATTTGTATTAGACTGTGTTGTAACGTGAAAAAATGTACCTGTAAACATTTAAATTGAATTAAAACGAATAAGATCCAAAGTTCTGCACGAAAAGCGATTCTATATGTTTATATTTTTCAATATACGACTAAGTACCAAGAGGCGCCCCCATTTTGTGTACTCTTTTATGTCAAACTGTACTTTGATACTTTTAATATCCAACCCAATGGTATTATTATGCATTCCTACTTCCTACTAATACTATAAATGTGAAATTTTGGATGTTTTTTTGTCCTTCAATCACGCTGAAACGGCTGAACGGATTTAGATAAAAATTAGCACACAGACAGACCATAAACTCGATGAATATATAGGCTACTTTTTATTTCAAAAAGATACATAGTTCTCGAGGCATGCGGGATAACATCTTTCAGTGATGAACTGAATTATAAGCGGACGAAGGCGCGGGCAAAGGTTATTGGTGTCGTCGTCATCATCATCATCATTTCAAGTCCACTGCTGGACCCGCAAAAGAGGGGGATATGCAATAATCACCACGCTTGGCAGGCGGGTTGGTGATCGCAGTTGGTTGAATAAATACTCAGAGAACGCTGCTGTCCATCCTCTGGCGAACCCCTTATCTGGTTGGCTTTTGATGTCATCATCATCATCATCATTTCAGCCGAAAGACGTCCACTACTGGACATAGGCCTCGCCCAATTAAGGGGGGGATATGCCATAATCGCCACGCTTGGCAGGCGGGTTGGCGATCGCAGTTGGTTGGTGAAATACTCAGAGAACGCTGCTGCCCATCCTCTGGTGAATCCCTTAGTCGCCTTTTACGACACCCATGAGAAGAGATAAGGGTGGTGCTATTCTTTAAGTCCGGTACCACACGGACTACGGCTACGGCTTTTGATGTATTATTATGAAATTATTGGTTGCAATACAATTTATTCTTCGGGATTATATCTGTGAAAATATAAGAAGGAAATTAAGCGTAACATATACTTACTATACATAGACCACACTAAACCGCAGGGACGGCCACCCAAACGTTGGATGGACGACATCCGACGACACAGCACAGGCCTGGATGTCAAGGGCTCAAGACCGCCAGGAGTTGAGGAATTTAGAGGGGCTTACACCCAAAAATTGGGATTATAAGGCAGCAATGGTGGATGATGGGTGGTGGTGGCCTATACATAGATTGAACAGCTTGCGTAAATAGAGATCATTATTTTGGATGAAGAAGTAAGTAGGTAAGTATTTAAGTGCATCCATTAAATTCATCCAAGACCATTTATACGAAAAGCATTAAAAAAAAACAAAAATAGTGCACATCTGCACAAGAATTTCCCTCGATTCAATAACAGAGTTTAATTTTCAAAGGTTCGTGACACCTGAGCTGTCCAGCCAATATCGAGACACCGGGACATACAAAACCTGGCTGCAAAGTTATTGAAAACTTCTAGTATGGAAGATCATAGATAGAAAATTACAATTTCACACCGATATAGAATCTGAGATTTAGAAAAAGCTTTATAAAATGTAGTAATGTTTGTTTATCTACACTCGTATCGTAAAATTCGAATTATGAACTCGAATGTTTTTTTTTTTTTTTTTTTTATTCGTAACGGGCTTGCGTTTGCCCGCCACCTCTCCTGATGTTAAGCGATGGTGCGGTCGACGATGGTACACGCTTGCCCAGCAAAAACCTATTAATGTCATAATGACATACTTTACGCACATGCACCTGTAATGAATTTTAAAAGTTTCATTACGATACAGTTTGCTGAACAAAACAATGCGGTAATTTAATTTTTTTTCCATAACCGCACACTTCAGCCCAACTAAGGAGTTTTGAATGCCACTTCGACCCAACCAAGGAGTTTTAAACCTTTTTTTAGCAGTCGTACAGTTTGGTACCAATGAGTACACAAACCCAACATTTGCTTGGGGGAGGCCTATGTCCAGCAGTGGACGTCTTAAGGCTGAAATGATGAATGATGAGTACACAAAATTCAGGGTGGCGCCACTAGTCATATATTGAAAATTTGTATCGTTTAAAATCGCGTTTTTGGCAGAACTTTGCATTGTCATAATGCTTTTAATTATATTTAAGTGTTTACAGGCATATTTTTTGTGTGATAAAACAGAAATTGACGGAATCCTGACAAGGATAGAAAATTAGTTCCGATTATAATGTTTTCGCCAGACTATATTTTATTATCTGTGTAGGGCGTGATAGCGCGCGTGCTTGGCCGCGCGCCTTGACCTACTGGATTTGGTCATCGTTACTTGTAAATTTATCGTAATTGTTTACGTTATTATTATGGGTTTGTATGTCTAAAATTTTATTCTGGGCAAAAATATCTGACTACAGCAGTGATACTGAACTGAGGAGAATATGACCCCGCTTGAATTTCTCGATGCAGCAACGTAAATGACGAACAATCTTTTACCAGAAAAATCAATGACAATGTTACCAAGATTTTGACTTTGGTATTTTATTTAAAATTGTATGAGTTTAGATAAAATAGGGTATGAAACTGACATAACTAGGTATTCAAACACTCGTGTTTTAATAACCCCTGTTATGCAACAGTTTCATAAACTACTATTATTATATTGTCGTTTGTAGCGTTATTTCAGACCTCTCAAACTCTCTCTTAAGTTTTTTGAGTATTTTAGTACAGTCTAACAAAGCAATTAGTATCCAGGGTCGCCAGATATAAACAAAGTTTTCTCAGAAGATTATGGATGTTTTCGAGTGAAATATCATTTTAATAACGGACAAAGTTAAACTGTATTCATACGAAACCCTAACCGAACCGTTCTATAATAATTTCCTGAGAAATCTTCATCTATATCTGGCAACCTTGTATACTAATTGCTTTGTTAGACTGTACAATAATTTCTATATCAACACAATGGACTTTTATTGTCTAATCTACGTACAATAAAAGGAAAAAAAAATACCATAATTTGATTAATTAAAATAATAAAACAAGGATTAAATCACGTATATTATTTAAATTGGTTTTCCTCCTGACGTTTCGAAAGCTTTGCAGCGTTCGTGGTCGCAGGAAGACTAAGATGACAAGCGTCTTTACAGATATTTCTAAAAAAATATTTTAATCTACTGTACAATTTTTATTAATTAAAATCGTTTCGATACACGCAGTAACCACTCACAATGTCATTGGCTTTTACAGTGTTGCGTGCTGTTTGGGACTTGATTATTTAACTTTCCTATCGATTTGTTTTTAAGAGTTCACAAGATTTTTTAAAATAAAATGTAGGTATCTGCAGATGTTTCAGAATATTGATAATTGGAAAGCCTACTACGACTTCTTACAATGTTATCTTCAAACATGACATTACGTACACCCATTCAAAACTTCCAGCTTCACCACCTCAACTGTCAAATCCAAGAATCGATTACACAAAACAGTATTCCCGTACTGGCAGCTCCCAAAATTAGCTGTTCTACCAGAGGTCAACTAAATAATCGTACTAACAAGCACCCTCGTCAATGCTGCCTGCTTATGACAGCTGACTGGAAACTTTGGGGTGTAAACAAGTGCTCCTATACAACTTATTTAGTGTTAGGCTATTGAATTGTTTAAGAGGATTTACCCACTTTAGTTCAAGTTTAGATGAGAGTCTTATGATGTTCGTGATTAATTGGTTTTCAGGGTTTAAACCCCAAAATGTACTAAAATAATCCCTTTGAGTATCACTATCTGTTAGTCAGTATCGCTGATAATATTATATCTACTCAAAATTATTTTTCATAAAACATATTTAGATTTTATTTGTCAGAGCTTCTTCTATCCTACGATTTTTTATGTGCCTGACAGGGTCCATAATGATCTCATTGTTTTTAAGTTTACCACCTATATTTACATACCTACATATAATAATTATGGAGTAGGTTCATAGATACCTACATTCTTATCAGGAAAATTAAGGCCTATTAGCTACTTGTATTTTTTTGAAGTACAACTTCTTTACGCATGCTTGACTTGGGGAGTAAGCTGGTGAATGCGTTACGAAAAGTGAGGCGAACGGAGGGGATAGTGCGGGACGCGGGGAACGAGGCGCGCGCTACGGCCGGCAATGACACAGCGCCGGCAGATGTACGCATGCCGCGCCATGTCCGTGAACTTAGCAGAGCATTTCCCAGCAGATCAAAAATAAAAGGGAGTTCTCTTCGCATGCAGCTGAGTTCTATAGTTCCTGATACTTTTCAGGAATAGTTCTGGCATTTTACCTGAAAAAAATTCACATGAAAAAATGATCTGCTAACTTCCCGTAGCAGAACATTTTCAGCAGATCAAAATTTAAAGTAAGTTATTAACGTATGCTTAAGTGTTCTATAGTTCCTGATACTTAATACTGATAGTTCTGTCGATTTAACCTGAAAAAAGTTGATTTTAAAATGATCTGCTGCGTCTGGAAGTTAGCAGATCATCTTTTTTTATAAATTAGGAAATTACTAAAAATGCTCTGAATTATGGTAAAATATGATTGAAATCACTATAAGAGGACAAAAATCTTCGGTTTAACGTAGAATACTGATATAGCGCTCTATGAGGTGAGGCTTAAAACCCTCCCAAAACTCAAGGCAACGTGACAGAAGATCAGGATAGAAAGGCAGAAATTACGAAAACCAATCCTGCAAATTTTTAATGTAAATTTGAGGCTAGAACTCTTCAGTTCTCCATTGACTATTGCTACGACTATAACGTAAAGCACAAAAAACACCTGGAACTCTGCTGATATGATAGCAAATCAGTAGGGGCAAAGTTAAAATATCGAAAATACAGCATTTTCGGCAGCGTTTATAGCAGAATCCAAATATACATTTCTTTTATTTTTATTTAATTTTAGGAGGCTAGAACTCTTTTGTTTTTAATAGCTTGGTAAACAAAGTATCTGATAGAAGCAAAAATCTGCACAGAACTCACGCTAAAATACCAGCAGAGCATAGTGGAAAAGTAAAAAAAAAAAAAAAAATCATATTCGGACTAATAATTTTTTTCATAACTGACATAACTCCAGGAGGCTAGAACTCTTCTGATTTTGTTAGCTTGGTAACAGAACTGTCTGATAGAAGCTAAAATTTTCACAGAACTGACCCTAAAATACCAGCAGAGCATAGTAGAAAAGTAAAAACATCAACAAAAAAAAGTTATTCCGACTATTAATTTTTTTTGATGACTGACATAAGTCTCGCAGGCTAGAACTCTTCTGTTGTTGATATCTTGGTAACAGAACTGTCTGATAGAAGCTAAAATTTGCACAGAACTCACGTAAAAATACCAGCAGAGCATAGTAGAAAGTAAAAACATCAAAAATAAAGTTATTCCGACAATTTTTTTTTTTTAATGACTGACATAACTCTAGCAGGCTAGAACTCTTCTGTGCTTCATAGCATGTTAATAGAACTGTCTGATAGAAGCTAAAATTTGCACAGAACTCACGTAAAAATACCAGCAGAGCATAGTAGAAAGTAAAAACATCAAAAATAAAGTTATTCCGACTATTAATTTTTTTTGGTGACTGAAATAACTCTAGCAGGCTAGAACTCTTCTGTTCTTGATAGCTTGGTAAAAAATCTGTCTGATAGAAGCTAAAATTTGCACAGAACTCACGCAAAAATACCAGCAGAGCATAGGGGAAAAGTAAAAACATCAAAAATAAAGTTATTCCATCTATTAATTTTTTTTGGTGACTGATGTAACTCTAGCAGGCTAGAACTCTTCTGTTCTTGATAGCTTGGTAAAAAATCTGTCTGATAGAAGCTAAAATTTGCACAGAACTCACGTAAAAATACCAGCAGAGCATAGTAGAAAGTAAAAACATCAAAAATAAAGTTATTCCGACTATTAATTTTTTTTGGTGACTGAAATAACTCTAGCAGGCTAGAACTCTTCTGTTCTTGATAGCTTGGTAAAAAATCTGTCTGATAGAAGCTAAAATTTGCACAGAACTCACGCAAAAATACCAGCAGAGCATAGGGGAAAAGTAAAAACATCAAAAATAAAGTTATTCCATCTATTAATTTTTTTTGGTGACTGACGTAACTCTAGCAGGCTAGAACTCTTCTGTTCTTGATAGCTTGGTAAAAAATCTGTCTGATAGAAGCTAAAATTTGCACAGAACTCACGTAAAAATACCAGCAGAGCATAGTAGAACAGTAAAAACAGCAAAAATAATGTTATTCAGACAACTTTTTTTTTTTCATGACTGACATAACTCTAGGAGGCTAGAACTCTACTGGTTTTGATAGCGTGGTAACAGAACTATCTGAGAGAAGCTTAAATCCGTACAGAACTCACGGAAAAATACCAGCAGAGCATAGGGGAAAAGTAAAAACATCAAAAATAAAGTTATTCCATCTATTAATTTTTTTTGGTGACTGACGTAACTCTAGCAGGCTAGAACTCTTCTGTTTTTTATAGCTTGGTAAAAATACTTTCTGATAGAAGCTAAAATCTTTACAGAACTCACGGAAAAATACCAGCAGAGCATAGTGGAAAAGTAAAAACATCAAAAATAAAGTTATTCCAACTATTAATTTTTTTTGGTGACTGACGTAACTCTAGCAGGCTAGAACTCTTCTGTTTTTTATAGCTTGGCAAAATAATTTCTGATAGAAGCTTAAATCTTTACAGAACTCACGCAAAAATACCAGCAGAACATAGTTTAAAAAAAAATATCTTAAATGTTGTTATTCGGATTATTAATTTTTTTTATAACTTAAGTAAATCTAGCAGGCTAGAACTCTTCTGGTTTTGATAGCTTGGTAACATAACTGTTTGACAAAAGCTTAACTTTACACAGAACTCACCCTAAAATACTAGCAGAGCATAGTGGAAAAGTAAAAACATCAACAAAAAAAAGTTATTCTGACTCTTAATTTTTTTTTTGATGACTAACATAACTCTAGCAGGCTAGAACTCTTCTGTTTTTGATAGTTTGGTAACAGTACTGTCTGATAGAAGCTTACATTTTCACAGAACTCACCCTAAAATACCAGCAGAGCATAGGGGAAAAAAAAAAAAAAAAATTAAAGTTATTCCGACTATTTTTTTTTTTTGATGACTGACATAACTCTAGCAGGCTAAACTCTTCTGTTTTTGATAGCATGGTAAAAAATTGTCTAATAGAAGCTAAAATTTGCACAGAACTCACCCTAAAATACCAGCAGAGCATAGTAGAAAAGTAAAAACATCAACAAAAAAAAGTTATTCCGACTATTAATTTTTTTTGATGACTGACATAGTTCTAGCAGGCTAGAATTCTTCTGTTGTTGATAGCTTGGTAACAGAACAGTCTGATAGAAGCTAAAATTTGGACAGAACTCACCCTTAAATACCAGCAGAGCATAGGGGAAAAGTAAAAAAATAAAAAAATAAAGTTATTCCGACTATTTTTTTTTTGATGACTGACATAACTCTAGCAGGCTAGAACTCTTCTGTTCTTGATAGCTTGGTAATAGAACTGTCTGATAGAATTTAAAATTTGCTCAGAACTCAGGTAAAAATACCAGCAGAGCATAGTAGAAAGTAAAAACATCAAAAATAAATAAACAGTTGCTTGCCGCGAGTGCGCGAAAGATGTTGCGTTCGCCGCAAAATATTCACGCAAATAATAGCGCGAAGTGTAATAGCTGTAATGTGATAATTAATGAGTTGCTTGCCTTTGTGTGTAACAAAGTTGACACACTTGCTGAGACGGCCATTGTGCAAATATGTACGAGTGCTTTTGCTGACTCAGAAATAGAGAATGCAAGGCAACTTGCTTTTAAGTTATTGGCCCCAACCAAGAAAATCATGAGAAGGAAGGAAGGTAGTCAACAAAAAAGTATACAAGAAATTGTGAAGATTATTAAAGAAGCGGATCCGGATTCATTGCCGATATTTGTTGCGAAAGATTTAAATAAGTTGCCACCGGTAACTTTCGACCACATTGATGTGACTTCATTTCTCAAAGAAATGTGTGTTCTTAAGACAGATATGGCTATCTTAAAAGACGATACGCAAAGGACACATTCACCGTCAGCATCTGTTGAAATCGAGTCATTAAAGAAGGAAATTCAGCTTTTAAAAGAGTTGGTACAAGATATACGCTCAGAAAACCTTCTTACTAGTGTGCATCGACTTCAGGAACAAGAACAGAACTCGTCTCTTATGTCTTATTCTTGTAATGATAATAATTCTAATAAGAAGCGGGTAGAACGGAATAGTATGACACCGTTTAGCGCGGAGAATGTGAAGTACAATACGCAGCGGCCGGCCACCACCACGGGCGAGCCAGGCGAGAGGCATGCGGGGCGGGGCGCGGTAGCAACTAGCGTGCGCACGGCGAACTCTGAGACCGAGTCAACCGCTGTGGCAGCGGGAACGACTGTGGGAGCGACACAAGCGGTGAGTGCGACAGTGACAGCGGAGCGAACGCAATCCCCACCTCACGTAGTCGGACAAGTGTTGACCACTGACGAGAATATAGTCGCTGCTATGACAATGGCTGATGTTGTTATAAATGGCGTGAAGAAGCAGTCTATCGGTCATAACAACAATGACGAAGGATGGACGACGGTAAAATATAAGCGCTATAAAATACAAAATAGGCGAGGAGCGGCTCAACCAATTGAGCAGTTCAACTTTAAAGCAGCAGATAGAACTGTAGCATTGTATGTGTCGAGGGTGCACAAAGATACAACCCCTACGGATATTGAGGGATTTATTAAGTTTAAGACTGAGTTAGAAGTCAAAGTACATAAGATTAATACTGTAGTTAACGAATTCAATGCATTTAAAGTTATTGTGCCGTTGAAAAATATAGATACATTTTTAAATGATAACGGAGATCAACTCTGGCCTGCGGGTACAGTATTTAGGAGATACTGGGAGAGTAACAGAACCCAGAATAAGAGATTGCAAGTAAGCAAGACAAAGTCAAATTAATTATTTTTTGCTATGGATTCCACAATAATTAAATTAGCGTCATACAACTGTAAATCACTTAAGAGATCATTTCATGAAATAACACAACTTTGTGCTAAACATCAAATAATAGCACTTCAGGAAACATGGCTGTTTCCTCATGACTTGGGTATTTTGAGCACAATAAACAAGCAGTTTGGAAGTCATGGTGTTTCCGCAATCGACACTGAGCATGGAGTAGTGAGAGGGAGGCCGTACGGAGGTGTGGCACTACTGTGGGATAAGAGTGTGTTTCCATGCGCGGAGATTGTGCAGTGTGATAACGACCGGATGGTCGCGGTAAAACTTATGCGTGGAAACCGTAGTCTGTTGGTATTCAGCGTCTACATGCCGACTGACTGTGAAGACAATTTTCCTGAGATGTCTCAGTGTCTCGCTAACATTAGTGCGGTAATCGAAAGTGTTGATATTGAAACGGTTTTTGTATTAGGAGACTTTAATGCACACCCTGGGACACGGTTCGGAAGAGAGTTGATGGACTACTGTTCTGAAGAATTATTATCGTGTATAGATATTAAGTGGCTTAATGTTAACACGCACACATTTGTCAGCGAAATGAATGGTGCACACCGGTGGCTCGATCACTGTCTTGTCTCCGCAGCGGCTGAGGCAGTAGTGAGTGACGTATACGTGTTGTACGATGCCTACCTGTCAGACCATTTCCCTATAATAACAGAGGTAGTGATTGATAGTATTATTTGTAAAGCACTAACTATAGATAACTCTTCTAAATGTATTTTAAAACACATATGGGGTAGCAGAAATAATGACCAAATAGATAAATATTGTGAATTGTGTAGTGAGAATTTTAGTTTGTTGTGCAATAATAAATACTTTAATCTGTGTTGTAAGAATGAGTCATGTTCAAATACCGGCCATAGAAGATTAATTGATTCGTTTTACTGTGATATAATAAAAACATTACAAACCTCAGCAGACCGTACATATCTTCACAGAGACATCAAAAAACATAATATTATAGGTTGGAATTACAATGTGCGACGGTATCATGTTCTGGCTAGGCAGACTTATTTACAGTGGGTCGGTTTTGGGAGGCCATGCTCGGGGTATTACTATGAACAGATGTCTACTGCTAGAAGGGATTTTAAAAAAGCTCTTAAGTATGTACAAAACAACCAAGATAAAATTAAAATGGATATACTGGCCCGTCATGAATCTGCTAAAAACTTTGTTGATTTTTGGAAAGAGGTTAAGAAACTTAATTATAAGACGAGTACACCAGTTAGTGTCGAAGGGGAGACCGATAAGGAAATTATTGCAAATAAGTTTAGAAAGCATTTTGATGTAACGCCACCTATGAGGCAAATGCAGCCTAAAGTGTCGCACGGGCGAGAAGCAAATGACACGGAGGCTTTCCGCGTGGCCACGGATGACGTAACTTCTGTACTCAGATGTATGAAGCGCGGAAAGTCTCCGGGTCATGATGGACTGAGTATAGAGCATTTGATTTATGCGGGCCAGTATATCTGTGAGGTACTAGCGCAGTTTTTTAATCTTTGTGCGCAACATTGCTATTTACCACCGGATCTAATACGCACAATTGTTGTCCCTATCACCAAAAACAAGACGGGTGATGTCTCAAGCATGTCCAACTACAGACCTATCTCCCTGGCAACGATAGTGGCCAAGGTTCTTGAACGTCTTATACACAAGAAACTGAGTCCGACACTTAATATTGATGACGGTCAATTTGGTTTTCGGCCGGAGGTGTCAACAGATATGGCTATCTTCTCCCTCAAACAGGTTGTCAAGCATTATGTCCATCAGGGAACGAGTGTATATGCTTGTTTCCTAGATCTTAGTCGGGCTTTTGACACAATAAATCATGACCTGTTGTGGGAGAAGCTAGAGAATAGTAATGTGCCGTCTGATATTGTTGGACTTATTAAATATTGGTATTCTTATCAGTCCAACAATGTCAGATGGGGGCGCTGTATGTCTGCTGACTATAAGCTGTCATGTGGTGTAAGACAGGGAGGATTGACCTCTCCCGACCTGTTTAACCTTTATGTTAATGATCTGATCGAGGAGCTGAGCAGAGTACCGGTGGGACTCAGATTAGGTGATCGATATGTCAACAATCTGAGCTATGCTGACGATATGGTTCTGCTCAGCCCCTCGGTCAAGGGTTTGAGAAGGCTACTTACGATTTGCGAACGGTATGCCTATGAGCACGACTTAGTCTACAACTCAAAAAAAACGGAAATGATGATATTCAGGTCGGGAAGGGGCCCTGATAATGTTCCACCAGTGTGGGTCGGGGGACAAGTTGTGAAGGTAGTGGAGAGGTTCAGGTACCTTGGCCACATATTGACATCGAATATGAAAGACGATGCTGATATAGATCGTCAGCGTCGGGCACTGTCAGTGGTGGGAAATATGATAGCCAGGAGATTTTTTAAGGCCAAAATAGTTACAAAAGTTCACCTTTTCAGAACATACTGTCAAGGCTTCTACACGTGTCAGCTCTGGACTGAGTATACACAGAAGTCTCTGGATGGCATCCGTGTTCAGTATAATAATATCTACAGACACCTCATGGGTTTTCAGCGTCACTGTAGTGCCTCCGGAATGTTTGCGGAGGCACGGCTGAACACATTCAATGCCATACAGAGAAGTCGAATTGCATCATTCATGAGCAGGGTTGGTACGTGTAGAAACAGTATTATTAGGGAACTGGCTGACAGGTTGCATGCCACTCGTATGTACAAGAGATGGTTGGATATAGCTGCGTAAAGAGGTATATTATTTTGTTATTTTTTACCAAATCTGCGCATGTGATGCGAAATCTGACGATTTGAATTGTGGAAAGATAAAAAAAAAAAAAAAAAAAAAACTCTCACGAGCAGGATTCGAACCTGTGACTCTTGGCTAGGTGTGCCGGTGCCTTGACCACTGAGCTACCGTGAACACTGCTCGTAGTATCAAAATTAAACACCACTTTATTTTTTTTCTCTTACAACAATTTTTTTTTTTTTTTTTTTTTTTTAATTCGTTTAAATTATAATGTTTTATTGTTTTAAATTAGTTTTTGTTTTTATGGATCTTTGAATCCGATAATAAAGAATTATTATTTATTTATTTATTATAAAGTTATTCCGACTATTAATTTTTTTTGGTGACTGCAATAACTCTAGCAGGTTAGAACTCTTCTGTTCTTGATAGCTTGGTAAAAAATCTGTCTGATAAAAGCTAAACTTTGCTCAGAACTCACGCAAAAATACCAGCAGAGCATAGGGGAAAAGTAAAAAAATTAAAAATAAAAGTTATTCCAACTATTTTTTTTTATGATGACTGACATTACTCTAGCAGGCTAGAACTCTTCTGTTCTTAATAGCTTGGTAAAAAAACTGTCTGATAGAAGCTAAAATTTGCACAGAACTCACGTAAAAATACCAGCAGAGCATAGTGGAAAAGTAAAAAAAAAAAAAAATTACGTAATCTTGACAATTAACTCTACAGGCTAGAACTCTTCTGTTCTTGATAGCTTGGTAAAAATCTGTCTGATAGAAGCTAAAATTTGCACAGAACTCACGGAAAAATATCAGCAGAGCATAGGGGAAAAGTAAAAACATCAAAAATAAAGTTATTCCATCTATTAATTTTTTTTGGTGACTGACGTAACTCTAGCAGGCTAGAACTCTTCTGTTCTTGGTAGCTTGGTAAAAAATCTGTCTGATAGAAGCTAAAATTTGACCAGAACTCAAGCAAAAATACCAGCAGAGCATAGGGGAAAAGTAAAAAAAATTAAAATTAAAGTTATTCCAACTATTTTTTTTTTATGATGACTGACATTACTCTAGCAGCCTAGAACTCTTCTGTTCTTGATAGCTTGGTAAAAAAACTGTCTGATAGAAGCTAAAATTTGCACAGAACTCACGTAAAAATACCAGCAGAGCATAGTAGAACAGTAAAAACAGCAAAAATAATGTTATTCGGACAACATTTTTTTTTCATGACTGACATAACTCTAGGAGGCTAGAACTCTTCTGATTTTGATAGCGTGGTAACAGAACTATCTGAGAGAAGCTTAAATCCGTACAGAACTCACGGAAAAATACCAGCAGAGCATAGGGGAAAAGTTAGAACATCAAAAATAAAGTTATTCCATCTATTAATATTTTTTGGTGACTGACGTAATTCTAGCAGGCTAGAACTCTTCTGTTTTTTATAGCTTGGTAAAAATACTTTCTGATAGAAGCTAAAATCTTTACAGAACTCACGGAAAAATACCAGCAGAGCATAGTGGAAAAGTAAAAACAACAAAAATAAAGTTATTCCAACTATTAATTTTTTTTGGTGACTGACGTAACTCTAGCAGGCTAGAACTCTTCTGTTTTTTATAGCTTGGTAAAATGATTTCTGATAGAAGCTTAAATCTTTACAGAACTCACGCGAAAATACCAGCAGAGCATAGTTTAAAAAAAAATATCTTAAATGTTGTTATTCGGATTATTAATTTTTTTTATGACTGAAGTAAATCTAGCAGGCTAGAAATCTTCTGGTTTTGATAGCTTGGTAACAGAACTGTTTGACAAAAGCTTAACTTCACACAGAACTCACCCTAAAATACCAGCAGAGCATAGTGGAAAAGTAAAAACATCAACAAAAAAAAGTTATTCTGACTCTTAATTTTTTTTGATGACTAACATAACTCTAGCAGGCTAGAACTCTTCTGTGTTGATAGCTTGGTAACAGTACTGTCTGATAGAAGCTAAGATTTTCACAGAACTCACCCTAAAATACCAGCAGAGCATAGGGGAAAAAATATATTTAAATTAAAGTTATTCCGACAATTTTTTTTTTTTTGATGACTGACATAACTCTAGCAGGCTAAACTCTTCTGTTTTTGATAGCATGGTAAAAAACTGTCTGATAGAAGCTAAAATTTGCACAGAACTCACGTAAAAATACCAGCAGAGCATAGTGGAAAAGTAAAAAAAAAAAAAAATTACGTAATCTTGACAATTAACTCTACAGGCTAGAACTCTTCTGTTCTTGATAGCTTGGTAAAAATCTGTCTGATAGAAGCTAAAATTTGCACAGAACTCACGCAAAAATACCAGCAGAGCATAGGGGAAAAGTAAAAACATCAAAAATAAAGTTATTCCATCTATTAATTTTTTTTGGTGACTGACGTAACACTAGCAGGCTAGAACTCTTCTGTTCTTGATAGCTTGGTAAAAAATCTGTCTGATAGAAGCTAAAATTTGCACAGAACTCACGTAAAAATACCAGCAGAGCATAGTAGAACAGTAAAAACAGCAAAAATAATGTTATTCAGACAACCTTTTTTTTTTTCATGACTGACATAACTCTAGGAGGCTAGAACTCTACTGGTTTTGATAGCGTGGTAACAGAACTATCTGAGAGAAGCTTAAATCCGCAGAGAACTCACGGAAAAATACCAGCAGAGCATAGGGGAAAAGTAAAAACATCAAAAATAAAGTTATTCCATCTATTAATTTTTTTTGGTGACTGACGTAACTCTAGCAGGCTAGAACTCTTCTGTTTTTTATAGCTTGGTAAAAATACTTTCTGATAGAAGCTAAAATCTTTACAGAACTCACGGAAAAATACCAGCAGAGCATAGTGGAAAAGTAAAAACATCAAAAATAAAGTTATTCCAACTATTAATTTTTTTTGGTGACTGACGTAACTCTAGCAGGCTAGAACTCTTCTGTTTTTTATAGCTTGGCAAAATAATTTCTGATAGAAGCTTAAATCTTTACAGAACTCACGCAAAAATACCAGCAGAGCATAGTTTAAAAAAAAAAATCTTAAATGTTGTTATTCGGATTATTAATTTTTTTTATGACTGAAGTAAATCTAGCAGGCTAGAACTCTTCTGGTTTTGATAGCTTGGTAACATAACTGTTTGACAAAAGCTTAACTTCACACAGAACTCACCCTAAAATACCAGCAGAGCATAGTGGAAAAGTAAAAACATCAACAAAAAAAAGTTATTCTGACTCTTAATTTTTTTTGATGACTAACATAACTCTAGCAGGCTAGAACTCTTCTGTGTTGATAGCTTGGTAACAGTACTGTCTGATAGAAGCTAAGATTTTCACAGAACTCACCCTAAAATACCAGCAGAGCATAGGGGAAAAAATATATTTAAATTAAAGTTATTCCGACTATTTTTTTTTTTTTGATGACTGACATAACTCTAGCAGGCTAAACTCTTCTGTTTTTGATAGCATGGTAAAAAACTGTCTGATAGAAGCTAAAATTTGCACAGAACTCACGTAAAAATACCAGCATAGCATAGTGGAAAAGTAAAAAAAAAAAAAAATTACGTAATCTTGACAATTAACTCTACAGGCTAGAACTCTTCTGTTCTTGATAGCTTGGTAAAAATCTGTCTGATAGAAGCTAAAATTTGCACAGAACTCACGCAAAAATACCAGCAGAGCATAGGGGAAAAGTAAAAACATCAAAAATAAAGTTATTCCATCTATTAATTTTTTTTGGTGACTGACGTAACACTAGCAGGCTAGAACTCTTCTGTTCTTGATAGCTTGGTAAAAAATCTGTCTGATAGAAGCTAAAATTTGCACAGAACTCACGTAAAAATACCAGCAGAGCATAGTAGAACAGTAAAAACAGCAAAAATAATGTTATTCAGACAACCTTTTTTTTTTTCATGACTGACATAACTCTAGGAGGCTAGAACTCTACTGGTTTTGATAGCGTGGTAACAGAACTATCTGAGAGAAGCTTAAATCCGCAGAGAACTCACGGAAAAATACCAGCAGAGCATAGGGGAAAAGTAAAAACATCAAAAATAAAGTTATTCCATCTATTAATTTTTTTTGGTGACTGACGTAACTCTAGCAGGCTAGAACTCTTCTGTTTTTTATAGCTTGGTAAAAATACTTTCTGATAGAAGCTAAAATCTTTACAGAACTCACGGAAAAATACCAGCAGAGCATAGGGGAAAAGTAAAAACATCAAAAATAAAGTTATTCCATCTATTAATTTTTTTTGGTGACTGACGTAACACTAGCAGGCTAGAACTCTTCTGTTCTTGATAGCTTGGTAAAAAATCTGTCTGATAGAAGCTAAAATTTGCACAGAACTCACGTAAAAATACCAGCAGAGCATAGTAGAACAGTAAAAACAGCAAAAATAATGTTATTCAGACAACCTTTTTTTTTTTCATGACTGACATAACTCTAGGAGGCTAGAACTCTACTGGTTTTGATAGCGTGGTAACAGAACTATCTGAGAGAAGCTTAAATCCGCAGAGAACTCACGGAAAAATACCAGCAGAGCATAGGGGAAAAGTAAAAACATCAAAAATAAAGTTATTCCATCTATTAATTTTTTTTGGTGACTGACGTAACTCTAGCAGGCTAGAACTCTTCTGTTTTTTATAGCTTGGTAAAAATACTTTCTGATAGAAGCTAAAATCTTTACAGAACTCACGGAAAAATACCAGCAGAGCATAGGGGAAAAGTAAAAACATCAAAAATAAAGTTATTCCATCTATTAATTTTTTTTGGTGACTGACGTAACACTAGCAGGCTAGAACTCTTCTGTTCTTGATAGCTTGGTAAAAAATCTGTCTGATAGAAGCTAAAATTTGCACAGAACTCACGTAAAAATACCAGCAGAGCATAGTAGAACAGTAAAAACAGCAAAAATAATGTTATTCAGACAACCTTTTTTTTTTTCATGACTGACATAACTCTAGGAGGCTAGAACTCTACTGGTTTTGATAGCGTGGTAACAGAACTATCTGAGAGAAGCTTAAATCCGCAGCGAACTCACGGAAAAATACCAGCAGAGCATAGGGGAAAAGTAAAAACATCAAAAATAAAGTTATTCCAACTATTAATTTTTTTTGGTGACTGACGTAACTCTAGCAGGCTAGAACTCTTCTGTTTTTTATAGCTTGGCAAAATAATTTCTGATAGAAGCTTAAATCTTTACAGAACTCACGCAAAAATACCAGCAGAGCATAGTTTAAAAAAAAATATCTTAAATGTTGTTATTCGGATTATTAATTTTTTTTATGACTGAAGTAAATCTAACAGGCTAGAACTCTTCTGGTTTTGATAGCTTGGTAACATAACTGTTTGACAAAAGCTTAACTTCACACAGAACTCACCCTAAAATACCAGCAGAGCATAGTGGAAAAGTAAAAACATCAACAAAAAAAAGTTATTCAGACTCTTAATTTTTTTTGATGACTGACATTACTCTAGCAGGCTAGAACTCTTCTGTTCTTGATAGCTTGGTAAAAAAACTGTCTGATAGAAGCTTACATTTTCACAGAACTCACCCTAAAATACCAGCAGAGCATAGTAGAAAAGTAAAAACATCAACAAAAAAAAGTTATTCCGACTATTAATTTTTTTTGATGACTGACATAGTTCTAGCAGGCTAGAACTCTTCTGTTGTTGATAGCTTGGTAACAGAACAGTCTGATAGAAGCTAAAATTTGGACAGAACTCATCCTTAAATACCAGCAGAGCATAGGTGAAAAGTAAAAAAATAAAAAAATAAAGTTATTCCGACTATTTTTTTTTTGATGACTGACATAACTCTAGCAGGCTAGAACTCTTCTGTTCTTGATAGCTTGGTAATAGCACTGTCTGATAGAATTTAAAATTTGCTCAGAACTCAGGTAAAAATACCAGCAGAGCATAGTAGAAAGTAAAAACATCAAAAATAAAGTTATTCCGACTATTAATTTTTTTTGGTGACTGAAATAACTCTAGCAGGTTAAAACTCTTCTGTTCTTGATAGCTTGGTAAAAAATCTGTCTGATAAAAGCTAAACTTTGCTCAGAACTCACGCAAAAATACCAGCAGAGCATAGGGGAAAAGTAAAAAAATTAAAAATAAAAGTTATTCTAACTATTTTTTTTTATGATGACTGACATTACTCTAGCAGGCTAGAACTCTTCTGTTCTTAATAGCTTGGTAAAAAAACTGTCTGATAGAAGCTAAAATTTGCACAGAACTCACGTAAAAATACCAGCAGAGCATAGTAGAACAGTAAAAACAGCAAAAATAATGTTATTCGGACAACTTTTTTTTTTTCATGACTGACATAACTCTTGGAAGCTAGAACTCTCCTGGTTTTGATAGCGTGGTAACAGAACTATCTGAGAGAAGCTTAAATCCGCACAGAACTCACGGAAAAATACCAGCAGAGCATAGGGGAAAAGTAAAAACATCAAAAATAAAGTTATTCCATCTATTAATTTTTTTGGTGACTGACGTAACTCTAGCAGGCTAGAACTCTTCTGTTCTTGATAGCTTGGTAAAAAAACTGTCTGATAGAAGCTAAAATTTGCACAGAACTCACGTAAAAATGCCAGCAGAGCATAGTAGAACAGTAAAAACAGCAAAAATAATGTTATTCGGACAACATTTTTTTTTCATGACTGACATAACTCTAGGAGGCTAGAACTCTTCTGATTTTGATAGCGTGGTAACAGAACTATCTGAGAGAAGCTTAAATCCGTACAGAACTCACGGAAAAATACCAGCAGAGCATAGGGGAAAAGTTAGAACATCAAAAATAAAGTTATTCCATCTATTAATTTTTTTTGGTGTCTGACGTAATTCTAGCAGGCTAGAACTCTTCTGTTTTTTATAGCTTGGTAATAGAACTGTCTGATAGAATCTAAAATTTGGACAGAACTCACCCTTAAATACCAGCAGAGCATAGGGGAAAAGTAAAAAAATAAAAAAATAAAGTTATTCCGACTATTTTTTTTTTTGATGACTGACATAACTCTAGCAGGTAGGTAGGTATACGTCACGGATGTCAAGCGAACACAAGCTTCTCGCTGTTGTTTTTCATTTATCAAGTAAAAGTAGTGATTTTAAACAATTGAATAGTTACAAAAGTTCATACACAGTGTAATAATTAACACATAATGTTGGCAAGTGCGTGAGTGCAAAATAAAGAAATATTATTAAAATTAAAACCTAAAACTACGCCAGTGGACTAAAAACTACCCGAAACAAAATATAAAGTGAAACTACTTTCGTGAGAACACTTATAAACTCGGTTTTTAGTGCTTCCAGTGGGAGCACATCCTAAGTCTGAACTCTGTGTGCAATCCCATGGTGTTGCTATACCATAAACTGCCATCGATCTGCATATAACGTAAAACATAAAACAGTGATATCTAGCGGCAAGTTACGGAACAAATTAGTAGGATCGAAGTACATCATGCCTGCAGCTAAGTGTGGTGGTTGCGCAAAATTTTTATCGCCGATTGAGGCCGCTAAGTGTAGTAAATGTGGGGCGTTTTATCACAGAGCCTGTGTGGGTTTGCCTATTACGGGCTCCTTAAAACTTAGCTGGTCATGCCCTGAATGCATAAAAAATGTTATCAGAGATAACAGAGCAGAAACACCGGTACGAAGTACAACTGGCACTATACAGGCGGACGGTCACATCTCTAATGAACTCATAGACACAAGCCCCATAAACTGTCCGACGCTGAATGCTACCGTAGACCTCGAAATGGACTTTGCTGATGAGCTGCGGTTATTTAAGGAGGAGCTGAGAGCAGAGTTCCGTTTGTTGCATCTTGAATTTCAGCAACTTCGAACGGAAATGACCCAGCTACAGGACTCCATAAATATTTGTGATGAGCGAATAAATAGTATGGACGCAAGAGTGGGTGCTCTGGAATTCAAGCTGGAACAAAAACTCCCATCAGAAAAAGACCCACTAGAGAATACCATAGCAGAGTTGAAATGCCAACTGAATGAGCGTGATCAAGAGCTGCTGCTGAATGACGTGGAGGTGACCGGGATACCTGAGAGCAAAGACGAGAGCGCCTTTCACATTATAAATGTTATATCCACAAAACTTGGCATCGCCATTGATGAGAGAGACGTCGTCCATGCCGAGCGAGTCGGTTCCACGCGCCGAAATCGGGTGGAGGCTTCAGATAGCTCAGCCTCTGCTGACCCCGCTGCGCAGCGTCCGCGCAGTATATCTGTGCGCTTTGCGCGGCGTGCGACGCGCGACGCACTGCTGCGCGCCGCGCGGGTGCGCCGCGGTCTCAGTACGGATGACCTTGAGGTGGTGGGGCCGTCGCACCGTGTTTACATTAACGAGCGTCTCACTCGAACTAACCGCCAACTATTTTATCGCGCTCGCCAAACAGGTAGTCAACACAACTGGAAATATGTTTGGACAAGAGAGGGGAGGATCTTAGCTCGCAGAGAAGACGGCCAAAAAATTGAACGAATCCGATGCGAAGATGACATCTGCAGAATTTTTGGTTAACTCTCAGTTTGTGGCTTGCATTTTTATTGAAAGCCACTCGAGGTGATTTTATTGAAATTATAAGATGTTTTTCTTTCTTGTTTTTTTCTTATGTATGTCGCGAACTTATTTTAAACTTAGCCTTATTACACTTATACTTATGTACTATTAAATTACTCAAGTCCACTTTTCTTTACTATTGTCTGACTTATCTTATACTCATTATAAACTATTCGCGTCGTGTGTGTCTCATAGTACTAAATATAGAAATTTCACTTGGATCGTCTTGTAAATTTGCTATATCAATATACAGCCAGCAATGTCGATCAAAATTATACAAAACGTACTACAAGCATATACATTGTGTTAACACACTATATCCTACACAAATACTGATGAACGCTTACTTTTACAACATATCAAACAAAATGCCTTATATTTATAATAACACATTATGTAATTATCATTACAATAAATATTTAAAATTATTATATAAAATTACTTATTTAAAATTAATATTTACAAATACTATTTACAAAAATTATTTACTATTCCTACTGATTTATTGTGTTATATCTAATGTGACCATGGCCTTATATAACGATAGCGGAAAAAAAAATATCTTGGCTATAATTAACTGCATTAAAAATGAATGACAAGTATTTTAAAGTTGGTTTAATAAACGTAGGTTCTCTTGGTACTGGCCATGACGAATTTTTAACAGCCCTGGAGAGACATTCTTTTGATGCGATAGCAGTCAATGAAACCTGGTTGCGACTGGATGAGGATGGCCGAGCGCCCAATGTGCCGGGTTACCGCCTGCGTCATACCCCACGACCGCTAAGTGTGCGTGATGGACGGGGGGGTGGTGTGGGTTTCTATCTCAAACGCGGCTTGACCGCTCGTACGTGTTCTTTGCCCGTTGACCCTAAGCACGAGAACGTCGAACAAATGTGGATGACAGTAACCATAAACGGAAAAAAGGTTGCAATTGGCACAGCGTATCGCCCCCCAAGATCCAACCTTGATATTTTCCTTGACGCTATAACTGACTCCATAAATTCCCTAGCTAAGTGCGACCACTATATACTGTTAGGCGATTTTAATGTAAATCTCTTAAACACCAATGACGGCAAAACCAAGAAACTATGTGAGTTCCTAAACAGTCTTAGTCTAAAGCAATTTGTAAACTCTCCCACGCATTTCACGGATCATAGCGAGACATTGATTGACCTAGTGTGCACTGACCTTAGCCCCAGAGGAATATCGGTTGAAACATTTGGCTCCATTAATGGTCACTCACTAATTATTTGTGAATTAAATATAAAGCGTAGCAAATATAAGCCGCACATGGTCACATACCGACCCATAAAGGATATAAACAGAGATAGTTTACATAGCGACCTGTCTTGTTTTTATTGGGAAAGCATATGTGGGCTGTCTGACGTAAACGACATGGTTGGCGAATTGAATAGAAATATTTTAACTCTGTATGATGCACACGCTCCGATCAAAACATGTGTAATCAAGGAACCTTCGTATCCATGGATTACTGATACTATAAAGGTTATGATGCATCTGCGGAATACTGCATTGGCCACTTATCGTAAAACGAAATCAGAACAAAAAAAAATTTATTATAAACAACTTAAAACTCTCGTAACAAGTTCCCTTTTCAACGAAAAAGTTGCTTACTTTAAATATAATATAAATAATAAAATCTGTGATCCTAAAACATTATGGAAAAATATAAAATCTACCTTATTACCAACTAAACAAAACAGTGACCTTCCTACACATTTTAAAGACCCAAATCAAATAAATGGACACTTTCTTAAAGTCCCTGGCAACCCCAAATGTAGTTTATCGCAACTCACATTTTTTGAATTTCACCGGTTTAGCGATGCTAGTTTTACAATACATCCGGTAAGTACTGATCAGATTTCTCGGTATTTCGGCCAGCTTAAATCAAATGCAGAAGGTTGTGACAAAATAACACTGAATATGCTTACATTGACGTTCCCACATACTCTTAAAGTTATTACAGAAATCGTTAACCGCTCGATTGACACGGCTACGTTCCCTAACATCTGGAAGGTTGGAAAAATTAGGCCACTACCCAAAAAAAACAATCCAGTTGAATTTAAAGACCTTCGACCTATAAGTCTTCTGCCTTGTCTATCCAAAATCGCCGAAAAAGCAGTATGCTATCAGCTGTCACAATACTTAGAGGTAAATCAGATGCTGCCTGAGCTGCAATCGGGCTTCCGTAAGCTTCGCGGTACTTGTACGGCTCTTTTGGATGTGACAGATAACATTTTATCTGCCCAAGATAAGGGACTGAGTACAATTCTCGTTCTGCTTGATTTCTCGCGGGCTTTTGATTGCATAAACATTGATCTGCTTATGTCAAAGCTAAACTACTATGGTTTTGATCACAGAGCGCTACACTGGTTCCATAGTTATTTGAGCAACCGTATGCAATTCGTGGAAATACATTTGAGCGATGGATCTACTCTCGTCTCGCCACTTACTTCCGTAAATAGAGGAGTACCTCAAGGCTCAATACTGGGCCCAATCCTTTTCATTTTATACTGCGCTGACATTACACACTGTCTAAAACGTTGCAAGTACCATATTTATGCTGATGATGTGCAGGTTTATGTCTCATTCGAACCAAGAGACTACACCAGTGTGGTGAAGGATTTAAACGACGATCTCGAAAGGATAGTATCCTGGGCAGAGAAAAATGGCTTGGTGCTTAACCCCACTAAAACCAAGTACATGGTGTTTGGAACCAAGAACCAAATCAGTGCATTGCCGGCGACTCTTAATGTAACATTGATGGGAGAGTCAGTCGGTCGAGTGAATGAGGCACGCAATCTTGGTCTGAACATGGACACTGAGCTGAGATACGAAGCACATGTGGCGGAGTCAGTGCGTAATTGTTTCTACAGACTTAAGATTTTATATAAAATGAGACCGTATCTGTCAGAAGCGTTACGTATACAGCTGGTCGAGTCGTTGGTGCTGTCCAAGTTAAATTATGCCGACACAGTTTGTGGTCCTCGATTGCTGGCAAGAACAGACCGGCTGATTCAGCGGGTACAAAATGCCTGCGCTCGTTTTTGTTTCTCGATCCCACCAAGGAGCCACGTTACACCTTTTTTAAATGCTCACTCCATCCTAAAGATGAAATCGCGACGCAAGTTGCATTTGGCGTGCCTTCTTTTTGGGGTGATAAAACTGCAGAAACCAGCTTACCTCTACAGCAAATTGAGTTGGGTCGCGAGTAGAAGAGAATGCGCACGCAGGCTGTGCTCAGTCCAACTAATTATAGAACATCATAAAACTGCAGCTTTCAGGGGTAGTTTTCGCTACGCGGCATCGAAATGTTGGAACAACATACCGCCGCCACTAAGAAACCTTCAAACCTTGAGAGTGTTCAGAATCAAACTACGGCAATATCTCATTGACGCACAAAAAAAACTAGGTAATGCAATTACTAACGCGTCCATCATTTAAGAAACACCTGATATCGCGTTGATGACTAGCCGCTATGCCCTGCTGCGGAACCAGAGATAAATTATTTATTTATGTCTTTAATCTATTATTGGTTTGTTATTTGGCAGTATTTTATCGAGTATCACATAACGTTGTTTACAAATTATCTAATTATATTTTAGTCACTCACATATATTTATCGTATACTTAATATATATATTTCTATTCATAATCACACTCTTAATACACACACACACTCACTAACTATTACTAATGTGTAGTTTGCTCGACATCCTACGTCACAACAGGGATCCAGCAGAATACCAGCGTCAGGTTTAATAACCTGGCAATATGCTGAGCTGGACACCCATTTGTCACAATTTTGAGACACACATGGCGCATGACTGTCAATGACTTTTTTCCTCGCTTTGTTACTTCTTCACTATATCTATTTCTTGTTCATGTATATTTCTTTTGTATGTGTCTCAGTTGTGTCAAATAAATATTTTTCTTTCTTTCTTTCTAGCAGGCTAGAACTCTTCTGTTCTTGATAGCATGGTAATAGAACTGTCTGATAGAAGCTAAAATTTGCACAGAACTCACGTAAAAATACCAGCAGAGCATAGTAGAAAGTAAAAACATCAAAAATAAAGTTATTCCGACTATTAATTTTTTTTGGTGACTGAAATAACTCTAGCAGGTTAGAACTCTTCTGTTCTTGATAGCTTGGTAAAAAATCTGTCTGATAGAAGCTAAAATTTGGACAGAACTCACCCTTAAATACCAGCAGAGCATAGGGGAAAAGTAAAAAAATAAAAAAAATAAGTTATTCCGACTATTTTTTTTTTTGATGACTGACATAACTCTAGCAGGCTAGAACTCTTCTGTTCTTGATAGCTTGGTAATAGAACTGTCTGATAGAAGCTAAAATTTGGACAGAACTCACCCTTAAATACCAGCAGAGCATAGGGGAAAAGTAAAAAAATAAAGTTATTCCGACAATTTTTTTTTTTATGACTGACATAACTCTAGCAGGCTAGAACTCTTCTGTTCTTGATAGCATGGTAATAGAACTGTCTGATAGATGCTAAAATTTGCACAGAACTCACGTAAAAATACCAGCAGAGCATAGTAGAAAGTAAAAACATCAAAAATAAAGTTAATCCGACTATTAATTTTTTTTGGTGACTGAAATAACTCTAGCAGGTTAGAACTCTTCTGTTCTTGATAGCTTGGTAAAAAATCTGTCTGATAGAAGCTAAAATTTGCACAAAACTCACGCAAAAATACCAGCAGAGCATAGGGGAAAAGTAAAAAAATTAAAAATAAAAGTTATTCCAACTATTTTTTTTTATGATGACTGACATTACTCTAGCAGGCTAGAATTATTCTGTTCTTGATAGCTTGGTAAATAACCTGTCTGATAAAAGCTAAAATTTGCACAGAACTCACGTAAAAATGCCAGCAGAGCATAGTAGAACAGTAAAAACAGAAAAAATAATGTTATTCGGACAACTTTTTTTTTTCATGACTGACATAACTCTAGTAGGCTAGAACTCTTCTGGTTTTGATAGCGTGGTAACAGAACTATCTGAGAGAAGCTTAAATCCGTACAGAACTCACGGAAAAATACCAGCAGAGCATAGGGGAAAAGTAAAAACATCAAAAATAAAGTTATTCCATCTGTTAATTTTTTTTGGTGACTGACGTAACTCTAGCAGGCTAGAACTCTTCTGTTCTTGATAGCTTGGTAAAAAATCTGTCTGATAGAAGCTAAAATTTGCACAGAACTAACGCAAAAATACCAGCAGAGCATAGGGGAAAAGTAAAAAAAAAAAAAAAAAGTTATTCCAACTATTTTTTTTTAATGATGACTGACATTACTCTAGCAGGCTAGAACTCTTCTGTTCTTGGTAGCTTGGTAAAAAAACTGTCTAATAGAAGCTTCAATTTGCACAGAACTCACGTAAAAATACCAGCAGAGCATAGCGGAAAAGTAAAAAAAAAAAAAAAAAAATTATTTTTTATTTGCACTATTCAATTTTACGTACAACTTAAAATAGTTTACACAGAAGAGGCTTATTGATATATTACGTAAGTTTATATTTTGGGTTGCAACTAATGCCTAAACTAAGATAATTTAATATCCTGTAATATAGGCATCAGCGCCAAAAGTAAAAAAATTGTGAGTTCTGTAAAGATTTTAGCTTCTATCAGAAAGTATTTTTACCAAGCTATAAAAAACAGAAGAGTTCTAGCCTGCTAGAGTTACGTTAGTCACCAAAAAAAATTAATAGTTGGAATAACTTTATATTTGATGTTTTTACTTTTCCACTATGCTCTGCTGGTATTTTTCCGTGAGTTCTGTATAGATTTTAGCTTCTATCAGAAAGTATTTTTACCAAGCTAAAAAAATCAGAAGAGTTCTAGCCTGCTAGAGTTATGTCAGTAACCAAATAAAATTAATAGTCGGAATAACTTTATTTGTGATGTTTTTACTTTCTACTATGCTCTGCTGGTAGTTTTACGTGAGTTCTGTGCAAATTTTAGCTTCTATCAGACAGTTCTATTACCAATCTATCAAGAACAGAAGAGTTCTAGCCTGCTAGAGTTATTTCAGTCACCAAAAAAAATTAATAGTCGGAATAACTTTATTTTTGATGTTTTTACTTTCTACTATGCTCTGCTGGTAGTTTTACGTGAGTTCTGTGCAAATGTTAGCTTCTATCAGACAGTTCTATTACCAAGTTATCAAGAACAGAAGAGTTCTAGCCTGCTAGAGTTATGTCAGTCATCAAAAAAAACATAGTCGGAATAACTTTTATTTTTATTTTTTTTACTTTTCCACTATGCTCTGCTGGTATTTTTCCGTGAGTTCTGTAAAGATTTTAGCTTCTATCAGAAAGTATTTTTACCAAGCTATAAAAAACAGAAGAGTTCTAGCCTGCTAGAGTTACGTCATTCACCAAAAAAAATTAATAGATGGAATAACTTTATTTTTGATATTTTTACTTTTCCCCTATGCTCTGCTGGTATTTTTCCGTGAGTTCTGTGCGGATTTAAGCTTCTCTTAGATAGTTCTGTTACCACGCTATCAAAACCAGAAGAGTTCTAGCCTCCTAGAGTTATGTCAGTCAAGAAAAAAAAAAAGTTGTCCGAATAACATTACTTTTGCTGTTTTTACTGTTCTACTATGCTCTGCTGGTATTTTTACGTGGGTTCTGTGCAAATTTTAGCTTCTATCAGACTGTTTTCTGTTACCATGCTATCAAAACCAGAAGAGTTCTAGCCTCCTAGAGTTATGTCAGTCATAAAAAAAAAATAGTCCGAATAATAACATTTAAGATATTTTTTTCTATTCAACTATGCTCTGCTGGTATTTTAGGTTGAGTTTTGTGCAAATTTTAGCTTCTATCAGACAGTTTTTTTACCAAGCTATCAAGAACAGAAGAGTTCTAGCCTGCTAGAGTAATGTCAGTCATCAAAAAAAATTAAGAGTCTGAATAACTTTTTTTTGTTGATGTTTTTACTTTTCCACTATGCTCTGCTGGTATTTTAGGGTGAGTTCTGTGTGAAGTTAAGCTTTTGTCAAACAGTTCTGTTACCAAGCTATCAAAACCAGAAGAGTTCTAGCCTGCTAGATTTACTTCAGTCATAAAAAAAATTAATAATCCGAATAACAACATTTAAGATATTTTTTTTTAAACTATATTCTGCTGGTATTTTTGCGTGAGTTCTGTAAAGATTTTAGCTTCTATCAGAAATTATTTTACCAAACTATAAAAAACAGAAGAGTTCTAGCCTGCTAGAGTTACGTCAGTCACCAAAAAAAATTAATAGTTGGAATAACTTTATTTTTGATGTTTTTACTTTTCCACTATGCTCTGCTGGTATTTTTCCGTGAGTTCTGTAAAGATTTTAGCTTCTATCAGAAAGTATTTTTACCAAGCTATAAAAAACAGAAGAGTTCTAGCCTTTTAGAGTTACGTCAGTCACCAAAAAAAATTAATAGATGGAATAACTTTATTTTTGATGTTTTTACTTTTCCCCTATGCTCTGCTGGTATTTTTCCGTGAGTTCTGTGCGGATTTAAGCTTCTCTCAGATAGTTCTGTTACCACGCTATCAAAACCAGAAGAGTTCTAGCCTCCTAGAGTTATGTCAGTCATGAAAAAAAAAAGTTGTCCGAATAACATTATTTTTGCTGTTTTTACTGTTCTACTATGCTCTGCTGGTATTTTTACGTGAGTTCTGTGCAAATTTTAGCTTCTATCAGACAGTTTTTTTACCAAGCTATCAAGAACAGAAGAGTTCTAGCCTGCTAGAGTAATGTCAGTCATCATACAAAAAAAATAGTTGGAATAACTTTAATTTTAATTTTTTTTACTTTTCCCCTATGCTCTGCTGGTATTTTTGCTTGAGTTCTGGTCAAATTTTAGCTTCTATCAGACAGATTTATTACCAAGCTACCAAGAACAGAAGAATTCTAGCCTGCTAGAGTTACGTCAGTCACCAAAAAAAATTAATAGATGGAATAACTTTATTTTTGATGTTTTTACTTTTCCCCTATGCTCTGCTGATATTTTTCCGTGAGTTCTGTGCGGATTTAAGCTTCTCTCAGATAGTTCTTTTACCACGCTATCAAAACCAGAAGAGTTCTAGCTTCCTAGAGTTATGTCAGTCATGAAAAAAAAAAAGTTGTCCGAATAACATTATTTTTGCTGTTTTTACTGTTCTACTATGCTCTGCTGGTATTTTTACGTGAGTTCTGTGCAAATTTTAGCTTCTATCAGACAGTTTTTTTACCAAGCTATTAAGAACAGAAGAGTTCTAGCCTGCTAGAGTAATGTCAGTCATCATAAAAAAAAATAGTTGGAATAACTTTTATTCTTAATTTTTTTACTTTTCCCCTATGCTCTGCTGGTATTTTTGCGTGAGTTCTGAGCAAAGTTTAGCTTTTATCAGACAGATTTTTTACCAAGCTATCAAGAACAGAAGAGTTCTAACCTGCTAGAGTTATTTCAGTCACCAAAAAAAATTAATAGTCGGAATAACTTTATTTTTGATGTTTTTACTTTCTACTATGCTCTGCTGGTATTTTTACCTGAGTTCTGAGCAAATTTTAAATTCTATCAGACAGTTCTATTACCAAGCTATCAAGAACAGAAGAGTTCTAGCCTGCTAGAGTTATGTCAGTCATCAAAAAAAAAATTGTCGGAATAACTTTATTTTTTTATTTTTTACTTTTCCCCTATGCTCTGCTGGTATTTAAGGGTGAGTTCTGTCCAAATTTTAGCTTCTATCAGACTGTTCTGTTACCAAGCTATCAACAACAGAAGAGTTCTAGCCTGCTAGAACTATGTCAGTCATCAAAAAAAATTAATAGTCGGAATAACTTTTTTTTGTTGATGTTTTTACTTTTCTACTATGCTCTGCTGGTATTTTAGGGTGAGTTCTGTGAAAATGTAAGCTTCTATCAGACAGTACTGTTACCAAACTATCAAAAACAGAAGAGTTCTAGCCTGCTAGAGTTATGTTAGTCATCAATAAAAAAATTAAGAGTCAGAATAACTTTTTTTTGTTGATGTTTTTACTTTTCCACTATGCTCTGCTAGTATTTTAGGGTGAGTTCTGTGTGAAGTTAAGCTTTTGTCAAACAGTTATGTTACCAAGCTATCAAAACCAGAAGAGTTCTAGCCTGCTAGATTTACTTCAGTCATAAAAAAAATTAATAATATCAATAACAACATTTAAGATATTTTTTTTTAAACTATGCTCTGCTGGTATTTTTGCGTGAGTTCTGTAAAGATTTAAGCTTCTATCAGAAATTATTTTGCCAAGCTATAAAAAACAGAAGAGTTCTAGCCTGCTAGAGTTACGTCAGTCACCAAAAAAAATTAATAGTTGGAATAACTTTATTTTTGATGTTTTTACTTTTCCACTATGCTCTGCTGGTATTTTTCCGTGAGTTCTGTAAAGATTTTAGCTTCTATCAGATAGTTCTGTTACCACGCTATCAAAACCAGTAGAGTTCTAGCCTCCTAGAGTTATGTCAGTCATGAAAAAAAAAAAGTTGTCTGAATAACATTATTTTTGCTGTTTTTACTGTTCTACTATGCTCTGCTGGTATTTTTACGTGAGTTCTGTGCAAATTTTAGCTTCTATCAGACAGATTTTTTACCAAGCTATCAAGAACAGAAGAGTTCTAGCCTGCTAGAGTTACGTCAGTCACCAAAAAAAATTAATAGATGGAATAACTTTATTTTTGATGTTTTTACTTTTCCCCTATGCTCTGCTGGTATTTTTGCGTGAGTTCTGTGCAAATTTTAGCTTCTATCAGACAGATTTTTTACCAAGCTATCAAGAACAGAAGAGTTCTAGCCTGCTAGAGTTACGTCAGTCACCAAAAAAAATTAATAGATGGAATAACTTTATTTTTGATGTATTTACTTTTCCCCTATGCTCTGCTGGTATTTTTCCGTGAGTTCTGTGCGGATTTAAGCTTCTCTCAGATAGTTCTGTTACCACGCTATCAAAACCAGAAGAGTTCTAGCCTTCTAGAGTTATGTCAGTCATGAAAAAAAAAAAGTTGTCCGAATAACATTATTTTTGCTGTTTTTACTGTTCTACTATGCTCTGCTGGTATTTTTGCGTGAGTTCTGTGCAAATTTTAGCTATTATCAGACAGATTTTTTACCAAGCTATCAAGAACAGAAGAGTTCTAGCCTGCTAGAGTTACGTCAGTCACCAAAAAAATTAATAGATGGAATAACTTTATTTTTGATGTTTTTACTTTCTACTATGCTCTGCTGGTATTTTTACCTGAGTTCTGAGCAAATTTTAAATTCTATCAGACAGTTCTATTACCAAGCTATCAAGAACAGAAGAGTTCTAGCCTGCTAGAGTTATGTCAGTCATCAAAAAAAAAAATAGTCGGAATAACTTTATTTTTTTATTTTTTTACTTTTCCCCTATGCTCTGCTGGTATTTAAGGGTGAGTTCTGTCCAAATTTTAGCTTCTATCAGACTGTTCTGTTACCAAGCTATCAACAACAGAAGAGTTCTAGCCTGCTAGAACTATGTCAGTCATCAAAAAAAAAATATTGTCGGAATAACTTTAATTTAATTTTTTTTTTTTCCCCTATGCTCTGCTGGTATTTAAGGGTGAGTTCTGTCCAAATTTTAGCTTCTATCAGACTGTTCTTTTACCAAGCTATCAACAACAGAAGAGTTCCAGCCTGCTAGAGTTATGTCAGTCATCAAAAAAAAAAATAGTCGGAATAACTTTTTTTTGTTGATGTTTTTACTTTTCTACTATGCTCTGCTGGTATTTTAGGGTGAGTTCTGTGCAAATTTTAGCTTCTATTAGACAATTTTTTACCATGCTATCAAAAACAGAAGAGTTTAGCCTGCTAGAGTTATGTCAGTCATCAAAAAAAAAAAATAGTCGGAATAACTTTAATTTTTTTTTTTTTTTTTCCCCTATGCTCTGCTGGTATTTAAGGGTGAGTTCTGTCCAAATTTTAGCTTCTATCAGACTGTTCTGTTACCAAGCTATCAACAACAGAAGAGTTCTAGCCTGCTAGAACTATGTCAGTCATCAAAAAAAATTAATAGTCGGAATAACTTTTTTTTGTTGATGTTTTTACTTTTCTACTATGCTCTGCTGGTATTTTAGGGTGAGTTCTGTGCAAATTTTAGCTTCTATTAGACAATTTTTTACCATGCTATCAAAAACAGAAGAGTTTAGCCTGCTAGAGTTACGTCAGTCACCAAAAAAAATTAATAGATGGAATAACTTTATTTTTGATGTATTTACTTTTCCCCTATGCTCTGCTGGTATTTTTCCGTGAGTTCTGTGCGGATTTAAGCTTCTCTCAGATAGTTCTGTTACCACGCTATCAAAACCAGAAGAGTTCTAGCCTTCTAGAGTTATGTCAGTCATGAAAAAAAAAAGTTGTCCGAATAACATTATTTTTGCTGTTTTTACTGTTCTACTATGCTCTGCTGGTATTTTTACGTGATTTCTGTGCAAATTTTAGCTTCTATCAGACAGTTTTTTTACGAAGCTATCAAGAACAGAAGAGTTCTAGCCTGCTAGAGTAATGTCAGTCATCCTAAAAAAAAAATAGTTGGAATAAATTTTATTTTTAATTTTTTTACTTTTCCCCTATGCTCTGCTGGTATTTTTGCGTGAGTTCTGTGCAAATTTTAGCTATTATCAGACAGATTTTTTACCAAGCTATCAAGAACAGAAGAGTTCTAACCTGCTAGAGTTATTTCAGTCACCAAAAAAAATTAATAGTCAGAATAACTTTATTTTTGATGTTTTTACTTTCTACTATGCTCTGCTGGTATTTTTACGTGAGTTCTGTGCAAATTTTAGCTTCTATCAGACAGTTCTATTAACATGCTATGAAGCACAGAAGAGTTCTAGCCTGCTAGAGTTATGTCAGTCATTAAAAAAAAAAAATAGTCGGAATAACTTTATTTTTGATGTTTTTACTTTCTACTATGCTCTGCTGGTATTTTTACGTGAGTTCTGTGCAAATTTTAGCTTCCATCAGACAGTTCTGTTACCAAGATATCAACAACAGAAGAGTTCTAGCCTGCGAGACTTATGTCAGTCATCAAAAAAAATTAATAGTCGGAATAACTTTTTTTTGTTGATGTTTTTACTTTTCTACTATGCTCTGCTGGTATTTTAGGGTCAGTTCTGTGAAAATTTTAGCTTCTATCAGACAGTTCTGTTACCAAGCTAACAAAATCAGAAGAGTTCTAGCCTCCTGGAGTTATGTCAGTTATGAAAAAAATTATTAGTCCGAATATGATATTTTTTTATTTTTTTATTTTTCCACTATGCTCTGCTGGTATTTTTCGTGAGTTCTGTGCAAATTTTTGCTTCTATCAGACTGTTTTTTTACCAAGCTATCAAGAACAGAAGAGTTCTAGTCTGCTAGAGTTATACAGTCATCAAAAAAAAATAGTCGGAATAACTTTTATTTTTTATTATTTTACTTTTCCCCTACGCTCTGCTGGTATTTTTGCGTGAGTTCTGTGCAAATTTTAGCTTCTATCAGACAGATTTTTTACCAAGCTATCAAGAACAGAAGAGTTCTAACCTGCTAGAGTTATTTCAGTCACCAAAAAAAATTAATAGTCGGAATAACTTTATTTTTGATGTTTTTACTTTCTACTATGCTCTGCTGGTATTTTTACCTGAGTTCTGAGCAAATTTTAAATTCTATCAGACAGTGCTATTACCAAGCTATCAAGAACAGAAGAGTTCTAGCCTGCTAGAGTTATGTCAGTCATCAAAAAAAAAATAGTCGGAATAACTTTATTTTTTTATTTTTTTACTTTTCACCTATGCTCTGCTGGTATTTAAGGATGAGTTCTGTCCAAATTTTAGCTTCTATCAGACTGTTCTGTTACCAAGCTATCAACAACAGAAGAGTTCTAGCCTGCTAGAACTATGTCAGTCATCAAAAAAAATTAATAGTCGGAATAACTTTTTTTTGTTGATGTTTTTACTTTTCTACTATGCTCTGCTGGTATTTTAGGGTGAGTTCTGTGCAAATTTTAGCTTCTATTAGACAATTTTTTACCATGCTATCAAAAACAGAAGAGTTTAGCCTGCTAGAGTTACGTCAGTCACCAAAAAAAATTAATAGATGGAATAACTTTATTTTTGATGTATTTACTTTTCCCCTATGCTCTGCTGGTATTTTTCCGTGAGTTCTGTGCGGATTTAAGCTTCTCTCAGATAGTTCTGTTACCACGCTATCAAAACCAGAAGAGTTCTAGCCTTCTAGAGTTATGTCAGTCATGAAAAAAAAAAGTTGTCCGAATAACATTATTTTTGCTGTTTTTACTGTTCTACTATGCTCTGCTGGTATTTTTACGTGATTTCTGTGCAAATTTTAGCTTCTATCAGACAGTTTTTTTACGAAGCTATCAAGAACAGAAGAGTTCTAGCCTGCTAGAGTAATGTCAGTCATCCTAAAAAAAAAATAGTTGGAATAAATTTTATTTTTAATTTTTTTACTTTTCCCCTATGCTCTGCTGGTATTTTTGCGTGAGTTCTGTGCAAATTTTAGCTATTATCAGACAGATTTTTTACCAAGCTATCAAGAACAGAAGAGTTCTAACCTGCTAGAGTTATTTCAGTCACCAAAAAAAATTAATAGTCAGAATAACTTTATTTTTGATGTTTTTACTTTCTACTATGCTCTGCTGGTATTTTTACGTGAGTTCTGTGCAAATTTTAGCTTCTATCAGACAGTTCTATTAACATGCTATGAAGCACAGAAGAGTTCTAGCCTGCTAGAGTTATGTCAGTCATTAAAAAAAAAAAATAGTCGGAATAACTTTATTTTTGATGTTTTTACTTTCTACTATGCTCTGCTGGTATTTTTACGTGAGTTCTGTGCAAATTTTAGCTTCCATCAGACAGTTCTGTTACCAAGATATCAACAACAGAAGAGTTCTAGCCTGCGAGACTTATGTCAGTCATCAAAAAAAATTAATAGTCGGAATAACTTTTTTTTGTTGATGTTTTTACTTTTCTACTATGCTCTGCTGGTATTTTAGGGTCAGTTCTGTGAAAATTTTAGCTTCTATCAGACAGTTCTGTTACCAAGCTAACAAAATCAGAAGAGTTCTAGCCTCCTGGAGTTATGTCAGTTATGAAAAAAATTATTAGTCCGAATATGATATTTTTTTATTTTTTTATTTTTCCACTATGCTCTGCTGGTATTTTTCGTGAGTTCTGTGCAAATTTTTGCTTCTATCAGACTGTTTTTTTACCAAGCTATCAAGAACAGAAGAGTTCTAGTCTGCTAGAGTTATACAGTCATCAAAAAAAAATAGTCGGAATAACTTTTATTTTTTATTATTTTACTTTTCCCCTACGCTCTGCTGGTATTTTTGCGTGAGTTCTGTGCAAATTTTAGCTTCTATCAGACAGATTTTTTACCAAGCTATCAAGAACAGAAGAGTTCTAACCTGCTAGAGTTATTTCAGTCACCAAAAAAAATTAATAGTCGGAATAACTTTATTTTTGATGTTTTTACTTTCTACTATGCTCTGCTGGTATTTTTACGTGAGTTCTGTGCAAATTTTAGCTTCTATCAGACAGTTCTATTACCAAGCTATCAAGCACAGAAGAGTTCTAGCCTGCTAGAATTATGTCAGTCATCAAAAAAAAAAATTGTCGGAATAACTTTTTTTTGTTGATGTTTTTACTTTTCTACTATGCTCTGCTGGTATTTTAGCGTGAGTTCTGTGAAAATTTTAGCTTCTATCAGACAGTTCTGTTACCAAGCTAACAAAATCAGAAGCGTTCTAGCCTCCTGGAGTTATGTCAGTTATGAAAAAAATTATTAGTCCGAATATGATATTTTTTTTTTTTTTTACTTTTCCACTATGCTCTGCTGGTATTTTTACATGAGTTCTGTGCAAATTTTAGCTTCTATCAGACAGTTTTGTTACCAATCTATCAAGAACAGAAGAGTTCTAGTCTGCTAGAGTTATACAGTCATGAAAAAAAAAAATCGGAATAACTTTTATTTTTTATTATTTTACTTTTCCCCTACGCTCTGCTGGTATTTTTGCGTGAGTTATGTGTGGATTTAAGTTTCTATCAGACAGTTTTGTTACTATGCTATAAAAAACAGAAGAGTTCTAGCCTCCTAGACTTATGTCATTCATAAAAAAAAAAAAATTGTCCGAATAACATTATTTTTGATGTTTTTACTTTTCCACTATGCTCTGCTGGTATTTTAGCGTGAGTTCTGTGTGGATTTTAATGTCTTTTAGACAGCTGCTTTACTGATCTTTTAAAAAACAGAAGAGTTCTAGCCTGCTAGAGTTATGTCAGTCATCAAAAAAAATTAATAGTCCGAATAACATTATTTTTTTTTTTTTACTTTTTCACTATGTTCTGCTGGTATTTTAGCGTGAGTTCTGTGCGGATTTTACTGTCTTTTAGACACCTGCTTTACTAATCTATTAAAAACAGAAGAGTTCTAGCCTGCTAGAGTTATGTCAGTCATAAAAAAAAAAATAGTCTGAATAACAGTATTTTTGATGTTTTTACTTTTCCACTACGCTCTGCTGGTATTTTAGCGTGAGTTCTGTGCTGATTTTGGATTCTTTCAGGTAGCTTTGTTATTAAACTATTGAAAACAGAAGAGTTTTAGCCTCCTGGAGTAATATCAGTCATAACATAAATTAATAGTCAAGATTACAACATTTTTAATTTTTTAACTTTTCCCCTATGCTCTGCTGGTATTTTTGCGTTAGTTCTGTGCGGATTTAAGCTTCTATCAGACAGTTTTGTTACTAAGCTATCAAAAACAGAAGAGTTCTAGCCTGCTAGAGTTATGACAATCATCAAAAAAAATGAATAGTCCGAATAACATTATTTTAGTTTTTTTACTTTTCCACTATGCTCTGCTGGTATTTTAGCGTGAGTTCTGTGCGGATTTTATTGTCTTTTAGACACCTGCTTTACTTATCTATTAAAAAGAGAAGAGTTCTAGCCTGCTAGAGTTATGTCATTCATCAAAAAAAAAAAATAGTCCGAATAAAATTTTTTTTTTTTTTTTTTTTTACTTTTCCACTATGCTCTGCTGGTATTTTAGCGTGAGTTCTGTGCAGATTTTGGATTCTTTCAGGCAGCTGTGCTATTAAACTATTAAAAATAGAAGAGTTCTGGCGTCCTGGTGTTATATCGGACATAAAATAAATTAATAATCAAGATTACAACATTTTTCATTTTTAACTTTTCCCCTATGCTCTGCTGGTATTTTAGCGTGAGTTCTGTGCAGATTTTTGCTTCTGTCAGACACTTTGTTTACCAAGCTATTAAAAACAAAAGAGTTATAGCCTCTTAAAATTAAATAAAAATATAAGAAATGTATATTTGGATTCTGCTATAAACGCTGCCGAAAATGCTGTATTTTCGATATTTTAACTTTGCCCCTACTGATTTGCTATCATATCAGCAGAGTTCCAGGTGTTTTTTGTGCTTTACGTTATAGTCGTAGCAATAGTCAATGGAGAACTGAAGAGTTCTAGCCTCAAATTTACATTAAAAATTTGCAGGATTGGTTTTCGTAATTTCTGCCTTTCTATCCTGATCTTCTGTCACGTTGCCTTGAGTTTTGGGAGGGTTATAAGCCTCACCTCATAGAGCGCTATATCAGTATTCTACGTTAAACCGAAGATTTTTGTCCTCCTATAGTGATTTCAATCATATTTTACCATAATTCAGAGCATTTTTAGTAATTTCCTAATTTATAAAAAAAGATGATCTGCTAACTTCCAGACGCAGCAGATCATTTTAAAATCAACTTTTTTCAGGTTAAATCGACAGAACTATCAGTATTAAGTATCAGGAACTATAGAACACTTAAGCATACGTAAATAACTTACTTTAAATTTTGATCTGCTGAAAATGTTCTGCTACGGGAAGTTAGCAGATCATTTTTTCATGTGAATTTTTTTCAGGTAAAATGCCAGAACTATTCCTGAAAAGTATCAGGAACTATAGAACTCAGCTGCATGCGAAGAGAACTCCCTTTTATTTTTGATCTGCTGGGAAATGCTCTGCTAAGTTCACAGACATTGCCGCGCCGCCATTCCTTTGTTCTCAATGAATTAGTATTGAGGGAGATATAAGTTAGTGAAGTTTTACTTCAGTCGTGTGGTCTAAAGCACACCTCGTTTTTTTAGAGTCAGTAAGATGCTGAAAAGTTACAAAAATCGACCTCAATTGTACTTCCTAATGTTACCATGTCAATTTTTTCATCAATGCAATCAATCTCTTTACTAGACGAAAACACCAAATATCCAATCCCTTCAGCAAAAACTTGGCCCAAAAAAATATCGAACCCCAAATACCAGATAAGAAACAAGCCGAAACGGTCATTGCGTTACCAAACAAACTGTTGACGACCCCTAATCCATTGGACAATACAATTTATGCCTATATTGCAACCTTAACCAATACACAAACCCTTAACTATAGCTCCAATACAGAAAACCCTTTTGTGAGAAAAATAAAAAGTAGATATCTAAAACCGCGTTCACAGTTACGCTGCCGTCATTCAATATCCAGTGATATCTCATTTTGCCACGCGAATAGACCTAAACAGAATGGATAGCGATTCAGAGACCCTTATGAACTGGTTTAAGTTATAGAAGCGTGATTGTGGAATGTGAATGCTGATAAATATACAATAGGCACGGAGGTAGGATTTTTATACGAAAATAGTACATTACTTCCGCGGCCAGCAACAAAGGCATTGAAGGAGAACGTGAAAAACACGAATCAAATTAATTACTTATTAAAGACAACAATCGGTCCAGTGATAGCTATAATTCTATGATTACTACTTACTTCAGTTAAATTAATTTACGTATTTTGTAACAATTTGCATGGTGTATATTACATGGCAAAATGTATTGTGTATTTGTACATACAACGTGTATCAGAAATGCGTGGTCATATTTGAAGAGCTTATTCAGGGGGTGCTATTGAACAACTTTTACTATGGGACCAACCCTGAAATCGCGAAAAAAATATCAGCTGTTCCCTACTAAATCATCGATGTCGCTCAGCAAAATATAAGGATCAGCTGATTTTTTTTTCGTGATTTCAGAGTTGGTCCCATAGTAAAAGTTGTTCAATAGCACCCCCTGAATAAGCTCTTCAAATATGACCACGCATTTCTGGTACACGTTGTATAATTAGAACATACCTTCCTCTGTACCACATTTTAAGCAAATAAAGTTAGTTTGAATTTATAGCACTTTTCTCAAATAATGGAAATTCAAACTAAGTAGGTAAGTAAATTCTGGAATCAATTACGAACAACGACAATTTTTCAAGCATCAATATGTTCATTTGTTTTTATTTTACTTGAAACAGGTCTATTTGCAAGCCAGTTCGAAATTTAAATAAAATCTTTGATAAGTAACCTCCTTGGTTGCTATTTTTCGGAGTAAAGTAGAGAAGAAGAACAGTAAGTTCGTTACATTTTTAAATTACGCGACAAAGGTTGTCAAAATAATGTTCTAATTTCCAAGCATGTTTGAGAAAAAGGTATTTTTGTTTGATACTGCCAGATTAAAACTATAAATGTTGTTAAGATAGGTGACTATAGGTACACACTGAGACCCCTCCGTGCCTCGGATAGCAAGTTAGGCTGTTGGTCCCGGTTGTCATACGAATATCTATGGCAGTCATTACGGTCATTCTTCAGAATCCTTTGTCAGAAGCCTGAATCGAATTATGATCTTATTGTAATTGTCCTTATCGTACTTATCGACCAGGCACTTGGAGCCCAAAATTGAGTATTCAAATTTCAAAACATTTCGAAATTCTCCGTCGTTTGTTCACCCTTCTATTTCCTATAATCTTGCACCAAACCGTGTGATCTTGCCAGAGGCGACCTCTCCTGGCGTTGAACATTGAATTTTGTGTCGCGACACATTTTCTGAAAAATATTACTTCGTCGACACGTATCACAACGGTATTATGTTAGGTAATGTCGTTGACGGGATACAATTATGGGATTTTAGATGGCTGTATTATATGGGAATGTGATTGTTGCAGATTGCTCATTATTGTTTCGATCGAGTGTACCTGCAAGGAGAAGGAAGCTACTGATGGAAAAATCGAAAATACGTCTATAACAATATGAATACACCAACATAATACAACGTGTATCAGAAATGCGTGGTCATATTTGAAGAACTTGTTCAGAAAATGCTATCGAACAACTTTTACTATATAGGACCAACACTGAAATCGCGGAAAAATAATCAGCTGATCCTTACATTTTGTTGAGCGACATCGGTGATTTAGTAGGGAACAGCTGATATTTTTTTCGCGATTTCAGTGTTGGTCCCATAGTAAAAGTTGTTCTATGCTATGCCCTGAATAAGCTCTTAAAATATGACCACGCTTTTCTGATACACGTTGTATATTAGGGATAAAAGTATGAAGTGATTCACGACACACTCGTCAAGACTGCGCACTCGTCAAACCATCAAAAATTTAAATATCTACTGCATATACTGGTGGTCTGCGAAGGCTTCACAAGTGGTCCACGAAGCCATTCATCATCAATTTACCCTACCTATTCTAATAATAATTAATTATTTTGAAATAGTATTGATTCTGCAAGTCTCGGGCTCGATTTTAATAAATATTTAGATAATTTTAGTTTCATGTCATCTGTCATTTCAGCCGAAAGACATTCACTGCTAGACATAGACCTCCCCCAAGCATCGCCACAACGACCGGTCCTGCGCTTCCCGCATCCAGCGGATTTCCACGACCTTCACCAGGTCGTCGGTGCACCTTGTCGGGGGCCTACCCACGCTGCGCCTTCCAGTACGCGGTCGCCACTCCAGAACATTTCAGAACTTTGTAAATATATTTTTAAAAAAACCTCAACACCTACAGAACTATACTACTAACTGGCGGTTGTGACGCATGTGTCCCGATTAAACCCGAATAAACACAAACGTGTAGCACAATGATAAATAAAAAGTCTTGGATGAATAAAAACAGGCGGACGGAATCTCGCTAAACAAAAAGTGAGGCATCCATAGTAAGACGGCTCGCTTAAAAGTACGTGCTGGCCTGCACACATGCACACCCATAGTAAGACAAAAAGCCGCGATTATGCAACAAATCTCGTGTGAGGGTACTCATTGTTGTAGTGTCATAAACAAAATAACAAGTTATATATCATATAAACACATACACATATTTTTGATAATTTACAGTAATGAAAACAAATTCGATGCGAAAAGTGTTATTTTCGATGCTTTTAGAGAATTTATACTTTTAAAATACTTACACCGCACTGTTGTAAGGTTTTTTTGTAACAATATCATACTATGTTTTCGAAAGCCTCCTCTCTTTTTTCACTCTCCGTCTCTCCAGAGAAAATGAAAAGAGGCGTTTAGCATTTATCGGACATAGTTTTAAATTCTGGTTTTTTTCACGACCATCTTTGCCGTTAATAAATAATTCCTCGTATTTTTTTCCGCTGAACCACTTACCTACCTGCTTCTTTTTTTAAACCAATGACATAAATCAGTAAAAACCGCTAGGAATGACGTTGCATCGTATAAAAGCCCGTTCTACACTGTCACCTCGAATCCGTTTTCAATTAACGTGTCCAGAGGAGCGTTAACGCCCGCCCTACACGACCCGCGTAAGGGGTAGTGCACATGATGATTGCAACCGGATTTGAATGTATGAGCTGTGTGCAGAGTTGCAGACTAAGATTAGTAATCTCTGTTTTTTCTTACTTGTCTTATTTAGTAAACAATCTTGGCATGTCTTTTTAATGCAATTCGTCAATAATAATTATCAAAAGACATTATGTTAACAATTTCACACACTAATAGTACATTATGATACAAGTGAGCTAAGTTGACTATTATACTCGAGGCTGGATTGCAGCCCGAGCCGAAGGCGAGGGCGTAATGGAGCCGAGAGTATGATAGTCAATGCTCACGCGTGTCATACGACGTTTTTCAACACACACTTGCGAGGAAAAAAACATAAATTACACATTTAGACAAATATTTAATTTGTGAAAAATGATAAAAATGGCGCGCGGACCGCGCGGTGACATACAGCTATAATAATAAATAATAAATACTTTATTTACGGACAACAAAATCCAATACAAACACGATGTTAGTAACAATGAGCCTTATAAACTATGTTAGTACTAAATGTATAATGTATCTGTATGTTGTTGTTTTGTTCTATGTTATGTTATGCACGCGCAGGTGGTCGAAGGAAACCGCCATACAGCCTAATATAAAATATTATAAATTGATTTTTTTATTTATAACACAAATTAATATTAATTTGTTGACAAAAATTTATAATTTGATCAAATGAAATGTTTATATAGCATATTTTAATTAATACAGTTGATTTATTCCCAAAAATGTGTAATTTAGTTCAGGCATAAAAACTCTTTGCTGCGATTTAAAAATAAACTGTAAAGTAAAAAGCACTAGTGCAATAATATAATGAAAAAAGCACGCGTGCGTTATAAGCCACATTATGAACCTAAAAGCGATGCAATAAGAGCCACTTTACGAGCAAGTGTGTTGAAAATAACATTTATTATCCTAATTACATGTGCAGAACTAGTAATTATATTTTATCAGTAGTTATTTGAACACAAAAGCGTGCTTAGATGTCTCTAAAATGTTATTATGTTTGTAATTAATTAATTGGGTACCTACTTGAATTATGTCGACCAAGTAAACAATGTAATTTCAACCTGCTTAACTTATATATCTGGCACCCACAGGACAGGCTTGCCTATTGTGGGGCCACTGGATAATTTCTTAATAAGTAATGTTGTTTCTTGGCAAATAAATAAATTAATTAATTAAATTATTTAAGATTGTTTACTGAATAAGACATGAAAGAAAAAACTGAATATACAGACTAAAAGAAAGAAAAAAACATTTATTTGAAACAACTTGCTTCAAATTTTCCTCTCGCAGGTCTGCTGGATGAAATTTCTTATAGAAATAAGCAGTGCCTTTGTACTATTCATTTCTATATATTTTATTATTATTTCTCTGTGTGTGCATAAATTTAATAAATAAATAAATAAACTGACAATGAGACATAGATAATAAAAAAAACATTGCTACACACGAAATCGATACATTTTGACTACATCTTTACTTTTTGTGGGTATTTATTTTATCATGGCATACCTATATTTTTACATATAGGTATGCCAAGTATGCTATTTTTAAATATATATATTGTAGCTGTTTATTGTCCCACAATAAATAAAATAAAATACCTAGTACGGTCGACCGCAGGTCGGTGGTAACACTTTGACATTAGCAGCATCTTTATTTCGTAAGCAGTAAGGGCGGTTTTCGGATTGACGTGTTACCACTGTCATGCAGTCGACTGTACCTATCTGCATAAAGTACCCCCAAATATTTACATGCCGTACTTGCGTATATGCACTAAAATAAAATAAAATAAAAAACCCACGACGTATGTAAACGCAATCGAAAAAGGATTAAATAAAAAAATTTAAAAACCCCCGACTAAAATAAAGTAAGTAACGTAAGGTATAATTAAAAACCTAAGAAAATCCGTCGGGGGCTGCCATTGCACATTTATTAGCGATTACAATTAAAATGTAGCAGCTATTATGTATCTCGTAGAGATGCAGCAATATCAATTAAAGATACAATTATTTACGCACCCAACGTAATTTTATTTAGTCACAAAGTCTTAAATTGCAGCATATTAGTTCATTTTAAGGCAGAGAATGGCAGCCCCCGACGGATTTTCTTAGGTTTGTAATTATATCTTCCGTTACTTACTTTATTTTAGTCGGGGGTTTTTTAAATTTTTTATTTAATCCTTTTTAGATTGCGTTTACATACGTCGTGGGTGTTTTCAAAATTTTTAATTTTGCTTTTTATTTTAAACTTTTTAGAGAATTCCTACGTTTCTAACGAAATATTAAAAACCGGCCAAGAGCGAGTGATTACTGTTATCAGTCAATACAATGTAATTATCGTATTTTCTGGGATAAGCTGACGTAATTTTAAATGCATTCTAAAGGTCGTTTGCTTAGAATAGTTTTATAAAGAATGCGACAACATAGATCACCGAACTCTCGACATGTTGCGAAAAATCTCAAGTACTACATAAAAGCCAGACCAGCGCCCCCTGGTGGTTTGTCACAATCAAATCATCTCAGAACAATTACAAATAAATCTCAAGAACTTTACAAAAAACCGTATCTAAATCGGTCAAGCCATCCCGGGGAAAATGTGTTAAAACTCATTTTAACGTTTGAAAAATATTGATTGCGGCGCCCCCTAGCGAGTTAACACGATATCACTTATCTAAGAACCATACCCGATGAATTACAAACCCTTTACAGAAAACCGTATCCAAATCGGTCAAAGTGTTTTGGTGATAAATGGGAACATTCGTTAACATTCGCATAGCTGGCGAAATGTGAGTGTACTATACACCTCTGCCTACCCCTTCGGGGAAATACAGGCGTGATGTTATGTTATGTTGTTATGTATTCAAATCGGACAAACCGTTTTGGAGATAAATGGGAACATTCGTTTGCACACACAAACAAACAAACAACCTCTCACCCTAAACGCATACACCTTCTCGGTTCCGTCGTGGGTAATAAAATATAAAAATAAACTTCATCATCATCATCATTCATTCATCATTTCAGCCAAAGGCGTCCAATGCTGGACATAAGCCTCCCCCAAGGATCGCCACAACGACCGGTCCTGCGTTTTCCGCATCCAGCGGATTCCCACGACCTTCGTTCACTTCGATCCACCTTGTGAGGGGCCTACCCACGCTGCGACTTCCAGTACGCGGTCGCCACTCCAGAACTTTACTGCTCCATCGGCCATCCGTTCTGCGAGCAATGTTCCCCGCCCACTGCCACTTAACTTTGGCAATTCTTCGGGCTATGTCGGTTACTTTCGTTCTCCTGCGAATCTCCTCATTTCTGATTCGACCACGCAGGGACACTCCGAGCATAGCACTCTCCATTTCCCTTTGAGTGACTTTGACCACGTTTCAGTGCCGTAAGTAATTACTGGCAACAGAAATTGGTCAGGCTTTCGTCTTTGACGAAAAATAAACTTAATTAAGTATAATTATATATGCAACACAACAGTGTACACTAAACTTAAGCCATGACGCCCCTTATTCAAATATCTCCCAGACGTGGTAGGATGCTAATTACGTAGCCTAGGGTGTCTACAGCCCCATTGAATGATGCTCCCGTTATAATACAGACAGGATTTGACTTAGATTTGATTGTTATAGATATCTATACTTTTCAGCACATTCAAGGGATAGCGTAGGGATTTTCCATCTGACTGCCTTTGCTAAAGTCAATTAAGAACCAAGAGCGGGAAACATTTTTTATTGTTATCAAACAAGGGGCACAATTTTCAAAAAAATTGGTCAGTTAAAAAGTTTATTAATTATTCGGCAAACGCAGCGTAGGGTGCCCACCACCAAGTGGACCGATCACTTGAAGAAGGTGGCTGGGGACTGGTCCACTTGCAGTCAGCATGCAGTTTAAACGACTGAAGATTAAGCAATCCACTAACCAAAACCTGGCTAAGTGCTAAAACAAATGAGGAAATTAGCTTAATGAGAGATTTTTTGTACAAAGTGCAACAACTATCAATTAAATTTCTTCCTTGAGATATTCGAAAACCTCTAGAAAACTGATTTTATCGCTTTATCACCTCAGCCTATTACAGTCCACTGCTGAAAAAGGACTTTCCCAAACTGCGCTACAATACTCGGACTTTCGCCTTCGGCATCCATTCAGGTCGTCGCGCGTCGGGGCGCCCTACGCTGCTTTTGCTGAAACGCATCGCGCGATTCATTTTGTCGCTTAGCCGCGTTTTTTACTGGACGGCAGTACAAGTAACCCGGTAGTTTGCAGTCCGAATACAGTCGTCTGCAAAGACCCATATCAGCAAACTTTTCACACCAACAGACCATAACAAAAAGACAACAAAACATGACGTTCACTGTTTATTCGTAATAAACAAATAAAACAGAGATCAAAAGCGGAGAAACGTTTGGGCGGAACCCAGTTTCTATTAAACGAAGCAGGGAAGCGTTAACTCGTGTGAACAACAAACAGAGCCGTATTGAAATGTGGAGTAACATAGAATTGTACAAGATGCTCGTTTGTGGGTTTTGGATTCGGATGTGGAAGAGGAGGTAACAAATTAGACTTTAAGAGTTGCTAATTAAAATCTGGGCTGTCAGTTTATAGAACACCGATAGCGTTGACTATAAGTCTGTGTGGGATAACAAGGCAACAGCAGACGTTGTCCTCTCCTAACTAATGCATTCTTGCATACAATTTTTCCAGGAAACGTTTGAAATTATTATTAATATAGTATAGTATAGTATCGTCAGCATCGTGGTATTGGTCACATAGACATCAAGATTGTTACAACAAAGCAAAGTGTATTTTCGAACGCCAGACATATTAATATACCTAGTTAGCGATATCGTCAATAAATTGCAATTTCGGGATAAAAGTCGGGTCAATATTGCTGTTATTCAAACTGTAACTAACTAGCGTTATGAATTCACAAGAATTAATTAAATTTATCAGCCTTAAAATCTTGGAAAAATAGGAAAAAAAAAACATATTTTACTTTTCAATACCAAACGGGAAGGCATGAGGAGCCGGAGAAAAAGTTACAGGCAGAATAAAATACAGAGATTACACAAAATTATAAGGGGTCAGAAATATGTAAGCAGCACTGCTGCCTACATATTTATTTATTTATTTAATCCTTCATGCACAACTGGATACAAAGGCGATCTTAACCCCATAGGCGTGCTCTACAAGACATATTAACATACATCATCATCATCATTTCAGCCGAAAGACGTCCACTGCTGGACATAGGCCTCCCCCAAGCATCGCCACAACGACCGGTCCTGTGCCTTCCGCATCCAGCGGATTAACATACATATATTTACATATTTCTGACCCAGACCCCTTATATTTTTGAAGTAAAACTTCTTCTCGCAAGCTTGACTTGGGTAGTAAACTGGTGAATGCGTTACAAAAGTGTGATCGGGCGAGGCGAACGGAGGGGGTAGTGTGGGACGCGGGGAACGAGGCGCGCGCGGCGGCCGGCCACGACACAGCGCCGGCAGATGTACGCGCGCTGCGCCGCAATTCCTTTGTTCTCATTGAAATAGTATTGAGGGAGATCTAAGTTAGTGAAGTTTTACTTCAGTCGTGTGGTCTAAAGCACACTCGTTTTTTTGTTTATAGTTCTCTATGTCCTAGTGTAAAACAAATTTCTTATAACTAACATTATTACATTACTGCTTGGCGAACACCGATCGTTGTTCTCCATGAATAAACAAAGTCTCCAATCTAGATTTAATATCCAATTTGTAGCCACTTTAATTCGCAACCACAAACCTTTCAAAATCCATCCAAACGAGTACTTCGTAACTGAATATTGGATTCTGAAGAACAAGCATTATTTAAGAGTAAACACAGACCTTTTAAATTTTTGTTTAAATATTAAAAAGCGTCTGAGTGTAGGTAAATCTATCTGGGAGTTTTGCATCGGTTTTAATACAATTACGTCGGGGTCCGGGCTATCTAAAAGCCCGTTTATAATAACATTACTTTCGTTTTCGTCAGAGAGCGCGACACTAAACCAATTATGTTGAGTTTGAGCCCAGTTTTTGGTGTAGCCGGCCTATCGTGTTTCAAAGGGTTATATTTAATTTTAATACTTCGGTTTATGTATTTTCTTTGCGTTGTGTTGTGGGGCAGTTGTGTATTTTACTTTGACAATTTTTCAGTGGGAAAAGTAAGCTATCGTTCTACAATCACGGGGTTACATTAGACGAAGTGCTGCGAACAATCATAGTGAAGCCAACAAAACCGTGCTTCTCCGTGTACAAACCAGTGCTCACGCACACACATTCGCCTAAAAGATATTTGTTTTTGGCGATGCTTACTGGACGATGCCGCGACATGTGTACTGAGAGCGGTGAGCACGGTTGATGTGCTTGTGTGTGCGTGAGCGCTGATTTGTACACAGAGGAGCACGGTTTGGATGGCTTCACTATGATTGTTCGCAGCACTTCGTATATATATTTTTACTTTATCTGTGCATACGAAAAGTATTCCTTGAATTGTAATCATATTGGAGTAAATTAGATAAAAATGCGGGAAATTTGGAGTACGTCTAGCTAGAGTAGCATTCACTTGTTTACGGCTAAGTGGTGCTTGGCTAGGAAGTAATTACATAAGGCGAGAGTAGGCACACGGTGGAGTTTTTCGTGGGTGCACGTCCCACGTAACCACACCGCTTCCCCGGGTGGTGTAAACGGCGATAGGCATTTTCTCCATCAGAAAAAAAGGAAGAAATTACACCTCATCTCTCACAGCCAATTTAAATCAAATTGATTTAATTTCCAGCCTGCAAAACTGACTTCAAAAAAAGGAGGAGGTTCTCAATTCGTTTTTTTTTTTTTTTATGTTTGTTACCTCAGAACTCCATCATTTATCAACCGATTTGTAAAATTCTTTTATTTTATTTTATAGGATATACTTCCAGATTGGTCCCATTTTTATCAAAATCTAGTTCTGATAATGGGATTTGTATAGAATTGAGGGAACTCCTCAAATATTATAGGCATTACACAGCCATTCTTTGGTGAAGATCTATCGGACATAAAGAAGGGAACTCTTCAATGGAGGATCCCCGATGATAGCAAATCATCGGGGATTGCAGCAATCGCTTGACTTTCTATTGCTAATGCCACTAAAAATAGAAAAATAACATAAACTTTGAAAAAAAAAGTAAAAACCGACGTCTCAAAGAATAAAATATTTTCTGTGAAACAGTTTAGGAAGTCGGTGCCAATTTTTCCTTAAATCAAACCGAATTCACAGATAATAAACTCATAAACTGTTTCACACATAAAATGGTTTTATTCTTTTTGAAATAGTTTTTTTTTTTTATAAAATATATTATCTTAGGGTTCAAGGCCTGTAAGTGGACAGTGGTCTTCCATAACAAAAATGTAGCCTCATAATCAGGCTTATTAAAAACCCTAGCCTAATTACAGCATTCCCAAAGAAGACAGTGCAATATTTATTCCGTATCAGCTATATAGATGCTCAGTTACAAGGCACATCCAAAAAGTCTTTCCCTGTTCCTACCATTAAGTTAACGGGTACTATAAATCTTTCGAGAAGGTTCCTCGCTATTCTTTTGTTTTCCTTGGTTCAGAGGCATCCGTAAATATTAACTTTAGTGAGTTAGGACATCCTTGAGTGGTCAGGCTGGTGTTATAGAAACTCTTCGTCTTTATTAGGCATTCGATAGAGCACTTCAAACTGCAATGGTTAAATTGTGAAAAGAAAGGGTTGTGATTTTTTTTGTGTGCCTAATGGTACGCTGCTCCCTCAGTCACACAGTCACACCATGCATATTCTTTCTCTCTTAGTTCAATTGTTTATTTTTTCTTTAATTGTTTATTTAAAAAGATAAAAATAGATGTCTGCTGTCACTACATGTTTAATTTAATTAAATGCATTAAATTGTACCACACTCTAGTGGAAGGCCCTAGTACCTGTGATACAATGTTTGTACATTAGTACAGGTACGGTCGACCGCACGTCAGTGGTAACACTTTGACATTAGCAGCATCTCTTAGGTTTTCGCGATCACTACACATTATAATAAAACAAAGTTTAACCGGATTAAATCGCGTATATTATTAATTGGCAGCATCTTTATTTCGTAAGCAGTTTTCAAATTGACAGTCGACTGTACCAACGTTACACTACTTTCTGTTATGCGCCAAAAATTGTATCTTCATTATTTCGTGACACTGTTGCAAATCTTATTTGTGAAAATAAAATTATTCTTATTCTTATATTTATCATGTTTTTTATGTTGTGCAATAACGAGGATTTGCATTTTATTGTATTGTATTGTAGTGAATTCGTAGTAAAAATAGAATTATTCAATAAAAATAAGATGTCGCTTTTTTTTGGTAAAAAAACACTGTGCGATATTTTCCTCCTTATTAAAGCAAGTGATAATCAAATTCCGATCCGCTATAAAATAATGTATTCTATTACACAACCACCTTTCTCTCTACATGATTTAAAGATAAATAATCAGTATATTACTAATTGTATATTGTTAAAACATTAATTACGCCACGTAATAGTATATTTACTATGTACAAGTCAAATGGCATAACAAATACAATTGTTTATTGTTCTGAACCGCGTTTGCACTCGTTTGTTTGCTTAACGAACGTAAATAATTATTTGTTTAATATTTTGTGGTGAGATTTATTGTAGTAAAATACAGAATGGTTATTTAATCACCTGCAGCATTAAAAGAGGTGAATCAGCCTACGATACTATGCCCGAATCTTTTTTTTTTGTCATGTCAATGTGACACAATATTTATTATTTTCATGATTATTTTTAATTCGCTCACGAGCAGGTTTCGAACCTGCAACTCCCGTTTCACGACACAGTCACATTACTCAGATCATAATCGTCATCATTTCAGGCGATAGATGTCCACTGCTAGACAAAGGTCTGCCCCCAAAGGGGGGGGATATAATCGCCACGCTTGGCAGGCGGGTTGGCGATCACAGTTGGTTGTTTAAATACTCAGAGAACGCTGCTGCCCTGCCCATCCTCTGGTGAATCCCTTAGTCGCCTTTTACGACACCCATGAGAAGAGAGAGGGTAGTGCAATTCTTTACGTCCGGCACCACACGGAACATTACTCAGTTACCGTCGGAAAAAGAACGAAAAGAAAGAAAGAAAGACTTTTATTTGGCACAGAACAGTGACAGGACAGCACAACAATAACATTAATAAAAATACTAAAAATATAAGAAAAGCAATGAAAATCCTGGATAACCTTGTATCCGGGTTAATGCCGAATTAAAATTAATTGATTTGAATGCCGATTAATCAAAAATGACATAAAACCAAGACTTTTTGTAAATCAGTGTTTGTTTTTAAAATAAATAAATCTACCAACAAGTTTAATAATTTCTTAGGTTTTCGCGATTTAATCCGGTTAAACTTTGTTTTATTATAATCAACAAGTTTCTTCAAATGTACATACATACACATTATTATTATAAATTTACTGCAAAAATACGTTAAGTATACAAATATGTATTCAACACTGGTAATCTTAACTTATAGTTCTTATGGACCCTGTTAGATAAATATAAATATTTTTGGGTCATTTTAAACGGCACCATCTAGTCCCAAACTAAACAGAGCTTGTACTATCGGTACTATGATTTTTAAACTTTTGTTTTGTAAAAATTGACTTATAATACAAAAGAAACACCCAGTCCAACACAAACACCATAAATATTTGTGTCCTGTGGGAATCGAACCAACGACGTGATCAGCCGTCCGACACTCAAACCACTAGACCACAGACGTCAGACGTCGTGATAGGTATCTATTTTCAAACATTTTACGCCCACGTAACGTGCTAGCATCCCACTCAATTTACTTATCAATCTAATATCTACCCAAGCGGAAATCTAAAAAAAAATCAAAATTAAGTAGACAGGTACTTTCTGTTACCGTTTTTCCGTTTCTGTTTATTTCTGTAGTGGGCGGGGCACATTGCTCGCAGAACGGATGGCCGATGGGGCAGTAAAGTTCTGGAGTGGCGACCGCGTACTGGAAGACGCAGCGTGGGTAGGCCGGTCGTAGGTAACCTGGTGAAGAAGGTCGCGGGAATCCACTGGATACGAGAAGCGCAGGACTGGTCGTTGTGGCGATGCATGGGGAGGCCTATGTCCAGCAGTGGACGTCTTCCGGCTGAAATGATGATGATGATGACTTTCTGTTACCAAGACCTATTACTATCATACATACATACTTCTACATACACGCATACATAATTATATTTAAGTGCATACTTTCTATGTAATGGATGTGGCCATCCTATGGATGTGCATAAAGTAATTTATATATTCTTTAACAATTAGCTGGCCTTAGGCCAAAGAGATCTTGCCAACATAATAGGATCAACGGACGATGAAGATGTTTTAACAGGACTACAAAAATAATCTGCTATTAATTATCTGCTATTTCATTAATCAATAACTTACCGCTCTCATCCCAGTTCAGGGCCCGAATTCACGTAATTTCATAACGCGCCGATCAAGTTGCAGTGACGCTGCAGTTCGTTTCTGACAGCGATCGCTGTAGATAAGAAAATACGAAAGGAATTGCTTTGATCGAAACTGCACTGCAACTGCACTTGTTTAGTTACATGGATTGGCATACAGGTATTTGGGTTTGGTATGTATATTATAATGTTTTCTTCCATGATGATAGCTGATACAGACGTCTCAACCAGCCTGCATCTCGAAGAGTACAAAGAATGTTATCTCATTCGTGTAATTCTGTCAAACAATGACATATACTGCTAAAAGTTTTTTTTGTATTTGTTTGCTGGTTAATTAATAAATAATATGTTTAGAAATGCATACAATACAATACAATACAAATCCTTTTTATTGCACAACAAGATTACATTAATTTCTTAAATAACTACTTATGTGTTAGTGCATAATTAAGTATGAATAAATTATTTCATAATATTTGCACGGCATGCCATGTGGCAAACATGTCCGAACTTGTTGTTATGTTATTTTGCATGCAAGTTTTCATTTCTTGTATGTATACATATGTTTGTTTGTTTGGAGGGGCTCCGATGCAACGACTGCGCGGATTTTATGATCTGCAAGGTTAAGCTGCACTTGCCGCGGTCAGTCTGTGGATGGGTGACCGTTTCGTTACACATCGAGACCCCTCCGTGCCTCGGAGAGCACGTTAAGCTGTCGGTCCCGGTTGTCATACGAATATCTATGGCAGTCGTTACGGGTAGTCAGAAGCCTGAAAGTCTGACAACTGGTCTAACCTCCGAATGTCGGTATTGCCCAGTAACTGGGTTGCGGGGGTCTGATGGCAGTCGCTCCGTGTAAAATACTGATGTTCAGCCGCATCTGGCTAGACTGGAAGCCGACCCCAATATAATGGGGAAAAGGCTCGGAGGATGATGATATTTCATTAATCAATAACTTACCGCTCTCATCCCAGTTCCGGGCCCGAATTCACGTAATTTCATGACGCGCCGATCAAGTTGCAGTGACGCTGCAGTTTGTGACAGCGATCGCCATAGGTAAGAGTATACGAAAGAAATTGTTTTGATCCAAACTTAACTGCAACTGCACTGCAACTATACTGCAACTGCACTTCTTTAGTTACATGGATTGGCCTACAGGTATTTGGGTTTGGTAAGTATATTATAATGTTTTTCTTCCATGATGGCTGATACAGACACACAGGTCTCAACCAGCCTTCATCTCAAAGAGTACACAGAATTTTATCTCAATCGTGTAATTCTGTCAAACCCTGACATATACTGCTAAAAGTTTTTTGTGTATTTGTTTGCTGGTTAATTAATAAATAATATGTTTAGAAATGCATACAATACAATACAAATCCTTTTTATTGCACAACAAGATTACATTAATTTCTTAAATAACTACTTATGTGTTGCCTCCACGAGTGACGATATTTAATTGATCGTCCGATGCACCCTGGGAAGTCAGCCCCGCTACCAACCTGCTGACTGGCTAATCTTTTTCCCACGGCATGAGCTGTTATCACTATGTAGCTCATGTCGACATGACAGAAGAAGAAGTGCATAATTAAGTATGAATAAATTATTTCATAATATTTTCACGACATGCTATGTGGCAAACATGTCCGAACTTGCTTTTATGTTATCTTGCATCCACGTTTTCATTTCTTGTATGTATACACATGTTTAAGCAAAAAATGTATCTTATCTTATAGTATTTTGTCGAATCATATGACAGCGCGGTAAAAAAAACGGCGTCCATGGCCAGTTTAGCCAGAACTCTGATGCTAGAATTGAGGAAGACATGGCATACAAATACCTTGACCATAACCTGGATTAACTTATAAGTTAAATTGTAAGTTTATCCCGAGAAAATGAACAGTTCCCGAGGAATGCGCGATAATATCATTCTGTGATAAATAAATATAAATAAATAAATATCTGTGGGACATTTTTACACAGCACCGTCTAGTCCCAAACTAAGCAGAGCTTGTGCTATGGATACTAGACAATGGATAATACATACTTACATACTTATAATACATAAGCAACACCCAGACCAACACAAACACTTATGTTCATCACACAAATATTTGTGTCCTGTGGGAATCGAACCCTCGTTAACATCAGTCCGACACTCGAACCACTAGACCACAGAAGTCGTCAAACAGATCAATACGCAGGTGAAGACGCGAGTATAGGCTATTATCAATATAAAAGATAAAAATATAATATCCACACAATATTATCGTAATTACGATTATCTATCTGCTGTTATTACAAGCATGAATGTTAGGTACCTATTGATAAAGTTACCAATACCGTAATATATTATTTAAGCTTTTATAAATCAATGAGATAGCGGTATGATAATGAATAATAATAATATCTCAATACTTTTGATAACACTAAGAGACGGCGCACATAAACGCTTTGCGGCGCCGCAACGCAAAGGGTCTCCACAGAATTAGATAGAATGGCCATGTGGGCAGGGCGCGCGTGGCAGCACCATGCAGGATATTTCAAAGCCTTTCTCAGCACGCCTTATGACTTGTTTCTACAAATACTGTCACAAAAACCCGCAAAAATGCCTTATTGTGCTGTTGCCTAACTGCAGAAACAAAAACTGTAAAGTACAATAGATTAAAAAAAAGATTTTGTTTAACAATGATTTCAAAATGTAAGGCGTAGTTTGTTCGGAAAGTTGCCACGCATGAATCGCAAGTAAAATTGTAATTACAACCGTTCTATTTCTGTGGATCTTACTGCTGTAGCGTATTATTATTTGAGGAAAGAGGTAGGGTCTTGAAACGCCCCTAAGCCACTGCGACCTAAAAGATCTATTGTGACGCCTCTTGCAGCATTACAGCACTTCCCCAAGCTGCAAGTCAATCATAAAGTCGACTATGATCTTGGGGGAGGAGGATTTGATCTCCTGCATTGAGATGACGTGGCCTCCAAGATGCTGGCTTCTGATGTGGTGCACTGCATCACATTCGCATAGGATATGGATGGGCGTCTCATCCTTTTCGCGACAAAATCTGCAAACTGTGGTATCACTGAGGCCCATCCTGTGGAGGTGTTTATTCAGCTTGCAGTGCCCAGTGAGGGTTCTTGTCAGGATTCTTATCTGATTTTTGTTCAACGAAAGCGCTTCTTTCGTAAACCTTTTTTTGAAGCCCACAAGTAGCGCTTTCGAGTGTTCTTGACCTGGGGATTTTTCCCAAAGGCTAATACTTTGGTCAGTTCCCCAGTTTTTAAGGTAGGCTGTAGTGGTGCATTTAGGAATGCCACAGATTGGCTCCGGGCCCACATTGGGGCTTTCAGCACCAGCTCTAGCTAGTTCATCAGCGGCTTCGTTGCCCCTAATGCCACAGTGTCCAGGTACCCATCCTAGTGCCACCGAGTTTGCCGCTCCTAGTGAGTTTAATAGCTGGACACACTCCTTTACAAGTTTGGAGTCAATTTCCTCTGAATTTAAGGCTTTTAAAGCAGCCTGGCTGTCAGAGAAGATGAAGATTCGCCTATTAATATAGGTCCTCTGCAGACTTAAACGGACACATCCAATAATGGCAAATAATTCCGCTTGAAACACAGTGGTGTGCTGGCCTAGGTTGGCGAATTTTTTTACCTTTGGCCGCCCACCGTGGAATCCGGCTCCTGCTAGACCCTCTTTTTTTGATCCGTCGGTGAACCAAACAACATCAGTGGACTGAGGCTGGCCTGGCGTTTCGTCCTTCCACTCAGTCCTCTGAGGTATGAACCCTAAACAGCCTATCAAAGCTGTATTCTTTTAACATTGCATCAGTGGGCATGGCAATGATGTCTTTCTTCATAAGGTTCTCTTGCAGTGCCCTCATGGCAGTCGACTTCCATCTTGTCCTTCCCGCTATTCTGGCCCTTATCATTGCTGCCCTAGCGTCCATTTGCACCTGCACATGCAAAGGAACGAGATTAAGCAGAGCCTCAAGTGCAGCGGTCGGAGTCGATGCAATTGCTCCTGTTGTTATGAGACACGCGAGTCTCTGGAGGCTTGAGAGAGCATCCCTGCAGGTAGTCTGATGGGTTTTTCCATGCCATACGACACAGCCATAGGTTATCATGGGCCTTACTATAGCAGTGTACAGCCACAGCGTTGCCCATGGTCTAAGGCCCCATTTCGAGTTGACCAGTCGGCAGGAAGTTCCCAAAGCAATTTTTGCTTTCCTTGTCACATGTTTAATGTGTGCATTCCACGTGAGTTTTTGGTCTAGGATGATGCCTAGATATTTGACCTCATCCGAAAAGTTGACCGTTTTACCGAAGAGGGTTGGTGGTTTTAAGCCATCCAACTTCCTTTTCTTTGTAAAAGGTACAATGACAGTTTTGTCTGCATTGACCGAGAGTTGGGAGTCTTTGCACCATCTTTCGATTATTCTACAGGCCGTTTGCATCAGATCGGAGATGACTGATTGGCATTTGCCAACGGTAATCACTACCAGATCGTCCGCGTAACCTTGCGTGTAATAGCCAGCCCTATTGAGCTCGCTCAGTAAGCTGTCAACAACTAAAGACCATTCTAGGGGAGACAGGACGCCCCCTTGTGGGCAACCCCTGTTTAGTCTCATCCTTATAGTTGTGTCTAAGAGAGATGTTGACGCTACTCTGTTACGCAACATTGCTTCGATCCAGTAGATGGTCGTTCGGTCAATGTTGCGTTGCTCCATACTTTTTAGTATGACATTTGTTGAGGTGTTGTCAAATGCCCCCTCTATATCTAAGAAGGCGCACAGAGCAATTTCTTTGTCCTCAACAGCTTTTTCTATGTTATCCACTAAGTCCATCAATGCGGACTCAGTGGACTTGCCTTTCTGATAGGCATGTTGTCTCACGTGCAGGGGTTTGTCTACTAAGTAGGTAGCCCTGATGTGCTGGTTGAGTACCTTCTCCATGGTTTTGAGCATGAAGGAGGTAAGACTAATTGGTCTATAGGACTTGGGCATCGATTTGTCCCTGTCTCCCCCTTTGGGGATAAAGGTGACGGACACCCTAGTCCACGCTGTGGGTATGTAGCCCCAGGCAAAGCTGGTTCGAAAAACCTTCAACAGCGTTGGTAGGATAGTATCCAACCCCTTTTGTAGTAAGGCAGGGAAGATATTATCCTCCCCTCCGGTCTTAAAGGGCTTGAAGCTGTTAATGGCCCATTCGATCCGATCGGGTCTAAATATAAGAGAAGCCATCCTCCAGTCTTCTATCCTTGGTCTGTTGCTCCGAGGGGTTTGAGAGGTATGGCTTCCGTTACCATTTATTGGCACAGAGTCCGGAAAGTGCACTTTAGCTAAAAGCTTCAGTGTTTCCTCTGCGGATCTCGTGTAGGTGCTGTAGCGTAAGGTAACCATTTTTCTGTGATTCGTAAACGTGGCTGGTCGTGTTTCAGACGGACTTCTGCCATGGATCGTAATAAGCGTATAGCTCTTTATTGTAATTGAGAAGACATTACATGGATAGACCACAGAGAAGATACTGGATACATCCACTTACTAAGATTATGAACACCGATGGCAACTACTTTTCGCGTTCCTTTATTATTGATGTAAAAATCTACGTCAACGTCTGACATTTTAATTTTTAAACTGAAACCGTGTACAGACAAACAAACTGGAGATTTTGTCAAAAAGTCGGACGACACAAGGCCGGTTATGTGCGCCGGCCCTTATATGAGTATAATGTGGTGGTACACTTTTTTTTTTTTTTTTTTTTCGAATGGATTCTCGCAGGTGGGACCGAAGTCCCATTTCTGCTTAACCGGACTTAGTTGGCGGAGAGTCCCATGTGGGACTCCATTCGCCGAAGGTTTTTTTTCCCTACTTACAAACTAAATACGCGGTATTAATAATACCGCGCAAGCGGGCGCCCCCCATGGGGGGGGCTCAAACCTCGCTGGGGCATTGCAGGGGGACCCCGCCGTTCCTATGTCCCCCTAGCAGCCGTTGCTGCATCGAATTGATTTCCTCGAAAGTAGCGGACTTTCGGTCTATCTATCGGGTGACGTGCTAAACGCCGTTAAGCGGCAAGCCTCGCCGGCGAGGCTAAGACCTACCTAAAACCTAAACAGTGGCTACGCAATAGCCTGCTCCTAGGAACTACTCTAGAGCATAGGGCCGGTCTCGCGTGACGAGATTATCTCCGGTTGCTTACACCGTGAGGGCGTCCCCAGGGGGGAGCTCGGACCTCGACTCAGGGTGCAGCAGGGGGACCCCGCCACCGGTCCCCCCAGCAGCCGGTGCTGCGTCGGCATGTGTTTCTGTTTCTCGAGAGTCGGACTCTCGGATTCTGTGTGTGTGTCGCGTCGGTCCTCGCCGGCGGGGACGATATTTTGGACGACGGCGTCGGAGTGTGCTTGTGCTTTTATCTGACTCCTGGAGGAGTGTAATAGCGTCATTGGGTTCAATGAGTGTGTGTCTGGGACGTCGGATTTTGCTAATAGCAGATGGCTGGTAGACGGTGGCCGCCACGACCAAGGGATTGGGGTGCTTGGGAGCGGAATCGAAATAGCGTTTAGAGACACGCTTGAAAAACTGCTTGATGGTCGGCAGTTTGAGGTCTAGGTGGAGTTGGACATTGCGTAGGTACCAGGGGGCGCCTACGGCCCTTCGCATAAAACGGTTTTGGATGGTTTGGAGCATGTGAATTCTCACCGGCTTAACGTGTGCAAAGACAACGCTAGCATAGGCGAGTATGGGGCGGATACAGGTGGTGTATATCCTTACTTTGAGAGGAGTGGGCAGCTTACTGTGCGCATTGAGTAGGGGGTGGAGACGTCCGAGGACGAAGGCGGCACGGTTTTTCACCCTGCGGATATGCGGTCTAAATGTCAGTCTACGGTCAAGGATCACGCCAAGGTATTTGGCTTCTCGTTGCCATGGGATCTGTTTTCCGAACATTGAGACTGGTACGCTCATTTCTTTGCGGTACTGTGACAGGGGTCTCTTATCGAAGAGGACCGCTGCACTTTTTTCGGGATTGACTTCGATTCTCCATTTCCGAAACCATTCACCTAGGGTGTTGGCCGTGGATTGGAGGGTACGAGAAATAGCGACATGGGTCATGCCGGAGTAATAGATTGCCGTGTCATCGGCGAATAGGGCAATACGGGCTGCACCGCATTTTGGAATATCGCTGGTGTACAGCGTGAACAGTAGGAGGGAGAGCACGGAGCCTTGTGGCACACCGGCGTGAATGGGATGGGGGGAGGAGAGAGCCCCTTCTATGCGATAGCGAAAGGTACGATTCGATAAGTAGTCTCGGATGATGAGCACGAGACGATGTGGCACATTCATAGTGTACAGCTTATATAATAAGCCGTTGTGCCACACTTTATCGAAAGCCTTTGCCACGTCGAAAAAGAGAGTACCGGTCATTTGACCGCGTACGAAGCCTGCACTGATGTGTTCTACAATGCGGTGCAGTTGATTAACGCAGCAGTGCTTTGTACGAAAGCCAAACTGCTCGTCGGGAAGGAGTTTATTTGAGTCGGCGAAATCTTTAAGTCGCTTATAAATAAGCTTCTCGTAGATTTTACCGAAGACATTGAGGAGACTAATCGGCCGGTAACTACTCGGCTCGGCTTTTGGCTTGCCCGGTTTGGAAGTACCGATTACCGTAGCTTGTTTCCAAGCCTGAGGAAAGATGTTGTTTTTAAATGCCGCATTGAAGATGACAGTCATTAGAGCGATTAGGGTGGCAGGGAAACGTTTCAACACCTTATTGGTGATGCCGTCTGCGCCTGGGGCTTTTTTGGGCTTAAGATCCTTGACTATAGAGAGAACTTCGTCAGGGGTGATCGGTGGGAGCGGGTCATCAGTGTCATCTATTGGGGGGGGGGTAGGGCTGACCTACGCTCTACTTCTGAATTTACCTTGTCAAGGTGGGTTTGGCTTACGGGAAGCGTACTGAGAGTGCATTGGGACTCCAAGCTGTCGGCTAAGCATTCGGCTTTTTCGTCATCGTCAAAGGCCGGCCTTTGATTGGGTCGATTTAGGGGGGGCATAGTTGCCGTGGTCTCGCATTTAAGTCTGCGTTGAAGTGCCCAGAAGGCTACATGAGACGGTTGGATTGCGCTGACTTCCTAGTCCCAGCGATCCTCCCGTACCTGAGCTACACGTCTCTTTACAGTATTCTGTAAGGAGCGCATATGGGCACGATTGGCTTCGTTGGGAAAAGCGTCATAGGCACGGATTGCCGCGTTCCTCTCGGTCCTCAACTCATTTACATCGTCCGGCAGTTTCAAACGCTGGTCATCCAGCATCGGAACCTGCCGTGAGCATTCGCCCACTACGGACTGCACATGGTTGGTGAGCGAGGTGATCGCGGCCACCGTATCCGCGACTGTCTCAATGGAGTCAGGGATTGAATCTAGTAGGGGAGATGAGGTAGATTTGAGGCGGTCCTCTAGTCTCCTCCAATCGGTTATCGTTTTAGTTACGGGTGGAGTACCGGGATCCGAGGGACCACCCCGGGGACCCAGTTGAATGATTACAGGGCGATGATCTGAGTCTAATTCTTGGATTACCTCGATAGAGCGAATACCGAGGTTTACGCGCTTCAAGAGGGCTATATCTAGGATGTCGGGCCGATGCCCTACTGTGTCAGGATAGTGAGTGGGACGCATCGGGGCGATGACGTCAAAGGAAAGTTTGTCGCTAAGTGCTCCTAATTGAATGCCAGCGGCGTTATTGGAGACACAGCTCCATGAACGGTGTTTGGCGTTTAGATCGCCTGCTATGATTACAGAGTTACTAAGATCGAGTAGGGATTTGAGGTCGTCCTCGAGCAGACTCGCGGGTTTATTTGAGGATCTATAGGCCGAGACTATGGTGATGGGCTGGTGCCCTGTCATGCCTAGGCGACAGATTGAAGCCTCCAAGCATTCTAGCTCTGGGGGATCTATGGGGATGCAATACAACGAATTGCGGTAATAGATGAGCGTTCCGCCTAGTGCGGTGTACGTTCTCTCGTTTCTGATCAGCCTGTAGTTGGCTATGTTGGGATTACGACAATGGGGTTTGAGAAAAGACTCTTGAACGAGTAATATATCAAGTTGGTGCTCACGCAAGAAGACAGCTACGTCATCGCGTTGACCGCTAATGCCTCGGGCATTGAAGAAGCCTAAATTTAGGGATCGGGGTTTGAATCTTTTGGGTGGGGCCGTATTATACATTATAATTGGAATTTAGGATTCTGAAGATGTCTTGGTACTTGGTAAGTACCTGGAGGCGTTGCTCATGGTTGCCTTGGGTTAAGGCCCAAAGTTTAGAGTAGGCGTCTATGCGAGATTCCCCTGACTGGGGTTCTAGGTATTCTTTTGGCAAAAGCCCGGGGGAGTTTACCGAAGAGGGTCTAGCCTGAGGGGGGGTTCTCATGGGGGGGGCTTTAGCTGCTGGTGCAGTTTTGGGCCTGAGAGGAGGTGCGGGAATGGGTATGTTCATAAGCGCGGGGGGCTCTGAGGGCGGGGGCGCGAGACGAGAGGGCGGAAGAGGTGGGAATTGGGGCTTTTGGTTTCCCTTAAACCAGGGGTTGGGCCGAGTGGGCCGCGGAAATTAGGGGAGGGCCCGAGTGGGCCTCTAGGGTTTGGTGGTTGGTAGGGGTAAGGAGCTGCGTAGGAGGGGGCTTCCCTCGCAACACGGTCGGAAGCGCGTTTCGCCGATTTGGCTTTGCGGAGCCCCCAAGGCTTTGGGGCATCCGCGATAGTTCGCTGGATGCCCGGCTTGGCCGCAAAGGACACAACTTGGGGGCTCAGTGCACTGGTCCCTCTCCTTGGGACGCTCGCACTCGCTGGTCCCATGATCGCCTAGGCACTTAACGCACCTGGGCTTTGCGTAGCAGTTACGCTGGGAATGACCATACAATTGGCAACGGTGACATTGACCAGGCTGGTTAGATTTGTGGGGGCGCTCGACCGAAATGCCTGATAGATGGCATACGGTCTTAATTTTATATATGTCTTTAGCGATTTCGCTAGGGTTACATATGACCAGAATCATGTTGAAAGGGTCACCGTGTTTACCGCGGTACATGCGGTCTTTCTTTTTCGTGTCGACATGAGGTACATAATAATAATAGCTCATGTCGTGGGGAAAAGATTAGCCAGTCAGCAGGTTGGTAGCGGGACTGACTGCCCAAGGTGCGCCGGACGATCAATTAAATATCGTCACTCGTGGAGGCTCTTTTAAAAATACATGCACATGCGGTACATGCGGTGGGTTTCCTTTACAGGGATCCCTTGACGAACGAGGTCGTCGTGAACTTCCTCACATCTGACTTCGGTGGGGACCCCTCGGATTACGACTCTGAGGAGTCGGTCCTCCGGGAGGGCGTAGGTGTGAAAAGACACACTACGCTCGCGTAACAACCTGGTAAGGTTGCGGTAATCACCGGGGGTGGGGACAACGACTTTAATGCCCTGCTGTGTGGGGCGGGCACTGGTGAAGTTAATCTTTGATTGATTGCACCAGTCTTGTCCAGAATGCCTTATCCTGAATGAATAAGGGAGGCGGGATGGGTACCTTCATCTGGGAAGATGAGGTATGGACATGAGGGGAGGAAGGCCTGTTATCCTGCGAGGAGGAGTAAGAGGCGGGACGGGGGGTAGGGGCCGGGGCAGAGTTAGCCTCGGAGAGTTTAAGTGTCTTTGAGGCGAGAGCCTCGGCCTTATTTGTTTTTCAGCCGCGTTTCTTACCTTTACCCACTACTGTGGTAAAGGCACCGGCCTCGTCGGAATTGACCTCACTGTCCGAAGACATTTCTTGGTCTGATGGGATCGGGGAGTTATCAGGGTTTTGAGTGGGGGCTGGGGTGGGGAGAGGTGAGGGGGTACGGTCCTTGTGGTCCAAGCTGGCTGAACGCCTAGGCGGACCACGCGGAGACCTCGGTCTCTCCTCATCGCTGTCTAGACGGGCGAGGCGTCTATTCCTCCTCAAGGAATTTATCCTTATGGGTTGGGGGGTAACGGGCAACTCTGGAGAGTCGGGGACGTCGGATGGTGGTTGTTGGGTGGCGGCCAACGCGCTGCCAAACAGGTTGCCATGATTGGCGATGAAGGTGGGGTCCTTGAAGAGGACGTTTTTGAGGATGCTTAGGAACTCGGCATCAGACACCATCATAAAGACGGTGACTAAACTAAGCCAAGAGCCTAGCAACAGTGAACGGGGGGAAAAATTAGTGGCAACCTACCATGGGGTTTGATCCCGGGTGGGTGTTCCCGGGAGTGTGTTCAAACCCTCCCCGTCGGGTATAGACGGGGAGGTTGTGTGCCTATTGGTGAGCCCTAAGCTAGTACTCCTGTTTGCCAGTCTTATTGTGCAAACAGGTCCCTGAGTCTCTAGTGTGCAATGGGTGTAAACCCCTAGAGAGTGCTAGAAGGACGAAACGGGGTTAAAGCTAGGGAAGACTAGGAGATCCCCCAAGGCCTTCTGGTCCTAGCTCCTTCCGATTTTTGCTTTGCCCTGAAGGAGCGCAGCTGGCGTGTCGGGTCAACGCCCCTCGGTTCGTTAGCACCGTTAGGTATCCACCGAGGACCACAGTAAATAAGTGGATTTATTCCTGAAGGGACACTACGTTTTGACGAAACTCTCTGTTTAAAGAGACAAAAGCGCGCCCGCTGTCTTGAAAAAGACAGCGAATGTGCTTATCGGGCTGCAGTCGGCGGGGCGACTGCGAAGGGCGCTACGGTGAGCCGTAGCGAAATATTCGAGCACGGAACTCGACACGACAGGACGGAGCGCGAGCAACACGACCTCTCGGGGCGAGCGTCAGAGCGGGAATGATCCGTGGTGGTACACACAGGGTTGTGCTTTAAAGGGACACTTTTACGCCATATTTGTCACTCTCTCTCTCTCTGCTCTCTTTTACTAATAGCAGATTCAAGAAAGGGATAGCAACAATTTTAGTGCTGGCAAATTAGTTTTCGTGTTACATTTCTTTGTATTGTAGTCGGCACGCACTGAGGAATTATACACCGTGGCCCAAAATAACGTTGACAAAATTAAAATACTAATATTTCAGAAATGGAATACTTTGCCTCCTCTTTTGTTTTTCTTAATTGTCAACTCATTCTTTGGCATCATTTTAACATTATTTGTTAGCTAAAAATAAATAAAAATAAAACATATTTCACTGTGTCAGTGCAACATGAAGCCATAATTTCATTGCATGAGCGTCGAAAAAGGCAGTGCGAAATCGCAAAAAATCTTGGTGTTAGTCGTCAGTTACTTTCTTCGGCAATTAAACGTTATAATGAGCTTGGTAACATCAGAGACCATCCTAGGAGAGGACGCAAGATAACTGTAGAACTTCTAGGAACCGATACATTATCAAACAAAGATTAGTTCGTAATCCACAGACCAAGGTGAGGAAAATGTCGCGAGACTTGGGGATTAGTCGCTCCACCATACAGCGTATAGTAAAACGTGATCTACAATTGATACTATATGAACTCAGAAAATCACAATTGCTTACGGACAAAGACAAAAAAGTTTGTCTTGAGAGATGTCGTTTGCTTAAACAACGATCCACAGGGTCAAATTGGAAAAATATCGTAATTTCAAACGAAAATTTATTTATGATAGAACAAACCCATAACCACCGAAATGTCAGGATCTGGTCTTCCACTCGTCCTGGAGCTGCTGCAATTGTACCACATCACCAAAACGCAGAAACTGTTATGGTTTGAGGTGCGATTTTCGCCACTGCCAAAACTCCCCTAGTTTTTGTAGAAAAGGGGATCAAAATCAACCAAGAAAACGACCAACGAGTCATTCTTGAAAATGTGCTTCTTCCTTGGAGTCAACAGCACTTTGGTGACCGTCCATGGATATTTTATCAAAACTCTGCTCCAGCTCACAGGGCCTTAAGTGTTCAACAGTGGTGCAAAGACAATTTCCCTGGTTTTATCAGCTCAAAAGAATGACTGCCATACTCACCTGATCTAAATCCGATGGATTACAGTTTATGATCTATCTTAGAAGCAAGATCCTGTGCTACGCGTCATAGAAGTGTTGATGAGCTAAAGGCTACTATTACACGAGAGTGGGACAAAATATCTGTAGAGGAAGTGCGGAAAATTGTAATTTTTTTTACCAAGCGTTTGTATCTGTATATTCGCGCTAAAGGAGGTTATTTTCAAGATAAATAGAGATTCTTGTATAAAATTAGGTGTATTTTTATAATTAATAACCTAATTTAATTTACGCAAAAAAAATTATAAGATATTTGAAAAATCTCTTGTCAACGTTATTTTGGGCCACCCTGTAAATTCCTCAGTGTCGGCACATTCCGAAATCACGACTAAACTTGTATGGAAAATTTCATTTCTACTAATTTGACCATAGAAATAGGAGAATAGTTATTATTATATTCTCCTATTATTATATTCTCCTATTTCTATGAATTTGACAGCACTAAAATTAAAGTATATTTGGAGTATGTTTTGATTTGTTTATGTAAACATGACACAAAAAAGACAACGACAAAAAATTCAGCGTGTCAACCAAAGACTTACAAGCAACAGTAGCCGCTCTGTGTCTCATTCATAAAGGTATTATACTTACATCAGTATATACAAAGTCTTTGGTCTCATTTATATATTATTTACCTACTATGCTACATGGACGAATAAACTTTTTTCATTCGTCCGTGCTATGCTACTAGCAAAACATTAGTTACCTATCAACTACGATTGGTATGCATGGTATGTATGGTAGTGAAAGGTGACCATGTGACATCTAGTTTATAAATAAGTGAATGAGTAACAAGCGACCAACCGCTTGAAAAATATGGCAGAGAGATATAAGTTTCCGTGGTGTAGCGGTTATCACATCTGCCTAACACGCAGAAGGCCCCCGGTTCGATCCCGGGCGGAAACATAGCTTTTTGTGATTTTATATATTTTTAAATATTGAAGACATTTTATTCTAATGATATGTCGCTTGCTTGATAGGTAGTAGGTACTTATAATTTTGTTTATAAGAACTTATTATTAATTAAAGTTTTCCTATCTCAAGCGCTTTGTTACTCACATTATTAAACCTAACAATAATTTATTTTTAAGCCCATATTTTTAATAGGACTAATTTTTTTTTTTATCTAACATTGTTGAGATTGGTTAGGCAGTCTAATTATACCTAAGTGTTTTAATGCACACATGTACATACACCGCTATTTATTATATCCTAAAAAAAACTGAACGGGTAGTCTCTGCTCATTACTGTACACAAATTTTATTATGACCTATAACTCTGAAATCTAGAAATCTGTACAAAAAATTAGTTTTTCCTTACATAAAATCACATAAGTGGATCATCATCAATGAATCTATGATGCAGAGGCAGAGGACCGAGTCATCATCATAATTTCAACCGAACCGAACGATTCCACTATATATACCAGGGGGATATGCCGTAATCGCCACGCTTAGCAGGCGGGTTGGCGATTGCAGTTGGTTGGTTAGATACTAGAGAACGCTGCTGCCCATCCTCTGGTCTGGCCCCTTAGTCGCTTTTTACGACACCCATGAGAAGATATAGGGTGGTGCAATTCTGTACGTCCAGCACCACACGGAACCGAGTACTGAGGATCGAGTGTTGTGGCGCAACTTGGGAGCGGCCATGTCCAGCAGTGGACTGCGATAGGCTGAGTTGAATGATTACACGGGAAGAATGCCATCTAACATCTACAACTAACCAAATTTTAAGCAAAGCCACAATCCATGATTAGCATTAGGTACGGTAGGTACGTGATTGGTAGCAGTTTAACATTGACAACGCCTTTATTTCGTAAGCAGCAAGGGCTATTTTTTAATTCAAGTGTTACCACTGTCGATGTACCTATAAAAATATGGTTTCTACTTTTTACTTCCGAATTTTCCGCAGGCCATAAGCCAAGACCCAAAATACACAAACACAATCGGTCCAAGTATTTTTCCAGCCTGTATAAGCAATGAATACATAGCGAAGAGGTCTGCACAGCCAATCAAGCATCAAAGCAAACAAATTTCTCCAAATTGGGGTACGCAACTACAATATGGAAAATCTAGCGAAGCGGAAGGGACAGATGGAAATACCCGGAAATACTCGAAAATAGCCGAAGTTGAAGTTGTTTATTTTTTGACGGTACATTACGTTTTGTAGGTGGAATATAAATATTTGTGATTGAAAAGCAGGTGGTCAAGTTTTTGAAGGAGAAAATGTAGTTCGTTTATTTACTAGTTTATGGTGGATATTGTGTGGTTAGCCGAAAAGTTGAAGCTTATGAACCTATGAAACCTTACTTATGAAAGGATTAATATAGCTTTGTTACCTATGTCCTATGTGGTTCCGTGTGGTGCCGGACGTAAAGAATTGCACCACCCTCTTTCTTTTCTTCGGTATCGTAAAAGGCGACTAAGGGATTCACCAGGTGATGGGCAGCGTCAACCAACTGCGATCGCCAACGCCAACCCGCCTACCAAGCGTGGTGATTATGGCATATCCTCCCCCTCTTTGGGAGAGGTATTTTTCTAGCTGTGGACGTATTTCAGCTGAAACGATGATGAATGATGATGATGATGAGTTACCTATGAATAATGTGCCATCTAAGGGCATAACTATGATAAAAATAAAGTCAGGGGACCTGTGGGGTAATTGTGTAATGCATTCACATTGACATCAGCTTTCATTTTGAAATTACAGCAATATTCATTGCGTGGTACGTAGTTGTCAATATGACGGATTGTCAAAACACACAGAGCAATGAACTTTGAAATCCGAATGAATGCGATCGCGAGTGAGTTACGAAATTAGGCAGCAGCTGCCGAAAGCACTGCACTGCTGCTGCTGATGGCTCGCCACCTATTACATGGGACTATAACATATCTGGCGAAATGTGGGTGTACTATTATTACACTTCTGCCTAATACAGGCGTGATGTTATGTTATGGGTTAAAACCCAAGTACACTAAACGCTCCCCATTAAAACATGAAGCCACTTTTACAAACAGCGAGAACCCGCTTTTTACGCCACCTGACTTTACCGAGCAAAACAAAACCTAGAAAGCTACCGTAAACGACTTTTTTATGAACCCGTAAGGAGAAATAAACAAGAACTTATCCACATCGCCACGCAATTAGCTGGCCACAAAACTTCGTGGAAATGGCCTCTAAAACGAGCCAGTTGACCTACTAACCCTATGGTCACCAGTTAACCCTCTATGACAGATGTTTTCACGGCAAAAATTGCTACAGGACACGCATACACGCGAATCACTAATAAATTGTCCAATGTACATTAAAAATATCCAGTGGACCATAGCCGAAAAAATATTAAAGAAATATTTCAAGAAAAAATCAGCTAACCAATTTATTTCGTATATTGTTTTATACTGTGGTCGTCGTACGAAGGAATGACCTTGTGTTGCGTGATAAAAGGAAATTGTACTCAGCCACCGAAAATAACTTAATTAAAAGGGTAAGATATCGGGTTACTTCCTTAGTATTTATACTCACACACAATTATTTACTCGTATTTTTTTTCCCACGGGGTGTAATAAATTAAGTTTATGTATCGCATTCGCTTTTTCATGAAACAACCATCATGGAGGTTTTCCTTTGAAGTTTTTCCTTGTGTTGTACTTTGAAATTCAAATGATATTAACACAATGGAAATTATCATGGCATATTCTAGGAAGTTCCAGAAGGTTTTGTGAATGAATATGCGTTAGTTTATCTATCTTCTATATATTATATATACTATAATAAAACTGTAGAGGTCGAAAAGTCTGTACATTGAGTTTTTTTTCGCGAAAACCGGCTAGGGGGACTAGAAATAAGCTATAGAACACGAATCAATCTTTAAAAAAAATTATGTCTGTCTGTCTGTCTGTCTGTCTGTCTGTCTGTCTGTCTGTCTGTCTGTTTGTTACCTCATCACGTGAAAATGGCTGAACGGATCGTAATGAAACTTAGCATTTGTATTGGTATTAGTCTAACTTAAAATATAGGGTATGTTTTATCTGAATCGGTTGAGTAGATCCAGCGATACAGCTTGACCCCTCTATTGTATTAAGTTGCATACAAAGTAGAGGTCATGATTGTTGGTTAGATGCAGGTTGCAGGTTCCTAAAAATACAACTGGATTCTATTAGTATTATAGAAAATATGGAATAACATAACATAGCCCATCACTGTCCCGCTGCTGGGCATGGCCCTCTTCTTGGAATGAGAAGAGTTAAGGAACTGGATATTGTTAGTGTAATAGATTATCATAACATAATCAGCTCATTACCTACTGCCCCACTGCTGGGCACGGACCTCGGAGTTAAGAAACTAGAAAATATAGAATAACATAACGTAGTCAACCCATTACTGTCCCACTACTGGGTATGGCCCTCTTCTCAAAATGAGAAGAGTTAATGAACTGGATATTATTAGTATTCTAGAATAACATAACATTACCAGCCCATTACAGTCCCACTGCTGGACACGGGCCTCTTCTCAGTATAAGAGATGTGGTTATTGTTATAGAATAACATAATCAGCCCAATTACTTCCCACTGCTGGACACGAGCGTCTTCTCAGAATGAGGGAGTTTAGGGCTAATTCCATGAAATTCCATCACCTTAGCCGGTTGGTTGTAACAACAAAATATAGTATGGTCGGTAAATAGTATAATCGTCTGTGTAGGCGCTTATATGTATATATTTCAAGATATTGTGTTCATAATTATGACACAATGTTATTTTCCGACATCCACGCGGACGGAGTCGCGGCCACAGCTAGTTACTAAATAAAATAAACTTAAAAAAAAAAACTGACATGAAAAAGTTTTTTTTTTTGTGAAATAGTTTAGGCAGTAGGTAGGTGCCTTTGATTCGGTTTGATTTAAGAAAAACTTGGCACTGACTTCCAAAACTGATACACAAAAAAAAAAAAAACTTTATGAAGTTGGTATTTACTTTTTTTTAAGTTTATTTTATTTTTTTATTTTGAGTGGCATTAACAATATAAATACAAGCGATTTCTGCAATCCCGTATGATTTGCTGTCATCCATTGAAGAGTTCCCTTCTTTATCTCAGTAGTCACACAGACAACGGAATGTTTTCTTCTGGCTCTGTCATTCCGCCGCCGTTCAGTTCCGCTCGCGATCCACCCGCTGTGTAATATGCACGCCTTGTCGGCCTGTCCACGTTCGGTCGACGCTCCGCCTCAGTTCCGTCCCGCCCGCTGTGTGCCTGCACCTTTAATGATTAACTTAACTTATAGTACAAACGTGGAAGCTTACTCTGAAAGGTAGACTATAATTAAACAAGAGGTCGACTAACTCCTAAAATCAAGAATTTGTTCGACTAAGCTCAAACAACACACTTGCACATAGATAGGTGTTTCCACATCCACAATGTTAAAATACTAAATCCTAAAAATAATAAAAGTTGAACCACATGTCCTATCTCACACACACCCCTAAATCTTGGGGTTTCTTTATTGATAAAATGTTGCCTATCGAAGCATTTCAGGGGATGAATGCAACGATTGCAACCAGCTGATATGGAAGTTGGTATTTTGATTTTTTTCTACTTGAATTGACGAAGGGTGGGTACGATAAGGATTGGGTTAAGCTATAAATGATAAGCGATTTTCGTGAGATACGAATTCCTTTTTTTTGCTATGGCTTAGAGATCTCAAATATTATATTAATTTGTATATTTATTATACTAAGGGCCATAGATAAAACACATCATCATTTCAGCAAAGTAAAAAGTTCAAAGACATCCACTGCTGGACATAGGCCGCCCCCAAGCATCGCCCTAACGACCGGTCCTGCGCTTTCTGCATTCAGTGGATTCCCGCGACCTTCTCCGGGTCGTCGGTCCACCTTGTGGGGTAGGCCACTCACGCTGCGCCATCCAGTAAGCGGTCGCCAATCCAGAACTTTACGGCCCCATCGGCCATCCGTTCTGCGAGAAATGTGCCCCGCCCACTGCCACTTAAGTTTGGCAATTCTTCGAGCTATGTCGGTTGCCTTCACTCTCCTGCGAATCTCCTCATTTCCGAAAAAATACATATTTCCCCAAAAAGCTTAAAACTAACAATTAAATTAAATATGTTTATAAACTATTGTAGGGAGACAAAGTGATGACGGCGCGGTGTGCGGCGTGGTGTCTTGTAACCATCATACGTACTTACGTAAAAGTCGTCTAATTTAAGACTGTACGGTGTACCTCCCCGCAACTTTTTTATAGAATAAATTCATTATTGAATGACAACGTGTGTGCAGGGGCATGTAGTTGTAAGTCGGAAATATTTCCTGTGAAACACCACTGTAATGATTTGCGAAAATAATGTATCTAAATGTTGCAAAGAAAGCATTTATTTTACACAGCGACAGATAGCGCTAGTGGTTGTACTGACTTCCGACATACAGATGTTGTCATTTAAAAAAAAACAGATAATTATTGTGGATAATTCTATTTATTCTGTATAATTATTAAATCAATATTATCTCATGTTAATGAATTTATAATTAAGTAAATAATAAGCTCAAATCTATTTTAGTAAGTCAATTGATCGTAATTGTTGTTTACTTTACTCTGATTGGCCGCAGCGAGTAGCGTATTCAACTTCACTTTGGTTTAGAGTGGGGAACATGCAAAACTATTGTACGGTCACAGTACGGTGGTATTCTATTCCGAGCAGTCGAGCAGTGAACATATCTTACGAATCAGTGTTACTGTTGCATGATTGTGATAGAATATTCAGTAGGTACTTGTTAGTTTATGTGTATACTGATTAATACTGAAGGAGTGAATAAACGATTTATATTATTATATGTCTGAGGTGTTTAATTTCGTCACATCTCAGAAGTGGAAAGTGTTCCAGCCCACAGAAAAGTCGACAAATACTGTGATTTGAAGCTTAAAAGTAAAGCCAAGTGTGTTTAAAGAAAGCCAAGTGTGTTTAAAGAAAGCCAAGTGTGTTTAAAGAAAGCCAAGTGTGTTTAAAGAAAGTCAAGTGTGTTAAAGAAAGCCAAGTGTGTTTAAAGAAAGCCAAGTGTGTTTAAAGAAAGCCAAGTGTGTTTAAAGAAAGCCAAGTGTGTTTAAAGAAAGCCAAGTGTGTTTAAAGAAAGCCAAGTGTGTTTAAAGAAAGCCAAGTGTGTTTAAAGAAAGCCAAGTGTGTTTAAAGAAAGCCAAGTGTGTTTAAAGAAAGCCAAGTGTGTTTAAAGAAAGCCAAGTGTGTTTAAAGAAAGCCAAGTGTGTTTAAAGAAAGCCAAGTGTGTTTAAAGAAAGCCAAGTGTGTTTAAAGAAAGCCAAGTGTGTTTAAAGAAAGCCAAGTGTGTTTAAAGAAAGCAAAGTGTTTAAAGATAGCCAGGTGCACTTGAAGTAAGCCAGGTGTGCTTGGAGTAGGCCAGGTGTGCTTGAAGTAGGCCAGGTGTGCTTGGAGTAGGCCAGGTGTGCTTGGAGTAGGCCAGGTGTGCTTGGAGTAGGCCAGGTGTGCTTGGAGTAGGCCAGGTGTGCTTGGAGTAGGCCAGGTGTGCTTGGAGTAGGCCAGGTGTGCTTGAAGTAGGCCATGTGTGCTTGAAGTAGGCCATGTGTGCTTGAAGTAAGCCATGTGTGCTTGAAGTAAGCCATGTGTGCTTGAAGTAAGCCATGTGTGCTTGAAGTAAGCCATGTGTGCTTGAAGTAAGCCATGTGTGCTTGAAGTAAGCCATGTGTGCTTGAAGTAAGCCATGTGTGCTTGAAGTAAGCCATGTGTGCTTGAAGTAAGCCATGTGTGCTTGAAGTAAGCCATGTGTGCTTGAAGTAAGCCATGTGTGCTTGAAGTAAGCCATGTGTGCTTGAAGTAAGCCATGTGTGCTTGAAGTAAGCCATGTGTGCTTGAAGTAAGCCATGTGTGCTTGAAGTAAGCCATGTGTGCTTATAGTGAGCCAGGTGTGCTCAGAGAAATAGTTTGAAGGCTACGTATGCCTTAATAGCCAAGTGTGCTATAGTTTTTGAGCCAAGTGTGCCAAGTTTTGGACCAAGTGTGTCCAATAAGAACGAAACTCACCAACAAGCGCGTAAGTAAAGCATGAATTTAATTACTGATTTTAGACCTGTAAGGTGATTAAGTACGTTAGTCTTTGAGAGTGTATTAGGCCATGTGTGCCTTTAGAATGCAACTTTTATTTTTAATTAAAGCTGGGTCTATATTATTTTCTCTGATTATTTATACCGAATATTTATTTATTTACTCTTTAGAGTGAGTATTTTGTTCATTATTGTATAGTTTATTGAAAACAATGGTACACAATAAAAATTATGCATATAACGTTTTATTATAAATGAATCTTTTCTTTTTTTCTTTATTGAAAACAATGGTACACAATAAAAATTATGCATATAACGTTTTATTATAAATGAATCTTTTCTTTTTTTCTGAGACCATGGAATCGGATGATGCTAGAACTCTTAACGAAGAGCCTCCAGCACAAATGGGTGGACGATCAAAAGTAAAACGGATGGCTCTCGTATCTAAGAATGCAGTTTCGAAGTCCAAACGTGCAAAGAAGCAATGTAAAAGGAAGCGCAGGAGGTCAACTTCGACCTCTGCGTCTTCAAGCTCATCATCAGTAACTCCGGTCAAGAGATCGAGACACAAGAAGCATAAGAAGTACTCAAAGTGGTCGAAAAAGGAGGTATTGAATCTTTTGAATGCTTTTCAAGACTGAACCCGCAAAAAGTCTCCTAGCTTACATAATAATCATTTAAAGAACGTAATACCCGAGTTTGACCCGTCTAGTAAATCTCAGAGTATGGAAAGTTGGGTTAGGAAAGTAAATGAATGTGCTATAATATACGAATGGGATGAGAAGCAGACTATACATTTTGCTCTACCAAAATTAACCTGTCACGCAAAAAAAAAAGAATGGTTTGAAGCTCTTCCAAGTCTAGTATTTGGTTGGGCAGAATGGCAAAGAAAAATTAGAAAAGCTTTCCCAAGTGAGAAAAATGATGGTAGTCTTTTGGAAGAAATGTTAGCTCGTATGACACGTAGTAACGAAAATTTGCGCGAATATTTTTACGACAAATTAGTGCTTACAAACCAGTGTGACATTAGTGGTAGGAAAGCTGTAGATTGTACGGTATATATGATAAATCAATTAGAAATGGAGCCCAGGCGTTAAATTGTAATGAACCAGAAGATTTATTGAATTTTCTCAGCTCTCAGCATACTTGGTCAGAAACTGTTACCACAAATAGAAAACGTAATGACCATGCCTTGCCATCAACTTCAAACGAAAGTTCAATGACTTGCTTTAATTGTCATGGTAAGGGACACTCTTAAATCAAATGTCCAAAACCACTTGTCAAGTGTAAAAGTGTCGGAGAGTAGGGCATAATAACGAGAGTTGTAAACTAGACCCAATAATCTCCCGAATGGAACCTATAACAAGCGATACCGTAGAACATAAACCTAACGATTTCCACATGCAATAATAATAATAATAAAAAAGTTTTTTTAAAGAATTCTAAGCTAATAATCAAGTTTTCATTGCGTATTGTATTTTGGCAGCGAGTGTAGTCTAATGCGTGAATCTAACTCAAATAGTATAAAGCCCTCTAAAATTGATTCAAAGTTAACAACAGTTAAAGGTTTTGTAGTACCTCATATTCATATTATTTATTTGCATTCCACAATGTGCATTAGGTGGTAAACAGGAATTACTTAATAGCTAGTCTCAATTATGGACACTGTAAGGCACAGCAAAATTCAATACAATTAAAATTGGTGTCATTATACATATAATCCAAATCTTAATTAGATAACTATAATAAATTTATATTAAAATTCATGTAGAATATATAAATATATGCATATATATATATTCTTTTATATAGAACTTTAGTTAACCTTAAAATTGAAGCAACTGTCGAAGTACTTGTGGTTAATAAGTTTATGCAAACAACTTTACTCATTGGCCAAAATTTTACTGAATTACCTTTTGTAACTGTTTTCAAGAACAACAGTACGTTGTTTTTTACAAGAGCTCTAGGTTTAGTAGCAATGCTAGTGAATTAAACTCCTTAAAACTTACCTTGTCAAACCGCGTTGAGTTAGCTAAGAATAGATCTAAATTAGTAGAAGTATCTGCTTTAAATCCGTCTTTTCGGGAGACATTTATATAAGTTATAATAGTAGTGAGCCTGGTAATAAATATAACTTACACCAAGGTACTTATCATATAAGCACAGGGAAATGTCATCTTGTTGTGACAAATCTATCTAACAAAGCCTTAACTTCACCTGAAAACACTGTAACTGCCAGAAGAGTACCTTTTAACGAAAGGAAAACTATGTGCATTAATAGAATCACAGAGGATATTTAAAACGAAGATCCTTTAGTAAAATCTGAAACCAAAGTTGGTCCAGAAGTTGACGACAAAACGATGGATAAGTTGTATTCACTATTACAATCGCACCCTGATTGTTTTGCGCTTAATTTGAGGGAAACAGGTTGTACTAATTCTGTTCAAAGAAAATGGATTTGCTTGATTACAGACCTGTCGTATATAGATCTTATCTCGTGTCAGTCTGAGAGAGAAATAAACGTCTGTTATGGGAAACCATAGACGGTTTGTTACAAAATTATATTAAACAAGAATTTCATTCAAATTATGCTAGTCCTATTGTGATCGAAAAAAAGAACTGGAGAACAGCGTTTTTGCGTTGATTTTAAAGCCTTAAATAATAAAACCAGAAGATTGTTTTCCTTTGCCGTTAATTGATGACCAGTTGACACACATCAAAAGTGTCTAGGAATCAAGTCCCTACATTCCAAACTATAAAAAAATATCAAATTAATATTTACCAAATCTAGTCTTCCAGACTGGCTTCTTACTTTAATTTTCTATTATATAAAATTCCTATATATTAAACATGTGCTTAATGCTGTAGTATGTCCCAGAACAAACGGTCAAGCCGAAGGGTATAACCAAACTATCTTGAATACTCTGGCAAAACACAATGATCAATGACTACGGTCTTTGTATTCGTTTGGTGTATATACAATAAAGAGTATAATCAATAAATAAATAATGACGAGAATGATGAACGTAACTGGCACACCCCTTGGCAAGATTTAGTGGGGTGTAAACAATTCCGTTAATTCTTCCACTAAAAAGATGGTTACAGAGGCTCTGTTTAGTGTCAGATTTCGAGATAGTTGAAATAACAAACTGGATGTTTGTGCTGATGTCATACCAGACACATCACAAAGTTAGATAGATGAGGTTAGCACTAATATCAAACCAGTCAAGAAAAACAAAAACATAATACACAAACATGAAATTATGACGCTGGTAACTTACGACTGCTTCTAGAACTTCTAAGGGCGTAACCTAATTAAGGTTACTAGAACTCATTTCAATAACAAAGGCACTAAACTACTTTCAAAATTCATAGGTCCGTATTTAAAATTATCAAAATATTTGCTAATGACACATATAAAATTGCTGAAATCCCGGGTTTTAATACGAGGAAACTAAATTCGAAAGTGTAGTCTCCACTGACCGTATAAGACCGTGGATTAATATACAGCTATCTGACCAAAACTGTGATAAACATTCATCCAATGAGTCATCTTCTGGTACTGAAAGGATAAATCATGCCATGGAAACGACTCTGAGATCGATCATAGCCGAATGTAATGATTTTGTATGTTAAGGTTTAATTAAAATTAATTAAATATGCAATGATTGTGTATGCTAATGTTTAATTTAGTTAAGTAAATTCAGTTTTTATTACAATTATATAAACGTGCGTCAGGAGATCGCACGATGTCGGATGGCCGAATGTAATGATTTGCGAAAATAATGTATCTAAATGTTGCAAAGAAAGCATTTATTTTACACAGCGACAGATAGCGCTAGTGGTTGTACTGACTTCCGACATACAGATGTTGTCATTTAAAAAAAAACAGATAATTATTGTGGATAATTCTATTTATTCTGTATAATTATTAAATCAATATTATCTCATGTTAATGAATTTATAATTAAGTAAATAATAAGCTCAAATCTATTTTAGTAAGTCAATTGATCGTAATTGTTGTTTACTTTACTCTGATTGGCCGCAGCGAGTAGCGTATTCAACTTCACTTTGGTTTAGAGTGGGGAACATGCAAAACTATTGTACGGTCACAGTACGGTGGTATTCTATTCCGAGCAGTCGAGCAGTGAACATATCTTACGAATCAGTGTTACTGTTGCATGATTGTGATAGAATATTCAGTAGGTACTTGTTAGTTTATGTGTATACTGATTAATACTGAAGGAGTGAATAAACGATTTATATTATTATATGTCTGAGGTGTTTAATTTCGTCACACCACTAAGGCTAAAATCGCTTGCTCTCAATGTTCGATGGCAGCTGTAGCTACGTGTAATGTAGCAGGATTCGTTCAAGGGATTTTGTCGACAAAATGTAGGTACGACCACGAAGTATCGTGACCGTATACGACACCCTTCGGCCAAGTTTTCCTTCAGGAAGGTCTCTGAATGTTGCGTTGCGTATTCTAGGTCTAAATGTTGTATATTACTATAGTTAGGTAAAATAAAATAAAAAATAATACGGTTTTGTGCCTTTTGATTATTTTAATTGAAGAGATTTCCCAAATGAGTTTTGTCCTTACGTATGAATATCGATTCTGATAACGTAGCTCGCAAGAACAACAGGGTTTTAAATACACACTGTATTAATCCGAGTTATGTTCTATCTGTCATCCGTTCAGCCCTTACAGCGTGATTATTATTACGATGATGATTATTATTATTATTATTATTGTGATGATTATTATTGATTATTATTGGAATCCGCTGGATGCGGAAGGCACAGGACCGGTCGTTGTGGCGATGTTTGGGGGAGGCCTATGTCCAGCAGTGGACGTCTTTCGGCTGAAATGATGATGATGATGATGATGATGATGATGATGATTATTATTGGCGTCTGTGGTCTAGTGGTTCCAGAATCGGACTGCTGATCACGAGGTCGTGGGTTCGATTCCCACAGGACACAAATATTTGTGTGATGAACATAAGTGTTTGTGTTGGTCTGGGTGTTTCTTATGTATTATAAGTATGTATTTACAAAAAAAAGTATATAAGTATTATATCCATTGTCTAGTACCCATATCACAAGCTCTGCTTAGTTTGGGACTAGATGGTGCTGTGTAAAAATGTCCCGAAGATATTTATTTATTTATTTTTATTTTATTAAGTAACAAACATACAAACATCTTCACACATTTTCACATTAATAATAGTAGGATTCGCTGACACTTGTTCCTTAAACCAAACCCGCGTACGAATTTTCATAAGCCAAGGGAAACAGCCGGAAATTTTATGTTCGATTCGATGTCCAATAAATAGCTTGTTAGAAATCAACCCTATTTGACGACTGGTATGTTACAGGGTACGTCAGGGGCTGGTTACTGCATAGGGGCTATAAAACGATTTCGAAATTAGTTACCCAAAGGAAATTGGACGAATATAGAAAATTAAAACGAAAATAAATTGAATCAGTTTTTCTACAAATACTTACTTACTCCTCTGGCTCAGCGACCCAAAGTGAGTCATGGCCTCCGAAACGAGAACTCTCCACTTTCCTCGATCTTGCGCGATATCTCGCCAGTTGGTAGCTTGAAGCCATAGACCAGTAAGCCTCTAGACGCCGGTTAGCTGGACACCCCCGGTCACAACGCATATGCTCTACCACTGCATATCATACGTCCCTCCGCCAATCGGAACGTCACTCAGTCAGCGAGCGGAACCAATCATAAGGAATCATACCACCGAACTTTTGAGCCGGCCAATCATAACGCGCCGTCCGCCCCTCTGACCCCACCAACGTTTTACGACTGCGTTCGAATACAAAGCTTTGTTTATGCGGAGTCTTGTAGCTTACTGGTCTGTGCTTGAAGCTCACGTAGATCAGTCACGTTTTTCTACAAATAAAGCAACATAATATGTTTATCTGAGATAACAGTCGTACTTGGACCCTACCTAACCTAACCTACCTATCTAACCAACCTATGGTATGGTATGGTAGGTAACCTACCTATGTTTGACAAATAAACTAATTTAATTTGATTTGATTTGATTTGGATTGCTGGGTACCTACGAGAAAATCAATAACAGCAATAAAAAATTGTATGAAATGAACGACGAACGACTGCCTCGTTGGTCTAGTGGTTGCAAGCGCGACTGCTGAACGTGGAGTCCTGGGTTCGATTCCCGGGTCGGGCAAAGTGTTATTGGGTTTTTTCATTAGGAAATTCTCAGTAGCAGCCCGGAGTCTGGATTTGTGCCCGGTCAATGGCAACAGGCTCGCCCCCTATTACATGGGACTATGGGACTATAACATAACTGGCAAAATGTGGGTGTACTACTACAACTCTGCCTATCCCTTCGGGGTAATACAGGCGTGACGTTATGTTATGCTGAAATGAACGTAGGTACAGTTGTTGTGTGTACAGTCGACTGCATGACAGTGGTAACACTTCAATTCGAAAACCGCCCTTACTGCTTACGAAATAAAGATGCTGCTAATGTCAAAGTGTTACCACCGACGTGCGGTCGACCGTACATGCACATTGTCTTTGCGTGCGTAATCTCGGGAGCGCTCAGTTTTGGCCGAGTTTTGTAGTTACGCACACAAGAGCGCGTGTCTATACGCATTACAACTACAAGGATAGCTCACCCGCTTTCGTGGGATAAAACAACTATCAATATATTGGTTAATTTGTAATAAAATTATTTATTGTATAATAAATAATATTAATACAAATTAACCAATGTTGATCAAATCAATTAATCAATGAATCTTGTTATTATGTATTATATTCGTAAAAGAAAGAATAAGAATGAAGAATAACCAGATTTTCCGATAAAACCTACCAAAAACAGCTAAATCAGCCACAGCAAAGAGTATATAATCACTACGTTCTAGCCACAGGTCTTGAACACATGCTGAACACTTTACGAGCTAAGAGCACTGACAAGTACGAATTCGCACCTTTGGAAAGAAAGTAGCGTAATTTAAAAAAATCTTGAATCTACTTTTATTAATAGAAAGGTCAATGAACTAATATATTTTTCACATTTATAGAGTTTACCAAAGAACAGGAATTTCGGATTACGTAACGGTGCAATTTTACATCCACTTCGTCGCTGCGCCTGCCAAGTTCCATTTGTGATTTTTGATAGGTTTCGGAAAACAACAAAAAATATATTAATTTATAATCAATACATTAAATAAGAAAACAAATAATAAAAAATGTTTTTATACTGCATTATTAGTTTTCTTTTTAATGTATTGTTTAGAAAATAATATGTTTTTTGTTGTTTTCCGAAACCTATCAAAAATCACAAATGGAACTTTTTTCACACCGGCTACTACTAATACTGTAATTGAATTTTATGCTCAACTAGACTTTGCCCGCGGCTTCGCTCGCATATTGAAGTAAAATATAACCTACAAGCGGCCCATCCCGGCTTCGCATGGGTGGACATGATTTTTTTATATTTTAAAATATAGCCTATGCAAATAATGCTCCTTTAGTTACTTTCTATTTAAAAAAATCACAAAAAGAAACTTTGTGATATAATTGATATGACACACTTCTTAAATTTAGCGCTAGGTGGCGCTGTTTGCAAAAACTAAAACAGCAATGATTAATATTCGATTTGATTCGTTTGTAATTAGACCTACTTAAGGAACCCTATAATACTGAGCATGGCCCGACATGCTCTTGGCCGGTTTTATTTAGCAGTCGTACAGTTTGGCAGAAAAGAGTACACAAAATGCAGGGTGGCGCTACTAGTCATACATTGAATTTTTCTTTTAAAATCGCGTTTTTGGCAGAACTTTGGATTGTCATATTGCTATTAATTATATTTAAGTGTTTCAGGCATATTTTTTATATAATAAAACAGACATTGACGGAATCCTGACAAGGATAGAAAATTAGTTCCGATTATAATGTTTTCGCCAGACTATATTTTATTACCTGTGTTGACGCGAGCTAGGACAAATAAGCATCCAAAACAGTCAGATACTCGAAACGGAAGTCTGGAACAAGACATTGTAGATAGCATGATGTGTGATGTGAACAACCCTAACACGTCTTAAACCAATCTATTAATTTCAACTCCCATCACTCTCCGATCATCGTAAAAATATCAATAGAGCACTATGGCCGCCATTAACCGGGTTACTACCCCGGGACGTAAATCAGCTGAAGGTCGTACAACATACGACCGGGTTGATACATCGCCGATACAGGCACGTGATTTGTGTGGTAACTGCTTTACGGCAAAGATGAGGGCGCAGAACCGACGGTTAGTCGGCTTAATTTATTGGAACGAAGATCCTTATGGGGGCTTGCGGTAAGTGTGATTCGGGAGAAATGTTGCGTCACGTCACGTTAAAATTTGCTTTATACCCAATAGAGGGCATTGAATATACGGACATAGAGTTGTCAGCTAACCTCACCTTCAAGCGCCATCTGGTGGGTAACGTCAAAGTTACAGCTACTTAACTATTAAATAATAACGTTCCGTGTGGTGCCGGACGTAAATAATTGCAGCACCCTATACTGGGTGTAAGGGGAACGCTTCCGAAAACGAAGATAGGTGCTGGTGATTACTAATATGAAACCTCTAAAAAAAATGCGATTCTTTTTTTAGATTTTTTCATATATATTTTTTTGCATTTTTCATACATAACCAGCTTTGGGCAGTTAAATAAAACTGATTCATAATGAAAAATGCTATTTTTTTTAAATCAAAAATTATTTTTCGTGGTTTCGTATCAGTAATCACCAGCACTATCACCTATCTTCATTTTCGGAAGCGTTTCCCTGACACCCTGTATCTTATGGGTGTCATAAAAGGTTACTAAGGGATTCACCAGAGGATGGGCAGCAGCGTTCTCTGAGTATTTAACCAATCAACTGCGATCGCCAACCCGCCTGCCAAGCGTGGCGATTATGACATATCTCCCCGTTCTAAAACGGGGAGATATGCCATAATCGCCAATGTCACTAATGGAGGCCTATGTCAAGCAGTGCAGTGCTTGGACCTGGAGTTGCGGAAACCAGCCCGTTATACTATACTATACTACTATGTCCAGCAGTGGACTTCTTTCGGCTGAAAAGATGATGATGATGATGATTAAACAATACATATAATAAAACCTTTATAACAAAATATTTAACCAAAATAAATAAATAAACGCGAAAATAAAACTTAAAATATAACTTTTTGTTTTAATAACTTACTAATCTCTTAAGCTAATGAAGTAACTAATTTTGATTTGGCGCAAAATTTTAATACCTTTATGGGCATTGCATGAGGTTGATTATAATTTTCTTTTTGTTTCTGGTGTTTTCGATGATCGTTTTTTTGTGTCTGCGCGAACGTAGATCAATTGACGACGCGCCCTGTCTTTTGTGTCATACTTGTACGCACGGCTACACATCAAGCTGTACATTTCCAGTATAAGCTGATTTCGCATTGTACGGAAAGCCAATGCGAGGTCAGCTTATACTGGAAATGTACAGCTTGATGTGTAGCCGTGTGTACTGCGTATTGTTATGATACTTCTTCTGGCATACCACAGCATCAAGTTCTGCGTGTCTACATGGGAAGAACTTATGGACGCTACTTAAAATGCAGTGCTCGTAGGTCTGGGCTGATGATTTAGATTACTTACTATTAATAAATTGCACGCCAAGAAGAACAAATCAGCTCAGCTAACGTCGACGGACCTTTCCAAATCACCATTTGCTTTTCAAACGCTGAGACAGTCTTTGGCAAATTACTCGAGTGCAGTCAAGCGAATATTTATTTATCGATTATATAAAATCATGTCATGAATTGTATTTGTGTAATCCTGAAGTTTTATATTACTTTGTGTATTAATAAATAAATAAATAAATACATGTATCGTTGGTCTAGTGGTTGCAAGCGCGACTGCTGAGCGTGGGGTCCTGGGTTCGATTCCCGGGTCGGGCAAAGTGTTATTGGGTTTTTTCATTAGGATATTCTCAGTAGCAGCCCAGAGTCTGGATTTGTGCCCGGTCAATGGCAATAGGTTCGCCCCCTATTACATGGGACTATAACATAACTGGCGAAATGTGGGTGTACTATTACACCTCTGCCTAATACCCCTTCGGGGAAATACAGGCGTGATGTTATGTTGTTGTTGTTATCGATGGTGATAAAACCAGTACTAAGCAAAACCTGTCTTGTGTAATTCCAGAGACATGACATTTACTACTAGCTACTACCAGCGGTAAATGTCATGTCTCTCTGTAATTCACATACCTATTAAGCTAATTCCGCTTATAATGGTTTGCCACTACTGATATGAGTTTGACTGTACTAGTAGTCTTTATTAGTAGGTAATGAAAAGTTTCTGGTTTCACGCAGAATGGCGAAACTGTAACGTGTTATTGAAATAACTGAAAACCTCTTATGGGGTCATTGTACTTATCAGTATGAACAGCTTTTATTGCGGGACTAACACCGAAACCGCGAAAAGAAATCAGCTGATCCCTACATTTCGTTGATTTATGTGAACACAAATATAGGAAACAGCTGATTTTTTCCGCAATTTCAGGGTTAGTCCCATAGTAAAAGTTGTTCATACTGATGAGTACAATGACCCCTTAAGAGGTTTTCAGTAATTTCAATAACACGTTGTACATCGATCCTCTAAGAGCCTTGTTAGTTCTTTGGAGTCTGAGCGCTCATCAGATGAATTACCTATGAAAAAAAAAAAAAAAAATTGCCAAACGACCAAATGTCAAAGTGGCACTTATTACGTAAAATCATAGAAATCTAAATAATAAGGTAATAGAAATGGTATCTACTCTATTTTACTACCGGAACGCTTGCCGCCGCTTTTCCGCTACCAACACATAAATATGCAATTACGCCCATGTTTCTAGCATTCAATGCAAAATAAATTAAGCCTAAAAACAATTTCGTTGTTAGATATGCTGAAAAATACAACTTTAGTGACTCTGCGTCCAAAACATCACTGATGATCAATCAAACTAACTAGCCTAACTCGAAAATAATTCCGATCTATCGGTATTAAGACAATGTCAATTCGTACTTTTAAATGCAATATTATTATAACATTTTTTTTTTTAGATATTTTTCCACATCACTATCTAGTCCCAAACTAAGCAGAGCTTGTGGTATAATAATATAATATATGGGACATTTTACACAGCACCATCTAGTCCCAAACTAAGCAGAGCTTGTAATATGAAAGAAAGAAAGAAAGAAAAAAATTTTACTTGCTTCAAAAGTGACGCACAAAATTACCAAAAAATTCAAGAACACAGCACAAATACAGGTACAGAGCCAAGAAGTGTGGTAAGATATGCGTCACATCCGCGCAAAACGGCCACCGCTCAGCATATTGCTGTGCCTCCTGCACGGAGCAAAGACACAACGCTGGTTTTCAGCGACAGCCGGCGTCGACACAAATTCACAATGCAATAACGTAAATCAGTGAGGCGTGATGTTGGTAAATAACGATAAAAAATAAATAAGAAAGATTATTATATACATTTTTTTTTTTTTTTACTTTTGTATTTTAATGAATAGTGTAGGTAGATGAGTGTTGTGTAGTGTTGATTTCCAGGAAGTCTTACACAGGCCAAAACAATACAACATAAGTTAAGATGATAACTAACGTGAAATACTATATAGGAAAATTATAGTAACCATCTCCGCGTAAGTGTTATAAAAATTGAATAATTGGTTTATATTTATTGGATAAATAAATTAAATTGGGTAATTGAATACATAATAATAAATTGATCAGTTTGATAAATTGTTATTTTTGTGATAATTGAACTTGCTTTAGAAACTTGTTGAGTTTGTATTTAAAACTTTGAATTGATATGATATGGGTACTAGACAATGGATATAATACTTATATACTTTTTTTTTCGTAAATACATACTTATAATAGATAAGTAACACCCATGTTTTATTGCTTTAGACGCTTCAGATAATAGCTTGGCGTAGAATTGTGTATTTCCTGTTGCATGCTAAATGGCAGAATAGAGCTGTACAAAAATTGTTTTTATGACAATATTTATGTAACACCTACCTTACCTATATCCGCAATAAACGATTGAATTGAATTGAATTGGAATCGAACCCACGACCTCGTGATCAGCAGTTCAACACTCGAACCACTAGACCACAGATGTCGTCAATAACCAAACCTTAAACCTTATTAGAATTAAAATTGTGTATTGTGCATATTTTTAATCAAGAACACCTATTAATTCTTTTAACTTTTTGACATTGATATTGGATTGAAATTAGAATTATTTTCAAGAGTAACCCCACTATACGCGGCGACAAGTTCACGCGTCTTTAACGCTTCTATAACCTTATATTATTTTCATATCTATGGGTAAAATGCACAGCAGCTGAACCACTCCTAAGTTTTAACCGATTTTTGTAAAAGCTACTTTCAAAAGGAAAGGAGAAGAAGTGTCAAAGATAGATGATGGGGATGATGGTTCAAAAGTAATATTTTACAGGCAAAAATATTGCCAGGAGTTCCGTCTACCTTAGGTAGGTGATCTATGACCCGTCAGTGGGTATTCCCAAAATGTCGAACGTCGTAAAATAATATAATTCTATATATTTCTTCCTTATCTTAGCAACGTACTAGGAATTGATTCTGGCAAAATTTCCCTAAGGACGATTATTGGGGTATCTACTATGAAGGTAACAATTCAATTCAAACATTTCTTTTCGGTTTTGATGTCTTTTTGATCGTTTGTTATTTTTATGTCAACTTGTTTTAATTATGTGATTACTATGCAAATAAATATTTTTTGTACATTTTTACACAGCACCATCTAGTCCCAAATCAAGCAGAGCTTGTACTATGGGTACTAGACAATGGATATGATACTTATGTTTTTTTTTGTAAATACATACTTATAACACTTAAGAAACACCCAGGCCAACACAAACACTTATGTTCATCACACAAATATTTGTGTCCTGTGGGAATCGAAACCACAACCTCGTGATCAGCAGGCAGACACTCGAACAACTATACCACAGACGTCTAATGTATGTAATTTGTTAGTTTCATCATTTTCTAGGCTTAAGTAGGTCTTTAGCAAATTAAAAGGAAATAACCTAAAATGGACAAATAAATATACTTCATGAATATGTTTTTTTTGTTCATGCTGTATACACTATACAGTCACATAGCTATCCCAATCCAACAGGCCTGTAGGTAGCGTGACCACTCTAGACAAGATAATTGTCTACAGAAAAGGAAACAAAATTACATTCTATAGAATTAAAGATGACATTTTGTCTATTCTTTCTTAGACAAAACCCTTGTCCGCATTCTTCATGCTACACTTGCTGAGGGGCGGTTCGTTCACAGGTTGTTCACACCAAACGTTATAACCACATATTACTTAAGTACTTAATAGTACTAGTATAGTATTATATTATCTGTGTTAATAGTTACTACTTAACTTACTTACTTACTACTTACGTAACATAACATAACAACATAAACTCACGCCTGTATTTCTGCGAAGGGGTAGGCAGAGGTGTATTAGTACACCCACATTTCGCCAGTTATGTTATAGTCCCATGTAATAGGGGGCGAGCCTATTGCCATTAACCGGGCACAAATCCATACTCCGGGCTGCTACTGAGAATTTCCTAATGGAAAAACCCTATAACACTTTGCCAGACCCGGGAATCGAACCCAGGACCCCACGCTCAGCAGTCGCGCTTGCGACCACTAGACCAACGGGGCAGTCAGTATTTACTTACGTAAATACTACATTATACGCCGCTGACTAAATATACCCATATTTATATATAATTAGGTACGCTGGCGTACCTAATTATGTAATGATGAAAGTGGTGACAAATCGGCAACTGTTGCTGTTATAGCTTTGTATTAATATTTAATTTATTATTGTAATGAAGTTCCTTAATGCGGCTTGCGGTAGGTGTGGTTCGGGAGAAAATGTAACGTCACGTAAGATTTTTGCGTTATGAGCACACCGCGCGCTCTACCCCTTTCTTTCTCTTTCTAGTTTGTTTGGTGTGTACGTGCGGGATTTCGTTCCTGACCACACACGTTTTTTATCATAAATCTCACTTTACCTACCTTACGTTTGGTGTGAAACATCCCTTAACCTCCCCGCGTGATATTGGATAAGGTATAGTTTTTTATGTTCTAAAGCCAACAAATCAATGAATAAAGTTAAATACTCTTTCACAACGTGATCTTTGCCACAGACTTTACATTAAACGAGCCGGCAACTCAAGTACTTTACATTAAACGAGGTGGCAACTCAAGTACTTTACATTAAACGAGGTGGCAACTCAAGTACTTTACATTAAACGAGGTGGCAACTCAAGTACTTTACATTAAACGAGGTGGCAACTCAAGTACTTTACATTAAACGAGGTGGCAACTCAAGTTACTCTGTGCTTATACCACCCGTTTAAGCTCCCGTTACTGTGTGGAAAATCTATAAATATCTAGACTCTAGAGAATAATGTTGCATTCATGAATTTAAATGTGTCTAGAACATAGTAAAGTCTTGAAAGGGCCTCACTGTCACTCGTAAGGAAGTCGACATCTTGGATCATTTGGACTACTAAAGTCCTTTCTTTCCTTCCTTTGAGCTATGCTTGGAGTTTCTTTGAAGGATAAAATCCGTAACGAGAATATCCAGAGAAGAACCGGAATGACCGGTATAGCTTGTAGGATCAGTAAGCTGAACTGGCAGTGGGCTGGCCATGACTGTTGAAGGACCAATGGCCGCTGGAGCAGAGAAGTCCTTGAGTGGAGACCGCGAATCGGCAAACGCAGCTTAAGGCGCTCCCCCGCCAGGTGGACGGACGACCTGAAGAACGTGACTGGGGGAGACTGGATGCGAAAGGCAGAGGACCGAGTGTTGTGGCGCAACTTGGGAGAGGCCTATGTCCAGCTTATGTGTCCAGCAGTGGACTACGATAGGCTAAGTTGATGAAAGTCCTTCAAACTGGTGAATTTCTACCATGAGTATACACACACAGAGGCATAAAATATGATAATAACTTAGGTCTCGCCTAAAAAGCTTTACAACAATCAACGATGTCAATACCAGGCCCCTCAGAAAGTATTGCGAAAAAAAGTTTTTATATATGGGAGACTGGCCAGTTATAATGTTTTTCGAAAATATGATTATTTATAAGTAAAAATAAGTAAGTTCCAATTTCAAAATTTCCCTCCACATTTTTTGCGAGTTAATTCAAAGTATTGTGTCTCACTGAAATATGGATCTGCGCCGGGAACATTTTAGAGCTATGATTTTATTCGATTTCAAGTGTCGCCTGAAACCGGATGAATCGTACGATAGACTTCAAATGGCATTCATGGATGAAGGCCCTTCCAAGGCAACCGTGTATCGTTGGTATAACGAATTCAAGCGCGGTCGACCAACTTTGGGGGATGACGAAAGAAGCGGTCGCCCTTTGACGGCTGTTACCGAAGAAAACGTGCTAGCAGTGAAAAATTTAATCCAAGACAATAGGCGAATTACATATCAGGAGATTCAACACATATTGAAGATTGGATCGGGAAGCGTTCACGAGATTCTACACAGCCATCTTCGCGTGAGGAGGATAGTATCACGCTGGGTGCCGCACAACCTCACCGATGCTCAGAAGCAGGCCCGGGTGGAATGGTGCCGTGATATGCTTAACAAATTTGAAGCAGGCTCGTCTCGGCGTGTTTACGACATCGTTACAGGTGATGAGTCCTGGATTTATCAATACGACCCAGAAACCAAGCGCCAGTCGACTGTTTGGGTGTTTCAAAATGAGCCAACGCCTACCAAAGTGAAGCGATCTAGAAGCGGGGGTAAGATTTTGATCGCTAGCTTTTTTAATTTGACTGGCCACTTGGTATCAATTCCCTTACGGGATCAAAGAAGCATTAATGCCGAATGGTATACTACCAAATGTTTGCCAGAAGTTTTCTCTGTTATAAGCAACAAGCGACCAAACACAGGGCTCCGCGGGCTACTGCTCCACCACGACAATGCACCTGCGCACACCGCACTCAAAACGAGGGACTTCCTGGACAGCACGCCAGTCAAACTCCTGGGTCACCCTCCTTACAGCGCTGATCTAGCACCGTGTGACTTCTTTTTATTCCCAAAAATAAAAAATCAGCTCAAAGGGATACAATTTTCGTCGCCGGAAGATGCGCTGGCTGCGTTCGAGCAGGCTGTAAACGAGGTGTCTGCGGCGGACTGGAAAAAGTGTTTTGAAAACTGGTTTAGGCGCATGAATCTTTGTATAGAGGCTGGTGGAAAGTACTTTGAAAAGATTTGATAAAAATATATGTACGTATAGAACAATTTTTTTTAGTTTCGCAAAACTTTCTGAGTGTCCCACGTATATATAGACACGCGATCTCATATAAGCAGCATGTTCCAAATTCAGTTGACGCAACCGTTGATAAAATTTACGTGTGTTCGCGAGACAGCTGTCAAGTGAACTAATGACAGATGACAGTGTGATTCCGGAACCACAACTTTGTGTAACCATGTTGTTCGTTTGAACAGCACATCTAGTATGTAGTACATATATATCGTTGACAACAATAAAGTTTTTTTTAAATAATGTCAACTCGTTTTACGTTACTGCCAGAATCCAGTTTCAGTTTAGATAAAACAAGGCGGAAGGAAAAAAAGAGAAAAAACCGGCCAAGAGCATGTCGGGCCATGCTCAGTATTATCGGGTTCCTTAAGTAGGTGTAATTACAAACGAATCAAATCGAATATTAATCATGGCTATTTTAGTTTTTGCAATAATAGACAGCATTCGCGACTCAGAGCGTGTTGTTAGTAGCGCCATCTAGCGATAAATTCAAGAAGCCAAAATTAAGAAGTGCTTCATGCATAGTTTCTTTTTGTGATTTTTTCAAATAGAAAGTAGCTAAAAGAGCATTATTTGTTAATACTATTTTTCTCTAAGGTCAATGACCTTTGAACTAGGACGTTTTAAGTATTTTTCAGTTTTCTCTCTATAACTCAAAAAATTATAATCACATTATACTCGAAATAATTTTAAAAGAGAGTTTTCACAAAGGTCTATCAATGTGGAAGATTATAAGTTTCTACATTGCATAGTTTAGAAATGGCAGGGGGGGGGACACATTGCAAGCCACTTTGGCGGGCTATATTTCGCAGATGGTACACCTGATAAAAAAGTGGTGTATGAAACATTACCTTCATTTTAGTAGACCTATTCAATGATACACCACACGAGGGGGTGCAGTGAAAAAAAAAATTTTATCCCCATTTCACATGTATGGACGCCACCCCTAAAATAAGTAAAAACGATTTTTTTTATTCTTTTAAAATTGAGATCTATATGTACACTATTTTTTAACAAAATTTCATTTACTTATGTTTATAACTGTAGAAGTTATTAAGCTGTAAAGGATTAGGACAGACGGACAGACAGACAGACGGACGGACAGACGGACAGACGGACAGACGGACGGACATGATGAAACTATAAGGGTTCCTAGTAGGACTACGGAACCCTAAAAAGAGAATAAAACCGTGCGAGTGCGAGTCGGACTCGCGCAGTAAGGGTTCCGTACCACCCATCGACCTGATACCCCATGGAAACTGATTTAATTTACGGGAGTTAATCAAAAGACATCAACGGACGTACGCGAAATGTGAATTTTTGTATCTCTTTCTTACGTAGGTACCACCACATTTGTCAATGTTTGCCCTATTTTAGTATTTGTTGATAAATTACATAGCATGTGCTATAATCAGCCAAGTTTGACGCTGGTATGTATTACCGTTTTGAAGATAGAGCAGGATCAAAAACGTTGAAAAAAATGCATGTTTTTCGAGGTTTCTTGTATGAAGACCCCCTTTGGTTTTAGACTTTTATTTTTAGTATTTGTCGTGATAGGAATCATATCAACACATATTCTGAGAAAATTTCAAACGACTACCTATTACCGATCAAAAGATACAATTTTTTGAATTTTTAGTATTCGTGATAGGCACCATAGTACCACATATTCTGTGAAAATTTCAACTGGTTGTCTTTTAACGTTACAAAGATACAGGCCTGTGACAGACAGACGAACGGACGGATGGACGGATGGATGGACGGACAGCGTAGCGAGAGTAATAGGGTCCCGTGAACACCCTTTGGGTACGGAACCCTAAAAATTACAAAAGTGGCTGTTTTTCGCACTTTGTCTATCTACAACTTCGGCGAACTATAATTTATCATCTCAATCATTAAAAACGAATTTTTGATAAATGATGTATTCAGCGAGTAATAATTATTTTACTGATGGGGGCGCCACTTGACTGCTACATTCCCCTTAACTTGAAAAATAACTATTTAGTATGCACCGAGTATGCACCTAAGTTTTAGAACATCCACAGTTGCCTGTGTGAGCTAGGTTTGCTATAGGCACACTGGCTATAGGTGTAAGCAGAAAAAAAAAATTGACGTTACCATTTTAAAACAAGGTACCATTTAAAAATGGAACGCCGCGCCATTTTATTCAGTTTCCCGCAATTTTCTCGGCTCCCTCATCACGTAGGAGAAAGCTTCAAACAAAAACGTGTAAGCGTCATGTATCAAATAAAATGATAGCCGATTCCGTTTCGGATTCACGCCACGATAATACATTTGAGAAATAAGATATATTTACGACAACTTTGGTTTGTTGAATGTTTTTGTGGAAAGGTTTCTTTGAGATTTTTACCGGTAGGTATAAACCCTGCTAACTTGCAATATATTGGTGTTATTCACCTTCTAAGCATTCATTCATCGATTTTGAGTGTTAAAGAACCTAGACACAATAGAGAATTTATTGCTTAGACTTGAATCTCTCAGGAGCTTATTAAATTATTTATACCCCTTCTGGAGACCTATTCAGATGTCGAATCTTAAGAATAACAGATAAGGGTGGTATGCCACTGGTCAAATTTCTTTGTTCAATTTCTTTGTTCAATCCAATTTATTTGTTGATCAATGTTTTTTTACATACAATATTTGATGAAAATCATACAATTTCTTTGACCAAAATCACATTGGACAAAGTTTGAAGATTGGCATACCACCCTTAGCCATGCGATTTGTAGTCAAGATTTTCGTCGACCAATCACAGCAACCAATTTATATTATTGAATAGACACAGTGTTAAGCGAGGAAGATATCAAGATAAGCGGTGAGTATATAGGGTTGCCAACCCAATTATATTACGAGTCACACTACTGTTTAAAAAATATAAATACTTGGTAAACTAAGTTACCTACTATATTTTGTTCTCAAGTCAAATAAGACTAATTAGGACTTGGGGAAATAAATTTAAATAGGTATAAGCTGAAGAGCCCCCAAAAAAAGCTCAGCACTATGACACAAGGTGGAGTAAGGTGTGGTAAGGTGGAGAGATAGTAAATTGAATAGAGCGCAGGACACAAGTAAGTAACAAAGAAAGTAAGTCATACCTACATATATCCTTCATCTATCAAACTGGACTTATTGTGACAGATCATGCAGCCATTGCCCCCCGATGGTTGGTCGCCACCGTCAATTTATATTGCTAAACGGAATGGTGCTTTTGAAAGAGGGGAACGTCGTAAGTAGTTTACAGAGTTGACGGGATATCTAACATTATTTACTACAACACGATACTTCCATTACAGCGGATGCTCTATACATTTTTGTTTATAAAATGTCCACCTACCTACCTACAAATAGGTAAAAGGAAAAATACCTGGGTAAGTTTTTTGGAACGAAGTTGTAGAAGAAGAACCTTCCTTTTAGAAGGTTCTTTGCTTGCGGTAGGTGTGATTTAGGAGAAAATGTAGTGTCACGACATCACATCACGCTAAGACTTGCGTTATACCCATAGATACCCATCCGAAAACCAGCGCTGCAACATTTCGGTGTTGTAGCATATGCTGAGATGGGGGCCTTTTTAGGGTTCCGTAGTTCCTACAAGGAACCCTTATAGTTTCATCATGTCCGTCCGTCTGTTCGTCTGTCCGTCTGTCCGTCTGTCCGTCTGTCCTAATCCTTTACAGCTTAATAACTTCTACAATTATAAACATAAGTAAATGAAATTTTGTTAAAAAATAGTCTACATATAGATCTCAATTTTAAAAGAATAAAAAAATAGTTTTTATGTATTTTAGGGGTGGCGTCCATACATGTGAAATGGGGATGCAAAATTTTTTTTCGCTGCACCCCCTCGTATGGGGTATCATTGAATAGGTCTACTAAAATGAAGGTAATGTTTCATACACCACTTTTTTATCAGGTGTACCATCTGCGAAATATAGCCCGCCAAAGTGGCTTGAAATGTGCCCCCCCACCCCTGCCATTTCTAAACTATCCAACGTAGAAACTTATAATCTTCCACATTGATAGACCTTTGTGAAAACTCTCTTTTAAAATTATTTCGAGTATAATGTGATTATAATTTTTTGAGTTATAGAGAGAAAACTGAAAAATACTTAAAACGTCCTAGTTCAAAGGTCATTGACCTTAGAGAAAAATAGTATTAACAAATAATGCTCTTTTAGCTACTTTCTATTTGAAAAAATCACAAAAAGAAACTATGCATGAAGCACTTCTTAATTTTGGCTTCTTGAATTTATCGCTAGATGGCGCTACTAACAACACGCTCTGAGTCGCGAATGCTGCCGATTATTGCAAAAACTAAAATAGCCATGATTAATATTCGATTTGATTCGTTTGTAATTACACCTACTTAAGGAACCCTACAATACTGACCATGGCCCGACATGCTCTTGCCCGGTTTTATTGTTTATAAAATGTCCACCTAACTACCTACAAATAGGTAAAAGGAAAAGTACCTGGGTAGGTTTATTGGAACGAAGTTCCTTATAGAAAAAGAACCTTCCTTTTAGAAGGTTCTTTGCTTGCGGTAGGTGTGATTTAGGAGAAAATGTAGTGTCCCGCTCACGACATCACATCACGCTAAGACTTAAGTTATACCCATAGAGACCCATCCGAAAACTTCACTGCACCCCCTCGTGTGGTGTATCATTGAATAGGTCTACTAAAATGAAGGTAATGTTTCATACACAACTTTTTTATCAGGTATACCATCTGCGAAATACAGCCCGCCAAAGTGGCTTGCAATGTGTGTCCCCTGCCATTTCTAAACTATGCAACGTAGAAACTTATAATCTTCCACATTGATAGACCTTTTAAAATAATTTCGAGTATAATGTGATTATAAATTTTTGAGTTATAGTGAGAACTTAGACCAACAGAAAAAAGGTAGACGGCGCATGTGTTAACAAAAGCGTTCAAAGATGTGATGCATGCTTTACAAACTTGTGTGCGTGACCTTGTGTCGCACGCAGTTGCCATGCATCTGTGTGCTTAGTAAAAAATGTTGCCACCGAAAACAAATTTACCCCATTTTCACATATTAAATATAATATTTTAAGGACAATATGTAGCAATGTAAATAAAACATATTTTTCTAATTATACGTTTAATTAAAGAGAATAATACTAAAAACCTTTGTGTTGTGTTAATTTCCGGTAAACGCATCGGCAAACGCAGCGTAGGGCGCCCCCCTGCCAGGTGGACCGACGACCTAAAGAACGTGGCTGGGGGGGACTGGATGCGGAAGGCAGAGGACCGAGCGTTGTGGCGCAATTTGGGAGAGGCCTATGTCCAGCAGTGGACTGCGATAGGCTGAGTTGATTGATTGAATTTCCGGTAGTACTGTCTTTTCTTACCGACTTCTGGGGTATACCATCTAATTTAGATATAAAGTATGATGGAATCTTATCTTTAGGTACTTTTCATTAACAGACCTTATTCAATTTGTTTTCTGGTTTATGCCGGAGAAATTATACATACGTGATACACGTGATCACGTGTATCATATAATAGTGATATTATTATCCTTTGAAAATGGCCGCGTGGGTGTGCGGCGAGCAGAGTAGGACGCGTCGATTAGAATAAGTATGACAACAAAAATCAACAACGTGTTATTGAAATAGCTGAAAACCTCTTAAGGGGTCATTGTACTCATCAGTATGAACAACTTCTACTACGGGACCAAACCAGAAATCGTGAAAAAAAAAATCTGCTGATCCCTACATTTGTCGATTCATATGAACACAAATGTAGGTAACAGATGATTTTTATCACGATTTCGGGGATGGTCCCATGGTAAAAGTTGTTCATACTGATGAGTACAATGACCCCTTAAGAGTTTCTCAGTGATTTCAATAATACGTTGTAAATTCTACAATAATTTATGAAAATAAATAATTACTTCCCATACCAATTTATTACAATAAGTTGGGGTGTCTGAAGTTTTAAGCCATTGAAATAACACATCGTCATTAAATTAAGTACTATATGACAGGTTCAAAATAAATAAAAACATCAAACCGATGGCCAAATTACGAAAGTTACTAATCCTAATAACACCATCAGACCCAAACGTCACCCGTATTTTGGGGGTATTTTTGATGTCGATTTGCTGGTCACACCGATAACAATACGTCAGGTTTTTTGTTCCAACAGTACATTACGAAATTTTATTGTATTTATAATTTAAAATTACGTAAAATCAAGTACTTCTTTGTGAAATGTAATCCCGCAAGGCTTTTTTTGTGACAGCGAGTTATTTTTACACGTTTTCACAACACAGGAAGGCATATTAAGACCATAAACAATACTGTCAATGTGACGTCTAGCGCGTTCGGTTTCTCGCGTCGCATTGGAACGCGATCAGCTTCCTATTTCAAATTCAGCTTCCTTTACCCTGCTTCCTTGTGACAGCGCAGTACTCTGTCTACCTTTTTTCTGTTGGTCTAAGAGTGAGAAATCTGCAAAATACTTAAGACGTCCTAGTTCAAAGGTCATTGACCTTAGAGAAAAATGGTCTTAGCAAATAATGTTCCTTTATTTACTTTCTAATTAAAAAAATCACAAAAAGTAACTTTGTGTCATATTGATATGAAACACTTCTTAAATTTAGCTTCTTAAATTTAGCGCTAGGTGGCTCTGTTTGCAAAAACTAAAATAGCAATGATCAATATTCGATTTGATTCGTTTGTAATTAGACCTACTTAAGGAACCCTATAATACTGAGCATGGCCCGACATGCTCTCGGCCGGCCGTCAGTGGTAACAATATTTACTAGTGACAATTATTTAATCTCTTTCTAGGTACATATTACATAATACAAAAAACAGGTAATGTGTACGTATAATATTTAAATAGTTAAGAAGGTACATAGTAGGTACCTAGGTAATTACCTAATTAATTACCTATTAATTAAAAACCGGGATTAGGTAATTACCTAATCCCGGTTTTTAATTAAAATCAATACCTAAATTCTGTTTTTAACCGACTTCAAAAAGAAGGAAGTTATCAATTCGACATGTATTTATGTAGTATTATATTGGAAATGCAATATCTATATCTATATCTATATCTTCTATCTATACATATAATAAGAATGTAAGTCTGACGTGTCTGTACATTGTATATTTTTGCAAAAAAAAAAATAGGGAGGAATAAGAATAAGTAATAAAATAAAATAAATTTCGTCTATACATATAATAAGAATGTAAGTCTGACGTGTCTGTACATTGTATATTTTTGCAAAAAAAAAAATAGGGAGGAATAAGAATAAGTAATAAAATAAATTTCGAGATTTTTTTTAATGTTTGTCTGTTTGTCTGTTTGTCTGTTTGTTTGAACGCGCATCACGTTAAAACTACTGGATTTATTTGAAATAATTTGTAACAAAATTATTGGGCATACTTTGAGGTTACACTTAGTCTTTATTTGATAAAAATCGGTTCACTCTATCAGAAGTTATGTCAATTTAAAGTTTGCTTACATGTAGCGGTACTATTACACAATAATAGGTAGCGCTAAGGCTGAGGGCACGAAACGAGTGGTGGCCGGCGATGAATAAAATGGATGAATGACATGAGTTATAAGAGGTTGTAAGTAATGAAATCTATATCTATTCTATATACATATAATAAGAATGTAAGTCTGACGTGTCTGTACATTGTATATTTTATACATATAATAAGAATGTAAGTCTGACGTGTCTGTACATTGTATATTTTTGCAAAAAAAAAAATAGGGAGGAATAAGAATAAGTAATAAAATAAATTTCGAGATTTTTTTTAATGTTTGTCTGTTTGTCTGTTTGTCTGTTTGTTTGAACGCGCATCACGTTAAAACTACTGGATTTATTTGAAATAATTTGTAACAAAATTATTGGGCATACTTTGAGGTTACACTTAGTCTTTATTTGATAAAAATCGGTTCACTCTATCAGAAGTTATGTCAATTTAAAGTTTGCTTACATGTAGCGGTACTATTACACAATAATAGGTAGCGCTAAGGCTGAGGGCACGAAACGAGTGGTGGCCGGCGATGAATAAAATGGATGAATGACATGAGTTATAAGAGGTTGTAAGTAATGAAATCTATATCTATTCTATATACATATAATAAGAATGTAAGTCTGACGTGTCTGTACATTGTATATTTTTGCATAAATTATTGTATATTTTTCCGAGTCCCCGCGCGAACTCGGATGTGTTCGGGTGTAGAAAAAATGTCCTCCTTGAAAGTAAAGTGTACACAGTGCAACATTGTGATCAACGAGTTGTTATGTTTTGTGCAAAATAAAATAGATATAATGGACGAGGAAAGTTTGTTTCGATTATGTGTAGGCACGTTTAACACAGCAGAAATCACAGCAGCAAAAAGTTTGTTGTTCGAATCTGTTTCTGCAAATAACCGCAAAATATCGAGGCGAAAGAACAAAGAGCAAAAGGATATTGAAGACATAATATGCTTGTTAAAGACTACAGACCCAGACAAAACCCCAATCTTTGTGGCCAGAGCGCTGGAGAAACTACCACCGATAACCTTTGACCACATCGATGCTACGGCTCTGTTAAAAGACATCCTTGTGTTAAAATCAGAGGTTCAAAATTTAAAACAGTCTTGTGCCACGATAGACCAAATAAACAGTTTAAAAGCAGATATCAACCATATGCAGTTTGCATCGCTGGTGCATACAGAACGGCCTGAGTATGTAAACAAAAAGCGAGGTGGATATTTAGTGGAAAGAGATTGTGATAGTGGGCCGTACGGCATCATTAATATATCAAATAATAACAGCAATGTAGGAGGTACACCAAAAAATAAAACAGAAAAGTTACATTGGCGATCACCCGCAATTCCACAAATTAATAGGGCTGGAAGTCACCGTAGCGCCATCTCTCTCGCACGCAGCCCGAGCCCGGCCGATAATACCACTGCGCGCGCCGATGACAGCAACGATGTCATGCAACCACGATCGACAGGAGGGAGCGGAGCGAATGACTCACATATTGTGCCGCAAAATGTAACGTTGCCCGGTTTGCAAGCGATCGAGAATAATAACACCGCTAGCGCCGACGCTCGGGACAGCCGTATGATTACGACCGATGTAAACAAAAATAAGTCGTTAGCAGAGATTGCACGCGATGGCGTTTGGAAAAATGAGAGTCCTAAAGAAGAATGGATTAATGTGCAAAGGAAGGCGCACAGAAACAGACACTCCGACTATGTCGTCCGAGGAAAAGCTGCATACATGCCTGATGATAAGTTTAGGTCCGCCAGCTCAAAAATACCCTTGTTTCTATCCAATGTACACAAGGATACTTTAGAAGACGATATTGTGGAGTATGTGTTTTCTAAGACGAATGAAAAAGTTATCCTACAAAGAATAAAAATGAAAACTGAAAAGGAATACAATGCGTATAAAATGATGGTATTTAATGTCAATTTAGACAAGTTCTTAAACGAGGAACTCTGGCCAGCGGGAATAACATGTAGACGTTTCAGACCTTATATAAGACCTAAGTCTGACAGCGAAGAGGTAAATAGAACGCTTCCCAAACAACAATGAGTAGCACAACCTTAGTTACATATAACTGTAAGAATATCAAGCGTTCCGTGGAAGGTATTCAACAGCTGTGCAGTTTTGCGGACATCATTGCGTTGCAAGAGACGTGGCTGCTACCGGACGAGTTGCCGTACCTGGCGGGCGTGCACAGCGATTTTGGGAGTACAGGGACGTCGGCTGTTGAAACGGGCACCGGCATTCTTAAGGGCAGACCGCACGGCGGAGTTGCACTTCTGTGGCGTAAAGCGATGTTTCCGTGTGTCAGCGTAATTCCGTGTGCTAACCCGCGTATTGCAGCGATACGCATCACGACAAATAATCGACCAGTGTTAGTGTGCTGTATTTATATGCCCACTGACTGTGCAGATAATGTACCTGAATTTACGGACTGTTTAAGTGCTGTATGTGCAATTATTGAGGATTCTGGTATTGAGTCTGTGTTCGTCTTAGGAGATTTTAACTCTCATCCAGGTGAGCGCTTTTATCGTAAACTTTTAGACTTCTCCCTGGAACAAGACTGGACATGTGTAGATACTTGTAGGTTGCAGTTAACATCTGAGACTTTTACTTTTGTGAGTGAAGTCCATGGATGTAGACGCTGGCTGGACCATTGCATGGTTACAAGCGCAGCCTTAAAGTCGGTCACAAATGTATATGTGAAATACGACGTCTATTGGTCTGACCATTTGCCTTTGGTCCTTACCTGCAATTGGGATGTTCTTAGACAGAAAACGTTTAAAGGATATCCAAGTTGTAATAAGGTACTCTGGGGAGAACGGAATGCAAGTCAGTGTAAAACATATCAAAACTTATGTAATTCAAAACTGAGGTTAATTGACTTGCATACTGAGCTAGAACAGTGCTGTGGTAAATATTGTAATGATAGTGCTCATAGAGAGATCATACAAAATATGTATAAAGACATAGTTAATATTTTGGTGTCGAATGCTATTATCACTCATGAGCAAAATGCTCATAAGCACAAAAAACCCCTATCAGGGTGGAATAGACATGTGAGCGAGGCTCACAGGAATGCCAAGCTGGATTTTAGTGCATGGTTTCAATGTGGAAAGCCCTCAACTGGTCCTGTTTTTGACGCAATGGTCAAAAGTCGTAAAATTTTTAAAGGAAAAGTTAAATGGTGTCAAAATCACCAAGAACAAATAAAAATGGATTCAATTGCAAAACACTATGCTAATTCGGACTTTAAAAGTTTCTGGAAGAGTACGAATAAGCTGAATCCTAGGCCTGGCATACCTGTGAGTATCGACGGGGTTGCCAACCCAAAAGATATTGCCGAAATGTTTAAAACCCAGTTTGCCACACAGTCACCTCTGGGACTACCATGCAGGGAGCTCGATGCTGTACTCAAAGATGCGGACGTACCTACTGTTATACTTGCAAGAGATGTCAGGACAAAAATTAATAATATGAAAAGAGGGAAATCCCCTGGACACGATGGGCTCAGCATCGAGCACCTACTGTATGCTGGTTCGCACCTGCCCCGAGTACTCGCACTAATATTCAACTTGTGTCTGTGTCATTCATACTTGCCCCCAGACCTGATGCGGACCCTGGTGGTGCCAGTAGTTAAAAGTAAAACCGGAGACGTGTCAGACAGGTCAAACTACAGGCCAATCTCACTCGCTACCGTCATAGCCAAGATGCTTGATAGCGTGCTTAACTTTCATCTAAATAAGCATGTTGAGCTCCGCGATTCCCAGTTCGGATTTCGACCTGGGCTGTCAACGGAGACGGCCATTATCAGTTTAAAGCACGCTGTCAAGTATTACACGGATAGAAAAACACCCGTATACGCGGTTTTCCTGGACTTATCCAAGGCTTTTGACCTTGTCTCATACGATGTACTTTGGCAAAAGCTAGAAGATACAGCGCTGCCACCAGAGTTCACATCACTTCTCAAGCACTGGTACTTACACCAAGAATCTCGAGTACGATGGGCAGGAGAGCTTTCAGAACCGTGTAGGCCGGAATGCGGGGTAAGACAGGGGGGATTGTCCTCGCCCTTGCTTTTCGGTCTATATATGAATGCACTGATCGAGCGACTCAGCAGCATGCATGTTGGCTGCTATGTAGATGGAGTTTGTTTTAACAACCTAACCTACGCAGACGACATGGTGCTGCTGGCTCCCTCGGTGGGTGCTGTTCGTAAGTTACTGGAGGTGTGCGAGTCGTATGCTGTGACACACGGCTTAATTTACAACAGCAAGAAGACCGAGTATATTGTCTTCAGGTCTGGTGCCAGGTGTCCTACTACGGTCCCTCCTCTCTTCTTAAAAGGTCTCCCGATAAACAGGGTTTATAAATTTAAATACTTGGGCCACCTGGTAACGGATGACCTGAAAGACAATATAGATTTGGAAAGGGAGCGCAGGGCATTGTCAGTTCGGGCGAACATGCTGGCCCGCAGGTTCTCTCGATGTACAGTCGCAGTCAAAATAGCCCTTTTTAAGGCATACTGCACATCGCTGTACTCGGGGGCCCTGTGGTTTGGATATACCCAAAGGGCTTACAATGCTCTGCGTATCCAATATAATAATGCGTTCAGGGCGCTGTTGAGGCTGCCGCGCTTTTGTAGTGCGTCGGCGATGTTCGCCGAAGCGCATACCGACGGGTTTAACGCCGTCTGGCGCAAAAAGTCCGCCTCACTACTGCGCAGGGTGCGCGGCAGCACCAACACCATCCTGCGTGCGATTGCAGCACGGACCGATAGCCGGCTCGTGTGGGCACTGGTCGATCGGACCAAATCTCTTCTAGTTATTAGATACTAACATAGGTTAAGTTAATTTGTTACTAACACACTGGACCCTCTGTTGTCTGTAATAAATGAATAATAATAATAATAAAAATTAATAGGGAGGAATAAGAATAAGTAAGAAAATAAATTTCGAGTTTTTTTATGTTTGTCTGTTTAATATACATTAGAGTAATACCAGGCAAGTACTTTATTATGTGCCAACGACTTAGTAACATCACAATAATTATTTACAAGAAAAAAAATATAAGTTTGGCGCACACCTGCAAGGAAACAAAAGCCGAAATTTAGTTGGACCTCCATTGTTTTAGATGAGTGGGTACGGTCATAAATTAAGTCGGTACTTTTGAGTGCATAAAACAACGACTACTTTACTTATCTATACATACAATAAAATCCTTATAAAGAAAAAACTGAAAACTGTTTTTTTTATAATAATTGCTATGCTTACTAGGAACGATAAATTGCAATTTTTAGAGTTGCTGTCTGTTTTTAATAGATAAACGCCAAAACTACTGGTGAATTAGTTGAAATTTGGCAAAAATTGCCGTTACAGACCGGCTCAGGTTATTTATAGTCTGCAAATCATCACGCTTTTGTGCATGGGAGGTGAGTAATACCACATTATGTCTATAAAGCTGTTTTACAGCAAATATTATGATATGTTTCAATTTATATACTTACCCATAATTGTCACCATTATGTTAAAAGAATCATTTTTTTTTATCGACCATCACGCTATATCTCAAGGAAGCTAAACAACAGTTTTTTTAAACCAGAACGCGTATTTCGTAGGTAATTACTAATTTGCCTAGCGTCCTCACGGATGTCTTGCGAATGTTTGTTCTGAAATCGAATCCCAGCTTCCGTCTTAGATTTTAGGTTTGTTTTTTGTGATGAAGTTATGTTTTAGATTTTTTTTTTATCATTTTGTCTATTGTTAGTGTAGTCAATATTTTATGACGCACGGTCTTCCTTTTTCTCAGAATGAGAATTAGGTAACTTAATCTAACACGCTTGCCTGGTACTGGTTGGCAGACTGCAAACACTCTCAGATATGCAGGTTTTTATCATTGGTATAATCACGTTTACTCATATGGTACAAGGTGGTATGTAGGCTAAAGTCATAGACAATAGACACGAAAACATGTTCCGAAAAAAATTACGATGCTCAGTATCTAAACACTGTACAAACAAAACACATGTATCATAAAAGTAAAGAAGGTATTCTAAACACAATAATAATAAAAGTCATCAAAGTTAGATGAGTTTTTGAGCAAATTAAGATGAGCTGTTCGGAAAAATGTGAATTAATTCATATTAAAAGATATCCTAACAATTGATATACTGTTTTATTTGGAATGAAATGTGCTATCTAGCTCTATTTATTGTGATTATTGAATATCCCCCCAACATATGCTTGGGGAAGGCCTATGTCCTGCAGTCTTTCGGTTGGAATGATGATGATGAGGATCTAGCGCTATGTTTGCCGTTGCATTGAAGTTATAATTTGTGGAACCGCACCCGTCACAAAAAAAGGTGAAGTCAACGACATGCCGAGGAAAAATAAAAAAATCTATCAAGAAACCCGCGCCTAAATCAACCAAAACTTCATAGCAATGCGTAAAGATGTCGTATCTATTGTTTGAATAAAAAATCACATCAAATGGATACTAAGCTCATGAAAAACATCACAGCCGAAATAGATCATCATCAACCCAGCCTTTTCCTAACAGGTTGAAAAAAACTATTTTATGTGGCGCGACTCTTACTGTCTTACCTCCTACAATTCGATTACTTGGGGAAACCAATATTGTAAGTTTCAAGAAATACCTGTCGATTAATTCTTATGACTACCGGGACTGACAGTTTAACATACGTTTCTGGATTCAGAGAGATATCGATGTGTATGTAACAGTCAACCATCATCTAGCTAGGACATGAATACGCATTGAACGCGGGTCCTAAGCATAGTTTGATAGATGTATAATTTTGTCACCGGTTTCATTATTTAGGGTTTTTATTTGGAACAGCATTTTCCAATTAGAAAGAAAGAAAGAAAATATATTTATTTGCGTCTACGCACAAACTTACCAAAATTATAGAGAAAAAAAAAAGAAAACAAATACTGGTACAAATATTCAAGTGGTAAGATATGCGTCACACCCGCGCAAAACGGCCATCGCCATTAGGTATAAGTATGACATTACATATTAAATATTGGGTGTTGTAGTTTTTTACGTCCTTAGTTCACATTTTTTGTAACGTTGTCTGCACAATAGAATTTCTCCTGTAATGTGCGTGCGTTTACAGACACTACGTTTTATACTGGAATCGAACTTGCCTTCAGTGGCAAGTATAAACAGTTTTATTTCCCTTTTCATCATTTGAACAAATTAAATGTAAAACAGAAGGAATTAAATCATTTCCAATACAAAGAAAACATTTATTAATTGCTAAAATGTTTTCCCAGTGAACAAAGTATAAATAATATTATAGTGTTATATTATTCCGTATCAATCAATCAACTCAGCCTATCTCAGTCCACTGCTGGACATAGGCCTATTCCGTATACCTACTAATAAAGAATGACTTTGCTACTTTACTACAAAGTTTTCTAAAAAAGAACTAGAAGACATCAGTAGATAATTATAGAAAATTACGACAATGTTTATATGAATACGACATGTTGTTACTTTCCGACATCCACGCGGACGAAGTCGCGGGCACTGCTAGTATTCACATATAACGTCAGCTTTATGTTCTTTATCTAAACACTGGCTCCAGTGTCGGACTCTTACCGACTAAAACCACCACGGTGTTGCTTCAACTGCCTTAGCCGGGGGCGTGGGAACCCGTGAGTATTCACACAACCACCCCCGACAGGTCCCGGCCCGCCACAAGCAGGCGAGCCCCTTCTACCCGTGCGCCATAACGTCGGCTGCACCCTCCTCGGTGGCGCACATGGAACACTGCGCGCCACCTCACCTCACGGGCATTTACCAGCTACACCAGCTGTGCCAACTAAGCCAGCTGTGCCAGCTACGCCAGCTGTGTTAGCTACGCCAGCTGCACCAGCTACGCCAGCTGCACCAGCTACGCCAGCTGCACCAGCTACGCCAGCTGCACCAGCTACGCCAGCTGCACCAGCTACGCCAGCATGCCGCCAGGTCAGCATGCCAGTTACACCAACTGTGTCAGCTACGCCAACTGTGGCAGCTAAGCCTGCCGTGCCAGTTACGTCAGCTACGCCCACTGCTGGTCGGGCAGCAGACTACCCCGAATCTGCTGCTCGCAGGCCCTATCTCTCGTGATTTTTTATAGAGGTTTTCTTCCTCGCGGTCCGTGTGGTTAAGCCAAGACCCTCGGTTCCAAGAAGCGCGAGAACACTACTCAGCCAGCAGGCACTCCTGGGGTTGCGAGATCGACGGGGGCAGGGAAGGACAGTCCCCCCTCTGCCTGCCCAGTGGCAGGGTGAGTGCACACCAGGCCCGCCCTGCTCCTCCACTGTGCCCTCTGTTGGCATCAGAGGGACACGTGGAGCAACTCTCCACTGGCCCAGAATGGGACCCTCCCACGCAAGAATATTCGCCACAGGCAATAAAATCCCCCGAAGGCTAATCACCCGAAGATTAATCCCTCGAAAGGATTCCATCGACTACACCCAGGATGCACTGGTCAAACAACTGCCGTTCCCTCCAGACGTGTCCAGAACAAGAGCTTATCTTGTACAAAACTTACCAAAACTTACCTTTAATCTAATATAACTGTTCTAAGGCTTGATTTCACCAACGATAATATATGTTTAAACAACCGTTTACCTACCCAGATTTCCAGTACATTTTTCGAGTAATCTGCCGTTTAATCGGAGAATTAACGTGGATGAACACTGGCCTAAGCCAGTTCCACTTAATTAAATTTCCTATTTCTGTGATCGTAGCTAAGGAGAGAGTATCAACTCAGCCTATCGCAGTCCACTACTGGACATAGATTAGAGGTCTCTCCCAAATTGCGCCACAACATTACACAAGGAGAGAGTATAAATTGTATTTATTATACAAATACAATTTTACAGATACCTAACTACCTAGTTACGAATTACTATTTATTTATTTATTTTTATTTAGAAAACCAACAGCGATACATATAATAAATTACAGAATATGTGTATTACAGTATTGTATGGCTAATAATAGGTTTCCCTGTGTAACCAGGTAAGTATAAAACATGCGAACGGACTACAAAGAAAAAAATTAAAGTTAAAAAATACAATAATACTTAGATTTAAGTTTAAAATTTAGTCAATTTATTGTTAGATTATTATATGATGCCGAATAAGGAACAGCTGGGTTGCTTGCTATTTGCCTTCATTTATTGTTTTTCTTATCTGTGTTTTAAATGTAGGTTTAGTACAGTTAAATATATCAACATGAGAGAAATCTGTGTTATAAGTTCGAGCAATACGGGTCAGTACACTATTTTGGGCGTAATTAGTCGAGTGCCTAGGCACGTGTAACATTGTCGTGTGACGAGTGCGCCGTCGGGGAGTGTTAAAAGTTACCTGCGCGACTAACTCCGGGCTATCCAGGCGTCCATTAAGTATATCGTATAGCAAACACATATCTAGTATTTTACGCCTTTTATCAAGTGTTAGCAGACCATGTGTCCGACAACTATTTTCATAGGACATCGGAGGTTTGCGGAGACGATAGTTAAGGTGGTTAATAAATTTTCTTTGAATTATTTCTAGTTGATTTTTATATATGATGTATTGGGGGGACCAGATTGGGCACGCATATTCTAGGACGCTACGAACATACGCAAAATATACCGATTTAAGAGCCTCAATGTTTTTAAATAATTTACACGACCTAAGAACGAATCCCAAATTTTTATAAGCTTTCGTGCTAATAAAGTCTATGTGATCTGAAAATGTTAATTTATAGTCAAACAGAACTCCTAGATCCCGAACTATCTTGACTTTACTTATAATGATTCCATTAAAATTATATGGGTAAATTATAGGATTTATTTTGCGAGTGTAACTAATACATTGACACTTTGTGACATTAACTGTAATCTTGTTTTTTATGTAATAATTATTTAAATTATTAAGGTCCTCTTGAAGGTCCTTACAGTCATCGAGTGATCTTATTTTATAAAATATTTTTTTATCGTCGGCGTACATTAAATGTTCAGAGTGTTTAAAAGAATCAGTAATATCAAATAAATATGCGTTATAAAAAAGAGGCCCCAAATGAGAACCCTGGGGAACACCGCTGGGAATTTCAATAAAGTTGGAACGGTAACCTCCTATTACTACAGCTTGTGATCTTTTAAATATATATGATTGGACCCATCGTAAAAGATCGCCGCGTATACCCAGTCTGTATAACTTGCTGAGCAGGATGACATGATCCACGCGATCAAAGGCTTTTTCAAAATCCGTATAGATCACGTCAACCTGCCCACCACCATCCATATTCTCAAGGACAAAATTGGAAAAACCAGCCAAATTCGAGATGGTTGAGCGTTTTTTTAAGAAACCATGTTGTTTGTTAGAAACACCTCTGAGGATGTATGGATAAATAGTATTATATACAAGTTTTTCAAATACTTTACCTATTGTGTTCAGTATAGAAATACCCCTGTAATTTCCTATTATTATTCGCGAACCCTTTTTATGTATTGGGACAATAAATGCTTTCTTCCATTCATTTGGGAATGTGCCTTCTCTTAACGAGAGATTAAAAATAAAACTAATTGGAGGTGCTAAAGATTTCGCACAGTTTTTCCAAAATAATGGAGGTATTCCGTCACACCCAGGACCCTTCTCGACGCTTAAAGCATCCAATGACCTCTCCACAGATAAAGTAGTAAATTGTAAGTTAGATATGATATCAGAACAATTATCTTTTTCTTCCACGTTCGATGAACTAACAAGGCTATAATCAGAAGGTTCACCAAAAACGTTGTGGAAAAAGTCATTGAAAGCATCGCAAATTTCTCGTCCTTCCGAATAACTGACGTTATTGTGGGATAACATTTTTGGATAGTTGGAGCCCCCGCGCATGGTCTTTATGTAGGTCCAAAAAATTTTTGGATTATTTTTTAGACAGCGTTCTGTCTCCTGCAAGTATTCACTAAAACAAATCTCCTGAACATGACGCTGTCTGTCCCGCAACATTGCGAATTCGTCGTAATCAAGTAGGTTTCCAAATCGTTTCCAACGCAAATGTGCCTTACTTTTCTCTTTAATTATTTTAATTAGTGAGCTACTATACCAAACAGGGTATTTACGCGAGCCTATTTTTCGGTTAAAAGGCACATATTTATCTATCCCTGCCTGAATCATTTCGTAAAAATTGTGGATGGCATTATTTGTTGAGGTGCTATCTGGATGCTGATAAGCAATAGTATGTCAACCTACACGGAAGCCATTTCGAGTAAATCGTGTTTCAAAATTACGGCGCCAATTTAATTAGTTTGTTCAAGAATTTGCTGCAAATATTGATGATATGCAGTCATTATATCATAATATAAGTTTAGATCAAATTTCTCCAATTAAACTTGTAAAATCTGTTATATTCATTCCAAAAACCGTTAAATTTGATATTACAAAATGCGCCAGCAAACATTTTATTTGAATATACATTTCAAGTCTTATAACACATTATTGCTAAACTGAAAACAATTAATTTAAATTCAATTTGATTAATGTCAAGTACCTTAACCCTATATTGATAAACGTATTATTAAGATAAAAATTGTAATGTTAAGGTGTTATCAATAAAAGCCATGATTTCTTACAATATTAAAATATTTATTTACCTTTTAAAAACGGAACAAATTAGGGACCAATTATTATTATTGGTTATTGGCTATTCAATCTTCAAGATTTACTTTGAATACTTACCTACCTACATCATAATCAACATTATCTAAATTAAAACAGTATTTAAAAATCAAAATCAAACTACCTACAACAAAATAATCTCGTTTCGTTCGACTGGTTAGGGTATCAACGTTAACGAGAACATCTCACATCTCTGTTTTGCCGATGACATCGTTGTATGACTGAGTTGTTGGAACACCTGGGCGAAATGCTGCACAGCTTAAACTGAGCATCTCGGCGTGTCAGTCTCGGCATGAATCTGGACAAGACTAAAGTCATGTTCAATATGCATGTCATGCCGAGGCCAATATTCGTTGAAGGGTCGGCACTCGAAGTCGTAACGGAATACGTCTACCTAGGGCCGATAATTCAGCTTGGTAGACAAACTTCAAGAAAGAAGCCGACAGAAGGTTCTAGTTAGGCTGGGTAGTATTTGGCAAACTTCGCTGAGTCTTCTCGTCGCATATACCGCAAAGTTTGAAGACAAAGGTCTTAAACCAGTACTTCCAGCCTGTCATGACTTACGGTGCCGAGACGTGGACACTGACAGTTGGGCTGGTTCACAAATTCAAAGTCGCTCAGTGAGCTATGGAGCGAGCAATGCTTGGAGTTTCTTTGAAGGATAAAATCCGTAACGAGATTATCCGGAGGAGAACCGGATTCACCGACATATCTTGTAGGATCAGTAAGCTGAAGTGGCAGTGGGCTGGCCATGTCTGTCGAAGGGCTGATGGCCGCTGGAGCAGACTAGCCCTTGAGTGGAGACCGAGAATCGGCAAACGCAGCGTAGGGCGACCCCCACCAGGTGGACCGACGACCTGAAGAACGTGGCTGAACGTGACTGGATGCGGAAGGCTGAAAACCGAGTGTTGTGGCGCAACTTGGGAGAGGCCTATGCCCAGCAGTGGACTGCGATAGGCTGAGATTATGATGAATCATACAACTCATTGGGCTCGGACTGAATAGTTTGTATGATGAATAAGCTCAATGATCGACGAATGAGCTAGTGTTGTATTATCAGCCACAAACAACAATCAACAGCAGCTAGAAACTCCAATAAATCCAGAGTATTCTCAAAGTCCAGATCTTGATCAGAAATATAAATATTCGGAAGGTATGTTTATGTTGGCCGAACTTCTGGAAACTCCTCATTGAGACTGCTATTTGACGGAACCATACGCCTCTTTTCTTCAACATCGTGGCTAATAACCTCACACTGAAACTCCTCGTCAGAAGTAGAACGCAACGCATGGCTTTCCTCGTGAGGTATTAGGTACATGATCCGCAAACATGGCTTCTTGATCTTGGCGGTGGCATTCTGAAAATAATTATAAAAATAAGACACAACTTGCAAAATGAGGGTAATGTCTGTCTACCCTGTTTGCGGATACTTACAGTCGTGAACCTGTTTGTTTTATTAATTCCCTCATTCCACGTTTTTCAAAAACGTTTCAAGTCATTTAACATACTATTGAAATAAACGGACGAACAAGTGAACGAGATTTTTTTGTAGCAATAACGTGTCAAGCTTTATAAAACTTTTACAAGCGCTAGTCAATAGTAGAATGTTTGTTAAGCAATAACCTGTTAATCAAAAATATTACATTTTGCTGAAATTAGGTAGTTAAGATAAGTAATATTACCACGGTTAGTATGTAAAACGTATTTGAATGTAATTTTAAACAGTATTCTGTCATAAAAAAGCGTTGTTTTAATAATTTTACCGGTAAAATGACCTCTAAACTTGTATAGCTAAAATCCTTATATTTATGTAATATTTTGACTTACCTTTGATGATCTTATATTCCCCAAGTCTTCTACTGCGTTTTCCATGTAGTATTCGTGGCTAGTAGTCTTGTGAGGCCCACTTTATACGTATAATTTTAATTAAATATGGGCCAATGTTGTTTACACAGCCGAAAAAGGATAATACTAATTACGCAATAACCGATCATGTCCCATAACTTCTTTTGACTTTAAACAGATGGCGCCTAGGGTCATCAAACAATGTTTCAAGTGCCTAAACATCTTATTGCAAAATGTCTTACCCTTCGAACTGATTTCGTGTCAACCTTTTTATACTCATTTTTGGTATAAAAACCATTCAATCAGGTTAAAACCCTATTGAAAAACGTTCTTTGTCAGCCAAAGAAGCGTACTGCATCATTAACTCAATTTTCGAATTTTTGTGGGTTGACACATTATTGCTTATCAGCATCCATCTAAAGCTGAGTGCCAGTCAATCTCAGCAAAGTAATTATTTAACATACTGAAATCAGCTTTGCGGTAATTATGTCTAGGCGTGGACAACTCACGGAGTGGGCAAACTGCAAGGTCAGGGATTTCAATATTAAATACTGGATGTGCGGGGTCAATCTTCGTAAAGGGTGATAGACACTCGTTTATCTGTAATGGCAAGTTGGAAAAGGCTAAATCAAGAGTATTACCTTTATAGTTAGACAGTATATTGTATTGCGTTAGTCCTAAAAAACATAAATCATTAACCAAGCGCGCGCCTGCGGTCTGTACCTCGACGGAACCTTGCTTTAGAAAAGTTGGTCCACTCGCATTCCATTTTATACAGGGGAGATTAAAATCGCCCACCAGTACGCTATTACATGCTTTAGTGCTGTGAGTCGTGACACTTTGCAAAACGTAGTCGATATGTAAAGGTATCCGATGAGCATCCGGCGGTACGTAGGCAACACTTAAGTAAAGATCCGCTGTTGCAGACAGTGCGCGAGCCGGTATTACTATGGTTAGCAGTTCCGTAGAAATTGTATTTTGCTCGTACTCGATGCACCATGCGCCCAATTCGTGTCGCGATAGTAACATCACACCGCCGCCTGAGGATTTGCCAGTGGTGGGCAGGTCGCGGTCTATACGGAACACGTCATACCTATCGTCACACAATTCCTTATCAAAAATACCGCTATGTAACCAAGTTTCAGTTATGATGATTAAATCATAACAATTACTTAAAACATTTTGTTGGAATTGTGTTATTTTAGTCCTTAAACCACGACAGTTTTGATAATATATATTTAAGTTACGGGGCTGCATTGCGACGCGTTAATTTTACTGAAAGTATATCTCGAATCATTTACAAATAACGGACAATGAGACATAAATTGCACCAACACAAGTAACTTGCGGGAAAATGGATGATCAATAATCATTTCTTGAATCGATTTGACTCGCGGGGAGAGGTTATATGCACGACAATGTACGATAAAAATTATATGCTCAATTCGAAAACGCTTACGATAAATATTTGCGCAAATTAATAAACAACAGCTATCTATTCTAAAATATTGTGGGTAAGTTGCTAAAGAATTATTATAAAAGTACGTCAAACAGCCAACATGTAAAATACATACGCTATGTGCAGGTGCCACCCGAAACATTTTAGACATTTTTCATACAATTTTCAAGTCGCAATACTTGCAACAAATAAACACCGAAGGCAGCAGTGACATCTAGGAATCAAAATGCGAACTAGTAAGTGGCACTCATACAGTAGTCAGTAAATAATTTTGTATGGACGTGGCACTATTACATTTTTGTTTCACTAGGTGGCGCTGCAGGATTTTTTGCCAACGGTAAGGAAAAGTACATTTTGATTTGAAAACAAGATACTATAACTAGATTGTAGGTTCTTTAATACATTTTAGGACACCTAGGTATTCGCTTATAAAAACAAGCTAAAAACGAATATAACAAACTTATTTTGTTTCAAAACGTTAAATAAATTCCTGAACGAATTGGTAATACCACTCTCTTGAAAAAAATACCATAAAATTCCATAACTTTAATGAAACAGAAACATGTGGTGAAAATAGTGTTTCATGAATGTATTGTAAAAAAAAATCGTTAATCTATTATAGTATACAATTAAAAATATTAAAGGTATACGTAATATTTCATTTAGCATCAATTAAATATTGTTTAGATTAAAATTGTACCCGTAAAAAGATAAAATTTATGAAGTCTGGCAACATAGCTATGACGTTAGTAAACTTGTTCCAGTGTATTCACAGAGTGTATTGATCGATTTTATTTGCGAAATTATTTATACAAACACTTGTCGCTTCTGAGTTCAAACATGTATCAATATTGAGGCAACGCGGCAGAGTATGACATAGTTATTCATTATTAATAACAACACACTTTAATTTAATTTATCAAGTGGTTTAACTCGTGGAAGTTGTTATTCTGTTAATCGTATCTTGTTGGATTATTGTGCACCAGTGACCTTTTTTTTAACTTTTTGTTTAAATTATAAATGATGGATAAATTAACTTTCGTTGCATTCGCCACGCTTAGTTGCTTTTTATTGGCATCAGCTCATGAAGTTGATACATATGATTTTCTAATGCCCAATGTTTGGCCTCACAGGGTAAGTGCATCTATAATTTATATTATTTATTTGATCAAATTTTATACCTACTATAAAATAATTTTGTAAAAGATATTTCTTAATAATATCACTTTTTAAATAATTTCAAGTGATGAAAATAAACTAGGTACGGGCCAAATTCCAATAAACTCCAATAATGTGTTTGCCTACAAGTAAAGTATTTTACCTGTTATTGTATTCCAAAAGTATTTTTTTTATTTTCTTAAGTTCTATCTAGTAACACTCTAACACTTGTAAAAGAAATACATTGGCATGTTAATGTTAAACCTATTACAAAAATTACTCAGTGATAAAACTATAGGTACCTGTAATTAATTATTCTTCTATCATATCAACAAGAGTTATACAATGATAAAATCTCATCATACAGCAGAAAAAAGATTAGCCTGTCAGCAGGTTGGTAGTATTTATTTATTTATTCTCAAACAAACCTACATAAAAAAAAGCTATTACAAAAGGCTGACCGCCCAGGATGTGCCGGATAATCATTTGAATATCATCACTTGTTTTTTCTTGTTCTTGCTCTTAACACACCCCAAATTAATTAATTAATTATGTAGTCTTATTCTCTGTGAATAACAGGGTACAAAAATGGTCAGAACGCCATAAGCATTCTGTACTAAACAACCTTCGAGTATATAAATACCTAATTGTAAAACACTAGACTTCGCATGCGGCTTCACCCGCATTCTGATTAAAAATATAGCTTTTTAAGTTACTTCTGTATAAAGTATCTTTTTAATGGTGAAAGATTGTTTAAAACCGGTTCAGTAGTTTCAGAGATTACCGATTACAAAAAAACAAATCTATCCTCTTTATAAAATTAGCATACAACATGTTATTGAAATAACTGAAAACCTTGTAAGGGCTCATTGAACTCATCAGTATGAACAACTTTGACTAAAGGACCAACTCTGAAATCGCGAAAAAAAATCAGCTGTTCCCCTACATTTGTGTTCACATAAATCAAAAAAATGTAGGGGAATAGCAGACCAGACCAGTTGGCCTAACCTCTGAATGTCGGTATCACCCAGTAGCTGGGTTGCGGGGGTCTGATGGCAGTCGCTCCGAGTAAAATACTGATGTTCAGCCGCATCTGGCTAGACTGGAAGCCGAGACCAACATAGTTGGGAAAAGGCTCGAAGGATGATGACTATAGTTAAGTAAGTGATGATTGTATAACATTTAGATGTAAAGGTCAGATGCTTCATACAAATGACTAATCAATACCAATAAAAAAAGCTTGTACATGGAAACAAACATTTTTTGTTATCGAAAATGTGCACACACATTTTGTTTTATACACATTCTGTGTTTTAAAAAATGTGCACACACATATTTTTTACTGCAAATACCCTAGTGGGATAGCCTTAGTGAGGACTGGCATAGGCGAAGGTTCCCCCGCAACCTAAATTTTAATTAAATTAGTTCATCAGAATAATGTTGCCAGAACCCTTACAGTAATGATGTTTTCATATTACCAACGCTTTTAATATAATTATACCTATACATGTAATATGTTAGGCAAGAAAATGGTCTTGCAATCAAATATTTTTTTACCTGACACTGTGTTTTAAATTATATTTTTTCCTCGTTGTATCTCTCGGAAGATATACTTCTTCTTCTATCGTGTCGACATGAGTTACATAATGATAATAGCTCATGCCGTGGGAAAAAGATTAGCCGGTCAGCAGGTTGGTAGTGGGGATGACTGCCCAAAAAAAAAAAAACAAAAAAAAAGATATACTAAAAAATCCAGACAGTTATTACCTAAACAGTAGGTATTAAGGAAAACCTAAAAAAACGACCGCCGTGTTATTAGGTTTATGAGAGTGAAAGAATAGAAAGTGCACCAGTGTTCGCGCACACACTGCACTATAATATGTCTCGCGCAGATGGTTAGTCTCCGTTAAGATTGGCCGCCGTGACCGAAATTCGGCCGGGAGGACATTAAGGAAAACCAACAAAATAGTCGACACTCGACCGACACAATCAGACAACTGTCAAACGTGATCATCCGCAAATATACATATATTATGGGCATAGATAATATAATACTATTATGGGTTAGAAAGGGCGCTCAGAACAATAAATAGTTAATGTTCTGAGGACGGGCGAAGAAATGTGAAATGTACGGTAGGATAATTACAAGAACGCGCGGTAAGCAGGCCGGTGAATATCATACCAGCCATTGTCTTATTGTCATGGTCAAATAGTAATTCCTAATATACTGTACCTATTTCGATGAATTTCGGCAAAAGCTTGGGTTCAATATCAGCACTTCAATATTATTATATCATGATAAGTTATATTTGATGCAACCACTTAGCTTTATCACGCAATATAAAAGCACACACAAAAGCCTCATTTGTAGATAACGAAAAGTCAATACGTTCGTGGGTGGTTGTTTGTTACTAGTGTTATACCAAACGATAACACCTATATTTTATTATTGGGTTTATAATAAAATATTGCCCTGACGTTGTAGGTATATCGCTGAAATCTAGGCGAGCATCCATCAACCATTGACATACGTTCTCTAACTATCGCTATCAGCTTTTTGATTTGTTCTATTATCCTAATACCAACACCAAAGCAATGGAGTCTCGTGGACGCATATAGGTACGTACGCACGGGCGCGGCGGACAGTGGTCTGGAAATTTTACCTCATACTTTAAACGACAACTCCTGGTGTTGCGGATGTTCCATGGGCGGCCATGATTGCTTACCATCACGCTCGCTCGTTTGAAACAAAAACACGAAACATAATAGTTTTTAAGACACAATTTTATTTAGGTCTAAAACTATTTCCACTGAGATTTTTCTCGAAATCACATTTTGATCATTTAGATTCTATGTTGGACTTGAGACCACGACCACTACCTATACGAAATCCAAGGGTCCCAAATCAACGCCTAAACTGCAAGGCCGAATAGAAATGGGACGTTAGCCAATTGGGACGTCCATACTGAATAGTAACAAGCATGGAACCACAGAGTACTGTAATATTGGTAACAAGGTTTCTACATCTGAAGGTTAATCCTGATACCTGATTCGCTAAATTATTAATCGCTCTGCAGGTATCGGTTATATTGCGCATTTGGAAACAGTTTGTCCTTTTCACCCATATCTTATAAATAGACGCAAAGAAATTGATCGTGCGTTTTATAACAGAAGGATAATTTCTGGGACTTCCGCCGGCAACCCGACAGAGACCTCTATGGATCAATGAAGCGCTTATCACAAAAGTCCTTCTGAGTATTCATAGTATTCTTTGCCATTGCACACTGCTCTAACTTCCAAGCTTCTAGCTGTAGTACTGTTAGTATTTATTATATGTTTTAACATCTGTGCAGGATGCAGTATCCTATCCAAAATTCCTAGATATCCTGCCGTTTCTCCTTCTCTCTCTCTTCCTTAAGCAAATATAACGAGATAGAAATGCCTAAGACTGTTCAAAGACCAAAAGGTCACTGATGTCATACTGGGCATATTTGACCAGTTATTGAAGATGAAAGTTCAATCAGGACCAATAAAGTCCGGCTATCGTTCAACAATGATTGGCGAAGTCCGCAAAGATACCTTTATCTATTTATAGATTCGACCTAGTTTAATCTGGTATCCGATCGAGTTAGAGCAAATTGCATACGCGGCGTTCCTATCAAACTGTGATTCCTATCTATCGTTTATTTGTAAGTTCCCTTCACTTGTATTAACTACTGTAGACCTTCACTTCCAATATCCTTTAAACAAATTTCTGCTTTCCTCCTTTGCAAAATTAAGCAATTTATTTTGTGGCTTCTTTCTTCACAACATTAATCAATTTACCTATTTTGCGTAGAAAGAAGCCAAAAACAGTAAAGGAAAAAAAAAAATTAGTTCTCCATTTACGTAGGTATTGCGAACGATGCCCGCAGCCCCGCATGTAGTTTATACCCAATATCGACAATTCCGATATAGAAAGTAGAATTAGATTAGTACACAGCGTGCGTACAACGCAAAATATATCTACGCCATGTTTTTAGCTTGGCCTTGGCTTCATCAACTCAGCCTATCGCATTCCACTGCTGGACATAGGCCTCTGCAAGCAAGCAAGCAGCGCCACAACACTTCGTCCTCCACCTTCCGCATTCAGTCGACCTACCTGGGGGGTATATTATTAACATAGTAAAAGTTTAATAAGTACCCTTATTAGAATCAGTAAGCTGAAGTGGCAGTGGGCTGGCCATGTCTATCGAAGGACCGATGGCCGCTGGAGCAGACGAGTCCTTGAGTGGGGACCGCGAATCGGCAAACGTAGTGTAGGGCGCCCCCCGGCCAGGTGGACCGATGACCTGATGTAAGTAACTGGGGGACCATAAAGGTATTGTACTGACGTAAGTATGGAAATGTCTTTGGGGGGGACTGAATGCGAAAGGCAGAGGACTGAGTGTTGTGGCGCAATTTGGAAGAGGCCTATGTCCAGCAGTGGACTGCGATAGAATGAGTCGATGAAGTAGCCTTATTGATTTTATTAATGACATTTACGATTTATTTAGAATTTTGATCAAGTAAATGATAATGAGGTGCTATTCGAGTTTCCGATCTTGGGTGTTCAGTCCCGTCGACTAATCCCCTTTGGTTCAATTTTTTCCAAGACTTTAATGTCTTTTGTATTCCAATCTTCACGTAGGTAGGTGGGAACTAAAGTACTGGCGGTCGATCGTAACTTATTTATTCCAAGACGAAAAATACATCAGTTCTCTATCTGGTAATTTCCAGTGCAATGTTTTCTGGTACCTAATGTTTACATAACATATCTGCATTACGAAACTAGGTTTTTAGATGAGTGTTTTTAAATGAATGTGATGATAAAAAAAATTACGAAACAAGACAAGTGTTTATTGATTGTATTAGAGATACATGTATACTTGTACAGCTTTGTTAGCACGTAGGTGCTAGAGTGGTATCTAGATGTATTATAATCACGTAGCTCTACGTATCACGTTCTTTCATACGGTAAGCCGTGTCTCCTGCGACCAAATCTTACAAAACATGATAACATATTGCATAGGCCAATATAATGTAGGCAAACAGCTAGGCCACGCCCCCATTTTGTTAGAAAAACATGTTAGATGTTAGATATAACGAAAATATGGTCGCAGGAGACGCGGCTTTATGACTTATGAACAATCCGGTGTAACAATTTCATGTTTTATTTGCTTTACCTCGGCACTTGACGCAAATACGTGTAACTTGTGATTATATCTTTAACTTATGTACTCTTATGCATCAGCAGGCGTAGCATGACAAGGGTAGACAAGGGGTTTGTCTACGAAAGAATAGACAAAATAATAGTAGTTTCTGACAAAATATTTCTTGTTTCAGGATGAGCTCTACTTATGCACGCCGATCAGGATTTCACCGCACAGCAATTATTATATAGGTTTGTTTCTCGAAAATATATCTACCTATCTATTCCTTCCCACTGTCCATCTTCTCTAAAGTACTATTCTTCATGGAAAAGGTCAATTTCAAGCGATTAGAGGCTTTGAACTGTCATTAAAACTGCCAGCCTAAATGGAACACCCTAGTTCGAGACAAGCAGCAGCATCAGCTCACTTCTTAAAAGAAAATGGATTTATTGACCACAGAGGTACAAAATAACCATAATATTTTAATTCTAACGTATTACCACAGTCTACTCCAAACAGTCTTCCAACGCGAGAGTAGAGAGATTTCAATTAACTCCAATCCCATCCTATCCTCGCCTCGCCGGTTTGAAACCACATTTAAGTCCCAAGCTACTTTAAAAAATTACAAATAATGTCCCAAGTTGCCTTTAAAAACTGTCAATGACAATTTTCGTTGAACCAATGTATAGAACAGATAATTACACGGTTGTATTACTGTGTGCCCCATAAGCTACCCATTACTGTCCCACTGCTGAGCACGGGCCTCTTCTCAGTACGAGAAAGCTAATGCCTTAGTCCACCACGCTGGCCTAGTGCGGGTTGGCGGACTACACACACCATTGAGAATTGTATAAAGCACTCTCAGGTGTGCAGGTTTCCTCACGATGTTTTCCTTCACCGTTAAAGCAAGTGATAGTCGAATTCAGTTCCGCACATGAATTCGAAAAGTCTGATGTGCGGGCTGGGATCGAACTCACACCCTCCTGCATGGAAGGCAAACGTTCGACCACTAGGCTATCACTGCTTGTCACTTTGTGCCCCATGCTTGTGCCAAAACATTTTAAACGCCTAGATGCGGTAACAACCTGCTATCCACCAATTTTGGCCACGAAGCGTCAGAAAATATTGATAAAGATTCATCAACAAATCAAGAACAAGGCACGCTCATCATTTGTTTTGCTTTATATCTAAAGTCGTGGCGTGCCTCGTTACGGAGTCAAGGCCGGGCGATACCGAGTTGCTTGTAGCTGTTCGAAGGAATTCCCCGAGCTTCTACACAATTTATAAGCTTATCTTTCAATAAATTATTTATGTTAAGATACTCCCTCGATGCCTGCTTTTATCGGTGTGGAACTTTCTGGAAATAACTTGAGTTCACGTAGGTGTGGGTTTTTCTGACATAAACGAATAACATTACAGGTTTTTTACCCCAATCTTTGGAAATCTTCTAGTTTGCATATCATCTTATAAAAATTTGTTTGGAGATGCAGTCTGATTTCTAGAGTCAAACTTTAAAATATTTTGAACATGTCCCAATCAGCTGAAAATTTCTTCGGGCTTTAGAAATTCTCGGCGTTTAGTGATGTAGTGACATCGTTCATTTAATTCATTCATGTTTCGAAATTAGATACTACAATTGGGTAAAAACCTTTCTTTGCCAACCATTCCTGCCCTTTTAAAGTATCAGTCCCGAAATAATTTAGAGTTACCAAGCTAACTCTGCGTAGGAATAATGGCAACACTTGAAAAATAACTTCCAAAATTACTGCTGTGTTATTATTGTTCTAATGCAGAGTTAGTTAATTTTACCTTCTTGTTTGTACTTACTTGCTTAAGTCTGATAAAACTAACTGCATTGGCGTAATAAAAACAGCAAAGATTAGTAATTGTAATAAGGTACGTAGACATTATTGTTTGCAGTGTTGCCATAATTCCTATCCAGAGCTACCTTGGCCAAACTCTACAATGACTATGACCATAAACTATGACCTGAATTATTGTTTCAGTGGGTTTTGAACCTAATGCGACTATGCATACTGCTCATCACATGCTGTTGTATGGATGCTCGGAGCCAGGATCTAACGAGTCTGTTTGGTAAGTTGAAAGATACTACGTGTTCTTGGGTCTTTATATAAGGCCCCTTTGTATGGCAGAGGCACTCCATTCCTTAGATCAGCTTGCAATGATGGATGATTGTATAATACTAGGGCCACAGTTGTTTCTGTATTCTTCTTCTTCTTCTATCGTGTCGACATGAGCTACATAATGATAATAGCTCATGCCGTGGGATAAATATTAGCCAGTCAGCAGATTGGTACGGGGCTGACTGACCAGGGTGCGCCGGACGATCAATTAAATATCGTCACTCGTGGAGCCTCTTCTTCTGCACATGTGTGACTTCTTTTTTCTGTATTCTGAGGAGCCACTCATAAAGGAGTTTGGCGAATGTTCGTGCTATCGCGACAAGCCGAAGACATGAAATTTAAGCAAATTCTGAAGAATTTGCTGGCCACAATTATCGCGATAACATGAACCTTAAAGGACCAAGCGCTTTGAGAACTCTTTCATAATGCGCACAGCCAAGTTGTGGAATTCACTGCCGACATCTGTATTTCCGGGCACTTATAACCCTAACGCCTTTAAAGCTGGAGTGAATCGGCACCTAATAGGTTTGCTCGCTCCATCGTCGACCACATCCTGACAAAGCTGTCTAGATTGTGGTCAAGAGCAGATCTATACATCATAAAAAAAACCTTCGCCGAAGCCCGACATTGCGGACGTATTGCTGTCCAATTTTTATTTTTTATTTTGTTATAATGAAAATACTAACAATACGCGTGCCATGATGTGGTTATCGTCAATTCCTCATAGCATAATCTGCATGACATCACAAACCTATTTAATAGATGCAGCCATGTGTTAAGAAAATCGATTATTATGATGACGTATGAAACTTTTTAATAATAAAAAATGATGCGTAATGAAAATTCTGAATTGAATTTATTTATACAAAACCAAAAAAAATACATCCTAATTTTAAGGACGCGTTCGCAAAATTGGTAGGTACAGAATCGAACTACTACATTGACACGGGTCATACACACTAGTGTACGCTCGCTAGCTTCGATAATAGTAGTCAAGTGAACTCATTTTGATACTTTGAAAGATTCATTTTTTTTTACGTATTTCTTTGTAATAAAATTTTGGTAGGTACCTACTACCTACAAAAAACATATTTTTGCTGTTTATATTTTTACGAATTACCTCCGGACTTGATGGAGTGACCTGAAGGTGTACTTCAGTGACTGCTACTGGAACTTCTCGATGTGTTGTACTAGGTGAGGAGAGTTTGGGCTCGTTTTGTTAGTTATGATTAGACCTTACCTCCGGACTTGATGGTGTGACCTGAAGGTGTACTTCGGTGACTGCTACTGGAACTCCTTGACGTGTTGTACTAGGTGAGCCGAGTTTGGGCTCGTTTTGTTAGTTATGATTAGACCTTACCTCCGGAACTGATGGAGTGACCTGAAGGTGTACTTCGGTGACTGCTACTGGAACTCCATGACGTGTTGTACTAAAGTGAGCCGAGTTTGGGCTCGTTTTGTTAGTTATGATAAGACCTTACCTCCGGACCTGATGGAAAGACCTGAAGGTGTACTTCGGTGACTGCTACTGGAACTCCTTGACGTGTTGTACTAGGTGAGCCGAGTTTGGGCTCGTTTCGTTAGTTATAATGAGACCTTACCTCCGGACCTGATGGAGTGACCTGAAGGTGTACTTCGATGACTGCTACTAGAACTCCTTGACGTGTTGTACTAGGTGAGCAGAGTTTGAGCTCGTTTTATTAGTTATGATTAGACCTTACCTCCGGAACTGATGGAGTGACCTGAAGGTGTACTTCGATGACTGCTACTAGAACTCCTTGACGTGTTGTACTAGGTGAGCAGAGTTTGAGCTCGTTTTATTAGTTATGATTAGACCTTACCTCCGGAACTGATGGAGTGACCTGAAGGTGTACTTCGGTGACTGCTACTGGAACTCCATGACGTGTTGTACTAGGTGAGCCGAGTTTGGGCTCGTTTTGTTAGTTATGATGAGACCTTACCTCCGGACCTGATGGAGTGACCTGAAGGTGTACTTCGATGACTGCTACTGGAACTCCTTGACGTGTTGTACTAGGTGAGCCGAGTTTGGGCTCGTTTTGTTAGTTATGATGAGACCTTACCTCCGGACCTGATGGAGTGCTCTCGGCTCGAAAAAAAACAAGCCCAAACTCGGCTCACCTAGTACAACACGTCAAGGAGTGCCAGTAGCAGTCTTCGAAGTACACCTTCAGGTCACTAGATCAGGTCCGGAGGTAATTTCTCAACATAACTAACAAAACGAGCCCAAACTCGGCTCACCTAGTACAACACGTCAAGGAGTTCCAGTAGCAGTCACCGAAGTACACCTTCAGGTCACTCCATCAGGTCCGGGGGTAAGGTCTCATCATAACTAACAAAACGAGCCCAAACTCGGCTCACCTAGTACAACCCGTCAAGGAGCTCCAGTAACAGTCACCGAAGTACACCTTCAGGTCACTCCATCAGGTCCGGAGGTAAAGTCTCAACATAACTAACAAAACGAGCCCAAACTCGGCTCACCTAGTACAACCCATCAAGGAGTTCCAGTAACAGTCACCGAAGTACACCTTCAGGTCATTCCATCAAGTCCGGAGGTAAGGTTTCATCATAACTAACTTCACCAGCCCAAACTCGGCTCACCTAGTACAACCCGTCAAGGAGTTCCAGTAACAGTCACCGAAGTACACCTTCAGGTCACTCCATCAGGTCCGGAGGTAAGGTCTCAACATAACTAACAAAACGAGCCCAAACTCGGCTCACCTAGTACAACCCGTCAAGGAGTTCCAGTAGCAGTCACCGAAGTACACCTTCAGGTCACTCCATCAGGTCCGGAGGTAAAGTCTCATCATAACTAACAAAACGAGCCCAAACTCGGCTCACCTAGTACAACACGTCAAGGAGTTCCAGTAGCAGTCACCGAAGTACACCTTCAGGTCACTCCATCAAGTCCGGAGGTAAGGTCTCATCATAACTAACAAAACGAGCCCAAACTCGGCTCACCTAGTACAACCCGTCAAGGAGTTCCAGTAGCAGTCACCGAAGTACACCTTCAGGTCATTCCATCAAGTCCGGAGGTAAGGTTTCATCATAACTAACAAAACGAGCCCAAACTCTGCTCACCTAGTACAACCCGTCAAGGAGTTCCAGTAGAAGTCACCGAAGTACACCTTCAGGTCACTCCATCAAGTCCGGAGGTAAGGTTTCATCATAACTAATAAAACGAGCCCAAACTCAGCTCACCTAGTACAACACGTCAAGGAGTTCCAGTAGCAGTCACCGAAGTACACCTTCAGGTCACTCCATCAGGTCCGGAGGTAAGGTCTCATCATAACTAACAAAACGAGCCCAAACTCGGCTCACCTAGTACAACACGTCATGGAGTTCCAGTAGCAGTCACCGAAGTACACCTTCAGGTCACTCCATCAGGTCCGGAGGTAAAGTCTCATCATAACTAACAAAACGAGCCCAAACTCGGCTCACCTAGTACAACACGTCAAGGAGTTCCAGTAGCAGTCACCGAAGTACACCTTCAGGTCACTCCAAGTCCAGGACGAATAGGCTTTTAGAAACCCTACATACAATTTTTTTTATAGCGAAATAAAATAGAATAAAAATCTTTCTTTGTCAAGTATCAAATTTTGTTTATCGAATATTTTGTGTTTGTACAGCGATCTTTTTCAACTCGAGGCGCTACAAACAGGCGATACGTGTCCACTCTCGACGGCGATCGCGCGCGGACTAGTTTCATTCAAAATGCTTGTGCAATAAATCAAGACGGGTATCAAAAATAAAATGACCCCTAATGCAATCGGTTAAGATTCATCCAAAAGAGAAAAAAATGTGAAAAAATAAGTTTTGGTTTTAATTTTTTCTGCGACTATTTATGGCATTTAGATAAAAAAAAAAAAATAGCATTAAGAATTGAATATGTTTGCCAACAAACAGTATTTTTAGAAATAGTAAAATATGTTAATAATAGCACAAAAAATGTACCTAAACTCAACCCAATTTGTGAAAAATGGCAACGACAGATCGATTTTACATTATAAAAAACTAAAATTTTCGATGATCAAGTTCCTATCATTTGAAGATGAAGAACCAATCTATACGAGGTAGTTATTAGTTATATTGGATTTTGTTTCGTTATTCCTTAAAATGTACCGAAAAACAGCATAATTTAGCCTGATATGAAAACGCGCCCTTAATAGAGAAGATTGTTGGCAGCTACCACCTGTTTGGAACCCAGTCCTAAAAATAATCAAGTCCCAAACAGCATGCAACACTGTAAAAGATAATGATATTGTGAGTGATTACTGCGTGCATCGAAACGATTTTAATTAATAATATTGTACGGTAGATTAAAATAATTTTTTAGAAATATTTATAAAGACGCTTGTCATCTTAGTCTACCTGCGACCACGAAATGCTGCAAAGCTTTCGAAACGTCAGGGAAACCAATTTAAATAATATACGCGATTTAATCCGGTTAAACTTTGTTTTATTATACAAAACCGTTTTTACAAGTCGATTATCATGCGATTTTGCAAACTATAATTTTCGTTACGATACTAACAAGGACTTACAATAAGCGTGTAGTGTTTGTGTTGGTCTGGGTGTTTCTTATGTATTATAAGTATGTATTTACAACAAAATAAATTATATTAGTATTATATCCATTGTCTAGTACCCATAGCACAAGCTCTGCTTAGTTTGGGACTAGATGGTGCTGTGTAAAAATGTCCCAAAAATATTTAATTTAATTTTTTATTAATGGTGTGGTTATCGTCAATTCCTAATAGCATGACATTATAAACCAATTTAGTAAACCCAGCCATGTGTTAAGAAAATTGATTATTATGATAACGTATGAAACATGTTCCGTGTGGTGCCGGACATAAAGAATTGCACCACCCTATCTCTTCTCATGGCTGTCGTAAAAGGCGACTAAGGGATTCACCAGAGGATGGGCAGCAGCGTTCTCTGAGTATCCAAACAACTGCGATCGCCAACCCGCCTGCCAAGCGTGGCGGGGACTGGATGCAGAAGGCAGAGGACCGAGTGTTGTTGCGCAACTTGGGAGAGTCTTATGTCCAGTATTGGACTGCGATAGGTTGAGTTGATGATGATGATGAGACATTTTCATGATGCGTTATCAAAATCCTGAATTGAATTAATGTATTTATAACAATTGATACAAGTCGATTGTGCAAAACCATTGCAAACTATAATTTGCGTTACATAATGTGACATACATAACCATATTCACCACGCACTCCACCATGACACAATGTTCTCGCACCGCCAATAACAGAGCCGAATGGAGACGCAGCGCAAGAGCTGCTACTCAACTTTCGAGGCCTGATATAACCACGACCAGTCTGCCAAGACTGAACGACTAAGAAGAGAGATAACCATATTAGTGTCCCACTGCTGAGCACGGGCCTCTTCTCAAATTAAGAAGGTTAAGGCCTGAGCCCTCCTACTGCGGGTTGGCGGACTACACACACATACACCATCAAGAACTTTATAGAACACTTGACTCACACACAAGTGGGCAGATTTCCTTACAACTTTTATAGAAAAGATAAGGAATCATGGCCCAACATCATAGAATCACCTGGAAAAGAAGGAGAGTTTGCAGCACTGGCCTGCAGACGCCCGCGGGCAAAAATAGGCAGAATCTGACATTTTGTCTGGGGGTCAAAATGACCACCGTCTTATACTTTAACTATAATGGTTTTGTCTATAATTTGTAGGAGCTGTGGAGAGATGCAGACTAATGAGGTGGATGAGTTATACAACACTGCTAGTCCTTGCCGTTCCGGATCGCAGGTGGGTTTATGGATTGGTTTCGGTGGTTGTGTGGTGGTGAGTGGTGTAGATACAAAAGTGCCAAAAGTGGCCGTTTTTCGCATTTTTTGTGTGTACAACTACAGCAAACTATAATTTACAGAGTTAATAGTTTCTAACTAAACTAGTTCCTATACTTCAATCGTTAAAAAAGGATTTTAGGTTAATTATGTATTGAGCGAGTATTTTTTTTTACTGATGGGGGCGCCACTTGGCTGCTACATTCTCCTTAACAACATAACATAACATCACGCCTGTATTTCCCCGAAGGGATAGGCAGAGGTGTATAGTACGCCCACATTTCGCCAGTTATGTTATAGTCCCATGTAATAGGGGGCGAGCCTATTGCTATTGACTGGGCACAAATCCAGACTCCGGGCTGCTACTGAGAATTTCCTAATGAAAAAACCCAATAACACTTTGTCCGACCCGGGAATCGAACCCAGGACCCCAAGCTCAGCAGTCGCGCTTGCAACCACTAGACCAACGAGGCATTCCCCTTAAGATTGAATAAAAAAAACATTATATAATGGCTAGGCCCCATTTTTATTTTAAATATACCTACCTACCCAACCATATCACTGTTTTTTGTGCATTTTAATAATGTACTATTTCAATTGTCAATGTGTGATTTTTGACAGTCTTCCCGTTCTAAGTAATCGTAAGGGCGGGCACCTCCACTTATTTTCTTTATTCCGTGGATCCAACCCTGAAATCGCAAAAACAGCTGTTCCCTACAACATCATCGATTTCGCTCGACAAAATGTATGGAACAGCTGATTTATTTTTCGCGATTTCAGGTTTGATCCCGTAGTAAAAGTTGTTTGTTAGTATTCCCTGAATGAGCTTTCAAATATGGCTACGTATTTCTGATACAGATTGTATTATTATGTGTTTTGATAAACTCAGTTCGATCACATCGTGAAAGCGGGATTCACCGCGCCCCGTGGCATGGGTCAAGTTTGTATGATTATATTAACTCTCGATTTAATAAAAATATTGAATCACATGTTTATGTCACCTCTGATATGATATCTTCCAATTTTGGAATTTCATTTCACATTGACATGATCATAATGATCAATTGTATTACGAAAATATCGATCGGAACTTATACACGGTAAGGCGGCTTAGTGCTGCGGAGTGCTGCCTCACGGCTGTATTATTAATCTATCTATTGAATAGAATAGATTCTATTCTATAGTCGAACTAGTAACATACATGCACATTGCACAGACATAGTAGAAAATATAGACGAAGTGCTGCGAACAATCACAGAGAAGCCAACAAAACCGAGCTTCTCCGTGAATAAACCAGCGCTCACGCACACCCCCACCCCATTGGTTACCCCATTTACGAAAAAAGTCTCGAATAAGAGGGGTAACCAATTAATGTCACTGTGTGTACCTCTCGGACTAATAAAAACGGCGGACGGAATCTCGCTAAACAAAGACTAAAGCACTTCATTTGTTCCTAAACCCACTATAATTTCGAAAGCAAGATTTATACTGTTATTCTTCTTCTTCTACTACTGTTATTTTATTTGTGGCACTACAACAATGACTCCCGTCACACGTGATTTTTTGCGTAATCGCGGCTTTTTGGCATACTATAGATGTGAATGTGTACGTGCTGGCCCGTCCTTTTAAGCGAGCTTTTTACTATGGATGATTCACTTATTCCGTCCGCCTTTTTTATTCTTCCAAGGTGTACCTACTCTTATTCATTACATAAAAATATATTTATGTTATTTGACAACCTCTGTGGTCTAGTGGTTCGAGTGTCGGACTGCTGATAACGAGGTCGTGGGTTCGATTCCCACAGGACACAAATATTTGTGTGATGAACATAGGTTGTTTCAGGTCTGGGTGTTGCTTATGTATTATAAGTATGTATTTACAAAAAAAAAGTATATAAGTATTATATCCATTGTCTAGTACCCATAGCACAAGCTCTGCTCAGTTTGGGACTAGATGGTGCTGTGTAAAAATGTCCCTAAGATATTTATTTATTTACAGATTATATACGCATGGGCCCGAGACGCAACTAGTCTGCATTTACCCAAAGACGTCGGATTCCTCATAGGGAAGGACTCACCCATCAAGTACTTGGTACTCCAAGTTCATTACATGCATCGATTCGATGGTAATTATATCAGCCTTTAAACATTCTCTGCTGTACATAGCTCCTTCATCTCTGCTTTTTTTAGAGATTATTCCCAACGGCCACCCCGGGTGGTAGTGGGGATGAAAATAATAATAATTTGGCGGATTATTCTACCAGTTTGTGGCCGTTAGAAAAAGAAAAAAAATTTTTTGCAACAGCCACCAGTGGTGGTGGATTTGGTGGTGGCTTATGTCAGTCATTCAAGTATTCTCTAGTCCATAATTAATTATAAAAAAAAAAACAAGTAGGAAGGTAGTTAGGTTAGTAATTTTTCATTCATAAATCACTTTTGAAACTTTGGACTAAGGTTGGGTAAAAAATATCGATATATCAAAATATCGATATATCAAAATATCGATATATCAAAATATCGATATTTTTTATATAAAAATCGATATAATAGAACGGCGATATTTAAAATCTCGATATAATATAACAAATATGTTATGTTAGATATATTCTAATATTCATTAATATATATTTAGTATTATATTCACGCATCTTACTATAGTCAGTCACTATTCGTGAAGACCTATTATTGGCAGATTGTATCTTATCTAACATTGTTATACTAATGTAATTGCTGTTGGTCTTCCAAATAATAAATAAATAAATAAATATCGATATTTCTTTTCGAAAATCAATTTCGATATTTTGTTTTAACAAGCAAGTCAGTATCCAATGTCCTGCGTTGCAAGTATCCAACCTTCTGAACGCTTGTTTTTACAAAAAGGTAAATTCGTCTATGATCTGTCTGTATATTTTGTTATGTGCATTGTCACTTGAAAACATTGATATATTTTGGGATTCCTTCTAGATAACTACTGCCCTTGGGCAAAAATATCGATATATTGAAGTATCGATATTTTCGACTCGATAAATATCGATACTGTTTGAAAATATTCGATATATTTTTCCACTCTCCCATGCCTACTTTTGACAGTGTTAACAAACTTTCGTTGCTGGCTTCTTGTTTACATGACCGTGTAACAAGCACCACTAGCTGTTATGATTAATTTCTTTAACAAATACCTATAACCGGCACTTACTCGTTTAAAAGTAAACAAGGTAGTTAAACAAAAAAAAAATAACAAAGAGTTTGTTTTGTCAACATCTTCAATTATTATGGATTATCAACTTATGAATAATTAAGTCTAAATTACATGATATTTGTGATGCAGATTAATTGTTTTCACAATAAAGTGTTCTAGAAATAAATATTTTACAAAATTCAAGGCTTCACTACAATGGTATGAGAATGAAGGAAAATCATAATCGTAAAATGATTGTCGTCTATTTGATGAATGTTTATTGTGTTAGAAGTTGATTGTGTACACACGGCTACACATCAAGCTGTACATTTCCAGTATAAGCTGACCTCGCATTGTATAGGTTTTCCTTACAACGCGAGGTGAGCCTTTACTGGTTTTGTACAGCTTGATGTGTAGCCGTGTGTACTATACACGTATATTTCGATGACATTAGCATTGTACGAAAAGAGAGCTACTAATGTTTACTTTCTATTTAATATTTGAAGACATAGTGGCCTCCTCAAAGCACTGCAAGCAAGTCCCTGCCAAAAAATTGTCATCATCAACCTCCTCACCTTGTCCCAACTATGTTGGGGTCGGCTGCCAGTCTAACCAGATGCGGCTGAACATCAGTGTTTTACACGGAGCGACTGCCATCAGACCCCCGTAACCCAGTCACTGGGTAATATCGACATTCGGAGGTTAGACCAGTTGTCAGACTTTCGGGCTTCTGACTACCCGTAACTATGGCAACCGGGACCGACAGCTTAACGTGCTCTCCGAGGCACGGAGGGTTCTCGATGTGTAACGAAATGGTCACCCATCCACGGACTGACCGCGGCAAGTGTTGCTTAACCTTGCAGATCATACAATCCGCGCAGTTGCAGAGCCACGAGCCTCTCCCTGCAATTTCCTGCCAATAAATTGTATAGTGTGTAGTGTGTATATTTGCAGAGCCGACATTTTTAATCTGTGCTGCAGGATACAGATTAGACCCTGCTTGCTTTGAGTAGGAAAACTTTTCGATAGGTCTGAGCTGATTATAGCTGAAACAGACATACCTTTTTACTATTTACCATGAAAAGAGTATTTCCATGGAGTATCTTGCCGGCTCTTCTCCATAGGACCAACATTTTGGAACCGTGCAACTAGATTCTTAACGTTTTGAAAGTGCATGTAAATGCTTATTAGAAATTAAAACTTTTGAATTTGAATTTCGAATTCGAACAGCTATTCTATGGAAACATTACCATCTTGGTTGAAAAAAATGGAAAAATGTATGGGAACAGCTTTTTTTTATGAATTCTGCCTTAATGTACACACGGCTACACATCAAGCTGTACATTTCCAGTTTATGCTGACCTCGCATTGCATAGGCTTTCCGTACAATGCGAGATCAGCTTATACTGGAAATGTACAGCTTGATGTGTAGCCGTGCGTACATTGATGAGTGCCCTAAAGTATTATTTCACCTATTACAAGCTGCATATAACTAGAAATCGTAATAAACGTTTGAACTAATATTATATTCCAATGTTATTTCCAGAAGGCAGAATCGACAACTCCGGAGTTTTCCTCAAATACACGAAGGAACGGTAAATATCCGATCTGCTTTCATATTTTTCTACCTATTAGTATAGCAATTAGTACCTACAGCGCTGCTGCTATCTAGTATCATCATTATCATTATAAATTCGTTTTAAAATGTATTAAATACGCCTTCACCATAATTCTCGATCACTTTCAGCATGCCCCGTCAAGCCGGCATAATTCTTCTTGGAACAAGCGGCGTGATCCCTCCTCGTCGCATAGAACATATGGAGACGGCTTGCACCATCAACGAGGACAAAGTCATACATCCCTTCGCGTACCGTACACACACTCACGGACTGGGTAAGATAGTATATAAGATAATAATAATATATTGATGTACTAGTTGTGTGATCCCTCCTCGTCGCATCGAACATATGGAGATGGCTTGCACCATCAACGAGGACAAAGTCATACATCCCTTCGCGTACCGTACTCACACTCACAGACTGGGTAAGATAGTATATAAGATGATAATAATATATTGATGTACTAGTTGTGTGATCCCTCCTCGTCGCATCGAACATATGGAGATGGCTTGCACCATCAACGAGGACAAAGTCATACATCCCTTCGCGTACCGTACTCACACTCACAGACTGGGTAAGATAGTATATAAGATGATAATAATAATAATATTTTGATGTACTAGTGGTGTGATCCCTCCTCGTCGCATCGAACATATGGAGACGGCTTGCACCATCAACGAGGACAAAGTCATACATCCCTTCGCGTACCGTACACACACTCATGGACTGGGTAAGATAGTATATAAGATAATAGGTTATAATATATTGATGGACTAGTGCTGTGACTGCTCCTCGTCGCATCGAACATATGGAGAAGGCTTGCACCATCAACGAGTACAAAGTCATACATCCCTTTGCGTCCCGTACACACACTCATGGACTGAATAAGATAGTACATAAGATAATAGGTTATAATATATTAATGTACTAGTGGTGTGATCCCTCCTTGTCGCATCGAATATGTTCGATGGTACATCTTGCACTATTAACGAGAACAAAGTCAAACATCCCTTCGCGTACCCTACACACACTCATGGACTGGGTAAGATAGTATATAAGAAATAGGTAAATAAGTAGGATTTATTGATGCACTAGTGGCACAGCGGTGACACTCCCTGTACGTGAGTGCTCGCTCACCGGTGACCTTGAGCGGGTGCGTGTATGCAATAGGGCCGATACCAAAAACGAATGTGGTGCTAGGTAATAACTAAATCAATATTTATTTGTTAACATAGGTGTACACAATGATAATTTAATTAAAAGTACTTTGAAATATCATTGAATGTATGTAGGTACATGAAAGATAAGTTTTATTCATGTCATTATATTAGGTCATCATCATCATCATCATCATTTCAGCCGAAAGACGTCCACTGCTGGACATAGGCCTCCCCCATTAAGTGGGGATATGCCATAATCGCCACGCTTGGCAGGCGGGTTGATGATTGCAGTTGGTTGGTTAAATACTCGGAGAACGCTACTGCCCAACCTCTGGTGAATCCCTTAGTCGCCTTTTACGACACCCATGAGAAGATATAAGGGTGGTGCTATTCTTTATGTCCGGCACCACACGGACTACTAAATTAAGTATGTTCAATTAATCTATAAACTTTCCACGTGAGTTTTTGCAGAAATACATTCAGACGAATTCAGCTGGTTTTACGAAAATCTGAATGCAGCTTTTGTTTTCTCCAAAATCAACATCATGACTCATAGTTTTGGTTTTGGCTTTGGTACCGTAAACTGCCCTAAATTGGCCCATAAGCCCTACTTTGCCTAGTTACTTTTTGAGTAAACTATACACACCGGCACAATTAGCGGAACACAAAAAAAGCAGGATTTTAAAATCTTTTACTTGAGGAACTGGCCAGTTATGATATTTTTTTAATTTATTGTCAAATTTGAAAATAGAAAATTAGATGACATACACTTTTTTCATTCATTTGTTTTATTTTCCCGAACAATACGTTTTGTCAACTTGTTCGAGTAATAACTACGTAATTGTAATTTTTTTGAAAAATTGCACTTAATGGTTTTTTATAAATTTGTTATTCTATAGGCAATTTTGTTTATTAAAAGCTCTTTATTATGCCTGACTTAACATCACTGGAAATCATTAGGGCTGATGAAATGAGAAGAAATGGCCATACCTACAGATCGATTGCCTCAAGGCTTCGTCGACCAGTATCAACGATTCATCGCAGCATCCAGCGGTACAGATCGTCTAATTCTCTTGTGAGGAGGAGGGGTCAAGGTAGAAAAAGATGTACATCGAGGCGAGATGACAGTTTTTTACAACTTGGAGTTCGTAGGAATACGCGATTAACGGCTGTACAAGCTCGAAATGAACTGGAAAACGTTCGAGGAGTACGAGTAAGTGAGCGTACAGTTCGCAGGAGATTTGAAGAAGTTGGTTTAGGGTCGTATATACCTGCCAAAGGCCCAAAACTTGAGAGACGTCACCGCGTAAACCGATTAAGCTATGCGCGAGAACATCGTCATTGGGATTTGAACGAATGGCAGCAGGTTCTCTTTACTGATGAGTGCAGAGTTCTTTTAAAACAGATCGATGGGAGACAGCGAATATGGAGACGCAAAGGAGAACGCCACATACAGTCTAATTTTGAACACACAGTGGCTTATGGTGGCGGCTCGATTATGGTTTGGGGAGGGATATGTTTGGGAGCTCGCACGGAGTTAGTGATAGTCACAGGAGGGACCATGACAGCAGATCGATACATCAGAGACATTTTAGAAGAACATGTTGTACCATTTGCCCCATTTATTGGTGACGACTTTATTCTAATGCAAGATAATGCTCGTGCTCATAGTGCACAATCGGTACAGGCATATCTGAGCCACGTAGGTATACCGGTGATGCAGTGGCCAGCAAATTCCCCCGATATGAATCCGATAGAGCATGTCTGGGACTTGCTAAAAAGGAGGGTTAAATCCAGAATGCCACCCCCCAACAATCTGAATGAACTTGGAAACGCATTACTTGAGGAGTGGGAGCGGTTGCCTCAAGAAATCATCGATAACATAATCTGTAGCATGCCCAGACGAATGGAAACCGTAATCAGAGCAAGAGGGGGAAACACTCGTTATTAATTTTGCTTTAATTTTATTGTTAAATCATTTAATGCTTACTTTTTTTTATTTTTTGTGATGGTTCATAATCATCTAAAAATTTCACTTATTTCAAATTTCTTTATTTTTCAATAAAAAATAACGAAGACTTTTCAAAGTCGTTGTTAAAAGATGTTAATCAATTTGTTATTTTGTGTTTAATTACATTTTCGTCAAATATATGCGTTATTATCTCATAGTCTAACTTTTTTTTCTGTTCCGCTAATTGTGCCGGTGTGTATATAATAGCTATGATTTTCGTACTTGGGGAGCTTTAAAAACTATGACAACGCTAACATTTGGTTCAGTTATAAAGTGTCAGTGCGTGTAAAAATCAAGTTAATGCCTTAGGCAAAGTAGGCAAAGTTAGGGCATTTTACGGTAATAAGGTGAATGCTACAGGGTAGCCCGCGAAATTCAAATTTATTGGCGTTTTTTGCAAATTGTAGCTTTATTTCGCGTTGTATATAGGTCAAAATATGATTTGCGGAAATAGTAACAATATATCTAAGGAATAATACTCATAAAAAATATTAACCTAGCTCTATAAGCTGTATAAGCTCGAAAATCGATAATTTGATCGTAAATTAATATTATCAAGCTAGTACAGCTAATAGAGCTAGGTTAATATTTTTTATGAGTATTATTCAGTAGATATATTGTTATTATTTCCGCCAATCATATTTTGACCGATATACAACGCGAGATAAAGCTACAATTTGCAAAAAACGCCAAAAATTTTGAATTTCGCGGGGTACCCTGTAGCATTCACCTTAAGAAGCTGATGAAACAAGAAATTCAAATATCTAAAACTACATCTATTCTTACAAAATTACAGGTAAACTGGTAACCGGCTACGTGGTCCGACTAGACGAGAGCGGTGACGTATGGACTCTGCTCGGCAAGAAGGATCCTCAGCTGCCTCAGATGTTCTACCCCGTGACCAACACCAGGCCTATCACGAAAGCTGACGTGTTAGCTGCCCGGTGCACCATGAACAATACTCACGATCACCCTGTGAGGATTGGGTAAGTTTCTATATTATACAGGGTAACGTGTGACATTAGAGTTGCCTCTGATGTTCTACCCAGTGATCAATACTAAGCCTATCACCAGAGATGATGCATTAGCTGCCCGGTGCACCATGAACAGTATTCACGAAAACCCCGTGAGGATCGGGGAAGTATCTATATCATACAGGGTAAAGTGTGACATCGGAGTTGCCTCAGATGTTCTACCCCGTGATCAACACAAAGCCTATCATGACAGACGACGTCTTAGCTGCCAAGTGCAGCATGAACAATACTCACGATCACCCCGTGTGGATTGGGTAAGTGAATATATTATACAGGGTAAAGTGTGACATCGGAGTTGCCTCAGATGTTCTACCCCGTGATCAACACAAAGCCTATCATGACAGATGACGTCTTAGCTGCCAAGTACAGCATGAACAATACTCACGATCACCCCGTGTGGATTGGGTAAGTGAATATATTATACAGGGTAAAGTGTGACATGAGTTGCCTCAGATGTTCTACCCCGTGATCAACACAAAGCCTATCATGACAGACGACGTCTTAGCTGCCAAGTGCAGCATGAACAATACTCACGATCACCCCGTGTGGATTGGGTAAGTGAATATATTATACAGGGTAAAGTGTGACATCGGAGTTGCCTCAGATGTTCTACCCCGTGATCAACACAAAGCCTATCATGACAGATGACGTCTTAGCTGCCAAGTGCAGCATGAACAATACTCACGATCACCCCGTGTGGATAGGGTAAGTGAATATATTATACAGGGTAAAGTGTGACATCGGAGTTGCCTCAGATGTTCTACCCCGTGATCAACACAAAGCCTAAAATGACAGATGACGTGTTAGCTGCCCGGTGCACCATGAACAATACTCACGATCACCCCGTGAAGATTGGGTAAGTGAATATACTGGGTTTCAGGGAAACGCTTCCGAAAACGAAGGTATATAGTGCTGGTGATTACCCAAAAAAAAATGCGATTCTTTTTTTAGATTTTTTCATATTTTTTTTGCATTTTTCATACATAACCAGCTTTGGGCAGTTAAATAAAACTGATTTGCAAGAAAACCCCATTTATTTACTTAATTTTTTAAAGTTCGCAATGTAATTCAAATAAAATATCAGCTAGCGCTAGGGGTGAACGACATCCGCTCGCATATGCAGTCCGTGTCGTAGTGAGCGTAGGTAGGTTAGGTACGCGCGGCATTGTTCCCGAGTTTGTACGCTTTACATTGCGGGTTTGCAAAATACCAAATCACTAAAACAATGAGTAGGTTAATGGTTATTGGTATTCGATTGTGTTTAGGTATTATAATAATAGCCTTTCAGTTTCGGGAGCGTTTCCCTGACACCCAGTATTATACAGGGTAACGTGTGACATCAGAGTTGCCTCAGATGTTCTACGGTCTACCCCGTGATCAACACTAAGTCTATCGAGAGAGACTGCATGTTAGCTGCGCACTGCAATATAAACAATACTTGCATACCCTGTGAGGTTTGGGTAAATGTATATTATACAGGATAACGTGTGACATCAGAGTTACCTCAGATGTTCTACCCTGTGATCAACACCTTCCTACCGTTGAAGATAGGATAAGTGTCACAATATTCTGCAAAAAATATTTGGCTGTAAACATTAGCTAACGTATTAAATACGCATATCACGCGTATTATTATAATGCAATCAGCATATTAAAAATAATCTTGCTCTGAGACTATTAAAAGCGGAATGATCTTCATTCATCATCCTCATCCTCCGAGCCTTTTCCTATCTAACCAGATGCGGCTGAACATCAGTATTTTACACGAAGTGACTGCCATCAGACCCCCGCAACCCAATTACTGGGCAATACCGACATTCGGAGGTTAGACCAGTTGTCAGACTTTCAGGGCTCTAATTCTCGCGTTATAGAGATGTCTAATTCGAGATAATCATCATCATCATCATTTCAGCCGAAAGACGTCCACTGCTGGACATAGGCCTCCCCCAAGCATCGCCACAACGACCGGTCCTGCGCCTTCCGCATCCAGCGGATTCCCGCGACCTTCACCAGGTCGTCGGTCCACCTTGTGGCACCCACGCTGCGCCTTCCAGTACGCGGTCGCCACTCCAGAACTTTGCTGTCCCATCGGCCATCTTTTCTGCGAGCAATGTGCCCCGCCCACTGCCACTTAAACTTGGCAATTCTTCGGGCTATGTCGGACACTTTCGTTCTCCTGCGAATCTCGTCATTGCTGATTCGATCACGTAGGGACACTCCGAGCATAACCCTCTCCATTGACCTTTGAGTGACTTTGAGCCTATTCGAGATAATCTCTAATTTTAAATCTCTACGAAAAATGTCGCCGGTAATGTCAACTGCTACGAACCACTCTTTGTATTTAGAGAGCTAGGCGTAGACATATCTCTAACGTGACATTCTGAGAATACGAAAATATATTATCAATCCACATTCGCCATCTTGTTTCGATATTATGTCGAGTTCGAGATAATGTCTACGACGCGAGAATCACCCCCCAGGCTTCTGAATCAGAATATTTCATCAGGTAGTCAGCAGTTTTGACTACCCGATGAAATATATCTTCAGTGTAACATCAAAATTTTGCACAAATCTCGGCAAGATCGAACCTTGACCTTTAATTTGTATTTTTCTAATTACAGAGCCACAAACAAAGACGAAATGTGCAACTTCTACCTAATGTATTGGGTCGAGAATGACACTCCTTTGGAACAGAAATACTGTTTCTCTGCCGGACCCCCTTACTACTATTGGAATCGAGCCCGCGAGAACCTGAACAACATTCCTATAGGCCTGCCTTAAATACATTGATGCTTTCGTACGAAGATCAGGTGAAAGGTGAGCAAGAAAAACGGCAATGGACTGCGTGATTAGAAATTCCGTCGTATTTTTTTAACTAAAATTGTTTCGCTGGGTTATAAGATTATAATTATAAGTTTTTTACGTATGTAACTCTTACCAGTTATGCTTTTTGGTAGAAACTGGTCCAGTTTAAATTTTTCTAATACCATATTGATGGTTAATTGTGTAAATTAACACGTTTTAACTCACAAATAAGTAACAATGACCACATAATTTTGCCATATATGTATTTTGTTAAGTTCAATATTACGGAGCTATAAACATATTTAATAAAAAAACCGGCCAAGTGCGAGTCGGACTCGCGCAGTAAGGGTTCCGTACCTCTCAACGACCTGATACCCCATAAAAACTGATTTAATTTACGAGAGTTTATCAAAAGACATCAACGTACAGTGCGCGATATATGAATTTTTGCATGTCTTTCTTACGCAGGTACCGCCACATATGTCTATGTTTGTCTTATTTTTAGTATTTGTTGCTAAACTACATAATATGCACTATAATCTGACCAAGTTTGACGGTGGTATATATTACGGTTTTGAAGATAGAGCAAAAACAAAAACGTTGAAAACAATGCATGTTTTTTGAGGTTTCTTGTATGGGGACCCCCTTTGGTTTTAGACTCTTTTTTTGTTTTTAGTATTTGTCGTGATACACCTCATAGCAACACATATTCTGAGAAAATTTCAACCGGTTACCTTGTACCGTTCAAAAGATACAGCCCTGTGACAGACAGACGGACGGACGGACAGCGTAGCGAGAGTAATAGGGTCCCGTCTGTCACCCTTCGGGTACGGAACCCTAAAAAGAATAGCCGGTGGTGGAATATTGAAAGACGAATTATTGTTCATGACCCTTTCCATTTTATTGCTCTGTTGTTGGAGTAACATAAAATTGTATAATTTATTTGTAAATAATATTTATAGTGAACTTTTATTTATAGGTTCAATTACAGTATGACATGACTAGATAAACGAGGGACATATTTAAGAATATAGTAGAATGTGCGTACACACAAAGGAGAAAATATTCCACGATAAATCACGCGTATAGGAGTAAAAATGCTCTGACTGTATAAAGGTCTTCTGGCTAGTACAAAAGACGGAGAGTGTGAAAGAGCGACCAATGAACACTGCCATAGACCGATGCTTCACCTCACCGCATGTAACTTCGATAATTTAGGACGGAACAGTGTCAGCTAGGTATCCACAGTAAATTTGTTGAAGAAATCGGTTGCAAAAATATATATTTGAAAAATTAAGGTACGATTTGCTTACATATTTGGAATGGGAATCAATTATTGAACATCCTCCTTCGATAAATCCCTCGTTAAACCAGTCATCCGGTATAATGTATGTATATCGGTATACTCCAATATTTAAGTTGTACAGGTCAGATGGCCAGGCTGATAATGATTATGAATTTACTACGAGATCTGAAAAGTTACGGAACATTCCATGATTAAGACTAATTTTATTTATTTTAATACTTATACACATTTATTTTAGGATTAAGCATAATACATTGATTTACCCAGTGTATTGCTCGTTTTTTTTTATACAAGTTGTTGATCTGTAATCGTGCCATATTTCTAAATCTGATGATAAATAATGTGCTTAGTCACCTAAAAATACTTAAAAAAAACTACGATTATTTAATAACTAAATTTTCACTTAGAAACATAGCGAGGGTTCGAGAATAAATCCCGAACGACTCGGAAAATAAGTCATCGGCGACAGTGTCAAAGGGTGGAAATACCTGCAAATTGTTTTGGTGGTGTCGCATGCATCGTTTTTGTGTCGCACGTGACACACGGGGGGAATTTGTTTGTTTACAAATAGGTAATTAACAAAAAAAAAAATTTTGGTATTGATTTTTTTACTGATTCGTGTTCAGTATCAGTGGTATAGTCACCTCCTTAAATATGGCACGAATACGGATCAACATGTTGTATATTAATAGTGAAATGGTATAACGCAACCTTAGTAGCATTAGATAATTTCGTAAAATAATAATCTGAGCAAATTGTTTCTAATGAAACAAAACGCATTTCAAAATATCTCATTCTTATTTGAATTTTCTTATAAAATTGGAAAGGGTCAATTATTTACTATGTAAACAAGATTGTAGCCTCTTAAGTATTTATTGCATATAATATATATATATACTATATTTTTGTTTTAAAGATCATCTGATATATATTTGAGAATTTTAACCTCATCAAGATCTGAGTTTATCTTATAGAATAAGACGAATATATTTTTACTTATCACTAATATCTATACTTCTAGTCAAAATCAGTATCAAAGACTTGAAATCTATCGTAATAATTTAATTTTATTACCTGTAAAGAAATTATATTTCTACAAAACTGATAAAAGTAAGGGCAAAAAATTATTTAGGTAATGTTTTTGAGAAAGGATAACTTAAATATGTAATGACTGTTACTGTAAAACTCGGAATAATGGTGTACCTACCGTAAGATTGAATAAAAATATCCTAATACCCCGGAAAAGTACACTAACATAAACTAATATTTGTACCATTAATACTTACCAATCATTTGACACAACTAAGAAATAAAAAAAAATGATTTAATCAATCTTCTCGGTCTTAAATATATATTTATTGTAAATAGTGAGACCTACAGTATTCCTAAATGTAACCTACCGAATACTTATTATATTATAATATTGATCTATTCAAACGACTTCAGCTTTGTGTATCGGATTTTGATAGATTGCATGTAGTGCATATCAATTCTATTCATACAGGCAAAATAAAGAATATAATAAAGAGAAAAAACTTACCATTATTTAAAAAAAAAAAATTTAAATCATGAGTAATCAACGTCTTCTTACGTTTGTGTTCAGGATAATGACTTTCTTGATAAAATTATTCAAGAGGTTTTCTGAATTCTAAGACATCATCAATATAGGCAATTTAACAGCTTAAGAAACAAAATCTAATAAAAAAACAACACAAATTTTCATGACGCTTGTGCAGTTTAATACTAGAGCAGTAAAAATACCCCTTTTATTTCAAGTTGTTGTACCGGTAAAATTTAATAAGGCATAGAGCGTTTGCAAGAGGAATTTGTCGAAAGGTACCTTCTCAATCAACAGTTTCAAATTCTTTAGAAAGGTACTATTCACTAATCAGTCATTACTCTTCTTTATTTCTGTTAGCACTAGCTATAAGAAAAACGCTCATACCATGTGTGTATCGTGTTACGAGGTTGACTGCCCAAATTGTCACTGCCCAACTATGAATTTAGAATCGATATTAAGTACATGCAATCGACTTGTAAATATCATTAGTTTAATAATAGTTTAATTAAACTCACTTATTCAGGTGCTTTTGTCAAGTTTTAATGTTTTACAAAAGTCTCTGAATGACTTTTTTTGTGGAAAATCTTATAATAATTGTTGTGTGGTTGTATTTATTTTAAGCTCATATTACTATTGAAGAATCTTCAGGATATAATGTTATTATGTAGGCTCGCTACACTATTTTATTTTAAACATAACACATTCACTTATTTTTGTACAACCTATCGTAATTATTTTCTCAATTTTTTATAACTAACTTTTTTGACGTCCATATTATTGAACCCGCATAATTTTTTTTATGATGTTTTAAATATAAATATAACTTGTTGTAATTTTATTTAGGTAACGTTTCGTTGTTGTTACAATATTTGAGAAAAAACCGTAATAAGATACGATGAAACCTAACTTTAAATTTTATGTCATAATATTATTAAATCTGCATAATTCTTTAATACGATTATTTTTAAATGGTTAGATTTGAGAACTTGTCATAATTTTCTTGAGTAGGTATATTTATAATAAAACAAAGTTTAAACGGATTAAATCGCGTATATAATTTAAATTGGTTTTCCTGACGTTTCGAAAGCTTTGCAGCATTTCGTGGTCGCAGCTAGACTAATATGACGAAATGCTGCAATGCTTTCGAAACGTCAGGAAAACCAATTTAAATAATATATGCGATTTAATCCGGTTAAACTTTGTTTTACTATAATGTGTAGTGATCGCCAAAACCTAAGAAATTATTAAGTATATTTTATTTCATGAAATATTTTTAATAAAATCGTAATGAGTTTGTTTTTTAATAAGTTATTTGAAATTATTTATTTTTATAATTTACTCTTAAATCTATTAAAGTTGATTTATTTCAAATAGGTATTGATATGACATTTTGGGAACGTTAGATATTTAAGTATAAAAAATACATATTATACATAGACTGTTTGATGAAGAGATAAAAGTGCTTTGGAAAAAAACTGAGCAAAAAAAAAAATTGAAAATATGTGGTGTATATCATATATTTATAATATCGTAGTAACTTATAAAGGTACGTGTATGATAATTTATTTCCTTCTTATCTAAAAAGTGCCTAATACTGAAACTATACAAACAGCCTTATTTTTTCTTGATTATTCATTATTCGGACTGGATTCCATTTGCACAAAATTTGGTGATATATTATTTTGTTTCCCATTTTTTTAATAGATGTTAATTATAGTAAATAGCGAATTATTAACGTTTTAAAATGTATTGATGTTAATTTTCGTCTATTAGTGGTAAACCCTTGATGTCAAAGTTTTAATAGCTATAAAGGGCATTTTGAATGACTGTTTTGAACATTCCAATTTTTTGTGATTGAACTATATACAAATATAATTTACTTACTTACCTATAGTTTACTTTTGCATTTTAAAAATTATCTGAAAGGGTAGAAAAAACAATATCAAAATTTGTAGATATTGTAAAGAACGATAAGATATTTGATTTGACAATGATCAACTTACTGCGGCTCACATATTATTCTGTCACTCGTATAATGCGATTCTAAAAGAAACCCCTCAAATTTGACACTTCATGTGGATATCAAAATAAGATACACGATCGATGTCGAGACGAGTCTTTGTAGAATCACAGGTTCTCACAGAATCGTACTACCGAGTATAATTAAAAAAGGGTCAGTCCACATCTGACCACCCGGAAACAAATACTCTTCTATCTCCATCCCTTTCTATCGCTAAAACATATCGTTTGCTGGAGCGAAAAAGACTGATTGAGCGCGTCCGCACTGCGGCAATTCTTTCAATTCAATTTGGCAATTCTGCGGATTCTGTGGCCGATCAAAGTGCAATGAATCGAGGCGGTGCCATCCGGCGCGTTCTAGTGTGGATGTGTGCGCTATCATCGCCCAAATGCGAATCCGGGCGGTCAGATGTAGTCTAACCCTAAGACAGCTGACTGAAGGCTTAAGAAAAATCTAAAATGGCAGTAAAGATTTTTAAATTTATTTATCGACAGAAATGCCTTTTAAAGAGATACTAAATAGTATTGATGTACGTGTCAAACACGACTGTCCCGTTAATGTCTAAGTTATAATTCTATTAGCATAATATTAAATGTTTAAATCATATCTCTGTGTTATGCTGCAAGCGTTTATTGTTATGGTTGGAGTTGAAATGTGTGATTTTTGGAGCAGATTTTTTTTATTGTTTTTGAGAGTTTTTGTCTTGGCTATTAATTGAATTCAAAAGATTTCTGCATAATATTATGTAGATTTAGACATTATTATGTTATAGCTGAAGATGCTGCAAGTGCGACGAATAGATACGACTATCTTACCAAATTGAAAAGTATTTTTTTGCTATCTTAACTATTCCTGCACAAAATGCTGCATAAGCACAGTCACTAAAACTCGCACAGTTCGTTCCAATCTTACATCACTATAAGGCGCCAAACGATGTTTTTTAGAGCGATCGAGAACGTCATTAGGGAAGGTGACTATTTTTTTAATAGTTTTTATTAGAAATCTCGAAACTTTTTCAAGAAAAATAAGCAACAGTGGAAAAACCGATAAAATGTTTAGTAAAATGTCTAATTTATAAGTGATTTAAATTTGTTCACTAGACAGAGACAGTACTATTGAAGAATGACGTCATTGTTCAAAACCTTCATAGTAAGTTGACATGTCTCTGAACAATGTCAGTTTCGCTCGACAAGAACAGATAATGCCCATTCCAAAAACTTAAAAAACGTGTATCTCTCCCATTTTTTTTTGGATTTTGTTTATTCTTTCTACAATGTTGTCCTTTCTGTACCTCCTTTTAAATAGTATAAAATTGTTGGTGTTTTTTGACAGTAGTCAACAACCGTATGAAACATCGCAAACTGCCCAAAAAGAATGTCAAGTACCTAAACGACGTTCTGTATCGCTCAAAAAGATCTCAGAAGGCCATTCTCATTTTTTTTTTAACATTGTTCCGATACTATATCAACGTTGTAAACGTCAATGTCATGACAGTAGATATTCCTGTTTGACGTTTATTTGTGACATTTAGGACATTGAGACTATATCGGAACCATATTATGAAAAATTTTAATTACGAGAATTGGCGCCCGATTCTTGCTACCAGAAACACGCACGCAATGACTACATTGGTGGCTAACTATATTAACCATCAACTGTTGAACAAAACCGTCAATGTAAACCACTTGCGTGCCGTTTCTCAAAGTATTCTCTTTACTGTTAGGCCTATACATGTCTATTAAAATAAAATTTTGATTCCAGTATTGTATTGTCTGTTTAGACATGGCTTAAGCCACTCGATGTGACCCCGGATTCCTATTGTGTAAACCTCCATTATAATGTGGTATAATAGTTATCGGAAATGTGCAAAATAAAAATCTATTATATTTTATCGATAGATGTTTATTTTTTTGTAATTGAGTGAAGTCCCAAGAAAAGGTATACATACGTATTCCTTATCCTGTTATGTAAAGTCAGAAATAATTGCGGTTGACCACCATTAAGACTAAAATCGCTTGCACTCCACGTTCGATCGATCGCAGTGGTAGGCACGAACGTGTATGGAACGTGTATAGGTGGTTTCAATGAAACGCGTCCAGATCGGCGTAAGTGGCCCACGTCGGCCTAATGTAGTTCTAGCTTATAGTAGCAGGAGCCGTTCAAAGAATTTTGTCGACCAAATGTTGGAGGTATGTATTACTACATCTGCTACGGCGAAGTATTGTGACTGTAGGTACCTACCTAATGGTAACCGAGGAATCGAGAAACAGAAAACGGTAAATGCTCAGGGAGCCTAGTGTACACAGGCACATTTTTTGCATGACGTATAGTATTATATTATCTGTGGCATGACTATAAAACAAGACTGACAAAGGCAAAAAAAATGTTCCGACTTTGGATGTTTTTCTTTTCCGGACTGTACTATCAGAAAACTTTCCGGTGAACCACTACTAAGCCTAAAATCGCTTGCGCTCAGTGTTCGACGGACGCCGTAGGTACGTGTAATGTAGCAGGATTCGTTCAAGGGACTTTGTCGACAAAATGTATCACCGGGAAGGATCGTGACTGAAGGTACCTACGAAACTTAAGGACCCAACTCAAAATTAAACGAAAGTGTTGCCTAGTGGCACCCACACCTACGCAGGGCATGAGATGTAGGTAATTACTTTCTCCACAACGAGCTTTTCTCATCCTTGAGCTTCGATTAAAATAATTATACTAGGTAGATATAGATGCACGAACGTCGCTTGAAAAACAGCGCCATTAACGGCCAAAATTAATATCCAAAAAGAGCCTCAACGAGTGACGATATTTATTTGATCGTCCGGCGCACCTTGGGCAGTCAGCCCCGCTAAGATCTTGCTGACTGGCTAATCTTTTTCTCACTGCATGAGCTATTATCGTTATGTAGCTCATGTCGACACGATAAAAGAAGAAGTATATCCATTCTATCCACAATTTACCATACCAGAGATAGAAATTTGACATATTTTGTATTTTATCTGTGGGTCTAGTACGAGTTTCACACTTACGATTACTTTCATCGTTTTCGTCGACTTTCATTCATAAATCAGTAGCGCCCCTGGCGGATACGAGGAGGAACTACAGATTTATTAATGAAAGTCGACGAATACTTTGAAAGTATTCGTAAGTGTCAAACTCGTACTAGGCCCCCTGGACATAAGCTCCATACAAAATATGTCAAATTCCTATCTCTAGTAGGGCAAATCGTGGATAGATTGGATTTTAATTTTGGCCGTAAAACTGTGCAACTATAAGTCGCGTGCAAAGTTTCGCTCTCAGCAACGTTTCACGGTGCTAAATGTGTAGAAGAAAAAATATACCTACTCCAAATGTGGAAACAAAGGATGAGTGTTGAACTTGTCGTTGTCATAATAGTACATTAGGTACTGTCGAGGCCTGAAATGAAGCAATTGACGGCCGAGTAAGATAGGAAGTAGGTACGAGGCGAAACCGAGTACTTCCGAAGTGATTTTAAAAGGACGAGGCGCTAGCCTTTTCAACTAAACGCGGCCGTTAATTGCTATTTCGGCCGAGACTTGTATAGTAGGTACTTTTCTCTCATTTGCGAGGAAAGAATACACAAATTTATTCAACCGTATCTAATTTTCATTCGCGCCAATTCAGCGCAAATCACACACAGCGCGGGGTCGTGTCGGGCGCGGGTCGGTCCCGACACGCAACCGCGCTCTGTCTGTAGTGGCGGGAGAAACGCGTGGCTCCCGCGCTCCACCCGACACGGGCCCGACACGCACCCGCGCTGTGTGTGATGTCATCCATATCATGGTATCTTATTATACCATGATCCATATAAAATCGCCACGGGCCCGACCCGTCCCGCGCCCGCGCTCTGTGTGGTTCGCGCTTTCGTCCGAGCGCGGTTCTTGTTATATTTTCAGTTTTGAAAAAAAATGCGCATTCAGCCTTTATACTGATAAATATTTTGTACCTAAAAAAACTTTAAAATTTAAGTAAGTTGTGTAAGTACTTAAAAACCTCGCTAGCATAATTTAAAAAATAAAAACTGTAGGTACAGCAATGTCTATTATTGTCGTTTTGGATATTGCTGGCGTTGGCGTGTTATTTCATTGCGTACGGAAAAGAGCCGATTGATGTAAGTCTAAGTATTCTTTTTTTAAATAATGAACCAATATCCGAGCAAGTTGGGAGAAAATATTTATTTATTTATAATTAGGAAAACCAACAGCTATGTAAAAAATAATAAACAGCTAGCATAGGTTACATTAAGCCAATAATTAATTACCTACTAATACATTTTTATCGCGGAGACGTTTTTTGAGTTTGATTTTGTACAAGATACACGTATACTTGATCGGAGTACATGAGCTTTACACGAGTCATACATACACAGAGAAAAAAATCAGTACGTTATTGTCATACAAAGAACGGATGTATTCTATACCTATTTATTTATTCTGCGCCATTCATTAAGTGACTCCTACATCCTGTCTATCACATAGTTACGTCCTGAGTAATGACGGGATATCCGGCCGGTGTGAGTACAGGAAAATTTTCTAATTTTCACGGTCAAACAAGCTATAAGTTTAAGGCAACAAAATAATATAGGGTTCTGCCCTTCTGGTTTATTCATAAATATTCATTGCGGTAGTTTAGAATGACGAGACGAGCTAAAGGCCCACCTGATGTTAAGCGGTTACCTTTGCTCGCATTAACTGCAATACTACCTAGGTTATTTTATTACTTTATTGTATTATCTATGTTTTATGTTTATTAAATTAAATTAAATTATTCTTTATTTCTGCTGTCCGATGACTAAAAGGCCGTTAAGTGACAATTTTGTCAAATTTTGTTATATATAGGTACTACGAAAAAGAGCAAATTTTGTTCTCTTTAGTAGTATATGTAACTCGAATTCGACAACATTGTCACTTAACGGCCTTTTAGTTATCGGACGGCAGATTTAGGTGTCTAGGACCCACAATGAGTTAGTAAAAACTTAAAAACTATTGTTAATTGTTAGTAGGTAACAATTTAATAAAATAAACTTCTTCTATCGTGTCGACATGGGCCACACGCTGACAGTAGCTCATGCTACGGTGAAAAGATTAACCGGTCAGCAGGCTCTTAAATAACCTAAAATCTACGTACGGATTTTATTGCCTCTTCTTCTTCTTCCTGTGCCATACCCTCATCGGATGTCAGCGACCACCGCACGGAATTCGTTTCTATCTTTCTTTCTAGTCTGCATAGACTGGCAGCGTCATTGATTAACGGATTTTATTGCCCAACAGCCAAATTTAATTTCCAATCTATCCAAGTTTTGCCCTACTAGAGATAGAAATTTGACATAAGCTCCATACAAAATATGTCAATCAGTAAATCGTGGATAGATTGGATATTAATTTTGGCCGATAGCTATAATCAGATAAATTCCCCAGAACGATCTGAGATACGAATTAAGTATAAATTCTAGCTTTTGTCACTTGTTGGTAATAACGAAATCTTTCGCACGGATTGGATTTTCTTAACTTCATTTAGTTACCCGCCTACACAAGGGTGTGGCACCGAGGTAGGTAAAGTGAAAGGGGGGGGGTCGCACGTTTTCTATACATCTGCCAAGTTCTCCCGCCGAGCCTGCGCGTGGGTCCTTTATGGGCTGCCGAAGAGATTTGTCTCTAACTAGGTTAGTGTGGGTACAATGTGCTTAATTCTGCGGCTAACCTTGAACTCCTGTTAGGGTTGGCTTGCTTGGCCCCGTTTCGATATTGCTTTGCCTATTCTCGTCTTTGATATGCCTATGTTTGTTTTAGGAATTGAATGCTAAGGCCAATCCCGCACAGCGATTTTAATTCGCGCTGTTTTTATTCGCGCACTGAGATGTTTTTTCCACCGCGATTTTTAATCGCCAGTTCGGGCACCTGCTTCTCATTCTATGTGCTACAGATATTGCAATAAAAAATCGAGCGAATAAAAATCGCTGTGTGGTATTTTTAATTTTCGATGGCAGTTGAGTTCACAAATACATACTTATGTTGCTTGTAGACTACACGGTGCGGGTAACATGCGCATGTTGAAGCACTTGTGCGGGTTACATGCATCGTGTAAACGACCGTCTTATGAAAGTAGGTCGGTATATACCTACCGATTATATAGCGCCACTAATCTTTATATTTGCTGATACGCACCAAACTTCATGGTGGCTGTGAAAACGAGTCGGATGCCTGCGCAATAGCAAAAGTTAGAGTACGCGGGTGTCAATCGGGGTCCGGGGCGCTGCGCAGCTAACTTCACAGCCGCCATAAAGATTGGTTCGCATTATAACTTTGTTACGTGGGCCGTTATTTATATTTGTTTTGTCTATGAATCAGTTACTTATGTAGCTTGAGTACCTACATAGATACTATTTTTAGGCCAATTAGTAGAATCCCTCGCATTTTTTATCTTATGTTTTTGTCTAAGAAAATAAGGACTTTATAAACTAATTTGAGAGCAATTAAACGAAGTTTTTTGAAGAAAATTCGGGATGGTTTATTCTTTTGTTCCCTAAACTCTCTGGCTAAGGAAAATCTGGATCTTCATCATTGGTTCACCAACCTGCTAGGTGACGACATAAAATTTTTGGAGCAGTCAATATTATTTGAGTCTGTCATCCAATAGGTCTCGGGTTTATGTATTGAAATTTAGGCACCTAGGTACTTAAGTATGCACTTACCTAGGAAAAATTGTTGGTGAACATAATCGTACTGATACATCACCTTTTAAGTTGACCCATTCAGCACTAATACATTCAATTATTTACACCAGTGTTTTAGCCACTTAGCACGAGTTCACGGAGTTCTATACATGCTGAAATTTGAATCGCTTATTTCCCGAAAGGGGGTCATTGTACTCATCATTATGAAGAACTTTTACTATGGGACCAACCCTGATCTGATCTGATGAAAAAAAAAATCAAGTGGTTCCTACATTTTATTGATATAAATGAACACAAATGTAGGGACCAACTGATTTTTTTTCGCGATTTCAGGGTTGGTCCCATAGTAAAAGTTGTTTATAATGATGAGTACTTTTCGGGAATTAAGCGACTAAAATTTCAGCGTGTATAATCACGGTAGGACAATACATAGATATCTTTAATTACTAATACATACCTATGTATATATGAAATAGGTATTTCGAAAAAAAAATACTTTTACCAATATCAATAAAGGTTGGATGAATGAAATTAACTGAACCCTTAGTAAGGGGCTGTAACGTGTTTGCCACGCTAGACATTGGTCTAGCGTGGCAAACAAGCTGGACAGAGTAAATCACTTAAATATAAATAGAACAAAAAGAAAATAACCCTATCTACTTTAATATTACACAATTTTTTTTTTTTTTTAAGTGGGATTCAAGTAAATATAGTACGTACTTACCCAGGTACATAGTGTCCATTTCAAGTAGTGCGGGGACACGCTTGCGGAAGCCCATAAATATGCGGTACGAGACGTACGTAAGCCTGTTTCTAGTTGTTTACATTATCTACGTAGGTACCTAGGTATGACTTGGAGGTGGGAAGAAAAAATGACGCACAACATACAGAATGATATCAAATATAGTCACAACCGAGAACTCATAAATAACAATGTATTATTATCATAGGTATTAATAGTTCCGTGTGGTGCCGGACGTAAAGAATTGCACCATCTTTATTTCTTCTCATGGGTATCGTAAAAGGCGCCTAAGGGATTCACCGGTGGATGGGCAGCAGCGTTCTCTGACTATTTAACCAACCAACTGCGATCACCAACCCGCCTGCCAAGTGTGGTGATTATGGCATATCCCCCCAACATATGCTTGTGGGAGGCCTATGTCCAGCAGTGGATGTCTTTCGGCTGTAATTATGATGATGATGATGAATGCACACACCGTACAGTGCCCTAAAATAAGTAAATTCGTATGTTGCAACAAGAATCTATCAAATGCTTGTCTATCTTGTACTCCGAACCAAAAGGGCAGTTAGGTACTTTCAAAAGTAATAAAAACTATTAATACCAATGGAAGACTTCATTATTACGTGACCCAGTGCCTGTCGTCCCAAAGTTCTCTCTAAGTAAGTTTCGAGAATAAGTGAATAATTTGTCATACGAAAAAAATGCTTTTTTTATTATTTTTGCTACCTACCTACCTATGAGATTTTATTTTATTTTATTTGAAGGGTTTTGTCGCTCAATTGAGGAAGAATACAAAAATACCCCAGAATAAACCATACAGAGGTAATCACAATTTACCATACTGCTAGCATATAGGAATTTAGCTTAGTCTGACAATGGAAAAGCAAGAATTGCATAACAAAAGCCAATTTTTATTTATTTATTAGTTATAAAGTAATAATATTTTTATATTATTTATTATTAATTAAATTTTTTCATAATTTTTTTGCCTCGACCAGTAATATTGTATCTAATATTTTCGTTTGGGACACATTCCAATAAAATATGGTAGACATCGTCAACCACACAACAATCATCACAGTTTGGACTTTGCAGACAAAACCTTATTTATTAAAAATGAAAACATGTTTGAAGGAATATGTCCGGAGCGAAGTCTTAAGGCTATCGTTATTAAGTTTTTCTTTAAAGATCAATCAATCCATAGTACTCGTATGATCTTTGGCTGGATAGTCTTATACCAAATCCCCTTCTCTTTTGATCTCTCATCAAAATATTCTTGCCAAATATCTCATCAACTCAGCCTATCGCAGGCCACTGCTGGACATAGGTCTCTCCTAAGTTGCGCCACAATACTCGGTCCTTTACCTTCCGCGTCTTGTCCCCTCCAGCCACCATCTTCAGGTCGTAGGTCCACCTGCGCTGCGATCGTCAAATTAGTCAGAATAAAGAGGAATAATGTTCAAATCGACTCCATCATCACAAGCTTGTTTGCATTTTTAGAGGTATATAATACATAATTCATCTCGTTTCGCCATCTATATCTATCTTCTATCTATACTATAATAAAACTGTAAAGGTCGAAAAGTCTGTACATTGAGTTTTTTTTCGCGAAAACCGGCTAGGGGGACTAGAAATAAGCTATAGAACACGAATCAATCGTTTAAAAAATGTATGTCTGTCTGTCGGTCTGTCTGTCTGTCTGTCTGTCTGTCTGTCTGTTTGTTACCTCATCACGTGAAAACGGCTGAACGGATCGTAATGAAACTTTGCATTTGTATTGGTATTAGTCTAACTTAAAATATAGGGTATGTTTTATCTGAATCGGTTGAGTAGATCAAGCGATACAGCTTGACCCCTTTATTGTATTAAGTTGCATACAAAGTAGAGGTCATGATTGTTGGTTGCATGCAGGTTGCAGGTTCCTAAAAATACAACTGGATTCTATTAGTATTATAGAAAATATAGAATAACATAACATAGCCCATCACTGTCCCGCTGCTGGGCATGGCCCTCTTCTTGGAATGAGAAGAGTTAAGGAACTGGATATTGTTAGTGTAATAGATTATCATAACATAATCAGCTCATTAACTACTGCCCCACTGCTGGGCACGGACCTCTTCTCGAAACGAGAAGAGTTAAGAAACTAGAAAATATAGAATAACATAATGTAGTCAACCCATTACTGTCCCACTACTGGGTATGGCCCTCTTCTCAAAATGAGAAGAGTTAATGAACTGGATATTATTAGTATTCTAGAATAACATAACATTACCAGCCCATTACAGTCCCACTGCTGGACACGGGCCTCTTCTCAGCATAAGAAGAGATGTGGTTAGTGTTATAGAATAACATAATCAGCCCAATTACTTCCCACTGCTGGGCACGAGCGTCTTCTCAGAATGAGGGAGAATTCCATGAAATTCCATCAACTTAGCCGGTTGGTTGTAAAAACAAAATATAGTATGGTCGGTAAATAGTGTAATCGTCTGTGTAGGCGCTTATATGTATATATTTGAAGATATTGTGTTCATAATTATGACACGATGTTATTTTCCGACATCCACGCGGACGGAGTCGCGGGCACAGCTAGTCTTCCATAAAAAAACTTCCTTTGCCGTTTGTTTTACCAATTTCAAGTAAAAAAACAAAACTTAGCGCCTCCATTTTTTTTGCCTCCCATCGCCATGTTTACTATATTACTGGATATTCATAGTTTCATACATCCTCCACATTAGTTTCACAAGACATCGCGTGTTACGTTGGCGGGGGAGGTCGCATGGCGCCGCACGCGTCGATAATTGGCTTCGCAGGGATTATGTGCGAAAGTGTTGTTCTAAAGGCGATGATGTATGACGTCACCGACCGAAGGTGAATTTGTAGTTTTGTGAACTTTATTGGTAGGTATTAGATTTAGATTTGTAGGTCAGTGTGCTGTTGGAGGTTGGTTGATCGGGTCATTCATATTATATTTTGTTCTCTTACTACGAATTACGAAGGGGACTCGTGGTTAAGAGGAAAAGCGAATGGTATTTTCTCCATACAAACGCTCTCATCTGTTTTCTTTCTGGTTTATAAACCTAGAGCAATGATTTTTTCAAGTGAAAAATATCTATCAACTTTTTCTTTGGCCCTATGTTTTCGTTTTTGTTGATAGGTAAATTATTTCTAGAAGCCCTAAAAGAATCTCAAAATCGCCTCATTTCATAGCTCTCTACAGAGGCCTATAAATAGGGGTATAAATTTGACAACTATTAATTAAAAAATAAAAACAGCGGCACACTCGGATGAATAAAAAAGGCAGACGGAATCTCGCTAAACAAAGACTGAAGAACTAAATTTTTTATAATTTCGAAAGCATTTTAACACACCAGATTTATATAGTTATTTTATTTGTGACAATACAACAATGACTACCGTCACACTAGATTTTTTGCGTAATCGCGGCTTTTTGGCATTCTATGGATGTGAATGTGTGATGATGATGATGATGAATGTGCGTGCCGGCCCGTACTTTTGAGCAAGCCGTCTTATGATGCTTCACTTATTTTTTAGCGAGATTCCGTCCGCCTTTTTTATTCGTCTGAGGCGGCACAGTACATATTCTTATTATTCAGTTTATCTTTTAAATTGGTCCAGTTCCGGAGGAGAAAATTGTCGAGAGCCAAACCTCGAATAACGACTTTTTAGTTAGGCTACTCAGTCGGAGCTAGTAGCACTTATTTGAGGCCGAGCGCTCTCAAAGGGACAGCGATAGTTTCTTCAAATCCATAATTTTCAAGTCTCTCTGCCTGCATTTCATCTTAAGTAATAGCATTGCAAGATCTGAGGGTAAGCCGCGGTCAGTCCTTGGATGGGTGACCGTTTTGTTGTACATCGAGACCCCTCCGTGCCTTGGAGAGCACGTTAAGCTGTCGGTCCCGGGTGCCATACTAATATCTAAGCCAGTCGAGTAGTCAGAAACCAGAAAGAGGTCTAATCTTAGGATGTCTATCTTACCCAGTAACTGAATTACAGGGGTCTGATGGCAGTCGCTCCGTGAAAAATCTTGATGTTCAGCCGCATCTGTAACTTGGCTTTTCTATGGATTTATAGATTAGGGTGGATTGAAAAATCACTTTTTTCAAATTTTGTTTTTCCTGTATTATCAATTGCTGATCACAGATATAGTAAAAAATATAGACTAAGTGTTGCGAACAACCATAGTGAAGCCAACAAAAACCGTGCTCCTTCATATACAACCAGTGCTCACGTACACACCATGCACCTGAAGGATATTTGTTTTCGCGATGCTTACTGGACGATGCCGCGACATGTGAACTGAGGGGGGTGAGCACGGTTTACGGTGCATCTGTGTGCGTGAGCGCTGATTTGTACACGGAGGAGCACGGTTTTATTGGCTTCACTATGATTGTTCGCAGCACTTCGTCTAGTCTGTGTTGCTGATCCATAGCCTAAGTAGCACCAGTGTAAAATTTCAGCCTGCTAAGTCAGTTTCTGACGTGGACACTGACAGTTGAGCTAGTCCACAAATTTAAAGTCGCTCAGCGAGCTATGGAGCGAGCTATGCTTGGAGTTTCTTTGAAGGATAAAATCCGTAACGAGATTATCAGGAGAAGAACCGGAGTGACTGACATAGCTTGTAGGATCAGTAAGCTGAAGTGGCAGTGGGCTGGCCATGTCTGTCGAAGGACCGATGGCCGTTGGAGCAGACGAGTCCTTGAGTGGAGACCGCGTATCGGCAAACGCAGCGTAGGGCGCCCCCCTGCCAGGTGGACCGACGACCTAAAGAACGTGGCTGGGGGGGACTGGATGCGGAAGGCAGAGGACCGAGCGTTGTGGCGCAACTTGGGAGAGGCCTATGTCCAGCAGTGGACTGCCATAGGCTGAGTTGATTGAAGTCAACATCTTGAGGTGGCGCACTAGACTAGAAGGTTTGAAAATAAAAGAAAATATGAGCTGCAAACAGGTGTCAGTTTAATGAGCTATAAACAATTGTTTGTTAATTGTTTAACGAAATATTACTAAAATAAGAAACCTACAACTAAAAACGCATCCCAAGTTATGTTTAAGTGCCTCTTCTCAGAGACTTCCTAACTTCCTTAGAAATAGAAATAGAAATAAACTTTATTGCATTAATTGTGGTACATAAAAGATCTTACAATAATAATTTTGGTCAGCACAATTTACCTAGGCGTACAATAGAATTATACATGATTAATGTCACATACCTAGCAGTGGCGCCAAATCTTAAAATACGCCACTGACATCTAGTTAAATTAATAATAGAAATAAAAATATTAAAGCAAACTGTCAGAAATAGTTATCTTATTAAATGTCAAGCCAACGAAAAAGTAATTCATTGAGATAATTGTCATTCCCATGCATTTTGATTGTTTTCTATAGCGTTGACGATTGTAGATTGTCAACTTGGCTAGGGGGCTAGGAATATTAAGACAAAATATTCATTCATTCATTGCTGGCGAAAAGCGTTCGAAACCAATTTAAATAATATACGCGATGTAATCCGGTTAAATTTGTTTTATTATAATGTGTAGTGATCGTGAATAAAACTTAAGAAATCATTAATAATAATTTTGACAGACATCATTCAAAAGAAAAGAAATCCCATATTTCACACGAAATTTCTCCTACACACACACCTACGCATTCTTCCTGAAATTTAATTTGTAACAGCACGTGTTTGATTCGTCTCGTTACAGGGCTGTCAGTTTCAGCCGAGGCAATTTCACGTTTCCTGAATATTTCTGGATATATCAAAGGTTACCCGTATTCCATTTAAAGGTTCTACGGACTGAACAAAGCATTTAAAAGGATATCCGGGGCTTGAAGTACGGATTTTGGTTGAAATTCGTATTGCTATGCGGGGGAAAATTCACTTGTCTTTATGAACTTATAATACAAGAAAGTAAAAAGGCGGGAAATATTTCGCATAGCAACGGGCGAACAACTTCACATGATTTTATGGAAGACAAAGGGTTGGTTCAAACCCAGGAGTGTACGATTGAAGCTCGACGGAGATTGCGAAAGAAGGAACTGGTACAAGAATTAACTTAGAGAGGACTCATATCTTCCACAGGACTCATATGCAACAGGACTTATTCTCAACACGACTTAACTCCGATGGTTAAGATACTAGACATGTTACAATGTGACTTTTTCAATGTCATCCATACCTATTTTGTTTTCGGGTGGAAATCTTCATGGATACCCTCCTTCTGGGGAGGGCTGAAGGGTATGTCGGACTCTTACCAACTAAAACCACAAGGTGGCCAACCTCTGCCCCACAAATTGAATTTAGTAATTTATGGTCCTATTTGTGAGCCGTTACACTTTTCCGATTGCAAATTGTCCGACAGGTTAATTATCCAAGTTGCTAGGCATATTTAGCTCTCGTGTTTAAGAGGCCCTCAACACGTACAAGAAAAGTAAGGGGTGAGTAACCTCATTATAGTAACTACGTTCCATAGTTTTTGGATGAGACCATCTATGAATAATTGCGAGAAAACTTTTTATTACTCGTGGCCCTGTCACTGAAAGCTTCTAAATAAAACAAATTCAATAAAAACAACTAGTTTGGATCTATGATTATTTGTATTAATTTGAATAAAAAATATCACAATTTCAATGTCTTATCTTCAACTATTAAACTGTTAAGCATCACATTGATAATTTGACTAGAAAGTAAACTTTAAATATTCCTTATCACTTTCATCACAGCATTCATTAGTATATAGGTAACTATTCATATATGCTACCTCAGTAAAAGCCCGGAAAAGTCAATAAAGAAAGGTTGACCGTAGAGAATTACAGGTGGGTTATTGAATTACTGTTAAGGCAGGTCAGTACTCAAACATGGTCACGTTTTACCTAGACATGTGACCACTGCGTGAACGGGTTCTTTGTGTTGTACTAAACGTGTTGAGGAACTGCTGACGAATTGCGTAACTCACTCGCGATCGCAATCATGTGGATCTCAGTGTCCATTTCTCCGAGTGTTTTGACAATCCGAGTTGTGGGCAACTTCGTTACACGCAATGAATATTGCTGTAATTTCAAAATGAAAGCTGATGTCAATGTGAATGCACAATTACCCCACTGTTCTGGTTAACTCCGTTTTAACAATGAATTATTTAGTATAGAACCTTTTGTTGATATCAAGCTATTGATCTAATGGTCTGTTGATAGCCTTATCCTCCTGTAATTTTTTAAAGAGGTTTTGTTCCTAATCAATTCATCTATCCTCCACTGTGCCCTCTGCTAACTTCAAAAGGACACGCGGAGTCACGCTCCATTAGCCCAGATCGGGCTCCTCCCGTGCCAGAATATTCGCCACGGGCAATGAGGTCCCCCGGTCCAAAAACGTGTTATTGCCCGTGCCCAGGGTGCACCGGCAACAACTGCTGTTCCCTCGAGACGTATCGACAAGGACCAGCAGCCGTCAGGAGATGTTAAAAAGTTTAGGAAATAAGTGGCTAACCTTTTGCTGACATTTTGAGCTTTTGATCTAATGATCTGTTGAGAACATGACTTGTTAATCTACGGCTAAAATTAATATCCAATCTATCCACGATTTGCCCTACTAGAGATAGGAATTTGACATAAGCTCCATACAAAATGAAAATTTCCAGTCAAATTTCTATCTCTAGTAGGGTAAATCGTGGATAGATTGGATATTAATTTTGGCCGCTAATGGACCATTTTATATCTGTCCGTATGCCTCTACAGGGATCTACCAGAATACCAGCGTCAGGTATAATACCTGGCATATGCTGAGCTGGACACCCATTTGGTAAAATACTGAGACACATATCACACTTATTCATGCAAAGACGGCAAGATAATAATCATGTAAAAAGTCACTCTGTTTTCTTCAGAGTTTTTCAAGTATTTTTTTTGTCTTTTTACTTGTATGTCCTGTGTCTGTGTGTGTGTGGAAATTCTCAGTAGCAGCCCGGAGTATGGATTTGTGCCCGGTTAATGGTAATAGGCTCGCCCCCTATTACATGGGACTATAATATATCTAGCGAAATGTGGGTGTACTATACACCTATGCCTACCCCTTAGGGGAAATACAGGCGTGATGTTATGTTATGTTATGTCCTGTGTCTCTGTGTGTGTTTCTGTGCCTTGTTTTGTACTAGGTACTAAATTAACTTTTTATCTATCTATATTGTAACTTGTTTTCATAGTAAATCGTTGACACTTATAGTAACTGTATAGAACTAAACTATCACGCGCAATACTGAAACCACCCCTAATTATACCATGTTTACCATTTTCTATTATTCAACAATCAATTACACTTTTAAATAGAAATCTTTTAGCCTAAACATAACTACTTTCGTATAAAAATTATCGATTGCAGTTACTCTGTGTAATCAAATATTAAAGGTGAGAGAGTCGGCTACTCGTTATATGCATGTTACCACGGAATGAAGAAAACAAGTGGAGCCTTTACGATTACTTAGTACGGGAAACCGTGTAACCATATCACACATTGACAGTTGAAAAGTACATTAGAATACACAAAACACAAATTATGTGATTGGGTCTGTTTAAAATTCAAATGGTGCCTAATAATTATATAATGTTTTTATTTAAATTAAATCTTAATACAAAATGGTTAAAATTTTTATTGAAATTTATCAAAATTGTTCACATAGCGGTGATTTATTACACCTCTATGAGAATCATTTTTCATTCTGCTATAATTTGTACGACACGTTAAAATTACACAATAAGGCTTGGACGAATAAAAAAGGCGGATCAAATCTCGCTAAACAAAGACTGAAGCACTTAATTTTTTCCTAAACCCACTATAATTTCGAAACACACCAGATTTATACTGTTATTTTATTTGTGACAATACAACAATGACTACCGTCACACTAGATTTTTTGCGTAATCGCGGCTTTTTGGCATTCTATGGATGTGAATGTGTGCATCCGGCCCGTACTTTTAAGCGAGCTAAACAATAAGTGAAGCATCTATAGTATGCCATACTATAGATGCTTCACTTATTGTTTAGCGAGATTCCGTCCGCCTTTTTTTCCGTCCGAGCAATAAAGGTATAATCTAGTATTTCACGTAAGCATTCGAGATGTCATCGTGTCGTAACTGAGCGCGATTAAGTTATTGTTCCGATTGTGCCACGCGTGCGGTGGCCGTATGTCGCTTCCCCTTGTTTTCTATATTCCGTGCATGTTACTGATGGTGGCCGATTGTTTGACATGACCAATGACGTCAGGGCCGCTGAAGAAGTTATAAGCGAAGCGACTGTAAAATATTCATAGGGACGGATTTTTTATTACAGATTTTTACTTTCTATGGAGACATGTCTAACAAACGCTTTAAATAGTTAAACTATTCTGCTTGAACTTCCGTAGCCAAAATTACGCCTATTATAATATTCAGTTGTGAAGTGGTTGTGGGTTAGTTCAAACTCATACTCAAAACATTTATTGCAAACTGTTTAGTATTACATAATTACACATTAATCCGTCACCCTCATTTTTTAACCGACGAAAAAAAGAAGGTTCTCAATTCGACGCGTATCTTTTTTTTTTCTTTTTTTTTATGTATGACCACGCATAACTTTTTACAGATTGATCCGATTTTGATGATTCTTTTTTTAATGGATAGAGTATATCTCGAAGTTGGTCCCATTTAAATTTCAAAATCAAAATCCACTTCTCAGAGCAGGAAAACAGGGGATGAGTGCTTCACCCGCTGAATTATTCCCTGTTTACCGATTCTGTTGAAACTTGGCACACATAAATATAGTTCTAGACACTTCAACATAATGGAGACCTGGAGTTAGATTTTAGCCAAAAAATAAAAAAAACTTTTTAACCAACAATTGAACCGACGAAAACAGAAACTGAAAAGCGAAAAATAACTAATTATGAGTCGGCGCCAAACAAATAATCAACGAAGATCATTAAATTACTTTAAACAAATAATAAAAACAACGTAACATCAAATACAACGTGAAATTTTCAACGATAAACAATAACTTTCACTTTGCACGCATATTGCTTGTTAAAAGTTTGTTTGGCACAAACAACAATGGCAAGTTCCCATACAGCATTTAACCTGACATCGATTTAGGAAGCGTCTATGTAAGGAAAAAAACCTTTTATTATCTCGTTGGTCTAGTGGTATACAGGCGTGATGTTAAATAATAATAAAAAAGTTGAAATAATTTGTATTTCGCTTCAGTTCATAACTGGCGTCCCTTTATGAACATAGTAATTAGCTGCCAGCATAGAAAATTTTTAATAATTTAATATACGGAGTTTCGTACGCAAGAATTTGTAATGAATATCAATGAGGACAGTATTAGTTCAAATAGACCTCGTTGCAAATTAACATCTAATGGTATAGGAAGCAATATTTCTTAGTATAGCGATATTACAAATGCCATACAATTTCAGTACCATGGAAAATGTTTAATATTCATTTTTAACCAACTTCAAAAATGGAGATATTTTAATTGAAACAATATACTTCCAGATTGGTCCCATTTTTATCAAAATCTAGTTTTGTTAATGAGATTCATTAGAGATTGAGGGTTCTCCTCAAATATTACAGGCATACATATAGCAATTTTGGTATTTTCATCTACAAGTCAAGCATTTGTATTCAGAAACTATCATTTGGTGAAGTGGAACTGATGAAGAAGACCACAGATGGTCACCGGAACTCCTCAATGATAAGAATTTCACGTGTGCGCCAAGATAATCTCGATTATGATAGTTATGCGACTATGAAGCAAATTTAAATAAATGATTTTGATGAAAATGGTATCATTGAACTGATCTGATGATGAAGCTGGAATGTAGGCACCAGAACTCCATAATAAAAAAAATCCGAGACGTGTTTGGGTTTCCGATTTAGGTGTTTTTTTTTAAGAGTTTTCTCCAGAGATTTCTGGATATAAGTTATATTCCGTAGGCACGGAGACCCCTCCGTGCCTCGGACAGCACGTTAAGCTGTCGGTCCCGGTTTTCATACGAATATCTATGGCAGTCGTTACGGGTAGTCAGAAGCCTGAAAGTCTGACAACTGGTCTAACCTCCGAATGTCAGTATTACCCAGTTACTGGGTTGCGGGGGTCTGATGGCAGTCGCTCCGTGTAAAATGCTGATGTTCAGCCGCATCTGGCTAAACTGGAAGCCGACCCCAATATAATTGGGAAAAGGCTCGGAGGATGATGATGAAGTTATATTCCGTAGTGAAAAGCCGGCTTGACACGAAAGCTGCACGCCCCGCCCCGCCGCACGATTTGAGCGTACAATCAGGCCTACACTTACGGTACTCACGGGAGAGGAGGCTTCTATTCCTGGCTAAGAACCGCAAGTATACGTAAACACTTTACAAAACTTTTCATGAACGTCAAAGAATTCAGGTAACTTCTGTACCTAATAAAACTGGCATAACTTCATTAACGTGTACGTCTTCTCTCCGGACGCGTGTTTTCAGCAGTGATTCACAAGTGTCATAGGTTCGAAATAAGGTGAATAAAAGCAAGATACAATACTATAAAAACGATTAAAAATAAATTATAATTATATAAATAACTAGATAAGTAGTATGAAAATATGAATAACAGCTAAACTTAAATGTATTATAAGTAGTTTAATCCTTATTTTTACTTTTTACGAGAAAAGTGTAGCAGTGCTACGAGACGGTGTTATAGTACTTCTTAGAGATAGGAATTTATCATAATTTATTGTATTGTATTTATTATTATTATATTGTAATTTTTTTTTTTTTTTTTTTTTTTTTTTTTGTATTTTTTTTTTTTTTTTTTATTGTTTTTTTTTTTTTTTTTTTTTTTTTTTTTTATTTTTTTTTTTTGTATGGCGCTTACGTCAAATTTCTCATTAGTAGGGCAAATCATATACTATAGATAGGATATTATTATTATGGCTGTAAGTGACGCCTAACAAGTACTAACACCGTCTCCGTAAGCAGTTAAAAATCGTAAGTAGTAAAAAAATGGGTTTAAATAATTACAATTCATGTAACTGTTATTTATATTTTCATACTACTTCATTATATTCATTCATTCATTTCATATTATATACTATACATCATAATTATATTAAATTGTAATCGTGGATAGATAGGATAGATAGGATATTAATTTAGGCCGTTAGTATATACTAAAAAAAATTAAAAAAAATTGGATGCACATTTCTTTAAATGGATGTACTCCGACTGGGGAAGACGGAGCCAGTTTCGGACTCTTACCTTGGTTAATACTAAATTTAAACGTCGAATTACCATTTCACGTCCACATATACCTAAATAACCTTTTTAAGATTAATATTTTTTTTTCAATAGCCTTTTCTATTTAAAAAAATACATAATGTTATAACTGCTATTTACCGTCTCCATAAGAAGCATGGTACCCAAAACGAACAAAGTAAAAGAAAAATAATGTACTTGAAACAAAACAAAGTATCTAACTAGAGAATTATTTATATTTGGATGGAAAACTAATTAGCGGAGTCTGCCGGTGCGTGTATCCCGGCTATAATCCCGGCATGACGTCATCGAGACTTGTGTTTTATTTGTACATCTTCTTTTTCACTTGAATTGTACGTTTCTATATATAAATTAATGATAAAGCAAAGAGTATGGCAAAAGATTTTAATATTTTGATTGTAATAAAAAAACTACAAAATTATAATGAACTACCTACTTACTAGATGCCTACGGCTTCACTCACAGCGCCACCTATCGAGCCCAGATTTTGAGTTTTTTTTGGCGGTAAACCTTCCGTATATTTTGTCAAGCGTCAAACTTGGTGTGGTTGTAGGACATACTCTAACAACAAATAATGAAAAAAAGATAAATACAGACGTATGTGGTGGTTAGGAACAATTGGTGTGTGAGTCCGACTCGCACTTGTCCTGTTACTTTATTCAACACTCATAAGAATTCATACATACATACATACATACATACTTTTGGGACATTTTACACTACACCATCTAGTCCCAAACTAAGCAGAGCTTGTACTATGGGTACTAGACAATGGATACAATACTTATATACTTTTTTTTTTGTAAATACATACTTATAATACATAAGAAACACCCAGACCAACACAAACACTTATGTTCATTACACAAATATTTGTGTCCTGTGGGAATCGAACCCACGACCTCGTGATCAGCAGTCCGACACTCGAAACACTAGACCACAGAGGTCGTCATACATAACCAGCCCATTACTGTCCCACTGCTGGGCACGGGCCTCTTCTCAGTACGAGAAGGCAAAGGCCTTAGTCCACCACGCTAGCCTAGTGCGGGTTGGCAGACTACACACACCATTGAGAACTGTATGGAGTACTCTCAGGTGTGCAGGTTTCCTCACGATGTTTTCCTTCACCGTTAAAGCAAGTGATAATCGAATATAAATCCGCACATGAATTCGAAAAGTCAGAGGTGCGGGCCGGGTTCGAACTCATACCCTCCTGCATGGAAGGCAAGCGTTCAACCACTAGGCTATCACTGCATGGGAATTCAGGAGATGACTTTGGTCAAAAAAATAACTGCTTCTTATCTTTCATTCCGAGGTTAAATCCTTATTTGACTGGATGTATAGTTTGTACGTTTTAAGGAACTATAACATTTTTATTTGCAAAAGAACGTTCCTGGACTAAAGAATAATTTGCACGGGCAAAGATTCTCGAAGTAAGTGTCATGTTGTCTCTGTTTTTCTCCCTGAGAAATGCGAAATCAGAACGAGTCTCGTAAAATAAAACTCTCCTTGTGTAAATCAGCCTTAAAGCCTCCTCTACACGTCTACAGATGTGTCCGCGGACGCTGCCAGATGCATCAGCAGATGGATCGCCACGAGCCGTCCACACGTCCTACCTAACTACCCCCTCTATACGTCGGCGGACGCATCCGTAGATATGACGTCTGCAGATGTATCAGTAGACGTGTAGAGGAGGCTTTAGAGACTGACCACAAAGAATCATGGCAAGATCTATACATTAATTTTTACATAGAAATAAAGGTTTTTAGAGAAGTCGGAATAGTGTTGCTATTTATCCTTGGTGTCTAAAGCCACATTTAGGCATTAAAAATATTTTTAATACCCCGCATTTAATTTTTTTTTTTTTTTTTCTTAGCATTGAGCTAATTTTTGAGCGTGACGTAGGTAATTGACAGCTTGAAATTGAGAATTATGATTTACTTGTAAATATTACATTTTATTTCGAATTTATAAAAAAATTAAATGCCAAAAGCTATTCTTTATGGACAAGGATCAATAATCTATGCATATACAACGTGGATATGACAATACGACAATAAATAAAAACACGGTTATTACTAATCTACAGAAGCATTTTAAACACAAATAAGTTGTTTATTGATAAGTAACAAAAAAAATTTATACAAATTAAATATTGAAACATCGAAATAATAAGTAACACCATTTGTAATAATCTGTAATCATTGAGAAAGAGAGTCTAAAGTCGTATAGACTCGCACAGGTCTTTGACCTAACGATCTTTGCCTAACAAAATGGACCTACATTCAAAATTAATAAAATTAAAATAATTTCCTGTGGCTAAACTATTAACTGGATGTGATTGATTTTTTGTATACGATCACAGGACGTGATACTCTGTACGTGGTTTTATTTAATGTCGTATTGTCATATCCACTTGGTATAATTACTTGTCTTGACTGATTCATCAACGCAGAGGCTAAGCCACTGGGGCTAGAAACGACATTTTTACTGTAGATACCTGTACTAACGTACGCATCCACTTCTTTCTTTCTTTTATCGTGTCGACATGAGCTACATAATGATAATAGCTCATGCCGTGGGGAGAAGATTAGCCAGTCAGCAGGTTAGTAGCGGGGCTGACTGCCCAGGGTGCGCCGAACGATCAATTAAATATCGTCACTCGTGGAGGCTCTTTTAATGCACCCTAACACGCATCCACTAAGAAGGATTTTTAGAAATTCCATCCTTAAGGGGGTAACATAGCGGTTGAAAGTTTGTATAAAAATCCGTAATTTTTGAAGTAATATGTATAATAACGGGGACAGAGAACATTTGGAGGAATAGAGAAGTTTTGGTAGTTGATATTTAGTTGATAGTAGTTTAGTTTATGTATGAGTATATATGTAGGTATATTTATTAGTATTACTTGACACACTGTGTCTACATCTCTTTGCTTCAAATTTTCCTCTCGCAGGTCTTCTGGAAGAAATTTCTTGAAAAAATAAGCAGTGCCTTTATACTATTCATTTCTATGTATTTTATTATTATTTCTCCGTGTGTGCATAAATTTAACAAATAAATAATGAATAAATAAACACCTTTTATGTTGTAAATCCGTCCTTAGTGGATGGAAGGATTTTTGGAAATTTCGTTTCATTTCATGAATTATGGATTAAAAGTTTATATATACATATTTCCACGCGAGCGAAGCCGCGGGCAATACGTAGTGAGACAAATAAAACTTCTCTAAAAATCTTTTTTTGGGCAAATAAATAATAAATAAATAATAATAAATATCTTCGGGACATTTTTACACAGCACCATCTAGTCCCAAACTAAGCAGAGCTTGTGATATGGGTACTAGACAATGGATATAATACTTATATACTTTTTTATTTTTTGTTAATACATTCTTATAATACATAAGAAACACCCAAATTTTGCCATAAATAAATAATAAATAATAAAAATCGTTTATTTCTCCTCACATAATACAACTATTGTATACATAAATATTGAATTTTTTTAAACATAGATTATGTGAGGAGCTGGTGTCTGAGATAGGTGTAGCCCTGTATTACAGATCACCAGTGGGGTAATTGTGTAATGCATTCACATTGACATCAGCTATCATTTTGAAATTAGAGCAATATTCATTGCGTGGTACGTAGTTGTCAATATGACGAATTGTCAAAACACACGGAGCAATGAACATTGAAATCCAGATGATTGCGATCGCGAGTGAGTTACGCAATTCGGCAGCTGGTCCTCACCCCACGATAAGTAACTATAAGTTAACAATAGCCTCGTCCTTTTTGAAGTCGGTTACAAATAGGAATACATTTCGAATCAGGTTGTAAAGTGAAGCTCCATGATCATGAAGTATGATCCTTTCCAGTCTGTATAGTAATAAACCAACTCCAAACATACTTATAATACCATTGATAGTTGTACTTACAACCCAAACAAAGTACATGCGATATCCACACGTTTTCAGCCAGCATTTAAGTACATTTTCACGTACGGCACAATAGTTGTAGTTTACCATATAAACAAAAGCTCTTTCAACCAAAATTAATACCTCGTATGCATATGACGTAGACGCATGCCCGTTCACATGATATCTGACGTCATATAAACCGCCCTTAAATAAAGGAGGCAGGTGGAGTACAGACAGTAAAAAACTACCGTTCTGTTTTGTTTTTCGTTAATTTTATTTATTGTTTTAAAGGTTAATAGGATTAGTTGTTTTGAATAAAGTTACGCAATTAAATTTATTAGAAGTGTACCGTCAGTATTTTTTTAGATATTACTTAATTAATTATTAATTAAGATACAGTGTTTTTTTAAAAAGATGACGAGTCTTTTTAAACCCTCAAACCACCTTTTAAAGACGACATCCATTGTTTAAATATTGTGTTATTTTAATTAGCGGTTGAGCGCTTAAAAAATACTTTTTTAAGACTATGGAATGTCTTAATTGGAACCAAATAGGTACTAATAATAATTTGATTCCCATTTTGTCATAAATCCCGTCTAATTAAGTACCAACTTCATTAAGACGTACCACTTTAGAAACAAAATACACCAGCAAAAACAGACCCCGGGCCCAAAATTCAAAGTCAAAAGATATCAAAGTACTTGTGATACCGACACGCGTCGATCAGCTGGAGGTTCAAGGTTCCCCGGGTCAATGCTGCGCGGTGCGAGGGGTGCGGGGAGCGGGTGACGCGTGGGCGTCGCCATGGCAACCGGCCTACGCCACCCCCGCCCAGGTAGTCAATCAATTACGGTGAGAACACATTTCTTGTACATAATAATGCCTGTGGTATGATATATTGCAGTTTTTATGAAGTTTTGTAGGTGATTATAATTATTAACATGTAATTATAATATCGAATAATTATTAGAATATGAAGAGACTTAACATTTATATCAAATCGGTGATATTAAGCATAGTAAGTCAAGGGGGAGTCATTTCTCTATTTCATACGAGTCTGTATTTATACAGGCCCTCATTCAGGAGACTACACACTGTTCTGTTCTGTGTTCTGTGGACTACAGTGGAAGTTAACTAAAAAAAATACTCGGCAGTGGGTAAGTATATTTATTTTATTAATTAATAATAGAGGGGGGCAAATGAGCAAGCGCGTCACCTATGCTGTGCTGGAAACCACAGGATGCAACAGAACTGAGAGATGAAAAATTATTTAGGATTTTATTGACGAAATAAAAAACAGCAGATTTTACATAATTTGCTAAACTAATAATTATGCTATATAAAACGGACAGCTTCAATTTAACCAGCAAGGACCTATGTCCTATGTGTTAGAGATAAGCCTATGCTTATCTCTAATAACCTGATGGTAAGCAAACACCGCCAAACCCTATATCTTCTCATGGGTGTCGTTAAAGGCGACTAAGGGATTCACCAGAGGATGGGCAGCAGCGATCCCTGAACCAACCAACTGCGATCACCAACCCGCCTGCCAAGCGTGGCGATTATGGCATATCCCCCCTCCCGGGGAGGCCAATGTTTAGCAGTAGATGTCTTTCGGCTGAAATAAAGCAAACACCGCCGCACATGGACATCAGCCTGCAACACCAGGTCACCGATGCGCTCCCGACCTAAAATATATAATGCTTATGGAGTTGTTCTGTGAGAATTGTAATATTTAGTCGCGAGCACAAACCATTGTCGCGAGTAAGAGTGGAATTCAACTCTAATTTAAATCCTAAGGCAGGACGTGCCAACCACTGGAGTCCACTGGAGTTCCCGGAGCTCCACAATATTGTGCTGACGTCGGCTACCGTGTGGTTTTAGTAGGTAGGAGTCCGTTAAAGTAGAGCTCCTTTAAACCATTTAAACCATTTATTTTGCCACACATACTAAAAATATACACATTACATGCAAAGGTAACAGGACAAATTAATGAGAACACAACATGCATACAACATAATATGTGTATGCATGTTGCTCGTCCGGGGAAGTACTACCACCGTGCCTACTTCTCCGCCAAACAGTGATGCTTGCATTGCTGTGTTTCGGTCTGAAGGGAACTGGTGCCGGTGAAATTACAATCACATGAGACTTTCCATCTTCATGTCTCACTTTGGTGAACTGACTTGCGGTACAATCTAGGCAACAGCCTAGTACAATCTAGGCAACAGCCTAGGTTATAATGCAGTTGTTATGGGCAAAGGTAACCGCTTAACATCAGGTGGGCCTTTGGCTCGTTTCGCCATCCTATACTATAAAAAAAACCGCCCCTCCGTCTTCCCGCGACGAAGGGTATCCAAGAGGTTTCCTACCCGCAAAAAATATAAAAAATATAAGTAAGCAAATGTCACCAAGTGTAATTAGAGCTACGTAAAATCTGGGAATAGTGGAAAAGTAGCCTAATAAAGGCTCATATACACGAGGAGAATTTCTCAAAACGAATGTCATGTTATTTCTTTTTTTCTCGCCCAGAAAGTCAAAGACGGAAGGAATCTCACCAGGAAAAACTCTTCCCGTGTAAATAAGTCTTCAAGTATTAACTTTAATAAACTTTATTAATATTTCTTGTAAATTATTACAAGAAATATTAATGAATTTGATAATTATACTGATACTAACATTTGCCCGCGGCTTTGCCAGCGTGTATTTTCCTGGATTAAAAAAGTAGCTTACCCATATGTAATTTTAATTCGAGTTTTGGTCTATCAGTGTTCAAAATTTCATCCGAATTCGCTCAGCCGTTTCACCGTTATCGAAGGTCAAATAAACAAACATCCATAATTTTGCATTAACACTATTAATAGGATAGATTTAATCAAAAATTCTTTTACCCTAACGTTTTTAAAACCATTATTGGATTTCTTTAAAAAATACATTCTATTTTTAACATTGTTTCTTCGAGAATTTGATGGTCCTTATAGACAAATTATTCTCTATCCTAAATTATGTATAATTGCCATCTTCAAATTCAATGTACTCGAAGATGATTCAAATCTAATTCGATCTTTCACGTCTTGGAAATATAATAACAAACATTATTGTACGTGAGATTCTGTTTAGTATTATAATGTTTTTCCTGCAAAGAATTATATAGTTATGAGAACATGATGATGTAAAAATTCATTAATTTATGGACACACAGAAATTCAAGCATTAATTTTCGAATCATCATCATTTCAGCCGTAAGACGTCCACTGCTGGACACAGGCCTCCCCCAAGCATATATTTTCGAATGCTAATTGAATATTCCATGTGGTATGTCTAAATCTCAACAAAAATTTGAAATATTAAACCCTTATATTGAACTAAGTTTACGGGACTTGTCGCGCACAATTAAATCAAAATATAAACCCTTAGTTTTTGGATTCGTTTCGGGAAAAGTGTTTTTGGTTTTTTTCTTCAGGAAATTCTCAATAGTAGCCTGGAGTCTGGATTTGTGCCCGTTTATTGGCAATAGGCTAGCATCCTATTACTTGGGACCGATAAAATAACTGGCGAAATTTGGGTATAATATACGCCTCTGCCTTCCCCTTCTGGGATTACAGGTGTGATGTTATGTTATGTAAATTGAGTTAAATTCTTATGTCTATACTAGTATATACCTACTAGTGTATGAATGATTTTATTCTTTGTTTTTAGGGTTCCGTACCCAAAGGGTGCCAAACGGGACCCTATTACTCCCACTACAGTGTCCGTCTTTCCATCCGTCCATCCGTCCGTCCATCCGTCTGTCCATCCATCCGTCCGTCCGTCTGTCACAGGGCTGTATCTTTGTAACGGTAATAGATAACCCGTTGAAAATTTCACAGAGTATGTGTTACTATGGTGCCTGTGATGTTTGCCTAAATAATACTAATATGAAATATCAATACTGATTGTATTTACTTGATTATCTATCTGTAATGTGAATACTATAAATGGTTGTTGTATTGACTCTAAATAAATATATGCATAGTAACTGGTGGGGATGGCGCCCCGCTCTCAATGTTTCACATATAGTGTGGAGCGGACGTTCGAGTCCATCACTCCACCAAGTGCTGTGTACCACTAAATACCGAATTATTGTGTTCTTATTTTAACCCGAATACCACAGTGCCTATCACGACAAATACCAAAAACTAAAAAAAGTGTAAAATCAAAGGGGTCCCCATACAAGAAACCTCAAATAAAAAGCATTTTTTCAAAGATTTTTCTTTATGCTCTATCTTCAAGTGGTAATACACACAAGCTTCAAACTTGGTCTGATTATCGTATATACTCTGTAGTTTAGCAACAAATACTAATAATAGGGCAAATATAGACATATTTGGTGGTACCTGCGTAAAAAAGAGATGCAAAAATACATATTTCGTGCCTGGTGCGTTGCTGTATTTTGATGAAAATTAAATTAGTTTCTTTGGGGTATCAGGTCGATAGGTAGTACGGAACCCTTATTGTGTGAGTCCGACTCGCACTTGGCCGGTTCGTTTTTTTTACTGGTGTATGTAAATTAACATAACATAACATTACATCACGCCTGTTTACACCCACATTTCGCCAGTTATGTTATAGTCACATGTGGGGCGAGCCTATTGCCATTGACTGGGCAAAAATCCATACACCGGGCTGCTACTCAGAATTTCCTAATGAAAAAACCCAATAACACTTTGCCCAACCCGGGAATCGAACCCAGGATCCCACGCTCAGCAGTCGCGCTTGCGACCACTAAACCAACGAGGCAGTCAAAAATAAAAATAATAATTATTATTATATATTTTTATTAATTATTATTATATGTAAATTAAAGAGTATTATTATTTATTATATTTGGGTATCAGAAATATTACTTATTATTTATTACACAATACCAAAAATCCTAATGAACAATTTTCATTGAGTAAAGAATTTACAAAATGCGTACCTTTTTCGTCTAACACGAATTCTTTGTAGTGCTGTCGTAGCTCGTAGACGCTCGTAGCAAACGATAACTTTTACGTAGCAGTACCCCGGCTACGACATTCTGAGAGATCTATCTCAATTTTAAGAAAATCAAACTTGTCCAAAGGATAATCATTCAGAGAAATTATTTTTAATTAGTAGGTATCAATCTACGTTCTCAAAAGTTTTGCGAAGCTCTGTTTTGATTAAGGAAAATTTCATGGTTAATTAGGAAACCACTATCATCATTTAAAATAGCTGGTTGGTGATTTCATGGTTGGTTGGTTTGATTGGTGGTTAGTTCTTAGAAGAAGTCCGTGCCTGGCAGTGGGGTAATAATGGGCTGATTATGTGTAGGTGCGTGTGTGTAGGAAATAATTTTGAATGTTGTTTTTTTTCACCCTTTTTTGAATGGTTCTTAGGTACCTATGGGTTCCCTTCTGAAAATATTCACCCTTCGCCACTGGTAGTCACACCGACAGCGGAACGTTTTCTTCTGGCGCTGACATTCCTTCTCCAAAGTCACAGGATCACCTAGTTTAGGAGTCAGGGTTTACTCTATTCGTGTGACCTTTAACTATAAAAAAAGAGACGTGTGGCACTCGGACACTGCCGCGGTAAAGCTATTGCATAGCATTTTTTATGTAAATACAAAGAGGTGCCCTAACGCCGAAACTCTAAGCAGGCATGAGTCACCAGATTGCGGGGCGAAGAGGGGGATTACGCATGCGCAGTAACGCCGATACAACCAATGCCACCTAGAGGCAATTTGCAGAACTAAAAAGACAAGCGTGATATTTCAAAAAGTCATTAAAGTTCTGCTATTCATCGATAGATGGCAAAACTAAAAAGTATCACCGCTGTGCCGGTCGGAGTGGGGGGTTTTAGGTTATTTTCGTTACGGAATTTCTGGATTCGGTCTCCACGCTCAAGGCCCGCGATAGAAGCTATGCAATAGCTTAAGCGCAGTAACGCTGATACAACCAATGCCACCTAGAGCCGATTTGCAGAACTAAAGAGACAAGCGTGATATTTAAAAAGTCATTAAAAGTTCTGCTATATAACGATAGATGGCAAAACTAAAAAGTATCACCGCTGTGCCGGTCGGAGTGAGGGGTGTTAGGTTATTTTCGTTACGGAATTTCTGGATTCGGTCTCCACGCTCAAGACCCGCGATAGAAGCTATGCAATAGCTTAAGCGCAGTAACGCCGATACAACCAATGCCACCTAGAGGCGATTTGTAGAACTAAAGAGACAAGCGTGATATTTCAAAAAGTCATTAAAAGTTCTGCTTTTCATCGATAGATGGCAAAACTAAAAAGTATCACCGCTGTGCCGGTCGGAGTGGGGGGTGTTAGGTTATTTTCGTTACGGAATTTCTGGATTCGGTCTCCACGCTCAAGGCCCGCGATAGAAGCTATGCAATAGCTTAAAATCAATGTTTTCTAGTCTTAAGAATTCTCTAAGGTTTTTGTATCAATAAAAGTTATATTATTCCGCCGCCGTCCTGTCCCGCGCGCGATCCACCCGCAGTGTGACATGCACGCCCTGTCCACGCTCCGCCTCAGTTCCGTCCCGCCCGCTGTGTGCCTGCACCTTAAAGGTGCAATAACGAAACACAAATCAACTGACAACCAACCAATGGGCATAGCTTAACATTAGGTGGGCCTTTAGCTCGTTTTGTCATCCAATAATATAAATATATATATGTTCCGTGTGGTGCCGGACGTAAAGAATTGCACCACCCTCTCTCTTCTCATGGGTGTCGTAAAAGGAGACTAAGGGATTCACCAGAGGATGGGCAGCAGCGTTTTCTGATTATTTAAACAACCAACTGCGATTGCCAACCCGCCTTCCACGCGTGGTGATTATGGCATACCCCTCCCCCTTCGGGGGGAGGACTTTGTCCAGCAGTGGACTTCTTTCGGCTGACATGAAGATTATATAAATCATCTTCATGTCTCAGTTTGGCGAACTGACTTGCGGTACCATTTAGGCAACAGCCTAGGTGGTATTGAAGTTGTCATGGGCAAAGGTAACCGCTTAACATCAGGTGGGCCTTTAACTCGTTACGCCATCCTATTTATCAACCATACCAAAAAAACTTTATCATTTCAGCCGATAGATACATATAAATAAATAGTCTATTTTAATAATTTATTATTCCAATTATTGTTCTAGTTATTATATCTACCAATCTCTCTTTTATGTACATAGTTACAGCCTATATACATATAACACATCCACGCCTCACACAGTATATAACACCTTATATGCCTGTACGGACGAGGATCTCACGCGCACTGCACATCCGCGCTGACCCATGAAGCTTCGGCCTGTGTAGGCACTGAAATGCTATTTATACAAGCCTTCTTTCATACTTTATAACTTTTTTTGTGAATAACAAAGGATTAAAACAAGTTGGTGAAGGACGCGGGAATCCGGTGGATACGGAAAGTGTAGGACCGGTCATTGTGGCTATGCTTGGGGGAGGCCTGATCCAGCAGTGAACGTCTTTCGGCTAAAATGATGAACATAATATACAGAGTTACAGAGTGTCCCATCGAAATGCTACATGAAGGAAAAGTACAATACAATACAAAAATAAAATACTCTTTATTGTACACAAAAAAGCAACATACATTACACACCACTTGGTTAAAAAGTACTTAACATGAAAATTTTTACAGCGTATGGCTTAGAATTAAATAGTATGTGACGTTGATATGTATATTTTCACCACGTTAAAGCGCTATCAGGTTAGGGCGTCAGGGCTTCCAGGCCGTGGCTCTTTGTATGGTGATTATTGCCGACGCTGACACTGACGTCACGTGACCGGCCCAATTTTGTATGCACAGGACCACGGTCCAGAAGCTCTGACGGTCCTAACTCAGACATGTGTGGATAATGTTTATGGGTCCATTCCGATGGGACCACAACCATGCCACAGCGGCAAAAAAAATCCAGACAGTGGTTGTGTGTGAATGGTCTTTCTGCAGCCGCATGAAATTGAATGATGATTGAATGAATGGACACTAAGAGCGATTTCCAATTAAGAACTAGGTATATGAGGCCAGAAAATAGTGGACAGATAAAAAACAAAAGAAAGAACTAATTAAAGTTGGTCGTTAAGACTTTTCGAGTATTGTGTTTCTTTTTCCGAGTGTTGTGGCGCAATTTGGGAGAGGCCTATGTCCAGCAGTGGACTGCGATAGGCTGTGTTGATATAAGACTTTTCAAGGCCCAAAATCGTCGTCACATTCAATTGCCAGCTATGGAAGACAAAATTTATTGTAAAAAAAAAATATACGTCATTATGTTTATAGTTACCTATACCTTCTATTTCTTACATAACACACACCACACCACACCACACCTGACACATCACAGCTGTGTTTCCCCGAAAGGGTAGGCAGAGGTGTATAGTACACCCACATTTCGCCAGTTATATTATAAGTCCCATGTAATAGGGGGCGAGCCTATCTCCATTAACTATTTCTTAAGGTTTATTTAAATACTAAAACAAATTCACAATTCGTATTAATTTAAAACTATAATTATTAGTGTAGGCCGGTACAGTTAAAAATAGTTCATAAACTTTCCATGCGTGGGTGTCTTCGTTGACAAAGGTCTTTGAACAGGTTAAATTAAATTATATGAAACTAAATTAAATTATTTATTCTGCAAATTGGATGTTAATTGTACATTATGATACAAGTGAGCTAAGTTGGCTACTTATACTTGAGGCTGGATTGCTTGGCGTAATGGAGCCGAGAGTCAATGCTCACGCGTGTCATACGACGTTTTTCAACACACTTGCGAGGAAAAAATCATAAACATATTTTAGACAAATATTGAATTCGTGAAAAATAACGCCCGGATTACTGTAGTACTGTAGCACGGTGACGTATATGTATGCGTGCGCAGGTGGTGGAAGGAAACCGCAAAACAGTCTAATTTATTGTTTATTTGTTATAATACACAAATTAATTTTAATTTGTTGACTAAAATAAATAATTTGATGAAATAAAATTTTTATTTATCATATTTTAATTAATACAGTTGATTTATTAACAAAAATGTTTAATTTTATTTAGACATAAAAACTCTTTGCTGTATTTTAAAAATAAACTGTAAAGTAAAAAGCACTAGTGCGATAATATAAATTAAAAAGCACGCGTGCGTTATAAGCTACATTATGAACCTAAAAGCGGTGCAATAATAGTAGTTTATGAAACTGTTGCATAACAACAACGTTATTAAAACACGAGTGTGAGTTAAAAAACCGAGCCGTAGGTGAGGTTTTTAATAGTATCACACGAGTGTTTTAATACCTAGTTATGTCAGTTTCATACACTATTTTATCTAAACTCATACAATTTTAAATAAAATACCAAAGTCAAAATCTTGGTAACATTGTTGTAGTTTTTCTTGATTTTTCTGGTAAAAGATGGTTCGTCATTTACGTTGCTGCATCCAGAAATTTTGGAGGGGTCATATTCTCCTCAGTTCAGTATCACTGCTGTAGTCAGATATTTTTGCCCAGAATAAAACTTTAGACATACAAAACCATAATAATAACGTAAACAATTAAAATAAATTTACAAGTAACGATGACCAAATCCAGTAGGCAATGGCGCGCGGCCACGCACGCGCTCCGCGCGCCCAGACAGATAATAAAATATAGTCTGGCGAAAACATTATAATCGGAACTAATTTTCTATCCTTGTCAGGATTCCGTCAATCTCTGTTTTATCATACAAAAAATGTATCTGTAAACACTTAAATATAATTAAAAGCAATATGTCAATCCAAACTTCTGCCAAAAACGCGATTTTAAACGAATTTTTTTTTCAATGTATGACTAGTGGCGCCACCCTGAATTTTGTGTACTCATTGGTGCCAAACTGTACGACTGCTAAAAAATGGTTTGAAAACTCCTTGGTTGGGTCGAAGTGGCATTAAAAGCTCCTTAGTTGGGCTGAAGTGTACAGTTATGGAAAAAAAATTAAATTACCGCATTGTTTTGTTCAGCAAACTGTATCGTAATGAAACTTTTTAAATTCATTACAGGTGCATGTGCGTAAAGTATGTCATTATGACATTACTTTCGAGTTCATAATTCGAATTTTACGATACGAGTGTAGATAAACTACTATTATAATAATGTAATGAATTTAAAAAGTTTTATTACGATACAGTTTGCTGAACAAAACAATGCGGTAATTTAATTTTTTTTCCATAACCGCACACTTCAGCCCAACTAAGGAGTTTTTAATGCCACTTCGACCTAACCAAGAAGTTTTCAAACCTTTTTTTTAGCAGTCGTACAGTTTGGCACCAATGAGTACACAAAATTCAGGGTGGCGGCACTTGTCATACATTGAAAATTTTTATCGTTTAAAATCGCGTTTTTGGCAGAACTTTTGATTGTCATATTGCTTTTAATTATATTTAAGTGTTTACAGGCATATTTTTTGTATGATAAAACAGAGATTGACGGAATCCTGACAAGGATAGAAAATTAGTTCCGATTATAATATTTTCGCCAGACTATATTTTATTATCTGTGTAGGCGCGCACCAGCGCGCGTGCGCGGCCGCGCGCCACGGCCGCGGCCTACTGGATTTGGTCATCGTTACTTGTAAATTTATTGTTATTGTTTACGTTATTATTATGGTTTTGTATGTCGAAAGTTTTAATCTGGGCAAAAATATCTGAATACAGCAGTGATACTGAACTGAGGAGAATATGACTCCGCCTGAATTTCTGGATGCAGCAACGTAAATGACGAACAATCTTTTACCAGAGAAATCAAGAAAAACAACGACAATGTTACCAAGATTTTGACTTTGGTATTTTATTTGAAATTGTATGAGTGTAGATAAAATAGTGTATGAAACTGACATAATTAGGTATTAAAACACTCGTGTGATACTATTAAAAACCTCGCCTACGGCTCGGTTTTTAAACTCACACTCGTGTTTTAATAACCCCTATTATGCAACAGTTTCATAAACTACTATTATGAAACTGTTGCATAACAGGGGTTATTAAAACACGAAATAGTATCACACGAGTGTTTTAATACCTACTAATGTCAGTTTCATACACTATTTTATCTAAACTCATACAATTTTAAATAAAATACCAAAGTCAAAATCTTGGTAATATTGTCGTAGTTTTTCTTGATTTTTCTGGTAAAAGATTGTTCGTCATTTACGTTGCTGCATCCAGAAATTCAGGCGGGGTCATATTCTCCTCAGTTCAGTATCAGTGCTGTTGTCAAATATTTTTACCCAGAATAAAACTTTAGACATACAAAACCATAATAATAACGTAAACAATTACAATAAATTTACAAGTTATGAAGACCAAATCCAGTAGGCCATGGCACGCGGCCGCGCACGCGCCCTAGCGCTCGTTAACACAGATAATAAAATATAGTCTGGCGAAAACTTATAATCGGGACTAATTTTCTATCCTAAGTCTATGCCTTGTCAGGATTCCGTCAATCTCTGTTTTATCCATAGAGTACACGTCAGTATAGAAATGTCTTTGGTTTTATCATACAAAAAATATGCCTGTAAACACTTAAATATAATTAAAAGCAATATGACAATCCAAAGTTCTGCCAAAAACGCTATTTTAAACGATAACATTTTTCAATGTATGACTAGTAGCGCCACTCTGAATTTTGTGTACTCTTTGGTGCCAAACTGTACGACTGCAAAAAAAAAAAAGGTTAGAAAACTCCTTGGTTGGGTCGAAGTGGCATTAAAAACTCCTTAGTTGGGCTGAAGTGTGCGGTTGTGGAAAAAAAAATATTACCGCATTGTTTTGTTCAGCAAACTGTATCGTAAACAAACTTTTTAAATTAATTACAGGTAAAGTATGTCATTATGACATTACTTTCGAGTTCATAATTCGAATTTTACGATACGAGTGTAGATAAAAGCCACTTTACGAGTAAGTGTGTTGAAAATTCACAAGTCAGTTCGTTTAAAAACTATATGGCGTCGGCATTACCTATGTGACTACCTCTGAGAAGAAATGCCGACAAACTCAGGGATCAAACTCTTTTTTAAAGTCCAGACATGTAATTGTATTAAGAATTTGTGCGAGAAAAATGCAGGGCAACGATAACGACTGGACTGGTCTTTTGAAGAAAGTGCCAGGTCAATTTGAGCGGGGCAGTCCCAACTGATGGCACTGAGGTAATATGTACTACGTACTAGAGTAGACATTACGAACAAAAAATATCGCGCAACTTGCTGGCCGCTGAGCACGCGCGCTTCGAGCGAGCGAGAGTGCAGGAGCTCTAAAACGTGCTACAAACATTTTGTTCGAGGTGTCTTCTCTAGTACGTAGTACATATTTCCTCAGTGACTGATGGCATGCATGCATCACATACATCATATTTAAGGGAGCTCAACCACCCGAAGCACAACATTACTACCAACCAAGACGATTCAAGTAGGCCTTAAAAACCCAAACCGCCAAACAGTTAAACTAAATGTACTAAACCTGAAGGTCTATTGTCGTAATTAAAAACGTCCAAAATATAGTTCCAAACTAATCTCAATGCTTTATTTATTTATTATATTCTTTATTGGTTTAAATCTCAATCTCCTGACAGTATTCCTGTTTGCCGTTTATTGGTGACATTAATAGAAAGAAAGAAAAATGATTTATTGCCACAACAAGACGACATGCGGTAGGTGCACATAAAAAATACTTAATAAGGTACATTTCTTGAATCATTTTATCAATGTATGATACCTACTTTGCATGTCGTAGCTGCGGCAAAGAGGTCGACACTCAGCATGATGCTGTGTTGTAACGTGAGTCACAACACAGCGCTGATTTTCAGTGTCAACCCCAAGTGATGATGAGCGGGTGCCAAGCCAACAAAAGCAGCCAATGATTATAATACCCAAAAGAAATAAAGCAATAATTATTATATAAGAGTGTGTGGGGTGTGTGTGTGCGTGTGAAGTGTTAAATACTTTATATTATATACACATACTAACATAACTATATTATTACATGCATGATAATGACCTAAGTGTTAAGTGTCTTTCAGATTAATCCCATTTTTATCAAAATCCAGTTTTGTGATGGGATCCGTGTGGAATTGAGGGAACTATTATAGGCATACATATATCAATTTTGGTATTTTCATCAACAAATCAAACATTTGCATTCAGAAAGTGTCATTTGGTGAAAATTTGATGAAGATCTTCGGAGATAAAGACGGGAACTCTTCAATGAATGACAGTAAATCATCGGGGATTGCAGCTATCGCTTATCTTTCTATTGTTAATGCCACTAAAAATGGAAAAAGAAAATAAATTTTAAAACATAAAAACCGACTACAAAAAAATTTAAAAATTATGTGAAACAGTTTAGGAAGTCGGTGCCAATTTTTTCTTAAATCAAACCGAATCAAAGGCATCTACTTCCTTAACTGTTTCACACAATTTTTTTTTATTTTTTTTGAAGTCGGTTTTTACTTTTTTAAGTTTATTATGGTGTGCAAACAATAATGTAAACTCTATCTATCTATGTTTTTATTTAAGTTTAGTGAGTTCTCAGACTTAGGGCTATTTTGACTGCTGAGGTCAAAAACTATTTGCGGAATTGCTTACCCAGTTACCGCTAGCTAACAAGTTTCTTCGTACCTTTCCACCTATAAGTAACTACTTAACAGAAAGGCATGATGAGGCATAAAATCCGTAAAAACCGTATCAGTGCCATACAGTCAGTGTCTACCAATAGACCATAACGACGACGAGGACGGCTACTGAATATTTGAAGGCAATCGCCTCGAGTGGCTTCATTTCAATTTAATCGAGTCAATATTTTATTTGTGAGACAAGGAACGATTCTAGAAGATTGGATGATTGAATTTTACTTCTTTATCTACCTACTATTGCATGGTTAGATAGTCAAACTACTGCTGTAGGAAAGATGATTATCCTTATGATTATACAATCTTTTCATCGACTCGGCCTATCGCAGTCCACTGCTGGACATAGGCCTCTCCCGAATTGCACCACAACACTCCATCCTCTGCCTTCCGCATCCAGTCCCCCAGAGCCACCTTTTTCATATCATCGGGCCATCTGGCGAGGGGGTGACCTACGCTGTGTTCTCAAAATCAGTACGGCCTAGGCCAAACTAGATAAGCCTAAAGTTTGTAGGACAAACTATTTTGTCCTTTTTTTTTTTTGCCGTGAGGAAATCCTTATAGACGCACTCCGCCCGGGGTAGGCGGAGCCAGTGTCGGACTCTTACCGACTAAAACCACCACGGTGTTCCTTCAACTACCTTAGCCGGGGGCGTGGGAACCCGTGAGTATTCACACAACCACCCCCGACAGGTGCCGGCCCGCCACAAGCAGGCGAGCTCCTTCTACCCGTGCGGCCTAACGTCGGCCGCACCCTCCTCGGTGGCGCACACGGAACACTGCACGCCACTTCACCTCATGGGCCTTTACTAGCTACGCCAACTACGTCAGCTGTGCCAGCTACGCCAGCTGCTGGTCGGGCAGCAGACTACCCCGAGTCTGCTGCTCGTAGGCCGTAACTCCCGTAATTTTTTATAGAGGTTTTCTTCCTCGCGGTCCGGGCGGTGAAGCCAAGACCGTCGGTCCCAAGAGGCGCGAGAACACTACTCAGCGGGCACTCCTGGGGTTACGAGATCGCCGGGGGCAGGGAAAGACAGTCCCCCCGCTGCCTGCCCAGTGGCAGGGTGAGTGCACACCGGGCCCGCCCCTGCTCCTCCACTGTGCCCTCTGTTGGCAACAGAGGGACACGTGGAGCAACTCCCCACTGGCCCAGAACGGGCCACTTCCGCGCCAGAATATTCGCCACAGGCAATAAAATCCCCCGAAGATTAATCCCTCGAAAGGATTTTATTGCCCGTACCCAGGATGCACCGGCCAAACAATTGCCGTTCCCTCCAGACGTGTCCAGAAGGACAAGCATCCGTCAGGCACACGTGGAGGTTTTCTGGCCAGCACCCCAAACTATTTTGTCCTAGGATAAACTATTTTATCCTGACACGCATAGGATAAACCGGATGGGCCTGAAATCTACGATGTGTAGGTAGATAAGGTCCCTTTTAGTAATTATTTCTTTACATCTCAGTGTTTCCCGGCCCATTGTCAATAGAACAACTGAGTTGACAAATAAATTAATCTGAATCTGAGTTAGTCAAAAGTACCTAGTAATTAATGATCTACCAGAAATCCTAACAGGCCACGCATTGACAGAAGTTTCGTTATTGTATAACCACAATGGCGAAGATACAACAATAGCCTGTTAATCTTAAGCTGATCTAAGAAGGCTAAATGACAAAGGTTACCTGCTGCCGAATTGTGTAGATAACTCGCTCGTGAACACATATCATGTTGGTTTCGATGTTAATTGCTCCGTATGTTTTAACAATAGAGTCTGACCACACTAACTCTGTATAGGAAAATGGCAACACCGTAAACAGTAACTATCAAAATCTATCATTATAGATGCGCTGTTGAGAAAAACAACATGGTTACACGAGTTATGGTTCCAGAACCATACTGACATTAGTTCACTTCACGGCTGTCTAGCAAAAACACGTTTTGTGGGCCTAATATTATTTGTTTTATCGGAATCAGCGAGTATTGAGTGACTCTTTGGCATAAATTTTGCTTATGCTTTTTTTTGTTAAGTTACCCAATACTTCACAAAAACAATAATTAACAACGCGATAACTGTTTAAATTAATAAATCTTCTTTATATGGGCAAGTCCATTACAAAGCAAAAGCGGGAAGTCTATTTCACAACTTCTCGCCTGCAATGCTAGCATTACGTAACTACCACACATCTTTACTAGATGGCAGTAGGTTGCGTCAATTAAATTTGGAACATGTTGCATATACGAGACCGCGAGTCTATATAATTGAAGTCGTTGGTAATGATCTTATTGTTTCAATGCAGAGTAAGTTTTGTCAGACTAAGTAAATACAGACCAGTAATGTTAACTCTGTATTGAAACAATGAGATCATTATTTTATAATTTTTTACGCATTTACGCATACGAAACGAAATCAAATTATTTAAATTGTGGAAAGAAAAAATCGCTCACGAGTAGGATTCGAACTTGCAACTCCTGTCTCAGTACGTCAGTACTGCATAAATATATTAAAACTGCTAACTGATCCTGCGCGAAATTTAAGACGCCTACGCACGCCTTGTCCACCTGCACATCATCATCATCATCATTTTAGCCGAAAGACGTCCACTGCTGTACATAGGCCTCCCCCAATAGGAGGGATATGCCATAATCGTCACGCTTGGTGTTGGTGATCGCAGTTGTTGATTGAATAAATACTCAAAGAACACTGCTGCCCATCCTCTGGTGAACCCCTTAATCGCTTTTTACGACACCCATGAGAGGAGATTAAGAGGTGCTTTTCTTTTTAACCGGCACCACACGGAAAACATTTGTTTTGTGTGGTATCTTCTTCTTTTTGTGCCATATGCTCATCGGATGACAGCGACCACCGCACGTAATTCGTTTCTATCTTGTGATAGTCTGCATAGACTGGCAGCGTCAATGATGTTGGTCCAGCTCTTGATGTTGTCAATCCAGGCTAATTTCCTTCTTCCCCTGCTCCTTTTGCCCTCTATCTTATCTATCCCTCCAGTATTTTCATCAAAATATTATATTTTTCGTTTCTTTATGAATAGTTTGACTCAAACCAAAATCTACGTGTTTGAATAAAACCGTTTGATTCGCAACTAATAACTAACTAGTCTATGCCTGCGGTTTCGTCCTCGTATAATTCGACTATGTCCAGCAGTGGACGTCTTTCGGCTGAAATGATGATGATGATAATTCGGTTTAAAGCAAGACGTTATTGCGCATCTCTCAGAAACTTATTTTCTCGGGATAAAATAGCTTATATTATTATATTAATCTGAGTTATAGTCTATCTGTGTGCCAAATTTCATCCAAATACATTCAGCCGTTTCAGTGTGATTGAAGGACAAACAAACAAGCATTCATACTTTCGCATTTATAATATTAGTAGGATCGGATTATAAGTTACCTAACAGGAATCATAATATACACACAATTATGTTTCTTGCAACAACCATATCCAAGTAATACTGTAATCTCGGTTCAAACTACAGGATATTTCACGATAACACCGTCTCATTCACGTTTCAAATGGACCACTTATGAGTCAAGAGGTTCAGGTGCGCCGGCGCCGATGCGGGGCGTCTTTGTCGGCAGCCGAAGATTACTGAACGAACACGAGTGGCGATCTATACAAGTGGGGGTTTATGACCTGCCTTTTAATGTAATCTAGTTGTTTGATACAAATACAAGTGTTCCAAATAATTTGATGAAAAACATATTTTTAACTACGTTTTTAAAAAGAAGGTGAGTAAATATTGCATTGCAATGCAGTCCTGCCCCCCTAGCCAAGTTGACAATCTACAATCGTCAATGCTATAGAAAACAATAAAACAATCAAAATGTTTGGGAATGACATATCTATACGAATGACTTTTTCGTTGAGATATGTCATTCCCATACATTTGGTTGTATGATTGTAGATTGTCAACTTGGCTAGGGGAGCTGAGCTACATTTAAAGTTTCAAGTCTCTAGCTCATTGGGAAATTGGTTTAATATCGATTGCAAAACTTGTACCAAACAGACAGACATGACTTAAAAACGTGGTAATAAAATAAATAACTTTATGAAAAAGTTTATTAGTATTTTTTCCTTGACGGACCCATGACACCACCGAAAATGACACCACTGTGGTGAATACTAGTGGTGTCACTAGCATTTTTTAATCCCCACGACACCGCTAAAGAGCTGCCCACAATTATGTAATCTATCTTATTTTATTTTTGTTAGCTGCACCTAGAATTTTTGTTTTGCTATCCATAGTTGTTGATCAATACAAAGTCAATAAAACACAGTGCAATTTTGAAATTTTTTTCCTGCATGATAGCGTTTTTGGTGAACAAACTTCCCTGAAAGTCTATTTCCTACGTACACTGACTATAAGAAAATTGCCGGCCGTAATGTGGCGTGCTCTGGAAGAACCTACTACACTTTCAGTATATAATAATGTACTCTGTGTACTACACCTGTCTACTATGAGAATGCCGTTTTCCCTTCCCGCTCCCTCGTACCGCACCTCAAGCCAGTCCCGGTTAGTACGCACTACTACTACCTAATGCGAGGTCAGCTTATACTGGAAAAGTATAGCTTGATATGTAGCCGTGTGTACCAATACTGACAAATAGCAACGCTGTAAAGTGCCATATGACGTCATTTTTTTACGGTCAACCGCGGTATTCTCGTAGCAAACAAGTCATATTACAATCACATGACATTTTCCATCTTCATGTCTCAGTTTGGCGAACCGACTTGCAGTACCATTTAGGCAACAGCCTAGGTGATATTGCAGTTGTTATGGGCAAAGGTAACCACTTAACATCAGGTGGGCCTTTAGATCGTTTCGCCATCCAATATTATTAAAAAAAACCAGCAGATGGAAAACATGGCTGATTGAACATAAAATTTTAGTATCATTAGTGGCGGTTTTCGTAATTCAAGAGTTACCACTGACGTGCGGTCGACTGCACCCTTTATATTTATTATTTATATCAAACAATCCAAAAGTGACTGAAGACAGTTTATTTATTATCTCTTAAAATATAGCTATATTTTTTTTATAATTCAGTTATGCTTAAGTATTTCAAACAAGGGACATCTAAGTGTGTGTGGGCGGCCCGTAAACGGCTTAGGGTTTTATCCTAAGAGTATTGCGTTACCAACAAACACGTAAGGAACATTTGAGCTTTCAAAGTTTTGTACTTTGAGAAAGGTATACTTAAACATGTTTTAGGTATTAATATACCTCAGTTTAAATATAGATAATCAGTTACACTTTTGTGTAACTGCTATGTTGTTCACTTGCTATTAATCAGTAACTTTTCTTAGTTTTAATTCATGTATTTTTTAATTACAAGAAATCACAGCGTTCTAAAACAAATCTCTACAAATAAAAAGAAAATACCTATGACAAATCATAACATTATAAGAAACTTCTTAAGAAGAACAATCGAAATTACTGTGTAATCCTACTAATATTATAAATGCGAAAGTGTGTTTGTTGGTTTGTCCTTCTTTCACGCAGCAACAGAACAAAGGATCGACGTGATTTTTTGAGTAGAGACAGTTTATGGAACGAAAAGTGACATTAAAATTTTATCCCGGAAAAATGCAAGGTATGATATAAAGAACCACAGAAGCAAAGCCGCGGGTATTTTGCTAGTAAACAAATTTTGTCTTTTATTTCGTATCGATCTCAATATTTTTTTCTGTGACGTTATGAGAAACTGAACAAGCACGCACGATAGGCAAGTTTTTGCGTCTATATGTAAGATGCTAGTTTAGGAAAATTTTGTCATAATGGAGATTGCAACTTTATCGCTTCTGTACCTAAATAGTAAGGATAAATAAAGTATGTACAATTATATGAAATAACTTATTGAAGTAAAACTTCTTTACGCACGCTTGACTTGGGGAGTAAGCTAGTGAATGCGTTACGAAAAGTGAGGCAAACGAAGGGGGCACTGCGGGACGCGGGGAACGAGGCGGGTGCGACGGCCGGTTACGACACAGCGTCGGCAGATGTACGCGCGCCCTTCCTTTGTTTTCATTGAAATACTCGTAGTATTGTGGGAGATATAAGTTAGTGAAGTTTTACTTCAGTCGTGTGCTCTAAAGCGCACTTGTTTTTTTTTTTAATAGTAAAACCTAAAATAAAACTATACCTAAAACTAAAAATTAAAAAGGAGCATCAAAATATTCCTCCGCGTCGCTTTCAACTGGTAACGTGCCCAGAAGACTGGCAGCATTGCCGAGTTGTATGGCAATGCTTAGTCTTTGACCAAAGTAAAGGCCAGCTTTCTGGTCACAAAAAGTGTCGACTAACCGCCTAGAAATATTTCTAAATAAAAGGCGGGCACTCGGACCCCATAAGTTATTATATTTTCGCCGTTTGAGTTTCTTTACAGCCGCAGCGGCAGCGCCAGCACAGCTTGCCGAAATTAATTATTTAACTATCTTTCCAGATAGCTTCTTAATCGATTCAGAACACCCACAAAAACAATAAAACCGGGCGAGAGCATGTCGGGCCATGCTCAGTATTATAGGGATCCTTAAGTAGGTGTAATTACAAACAAATCAAATCGAGTATTAATCATGGCTATTTTAGTTTTTGCAATAATCGGCAGCATTCGCGACTCAGAGCGTGTTGTTAGTAGCGCCATCTAGCGATAAATTCAAGAAGGCAAATTGAAGAAGTGTGTCATGTCAAAGTTACTTTTTGTGATTTTTTCAAATAGAAAGTAGCTAAAGGAGCATTATTTGCTTAAATAATTTGTCTCTAAGGTCAATGACCTTTGAACTAGGACGTTTTAAGTATTTTTCAGTTTTCTCTCTATAACTCAAAAAAATATAATCACATTATACTCGAAATAATTTTAAAAGAGAGTTTTTACAAAAGTCTATCAATAAGGAAGATTATAAGTTTCTACGTTGCATAGTTTAGAAATGGCAGGGGGGACACATATTGCAAGCCACTTTGGCGGGCTATATTTCGCAGATGGTACACCTGATAAAAAAGTGATGTATGTAACATTACCTTCATTTTAGTAGACCTATTCTATGACACCCCACACGACGGGGTGCAGCGAAAAAATTTTTTCATTCCCATTTCACATGCATGGGCGCCACCCCTACAATACGTAATCACGATTTTTTTATTCATTTAAAATTGAGATCTATATCTAGACTATTTTTTAGCAAAATTTCATTTAAGTATGTTTATAACTGTAGAAGTTATTAAGCTGTAAAGGATTAGGAGAGACGGACAGACGGACGGACATGACAAAACTATAAGGGTTCCTTGTAGGACTACGGAACCCTAAAAAGGTCTATTATTAACCAATAACGAAACGATTGAGCCTTATTTACCGAAAGAAAAAAGCTTTCACAATGAAAAATACCTTTTACAAACTCCTCAAAAAGTATAAGACTCATTAAAGTAATACGATTTCTCTACCCGGTAAAAAAGGGAAGTATTATTCAACAATGGAAAATTAATGTTGTAAATTTTTCAATTTTAACTTAAAGGTACCTACAAAATAAGTCCGTAGCTAAAATTAAATTAGTTGAACTCGTACGAACTTTGGTTTGTAAAGTTTCTTCATTAATGAAATCGCTCCGGAACTTTGTTAGTTGATACCAGAGTAGGGATATATTATTAAATTAACTGTGCGAGATTTGTACTAAATATTAATAAAACCTCAGCATAGCGGCTGAGCGCTTGCCTTCCATGTAGGAGGGTTTGAGTTCGAACCCAGTTCACACCACTGACTTTTCGAATTAATGTGTTGATCAGAATTTTATAATCACTTGCTTTAAGTTTAACAGTGTAGATTGCTGTTTGGGACTTGATTATTTTAAGAACTGGGTTCCAAACAGATGGAAGCTGCCAACCATCTTCTCTATTAAAATTAGGATGTTTTTTTAATTTTAATAGCCTCACAGAGCATTCTACGTACATATCGGTTTCCCTCGCCAGGACTTGTGGTTTATCACATCGAAGAAAATGGTTGGGTTTGTCTAGAGCATGTTCACACACTGCAGACTTTGTGGAACGTCTGTTCTTGATGTCAGCTATATGTTCTTTAATTCATTATTATTTACATATTTATTGAACATTTGAACATTGAACTTTGGTGAGTTGTTCTGCGTGCGCCCGCGAAGGTGCCTGACTATAAATAAAAACCGGCCAAGTGCGAGTCGGACTCGCGCAGTAAGGGTTCCGTACCTCTCAACCACCTGATATCCCATTAAAACTGATTTAATTTACGAGAGTTTATCAAAAGACATCAACGCACATTGCGCGAAATATGATTTTTTGCATGTCTTTCTTACGCAGGTACCACCACATATGTCTATGTTTGTCTTATTTTTAGTATTTGTTGCTAAATTACATAGTATGCACTATAATCTGACCATGTTTGACGCTGGTATGTATTACCGTTTTGAAGATAGAGCAAAAACAAAAACGTTGAAAAAAATGCATGTTTTTTGAGGTTTCTTGTATGGGGTCCCTTTGGTTTTAGACTTTTTTTTGTTTTTAGTATTTGTCGTGATACACCTCATAGCAACTCATATTCTGAGAAAATTTTAACCGGTTACCTATTACCGTTCAAAAGATAAAGCCCTGTGACAGACAGACGGACAGACGGACGGACGGACGGACGGACGGACAGCGTAGCGAGAGTAATAGGGTCCCGTTTGTCACCCTTCGGGTACGGAACCCTAAAAAGATGGCATTTCAACGCCACAGCTAGTGATTAATAAAATAACACAGAATAATGCGAAGCTTTCCCATACACGTGAAAAAGAATATTAATAATGATAAAATAAAAGAAAATTAAAATATTTTAATAAAAGTCACTTAGCACTTTTAATATGGGATATTCTGCAATACAATTATTATTACAAGTAAAAAAGGAGGAGTTTAATAAGATGAAAAATAATGACACGGCACGTGTACACTGTTTACTTAAAACTGTTTAATGTATTTATTATACTTTGTTTGACGTAAATGTGTTCTTGGATTTCTTTTTATTTATTATAACAGCTGCCAACTGTACTTACCACAGGTACTTAGTTGCCCAACAGGTACAGTAGGCCAAATTATAATTTAGCGGATAAATAGATACATATAATTTTTAGGTGTAATGGAAATAACTGAAAACCTCTTAACCTCTACCCCCCGTAGCAGCCAAGTGGCGCCCCCATCAGTAAAACAATTATTACTCGCTGAATACATCATTTATCGAAAATTCGTTTTTAGCGATTGAAGTACAGGTGCTGTAGTTTAATTAGAAACTATTAACTCTGTAAATTATACTTCGCTGCAGTTGTAGATAGAAAAAGTGCGAAAAACGGCCATTTTTGTCAATTTTTTTATCTACATCTACAGCGAGTAATATTTTTTTACTGATGGGGGCGCCATTTGGCTGCTACATTCCCCTTAAGGAGTACTGTCAGATGGACAGACGGACTTCATAGTTCCTATCCTGAATGAGAAAAGTTAGGCATTTGATTGACATCCCACACACTTACACACACCAACACATACATACATGCACCTTCACACAAACACACCCACCTCCTCCCCCCATACACACAAACCTATGCTGAAAACTATCAAATCTTGCAAACACAATAATAAGGAATATTTCTTAACTGACCTTCAAGACACAGGTTCTTTTCCTAGTTTAAAGGGCAGGGATCTCATATGAAATTGTGAATAATAGTCTTACCACAACTGTCAAAGTAACAATGTTCTAATGTACAATGTATCTTAGGCTAAGATTAATTACGTTAATAAACTTATTTATTATTATTATCCTTTTCATCCCTCTTGGACCTTTGAATTAAATAATTGTGTTCTAAAAACTGGTTAGCATTAGCGTATATTACAGTAATTAGGTTGATAAGATTAACTCCCTTGAATATAAGCCACAATTTAGCATTTTATATTATTGAACTGCCAACTTCTTCCATGAAACGGATTTAAAAGTATCAGTCCAATAGAAATTTAGTGATGTTAACCGATTACAAATTTCTGCTCCGGTGATTTTAGGTATTTTTTCACAAATAACCGGTTTTTCTCCGGTTAAAACCTATAAATATAAACACCAACTTTTTTATCAAATTTTCTATAGTATCTAAAGGGCTTTCTTAAAGATGGCCAATGATCGGCGAATACAGGTGAATGCGATCGTGTGGAGGGTATGCTGTCTGACGTGATTATATTTTTTATTATAATTACCGGGTACTTCTCGAATTTAAAGACAATAAAGAGTCTGCGTTCAGATTCATTCTGATACACGCCCAATACGGTAGTAAAAAACGACACACTACGAAAATTGATCCGATACACACTAGTAAAATAGTGCTCAATCAAGTAACGGTTTTAATTAAAAAGTAACCGGTATTTATCGGTTTCTTAAATAACCGGTTTTTCTCCGGTTATATTTGAACCGGTTAACATAACTTAATAGAATGCAGTGCCTATGTTTCTCGTAAAATTTTCATGTAAATGGATGTGTTATTAGGCGATTAATAAATCCCCTTTGAAGTTTATAAAAGTGACATCCTTTGAAGTTTGTGTAGCGTGTTACTGTTATCATTTATGTGACATCCCTATTCTTTAGCGGTTTTTTCGCGGTTTTTTTTATAACAGGGTACTAGCGAATAGGTTCCTGTACATCTTTGCCTAAAGTCGCTTTAAAGTCAAATTGAGTAAGTAAAATTTCAAAAACTTATTTAGGAAGAGGTTTCTGATCTACACATATTTCTCATAGCAGAAGAAGAAGAAGAACACAATAGCGTTGCCAAAAGACTTGGTCTTACAGGTTTTGCATTTTCGTAAAACCAATTTGGACAACACTACCCGTAGCTACTCATTACAGAAAAATTAAAATTAGGATGTTTTTTAATTTCAATAGCCTAACGACCACCTGCGACCACGAAATGTTGCAAAGCTTTCGAAACGTCAGGAAAACCAATTTAAATAATAAACGCGATTTAATCCGGTTAAAATTTGTTTTATTATAATGTGTAGTGATCGCGAAAATCTAAGAAATTAAACTAAACTTATTTTAATATACCTATCGTTCTCTATTACTAATAGAAGATACAAAAAAGGGATGGCAATTATTTTAGAGCTGTCAAATTAGTCGGCATTAAAATTTCCATAGAAGTTTAGTCGTGATCTTGGAACATGCCGACTTAAATACGAAGAAATGTAACACGTATACTAAATTGACAGCATTAAAATAGTTTCAATCCCTTTCTTGTATCTACTGTTAGTAAATAAAAGAGAGCTATAGTTTAAAATAAATTTAGTTCGTGAACAAGAGAATCGACACCATTGATGGCTACTTTAGTGTTTTCCAATCTTGATGTTGTTGAACGTGTGTGAAATAGTTTTTTTTTATCCTCATCAACTCAGCCTACCGCAGTCCAGTACTGGATATGGCCTCTCCCAAGTTGCGCCACTCGGTCCTCTGCCTTCCGCATCCGCCCACTAACTTCTTCAGTGGTAAGTCTTGGTCCTAGCACTTTAAATAATATAATAATTTAATAGCAATAAATATAATTTTCAACACACTTGCTCGTAAAGTGGCTCTTATTGCATCGCTTTTAGGTTCATAATGTGGCTTATAACGCACGCGTGCTTTTCTCATTATATTATTGCACTAGTGCTTTTTACTTTACAGTTTATTTTTAAATCGCAGCAAAGAGTTTTTATGCCTGAACTAAATTAAACATTTTTGGGAATAAATCAACTGTATTAATTAAAATATGCTATATAAACATTTCATTTCATCAAATTATTAATTTTTGTCAACAAATTAACATTAATTTGTGTTATAAATAAAAAAATCTATTTATAATATTTTTATATTAGGCTGTATGGCGGTTTCCTTCGACCACCTGCGCGCGCATAGCTGTATGTCACCGCGCGGTCCGCGCGCCATTTTTATCATTTTTCACAAATTCAATATTTGTCTAAAATGTGTAATTTATGTTTTTTTCCTCGCAAGTGTGTTGAAAAACGTCGTATGACACGCGTGAGCATTGACTATTATACTCTCGGCTCCATTACGCCCTCGCCTTCGGCTCGGGCTGCAATCCAGCCTCGAGTATAATAGTCAAATTAGCTCACTTGTATCATAATGTACTATTAATATATATATAATTAAAATATGTAATTAAATTTAATTTATGTATAATTTTTAATATACATAATTTTTATATTACTATAATTTTATGTTACTATAATTTATGTTGTATCAAACTATTAAATATAATTAAGGCCTCTTTCTCCAGCTGAACTATGTTGCTGTGCCCGACAGGGTCCGTAATTGGTACCATATTTTTAAGCCCACCACCTGTATACATTATGGAACGCAATAAAGTATTGAGTATTGAGTATTAAATTTGATTTTACTCATAGCTTCAATATATTTTGACTTTTATACACGATTCAGCAAAAGCTTGTAGGTAGTAGTAATTTTTGCACTACCGTTTTTTTCGCGCCTACAATTATTCTAGTATTAAAACATCGTTGAAAAGGACGTACAAAACATCAAATGTGTTTTTCCACCACCAAATCGATATAATAAGTTAGGGTCAATAAGTTTTGACCTTGCAATGAATATTTCAGTCAAGTACTTGGGATTACGTAGATCCGGACACTTATCTAAATTTTTGGGCCTCGGGTACTCTCTAAGGATTAACGCGTGGGGGCAATGTGGGTAGTTCAAATTTGTTGTTGTTTAAAATTTTCGTTTTCGTACAAGTTTTTTGCGGTTTTCGAATTGATTATACCTTCTAGATTGATCGACAACCTTCTAGAATGATTGACAACCTCCTAGAATGATCGACAACCTTCTTGAATGATCAAAAACCTTCTAGAAATATCGACAACCTTCTAGAATGATCGAAAACCTACTAGAATGATCGACAACCTTCTGGAATGATTGACAACCTTCTAGAATAATCGACAACCTTCTAGAGTGATCGATAACCTTCTAGAATGATCGACAAACTGACCTTGAGGTGGTGAGATTTATTGAACAACTTTCCTTTCGCGATACCTCTGGGATATCTTTTAACTAACGCCGTATATTCTTATAAACTCAACCAATTTTCCTGGAACGCCGTCACGTTTATCTTTTAGACGTTTTTCAGTAATTCTATAATATTCCTAAATCTTTGTTATTCCGTACTAATACCGAGTGAATCTCGGTACCTAGGATTTCTTTCTTATACAACCTAGTACCATATTCTTAGTTTGTACTAAACCTCTAAAAGTCATTGTACTCATCATTATGAACAACTTTTACTTTGGGACGAACATGAAATCGCGAAAAAAAAATCAACGGGTTCCTACATTTGTGTTCACATAAATCGACAGACTATAGGGAACAGCTGATTTTTTTTCGATTTCAGGGTTAGTCCCATAGTAAAAGTTATTCATAATGACGAGTACAATGATCGCTTAAGAGGTTTAGTATAAACTAAAAATAAGGCTGTAAAACATTGTCCCAAGATGTCAATTCACCTCTATCGTGGGTTCAGATTCAGATCAAACGAATAAATATAGGCGGATTTGTTATAAAAACTCTCTAGAAATATACAAAGCGTATAGTATTATATTATCTGTGATACAAAGCATCCTCGATCAATCCTGGGGCATCGACTGTACGATATATAGAAGAAAAAACCACGTAATTCTAACTTAGATCCGAGTTCTGGGACGTTTTTTGACCAGCTGCTGAATGAAAAATGGCGTGTGAAATGTACAGTAGTTGACCGCCAACCATCAAGATGGTGAGGATGGGGAAAAATATAGTTTCCCCGCGATGTGCCACAGGCGTAGAACTAGAGGGCACCGGGGTGGTCCAATGGAGTTCCCGGAGGTCCTCTATTTTGTGATGAGTACGGCCGCCGTGAGGTTAATCGACTAATCGGTAAGAGTCCGACATATCCTTCCATCTTCCTTAAACGGAGGTTTCATGAGGATTTTGTTTCCTATGTATTATATAATATAATAAAGCGTGTCCAATATAATAATGCACTGAGAGTACTGCTGAGGCTGCCAATGCATGGCGGTGCAGTGCATCGGGGATGTTGGCTGATAATAATATTGATGGTTTCGCCGCCATTATTAGAAAAAGGTGTGCCTCCCTGATGACACGTACCCGCGGCAGTTCCAACACTATTCTGAGTGTGTTTGCAGATCGGTGGGATTCACCGATGCTGCAGAGATGGATGCAGCTCCACACTATTTTAAATTGTACCTGAATTTTATGACTGTTTACTAACACTAGATCATAAGCAAATTGTTACTAACACTATGGACTTTGTTTGAAAATAAACGTATTTTAATTTAATTTTTTATTAATTATAAGTATATATTTACAAAAAAAGTATAAGTATTATATCCACTGTCTAGTACCGATAGTACAGTTGACTGTATGACAGTGATAACACTTGAATTAGAAAATCGCCCTTACCGCTTACAAAATAAAGGCGCTGTCAATGTCAAACTGTTTCCATTGAGGTGCGGTCGACCGTACAAGGTCTGCTTAGTTTGGCCCCAGTTTGGGACTAGATGGTGTTGTGTAAAAAGTCAGTATTTATTTATTATTTAAGCAAGTATTTATTTATTATTTACATTTTATATTATATTTCCAGCAAAAAATTAAAACACTGCCCACTATTACTTGGCTAGACTGGAAGCCAATCCCAATGTAATTGGGAAAAGTCTCGGAGGATGATGATTATACTTCTAACAAAAAAAAACCGGCCAAGTGCATGTCGGGCCATGCTCAGTATTATAGGGTTCCTTAAGTAGGTCTAATTACAAACGAATCAAATCGAATATTAATCATTGCTATTTTACTTTTTGCAAACAGCGCCACCTAGCGCTAAATTTAAGAAGTGTGCCATATCAATATAACAAAGTTTCTTTTTGTGATTTTTTTAAATAGAAAATAACTAAAGGAGCATTATTTGCTCTGATAATTTTTCTCTAAGGTCAATGACCTATGAACTAAGACGTCTTAAGTATTTTTCAGTTTTCTCGCTATAACTCTAAAATTTATAATCACATTATACTTAAATAATTTTAAAAGAGAGTTTTTATAAAGTTCTATCAATGTGGAAGACTATAAGTTTCTACGTTTCATAGTTTAGAAATGGCAGGGGGGGACACATTGCAAGCTACTTTGGCGAACTGTATTTCGCAGATGGTATACCTGATAAAAAAATTATGTATGAAACATTACCTTCATTTTAGTAGACCTATTTAATGATATGCCACACGAGGGGGTGCAGCGAAAAAAAAAATGTCATCCCCATTTCACATGTATGGGCGCCACTCCTAAACTACGTTATCAATATTTTTTTATTCTTTTTAAATTGAGATCTATATCTAAACCATTTTTTAACAAAATTTCATTTACTTATGTTTATAACTGTAGAAGTTATTAAGCTGTAAAGGATTAGGACAGACGGACAGACGGACAGACGGACAGACGGACGGACATGACGAAACTATAAGGGTTCCTTGTAGGACTGCGGAACCCTAAAAAGTAAAACACTGCCCACTAGTATAATATTATTGTACAGTGTCTTTGTACAAATCAATATCATTCATCAAATACACCGACAAACGCCTTGACTCTTATAATTTCCTTTTCCATTTCCTAATGTCAAGTTCAGTAAAGTACGCTTACATAGTATCTCCACGGCTCGATATTTTCCTTTTACCTTTTGAAAAGCATTTGTTTACCTGTTTTTCCGCTAATTTTCCGGGGCGATCAACAAGTGGCTACCCCGGGAGCTGTGTCCCGGATGCGGGGGTGTTGCGGGGTAAAGAGGGGGTGCACCGTAGCTACGCAACTAAGCCTCTAGAATAGGGTAACTCGAGTTCCGTTGAATTTACGGATTAATAATGTTGTAGTCTGTAGTGCATTGGATTTTTGAAATCGAGTTGGTGAGAGTTTGAAGTCTGAATGGATTTATTTTAAACCTAGAGCGTTTATTGCTATTGTAATACGCTCTGACGTAATTAGGTATCAACTAAGCAAAACTTTAGGCATCTTTTTGTAATATTTTTATGAGCATTGAGTACCTACATCTAGGTTCTGTACTACGGCAGCCTCATAGGTACTTATGTATCCGCATTATAAAAACTTATTACTAACGGCCCGAACAAACTAAAAGCAGGTCAGTAGCAGCGTAGAGTATGAGCAACGCGGCAGACGTCACACTAAAAGATAAGCAGTTTTAAAGCGTTTTGACGGCGGGCCTGCGACATAACTGCTTTTAATATGACATGTTGCGTCGGTGGTCAAACAATACAACTGCCTCGTAACCACTTTGGCGTCACACTGACGCGCCGGCCGTCCTGAACTGCTCCAGTGTGGCCAATTAGTATGGCGGCCATAGTGATACAATGCAACCGCGCCACTCCTGCCCGCGCGCCACTCTGCTGGGTTTGTTGCCAGCGGGTTCAGAGCAGGGCAGGAGCAACGCGGTTCGCCAGCAGGCCCACGCTAATATTTGGTGTGTCGTGTTTCATATCGTTTCTTATATTACAACTTGCGCGGGCCCGCCTTCAGCCTGCGCTGCTACCTGCTTTTGGTCTGTACGGGCCTTAAAATAATTAATAAGTAGTAAGTAATTTTTTATAGGGGTTTTCTTCCTCATCTCTCATCCTCCACTGTACCCTCTGCTAACTTCAGAGGAACACGTGGAGTCACGCCCCATTGGCGCAGATCGGGCCCTTCCTGTGCCGGAATATTCGCCACGGGCAATAAGGGCCCCCGGTCCAAAAGAGTTATTGCCCCTGCCCGGGGTACACAGGTGCCGTCAGGCACACGTGGAGATTTTCTGTACTTGTACTTGACTAGTACTTGGTTGGTTTTCGCGTAGTTATATTCTACCATCATACGAAGAAAGACCATAACTACCAATAAAGTTAATTATAGATATGAAGTCGGCAAATAAATGCTATATTGTCTGTGTTTAAAAATTATAATAAAAAGCTGCAGCCGTCTTTGCCGCAGCTACGATATGCATAGTTACTTTCTTATGATGTTACAACTATCGCTATAATTCCTAAAAAGTATGAAGTTATTTATATGTACACCACCTCATGTCTTGTTATGGCAATTTTTTTTTTCTCCGTATGATAGCAGTATTTTTTACTGTAAATATATTTGTTGGGATTTCTTCAATTATGACGAAGTATAAGTTACCCTAGTCTAAGGCAACCAGTCGTAGTCACGTCCTTGATGTTGGATTTTATTGGAATCGTGTTTTGATTGTAAGTTTTTTCTGCAAGGTATCTTCGATAATAATTTTATGTCTGAAGATTTGACTGAGCTCTTCAGTTGACATGTCCAGAGATGAAAATTATCTCCTAAAATCTAGAAAGTAATTTGAAAGATTTCTTTATGCAACTCATATAATTATTGTATTTTATTAATTCTAATAAAAGTTTTACAACAAAAATGAAACGAACAAAGAGTGAACTTCGAGACATAGTTTTTATTAAGTTTTATTAATATTAAGTTTTTAATAACGTGGTTGCGATTCTTCTTCTTCTTCGTGTCGACATGAGCTACATAATGATAATAGCTCATGTCGTGGGGAAAATATTAGCCAGTCAGCAGGTTGATAGCGGGGCTGACTGCCCAGGGTGCGCCGGACGATCAATTAAATATCGTCACTCGTGGAGGCTCTTTTAATGCAAAATAAATATAATTTTTCTTGCGATAAAGAATAGATACTGAACCAAGCAAATTATTCTATACAGTTAACAGATGCCAAAATGTAATAAATTATAATACAGGGCAAGGCCTTTAAGGGCATGATGCCAGCTCATACTAAATAGTACCATAACAACATATTATTAGAAAAACCTGGCGCGCTTTTTTTCTTATTTATTTCATGAAGCATTGTTTGTCGTCGAAGTGAGTTGGCAAAGAAATGTAAAATCGATGTGTAATACTAATAAGCCCCTAATTAAGTTTAATGTGTGATGATAACACGGAGCAAAAAAATTACGGTGGGCCCCAATTACATTGTTGTGATTATTATGATGATAAAATCTTCTGAAAACAGTTCGTTGCTATGCAATGTAATGTTGGAGGAAAGAGGAATTATACGGGTTACTGCAAGTAACTCGACGTATTCCTTGCAGGACGTTATAGTAGGGTTAAAATGCAACGGGTGGTGTGACATGCGATAGGCATTTTCTCCGTCTCAAAAAAAAAAAAAAAGGGTTAAAATGCAACAAATTAATTCTGAGATATTAGATAATTTTTGTAGAAAAATCCTAAATTTAACCACTTAAAGCCTATTAAAAATATTGTACTGCGCAAATGCGTTAAAATGTAATGTAGGCTAATTTTAACCCTAAATTTAGTTTTTTTTACAAGAAAAAACCTATCATACCTATTTATGTCAATCATAATAAACTTCTATCCTATGGTGGATTTCCGTGTTTCTATAAATTACACAAACAGTTGCAACTACATAAACACATCTCATCATCATTTTAGCCGACAGACGTCCACTGTTGGAAATAGGCCTCCCCCAAGCATATGTATGTTGTTGTTGTATGTTGGCAAACATACCTAAACATAAATAAATAGATAATTGAAGTCAAACTTTTATTTCTTATCGTACATGTTAGTACGTTAGTTGACGACCTTCACTCTTTCGCGAGCCTCCTCGCTGCTTTCCTCGGACGAGGAGCTGTTGCTGCTGTCTGGGGCAGCATCGCTGTTCAAGTCGAAGTCGATGCCAGTCACCTCTGTGAACCAGTTGTGGTAGTAGCCGGGACGTACGTAACCTGAAGGGAAGGGGCTGTTGCATCCGGCAGTGGATCCGAAGCTCAAGATGGCCGGACCAGCAGGGCAATTACATAACTCATTTGACAGTTTAATTTTGATGTAAAATTGAAGACGATGTTAATAACATCGCAATCAAACATTGGAATTGTGTAACGACATAGATAGACAGTTGGGCTAGTCCACAAATTCAAAATCGCTCAGCGAGCTATGGAGCGAGCTATGCTTGGAGTTTCTTTGAAGGATAAAATCCGTAACGAGATTATCCGGAGAAGAACCGGAGTGTCCGACATAGCTTGTAGGATCAGTAAGCTGAAGTGGCAGTGGGCTGGCCATGTCTGTCGAAGGACCGATGGCCGTTGGAGCAGACGAGTCCTTGAGTGGAGACCGCGAATTGGCAAACGCAGCGTAGGGCGCCCCCCTGCCAGGTGGACCGACGACCTAAATAACGTGGCTGGGGGGGACTGGATGCGGAAGCCAGAGGACCGAGCGTTGTGGCGCAACTAGGGAGAGGCCTATGTCCAGCAGTGGACTGCGATAGGCTGAGTTGAACGACATAGAGGGACTTCATTATGAAGTAAATGACGTCAGGAGGGAAATCCATTGCAATGTACATGACGTCATGTATGTTAGATCACGTGTCGTTATGCAAGTAAGCTGCTGCAAGTATGCGTTTTAAGCTTTATCATTCATTAAATTTCATGATGAATACCTCCGACATCGTAATCAACAGTTTTGTAGTTACGAAATTCGAATTGTATCATTTTTCCGGATTCAAACGTCAAAATTGATATTTTTTTGATTACGATGCAGTTACACAATTGCCGGTGGGAGCGCCGTCAGCGTCGATGAAAGTCAGTGTGCCACTGCTGTCACCCTGGCAAGATGACTGGGAAGGGTTGTCGTAATAATTATCTTAGTGCGCAATACCTCGTCGGAGGCAGCTAGACCGTTTATTTCTTCATCATCATCTCAGTGAAGGGAAACATCGTAAGAATACCACACAAAGAGGGCACACATAAAGAGGGCTCCATAAACAACGCTCACTAGTCTGATGGACTAACGGCTAAACCATAGATAAACCAAACAATTGGTTATGAAATCAATCAATCAATCAACTCAGCCTATCGCAGTCCACTGCTGGACATAGGCCTCTCCCAAGTTGCGCCACAATGCTCGGTCCTCTGCCTTCCGCATCCAGTCCCCCCCAGCCACGTTATTTAGGTCGTCGGTCCACCTGGCAGGGGGGCGCCCTACGCTGCGTTTGCCGATACGCGGTCTCCACTCAAGGACTCGTCTGCTCCAACGGCCATCGGTCCTTCGACAGACATGGCCAGCCCACTGCCACTATGACAATATGGTTATGAAATATATGCCCCAAATCCACCATTCTGAGAAAACTCTTTCCCTGCAGCGGGTTGATAATGAGCTGATTAAATGAATTAAATTCTACTAACATAAAACATAATATCACGCCTGTATTCCCCGAAGGGGTAGGCAGACGTGTATAGTACACCCACATTTTGCCAGTTATAAGTCCCATGTAATAGGGGGCGAGCCTATTGCCATTAACCGGGCACAAATCCAAACTCCGGGCTGCTACTGAGAATTTCCTAATGAAAAAACCCAATAACACTGCCCGACCCAGGAATCGAACCCAGGACCCCATGCTCAGCAGTCGCGCTTGCGACCACTAGACCAACGAGGCAGTTAAATTAAGTAATTAGTTTAATTAAGTTAAATTCTACTACCAAACACAATTTCAACCAACACAAACCGCCACAAACATACTCGACAGGATCTCTTCTATGTACTTCTTTCATAATCAATACCTAATCATATCTATAAATAGAACTAAAACGTATTACATAGAGCATAGTACAAGCATTACACAACAATGTGGTAGGCGAGACGACGACGCCCGTGATTGGTCGGTGGCGGCCATTACAGCCGTATAGGGAAAGCGCGCGCGTATCGTATTACATTGCGCATACTGGCGCATACGCAGTTTTGATAGGGTTGGCGAGTCTAGTTTTTATAGGATATGATATTATGATGAATTTTTGTGTGATTGAAAAAGTTGCTGCAGATAGAGTGAATGTAGTTTCAGTGCGTATAATATTCAAACAAGACCAAACTTTTAAACACGGCCGTTTAAAGTATTTAACTAATTGTAAAACATGCAAATAATTAGTAAAATATGACAAAACAAAACGAAGATAAACAAAATTAACGATTTTGATTGATTTAATTGTCGTATCGTTCATATTTAAGGTTCATGTATGTATCTTGATTTTTTTTCTACTGTTTCTCGGAATCATACCTAGGTACTTAAGTACCATGTGTAAACATATTCTGATATCCAAACATAAAAGTTGGGGTACATTTAAAGAGTCTCACGCGACGACAGTTTTATTTAACCCGTTCTGTGCACCCTGGACATCATCGTTCCGTCCAAGAGAGACAGAGCTAAACAATACAATTCAAGTAACCAAAGAAGTTGTTGTGTCGACGCCGGCTGTCGCTGAAAACCAGCGCTGTGTCTTTGCTCCGTGCATGAGGCACAGCAATATGCTGAGCGGTGGCCGTTTTGCGCGGATGTGACACATATCTTATAACTTCTTGGCTCTGTACCTGTATTTATTCTGTGTTCTTGAATTTTTTGGTAATTTTGTGCGTCACTTTTGAAGCAAATAATTATTTTTCCTTTCTTTCTTTTCTTTTCTTTAAGTTGAGTTGCAATTAAGTTTTGATCAAAACAAGGCTTTTCTTATTTACTTATCTTTGGCGGTCGCTGTCAGATACGAACTGCAGCGTCACTGCAACTAAATTGGCGCATCATAAAATTACGTGAATTAGGGCCCTGGACGTATAGCACCATCCCTCTTTGCATCGGCACAATAATACAACCCTAAATCACAACTAAACGCACATTTGCCCTTTGCCATTCGCATCGTGTCGGTTTTTCTACGTACATCAAAGTAGGTAAACAAAGTACAAAGATTGGGCAGCCAGCTACACTTGTTGCAAACTTTGCAAAGTTTAACGTGTGCGCCGCTGTTCAGAGCAGTTGCAAATGCAAAATGCAAACACATACGCAAATGCCCGTTCCACACTTCGCGACTTTGTAGGTATTTGCGAATTTGAAGCTCAGTCTGGGCTTAAGCACAAGCTAGTCTCGTGAGCTCGTAAACGAGACAGGAAAACATAAAAGTGGATTTTAAGAATTTCTACACTTGGGCGTCAATTGTTTTTATTTGTTCATCGTTGTAAGCTCGGACGAATAAAATAGACGGACGGAATCTCGCTAAGCAATAAGTAAAGCATCCATAGCATGCTGGCTCGCTTAAAAATACAGGCGCACACATTCACATCTATAGTATGTCAAAAAACCGCGATTACGCAAAAAAAAATTGTGTGACGGTAGTCATTGTTGTAGTGCCACAAATAAAATAACAGTATAAATCTGAAGTGTTAAAATACTTGCGAAATTATAGTGAGTTTAGGAAAAAATTAAGTGTTTCAGTCTTCGTTTAGCGAGATTACGTCCGCCTTTTTTATTCGTCCGAGGTTGTAAGTAGAACCTTCACGTGGTATCATTATAGCAAAGTTCACAGTCGTGCGTCATTCCTGAAAGACATACTGAGTCACATTTCATGTCGAAACTGTGAGGACGAAATCGCACGTTCCCCAAATGCTCCAAGTTTCTTGGCTGCTTGAAAATTTTGTAACACCCTCTCTCAAGTTTTTATATGGTTGTGAAGTCGTACAAATTCCGATTTGCTTTTTACGTCAATTTGTTTATTGACTCTGTTTTAAGGTATACGCAAAAGAATTGAAGCAATAAACCGGCTTTGGAATTGGGCAAAAACTTCTGCAAGTTGTTTCGTATTTTTATGCAGGTTTTTTTTTTTTTACCAAACTAATCCTTTCAATGATTAATGTAATATATACCTATATATTTTTTAACTAAGGCCATTTTAGAGGATAAGTTCTTCAAATGATTATATTATCTGAGCTGAGAGGTGACAGAAACGGGTCTTAGCTTTAGTAATAACAATTAATTTAATCAATTAACCGTTTGGAATCTTGAATCGACTATTGATTATACAACGTGTACCAGAAATGCGTGCTCATATTTGAAGAGCTTATTCAGAGCATAGCATAGAACAACTTTTACTATAGGAGAAATCCTGAAATCATAAAAAAAAAAATCAGCTGTTCCGTAAATAACCATCGAAGTCGCTCGACAAAATGTATGGTTCAGCTGATTTTTATTGCGTTTTCAGGTTTGACCCTGTAGTAAAAGTTGATTGAGAGCATTGCCTGAATGAGTTCTTCAAATATGACCACGCATTTCTGACACACGTTATATAAGACATCGAAAATAAATTTTTGCGTTCAAAATAAATTCAAGTATACCTTCATCCAGTATACTGATAGCACGCTTAATAGCAAATTATGAAACACGTACTTTATATCCTGTATTCCTTAGTTTGGAAGAGAGTCAGTACAATCAACTCAGCTTATCCACTGCCGGACATTGTCCTCTCCCAAGTTACCCTACAACACTCGGTCCCCCACTCGGCTTTCCACGTCCATATCATTCCTTTTTCTGGTGTCAAACTATTACAATACAATCAGCCTATGAAAACGGTAAGGTTCTACCTTTAGAATCCTGTCATATTAAAGAAAAATTTAACTCAATTATACATATACAGTTCTGGAGTGGCGACCGCGTACTGGAAGGCGCAGCGTGGGTAGGCCCCCCACAAGGTGGACCGACGACCTGGTGAAGGTTGCGGAAATCCGCTGGATGCGGAAAGCGCAGGACCGGTCGTTGTGGCGATGCTTGAGGGAGGCCTATATCCAGCAGTGGACGTCTTTCGGCTGAAATGATGATGATGATGATACATATATATCTCCAAGCCGATTTCGGCTACGTCGATTAGGCTCCTATCTGATACGACTGATGTACCCATTTTTTTCTGAAAATTTCCGCTTGAAATGAGGACACGTTAGGGTACCATCCACGAAATGGAACATAACTTTACAAGGCCGTCATTTTTTTGTTGATCTCGCTTCTAATCCGTTCTCGCCTCCCGTTCCTTTAAAAGATTTGCACATTTTCTTGCACAAGACGTCGCCATGCCGGACGGTCTGCTGCCAACGACTCCCAATCAATTATATTTAATTGTTTGATTGATATGATGATATTTTTAATAAATCTGGCACACCATAATACCGTAATAAGTTTATTAACAAACTAACTCAGAACACTGCAATTGTTCTTAAGTAAACTGTCGACAGTGCAACGGACTATAGTAACAACATTATTGGTTTCAACGTTAAACAATGTTTGTTAAATGGCTGTGTTTGAGATATAGTTGAGGTCAGGCAGTGGACGGGTGACTGGAGGTGTCGGAGATGTGACGTCATTATATCAGTCTCTAAGAATCAGTTTCCACAAATCTTCTAAATAAGATTGTGAGTCAATGTCAAGCGGACGAATGGGACAGTTCAAAAGTTCATCGAATTCATTTTAAAAATCAACCAACAGCTCAAATGTTACACATTACATCAAAAAGGAAATAACTAGGATATAATAAAGAGCAAGCTTGTTAATTAATGCACTTACATTTTTTATTACAATGAAATTTGGCAATGAGCCAAGAATAATCTAGAAGTTAAATAATTCTCAAATGCTAAATACCTACCAAAGTTATACAATTGTTACAAAAACTTAATTACTATTTCCCTAAGATCTCTTCAGTACACTTTGTCCTTCAGAAATGTGTGGAAACCTCGATGTACTCAACTTTATGATGCGAGCCAAGTCACTACACCACACGTTGAGAAAAAACAAATGCACCGCGGCTGCCGTGTAAACAAACATGCGCGAGCGCACCTCAGAATAGTCAAATGCAGATGTGGAAGTAGGTAGATTTTTGTTTTGTTTTTTTTTGTTTTATATGTCAATAATGATGATGATGAAATATATGGCATACGTGCTATTTCTCTCTGAAATATGTATAATGAATCACAAGCTTGTTTGTGTAATTTAATCAGTGAAAAAAGTAGGTATAATAGTAGGAAGTATATTCAATCCGACAAGTCATTTAATAAAAGTACAGATGAAATCGTAAGTACCTTTTACCTGTATTACCAGCGACGATACATCCCAATAGACGCCTAATGTTGAATATAATGCGTACAATAAATTCTGCCACTAGCTGAGGCGGTGCGGCGGCGTACTGCAATAAGTAGTCGAAATTGATTTGAAGATTTCAAATGACGAATAGTGGCGACCTACATTAATAAAATTTCATAGATGTATGACAGACATCGGCCTGTTATGAGGCGTCTATGTGTATTACAGATAGAACAGGCTTAGTAGTAGTAGAGCTCCTTGTGATGGAGCTCGTCCCGGGAAGTATTAGCACCGTACCTATTTCTGCCGCCAAACAGTGATGCTTGCATTGCTGTGTTCCAGTGCAAAGGTTACGGGTGCCGGTGAAATTGCAATCACATGAGACATTCCACCTTCATATCTCAGTTTGGCGAACCAACTTGCGGTACCATTTAGGTAACAACCTAGGTGGTATTGCAGTTGTTATGGGCAAAGGTAACCGCTTAACATCAGGTGGACTTTAGTCGTTACGCCATCCTATAATATAAAAAGTGCAATAAAGTATCTCTGTATACATGTATATTATGTATATTTCTATATTTTTTCCTGCTGTGTATTGGCTTCCTTTTGTTTTTGCCAACCTCGTCAATCTAGAGCGTCCCTCATCCAGGTGTTCCTGCGGCTTTGGCGATATCATCAACCCAACGCGCTTTGGGACGGCCCGTTTTTCTCCGACTTGACTTTGGCCACCACTCAGTAAAAGTTTGACTCCATCGGCCGTCCCCATGGAATTATAGCAGAAAAATGAAAGCCCACAAAATAAAAAACTAGTAGTATTGGGGATTGCTCGACAGAAGCAAGGCGTTTACGCATTTGCAAGCACGGATGGAACGCGCGCTCGAGTTTTTTCACATTTTTTCTCGGTTTACTCCCTGAGCGAGACGAACGTGCAACGACACTATAGAAGCATGTGTCTACATCTCTTTCCTTCAAATTTTCCTCTCGCAGCTCTGCTGGAAGAAATTTCTTAAAGAAATAAGCAGTGCCTTTGTACTATTCATTTCTATGTATTTTATTATTATTTCTCTGTGTGTGCATAAAATTAATGAATAAATAAAAATAAGCTTTGCTTCAAAACTTTTAAATACGCATTTACAATAAAAGGCGTACTAAATAAGGTAAAATAACTTCAAATAATATATCGCGTCTGTTTGATTTAGTCTATGTCGAAACGTGAGCCAAACAGTGTTGGAGGGCGGGCGGCGTAGAGGGGGGCGGGCGCCCCGTATATGGCCTGCGTTGGCGCAGTTAGTATACAGTGGAGAGCAAAAATTTGTAACACGTTTCTTGTTTTCTTTAATTATTTGGATGTTTAATTTGCGCTCGGTTGATAGCCGGTAGATTTTCTATTGTGTCTACTTTATGTCGCGGCGCGCCACTTAAATGTTAAACATAGTTATGTGCCAATTAGCGTTTATTTCTTGCTTGAAACTAATATTCAGGAGGTTAGTCCTAGCCATCGGTACGCTGAGCAGAGCGGGGAAGTAGTGGAAGTGACAGCGAATAGAGCATATAATAAAAATCTTAATTTTAATTGACAGATTATAAACTATACGTGTGATATTATTAGCTTATTTCGGTGTATACGTTGATAATCACAAATAATTTAACGACGACGTTAATTTAATTCAAAACCAATTGAACTTTAAAAATCGCAAAGTTTAATAGTGGACGTTAACGTCGTGATAATAATGATAGTGAAATAGTGATGCTTTTAATTCCATTCATGTGACTTAATGTTATCATTGTCAAACCCTATGTTTGCCAATAAAATACTGCGTACGTTTAAAAAAAACCAACATTATAGTAAAATTATGACACACACTTTTCTCGAAGGAACGTTCTCGTTGACTGTACCCGGGGCGCCGGCTGTTGTCGGGTGCGCACGCGACGCGACGCCCCGCCCACTCGTCTTTGTGTGCGTGCCTATGACGCCGACAAGTCTTTCACACTCGCATCAGACTCATTCCTTCAGCCATTCGTACTCAGACAACACTGAAATTCAATACAATTTTTCCTGACACGTTAAAGGTTTTAGCTTTAAGCAAATATTGCTTGGTTTTCTTTATGTTTGAAGAATTTGGACAAAATAAATTACTAATGAATCTTAAAATCGCAGGCTTTGATGCGTCTCATCGTTAAAAGCATTATGTTATTCTTGAATATCACACAACTTTTATCATAACATATTTCTCACAAAAACGTTTACACTATTGAATTCTTAATCTCATCCTTTGTGCTTTCCACAAAATATTTAGCTTGAATTGTTGCATATTGCGCTCGTTTTTCTCCTTCAATTTTAGGAATCAACTGAGTCGCTTTACTTTCTTAGGTAGTGGCTATATTTATCTAGCGTGTTCTTCTTTTACTGCTTAAGTCTCATCTTCATTTACTAGGAGGTTCTGAAACATAAATTTATATCTCTGCAGCAGCCACAAAAAAATTTTGAAAGAAGATGACCTGTCTATAAGACAAATGGACCAAATAGTTCTAATCATTCGCAACAGCTTACATTGTATCGGCTAGGTACCCCAGTATTCCTGTCATGACCTAGTTAAATTACTAGTTAACCTGGCACTGCAAACACTAAGTCTGACCTGGAATTGTCATTGAACTCACTGTCTCGTTCATTTATTTTCATTTCGTACGAAGAATGTTGTCATACTAATATTTATGACAGGCCGCGGTCATTACTCATTGTCAACAGCTGTTTAAAGTACTTAGACTACAGGAATTCCCAGGATTTTCCCACTTCCTCCTTCTTAGGAGAAACCTCTTGGTTGTGGAGATCATAAAATCACTCTTCCTGTAACTTACTAACATCCAGCCACATCTGGCCTGTTTCCAACCTTGATATTATAGGTATCAATCAACTCAGCCTATCGCAGTCCACTGCTGGACATAGGCCTTTCCCAAGTTGCGCCACAACACTCGGTCCTCTGCCTTCCGCATCCAGTCCCCCCCAGCCACGTTCTTCAGGTCGGCAGTCCACCAGGCGGGGGCCCTACGCTGCGTTTTCCGATTTTAGGTATGATTCCGTATATTTAACCTGGAAATATAAAAAGATATAACTTAGAAAATATGCTAAATTGCAAATTGTGCCAAGATTAGTAACTGCCTACAAGAAGGCATTTTGGTTGACATTAAATATTTTTGAACAATTTTAAAAATTACTCTACTGTCTTTTTCTCAATATTTAATGTAATCTACAACAAAATGATCACAAGCTAATTTAATTTTTTAACCAACCAATTTTATTACCAGCCCAAACATTACGTCATTTCAGTACCCCACATCCTTTCCCTTATACAGGCACGAAATGAAAATTATAACCTAATTAGTTCGACCAGTAGCCGGTCGTACTAGTAGGAAGACTTCGGGCGAGTATATAGGTCGAGTTACTGGCATGAAGCCAAGGAATTAGTCACCCAGTGCGCGGCCAACGCGTGACGATAGCGTTAAAGGTTACTCTGATACGTGAGACGAGACTTTCAGATTATGATGTTGAGTCGCTCCAGTTGGACGTGGTTCGGTCGTAATTGTGTTGATACTACATTATAATTTGTTTGTCATATTGAATTGCTGGGGTGTCTCTTTGTTTGCCAAATTGAATGGCTCGGTGATCTCTTGTTCATAATTCCCTTCATTTCACACATCTGTTACAGCAACTTATGTCTTAGGTTCTGTAAAAGACGTGTGAGCAGCAGAATTCACTTGTACACAAATTTGGGATAAAATATAATGCTACTCAAAATAAATATGGAGTATTATTTGTTTTGGTCTTAACCAAAACAAATAAAATAAAACTCAAACAAAACAACAACAACAAGACTCAAATAAAATTATAAACACCAAAAAATAAACGTGTCTGGTATCAAAAGCTCAATCATTGTAACTATTTTAGTGATGTCGTTCCGATAAAAAATACAAATTTTGGTGGGTACCGAAATTTTTTCTAACATAGAAAAATTGACAATTTTACTGCACCTGTTTACTGTTCTTTATAATTGTACGTCTAGAAGAAATAGCACGCTGAAGGAATTTATGGAAGCTAATGACAATTATTTTTTGGAATGTGACTTAGCTGTAAAAAAAACGATTTATTAATCAAGTTAAGTATACGATAATTTTGGCACGCAATAGATGTTGATTAAGAGTGTCCATAATAACTAATGTATTCGGAATTTAACCGAATGTCTATACAACGTGTATCAGAAATGCGTGGTAATATTTTAAGAGCTCATTCAGGGCATAGCATAGAACAACTTTTAATATGGGACCAACACTGAAATCGCGAAAAAAATATCAGCTGTTTCCTACTAAATCATCGATGTCGCTCGACAAAATGTAAGGATCAGCTGTTTTTTTTTTTTCGCGATTTCAGTGTTGGTCCCATAGTAAAAGTTGTTCGATAGCATCCCCTGAATAAGCTCTTCAAATATGACCACACATTTCTGATACACGTTGTATAGAACGTTAAAAACTACAGCGAGCATTCGCGTGGGTAATGTAACAATACAAATTTCGATATTAAGTATTACATTACAAAAATGCGCCAGTTCAACAATATCAACAAGGATCATTCGCTTTTGTAACCACTAGACATTAAGGGGAATGTCGAGTGGTTACAAAATTGGCCGTTTTTCGCACTTTTCCCATTTAAAACTACAGCGAAGTATAATTTACAGAGTGAATAGTTTCTGATTAAACTACAGTACCTGTACTTCAATCGTTAAAAACGAATTTTCGATTAATGATGTATTCAGCGAGCAATATTTTTTTTACTGATGGGGGCGCCACTTGGTTACTACTTTCCCCTTATGAATCGCTTGTTACAAACTATCAAATCATCATCATCATCATTTCAGCCGAAAGACGTCCACTGCTGGACATAGGCCTCCCCCAAGCATCGCCACAACGACCGGTCCTGTGCCTTCCGCATCCAGCGGATTCCCGCGACCTTCACCAGGTCGTCGGTCCACCTTGTGGGGGGCCTACCCACGCTGCGCCATCCAGTACGCGGTCGCCACTCCAGAACTTTACTGCCCCATCGGCCATCCGTTCTGCGAGCAATGTGCCCCGCCCACTGCCACTTAAGTTTGGCAATTCTTCGGGCTATGTCGGTTACTTTCGTTCTCCTGCGAATCTCCTCATTTCTGATTCGATCACGCAAGGACAATCCGAGCATAGCCCTCTCCATTGCCCTTTGAGTGACTTTGAGTCTTCTTATCAGGCCCATTGTGAGCGACCACGTTTCAGTACCGTAAGTAATTACTGGCAACACACACTGGTCAAAGACTTTCGTCTTGAGACACTGCGGTATTTTGGACGAACTATCAAACTATCAAATAGTACAGTAAATTACACGCGTTGTGTTTGAAGTGGTGCGCATTGTATTGCTCGGCTTAACATACTCAATACTGTAATTTTCGAAGTTGTCCAAGTCGCGCACTGAAATGCTTGTCTCGACATATTCACTGATGCTCAAACTCGAGCTTATAAGCTCGAGTGTTATATTACATGATTTCTGTATGTAATGCTTTTTGAGTTGCTTTTTCAAATAAAAAAATAAATTTTTGTTTTTCATTTGGGTAAAATATCATTAGAGTTTGACATAATTGGCTGCTAAACCTAAGAACATACGTGGGACACTCAGAAAGTTTTGCGAAACTAAAAAAAATTGTTCTATACGTACATATATTTTTATCAAATCTTTTCAAAGTACTTTCCACCAGCCTCTATACAAAGATTCATGCGCCTAAACCAGTTTTCAAAACACTTTTTCCAGTCCGCCGCAGACACCTCGTTTACAGCCTGCTCGAACGCAGCCAGCGCATCTTCCGGCGACGAAAATTGTATCCCTTTGAGCTGATTTTTTATTTTTGGGAATAAAAAAAAGTCACACGGTGCTAGATCAGGGTTGTAAGGAGGGTGACCCAGGAGTTTGACTGGCGTGCTGTCCAGGAAGTCCCTAGTTTTGAGTGCGGTGTGCGCAGGTGCATTGTCGTGGTGGAGCAGTAGCCCGCGGAGCCCTGTGTTTGGTCGCTTGTTGCTTATAACAGAGAAAACTTCTGGCAAACATTTGGTAGTATACCATTCGGCATTAATGCTTCTTTGATCCCGTAAGGGGATTGATACCAAGTGGCCAGTCAAATTAAAAAAGCTAGCGATCAAAATCTTACCCCCGCTTCTAGATCGCTTCACTTTGGTAGGCGTTGGCTCATTTTGAAACACCCAAACAGTCGACTGGCGCTTGGTTTCTGGGTCGTATTGATAAATCCAGGACTCATCACCTGTAACGATGTCGTAAACACGCCGAGACGAGCCTGCTTCAAATTTGTTAAGCATATCACGGCACCATTCCACCCGGGCCTGCTTCTGAGCATCGGTGAGGTTGTGCGGCACCCAGCGTGATACTATCCTCCTCACGCGAAGATGGCTGTGTAGAATCTCGTGAACGCTTCCCGATCCAATCTTCAATATGTGTTGAATCTCCTGATATGTAATTCGCCTATTGTCTTGGATTAAATTTTTCACTGCTAGCACGTTTTCTTCGGTAACAGCCGCCAAAGGGCGACCGCTTCTTTCGTCATCCCCCAAAGTTGGTCGACCGCGCTTGAATTCGTTATACCAACGATACACGGTTGCCTTGGAAGGGCCTTCATCCATGAATGCCATTTGAAGTCTATCGTACGATTCATCCGGTTTCAGGCGACACTTGAAATCGTATAAAATCATAGCTCTAAAATGTTCCCGGCGCAGATCCATATTTCAGTGAGACACAATACTTTGAATTAACTCGCAAAAAATGTGGAGGGAAATTTTGAAATTGGAACTTACTTATTTTTACTTATAAATAATCATATTTTCGAAAAACATTATAACTGGCCAGTCTCCCATATATAAAAACTTTTTTTCGCAATACTTTCTGAGGGGCCTGGTAATCAATCAATAAATCAATTAAGCCGATTTCAGTCCACTGCTGAATATAGGCCTCATCTTAGTTGTGGCCATTACTCGATCCTTTGCATTTGACATCCAGTCCACATTAGCTACCTTCTTCTTAGGTCACCGATACATCTGGTTAGTGGGTCGTCCTGCATTGCGTTTGACCAGACCAAAGACTAGTCCGCTCCAACGGACATCGGTCCCTCGTCAGACATAATGCCATTAAAGCTATGAAATCATTGCTACCAAGCTTCAGGATCGCTCTACTCATTGCACAGATTGTAATATGACTCTAAGGAAGTCTTGCAGTCTTGCATTTTCGCAAAATCAATGCAAGACTGCAAATCCAAGACTTTAAGCAAAACTACTCCTAGTCATTACATAAAAGTGGTTGACAACTGCAGAGCATGTCATATCACCCCCTTGGCTCTTTTTCGAATCACAGACATTGATGGCTATTAATGTTGCACAAAGTCTCGGTCTTGTAGTCTTGCATTTTCGCAAAACCAATGCAGTACTGCAAAATCAAGACTTGAGGCAACACTACCCGTAGTCATTACAGACAAGTGCTTGGCAACTGCAGAGCGTGTCCCTTGGCTCTTTTTCGAATCAGATATATTGATGGCTGTATGTGTTGCGCAAAGTCTCGGTCTTGCAGTCTTGTGGTCTTGCATTTTCGCAAAACCAATGCAAGACTGCAAAACCAAGACTTTAAGCAATAGTACTCGTATGTATTTTTCATCAACTCAGGTAAATTCCCTTAGAGCTGCTCCTAAAACCTATAAAATTGTCTAAAATATTGAATGAGGTCAGTGAATCTCACTGCTGTATGTCTCTCGTTGGCTACGTAACGCTTTCCGCGAGTGATCGGCTAAATATTTACCACACGGTATTTACTATGAATGGTTCAATTCTTCGATTTCAACGAAACACGTATAAACATTATTTTTTTATAGCTTCGGTAGGAAGTTCAGTATCATGTGATTTTCATTAAAAATTGATCATTCTGCCGAAATCATAGACACTAAAAATTATAGACGAAGTGCTGCGAACAATCATAGTGAAGCCAAAAAAAAAAACCAGGTGGTGGTGGTTGTAACGTGATCAACCGCAGATCGTGAGGTCCTGGGTTCTATTCCCGGGTCGGGCAGAAAGCATTATGGGGATTTTTCTGTCAAGAAAATTTCTCAGTAGCTGCCCAGAGTCAGGAAGTTGGCGGTGGTAGTGTGGCGGCCCCATGCCTCGGAGAGCACGTTACGCCATCGGTCCTGTGCCTGATCTCTCTCCAGTCGGTCTCATGTCGGATGGTCGTACCATCGGATTACGAAAGTGAGGGAATAAAGAGTGCACAGTTGACGACGTCTGTGGTCTAGTGGTTTGAGTGTCGGACTGCAGGTCACGAGGTCGTGGGTTCGATTCCCACAGGACACAATTATTTGTGTGATGAACATAAGTGTGTGTGATGTTATGGGTGTTTCTTGTGTATTATAAGTATACATTTACAAAAAAGTATGTAAGTATTATATTTATTGTCTAGTACCCATAGCACAAGCTCTGCTTAATTTGGGACTAGATGGTGCTGTGTAAAAATGTCCCAAATATTAAAAAAAAACAGTTCATCTTTGTTAGCGCACACAATTGTGGACGATTGATATGTTCCGCGCAGATGGATAGTCTCCATTCAGTTTGGCCGCCGTGACCGATTTTTTTCTAAGAAGTCATTTTTTTTCCGAGTTTTTTCTGTAGATCGTATCAAGAATATAATATGGCATATTTCTAACTTCTAAGAAATTAAAATGGCTTCGCTCTTCTAGTGGAAGTGCAAAAGAAAAATGAAAACGCCCTTGAATAATTTTATCATAAACATCCTTCGTCAGTTCCTTCCCTTTATAGGTTTCAGTTAATTGATTTAAAAGAGCACTTTTATGAAGAGCCTCTGAAAATTGGATTTAACCTTCAAATAAGATTTTCTCGTGTCGTGTTTTTTGAACCCACCAATAATTTACATTGTGACTACATTCAAAATTGTATTTTTTTTGCTTATTGTCTTGTCTTCGTTTTGTTATTTCGTAAGTATGTGGACAGCTAAACACTAAACGTACTGGAAGGCGCAGCGTGGGTTACCACAGAAAGTGGACCGAAGACTTGTTGAAGATTTTTTGGTATTTTTGTGCGTCACTTTTGAAGCAAATATATTTTTTTTTCTTTCTTTCACTTGTATTTTTTTTCTGAGTTACAGTACGAGGAAAATAGTGGAAATGTCATTATAGTGAAATTTTCACTGACTTTTTGTTATATGCGCAGTAAGTGTGTACGTTTGTAAGTATGTATCTATGTTTGTTATTTATTCACGCTGTAAAAGCTTAACGGATTTGGATGAATGTGGCATACAGATTGACCATGTTCTGGATTAACATGTAGGCTACTTTTTATCTCGGGAAGATAAATAGTTTCCGAGGGATGCGCAATAAACGAAAAATAAATAATTTGACAACAACCACTCGGCATAATATGTAGTACCGGGGTGTCATAGATGTCGATAATTTGTGAGTGTGTTGGTGTGTTTGTTACTTTGTCACCACTCGGCATAATATGTACCAGCATGTCATAAGCGTTGAAAGTGTGTGAATATTTAGGTATGTTTGTTCCTTTTTACGTTGAAACGGCTAAACGGTCTTGGGTACATTTTGGCTCACAGATAGACCATGTCCTGGATTAACACAAATGATACTTTTTATTGATATACTACGGGAGCGAAACCACGTGCGTCAGCTAGTAAACAATAACTGTTCATACTGTATCATCATCATTTCAGCTGAAAGACATCCACTGCTAGACGTAGGCCTCCCCCAAGCATCGCCACAACAACTGGTCCTGCGCTTCCCGTATCCCACGACGTTCACCAGTTCGTCGGTCCACCTTGTGGGGGGCCTACCTACGCTGCGCCTTCCAGTACGCGGTCGCCACTCCAGAACTTTACGGCCCCATCGGCCATCCGTTCTGCGAGCAATGTGGCTCGCCCACTGCCACTTAAGTTTGGCAACTCTTCGGGCTATGTTGGTTACCTTCACTCTCCTGCGAATCTCCTCATTTCTGATTCGATCGTGTAGGGCTACTCATATTGTATAACACATTCAAATTATTATACCAGAGATAAGACTGCATCCCGCTCAAAGTATCGCCAAAAAGTCGGCATGAGTGAAAAAATTGTAGAGGAAGACAGCTGCAAATTCATGACTACAGGATGTATGCAAGTATTAAATTATCAATATAAAGTACCTATATCTGTAGTCATTAATTGCATGTATGCAAGTGTAGCACAGCATCAAAATCAATTAGTTCAACTCTAAAATAAATTAGCACAGACACATGCGTGTTTCCGAAACACAGAATTTATTGGGACTGTCCGTGATAAAATGAAAAGATGGCCGCTGTATTTCACGCCCACATAACTCGCTGTTGGCAAAGGAAACATAAATATTGCTAAACACTCATAGATGTGTCAGAATATTGTCACTAATGCGATTTTTCGTTGCGTTTTGAATTTAAAAATAAAGTTACTAGATGCGCTTAACAGTTTTTAGATAAATTTAATGTAGTTTTGAGGTTTCGATACAGAATATATATTTATATATAAAAAATAAAATTTCAGCAGTCCCATACATTGTATATACTGAAACTGACTTTAATACCTATAATGTAACAGCTGTTTTTTTACTTGTTTCGTTCTTATTCATAAATCTATTTTATTACATTACAGTAATTAATTACACCCTTAGTTTTTCCTGACGGTAAAGAAAGTCACTTAGAAGTTTTAAGTCCTAAGTTACACGGAAACTATGACCGAATAACCGTTTTTTAGACTTATGGCTTCTTCTGATATGATTTTTTTTCAATGTTCCCGTGTTTGACCAATATAGATTGCCGAACACAACAACTCCACAGCCATTACCCTTAGGTGGATCTCCGTTGGTCACGGCCGATGCGGCAGACGCGTACGACCGACGCGCTACAACAGTATGAAAACGTATGGTGTTTGGTGTCGCGTCGGCTGCATGTATCTGTCTCGGCGTCAAACTATAGCGACCTTTACACGCTCGCTCTATCGCAAGTGAAACGAAAATTTCTGTGCGAAAGAGCGTGCGTCTAAAGGCATCGTCCACGGGAAAGTGAATTTTCAAGTTGGCGTGCGAGAAAACGCACGCAATTCAATTGTTCGCGATAGAGCAGTTACCGCGTTTTCGAGGGCAGACCGCGTTTTGTCATCCAAGGGCAGTGCTACCCATAGCACCCGCGCTCGAACCACCTGCGCCTCGTCACCGCCGCGCCGACCCACGCTTTGTGTGAACACAACAAACAGTGCGTCTTACGCGAGAAATACGACCCGACCCGTACCCGACCCGCACCCGTTCTGTATGTGTGTTGCGCTTAAAGGCCGCTATTTTCATAGTGTTTAGTATTATCGCGTCGCAAAAGCCGCAGTGCGTTGGCTGCGTCCATCTGTCGTATCGGTCGCGAACCACGGATGTTTGATTTACTTTTCACTTTAGTTTACCTCCCAAAATATTCGCACAATTTACTTAAACCAAATCTGTTATTTGACAATGTTTTATTACGCAGTCATCAGTCAATCTTCATTACTACGCATCTGCTTCACATTGTAGTTTACTCAGAATTTATCAAAATATAATGCCGGTGCTTACAAAGCAGCCATGATCAAGCGAAAAATTATTAATTGTTTGAAAGTAAAGGTCTATGAATTATGGGTGTTGTATCTTCTTTCTCTAGTGTTTACCCGGAATATAAATGAATATTTTTGGGAAATTTTTACACAACACCATCTAGTCCCAAACTAAGCATAGCTTATACTATGGCTACTACACAAAGGATATAATACTTAAATGATTTTTTTTTGTTGTAAATACATACATAAGAAATACCCAGACCAACACAAACACTTATGTTCATCACATAAATATTTGTTTCCTGTGGGAATCGAACCCACGGCCTCGTGAACAGCAGTCCGACACCCGAACCACTAGACCACAGACGTCGTCAAAATAAAAATAAACAAATATGATGTCACTGCGCATGTTACTGTTATTATATATATATTAAAATCGTTTAAATCGATCACTGCACATGCCAAGTTATTTGCCGGTAACTATACATTATTCTAAGGCCATTAAGATAATATTTTTTGTCCTGCTACTCATCGACCAATATCTAAAGTCTAACCATCGCCTTTTACTTGTTTTATTGGACGTAAAGAATATATAATTTACTGCTTACGGAGACATTTTAGTATATTGACATTCCTGATATATTTTTATCTCTATAAATGTTGTTTAAAAAAAACCTTTCAAAACATTGTTGCTTACAAATTAAATCTTATCCAGATAATGAATTTAATAGCTAGTTATTTACAAAACTACGCATAAAACTCAAACTTTTATTAAAAAAAAACTTTATTACAACGGATTAAATAAAAAATATAAAAATTACTAAAACTTTAATTTTTATGGACGGGAAACGTCTGCGCATAAATTCCTACATTAAATAAAACTTATAGTCCTATTAAACATGAAGTAAATCATTGTACCTACGCTTTCATTGGACACTTTTATGCTTTTTAGAATACTTTGATTTTGATTAAAACGCATTTTTATTTAAAAAATAAAAATAAAAATGTAAAGGTAAATACCTAAAACGTATTCGTTAATTAATTTTGAATTAGAAAAGGATTGAACTATATGTACAGTAATAAAATAAATAATTTATTTAATTACAGTAATTAAATAAATAATTTATTTATTTAATTACAGTAATTAAATAAATAATTTATTTATTTAATTACTGATACAAAAAACTAACAGGCTATGGAACAATTTATTCAATACTGGCGAATGTTTTATGCAATCCTAGCGATAGTTTTTATGCAATACTATCGATAGTATCGATGCTACAGATGGTACAGACACTATTGAGGTCCAATACTATCGATATTATGTTAATAATAATCATTCATCATTTCAGCCGTAAGACGTCCACTGCTGGACACAGGCCTCCCCCAAGCATATATTGGGGGGATATGCCATAATCGCCACGCTTGGCAGGCGGGTTGGCGATCGCAGTTGGTTGGTTAAATACTCAGAGAACGCTGCTGCCCATCCTCTGGTGAATCCCTTAGTCGCCTTTTACGACACCCATGAGAAGATATAGGGTGGTGCAATTCTTTACGTCCGGCACCACACGGAACGTTAATAATAATACAAATTGTGAATTTAAGACATAATAATGATAATAAAATAGTAATGATATTAGGTACAAAAATATTTTTAATATTCAATAGTAGGTACCTAATAAATATTACAAATATACAAATATTTTTATTTGTTAAACTTGGACTAGATTACATGGAAGGATTTTAGCACAGGCTTACAATTTAAGTACTTATTTAATCTAGTTAAAGGGTAGAGTACTGTTCTCCTAGATAGGCAACAAAGTAACCTGTGTTTAGGAGAGACAGTTCCGATCCCCTATCGATATGGAAGGATTATAGCACATGTTATACATTCCGAGTTTATAAATAATAATAAAAAGAAAAATAAAAACAAGCAAACAAAAGGTAAGTACAATCGTTTCTAAACTTGATAGGCATTGTGTGTTAGTGTGAGTGTGGAGGTATGTGGGGGTGGGTCGTGTGTGTGTATGTGCGTTAAATGAGTAAGTGTGCAAATTTGTGTAGTGCGTTTGAGTTTTTGTTAGGAGTTACATAAGCGTGTGTGTGGGGTCTGTGTGTGTGTTCACTTATTCAGGTACTCTTCAGTTTCGTCATAGTTAAGGGATTGAAGGTATGAGCGGACAGTTTTTTTACAGTTAAAGTATGTTGAACTATACATTGGGAATTTTGCATTAATTTTATTGTATAGCGAAGGGCCAAGATATAATGAGAATTTCTTTATAAAAGATGTGTGAGCAGGAGGAATTGTACAGATTAGGTCCTTACGGCGTTTTGTGATTTGTCGGAATGGTGTTTTTTGGTGTTGTAGAAGGACTATATGTAAAATAAATTGTTGCCTTACATTCATTACCTTGCATGTATTATAAAGTTCATTTGTCGGAAATAGTATGGGTCTGAACGTTGCGACTTTTAGTATAGCTCTGTGGGCGATCTCTAGTGGCATAAGTACGGTCTTTGCTGCTCCACCCCAGCATGAGATGCAGTAGGTTACGATTGACTGGCACAGAGCAAAATATACATTTCGGATGATTAATGGGTTTGCTACCTGTCGCAGAGTCTTGAAAATGTATATTAGCTTACGTACGCGGCCAGATAAAGTGTTAATATGAGGTTCGAATTTGAGGTGTTTGTCCAGGATTACTCCAAGATATTTAATTTGTTCCACTGCGGTGAGTGAAGGACATTGACAATTAATATGAGATTGTGAGGCACAAGAGTGGGCTTTTATTGAAATTGTGGTTTTTGGTTGGGAAGCAGTGGTTATTGAAAACGTAATGAAATTTGTTTTAGTAGCATTGAGAGTAAGGGTGTGTGTGGAAAGCCAATTTAAGGCAGTATTGAAGCCGTTCTGTGCAGCAGTCTGTAGTTCTGACCATGAGTTTGCGGAAAAAGAAATAGTCGTATCATCTGCATATGTAACAATTTTGGCATTAGGGATGTCGAGATTGCAAAGATCGTTTATGAACACAAGGAAGAGTGTTGGCCCCAAGATACTACCTTGTGGTACGCCATATCGAATGGGGATAAAGATAAGATAAAGATAAAGACGTTTATTAATTGTAATATCTTTGTACACGATATCTTGTGGCGAATAAATTATTTGATTGATTGATTGATAGTATTGCCGCGCACCATTTTAATTTAATCAATGTAAACTTGAAGGGATCAGAGTTTTGTATATTTTGTAGTGTATTGCACTGCAGACTTCAGATTAGTTCTGAACGATTGCACCCAATAAACCATTTTATTGACACATAGAGTTTATTAGTGTATTTCAACTTACAAACAAATAAATGGTTGCAATTTGTTAGACTTTCAAATAATTGAAACCAGCTGGATTTCGAAATAATTTCAGTCTGGTCAGGGGTCGTTTGAACCGTATTAATTCTGTTAACAGTTATTAATTATACAGCTTGTACCTATTGGTAAAAGTTTACCACCATTTTATCTTGAATAATTGTATTAAGAGATTTTATTGTTTGCAACATTGAACATGTATGAAAAATAAACAAATAACTTAATATATAATTATATATTAATAATAATAATATAATATATATATTATTTTTATATTAAAATAATTAATTATTTTTAATTACAAATAGATTTATCCTACTATTAATATTATAAATACGAAAGTATGGATGTTTGCTTGCTTTTTTATTTTTAACCCCGGACAAAAAAGACGGGTGTGACAATAACCCGAATTAATATGTACACTAATTTTTATCCCGGGAAAATGAGCAATTTCCGAGGGTTGCATGGTGCGTCTTTCTATCATAAACCGAACTATACGAGTATACGAGGGCGAAGCCGCGGGCATAGGATAGTAAGTTATAATATTTCTTTAAAAAACAGTTATTGTGTCATGGTCCTAAAACATTAAGATTTTTTTTTTCCTTTTTGGCAACTGAGTCTATGTCGACTATTATTTATTAATTTATTTATTTATTTCCACAAAAAAAAAAAAACATACATTTGGCAGATACAGTGTAGAACATAAACCAGTTTAGGTTTTTCTGTACACCGCTTTTCTTTTTTTCTTTTTATGCCAGCGTCATGTTAAGCGACAATTGGCTGAGCGATTATTTTTTGTAAGCTTCCTTACTTTTATTAGACATGAAGTTTCTGAAAAATGTGAAGAAGTGCAAACAATTTTGACATTTATTTTCATAAGAAAGCGTTGAAAAGCACTAAAGCAATACCGATTTTCCAGAAGCAAAAAGTATTTTATTATTACTTATTATTTTATACCACCTCATTCCGCGGCTTTGCCCGCGTTTAATTCCGTTTATAGAAGGACTTTATCGCGCATCCCTCGAAAGTCGTTTTATTACCCGGGATAAAAATTTGTTTTTATGTTTATTTTGATTATATTATGTACTGTCTGAAGGATTGGCCCCAGAAGGCAAAAGACAGGGACAAGTGGAAAAAGGGAAGGGAGGCCTTTGCCCTGCAGTGGGACACTACAGGCTGATAATAATAATAATAATATTATGTACATTCAGCTAGCTATCTCAGCGTGATTGAAAGACAAATAGCTAAAAAAAATAACTAACATTCATACTTTCGTATTTTTAATAATTAGTAGGATTATTATTTTGTTCTATCAATCGTAAAACAATCGACTTTCCGCATGTCCTTTCGGCGACTTCCTACGCCGAATAAATCTTTGTTGCTAAGAACGTTTCAGCCGATAATTTTCATAGTTTTTTCAATGATACACGCAATCGGTTGCGTGTATATTTTATGCATAAATCGTTCTCGCTTGTTTATCTGTTAGGGACGTAACGCAAGATCGGCACGCCGACATTTGGCTAGACGTCCATTCGAGGTCATCGTCTCTTAGTGGGTAGGGCTGGGAAAACAGTTTTCTTCGTAGAAATTTTTCCATTAACGTGTTGTTTGTTGTTTTGATAAATTTAATATCTTCAATATGTGTTGTAGTGCCACTTGGGACAGGTAAATTCCTTGCAGTTGATTGCGCTATATTGACTTGATTGATATTGATTATGATTGCTTAGAGGTCACGGTAGAAAATATTTTATTTTATAATGGCTGCTGTAAAAAGTACTCGACGCTCAACACGCTTAATCTACTAGCTAACGCCCGCGGCTTTGCTCTCTAGGTATTTCCATCATCACCATCATTTCAGCCGAAAGACGTCCACTGCTGGACATAGGCCTCCCCCAAGCATCGCCACAACGACCGGTCCTGCGCTTTCCGCAACCAGCGGATTCCCGCAACCTTCACCAGGTCGTCAGTCTACCTTGTGGGGTACCTACCCACTACTAGGTATTTTAATATAAACTATATCCTATGTGTTAATATAGAACAGGGTTTATTTGTATGCCGAATTTCATCCACATACATTTAGCCATTTTAGCGTGGTTAACGGACAAACAAGCAAATTAATAAACAAGCTCCATATTGCTCTCTCATCTACAACATGTTGCTCTGCATTCGTGCCATATTTAAGGAGGTGACTATACCACTGATACTGAACACGAATCAGTAAAAAAATCAACACCATTTTTTTTTTTTTTGTGGATAAGTACCTATTTGTAAACAAACAAATTCGCCCTGTGTGTCACGTGCGACACAAAAACGATGCGTGCGAAACCACCAAAACAATTTGCAGGTATTTCAACCCTTTGACAATGCCGCCGATGACTTATTTTCCGAGTCGTTCGGAATTTATTCTCGAATCCTCGCTATGTTTCTAAGTGAAAATGTAGGTATTAAATAATCGTAGAATTTTTCAAATATTTTTAGGTGACTAAGCACATTATTTATTATCAGATCTAGAAATATGGCACGATTACAGATCAACACCTTGTATAATATTAGTAGGCTTTGTTTTTAATTCTTTTATGGAATAAATTAAGATAAAATTGAGTTTTTCGTGAAACATAGTGTTCGTTGCGTTTCTAAAAATTTCAGGAATTTCGTTATAAATTGAAACTGATCTCAAAGCCTAATTTTATCTGAATGTGGTCTTCAATATATTTTGCAGCTTTGTAGAAAAATAATGATGTTCTCTTGTGACATATCGTTCAACTTTAAACTTTACTTTAGAAGGTCTCTGGCGGTAATTAAAGGAATCTTAATGTATCTTAATTAAGATTCCTATAATGTTATCCTGTAAGACTCATAAAATCATGTTAACACACCAAATTATCCAAATTGTACACCAACGCAAGTAATAAACTGATGACGTCAACAAAATCTAGGCTAAACTAAATTTCTTTTGCCGACCGTACTACATCGGTACACACATATAAATTTTCACCACTACAACTTTCAGGTCTGGCGTTAAGCCAAAAATTCTGTACTTATCTGTGATTTGCTCTTATTATTCGAGTTCTATTGAAAAAAAAATATGATTGTGTTTGACATATTCGAGCAATTAATAGTTATAACATAATATAGGTACGTTGTCAGATTGTATTTTTTTATTGGTGCATATTGAAAGATAGCACATAACATAACAATATAACATAACATCACGCCTGTATTTCCCCGAAGGGGTAGGCAGAGGTGTAATAGTACACCCACATTTCGCCAGTTGTGTTATAGTCCCATGTAATAGGGGGCGAGCCTATTGCCATTGACCGGGCACAAATCCAGACTCCGGGCTGCTACTGAGAATTTCCTAATGAAAAAACCCAATAACACTTTGCCCGACCCGGGAATCTAACCCAGGACCCCACGCTCAGCAGTCGCGCTTGCAACCACTAGACTAACGAGGCAGTCAGGTATTGAAAGATAGAAGCTTGTTATTTATTTTTTGTGGAATCCTGTTGATTGTTTGACGTTCATTCAATTCAATTCAATTCAATTGATAAGAGAGTATTTTTTTTTACATCTTATGTACAGAACGAGCAATGAACATCAAAGAACTATTGTACAACAAGAAAGTCTTACTACTTGAAGGATGGGATTGAAAATGGCAAATTCTATCATTTAATGTGTCACTCGCTCATACAATACTGTACGTGTGAGTGAGAGGCAAATACAAATGCCGCCATTTTCAATCCCATTCTTTATCTGCGCGAGACTACTCAATAATTATGGGGCTGAAAACAAATAGTGTACTAACACCATCTGTTTTCAGCCCCATAATTACTAAAATCTAATAAGTATCAAGACATGTCAATATATTTCTTACAAGAAATAGATCTTTTAAGAATAAATCTTTTAAACAAATACATGCGAACCACATAATTTTGAAGGAAAATATCTATAAATGAGGATATTTAAAATGCCTTGCGTTGTTTGAATTGTCTGCGATGCGCATAAATATTTACTGTGGAAACACAGAATAGGTATGAGGGTTAGGAGCAGTGATTTAAATCTTCTTTATTCATACAATTTTCCAAGTTTATGTTTATTTGCATTTCTTTTTTTGCTGTGAGGAAGAAATCTTCAAAAGGCTGCTGACCTCATGGAGGAACGGAAGCTGAGGTGTGTGGAATTTTTACCCACTAAAACCCCGTCACTGACCGTCTTCAGCGCAATAAGGAGGAACTCCGAGAATGTCTTATGCCTCCGAAGTCCTTCCTATGCTACACGCCTGGAGTGCTGCCAAAATTTTGCATTGCCTAGCACGGTTATGTTCAGAGAAAGTTTCAATTTTCACTAGACGTACCTGTAACCAAACTAACCAAATGGGTGTGCAGTTAGTAGTAGAGATTTCGTAGATAGTCATAAAGATGATTCTAGAAGAATAAGTGGCATTGGGGTACGTTCGAAAGAAGCGAACCTTCAAAGCAAGCACGGATAGAAAGTGCTCTCGAAGAGCTCGCACACAGATACTTACTTACTTACTCCACTGGCGCAGCGACCCAAAATGTGTCTTAGCCTCCGAAACGAGAGAACGCCACTTGCCGCGATCTTTGCCTCTGATCTCCAGAAGATCGCTTTTCACCGCATCGCTCCCTAGATATCGCACAAAGATGGGTACTACTAAAGCTTCGCGTAGAAAAATACAATAATTTTACATGGAAATGGATAGCAGTCATCCTTCCCGAGTAGGTTACTGTGATCACCGTAGCATTTGCAACTCATAGTGATTCTGAAAAGGTTTCTTTAGAGCACTAACTATTGTTCATTTAGCCATTTACAAGGAAACTCATGTCCATAGAAATGATGAATAATATCCGTATTATAAAATTATATTCATAATATACAAAGGACTCAGTAGTCTCTGTACTATATCTTATTTGCCATGGTGATCTTTGAACCCCGTACATTAAAGCACCCACGTCATTACTAACAAGAACTTCTAGCGAATGATTTATTGTGTTTGTAGCTCTCTTCGGTTCATAACCGATGATATTGATGACGTATTCGTTCTAGTTTACGTCTTCTGAGTGTTTTTATATGTATTATTATTTAATGCTGGATATCTCTAATGAGATCATTTAAAATTGATTATTACAAACAACAACAACAAAAAACAAACACTGAGTTCTTTTTTTTGTAAAAAATATATTTTTAGAGACGCTTTTACATAAAACATGGATTCGGGTCGTACAGTAGACCGCTGCCGCACGTCAGTGGTAACAGTTTGACCTTGACAGCGTCTCTATTTCGTAAGGAGTAAGAGCGGTTTTCATAATTAAAATGTTACCACTGACGTGCGGTTGACTGTACAGTAAACTGATCAAAATGAGCCAAAACACTATAATCTACTTTTATTAATGGAGGAGTTCCGTTGTCTAAATTCCGTCTCCATCATCAGATCAGCTCGCTGTAACAATAATAAATGTATTGTCATCAAGGTTACCCAATAAAGGTAAGTAAATTTTAGAAGTCTGTTAATGGAAACTGGTTCAAAAGTTGTCCCAAACACACACAACACACTAACTAGTTACATTTTCAAGTTTAATACATCATGGTTAAGTTAACTATATTGTGTAATAACTATAACAATACAGAAAATTATATCTGAAGAGTATTGTCAAATAAAGGAAATGACGAATCGGATACCTTAACGAAATAACGTAATGTAAAGTATAAATAAATATCTTTGGCACATTTTTACACAGAACCATCTAGTCCCAAACTAAGCAGAGCTTGTGCTATGGGTACTAGACAATAGATATAATGCATGTATACTTTTTTTTTGTAAAAACATACTTATAATATATAAGAAACACCAAGACGAACACAAACACTTATGTTCATCACGCAAATATTTGAGTCCTGTGGGAATCGATCCCACGTCTTCGTGATCAGCAGTCCGACCCTCGAACCACTAGACCACAGACGTCGTCAATATCTGAGAAGCATTCTCAAATACAGGCAATGTGCGACACATCGAGACCCCTCCGCGCCTCAGAGAGTACGTAAAGCAAACAGTCCAGGTTGCCATACGAATATCTATGGCAGTCATTACGGGTAGACAGAAGCTCGAAAGTCTGACAACTGGTCTAATCTTAGAATGTCAGTATTGCCCAGTCGCTGGCTTGCGGGGGTCTGATGGCAGTAGTCCCGTACTTAGACTGGAAGTCAACTTCAAGATAGTTTGTTAGAGGCTAGTTGAAAGAATTAGGCTTAAGATTGGAGACTACATGAAATATAGGAAATATAGGACTACATGAATATATCTACGCAAAAACGGTCACTACAACACTTATCAACCATATTCTCCCAAAAATCCACCATCCATCCAGTTAACAGATAGTTAAAACAATATTTTTCCATAAATTTCTCGTGACACGAAAACTGTAGTAGCACGAAACGGCCCGCCTGTTGCTTCTGGCTTGCTGCCAGAACTATGCCGTGCGGTTTTTCACGACAGCATGTTCAACTAGATAATATCATCTATAAAATTTTGGACTTGTTTTAGAGACTTTAAATCTTCTTTGTAGCTATGTAGCCAATAAATTCTACGTAGCACGATACAGCGCTTTAAGAAAGTATCAGGTAAGTTCTAAGCACTTTTGGGTCAAGGCGTATTAGGTTCATTTGTTAGTTCGAACTTATAATCAATCAAGACGTCACAGTCTACTGTTAGAGGAAGGCTTCTCACAAGTTATGCCACATCACTCGGTGCTCATCCTATCACCGATGATAGGATGTGCTCTTCTCATGGGTGTCGTAAAAGGTGACTAAAGGATTCACCAGAGGATGGGCAGCATCGTTCTCGGAGTATTTAACCAACCAACTGCGATCGACAACCCGCCTGCCAAGCGTGGCAATTATGGCATATCCCCCCTTGCTGTAGGCTTATTTCCAGCAGTGGACATTTTTGGGCTGAAATGATGATGATGAGTAAGTCCTCTGCTTTCCGCATTTATTCCACCCAAGCTATCTCCTTCAGGTTGTCGGTGCATCTGATTAGAATTTCTAAAAGTGTCCTGTAATATTGTGTTTTTATATGGAAAAGAACCATTTTGCTTCTCATAATAAATTGCTAGTTTACATATTCATGTTGTAGGTGTACGTAGCGATATGCCAGAAAAAAAAATCTAGGTTAGGGTTTTCTAGAAACGTATTTTAAAGATCGACAACCGTGTGTCATCAGCATCAATCGCCGCATTAAAATATCATGTCCTACTTTTTTTGTTGCACGTTTGTTGTGTTTGTAGTTCGGTTGTTGCACCTCTGTTATGACACATTCTGCTGCTCAAATTAAAATAAAAAATAAAACTTACGTATGAGCTCAATAAAATTTCCGCACATGTTTTGTCAAAAAACTACACGCATTATCGTCTTTAGGACACCTACGCTAGGGAAATTCAAAGAATATTTCACAGGGAATTCCATTAACAATCCATCAAAATTGTTTTACTAACTGAGGCCAACGCCTCTGTATTATGTTCGTCAAAATCCATTCAATCTTTAAGTCGTGATGAGCGACAAACATCCGAACATCTTCACAAACTTTTGTTGCCGCATTCAAAAACGTGTAAAAGAGCATTATCTTTCCTCATCCACATAGGTTGTACGTAATAATGTTATGTATGATTTATATTTTGTTATTGTGTAGGTATACCTAGACTATGTTTATTATTTTTATACTATATTTATTTTGCATTATACATATATTAGTTTACTAGCTGTACCCGTGGCTTTGCTCACGTTATCATGAGGTAAACTTTCAAATAAGTCAAATTTTAAAGGTAATGGACAAATGATAGCACTAATTAATTTTTTGCCATTATTTTTTTGTTAAAGCGCTGGGCGCAAAGTCAAAGACTAAAACATAAACCGAAAACATAGGCCACAAACAAATTTTGAGCATAGTTTACAAAAATAATACAGAATGATATGAATGAATACAGGTTGAATCCTAGCTCGGGACTGGGTCTTGCTCTGTCTCCCACGTAAAATTCCAGATGTATCTGTCGCTCAATCTAGTACTTATGTTGACCTGTACTCATACGTTTATAAATAAAATTTATGATTTATTATTATTTATTTAATGTCTACAATAAAACGCCTTTTTACAAAACTTCTCAATAAACTATATTCGAGGTTTTACCTTCAGCAACCAAAATGTACAGAGTGTCAGGGCTGCTGACGCGATAGCAAGTGACGTACAGTTGTCCATGTGAGAAGCAGCTGGTCCTGAGGTGACACCCGCAGCCTTCAGTGTCTGCCCCTGCGACTTATTGATGGTCATCGCGAAGCACAGACTCACAGGAAACTGTATGCGCTTGGAAAGGGTAATTGTGGGGAATCAGTGGTATACGTGGAATAAACACCGTCTCGCCAGCAGCACACCCAGTGAGAATCTCTGCCTCTATAATGTGCCTCTGCAAGGATGTAACTTTGAGTCGGGTCCCGTTACACAGCTTAGGCGGTGTTAAGTTCCGCAAAAGCATAATCGGGACACCAAATTTAAGTTTGATAAGATGGGCAGGAAGTCCACTTGCAGAGAGAGAGTTAAGGAATTCTACTGCGTAGTGAGTAGCGTCATCTAGATCTATAACGGTGTTTATAGTATGTGAATTCCCGCCAAGCCGTGCTCTCACGTTGACCGTCAAGCACAATCTGTGAACTCGCGGCCAGAGAGTATAGCGTTTTAACGAAGCCTTCACCTCATCAGCCCTAGTACCTCGCGTCACTACAGGCAGCGTCTGCCGGAAATCGCCACTAAAGAGAACTGTTACCCCACCCATGATGTTGTGGTTCCTGCGGATGTCTTGCAGGGTTAACCCTTCGGTCAACAGCCTCCACTGCCTTTCTGTTCGCCATCGTGCATTCATCCCATACAATTAGAGAGCAGTCTCGTAGAACAGCAGGCTTGTCACAGTTTCGTGAAACTGCGCAAACGGGCGTCTCGTTGCTCTCTAAGTCTATGGGAATCTTAAACATTGTGTGCGCAGTTTTGCCACCAGGAACAGTGTTGCGGCGATTCCGGAAGACGCTACTGCGAGGGCTATTTTTCCTCGCCTTCTGACCTCCGCAAGGATGCCTGAAGTAAGAAAGGTTTTACCTGTTCCTCCAGGAGCATCCAAAAAGAACATTTTCCCTTGGCTTGCGTGTTGCTCTGAGATGAAGTTTTCGACGTGGTCGTTAACAATGAAAGACATTGCGCCCGGATTATAGTCAGTTTCGGTGGCGTATTCACGATTAACGCCGGGATGATGTGCTGCAGATTGGGGAGTCGGTAAACCGTACTCACCCAATGAATTGCAGCCGATCGAAACGACCATTTTTTGAAGTGAACAAAGACAGCTATTCAAAACGCGTTCATCATATCAACATAGGTCCGTAAGAATCGCCAATTGATCAGGTGACTCAGATGTAAAATATCGCAATATTCGTAATTCGTAGGTACTAAGTATTTCAAGACAATCAAAGAAGCAAACACAAAGACAACAAAGGTAATCCGTGTTTCTCTACCCATAACATCACATTTTGTGAACGAAACCATAGCGCGATCTAATTCGACGTTAACGCCATTCTGGTTAGGAAAGAAGAAGTATTTAAATTAAGTTAATTATTTTATCTACACTCGTATCGTAAAATTCGAATTATGAACTCGAAAGTAATGTCATAATGACATACTTTACGCACATGCACCTGTTATGAATTTAAAAAGTTTCATTACGATACAGTTTGCTGAACAAAACAATGCGGTAATTTAATATTTTTTCCATAACCGCACACTGAAGTGAAAGGAAAGCAAAAAAAAAAAACTAAGGAGCCAAAAAAACAGCAACAGCAGCATAGCAGCATTCAGCCCAACTAAGGAGTTTTTAATGCCACTTCGACCTAACCAAGAAGTTTTCAAACCTTTTTTTTAGCAGTCGTACAGTTTGGCACCAATGGGTACACAAAATTCAGGGTGGCGCCACTTGTCATACATTGAAAATTTTTATCGTTTAAAATCGCGTTTTTGGCAGAACTTTTGATTGTCATATTGCTTTTAATTATATTTAAGTGTTTACAGGCATATTTTTTGTATGATAAAACAGAGATTGACGGAATCCTGACAAGGATAGAAAATTAGTTCCGATTATAATATTTTTGCCAGACTATATTTTATTATCTGTGTAGGCGCGCACCAGCGCGCGTGCGCGGCCGCGCGCCACGGCCGCGGCCTACTGGATTTGGTCATCGTTACTTGTAAATTTATTGTTATTGTTTACGTTATTATTATGGTTTTGTATGTCGAAAGTTTTAATCTGGGCAAAAATATCTGACTACAGCAGTGATACTGAACTGAGGAGAATATGACTCCGCCTGAATTTCTGGATGCAGCAACGTAAATGACGAACAATCTTTTACCAGAGAAATCAAGAAAAACAACGACAATGTTACCAAGATTTTGACTTTGGTATTTTATTTGAAATTGTATGAGTGTAGATAAAATAGTGTATGAAACTGACATACGTGGGACACTCAGAAAGTTTTGCGAAACTAAAAAAAATTGTTCTATACGTACATATATTTTTATCAAATCTTTTCAAAGTACTTTCCACCAGCCTCTATACAAAGATTCATGCGCCTAAACCAGTTTTCAAAACACTTTTTCCAGTCCGCCGCAGACACCTCGTTTACAGCCTGCTCGAACGCAGCCAGCGCATCTTCCGGCGACGAAAATTGTATCCCTTTGAGCTGATTTTTTATTTTTGGGAATAAAAAGAAGTCACACGGTGCTAGATCAGGGCTGTAAGGAGGGTGACCCAGGAGTTTGACTGGCGTGCTGTCCAGGAAGTCCCTCGTTTTGAGTGCGGTGTGCGCAGGTGCATTGTCGTGGTGGAGCAGTAGCCCGCGGAGCCCTGTGTTTGGTCGCTTGTTGCTTATAACAGAGAAAACTTCTGGCAAACATTTGGTAGTATACCATTGGGCATTAATGCTTCTTTGATCCCGTAAGGGAATTGATACCAAGTGGCCAGTCAAATTAAAAAAGCTAGCGATCAAAATCTTACCCCCGCTTCTAGATCGCTTCACTTTGGTAGGCGTTGGCTCATTTTGAAACACCCAAACAGTCGACTGGCGCTTGGTTTCTGGGTCGTATTGATAAATCCAGGACTCATCACCTGTAACGATGTCGTAAACACGCCGAGACGAGCCTGCTTCAAATTTGTTAAGCATATCACGGCACCATTCCACCCGGGCCTGCTTCTGAGCATCGGTGAGGTTGTGCGGCACCCAGCGTGATACTATCCTCCTCACGCGAAGATGGCTGTGTAGAATCTCGTGAACGCTTCCCGATCCAATCTTCAATATGTGTTGAATCTCCTGATATGTAATTCGCCTATTGTCTTGGATTACATTTTTCACTGCTAGCACGTTTTCTTCGGTAACAGCCGTCAAAGGGCGACCGCTTCTTTCGTCATCCCCCAAAGTTGGTCGACCGCGCTTGAATTCGTTATACCAACGATACACGGTTGCCTTGGAAGGGCCTTCATCCATGAATGCCATTTGAAGTCTATCGTACGATTCATCCGGTTTCAGGCGACACTTGAAATCGTATAAAATCATAGCTCTAAAATGTTCCCGGCGCAGATCCATATTTCAGTGAGACACAATACTTTGAATTAACTCGCAAAAAATGTGGAGGGAAATTTTGAAATTGGAACTTACTTATTTTTACTTATAAATAATCATATTTTCGAAAAACATTATAACTGGCCAGTCTCCCATATATAAAAACTTTTTTTCGCAATACTTTCTGAGGGGCCTGGTAATTAGGTATTAAAACACTCGTGTGATACTATTAAAAACCTCGCCTACGGCTCGGTTTTTAAACTCACACTCGTGTTTTAATAACCCCTATTATGCAACAGTTTCATAAACTACTATTATCTACACTCGTATCGTAAAATTCGAATTATGAACTCGAAAGTAATGTCATAATGACATACTTTACGCACATGCACCTGTAATGAATTTAAAAAGTTTCATTACGATACAGTTTGCTGAACAAAACAATGCGGTAATTTAATTTTTTTTCCATAACCGCACACTTCAGCCCAACTAGGGAGTTTTTAATGCCACTTCGACCAAACCAAGGAGTTTTCAAACCTTTTTTTTAGCAGTCGTACAGTTTGGCACCAATGAGTACACAAAATTCAGGGTGGCGCCACTAGTCATACATTGAAAATTTTTATCGTATAAAATCGCGTTTTTGGCAGAACTTTGGATTGTCATATTGCTTTTAATTATATTTAAGTGTTTACAGGCATATTTTTTGTATGATAAAACAGAGATTGACGGAATCCTGACGAGGATAGAAAATTAGTTCCGATTATAATGTTTTCGCCAGACTATATTTTATTATCTGTGTAGGCGCGCACCAGCGCGCGTGCGCGGCCGCGCGCCACGGCCTACTGGATTTGGTCATCGTTACTTGTAAATTTATTGTTATTGTTTACGTTATTATTATGGTTTTGTATGTCGAAAGTTTTATTCTGGGCAAAAATATCTGACTACAGCAGTGATACTGAACTGAGGAGAATATGACCCCGCCTGAATTTCTGGATGCAGCAACGTAAATGACGAACAATCTTTTACTAGAGAAATCAAGAAAAACAACGACAATGTTACCAAGATTTTGACTTAAGTTAAGCCGCACGGGGAGAAGGGGCTCGCCTTCTTGAGGCGGGCCAGGACCTGTCGGGGGTGGTTGTGTGAATACTCACGGGTTCCCACGCCCCCGGCTAAGGTAGTTGAAGGAACACCGTGGTGGTTTTAGTCGGTAAGAGTCCGACACTGGCTCCGCCTACCCCGGGCGGAGTGCGTCCATGAGGATTTCCCCACGGCAAAAAAAAAAAAAAAAAAAAAAAAAAAAAAAAAAAAAAAAAAAAAAGGTTGCGATCCATGGCGCTCTACAGAGCGCCGATCTGGGCGTCTGACCTGACGGCCGGTAGCATAGCTGTTCTGCGGAAGCCGCAGCGGGCTATGGCCGTCAGAGTCATTCGGGGGTATCGCACGATCTCCTACGAGGCGGGTTGTGCACTGGCCGGGTCCCCGCCCTGGGACCTGGAGGCGAAGGTGCTCGCGTCACTCTATCGGTGGCGTGAGGACGCGAGGTCGCGGGGCGAGCGACCGATGCAGCGAGAGATCGAGCTGCGTCGGTCGCAGCTCCGCGAGGTCCTGGTGGCTGAGTGGCGGGACAGGCTTTTGCGCCCTTCCGCCGGTCTCGCTACCGTCGGGGCGATCCGACCAGTGCTCGACGAATGGTTCGGGAGGAGGCACGGCTCCCTGACGTTTCGGGCGACGCAGGTGCTTTCGGGGCATGGTTGCTTCGGGAAGTACCTGTGTCGCATAAACAGGGAGCCGGACGCACGGTGTCACCACTGCGTCGACTGCCGGGAGGACACGGCGTGGCATACGCTGGCAGAGTGTGCTGCTTGGGAGGAGCCACGTCGTGCCCTCATCTCAGAAGTAGGCAGTGACCTGTCGCTGCCGGCCGTAGTTAATTCGATGGTCGGCAGCGTTGAGTCCTGGGACGCGGTGGTTTCCTTCTGCGAGACAGTCGTCTCCCAGAAGGAGGCTGCGGAAAGGTTGAGGGAGGTGGAGACCGTCCTCCCGATCCGCAGCAGGCGCACCGGGCGTCGGCGGAGGGCGGACAACGCCCTCTTCCAGCCCCCCTAAATGGGTCCAGGGGCGACGGAATCGGGGACGTCCGCCGCCCCCCATACATCAGGACCCGAGGTGGCGGCGCGTAGTGTTCCACGCGCGCCCCTCTTAGCCGTTGCGGGGGGAGTCAAACACCTCACTCCCCCCGCTCGAGACGGGGCCCGCGCTAGCGGGCCAGCACCAGCCGGGGTTGCGGAAGAATAGCGCGTTCCCGCGACCCCGGCGCAGGTGAGTGATGGAACACCGGGGTGGTTTTTAGTCGGTAAGAGTCCGACAGACCCCCCCGCCCTCCCCGGGGCGGGGGACATCCATGAGGATTTTCCACCCCGAGATAAAAAAAAAAAAAAAAAAAAAGGTTATGTTAGGTTAGGTTAGGTTGGGGTGCTGTCCAGAAAACCTCCACGTGTGCCCGACGGCTGCTTGTCCTTCTGGACACGTCTGGAGGGAACGGCAGCTGTTTGGCCGGTGCATCCTGGGCACAGGCAGTAAAATCCTTTCGAGGGATTAACCTTGGCGGGATTTTATTGCCTGTGGCGAATATTCTGGCGCGGGAGGGGCCCGTTCTGGGCCAGAGGGGAGTTGCTCCACGTGTCCCTCTGTTGCCAACAGAGGGTACAGTGGAGGAGCAGGGGCGGGCCCGGTGTGCACTCACCCTGCCACTGGGCAGGCAGCGGGGGGACTATCCTTCCCTGCCCCCGTCGATCTCGTAACCCCAGGAGTGCCCGCTGAGTAGTGTTCTCGCGGCTCTTGGGACCGAGGGTCCTGGCTTCACCGCCCGGACCGCGAGGAAGAAAACCTCTATAAAAAATTACGGGAGGTAGGGCCTGCGAGCAGCAGACTCGGGGTAGTCTGCTGCCCGACCAGCAGCTGGCGTAGCTGGCAAAGCCGGCGTAGTTGGCGCAGCTGGTAAAGGCCCATGAGGTGAAGTGGCGTACAGTGTTCCGTGTGCGCCACCCAGGAGGGTGCGGCCAGCGTTAAGCCGCACGGGGAGAAGGGGCTCGCCTTCTTGAGGCGGGCCAGGACCTGTCGGGGGTGGTTGTGTGAATACTCACGGGTTCCCACGCCCCCGGCTAAGGTAGTTGAAGGAACACCGTGGTGGTTTTAGTCGGTAAGAGTCCGACACTGGCTCCGCCTACCCCGGGCGGAGTGCGTCCATGAGTATTTCCACAAGGAGAAAAAAAAAAAAAAAAAAAAAAAATGGTTAGGTTAGGTTAAGGTAGTTGAAGGAACAACGTGGTGGTTTTTGTCGGTAAGAGTCCGACACTGGCTTTGCCTACCCCGGGCGGAGTGCGTCCATGAGGATTTCCCCAAGGCAAAAAAAAAAGGTTAGGTTAGGTCAGCAGTTAGTAAAATAAGTGGTTCAATGGCACTTTTTGCACCTATTTCAATATTTTTTTCACTGTAAAGCACTTTTTAGGTGACAATACTTTACTAAACTACTGTTAGATAACAACTGTTTGTGGTAGAAAGTAAAATAAATAAAAATAAATACGGAAGCAAAAAATAATCGACACAATGCACTTGCTCACCCCTCATACCAAATAGCGTGATCATTTACTGTCAGATATCTTAATAATCCGCTCTTTAGCGGACGTTGTTGCTAAATAACATAATTTGTTGAAGAATGTTGAAATTGATTTTTTTTAAATAACAAAATCCAAAAAATAATCCTAAAACTAAGATTGAGGCTGAGATTCGATCTTAGAACAACACAATCGTGATCCACACGCCAAGCCACCAGGTTGAGTAATGATTTACGGGAAACTACGAAATAAGCATTTTCATTGTTGACATCTGTCGTTTAGCTCCCTTTATATATAGCGTGATGGTTTTTTATTTTATTATTTTAGTCTTTTTTAGTCTATAAATTATAACATTTCAATATATTAGCTGTAAAACATAACTTTGTAGACATTTTGTTACTCTACTCACCTCCCATGTACAAAAGCGTGAGGATTTGTAGCCTATAACCTGACCCGGTCTGTAACCGACATTTTTGCCAAATTTCAACTAATTCTGTTCAGTAGTATAGGCGTCATGCTCAAACATACAAACAGATAAACAGACAAACAGACAGAAATTCTAAAAATTGTAGTTTCGGCATCAGTATCGTTCCTAGTATACGCAGCAGTGATTTTTTTCAAAAAATATTCAATGTACAGTTTTTTCATCTCTACGATTATATTATATGTATAGATGTATGAGAATATAATATAGGTACTTTTATTAGTATTACTTGACACACTGTGTCTACATGTCTTTGCTTCAAATTTTCCTCTCGCAGATTTGTTGGAAATTAAAAAAATTAAATAAGCAGTGCTTTGGAAATGTCTTTGCTTTGTACTATTTCATTTCTATGTATTTTATTATAATTTCTCTGTGTATAAAAAAAAACAAAATTAAAAACCTTTATTATATTAGTGGGATTTTCTGGTAGGTACCATTTTTAGGGTTCCGTACCCAAAGGGTGCTAACGGACCCTATTACTCTCGCTACGCTGTCTGTCCGTCTGTCTGTCTGTACATGGCTGTATCTTTGTAACGGTAATAGATAACCAGTTGAAATTTTCAGAGAATACGTGTTAGTACGGTGCCCATCACGACAAATACTAAAAATAAAAAAGCCCAAAACCAAAGGGGTCCCCATACAAGAAATCTCAAAAAACATGCTTTTTTTTCAACGTTTTTGTACCTGCTCTATCATCAAAAACGGCCAGCGTTAAACTTGGTCTGATTATAGTGCATACTATGTAATTTAGCAACAAATACTAAAAATATGGCAAACGTAGATATATGTGGTGGTACATACGTAAAAAAGATATGTAAAAATTCACATTTCGCGTACCTCGTTGATGTCTTTTGATTAACTCTCGTAAATTAAATCAGTTTCTATGGGGTATCTATGATATAATTTTATTCCTATTGGACCATTAGTTTTATTTTCTATTTTTACTTTTGACATTGGATCTATATTTTATTATTGCCTTTGACATTGTGTAATTTTATGACACATTTTATTTTTTGTATCGATCTGTATCAACTGTTGGTAATTTTTCTACCAACTCATGTTATTTTGACATTATTTTCAGTTATTATTAACCGTTTATTATCAAAATTCATTTACACTTTATTAACTTTACTGTTTCGAAATTACACAATTTATTTACACTTTTTTTCTAATATTGCATTCTTTTCTGTCATAGAAATGCAACGTGTATGAACTGCTTACAATTCTTTAATAGGTGATTAAAATGGCCATTAATGTTTTTTTATAGTAATTCTACATAACAACATAACATAAAATAACATCACGCCTGTATTTCCCCGAAGGGGTAGGCAGAGGTGTATAGTACACCAACATTTCGCCAGTTATGTTATAGTCCCATGTAATAGGGGGCGAGCCTATTGCCATTAACCGGGCACAAATCCATACTCCGGGCTGTTACTGAGAATTTCCTAATGAAAAAACTCAATAACTCCTTGCCCGACCCGGGAATCGAACCCAGGACCCCACGCTCAGCAGTCGCGCTTGCGACCACTAGACCAACGAGGCAGTCTAATTCTATATATTCCTGCCTATTTGTTTTCTAGCAGTATGAGTCTGTCATGATCACTTAAATGTCATGCTGATAGTGGCGTTAGTGTCGGGTCGTTAAGTTCCCTTCAATATGGTTGAGTTAAGCGATGGCTGATGCTCGCGTCATGTTCGTGAACGGGTGCCGTCTGTCGGGACAGGTCAGCTTCTACATACTATGGCAACTCTTTTTACGTTTATTTCTAAAGGCAATATACTCACTTTTAAACTCTTGTTTATTTCTAACATTAACCTACATTATACTCACATTATTTGAATAAATTTGATGTAATAAACAATAACCTATTTTAAAAAGAGTTTATCCATGGAGATTCTTGCCGGTTCTTCTCCATAGGACCCACAATTTGGAACCATGCAACTAGAGCCTGACCTTTCAAAAGTGCCTGTAATTTGGTTTATTTGAAATAAAAATCATTGAAATTGAAATTGAAATATCAGGTCAATGTGTGGTACGGAACCCTTACTGCGTGAGCCAGACTCACACTTGGCCCGTTTTTTAAATATTATATTGAACCCAATTATGCCAAAATCAGTTTTAAATATCTGATAGAATAAAATCCGCATTCCGTTCAGTTTGGTGTCATTAACAATTTTTTTGTAAAGTTTAAAGGTGGATCATTTTGGCGTAACTGGATCCATTAAAGCTATTCTGACTTCCCTTGGCAGTAATATCCTGTAGATGATGATGATGTCGCCGTAAATTTCAGCTTGCCCTGTGTCCAAGCATAAACAGACGCTGACAGTAAGTTACAATAAGCGGCCTCTCACAACACCCACGTATACCGATGTTAACTGGGGACGGGAACTGTGGGGCAATCTATACCAGGCCCCTCAGAAAGTATTGCGAAAAAAAGTTTTTATATATGGGAGACTGGCCAGTTATAATGTTTTTCGAAAATATGATTATTTATAAGTAAAAATAAGTAAGTTCCAATTTCAAAATTTCCCTCCACATTTTTTACGAGTTAATTCAAAGTATTGTGTCTCACTGAAATATGGATCTGCGCCGGGAACATTTTAGAGCTATGATTTTATACGATTTCAAGTGTCGCCTGAAACCGGATGAATCGTACGATAGACTTCAAATGGCATTCATGGATGAAGGCCCTTCCAAGGCAACCGTGTATCGTTGGTATAACGAATTCAAGCGCGGTCGACCAACTTTGGGGGATGACGAAAGAAGCGGTCGCCCTTTGACGGCTGTTACCGAAGAAAACGTGCTAGCAGTGAAAAATGTAATCCAAGACAATAGGCGAATTACATATCAGGAGATTCAACACATATTGAAGATTGGATCGGGAAGCGTTCACGAGATTCTACACAGCCATCTTCGCGTGAGGAGGATAGTATCACGCTGGGTGCCGCACAACCTCACCGATGCTCAGAAGCAGGCCCGGGTGGAATGGTGCCGTGATATGCTTAACAAATTTGAAGCAGGCTCGTCTCGGCGTGTTTACGACATCGTTACAGGTGATGAGTCCTGGATTTATCAATACGACCCAGAAACCAAGCGCCAGTCGACTGTTTGGGTGTTTCAAAATGAGCCAACGCCTACCAAAGTGAAGCGATCTAGAAGCGGGGGTAAGATTTTGATCGCTAGCTTTTTTAATTTGACTGGCCACTTGGTATCAATTCCCTTACGGGATCAAAGAAGCATTAATGCCGAATGGTATACTACCAAATGTTTGCCAGAAGTTTTCTCTGTTATAAGCAACAAGCGACCAAACACAGGGCTCCGCGGGCTACTGCTCCACCACGACAATGCACCTGCGCACACCGCACTCAAAACGAGGGACTTCCTGGACAGCACGCCAGTCAAACTCCTGGGTCACCCTCCTTACAGCCCTGATCTAGCACCGTGTGACTTCTTTTTATTCCCAAAAATAAAAAATCAGCTCAAAGGGATACAATTTTCGTCGCCGGAAGATGCGCTGGCTGCGTTCGAGCAGGCTGTAAACGAGGTGTCTGCGGCGGACTGGAAAAAGTGTTTTGAAAACTGGTTTAGGCGCATGAATCTTTGTATAGAGGCTGGTGGAAAGTACTTTGAAAAGATTTGATAAAAATATATGTACGTATAGAACAATTTTTTTTAGTTTCGCAAAACTTTCTGAGTGTCCCACGTATGTGTCCAATACCCCACGCAATCATTTTACGTGACCTTTATTCAAATAATAATTATACACCTGTAGTATGTCCTTGGCCCTCATTGTTTTAACAATGGCCGCTTCGACAGCTCACCTTGAAAATGGTCATTTGAAAAAATATGAAATCATAAAACTAATCACCTAGAGAGGACGGACGATAGGAGATTGACAAAACGAGTATACGAGGCGAGGGTGGATGAGAGTTGGAGGGAGACGACCTCGGCGAACGTACCGCAAATTGTGGATGTACTCAAAAAAGGCCTGGTTAAGAGCACTCTAAACTACCTCATAGGGAGGGACAACCATCACTGACGACCTGGTGAAGGTTGTGGGAATCCGTTGTGGATGTCAGAAAAGCAGGACAGCTGCCGAATTGCGTAACTCACTCGCGATCGCAATCATCTGAATTTCAATGTTCATTGCTTTGTGTGTTTTGACAATCCGTCATATTGACAACTACGTACCACGCAATGAATATTGCTGTAATTTCAAAATGAAAGCTGATGTCAATGTGAATGCATTACACAATTACCCCACTGGTCATTGTAGCGATGCTTGGGGAGGTATATTTCGAACAATGGACGTCTTTCGGCTGAAATGATGATGATTTCTGTATCATCATCATACACTCAGCCTATCGCAGTCCACTGTTGCATATAGGCCTCTCTCAAGTTGCGCCACAACACTTGGTCCTCTGCCTTCTGCATCCAGTCTCCCCAGCTGCTTTCATCTGGTCATCTGTCGGCTGGGGGGCGCCCTACGCTGCGTTTGCCAATTCGCGGTCTCCACTCAAGGACTCGTCTGCTCCAATGGCCATCGGTCCTTCAACAGACATGGCCACCCCACTGCTACTTCAATTTACTGATCCGACAAGCTATATCGGTCACTCCGGTTCTTCTCCGGATAATCTCGTCAAGGATTTTGTCCCTCAAAGAAACTCTTAGCATAGCTCGTTCCATAGCTCGCTGAGTGACTTTGAATTTGTGGCTGTATGTTTGTACCAAACTAATTATTACCTATTATAATGAAACAAAGTTTAACCGGATTAAATCGCGTATATTATTTAAATTGGTTTCCCTAACGTTTCGAAAGCTTTGCAGCATTTCGTGGTCGCAGGTAGACTAAAATGACAAGCGTCTTTACAAATATTTCTAAAAAATATTTTAATCTACCGTACAATATTATTAATTAAAATCGTTTCGATGCACGCAGTAATCACTCACAATATCATTATCTTTTACAGTGTTGCGTGCTGTTTGGGACTTGATTATTTTTAGGACTGGGTTCCAAACAGGTGGTAGCTGCCAACCATCCGATCATCATCGCGATTTAATCCGGTTAAACTTTGTTTTATTATAATGTGTACTGATCGCGAAAACCTAAGAAGTTATTAATTATTACCTAATTGGGTGATTTTTATTACCTAACTGGTGGGTGCTGAAAGATCTGTAAATTCCCGGTAAAGTTAACCCTATCACGACTTAAATTAAAGAGGTAGACCAAAAAAATTATGGATTGTGTATTCAGATGGATGGACTGTAAGAAAGATGATAGAGATGATAGATGATGAAAAAAAAAAGGATAAAAATAAAGGATTAATAGGTACTGAAATGACAGTTGAAACACGTAAAATCACAGAATTGGTAAAATAATAATCCTATCCGTGGTGTAACTTTGTAACGCACTCACAATGAAAAAAGCTTTCACTGTGACATTGCAGCAATATTCATTGCGTGGTCTAGTTGCCGATAACATGGACCGGCAAAAAGTACAGAGCAACCAATGATATTTAAAGAGCAATGAACATTGAAATCAAAACGATTGCGATCGCTACACAATTCGGAAGAAGGTTCAATAAACTGTGTTTCAGTTAGGATAAATCCTGGGATAGTTAGCTTTTTAAATTGTAATATTATATTTATTTATCGATATATATATTTAGCGTTGTGGCGCAACTTGGGAGAGGCCTATGTCCAGCAGTGGTTGCGATAGGCTGAGTTGAAAAAAAAAAAAAAAAAATATCGATAAACGCAAAATAAACTAACTTTTCTATATTTTGATTATCTGAATATTCGACATAATAATTTTGTCGTATATTTAGGTCTGTAGAGAAAGTATCTAGTATACTCATGGAGAACAGAAAGAGTATACTACTGTCACATCGTGGCCGGTGTGGGTGGCTTGGGCAGGAGACTCGCAGGGTCGAGGGTTCGGTGGCTTGGCACACGGTGACACACGGAAGTAGGAGGATAACAGGAAGTACAGGAACAGAACTCAGGAACAACAGGAACTAGTGGCACAGGAACTGCAGGAACTAGTGGTATGGAGGTATGGAACTCCTCTGAGGTATGAGGGCACAGAGGGCCAGTAGTACGGAGGGCCGGAGGAGTGGTAAATCAACTCCGACTGTAAGATGACTGAGCTGCTGCTATGTCCGTGCAGCGAGCTCGGGCTGGATTCAGGAAATCAGGTAGGTAGGTGGTAGGTCGGCACAGACACAATAAAAACACAACAAAGGACGTTTTTGGAATACTGTATCTCACTCAACTGGTAAATTGATACATTGACTATTGTTAATAAAATAATATAATGATTATAAGACACAGTCACAGACACATGAGTGTCTTTCAGCGTACAATATAGAACTCGGATAAGTAAAATAATATAAAAAAAACTGTAATGGTCGGACACGTCCATGCCCGGCCAAGGCTACGATATAAGTCCCTTGTTTTAAGTAAAAAATAGAAAATTATGGAAGAATTTTAAATTTTGAATTTGGATAGGTAAAGTTTTAATAAAGTGGCCAGGAAGTCCAAATAAGGTGGTGAACAGCGTAACGAGTTTAGCCTCGTTACACTACCCGGGTGGGCCGGTGTAAAAAAATCTCTTAGATTTTTTTACAAAGTTTAAAATAAATATTAATGGATGAGGTGAGTGAGTTATATATATATATACATAAAAATACCCCTAAATCCCTGAACAATAATATTATTAATACCTATAAATTTTGAGGTTGTGAAGGAAGACTTGGTACAGATTCATGCATCATCACTCAAAATTATTCATACATCATCACTCAAAATTCTTGCATACGGAGAGAGATATGGTACACATTAATAGGTGACACATACTCGTCAAGAAATCCTTCTGTTTAAAGTGACTTAAGGCTTATTTATTTAAATTAGGTGTCGTCGCCCGCACCTTTAGAAAACCCGATAGTATTTTTTTACGAGTTCTCACACCTCGACATATAAGGCTTATTTTTATCGAGTTATGCACCGCTCGAACACATAAGGCTTATTTTATGTCGAGTTGTGCACCGCTCGCTACCTACAATAGAGACTATGAGTCTAAAACCCATCTAGGGTAAAGTAGAAAAATAATAATATTAATCTTATAACTATTATAAAATTGTAAACGTCTGTTTGTTTATTTGTTTGTTTGTTCCAGCATCACGCTAAAACTACTGGACCGATTTTGATGATTTTTTTTTTGTTTGAAAGCTGATGATCTGACTTAAAAGCTGGTATGGGTTTTGAGAAAGAAAGAAAGAAAGAAAAAAGAAAAAAATTAATTCGTGGGTTGCGTACTCACCCGACAGATCGAAGCTTCTATGCATTTGCACGAGCGGATAGTAATGTACGATGGAGTGGAGTGGAGTGGAGTGGTCAGGGGATGGGACTGGGGACGGTACAGGGGACGGGACTGGGGACGGGACAGGGGACGGGACATGAGACGGGACATGGGACAGGACAGTGGGACGGCTCATGGGACTGGACATAGGATGGGACATGGGACAGGACATGGGACATGGGACGGGACAATAGTGATATAGTGGGACAGTGGGATAGTGGGACAGTAGGACAGTGGCAGTGGGACGGTGGGACGGTAGGCCGGCGGCAGTGGGGCAGTGGGGCAGTGAGGTAGTGGGCAGTGGGGCAGCGGGGCAGTGGGCCAGTGGGGCAGTGGGATAGTGGGGCAGTGGGGTAGCGGGGTAGCGGTGCAGTGGGGTAGTGGAGCAGTGGGGTTGTGGGGCAGCGGTGCAGCGAGGCCGCGGTAGTGGGGCAGCGGGGCAGCGGGGCGGGGAAGCGGGGCAGCGTGGCAGTGGGGCAGCGTGCCAGCGGGGCAGCGGGGCAGTGGGGTAACGAGGCAGCGGGGCAGTGGGATAGTGGGACAGCGGGGCAGTGGGGTAGTGGGGTAACGGGGCAGCGGGCAGCGGGGCAGCTGGGCAGGGGGGCAGCGGGGCAGTGGGGTAGCGGGGCAGCGGGGCTGTAGGGGAGTGGGGCAGCGGGGCAGGCAGTGGGGCAGTGGGATAGTGGGGCAGCGGGGCATTGGGGCAGTTGGGTAGAGGGGCAGCGGGGCAGTGGGGCAGCGGGGCAGCTGGGCAGCGGGGCAGTGGGTTACCGGGGCAGCGGGGCAGTGGGGCAGTGGTATAGTGGGGAAGCAGGGCAGTGGGGCAGCGGGGCAGTGGGGCAGCGGGGCATTGGGGCAGCGGGACAGTGGGGCAGCGGGGCAGTGGGGAAGCGGGGCAGGCTGTGGGGCAGTAGGATAGTTGGCAGCGGGGCAGTGGCACAGTGGGGTAGCGGGGCAGCGGGGCATTGGGATAGTGGGGCATCGGGGCAGTGGGGCAGTGGGGCAGCGGGGCAGTGGGGAAGCGGGGCAGTGGGGTAGAGGGGCAGTGGGGCAGCTGGGCAGTGGGGCAGCGGTGCAGGGGGTTACAGGGGCAGTGGGTTACCGGGGCTGTGGGTCAGTGGAGCAGCGGGGCAGAGGGGCAGAGGGGCAGAGGGGCAGAGGGGCAGACGGGCAGCGGGGCTGCGGGGCAGCGGGGCAGTGGGGCAGCGGGGCAGCGGGGCAGTGTGGCAGCGGGGCAGGCTGTGGGGCAGTGGGATAGTGGGGCAGCGGGGCAGTGGGGCAGCGGGGCAGTGGGGCAGCAGGGCAGTGGGATAGTGGGGCAGCGGGGCAGTGGGGCAGCGGGGCAGTGGGGTAGCGGGGCAGTGGGGGTAGCGGGGCATCGGGGCAGTGGGGGGCAGCGGGGCAGGGGTATAGTGGGGCAGTAGGGCTGTGGGGCAGCAGGGCAGCTGGGCAGTGGGGCAGTGGGGCGGTGTGGTAGCGGGGCAGCTGGGCAGTGGGGCAGCGGGGCAGTGGGGCAGCGGGGCAGTGGGGTAGTGGGGCAGAGGGGCTGTGGGGTAGCGGGGCAGCTGGGCAGCGAGACATCTGGGCAGCGGGGCTGTGGGGCAGCGGGGTAGTGGGGCAGCGGGGCAGTGGGGCAGTGGGGTAGCGGGGCAGTGGGGCAGCGGGGCAGCTGGGCAGCGGAGCAGTGGGGCAGCGGGGCTGTGGGGCAGTGGGGCAGTGGGATAGTGGGGCAGCGGGGAAGTGGGGCAGCGGGACAGTGGGGTATCGGGGCAGTGGGGCCGCTGCCTCGCTGGGCAGCGGGGCAGCGGGGCAGTGGGGCAGTGGGGCAGCGGGGCAGCGGGACAGTGGGACAGTGGACTGGACTGGAATGGACTGGACTGGACTGACGTGGGTTAGCAGAATTTAACGCGAGCGGAGCCGCGGGTAAAAGCTAGTATAATATAATAGTAGTAGAGAAGAAGTATAGATAGACGAAGGATAGAAGAGTAGAAGAAAGAAGGATAGAATAGAAGAATAAAATAGAAGGATAGAATAGAAGGATAGGTAGTAGAATAGAAATATATACGTATTAATACTTATTATAATATATTTTTTTATGATATAATTGCCAAAATAAATACCAAGGATAATGAGATGAGTGATAGTAAATATATATTTATAAAAAGAGTATTTAGTTTGAATTTAAAAATAAATTGACTTATATCGCATTTGAAGTATTGGAACCTTTTTGGTTAAAGAAGAATAAAAAATGTAATTTTCGGAATATGAAAATTTTATTGACACTAGTTAAATGTGTCAATAAAATTTTTCAAAATAAATGTGGTTGATGAATTGAATAATATGGTGTGAATAGTGATTGTAAAGTGTGCTCCGCAACAGTACACCAGAGTCGGTCTCGAAGACCTATGGATATACCGTTGGGAGTATGTGGCAGTACCAAGTGGAAGGATATTCTCCTTCGACGAGGATGTGTTATCTTCCAGCGACTTTTGGTAATCCAACCCAAGTTTTCTCAAGTTGGATTTAAACCTCAAGTGCCTTCAGTGGGTGTAGCTGCTGTAGAGCAACCGGTGCGGTATTTTTGTATGTAAATGCAGTATGTTTATTGATTTGTATACTGTATAGTTTTGTATGGAGTTATGTTTGTATATTTGTATTAATTGTCTGATTAAAATGTGTGTAATTTTGTTGTTATGATTATTTTTTAACAAACTGTTATAAAAAAGAAATCAAGAAATTTATGGGTTATAAAACAGGTGAAAATGATAAGTTAAATGATGGCCAAATAAGAATAATACAAAGGATTATGTTGTCGCCCGGTGACTTTTAGAATTTTGAAAATAAATAAATGGTGGGTGATTATAAAAAAACAAAGAAAATAAATATATCACAATAAAATAATCAAAATACAGTTGGGCGCCAGTGTCACGTCGTGGCCGGTGTGGGTGGCTCGGGCAGGAGACTCGCAGGGTCGAGGGTTCGGTGGCTTGGCACACGGTGACACACGGAAGTAGGAGGATAACAGGAAGTACAGGAACAGAACTCAGGAACAACAGGAACTAGTGGTACAGGAACTGCAGGAACTAGTGGTATGGAGGTATGGAACTCCTCTGAGGTATGAGGGCACAGAGGGCCAGTAGTACGGAGGGCCGGAGGAGTGGTAAATCAACTCCGACTGTAAGATGACTGAGCTGCTGCTATGTCCGTGCAGCGAGCTCGGGCTGGATTCAGGAAATCAGGTAGGTAGGTGGTAGGTCGGCACAGACACAATAAAAACACAACAAAGGACGTTTTTGGAATACTGTATCTCACTCAACTGGTAAATTGATACATTGACTATTGTTAATAAAATAATATAATGATTATAAGACACAGTCACAGACACATGAGTGTCTTTCAGCGTACAATATAGAACTCGGATAAGTAAAATAATATAAAAAAAACTGTAATAGTCGGACACGTCCATGCCCAGCCAAGGCTACGATATAAGTCCCTTGTTTTAAGTAAAAAATAGAAAATTATGGAAGAATTTTAAATTTTGAATTTGGATAGGTAAAGTTTTAATAAAGTGGCCAGGAAGTCCAAATAAGGTGGTGAACAGCGTAACGAGTTTAGCCTCGTTACACTACTTCAAACCGATCATACAAGAAGGTATAGTCTGACCTTGATAATTGTTGCTTAAATAAGTAAGTTTGTTGTGAACATTGAACCTGAATACTTGGTGGTACATCAATCACCTACGCCTGAGCACGTGATGTATCGGTACCTTTTCGAATGGTATACGTATTATCATATTGAATAACCAAGAGTTGTATTTTTAATTATGTATTTTAGGGTTCATCATCATCATCATTTCAGCCGAAAGACGTCCACTGCTGGACATAGGCCTCCCCCAAGCATCGCCACTACGACCGGTCCTGTGCCTTCCGCATCCAGCGGATTCTCGCGACCTTCACCAGGTCGTCGGTCCACCTTGTGGGGGGCCTACCCACGCTGCGCCTTCCAGTACGCGGTCGCCACTCCAGAACTTTACTGCCCCATCGGCCATCCGTTCTGCGAGCAATGTGCCCCGCCCACTGCCACTTAAGTTTGGCAATTCTTCGGGCTATTTCGGTTACTTTCGTTCTCCTGCAAATCTCCTCATTTCTGATTCGATCACGCAGGGACACTCCGAGCATAGCCCTCTCCATTGCCCTTTGAGTGACTTTGAGCCTTCTTTGATTTTAGGGTTGGTTAAGTTTTATTTCATAAATATAAAAAAATAAATTGAAAATGGTAATTAGATAAGTAGTTTTTAAACCATTATTTATTTATTTATATATGGTTTATTGTACACCATAAAAAAACATTACATTGAACATGCATTTAAACTATTGTACAAATGGCGGCCTAGTTAAACATTAAACCATTTAAACCATTTATTTTGCCACACATACACAAAATATACATATTAAATGCAAAGGTAACAGGACAAATTAATGAGAACACAACATGCATACAACATAATATGTGTGGCAAGGGATCCAGCTCGGTATTTGTAGTGCATATAGGAAAAGTATTTTTGAAAGTAGCGGAACTAAATTTTCTACTTTTCCTCCTAAGTTCTAAGTTGATTTATTTAGTTAGACGGTGTAATTTTCCCTGGTCACACCGAGTTTATTTTGCGGTGTTTTTCTGATTGTTCACAATTATATGGAAGGTATGGTATTGTGTGTACCTACTTCACCATTATTCATCTCTTTTTGTAACATATCTCGTCTATGTCCATCTTAGAGATTCACAGATTGTTTACAATGCGACTGGAACGCGTTGAACGTCTCAAATCCAACCGGCGTCGGAGCGGAAGAGGTGGAACGTGACAATAGCGGCCTCGACCGGCGACGTCTAACTTTGACAGCTGACAGCTGACAGCCAGATATACTTGCTCTCTACTACGAACTGACGACAAGAGCGCGGACGCAAAAAATCTGTCGCGAATATTTTAATCTCAAACTTGTAAAAAATAGACAAATAAAACGTAGAATCAATATAACAGAACCTGTTTTCTTGAAGACGACCCCAACATTTGGTGACCCCGACGTGATTAAAGAAAAAACTGAAGATTGAGACTACGATGCAGCCGCATTGTTCCTGCTACGGCTGCTACTTCAACGGATGAAAATGGCTTGTGTGTGACGTGTGTTTTTTGGTTACTACTTACAGGGAAGTACGCCCAGTTTTAGTATCTTATTTATTTTACAGTTTTCTTAATGCTGCAGTCTGCCTAACAGTGTTCATTGCAAAATAATTACTTCAAAGCCCGATCACAACCGTATTTCTAATATCTAAATGATTAAAATATCTATGGAGTCAGACTGAAATTACTTTCTGTGTCGATTTTCCTTACTATATGACAAGAACCTAGGTTCATACCTAGGACCCTACTTCTACCTAACTTTGCTTGCATTTCGCTTACGGGACCACCCTGGCATTTTCCAGATTCGCCGTGTGCACCTGCTTCTTGGGTCCTGTTGGAATGCTCTGCTAAAAAGAAAGACACCTGCCTGCACTTCACAGCTTGCGTCCTGTGCTGCGTGGCCTGCTTTGCTCGTGTGCGAGTTGCTGACTGACGAGTGGTTGTCGTAGCTATTGCACGACTTGCACGGTTTGGCTTTTGATTTTTGTTTTAACCGAGATACCTGTTACCAGAATTGGTACTGTATACCTACTTAATCTTTAACAGTCTGTTCAATTTGTTGTGCTTTTCATTATGGCTGCTGAATTAAAACCTCTTATTCAGCAACGTGGAACGATGAAAGCTAGAATAACTATATTTTCAAAATATATAAATACTGTTATGCTGATAGGTGCTGAAAGCATCTCTAAACAAATACTCGCTGAAACTGAGATAAAACTGTCAAGATTCAGAGAGTTATTAAACCAGTTTGATAATTTAAAAACTAAAATTGAAGGTTTAGAACCTGAACAGTTAGAAGAGAATGATGTAATTGAGAGTGACTTTTGTTCAAACATTGCTAAAGCTCAAGTGTTAATTGATAGTCTTGCACCTAGTATTGTACTACCTGAAAATGCTAATTCTCATTCAATAACTAGCTGCCAGAATATAAAACAAGATAGCCGAAACTATAGCATAAAGCTGCCTACCATACAGCTGCCTTCCTTTGATGGAAACTATTTAAAGTGGATGGAATTTCGAGACACTTTCGATTCTTTAATTAACAATAATGATACTATTCCTGATATTAACAAGTTCCATTACCTACGTTCTTCGTTAGAGGCAGGCGCATCTAATATAATAAAGTCAATAGAGTTCACTGGTACCAATTATAAATTAGCTTGGAGTTTGCTTATCGAGCGCTTTGACAACAATCGTATACTTACAAATAATCATTTAATGGCTCTTCTGAATTTTGAAGCAATTAATAAGGAAAATTACAAGTCACTTCGCTATATGATAGATTACTACGCTAAAAATCTTCGTGCCTTATCTTCTTTGAATGAACCTACAACTCACTGGGATACTTTAGTTGTTTTTATAATGGCCACGAAACTAGATGGTGTTACAAGTCGCAAATGGGAGGAACACAGGAGTACTATTCCTACTTCTCCAACACTTGAGGAGTTTTATAGTTTCTTGCGTAATCGTGCTGACGTGCTAGAAACCTTGCAGTATAGCAAGAATGATTTATCAATCAAAACTGAAAAACGTTCATCTTCTTATAATAAGGACAATAAGCACACAAAATCATTTGTTTCTTCTTCGACAAACGTAAAAAATTGTGTTGTATGTTCGCAAGATCATTTACTTTATAAGTGTGATAAATTCAAAGAGATGTCATTGGATTCTCGATACAATGAAGTTTCAAAGCACAAGCTCTGTCATAATTGTCTACGCCCTGGTCATTTCTCGGCTCACTGCAAACATAATTCTTGCAAAATCTGTAACAAAAGACATAATTTATTACTGCATAAATCACAGTCCAATAATGATAAAACAAACTTACCTGTTGATACTTCTTCTGTGACATCACTTCCTCAAGTGGCGGAGTCCTCTCAGACGTCTACTGTCACTATGTTCAATCCTATATCACTCTCCGTGCAAATTCCCGGGCAAATTCTCTTATGTACTGCTCAGGTGGAATTAGTTGATAGCCGATCTAATAAAACATTCATTGTTAGAGCTCTTCTAGACAATGGAAGTCAGTCTTCATTTATAACTGAAAGTATGCAAAAGAAAATGAATCTGACTTGTTCTAATACTAATATATCAATTGCTGGAATAAATAATAAATTAACAAATACTAATAAAAAGTGTGATATACAGTTAAAATCACGGGTCAACTTATTCCAAACGAACATTTCTTGTCTTGTAGTACCGCAGATCACCGGTAAGTTGCCTAGCACAAAGATTAACCCTTCTCAATGGGATCTTCCTGAGTTTATAGAACTAGCAGATCCAACCTACTACTGCCCATCTGAAATTGATCTACTACTAGGGGCTGATGTTTACTGGGAAATTGTAGATTCTAAGCTAATTAAGTTGGGGAAAAATAAACCTACCTTACAGAAATCCAAGCTGGGTTGGTTAGTGTCTGGTCCATGTGGTATGGGCCATGCTACTACCATTAATTCTAACTTTTCTCAAGAAATTAGAGATTCTCTGACTAAATTCTGGGAAGTTGAAAATATTCTTGACTTGCCAACAAAAAATACTTTGCTTTCTGAGGATGAAAAATATTGTGAAAATCATTTTATTGAAAATACGGTCCGCCTGAAAGATGGCAGATTCTGTGTCAAACTGCCCTTGCGGAAAGTCGCTAATGAGGCTCTAGGGGACTCTTATCTTATTGCTAAAAGGCGTTTCTTTAATTTAGAAAAGAAATTAGATAAATCTAACATTAAAAATGAGTATATAGATTTCATTAATGAATATAAAAGATTAGGCCATCTTACCGAAATCAGCCGTCCTATTTTCGGTTACTATATACCTCACCACGCAGTAATTCGTGAAAGCAGTGAGACTACTCGCTTAAGAGTAGTCTTCGATGCCTCTTGTAAGACTTCTACAAACATATCACTTAATGATATTCAATTTGTTGGGCCAGTAGTTCAAGATGATTTAATGGCAATTTTGCTCAGGTTTCGTCAGTATACCTATGTAGTGACAGGTGATGTGGAAAAAATGTACAGACAGGTTATGGTTACTGAATCCCAGCGTCACCTGCAACTCGTACTCTGGAGAGAGGACAAAGATCAAGAACTCAAAACCTTGCAACTAAATACTGTCACGTATGGAACAGCTTCAGCTCCGTATCTTAGTACTAGGTGTCTTATACAACTTGCAATGGAGTGCTCTGATGAAACTGTTGCTAATACGTTAAGACATGACTTTTATGTTGATGACCTGAATACTGGTTCAGACTCAAAATCTGTGTTAAAATCTACTCTTTCAGGAGTAATTAAAAAACTTTCTGAGGGTGGTTTTCCTTTGCGTAAATTTAGAACAAATTCTCCTGATATTTTTGATGATATACAAATGACTGATCAATCTCAAGACTTTAGTAAGCAATCCTCTGTGTTAGGATTAAAATGGACACCTAGCTCTGACACTTTGCACTTTACAGTCGAAATTAAACCTATTCCTAAAATTGCGAAACGCTCTATACTGTCCAACTCGTGTCGCATATTCGACCCATTAGGCCTCTTATCTGCCTGCACTATTTTTCATAAAATATTTTTACAGAAGCTCTGGTTACTTAAAATAGACTGGGATGATGAAATTTCGAAGGAGATGGAGAACTCATGGATAGAATTCTATAAAGAGACTAATAATTTTGCTCATATTAAGGTACCTAGGTGGGTCGTTCTCAAAAAAGTGGCACCGCTCGAATAAAATTATCATTTTTTTTAAATGTATCAATTATTGAGTTTTTTTTTACAAAAATCCATTCGGAGTATTTTTCTTATATTAATTTTTTCCAAGGGAATAAAATTTTCACATAAATAGACAAAATACAGCTTTTCAAAAAAACTACCTAACAGGTTAAAGAGACATCTCACGGGTTAATGAGAAAATGTCTCCAGGTTAAAGAGAATCAAACAGGTTAGTGAAAAAAAAACAATGTAACCATGCAAATCAGCTTTTATTATTATTAACTGCAAAACTAAAGTTACATTAAAAAGACCGGCTTTAGAACACAGGAAACATAAAAAATCTCACCTAGATGTCTTCATGCTAAACATTTCTGTCGATACATTTAGAGAGATACAATAATCTATATCTGATCTCTAAAAAAATAAAATAGAAATTTTCTTCTTATCTAATCAGTCTTAAACAACCAGTCAGTCAATAGTTTGACACCAAGATATCAGAAAATGTTTAGAAGGAAGTGGAGAGAAGATGCAAAAAAATCCTACCAACGTAAAAAGGAGCAAAAAGCTAGAATACAATGCTTTATTGAATGCAACAGTCCACCTTCTAGCGATATCGAAAACATCAATGTAGATAATATTAATGACGTAATTGGTGGCCAAAGAGAAGAACCAGCAAGAGGGGCACAGGATAACTGTAAATGCAGAACAATTACTAGGTCTAGGTCACGAGAAGTTAGTCCTGCAACCTAACAAGGCTCTTCAGTAAGTTCTGGGATCGTATCACCTAATGCCCAAAAATTAGTAAGAAAGTTACGCTGTAAAAAAGAGAAAGAAATAGCGTCCTTACGACTTAAATTAAATAAAGTATTAAACATTCGTCAGTTTTGCAGAAGAAGAACGACGTGAAAATCTTTCTTTCAGGTGATGAAAATAGTAGCTACTATTTTAAGAAGAACGACGTGAAAATCTTTCTTTCAGATGATGAAAATAGTAGCTTCTATTTTCATCATCTTTCGTGAAAATCTTTCTTTCAGGTGATGAAAATAGTAGCTACTATTTTAAGAAGAACGACGTGATAATCTTTCTTTCAGATGATGAAAATAGTAGCTTCTATTTTCATCATCTTTCGTGAAAATCTTTCTTTCAGGTGATGAAAATCTTTCTCTTTCTTTCAGGTGATGAAAATAGTAGCTACTATTTTAAGAAGAACGACGTGAAAATCTTTCTTTCAGGTGATGAAAATAGTAGCTACTACTTTAAGAAGAACGACGTGAAAATCTTTCTTTCAGATGATGAAAATAGTAGCTACTATTTCCATCATCTTTCGTGAAAATCTTTCTTTCAGGTGATGAAAATAGTAGCTACTATTTTAAGAAGTACGACGTGAAAATCTTTCTTTCAGGTGATGAAAATAGTAGCTACTATTTTAAGAAGAACGACGTGAAAATCCTTCTTTCAGGTGATGAAAATAGTAGCTACTATTTTCATCATCTGAAAGAAAGATTTTCACGTCGTTCTTCTTCTGCAAAACTGACGAATGTTTAATACTGTAATTTAAGTCGTAAGGACGCTATTTCTTTCTATTTTTTATAGCGTAACTTTCTTACTAATTTTTGGGCACTAGGTGATACGATCCCAGAACTTACTGAAGAGCCTCGTGAGGTTGCAGGACTAACTTCTCGTGACCTAGACCTAGTAATTGTTCTGCATTTACAGTTATCCTGTGCCCCTCTTGCTGATTCTTCTCTATGGCCACCAATCACGTCATTAATATTATCTATATTGATGTTTTTGATATCGCTGGAAGGTGGACTGTTGAATTAAATAAAGCGTTATTATAAAGCGTATTTTAGCTTTTTGCTCCTTTTTTCGTTGGTAGGATTTTTTTGCATCTTCTCTCCACTTCCTTCTTAACATTTTCTGATATCTTGGTGTCAAACTACTTATAGATACTACTTTCCCCTCCTTTTTTAGTTTTTGGTACTTTGTCTTATTTTTTTCTTTATATTTTGCATAAAGCTCTGGATTATTTTTTATTCTCTCATATCTTTTTTTTTCAAGTACTCTTTTCCTAGCTAAGATGTCTTCATTTTTCTTACTTTTTGGCATTTTACCTTCGGAAAATAAACAAATAGGTTAGAATAAAACCCTAAATGCATCAAGAATAAGCATTTTCCTAAAAAAAAATGCCCTAATTAAAAAAATTATTGGATTAATTTATCTTTTTATTATCATAGTAAATAAATTCTTTGTATTCAAACCAAATTGTAACACGATTTTTCTAGCAACACGGTTTTACTAAACAAAAACAGACAAAGTCTCTTTAACCTGGTAATAGTCTCACTAACCTGTACTTTCCAAACAGGTTAAAGAGACACAGGTTAATGAAAAAATAAAGATTATTATCCGATAACAACAAAACGGTTAAGTTTTTGGAGTTTACACTTATTAAACAATAAATAGGCACTAAATTACATAATCTAACGATAACATTCACAAAGCAGTTTAAACAGAAATAACAATATTAAAGTCAGATTATAGATAACATACCTGTTACAAACTCCGATTGTGGCGCTTACACGTAATTTCTAAAAAAACGGCACAAATTTCGACACTTTTTTCCTTGGCAGTGTTTAGCCCGATACTGTCTGGAGATTTTGCACGGGGGTGGGATGTTGAGTAAGTAATATTGTGTGTGTGATGCACTTTAGAGTGCAACTACAGGTTATGGAGAAAATCACTCCGGACACAATTTGAACATGAATAACTCGAAAATTATGATCATTATTAATGTATCGTTTAAATAAAATAAAATTTATTAATATATTGTTTAGTATTGTAATAATTTTGAACCTATATCTTAAATATTTATTTTTTTATCTTTACTCAAAGTGTGACTCGTTGTGTTTGGACGTGACAGGATATTGAGAAATAGATATTACAATATAATTTTGTTGTTATTGTATCACTTCGGTTTTCTTATTATTACTCAGCCTCTGTGTAAAAAGTCTCTTTAAGTACAATATTGTACAGAATTTAATAAATAGCATTTGAAAAATCACACATTTCCATTAAAAACTGCTTGACAGGTTACAGCGCCACTTTTTTGAGAACAACCCAGGTATATTCTCTGCAACTCCCCAACCTATAAGTAGTATAATATTGGGCACGCTGGACCACCTGTCGCGTACCGCTCCGGTGTTCCAGTGCGCCCAATAATAAGTATACGGATTCGGATAAATATGCAGATTAATTAAATCAGTTCGATGTTGTAGAACGCCCAACGGTATCCGAATGGAACTCGTTGACGTTGAACGTTCATGAGATGTTCGTTTGGACGTTTGGCGATCGACACATAACATGATGGCATGATGCACACAATGTGGTAAAACGCTTAATGGTAACCGACGGTGTACCAGAATATATCTAATACTGAACGTTCTACTTGATCGATCAAAAATGTATTAATTTAATTTAGCAACAGCGTTGAGTGTTTGAGGAAAAAAGTGTTATGTTTGTTGTGTATGTGTCTATAGGTTACTTACTGTTATCATTATAATTTATGGATTAACTGATTCCTAAGGAAGATTTTGGACGCTTACCTCATTTTATTAAATAAAACAAAACAATGATCTTATAATGATTTTATTTTATTTACCAGTGTACATTCTTGGTGGTTCTTCAAACAATTTGTCTGCCGAACGCACGAAATCCTGTAATCGGCTCCACTGCGATGTATCCGTATTGGTTTGGAATTTTACACGGACAAGCGCTTTCTTCCACAACGCCATGGACTCCGTCTCACGCGCATCGGACGTCTTGTAAACTTTGCAGTCTATATAATATTCTCCGTCGGTGTTCGCATCTCGCCGCTCGTTACCATTAGCCACACGGTTGACAAAAAAGGATGATAAAACTGTTTGGTTGCTAGATGAGCCTTCGTTGAGTTCCGTGTCAGTTTCATTGCGACTGATACCGAATACATCGATATTATCATTCTGTATTTTTTTACTGAAACAACAAAGAAATAAAGATTTGGTTAATCATATACTTTCTTATTCGAATCGTTGCTTGGAAAATGATTTTAATTCAATTCTGAAATGAATTTAATACTCGTCTTCGTTATCTATCCGGATATCAAAGTGAAGTATTTTACTCAACTTTGCTTTAAAACAAAATTTTGATTACCTTGGACGAGACGATCCTGACTTGCGCTTCCCGTTGTTGTTGTTGGTAGGGAGCTTGCGCGTGGATTTAGCTTTCTGTCCGATGACCGCAGTTGGCTGATAGAACTCGCACTCTGATTCTGACCTGAAATAAAAACGTTAAAACAATTAATAAAAAATAATGATACAAATAGATCAGTGATTTGAATATACTCTTAAAATGTTTCGTGCAATACAAAATATATGTGGTGTTATAAATTTGTTTGAACGCAGCTGATGAATGAACGGGAAGTATGTGTGTGACGGATGGAATGAATGGCTGGGAGCGCTGAGGTACTTGTATCAACTGCTGCGCAGCCAGATTAAAAGACAGTTAAAACCAAAGATAATATAATCATGATTAAAACGTAGTGATAGTGATTACATTATCTTTGACAGTATAAGACGATCAATGTACCTAACTACTACGACGTATTATTTAAATAAAAACGTGCATTAAAAGTATAGTAATTCTTATCTTCAAAATAACTCCCACATATATTCTGTATTGTATACAAAAAATGTAACTGTCCCGGAAAGCCGGAAGCCATTATACAGATGTGAAACAATATATACGTGCCACGTATCGAGTCAGTCTTACCTCCTAGACACACCATTAGGTGTTTCACCCCAAAAATACGCAACATACATAAAAGATATAAGGCAATAGGCGGTGTTATCGCGGTCTAGACAATTTTTTTCAGACAACCTTAGAATGGACAATATATAGATAAGTAAAGAGAGGGATAATACCACAGACATAGTAAAAAATATAGACGAAGTGTTGCGAACAATCACAGTGAAGCCAAAAAAAAGCCTTTGCTTCTTCGTGTACAACCAGCGCTCACGCTCACACTTGAAGGATTTTTGTACACGAAGGAGCATAGTTTTTTTGGCTTCACTAGATTGTTCGCAGAACTTCGTCTATATTTTTTACTATGTCTGTGGATAATACACAACAACTTATTATACTTACATTACTTATTAAACTTACATGTTTTTACCAGTAGCTTGATGAGTTGGTGACGACACTCGGAGCGGTGGATAGCAGCAGGTCAGCAATCAACACGGAAAGTATCGACAATTCGTATGAATAAATGAGCGTTCGCAGCGTAGGTACTTCTTGCCCTTCTTGGAGATTGTATCCGCACTTGAATACTTAATTTCGTCTGTGTCTTGGTCTTCGAAAACATGTTGTTTATATGTCGAAATCATATGATAATTCACTTTATTAGAAATGATTGCAAACATCCTAAGTAACAACGATTAAATCAACTCTTTTTTTTGTACGTATTATATCAACGTAAAAATGAAGAGTAAGGAATTAGAGCACACAATTTGTATGGTTTGTCGATACAGCAAAAAGACTTAGGGCTGACAAATTATCCTATATTACTAATTAACAAAAGACGATATTTAGGTGAATAAAGTAAATGTGTATGCGTGCCATCCTTACCTAAAATAGCGGTTTATGCGAATGTTACAGCTGAATAGATAAATTATTTAGGTTGATCAAAGTGCAATAAAACTAACAACTATGTTGAAATATGAAATGCTTTACTGGTAAAAGATCTTATGATTATCGTTAATATCGGGTTCATATGATTATATTTATTTTAATAATGAATAAATTGTACTTTGTTTAAAAAGCCGAACATTTTAAAACATAATAATAATTAACTTTAAGCAACAATGGTTGACTGACGAATTAATTGGTTATCTTGTTTAATTGTCAAGTTTTTAGAACATTATTTTTTGAAGCAAAATAATAAGTACACGATCCTAGCATCTTCTGATATCCAAGTGATCTGCAGCAGCTGAAGTTAGATATTTTGGATCTGAGAAATACGCATCTGAACTGAATATCTGACAGTAAAAAATTATAATTATTAGTACCTATAATACATTTCCCAGGTAATTATATGATTATTATAAATATTTTTTGTTTGAAGTTTTTTAACTTTTATGACTAAAGATATGTACGTGTATATATTACTAATATAATATTATTTTCACCTTATTTTCAGAAATATTTTGATGAACACCACGATAAAGTTCTTGAAGGGATTATCGAATAAGAGCCTACAACAAATCTGCTGTGTTCGGATGTAAACAATGGTACTATACTCCTATTTACTTCATCAACTTACTATACATAGTTTTGGAGCTGAAACTCGTTAACAAAGGTATTTGTGAGATTGTGAATATTGTAAAGGTTTAATTATGATTTTCGTATCTAAACTCTGAAATAACTATTACGTTTAATACAATGAAGTAGATGTGTTAAGGCAAAATTATTACTTATTAGATATAATATTATTAAAGATGCCTCACTGTTCGGTTTGTAATTTATCTGTAGATAGTCGTAGGTGGTCTGGTCATTTACGCAGCAATGCACATAAAAACAATAGTGCAACCCTTTTGTACGACAACGTTGAAATAATTAATTCTTCGTTTAAAGGACGTATCGTGAGTTATAGAATCAATGCGACAAACGATCAAGTAAATAATTTTCCAGAATCATTTCTCAATAATGTTTGCGAACATGTTAAGAATCTGACAGATCAGTCGCTACAAAAACATACATCTATCAAAATTAATTTAGAAATTTTTGCTGTTTTTCTTATGTTTAAAAATGATCAACAAGAAATTAAATCATTTGCGACAAAAAACTACATAATTCATTTTAATTACGATTTTGATGCAGTTTATAAATCAATAGTTGTATTGTTGCTTAAGAAAATTGAAGAATTTCAGGAGCGAGATAGTGGTTGGACATTTTTAACCAATTCACATTTAGAAATAAACATTAATAAATATCAACCTCTCGGTGGGTCTAAATTTATAGCTTTACCAAAGTTTATAAAAAACAAAAAATCTTGTTTGAATATTCAAAACAGAGACAATTTTTGTTTTTTATGGTGTATTGTGGCGGCTTTGTATCCTGCAACTAATCATTCTAACAGAGTAACGTCTTATCCTCACTTCCAGGATGTTTTAAATGTTAATGATTTGAAATTTCCGATCACATTTTTGGATATAGCTGTTTTCGAAAAAAACAATCCGTTTCTGAATATTTTCGTGTATGGGCTGAAAAATAATAAGACTATAATCGGACCCTTGTATAAATCAATTAATAATAAATCGAAGAGTATCCATCTATTATTTTTAGAAAACAATACAAGTTCCCACTACTGTCTTATTAAAGATTTATCTCGTCTAATCCGAAATCAGATTACTAAACATCACGGTAAATTGTACTTTTGCGAAACCTGTTTATTGTTTTTTCCTAGTCCTAGTCAAATTGAAGCACATCTATGTGGAGGGGTTGTCACAGTTTTACCAGAAAAAGGAACATTTTTAAAGTTTCAAAATTATGAAAGAAAACAAGACATTCCTTTCGTCATATACGCTGATTTCGAAACATTGCTTGAACCAATATCCGGCGACGATTTCAACACCGCTAATACGTCATACTTAAAACACCATGTGCCTGCTGCGTTCGCTTATAATATAGTATCTTCGTTCGACAATAATTTTGAAGGATATAGAAGTTATCGAGGTAACGATTGTGTTTCAAAATTTGTCAATTTTCTTACTGAGGATGTAAAAAAAATACACAAAATACTAACTAAAAGCAAACCTATGATTTTTACAGAAAAAGACGTCTATGATTTTAAACATGCTATTAAATGTCACATATGTGAAAACTTATTGTGGGTCGAAAGAGTCAGGGATCACTGTCATATCACAGGTCGATATCGAGGCGCGGCACATCGAATTTGTAATCTAAAATATAAAGTACCAAAATTCATTCCAATAATTTTTCATAATCTATCAGGTTATGACTGCCATTTATTTATAAAAAAGTTAGGTGAAATACCCGGACAAATAAAAATAATACCCAAGACCAAAGAAAAATACATTTCATTTTCAAAGTTTATTCCGATGGCTGATAACGAATATATACAATTAAGGTTTTTAGATTCCTTCAACTTTTTAGCAACAAGTTTGGACAAACTCGCTAAAACAATGCAGATAGAAGATTTTGTTACTCTTCGATCTCATTTTTCTGATGAGAAGCAGTTTGATTTGCTGACACGGAAAGGTATATATCCGTATGATTATATGACAGATTGGAAATGTTATGAACAAAAAATGTTACCGTTGAAATGTTATTTTCATAATTCTTTAACCAACGAAGACATTAGCGATGAAGATTATAATCATGCTAAAACAATTTGGGATGAATTTAGTATAAATAATTTAGGTGAATATACTGATCTGTATTTAAAAACAGACGTACTTTTATTATCAGACATATTTCAAAATTTTAGGAAAACGTGTAAACAACATTATAAACTTGATCCTGCATTTTACATAACGACGCCTAGTTTGTCCTTTGATGCAATGTTGCTTAAAACAGGTATTCAATTGGAACTCGTGTCGGACTTAGATATCGTTAGAATGATTCAAGATGGTATTAGAGGAGGTTTGTGTATGTGTTCCCATCGTTATGCAAAGGCCAATCATAAATACATGCGTGAGTATGATGCTTTAAAGCCTCAATGTTTCATAGTTTATCTAGATTGTAATAACCTTTATGGTTTTAGCATGTGTCAGTATTTACCTTATTCTAGTTTCAGATTTCTCAGTGAAAATGAATTGACTCATTTACATGTAGAAAGTATTGAGGATGATGTTGAGTGGGGTTATATATTAGAAGTAGATCTTTTGTATCCTAAACATTTACACAATCATCATAATGATTTACCTTTTTGTCCAGAGAAATGCATACCTCCTGGTGGTAAAACTAGTAAACTAGTTGCAAATTTGTATAATAAGTATAATTATGTTATACATTACGTTCATTTAAAGAAATGCTTAGAACACGGGTTGATATTAAGGAAAGTTCATAGAGTTATTACTTTTAGACAGAGTCCATATTTAAAGCAGTATATAGAATTGAATACTCAATTAAGACAAAAGGCGAAAAGTGCATTCGAACAAGACTTTTTTAAGTTATTAAACAACAGTGTTTTTGGCAAAACGTTAGAAAATACTGAAAAAAGAGTAACTGTACATTTAGTTAACCAATGGTGCGATAAAACTAATCGAACCAAAAAAAACATATCGGCTGAAAGACTTGTAGCTAACCCGTATTTTCATAGTGCTTCAATTTTAACCGAAAATTTAGTTGCAATACAAATGAAACCTGATCAAATTATTTTAGATAAGCCAATTTATATTGGATTCACTGTTTTAGAACTTTCAAAGTCGCACATGTATAATTTTCATTATAATATTGTAAAACCGTTTTATGAAAATCAAGTACAGCTATGTTATACAGATACCGATTCTTTTGTGTATGAAATATATACAAATAATTTTTACCATGACTTGAAATATCATTTTTTGCAATACTTTGACACAAGTAATTATGATGAACAAAATAATTTTAACATACCTTTACTTAACAAAAAAATTCCAGGTCTTTTCAAAGATGAAATGGGAGGAAACTTTATATCTGATTTTGTGGGTTTGAGATCGAAACTCTATTCTATAAAAACTCTTAACGAAGTCATAAAAAAAGCAAAAGGAGTTAAATCATGCGTGGTTCGGGATTTAAACATCATAGATTATAAAAATATTTTGTTTAATGGTGGAGTTATTCGCAGAAAAAATTATATGTTTAAATCAATAAAGCATGAAATATTTACACAAAGTGTTAATAAAATTGCCTTATCTGGTAACGACGATAAACGAGTGATATCTAAAGGTAAAATAGCAACGCGAGCCTGGGGCCATTCATATACTTTTAATAACGAAAATTAGGTCCGTTTTTAGAGTAAACAGAGTTTATATACGAGAACCGTGATTATTTTTTAAACTATATGTAATACATCGAAACATAATAATGTTATTAAATGTTAGATATAAACATTACATTGTACCGATAAAGATAATATTGTAATATTAAATATACTGCTGTCTGTTTGTATGTACCTACTGTAGTTTTGTATTAAATATAAATAAAATGTGAGTGATTATAACTATCTATCTGTTTTATTTATCAGATATTAAGTAGCTTATTATTACATAATGCCTACCTACACTAAAAGCAACCTAAGATTCAACTTACTTACGTAGAGTTACGCGTAAATTGTATAGGTATGATTATAATACCTACAATTAACTGATTCCACGACTTTGTTCGCTCGTCTAAGTTTTTTATCCATTTAGCTTCTTAAAATCGAATTTCTAAAATCTTTTCTTAGCAAATGCTAACATCCTGTAAATAATCTACATATCAAATTTCAAGTTTTTAGGTTTCGTAGTTCCGGAGATTTCGTGATATACGTGATAAGTCAGTGCTTAAGTAGCATTTTGCTTTTATTATTATGGAGATAAGATTTATTTTCAAGTGATCAATGTTTGTACATTACTATGATACCTATAATATTGCAACACAATCATAATGTGCTTTGTCAATATAATTAAAAACATCTAAAAGTTCAATGCTCACACAAATGCTAAGTTATCATTTTTAGAGTTAACTTAAAAACTTAGTGCCCATTCACACAGACCAGCGAATGAATCAGATCAGATAATGTTTGAATAAAAATCTTAAATTAATGTACGATCACGGAAACAGATTGCTTAGCAAATTGACTGTCTACTTTAATTGTTCATATGATTAGTAAACTCGCAGTTGTTAACAGATGTATGAAAGAAGAATATAACTCAGCAAATTTATGTTTTATATCAATTCGCTAAACAGTTTGCTTCCCTATCCGTACTAAACTTTTATCAAATGCGAACAAAATTGACTCAGCAATTAGTCTATGTGAACGGGCACTAACTTATAATGTCGTAATGTTTAATTACCTAATGTGCAAACGTGTTATGTATGTTACTTATAAAATATTACTCGCTTCGAGTACTTGTTAATTATTATTGATATCTGATATATTAGTGTGCGTCACAATCATGTCATCGGTAAGTAAAATATTTTAAATCTATTTTATTATTATAACATAGATAACGATTGTTTTCATCGAATATAAAATAAACTTTAATAAAAGTAAAAACCGACTACAAAAATAATAAAATAATTTATGTGAAACAGTTTAGAAAGTAGATGTCTTTGATTTGGTTTGATTTAACAAAAAAATCCACTGACTTCCTAAACAGTTTTACACAAATTATTTCATTATTTTTTAAGGTTTTTACTTTTATAAAGTTTAGGTATTTTATTTTTCTATTTTGAGTAAAATATACAATACATAGCCAAACGATTTCTCTAATTGCGGGTGAGTGACTGTTATTCACTAAAGAGTCCTCTTCGTTATCTCTGAAGATCATCATCAGTCTTAACCGAATTTAAATAGGACCACCTCGAGAGTGACACTACAAAAACATACAGTCGAATTGAGAACCTCCTCCTTTTTTGATTTGATGTCTGTTAAAAATACTAACAATTATTTTTATAATTTTGTTTCAGATTTCCGATTCAGAAATTGTGTTTAGCCAGTACGCTCAGGATCCTTACGAAGGACTTTCCGAGATGCTTCGCAACGAGCCCCAGCACTGCAGTCAAATTACAAAAGAAAAGAAATCCAGACGACGACGTCAGGAAAAGCCATCTCAAATGAAGAAACAACCTACAAAATCTTTCGTAATGAGCAAACTGCACCGACGCGGGTTGAAGTTAATAAAAATATCAGTTATAGACCTCTGCAATAACAATACCAGTGACAGTGATAGTGATAGTGATAATGTGATAATAAATGCACAATACATTGTAAAAGACGCAATTGATAATGTAATGGATGATACTGAATCATTAGTTAAAAAAATATCGAAATCTTTGATAGACAATGACTTTTAATTATTATTTTTCATTTTTTTAACAGAAATATTTATCTAAATGATGTATTTTTGATAGATAACAATATTTATTAAAGTTAGTTGTGTTATATTTTTTAAATTTCATGCATTTTATTCGAAATCTTTGATAGACAATGATTTTTAATTTTTTAAATGGAATTTTTTATCTAAATGCTGTGTTTTATGTTAGATTACAATACTTCTTAGGTTAGTTGTGTCATACTTTTTAAATTTAATACATTTTTATTATTATGGAAAGGGTAACTGTAGAGTATTAGGTAGGCAAACTTTTGAAATAAACACATTTTTACGATTTAATGATTTTTTATTTATTAAAACCTTAAATACACAATTCATTAGAAATTCAAATATTTTTTAATACATAACACATTTTTTAAGGCACAGTACTTTACATGTTTAGTACAATTAAAATTTTGTTTTCCATCACAGTACATGTTATACAACACAGAGAAATTAGGACAGTTTTTTTCACCGAGGTCAAAGACACTACAATTCTCACAAAGTTCCTTAACCCATTTCACCTTTTCGAAACCTTTTACAATGATTTCCTTATTTTCTAGATATGGGACGATTATTCGTCTAAATTCCCGATAGTCGATATAACCTTCGTTCCAATAAATTCCTCTATTTCTTTCCAACAACATAACTTGTTTCTTTTCTGAACTTGATAAATATTTAAACAAATATGGTGGTTTAATTAAAAACGATTGTGTAAACTCTTGAGTAGCAAAAGCCAATTCCTTGACTATGAATTGGTTTTGAGAATCTTTAAATCCTTGTATGTCTAAAATAACTACATTAGAACTCATAATTAAGATATTTTTCTTACAATATTAGTTAATGGTTTATATTCAATTATGCAATCGTTCAATATCAAACAGTAGGCTGAAGTTTGATCAGGTATTTCAACATCACTTTCCAGCTCTACTCGTACGTCGACTACTGGACCTGATATGAGGTTATCAACTTGTCTAGAACAGTCTATGACAAATAAAGGAGCGACTTCCTTAAACTCCTTGGCGTTTAACAACGGCTCTGATCGACGTCCATAGTATGACTGTTGAAAACGAACATATTGCTCATAAAGTAATGCACAATTGTTATTAGTGAAATTGCTGTTTAGATTCTCATATGGATAATAAGTTGAATTGAGATATACTCTTACACCACGCAAAGTACAGTGATCAAATCTAGACATATCAGCAACTGCATTATGTTTTTTATTAGTCTGTAGACCTATAATTACATATCTCGGTTTTTCAATTTGGGATGAAGTTTTAATAGACCACGTATGTTTTGTGGTTTTAGGCAACAACGGATATTCGTATAAATCCCAATTCCTAAATACTAATTGCAGCGCTCGATCTTTTTCCAAAATCTTTAAAAGATGAATTTTTTCTTTGTCCGACACTTTTACATGTGGTACTCTCCATACAATTTTATTAATTTCAACATCGTGTATGACTTCTCCGGCATCAAGCTTCACAGCATTTGAGTTTGTATTACTCCGCAATAATATTAATTCATGTTTGCAATTCATGATCACTTTTTTGTAATCTTCAGCGAATCCAAGAATGTTACTAAGTGGTATAGATACAGAAAAAGAACCATTGGGACTTTTAAAGCCATGGATGTCCCAACCCCAAGCACGACATGATTTTGATTCACTTTCATTCATTGATAATAATGACTTCATAGTAGTTGTTATGCCAGCGTTTTTTATTTTATCGATCTCGACACCATTTAGTTCATATCGAATGTCTTGAAAGAGATACAGCATGGGATTATTCGTAAATGATACACTACTTCTTTCTTGGGAATCTTTTTTAGTAACTTTTATTGATCCTTCTAAATACAATGTACTAGCGGATGGTAAAACATATAAGTCTTTTTCATTAATAGGTATGCGAATTTCATCGTTTCTATTGAAACTTGTTATGTATGGCTTATATGAATGGTATTCGATACCAACTATAGTATTATCGTGCAGTGGAGAAGATAAAACGTCTAACATACTCATTTTAAAAGTCCTATAGCTTTGAGAAATTGTCGATTTTCTTGATTAAGTTGCAGTTTTTTTTTTGGGTTAGATGTTGTCTTGTGGATAACTCGAGAAGCACTGTTTTTTTTTGTTGGGGTACAAGGGTATTTATTTATTTTACTGTAATCAATCATTTTCTTCTGAGGTGTAAATATAACTGCACTTCCTCCCCACGTAGATTAAGCAAATTATTATTTATATCTAAAAGTCTCACGTTCACACTGTTAATGTTGTTTTGATTTACTGGAAAGTAAATGACGTTTTTAGGAACTTCTATAATTCTGTAACCAGGAGGCACATTTGGAGCAAATTCATGAATGATATGACTCGGTTGGCCATTAATATATGATCCAGTCACTATGTCACATTCGACCCTCACCACGGTTGTTGATAAAATGTTCGCTGGATACGGTGATTCATGTAATATATTTGCTTCAAGTTTTTTCTTACCAAAACCTAACAATCTACCAATAGAATCTTCTTTTATAAAATCAATTTTTTTTGTGCAGAATATATTAGTTTTTAAAGTATTGTTATTGCATTGTAATTTAAAACTTGCGCCTTGTAATTTTAAATTTATATAATCGTTGATGTCTTGCAGTTCATATGCGCCTTCAGGTATTTCAATAACATCACGATCATAATAAAATTTACAATTTGTTTTATCAATATTTGGTATAGAATTAAATGTAGATAAATATAATAATGCACATTCATACTGTCCCTCAAATTGTAGAGTAGGTGAATAATAAGTAGATAATGCTGATGAGTTACCCGTTATAGATAGTGAGAGAGACATCATGCAAATGATACAAATAAAAAAGTTATTCAATTTATATATTTATTCCAGAAAGTATACAAAAATGACAAACATAAATGTCCACAATTTACAGAGTTATTTTTTTGAAATCGCGTATAGTTATAAAAAACATTACAATTTTTAAAGTAATTTAGTAATTCTAAAGGTGGTTTCAAATTACCATAGCTATCAAAATATTCACAATAATTCTTTATTTTTATGTAGGCTACCCAATGTGTTCCTTCACTGTTAGAATTATCCAAATTAACAACACCACTTTCAATAAGTTTCGGTTTGTTAGGTAATTGATCTTTCATATATACACCTCTAAAATAAGGTACGTTATACGCGTGATTCTGGATATCTATATTACTAAGAGCACTATTAGGTAACCTCTTAATTAGTTTTTTGAACATTTAACAAACAAGCCATTTCCTTTCTTGTACGGTTTGATATACAATCCTTTACCCAACGCAATCGATTCAATGACTTTATTATGACGTTGTGATTCTTGTAAATTTTGTTTAGCACTTTTGTAATCGTTAACCGTCTTTGCAATACCCGCTGCACCGCCAGCTAATGTACCTAATGCAGACAGCCCAGCAAAAATTGGAATCAGCGGTAGAAACCCTCCTGTTTTAGGTAGCGATATGACTCTGGGTATAGGGATCCTGGAATTATTTGAGTACAACTTTTTTGCAGCAAGGTATGCATGTTTAATTGCATCTTCTTTGTTTTTAGGTTTTAACTTTTTGAGGTGTGAGCGAATTTTCGTTACTAAAGATCCAAATGTTTTTAAACCAGATCCCATTTTAAGTTTTGTCTTCATTGCTTTGCTAACTAACCAAGAAGCGATTTTTTCTCTTTTTCCAACATCTGCTGCTTTTAACCGTTTTTTTGCCATATTAAGTAACTGAGAGTCAGCTTGATGTCTATTATTCAAGTCTGAATAATTTGTATAAGCTATATCATGTACTTTACAAGCTTCATCCAATTGATTTATGCCTTTGTCTCCTCGTAATAAACGTTTTTTTAATTTAGTACCGGGTCCACAGTAATTGTAACCTGGTAAATGGAGTTCGAACGGTAAATTATTTATTATATTATTAAGAAGTCCACTTCCTTGCATTGTTCGTGTTACAATGTTATGATAAATAATAGGTTGAATTATAAATACCCTTGTATCAATTTACAATAGTTTTCTTATCGATCCAACTATTTTCACTATCATTCAAACCTAACCATTTGACAAATAGTTTACTACCTTTTCTCCTTAAAACTTTTTCTATGACGTAAATATCAGGATAAAATGTTTTTTGAATTTCTTGATCATAAAAAGTACCCAATATAGGTTGGTTACGAAGATCTTCAATGTTATATGTCACTGGGATTGTCTCATTAATGTTTATGACTTTAAAGATTTCTGTTGACCAATTTGGGGTATAGCCTTTTTGAAAACAATTTTTATACTTACTTATTCGAACGTAATCCCCAACTTTAAATTTAATTTTCTTAGTCAACGTTTTTCTATGTGATTTTAAAATATTTTTTCGTATAAGATTCTCATTTTCATTAATAACATCAACCGGCTTACAATTAATAGTACGGTGTTTAGAATTATTGTAAGCATGTACAGTATTTTCTAAAGGTTTTCCTATCCATTTGTAATTTCCATTTAAATTAAAAGTTTTGAATAATGTATTTTTTAAAGTTTTATTTAATCTTTCCACAATCGAAGCTTTCTTAATCGAAAATGATGAGTAGTGATTAATGTTATAATTTTTCATTAATTTTGAGAATGTATCGTTGTAAAATTCTGTTCCCAAATCTGTTTGTAAATGATTAGGTGAACGATTACTTGTCTTTATCACTTCTTGAAATGCGTTTGACACTTCTACTTTTGATTTAGACTTCAAAGGCATAGTCCATGCATATTTTGAAAAGCAGTCAATCACCACTAATATATAACTGAAACCCTTATTATTATTATTTTTTATGTTTCTTAAATCAATAAGATCGGCTTGCCACAGGTCATCGATTCCTTTTAAAATAACATGACGACGAACAAAGTTTCTTCTGGCTGATTTGTGTAATTCATTCACGATTTGTTGCTTTATCATTATGAGATGGATTGTTCGTCTTACTCGTAGCAGTGTTCGTTATTTTATGATCAATATATGATACCATACTTGATTTTAAATGATCTAATGAGACTTGAATATCTTTTAAAATCTCTTTTTTTGTTTTGTCCAATAATGTTTGAACATCGCTTTTAGCGCACAGGTAATTAATTTTTTCATCTACATATTCCTTGTTAGCAACGTCATCTGCTTCAACTGGATTAATAACACCTCGTAGTCTGTTCATTTGCAAATTAAACTCACCACTTGTAGTTTTTAAAATAGTTTTATCTGAGATATCAAATATATCTGATAATCGCATTCTTTTATGAATATGATGACCGAATTTGTCTATATTCATTATGTATGTTCTTCTAGAAAGATCAAAGGAAAATGAAAAGAATACTATTTTATCTAGATATTTATTTACTTATAAATTTACCCTCTCGTAGTTCTTCTATGATGGATAATATTTCGTTATCTAGTCCTGTATTTCCAGCTTCCCGAGAGGCCATGAGTAATTTTAATCTTTCTACTAATTCGTTAGGGTCATCCCAATATACATATTCAATATCTTTATTCATTTTTTTCAGTATTAACAACCCTTTTCCTTTGGGCAAAGTCATTTGAGCATCGTTATAGTCGTTACGTAATTTAAAAAGTGGTTTTATAAGACACATATATTTTTTTCCTTTATTGCTTTTTATAGGTTTATTTGGATCATAGTCACGTCTATGAGCATTTGTAGCTAACAGCATTAATTTGTAACTGTGTTTATCTTTTTCAGTCACCAAACTAAGATCCGGATCTTTTTGAAATAAAAGTTCCTTTAGCCCTTGACTGGATGGATATATATGATTGTCTATAGTAATATGTTTATCATTGACGATTACTTTGGCTGAACCAAGCATAAGTTTTCCTTTTTCAACCCTAACTCCAAAAGGAATATCATCAATTACCTCAGACGATTGAGACCATGATGAAACGTTTTCTTTCATAGTATTATTGAAGTCAACAGATTTGAATGAGTCATCACTTTTTTCTAAACAATTATCAGAATCATCATCCACGGAATTTCGACGACTATCACTATGTCCTTGATCCATAGTAGACGCTTTAGGTTTATCAGTATTTTCCGAATCGTTCTCAATATTAGCATACACATCGTTAGTAGGTAATTTTTCGTCGTGGTAATGGTTGTTCTCATATTTACTAAACTTAAATTCCTCATTATTTATACTTTTTCTAGAAGTATTTTTGTTGTTAGATACAATTTGATTAAGTGGATTAATCAAAGGCTTAAATACAGTTTGCAAAGCTTTTTCATTATCCTCTTCAATATTTCGCATTTTTCGTACTTTTCTTCTTACCGCTTCAGCAGCATTAACGACTTGTCTTTTTATAGATGTTTCCATTATAATAATATTTAGATGTTTCTTCTATTACTGTTTAATTAAGATTAATATTTTCTTTGCAGTGATATATATTTATACAATGTAACATCAATCAAAAACTACAAAGCTATCAAATTTTTTGCGATAGCAACCTTCATTTTTACGGCATTCCTTATTTATAACTAAATAATTATAAGGATGAGTCCATATTTTAGAGCATAATTCACGGAACTCATTCCATTTCATATCTGTGTTAACATGTTCATCATATACATGTCTCATATTAATATCGTCTTGCTTGAAAAGAATTATAACATTTGCATTGTCTCTGACAAGTTGTTTGGGTACCTTACTGTATGTTTGATTTAAATAAAAGCAGTCTATATTTCTATGCCTACCCATTGCAAAATAATCTCGCATGTTATTTTGGTTCTCACACGCTACATCATCAAATATCATTACCGATTCGCATCTAGCTTCTTGTGGACTAATTACTTCCTCATTGTCTTTAAATTTTGAAAACGAAACATCTGGTACACACGCTAGCACTTTTTCTAAAAACATGTACTTTGGTTGTTGTAGAGTTTTTGAGTAAAGGTATACATTGCGAAACTTCAAACCATTTTTATGCAAAAGCAAACCAATTACAAGATTGGTTTTACCACAGTTAGATGGACCGCAGATAATACATCTTATAGTATTGGGTAAAAGTTTCCCGTGTCGAAAAGTACGACTTTGGGCTTCAACACAAACTGCATCAACAACAAGCGAATGTGGTTGTTTGACAAACTTCATTTTTTGGAGGCGTCTAATACTTTACACGATTTAAATAAGAATAATCAGTAACACTGATAAATTTTATTAATATAATGTTCAACTTTAATCAATTTCAGAAACGCCTTAGGTAATTAAATGAGCAGTATGAAGTTAGTAGGCAACGTTTGCTGTAGGTACTGAACAAATATAATTGATTACAACATTTGATTAATGAACGATCAAAAATATTGAGTGGGTACCTATCACTTTATAGGTATCGTATCGATGATGAGATGGTATTACTAATAATTGTGATGAAATACTTTTGTGATGTTAGTTTACTACTATTATCACAGTTGTAACCAGACCAGAGTCACCTTTGAAAATTATGTTTTCTCAGTCATTTGCTCTGGTGGGAATCGAACCCACAACCTTCAGCACGGCAGTCTGTTAGAGATACCACCATACTAAACCCGGTTGTCGTATTGCAAACGAAACAACAGTTGACTACCAATCGATCAATGAAATCAAAACCGACTAATCTAATTAAATGAGTTGTATTAAGGAATGTGTTAGTATGCAATGATTGTACGAAACGAAACAACGACACCGAGTTCCGTTCTGTTACCGTTGGCGTTGTGCGTTCTACAACATCGAACTGATTTAATTAATCTGCAAATTATCCGAATCAGTATACTTATTATTGGGCGCACTGGAACACCGGAGCGGTACGCGACAGGTGGTCCAGCGTGCCCAATATTATACTACTCCTATATAGAGGTTCATTGCTTTACTGATGCCTCACAAGATGCCTATGGTGCATGTATTTACTTAAAATCGACGAATAACTTGGGTGAAGTTGAATGTAACTTATTATGTGCAAAAACTAAAGTTTCTCCCTTAAAAACTGAAACAATTCCACGTCTAGAATTGTTAGGCGCTTTACTTGGTGCAAAACTACATTCTAAAGTTCTGCAATCTTTAAAAATTAAGATTTCACGCTCAGTATTTTGGACAGATTCAACCATAGTTTTAGGGTGGTTACACACTCCACCTAAAACCCTTAAAACTTATGTTTGCAGTCGGATTGAACAGATTCGTGATCTAACTGATATAACTACTTGGCGTCATGTACCTACCGAATATAATCCTGCTGATATGGCGTCTAGGGGCATTCAACCACGTCTTCTTTTTAGTAATACCCTTTGGTGGCATGGTCCTTCCTTTCTGGCCAAGTTTGAACATGAATGGCCCCAGTCTAAATCTACTTCTGTAACTTTACCTGAAACAAAAATAAGTTTAAATATTAAAACCCTACCTAATGATGTTGTACCATTTGAAAAATATTCTAAATTATACAAATTGCAAAGAATATACGCTTACATACTAAGATTTATAAATAACATTAGAAAAAATAATACTAAACTAAATGGTGAACTTACTTGCTCTGAATTGAGTAATTCACTGATGCTTATAGCTAAAGCTTCACAAGGCGAAAGCTTTTCAAAGGAAATTCATTCACTTAAGACTTTAAATAAACTAAATTCTAAGTCACGGATTCTCTCTTTAAACCCATATTTGGATCAACATGGTGTATTACGTGTCGGTGGACGGATTGAAAATGCATCCCACTGTCCTTATGGGAAAAAACACCCCATATTACTTGACCCCAAACACACTTTCTCTAAACTTTTATTTGAGCAAGAACATCTTCGTCTCTTACACTGTGGCCCTCAGCAACTGTTGAGTTCTATTCGTGAGCAATTCTGGCCCACAGGTGGCAAGGTGTTAGCTGCGACTACCGTTAGAAAGTGTGTACGATGTCAGAGATTTAAAGCTAAACCTTTAAACCCTATAATGGGTAACTTACCACAACCTCGTGTAACTCCTGCTCCACCATTCGAGACTTGTGGCACTGATTTTGCTGGACCTTTTCTAATATTAAATAGAAAGGGCCGTGGTGCTAAGACCTCCAAGTGCTATTTATGCATATTTGTTTGTTTTAGTACTAAAGCTGTGCACTTAGAAGTCGTGAGCGACTTAAGTAGCGATGCCTTTATCTTGTGCTTGCGTAGATTCATCTCACGACGTGGTAAACCTGACACAATATACTGTGATAATGGTAAAAACTTTGTAGGAGCCAATAACGAACTGAACAGACTGCTTAAGAATAGTGAACGATCGGTTAGCGACTACGCGAGCAAGGAAGGCATCACGTTTAAATTTTCTCCTGCATATGCACCGCATTTCGGCGGGATCTGGGAAGCGGGAGTCAAAACGGCAAAATTTCATTTAAAACGGATAGCGGGTAACTCTAGTTTAACTTTTGAAGAGTTGTACACACTGTTTGTGCAGATTGAGGCTATTATGAACTCGCGTCCGATTACTTCAATGTCTGCTGATCCTTCTGATCTGTCAGCTATTACACCTGGGCACTTCCTTGTGGGTCGGCCATTGACCTCACTGCCTTCACCTGTCACCGAGCGAGTCAGCATCAACCGATACCAGCTGATTGAACGCTTAAGACAACATTTCTGGTCTCGATGGACAAAGGACTATCTATCTACTCTGCAGCAACGCGTCAAATGGCAGCATGCACAACACCACGTTAGTGTTGGCGACCTAGTCTTCATTCTGGACGATCAGCTGCCACCTATGAAATGGCTCATGGGCCGGATTGTCAAACTATATCCAGGAGCAGATGGCGTATGCAGAGTGGTCGACGTGAAAACAAAGAGCGGCGTCATTCATAGGCCCGTTTCTAGACTAACACAACTAGATTCCCAAGAGCTCCTTGGGGAACACGTCCCCAAGGGGGGGGAGGATGTTTACAATGCGACTGGAACGCGTTGAACGTCTCAAATCCAACCGGCGTCGGAGCGGAAGAGGTGGAACGTGACAATAGCGGCCTCGACCGGCGACGTCTAACTTTGACAGCTGACAGCTGACAGCCAGATATACTTGCTCTCTACTACGAACTGACGACAAGAGCGCGGACGCAAAAAATCTGTCGCGAATATTTTAATCTCAAACTTGTAAAAAATAGACAAATAAAACGTAGAATCAATATAACAGAACCTGTTTTCTTGAAGACGACCCCAACACAGATAAATTCAGTTAGAAGCCTTAAACGAAAGATCAGTTTTGAAGTACCCACGGAAACCATTATACGCGCAATCTAAATTGGCCGGCCTGAAGTTAGGCACTGCGCGTATTTTTCCCGCCCCTTGCCGTCAATAACAACCATAAAACGATTACTGTGACAGTTTTTTGACAACTTCAGTACCTACTGTACGGTTTTTCAGAGCTGTTTCTGAACACAAAGTGTGTTTTTTTATGATGTCGGATGGTCAAACAACTGCGACGACAGTTTTATGACAACTTCAGTACTGTACGGTTTTTCAGAGCTGTGTCTGAACAAAAAGTGTATTTTTTATGGTGTCGTATAGTCAAACGACTGCGACAAATTTTTGACAACTTCAGTACCTACTGTACGGTTTTTCAGAGCTTTGTCTGAACACAAAGTGTGTTTTTTATGATGTCGTATGGTCAAACGATTGCGACGATTTATGACAACTTCAGTACTGTACGGTTTTTCCAGAACTTTGTCTGAACACAAAGTGTGTTTTTTATGGTGTCGTATGGTCAAACGACTGCGACGATTTATGACAACTTCAGTACTGTACGGTTTTCAGAGCTGTGTCTGAACAAAAATTGTGTATAGTGTAGGATGGCGAAACGAGCTAAACGCCCTCCTGATACAAAACGGTGACAGTTGTCCATAATGACTGCAATACCATAGTGACATTGTGAGTGATTACTGCGTACATTGAAACGATTTTAATTAATAAAAAATTGTAGTACGGTAGTTTCTTTTTTTTTTAGAAATATCTGTAAACACGCTTGTCATCTTAGCCTTACTGCGACCACGAACGCTGCAAAGCTTTCGAAACGTCAGGAAAATCAATTTAAATAATATACGCGATATAATCCGGTTAAACTTGTTTTATTATAATGTGTAGTGATCGCGAAAACCTAAGAAATTATAAACTGCAATACCACCTAGTCTGTTGCTTAACTGGTGAAGCAAGTCGCGTGCGCGAAGAGAAGTGAAGATACAGTTTCATGTGAAAGTAATTTTACTGGCACCCGTAACCTTTGCATCGTAACACAAGTACACACTTGTATGCAAGCATTACTTTTTGACAGCAGAAATAGGTACGGGCAGCGGTAGTAGGTAGTTCCCCGGACGGAATCTTTCAGAATTTACGCAGTTCTACTAGTACTAAGTACTACTGACCTGAAACTGAATAACTGTTTTGAAAAACAAACACATTTTATCGGCTTAGTTTAACGTAACATATTTTCCCTTCATTCACGAACATTCAGTTTCTGGCGGATTTCCAGCATTCCTTATCAAAGTTACGCCACACGTTATCCATGTAAAGAAAACTGTAACCACTCTCATCGATAACTATATTCGCCTTCTATTAAACAAAAATCAAATATTTGTGTGTTATGTGTGTTTGTGTTGGTCTGGGTGTTTCTTACATAGGTTTAAAGAATTTTATTTCTCATAAGAACAAACAGTTCACTTATAATGAGATACAAAAGTACTTACAACTAAATTATATAATAAAAAATAATTAATAATTATATTTACATATAAGTAAAAATATAGTATTTACAAAAAAAAGCTTATAAGTATGTTATATCCATTGTCTAGTACCCATAGTATAAGCTCTGCTTAGTTTGGGACTAGATGGTGTTGTGTAAAAATATTCCAAAAACTTTTTTTTTTTTTTTTTTTTTTAAATTCTTTAACCGCAATTAAAATTTTATTCGATTGCGCTTAACAACATGAAAACATTTTATGGATGCGCCAGCGCCGATTGACGCACATCTAAAGAGCCAGACGCCATTTCGATACTTTTACTTTTCAGGTGTAAGTCACAAAAGGATTAGAACGACTATACTTGTGCCTACTTAGTGGCTACTTTTGTTACATGAGACTTCTTTTACAAACCTTCTTGCTTATTTCTATTCATGAACTACATCCTCCTAGTGAAAAGATAAGATACGCCCATCACCTATATTTTACAACACAACGGCAATCGTTTTCATGGTCCAACCGCAATAAAACCTCTTTTATACATCATGAAAAACATGTTACCGGCTAGTGCGTATGCGCCGACTCTGACGCATATCAAAGATGCGCGACGCCATTTCTTTTCCACTGTACGCTCCCGATTTGGCTCGCTGCCAAAGACGCCGCCTGGCGAACGGCCAACACACCAAATCACCCCCTCTTGACGCCTAGCGGGAGAACTTTCGATAGTGCTAGCGAAAATCTGTCGAATGCTGAAAGAAATTCGCTTTCGATTTTATTTATTTGATGTTTTGTATTTTTTTGTCAAAAATATTTAATTCTTACAAAAATGCGTTAAAAAGAATTACCATACAAGTATTTAAATGATGAAAATCCTTTTTTGAAACACCAAGTATTATGTAAACCATTATTATTTTATTAAGTTATTTACATGTGCACAAGATAAAATCCAGATGTCTAATAATATTGGATGGTGAACTAATTAACGTAAACAAGGGACACGTGTGATATTACCCTCATTTTGCACGAGACTTGATGACAGATAAATACTTTGAGGGGGCACTCTTCGCGTTATTTACTAAAGAATATCAACAAATTGTTACAATCAACTTAAGAGTAAAATCCGGCAGTGAAAAAGGCCATGAAAATATAATTTTCACTTGAAGAAATTTGCTATTCGAATCTTCGCTATCGACTCGATGCGAAAGTCGAAACAAATCTCGCGTCCCGTTAACCGCCAAAGCTTACGCGATCAACGAACTAAGGACATAGTTGAAACGCATTCCTAGCTTATTGGTGTAGAGTTTACGATTGAAACCGACTCGATTCAACAAGCAAAGGTTGGATGCTATCATAACAGATTTATTGCCGTTCATTTGGGTCGCACTCAATCGAACATCCACTTAGTTCTTGAAATGGTTTTGAATGTCCGTATTTTTTTTTCATTTGCATTATTGCATTTTTAGGGTTTCCTTCACCGTTAAAGCAAGTGATAATCAAGGAGGAAAATATCGTGAGGAAACCTGTATATCTGAGAGTGTTCCATACAGTTCTTGATGCCATGTATAGCCTGCCTTAAACTTCTCATTTGCATAAGAGGCCTGTGCCCAGCAGTGGGTCGATAATGAGCTGCTTATGTTTTATGTTTTTCTGTGTATACGGTGTATCTGTTAATTGCTGGAAAAAATTATCGAGCATCATGCAATTGTCAAGGCATTTCCTTGTAGTTATTTTATAAGTCTAGATAATTTAAATACAACAGAAAAAATAAACACGGCTCACATATTGTTCAATGTCTAAAATATGTTTATAGAAGGACTGCAAGTTTGTTAGAGGAACTTATGAAACATTGCATATTTTATTTTTAATTCAAATTTGATTTGTAACCCTGCCTTTTTACTTGCACCTTATGTAAGCTTTGATTACATACGCGTTTGAAAACTGAAACCTTATTACAAACTGCCTAAAAGTTTCATATAAAATTCTGTTACATAAGACCCAGTGACATTATAGAAACAAAAATTAATGTGGACTGCATAATCCTCACACATGAAAGAAAATCTAAAAAATAAATTGTGATACTAAAACATAGGAAGAGCACTAATATTTTACATGAATCACATTGATGACGCAAATACGTCATGACATCATGTCTCTTTTACAAAGAATTAGGAATACTGGATATTTTTTCAATGACTTTTGCTTTTCGCCTTGTAGTGCCATCAATACAATTTCTTGAAGCAATTCTGAAAGCAATTTGATTGATTTAGAGTCAAATGTAAACGGTTTAGGAATTTCGTAATTTGTTCGTACTTTGTTATGTTAGATTACTCACATCGGCTGGGTGCCTAATAGTGCTTGGTAGTGCGCAAATCAATCAGGGTTTAGCTGCGTTTGCTGTGTTCAAGTGCAGGGTGGGTGGTGGATGAGTGGATGCGTGGGAGGTGGTGGTGATGGTAGTGGTGGTAAGTGTCTGTGTCTTACACATTATTGAATGAGCAAAACAAAATGATATAATCACACTTCTTGGCAAAATATGTTCTTTTAATCCAACAGTCCACAGACCCACGTTGAATTTAATTCTGTACTAATTTTTCATCAAAAAGGCCTAATAGTGTGCTAAATGGAGTCAGCAGTTTGTGAATTAGGACAAAATGTTAAGAATTTCATTCAGGGTTTTGCTTTTACTGTTTTTTTTTTGTGTAATTAGTTTATTTCGTCAGATCCTCAATGCCTCGCGATATCTTCAGATAATTGGCTGCCAGTATTTAGGGTAGCCTGTGGCAATACTTATTCGTATATGTGACAGAATCTTGTTAAACAAAAAACTTGTTTTAATTACGTTGAAGTCGATTTTCGGTTAAGGATCAGCTGATGATGACTTGGCTATTTAGTATTTAGTAGTTTATTATAACCTTTTGCGCCGAAAAAAAAATATTAAAATTTATTATTATTCAAAAGATTCTTGCCTTATTTCCGGACTGAAATTATTAGAGATTACTTACATACTCCGTTGGCGCAGTGACCACATTTAGGGTCTTGGCCTCCGAAACGAGAGAACGCCAGTTGCCGCGATCTATGGCAGTATCTCGCCAATCACTGGCTAGAATCTCCAGAAGATCGCCTTCCACCGCATCGCTCCAGCGACATCTAGGGCGACCGACCGGGCGTCGCCCTTTTGGTCGAACCAGATAGGCTCTCTTTGCATCTCGATCTTCTCACATTCTCTCTACGTGACCAAGCCAACGGATTCTGTGAATTTTTGCCTCTCCTATCACGTTTGGTTCGGCCACGAGCTCTTCTATCTCGGCGTTCTTCCTAATCCGCCAGGTTCCATCCAATCTCTGCACAGGGCCCAAGATCTTACGTAAGACCCTCCTCTCCTGTTATTAGAGATTTGTTATTAGATATTTGAATGTCATGTAATTGTATTTTTCTAACTTTTGTGCTGCTGGCCAATAGCTACTATCTTAGTCATGCAGATATTTCACATTCCCTTTATTAATCAAATACCTTCATTTAACCTACTGCTATTTCTAAGTACTTTTTATTACAGAATGGACCATTGCGCATGAGTCACGAAGAGTTAGGCGTCACAATTGAGACGCAGCTGCCAAAGGATCTCAGTTTACTTTGCGCACGGCGCACGTGTCGAAACACCTCTATCAAAAACGACACATGTCACATTATTTGGATACGCGATTATCACCGTTATATTGACAGCAAAAGGGCGTCTGTCCCGTGGCAAGGTTGAGGGTTTCTCCAGGGAATCAAGAGCCAATTATTTGTATAGAAAGAATTGATGTTTGTGTTGGGTGAATTGTTCCAATAACAAGGTTTTTAATTTCTTATTATGTTTTTAAAGAAAACACGATATGTATTGGCTTGAAAATTGGAAAATCCAAATTCATTGCTAACCTACGTGACAACGCACGGGTGTAATTGTAACGTAAGTTTGTTTTTCAGGATTCAAGAACCTTTCTATTTATTGGACTACGATCATGGGCGCCACCAGGATTACTTTCAGGGAGGTACTGCATCTACACATTATACTATTAACTAATATAAAATATAGAATTATACATGTATAATATGTAGATAAATGTAATGTCAATTTCAAATCACGCGGGAGTTTGATTGAATACAATTCGCTCATCGAAAGCATACTTTTAAGTAATCTCTGTAGTCGATGGATTCTTTCCTGACGGGAGGGTGCAAGTGCACCCCCTTGCACCCTGCTGCCGGCGCCTATGGCTACGATAAACCAATCACGATAATCATTAAACCCTCAGTTTATTTTTACGTTACTACGTACGGTCGACCGCACGTCGGTCGTCGTCGGCAGTGTTACCACACTTTGACATTAGCAGCATCTTTATTCGTAAGCAGTAACGGCGGTTTTCGAATTGAAGTGTTACCACTGTCATGCAGTCGACTGTACGTATATTATTAAGAACAATACTAAATAAAATAAATAAATGTTTTTGGGACATTTTTACACGGCAACATCTAGTCCCAAACTAAGCAGTGCTTGTGCTATAGGTACTAGATAATGGAATATATTTACTCCAAGAATATTTTAATATAAAACGAGCATAATTCCGCTTTAATTAGCAAAACCTCATAAAATTAACTTAATTCGCTATTTCAAAGAAAAAAACAACCAATAGACAAAACATAATTAGTAAAAGCCCGCACCTAAGTTACGGGACCTCACTTGAAGTGAATTTACGAGAGCAATGCGCGTGCGCAGCTGTCGTTTATGCTCACGTTCTAGACAGCTGCTTTGTGTAAACCTTGGAGATGTGTGTTGGATTTCTGAACCAAATGTTTTAATACTGATTTGAGAATAAAGATGATCGTTAAAAACATGATAAAAGGAATGATAGTCTCGCAGATGTGTGACTTTCATACTGGAGTGCTAAGTTCGGCTTCAGACCACATCTCTGAGACTCTGAATAGACCAAGAATTTGTTAGTGTTGCTCATAGTCTTAGTCTTGCGGTCTTGCATTTTCGCAAAACCCAGACCAAAACTTTGGACAACAGTATCTCTATGTGTTAAATAAATGCCAATATGCCAAAAACACCAAGGCAAAAACCCATCACCGTGTTTCATTCTGTGTAGTCCGCTAACTCACTTGGTCCAAAAGGACGCCGCAGAGCGAGATCGGGAGAAGGCCGATCCCGCTCGGAGACGAAGGCAACCGCCCCAGCGCAAGGCCCAGATAAGGCGAATCGCCGTATCCTCCACCACCTAATGATGGTGGGGGACCTTCGGGATCGTAGGTGCCAAAAGCAAAGGGACTCGAGGCATCCATTAAGCGACCCTGGGGAGGACAGCAGCACGTGCTGGAGGGGAACCGGTGCGGTCCATTAGAGTTCCCGGAGCTCCTCTATTTTGTGCGGAGGATGGCCACCGTGTGTTTTTAGTCAGTAAGAGTCTGACATACCCCTCCACTATCCCAGACGGAGAGTATCTATGAGGATTTCCAGCGCGGTGAACTTAGGCCTAAACCTTTCTCATTCCGAAGACTGGTCACTTGATTAATTTTATCTCCTAACTGTACCTTTTTTTTTTTTTAAGCGGAGAAAATGCCTATCGCATGTCACACTACCGGGGAAGCAGTGTGGTTATGTGGGGCTCGCACCCACTAAAAACTCCGCCGTGTGCCTACTTTCGCCTTGGGTGGATGGGCCACGAGAACTGCTACGCATGACTTTCGCGACCCATCCAGCGCGGCCCACTTCAGGGCCTACATACTTTCATTGTACACACTCTTTTGGCGATGTCCGGGCACACCTGGGACATCACCACAACTCAAGGGCCGTGCAATGCGGACGATAGACTCCCCAATCTATCGCCCACTGGCTTTATTTAAGGTGGCATCAGATCGCCATATAGACGCCTGCGCCGACCTGTCCGTCTGCGGCGGATCGGATCAGCGAGAGAGTCTTCCTCCCTGACCCGCTCCGCCGCTTCCTTCTGCGAGATAATCTCCTCGCAAAAGGACGCGACCGCCTCCCACGCCTCTTCACTGTGGGCCATGGCCTTGACCACGGCCGGCAGCGAGAGGTCTCCCCCGATTGCTGCCGTGAGAACACGGCGCTGCATCGCCCAGGCAGGACACTGCGCCAGGGTATGAATGGCCGTGTCCTCACTACAGCTGCACTGGTGGCACACGGGAGTAGCCTCCCGTCTCGCCACTTTGTGCAGGTATCTGCCAAAGCAACCATGCCCTGACAACACCTGCACCAGACGGAAGGACAACGTCCCGTGTCGCCTCCGCACCCACTCCTCAAGAATTGGCTGGATAGCCCCTACAGTCCAGTGACCGGCACTGGGCGTCTCCAGCCGCTCCCTCCACTGCCTCCTAACTGTACCTACCCCAGGCCAGCCAGGCTCGTACGTCACCGGCATCCTTACAAGTTACATTTGGTAAAGACCCGTCCAAGCCCAGCAGTGGAACACGAATGGGCTGATTTTGCTGAAAGATGACTCTTTTCTTGGAACCAACCTAACCTAGGTCTGATTCCAATTCTCAGATGTGTAAAGGTTTTCGGTCATGGTCGGTTAGGTACTGAAACTTTGCCAAATTTATGGTCATTGTCTTAGTGATTTATACTACATAGTTTTTCTAATTAGCTGAAGATAACTCTCACTTTAACCTTTGTCTTCTTCTTCGTCATTACGCTCTTGAAGAAGCGGTAATGGCTGTCACGTCTTGTTGCTGAGGACTGCTGTAGCGCACCTCAGATGACTCGCCACTCTTATCTGCTTTGCGTCAGTTTGGCTCATTCGTATAATGGCTGGCCCATGACAGACTCAACCAAGTCTATCGGCGTAAGTACATTACTTTATAAGTTTATAATGCGCAAACGGTTTGCACAAACTTGATGTGATTTTAGTTTTTTTTTTGTAGCTTGTAGGATCAGTAAGCTGAAGTGGCAGTGGGCTGGCCATGTCTGTCGAAGGACCGATGGCCTCTGGAGCAAACGAGTCCTTGAGTGAAGACCGCGTATCGGCAAACGTAGCGTAGGGTGCCCCCCCCCCCCGCTAGGTGGACTGACGACCTGAAGAACGTGGCTGGGGGGGACTGGATGCGGAAGGCAGAGGACCGAGTGTTGTGGCGCAACTTTCGAGAGGCCTATGTCCAGCATTGGACTGCGATAGGCTGAGTTGATGATGTGATTTTGGATGGCACACACAAACTTGCACAAACTGTTTGCGCATGCAAGTCACTGCATGTAGCCTGGCCTTTAAACCTGATACCACCATCTGGTTAAAAACCTAAATATTTTTTTGTAAATTAATACTAATAAGATTAGGTACACATAACATAATCAGCGCATTACTTTCCTACTGCTGGACATAGGCCTCTTCTCAGAATGTGAAGGTTAAGGCCTTAGTCTACCACGCTGGCCTACTGCGGGTTGAGAGTCGACAATGAAGATTGCGTACTATTAAATAAAACAGGTGACATAAGATTTGTCAACAGCAGCCTTTCCATTATTTAGTCCATAAATGCTTGGTTTTGAACATTGAACTCAAGCAAAAACAGCAACAATAAATTTACCTAATGAATAATAATGCCTAAATTGATTCGTCAGTAGTCTTGGCAAGTGTATTGACGGTTGAAAGAACATTCTCAGAAAAGGTGGATACCACTGGCAGTCCTTGTGATTAAAATCTGAGTCACCACTTACAGCACCCACGGGAGGTCCCGGTGCAGTCTGTTTTTAGATGAGACTGTTCTATTTATAGCCAAGTGAATATTCTGTACAAATTATTAAAAAAAATTGACTTCACGTACAACAACCATGTTTAACTAATTCAAAACTAGCACCCGTTCTGATATAAAACTGTTTGCCACCATTAATACTGACACCAATTAAACACACACACACACACACACACTTCACGATGACAAATCATAGTAGGTATCTCGTAAACAATAAACGTACCAACAAGCTTCCCTTTACAAGGTTAACAATAAAAGCTGTCACACGGTGAAGATAGATGTTAATGTAAAAAAATAAAGTAAGTTACAGTATTTTAAAACTATGGTAATAGGCAAGGATATTTAGTAAAGATACGTTGTACGCTCACAAAACAAACGAAAATAATGTTCCCTACGCAGCGGCTGCACACATTCATTTTTTTTCGTTTACATTTCACTATGCATTAGATTTACGGATTAGGTACACAAGACGGCCGGCATTTTGAAGCCTTAATCGACACAAACACTTGGTTAGCGGGAGAACGGTATGTACGTATCGTTTACTTGTGCGAGAGCGACTGAGGCTAGAGGCGATATTTAGCTCCTTTTGTACGCTTCATTTTGGTGCGCTAGTAACGTATCTACCTCTTTTTATATATAATGTCATTGGTAATAGGTACATACGGCCCGTGTGGTCACCGGTGTTCGCTCCTTCATAATGTAGTTAGTATGTAGATACTAACAAACAAACAAACGTAAGGCTACCCTCATCGTACTTATATCTTACCTTGTTATATTTTGTTTTCCTGTTTGTATAGTCGATGATACTGATGTAACATAAACTCTGATGAGTTTATGTTACATCTTTACAATGTTTTTGTTATGTATACCACTGAACAAATAATTAAATAAAACTATGAAGACGCGATAATATAAAAACCAGTGTCGTAGAGCCTAAAGTAGGAAGAGCAAAGCATCTCGTGTTTTAATTTTGGGTAAGTTCTTAATGTACCCGTGCTCCAGTGGCCTGCAAGATGCGGGTTTGCGAGTTCACCCTCTTGAGGTTTGCGCCCCTAGCAACCGCCCCCGCGGACAGCCCCTACAATAAGTGCGTGCGGTACATTGAAAATGTTGTAAGTACAAATACTTCTGCAGAAGAGTACATTCGGATAATACATATCTCGCGACCTAAAGCCACGGGGCCGGGCCAGCCTGACGCACGTCCTACAATGCTGCACAAAACCAACTCATATTTAGGGTTCCGTACCCAAAGGGTGACAACTCGACCCTATTACTCTCGCCGTCCGTCCATCCATCCGTCCATCCGTCCGTCTGTCTGTCACAGGGCTGTATCTTTGTAACGGTAATAGATAACCAGTTGGAATTTTCACAGAATATGTGCTATTATGATGTTCTATCGTGACAAATACTAAAAACAAAATAAAAAAAACACCAACATCAAAGGTCCACAAGAAACCACTAAAAAATTACTTAATTCAACGTTTTTTCTTCCCGCTCTATCTTCAAAACAGTAATACATACCAACGTCAAACTTGGCCCAATTATAGTGCATACTATGTAGTTTAGCAACAAATACTAAAAATAGGGCAAACATAGACATATGTGATGGTACCTGCGTAAGAAAGAGATGCAAAAATTCATATTTCACGCACGGGGCGTTGATGTCTTTTGATGAACTCTCGTAAATTAAATCAGTTTCTATGGGGTATCAGGTCGATAGGTGGTACGGAACCCTTACTGCGTGAGCCTGACTCACACTTGACCGGATTTTTCATGAACGTATGTTAAAAGTATAATAAACTATCTTCAGATGAATTTCATATCACTTCCTATCTGATATGGACCGGTAAAACATAACATTATCTTCATCTTGTGTGACGCTGACGCTTCATTGAAATGTATGGCGAATGATATTGAATCAAACGGTTTTTATCATAAAATAGGAGGGCAAACAAGCAAGCGGGTCTCCTCGTGGTAAGCAATCTCGGCTTCCTATCCGCTATCCACAACACCGACGCCAAGGCGTTGCCGACCATTTAAAAAGACAAATGCTCTTTTCTTGAAGGCTCCCATGTCGAATTTGTTAGGGAAAAACGCTGACGGAAGTTGGTTCCACAGTTTTGCTGTACGAGGCAAAAAATGGCGTGTGAAATGTACAGTAGTTGACCGCCAACCGTCAATTTGGTGAGCATGGAATTTAAATATAAAGAAAAAAATAATGTTTTTTAGTCTCGTTACAGGCAAAACATTGATTAACAAAAAAATATATATTTATAAGACAATAAGACAATCTTAAATAATCAAAGAAGATAATTTAAATATTATGGCCACAGACGTAGTAAAAAATATAGACGAAGTGCTGCGAACAATAAAATAAAATAAAAAAAAACCAAAAAAACTCTGCTCCTTTGTGTACAACCATCGGTGACGCACAAACCATGCTACTGAAGGATATTTGCTTTCGCGATGCTTACTGGACGATGCCGCGACATGTGTACTGACAGGGGTGAGCACGGTTTAAGATACATGTGTGTGCGTGAGCGCTGGTTATACACGAAGGAGCACAGTTTATTTGGCTTCACTATGATTGTTGGCAGCACTACGTCTATATTTTTTACTATATCTGTGATTATGGCTGGCATCATCACCGTGTGTTATTGCCTTAACAGTACGTAATATTGGGTATAGAAGATGGGGTTTATAATATACTCGTATCATATTCGGAACTCTATAGCTTTATGATTAGCTTATCACCAGCAACACCAAGGCGTTGCTGGCCTTTTTCGAGGAGTTGGGGTGGATCGAGTAAGTTCCCACCCATACGCAAAATACACGCTTGGACGTGAAGTTGCGGAAACCAGCCCGATCTACTATACTATACTACTAGCTTTATGATAAATAAAGCTATTATGTGAGCCTAAAACCCATCCATCCATCCATCGCTGAACGTAGGCCTCGATTTAGGGAGATAACGATCATGAGAGATTATTGTATTTGCCAAAATAAACTATCAAATGGATTTGGTATCGCAGTGCGTTATCATTAGCGCATAATAGTGGTGCTTTTTGTTTTGCTACGCTGGCATAAGTGGATTGGCTTTTTTTGTTTTTGAAAGCAAATCTTCATGAAAACTCCATTTGGAGCAGGTGTAGGGGTATGTCAGACTCCTACCGACTAACAGCAATAATGTATGAAAATATAATAACCTAGTGTACATGACTTTCCGTACTAAATAAATAAAATAAATAACGTTTATTTCACCAACAATTTATACAACCACTTATAGCAAAACTTAAGGGCTAATATTTACGTATACAACATGGGAGCATCTGTATCCGAAGTAGGACAGGTCCTGTATCTCGGTATACAGCGCCATACCCATCAAACATTAGGCAAAAATAACAATAATAATAGCCAAAACAGACATGTAAAGATGCATTAATATTCTAGTAGACTTAAAATGCTTGTCCAAAACAGAAGATGTGGGTGTAGGTGTGTAGTGTGTGTGTGTATGTTTTGTGTAGTGAAGAGTGGGGAAAGGTTGGGGGATTCTTGAGTTATAAGTAGTGTGTTTTTAATACCGAAAAACAAAAACACAACATTAATCATTTTCATCAATCAGCTTTGTACAACAAATAAGTTCTCAGTTTCCTCATAAGACCGACTAAGTAGATAGTTTTGCAACTTCTTCTTGCATAATGCTTTGTTAAGGGGATATATCTCTAGGTCCTTATTTATTTTATCATACAAAAAAGGACCAATAAAAGTATAAAATCTTCTAATGAAGGAAAAAAAAAGAAAAAAAAGGAAAGGAAAGAAGGTTTTTTTCTAAGGATAAATTTTTTACATAAGCTTCATACAACTTCTTCTTCTTCTTAGCATGACGATGGCAAATTTTGTTGGCCCAGTGTTCCGCGCGCTGCATTGTACATACAACTTATGTCTTTTTATCTCTAATACGGCAAATTATCATAAATAGGTTATTAATCTTGATAGATTTGATAAGAGAGCGTTGTGGAGTGAAAGAAGATGTAGTGACAAAGATTACGAAAGGTATGTTAAGATGGTTTGGACATATAGAGAGGATGGACGAGAGGAGATTGACGAAACAAGTATACGAAGCGAGTGTGGATGACAGAGTTGGATGGGGACAACATCGGCGACGGCATCACAATCAAATCGCGGACGTTCTCAAAAATGCCAGCTTAAGAGTACTCTAAACCAACGAGCATGCATGACGAGATTAATGAACGTAGATGAAGCGAAAGAGGTGTGTCAGGATCGTAGCAGGTGGAAACCCATAGTCTCTGCCTACCTCAATGGGAAACAGGTGTGGTAATATATATGTATGGAATTTTTAACGTTAAACCACACAGTAGCCATCCTCAGCACAAAATAGAGGAGATCCGGGGACTTCAGTGGACCATGCCTTCTAGTGCTACGCCTTTGGCACGTCCTGGCGAAACAACAATTATTCCCCAACAGCAGCACGTGCTGTGTCATCTCAGGTTGATTCTTTACTACCGAAGCCACGGGCAAGTTACGGACTTGTAAAGATATAACAGTGACTATAATCAACTTAAACGAACAAACAAACTCGGCAAACTGTCCAGTTAGATAGGTCCAGTTTCGAGAAAGAGGTAAATCGTCAAATCCGACTCGGTTGGGCAGAGTTCGGGAAGCTACGCAATATCTTCTTGTCCAAAATACTGCAGTGTCTCAAGACGAAAGTCTTTGACCAGTGTGTGGCCTGATAAGAAGGCTCAAAGTTACTCAAACGGCAATGGAGAGGGCTATGCTCGGAGTGTCCCTGCGTGATCGAATCAGAAATGAGGGGATTCGCAGGAGAACTTATGTAACCGACATAGCTCGAAGAATTGCCAAACTTAAGTGGCAGTGGGTGGGGCACATTTCTCGCAGAACGGATGGCCGATGAGGCAGTAAAGTTCTGGAGTGGCGACCGCGTACTAAAAAGCGCAGCGTGGGTAGGCCCCCCACAAGGTGGACCGATGACCTGGTGAAGGTCGCGAGAATACGCTGTATGCGGAAAGCGCTGGACCGGTCGTTGTGGCGATGCTTGGGGGATGCTTATGTCCAGCAGTGGACGTCTTTCGTCTGAAATGACGATGATGATAATCAACTTAGCCCATCGCAATCCACTGCTGGACATAACCCTGTCCCAAGTTGAGCTTATAGTTGTCCAAGACTCGGTTGGACTCCAATAAGCTCATGAAATAATTACAATTTATGGTTGTTTACCAAAATTGGTTGTTGTTTTTGTTGGTTGTTTGTTGTTGTGTCATCCACACACACACACACATCCTCAGAGCATCTAATGATTTAGTCTCTGTCAACTGCTGGATACGTCCTATACCAAGTTTTACCGTAACGTCGTATTCGTTGCCGCTTTCCATATGCAATTAAATCTCGGCCACGAATTTCTACAAGTTTTACTAGTTCCCGCCGTCATAACTACATAAATCTGGCAACGTTTCCACGTGATCTCATCAAATTTTATGAGATCTACGCATCTATGTCATAGTCTGTTTGCTGTCTATACTCTATAGTCTATAGGTACTGTGTTGTCCGAAGAACACAACAAATAGGTCGAGATACAACCACCATCCGGATTGTGACGAACCAAGTATTTAGTGGTAATTTGCCAAAATCTGAGCGATTGAGTTCGCGATCTACGGCTTTTGGCCGACCGGCCATCCGGGTGAATGAGTGGTATACCTACTCAATAATTTAAAGTGAATTCTTCCAAGGTATTAAGATTTGTGTGAAGTGAAGTTTTTCCCACTAATTCTTAGAGTAGAATAAAATAATTGTGGGTGTGATTTCTGTGCTAATATTGTGTTTTTTTTTTAGTTTTCAGGACAAAATACAATAATTATATCATCTGTACAAAACTTCAAATTTATACGATAATAATCTTCAAATTATTGACACGAAAAATTATCATCCGTCATCTACATAAAACCATAAAACGAACGTCTGAAAAGACTTTTCCAACTTGTATGTCAAAGTCAAAGCACAAAAAGCCATCCATCCGTCCTCAGAATAACATTTATCTGATCCTCCTCGAATTTTGTAAATCATCAGATTACCGTAGAGTGAAAAAGAGAGAGAAAAAAACAATAATTAAGGAATCTTCAAGATCTCCAGCGGTTGGTAACGTTGCTCGACGGGAGGCGACGCTATATTTAGAAGCGCGCGCGCCGGTACGCGTGCTTCACTGCGCATGCGCGGCGCTGAAGTTGTGTGCGTGCGACTTACGCTGTATGTACCTGGGAGAGCAGTGAACTTACGGACGCAGGTATATTTATTTATTTATTATTATTTAAAACAAATGTTATTACTGAAGTCCGGGAGATGGCTGACAGCAAGTTATTGATAAAGTTACTAAGTTAAGTAAGCCGGAAAAACTAGAATAATTACAAGCTTTTATATAAAAAAGTAACCTAAATGTAGGACATATTCTGCCAAGGATTGCGGTTAAAATTGAAGACATGTACACGACAAATACAAGTTTTTTTTAATAACAAAGGTGGCCAAACGAGCAAGCCGGTCACCGTCGGTGATGGTAAGCAATTTTCGCCGCCCATGGACATCCTTAACACCAAGTAACAGCGGATGCAAACATACTTTTTAATAATTTTTATTTTAAACGTATTCTTGAATTTACGAGCTTGGTCCTCTGCTTTATCAAATAATAAAAGTAAAAGTGTAATAAAAATCACTATTATGAAAATGAGAGAAAGAATAAAATAAGATTGTTTTTCTTATTTTTAACACTAAATTGTAGTGGAGATTTGCAATGATAACATTTACGACTGTTATATAAATTTAGTGTCATACTATTCTACACTTCACCTTGGAATATATAACAAACATTTGAAATGAATTTCTTATGTGCTTTATTTAAAGTGCAAGTTTTAAGTAAGAAACAAGGATATTTCATAAGTTGGAGCCTCCACCTACACAACACCATAAAATAATAAATAGTAAAGAAGAAAAGAAAGAAAATAATTTACTGTCCTAATTAACGGCATGGCGGTCAATTTACATTATGATAAGCAGCATCAATAATAATATATCTCTCAATATTACAAGTATTTGTTGATCTTAATACTACAGAAGCCAGCCCATCATCTGCCAACACTGCAATAATTCTCTAAAACAAAAGCAACTCTGACACAAAACATTACACTAATGCTTGAGACAAGTAGTCAACAAGTTGATAATATAGTTGACAAAATTCCTACAAATGTAAAAAAAACTCTTTTTAATTGGCTACATAGCCTCAACTATGACGACACTGAAAGTCTTCTGACCGTTGTGAGGTGAAGCTATCAAATTCCATTATATTGCTTATATCTTTATACTGATTAACACACACACAACACACACACACACTCATACACACCCCATCTCACACACCTCTGACACATACGACACACTTCACACTTCGCAATATACACCTTGTAAACTATACACGCTATACACGCTCGTCTCTTTTTATTTCCCTTTTTCTTGTTTAAATATTTGCAGCTATCTACCATAAACACAATTTATTTTTGTCTTACTGTACAATATTCATGTGTAATTTAACCGTTTTATTCCTGAACATATTGTGTAATGGGGGTGAACACTGATGCCTATAGTACAGGCTGCGGCCTAGTTTAGGTATCAGCGTCCTTACCTTCCTGAATGTCTTATACCCAATTTTCTAATTATTCTTTGATTATAACTTGTACAAATACTGTATTGTGTGGGTTGCAAATAAATAAATTTATTATTATTTATTATTGTTATACTTATTATTTGGCATTATTATTATTTGGCATTATATTATTATGAGCTTATACTGTCTCACTCCTGGGCAGAAAGGCCTGCCTATATTTCTTCCACTTTTCCCGGTGCCTCTTTCTTTCAGTTTTTAAGGAATGCATCCATTTCGTCCCGCCATTTTCTTCGCGACCTTTTTTTTGCCGTTGGGAAATCCTCATGGACGCACTCCGTCCGGGGTAGGCGGAGCCAGTGTCGGACTCTTACCGAATAAAACCACCACGGTGTTCCTTCAACTACCTTAGCCGGGGGCGTGGGAACCCGTGAGTATTCACACAACCACCCCCAACAGGTCCTGGCCCGCCACAAGTAGGCGAGCCCGCCGTGACCTGCCGTGACCCTGTAACTGCCTCGGGACACAAGTTCTGTGTAATTTGGGCTAACAGTATGTCCGGCATGTGGTAGATAAGTCCTGCCAAGTCCAATTTCAGCTTGACAGCCTTTTGAGCCACGTCTACTATATGTGTTTTTGAGTGCAGTACAGTGTTTCGAACACGATCTGTTAATTTAACACCCAGTATACTGCGCTCTATACGAGTTGCTCGTTGGCAGACCTTGAGTTTCGACTTCAGAATGTTAGTCAAAGACCAAGTCTGTGCTTCATAAGTTAATTTTTTCAAGAATAAATAAATACAATCAAATAAATATTTTTCAAAGCAAGAAATTAGTTTTTTTTTCATGGGATATCGCATCGATTATAATAGTGTTGTTTCGTAATCTATGATGCGAAACAAAGGCAATAAAGCAAAGATTCAGCCATAGTATACGAGAATGACGTACCTACTCGGCGATCGGCCAAAACAACAAGTTATAACCCACATCACCTTAACGTGTTATATCGAAGACATAGTAAATCATTGGGAATTACCTCTCAAATAATTAGGAAATTGTTCACAATACATACATCTATGGGGTTATTTTTATTGCGAGAAAGTACAGAAATCATGCTGTTATTAGGTATTCTGAATCAGATTTATCATATTTACTTTTTAATTTGTTTTTTAATTCCTAATGCAAGGTCATTAGGAATTAAAAAACAAATTAACCGCCACCTCACCTGATGTTAAGCGATGTTGCGGTCGACGACGGTACACGCTTGTCCAGCAAAAACGTGTTCACTCGAGCCTTGAAGACTACCGGATTATACTTATCGGGAAACACATACGTCGGCAAGGAATTCCACTCCATAGCAGTATTACCTATAATTCCAATACAGAACTGAAACTGGCCAGGACTATCACTTGCCGAATTCTTTAGAACGAAAACTAGAAATGTCTTCCTAAACACACTGTATTTAAAAACAATCAAACTCTTTACCCGTAAGTGCTTTCCATCATATCAATCCCACCTGTTCTTCTTCTTCATTCGTGTCGACATGAGCTATATAATGATAATAGATCATGCCGTGAGCAAAAGATTAGCCAGTCAGCAGGTTGGTAGCGGGGCTGACTGCCCAGGGTGCGCTGGACGATTAATTAAATATCGTCACTCGTGGAGGCTCTTTTAATGCATCCCAACCTAATACCAGGCCCCTCAGAAAGTATTGCGAAAAAAAGTTTTTATATATGGGAGACTGGCCAGTTATAATGTTTTTCGAAAATATGATTATTTATGAGTAAAAATAAGTAAGTTCCAATTTCAAAATTTCCCTCCACATTTTTTGCGAGTTAATTCAAAGTATTGTGTCTCACTGAAATATGGATCTGCGCCGGGAACATTTTAGAGCTATGATTTTATACGATTTCAAGTGTCGCCTGAAACCGGATGAATCGTACGATAGACTTCAAATGGCATTCATGGATGAAGGCCCTTCCAAGGCAACCGTGTATCGTTGGTATAACGAATTCAAGCGCGGTCGACCAACTTTGGGGGATGACGAAAGAAGCGGTCGCCCTTTGACGGCTGTTACCGAAGAAAACGTGCTAGCAGTGAAAAATTTAATCCAAGACAATAGGCGAATTACATATCAGGAGATTCAACACATATTAAAGATTGGATCGGGAAGCGTTCACGAGATTCTACACAGCCATCTTCGCGTGAGGAGGATAGTATCACGCTGGGTGCCGCACAACCTCACCGATGCTCAGAAGCAGGCCCGGGTGGAATGGTGCCGTGATATGCTTAACAAATTTGAAGCAGGCTCGTCTCGGCGTGTTTACGACATCGTTACAGGTGATGAGTCCTGGATTTATCAATACGACCCAGAAACCAAGCGCCAGTCGACTGTTTGGGTGTTTCAAAATGAGCCAACGCCTACCAAAGTGAAGCGATCTAGAAGCGGGGGTAAGATTTTGATCGCTAGCTTTTTTAATTTGACTGGCCACTTGGTATCAATTCCCTTACGGGATCAAAGAAGCATTAATGCCGAATGGTATACTACCAAATGTTTGCCAGAAGTTTTCTCTGTTATAAGCAACAAGCGACCAAACACAGGGCTCCGCGGGCTACTGCTCCACCACGACAATGCACCTGCGCACACCGCACTCAAAACGAGGGACTTCCTGGACAGCACGCCAGTCAAACTCCTGGGTCACCCTCCTTACAGCCCTGATCTAGCACCGTGTGACTTCTTTTTATTCCCAAAAATAAAAAATCAGCTCAAAGGGATACAATTTTCGTCGCCGGAAGATGCGCTGGCTGCGTTCGAGCAGGCTGTAAACGAGGTGTCTGCGGCGGACTGGAAAAAGTGTTTTGAAAACTGGTTTAGGCGCATGAATCTTTGTATAGAGGCTGGTGGAAAGTACTTTGAAAAGATTTGATAAAAATATATGTACGTATAGAACAATTTTTTTTAGTTTCGCAAAACTTTCTGAGTGTCCCACGTATATATGCTAATCCTAATATAATGCACCCAATATAATGGTACCTAATATAATGGTATATCACACACAGGTGGGACCTGTGATGGACCACCATAACGACGCTGTCGTCCTAATTATCGTCCCCGCCGGCGAGGACCGACGCGACGTCCACACAGATGCCGAGAGTCCGACTCTCGAGAAACCCAACACGATGCAGCAGCGGCTGCCGGGGGGACCGGTGGTGGGGTCCTCCAGCTGTACCCTGAGCCGAGGCCCGAGCTCCCCCCTGGGGACGCCCTCATGGTGTCGCAACGTAATCTCGTCACGCAAGACCGGCCCTATGCTCTAGAGTAGTTCCTAGGAGTAGGCTTAACCGCCACTGTGTTAGGATTAGGTAGGTCTTCGCCCTCGCCTGCGAGGCTTGCCGCTTAATGGCGATTCGCGAAACGCGTCACCCACCCGATATACCGAAAGTCCGCCACTTTCTAGAAAACTATTTCCGATGCAGCAACGGCTGCCAGGGAGACATAGCGGCGGGGTCCCGCAATGCCCCAATAAGCCGAGGTTCGAGCCCTCCCTTGGGGGACGCCCTTATGTGTTTTTGCAACCGCGTTTTTAGTTTATAAGTTAGGTTTAGGGAAATTTTTCCACCACTACCACCATAACTAAACAGCCTCGTCTAGTATAATTTACTTCTTAAACCAAAGTCGAAGCCAGTCAAACAGACAGACTTTCTCATTAATAAATACGCGAATGATTCACGAATCTTCCCTGAAATGTCGGCAGCGTCTGGTGGAATGGTGGCAGCACATGTGCTAAGATTTGAGTGTTTTGAATACCTACAGGATGCGATGATAGGTTGATTCATAGCTTTCGTCGGTCTCAGACTTTATTTTTTATAAGTACGGTAGGGTTATAAAAAATTAGACGGACAAAACTGACGGTTAAAAACAATTAACAACAAGAGATATTATTATAACAGAAAAATATGTTAAAATAAGACCAAGATAAAATAAGATAAAAATAAGAATAAATTTACTGTCTCAAAAAGGTTACAAATAATTGGATTGAAGTGCTAGACCTAACACTAGGAATCCCCTTTGTCGTGAGATCTAGGTTATTTCGTTTCGTTTACAAAAATATAGGTAAAAGGATAAATATTATATAGTCTTATTTAAAGGCACCACATTATAAATCTTGATTCAATTATTTATTTCATTTTTTAAGTGTTTAGATTTATAAGAATTATATGTACCTTTTTATGCGCTAAATTGTAACTCGGCCTACGTACGTGTTGGGCTACTGTAAGTACAGAAGGCAACTATTAAAATTAATAATTAAATACATTTCCAGAGCCAAACGAAACCTTTAGCAAATACAGTTTCCTCCATAACCAAACTTTGAAACCTGTGTAAATTCAACACAAAAACAGACCTCACACCTAACTAAAATTTCCACACCACACCCACAGCTCAATCTGAAACATCATAAACAGATTTTCCATGCATAACAATATAACGCGCATTACGTGCCACAATCGCTTGCAGCGCGCACGCACACACGCGCAGGCGGGCGGCCATCTTGCCTGCGCGTGGGCAGCCGGCGGCGAGCGGCACGTGCGTGCTATTTTGGGCGGCGCCCGCCCTGCCCCGCACCGCCCGCCCCGCGACCGCTCAAGTGAATTGCGTAGACTCGACGATTGATTTGATTTGTTTTTTTTTGTGTGGGGTAGGTGGGATTATTTTTTAATGTTTTATTATTAATGCTAGACAGAATTAAGTGATCATTTTGTTAATAGTTGTGTGGTAATTGTCAAGACATGCAAAATTAATTTAATTTAGAAAACTTTGCTATACTTTAAATGCTCTTAATGCTTTCAATGGCTTTTTTTTTCATTTAATGCTTTTAATGGTTTTTAAAGTCTTTAATGCCTTTTAAAACGTCTAATTTATACATGTATATTGAAAAAAAAAACAGAACATACAATAGTGTCAAATGAACTTGTACCCATAGCACAAGCTCTGCTTAGTTTGGGATTCGATGGTGCTGTGTAAAAATGTCTTAAAATATTTGTTCATTATTTAACTCTTTACAGACATTTCTAGAACAATATCGTCTCTCAAAGAACAGCGTCCACTCTTCGTCATAGTCTTTGCCACCATACCTAGCCGCGGTCACTGGCAGGCCGTCTCACATTTTCCTTCTTGATGTCGTATTTAATGAGTCGTCCACAAGCCTACAGATTGTGTTGTGTAAACAACCATAAATTATTTTTTTCTTTGACAGTCATAGGTTACGTTGGGGTTGTAAAATTTACTTGTTAATGGCTCGAAATGCCGCTTTTAAAATCGTCATAAATAATAGAGCATCTATAAAATTTTATTTGAGTACTCATTTTATGTATTTTTTTTTCAATATTTTTGGACATTTTCACACAGCACCATCTAGTTCAAAACTAAGCAGAGCTTGTGCTATGGGTACTAGACAATAGATATAATACTAACATACTATTTTTTTTGTAAATAAAAACATAACATAACATAACATCACGCCTGTATATCCCCGAAGGGGTAGGCAGAGGTGTATAGTACACCCACATTTCGCCAGTTATGTTATAGTCCCATGTAATAGGGGGCGAGCCTATTGCCATTAACCTGGCTCAAATCCAGACTCCGGGCTGCTACTAAGAATTTCCTAATGAAAAAACCCAATAACACTTTGCCCGACCCGGGAATCGAACCCAGGACCCCACGCTCAGCAGTCGCGCTTGCGACCACTAGACCAACGAGGCAGTTTTGTAAATACATATTTAAAATACATAAGAAACACCCAGGCCAACACAAACACTTATGTTCATCACATAATTTTCTGTGCCCTGTGGTAATCGAACCCACGACCTCGTGATCAGCAGTCTGACAATCGAACCACTAGACCACAGACGTAGTCAAAAAGACGTCGTCGTCGTCGTCGAGGTGCTTCGTATTTAATTATGTTCACGCGTGAAAGCAACTGCCTCGTTGTTCTAGTGGTCGCAAGCGCGACTGCTGAGCGTGGGGTCCTGGGTTCGATTCCCGGGTCGGGCAAAGTATTATTGGGTTTTTTCATTAGGAAATTCTCAGTAGCAGCCCGGAGTCTGGATTTGTGCCCGGTTAATGGCAATAGGCACGCCCCCTATTACATGGGACTTATAACATAATTGGCGAAATGTGGGTGTACCTACTATATACACCTCTGCCGGGGGTACCTTCGGGAAAATACAGGCGTGATATTATGTTATGTTATGTGAAAGCGTGATATAAGGTGCCTGGGGAACAACGGCGCGGCTGTAACATGGTGACCACGGGCCCTCGACTTCTTATTCCAGACATTCGCCAATACCGGATTGACGCCTTACTAATTTACCTTGTAAACTCAGAACAAAAAAATAAGAAGACGGAGCGCGTAGAACTAGCGAATGAACCCAGAAAAGGAAATACAAAATGGCAAAGGACTAAGGAGGAGGATATTATTATACTACCTATATTATACTATAGTATACTTTTAGGAGTAAGTTGTATTATAGTGATATAATAACATTTTATATTATTCTTATTGTGTGACTCTGAATGTAGTCAATAAACCATGTTTCTTTCTTTTTTTCTAAAGGAGTACCTACTATTCCGCCCACAGTGTTCGCGAGCCGCAGTCTGGAGCGTACGTTAATCCTCAAACTAAAAGAATAAGATTGACACGAATACTGAGTGGAATAGTAGGTACTCCTCACAGACCAGTAAGCCTCTAGACGCCTATTAGCCGGATACGGTCACAAAGCATATGCAGTAGCACTGCATATCTTACGCCCAGCCACCAATCGGGACGTCACTACGTCAGCGAGCGGCACCAATCATATCACCAAACATTTCAGCCGACCAATCATAACGCGCCGTCCGCCCTCCGGTCCCCGCCAACAGTTTACGACTGTGTTCTCATGCAAAACTTGGTTTATGTGGCGTCTTGAGGCTTACAGGTCTGTGGTACTCCTTTATCATTTTGTGTTCATATTGAACTAAGTCAAATAAAAAGTACTAAGTCTAATTGTCTGGTCTGCTCGTGACCACGGCCAATGCAACTTGATCGAAACGTCGAGGTTAGTCAAAATGCTTGTTATATTTTGATTTAATTGTGCGCGACAAGTCCCGTAAACTTAGTTCAATATGAGTGAAATTCGCGAAAGTTTAAAAACTTACATTTTGTGTTCCTTTTTCTGGCTTCAGTCTAGTTCTACGCGATTCGTCTATCATATTGTTTTGGTCTGAGCTTCTAAATTATAACTTACATTCATGAAGGCGATTGTTTCATTATTCACCGTTTCACGTTCACAAAACTGTTTAAAAGAACCTATAAAGAACAAAAATTTTGGTAACGTTTGTTACCATATAGCTCTGTCACTTTTTTTGTTACAGTTTGTTAAAGTTTGGCTTGTTTTTTTCAGTGAATCTTAACCAAATCTTAGATATGATTATCAACATCAACTCAGCCTATCGCAGTTCACTGCTGAGCATAGGCTTCTCCCAAGTTGCGCCTCAACACTCAGTCCTGCGCCTTCCGCATCCAGTTATGATTATGATTTAGATTTGTTAAGACTCGGATTATGATTAAAAATAGATTTTCATCAAAATATGATATCATTATTCCCAATAATACCTGTTTAATAAAACTACATTGATATTACTTTATAAACACAAGAGGCACATCCATGAACAAACTCTACCCCACACAGTACATATAACCCAAAGTTTATTACATCTAAAAGGAACACAGTGTACAGACAGCTGTACACAATGTAAACACAGAGTATTCGTCGTTCTCTCAAACCAGATACAATCAAACACTGTCTAGAAAGCAGGAAATCGCGAGAACTATCGGCTGAGTAGACTGACACCATGCACTCGCAAACCTGTGAATAAATGATAAATGTTACACTCGTACCCTCACTCTGAGACATTGAGCTACGAAAGTTGGGCTTTATTCAGCGCTTCGCTGTTCTTGCTTGTCTCCCGTCTAATACTTGAAAGTTGAAGGCGAAATGTATATTTTGGCTGTTTTGCGGTTTTGCTGGAAGTTTTGAGGAATGTTCGTGTGGCGTTGACTTCCTACTTATAAATATGAAAATATGAATGTTTGTTTGTTTATTTGTTTATCCTTCAATCACACTGAAACAGCTGAATGGATTTGGATGAAATTTTACACACAGATAAGCCATAACCCGGATTAATATATAGGCTACTTTTTATCCCGGAAAGATTAACAGTACTCGAGAGATGCGCGATTGCTTATCCTTCAATCACACTGAAACTGCTGAATGGATTTGGATCAAAATCTGCACACAGATAGGCCATAACCCGGAATAATATAAAGGCTACATTTTATCCCGGAAAAATAAAATTTGGATCAAAATCTGCACACAGATAGGCCACAACCCGGAATAATATATAGGCTACATTTTATCCCGGAAAGATAAAATTTGGATCAAACTTTGCACATAGATAGGCCATAACCCAGATTAATATATAGGCTACTTTATATCCCGGAAAGATAAACAGATCTCGAGAAATGCGCGGTAACGTATTTCTGTGATGAACCGACTTACATGCGGGCGAAGCCGTGGGCATAGGCTAGTGTAGTAATAATTTTGAGTTGAAGTTTCATCATTAAGGGGGAAAATCTAATACTGCAATATTATGACATCAGTTAATAAGTCCGTGACATGAAATTTTGTATGTTGCGTCGCGCAAGTGCAACTATATTAATTGACGTTGCGGTGTGTGGCATTCTCAGATTAATAACTAAAGTATTTAGTTATTAATCTGAGGTGGCACCGCAGACTTCTGCGTTGCGGAACAACGTCGTACTACAGTGACGTGACTGTGAGATTTTTTAAAGTTGCCCAAACCGAGTTTCTATGTCACAAACCTTCAAGCTAAGCGTAGGTATGCCGAGATACAGGCAACGCAGTTCAGGGCAGAACAGATTTTGTTCCATGTGGTGCCGGAAATAAAGAATTGCACCACCCTTATCTCTTCCCATGGGTGTCGTAAAAGGCGACTAAGGGATTCACCAGAGGATGGGCTGCAGCGTTCTCTGAGTATTTAACCAAACAACTGCGATCGCCAATCCGCCTGCCAAGTGTGGCGATTATGGCATATTCCCCCTTTTGGGCAGGCCTATATCCAGCAGTCTTTCGGCTGAAATTATGATGAACTGCCATGTGACTTCTGTACTGCGTTGTGCTGCTTCGACTGCGTCCTAGCATACGCTTTGCTTCATAGAGACTTGTGAGTTCATTGAAAACACACGTGAAGAAAACGACGTCATCGTTTGCGATAAAAAGAGTTGTGTGTTGTTTTAGTGATGTAAGATTCATCTGTAAAACGTTCTGCTGGTTACTATACAGATTACAAATACGTTCGCGTTGTTTGAAATCTAATAAATCATATTAATGTTGCAAAGAGAAAAGTTTCTTCGGTATAGTTTACCAAACATTACAACATAAAATAACTTTTTTGCATATTTACTAGCATATCAATCACCTTTACCTATCACTGTCTACGACTGAATTAGGGCTTTTTGAAAGCAGCAACCATATTCTTTGGTCAGCTTTTATTCTTATTCTTTAATTTACACATAATATAGGTAATACACAATAACTAACCGGATAACTCGAATGCGAAGGCAAAGGGATTTTCAGAGTTAATATAGTATAATTTTCTTACACTCGGATTTCATTAAAATGGCTTATATATTATTTTAATATTTTGGTCATATAATTGCAATGGAAAAGTTTGCGTTAAATATAAAATAAATGTTTATATTTTTAACTAGCCTATGCCCACGACTTCATCCACGTGAATGTCGTTTAATCGCACATTCCTCGGGAACTGTTCATTTTACCGGGATAAAAAGTAGCTTTTATGTAAATCCGGGTTAGGTTCTATCTGTATGCCAAATTTCATTAAAATCCATATAGTAGTTTTTGCGTGAAAGAGTAACAAATATCCATACACCCTCACAAACTTTCACTTTTATAATATTAGTAGGATAGTAGGAAGTAGGATATAGAAGGATACGATGTATGTACTAAAAAAATTTACATTCCACTTCAAGAATAATGTGCTGTGTGTGTTGTTGTTACCATTTTTAGTAACGACCACTGATAGAATCATCAACATCATCATCATTTCAGCCGAAAGACGTCCACTGCTGGACATAGGCCTCCCCCAAGCATCGCCACAACGACCGGTCCTGTGCCTTCCGCATCCAGCGGATTCCCGCGACCTTCACCAGGTCGTCGGTCCACCTTGTGGGGGGCCTACCCACGCTGCGCCTTCCAGTACGCGGTCGACACTCCAGAACTTTACTGCCCCATCGGCCATCCGTTCTGCGAGCAATGTGCCCCGCCCACTGCCACTTAAGTTTGGCAATTCTTCGGGCTATGTTGGTTACTTTCGTTCTCCTGCGAATCTCCTCATTTCTGATTCGATCACGCAGGGACACTCCGAGCATAGCCCTCTCCATTGCCCTTTGAGTGACTTTGAGCCTTCTTATCAGGCCCATTGTGAGCGACCACGTTTCAGTACCGTAAGTAATTACTGGCAACACACACTGGTCAAAGACTTTACTGACTGATAGAATAGGTTTTCAGTATCCGCTGGTTTTTTTATATCTTAATACCGGTCGGTAACTTTTTAAAACGAAAACAAGTTAATATTGTATCCACAATATGTCAGCCACACGTCATCCAGTTCTGAGCTATGTTTGATAGTTTAAAATTGATTGCAAAATTTGCATTTACCGAGCAGATAAACAGACAGACAAGAGAGTGAGTGGCGCCACATTTGATTTAGCTAAATGCTGCTGAATATCAATATTTTGTTCCCAGGTAGTCAGCTGACGGCCATTTAAAATTACGGGCTACGATTACAAATTACTAATGCCACATTGTCCTTGAGTAGAAATCGCGAATCGGCAAACGCAGTGTAGCCCCCGCCCCTCCAGCCAGGTGGACCGATGACCTAAAGAAGTAACTGGGATGGACTGGATGCGGAAGGCGGAGGACCGAGTGTTGTGGCGCAGCTGGCTGGCTCTGGGAGTGGCGTATGTCCTGCAGTAGACTGCGATAGGCTGAATTGAGTTGGATCATGCTACTTAGAAAGAAGCGGCGGAGCGGGTCCGAGAGGAAGACTCCCTCGCTGATCCGATCCACCGCAGCAGGACGGGAGGGCACAGGCGGCTTTATGGCGACCTGATGCCGCCCTAAGAGAGGCCAGTGGGTGATAGATTGGCGAGTCTATCATTCACACTGCAAGGCCCTTGAGCTGCAGTGATGTCCCACGTGTGCCCGGACATCGCCAAAAGAGAGTTAAGGTTAGAGGTGGAAGGCCCTGAAGTGGGCTGCGCTGGATGGGTTGCGAATGCCATGCATTGCAGTTCTCGTGGCCCATCTACCCAAGGCAAGAGTAGGCACACGGTGGAGTTTTAGTGGGTGCGAGTCCCACATAATCACGCCACCTCCCCGGGTGGTGTGATATGCGATAAGCATTTTCTACGTCTCGATAAAAAAGGGGAATGCTATATACCTAAGTACTGGTAGACCCATTACATCCATGTCTTGACCACAGCAATGTCACTTAACCTCATTGATCAATCAAAGTTGCAGCCGTTAACCCCTCTTATTTTAAATCAATTCCACGTATAAATAAATCACAATTTATTTTTATAGTACACTCTCTATAAAAAGCTTGCAGCAGGTACAAGTAGTCGCACAAGTAATTGTACCTTCGTGGCTACTGTGATTGAAACGTAACCTATCGTGAGCTCTTCGAGAATATATTTTTTATGTCCGTGACTGTACATTTGTAGTTACGGTGTAGTGAATAGGCAAGTAGTGTAGGCCAGTACCGTCCTATACGATCAATAGGTGGTTGTTGGGGATTGAGGTAATGGCAAATAGGGGTCACATGTTTTTGTCGCTTGAAAAATTTGACTGTGACGGCACACCTCGGCCACTCAATCAGGCGCGGTTCAAGCCCAAGATTTTAGGGGAGGTCAGCTTGGCTTACGTACAGTTTCAAGGTCCAAATGTACCAGCAAAACCTGTTATTTTTTTACGCAACAACGACAACCACCGTTTTTGGAGTTAGTATAATATGCAACAGAATAGTTACTTACAAAATGCGCGTTGACAAAGAGGAAACGTTCGAGCGAAATTTTACATAATATTTATGCGAAAAATTGACTTCAATTTAAGTGTATTTATTGGAGTTTTAGGCTATGTACTACTCGTGCAGATAAAGAATGAGATTGAAAATGGCGGCATTTGTATTTTCCTCTCACACACAAGTAAAGTATTGTGTGAACGTGAGATACATAGAACCATAAAAATGCCGCCATTTTCAATCCCATTTATTATCTGCGCCGAGTTATATACTTCATATAAAAATGTAGCACAATAGAAGCTCGCAATACACATGAAGCGTGAGCGCAGCGAGCGTGAAATTTTTTTTTCACCTCAAATTCAGCTTCAATAGCTTGCGCCTATAAAATAGTGTCCAATCGCAACGGCAGGCTCGTGCAAAGTAGCGCAAACCGTTCAACAAAATGAAATACCGCCGTCGTGTGTGATATTATTTATCTTTGAATTGGAAATTTCATTATAACTTTATTTTGAGCAAAATAATACTCATGCTGTAAATTGAACTTTAGTACTTAGGTACACAAAATTCTAAAATAATGTTAAGTATTTTTTTACGTACAAGTAGATGTCGTGACAACTCATTGTTTGAAATAACACTGTTTAGTTGTTAGGATAATTTTGAGGTAAAGCTTTTTTGGGAGGGGGTCATGACACTTGCGACCCCCCCCCCCCACTCGGACCGTGCCTGCACTCAATACAATATAAATGCTAGCACCACCTACATATACAAGATTAAGTATCTATACGACCGCACACAAGTGTAGGTTAGCGATGCTCGCCGCTCGTAATGCCAACTTGCTTCTCAGTAGTTCTCAGAGATGGCGTGCCATAGTGACAGGCGATAGACATCCATTGCAATATTGCAGTCCAATTTCCTTCAGACTGCGGTTGCGTGCGGGGCGCGGGCGAGGAATCTTAAATTGGCGGGGGGTGGTGAGTGGCCGTTCTGTACGTTACGTTAGTACCATGGTATAATAAGATGTTTCACCAGGTATTCTCTTCCCGCAATGACAGCGCGATGCCTCCAAGCTACGTCACGATCAGTGCTGCCATTGATTGATATCTTCAATATACTTAAGGAGATTTTTGTTCATAATGAATATAAAATAAATTCCTAACTAGCCTAACTATTTGTTATCTCGTGTTATTCATCTAATTAGTTAATAAAGGAAACTATATTAAATTACTAGTTAGAAAGTGATTCTTTATAGAAGAAAGTAAATGAAAAAATGCATTTTGCTCGGGTAATTTATTTTCACAAAGTGGCAGCACATCAAACTGACAAGTGTCACGCTAACAGCCCGCTATTGGCTCCACGGCGGATGACGTAGTACGGAGGCAATCACGTGACCTAGCTGTCACGGGAAGAGACTACCTGGTGTTATTATACCATGGTTAGTACTATTAGATATTCTGTGGTGACGGTGTACTTTTGTGCGCATTAGCGAATTTTTCAGCAAAGAAGCTATGGTACGTGTTACAGGAAAACGTGGCATATTTCACAGGCAAACGTGGCACATGTCACAGATAAATGTGGCACATGTCACAGGCAAATGTGGCACATGTCAGAGGTAAATGTTACACGTGTCACAGGTTAATATGACTCGGCCTGAAACTTGATTGGTGAAAATGCACAAAGCGATGGAGTGCTATGTTTAGCAATGGACAGCAAGAGCGAAATCAGTAGATTTCTCACTTAGTAGTTCTGCAAATATGGAAAACTGAATAAGTGTCATGATGTTGACATAATTATGTGAATCTTAGTCAAAGTATAAAAATGTGAAAGAATTTAAGTAAAATTTTCTGTTTTATTATATTGTTTTTTTTTGTTCTTAATTGAGTAAGGTTCTTCCATTTTAATTTTAAGTTACCTTAGCCATAAATTTTCGAATGATGTAGCCTCCTATAATTGAAGGAGTATACTAAATAAATACCATACCATATTTATATGTATCATCATCCTCTGAGCCTTTTTCCCAATTATATTGGGGTCGGCTTCCAGTCTAGCCAGATGCGGCTGAACATGAGTATTTTACACGGAGCGACTGCCATCAGACCCCCACAATCCAGTTACAGGATAATACTGACATTCGGAGGTTAGACCAGTTGTCAGACTTTCAGCCTTCCGACTACCCGTAACGACTGCCATAGATATTCGTTCGGTTCGAATTCGGGACCGACAGCTTAACGTGCTCTCCGAGGCACGAAGGGGTTTCGATGTGTAAAGAAACGGTCACCCATCCACAGACTGACCGCGGCAAGTGCAGCTTAACCTTGCAGATTGTACAATCTGCGCAGTCGTTGCTTCGCTACGAGCCCCTTACCATATTTATATGTATCTAATTTGTATTTTTTTGTGTATACATATTTTGATGGAGGTCCTAAATAAAATAAAATAAAGTATACTCGAGTTGTTTGATTTCAAATTACTTACATCTTAAACTCAAATTGCTAAACAACCCCAAAAGTAAAAGTTCAGGCAAATATTAACCCTCTAATAAACCTAATAAGATCAACTAGCTAGACAGACGACAGACAGTCTGGTAATTATAAGTTGAAATTACGTTTTAAGTCACAAGTAGCTGATTCAGGACAACTGTAGAAAAGTAATGATGTGCCTAAGTGCCTATTTCTAATTACACAACCAAAAATAGAAAACATCCCAAACAAATAATTTTGAATGTAAAATCAATGAAAGGTCGATATCTTCTCGCCCACGTTTAGATAAACAGAAGATAGTTATTGTTAATTTAATCAATCTAATATATGTCTGTGTATCTAATATATGTGAATGTAAGTATCTGTAAACATTTTAAGCTGACGCCATACTTTTTTCAAAGAAAACCGTCGAGTTGACCCGAAGAAAAGTTCAAGTTACATTTTTCATTCCGCTATATGATACAAAAAAAAACTTTGTACCAAGTTGCCTAACACTTCGTACAAAGTTTTTTTTATGTCAGATTTAGCAAAGGGAAGTTTTTTTTTGAAGTCTTACGAATACTTTCGAGTCAGATCAGCGACTTTTACGTAAAACGTGCATGCGTAAGCAGCTGTTCACGTTTTTGAAGTCGCTTGTTGACGTTTACAGTCAACGTGTTTGGGATCACATGGACCTCAACATAAATCAACAACGGGTTATGATAATGACGTAAGATGAAAAAAAAACGGTTTTTCAATCGTCAATAATGATTAATAAATAGTTGGTGACTAGGCACCTGTGGTAAATACAACTTCTATTTGGCAAAGTGCAACTAGAGCCGACTTTCCAGTGCCTGTAATTGAGTTGGCGAGCCTCCTAGTACATGAATGCCCTGGGATCTAAAGGCAAAAGCTTTTGCGTTGAGATAAAATCAACGTCAGGAGGCGCCTGATCGGAATGTGCTTTGCCAGATTCTAGTAGCCGAATAGAAGGATTGACTTGCGCAACCCACCGCAGGGCATTCCGCAATAGTAGTGGTAAGGCCCGTCATGGAAGAGTGGCTGGAGAGGCACTATGGCACCCTTACTTACAAACTGACTCAAATTACACCCTAGCTGACATGAAAGACGAATAAGAAGAAAGTCTTAAGCCAGACACACTTGACTTCGGGAGTGACACCCGTGCTGACATGAGAGAAGAATAAGAAGAAAGTCAAAAGCCAGACACAATTGAGCGTGGGAGATACAACTTTGCTGACATGAGAGAAGAACAAGAAGAAAGGCTTAAGCAAGACACAATTGACTGCGAGAGTGACACCCTTGCAGACATGAGAGAAGAAGAAGAAAAGCTCAAGCCGGATACAATTGTGTGCGGGAGTTATACCCGTGCTGACATGAGAGAAGGAGAAGAAAGGCTCAAGCCGGATACAATTGTTTGCGGGAGTTATACCCGTGCTGACATGAGAGAAGAAGAAGAAAGGCTCAAGCCGGATACAATTGTGTGCGGGTGTTATACCCGTGCTGACATGAGAAAAGAAGAAGAAAGGCTCAAGCCGGATACAATTGTGTGCGGGAGTTATACCCGTGCTGACATGAGAGAAGGAGAAGAAAGGCTCAAGCCGAATACAATTGTGTGCGGGAGTTATACCCGTGCTGACATGAGAGAAGGAGAAGAAAGGCTCAAGCCGGATACAATTGTTTGCGGGAGTTATACCCGTGCTGACATGAGAGAAGAAGAAGAAAGGCTCAAGCCGGATACAATTGTGTGCGGGTGTTATACCCGTGCTGACATGAGAAAAGAAGAAGAAAGGCTCAAGCCGGATACAATTGTGTGCGGGAGTTATACCCGTGCTGACATGAGAGAAGAAGAAGAAAGGCTCAAGCCGGATACAATTGTGTGCGGGAGTTATACCCGTGCTGACATGAGAGAAGAAGAAGAAAGGCTCAAGCCGGATACAATTGTGTGCGGGTGTTATACCCGTGCTGACATGAGAAAAGAAGAAGAAAGGCTCAAGCCGGATACAATTGTGTGCGGGAGTTATACCCGTGCTGACATGAGAGAAGAAGAAGAAAGGCTTAAGCCGGATACAATTAACTGCGGAAGTTATACCCGTGCTGACATGAGAAAAGAAGAAGAAAGGCTTAAGCCGGATACAATTGACTGCGGGAGTTACACCCTTGCTGACATGAGAGAACAACAAGAAAAAAGGCATAAGTAGGACACAATTGACTGCGAGAGTTATACCCAGCATAGTTGTCTAATTATTTAAAAAGATTATTGTTATTAATGCGCAATTAAACGCTATGTAGATATTTGGCACAAGGCCAATAGCATCACTTCTGTCAAACGCGGATCTAATGTTTCCTCATTTCCTTTGTGTCTAATAAACAAAGTGCTTCATAGATATATATCAGCCCATAAAACAACAAAACAACAAGAAAAAAAAACACAATCAGCGTTATCACCCTGTCCTTCTCCTAATTTATTTAAGTTCGGTGTAGCGTGTCTATTTTGCCGTCATCACACTAAATTTCCTTTCTAGTCTAAAATGATATCATTTTACATGAAATCTACTCGTGTCTAGGTACATAGATGTGTCTTTTCTTTAGTTTGCGTTTTTTCTTAAAGTCATCAACATTCGTACTTTAAAGAAACAAAACAGTACTGTTATCATACCAACACTGCTGTAATCGCAAAAAAAAACAGCGGTTCCCTACAAAATCATCGAGGTACCTCAACAAAATGAAACAATTTTTTTTATTTTTTTTTGCGATTTCAGAGTTTGCCCCATATTCAAAGTTGTTCGCAATGCTGAGTACATTAACTGAGCCACCCATGTAATATGATAAAAATGTCATGGTGTATATTAGTTCAGTATAATGCTGTGTGCGCATTAAGTATCACATTAAACAACAGTGAAATCTTTTTGAAACAATTGCTTTTAATAAAGCAAAATAACCAGCTTTGTACCTGCTATTGCATGCCTACTCATTTTACTTTGAAATGTCGATGTCATAACAAGACTCATTGTGTGAGCAATTCCAGAAATTCATAAAAATATACATCATCATTTCAGCCAAAAGACGTCCACTGCTGGACATAGGCCTCCCCCAAAAAGGAGGGATATGCCATAATCACCACGCTCGGCAGGCAGGTTGGCGATCGCAGTTGGTTGGTTATTTAACCAACTCAGCAACTTTAGGTTTAGCTGTAGCGATCAGCTGATCACTACATTTTTGTTCACATGAATTCACAAAATGTAGGTGATATCAACTTTTTCGCAATTTCAGGGTTGGTCCCATAGTAAAAGTTATTCATACTGATGAGTACAATGACCCTTATGAGGGTTTCAGTTATTTCAATAACATGTTGTATAAGGATGATAACGCGCAACGAGAAAAATATGATTTGAAGCGAAGCTTCCATCGCGTCGATGGCCGGGGAGTAAACTGTGATAAAACGTCACCGTTAACACGCGCGCGCATTCTATCAACGTTTGCAAAATGTGTAGGTAGTAGCTTCGCTTCTGTCGGGCGTCCCCTGCCCGTTTTTTAAACAAAACAAACTTTGTTAAAGTACCAAGAAATGCTGAGAAAACCAAGAAACGAAAAAAATGCTCTATAACAACAAAACAAAATAACAAAATAAAACTCATGTTTCGACTATTGTCCGATTAGCAACAATATGTCTTAAGACCGAGTTTACACAAGTTTTTGACCGGCCCGCCCAAATCTCATACATTTTATTAACATCATTCTATATAGCTGGAAACCTGCCAGCGTTATTTTTAGAAACGATTTCAAGGATCCAATAGCGTAAAAACACATATGAGTCGAACTAACTGATTATTCTTATTGCCACGAATATTAGAAAATGAGAAAACTTATCCAAAGAATGTTCTCGGATAAAAAAAGGATTCCGATCCGAAAAGATTATGACAATCCCTTTTGATTGGTATATAAGCTGTAGACCTCTTTAAACATAAATTTAATAAAACTATGAAACATTTTACAAGATAATATTTTTTTGTGAAAGTAAATATGAGTGTTCTAAGACTTTTCACTTCACTTTAGATAAACAAAACTATTGATACTATTTTATTTTTATAGATACCTACTTTAACCTTTTCAACGCCACCAACGACCATACAGCCCAATAGACGCCTAATGCTGAATATAATGCGTACAATAAATTCTGCCACTAGCTAAGGCTACTGCAATCCAATTGGCCCTACCAAGGTGGCTGTTGGCTAATCACTAACGCGGCAGTTTTGACGGCTCATGTAAGTGGTCGAAATTGATTTAACGATTTCAAGTGGCGAATAGTGGTGACCTACATTAGTGAAACTTCATAGATGTGTTGCAGACATCGGTGTCCTGTTATGAGGCGTCTATGGACTGTGTGGTCGTTGACCGCCAATGACACCTATAGAATACTTTATAACTTTGTACTAACGTATTGGTGTTCATACAATATTTGTCTTCTATAGAAGACGTGGCGCTGAAGGCACGAAAATCTTTACGATGCCGTGGCGGTGAAAGTTTTTTTAAAGATACAAATTGTGGAAAGAAAAATTCGCTCACGAGCAGGATTCGATCCTGGGACTCCTAGTTCGGTACAACAGTGCTTTATCCGCTAAGCTATCACGAACTCTGCTCGTGGTATCGAATTTAACCTCCACTTTGTATCCGTCTTTGGGTGACGTCAGCTCATCTCATTCCAACAAACCGTGACAACATACAACAACAACAGACCGTGTTCCTGGTGTACCGATCTAGGAGTCGCAGGTTCGAATCCTTCTTGTGAGCGAATTTTTCTTTCCACAATTAATTTCTTTAGATTTCACTCTGCATGCATGAAAATATTAAGTGATTTATTTATTCATGAATTATAGATTTTTTTGATATTTATCTCAAATATTTTTCACGTTTTTTTATTAAATTAATTTCTGATTTAACACGTTTAGAAAACCTGTTTACCCGTAAATAGAAACGCGAGGTTAACTAAAACAGTAGTAGTAGAACTCCTTTGTGAAAGAGCTCGTCCGGGGAAGTACTACCACCGTACCTACTTCTCCGCCAAATAGTGATGCTTGCATTGCTGTGTTTCGGTCTGAAGGGTACGGGTGCCGGTGAAATTACAATCACATGAGACTTTCCATCTTCATGTCTCAGTTTGGCGAACTGACTTGCGGTACTATTTAGGTAACAATCTAGGTGGTATTAAAGTTGTTATGGGCAAAGGTAACCGCTTAACATCAGGTGGGCCTTTAGCTCGTTTTGCCATCCTATACTATAAAAAAATAAAACACAAAGTAACTTATAAAAGGTTCACAAAAAATGGCAAAACTGTGGCCAGTGGACATTTCATATAATTAACCCGTCATTAATGGGCCGGTGAAAACAAAAGCCCCTGAAAAACCCTTTGATTTGCCGCTCCATCACATTTCCCTGGGTCAAAGGCTTCAAAACTCAATAGGGCCTGAAATTCGAGTGAATCTACTTTTACATGTTGCTTCAATAAATTTCTATAAAATCTTCTGCAGGTGTGGGGAAAATTTGTAAAAAAACAACTTTATACTATTATGATACTTTATTGTACACACAAATACACATTAATATTACAATAGGAAAGCTTATGTACATCGGCGAGCTTAACTCAAAAATGAGTTTTCTTACAGCAAACCTTAGAGCGATAGAGAGATGTTGATATATTATTAAAGGACAAAAACAAGTGTACAACAGAATAACAAAAATTTTGACTACATAACTTATCTAACAAGATTAAACTATTTACAAGTAAAATAATTATATTAAGATATATATACTTACATACATAAATAGGTACATACATATGTACATAAAATACATATATATACATATATATATAAAATACGTATATATATATAGTCCTATTACATGGGACTATAACATAACTGGCGAAATGTGGGTGTACTATTACACCTCTGCCTACCCCTTCGGGGAAATACAGGCGTGATGTTATGTTATGTTATGTTATATAATACATATGATTTATGGTGAAAGAAAATGCTCCTTAATTCTTCTCTTGAAGACATCCAGTGAAGTGCAGTGAATACTTTTGCTTTAGTATTTTCATTTTTTTTTAAAGGTATCGATATAACAACTATTTACTATTTTGCATAGTGAAAGCTTTTCGTAAAGTTTTTTTATACCTACTTTCATAACCCGGAAACAAATTAAGGCATCAAGCATGTTTTATTTTTACGAGCACTCGTAAAGCAAAATTTATTTGTAACGATGGTTAGGCAGAAATAAAATACATGGTTCGGTTATAGATACAAAGAAAGAATAAAAACTTTTTAACAAAAAATAAAACCGACTTCAAAAACCTTAACTAAAAAGTAAAAAATAATCATTGTATGTATTTTAAAATCTTAACATAAACCAAAATTTTGAAGGCGGCGCGTGATTTTCAAGTACGTTCACATAAACTGTTTTTACTATAGATATTGCCTCGACTATACATTACATGACGCAAAGGGTCAATCACGCACCGCCTTCAAAATTTTGGTTTATGTTAAGATTTTAAAATACATACAATGATTATTTTTTACTTTTTAGTTAAGGTTTTTGAAGTCGGTTTTATTTTTTGTTAAAAAGTTTTTATTTCATACTTTTTAGTTGATAATTCACAGAAAAATGAAACTATTAGTAGATCATCTAGGTAAGCGAAGCTAAATTAAACTGATTTATTGAAGCTGGTTAAAAAACTACTCGACCTAAGTCAATAAAATTTATATGGGACCACCGCGCGGACTTCCTCTACCAAATAAAAAAACAACCACGCTAATCGGCCCAGAAATCTCGGAGTAATCGGTGTACATAAATGAAAAAAAAAAAAAAAAAAAAAAAAAAGAACCCGCCGAATACATAACCTCCTCCTTTTTTTGAAGTCGGTTAAAAAGAACATTATGATACAAGTGAGCTAAGTTGACCATTATTTATACTCGAGGCTGGATTGCAGCCCGAGTCGAAGGCTTATGGCGTAATGGAGCCGAGAAGTATAATAGTATTAATAGTCAATGATCACGCGTGTCATACGACGTTTTTCAACACACTTGCAAGGAAAAAAACATACACACATTTTACATTTTAGACAAATATTGAATTTATGAAAAATGGCGCGCGGATTACTCTAATCGCACGGTGACATACAGCTATGCGCGCGCAGGTGGTCGAAGGAAACCGCCAAACAGCCTAATATTAAAAATATTATAAATTGTTTTTTTTTATATAATTTGGTGACAAATATAAATAATTTGATGAAATGAAATGTTTATGTAGCATATTTTAATGAATACAGTTGATTTATTCCCAAAAATGTTTAATTTTGTTTAGGCATAAAAACTCTTTGCTGCGATTTAAAAATAAACTGTAAAGTAAAAAGCACTGCTATAATATAATGAAAAAAGCACCCGTGCGTTATAAGCTACATTATGAATCTAATAGGTGCAATAAGAGCCACTTTACAAGCAAGTGTGTTGAATTTTTTTTTATATCAGTTGAAATCGGACGGTTGAAATAATTTGTTTTGATTTCGTTATGATTTTGTGCAATGTCAGCTGTCTCACAAATATGATCGAGACGTTACTACGTGCTTAGGACCAGCTGCCGAATTGCGTAACTCACTCGCGATCGCAATCCTCTGGATTTCAATGTTCATTGCTCCGTGTGTTTTGAAAATCCGTGTTATCGGCAACTACGTACCACGCAATGAATGTTGCTGTAAATTCAAAATGAAAGCTAATGTAAAAGTGAATGCATTACACAATTGCCCCACAGGCCCCTCTTTTCCATTGGCCACTGGGCAAATGCCCAGGGCCCCGCGATCCATGGGGCCCCCTAGTTTCTGCCAGATCACCAACCGATAATCGATATTACAAATAATTATTTATTAAATGTATGCACACACAGAGAAAAAATAATAAAAAAAATACATGAAAATTAATTGTGCAAAGGCACTGCTTATTTCTTTAATAAATTTAATTTTAAGAATTTATGGTTATTTTCATTTTATTTAATTGTTATTATTGGTAATTATGTAACTCCTTTGAAATGTTGTTAATAAAACAGTCCTTTATCATATCATAGACATAGGGGCCCCACTATCTGCGGTTACATGCTTAGAGCGGCCAAAACGCCTGCAAAAAAGATTGCATCCATTTGTGAATGCACCGCGTAAAACAGTGCATCACACCAAATTCGTATATAGCTGGTGATACTGGTTGATAAATCGGCGACACGAAGATGGCTGACCTGGCAACATGGCGGCCAATTCGAAAATGGAATGTCATAAGTTTGGCAGTTACTTACGTATCGGTCGCGATGGGTGGCGTGAGGTGAGTGAATGGACGCGGCAGCGCTGGCGTCATGAGGAGCAGTAGCAGACGGCGTCTCACTAATTTTACCATCTGGCTCGCACGCACCACTAAGTTTAGCCGCCCCAAGATAGCCTCGGTCCACGACCCATCGCGCATAAACTTTTCACAATTAGACTATTATTTTTGGTAGCAAAGTCAGTCGGTCGATTATTAATAGAGGCTTTTCCGAGTTTATATTCGTTACGTGTGTTGTGGTGTTAACTTTTAGTGAATTTATACATAGACGCTTATAAATAGGATGTGCTGAAGTTTCGTCTGACGGACGGGGGAATACCTTCCTGAAATATCGTACTACGGCCGGTGGTTTGCGTGTTTTCGGACGCATTGGTAAACGATTATTTATACATTGATTGTGAGGAGTTTGCTTGCGGGAGTGAGCGCAACGCGGCGAGACGCGCGGTCCGCTCCTGCGCACCGGGCTACGTAGCTCTAGTGAGTAGGGCCACCCTGATATATTCCTTCAAGTTTTTGTACTGATTAATAGTTTCTGTACCATTTGCATCTCATATCGAACCTTTATCCCTATACCCTAATACCATTATTATAGGGTAGGCAGGTAGGTAGGTAACGATTTATTATTGTATTTATAGGGTAGGTCATTACTAAAATTGTCACACTGCGGTTTATGACATTTTGTTATAAATAATGATTAAGTGTAATATAATAGTGACTTAATAAATATCATGTAAAATATAATAATTATTAATTGAGAATATATGTCAAAATAAGTAATGTTAACAAATGAATATAACTACGCAATACTACTGGCAATAGGTTCGCCCCCTATTACATGGGACTTATAACATAACTGGCTAAATGTGGGTGTACTATTACACCTCTGCCTACCCCTTCGGGGAAATACAGGCGTGATGTTATGTTATGTTATGTTGTATAACTACGCATGTTCTTTAGTCAAAGAATAAACTTTGCCATTCAACGTGGTAACGCTGCCAGTCTTCTGGGCTCTAGCCGGATGACAGTGGTGTGGAGGAATATTTTGACGCCTAGGCCTTTTTGTATAATTTGATTTTGTACTTTGTAAATTTTGTTTACATGGACTTGTAGACCTACATAAATTTAATTTTATTATTATAATAAATAAACATTTATAAGCATTAATTTCAATAATGTACTAGCTTAATGTAGGTCATCATCCTCCGAGCCTTTTCCCAATTATATTGGGGTCGGCTTCCAGTCTAGCCAGATGCGGCTGAACATCAGTATTTTACACGGAGCGACTGCCATCAGACCCCCGCAACCCAGTTACTGGGTAATACTGACATTCGGAGGTTAGACCAGTTGTCAGACTTTCAGGCTTCTGACTACCCGTAACGACTGCCATAGACATTCGTATGACAACCGGGACCGACAGCTTAACGTGCTCTCCGAGGCACGGAGGGGTTTCGAGGTGTATCGAAACGGTCACCCATCCACAGACTGACCGCGGCAAGTGCAGCTTAACCTTGCAGATCGTACAATCCGCGCAGTCATTGCTTAGCTACGAGCCCCTAGCTTAATGTAGGTAATATTAATAATTGAATGCAATTTTTGTTTGACTTATAATAATTATTATTATCAATAAATAACTATGAACTATAACGGATTCCTGAAGCATATTTAAAATAACATTTTCACATTTCCCGGTCAATTGATGGTAATTTATCAAGTCAACTATGAATTTCATGGAGGCTCGTGCTACGCAGCTACAATTGAATTTCATTCAAGTTAATAATTTTTGTTCATGAATCTTGAAGTTCTCAAAAGGTAGGAAATTAGTTTTTATGAAAGCAAAATTTCATAAAACTTTCAAAGTTGTTTATTAGGCTTTTGTTCTTAACTTTTTATTGAGTTATCTGGTAATATTTATAAACTCGTGATTTCTAAGGAAGGATAACTAATATAATGTAAGAGTTTGACTACTTCTTTAAGTTGCTTATATTTTTAGGTTGTTATTTAAAACGCATTTTCTACCGAACGTTGTTATGTAGGTTTTTCGGGGTCTTAAATCTTTAGCTGCATTTATTTTCAAGGAAAAATATGACGCGGCTCCGCACGGAGCTCCGCGCGAGGAATCGCACCACAGCGATTCCGTGCGAATTTCCGGCTCAAATTTGACGTGCTGTAAAATTAAATATAAGTGCACGCTCTCCAGTTAATAATTTATGTAAGTTGCTACAGTATTGTTGGAGTGTAAAATTCCCACCGTAAGTCAATGCAGCACAGTGCGCGCTAGCACTAAAACTTTTTAACTTCTACTTAATGTATTACAGCTGTATTAGTTATGCTATGTTAGATCATGGCTTTTAGCAGACAACTTATAAGCACAGACAATAAAAAATATAGATAAAGTGCGAAAAATCATAGTGAAGCCTCGGCCAAATAAAAAATGGCGGACGGAATCTCGCTAAACAACCGTGCTTCTCCGTGTACAAACCAGCGCTAACGTACACACATGCACATCAAACCGTGCTCAACGCTCACAACACAACATAACATAACATCACGCCTGTATTTCCCCGAAGGGGTAGGCTGAGGTGTATAGTACACCCACATTTCGCCAGTTATATTGTAAGTCCCATGTAAGAACGCTCAACGCTCTCAGTACATAAATACGTCGCGGCGTCGTCCAGTAAGCATCGCCAAAAACAAATATCTTTCAGGTGCATCTGCGTGAGCGCTGGTTTGTACACGGAGGAGCATGGTTTTGTTGGCTTCAGTATGATTGCTCGCAGCACTTTGTCTATATTTTTTACCATGTCTGTGCCTATATGTTACCGCGTTCTATAATGACCGCGACTTCAGTCCTCTACAATTTGCTAATCAAAATGGACATGCTCTATGATAGTTTGTCCTTCAAAACCATATTTAAAAGACTTTACTTTGTATCTAAGCCTAGGTCTTTAACTACAAAATTAAAAAGCTTTTCCTATTACATCAAAATACAAAATCAACTCCACAAAATAAACTAAAAAATACATAGCATAAGCGCTGCACTGTCAAAAACCATTATGACAACAGCGAACTGCGATATAAACTGAGAACTAAAGGGGGTGGCACCCCCCACACCACGGCCCGCCCGCCAGACGGCCGAGGTATTTCTGTTTGGCCTGATCTGTCAATTTGAATTAGCAAGTGCAGTAACGGCCTCACAGCCGAATGGCTAATTGAGACACGGAACCGCGATAATGCATGGTGCGAGGATTAATACTGGATTGTGGTAGGTCAGAGTACCGATATCCTTTTTAACCGACTTCATTATATAGGTATTTTCATGGTATAATAATATGCTACGCCCGGATGCCCGGTTCTCTTCCCACGATGGCCTAAGACTACGTCACGATCAGTGTTGCCATTGATTGACATCTTCAATACAATAAAGGAGATTTTTAATTTATAATGAATATGAAATAAATAGCTAACTAGCCTATTTGCTGTCTCATGTTATTCATCTTTTCATAAAAAAAGTAAACTGTACAAAATTACCAAATCAAAATTGCTTCTGCACATGCATTTTTAAATTGCTAGAAGCAATTCTAGCAGTTTAAAAATGCATGTGCAGAAGCAATTTTGATCTAGTAATTGTTGATAGACTTGCGTCTATCTCATATGAATGTGATTATTGATGTACCGTTCGGTTACCATAACCTGACGCGCGGAGAAAAAAAATACTAAATTAAATGTACTGAATTTGACTTCCCTAAATGTTTGAATAAATTAAATATGTTTAATATAAAACTAGCCTTTACCTGCGGCTTCGCTCGCGTATATTCGGTTTGTCATATAAATATATTATTGCTCATCCCTCGGGGACTGTTAACTTTCCCGGGATAAAAAGTAGTCTTTATGTTTATCCTGGTTATGACATTTTTATGGGTGTTTTCTCGTGGTCCTACTTTTTTGACCTACTAGTAGGACCATGAGGGATGTGCCAAATGTCATCCAAATCCGTTGAGCCGTTTCAGCGTAATTCAAGAACAAATAAAAAAACAAACAAACATCCTTGCTTTCGCAATATAAATACCTATTATTGACGACCTCTGTGGTCTAGTGGTTCGAGTGTCGGACTGCTGATAACGAGGTCGTGGGTTCGATTCCCACACGACACAAATATTTGTGTGATGAACATAAGTGTTTGTGTTGGTCTGGGTGTTGCTTATATATTATAAGTATGTATTTACAAAAAAAAAGTATTTAAGTATTATATCCATTGTCTAGTACCCATAGCACAAGCTCTGCTTAGTTTGGGACTAGATGGTGCTGTGTAAAAATGTACCAAAGATATTTATTTTTTATTATTTATTTAAGAAGCACAAAACGTTGACAGAAAATTAGTTTATTTTTTAAGCTTAATTTTTTTATGCTTATTTCGGTAAAAATACAATTAAAATATTTTTTAAAGTTTGTTTCAGTAACTCAAATTAGTTTACAACATTTTTAATAGAATGGCAATAGGCTCGCCCCCTATTACATAGGACTATAACATAATTGGCGAAATGTGGGTGTACTTACACCTCTGCCTACCCCTTCGGGGAAATATAGGTGTGATGTTATGTTATGTGTTGTTATGTTAATAGAATGTCCTTTTAAGCAAATGATTTGCTTGTGTTAGGACATTTCGCCCTTTCATGAGCTAGTAACAATTTTAAGTTATGTGATGTCAAGATTGTTTTCCTTTAGTTAATTGTCTATACATTCGGAGTATAATTAGAATTTGAAATACATAGGCATATTGTACTGTTTTGTTCAGAAGTATCTCCATATTCTTTATTAAAACTTAATAGGTACCTCATTTACAACTTTAGAATCTTTAAAACGTCTTCAATTACAATTTTCCAAAGAAATTGTATCTCTGACGAAAATAATGTTTCTAATAAAAAACTTTTAAGCTCTTCACTAATTCTCTTTTGGACAGACTATTTAAGTAATTAAATGGCCGATGATCTCTATCGTGACTTCTTAAACGTTTATTTACTTATCAATTTATGTACACACACAACACTTGAGCACAAATTACTGCTTATTTCTAAAAGAAATTTCTTCCAGCAGACCTGCGACTGGAGAGAAGAATAAAAATAAAACGTAGAAACAGTGTGTGAATAGCAAAACAAAATAAAAATAAGATTGTGTTAAACCTAGATACTAAAAATGTATAAACATAAAAATTCTATTAATTTCCCAGGTTTTCGCGATCACTACACATTATTAGTCTTCCTGCGACCACAAACGCTGCAAAGCTTTCGAAACGTCAGGAAAACCAATTTAAATAATATACGTGACGTAATCCTGTTAAACTTGTTCTATTATAATAAAAATAATAATAACACATACACACAATAAATACCTACATAATATAAAACAATATGTATTTAATTATTAATTATTATTACATTGTTTGTTTTATCTATTATTTAGAAAAAAAAAATTGATATTATTATTTTCTTGACAGATATTTTATTACATCACAGTCATCTGCAAAACAATAACAACACCGTCCTGTAACGGTGTTATAACAGAAAAAAAAGAATTGTGACAGGAAGCGTACGCAGCCGGTAGGCACAAAAAATACGGCCCGGTCATCGACCCGTACGTGTGTGTGTATCTACCCTTAATACATCCGTCCTGAAATGATCCCGTTCTCAAATTGACCTTAATTTTCAGGTTGATTTTAGCCTTGATTTAATTTAATTAAGGGTTCGCAAAGCAAGTATTGAAAATTACATGTATTTATGAGTATATAATATTCGAGATTGATGGGTTTGACTTTCAGTTCTACAGTAAGATAATCTAGTAGTTATTTGAGAATATAAATGACTGACTATTTCAGAACATTCAGAAATCGTTTTTATAATTAATATGATTTTGCTGTAGTGAGTTCTATGACCTTTTGTGTATTAGTTACTAAACTTTTGTTCATTTTCGAAAATAATTTAAAGCAATAGTTCTTATAAGAATTTTTTTTTTTCTAACAGACAGACATATTAAATTTTATCGGAAGCGTATTTTTACACATTTCAATTTCAATTTCAATTTCAATGTTTTTTATTTCAAATAAACCTAATTACAGGCACTTTTGAAAGGTCAGGCTCTAGTTGCACGGTTCCAAATTGAAAATCACATTCATCATTATCATTATTTCAACCGAAAGACATCCACTGCTGGACATAGGCCACCCCTAAAAAGGGGGATATGCCATAATCACCACGCTTGGCAGGCGGGTTGGCGATCGCAGTTGGTTGAATAAATACTCAGAGAACGCCTTATAAGACACCCACGAGAAGAGATGGGGTGGTGCTATTCTTTATGTCCGACATCTCACAAAACAATTTCTACAGATTATAGGTATTTATTTGGTGGATTTAACAATAACTTTTTCAAATAATCTTGAGATTTAATTGCCCTAAAAGACTAAAGGAATACACAAAAAAAAAAAAGTTGCTCATAATTCAAAGAAATAAACCTATTGACAGTGCATTAAACTTCGTAAAACGTGTTTCAAATCAATTGTCATGGCGGGTTCATTATTTGATCGTTGTCGCACACCCTCCGGTAAAATGGCGGCGGCGGCGCCGGCGCATCGCCTTGACTGAAACTGTTACTAAAGTTGACAAATATTATTATTATTCATTGAATAAATTGTACTTTTTTGGTATGCACGCACTGTGTGGTTTGAATTGAATAAGAAATATTTGATTTTATTCTCCAAGGTTTTATTTATTTTATTCAAAAACGTCTCCAGAATTTCCCCTGTAGGTGCTGGGGATGCGTTTACATAATATTAAGTACCTATTTGAAACGACTTATTATCTGTTTCATAATGTGTAGGCATATAATTAATTTTAAAAGAATATTATTAATAATTTCTAAGGTTTTCGCGATCACTACACATTCTAATAAAATAACCCAGTTGTTGCGTTGTTGTTTTTAACCCAGTTCTAAAATAATGAGTCCCAAACAGCACGCTACTGACGCTACACTGTAAAACATAACAAATTACATTGTGAATGACAACTGCGTGCATCGAAACGATTTTAATCAATTAAAAATTATAAGGATTTTATTAATATATACGCGATATAATCCGGTTAAACTTTTTTTATTGTTACGGCAATATACGTTAGAGATTTGTTGAGTGATTTTTATTGCGTATTCATAACACAAAACACGTTAAAATTATTCGATTTCAAACTTTGACATTAAAAAATAGCACGTGCCAATTTTCACAAATTATAATATTACAATTTACGCAGCATAATAAACAGAAGTATGTCAAAGAAAAAATGCATTATAAATGGTCGCACAAGTCAATAATCATAGTTTTTGTTGGCAGTCCCTAATTATCTCTCTATGAATATATAAATACAGTGAGAGTTTATTTAAGGTAATTGTTCCTGATAGCTTGGTACATTATTGATTGAACCATACCAAGTAACATTGTCAGTTCCTGTGAATGTACGGTGTTGTAGACGTTTGAGGTGTTGGCAAATTGGTATGCTTTCAAACTTGGATAAGAAATAAGGTCATAAAAAAACATGTTGGTAGACTACAGGAATATAGCATAATAAACATCAACATAATCATATAGCATAATAATTATGAGTATTCTAAATGGTACCTAGTGAGATATCATCATCCTCCTGCCCTTATCCCAATTTATTTGGGGTCGGCGCAGCATGTTCTTTTTCTTCCATACATCTCTATCAGCCGTCATCTCCGTGTTCACTTTCTTTTTATTACCCATATCTTCTTTCACACAATCCATCCATGGTACCTAGTGAGATTACTTGGTACAATTATTTAAAGACATTGAGCTTTTTATGTGAAATAAGTAGGTACTCAATTTAATTTTTGAAAACTACTTGATAAATTCTCAGACGAATAAAAATGGTAGATGGAAACTCGCTAAGAAAATATTGAAGCACTTATTTTTTTCCTAAACCCACTATAATTTCGAAAGAATTTTAACACACCAGATATATTATATTTATTTTATATTTTAAAATTGAATGTATTTATTTATTTATTTTTTAATACCTACCAACAATGATATATTCATGGAACTGATTTGCATCCGTCTCAGTCACTACTCATATAGGTTCAGTTGAAAACCAGCGTCAGGTACTAGTGACCTGACATATGCTGAACTGGACCTATTTGGCACAGCCGCGGGGCACACAATGTTATGTAAATCTACACTTTTTATTTATTATTTTGTGTCCCTAGTTTGTGGCAAATAAATTATTTCTTTCTTTCTTTCTTTCTATATATATTGTTATTTTATTTGTGACACTACGACAATGACTACCCTCACACGAGATTTGTTGCGTAATCGCGGCTTTTTGTCTTACTATGGGTGTGAATGTGTGCGTGCCAGCCCGTACTTTTAAGCGAGTCGTCTTACTATGGGTGCTTCACTTTTTGTTTAGCGAGATTCCGTCTGCCATTTTTATTCGTCCAAGGATAGATTCTACTTTTAAAGCTGATATGTTGCTGTTTATTTGTACTCCCATCATAACACTAACACCTTTATCTAAAATGGAGTTAAATAATAGCGATTTCATAAACCCATATAAAGGAGAAAGCTTCAATAAAATTCAATTTATAACCAAAACATTCATACAAGAACGTTAAACTCAAACAAATCTCTCGATACCCTACAGTCACTACAGGAAGAAAACAAAAAACATAATAAAATCCGACATGCGACACGGAGTGAGCACCCTCAGTTCCTCTCGCACCCTTCTCCCCTCACCCCGCCACCGTCCCCGCGTTTCAGCCGCATCCGGCGGGACACCTGCGCGCGCGCCGTCACGCATGCGCACTGAGTTATTAGTTTTTAATACTCTTTGCTACGGTCCTGAATAATGAACTTTTTAGGTGACGATTGAATAGAAAAATGGGTTTGTAATTATGTTGGTGGTGATATTTTCGAAAAGGAAAAAGCGGGTTGTTTTATGACCGTAAATCTTTCACGTGGGTTTTTAGACTACTATTACCTCAAATTCATTTCACAATAAGCTTGTCTGACGTACAAATGGGCTTATGCGTACAATTCATAAAAGTACTTACTGATACACAGTAAGTACTGTAGGTACCCATACAGTATCCAAAAAAGAATTGAGCAACTAAATTTTTTATTTATTTTACTTTATTTTGGAAAAAAATAGATAGTAACAAACATAGGTACACAAATAGTAAAACAATATCCAGAAACAATTTTCTCAGAATATCATACAAATATAATAACAACGGACACAAAGATTAAAAATAAATAAAATGTTAATTAACAAAACCAAAAAACCCGACTGCGTATAAACATAACTGAAAAGATGTAAACAAGACTTGTGTAGGTACATGTAGGTATATGTGAAATTATCAAATCAACACGCAGGCCGAGGCTACCTATGAACTACTTTATGTAATTCATGACCAAAAACGTACGTAGCCTCCGCCTGCGTGATGATTTGATAATTTCACATATACCTACATGTACCTACACAAGTCTTGTTTACATCTTTTCAGTTATGTTTATACGCAGTCGGGTTTTTTGGTTTTGTTAATTAACTTTTTATTTTAAAATTTTCTGTTCTGTCATGTTTTATAATTCATTTTTAACGATGAATATTTTATTGTTTTTAGCATTTCTCATTCCAAACTACATTTAAACATATAAGTTGTATATATTTTTGTAAATCATTTATAAAGCCCGTTATTTTGATACCCCACTCGATAGGTTTTGAGGGAAAAAAATATTTATGAACACTTAAAATGGCGCTAAAATGCGGCCATTTTATTTTTTATTATTTTGATATACACAGTGTCACTCTCGCAATTAAGACGAATCTAACGACACCTCGCAAGCTAAAATCCATCAAGCCGTTTAGGCTACAGAGCGTGCCAAAGAAATATACATACATACATACATACACTCAAAAAACATAACCCTCCTTCTGGCACAGTCGGGTAATAAAAGTAAATGATAAATGATTTGAATTTGAGATTTACTATTGAGTTGAATTATTAGAAAGAAAGAAAAATGGTTTAGTGTCCCAGTTAACGGCGCGCAACATTTAAACAACAGTGATACAGAACACAAACAGGTAACTATTCGATTTTCTTAAACAGTGAATAATTAGGTAGCAGCTACTTAAATTTTGATGCCAAAATGTTTTTTATACAAATTCTGACTTCATGAAGCAGATAGAGACATTTTAATTCACAAAAGTGTATAAGTATGCCCTAAATCATTTCTCGCTTTACAGAAGAACTAAAAGTTCTTAAAAACCAACCGCTACCACAACAATTTTCCATAACTAACTCTTAAAAACCAAGTTTAAACAACGAGCTATGCAAACAGTTCCATCTCCATAGCTGCTGCATCCATTATTCAAGGACCGCTAAGTGGCAAAGCCATCCGGTTCTCTCTCCATATATTATTCAGCTCCTGACTTGACACGTCGGCGCTGACGCCCCCCTTGCCCCCCTGCCCCCGGGGCGTCCACGTCAGTTCCATCCCCAATTATGCACACGCTGAAATGTCACAGGCACTTAGACTGGAATGACCCTTAAACCTATTGGCCGTTTATTTCAGTGTTTTGTGGATACGGGTTAGGGGTAGGCAGGGTATAAGGACAAGGTCGGATGGAGATTTTTTGGGATTTTTAAAGCATTTCGTGTTGTGTAAATACGTAATTTGGGTCGGTTTAATTTTTTTTCTCTGAAGTTTTGCCTAACTACTTCGTGAATGTTTTTTTAATGAAAGGTATTATTATTTTAATATATAAAACAAAGTCGGGTTAGTTTAATCATTTATACTCAAGAACGGCTGGACCGATTTTAGTAAAATTTGGCATACAGATAGAACATAACCCGGATTAACATATAGGCTACTGAACAGTTTCCGAGAGATGCGCGATAAACGACATTCACGCGAGCTAAGTTGCGGGCATAGGCTGGTCTATATCATTACAGCCGAAAGACGTCCACTACTGGACATAGGCCTCCCCCAATTAAGGGGGGGGATATGCCATAATCGCCACGCTTGGCAGACGGGTTGGCGATCGCAGTTGGTTGGTTAAATACTCAGAGAACGTTGCTGCACATCCTCTGGTGAATCCCTTAGTCGCCTTTTACGACACCCATGAGAAGAGATAAGGGTGGTGCTATTCTTTAAGTCCGGCACCACACAGACCGGTCTATATATAAATAGGCAAAGAAAAAATTATTCAGTACAGTACAATTTTCTCCTCTGTTTGTCAACCGTTTTTTTTTGTTTGTAGAAAATATAAATAGTTATTTTTATCGGCATAGTTCGGCACTACGGTCGAATTTCGACCATTGGGCGACCTCCCGTATTTATTCATGAGTAATTGTAAAAAACAACAAAGAAAACGCAGGTGATCACCTTAATAGATTTTAAATATCAAGCGTCAAATTCCAAAATAATCAAAATGGCGAAAGTATCCTTGAACTTGACGAGTCCGCCCATTTTGTAAATTCTTGAATTTCTTATATTTTTCAATATAAGATGTTTCGTTGTTTGTAATTTGCATGTAAAATTAAATTTTGCAAATATTAAAATATCTAAAAAATTCTAATTCTATTTATTTATTTATTTTCCTGTATGGATATTTTTTTTTTTTAAATTGGGTCTTTTTTGAATTTCGTTAACCTCTTTTCTTTATTATATTCTTTATTGTACATACACCAAACGAATACAAAGACAGTAGTTTACAGACAGAAAGTACAATGGGCGGTTTTATCGCACAAGGCAATCTCTTCCAGACAACCTTTGGATGGACTAGAAGAATGGGAACCGTTCGTGAGTAGTTATGGTGTAAAAGTAGATACATTTATACTTAAATATAAACCTTACCTTTCCTTACCTTAAACCTTAATTTAGACATGAAAATGGTATGAAGACGTCAAAAATCACTTTCAACTTTAGGTGCCAACTTTAGAAGTGCCTTATTTTCTTTCCATTCGGTTGGAAATAAATTGGGTTTGATAACAATCAAACCCAAAAAAGTAGCCTTAATCAAAACAAAACAGTTCTGAAAAAGATTTATAAAAGCATTACAATTTAAATGCAATTCGCGACAAATTTTAATCAACACTGAAGCCTGAACCACATACGAACTGCATCCTAGCGAGGCAATGCTTATTTTTGGACCATGGAACACAGAAAACCGCTTAACCTAACCGAGAGTTATTAATGAAAATTGAGCGACATCCAATGTAACAGTCAGACTGTTTTAGACTAGACCTTATATGAATCTAGGACAAGATATTTCCGAACTAGCTGATGTCCACTTAAATTAGTGAGAAATTTCTAGATTGTTGCTGGAAAAGGGAAATTAGTACAACAGTATTTTAGTTCTGTTTACATTGGATTTAGGTCATCAAGGAAGGGCTCCCCATCTATTCTCGTGGGTGTCGTAAAAGGCTACTAAGGGGTACACCAGAGGATGGGCAGCAACATTCTCTGAGTATTTATTCAACCAACTGCGATCGCCAACCCGCCTGTCGAGCGTGGTGATTATGGCATATCCCCCCTTTTGGGGGAAGCCTATATCCAACAGTGGACGTCTTTCGGCTGAAATGATGATGATGAAGGGTTTAGGGATAAACTGATTTTCTCTTATTTCGCGGCCACCGTAAAGCGGGTTAGCCCTCGTTGTTGATGGGTTAGTAAAATGTTTACATAAGTTAGAATTTCAGCTTATGTCTGAAGTTTTAAGTAGTCTTTTTTATTTTACTTTTCACCCCGTTTGGGTTTGTGTGCTAAATATTAGAATAAATAACCTCCATAGAACTTTACACCCACTTGGATCTTAATTCTTTAATCGGAGAAGCCGACAATCCTGCACTTCTTCTGTACTGAACTTTGCTCCTTTTTCACATTTATGTTTTTGGTGGTATTTAATAAAATTGATTATCACTTGTGTTAACAGTAAAGGCACAAGTGAACACCTGAGAGAGCTCTCAAAAAAATTATCAATGGTGGGTGTAGTCGGGCGCACTAGCTCGGCATGGTGGACTAAGGCCTTAACTCTTTTCATTCTAAAAAGACGCTTGAGACCTGAACCTACCGTAGTGGGACAAAAATTAACTCATTATGTATTTTAACAGGAGTACTTAGTCATAAACTCAGCCTACCGCAGTCCACTGCTGGACAACACTCGGTCCTCTGTCTTCCCCATCCAGGCCCCCCCAGCCACGTTCTTCAGGTCATCGGTCCACCTGGCGGGGGGGCACCCAAAGCTGCGTTTGCCGATTCGCGGTCTCCACTCAAGGACTCGTCTGCTCCAGCAGCCGTCGGTCCTTCGACAGACATGGCCAGCCCACTGCCACTTCAGCTTACTGATCCTACAAGCTATGTCGGTCATTCCGGTTCTTCTCCGGATAATCTCGTTACGGATTTTTTCCTTCAAAGAAACTCCAAGCATAGCTCGCTCCATAGCTCGCTGAGCGACTGAATTTGTGGACTAGCCCATTTTTCAGTGTCCAAGTCTCGAAACCGTAAGTCATGACAGGTACAGGTTAGTAACATAATACAATTCTTTGATCGAAAGTTCTAATATAATATTATTATTTATGTCTAGACAGTTTCTTTTATAATGTATTCAGGTTATTTTAGCAGTGTATTCGAAATTCCAGGCGTATGAGTTGCGTTGGTAGTCAGTGCCACTTGAAATCACTTTCAACGACGTCTGATAGATTTTCTTTATACATTATAGGTATTTGCCTCTGTAGTACAGGCATATAAACTTACGTGCGTACGGTATCTATTTCGTTTTATCTCGTTATAAAATGTCCCAAAAATATTATGTAATGTTATGTTATGTTATATTATAGACCATTCGTTCTTGCACTATATGTGATATAAAAAGATATACTAATCTTATGGGCCAAAATGTACCTTTTTCTTTAATTATAGAAAGTATTGTTGTTATTAAAGTTATAGTTGTTAGTTGTTTGTTATTTTCTATAAAGTAATTGCTGTTGGTCTTCCAAATTATAAATAAATAAATAATTTCTTAGGTTTTCACGATCACTACCATTATAACGATTATGATACCATTTTAGTTAATTGGCGAACCCTATTGCGGTACCATTAAGGCAACAGCCTAGGTGGTATTGCAGTTGTTATGGGCAAAGGTAACATCAGGTGGGCCTTTAGTTCGTTTCGCCATCCTATACTATAATTTTCATTTTATTTATTTGTTTATATACGCGAATTATATGCTCTTCATCATTTTTATATGCTCTTTTCCATTATGAAATTTTCCGAGTTTGTTACTGCGATGCACTTTACGCCTTCTGAAAGCCAATAGAAAATACATACCAATTTTTTTTTCTGTGTTTTGTCGGTGCAAATTGATAGCTCATCATCATTATCATTTCAGCCTAAGGACGGCCATTGCTGGACATAGGCTACAACGACCGGTCCTGCGCTTCCCGCATCCAGCGGATTTCCAAGACCTTCACCAGGTCGTCGGTCCACCTTGCCTACCCACGCTGCACCATCCAGTATACGGTCACCACTCCAGAACTTTACTGCCCCATCGGCCATCTGTTCTGCGAGCAATGTGCCCCGCCCACTGCCACTTTTGCTTGACAATTCTTCGGGATATGTTGGTTACTTTCGTTCTCCTGCGAATCTCCTCATTTCTAATTCGATCTCGCAGGGACACTCCAAGTATAGCCCTCTCCATTGCCCTTTGAGCGACATTGAGTCTTTTTATCAAGCCCATTGTGAGCAACACATTGACAACAGATTAAAAGACTCTAACTCTGAAATTGGGAGTAAACTTTCTAAATTGATAGTTAACGTTTTACATCCAGACTACTTAGTTGCCTTGTTCAGTAGTTTCATCTAGTTAATCCTGAAAGTAGGTATCATAACTAAAAAAAACAATACACCAAAAACTAAATCCTCAACCGAGTCATCGTAATGACTTGTTATGAAGCTGCGGGATTTATTGACAATGTGACAAATAATGAATACGGCCACGTGTCACCTCACACAGCCGGCCATGTGACGGAACCACGGGGTGCACCTATAGCATCGTTATTGTTTTCATAATAACATACATGCCCAGGACACAGCGGTGAAGCGATGCAGCGGATTTATTAAGTTGGAATTTTAAAAAAATTGGTAAATCTCGAACGAATGTATTCGTTTATTTCATCATCATTTCAGCCGAAAGATTTCCACTGCTGGACAAAGACATCCCCCAAAAATCATGTTTGGGGGGATATGCCATAATCGCCACGCTTGGCAGGGGGGTTGGCGGTCGCAGTTGATTGGTTAAATACTCAGAGAACGCTGCTGCCCATCCTCTCGTGAATCCCTTAGTCGCCTTTTACGACACCCATGAGAAGATATAGGGTGGTGCCATTCTTTACGTCCGGCAACACACGGAACAGTTATTATATAATTATACATATTATTCGTTCAGTTGTTGTTATTATACAGCAGTGTTTTTCATTATTTTTGAACAAGCGGCCCCTTTACAAGTAAACAAATTTTAGAGACCCCCTAGGCCCTTAGGTCCCAGGTGGACCGACGACCTAAAGAACGTGGCTGGGGGGGACTGGATGCGGAAGGCAGAGGACCGAGCGTTGTGGCGCAACTTGGGAGAGGCCTATGTCCAGCAGTGGACTGCGATAGGCTGAGTTGATAGGCCCTTAGGCCATAAACAAACAAAATGTTAGTAAACTGTTTTTTTATTGTAGTATAGGACCTAGAAACACATGTCTTTTTATTTTGCCCGTGACCCCCCGAGTAAGGCTTGGCGACCCCCCTAGGGGTAGCAACCCTCAGTTTGAAAAAAACTGTTCTACAGCATTAGCTTATAAAAGAAGACTAATGTTGTTAATTTTTTGTTTCACTGATAACTATTTAGAGTTTGTTATCAGGGCGCGTATTTTTTTTTGTAAATGTTTTTTTTCTTGATCTCATTGCTATTGCACAAGATATTGTGCATTCTGTTATAAGAACGCCTTTTTGATTGCAATATACAGCAAATTAAAAAAAAAGACTAAATATTTTTCAGTTACTTTTCGTGTCTATACAACGTGTATCAGAAATGCGTGGTCATATTTTAAGAGCTCATTCAGGCCATAGCATAGAACAACTTTTACTATGGGACCAACCCTGAAATCGCGAAAAAAATATCAGCCGTTCCCTACTAAATCATCGATGTCGCTAGGAAAAATGGAATCTAAGGATCAGCTGATTTTGTTTTCGTGATTTCAGGGTTGGTCCCATAGTAAAAGTCGTTCGATAGCATCCCCTGAATAAGCTCTTCAAATATGACCACGCATTTCTGATACACGTTGTATATCAACGACCATTGATGCTGATGGTGATGATGTGAAGCGATTATACAAGTTTGCGTGAAATAATAGGTTTTTCAGGATTCATTTTACTCAAGTAGACACGAAATGTAACGTTTTCTTCTACACACAAACACACACACTTTTTCTTTTTCAGAAATCATTATTATGTTCATCACACATAAAGACCAACATGTTTCAAACATGTTTTCCAACAAAACAGAAAACAAAAACAAAGATCACCATGTATTCGAGTAGGCGATAATGATCGCTCATCACCTATGCAGTGAGTCTCTTATTAGCTGAATAGTTTAGTGCAGAGCTTTCAGCGGACAGTATGTGAATAGCTAAATAGCGTTTAGCAAGATTACAGCTAAATAATTATACTTAAATACTGTTTGTTTACTGCTTTGTGTATTTTCTTTGTGGTTAGGGTCTGGGCGAAGTAAATGCATTAACAGTTTTATATACGTTTGTGTGTAAATATAATTTATGTTTTGAATTTATGATTGCAATACATTATGGTGTTATACCATTGCAAAGGAACAAAAATTCTCCCAAACCATTAATGTTCCCATTTTATTTAGTTTTTCTCTGTATTATATTACTTCTTTTTCTTTCTGTCGATAGTATGATTAATCTTAAAAACTACTGTCTTTGTTTTCGCTTGGTGTATGTACAATAAAGAAATAAACAAAAAAAAAAAAAACAAAAAATAACAAAAAAAAATTTTTTCTTTCCACAATTTAAATCTTTAAAGAAATAAACCTTAGTCAAACTTGGAAAGTCTAATTTTATATTTTTGACATTTTACACAGCACCATCTAGTGTAGTTCATCACATAGATATTTGTGTCCTGTGGGAATCGAACCCACGACCTCGTGATCAGGAGTCCACTACTCGTACCACTTGACCACAGACGTCGTCATTATATTATATCACAGACGATATAATACTAGATTATACATTCATAATAATATGGCCATATAAGTCACCATATTATTATAATCTTTGTCTAGTTTAATTGAAAACATTGACTTTTACAAATTAATAATAAAATCTGTCGACTATTTATGTACTAACTGAACTGAATACAAAAAAATCTAAAGAAGTAATTAACTCCAAGAACATGTCGCCACGCCCCTCTGTATTATTCTCCAGGTACTTATTGAAAAAAGTTAAATGAATTGGTAGGTAATTGCCATCAAAATCATTTATTTATTTATTATTCTTTAGGTGTTTTTCTTAACACACTCCAAAAATGAAATAAAAATAAATAACTCAAAGATCATCTTAGTTCTGTCAACACCTCTCCTTTCTTCTATAAAATCTATGTATTTATTGAATTTATGCACACACAGATAAATTATTATTAAAATACAAAGAAATGAACAATACAATGGCACTGCTTCTTCCGGCAGATTTGTGAGAGCGACATCTATATTACTAATAAGTACTATAGAATCACAACACTCGATCATTGGTATAAAACTAAGATAGTTCCGGATATAGCAGCAATTACTCAACCATGGTCTGAGGCATCGAACATCATAAGTGATGTCGAACTGCCGTGCCGTTTGTCTGTTCATTACTCTGAGAGCATGTCGGAGAGAAGCTGCAGCCGACTCGCGTCTATAATTCAGTGCATCTTCCATGGTCCATTTCATAGTCCATTTTTCTGTGCAATTATTTTATATTGTTTCTGTTGTTTTCGGTTTTATTGACTTTGACTTTGTTTTGTTTTTGTTTATTATTTAAATCAATTTAGGTTACATGGTGATAACCAGGGATGTTATAGAGCTCCGTAACCGTGGGGTGCTGGCCAGAAAACCTCCACGTGTGTCTGACAGCTGCTTGTCCTTCTGGACACGTCTAGAGGGAACGGCAGTTGTTGGGCCGGTGCACCCTGGGCACGGGCAATAAGTCTCCTTTGGACCGCCTTATTGCCTGTGGCAAATATTCTGGCACGGGAGGGGCCCGATGTGGGCCAATGGGAAGTTGCTCCGCGTGTCCCTCTGAGAAATCAGAGGGCACTGTGGAGGAGCAGGGGCGGGCCCGGTGTGCACTCACCTTGCCACTGGGCAGGCAGCGGGGGGACTGTCCTTCCCTGGCCTCGTCGATCTCGTAATCCCAGGAGTGCCTGCTGAGTAGTGTTCTCGCGCCTCTTGGGACCGAGGGTCTTGGCTTTACCGCCCGGACCGCGAGGAAGATAACCTCTATAAAAATTAAAGGAGGATGGGCCTGCAAGCAGCAGACTCGGGGTAGTCTGCTGCCCGACCAGCAGCTGGCGTAGCTGGCGTAGTTGGCGTAGCTGGTAAAGGCCCGTGAGGTGAGGTGGCGTGCACTGCGTGCAGTGTTCCGTGTGCGCCACAGAGGAGGGTGCGGCCGTCGTTAGGCCGCACGGGGAGAAGGGGCTCGCCTACTTGTGAAGGGGCGTGACCTGTCGGGGGTGGTTGTGTGAATACTAACGGGTTCCCACGCCCCCGGCTAAGGTAGTTGAAGGAACACCGTGGTGGTTTTAGTCGGTAAGAGTCCGAGTCTGGCTCCGCCTACCCCGGGCGGAGTGCGTCCATGAGGATTGCCCCACGGAAAAAAAAAGAGCTCCGTAACCGTTACCGAAACTTTCGGATTTCCGAAATAAAAATCTATCCGTAACCGTAACCGAATCCGAAATAAAAGTTTCAAATAATTTTGATACGAGAGGAGTCTAAATGAGACATGTTATGACATGTTTTAGTTTTTGCCCGGCTGAGCCGACACACTAGCCGCGCACGCGCGTGGCTTTATTATTACCTTATAATTTAGATTTCTGTGGTTTGACCGTATTTTCTACATACCTATATACCCTTGTGTACTTCCTTGTGACTGCCTCGTTGGTCTAGTGGTTGCAAGCGCGTCTGCTGAGCGTGGGGTCCTGGGTTCGATTCCCGGGTCGGGCAAATTGTGATTGGGTTTTTTCATTAGGAAATTCTCAGTAGCAGCTCGGAGTCTGGATGTGTGCCCGGTCAATAGCAAAAGGCTCGCCCCCTACTACATGGGACTATAACATAACTGGCGAAATGTGGGTGTACTAATACACCTCTGCCTACAGGCAAATGAAATACAGGCGTGATGTTATCTTATATTATACCCATGTACGGTGCAACCGAACATTGCGAAATTAATGTACAACCCGCGTCAGCATTATCCGCCAACATTCATAATTCATTTTCATTTACTTTTAAGTTAGTTCACTACCGATCATCGAACGCGCCGTGTGTTCTCATATACCAGGCCCCTCAGAAAGTATTGCGAAAAAAAGTTTTTATATATGGGAGACTGGCCAGTTATAATGTTTTTCGAAAATATGATTATTTATAAGTAAAAATAAGTAAGTTCCAATTTCAAAATTTCCCTCCACATTTTTTGCGAGTTAATTCAAAGTATTGTGTCTCACTGAAATATGGATCTGCGCCGGGAACATTTTAGAGCTATGATTTTATACGATTTCAAGTGTCGCCTGAAACCGGATGAATCGTACGATAGACTTCAAATGGCATTCATGGATGAAGGCCCTTCCAAGGCAACCGTGTATCGTTGGTATAACGAATTCAAGCGCGGTCGACCAACTTTGGGGGATGACGAAAGAAGCGGTCGCCCTTTGACGGCTGTTACCGAAGAAAACGTGCTAGCAGTGAAAAATTTAATCCAAGACAATAGGCGAATTACATATCAGGAGATTCAACACATATTGAAGATTGGATCGGGAATCGTTCACGAGATTCTACACAGCCATCTTCGCGTGAGGAGGATAGTATCACGCTGGGTGCCGCACAACCTCACCGATGCTCAGAAGCAGGCCCGGGTGGAATGGTGCCGTGATATGCTTAACAAATTTGAAGCAGGCTCGTCTCGGCGTGTTTACGACATTGTTACAGGTGATGAGTCCTGGATTAATCAATACGACCCAGAAACCAAGCGCCAGTCGACTGTTTGGGTGTTTCAAAATGAGCCAACGCCTACCAAAGTGAAGCGATCTAGAAGCGGGGGTAAGATTTTGATCGCTAGCTTTTTTAATTTGACTGGCCACTTGGTATCAATTCCCTTACGGGATCAAAGAAGCATTAATGCCGAATGGTATACTACCAAATGTTTGCCAGAAGTTTTCTCTGTTATAAGCAACAAGCGACCAAACACAGGGCTCCGCGGGCTACTGCTCCACCACGACAATGCACCTGCGCACACCGCACTCAAAACGAGGGACTTCCTGGACAGCACGCCAGTCAAACTCCTGGGTCACCCTCCTTACAGCCCTGATCTAGCACCGTGTGATTTCTTTTTATTCCCAAAAATAAAAAATCTGCTCAAAGGGATACAATTTTCGTCGCCGGAAGATGCGCTGGCTGCGTTCGAGCAGGCTGTAAACGAGGTGTCTGCGGCGGACTGGAAAAAGTGTTTTGAAAACTGGTTTAGGCGCATGAATCTTTGTATAGAGGCTGGTGGAAAGTACTTTGAAAAGATTTGATAAAAATATATGTACGTATAGAACAATTTTTTTTAGTTTCGCAAAACTTTCTGAGTGTCCCACGTACCTATCAATATCATATCAATATCATTTATTCTTTAGTATTTCTGTCTGAACTTTGGTGTTAATTTAGTGCAATAAACTATTGGTCATCAAAGGACTCGTATAATTTATAATTATCATATCAGCATATCAGTAAAGTTGTTCGGTACCTACAATACCCAACATCGTTGGTCCTTCGAGCCGGATGTAACGCATATATTTCTATGCCCTTAAGATGGTTTAGTTGTTACCCAAAATCTTATTTTAATGCGTCGAGAACCCTGTGATTATATAGATGGATACTAGCAACCACTTAAAAAATAAACAGACAATTTCAGTGCCTGTAAGTAATAAGTAATAAACTACTTGTATTCAAGAGTTCACAATAAGTGTGCCGGTGCATTGTACTGATGACAGCCATCAATACGTTTTTAATTCATAAAAACGCCTATGGTTCTGTAACTTAAAAGCCGAGACTAGAGGTGTGTAACTCAGCTCAGAACCGGTTCAAATATACAGATCAATAAGCTTGAGCTGTTGAGCTGCAGCTCAATGACAAAATACGCAGCTCACGGCTCAAAGAATAGTATCTATCTGTGCGACAACCTTTGTTGCACGAAAGATAAAAGATGTCTATATAGATAAAAACCTGTTTGGTGAGCTGGAGTGGCGACAGATCCGCGGTGAGTCGCAGAGTCAGCGAGCGAGCGCAGCTCAAACAGATCGAACGGTCTTTAAGCTCAGCGACTCGCATCACAGATCATAACTCGAAGTAGGCAGATACACAAATTGAGCTGATCTGTGAGCCGGTTCACAGCTCCGGCTCACTGACCTTAACCGTGAGCTGAGCTGCAGTTCACGCATTTTTGTTGAGTTACCCATGTCTAATTACAAGAAACAAGAAATGTGCGTTTTAAGCAAAGACTTTGTATAACTGACGTAATTTAAGCAAAGACTTTGTATAACTGACGTGTTTTAAGCTACTTTTTTGGCGTCGTGGAACTCAGTATAGGTTTATTTTAAATTTTGTTAGTGGATCACAGACATAGTAAAAAATATAGACTATGTGCTGTGAACAATCAAACATGCACCTGAAAGATATTTGTTTTTGCTGATACTTACTGGACGATGCCGCCACATGTGTACTGAGAGCACGGTTTGATGTGCATGTGTGTTCGTGAGCGCTGGTTTGTACACGATTGTGTTGGCTTCACTATGATTGTTCCCGGCACTTCGTCTATATTTTTTACTGTCTTTTTAATATGATAGTAGTATTCATGTTGTGCCTTCCGCATCCAGCGGATTCCCGCGACCTTCACCAGGTCGTCGGTCCACCTTGTGGGGGGCCTACCCACGCTGCGCCTTCCAGTACGCGGTCGCCACTCCAGAACTTTACTGCCCCATCGGCCATGAAGGCACAGGACCGGTCGTTGTGGCGATGCTTGGGGGAGGCCTATGTCCAGCAGTGGACGTCTTTCGGCTGAAATGATGATGATGATTCATGTTGTTGTAACAGAATTATGTATATATAATTTTCATTTATTGTGTGTAAGACTAACAATAATCTTCTTCCGCCTACGTTGGTAAACGCTAAGAAGTGGTATTTCAACGTCCTGGATCTCAGTTATCTTTTAATAAACTGTTTGAAAATAAACTGCAATAATTATTCGGAATATGTTCCCGTTGATAATATTTTTTTTTGTTAATATCTCCTGTTCAGCTAAATGATGACATAAAGGGACCTATTTCCAAACCAGAATATAGGTTTTTTAAACCTCAATTATCTCAAGATATAAATTGTGGAAAGAAAAAAAAAAAAAAAAATATCGCTCACGAGCAGGATTCGAACCTATCGATATCGCTGACGTCACCCAAAGACGTATAGTGGAGGATAATTTCGATACCACGAGCAGTGTTCACGGTAGCTTAGTGGCTAAAGCACTGGCGTACTGAGCCAGGAGTCGCAGGTTCGAATCCTGCTCGTGAGCGATTTTTTCTTTCCACAATTTATATCTTTAGAATTCGCTTCGCATGCATAAAATGCGTTAAAATAATAAAATACTCAATTATCTCCTAAAATAAAATTGAAATATTAAAATTCAACAAATTCAAATTGACAACGTCTGTAGTCTAGTGGTTCGAGTGTCCGACTGCTAATCACGAGGTCGTGGGTTCGATTCCCACAGGACACAAATATTTGTGTGATGAACATAAGTGTTTGTTTTGGTCTGGGTGTTTTTTATGTATTAAAAGTATGTATTTACAAAAAAAACATTGTCTGAGATTTGTCTGAGTTTAAGCTATGCTTAGTTTGGGACTAGATGGTGCTGTGTAAAAATGTTCCAACATACCTATTTATAAAAAAAAGAGAAATCATATCATAAACATAAAATCAAAAGACTTTTTAATTTTTTTGTACAACGTGGGCTCTATACCACACGATCTGGGATCAGTGTCGCGGTATTTAATAATTAAATTAATGCACACACAGAGAAATAATAGTAAAATACATAGAAACAGTATCTAGTTCAGTAATGGATAGTTCTATAGATCTTTCTATCGAATAGAATGAGAATGCAACTAGAGCCTGACGTTTCAAAAGTGCCTGTAATTAGGTTTATTTGAAATAAAAAACATTTGATTTGATTTGAAAAACCGGCCAAGAGCATGTCGGGCCATGCTCAGTATTATAGGGTTCCTTAAGTAGGTGTAATTACAAACGAATCAAATCGAATATTAATCATGGCTATTTTAGTTTTTGCAATAATCGGCAGCATTCGCGACTCAGAGCGTGTTGTTAGTAGCGCCATCTAGCGATAAATTCAAGAAGCCAAATTTAAGACGTTTGTCATTTCAAAGTTACTTTTTGTGATTTTTTCAAATAGAAAGTAGCTAAAGGAGCATTATTTGCTATGATCATTTTTCTCTGAGGTCAATGACCTTTGAACTAGGACGTTTTAAGTATTTTTCAGTTTTCTCTCTATAACTCAAAAAATTATAATCACATTATACTCGAAATAATTTTAAATGAGAGTTTTCACAAAGGTCTATCAATGTGGAAGATTATAAGTTTCTACATTGCATAGTTTAGAAATGGCAGGGGGGGGGACACATTGCAAGCCACTTTGGCGGGCTATATTTCGCAGATGGTACACCTGATAAAAAAGTGGTGTATCAAACATTACCTTCGTTTTAGTAGACCTATTCAATGATATCCCACACGAGGGGGTACAGCGAAAAAAAATTGTTTTTTCTCCATTTCACATGTATGGACGCCACCCCTAAAATACGGAAAAACGATTCTTTTATTCTTTTAAAATTGAGATCTATATCTAGACTATTTTTTAACAAAATTTTATTTACTTATGTTTATAACTGTAGAAGTTATTAAGCTGTAAAGGATTAGGACAGACGGACAGACGGACAGACGGACGGACATGACGAAACTATAAGGGTTCCTTGTAGGACTTCGAACCCTAAAAATGACAAAAATCCACTTCTCGTTGGGTTTCGTAAAAAAAAAAGCTAGAGGGCTCTTAAAAATAATATAAAAATACGAATAAAATCTTTTTAATTATTTAATACTTTGAATATTTTTTGTGGAAACAATGTTAGTGTATTGTCATTTTTAATTTCACCAGCTCCCCGATTCAGAACATTTCCGAAAAGCGGTTGTCGACCGATTCGATTTGTTATCTCGTTTCGTCTACGATTCACGTAACGAGAGAAAAAGAGATAACAAACCGAATCGATCGACAACTGCTTATCGAAAATGTTCAGGGGGGTCTCGCAAAATCAACAACGACATAATCGAAACGACACGATAGTGCTCCGAATATATCGGTCGTACGTACGTACCCTATTCTAATAAATGCTCGGATTCATGTCGTTTATAGAATTCATAGACAAAACCTAAATAAAACGTCATAGACAATGTTCGGAGTGAATGAGTCAAAAACAAAATAAATACTGCAATGACATTTACAACTTAAGAGTAGGGTTACGACCGAAAATCGACGATAAGTATCGTTCGTTGCTTCGTATAAGCGATAGTTAAATCGACTTTCCTTAAAGTAGGTTTCGACACGACAAATATTACAATATATCGATGATCGAATTTGCGATTAGACCCCCTGAATCAAGGAGCATATTCGGATAGTGAGAGCTCAAAATTTACTTGTAACAGACGGGCAGACAGACAGACAACAGCAAGAATGTAAGCCCATTAGGAGCAAAAAAAAGGTTATATTAATAATAAAAAATAACAAAAGGTGTAAACATTGTCAACACACTTATCTTCCATGCTTTTAAACACGCGCTAATAATTAAACTTCACACTGAAGCCGCTCAAACAAAATCTGGATTAACAAACCAGTTTTAATTAAGCGAAATTCTTTCTGTATTCACTGTCACTCTGAATAACAACTTTTCAATAAACTTCCCTTCATTACCGAACTGTATAATTATATTTTTACATCAATCAAAATATAATTAGAATAAAATATACCAGGCCCCTCAGAAAGTATTGCGAAAAAAAGTTTTTATATATGGGAGACTGGCCAGTTATAATTTTTTTCGAAAATATGATTATTTATAAGTAAAAATAAGTAAGTTCCAATTTCAAAATTTCCCTCCACATTTTTTGCGAGTTAATTCAAAGTATTGTGTCTCACTGAAATATGGATCTGCACCGGGAACATTTTAGAGCTATGATTTTATACGATTTCAAGTGTCGCCTGAAACCGGATGAATCGTACGATAGACTTCAAATGGCATTCATGGATGAAGGCCCTTCCAAGGCAACCGTGTATCGTTGGTATAACGAATTCAAGCGCGGTCGACCAACTTTGGGGGATGACGAAAGAAGCGGTCGCCCTTTGACGGCTGTTACCGAAGAAAACGTGCTAGCAGTGAAAAATTTAATCCAAGACAATAGGCGAATTACATATCAGGAGATTCAACACATATTGAAGATTGGATCGGGAAGCGTTCACGAGATTCTACACAGCCATCTTCGCGTGAGGAGGATAGTATCACGCTGGGTGCCGCACAACCTCACCGATGCTCAGAAGCAGGCCCGGGTGGAATGGTGCCGTGATATGCTTAACAAATTTGAAGCAGGCTCGTCTCGGCGTGTTTACGACATCGTTACAGGTGATGAGTCCTGGATTTATCAATACGACCCAGAAACCAAGCGCCAGTCGACTGTTTGGGTGTTTCAAAATGAGCCAACGCCTACCAAAGTGAAGCGATCTAGAAGCGGGGGTAAGATTTTGATCGCTAGCTTTTTTAATTTGACTGGCCACTTGGTATCAATTCCCTTACGGGATCAAAGAAGCATTAATGCCGAATGGTATACTACCAAATGTTTGCCAGAAGTTTTCTCTGTTATAAGCAACAAGCGACCAAACACAGGGCTCCGCGGGCTACTGCTCCACCACGACAATGCACCTGCGCACACCGCACTCAAAACGAGGGACTTCCTGGACAGCACGCCAGTCAAACTCCTGGGTCACCCTCCTTACAGCCCTGATCTAGCACCGTGTGACTTCTTTTTATTCCCAAAAATAAAAAATCAGCTCAAAGGGATACAATTTTCGTCGCCGGAAGATGCGCTGGCTGCGTTCGAGCAGGCTGTAAACGAGGTGTCTGCGGCGGACTGGAAAAAGTGTTTTGAAAACTGGTTTAGGCGCATGAATCTTTGTATAGAGGCTGGTGGAAAGTACTTTGAAAAGATTTGATAAAAATATATGTACGTGTAGAACAATTTTTTTTAGTTTCGCAAAACTTTCTGAGTGTCCCACGTAAATATCGCCAGATTTTTGCTCAGACAAAAATACTATAACACAACATGATTGATTTCAATTTGATTGTACAACCTGCTGTTGTTCCTCGTGCTCTGTATTGTGTTTTAAGTACAAATAAAAATAAATAAATAAAATAAATAAATAGCAAAACACTTTGTTGGGCATGGGCCTCTTCTCAGAATGAGAAGGATTCCGGCAGGTCTTGATCCACCACGCTGGCCTACAGCGGGTTGGCGGACTACACACACCATCAAGAACTGTATGGAGTACTCTCAGGTGTGCAGGTTTCCTCACGATGTTTTCCTTCACTGTTAACACAAGTGATAACAAATTCTGATCGGCACATGAATCCGAAAAGACACGGAATCAATAGAATAGCGATTAGGATTATAGAATGATCTATCACAACCCTATTAGTCTTCCACGTTTTCATCGTAGGATATTCCTGACAGTCGGTCAAGGTTCCCTTATTTGTATTTACGGAAATGCGGAACTCCGATGCGATCGATAGGATGATTTATAAATAATACCGGCAACTGACAACACACATCGGTTGGCATAATTACAATTGACAACTTGTACTGACTACTGTCTCTTGTGGGTTGACGGACTAGACACTTAAATACCACATCGAGAACTGTATGGAGCACTCACAAGTGTGCAGGTTTCCTCACGATTTTTTCCTTCACTGTTAACATAAGTGATAAAAAATTCTGATCGGCACATGAATCCGAAAAGACTCGGAATCAATATAATAGCGATTAGGATTATAGAATGATCTATCACAAATTCACAACTCTAGTCTTCCACGTTTTCATCGTAGGATATTCCCGACAGTGGGTCAAGGTTCCCTTATTTGTATTTACGGATATGCGGAACTCCGATGTGATCGATATGATGATTTATAAATAATACCGGCAACTGGCAACACACATCGGTTGCCATAATTACTATTGACAACTTGGACTGACTACTGTCTCCTGTGGGTTGACAGAATACACACTTAAATACTACTACACATCGAGAATTGTATGGATTACTCTCAGGTGTGCAGGTATCGTCACGATGTTTTCCTTCATCGTTAACGCAAAAAAATCTGATAAAATTCTGATCAGTAATGACACGGAATCAACAAAACAGCGATTAGGATCATTCAATTCAAAATTCTAGTGATTTTTATTTCAAATAAACCTAATAACAGGCATTTTTGAAACGTCAGGCTCTATTTGCACTCTATCACAACCGTAGTATTATAGTCTTAATTCCACGTTTACATCGTAAGATATTTCCGGCAGTCGGCCAAGGATCCCATATTTGTATTTACGGATATGCGGAACTCCGATGCGATCGATAGGACGATTTATAAATAAATACCGGCAACTGGCAACACACATCAGTTGGCATCATTACAATTGACAACTTAGACAGTTTATGCTACGACAAAGTGGTCTAAGTTGGAAAGTATGACACTGCAATTTTATTATAAGTAGGTAGGGATTTCAATCGGTTAAATGATATGTAAAGTAAGTTTTTCGAACGGCTTGTATGAAGACAATTTCATCATAGTTCAGCTGGAGAAAGAGGCCTTAATTATATTTAATAGTTTGATACAACATAAATTATAGTAATATAAATACAACATTGTTTTTAGATTGGTGATTAGATTATTATATAAAAGAAATATAGATCATATGATAAAAATTAAAATTATTGGAAAAATAAATTATGATTGACTAACTAACTAACTACTAAGAATGTCGTCAAAATAGTACATTACTGTCGAGGCCTGAAATGAAGCAATTTACGGCCGAGTAATATTGGAAGTACGAGGCGAAGCCGAGTACTTCTCAAGTTATTTTGAAAGGACGAGGCGCCAGCCGAGTCCTTTTTAACTAAACGAGGCCGTTGCTATTTCGGCCGAGACTTGTATAGTACTTTTCTCTCATTTGCGAGGAAACACAACACAAATTAATTCAACAGTATCTCATTTTCAGTCACGCCAATTCGCCCGCGCGCGGTTCTTGTTCTATTATCAAAGTTTTGAAAAAAAAATGCGTATTCAGCCTGTATAATGATAAATATTTTGTACCTTAAAACACCTAATTTATGTAAGTGTGTACTTAAAAACCTCGGTAGCATAATTTAAAAAATAAAAAGTGTCCAGCAATTTCTATTATGGTCCTGTTGTATATTACCGGCCTGTTATTTCGTTGCGTACGGAAAAGAGCCGATTGTTGTATTCTTTTTTTTGAATAATGAACCAATTTCCGAGCAAGTGGGAGAAATATTAATTTATTGTGTAGTAGCGTTTAATTATTAGAAAACGTTTTAATTTATTTATAAATATATTGGTTTTATTTATATCCTTAATGTCTTTTGGTAATTTATTATATATTTTAATAGACATAACGAAAGGGCTAAACGAGTGTATATTTAGTCGGGAATATGGCAAATTTTCAATTTTTGTATGGTAATGTATAAGACCTTTCCGTATTTTTTTTAACTGTAAATGTGAGCATAATGTAGACATTAATGGCATAGTGTTAGATCGATGGGTTCCCTTCTATAATATAGTTGAGCCTAAACGTAATAATTATCATTATTAATCAGTTAACTTCAGTGAATTTGTCTCATTCATTAACCTACATTGTTCTCACACAATTCTTTCCGAATCATGTAACAAACCATTACCATTTAACATGAAAAGAGTATTTCCTTGAAGTTTCTTGCCGGTTCTTCTCCATAGGACCAACATTTTGGAACTGTGCAACTAGATTTAAATTAAATATTTTAAATATTTTTGGGACATGTTACACAGCACCATCTAGTCCCAAACTAAGCAGAGCTTGTGGTATGGGTACTAGACAATGGATATAATACTTATATACTTTTTTTTTGTAAATCACAGACCACTGACGTCGTCAAGAATCTTAAGGTTTTGAAAGTGCATGTGAATGCTTATTCGAAATAAAAACTTGAATTTTAATTTGGTGTAGGTACACACACACACAGTATAAGCTAACCTCTCATTGGATAGAAAGCCTCTGCAATACGAGATCAACTCATACTGGACTTGTTTAGCTTGAAATGTGTAGCAGTAAGTGGTGGTCGCGTACTGTTGCGGGCTGGAAGACACTGCTTTCCCGGGACGTGCCAAATGGCATAGCACCAGAGGGGCACTGGCGCGATCCACAGGAGTTCCCGAAGCTCCTCTATTTTGTGCTGAGGTCGGCCACCGTGTTGTTTAAATCGGAAGGATGTCGGACTACCCCTCCGCCTTCCACAGACGAAGGGTATCCATGAGGATTTCCACTCGTAAACAAAAAAAGGAAAGACAACAAATAACCTAGCATGCAATTATAACATTTAGTGTGCAACGGCATATTAAGAAAGTAATCTGTTGTTCTGTGATGAAAAAACGAACATGCCATGCCCTTGCCTTGGATGAGTGACCATTCTTTACCCGCACCTTCGTGTCTCAGAGATCCGTCAAGACAGTTGGTGTGAAGTCAGATTAAACATACTCCGTGTAAGACCTTTATACTTATTCAGCCGCACTAGAAAGAATGTACAAGGGTCCAAACTAAATTGGAAAAGAAAGAAAGGTAGTCAGGAAAGAAGTTCCCGGCGAAATTAACGCATGCATTTTTGTAGTAGTAGAGCTCCTTTGTGAAACAGCTAGTCCAGGGAAGTACTACCACCGTACCTACTTCTCCGCCAAATAGTGATGCTTGCATTGCTGTGTTTCGGTTTGAAGGGTGCGGGTGCCAGTGAAATTACAATCACATGAGACTTTCCATCTTCATGTCACAGTTTGGCGAACCGACTTGCAGCACCATCTAGGCAACAGCCTAGGTGGTATTGAAGTTGTTATGGGCAAAGGTAACCGCCTAACACCAGGTGGGCCTTTAGCTCGTTTCACCATCCTACACTATAAAAAAAATGTGCACACGACATGAATTCTACGCACTTGATTCTGTATCAACATAGAGAGTAAACAATATTGATAAATAACCAAAAAAACAAAGATAATAAGATTGACAAGATTAGAAAGAAAGTGATTCATTTTCTTGAGTCCACCGGTGCAACATGTTTATTTTTTACATATATCTCTATCAGCCGTCATCTCAGTTTTTAATTCATAGATTTAGAAAATATTTAATTATTTTTATTTAAATTAATTATATGAAAATAACAATAACAACAATAATAACGGTGAAGGAAAACATCGTGAGGAAACCTGCACACCTGAGAGTGCTCCATACAGATCTCAATGGTGTGTGTAGTCCGCCAACCCGCACTAGGCCAGCGTGGTGGACTAAGGCCTTAGCCTTCTCATACTGAGAAGAGGCCCTTGCCCAGCAGTGGGACAGTAATGGGCTGGTTATGTAAGTATGTATGTATTTGAAAATAAATAATAATTACCAAAATTAAGAGGTACAACAATCTCCATTCAAATTACAATTACAAGAAAAAAATCTAATAATTAATTTTAATTTCACAAAAAACAAATTTATTTATTTAAAGTCTGCCTGGGCTCTTCTAGCACCTAAAGATGGAGTCAATAAACCGAACACTAACGTCATCCTAAAAAATCCTGCAACAAACTTTTCCATTTTTCGCTTATTTTCATCAACAATTACGTGGAATCCATTCTTCAGTTCCCTGAGCCATGCGAAATAAAGCACAAGTAGGATGTTATGAACGGATGTCGGGAGAACCCGTATCTATTTATTTTATTATACTGTAAGGTCCTAGTACATTAAAGATGTTGTATTGTCTACTTTGTTTTTGTGAAGTATTATAAAAGTCTATCAATCTATCTACATTAGAAAGTTAAGCACTGACTAATTAATTTGTATGTTATATTGTTTATGGTTGATTAATTAATTATTTGAATTATCTCTTGTTAGCCGAATTTATTAGTAATTAATTAGTTTGTCAATGTATTTCAATAGATCAATTGACTTTTTATTAGCTACTGATTTGATTGAGGCCTCCCCACTTAAATGGTGGGATGGTTTGACACGTGAGGACATCCACATTTAATGGCGGGGATGCCTCGAGCGGGGGCAGTCGCGCTGGAGCACTGTATCAAGTAACAAGTGTATAGCATTAAAAGAATAAAAGTTAGTAATTGTGAAAACGTTACTTGTTTAATTTCCTGACCCAATAATACTTACACGACTTTGACGTCAATTTCCACAGTTTTTTTACTAATTGGAAATGAATCAGAATATAAAATCCGGTCATCATCATCATCATCATCATCATCATCATCATCATCATCATTTCAGCCGAAAGACGTCCACTGCTGGACATAGGCCTCCCCCAAGCATCGCCACAACGACCGGTCCTGTGCCTTCCGCATCCAGCGGATTCCCGCGACCTTCACCAGGTCGTCGGTCCACCTTGTGGGGGGCCTACCCACGCTGCGCCTTCCAGTACGCGGTCGCCACTCCAGAACTTTACTGCCCCATCGGCCATCCGTTCTGCGAGCAATGTGCCCCGCCCACTGCCACTTAAGTTTGGCAATTCTTCGGGCTATGTCGGTTACTTTCGTTCTTCTGCGAATCTCCTCATTTCTGATTCGATCACGCAGGGACACTCCGAGCATAGCCCTTGAGATCCGGTCATTGTTGTGCAACTCCCTAGAGTTGCAAAATTTCCCTGTAATATTATCGTGATGTTTAAGTCATATAAATGATTCTGCACGGATATTGGATTTTCTGTACATTGAAATCGTAAAATAAGCTTTATTGCCCATCAAGTTTGTCTTATATCTCCCAATATTTTCTCATGGGTGTCGTAAAAGGTGACTAAGGGATTCACCAGAGGATTGGCAGCAGCGTTCTCTGAGTATTTGACCAACCAACTGCGATCGCCAACCCGCCTGCCAAGCGTGGCGATTATGGCATATTCCCCCTTTTGGGGGAGGCCTATGTCCAGCAGTGGACGTGTTTTGGCTGAAATGATGAAGTTTTTCTTTACTTTATTATCAGTATGCTCTTTCCACTCCTAATCATAGTTCCTCTCCCATTCTGTATACTTTTTTTGAACCTGCATTTTTTTATCTTATATATAATTATTTTATTTTTTTTAACGCATTTACGCATACGAAGCGTAATCAACAATTAATTAGAATACATTGCAATTGAAATATACAAATCATCAGTTATAACCTACGCAACCTAGTTTTTTAACAGACGAAAAAAAGGAGGAGGTTCTTAATTCGACGCGTATTTTTTATTATGTATGACCACACATAAAACTTAAAAATAAAACTTTTTAACAAAAAATTTTACCGACGAAAACAGAAACTGAAAAACGAAAAATAAAATGAAGCTTTTTAGTCTTAATTACTATTCTCCTAACAAAACTAATGTAATTAACTAATTTTGAGTCGGCGCCAAACAAACAAGCAACAAATATTATTAAATTACTTTTAAGAAATAATAAAAACAAAATAACGTCAAATACAACGTGAAATTTTCATTCCAAAAACATTCCAAAAATGCTTTCAGTTCGCTCGACCACTTGCGACTTGCACGCACTTTGCTTGTTTGTTTGGCGCCGACTCAAAATTTGTTATTTACATTAGTTTAGTTAGTTGAAAGCGGTGCGGAGGAATATTTTGATGCTCTTTTTTTAGTTTTTAGCTTTAGGTTTACTTTTATTTTATGGTTTTTTTTTGTTACGTGTATAAAACAGGAATAAATTAGCAATTATGTAAATATGCATCGTTGTTTGCTTGCATCTTATACATAAAAAAATATTATTCGTTTTGAGTTAGGAGAATAGTAATTAAAACTAAAAAGCTTCATTTAATTTTTCGCTTTTCAGTTTCTGTTTTCGTCGGTCAAATTTTCTGTTAAAAAGTTTTATCTAGATCTACAATATCATATAATACTACTTTCATACTATAACTACATAACAAACTCTCAGTATGTAGATTAACTACATGTAAAAGCTTTGCCATTGACACCCAACTTTATGTCCTATGACAATTTCCTATGGAGACCTTCAAAACTTTTGTCGTTAGATAAAAATAACTTGAAAATGCTACAGGGAAATGATAGACCGTGTTTTTTATCATACAACGTGTAACCGAAAGGATATATCTATCGAAAAGGGGTAAGTAGTACATCTGGTATAGAATCTTTAAGCATAATTTCAGATCAAAATAAATTTAAATAAAAACAACGATTTTTTTATTTCAAAAGTTAATTGAATTCTAATCGTAATAAAGGTGTCACTGCACTACGAGGGCACTGAACGTAGCCTTTTAAGGCCAACTTAAATTTGCTTTACTCCACGTGCGATTACTGCGGTTCTAAGCCTAATTATTCTAAGATATTGTGTGACGATAAGAATAAAATTGTATTTTTTTTGTTTTCGGGTGGAAATCCTCATGGATACCCTCGGTCTGGGTACGGCGGAGGGGTATATCGGACTCTTACCGACTAAAACTACACGGTGGCCATCCTCTGCACAAAATAGAGGAGCTCCGGGAACTACATTGGCATCTCTCCTCCTTTGGCACGTCCCGGGAAAACAATATAGTTTTCCCCACAGTAGCATGCGAACACCACGTACTGCTGTCCTCCCCAGTATACCTAACTAGCCCTACATTCTAAAATTTTACGTCAGTATTTCAGCTTTTATTTCATTTTAAAAACAAAACAAAATTTGAGAAAGCTTCCTGAATATTTACAATAAAAGTTCATAGACCTATTAACGGTTATATTAACGACTTCGAAACTCATCCGTGAATAATGTTTGTGAAACATAGTACGGTAGGAACTTTAAAAGTGTTTTATAACTAACATAAAATTGAACTACGGTGTCAAATCGTAAACTTTCACTATGCTCATTAACAGTTCGTAACAAATTGAGAAAAGAATTGATCACCCATTATTTTCTGCGTCCTTGGTAGTTTTTGTTACACTTTTTGTTAAAACTTAATTTGTGTTTGGTGTCAAATTAAGTTTTTATGCAAATTACTATGGACTGGACACGATTAGTTACATTTGGGTAATTTGTAGGTGATAAAATAACTTCGATTTAAATGTGTATAACATGTAAATTGCCTTTTGTTTTTGATCATTAATTACTTGTGATTACAATAAATAATGAGCAGATTTATAATTTCCTAACAAGATAATCTGATCAACAATTTATTTACCAACCCTGATGTTTATGGTAATTTTCCCTATTGGTGATAGAGGTCTTTGAAGAGTTACATTTTCGTTATACTGGAACTATAATAAAATAAACTAAAAAAAAAGTAAAACTACTTTAAAAAGAATAAAATAATTTGTGTGAAACAGTTTAAGAAGTAGATGCCTTTGATTCAGTTTGATTTAAGAAAAAAATTGGCATCGACTTCCTAAACTGTTCAATCCTTGTTCCTAACATAACATAACATAACATAACTAAACATCACGACTGTATTTCCCCGATACTCCATGCAGAGAGTACACCCACATTTCGCCAGTTATGTTATAGTCCCATGTAATAGGGGGCGAGCCTATTGCCATTGACCGGGCACAAATCCGGACTCCGGGCTGCTACTGAGAATTTCATAATGAAAATACCCGATAACACTTTGCCCGACCCGGGAATCGAACCCAGGACCTCACGATTAGCAGTCCTAGTGGGTCCTTGTTCCTAATTTTCCAAATTTGTTTATAAATGACGAGTTCTGAGGTAACAAATTTCGGCGAATGGAGTCCCACATGGGACTCTCCGCCACCAGCCCGGTTAAGCAGAAATGGTACTTCGGTAACACATGCGAGAGGCAATTAAAAAAAAAAAAAAAAAAGAGGTTACAAACATTTAAAAAATTCGGTTAAAAACTTTTTTTATATGGAACTGCGAAAGGGCTTGCTAAAGAAAAAAGGCTAGTTGCTAGTTATGCTGCTTGTTGCTGAGATTTCGGAACCTTATAAAAATAGTATAGTGCTTAAATTAATCTTCGATTCGCTTCACTACTTGCTTGCATGCTGATTTTAGAGTATAGCTGAATGAAACATGGTTTAATGTTGCTCCATTTAAAATATAATGCGGGCTACACACGTTGAGGTAACCGGACAGATCTGGACTGCCAGTCAAATCCATCCGACCAAACCCGTCGTGGTAGCTAGAAATTTCGAACTGAAGGCACGGCTGGAGGTGGCCTGTTATCAAACGAAATTTCAGTCGATATCCGAATGGCCTGTTGAGGCCGCACGGACTGAGAGGTGCGGCTGACGCGTCTACACACCCCCGGCCAAATACAGCCGCGTCTTCAGGACAGATCCATCCAGCCGGACCTCTATGTGTGAACTTAATAAGGACTAGCAAAATGGAGCTATTTATGGAATAAAGTAACTATTGCGGGGACATACTATAATATATATACTATATATATATGGATGGAAATAAAAGGAGGTCACTGGATTCCGATAGTGACCGACCGCCTTACAATTTGTGACTTTTTAAATTATATTATCAAACTACATAAACAATTGAGATTTTAAATTATACCATAAACATGTAAAATGTATGTAATAACCTAATGTTAAAAATGAATTATTAGATTTGAAAATGTATGAAACGTATGCATACATACCTAGTGCTGTGTTAGACTATCTATATTCAACAATGTTTGTATGCCCTATTTTAGGCGGAATATTATGTACCAATTTTTTTTTTTTACCCTATATGTATCAATACATGCATATATGTATCCTACCGCATGTCGTCTTGTTGTGGCAATAAATCATTTTTCTTTCTTTCTTTCTTCTTTCTTTCTTTCTTCTTTCTTTCTTTCAATATTCACGCAAATAAAGAACTGAATTGAATTTAAATTACACCGTGTACAATATATCGGGCCCGTATCTGGTGTTAAATTGTTATCATAATGATTTATTTTTACACACAAAACAAGACCAAGACTGGGCGCGGTGGCGATGCGTGGGTGAGGCCTATTGTCCAGCAGTGGACGTCTTTCGGCTGGAATGATGATGATGACGACACACAAAACATTTAAAAATAGAAATGATATAAAATAGACATTTGAGTACAAAAGTGCTGCTTATTTCTTTTTTCTTTTTTTTCAGCAAACTTGCAACAGGAGAGAAGGATAGAAAAACGTTAATAATGGACAGGCCAACAACATAACATAACATAACATCACGCCTGTATTTCCCCGAAGGGGTAGGCAGAGGTACACCCACATTTCGCCAGTTATGTTATAGTCCCATGTAATAGGGGGCGAGCCTATTGCCATTGACCGGGCACAAATCCAGACTCCGGGCTGCTACTGAGAATTTCCTAATGAAAAAACCCAATAACACTTTGCCCGACCCGGGAATCGAACCCAGGACCCCACGCTCAGCAGTCGCGCGTTGCGGGCAGGCCAACTAGGGCGATAATCAGCTCTTATAATGAAGTTGTATTAACTTCAAACGTAAAAATAAGTCGGTCGCTGCAGAGAGGATTTGTGCAGGTGGAGAATTCGAGACTCCTCAAAAACTGAATGCGATTGTGGGGCCCCCATTCAGTCCATGGCCCATTTGCTTACTTATCCCTTGTGCCCTGTCAACTGTACAAGAGCCGACCTAAATAAAGCCACGAGCACCGCTATAGAAGTGGCCAAATATTATATAAAAAAGTGTGAACCATTGACACGCAAGTAGAAGATTAACTTCAATACACTGAGTAGAGGAGCTAAAAATAATCTAAAAAATTATCCACTGAATAGGTATCATTCCAGAACGTCTGCACATTCCAGACATAATATACAATAATAATATGGATATAATAATGGCGGATCTGAATCACTACAACAACGGCGCGGTACTCGTCACTCGTAACCTGAACAAGGTGCGTCGGATGTGGAGCCACATGGCCCGCAAGAGACGGCTGTGGCACGCCCGCACGACGATAGAAACTTGTGGAAGAACCGTACGTAGGTATAACCTCTATATATCAGAACCACGACGTAATTACGTTTTCCAAGATAATTACTTTAAACTTTAGTGTTACAATCAATGATATTTAAAAGTATAGATATGTTATACCATCCAAATCCCTTGGCAAAAGCGCTTACTAAGCCGGATCACAAAAGGCGGCTGAAAATATTGGCTGTAATGGACCTAGGCAACTAGGACATATGGCCTAAAATATATATATAGAGGGTGTTCTCGCTGGAGAAACCACTCTGAATCAAGAAGTTCTACATTAAAATATTTGCTTATAGTCCTAGGTCTGATTGCAGATAAAAATTACAAAAGAAAAAAAAAATGTTATACCCTAACAAAACAAACGAATAAAATGTTCCGTACGCAGCAGCAGCACACATACACATAAACTAGTGCAAAGTAAGTAAGTTATGTTACTTTAAGTTACTTTCGTGTCATAATTGGTAGACTTTCTGAACACATACGACGGCATTTTTGTTTTTTTTGTTAGCGGTCACGCTCGGCGCCTTGCTTGATGCGGACTACAAGCAAAAGGTCCCAATTTTGACGTTTTCGAGTCTTCAGATTGCGCGCACTAGTAACATATCTGTACATTTAAATATCATTGGTTAAAATAATAACACGTATCTACATTTTAAAAACTTAAGCATAAACTTAGTTTACTTCACTTGGAAAATTTTAATTAAGTCGTTCTTTTGGATGAGTGATATTACAACTATACCAAAAATATAATTCTAAGTCGTGTGCATATTAGTAACAAATTATCACTTGCATTAACAGTGAAGAAAATCGTGAGTAACCCTCAAGGCTCCAAAACAAGTCTCCAGGCTAGCGTTGTGGGCTTTGGACTAAAATGACAGATAAAAAAGTAACCATTCTGTTCCACGTTGCTGTCCAAAAGACAATGCAGCAATGCCAAGTTTAACAAGAGCCGATTCATAACAGAAAATGGGTTACAGCCAGTACATACTGGCTATACACATGTATAGTTAAGGAAAAGTTTTAAGCAAGGCTGTTGTTCTGTGAGCCAGACCATATTTTCAGGTCTGGCTTTTTCAACTTCCACAAAACGCTGCAAACGAATTTCCCTCATATAGGTCTCAGTTGGTTCCCTTACATCCCCAAATCCGCTTTATACTTTAAAGGGAATCACATTCCTCTAAATATTTCAGGGAGAAATAAATCAGAAACGGCACGTCCTACGATTATAACATGCTTCGTAGCTTCCTTCACATTCACCCATCTTTGAAAGATGCGCGCTCTTTGCAAGTCATACCCTTCAACTTCGTTAAAAGCATTCTCTTTACTCGGTTATGTATTTCAAGAACAGCCTTATCCTATAATTCCATTTAATTTTTTGCCTTAATTCTGTTCATATCACCATCATCATCATTTCAGCCGAAAGACGTCCACTGCTGGACATAGTCCTACGCATAGGCAACGACCGGGCCTGCGCCTTCCGCATCCAGCGGATTCTAGCGAGCTTCACCAGGTCGTCAGTCCACCTTGTGGGGGGCCTACTCATGCTGCGCCTTCCAGTACGCGGTCGCCACTCCAGAAATTTATTGCTCCATCGGCTATCTGTTCTGCGAGCAATGTGCCCCGCCCACTGCCACTTAAGCTTGGCAATTCTTCGGGCTATGTCGGTTACTTTCGTTCTCCTGCGAATATCCTCATTTCTGATTCGATCACACAGGGACACTCCGAGCATAGCCCTCTCCATTTCCATCACCTTTGAGTGACTTTGAGCCTTCTTATCAGGCCCATTGTGAGCGACCACGTTTCAGTGCCGTAAGTAATAACAACATAACTATGTTAGTGTTCATATAACTATGTTATAAATAGGGTTGGTTAAAAATCTGATATTTATAATAAACTAGCGAACCCAGCAGACGTCGTCCTGCCAAGCAGCGCCACATTAAATTGCCGTTTAGGAGAAGATCAGTGACACACCGACTGCAGCGCCATCTATCGGGTCCATTTGTGAATTCAAAACTTGCAGGAACCCAATGAAATATACACACACAATTTCACTTAAATCGGTCCAGCCGTTTAGGAGGAGTTAGGTGACAAACACTCGTACAGAAGTACGTATATTAAGATATCAAAAATCCGATTTTGATATAATATGTATATCATGTATGTAGAAATACCCGATTTTCACTCTGTACGTGGTTATAAATGTGTCAAAATTTTTCATCATATATTATATCCACGAATATATGACAATGAATCCTGGTTATAAAACCTTAGAAAACAATGTTATAATTTCTAGCCGTGTCCACACTAATCCACTAATGAAACAGTGAGTAACATTAAAAATCGTTGGGGGCACGTGTGGAGCGATTTCAGGCGAATGCAAGAGTGCCCGCACCTAATGCTTTGGTAGGCACTCGTAAATATTATTACTTAATACATAACTAATGCCCGGTTTCTGGGGTACTGCTAAACGCGGTTTATACTCGATAGCGCTATTGGTTGATGTGATTGGTCAGAATACAAATGACCAATCACATGGCTCAACTTGAGATTTGACAGCTGATTAGGGGCAGTCGGGTAAAAAGGACGTGAAAGATGAATTCCAAATAATTCTTAGATGAAACGAAACATTTGTACTGTATTTTATATTATTATTATGTACATATTGTAAATTATTTAATTCCTTATTGGATTTATAATGTCCCTTTTTTTGTTAAAAATTTAAATTATACTTATAGAATAATTTCTAATATCGCAGGATGCGTCGCTGGGGAGCTTAGACCAAGATACTATAGTATTATATTATCTGTGACCAAGATAATAAGATGAGATCTTATTTTTCTGGTGTGAGCTGGGGAGTTTGTTTCGTCGGTTCTTCTTCCCAGCATAAACACTACAGAGCGGTGTAGTAGTTTTTTGGGGGTTGTCTTTATTGTCGACGTTCAATAAGCGCTAATTGGCTTAAGCCTAAATTGAATAAATGCCATTTTAATTTTGATTGATACAAAACTACATAATAAAGGTGGAGACACTAGTTTATATAAAACTTTTTATCAAAAAATTGAACCGACGAAAACAAAAACTGAAAAGCGAAAAATAAAATGAAGCTTTTTAGTCTTAATTACTATTCTCGGAACTAAACTAATGTAAATAACTAACTATGAGTCGGCGCCGAACAAACAAGCAAAGTGCGTGCAAGTTGCAAGTGGTCGAGCGGGGAATGCATTTTTGGAAAGTTATTTTTTATCGCTGAAAATTTCATGTTGTATTTGATGTTATTTTGTTTTTATTAGTAGTAAGAAAAATGATCTTCGTTGATTGTTTGTTTGGCGCCGACTCATAATTACTTATTTACATTCGTTTAGTTTGGAGAATAGTAATTATGGTGAATGCTACAGGGTAGACCGCGGAATTCAAAATTTCTTGCGTTTTCTGCAAATTGTAGCTTTATTTCTCGTTGTATATCGGTCGAAATATGATTGGCGGAAATAATAACAATATATCTACTGAATAATACTCATAAAAAATATTAAGCTAGCTCTATAAGATGTACAAGCTCGATAATATTAATTTACGATCAAATTATCGATTTTCGAGCTTGTACTTGATTTTTTTGTGTATGGGTCGAGAACGTGATCAATACGTGGTTTTATCATCCCTACTTTATATAAAAGAAGAACCCAGTGACGATAAAGAGGGTAGAGATAAATTCTAAACTAAAACACTGCTATACACTATCTTCTACTAAGTATGTCACAAAACCCAGGCACTAATCATCTCGCGCGCGAAGATAGATTGGCTTATGAAATATTTTGATCCACCTTGTCAATGCTTCTTGCCTCTACGTTTCGTATCTTATCCGTCAATATGAATTCTCTATAACGATAACTAAAAACTTGGTAGGAAAGGCCGTAAGCGAGCTAAGTTGATACATTTGGGTGATATCATCATCATTCAGCCGAAAGACGCCCACTGCTGGACATAGGCCTTATTTGGGTGATATACAATGCTGGAAGTCATATAAAAATCATAAGATAGGTCTTTATGTTATAAAGCGTTGTCATAGTAGAAATCCAAGATAGGTACATGAATAATTATGCCTTCCCATTCAGGAGAGTCTAAGTTCGAACGCAGGCTATCTTCTGTCTTTTGAATTCGATAAAATGCCAGAAAACCGTATGTTTGACCCGAGACCTTTGAGAAGTAAATATTAAATTCCGTTTTCCTTGAAGTAAATGTTATTTAAAGCAATGGAAATGAATATTGAAAGCCATGTATGATACAGGCATTAAGGCTCCCCGAAATTGTTTTATATATATCTGATAGATAACTCACATACGTAAATTCAATACTTATCAGTCTGATAACACTGCTCTCTGAAAGATAAAATGGCTTATTTTTTACTCTCAGTTACAAATAAATCATCTCATATTTTTGTAACACAGTACTAAAATGTACCGAAATCAAGAGAATGGACAAAAGCACAAAGATTTTGCGTTTCTCAGCGTCGATGACTGGGTAATCTTTTCACAACAGCATTACATATAAGTTTTTGTATAATGCAAACATCAAACACCCCAAAAAGATTTATTATTATTATTATCAGCCTGTAGTGTCCCACTGCAGGGCAAAGGCCTCCCTTTCCTCTTTCCACTTGTCCCTGTCTTTTGCCTTCTGGGGCCAATCCTTCAGACAGGAGTCAAGTTCGTCCCGCCATCTCCTTCTGGGCCTGCCGCGTTGTCGTTTGCTGCTGTCTGGAATCCACTGTGTGGTTGTTTTCGCCCATAGCTCGTCCGGCATGCGGCAGATGTGACCAGCCCAGTTCCACTTAAGCTTGGCAGCTGTTTGGCCTACATCAGCAATTTGTGTTTTGGAACGCAGTATAGAGTTTCTTACGCGATCAGTAAGTCTAACTCCTAGGATACTGCGTTCCATTGCTCGCTGACAAACTCCAAGTGCGGACTTTTGACGCTTTGTCAGTGACCATGTTTGTGCTCCATAGGTGAGGGTGGGGAGGATGCACATGTCCATGAGCTTTCGCTTTAGTGAAAAAAGATTTACTTCAGTGTTATGTTTTTTTTTTCTAAATCACAAAATAATATGCTTTTAGAGTTTTTTTTTCAAACACAAGCCCACCTGACTTTTGAGCGATGGTGCGGTCGACTATGGTACACGTGGCGGCAAGTGCGACGTCAGCCTGTTTGCAAACTTATAATATAAAAAAGTAGTTCGCGCCAACACAGCAGTAGCATTAGAGCTCCATTGTGAAAGAGCTCGTTCGGGTACTACCACCGTACCCACTTCTCCGCCAAATAGTGATGCTTGCATTGCTGTGTTTCGGTCTGAAGGATTACAGCATTGTCTGAGACTGACGATGCATCCGGGGCCATGAGCGCCTCGAGCGAAAGCAGCGTATGAAGCTTTTCGGGCCTCTGGCGCAAGCGCTCACGCGCTGATAAGGTGCACTTGGGTTCGGATTCGGCTTCCGGTGATGAGGCCGTTCCGGCCCCAAAAAAAAGTCCTCTGGTCCTGGCAAGGGCCGGCCCGCGTCAGTGGGCACATATGTGGGTACAGGTGCCGGTGAAATTACAATCACATGAGACTTTCCATCTTCATGTCTCAGTTTGGCGAACCGACTTGCGGTACCATTTAGGCAACAGCCTAGGTGGTATTGCAGTTGTTATGGGCCAGCGACAACAAGGTGGGCCTTTAGCGCGTTTTGCCATCCTGTACTATAAAAAAAAACAAGAGAAGTAGAAGGGTAGTATTTCTTTACAAATATTTCTTCTAGTCTAACATGAAATACAATGAATACTACCAAAAATACTTTGCAAATCTTTTTCAAAGTTTGTTTACAGCACGTACAATGCAGAAACAGATGTGGGGACCCGCACCGGAGGCCTGTAAATCTGCAGTTTATAGCTTCCACTGAGCTTCCATGCCCTGATAAACACACTTAACTCACATTTTAATAAAACAATCATGGTTTCAAGTATCGCTCGTTATGATATTAATAACTTTATGATATTTGGTTCTGATTGTATGGGTTTATAAGTTCTGCTCTCAGAAAATGCTTGATTCCGTTGTAAAAAAGTAATAATGGAATGATCAATTATGGAAATCTCTGCAAAGGAATCCAAATGACAACCCACTTGAGCTAAAATTTAAAAGACAAAGATCCACCACTCTTAAAACAATTCAAAAAACAAAAAAGTTATACTATCACAGAATATTTAAACCAACTTACAAAAAACCAAAAAAATGTGGCAAGTTAGCAAGTAATAAAAATGTAGAAAATAGTTGTCCACCAAAATTACTTATTAATTCTTCTGTTATAACGAGCCCTTTAGACATATGTGAGTATTTTAATAGTTTTTTCACTAGTATTGGTACACAGTTAGCTAATGACATACGGAAAAAACACGGATACCAAATAATTAACACTCTAGCGAGCCATCACAAGAATAATACTGACAATATCCTCTCAGATTTTGAGTTGTGCACATCTGATGGAATTGGAAAAATTATAGATGACACTAGTGCTGGTGTTGATGAAATAAGCACTAAAAGTATTAAAACAATGTATATATACGTGGGACACTCAGAAAGTTTTGCGAAACTAAAAAAAATTGTTCTATACGTACATATATTTTTATCAAATCTTTTCAAAGTACTTTCCACCAGCCTCTATACAAAGATTCATGCGCCTAAACCAGTTTTCAAAACACTTTTTCCAGTCCGCCGCAGACACCTCGTTTACAGCCTGCTCGAACGCAGCCAGCGCATCTTCCGGCGACGAAAATTGTATCCCTTTGAGCTGATTTTTTATTTTTGGGAATAAAAAGAAGTCACACGGTGCTAGATCAGGGCTGTAAGGAGGGTGACCCAGGAGTTTGACTGGCGTGCTGTCCAGGAAGTCCCTCGTTTTGAGTGCGGTGTGCGCAGGTGCATTGTCGTGGTGGAGCAGTAGCCCGCGGAGCCCTGTGTTTGGTCGCTTGTTGCTTATAACAGAGAAAACTTCTGGCAAACATTTGGTAGTATACCATTCGGCATTAATGCTTCTTTGATCCCGTAAGGGAATTGATACCAAGTGGCCAGTCAAATTAAAAAAGCTAGCGATCAAAATCTTACCCCCGCTTCTAGATCGCTTCACTTTGGTAGGTGTTGGCTCATTTTGAAACACCCAAACAGTCGACTGGCGCTTGGTTTCTGGGTCGTATTGATAAATCCAGGACTCATCACCTGTAACGATGTCGTAAACACGCCGAGACGAGCCTGCTTCAAATTTGTTAAGCATATCACGGCACCATTCCACCCGGGCCTGCTTCTGAGCATCGGTGAGGTTGTGCGGCACCCAGCGTGATACTATCCTCCTCACGCGAAGATGGCTGTGTAGAATCTCGTGAACGCTTCCCGATCCAATCTTCAATATGTGTTGAATCTCCTGATATGTAATTCGCCTATTGTCTTGGATTAAATTTTTCACTGCTAGCACGTTTTCTTCGGTAACAGCCGTCAAAGGGCGACCGCTTCTTTCGTCATCCCCCAAAGTTGGTCGACCGCGCTTGAATTCGTTATACCAACGATACACGGTTGCCTTGGAAGGGCCTTCATCCATGAATGCCATTTGAAGTCTATCGTACGATTCATCCGGTTTCAGGCGACACTTGAAATCGTATAAAATCATAGCTCTAAAATGTTCCCGGCGCAGATCCATATTTCAGTGAGACACAATACTTTGAATTAACTCGCAAAAAATGTGGAGGGAAATTTTGGAATTGGAACTTACTTATTTTTACTTATAAATAATCATATTTTCGAAAAACATTATAACTGGCCAGTCTCCCATATATAAAAACTTTTTTTCGCAATACTTTCTGAGGGGCCTGGTACACAAATAAACAATAATAAATAATAATCTTCTTAATTATTATAATTTTAACTATTATAAAATTGTAAACGTCTGTTTGTTTGTTTGTTTGTTCCAGCATCACGCCAAAACTACTGGACCGATTTTGATGTTTTTTTTTTTGTTTGAAAGCTGATGATCTGACTTAAAAACTGGTATGGGTTTTGAGAGAGAAAGAAAGAAAGAAAAAAATAAAAAAATTAATTCGTGGGTTGCGTACTCACCCGACAAATCGAAGCTTCTATGCATTTGCACGAGCGGATAGTAATGTACGATGGAGTGGAGTGGAGTGGAGTGGACAGGGGATGGGACTGGGGATGGGACTGGGGACGGGACAGGGGACGGGACTGGGGACGGGACATTGGACGGGACAGGGGACGGAACATGGGACGGGAAATGGGACGGGACATGAGACGGGACATGGGACAGGACAGTGGGACGGCACATGGGACTGGACATAGGATGGGACATGGGACAGGACATGGGACATGGGACGGGACGATAGTGATATAGTGAGATAGTGGGACAGCGGGACAGTGGGCCGTGGGACAGTGGGATAGTGGGACAGTGGGACAGTAGGACAGTGGCAGTGAGACGGTGGGACGGTGGGGCAGTGGGGTAGTGGGGCAGCGGGGCAGCGGGGCAGTGGGCCAGTGGGGCAGTGGTATAGTGGGGTAGTGGGGTAGCGGCGTAACGGGGCAGTGGGGTTGTGGGGCAGCGAGGCAGCGGGACAGTGGGGCAGTGGGGCAGCGAGTCAGTGGGGCAGCGGGGCAGCGTGCCAGCGGGGCATTGGGGTACCGGGGCAGCGGGGCAGTGGGATAGTAGGTTAGCGGGGCAGCGGGGCATTGGGGTAGCGGGGCAGCGGGGCAGTAGGGGAGTGGGGCAGCGGGTCAGGCTGTGGGGCAGTGGGATAGTGGGGCAGCGGGGCAGTGGGGCAGTTGTGTAGCGGGGCAGCGGGGTAGTGAGTTACCGGGGCATCGGGGCATCGGGGCAGTGGGGCAGTGGGATTGTGGGGCAGCGGGGCAATGGGGCAGCGGGGCAGTGGGGCAGCAGGGCAGTGGGGCAGCGGGGCAGCGGGGCATTGGGGAAGCGGGGCAGCGGGGCAGTCTGTGGGGCAGTGTGATAGTGGGGCAGTGGGGTAGCGGAGCAGCGGGGTAGTGGGATAGTGGGGCAGCGGGGTAGCGGGGCATTGGGGTAGCGGAGCAGCGGGGCAGGCAGCGGGGCAGTGGGATAGTGGGGCAGCGGGGCAGTGGGATAGTGGGGCAGTGGGGCATTGGGGTAGCGGGGCATCTGGGCAGTGGGGTAGCGGGGCAGTGGGGCAGCGGGGCAGAGGGGCAGTGGGGCAGTTGTATAGAGGGGCAGCGGGGCAGTGGGATAGTGGGGCAGTGGGGCAGTGGGGTAGCGGGGCAGCGGGGAAGCGGTGTAGCGGGGCAGTGGGGTAGCGGTGCAGCGGGGCAGTGGGGTTGTGGGGTAGTGGGGCATCGAGGCCGTGGGGCAATGGGGTAGCGGGGCAGTGGGTTAACGCAGCAGTGTGGCAGCTGGGCAGCGGGGCAGCGGGGCAGTGGGGCAGCGGGGCATTGGGGCAGTGGGGTACCGGGGCAGTGGGGCAGTGGGGCCTTGGGGCAGTGGGGCAGTGGGGCAGCGGGGCAGTGGGGCAGTTCGGGAGTGGGGCAGCGGGGCAGTGGGGCAGTGGTATAGAGGGGCAGCGGGGCAGTGAGATAGTGGGGCAGCGGGGCAGTGGGGCAGCGGGGCTGTGGGGTAGCGGGGCATTGGGGCAGTAGGGCAGCGGGGCAGTGGGGCAGCGGGACAGCGGGACAGTGGACTGGACTGGACTGACGTGGGTTAGCAGAATTTAACGCGAGCGGAGCCGCGGGTAAAAGCTAGTAATGTATATAAACAATGTATATATGTATGTTATGTATGTATTAGAAACCTTATCTTAAATGCACTAACAGACTGCATAAATAACTGTTTAACAGAGGGAATATTTCCTGATGCTCTAAAAGTTGCTAAGGTAACTCCAGTATACAAATCTGGGTCTAAAACGGACCCTAGCAATTACCGGCCTATATCTGTGCTCCCAATTATATCTAAGGTATTTGAAAGGGTTTTGTATACTAGACTTAATGATTTCTTGATTAGCATAATTTTTTTAACAGAACATCAATACGGTTTCAGGCCTAAATCAAATACGCTATCCGCAACTATAGATCTTGTAACTGAAATAAAAAACAAAATTGATAAAAAACACATAGCTGTTGGCATATTTATCGATTTAAAAAAGGCCTTCGATACCGTTTGTCATAAAATACTACTGCTAAAGTTTAAAACAATGGCTTACAAAATGATTGAATCTTATCTGACTAATAGGTCCCAAGTTGTTAAAATAAAAAATTACGCTAGCCAGCCTAAACAAATAGAATATGGTATTCCCCAAGGCTCAATTCTTGGTCCCTTGATGTTTTTGATTTATATTAACGATATTTGTAGTGCTGGGTTACAAGGGCAAATCACACTTTACGCAGATGACACTTGTCTTTTTTATTTTGCCCACTCAATCCATGATATTTTCACACAGGCTCAAAGTGATCTAAAAATACTTGAGAACTGGTCCACTCATAATCTCCTTACAATAAACACGTCTGAAACATCTTATATGATATTTAGTGCGAAAAATAAAAAAATTGCTGACTTCACTCCACTCAAATTAAACAATCAGATTATAAGGAAATCTTCGCAAGAAAAATATCTAGGACTTCTATTGGATGGCAAGCTAACATGGAATACACATATTGAACATGTAAGGTCCAAAATTGTGTCACTGACTGGCGCTCTTCGCAGAACAAATGGATGTATACCCGTTACAGTCTGTCACACAATTTATAATGCACTCATAAAACCACATCTTGAAAACCTAGTCGAGGTCTGGGGGTGTGCCGCAAAAACCAATTTAAGTAAATTACAAATCGCACAAAATAAAGCAATTAAAACACTATTCAAATATGATTACCTTACACCTACAATTGAACTTTATAGCAAAACTAAATTTTTCAACATAAATCAAATATACAAATATAAAACATGCATTCTCATCAAAAAAATTACAACAAATGAAAATCATTCGAATATACAATTTACTAAAAAGAATCACAGATACCATACAAGAAATAAATATATGCTAAATCTCCCTTTTCCAAGGACGATTTATGATAAAAGAAATTTAATGTATGAGGGGGCCCAAATATTTAATAAAATACCCAGAAATATTATAGATATTGCTTCGATTAATATGTTTAAAAATAAATTAAAAGAATATCTCCTAAGTCATGCTTAACACCTGCACAAAAATTATTATGAACCCGTAGAATTAATATATAGAATGTAGATACTATAGATACCCTAGATTTACTTTAAGGTGTGCGATGTCGGATGTTGGTTCGGTCATCAGTACACCTACTTATTTAAATTACTTCTTCTTTTTTATCCAAATTATATAATACGATTAAGGCTAAACTAACACTAGCTCTTAAGATCATCGACTAACCATCTTTTAGTATTTTCAATTTTTAAGTTTCTCATGTTAAGTGAACTCTGTAAGTTCTTTGTGAAAATAAATGTCTTAAACCTCATAATAGTGTTGACTTGGGGTAAGTCGAGACACGGGGCAAGTTCGTTCAAATGGATTTTCCGCAGAAAGTGTCGTCACAATATTACGACGCGCATTAAAGTGAGGTGTAGAATAAACTGACGTGACACACTATTATCACCAACAATTAAAAAGGTCACCACACTCTGCATAAAATCTATTTGAATGAACTTACCCCGTATCCCGACTTACCCCGAGTCACCTTATAGAATTATTATTATTGGCTGAACTGTTTTCTAATACCTTGAACTTTTTAATCATATAATACTCGCAGTAGGCCTAAGGCCTGAATCCTTCACACAGATGACTAATAAGAGGCCCGTGCCCAGCAGTGGGACAGTAATGGGATTGGAAGGAGGAGGCGAAGCCGAGTAGTTCCGAAGTAATTTTAAAACGATGAGGCGCCAGGTGAGTACAGAACTAAACGAGGCCGTTAATTGCTATTTCGTCCGAGACTTGTACGTGGGACACTCAGAAAGTTTTGCGAAACTAAAAAAAATTGTTCTATACGTACATATATTTTTATCAAATCTTTTCAAAGTACTTTCCACCAGCCTCTATACAAAGATTCATGCGCCTAAACCAGTTTTCAAAACACTTTTTCCAGTCCGCCGCAGACACCTCGTTTACAGCCTGCTCGAACGCAGCCAGCGCATCTTCCGGCGACGAAAATTGTATCCCTTTGAGCTGATTTTTTATTTTTGGGAATAAAAAGAAGTCACACGGTGCTAGATCAGGGCTGTAAGGAGGGTGACCCAGGAGTTTGACTGGCGTGCTGTCCAGGAAGTCCCTCGTTTTGAGTGCGGTGTGCGCAGGTGCATTGTCGTGGTGGAGCAGTAGCCCGCGGAGCCCTGTGTTTGGTCGCTTGTTGCTTATAACAGAGAAAACTTCTGGCAAACATTTGGTAGTATACCATTTGGCATTAATGCTTCTTTGATCCCGTAAGGGAATTGATACCAAGTGGCCAGTCAAATTAAAAAAGCTAGCGATCAAAATCTTACCCCCGCTTCTAGATCGCTTCACTTTGGTAGGCGTTGGCTCATTTTGAAACACCCAAACAGTCGACTGGCGCTTGGTTTCTGGGTCATATTGATAAATCCAGGACTCATCACCTGTAACGATGTCGTAAACACGCCGAGACGAGCCTGCTTCAAATTTGTTAAGCATATCACGGCACCATTCCACCCGGGCCTGCTTCTGAGCATCGGTGAGGTTGTGCGGCACCCAGCGTGATACTATCCTCCTCACGCGAAGATGGCTGTGTAGAATCTCGTGAACGCTTCCCGATCCAATCTTCAATATGTGTTGAATCTCCTGATATGTAATTCGCCTATTGTCTTGGATTAAATTTTTCACTGCTAGCACGTTTTCTTCGGTAACAGCCGTCAAAGGGCGACCGCTTCTTTCGTCATCCCCCAAAGTTGGTCGACCGCGCTTGAATTCGTTATACCAACGATACACGGTTGCCTTGGAAGGGCCTTCATCCATGAATGCCATTTGAAGTCTATCGTACGATTCATCCGGTTTCAGGCGACACTTGAAATCGTATAAAATCATAGCTCTAAAATGTTCCCGGCGCAGATCCATATTTCAGTGAGACACAATACTTTGAATTAACTCGCAAAAAATGTGGAGGGAAATTTTGAAATTGGAACTTACTTATTTTTACTTATAAATAATCATATTTTCGAAAAACATTATAACTGGCCAGTCTCCCATATATAAAAACTTTTTTTCGCAATACTTTCTGAGGGGCCTGGTATTGTATAGTATTTTTATATCGTGTACCTAAACACACCTTTTTTTTTTTTTTCCCTGGGGAAATCCTCATGGACGCACTCCGCCCGGGGTTGGCGGAGCCAGTGCCGGACTCTTACCGACTAAAACCACCACGGTGTTCCTTCAACTACCTTAGCCGGGGGCGTGGGAACCCGTGAGTATTCACACAACCACCCCCGACAGGTCCTGGCCCGCCACAAGCAGGCGAGCCCCTTCTCCCCGTGCGGCCTTACGTTGGCCGCACCCTCCTTTGTGGCGCACACGGAACACTGCACGCCACCTCGCCTCATGGGCCTTTACAAGCTGCGTCAACTACGCCGGCTGTGGCAGCTACGCCAGCTGCTGGTCGGGCAGCAGACTACCCCGAGTCTGCTGCTCGCAGGCCCTACCTCCCGTAATTTTGTATAGAGGTTTTCTTCCTCACGGTCCGGGCGGTGAAGTCAAGACCCTCGGTCCCAAGAGGCGCGAGAACACTACTCAGCGGGCACTCCTGGGGTTACGAGATCGACGGGGGCAGGGAAAGACAGTCCCCCCGCTGCCTGCCCAGTGGCAGGGTGAGTGCACACCGGGCCCGCCCCTGCTCCTCCACTGTGCCCTCTACTGATATCAGAGGGACACGTGGAGCAACTCCCTACTGAACCAGAACGGGCCCCTCCCGCGCCAGAATATTCGCCACAGGCAATAAAATCCCCCTAAGGTTAATCCCTCGGCAGGATTTTATTGCCCGTGCCCAGGATGCACCGGCCAAACAACTGCCAATCCCTCCAGAAGTGTCCAGAAGGACAAGCAGCCGTCAGGCACACGTGGAGGTTTTCTGGCCAGCACCCCGTACCTAAACACACCTAATTTATCTAAGTGTGTACATAAAAAACCTCGCTAGCACAATTATAAAAAATACTGACCAGCAATTTTTATTATAGTCGTGTTGGAAATTGATGACGTGCGTACGGCAAATTCTTATTTTTTTTTTTATGTATTCTTTTAAAAAAATAATCAAACAATTTCCGAGCAAGTGGGAGAAAACGTAATCATTGCTATTTTGTTACAAAAGCTTAGACGTGCATAGCGGGCCTAAAGTAGGTTGCTGCGTACGCAGAAAAATGTACGATAGAGAAGCATCATCTGTAAAACCTGAATCTGCTTACGTATATATTATTGAATCCATGATCTGTATCGTATATGTAGTGCTCAGCCAATGTACAGACAGTGTTTACAAATATACCATACCATAGCAGAGGCCTGGTAGTAGCTGATGGTTAGATTGGTGCATTTTTTGCTGATTATAAATCCTACTATCCTACTAATATTATAAATTCGAAAATATGGATCTTTATTTCTTCGTTTTTCCTCCAATCACGCTGAAACGGCTGATTGGATTTGGATAAAATTTAGTCCACTGATAGACCATAACTCGGATTAACATAAACATAACATACATGTTGTGTATGTGTGCGTCCATGTCAGAAGAGTTCGCCTCGTTAGTAATAAATCAGTGCATTTAGCAAGCAATAGTTTCACTCGTCCCTGTCACTCTCCGATACAACATTGGCGACGGTTACCCACAAGAGAAAAAGAATAATGTATGTTCAACAATTCGGAATTTTATCAATATTTGGCAATACTGTGCACTCATTATTTGGTGCTAAAAATGTCAGAGTGACATATTATCAGCCCAAGTTAAACGTGAGTTGGCCTGGGGGAGACAGTACGGGCGAGTCCACCCGTCAACTTTACACATTTGCACTTCCACGCAACTTCTTATGCCCCAGTCATCATCATCATCATCATTTCAGCCGAAAGACGTCCACTGCTAGACATAGGCCTCCCCCAAGCATCGCCACAACGACCAGTCCTGCGCTTTCCGCATCCAGCGGATTCCCGCAACCTTCACCAGGTCGTCTTCCAGGCCAGGTTGGTATGCCCCAGTACTTTGTTTTAATTGTATGTCTTGAGCAATATTAGTGCGTGTTTGTTTTTTAACTAAAAAAGTTGGAACATGAGAAGAGAGTTGCAACACTCTTAGTGTTGCAATTCTGTATGTCCGGCACCACACGGAACACAGGATGGTTTAATGGGTACAATCCGAGTTCATCAGCATCATCGTCATTTCAGCCGAAAGTCGTCCACTGCTGGACATAGGCCTCCCCCAAGCATCACCACAACGACCGGTCCTGTGCCTTCCGCATCCAGCGGATTCCCGCGACCTTCACCAAGTCGTCGGTCCACCTTGTGGGGGGCCTACCCACGCTGCGCCTTCCAGTACGCGGTCGCCACTCCAGAACTTTACTGCCCCATCGGCCATCCGTTCTGCGAGCAATGTGCACCGCCCACTGACACTTAAGTTTGGCAATTCTTCGGGCTATGTCGGTTACTTTCGTTCTCCTGCGAATCTCCTCATATCTGATTCGATCACGAGTTATATTTACATATTTAATAATAATGTCCTCCCGGCCAAATTTCGGTCACGGCGGCCAATCTCAACAGAGACTAGCCATCTGCGCGGGACATATTATAGTGCACAAGTGTGTGCGCAAACACAGATGCACTCTCTATTCCCTCACTCTCATAATCCGATGGGACGGCAATTCGACACGACCGGAGAGAGATCAGGCGCAGGACCAGGATTTACATATTTATTTTGTTAGTGTTCTTTAGTTTTTATGGGAAAATCCACGGTTGTTGAGAGATCTAAAATATCAGTGTTTTTAAAAAGAAACATATCTATCAATTTGATAAAATTTTTGATAATCTAGTCCGACTCAAACAAATATATCACAAAACTGATAGCATCACCTCGTCAAATTTTATCTTAAGGGGAATGTTAAATAATGACGCAGTTTATTTTTCTCGTATTATTTTAATAAAATTTATAAATCAAAATGTTTATAAATAAACTCTATTTACTTAAATTAAATTCTGGATAGTTTTATAGTTTTCAAGTTAACTTTTAACTTTAGAACACCATAAAACTGATGTATTTTATTTTTTCCAAGTTTGTGAATATGATACTTTCGTAATGCTGCACTATGGAAAGATAGCATTTTATTTTATTAAGCTTATGCTATAACATACTTACACATTTACTTAAAATTATTACTAAACAATGACATAATGAACGGAATAAAAGAGTCTTTGATATGGATTTCTTTAAAAAATCTATACAAAGCAAATGCAACACTTAATAACAAAACTACAACAATAGCACTTCAGTCTACTGAGCAGTTTCTTACGACAATATCTGCGAGAAATGAAATTGGCTCAATAACGAAAACAAACTGACTATTAAGAAAGTGTATCCGACAGCGGTAGATGCGGAATCAGTTGCAGGGTCGTCATCTGTGGGTGGTGATTGGGTGACATTTGGATCTTCAGTGGTACCATCTGGTTCTTCGGGATTAAGATCCGGACTCACAGTAGTAGAATCATCGTCGTCCTCGTTTCTGTCAATTATTTCCCAATTGCTTTCAGCATCAAGGAAATTGGTTGCATAAATTTGGTTCCAGAACGTTATGGTCTCAGGATGAGGATTTTGTAAAGATAACTCTAAGGTAGTACCAGTAGCAGTATTTATTTCGCTGTTGTCAAGCACACGAAGGTAAAAGGCATTTAATCTTGTGAATGGTTGCCAAGTAACTTGTGAAGTTGTGCTTGATGGGACTCTGTAACAATAAAAACAAATTAACTTCCTATTCCAATAAAAAATATCAATATAATTATATAGTTTAGATATTAAAACTAACCCAGTTTTAGCAAAGTTTGTCCATCTTTCTATAAGAATATCTCCAATAGTAAGATCTCTTTCTGGTGTTCCCTCAGTAGAAGCATCATGGAACATATAAGCCAATTCTTCACTGTGAGCCGCTGTATCAACATCCAAGGGTCCTACAAATGGTTCTCCAAGAGATCCTTTGTAAGAAAATTGGTATAAAAAGGTTTGTGAAGTAGCACGCATCGCTCGATCTCTGGCTTCTCTTATAGTTGAAACTAGCATCATAGTATCGCCATGATAATCTAAATATTCATCAACGCTTGATATATCAATTGAATCCTCACCAAAGTAAAATGTTCTTATTTGCTGAGCTACTTGTGTCTTTTGACCATCATTTTCAAATTGTAAGTCTGGTTGTAAGAATTCAGTAAATGAATTGTCCATTCGCTCCAACCAATCATCTTCCAGCGCCTCTTCGGCTCTGATGGTGCCTTCATTATCCACAAAACCAGTTATGAAAGGAATCAGCAGAAAATCACCATCAGCGATGACTTTAGCAGGAGTTTTAATAAGAAAAGGCGTGGAACCTTCCAATTCCTGCCTTTCCACACAAGGCGCAAAAGCCAATGAATTATCTGTCAAGTCGAGTTCATTGATAACCGCCATCAGTGCTGCCGCACTGGTCCTAGCAAAGACATCTGATAGTTCTTGAATGTTAGTTATTACGTGACCGAGACCTTCAGCTACTTGAACAGCGTATTCCAAGTTGTCTCGAGAAACAGCCCATGGGGCCAGTGCATTTCCACTTTGAGCGATTGCTTTTTGAACTAAACCTTCTGCCATGGGGGACATTGTGACTAAGTCAACGGCAGCTCCTCCGCTACCATGCCCAAAGAGGGTAATATCGTCAGGATTTCCTCCAAATTGTGCGATATTTTCTTTCACCCACTGTAACCCTGCAATGATGTCCTTTAATCCAGCATTGCCAGGAGCAGTTTGAGTTCCAAGACACAAGAATCCTAAGATAGATTCGCGGTAATTTAGAGATACTACAACAACATCTTTTTCGACGAAGTTCTTGAAAGATAGCTCGTGTTCATATACTTTGTCGAACTCTTTTCCTTTAATCCATACCATGACAGACAGTCTTCTAGTATTATCTAGAGTAGGCGTAAAAATGTTGGCTACCAGGCAATCTTCGGTACCTTCGTATCCATTACCTAAAGCTCGAACACATTTTATGTCTTTTCGGTTTGCTACAAAGGTTTCTTCAAATGATGGTGCAGGTAATGGTGCCTGAAAATTAGTATACGAAATTTAGGGACAAACTGTAGAGATACATATGCAAACACTATACTAGCAGATGATAATGCTGTTGTTCAGGTTTATAATACATTTGAAGTTAAAAATTCTTATCCAAAGTTATAATCATCATCAGCCCGTGATTAGCACTTAGGCTCGCCCGTATTACAGAAGGTTCCTTAAGTACAGTTCAAACTACAATCACCTGATCACTACTTAAGGATAGAATCGTTACTTGAGTATCGGTCTTATTCCATAACGGTAATTATAAACTTGAATTCAACAACATAACACACGAATCTAACCTGAAATAAAATAGAAATCTCTACTCAAGCGTAGTCTGGACCACACTAGAGTGATTACATATCAAATCTCTGCTCAAATACTGAAACAAGTGACAACATAAAATAAAGCTAAACTCAGCTGAATTGTGATCAATAAATCTCTGCTTGAGGAACGTTCTAAAATCAAAGCTCAACTCAAAACTAGTTTTAAACAGTGATCAACGCTTAAGGATCGTTCTGTAATACGGGCCTTAGACCAGAGTACAATAGGAATGTGATTACCTACTTCAGAATTAAATTACCTTGAACCTGTTGATACCCGAAGTTGAGTCAGCGTACGGTATGCCATGGAACTCGAAGTAATCCCCATTGCTTGCCGCCACTCCAACCACGGTACCTTGGGTAATGGTCACCGATGGGGCCTGTTGGCCTGTAGCCAATGCTACCAACACTGAACAAACAGACAATAATAATAACATGATTCTTAAACCACTGCGAGATGAGTACTGGATATTGAGTTTCATGAAGGCGAAACTGAATCATCTCGATTAGATAATTTCAAAAGTTTCTTTAGTATTTCTTTGATATCTCTACGATAATGTCATCGATAGGAAGATTATGTTAAAGATATCTTTCAGGGATACGAGGAAAATATGATAGACAATTTGAATTTTTCCCATTCGGTAGAATCATGATGTTTATACAATTTGCTTTTCAGATTCATGTGTCTTAAGATTGCTCAATGTTTTTTTTGTACTTAGATACGATAAGTAGTATCTTTAGAATTTAGTAAGTGCCCACACACTATCAACGATATTAGGGCAATGAATTTCTATTTTTATTTTCATGTCAAAATAATAAAAGAACGAAACCATTCAACTATTGGTTAATCTAAAATAATATTGTGCTAATTAGATTTTAGGTTTAAAGAAATTTATTCTCAATAAAAACACAAAGTCACTTACTTGAGAACAATATTAACTTATGCTATGATGGTTTAGTTCGTCGAATTTAAAAATGAAGAAAAAGCAATTGGTGTACCCATCCAATGCATTCATTATTTTACAAAAAAGTTGTCTGAAATTACATATTTTGCTAGCTCAGTTTTGAATGCATTAAATGAGCTTTGATTTTTAATACGTGAGGGTATTTCATTATAGAGTTGTTCTCCTTTTCAATTTATTATCATAATCATAATTATCGTCTGAGAAAAATAGGTCCATGACTTCTGGATAAGTGGTTCCATAGATTTTTCCACAAGGAACGGTATTCAAAAGTACAGGTAGTATAAAATTAAATAATAGTAGTAGTAAGTATTATATCCATTGTCTAGTACCCATAGTACAAGCTTTGCTTAGTTTGGGACTTTACAGACGGTGCTGAGTAAGGGTCCTAAATGTTTATTTATTTTAATCACAGACCAACTGTTGGTCTGAGATTTTAATTAGAATTTTGAGAACTAGGAGTTACCTATATCAGTTTTCTGAAAATAAGACCCGTTACAATAAATGGTATGTATCTGTTTTAAGGGCGCAATAACAAAAAATTTGAACAGCCATCACCACAAAGAAAAGTATGCCAAAATGTGTGCCAAATAAAGAGGTCAACGACCTAATCTCAATGATTTCAAGAAAAAATTATGTCCCTTGGTATACCGTTACTCAATGTTGCCATTTCGTTTAAATACGAACCTTAATTACATCAAAATAAGGGTCAAGTTTTTTCTAAAGTTTCTTGTGGTCGGATTTTTTCAGTGGTTCCCTTAGAGGGGGCGGGTGCTACGTGTGCGAGGGGCGGGGGGTATCGGGGAGGTTTCACAAAATGTGCGCAACACGTGTATGCGCCCGCGCCGCTAAGAATTCATGAGAATTTCTGATTCATTGACTCTTGTCATATTGGAGTGAATTTTGTTTTGTAATAATTAACTTTTTTCGCTACTCAGACGTTGATGATTCATTTTATAGTGAGCAAAGGCTAATAATATATTTTAGGGCTTAGAAAAAATACTTGAATTGAATAAATATTAAAAATTGGTAGGTACCTCAAGTTTTTTTTTTTAAATCAAATTGATAAAATGTATTCTATGCCTTTTATGTTTAGTTCGCAATATTGCACTTCTGTTAACAAATACTTAAAGTTAACCGGAACTAACCATGTGAGTTTGATTTGCGATGGTCCGTCAGTGTTATAAAATATACTTCCTATTATTTAATATACAAAATTACAAACTATATAACTATACAACGAGAATTTAATTCTCGTTACAAAATGTAACCTTTACCCAAAACTTATTATAGAAAACAATTATAAAACAATCTCTGACCTTTCGTTTCAAAAGTTACGTTTGACGTACAAACCTAAATAAACCACTAACTTGATATTATGCTCTAAAACATCCAGAGAGTTGGAATTCAAAATCCATTTAGGAAAAGACAAATTTCCCCTAAATTTTATTATCTCGCGTCTCCCGGGTTGACTCGGGATGCGATGGTCCTAAACATGTGTTACACTACACCACGTGGGTCTCGGGCAGAAATATACAAAACAAACGGTCGTATATCACCACCAAATAATGTTGAAGAACCAACCATAGCAGCATGCACATTAGGTCTTAATTTCAATGTTGCAAATAATGTATTTGTGATGAGTGATGTCAGTCGTTGTTACCTTGTGGGAGACTCCAATGAGACAGGCGAAAGGTTAAACGTTATGCGTACCACATTGATCAACGTGCAGCTCTGAGATAGAAAAAAAAAACAAGATTTGAAACAAAAAATGTGCTTCGGTAAATTACGGTATACGGTGTACTACGATCAAAGACATTTCTATACTAAGTATAATACCTTTATGACTACGATGAGTGACCGTTTCTTTGGACATCTAGACCCCTCCGTGCCTCAGAAAATACGTTAATCTGTCGGTCCCGGTTGCCAGACGAACATATATGGCAGTCGTTACGTTACGGGTAGTCTGTAGCCCGAAAGTGTGGGGTGCATTAAAGAAGCCTCCACGAGTGACAATATTTGATTGATCATCCGGCGCACCTTGGGCAGTCAGCCCCGCTACCAACCTGCTGACTGGCTAATCTTTTCCCCACGGCATGAGCTGTTATCATTATGTAGCTCATGTCGACACAATAGAAGAAGAAGCCCGAAAGTCTGACAACAAGGATGTCGGTTTTACCCAGTAACTAGTAAGTACGGGGATCTAATGGCAGTCGCTCCGCACATAAGGCTGGTTTCAGCCCCATTTGGTTACACTGGAAGCCGAAACACGAAATAAAAATACCAGTATAACCTCCAGTTTCAGAAAGGCTGATCAACGCAAAAATTTACTAATCAGTTGTCAAATGTCAGGTCAAGCGATGTGATTGATTGTTAACATTTTTGCCGGACGATCACAGGAGCTGACATTAGATTTGACAACCGATCAAATTGATCAGCCTTCCAGAAACTGGGGGTATTGCTCACAATTAAAGTCCAATAGAGTCCGACCGAACTTCGTATTTGTTTTCGTTTTCGCCCGAAAATAAATATGTATTTTCGGCCAGTACCGAAAACGATCTGCGTGGTCGTGAAATCTACTATTTAGTTCAGCGAGTCTTTATACAGAAATGTAAAGTAATTAATGGGGATGAAATTGCTTTCTTGGATACCATATAAAATTCATTAAATTTGTTTGATTATCAATAATCTATTTTTATGTTTGTATGCTTTAAGTTTCACCAAGGAAGCAAAAAAAATGTTCTTGTAGAAATAGTTTTTATTGGTCTGAGTTGGACTTTTTTGGTTTTGGTTTAGGTTTTTAGCCGAAAACATAGCTTATTTTTTAATTGCCGAGTTTCGTTTTCGGCCGAAAATAAAAATCCATTTTCGTTCGGTCTCTAAAGCACAACAAGTAATCACACTTTGTTTTAATTACAAATCAAACCCAATACTTTGTTTAATAACAATAATATTGCATTTCCTCCACCATCCGTGATGTTGTTCTAATTAGTTTATAGTTTTATTGGTCGACCGCTAGAGGGCGTCTGGTCACGTACCGTTCGTTTAATGTACGGTGGGGATTGTTTTACCGTCTTGTGTACACATACGTGCTGACTGTAATAGCGGAAACTGGCCATAAGCTGCCATATATAGGCTAGCAATTTAACTCTGAAAGTTTGACGGCTATGTAAAATGTAGAAGTTCAAATACCTTTGTTTTGAGTTTGCATTTTGGATTTTTATTATAATAATAGTCACCCAAAATACCTTGGCATAACTCTAGATCGATCCCTCAACTACAGAACAAATTGTGAAAACATTAAAAAAGGGTGCATGCCAGAAATAATCTACTTCTTCGCCTTACATCCACTAAATGGGGACGTACACCTCAAGTCCTGCGAACGACCGGAATGGCGCTCTGTTTTTCTGCTGGGGAATTCTTCCCAGTCCCATGCCCAGTATGGAGCCGCTCCGCCCACGCAAGGTTAGTGGATACAGCTCTAAATGAAACGTGCCGGATTATTACTGGTTGCCTTAAACCGACCCTGGTACGAATGCTGTATCCTCTGACTGGCATTGCTCCTCCTGATGTTCGAAGGACAGTAGCAAGTCGCATTGAGAGATCAAAAATAGAAGACGAGCCACGTCACCCAATGCACAACTACAGCACAGTGCCTCAAAGGCAAAAAGTCGTAAAAACTTTTTCAGGTGCGTGGTTCCGGCTGATACCAATACTTCAAAAGAAAGGTGCGATCTCTGGCGACAAACGTCGGAACCCCCTGTTTACTTCATAAAACCATCGGAAACCACCTGGGCATGTACTCCCGTGGTCAACTTGGAAATCCTTAAATAGACTTCGGCCCCAAGTTGGCAGAACCAAAGATAATCTCCAAAAATGGGGGTTCACGGACGGTTTGGATGTCCAGTGTGAGTGCGGCGTCACTCCGCAAACAATGGCTCATCTTATATCTTGTACCGCGTGCCCTGTCACCTGCACGCGTGAGGAGCTAATGACCGCCAACCACAATGCAGTGCGTGTTGCGGAACACTGGGCCAACCAAATTTGATAAAATTTGCCATCGACTCGCTAAGAAGAAGAAGATAATAATAATAAAAAACAGAAGGTTCGTTTTCTTTTGCCGTTGGGAAATCCTCATGGACGCACTCCGCCTGGGGTAGGCATACCCAGTGTCGGACTCTTACCGACTAAAACCACCACGATGTTCCTTCAACTACCTTAGCCGGGGGCGTGGGAACTCATGAGTATACACACAACCACCCCCGACAGGTCCTGGCCCGCCACAAGCGCCTTTTCCCCGTGCACAGAACACTGCACGCCACCTCACCTCACAGGCCTTTACCTGCTATGCCAGCTGCGCCAACTACGCCAGCGGTGTCAGCTACGCCAACCATACCAGCTACGCCAGCATGTGGCCAGGCTAGCATGCCAGCTACGCCAACTGTGTCAGCTACGCGAGCTGGGCGAGCTACGCCAGCTGTGCCAGCTATGCCAACTGTGCCAGCTACGCCAGCTGCTGGTCGGGTAGCAGACTACCCCGAGTCTGCTGTTCGCAGGCCCCGCCTCCTATAATTTTTTATAGAGGTTTTCTTCCTCGCGGTCCGGGCGGTGAAGCAAAGACCCTCGGTCCCAAGAGTCGCAAGAGCACTACTCAGCGGGCACTCCTGGGGTTATGAGATCGACGGGGGCAGGGAAGGACAGTCCCCCCGCTGCCTGCCCAGTGGCAGGGTGAGTGCACACAGGGCCCGCCCCTGCTCCTCCACCGAGCCCTCTGCTAGCATCAGAGTGACACGTGGAGCAACTCCCCATTGGCCCACATCGGGCCCCTCCCGTGCCAAAATATTTGCCACAGGCTATAAGATCCCCCGTAGGTTAATCCCTCGAAAGGATTCTATTGCCCGTACCCTGGTTTCACCGGCCTGTGAACTGCCGTTACCCCCAGACGTGTCCAGAAGGGCAAGCAGCTGTCAGATACACTTGGAGATTTTCTGGCCAGCACCCCAAATCGAGCGCTAACTATGAGTAGCCGGACCCTGCTTCTGATGCCGGCGGAACGCTTATATTTTGTTTTTTTATTTGACATTTTTACACAGCACCATCTAGTCCCAAACTAAGCAGAGCTTGTGCTATGGGTACTAGACAATGGATATAATACTTATATCATCATCATTTCAGCCGAAAGATATCCACTGCTGGACATAGGCCTTATTTTTTTTTTTTAAATACTTATAATACTAAGAAACACCCACACAAACACAAACACTTATGTTCACCACACACAAATATTTGTGTCCTGTGGGAATCGAACCCACGACCTCGTCATTAAGCAGTCCAACACTCGAACCACTAAAACACAGAGGTCGTTCATGTTCAGAATGATGTATATAGTTTGCTTTTGAATAAATTATCAAAATCTAATCAAACTTATTAAATGACAAAAAATCACTTCATTTCGTCTCCAGTACACTTATTAGTACATTAAACTCAAAAGTCTCCCTGAGGAGTGCACTCGCGCCGATGGCGAGGGGAACCGTTCAAAAATAGAATCCTCATGGATTCCTATGCATGCATATTGCCATGGTTCTTGAACGTTAGCACGCGCCTAAGCTAAGCTCTTGTTACTTAAGTATAATAAAGTATAGGTAGTAGTTACCGTAGACCAAAATAATAAGATAGACGGAGCACGTAGAACTAGCGAATGAAGCCAGAAAAATGAGTACAAAATGGCAAAGGCGTACCTACTATTCCACCCACAGCCTTCGCGAGCCGCGGTCGGGAGCATCAATCTTATTATTTTAGACCCGTATTACAGAACGTTCCTCAAGTACAGTTTAAACTTCAATCACCTGATCCCTGCTTAACGATAGAATCGTTACTTGAGTATCGGTCTTATTCCATTTAAGTAATTGTAAACTTTCAACATAACACACGAATTTGACCTGAAATATAATAGAAATCTCTACTCAAGCGTAGTCTGGACCACATTAGAGTGATTACAGATCAAATCTCTGCTAAAATACCGAAACAGGCGACAGTATAAAATAAAGCTAATCTCAGCTGAACTGTGATCAAAAATTTCTGCTTGAGGCATGTTATAAAATTAAATCCCAACTCAAAACTTGTTTTAAACAGTGATCAACGCTTGAGGAACTTTCTGTAATACGGGCCTTAGTTTGACGATTAGACGTACGCTCCAGATTGTGATTCGCGAATACAGTGGATGGAGTAGTAGGTACTCGTTTGCCATTTTGTATTCCTATTTCTGGCTTCATCCGCTAGTTCTACGCACTCCGTCTATCTTATCCTTTTGGTCTGAGGGAGACCTACTTTTTTACCGAAATGGCTTTGGGTTATACAGATTACAGTTTTCATGAGAATAGAAGGTGCAGTTTTTAACATTAATGTACATTAGTAAAAGAAAATAATGTTCAGTCATTTACCACATTTTTCCTAACTTTCTTCTACTTTTGATGTGAAAAAGTATTAGCCTAAGCTAAAGCCTAAGCTTGAGGGTTATTACATTACTCTGAATTTAGAAATTCTAATCAGGCTTTTGGAAAAGAAATCAAGAAATAAGGAAAGTTAATAGAAGTTAGATCGGTAAGAATCCTAAATAGCCAATCGTGATAGTTCCTTTTTTTGCCACGGGGAAATCCTCATGGATGTACTCCGCCCGGGGTAGGTGGAGCCAGTATCGGACTTTTACCGACTAAAACCACCACGGTGTTCCTCCAAGTACATTTGGCCGGGCCGTGGGAAACGCTCAGTATTCGCCACCAACCCCGACAGGTCCCGGCTCACCAAGAGTAGGCGAGCCCCTTCTCCCCGTGCGACCTAACGTCGGCTGCACACACACAACACTTCACGCCACTTCACTGGCTTTTACTAGAAACGCCAGCTGTGCCAGCTACGCCATCTGTGCCAGCTACGCCATCTGTGCCAGCTACGCCAGCTGATAGTCGGGCACTAGACTACCCCAAGTCTGCCACCCGCAAGCCCCATCCTCCCGTAATTCCAAGTAAAGCAAAGACCCTCGGTCCCAAGACTTATAACGACGTCTTGTGGTTCAGATGTCGGACTGCTGATCACGAGGTCGTGGGTTCGATTCCCACAGGTAACAAATATTTGTGTGATGAACATGAGTGTTTGTGTTGGTCTGGATGTTTCTTATGTATTATAAGTATGTAAAATACCGCAGTGTCTCAAGACGAAAGTCTTTGACCAGTGTGTGTTGCCAGTAATTACTTACGGTACTGAAACGTGGTCGCTCACAATGGGCCTGATAAGAAGGCTCAAAGTCACTCCAAGGGCAATGGAGAGGGCTATGCTCGGAGTGTCCCTGCGTGATCGAATCAGAAATGAGGAGATTCGCAGGAGAACGAAAGTAACCGACATAGCCCGAAGAATTGCCAAACTTAAGTGGCAGTGGGCGGGGCACATTGCTCGCAGAACGGATGGCCGATGGGGCAGTAAAGTTCTGGAGTGGCGACCGCGTACTGGAAGGCGCAGCGTTGGTAGGCCCCCCACAAGGTGGACCGACGACCTGGTGAAGGTCGCGGGAATCCGCTGGATGCGGAAGGCACAGGACCGGTCGTTGTGGCGATGTTTGGGGGAGGCCTATGTCCAGCAGTGGACGTCTTTCGGCTGAAATGATGATGATGAATGATAAGTATGTATTTACAAAAAAAAAAAACATAAGTATCACATCCATTGGTCTAGTACCCATAGTACAAGCTCTGCTTAGTTTGGGACTAGATGGTGCTGTATAAAATGTTCCAAACATATTTATTTACATATTTATTAACTACTCGGGTTCGGGTTTCCCCGGATTTGTCCTAGTTTAGAAGGCATCGGGGGGGAGGGCAAGGAGTGCCCGGTAAAACCCTGATTCTCGTCGCGTCCCTAGTTTTCACCCGGGAAGTTAAACAGTTCTTAAGGGATGCGCGATAACGTTTCTCAGTGATAAAACGTAATGTGACAACATACATCTTATGTTCTTCAGTGTAAATAACATAAACCTAAAATATAAACAAAAAAAATTATATTATACGGCTAATTACACATAAGGCTATGGTTAAAATATGGTTATTGCAGCTGGATTATGAAGATACTAAAAATCTGATGACCTTTATTGCATAACGATATCCACCATACGCACTTATACAGCTTTCTCACATCCTACACCTTCACACCCACATACTGCCCCATACACCAACACCATACACTTCATCATACATCACACACGTTCACACACGTTAGGTACTCACATTCTTCATCACACACCTCACTTTCCCATATTCCGTAGACTAAGCAACACCATTACGGTTAAAAACGCTACAAATCAGTATAAATCAATAATCTACAATCAATACCTTATAGTTAATAATTGATAAGATCAAATTAAATAGTAGTGACACACAAATGTTTTAAGATGAATCTCCTGAGATACAGGTTCATGCCTAGTTCAGGGATAGGGTCAAAACCTTGTGTTTCCAAATTTAACCACCACAAAATTAATTGTAATGTAATGTGTGTAAGACATAAAATTGTAATCTTTAGTGGCGAGAATAAACAATTATTTTTTAACCGAATCATACGTGGGCGAAGCCGCAGCCAAAAGCTATAGTAGGTCTTCTTCTTCTATCGTTTTGACATGAGCAACATAATGATAATAGTTGATGTCGTAGAGAAAAGATTAGCCAGTCAGCAGGTTGGTAGCGGAGCTGACTGCCCAGAGTGCGCTGGACAATTAATTAAATATCGTCACTCGTGGAGGCTCTTTTAATGCACCCCTTGCTTAATGCACTTTTAATAGTAGGTATAAAACACATACCATTACAATTATTTAATACTTGAATTAAATTTCAGTTATTTCAATAAAAACTACAACTTTTTGAGGACATTCATTAAGTATCAATCCGAGAGGCAGAGCGCTTAACTCTTGACAGATTTAGTATAGTCCACTGCTCAGAGACGCCTGAAGATAGTTAATTATATGTCTTTATTGCGATGGTTAATTAAATAGTAAGGGGACTTACTTTTAACTATGTAGTTCATTCAGTTTTGGATGATATCCGAACTTTGTTATTAGAGGTGATAAAAATAGTAAATCTGTAGCTTTTAGTATTTTTGTTTCTTAATTGGGACCTTTTATGTATAAAAATGTAAATATGTATTTTTCGCGACCACAGAAATATATAGAATGGTTGTAATCACAATTTTACTTGCGATTTATGCGTGGCAACTTTCCGAACAAACTACGCCTTACATTTTGACGTCATTATTTTTAAAAAAAAATTTTAATCAAATGTACTTTACAGCATTTTTTTCTGCAGTTAGAAACAGTACAATAAGGCATTTTTGCGGGTTTTTGTTACAGTATTTATAGAAACAAGTCATAAGGCGTGCTGAGAAAGGCTTTGAAATATCCTGTACTATGGTGCATGGTGCTGCCACGTGCGCCCTGCCCACATGGCCATTGTGTTCGCGACCATACGGTCAGCTTAGAGAATTTGATGGGGGGTCATGGATAAAACAAACCTCCTTTGCTTACGTAGCCACCTTTTGTAATCATCCATACGTTCTACACGGGAGCCTTAAAGAAAAGCCATATACCTAATCTTTTTAAAAGATTGGCAACGCATCAGCAACTCCCTTGTGTTGCAGATGTCCATAGATGGCACCAACAGATGACCCGGGTTTCTCAATCGTCCCCTCTTTTACAAAAAATCGTAATGATAGTAGATGATATTTTAGTAGTAGTAGAGCTCCTTTGTGAAATAGCTCGTCCGGGGAAGTACACACGGCTACACATCAAGCTGTAAATTCCCAGTATAAGCTGACCTCGCATTGTATAGGTTTTCCTTACAACGCGAGGTCAGCCTTTACTGGTTTAGGACAGCTTGATGAGTAGCCGTGTGTACTACCTTGCTTGCTTGCATTAGTGTGTGCTTTGTGTGTGTATGTGAAAACGTTACGGGTGCCGCTGAAATTACAATCACATGAGACTTTCTATCTTCAAATCTCAGTTTGGCGAACCGACTTGCGGTACCATTTAGGCAACAGCCTAGATGGCATGAAGTTGTTATTTTTTATGAGCAAAGGTAACTGCTTAACATCAGGTGGACCTTTAGCTCGTTTAGCTATCCTATACTATAAAAAAGCAATACATTCAAATATTTGTTTGCCCTTCAATGACGCTGAAATGGCTCAACAGATTTGGATGAAATTTGGCATAACACATATTAACATATAAGCTACTTTTTATCCCGGAAAGGTAAACAGTTCCCGAGGGATGTGTGATAATATATTTCTGAAATGAATCGAATTGTATGCGGATGAAGCCACGGGCATACCCTGCTCATTTAATAAATACAATGTAGATTCAATTTTTGAATGTTCTAGTAAACAACCATACAACACCTAAATATTCATATTCATAACGGCAATAATAAAATTTTCATGAAACTATTCGCACTAATAAAGTTACTTTTAGAACTCATGACAATTCTCCCACAATTAACAGTAAGTTAATAACATGGACATACTGTATTCAATTAGTTCTGTTAAGGTTTCTAGTTCTATTGTATAATTGTTTAGAAAATCGATTTGAATTTTCTATCATTTGCTGTTCTAATTTCTAGATTTTTTGCAATCTATAAGTGATAATTGTGTCATGTCTTTTTTGCTTTAAAAATAAATCATGAAACAGACTTACTTTTGAAAGAAAAATAAAAATATTAATTTTGTACGTGCACAGCTTGTTAACTAAAATAAATAATAATAATAATAATGTGCAATTATAGGTGTAATAATATGCAATTGTAGGTAAATGTATATTTTAGTAGTATAAATTATTATAAGTAATATTGTCAAGTTGAATTTTTATGTTTAAATATTGCATGCTGTGTAACGGCCAAATATGTGGAACATACATTTAATTTATAATATCCTCTGTACCATATTTCACGCAATATATGATAAATGAAATTAAATGAAATAATTTACAGTAATAATAAGGAATATCACAGAAAACAGATTATACATAGTATAGAAACCGCACAAGGCCAAAAAGGGCCATCAGCATATTTATTCACAATGTACCCTACAATCTGAGCCTACAATATATCTATTGACATTTTTTTTTTTCCTATTACAGGCTTTTATTTATCTTGCCGCCTGCTTCAAATATTACAAGATTTGCAAGTCATTTTTGAACCAGTTTGCATTTTCCGAATAAGCTAATAAATAACAAACTAACATGTAGTTCTGCCAATATTCGTCGAAAGGTCTGCACTCGAACTTGTAACGGAATACGTCTACCTAGTCCGTCCGTCCGTGGTCCGTGTTCCGTGTGGTAAAGGACGTAAAGAATTGCACCACCCTATATCTTCTCATGGGTGTCGTAAAAGGCGATTAAGGGATTTACCAGAGGATGGGCAGCAGCGTTATCTGAGTATTTAACCAACCAACTGCGATCGCCAACCCGCCTTCCAAGCGTGGCGATTATGGCATATACCCCCAAACTGCTTGGGGAGGCTTATGTCCAGCAGTGGACATCTTCCGGCTGAAATGATGATGATGATGACGTCTACCTAGGGCAGGTAATTCAACTTGGTAGACACAACTTCGAGAAAGAAGCCGACAGAAGAATCCGTTTGGGCTGGGCAGTTGGGCAGCATTATTTGGCAAACTTCGCCGTGTCTTCTCGTCGCCTATACCGTAAAGTTTGAAGACAAAGGTCTTCAACCAGTGTCTTGCCTGTCATGACTTACGGTGCCGCAACGCAGACTCTGACAGTTGAGCTAGTCCACAAATTAAAAGTCGCTCAGCGAGCTATACTTGGAGTTTCTTTGAAGGATAAAATCCGTAACGAGATTATCTGGAGAAGAACCGGAGTGACCGACATAGCTTGTAAGATCAGTAAGCTGAAGTGGCAGTGGGCTGGCCATGTCTATCGATGGACCTATGGCCGGTGGAGCAGACGAGTCCTTGAGTGGAGACCACGAATCGGCAAATGCAGTGTAGGGCACCCCCAGCCAGGTGGACTGACGACCTGATGAAAGTAGCTGGGCGGACCGGATGCGGAAGGCTGAGGACCGAGTGTTGTGGGGCAATTTGGGAGAGGCCTATTTCCAGCAGTGGAATGTGAAACGCTGAGTTGATGATGTAGTTCTGATAACAATTCAATAATACTTAGTTTTTAGAATAAAAGATAAAGGCTTCTTTTTAATATTTATAAATTTTTAAAAAAACATCACCGTTAAGAACATAATATTTTCTGTGGGTAAGAAAGAATCCATACCAATCATAATATTATCACACCAAAGCCAAACAATTTTCCCTTACAATGACTCTTCGAAAAAAAGAAATTGTGTTGGAACAACGTTCATAATTTTAGTTAATTTAGATAATTTCACACTCCTCAGCCACGTGGCTTTTCCCATAGATTATACTCACTTGAAAGTTATGTTCCTACTGTTTGTTTACACTTCTATGTATTTGCTTTGTTTCTATACATACTTTTATATGTTATTATGACATTATTTAATTGTGTTTGTTGTTTGATTTATTTTCGGTTGTCTTTCGGTCATAATTCTTTTTGAAATGAAATTAGTGATATCAAACTATCTATTTCCAATACACATACATAAATATAATCAGTCCATTACTGACCCACCGTTGGGCACGGACCTTTTCTCAGAATGAGAAGAATATACTTACTTACTTACTTACCCATTGTACTTACTTAATCTTTCTGTAAACTATTGTCTTTGTTTTTGTTCGGCAATGTACAATAAAGAATATAATAAATAATAAATAAATATAGGCCTTACCGTCTTAGTTCAGGCCTATAACGGGTTGGCGGACTGCCCTCTCCTGCACTCTCAAGTGTGCAGGTTTCCTCACAATGTTTTCCTTCACCGTTCTTATAAAAAATTAGGTGGCTTTTTAGCCCAATCCTGTGATATTTTACGTTTGTGGTCTAGTGGTTAGAGTGGACTGCTTCACGAGGACACAAATATTTATGTGATGAACATAAGTTTGTGTTGGTCTGGGTGTTTCTTATGAATTATAAATATGTATTTACGAAAAAAATGTGTGTAAGCATTATATCCATTGTCTAGTACCCATAGCACAAGCTCTGCTTAGTTTGGGACTAGATGGTGCTGTGTAAAAATGTCCCAAAAATATTTATTTATTATTATTATTTCTTTGTAAAGTCAATTTACACGTCAGTGGTTTAATAAATCATTAAATGAATGATTATGAATGATGATGAATGATTTATGAATATTTGTTTGTCTTTCCATCACGTTGAAACAGCTGAATGGATTTGGATGAAATTTGGCACACAGACAGACCATATGGATTAAAATATATCAGTAAATTTAATCGACAGATCACGGTAGCGATATCTAGGGCAAGAGGTAGTTTTTAACCGACTTCAAAAAAAGGAGGAGGTTATGTATTCGGCGGGTTTTTTTTTTCATTTTATTATGATGAGCACGAAGAGAAATGTTATTTAACAAAAACAAAGACAACATTTGGGGCTGACCTCTCCCAGATTGTTTAATCTGTATGTCAATCAGCTGATTGGTGAGCTCAGCGAAAGCCATGTCGGGTGTCATATAGATAATGTTTGCGTTAATAACATCAGTTACGCTGACGACATGGTTTTGCTGAGCCCATCTGTAGGCGGGTTGAGAAAACTTCTCGGTATCTGTGAGTCATATGCTGGGGAACACGGCTTAAGGTACAACGATGGAAAGAGTGAGTATATGCTTATCAGAGGTAAGAATAAACAACCTGAGCATATACCACCTGTGTTTCTAAACGGGGTATCTTTGAGTCGTGTCTCTCAGTTTAAGTACTTAGGGCACATTATGAACGAAACCCTAAATGATGACACGGATATTGAGAGGGAGCGAAGGGCATTGTCGGTGCGCGCTAACATGTTGGTGCATAGGTTTGCAAGGTGTACAGCACAGGTAAAGGTAACTTTGTTCAGAGCCTACTGTCAAAGCTTTTACACCAGCGCCCTATGGACCAACTACACGCAGCGCGCCTACAGTGCTCTTAGAGTGCAGTACAACAACGCCTTTAGGGTTCTAGTGCGGCTGCCTCGATTTTGCAGTGCCTCGGGCATGTTTGCCGACGCGAGGGTGGATGACTTTTACGCTATAATGCGCAAAAAGTCAGCCTCACTCATACACCGAATTCGAGGCAGTGGCAACGGAATCCTAAGGATGATTGCTGAGAGACCAGAGTCTGCAGTTGTGGGGAGATTTATCAGGCTGCATGTGACCTGATGATTGTAATGTGGATTTTTATTTTATTTTATTTTATTCTTTCTGTGACTAACATAGTTGTAAGATAATAATTGTTACTAACAAAATTATGGACATCAATTAGTCTGAAATAAAAAAAATTATTTATTTATTTTTTATTTTATTGTTCTTTTGAACTGAAAGTTTTAAATCCTGTTTTAAAATATCACTTTCAGTAATCACTAATTTAAAAAAACTACTGATGATAAAAAGATATCAACACTTGAAAATCCTTATTCCTTTCACTAACACTTTTTCTACTTAAATCTTCGATACAATTTCCTGTAATATAATTACTAAAGAGCATTCCAAAACCAATCTTATCTCAGACTTCATACAACACACTTTCAAATTCCGCCACAATGTATACGTATCAGAACTTCGGGGTGGGAGTTGCCAAAATTCAACTTTGGTTCAGAAATGTTAAGGTTGTTTTTGCAGTGTAGTTTTGATGGTGGTTATGAACCGACGTGGGTGTTTAATGGTCGAGAACTGAGGCTTGGAGACAGCTGTCGCTCCCTCGGGCACCACTAAGGGTTTTCTTTACAGCGTACTCTAATGACAAAGATCTCTGCGGTACCTACAGAATTGCTTTAGCGTTGCTTTACTCTGAATATTTACTTCGGATTTATGACGTTTGGGTATATTGTGTTATCCGCGATGAGTGACGCCCGACAGAAGCGAAGCTCCTACGCATTTGCAAGCGCGGATAAAACGCGCGTGCGATTTAACGGTGAAGTTTTGTCACGGGTTAATCCCAGGCGTCCAGGCTACAACGAACTTAAAGAAGCTTCGCTTCAAAAAGAAAATTCTTTAGGAGAAATAATTTCGTAAACGCTTATTATACCTACGAGTAAACGACACGCAGTACATTCCTTCATCATTACAGCCGAAAGACGTCCACTACTGGACATAGGCCTCCCCCAATTAAGGGGGGGATGTGCCATCGCCACGCTTGGCAGGCGGGTTGGCGATCGCAGTTGGTTGGTTAAATACTCAGAGAACGCTGCTGCCCATCCTCTGGTGAATCCCTTAGTCGCCTTTTACGACACCCATGAGAAGAGATAAGGGTGGTTCTATTCTTTAAGTCCGGCACCACACGGACCACCGGAGTACATTCCTTAACTTTATTTAAATGGTAAATACTATTCGACTTAAATTTACACAAAAATGAAAATAAGAATCTTATAAACCACGTTTATTGGCATTTACAAATTTAAATTAAAAAAATAAAAACCCCCGATACAACCCATTCAATCGTTCAGTCACTTTACACGTTCATACACGTACATACACCAGCGTGGTGGACCAACGCCTGACCCTTCTCGCATTGAAAAGAGGCCTATTCCCAGCAGTGGGAAAGTAATGAGCTGATTATGTATTCCCCAAAATGATACTTACCTATACGATACGACCAATATACCAAATATATTTTAGGTATGTCCTACTTAAACTTGAAAAAAAACATTGCTAATAAGTATAACATTTAAGACATACTATCCGAAAATTACCACTGATACAATCTTATTCTTAGGTTCGTATTACAGAACGTTCCTCAAGTACAGTTTGATCTTCAATCAACTGATCACTAGTTACTTAAGGATAGAAATCGTTACTTTAGGATCGGTCTTATTCCAATACGGTTATTATAACCTTAAATTCAACAACATAGCTGAAAAAAAAAATCTCTCGTCTCGACCACACTTAAGTGATAACTGATAACAGATCAAATCTCTGCTCAAAAACCGAAACAGGTGGCAATGTAGTATAAAGCTAAACTCAGTTGAACTGAGATCAATGAATCTATGCTTGAGGAATGTTCTAAAATTAAACCCCAACTCAAAACTAGTTTTAAACAGTGATCAAATCTTAAGGAACGTTCTTTAATACGGGCCTTAGTTTATACTAAACCTGAAAAGGGGTCATTGTACAACAACTTTTACTATGGAACAACCCTGAAATCGCGAAAAAACATCAGCTATTCCCTACTTTGTCGATATACGTGAACACAAATGTAACAGTAGGGAACATCACATTTATTTATCGCGATTTCAGGGTTGGTACCATAGTAAAAGTTGATCTTAATGATAAGTACAATAACCTCTTATCAGGTTTAGCATAAAATAGGAATAAGGTTGTATAAAGTGACTGTGACACCCGTAACCTCTTTCAAGTACCTAATGTTTTATAATAACCCTTCAAAACTGTTATAGACGATGTGAGTATGTGAGTAATGAAACATTTGTCTACACTGACCTTGACCGCCACGAACAATGGTCATTAATTTGGTCAAGGTTTGATGTCAATCGAATAAACTGTTTTCTTTAATAATTGTGATATTTGTAAAGAAAATTTACTTCCCAGAAATTATCCATCTTTATTATTCTTATTCCAATTCTAATAGTTTATAAGTTCGACTGATTTTTCTCCGACTCACCTTAAAATTAGGGTGGAATACGTAACAGCATGATTTTGAAGGTTACCCTTCCCTTGAACAGCTGATTTAATATAATCTACTTTTAAGGTAGGTAGTATGTCGAGACGAAAACTCAGTCTGCCCTGTTTTCATAGATTTTTTTTTTGATTTTTTTTTGTTAGAATTATTTCTTAATCTGTATTACCTTTGTTAAACAAATTAATAAGTGATTTGATTTGATTAATGATTATATGAATTCTTTCAGCCTGAAAGAGAAAAAAAAAATTATATATATAGCTCTTAAGTTCTCCACCAAAGTGCATAACAATTTTCCCCAAGTGAATGTTTTCAATTTTCAGACGATAAACAACTCTATTTCAAGATTTAAATTGTGGAAAGAAAAAATCGCCCACGAGCAGGATTCGAACCTGCGACTCCTGGCTCAGTACGCCAGTGCTTTAGCCACTAAGCTACCGTGAACACTGCTCGTGGTATCGAAATTATCCTCCACTATACGTCTTTGGGAAAAAAAAATAAATAAAAAATAAAAAAAAAATAACTCTATTTAATTTTTCATTAAAAAAGTCTGCTTCGTACAGTCACTAGATTGGAAAATAATACCAAATTCTTAAATTGAACAGAAGATTGACAAGAATTAGCAATAGCAGATGGGACCTCGTCCTGAATTAAGGAAAATGTAAAAAGTTTAAATACAGCAGAATTTTCAGAGGATTACCATATCTTAAATATAAAATAAATATAAATATTTTTGGGACATTTTTACACAGCACCATCTCGTCCGAAACTAAGCAGAGCTTGTAATATGGGTACTAAAACAATGGATATGATACTTATATACTTTTTTTTGTAAGTACATACTTATAATATATAAGAAACACCCAGACCAACACAAACACTCATGTCACATCACACAAATATTTGTGTCCTGTGGGAATCGAACCCACGACCTTGTGATCAGCAGTCCGACACTCGAACCACCAGACCACAGAGGTCGTCAAATCTTCATTTTGTCCTAGTTATAGCTTTGTAAAATTTTATTTTAGTCACGATAAGTCAAGAGTACATGCATAAGAAATCAATATTGATTAATATTAAATTAAAAAATTAAACGTGCATGGCATTTTTTTTATTTAACAAATTCTTGTAATTGTAGGCACCTCATCATCATCATCATCATTTCAGCCAACGCATTTGAAACGTCAGGAAAATCAATTTTAATAATATGCGTGATGTAATTTTAAACTTGTTTTATTATAATGTGTGTAACATAACATCACGCCTGTATTTCCCCGAAGGGGTAGCCAGAGGTGTATAATATTACACCCACATTTCGCCAGTTATGTTATAAGTCCCATGTAATAGGGGGCGAGCCTATTGCTATTAACCGGGCACAAATCCATACTCTGGGCTGCTACTGAGAATTTCCTAATGAAAAAACCCAATAACACTTTGCCCGACCCGGGAATTGAACCCAGGACTCCACGCTCAGCAGTCGCGCTTGCGACCACTAGACCAACGAGGCATTCAAAATAAATTAATAATTAATCAATATGCGTGATGTAATGTTAAACTTGTTTTATTATAATGTGTAGTGATCGCGAAAACCTTAGACATTACCTATAATGAGTACAAAAGACTTTGCTCGTGGCTTCGCCCGTGTGGATGTCATTTATCGCATATCCGTCTGGAACTGTCTACCCGGGATAAAAGTTGCCTATAAATGAATCCCAGTCATGGTATATATGTGTGCCAATTTCATTCAAATCCGTTCAGCCCTTACGCTTGATTAATTAACAAACATCCAAACATCTTCACAAACTTTCACATTTATAATATTATTAGCAGCTGCAGTGCTCTTGTTGCTATGCCCGCGTAAAAAGTTTTAAAATGCCCCGTATAATATCAAATATCAAACATTTAATGTTTCCCGTCGTAGTTTTTGGAAAAACAAAAATACGTATTTCTTTATCATGATTTAGTTTGAAGAGTATTTGATTCAAGTGTGACACCAGGAATATTTTTCATAGAAGTTTTAACAGCCCTATTTTAACCCCGTTGAGTGTAATTTTTGAAAAATTTAAAACACGTAAACCATTAATTGATATTGAACTAAGTTTACGGGACTTGTCGCGCACAATTAAATCAAAATATAACAAACATTTTTTTTTTTTTCAATCTGCTCGTGTCCACGGCCAATGCAACTTGACCGAAACGTCGAGGTTAGTCAAAATGTTTGTTATATTTTGATTTAATTGTGCGCGACAAGTCCCGTAAACTTAGTTCAATATGAGTGAAATTCGCGAAAGTTTAAAAACTTCAACCATTAATTGCTTTAAAGATTATTTATACCGAGTTCCGACTCAATCTAGCAACGCAATAATATTCTCCCATACAAAGTTATTAACCCTACAGCACACCCTCTTTTGAAAGCAAAGTTTGAAGACAAAAGTCTTCAACCAGTGCGTCCTGCCTGTCATGACTTACGGTGCCGAGACGTGGACACTGACAGTTGGGCTAGTCCACAAGTTTAAAGTCGCTCAGCGAGCTATGGAGCGAGCTATGCTTGGAGTTTCTTTGAAGGATAAAATCCGAAACGAGATTATCCGGAGAAGAACCGGAGTGACCGACATAGCTTGTAGAATCAGTAAGCTGAAGTGGCAGTGGGCTGGCCATGTCTGTCGAAGGACCGATGGCCGCTGGAGCAGACGAGTCCTTGAGTGGAGACCGCGAATCGGCAAACGCAGCGTAGGGCGCCCCCCTGCCAGGTGGACCGACGACCTAAAGAGCGTGGCTGGGGGGGACTGGATGCGGAAGGCAGAGGACCGAGCGTTGTGGCGCAACTTGGGAGAGGCCTATGTCCAGCAGTGGACTGCGATAGGCTGAGTTGATTGATTGATTGACACCCTCTTTTATGAGTAACTTTGGAAAATAAAAGTCAAATGTTTCATTATTTACTTGAAAGACAATTTTTTCCATGTTTTGAGTGAATGAATCCAAAACAAAAGTTTTTTTATACAAACTCAAACACCCTATTTCATCTCCTTTGGGTTAAAATTTCCAAAAATCCTTTCTTAGGTCCGTATTCCAGAACGATACTCAAGCGTTGATCACTGTTTAAAACTAGTTTTGAGTTGAGCTTTGATTTTAGAACGTCCCTCAAGCAGAGATTTGTTGATCACAGTTCAGCTGAGTTTAGTTTCGTTTTATATTGTCACCTGTTTTGGTATTTGGGCAGAGATTTGATCTGTAATCAATCAAGCGTGGTCCAGACTACGCTTGAGTAGAGATTTCTATCATATTTCAGGTCAAATTCGTGTGTTATGTTGTTGAATTAAAGTTTATAATTACCGTTCTGGAATAAGACCGATACTCAAGTAACGATACACACTACCCTTATTGATTGGAGTTTAAACTGTACTTGAGGACGCTTCTGTAATACGGGCCTTAGTGTGCGCTTACGTTACAAGCAGAACCTACTGTACAAATTTCATGTTTCTCACTTGAGTAGTTTCGGCTCTGCGTTGATGAATCAGTCAGTCAGGACATCTGTTTTTAAGTATAGAAGATACACTATTATTTCTTCTTTTGATATTTTTTTTCTTTTGTTTCTTATGTATTATGAGTATGTATTTACAAAAAAAAAGTATATAAGTATTATATATCCATTGTCTAGTACCCATAGCACAAGCTCTGCTTAGTTTGGGACTAGATGGTGCTGTGTAAAAATTTCCCAAAAATATATAAATTTATTTATTTGTTCTATGCTGCTAGTAGGAAGTAGGATTATATTGTGACCACTTCTACATATTTATACACTTCCTGAGTACCGAAACAGAACTTGTGACATCAAATTAATTCTAGTAAACCAAATACGATATAAGCTAAATCATTTTCGTAAAATTTCCCCCATTCAAAAATGTATACAAACCAAATCCATTCACAATTCAAGCGGGCTTGTATTTACGAAGTTCAGTTTCTTGTGTAGCAATTTTTTATTAGTTTATGTTGTTGACGTTATCACAAATATAAATATTTCGCTTGCTAAGAGAAACTGTAAGTTTAGTTCGTCTAACTTAACTTGTTAATTTAAATGCGAAACAAAAACATGTAGTACCTACCTGTTAAGTAAACGCCATAAAACATTACCCTTCTTGGGCTTCGCCGCAGTTGGGTAAATAATAAGCCTATAACAACAACACTTCTTTTTTGAAAAAAAAATGTAATATCTTTAAATAATAAAAAGACGTTTTATCGGAGACGATCTTCTTATCATCCTCCTATTTATTTAACGCATACGTATATACATATTAACCTTCTTTGACATATACCCAATACGGATGTAATTTCAAATCCTGAAACGTTTTCATAAACGGAATGGTTGTATAAATTATTATTATTATTCTGATCAGTTGAGGATACCAAATAAATTACAATAATACATAATTCATGGTGCCGTGATTTCTTTCCGTGCTAGCCGCCCGCAAAAGCACACGCCCTAGCTGTAGAAAGCTTTGTAGGGCGGGCGACTTCCTCTATAGCAGCGCCTCTACCGGCAGGCAGCGGGAACTAAAGACGGAACGGCGATTGGCCATCTCACGTGACGTCACCCCGTTTCCGACCAATGGGGGGGAACGCGCTCTTGCTCGGCCGCAGTCCTCATCGCCGCGCCTTCGTATGAGCCGTGTGTCGCTGCCGGTTTCCCCCCGCACCCCGCGACGATCCGTCTCACCCGCATTCTAGTTGTGGGTGTCGCGCTGTGCAGTCCTCGCGTGTGCCGCTCAATTTAGTGCGCCGTTTGTGAGTGCTTTATATCCCGCACGAGTGTCAGTGTGACGGAGGATCCAGTGCCACCCCGCGGAGGATGTTAACAGCGCACGGTGAGTGATGTCGGCGAGTCGATGGACGCTTATCTCGCTGCGGCGCCACGTGAACGCGCTCTATTTATAAAATGTAAACACGCAGCTAATTTGATTTGAGACTATATTGCACTATTGCTACTTAAAAGCGAGTGTACTCGTCTGGACCGCACTCCACTAGCATTCGCAAATTAACAATAAAGACTCGGCGCGCGACGGTCGAGATTGCCGAGTTCCTGTAAGACGGACGTGCTAGTGACGTGTTGATGTCGATGATTTAAAAAATCGAGAGTTCAAACTCGGGGAAATCTAAAAAGTGAATATTCGCCTGTTAACCTTGGATTGGTTCAGGGCTGGCGATAGCACGATAACGTGACCTTGGAGCGGAGTCTCGCGAACGCCGGCCGGCGCTGGAAGCGCGCAGCTCACGGAAAATGTCCAGACAAACAACGATAATGGTGTCGCAAACACAATGATAATTCTGTTAATGTGAGAGATTCGTGCAGGAAACACAATGAGAAAATATCTGTAATATAAACTGCCAACTGAAACATAACAAATGAATTTAAATACCTACGCTCTTTATACTGTGAAGACAACTATGTAAATTGAACGAGCGAAACAACAAATTAGCAAATGACATTGATTGTCGTCGTCGAGATTTTGCTAAAGCTAAGGAGATCAAGCTAGTAATTTGGATGCGTTTCAATTAACTATGTGCAAGACCGTTTAAGTGACTAATGAAACGGTCCAATGATTAATTCAAATGAACATGAATATGCTCAATTTAAATGAAAGTACCGAAGAAATTGTAAAGTATTTAATTATCTGCTCCAACAAACAACATGCTACAAGTGTTCCCTTTTCTAAATGACTGTAATTTCTACAACACGGTTTTCCCTTATAGCTGTTGCAATTTTTTTATAATGGCAGCCGAGTCGAGTCTGTCCGGTTGAGATACCTCGATACGGTCAGGTTCGAGGCGTTGGTCCCACGCCTCGTTCCACATACTCAATTCTTTCGATTTGCAATCGTATGGTCAATGGACCTGACACCGATCAAGTGATTTACGTCTCCAATAAGAAGATTAAGTTCAACAACCGAAATGTCAACTTTTTTTTTGTTTGAGAATATCCAATAGCAAACTTATAAGAATTTAATGGAAAATATGCAAAAACATTTAAAACAAAACTTGTCCGAATGTTTACCGAATCGTGCCACAATACCAAGGTCAAAACACGTTTAATCCGAAAAGACTGGAAGCAAAAACAAAACTTAACAAAAATTAAGAAGATTTGGGATTCTCATTCGCACTTACGCACATTCGAATGTTGAAAGAGCAGTTGCCATATGTACTACATATGCGTGTTCTGTCTAGCGTTTAAAAACTACGTATGTGCGAGTAGGACGAAGATAATTCGCATCGAGTGAGCGAACCGGCCATGCGAGATGCTCAGCCGTATCATAAATATTAATCAGGCGCTGGTGTCAACAGCCACCGCGTAACGTGACACCGCCACGATCCGCTGCTAGCCTGGTACTTGAAGTAGTGCCCAGACACTGTACTCCAGACAAACATGGCAATTGAACGTAGGACATGTGACAAGGCAGCACAGATCATAGAATGGAAACAAACATAGTTAAAAAAATGCAAATGTAACGCAGTGTTTACTAAAACCACCACACTGGAATCCTGTATTTTGCATCAGGTTTTCAATACTGCAGAAGATAGCAGAGATCAAATATTTGTTTTCTCTGAACTGGTACTTTCTGTTGCAAACAGACTTGTGGAATAGTGATAATGTTATCGTTTGCACATCCGTTTGTGCTTACGCATTCAGCCATGACCTGCCCTACAACTCTCAGACTCCAACTGGTGAATGCAGTACAGTTTCATGTAAATTTGCTCTATGAATTCAAACAATTGTTAATTTATCAAACAACTCGATTACTGACGAACTCAAAGTTAATGTTTTATTTATTATTCCATCTTCCTTTTTTGTCTAATTGGCGTTAAAATAATTTTGCTCAACCTGAATACACTGTTGTTATGGTATGGAGGTTTACTATAACGATATTTTAAATCACTGCCGAAGGAATTTGGCAGTTTGCGAAGGTATTTTAACCTTAGAATAATGTTCTTATTCCAATACCATATACCATTTTTCTTTCTTTCTTTCAATACTGTATCATCAGATCTTTCACGAGTTACATATTTACAAGCTTGCTGATAAAATCAATGTTACAATATATCGGAAGTCTCCGGTGTCGTCGGTTCCTCGCACTATCGACCTTCGTGTTTGACATTTTATATAAATCCATAAACAGGTTTAACTTATGTATATAGAAATAAAAACAAGTATTAGACACTTAATTTAAGTTTGCAAATGAACAATGGACACAGCGGGTGTTAGTTTAATAGTTCTGGTTTGAAAAAGATAACTAAACTTATTATGTATTTTATTTTATATGAGAGTTTGCTGTTTCGCCAGAAAATATTATGTATATTTTTGGGAAGACAACCAATTTAACATAGTTTAAATTTTACAGGAAGTAAATAAAACGTTATAGCTAAAATGGAAAATTCTGAAAGAAAATAAAAAAAATTGGTTTTTCTTTCCAATAAATTATGGACTTTTGGTTGTTTTTGAAAAAAAATTCCATTTCTGCAAAAACAACCAAACGTTCATAATTTGGTTGGTTGGTTTGGAGCTACATTTCAACCGGACAGATTGAGATACAGAGAATCTATAGAGCAAAAAAATAATATTACTGAAAAAATGTGACAACGGCTGTTTTTCTAAAACACCTTTCAATTGAATTTATCAGAAAATAAATTATTCAGCAATGAATACTACACTTATAATAAAAATAATATCAGCAACATAAACAATAATGTATCACTTGGTCTACATGTTTATTATTATGATGACGACAACATTACACCAAGTACTGAGTTACTGACGTTCAAATGATGGCTGACGATGTCGAGTTATGTCTCGAGAGTTGTTCTGTATATCTAAGTAGATGTGTACTTAAAATGTAATTAAAAACGTGTTACCACTACAACAGTTCGACTTACGGATAATAAAGATTTAATTGCACAGTATGTTGCTGAATAGAATAAGTGAGATTATTCAAAATAAAATAGAGAGAGAGCTTTCCACTGGCCACGGGATTGCAGAAAAGATGATAATCTTCACAGGCATTTCACATGAACGAAAACTTGATCGGAAGACGGATTACAAAAGTTTTAGCGGTTATCGAATCGTTTCGAGCAAATTAAAACTAAAGTCTAATTTATCTTATGCAATTGTCTTTTGAAATGGAAAGGAATACGCCACAAAATACTTGAGTAGCATTTTAAATTTAAATATAACTTGTTAGTAGAGGATTTATGCAAAAGTGTTTTAAGGAGGCCAAATTCCAATCAAATCCAAAGGATTTTTATAAAGTGAAAGAATAAGAATTGAGGAATTACAGCAAGCGGCTGAAGCTACTCCGACGTAAGATCAAGAAACGCCGGTCGCTTTTTGCTCGACAACGATGCGTGTGAGCACATCTGCGAAGTTTTTGTTACTGTATGTGTGTGTACGAACACGTTTTTTGCTAATGTGCGGGTGTGCGCCAGCGGTCCGCTTGTGGGTTCTCGTCGTGCGTGTTCAACTGTCTTTTTGTTTTTTCTTCATTAATATTGTTCATTTTATTACCGACCTCTACTACTGAGTAAATAAGAAAATATTTCTTTATTCTTTGTTTCCAACATTATAAATATGGTTAGTGTTAATAACAGCTTTGTCTAATGTTCATAACTCTATCACCTGTTACTATTCAATAGTAAACATAATAGTCATAATAGTCTGAAAACCATACCTGCATGCATGTAGATAAAGATAATTGGTACATGAATGTCACCTTACATAAAAAGATAATTTAGAATGACAGCGGAATCAGAGTGCTGAATCAATTAAGTGCAATGTTATTACTGCATTCCACTGTTCCAATGTCTCTCATTTTGTGTGCTGTGAAATAACAATGACATTCAATGTAAAATAATTAATCAAAAGGATCAATGAAACTTTAAGGCTCTAATAAAATGTTAATTTAATACCAGACTAGGAAAAAGCATGATACTATTCGTCCGGCGAGGATATACCGCCATGTGCTGTTACTCTACTTGTAACTATATTCATATACGTATATGGTTCACTTTTGTTTGCTGAATTCGAATTGACATCTTACGTTTATTGATTGTGTCACTCGTAATAAGAGTCACGAGTTGTTGCGTAATGCGAACAATCTCGTCCACTTCATGTAGAATACTAAAGTAGATTTTTTCTTAGTGTTTGTTTTAATAGGTAGTGCTTATTTTTGAACATTTCTGCTGTAACATAAAGGTTACTATTACAAATCAGTACATTATCCTTATTGTAAACCTAAAAATAGATGCGGTCATTCTTGAAATTGAAATAAAACATTCAAGTGCAATGCCTCTAACGACAAAATAAAAAATCAATAAAAAGTTGTATAACTCAAGGATCTGCAATATTATTATCGCTGATATAAAAGGATCTTTTGACATCGCTTATTTTGAATTCAATGTCATTACTTCAGTACGTAGCTATAATATTGATATTGAATGTTATAATTTCAGTTTTCCAGTCTTCATTACGTATGTTTCCTTCAAAGGACATCGTGGGCGTACCATCCGTGTATCCAAAGATTCTCAGATTTCAATTAGATAGACGAAACTCGGAGAAAATTCCATGTAAATTATCTAAAGGTTCATATTCCGTTGAATTGAAATGTTTTTGTAATATCCGTAGTAGCTTCGAATCAAATTAAATTGATTTGAGTTTTGAGATCAATATTTGTTATCTTTAATATATCTCCTTCAGCTTTTGTACTTATTATTGATATCATTAGTCCTTCACAGCCTTTTAATGAGTATCAAGAAGGCAACAAAAGTCATAACAAATTGCCTTGTGGCTAAATTATGTTCGGTTTTCCCGATGACACTGGAGCATTTACATTTTATCAGTAAAGAGATTCAAAACAAAGCTATCATAAGACATTTTGCGTCTCCAAAGCTTCTCCGTCCTCTGTAACATTAAAATAACCATTTTTTCCTATTACTGAATAATGTTCTGTCATTTACTGATAGATGCCGTAGTTGGAAACTTAAAATCTTCCACGTACATCGTCACCCTGGAGCATTCGTTGACAGACGCGCTGCGAGTGATGGATGTGCTCTTATCACGTTTGATAACCTTCCGACGTCTTCCCCCGGCACCCCACCTCTGAGATGCGATGTTTTAGCGAAAGTGCGCCTATAAATATCAAACAAATAACTAGGAGATATACATTTATGGAGATTTACAGAACTAGATGCTACTTTTGGAAACGTAGATTTAAAACGGTTGCATTGATCTCAAAAAAACCTTTTCTGGTGTGTTTATTAGTTCTGCCATATAATTAAATAGAAATTAAGTTTAAATCAAACGGTTACGAAGAGTAATGAAGCAATACAATAAAATGAATTCAAAGTACCTATCTTGAATAACATGACTGCTTTGATATTAGCCAAAGCCACGTGAAACAGGAACAAGTTGGGACTAAAGACCATTATAGTGATCAAAGTACAAAGTATAATTTTATGGTTCAAATGTAGAGATTTACAACAAATGAAATTGACTCCTAAAGGCCAATTCTCGTAATTCAAAACGTTCAAAATTAGTTCCAAAAATGTTAACGTTTCAAATCTCCTGACAATAGATTTTCCTCTTTTCCGTTTATTGGTGACAATAATGACCTAAGTGTCACAAATAAACGGAAAACAGGAACATCTGTCAGAAGAACAAGAAACACATGCACAAACGGTGCTAAGCAACTGTCGAAACAATACGAGTAACTACTTAGTTTATTCCACCCACAAGAATAATGCTGCGATGATAGCGATAATCTTTATAGACTCCTTATATCCTTTTAATTAATTTAATTAATCTTTGACACTTCGACCTTCATTCTTAATCTTAGAAACTGTAACTTTAACATCTTTACCCATTTAAATTTTCATGTAATCGTTTTTAGTCTGTTTTTACGGAAGAATTTGAACGAAACAGGTAAGTTTGCGCCGTAAGTAGCAAGATCTACTGCAGATAAAAGTCAATAATTTACTTAATTTAGTTAACCTCGTGACTTTTCGTAGGTATGGTTTTATTTTTTGTTTTTGTCACGTAGAGCAGTAATTCCCAAAGTGGGTTCCGCGCAACCTTTGGGTTCCGATGAAGGAAAGCCAGGGTTCCACAAACAAGCTAAAATTTTTTTATTTCAGATTTAACCAATTGAGTTAGTTTAGTTAGTGTTGGGGTTCCTTAAAATAAAAACATATTTTTCTTTAATTTTAGAACTTCTATGGTTTCGGAACCCCGACGTAGAGTTTTCCTTAATTTTTTTCACGATTTATAATACTGCTGCTTCTTGCTTCATAATTAATTTGTATTTTCTTGAGCAAAGTATGCACGTTTCATTCATACAAATTGAAACAAATTTGTATTCCTTTTATATATATACAAAATCTTCTATCATCTTCAGCTTTATATTTTATATTCTTTGCAGTTGCCTGTTGACCTTAGTTGACATTTCTATCTAGTCACATATTTCTTGTAAATTATGCATTATTTTATTTTGCTTTCTTCAATAACTTATATCCGCACCGCAAGTTTTTGCTCCAATTCACTTAGTTCGGTAATCAGTATCAATGAACAATCCAATACTGGAAAAGGGACTTTCAAATGACCTCGCTCTGACCTTATCACAGCCCATAATTGTACAAAAAAGGCGCCCAGAAGAAGTGAGAGGGTATTATTTATTTTGCATTTTAATGAGCACCCTTAATACATCAAAATAATCCGATTTCATACAAAAGTCATGCAAGAATTATTTTAGAAAGAAATATTATGTCTTGATTTCTCTGTTATGGAACTCATGGACAATTATTTTAAACTGATCTATTGTTCAAATGTTATGATTTTTTCTGCGTTTTGATGCGAGGATTTTCAATTTGTGACTTTTAAATATTATTTAAATAAAAATAAGTGCAAAATTAGACAACTCGACCAATTTTTAATTAGGTTTCTGGGAGGCTGAACAACGCAATTTATGCCAGTGTAAACCAAGTTTGGTTCTCTGGTTAAACAACTGCTTACTCAACTCAACTTAATTGAAAAAATATACCAGAATTTTGCACATTACCCACATTATTTAACAATTTGATTCGCGGAACACGTTTCGTTGGCGAGCGAGCGGCGACAGTATCTTTGTGTCCCGTTTTCATTAGTGAACTTGTCGCGTGTTATCGCACGCTGTGGCTAATGGCTCCATATCAAATATTGACTGTTTTGCTATCGTATTACGTCATCCATCCAGTAGTTGTACACCACTAGAGTATTGGTGTCTGTCGATTTGAATAATCACTAATGCCAATACTAAAAGGCCGCGGTCTTTGAAGTTTGATAGACATAAAAATAGTTTAACTGTTATCTTATAGTTTATTGCTACTGCACAGTAATTGCAGATGGTGAACTCCAGCATTCATTGATGGATCATTGATTCCATAATTTATTTCCGATACATAATAAAATAATAAATATAGAGCGTTAAATCTGGAAGCATGTCCAATTATTATAATTTTGACTCTTTATGCGTTCTTCAGGTATTTTGCAAATCGTTCATACATCAATCTTATCCATTTATAAATTATATATAGCCTTAAGATAATCTCTTATATCTAGAAGTATTAAATGCGTAATAGATAAAGAATACCATTCACTTTTTGTTTTTTTTTTAAAAACACGATAAACGATTTGAATTGCCTCCCTATTTTTTGTTTTTTTACCAAACAGCGTTTCGTTCAGACGATCAAATTAGTACAAGTTTCAAGTTTTAAATTAATTGATTCGTTTTTTGCCTTCAAGGTTGTTTTATTTTGTATGTCTTTTTTAACACCGATCTCAAAAACAAGTTAGCCGAGTTACTAATTCTAGTTTTGATGCACCGTTTCTGGTTGTTGAGCATAAGGTAATACACAGTAGGCAGTCAGGTTTCCAAAGCCAGGCTTTAGAAACTAGGCTGCCAGAGCCAATCTCGTGTTTACTGACAGACTTCATATACATTGCATTGGCTAACGCGATTGTCTGCGTTGCATCCTGACTGCGTATTTAGTTATTTCCCTTATTGTCTCTGGAACAAATTTATTTGATTTAAATAATAATAGGTATCTGATAATAACAATAAATAATCTGTTTATAAATTAATTAGGTGCGGCATTAATAAGATTCATTACGATAACATATATCATTCATAAAATTTTTTGCTACTTTTTCTAACATTTTATATGTTTTTAGAACAGTATGCATTTAAACTATTAATTTAGCAGTCGTCGATTCTAGACTTCATCGCGTGTAACCAAGAAGGTAGTATTATTTAATTTTCTATGAGTACCTATCATAATTAATATAATATAAAGCTAGATAATTATACAAAAAAAATCGTCTCGTGTTTAAAGCCATCTCCAGGCGGTTGGTCAGGATACTTCACGTGACCAGAACGCTGGCCTTTTCTTTGGTCAAAGAAAAAAAATAGTTATATATATATTAGATAAATTGCAATGCTAAAATAAGCATAGATATTGTCATCATTTCATATATTTATATACATATTATATATTCAAGATTCCTTACTTAACATAATCAGCCTCTTACTGTCTCTCAGGCCCACTGCTGGGCACAGGCCTCTTCTCAGAAAGAGAAGGGTTCCGACTTTAGTCCACCACGCTTTGCGGACTACACACACCATCGAGAACTTCATGTAGCACTCTCAGGTGCGCAGGTTTCCTCACGATTTTTCCTTTCTTTTTAAAGCAAGTGATAATAAAATGATTTCAAAATTCCTTAATTATCACTCATTTACTATAGATCCTTAAAATAAATCTGAAATTGTATATATTGCTTACTTTCTTACGTAAAAACTTTATTGATGACGTCAAATTTCAACTATCTATCATTAATCAGGTGATTGTTATTTTTTGCACATATTATTATTATCTTATAAATTATATTTGGAAGTAACATTGAACTTAAATAAAAACATGCAAATCAAATGCATCACGTCACTAAATAGTAACATTTAATTTAAATTTAAATAAAAATATGGATTAAACATACAAAATTTCAACAAAAATATTAAAATCATTTTATCTATTCCATCGGTACAAGAACCTATTCATCAGCGGACTTTCGTTTTTAAAGATTATAATATTTCGCGACTAGTTGACGCCATTAATACAATAAATATTCATATAACCAAAAAGACCTCACAAAACAACTACTAAATTTTATTTACTACGGAAGACTCAAGACCGGTTTCTGTTGAAAATTCCACTAGAACCTTGAGTTCTATGTAATTATATAATATCGACATAAATAATGTCATATAATAGCTAATGATGTATAGTGATAAATTTTCCTAAGGTCATGCAAATATTGATATGAAGTGATAAGGCGACCCTGCATTGTCTTTCGCAGGTTGCTTCAATACATCTTCCGCAATTTTCTGAGCTGTTTGCCAAGCATCAACAAGGGATGCCCTTGACGCATCGGAAGATAATTTCTCTAAGTTTACATGTTCTTTAATGTAACTACAAGAAACGAAGACTTTTGTGTCAAATGTATTATTTTTATATGATGATTTAATTGAATCAGCAACGTTTTAACTTATTCATCTCCATATTTTAATTATTTTGAATCTTCTTCCTAAATTGCTCATTTCTGAAGTAAAAAACTATGTTTTTTTTTAAAATTGAATTATTAGGAAAGTAACGAACTGAAAATATCAAAAGATGACACATCGAAATGTGATTGTGAATATTGAAGAGTACTCACGGCATATGAGTGGTGAAGTGTTTTCCAAGCAAACAACTTCGGTTTCCAAACACAATGTGCTCGTATTTGCTAGAAAACTTATCTAAAAAGTAAATAATAAAACAAGAAAATACAACATTTCCAAAAAATATCTTAAGACAGAAAAAAGGATGGATTTTGTAAGCCTAAAATTCTGTTGTCAACATCAAGAGCAGTTGATTTTTCTGATCGAAAATCTTACTCAGGATTATGTTTCTAATAAATGGCGGTAGGTTTGTCTATCCCTTGAGATCTCTTATCATTATTGGCTTGTATGTGTTGTGTAGATTGTAGATTATACCTTCGTCATCCACCCAAACCACAAGCTGTTGTGTGTGTAACGTAATTACAATTTAAATCAGACGCCTACGCTGTAAGAGGATGATCCTTAATCTCATACCTTTATCATCATTTTATTCATTTTTGTTAAAATCGTTTCCTTCATGGCCCTTCACAATAACTATGTCAAGAAACATTTTGGAAATTGTAAACATTACAAGGTAATCGCCTATCCCTTTTTTTTGTCCATATAAAGTCAAAACTTGACCACTATTGGCCATGATGGTTGACTTGATTATTTTGTTTATTGACCAAAGAGAAAGGCAGAAATATCTAAAGAATTTTAAGACAACAACACGGTATATCTTTCCGTAAATAGTTTGCGAAAGGAAACAAGGTATCCCAAAAGTTGTTTATTTAATTTTTTCTTCCTCTATGTTACAAAATGTATATTTATCAGAAAACTTACTGGATTTTGGAATTTCGGGAACTGGCAATTTTTGTGTAGGACATGAAAATCAGGCTCTTTTGTTCTTTTTCATAGAAGTATAGTTTACAGTTTCAGAACAGAATTTTACAAAATACTTATCTAATATATCATTTTATTCTTAATCAAAATCCGTATCTCGATAACAGCTGTGAAAAAAATTCCATTCAAATGTAATCAACCCAATGACGGGATTATCACGTATATCCAAACAAAAAAAATTACCATCCCTAAGGCGACAAAATTCGAAACAGGGAAAAAATATTTTCTTCTTTCGCACGCCTATCTCGAACATTCAGAAAGCGTGCGACATTAAGTACACATCATTAAAAATGGAAGCAGAAGGTTTCCACTGCGGTAGCTCAAAATCCGGCCAGCGGGCACTTACGTGGGCGTCGGGCTCCGAATGAATGAACGCTTCGGTCGTTTTCGGTAACGCTCGACCATCTCCGCCACCCAAGGTCACAGGCGAAGGGAGGCCGACCCATTTCCACGAGGATCGATGGGAGCGAGAATCACCACCCTAAAATTTGGGTGTTTAAGGCTTTCGGCGTTTTCAATGTCAAGTGATTCATGTCGGCCGCGGTTATGAATTTCACGTGTATATTACTGTATGCCGTGACATCTGATTGTTAGGTCCCGAAGACTTGCTAGCTGTTTTGATTTGCGCCCACAACTTTGATTTTTGTGTTTTTCCGACTGATGTCCGAGGGTTACGTTCGAAAATTTGTCTCAGAGGAAATCAACTTTGTTCTCGTCTGTCGTTTTATTAGGTAAGTAACTGGATCCCTCAGGAGTCTTTAGCTCTTGTCTTGTACAGTTAAAGTGAAAACATTTTATTTAAACTTTGCCTTCTTTGAATTTAAATAGTATAATGACATAATTTTCTTGTGGCTAAAAGTAGTAACCGAGCGGATTGTATGATCTGCAAGGTTAAGCTACACTTGCCTCGGTCAGTCCGTGGATGGGTGACCATTTCGTTGCACATCGAGACCCCTCCGTGCCTCGAAGAGCAAGTTACGCTGTCGGTCCCGGTTGCCATACGAACATCTATGGCAGTAGTTACGGGTCTATGGCAGTCAGAAGCCCAAAAGTCTGGCAACTGGTCTAACCTCCGAATGTCGGTATTACCCAGTAACTGGGTTGCGGGAGTCTGATGGCAGTCGCTCCGTGTAAAATACTGATGTTCAGGTACATCTGGTTAGCCTGGAAGCCAACCCCAAAATAGTTGGGAAAAGGCAAGGAGGATGATTGTCATAATTTTCTTGAATATGCGTTTTGTTTAGATTTTAATGACATAAAATGTGAACTAAATCAAAAGGCAACCATCTACAGTACCCATTTAATGTTGAATTTTATAGCTCAATAACTTATTCATACCTAACTGAATATTTTATAATTCAGTAGGGTTGCTTAGACTTTAAGTTTGTGATAATTCAAATACACTAACTTGAATAATAATCCTACTAATATTATATTATTAGGCAATAGGCTCGCCCCTATTACATGGGACTATAACATAACTGGCGAAATGTAGGTGTACTATTACACCTCTGCCTACCCCTTCGGGGAAATACAGGCGTGATGTTATGTTATGTTAATATTATAAATGTGAAATTAATGTAAGTTTGTGAAGCTGTTTGGATGTTTAGATGTTTGTTACTCAATCAAGTGTTAATGAACAGATTTGGATGAAATTTGGCACACAGATAGACCATAACCGTGATTATGTAGGCTACTTTTTATCGCGGAGAAGTAATAAGTTACCAAGGGATGTACGATAACATCTTTCTGTTTTCTTCTACTATCGTGTCGATATGAGCTACATAATGATAACAGCTCATGCTGTGGGGAAAAGATTAGCCAGTCAGCAGGCTCTTTGAATGCACCCTTACATCATACATACATCTTTCTGTGATAAACCGAATTACACGCGGGCGAAATCACGGGCATATGCAAGTAAAAAATAAGCCTTTAATTACCAAAGTAATCAAAACTTAACAATTCCTATTAACAAGATCAACTCCAATTAATTTATACACCGTTATCTGTAATGTATGAATTTATTATAATTATGACTTTATTATTAATATGTTATGAAACTATTATACACATAAAAAACCGGCCAAGTGTGAGTCGAACTCACGCAGTAAGGGTTCCGTATCACCCATCAACCTGATACCCCATAGAAACTGATTTAATATACGAGAGTTTATCAAAAGATATCAACGACCATTCGCAAAATGTGAATTTTTGCATCTCTTTCTTACGCAGGTACCACCACAAATGTCTTATGATTGTCCTGTTTTATAGTATTTGTTGCTAAACTACATAGTATACACTATAATCGGACCAAGTTTGAAGCTGGTATTTGTAACCGTTTTGCAGATAGAACAGGAACAATAACATTGAAAAATATGCATGTTTTTCGAGGTTTCTTGTATGGGGAACCCCTTTGTTTTTTTTATGTTTAGTATTTGTCGTGATAGACGACATAGTAACACATATTCTGTGAAAATTTCAACTGGTTATCTATTACCATTACAAAGTTACAGCCCTGTGACAGACAGACGGACGGACAGCGTAGCGAGAGTAATAGGGTCCCGTTTGCACCCTTTGGGTACGGAACCCTAAAAACGAGTGTGCTTTAGACCACAGGACTGAAGAAAAACTTCACAAAAATAAAAAATAAATGTGTGCTCGCATCTCTCTCTCTTACCCCTACAGTAATATACGAAATGTATCTCTCTTTCTATCTTCACTAACTTATATCTCCCTCTTAACTTCCGTTCGCTTCGCCCGATCACACTTTTTGTAACGCATTCACACTTTTCGTAACGCATTCACCAGCTTAATCCCCAAGTCAAGCGTGCCTAAAGAAGTTTTACTTCATTAACTTGCATAGATGTACAAAATATTATACTAAGGCCCATATTACAGAACGTTCCTCAAGCTTTGATCACTGTTTAAAACTAGTTTTGAGTTGGGATTTAATTTTAGAACATTCCTCAAGCATAGATTCATTGATCACAGTTCAGATGAGTTTAGCTTTATTTTATACTGTCACCTGTTTCGGTGTTTGAGCAGAGATTTGATCTGTAATCATTCAAGTGTGGTCGAAACGCTTGACTAGAGATTTCTTTCCTATTTCAGGTTATATTCGTGTGTTATATTGTTGAATTGAAGTTTATAATTACCGTATTGGAAAAAGACCGATGCTGAAGTAACGATTCTATCCTTATGTTGTGGTTAGTTGATTGAAGATCAAACTGTACTTGAGGAACGTTCTGTAATACGGACCTAAATCTATTGATTATTCTGACAAAAGTATTTAAGGAGCTCTCAAATGTCGTAACTGCTTTACCATTGTGAATAAATAAGTTGGTACCTACACTGAAAACTTGCAGAAATCGTAAAAAAGAATAGGAGTTTTCACCGAATTGTCAATCATTAAAAATGTTAACTAGGCTCTGAAAGTAAACCTCTTTTGACATGACGATCACTGTTAGGGTGGTATGCCACTCGTTAAATCTATTTTTCCAATGTGACTTTGATCAAAGAAATTGGATGATTTACATCAAATGATGTACGTAATGAAACACTGATCATCAAATAAATTGGATTAGACAAAGAAATTGGACAATGATATTTGACCAGTGCCATACCACACTTTAGCTACGAGTTTTTTTTTTACTGAAAACGGTTATCCTCAACTGCCCACTCCCACGAAGGGGTGCGTTTAAAGCAAATTACACGATATAACTATAGCCGTATGCGGCCGTTTATCTAAATGTCTTTGCTTTGAATTGTTATCGAGTAATTTGCTATTGACTTCCACTGCTTCCTGTTTTTTTTTTGGTATAATGCTTTTTACTACAAGGAGACGTATTAACTTCCCTACCAAAAAAAGCCGTTGTTGTATACTTGTCTGTTGAATAAAAATACATATATAACCCAAACTATGTTAAACAGCTTTAAGCTAGTGTAGGTAGCCGAGCTACAATTGTAGTGTAGCGTTGGCTACCAAATCCTAGCTTCTGCGGCTAGTCTGCTTAATGTGAGACCTTCTTTACATAACTTCAGCCTATTACTGCTCCACTGCGAGGTTCGAGGCTCTTATGAGAATAAGGAGAATCTGTGGAACGAGCTAAAGGTTCACCTATTGTTAAGTGGTTACCTTTCCCTATCAACATCTTCAACACCACCTAGGTTGTTGCTAAAATGGTATTTATTGGGAATCGTGTTCGCCAAACTGAGAACTAAAGATTAAAAGTCTCATGTGATTGTAATTTCACCGGCACCCATACCCTTTGCACCAGAACACAGCAATGCAAGTATCCCTTTTTGGGCGGCAGAAATAGATACAGTGGAAGTACTTCCCCGGACGAGCTTTTTCACAAGGAGCTCTATCTACTATTACATAACATAAACTAATATTACTACTCATGTTCTTATAATAAACATTAATTTCATTTTGTTTTCCATTCACACATATCACACGTATACTCAATTACTCACAGACTTTATTTTTATGTTACCTACTAACGTTCTGAAATTCAAAGAAACACGTGGCAACTACAAACTCTATAGAAACTTATTACGAAGTCATTAATGTGTAAACGTGGAAACCTGATATCAAAACAAAAATATTATCATTGTTATCATTACACTACGTTCAATAATCTCTTCTTATCGTTTATTCAATTTATTATTAATAATCTTAATTTTATCGGACGATTATTCGCTATCGGTCTTAGGAGATACTTAATTGATAATTCTAAGTATATCGTGCAATGTTTGCCGTAAAATGGCAACAGAGAATTGGTAAAATTTTGTCTGCAGGTAAAATTGTAACAGATTTTGATCATAATGCCAAAAAAATATCTAAATGCGAACATCTATGTTGTTAAAAGTAGTATGTATTAAGAAAATTAATAAACCAATAAAAATAAATGTAAGGTATTTAGAATAGAGGGAAAATTTTGGTGACAATTAAGAATACCTAAAAGAACCCAAAATACTTATTAGATTATACATATAAATAAGAAGTTCTTCTCTAGCCATAGAAACATAACATAAAATCACTCCTGTATTTCTCCGAAGGAGTTGACAGAGGTGTGTGTAGCAAACCCACATTTTGCCAGTTATTTTATAAATCCTATGTGATAGGTGGCTAGCCTATTGCAATTAACCGGGCACAAATCCAGCCATAGGAAACCATTAGTAATGAGGTGATCTTTTATAAAACCCGTTTTGTTTACAAAAATCTTGATAAGTGAACATCTTTATTTATCAACGAAACACAAAATATCGTTTCTATCAGACGCGAATCCGTAGGGTCAAAGGAATATTTATTTAATAAAAAAAAACTTTAAAATTATTCTCTTTTATTTTCTATCTCGAGATTATATCTCAGGCACAACAGATAGGTCCGACGATACTGTGAACATGCTTTAGAATGACATAAAACTGTGTATATTTGCAGTTATGCCCCTATGAAACTTGATCTTTGCAGTAACCACCTTGAAAAAGCTGGTCTTCGAGAATGTCATTACTACACGTATTAGAAAGTAAATTATTATTAAGACTGCACAATAAACTTTTGCATTTTATGCACTTGATAAAGGAGAAACAAAAAACAAAGTCCAACTGCATATCATAGCACGACACAAGTTAGAAGTTACATCGCCACACTGTCAATAAATCAATGAGTTATAGAATCTTCCTTGCATCGATGTCACAATTCATTGAAGGTGAAAACATAATTGTATTGACAAATAGAACTCATGTCGCCTTTATCTCAGCCCAGTTGGCCGATTGTCGTGATAACCAAAGACTTCCTACTTCGGACGGCAGTCTGCGCTTGAGTTGCGAAATCGCTCCGTGCATTGTCTATTCACTTCCTCGCTCATGACCTTGTGTGACGCACTCTATCGAATATCGGCTTGACAGTAAAATAAGTCGATGTAAACAGCTACAAGTGCAGCAGAACAATTAAAGGTAGTTACAAAACTGATCCTGTGTCATTTACCAACATTTTTGGCGTGGTCATTGTGACAAATCAGTATACAGGTTACAGTATTGCTTTATGCTATAATAATTATATAATCCGTACATTTACTGGCAGTGTGATATACATATCACTAATTAAATTACTAAATGGAGTTTAAATTGTGCCTAAATCACGACCACGTGTGACCACCATGAAACCCATTTTCAGCAATGTATATTTACAAGCTGAAATACAGATCACAAATCTATCTTAACTGACCTCATGTGATTTGATGCACAAGTCAAATTCAGATCACAGATTCATTCATAAGGTGTCGCACATGTGATCAAATCACGACTGTTCTTGAAGCTGATATACAGATCACCAATCCATCTTATCCAATCTCATGTGATTTGATGCACATATCAAATTCAGACCACCAATTCATTCATACAATGTTGTTCTTGGTCGTGATATTATTTTTAGCTTTAGGCAGCTACAAGCTAATATCCAGATCACCAGTTATTTTGCCAATTGTGGCTATTTTCACGATGTTCTTGTTTAAGGGATGTGAGAGAGAACCATTTAGGAAATGGATATCTTCAGGCTGTAGCTGACATGAACAGTAAACTGTTTAGTCAAACATTTAACAATTTAATCGCTTACTTAAACGATAGCACAAAATTTGAATATCTATGTAAAATTGCGCGATTCAACAGCAATTGTTAGATATTGTGGTAGTACCAAACTGGATATAAATTAACTTCGTTAATAATATTCAGTGGGTTCAAAGATGTTTTAATCTTAATGAATACTGGGAAATGACACATAGCTATTAGACCAATAAAGTAGCTGCACTTAAACTGTCTCTAGCTTTATTAGTTCGTAATTCATAGTACCCAAGACTTATTCAAACATTGAGGATAATATTCACTTAAATAATAGTGAATTATCTACAACACCAATTACCTATTTAGTAAAAAGGAAAAAAAAATAACCAATACTCAGATAAAACGAATCGGACCAAATATTTTCTTGTCACATATACTCAAACAACAAAGATCAAAAACATTTGTCGATTTATTTAAGGATACAACAGCAAATCTTTTGAGCAGCAAACACAAAGTAACACAGTTTAAATTCACAAGACGCGGCGTAAAAGAACAAAAAACCTACGGTCTCATCCAAATTAATGCGAAATAATGAATAATTAAATATTTTGGACGCTACTATACTACAGTCCATCAAGGTCGTGGCCACACGTACTAAGTAAACTGTTAACATCATACAAATAATGTAGGATATCCTTTTAATTCCTCATTTTGTAGTCGCCGTTTTAGCTATGAATATTAATTAAATTAATTATATTATATTATTAATTTAATTCTCTCTAAGTATTTTATAATTCTTTGGTTATCGCCTTTATTGCAATCTCAAAACCCAATATTTACTGAACTTGCTATCTTCGAAATACATTATCAGACTACACGTGTACTCTCGGCTTGTTTTTCTACTTACCACATAAGGATTCCCTTTACTTACATAGTAAATTTTTTTTATTTTTTTTTGTCTTTTTTATTTTATTAAATTTAGCAATAATGTAACATTTTGATTTGATTCAATTATTTGGTTGTTTGAAAAAAAATGGTAATCACATGAGACTTTTCATCGTTATGTCTCAGTTTGGCAAACCGACATACGGTACGATTTACGGCGAAAATTAATATCCTATCTATCCACAATTTTCCCAAGCTACATACATTTTATGTCAAATTACTATCTCTAGTAGGGCAAATCGTGGATAGATAGGACATTAATTTTGGCCCTTAGGCAACAACTTAGATGTTATTGCATTTGTTATGGGCAAAGGTGACTGCTTAACTCCAGGTGGGCCTTTAGCTCGTTTCGCCATCCATAAAATTTTAAAATAATAATAATTTTTTTTTTAAATTTTTTTCGTTTTTTATAAAAAAAAAGAAAAAAAGTAATTTTATTATGAGATTTGAATTTTAATAGATTTTCCTCATTTTTATTAATTTAATTTATTTTAGAATTGTATGGATGATTTTGTAGTATTATATGGGTCTGCGTGCGTCAAACACTCAAACCCCGTTCACACATTCCAGAAAACCTTATTCTATGCGAAAAATAAATCTGAGTTTTCCGCCGTACAATGTACTCGTAACTAACTCGTCGCCAAAGCGTAGGTGGCGCTATGCACCGTGAATATTAAGCGATAACGAAGATGTTATAAATCGACTCTTAGATTAGCCAATCAGCTTTCATTTTTCCAATCGTCCTAAACAAACTGGGATTTTCGCAATGATCCTGAACAGCTCGGATGATTGCGAAAGTTTCTCTTAGATTTATTTTATCCTGTTCTTTGCAATCTTCTTAGGATTTTCGCAAAGATACGATTTTGCCGATTAACCTATGACATATACAAATTTAAGTGTTGAGAAAATCTATAATAGTACAGAATTATTTTGCTATACCGGCTTTTACTTTTACCCTTAAACAAATTTAAACAGGTTTAGTGTTACTTTGGATAAGACCACAAAAAAAACCTTCAAAGTCCTGCTGCCCGTTCCATGTGATAAATAGATAGATAGAATATAAAATAAATCTGAGTTTTCCGCCGTACAATGTACTCGTAACTACCGAACAGTAGCCAAAGCGTGGGTGGCGCTATGCACCGTGAATATTAAGCGATAACGACCACTTAATCCATCGTCTGTGGTACGGAGTAGAGGGTCGTAACTGCTCATGATGCATTGGCGCCAACTAGTGGAGATTAATATAATTTTTGTTAATTGAAACGGACTTGGAACATGTCTTCACTAATTGGCTCGCACCAATTTTGGATTCTGGAGCGTCTAAATATAACATTTTCATATGTCACAAGGCCCAGAAATTTGCTTGTAACTAGTTGTTAAATGTTCGCAATTCGGGTCATAAGTATAAAAACCGGCCAAGTGCGAATCGGACTCTCATAGTAAGGGTTCCGTACCACCCATTGACCTGAAACCCCATTATAAACTGATTTAATTTAAAAGAGTTCATTGAAAGACATCAACGCACCGAGCGTGAAATATGAATTTTTGCATCTCTTTCTTACGCAGGTACCACCACATATGTCTATGTTTGCCCTATCTGTTGCTAAACTACATAGTATGCACTATAATTAGACCAAATTTTACACTGGTATGTATTACCGTTTCGAAGATAGATCAGGAACAAAAACGTTATAAAAAACCGGCCAAATGTGAGTCGGATTCACGCAGTAAGGGTTCCGTACCACCCATCGACCTGATACCCCATAGAAACTGATTAAATTTAAGAGAGTTTATCAAAAGACATCAACGCACGTACGCGAAATGTGCAATTTGGCATCTCTTTCTTCCGTAGATACCACCACATATGTCTATGTTTGTCCTGTTTTTTGTATTTGTTGCTAAACTAGATAATATGCACTATAAAGAGACCAAGTTTGACGCTAGTATGTATTACCGTTTTGAAGATAGAACAGGAACAAAAACGTTGAAAAAAATGCATGTTTTTCGAGGCTTCTTGTATGGGGACCCCCTTTGGTTTTAGACTTTTTTTGTTTTTAGTATTTGTAGTGATACACCTCATAGCAACACATTTTCTGTGAAAATTTCAACTGGTTATCTATTACCGTTACAAAGATACAGCCCTGTGACAGACAGACGGACGGACGGACGGACGGACGACAGACGGATGGACGGACAGCGTAGCGAGAGTAATAGGGTCCCGTTTGGCACCCTTTGGGTACGGAACCCTAAAAATGCTTCTTGACGAAGCTCCTTGGGTCATTCAGCCTTCGCAGAATTTGAGTCATTGTTGTGTCTATTTTGTTGACCTTTACACTTTGTTTTCAAAGAACGATCACATTACACGTTTTCAGACAGAATTTATATTACTGTAAAATTTTCTCACTGGCATATGCCCACGGTTTTGTCCACATATAATTCAGTTTATCACAGAAAGATGTTCTTGCGCATATCTCGGGAACAGTTTACTTCTTCCTGGGATAAAATGTGGTCTATTTATTCATCTGTGACGAATTGTATCCAAATCCGTTCAGACGTTTTAGCGTTATTGAAGGACAAACAGACATACAAGCAGTCACACTTTCGCATAGGAAATAGGTTTCATCTTGCATCTCATATTCTGTAAAAATGGCTCTTAATACTCCTTCCATCTTCGGGCTACCGTTTTCCTAGCCAATTGTCATTTTCCGCTTTGATTAGGATATGCACGTGCACTCATCAATTGCAAGGGCATACCTAGTTCATATTTACCATGGAAGCTGAATAATCTGAATAAACATACTTAATGTGTCTGAATGCCAAGTAACACAAAACCGTTTGAAGGTAAAATTAAATGCCAATATACATCTCCAAGTCTTACAAAAGATGTTTTATTGCATCCGCAAAGTTGTACATGTCGTAGGATAATGACAAAAATTTGATCTTTTCGAAAATCCTAGGACGATTGCAAAGGACCAGATAATTGGAATCTATGAAAGTTTTTCGTTATCATCCGAGCAATTTTTTGGATATTTGTAAAAATCCGGCTTATCTTAGGTTAGTCGCAAATAACTACTCACGTTGAACATGAACATCATCATTTCAGCCGAAAGACGTCCACTGCTGGGCATAGGCCTCCCCCAAGCATCGCCACAACGACCGGTCCTGCGCCTTCCGCATCCAGTGGATTCCCGCGACCTTCACCAGGTCGTCGGTCCACCTTGTGGGGGGCCTACCCACGCTGCGCCTTCCAGTACGCGGTCGCCACTCCAGACCTTTACTGCCCCATCGGCCATCTGTTCTGCGAGCAATGTGCCCCGCCCACTGCCACTTAAGTTCGGCAATTCTTCGGGCTATGTCGGTTACTTTCGTTCTCCTTCGAATCTCCTCATTTCTGATTCGATCACGCAGAGACACTCCGAACATAGCCCTTTCCACCTTTGAGTGACTTTGAGCCTTCTTATCAGGCCCATTGTGAGCGACCACGTTTCAGTGCCGTAAGTAATTATTGGCAACACACACTGGTCAAAGACTTTCGTCTTGAGACACTGCGGTATTTTGGACGAGAAGATATTGCGTAGCTGTTATGAACGTTATGCACTAACAGGATGCACTGATTGGCTTACAGCTACATTCATTCGTCTTCCGAGCCATGTTTTGACCAACCAGAATAAGGATGTTATAAATCGACTCTTAGATCAGCCAATCAGCGTTCATGTTTCCAATCGTCCTAAACAAACTGGGATTTTCGCAATGATCCTGAAAACAGCTCGGATGATTGCGAATGTTTCTCTTAGATTCCTTTTATCCTGTTCTTTGCAATCTTCCTAGGATTTTCGCAAAGATACGATTTTGCCGATTATCCTATGACACACAAATTTAAGTGTTGAGAAAATGTATAATAGTACAGAATTACTTTGCGGATGCTATTAAACATCTTATGTAAGATTTGAAGATATACCTATATCGGCTTTTACTTTTACCCTTAAACAAATTTAAACGGGTTTTATGTTACTTTGGATGAGACCACAAAAAAACCTTCAAAGTCCTGCAGCCCGTTCCTTGTGATAAATAGATAGATAGAATATGCTTTATTGTACACCATGAAAATAGTAGTAAACAGGAACAACGTAAAAATTATTGGTACATTGGCGGTCTTATCGCTAAACCGATATCTTCCAGACAACCTTTGGATGGACAAAGAAGACGTAAGATATTGTTCCTGAAAATTTTCAGACCACTCTCAGATCACCTAATTCACTCTATCTAATATAATGTAATTTTTTACTGTTAATCCAATTTTTGTATTTTGCCCATTTGTCGACTTATTTCATACACTTTTCCTGTAAGAATTATGACGCTTAAAATATTTATTGGCAAAGCATTTTCCTATCACGTGAACAGTTAATTATTTTAATGGCATTATGTATCTCCGCACATTTTGTCCTTAAAATTCTTCGCTAATTTATGTGGGTACCTATATAATGTCGACTGATAAGATTCTTAGCACATTCCAGGAATTATAATGACATGATACATGCTATGCTAAGTTATGTACCTATTGATGTTTACATACATTTTAAAATTAAACAATCGAAATTATTTTGATAAAAAAAATATAAATTTCTCGGACGAATAAAAAAGGCCGACGGAATCTCGCTATACAATAAGTGAAGCATCCATAGTATTAAAAGTACGGGCACATTCACATCCATAGTATGCCAAAAACCCGCGATTACGCAAAAAATCTAGTGTGACGGTAGTTATTGTTGTAGTGTCACAAATAAAACAACAGTATAAATCTGGTGTGTTAAAATGCTTTCGAAATTATAGTGATTTTAGGAAAAAACTAAGTGCTTCAGTCTTTGTTTAGCGAGATTCCGTCCGCGTTTTTTATTCGTCCGAGATAAATTTAAACATTACAATTTTTTTCCTGCTTTTCTGTACTGTCATAATTCAGCAAAGGAAAAATATATTATAATTATTAGGTATCAAAAATTATCATTTCAAAATCAAAAAATCAAAATCAAAATAATTTATTTGTAAAACATAGGTATAAAGAAATTATTTTGATTTTGATTTTTTGATTTTGAAATAAAGTTAAATTAATTTATAAAAAGCTGTTACTTTGTACTATTCATTTCTGTGTGTTTATTATTATTTATCTGTGTGTGCGTGCATAAATTTAATAATTAATTAATTAATTAATAGAAATGGAGCTCATATCCAAATAAAGCTGACATTACGGTTTTGCTTTATTATTATAAAAGTCAAAATCATTTAAAGCATATACGGTAACATACCTAATTAATCTAATAATGTATTTACAACTAATTAGATTAATTGGGATTAATAGTTTTTCCGGTGTAAACTTAGTTTAGCTACTAAACCCTCAACTCAACCCTCAATAACCTAATAGAGTCCTTCCTTTATCCAAAACCCTCGCCAAAATCGATTTAATAATAAAATAATATAATAATGGAATAACAACAAAATAAATTTTAGTCCAACATCAATAAACACTTTTTATTTGACATTTATTTTGTTGCGTATGTTTACAATAGTACACGAAAATGTGACGTATACTGACCTCCACGTTTTTCAACGAGACTGTACTTTTTAACTTGGTTCAGAGCGGTCGATTTGCGGAAACATAATAAGTTTTTTTGTGAGTTGATGTTGTAACTTCACGGTCAATGTCGACAAGTCGGCCTTGCGACTCACTCGAGCACGTCTCACGCTGGATATCGTCCGAATAGTGGCCATCTAGTTACGTAAGCCAACTATTAATTTGCTAATGTACCCTCGCGTAGTGAATTTAAATCGAGTGTTAATCGAATCAAATCGTGTTAGGCGACGTTCATTGGTCGCAAGTTTGATTAGCAAAACTTAAATCGAACCATGTATACTAATGGATGTTTATTTTGATGATTTTTATTCGCATTTATAACTTGAATGTAGGTACATAAATAAATGGGTAAAGACTTTGTTCTCCGTGTACCAGCTACTGTTAGACAAAAAGGCTATTGTAATACTTTAGGTAGGTACAACTCTGCAAAAAGACGATCAGCAAAAACTACGTAAATTGAAAAAATCGAATCGACTCCACCTAATGTGATAGGGTCAGAATTATTAACCATACATAAAAATATACAGAATGATTGTGAATTCATTTGCAACCCTTTAAGAGAGCATTGTACTCGTCAATTTTAACAACTTTTACTAAGGGAATTACACAGAATTCGCGAAAAAAAAATCTGCTGCTCCGTACATTAATTATGTTCGCATAACTCAACAAAATGTAGACAAGAGCTGACTTTTATTTTGAGATATTTGGCTTGGGCCCATATTAAAAGTTGTTCAGATTAATTAGATTAACGAGATTATCCGGAGAAGAACCGGAGTGACCGACATAGCTTGTAGGATCAGTAAGCTGAAGTGGCAGTGGGCTGGCCATGTCTGTCGAAGGACCGATGGCCGTTGGAGCAGACGAGTCCTTGAGTGGAGACCACGAATCGGCAAACGCAGCGTAGGGCGCCCCCCTGCCAGGTGGACCGACGACCTAAAGAACGTGGCTGGGGGGGACTGGATGCGGAAGGCAGAGGACCGAGCGTTGTGGCGCAACTTGGGAGAGGCCTATGTCCAGCAGTGGACTGCGATAGGCTGAGTTGATATTAATTAGAACAATGACGTAAACTCTGTTTTTTCTTACTGTCTTATTTAGTAAACAATCTTGGCATGTCTTTTTAATGCAATTCGTCAATAATGATTATTAAAAGACATTATCTTGAAAATTTTACACACTAAATAAAATGTTTCAACCTAATTACATGTGCAGAACTAGTAATTATATTTTATAAGTAGTTATTTGAATAAAGAGACGTGCCAAGATTGTTTACTAAATAATACAAGAGAGAAAAAACAGACTTTATATATGCTTAGTGCACTTTCTCCATCACAATGACCTGTCTAACAGTTTCTGATTGGCGATAACCTAAGTTACGACGTTCTATGTCAATCGTGAACAATATTACCAATAAACTGCACCAAGTCATTGACACTGTTACATTACATGAGTAACGTTAATATTATCAAGTGTAAGCGTCATTGCTCGCCTCGGTCGCCGTATTTTTAGCCTAGGCCGCACTAAAAATAGTACAACAGTTATTACTGAATTAATATTTCTAAAAACGGATCGTCTACGCGATGATAACGCGGCCGAGACCGATAGTACGAGTGACGTTTCATCCGCCATATTGGATTGTTTGTTTTCGTTTCTTGTTGACGGAATTTTTTGTCGTGTCAGTGTTTTTTTATCGAATTAAATTAAAGTTATTGCTTTATATTGGACGTGGATATACATGAATATTGCGATTGCAATTTATAAGATACGTATTTATTTATTACCAGCCTATGCCCGCGACTTCCCTGTGTGTATGTTGTTTATCGCGCATTCCTCGGGAACTGTTCATCTTCCCGGGATAAAAAGTAGCCTATATATTAATCCGGGTTATGTTCTATCTGTATGCCAAATTCAATTAAACACTATACAGTAGTTTTTACGTGAAAGAGTAACATACATCCATATATCTTCACCAACTTTCACGTTTATAATCACAGACAAAGTATGTGTTTATATTACGAAGCAAAGAGAATATAACCACTACTGGAGGTAGGATTATGTTTGCACTATTGTCCTGGCAGTTAAGTAGTTATTCTAATATCTACATGAATATTTTTGTAAGGATTATCTAGGTACCTTTAATTTGTGAATAATTAATGTTTATAAAGTTAACAAGTAGATATGTAAAATACGTGCTTTTTACTGTCTAAGGGTCGGTCTTTCAATAGCCAGTTAACTTTTAACTGAGGAACTCAGATTAAAAACCTCCTGAGGAATAAGTTTGACATTTTGACAGTTGTTGTATAGGAAATCTGTCAAAACGTCACTTTTATTCCTCAGTTAAAAGTTATCAGACTATTGAAATACCGGCCCTAAAACCTTTAATTTGTAATTAAAATTTTGTACTTAATCACAACACACTTTGCCTTAATTTTAATTTTAAAATCACATATCTTAACCAACACAACAAATAACTATTACGTACATTGTCTAGCCTACATACCTTTCTTTTTTTACTTGGTGAAAGGCGTTGTTATGTCCAATAACTTTAGTTACCCAAAATATTTTATGGTCATTAAAAATTCGATAGCCGCGTTGTAAATCAATTATAAAGTAAGCTGTTTGTTTATTACTTAAATATTTTTGTTTATAATTTCACTAATCTATATAACTTCGTAACATTAAAAAAAAAACTTTATAGGATTCTAAACTAAATTAGATTCTACATCAATTTAAAATATCAAACAACTACACTGACTTTACCATCGACAAAAGGAAAAAATATTGCTGTTAATAAATGTTCTCAATTCGAATCCGCAATTCGATTTTACATCAGCCAGTCACAATTAACACGAAAAAGTACATTAAAAAAAGGTTAAAACGAACTTCGAAGTTGTTTTACCTACCTATTTAGTTTATTATTTATATACCTGATATATCTGCAGCCTACCGAATTGTAAGTAAACAGATGGGTCATCCCATCTGTTGTTGGAGACCCTGACATGTTGCAGAATATCTAGATAAGATAGTAGGTATTGTGTTGTTCAAATGTACCTACCCAATTGATAATAGTACAGTAATGTACAGTGACAGTATGACAGTAATGTCGAGGCCTGAAATGAAGCAAGTGACGGCCGAGTAATATTGGAAGTATAGGTATGTACGAGGCGAAGCCGAGCACTTCCGAAGTAATTTTAAAAGGACGAGGCGCCAGCCGAGTCCTTTTTAACTAAACGAGGCCGTTAATTGTTATTTCGGCCGAGACTTGTACAGTACTTTTCTCTCTTTGCGAGGAAACAATACACAAATTAATTCAACTGTATATAATTTTCATTCGCGCCAATACGTTCGCGCGCGGTTCTTGTTCTATGTTCAAAGTTTTGAAAAAGAAATGCGCATTCAGCCTTAATAATGATAAATATTTTGTACTTAAAAACACCTTATTTATGTATGTGTGTACTTAAAAACCTAGGTAGCATAATTTAAAAAATAAAAACTGTCCAGCTATTTCTATGTCGTGTTGGATATTACCATGATATTACCGGCCTGTTATTTCGTTGTGTACGGAAACAAGTTGATTGGTGTATTCTTTTTTTTGAATAATGAACCAATTCAAAATTCAAACAATCAATTCAGTGAGCTCTGCTTAGTTTGGGACTAGATGGTGCTGTGTAAAAATTCCTAAAAATATTTATTTATTTATTTCCGAGCAAGTGGGAGAAAAATTATAATCCATATTATTTTTTGAGATAAAAATGGCGTAATGTAGTTCGACATTTTAGTGAATTTAAGAGAAACAAAGAACAAAACAGGCAGGACATATGATCACTTGATTTAGTAATCAAATCAATACTTCCAGGTAGTATTTTGAATATTCAAAATTTAATTATCATAATTTTGAAAGACTTCGTTTATCTTAATTCCGCGTATATAAATATACTACCTTAACCTTTTAATTCTAAGCAAGTCCTACCACAATATATTATTGGCACCGTAGTCACTGACTACAAAGTCGATAATCGAAGCTACCTGCCGTAATCAAACATGTCGGTATAAAATTTTACGTAATACGGGTAAATACTAAAATATTAACCGCTTAGTGTGAACGCTGCCATGACAGTTTACCCAAAATTGCCTTTTGACACGCCAGCGCCGCGGCAGTATGAAGAGTATTTCGAATAAGCATTAAATATTTCGACCTTTGCCTGACAATGTTATTTAAAAAAAAAAAAACTTGCGATGGCAATGATTTTTTTCATCTCAAACCGATTTAGTTTGATGAAGATCGGTCGTCGTTAGCGAATTTTTTTGTTTAAAAGTCAAAATAACAACGATATTTAAAAATTAAGAGTTTTGATTACACAGGTAACAAACGAATGCCTAAAACAAATATCTTTGCCTAAAACTGATATGAAATGAAACAAAGTCGTCTAAGCAAATAAATCAAAATAAAGTTCAGCTTGACACTAATCACGATTGTAATAAAACTATAGACAGACAGAGTTTTGGCAGAACTTTTCTAATCTGTACCTAGTTTTGTATTTCCTACGTCAATCTGACTTTCCACCTAACCTGTTTACTAGGTCGCCAGTTTAGGAAACTACCTTTGAACACGCATGGATTCTCTCATATGACTTCGTTAGTTGGGTTCACAGTTTCTCACTAGGTACTATATTTTTGTGTGGTTACTATCTTTTTAGATGTCACGTAATTAGGTACCTACTACTATTCAAAAAATATGATTGAATCATTTGTAGTTAATACGACAAACGATTAATAAACCTAGGTTAGGAACAAGAAATCATTAACGTGAATCAATTTTAATTTATATTACAAAACCAGTTGACTATTTAGATCGATTTATGATTTATTTAAATTATTTTAAACAACTACAAATAAAATACATAATATGAATATTATTTTTAAAGGTTACTCGTGACGTGGTGTTGTGAAACTAATCATTATTTTACACTCTAAAGTATTGTACTTTAATGTTTTGAAAAAATCGCATTCAATAAACATGACAAAATTTGTCGCATATACGTGACGTCATATATGTTAATTTAATCGTATAATTATTTTAATACGACGGAAAGTATAACTTATTAATGATAATAATTATCTTGTTTCAGGTATGTTCTGATCCAGTTCTTGGTGTCGATTCGAATGTATTCGAGACACGGTCGCCTAATCTGTTGTTGTGAGACCTCGGGTGGGTGTTCGGCGATCCAACGATTTCGGCCACACTTACGTCACAGCCACAACGTGAGTATGTTTTGGAACAATGCCCTCTGTTCAATATGGTTGTAAAAACTATAAAGAACTTTTAGTTTGGTTTTGGTTAGAGGTTATGTTAACAAAGTAAATTAAATACCTACCTAGTTTTAAGCTCTGTTTCGGAATAAATTAAACTAAGACTTTTATAAATGATTTCAAATTACACAAATATGAATAAGATGTGCGGGAAAATGATAGGTAGAATAGATATAAATTATTGTGAGAATCAATTTTTAAAGTTTGATAGTTATAATGTCAGTTCAGGGATTCCAGCGACCCATATCTGTAGTCAAAACAATATCTTGCGAATTCATTTTATATAATAAGATAGGCAAAATCAGTCTTTTGGGCCTCAACTGATACATGTTATCGTAAACTTTTCGCATAATCGCTATCGTAAACAAATCATGAGTTTATCTTTGCGGAAAAGATTAAGATTGATCGGTGAGCAGAAAGATAGACCCGAAAGACCAAAGTTGTGTCACAAAAAGAGAATGAAAGTATTTTTTTTGCATTTTGAAGGTTCTTTTAGACATCATTCTAATATGACAAGCAAATGCTTTACATTAAACATGCTTTGAAGACAGTAAATAAGTATATGCTGTTTTTTTTTCTCTTGTAAACAATCTTGGCCCGTCTCTTTATTCAAATAACTACTGATAAAATATAATTACTAGTTTTGCTCATGTAATTAGGTTAAAAAAAATATTTTGTGCGTGAAATTGTTAACATAATGTCTTTTAGTAATTATTATTAACGAATTGCATTAAAAAACATGCCAAGATTGTTTACTAAATAAGACAAGTCAGAAAAAACAGAGATTAGGTAGTATATTGGACAGCCCTTTTAAAGATCCCACTATCTTATTGGATAATATTTGCATGATACTATCAAGGAATATTTTGCCACTGAAGTAAATAAAAAAGATATTTCTTCGATTTCATATCTAATCTTCAATAAAGGACTTAAATACATACGTGGATGCAGTAACAATACCGGGTAGTGCTGATAAATTAATAGGCATGTTTTTATTTATAACCATAAATAATTTCGAAGTGATGTCAAAATGTCTGCGGAGCTCCGATATATGACATCATTGACGACGCCTTTTGACTTTTATGACAAGCTTCACTTGTGATTACGACATCCCGGTAATATTTACGACTTAGAATTAAATCGAATTTAAACAATTTTATCCTTGATAACAAGTTAATAACGTTACGTATACTGATTTATATTATGAAAAATTAGTTCCAGTGTTTTTTAAGTTCCAATTTGTAGTAAAAACTTTTTTTTTGTAGTTATTTCCGTAAGAATGTCACTGAAAATAACGCAAATCACTGTAAGAAATAAAATAGTAATATTTACTTCAATCACAATATTCCAGCGTATTTATTAAAATAAATTTATGAATAAATTCTTAATAGGCTATAAACCGTAAAATCTATCGGATTAATCCCCTTCATTAAGCACGCACACAGTCATTATTTTTATTAACTATTCATGGCTTAGAGGCTTTAATTCTCTAACTACCCTCCGATGATTATTAAATCTAATGTAGATGAAGTAGTTTCAGCCGGTCAGTACAGTGGACGAGTATCTTAGTGGAACGGCCGGATTTTTCTGTATACACCTGTATAACTAGGGTTGTCGACATTCATTCAAATAAACTCGATACAAGGAACACCAAAAATGTTTTGTCAAAAATTCCTTTGAATTATTATTATTATTTGAGAAGACTTTCAAATAATTAATTACTTATGAAGTAGAAAATGTCACAAGAGATCTTTGCTTTAGTTTGATTAAGTACTAACTTAACAGGTATAATAAGTTTTTCAACGGGCCCTAACTCATAAAATATATTATTAATAAAACCATAAGAACGCTACTTTGCCATTCTCTTCTGTTAAACCTAAATGTTTTCCTCGTTTCCAACATCCCAATTGTGATTATTGCCTTATACTAAACTAAAACTAGTTTTTATCTCAGATCAAGTGATTTAAAAAAGTTGTAGGTACTTAAAATTAATTACTTAAGTATTCTGGAACCTTAACTACCGTAATTAACATAGCCAGTGTTATTAAAACACGAATAAACTTACCTACTTTTAATAAATATTTTATTCCTAATGCCGAAACCAATATGTCCTGTAGCTATAGATTACACATAATAAATACTGAACTTTTATTAAAATGTGCAGTAGTCAACCCTAAACGGCAGCAGACTAGGGCACCAATCAGGCGCGCCACGGAGAGCGCGAACTGCGCGGGCGCATCGCTTCGCAGATAGTAATTTAGTGTCGTTGCTACTTGCTACCGAGCTAGCCTCAACCGGTCTTCCAGCAATTAAGTGACACAGTAAAAGTATTAAAAATAATAACTTTTAACACACGCGTTTCACATGGTGTCGTTAAAAGAATATTAGTTATCAACGGACATAAATTATTATAGTCGTTTCTTTATAACCCAATATCCGAACTAAGGATATTGGGCTGAGAGTTGCATCCCAATACCAAATACAAAATATGACAAAATATATTCCTGCGGTTCAGATTAGATGATGTCATTGGAAGAACACTGTCAAGTGTGTTTAAAATGATGGTAGGTCAAGGAGGGTTTTTTTTTCTAATTTAAGTGATTAGTCAACCAAAACTTATTGTGGAACCTCTAGGAATTGAACTGTTAATTGGCTCTGCAATTATACTTATTGAAATAATAACAATCACTATAAATGTCTACAAACGTGATGCTACGTAGGTCTCTTGATTCTTTCCAGAAAAACTGATATGTGAATAATCGTAAGCTCAGTACGTACTAAGTAGGTAAAAACTTATATCGTTTGTTTATGAAGGTCAGCAGTTACCCAGTAAACAAACCAATTAATGTTTTTTCTTTCAACATAATTTGCAATTGATTAGGGTTTTGAGTACTTTGATAATATCTCCATACATTTTGACAAAACACATTCGAATATTAAACCGCAAACAAGGGTGTAAATATGTTAAATAAGGTAGTAAACCAATGGTCATAAATCCATAATTCCTACCTTAAGTAATATTTATTAAAATTATTATGCTACTTTTTTTGTAGACCGTTGCGTCGATTATTTTTAAATTTTTATTTCCTATTATAATTTAACCGTGTTTGTCGTATATGACAAAAGTGACAGTTAATGACAGCTTTTTCAATGGCACTTATTAATTTTAAACATTTATTAAAAAAATATTCCCACGTTGCATAAATAATAAATACCATAGCTTCTTTTTTGTTTGTGGGTTAACTTTTTAATCATTGTGATTTAAAACCTAATTCCTACAACCTGTCTAGTCATAGGAGCCTAGTGACAGGTGCAACGCCATTTATGGTCCTACCAACTTTTTCAGTGGTATACATAAAATGTGTATAATAAACCATAGTACCTTGAAATAAGGTCCCACACGGTTGGATAAAAAATTGTAGAGGCGTTGCGCTTACGACGTTCCCATGCGATCTTCACGTATAACTTTTTTTTCTTATCTGAAACGGGTCTACAATGAGAAGATTCTGGTTTTGCAAGGCAACTTGCAATGCCGATACTCGATATTATCGACTGGATAGGTATTTCTGTTTTGTTTTAAATATGCAATACCTAATTTTTTGCCGATCGTACCGGTGTATTCTGATGGTAAAAGTTAGCCACTTTATGTAACCAAATGTCAAGATGGTCCATACAGTGTTAAACGTAACGAATTGTTAGTGCTTCAGATTCGATCTGCAAATATTTGGTTAGTAAGTGTAACATATTTAGTAAATACTGTGCAATCAAAATAGTGTTGTTGTAACTCATTCATAGTAAACTTTACCAGTAGGTGAAAATGTAGACATTCAACGATAAGTGAAAAAGTTGCTGAATATGGATTATTTTCAGTTTTTATATGAATGTGAGTACTTTTAAATAAATTCCATAATATTTGACGGTTATTTTAGATAGCAACGCCAAGATCAATAACAGAAAAAAAACTAATTGAAAAAAACATTAAACATGAATCTACCACATAACACTTTATCATAAAATCTATATTTTGTTTTATATACTGGTGTCATTGCTACCTATGAAACACCTAATAATTAACAATTTATCAATGTGATTATTCATTATATCACGCTTTTGCTTATAAGCTATAATTTTGCATCATCCGAGCTTAATTCGTCCTGGAAGATCACATCACACCTAGATTACATGCTTATATCTTTCGCGTCATAAATATAAGGTCTATATTTTAACGATTTTTTGACCATTATGTCCTACGTAAGATACAAAAAAATCTGTATACCTAGTCGAGTAATCATTGATATGAATTAGAAAGAAAACAACATAATTTTAGTGCAACACTGCAGGGCCTGTATACAAAAAATGTAAATGCCCTCCGTGACTAGGACAGCTTCTTGTGACCTTGACGGCGGCCATTACTTTTTTTTCGCGCGTTCAATGTTGCCAACACGACGCCGTGCGGTGCGTTCGCTATTTCGTTTTTATTTTTCTTATAAGGAAACTCGTTATGCAACTTCTTTTTGTTTGAAAAAGGCATTACGGCAGTTAATGAAATAAAATCCTTTAATTATATAACATTATTTTAAATCTGATAAAATATAATTACATAAGGTTTAAATAGCTAACATTGCAATCTTGTCTAATCTTTCGTCGTCCACAAGTTAACGATAAAACATTTTGTACAAGAATCACTCTAGATAATATCATTATCAACTTATCATAATACATCATCCAACAGAAAGATGCTTAGGTATGATAAAATTGTGATTTAGCTGTAGCCCTTTTAAAATTTTTTTGATATTGATTTTCTTGTTCGCAAACTAAACTAATTTTAACTTATCGCTCTTTTTTATTAATAGTAGATATAAGAAAGGGATGGCAACAATTTAAGTGCCATCAAATTAATTAGAATTAAAATTTCCATAAAAGTTTAGTCGTGATCGTTGAACGTGCCGACAAAAATACGTAAACTAATTCGACAGCGCTAAAATTGTTGCCATCCCTTTCTTGTGTCTACTATTAGTAGGTAAAAGAGAGCGATAGTTTAAAATAAGTTTATTGTGTGAACAAGAAAATCGACACTATTTTTAATTAATAGCAGTAGCGGTCTTGTGCCGGTTTATGGGCCAATTTATCTTAAAGCATTAGAGAATTGTTTTATTTTTATAAAATCGTAGTACATACGTCACCTAATAATGTGATACTATTTTTAAATTCACCGTTACAAGTAACTCTGATTTGTTTATATTCATAACATTGTGTTGGTGATTCATTGTTTTTCTAAATTTAAATATTGAAGTAATTATAGATTTAGAATATCGTCAATGGGTCATTCATTTATGCAACGTGTATCAGAAATGCGTGGTCATATTTAAAGAGCTTATTCAGGGGATGCTATCGAACAACTTTTACTATGGGACCAACCCTGAAATCGCGAAAACAAAATCTGCTGATCCTAACATTTTGTCGAGCGACATCGATGATTTAGTAGGGAACAGCTGATATTTTTTTCGCGATTTCAGGGTTGGTCCCATAGTAAGAGTTGTCCTATGCTATGCCCTGAATGAGCTCTTAAAATAAGACCACACATTTCAGATACACGTTGTATATTATTATTATATTCATCACACATTGACTTTTTAAAGAAGCAAAGGTATTCTCACTCGGCCACGTGTATAAGACAATGATCGAACCACACTCGAGCACCTGTATCGCTATCGTTGTCAGATAACACTAAATTACACTGACACTGTGCAATTATCTTATCATGTTATTTTGTCAAATAACGCGTGGAAGTAAATAAATATCGATTGCGATAGGCGTTTGGCAAGGAGCATGTGATGTGATGTGATGTGATGGTGTTATCTGTTACGCCTGACGGGGCTGGGTAATCCGCTTCCTAGTTCAGATAGCACGTTTGCCGGATTTGCCGACGAATTTTGCTAATCGAGTGTTAAGTTTAGTCTAACGGAAATGTTAGTTTATTAGAAACTTGTGTTTACTTTGGGTTAAGACACCTGAGTATGTCGGCAGGTTTAAAGAGGATTTAGCTGTATAGGAAAAGTAGTTTTGTAGGTGTGTCTTCTAAGAAAATTCTTGTTAAATAAATGAAAAAATGGCTCCACGTTTTATTTTATTTTATTTATTAGGGACAGAAAATATGTGCATGCTTAACTTACCATCAATAAAAAATAGTAATATAACATAACATAACATCACGCCTGTATTTCCCCAAAGGGGTACGCAGAGGTGTAATGGTACACCCACATTTCGCCAGTTATGTTATAGTCCCATGTAACAGGGGGCGAGCCTATTGCCACTGACCGGACACAAATCCAGACACCGGGCTGCTACTGAGAATTACCATAACATTATGTATATTAAAATAATGCTTTGTAGTCGCTGGAGTCGCATAATTAATTGATTATGTAATTTAAGAATACTCTATCAATTGCAAATTATCTGCATTAATTATAGTCACCGGAACTAAATAAAGTATTTTTTTAAATTATGTCTATGACATTAGATAATATATGTCCTAATTGTTCTATAATTTGGAACTCGTCTTTTATAGTAGAATAAAAATAAATGGCCTCACAAAATTCCTAGGTTCTTAGTTACGAAAACTAGAAACGTAATTCACGAAATTGTTGAAACTCGCACTCAGCCTAATCATTCCACTTTCTTCCGAAGTTCCAACACATCGTTAGCACCATATTCAAGGACAGAGACGATACACACCTACAAGGGCGTAGTCGAGTTCCCCATGATGTGTCACACTGCAATTCTCAACCCTACGAACTATGTTAATAAGTACTAGTTTTGCCTGAAAAGTTTCTAAAGATTCTCGGCCCGCAGATTGAATAAACTGCTTGACACAGATTCGCGTTTTGGGTCAGACGGGTGCGAGAGCGCAGTAAACAAAATGCTATGCCTGTTACGTTACGACATCTGACTATTGGAAAGAAAGAATTCGTTAGCCGTAGAGGAACAATGTTAAACAGGAGTTCACAAACTTAATTTATTTTAAACTGTCGCTCTCTTTTACTAATAGTAGATACCTACAAGAATAGGATGGCAACAATTTGAGTGCTGTCAAATTAGTAGGAATTAAAATTTCCATACAAGTTTATTCGTGATCTGGAATCTTTCATGTTTTCACTGTTAGAAAAATATATCAATAGTTTAAACTAAGTGGGTGATTTAGAGAAGCAACATCATTATCGCTAAGCAAGTTTTTTATATTAGTAGGAATTTTCAACCAGATAGTACCTATGCATTTTTACAAGCTAATAATGATATACCTATAATCTACTCATCGATTAATCCTACTAATATTATAAATGTGAAAGCATGGATGTTTTGTCTTTCGCTCGCTGAAACGGCTGAACGGATTTGGATGAAATTTGGCTCATAGATAAATCATAACACTATTTAACATATAGGCTACTTTTTATTCCACGAAGTTAAAAGAGTTCCCGAGAAACTGTAGCGTGTTTCTGTGATAAACCAAATTATATACGGTTGAAGCCGCGGGGATAAACTAATGTTTTTATAAATCTAACATTCAGAGGGTAACTGATAGCGTGACAAATCAAATCACCATAATCAGCCTTCTTAATCCCACTGCTGGGCATAGGGCTCTTCTTTTGTATGCCAACCACCTCATATCTGTGCAAATCGAATATTCCAAATAATTGAAATAATTAACTAAGCACTGTACTGAATTTCAATTAGAATACTGAAACCATTCCTGAAGATGAAACCTCAAGTTCAATGAAAGGACTCAAATTTACTTACGTATTAAATAATCAGCTGTTCAGATTATTTCGTAATGCTGTTTTGACAATACAGATAAGATAGCATTCCGGTTAAATCTACATTTAACTGGATTTTTTGTATTCACACACCATGTACTTGCAGGTTGAATTTTAATATCTACACATATTTATTCTTAACTTCATGAATCGATTACTATCGATTACTAATTCAATAACCGATTCTAGATGTCAGATGGAACATTCATCATCTAATTGAATGGTATCATGTTAGTTTTTTGGTTATAAAGCTATTTTAGCAATGTAAATAACAACAGAATATAAATAGTTAAAAAGAGAGTAAATATTTGAACTAAAATAATCGTAAATAATGCTGCTATTGATGATGGTTTGCTGGCTATAGATGATCAAATATGTCCACATTCACGCTCCGTAAAATAAATGGCAATAGTAAGGTAACTCTCACATATGTCTTCAGTGGCACAATTTTTGTCATTTGGTTTGTTAGATAGGATTCCCATGTTTAACTATTTCCGTTTTGTCTTAGGAAAGTAATAAAATGAACTTCAGGTTTCACTTTTTACTAATTGAAGAAAAGCTTGGTCAAAATAGCTAATTGATGCAGATGAAAAATTCGTTGATACAATCAAAACAATAAAACAAATTTTAGAAGGAAATGTAGATTCTTTATTCTAGTAAAGTAACATTGGTCACCCTACCCTCATATCCAGTGTCAGTATTGATAACATCGCTACTGGCGCCGTTTCGCTCCACACATTTGCATCTGAAGAGAGCACCACTTAATACAATTTGACATTGTAATCTTCAACAACAAAGGAATGACCTGACATCGCCTTATCAGTAACTTGCTCAACCATGTTATCATATCCACGTCGACAACAACGAACACTTTATACTTTACTAGCGAAACAACGATTTCAACAGTAAGTTTAATTTTGTAATGAGTATCTGGGGATATCTTTTTAAAAGGATGAAACGAATGATCTCATTGAGTGCAACAACTTCCTCAAAGGATTTTGTGTTAATACAAGATTTTGTCGCCGATCCGGCTATGAAGAAGTTTGCAAGTATGCAAACAATTTGAGCGAATTGAACTCCACAGCTTCATTTACGTCTGTTTCCAAGAATTCCCAAATCGGCCAGCAACAGGTGGATTGGATCCACGAGTACGAGTCTATTATGTGCATTTTTATTTAAATCTCAATGCCGCTCAAGATTGAACTGTATTTTTTCTGAACAATGTTTTGTATCTTTTTTTCTATTAAGTGGCGAAAATCTTATTAAGATTTAATCAGTAACATTACTGACAAGGAAATCAGTAGAATGAAATTTGCAAATCCAGACAAACCAACCACAGGAATACAGGAATAATAAAAATGCTATAAAATTAATACACTAGATGCAAACAGTAAGATAAGAGGGCTTGAAGTTGGCTTAGCAGCAGTAAATGCTATTAGTATTCAATTATATCAAGATTTCCTTTTGGGATTTCGCTAATCCTCAGCACTTAGGGAGGTTAATATTTATTCGCAGATACTAAAACAATCTGAAATGTAAACCGGTCTTCAAGTTTATTAATTTATTGGTGAAAACCTATAAACAGTAGTAAAGTAAAGAATCATTTTACTGTATTTAGATTTGGAAGAGTGATTGAGTACAAATTGGTTTTTTAAACGTTTTGGCTATCCAGATTTTAGGGGCATTTTCTAGTAACTAAACATCATCAAATGAAGAAGTTGACATCGATATAGATTGTTCAACAATATTCAAAGCATAACATCTATATTTATAACACGCAAAGTATTTATACGTGTATATTACAGAACAAAGTCTCAGTTCCGTAGTTTATTACACTTCTAATAGCTACTAATGTCCTATAGTTGGAAAAGCACGATCAGCTACAGCATTTGAAGTATGCATCATTCACACTGTGTCGCGCGAATCAGTTGCATATTTCATGTGCAGTCACACGTCTTCCGTACAATGGCTTACTATTGGAATAAGATTAAGTACATCGTCGATGTCACCTTCACGCTTAGTATCGTCACTAATGAAATTAAAGAGTTGTTTAGCAAAATAAATTGATTTTACAACAAAGCATTTCAGAAATTCTGTACTATGCTGGTCGCTGTTATATTCTCCTTGATATACAATAGAGAAAATTGATCATTTATGTTGTATTCGTCATTTGGAATGGATTTTGGTACAATAATCATAAATTGTTCACAATCCCTTTCTAGAAATTTTCAACAATCAATTGACTTTTTAGTTTAAAAAAAATAGAAATGGAACCTACGACACAATTCACAGAAAGTTTATTTCAGTCCAACTATCATCTGAGGCTATCACAGTCCAGTGCTCTAGGACTCCGCCAAGTTGCGCTACAACACTCACTCCTCAGCCTTCTGCATACAGTCCCCTCAGCTACCCTCATCAGGTCATCGACGTCGCCATCGGTATACTTGACTGGGGGGTTTCCTATGCAGCGTTTGCCGATTCATGGTCTCCGCCATCGGTCCTTCGACAGACATTGCCAACCCACTGCCACTTCAACTTACTAATCCTACTAGCTATGTCAGTTCAACTGTGAGAAATTAATATAAAATCTATATAAACATTTTTGGTTGCATTACTTTTACATAATCAGCTTTCCAGATATCTCGGCTTTAGAGAGACATGTTCATATCAATTTGTCAGTCACGAGAATCACGGGATTGAATTACACTTTGCGAATTTTCGCAAGTCACAGTAATGGCATCAGTTTGCCCGGATTTAATTCCAAGTCCAGCTTTTGTTCAGCAAAACTTTCCTCTTTGGTATCTGATAATCCAATAAACATTACTGTCACTTTTCCAATATCCTCTATCACAAAGAAAGTTCATAAAAGGGAATACAATACATTTCTCGAACAATGTAATGAGTAGTGACGTTTTACCTTTTAAATATTTATTGACGCTTACTTGATCAACTAAATACGTGTGTTTCGAATCGATAATGTTTGAATAGTACGCCCAATTTACGTTAGTTGATCGTTCTATGGCTTTTGATCGGTGGAATTTGATTAGGTATAAACTTTCACGTGTAATTTTTGAAGTAATGTAGGTATGTGCATGTGTAGTTCATGATGGGTAAATGAAAGCAATGAGTAAGACGATGCTCCTGGGGAAAATTATGAGAATCAGAAGGGGAAAGAGGTAATTAAGTTGTTTGTAGGTCTGGAAACTATTACATTTGTGCAAATGATTGTAGGTATACTTGAATTATTTCATCCTTGACTTTCCATATTCTAGCTTTTACGAGGTTCAACTTTGGGACTCTACAATAAATTGTCAATTTAATGGCAATACCTAGCTTTAGGTACTTGGTAGAACACATCATTATTAATTACACAAACCTGCACTGTCGACAGGTAGCTTCAATCCAACATAAATTAACCAATTCACAAATTATTGGAAACGACCTTGTCTGTCAGAACTATTGTGACAAATGTTTGATAACACTACGAACCTATAGTAATTACAATCGTACCATCACGACGGTAAACGCAACAGAATGTAATCTCCAACACCCACACATGTTTGTACAAACACAAACACAAGCAAACATCTGTGGTTTTCTTTATCAATAGTATGGGGCAAGTATGGTTGTGTTGGTGGGGGTGACGTCATGCAATTGTCATCGCTGTCACGGCTAACAAGCGGCACTCGGTCACCGTTCTCGGTTCTGTACTGCATGAAAATTGTTATTTGTTTATCGTAACAAATGTACGTGATAAATGGGTATGTTATTGCTGGAATCTTTTCATATTTTATAGCCATAAATGAATGAAAGTTGTTTTTATTCAAGAATGCTGACGTCTCGTCTGTATCATTAGGTTTTCAGAATTCAACAGTCCTATCAATAGGTACTGAAATATTTTTAACTGAACTCATTCTACGGAATTCTACCTAGTTTGATCTTGTTTAAACCATATTTCGCTTCACTGGCAAACAAGGACAATAAATTAATTATATTACGGATACAACTCAATTCCCGTGTTGTTTTGGTCGTCGGTACAATGTCACTGGGATGTATGATGTTCTGTTATGTTAGGAGAATCATTTCATTTAGATCTCCATCGCGTGACAATCACGTGCTTCTAATATGAATGTTGCTTTTAAACTCACAATGTATCGTATGTGTATTAACACAATCGTTTTTAATTGCGATTGTCTGCAAGTTAATATTCCTAACCGTTTAATTAGCAATCAGTCCTTAGTAATATGAATCATTGCGTTTGTTTCATTTAAATGGATCAACAGAACTGTAATACACGCTTTACATTGCAGGACAATTTTAAAATCTCCGTGAATCTACACGCAAATTAAAACATTTCAATTTATATTTAAATCATTTTTGCAAGACTCCAAACGAAACGGGATGCAAATTTTGTACAAAAAGTTGGCATTGACTTTGTTGATACAATTGCTGCTTTTACAGGTGTCAAACGGTACAGTCAACTGCACATCGATGTTACCAAATCCAGTATACGTAGAGCCCGTCTTTTATGAAACTTACATACTATGCCGGTTCCATTTATAATGGCTTTACCATTGATATAATTATACATATGGTTGACCGTACACCTTACACAATCGTGAGCACGTGGTTGTACAAGTGGTCTTTAAAAAAAATACGATTCACTTTCTTTTTCACTGAACTTGACACGGGTCGAACAGTTAGGTGACACAGCTAAACAAAGCGATTTGATGATGTCATAGACACGCGACTTTGCTACTCGTAAACATACCCAAGTAGTTATTGAACTGTATTGTATACAGTTTGGGTATTATTGTAGTCTATGAATTTAAACAATTTAACTGTATTTGAGTAGGTTTGTAGGTGAAATACTGGAAACTAAGCTTTTATTTCGAATGCGGATTAGTTTTTTTTACTGAATTTGTAAATCTGTAGACTGTCGCCTCTGTTGTTGTGAATATTCCCCTAAAGGGCTTTATCCTGAAAGTTTCCAGCTTCAGCTAACAGCATATCTATTTCACTTTCCCATCCAGGGTTCTCATTACTCTAAACTCCATCTTGTACTTTTGCCTTCCGCTTAATTCAAGGACAACCCTTGATTTGGGCTCTCTCGAGTCTCTTTTTCACTGGGAAGTGACACGGTCGTCGGCAGTAAGACCTTGCCCCTCCCCCTCTCCCCCCTTCCCACACCGCGTGCCGTCGCCGTCCGCTGACGTCACCCGCGCCATCTTGCGACAGTGACGCGTTGCTTGGCAACCGAACACACGCGACGCACTTAGACAGGTTGTATCGCGAATTTTATCATGCAAATTGATTTTTATGTTTACTCCAAAGATTCGTTAGTATTTTCCGTACGAAATTGCATATTATATTATGTTTAATGGACGCCTATTTTGCAGTTTTGTTTCTGTAGTTTATTGTAGGTACCTACATTACCAATTTTTTCATGAAATGACCGCGGCGCGTCCTCTCCCTGACGTCATCGTGATTTATTTCATGTCATCATAGAGATCATGTCATACAGCTCGCTTATACATTTCTTTTAACACAGTATTTTTTGCCTCATCTTCTTGAATAAACTCATATGTTGGAAAGTCGAAACGAAAGGAAATTAAAGAACAAATTGAGGAAACCATTTTGACAGCAATAATCTCTAATCGCTTTTAACTGTCAAACGAAATTGATTACGGGTTGGTACCATTTTAATGATTTAACTAGCCCCGTCGCCAATTACAATCGTAATCTTTTTTAGAAACAAAAAAATCTTACTTGTATAACTTGACTAAGACAATCGACTTTACCGGGCTCTATAATTTTATTTTCCACATTAAAAATTGAGCTATGTAATGTATTTCATTTAAAAAATAAACAACCTTTGCAATTTGTTGCAAATAACGTCGAAGTTGCATCTTAACAAAATACTGTGTGAATTGCGTTTTAACTAATATTTGCGCCTGCGCAGGGAAACAGTACAAGTAGTTATCGTTGTTATTACGCAGTAAAATTTATAAATCTCATACTAGACTATGTAGTCATGACGAATGTCTTTCTAATAGAAATGGAATGTAAGTTTCTTTGAATCATGTTTCATACTTCATGATCTCAGACCAAAAGAATAAGGTAGACGGAGCGCGTAACTAGCGAAGGAAGCCTGAAAAAGTAATACAAAATGGCAAAGGAGTACACCACCAGTATTCCACCCACAGTGCTCGTGAGCCGCGGTCGGGAGCGACAATCTTATTCTTTAACGGCTGAAATTAATATCCTATCTATCTCACTGAGGTAATATGTACTACGTACTAGAGAAGACATCTCGAACAAAATGTTTGTAGCACGTTTTAGAGCTTCTGCACTCTCACTCGCTTAACCACGCTCGCGCCGCGCGTGCTCCGCGGCCAGCAAGTTGTGCAATTTTTTTTGTTCCTGATGTCTGCTCCAGTACGTAGTACATATTACCTCAGTGATCTATCTACGATTTTCCCTACTAGAGATAGAAATTTGACGTATTTTGTATGGACCTTATGTCAAATTTCTATCTCCAGTAGGGCAAATCGTGGATAGATTGGATATTAATTTTGGCCGTTAGTCTGAGGATTAGACGTAGGTAAACTCCAGATTGCGGCTCGCGAACACAGTGGGCGGAATAGTAGGTAGTCCTTTGCCATTGTGTATTCCTTTTTCCTGGCTTTCATTTGCTAGTTCTACGCGCTCCGTCTATGTTATTCTTTTGGTTTGAGTTCATGGTGTTCTAAGTATTTAATTTATTTAATTATTTAAACTGAAGAATTTTTCGACCTTATACCAGCCGCTGACTTCCACCATCGTACCACTCGCCATAAATCTAAATTTCATCTTTACCATCTTGATGGTTGGTGGTCAACTACAGTACGTTTCACACGCCATTTTTTGCCTCGTACAGCAAAACTGTGGAACAAACTTCCGTCAGCGGTTTTCTCGAACAAATTCAACATGGGAGCCTTCAAGAGAAGAGCATACGTCTTTTTAAAAGGTCGGCAACGCATCGGTGACCTGGTGTTGCGGATGTCCATAGGCGGCGGAGATTGCTTACCATCAGGTGACCCGCATGCTCGTTTGCCAAAAAACCAAGAGTTTGCAATGAAACCTCTGAAGAAAATATTCCATGCAGCCTCAGATAGTTCACCGTAGAAGAAAGTGCCTTACCCAAAGGAACAACAGCGGTCCTATAGGCTCATAAATGGTCTGGTCCTCGGTACGCACAAGAAAATCGTTATAGTAATTATTTTCTTCAGCAAATTAGATTTTTTCCTACTACATGGGCCTGTGTGGGTATATTAAACACCTTTAATACCTCTATCTATCTTTTCGGAAAATACAAGCGTGATGTTATGTATGTATGAAAATTTGACTACATATATTTCAATAACTAGACAAATAAACTGTTTTACAGCAAGATTGACAAAAGTAGACTTTTCAATTCAAAATATTTATTTATTTAATTCTTTATGCACAACAGGGTATAAAGGCGGTCTTAACGCCATATGCGTTCTCTACCAGACAACCTTAGGGTAATACAGAGACAAAGAATAAGGTAGATGCACCAGTAAAGTAGTAAAATATGTTTCGTACTACGGACTTATAATTACATATAATAAAAATTGATAAATACATAAAATAAAATGATAATAATATGATAAATATAATGATATGTACATTACACATATAATAAAATATACATATTATACATACCTACATATATAACTATAAATATATAACATCAAGATAAATCAAAGTCGAGCTGAATCTGCTAAATTGTTTTCAAGGAAATATTTACTTAACTTAATTTTAAAGGCGAGCCGACTGTTAGCCATCCTGATTTCATGAGGAAGCGCATTCCATAATAGGATAGATTGCACGAAGAATTTAGAGTGAACGAAGTCAGAGCGGTGAGAAGGACATTGGAGAAGACGATTATTAGTGGAGCGGAGAAATATTATATTTCTAATATTATTCATTGAGTTATTTTATTGTCCATGTGAGGTAGTTTAGTGGGAGTGGGTACCTAATACCTTTTACTTTGTAACTAAAAACTTTCCACTAGTTGCGTCATATGATTGTCTGTTTAACCAGGTAAAAGTTTCATACGTACCTATACAATTTTATAAAATTAAAAATAATATACCACTGTATTTATTATGATGCATTGTAATTCTATTTGCAGTTACAATGAAAATTACGTAGCACACGGAATCGACTAAGATCTATTTTTGAATCTGTAGAACAAATTTTATAATACATTACATATTACTGTCACCCGCGTGGATGTCGTTTATCGCGACGTCATCGTCATCATCATCATTTGAGATGAAAGACTTCTACTGCTGGACATAGGCCTCCACCAAGCATCGCCACAACGACCGCTCCTGCGCTTCCCGCATCCAGCGGATTCCCGCGACCTTTACCAGGTCGTCGGCCACCTTGTGGGGGGCCTACCCACGCCTTCCAGTACGCGGTCGCCACTCCATAACTTTTCAGTTCCATCGGCCATCAGTTCTGCGAGCAATGTGCCCCGCCCACTGCCACTTTAGTTTGACAATTCTTCGGGCTATGTCGACTACCTTCGTTGTCTTGCTAATCTCCTCATTTCTGATTCGATCTCGCAGGTACACTGAGCAAAGCCCTCTCCACTGCTCTTTGGGTGACTTTGGGCCTTCTTATCAGGCCCATTGTGAACGACAACGTTTCAGTGCCGTAAGTAATTACTGGCAACACACACTGTTCAAAGACTTTCGTCTCGAGATACTGCGGTATTTTGGACAAGAAGATATTACGTAGCTTCCCGAATGCTGCCCAACCGATTAAAATTCGACGATTAACCTCTTTCTCGAAGTTGGACCTATCTAGCTGGACAGTTTGTCCTAGGTATACATAATCGTCAACAACTTCAAGTGTAGATTCTCTGATGTTTATCACTTATTTCCGCACCCTTTCATTTTTCGGAATAAAACGTAGCCTGTTTCCTTCTGTAGGTACCAGGCTACATTTAATTGCGGTCGGTTTAGAGTAGGCTACATTTCATTACCATCATCGGTTCAGAGGCTTAGCCGTGAAAAGATAACAAACACACACACCGTGTTACTTTCGCATTTATAATACATATGAGGGTCGATACCAATAACCCAAGCATTCATTAAAAAGAGTACCCATTAGGTTTTTTGCCGATTCTTCTCCATAGAACCTTCTATTTTGAAACCATGCAACTGGAGTCGACTTTTCTTATGTGACGACTTGTACGTTACTCCTATGGTAAAAGAAAACCTATCTTATTTATACTCGGGTAAAGTGTACTTATGGGAGCAACTTTTATTACTTTAAAATTTTCCGAGTTCAGGGCGCACAACGTTCACATTTTCTACTTTAATAGGCAAGCCACTGCGTAAGTTGGACCGGTACAGAAAACGTAAGCAAAAATCAATTAACGAAAGGAAACATAAATAACAACCTTGCTCTTATTCAATAGTATGAAAACAGTTAATTTAATAGTAATTGTAGGTACTGGACTCCTGAACACAGCACAGGCGAGGCGTTTTGTTGGGTGGTTCCCATAGAAGAAAGAAATAAGAAAGAAATAAAAATATTTATTTGACACAACAGAGACACATACAAAACAAAAGGATAAAAGAAGAAAAAAATTGTAAAAAACAGAAAATTGAAATAATAATAATGAATGTTTATGGGAGAAATGTGTTTCCTCTCTTTGTGTTGTGTCCCTGCATGACATTCTTCATTTTTTTTCGCTTCCTTCTGGGGAACTTACAGATACTGGAAAAGCATGTTATTTTATGATTTAGAAAAAAAAACAGATCTTTCTGATGGAAATCTTTTTAAGGGGGTTTGAGGTTAGCAGTACACTGTACAAAAAAAAAACATGTATACAACGTGTATCAGAAAATTGTACTCATATTTGGAGTGCTCATTCAGGGATCATAGGGGGTGGGCATAGAACAACTTTTACTGCGGGGTCAACCCTGAAGTCGCGAAAAATAAATGCATTTATCAAAATTATCAATTTATAATTATGTATTCAATTACCCAATTTAAATTATTTATCCAATAAATATAAACCAATTATTCAATTTTTATAACACTTACGCGGTATTTCACGTTAGTTATCATCTTAACTTATGTTGAATATGTCGTATTGTTTTGGCCTGTGTAAGACTTCCTGGAAATCAACACTACACAACACTCATCTACCTACACTGTTCATAAAATACAACAGTAAAAAAAAATGTATATAATAATCTTACTTATTTATTTTTTATCGTTATTTACCAACATCACGCCTCACTGATCTACGTTATTGCATTGTGAATTTGTGTCGACGCCGGCTGTCGCTGAAAACCAGCGCTGTGTCTTTGCTCCGTGCATGAGGCACAGCAATATGCTGAGCGGTGGCCGTTTTGCGCGGATGTGACGCATATCTTACCATACTTCTTGGCTCTGTACCTGTATTTGTTCTGTGTTCTTGAATTTTTTGGTAATTTTGTGCGTCACTTTTGAAGCAAATAAATATTTTTTCTTTCTTTCTTTCTTCTTTTCATTTTGGTCGAGTAGGTACTGCATTTTTCTATAAAACATCTTTTGTTTTTTTTTCACTATTTCAGGGTTGCTATATGTTGATACTTGTTCTATACTAGGTCCTGAATGAGCTATCTAAATATGAGCAACCATTTCTGATACACGTTGAATAAATTTATTACGGGAGAAAAAAAACTGGTACTTGATTTTTAATAATAATAATGGTGCACATAAAGCACTAGATGAAGGAACAACGGTTAATTGACAGATAATGAATTTTCTATTAATGTCCAACTACCTAATTACATATAAACGAATGAATATATTTTATGTCATTCATTGAATAGAAATATGCTTGCTTGCTTATATTTATTATGTAACCACACACCTTCATTATCTTTATACAACCTTATTCTTAGTTTATACTAAACCTGAAAAAGGGTCATTATACTCATCATTATGACAACTTTACTATGGGACAAACCCTGAAATCGAAAATTTTAATTACTGTTCCCAACATTTTGTCCATTTATGTGAACACAAATGTCATTCAATCATTTGTTTTTTTTTTTTTGTGATTTCAGGGTCGGTCCCATAGTAAATGATATTCGTAATGATGATTACAATGACCTCTCTTCCTTTTTTAAAACGACTAAATTTTCAGCGTGTAGCTATATCTTTGAAAAACCTAATTTTATTATTAAATGGTCGCACATACTCGTATGTTAAAACTTGAAACATACGAAAATTTACTTTATATTTTTCTCAAAAATAAATTGTTAAGCAAGGAAAGGCAATTTTCTTCCTATAAATTACTGCACCTGACTACATAAATTTGACCCGCTGAACTAAATAGTAGATTTGACGACAGCGTAGATCGTTTTCGGTAGGTATAAGCCAAAAAAGATTTATAATGGCCAAAAATGATTATTTTGGCCGAAAACCGAAACTGAAAACTAAACTCGGTCGGACTTTACAATCAGATGACCCGCTTGCTCGTTTGCCCTCCTCTGTTATAATAAAAAACCAAAAACAACATCATTTATAAAAAAAAACTAATCTAAATCTAATCTTAAATTTTTTATTTTCAAATTATATAAGTATTATATCCATTGACCCATAGCACAAGCTCTGCTTAGTTTGGGACTAGATGGAGCCGTGTAAATATGTTCCAAAAAAATTTATATTTATATTATTTATATTTATTATTTTTCTCGTCGATAGAATTATGTCCAGTTTTACCCAATTTCATATGTGCACTTTTTGGAGACTATACTACAACGTGTTATTGAAATAACTTAAAACCTCTTATTGAAATAACTTAAAACCTCTTAAGGGCTCATTGTACTCAGTTATTTCAACAACACGTTGTATAGGCATTTTGTTTTTGTTTTTTATTCATCTATTCCACCTGTGGAGGTCATTCATACGAGTCAACAATCTCTGTCTGAGGATGTCCATAATTTGGCATCTTCACTACTCGATCTGGCACTACGCCTGATACAGCTAGCCAAACATGATCTGTAAATAAGATACTTATAAAATGTCAATAATATTATGAATAATATAAAAAAAAACCCAAAAGTTTTTACATAAAATATCCCTAAAGTCCCTGACTTCTGAGCTAGGTACAAACCTGCGTTACAGAAGTCAGTGTCTTCTCCCATTAGTTTAACACAAATTAGTGAATTAGTACAGTTTTAAAAATTTATTAGTGATGTGGACTACGTGTTGTGTTTGTCCGTGTGTGAGGGGTGTTCGTATGGGTGTGGTGTGGGTGAGTGTGAGTATGAATGTGGAGTGAATATACATGGGCGCAGAAAGGGACAACATTTCTGTTTGTTCATAATCTAGTCCCAATGACCAATTCTTAATTTTAGTTTTGGTTTCACGACCTGAGAGAAGATGAATGTTTGTTATTTTATTTATTTTGTCATATAGGTAGGGACTATGTCGGTTACTTTCAAAGCATTGCCAAACTTAAGTGGCAGTGGGAGGGGATTGCTCACATTCACATTGCTCGCAGAACGGATGGCCGATGGGGCAGTAAAGTTCTGGAGTGGCGACCGCGTACTGGAAGGCGCAGCGTGGGTAGGCCCCGCACAAGGTGGACCGACGACCTGGTAAAGGTCATAGGAATCCGCTGGATGCGGAAGGCGCAGGACCGGTCGTTGTGGCGATGCTTGGGGTAGGCCTATGACCAGCAGTGGACGTCTTTCGGCTGAAATGATGATGATGATGATGATAAAATTGGGAGGTAAGCAGACATCTGGTATAACACGCTTCTTACTATACTCAACCAAACAAAATCAAAATCATGTCACTACATTATTAACTATTACCTATGAGGTTAAGGAATTTACTTCACGAACTTTTGGTATGACATTGACAACTCATAAGAATGCTCCCTTATATGTAACTTAGTACTAAGTTTTCCTGTTTTTTTTAATGACTAACCTTTCTACGGATATTGAATTTCTACACATTTCTAAGAAATTTTAATATTTCGACACACTATGAGGTATATTTATAGTGCAATATACCTACAACATTATAAATAAAAATACAAAAATAGCTATAATCAAAACACTAATAGGTAAATACAATTCCTACACTTCGTTTATTTTAAATTTCCAACATTTGTTTTAAATTTATCCTGTATAGGATACAATTGCATCAATAATAGTCCTAGAAATTCCCCAATGCGTCACCTGTTGTATGATGGACTAATTAAATTAGCTTTGATAAAAGGTGTAAAATACTCCTTTCAAATATTGGAGCCAAGTCTGCTCCTCAATTCAGAACATTTTCGATAAGCAGTTGTTGTGGTGTTGTTGTTGTGTGAGTTGTTGTTGTATGTTGTTGTTATTGGCGTTTATCTCGTTCCGTCTACGATTCACGTTATGAGAGGAAAAAAGATAACAAACCGTATCGGTCGACAACTGGTTATTGTTCTGAATCGGGAAGCGGTCCAATGTTTCTCCTCGTCATTGTCATCAAACTGTCTTTTATTCTCAACAAGCTGTTTTGTCAAAATGATTAATGTGTAAACCAATTTGACTGTTTACATTGGCAACAAAAATTTAAATCTCTTTGAAAAACTATAGAAAACACAAATAGTTTTAAGCTTAATAGCGCAGTAATATTCTGCACTGCAAAACATAATTCTGCATAAACTAATAAATTAGGTACCTTCTTTGTGTTCGTCGAAGCTTAGTACATAGTAATAATAAATACTTCAGGCTATTTTTTACACAGCACTATCTAGTCTTAAACTAAGTGGTAATAGTGATATAACACTAATTGTAACTCTACTCGCTCATTAGGCGTTACTATCGTTACAGACCCGCGGTACTACCGATTTGTCCTACTGGTAGAACCACGGGGCCGCATTATGGGCCGTGGTACTACTAGTAGTAGTAGGGAAATGTAATGTCCCATAGTCCTACTAGTAGTACCATAGGAAAACGCACTGTCCCTTAGTACTACTGGTAGTACCACAAGGAAAATTCATGTTCCACAGTACATCTACTATCAGTATATGTAGGGCATTATTCAAAATGTTTGTTCCTTCATTTGTTTTTTGCACGTGACTTCAGTAGTTAGACCGACCATTGGCCTAATGACATCTTGTGATACGTCATCGTATACTCATGGATAGACCCCGTTGTAGACATTTAATGTCAGCATTTTCCTTATAAGCGCGGAATTATATTGTAATTTATTTTCAAGCGAAACACCTATTCGAGTTGTAAAAGGATTTAGGATTTAAATGAAGTTAGTTGATTTTATTCAGTTTCAGGGGAATAATGTGCACAGCAGTGGTGTAGTGGTGTGTGGTTATGTAGAGTATTGTGTGGTGGTGTGGAGTAGTGTGTGATGGTGTAGAGTGGTGTGGTGTATAAGTAATAGCGATTATAGAGATAATTTTTAATTATGGGGACTTTCAAGACACCCCAAGTTAGGTGAGCTTTTTTTAAAGTTCTTACTAGGCAAATAATTTTTCTAATCCCATGTATAATAGCCAAACTTATGTAATCAGTAACGACATTATCTTCATAGTATTAGGTGTAAAATAGGTACACACTATACATGTAAAACTCCACATTCTTGTTTTAAATTAATTAAATTAAATTAAATTAAATAATCATTTATTTCAGGCAATTATACCCATATAAAATAAAATAATACAAATTTAAAATAATGCGATCATAATCCAAAATAAATTCAAAATAATAACTTATAAAAAATAAATAAAATGACACGTTTTATTATTATTATAGCTGGAACATTAATTGTCATATACGAAGAAGTGGTTAACTTCGTACCTATATGGCACCTAATTTCCGAAAGTAATACAAGTATTAAATATTCAAATTGTCTATCGCAAATAAGATTATTAATTTACACCTAACGGAAACAGCCAATATTTATCGAATGAAACATTCAATTCGTAACAACTATGGCGTGCCAGTAAATATAAGTCTCACTTGCAAATTATCTAGCCCCACCAGTTAAACCTAATTATTTCTTTGCTTATACAGTCTGATATCAAATACAGTCGACAAAAGTCAATACAAAAGCTTTGTTTATCGCTAAGGTGTTCGTATGGGGAGCGTTTTTTCATTGATTACCCGGTTTTTGAAGTAAAACTTCATTAGGCACGCTTGACTTAGGGAGTAAGCTGGTGAATGCGTTACAGAGTTACGAAAAGTGTGGCGAACGGAGGGGGTAGTGCGGGATGCGGGGAACGACGCGCGCGCGACGGCCGGCCACGTGTCTCAGCGCTGGCAGAGCAGACTCGCGCCGTGCCGCCATTCCTTTGTTTTCATTGAAATAGTATTGAGGGAGATATAAGTTAGTGAAATTTTATTTTAGCCGTGTGCACACACTTAAAAAAAAAACCCGCCGGATACATAATCTCCTCCTTTTTTTGAAGTTGGTTAAAAAGCATACTCTAAAGCACACTCGTTTCTTCTTAGTAAAAGTTGTTCAGTTTCGTTTGTGGAATACACTTTTAAAATTAAATATTTCGATTGTATTCGTGTATATGTCGTAGGACAATCGGATAAATCGAATCTTTGCGAAAACCCTAAGATGATTGCAAAAGACCGGATAATTGTAATCTTAAAAAGATTTTCGTTAATATACGAGCTATAATTTGGATCATTGCAAAAATCCCTGTTTGTTTAGGACGATTGGAAACTTAAACACTGATTGGCTAATCTATGAGTCGATTTATAACTTCTTCATTCTGGTTGGTCAGAACATGGCTCGAAAGACGAAGGAATGTAGCCGTGAACCAATCAGCGCATCCGTCAGTGCCTAACGTTCATATGAGCCAATCAGTGCTCATTACGTGAGCGGTTATTCACGAATCACGACTAACCTAAGATAAGCCGGATTTTTGCAATGATCCTAAAAATAGTTCGGATGATAACGAAAAACTTTCATAGATTCCAATTATCCGGTCCTTTGCAATCATCCTAGGATTTTCGCAAAGATCCGATTTTTTCGATTATCTTACGACATATTTCTATATGTCGTTTTTCTAAACCTTTTCTTCACCCAGTATTGTGTTTTCTCACGCATTTCTTTACAAAGGAAAAATTTCCTGCCCGCTTGTTTTTTGTTTAGCAAAATATTGGATTACTTTGATGAATGTTTTCGCTTACTCCAAATTAGTTATCTGGAGTTTCTTCAGAATATGCGTGAGTCACTCAAACTGTGGTTCATTACTGGAAGTCCTTTTGTGTATGTACCTACTGCGTAATTGTTGACACGTTCCAGTATTTTTTATAAGATTTAAAAGTATTTAATTATTTTTGTTTACTCCATATCATGCATCATACCAGGGAAACAGAATCGATAGATGTACACAACAATAACAAAAAATAGAAACTGTTGAAAGCTTCCGAGGTTGGAGATAAATCGCATTTCCACATAATATCATCATCGATATCCGTAGGGACCAATTAAGTTTGCAGGACATACACGTGCTCACAAGCTCACATGCTCCTGTAGTTATACAAACACGTGTGTGAGTGCGCGTGGGATGTACAAAGTACAAAGTGCCACCCTTTTAATGCAACCTACCTGTAGTTATGACTGAACCGGGAATGCAATCAAATTGAATGGACACCCTGTTCGAACACTCGTTGTTGCCATACCAATTAAGACTGACTTTCATTTTATCCTAATACGACTTCTTCTTCTATCGTGTCGACATGAGCTACATAATGATAATACCTCATGCCGTGGGGAAAAGATTTGCCAGTCAGCAGGTTTGTAGCGGGGCTGACTGCCCAGGGTGCGCCGGACGATCAATTAAATATCGTCACTCGTGGAGGCTCTTTTAATGCACCCCATACTGATACGACTAAACACATAGTTATTATATATCATCAATTCATAACGCCTGTTTCCCATTAGGATAGGCAGATACTATAAATTTCCAGCAGGCACGATCTTGACACACCTCGCAATATTTTTAAGTCCGAAAGTCTGACAACTGGTCTATCCTTAGAATATCGGTATTACCCAGTTACTGGGTTACAAGGGTCTAACGGTAGTCGCTCCGTGTAAAATACTGATGTTCAGCCCCATCTGGTTAGACTGAAAGCCGACCCCAATGTAATTGGAAAAAGGCTCGGAGAAATAAGTATTTTTAGAAGTGCTTAGGTAATTAAGAAAGAGATGCAGCATAAACAAGTGATGGAATCTGATTAACATTAACAGAAGGTTCATTCTAGAATCCTGAATACTACTCCAACCACATTATACCTACATAGGTACCTACCTACGCAATTATCGATGACTTTCTTACTCGTACTTACTGAGACTGTATTGTCAAAACAAACGAATACTGATTGAGTTCAGATTCCATTGCGATATCACATTATGTACATTAGGATTCTGGACATAATAAACGCGTGGGTGCTCCCCTATTCCCCCACCCCCTCTCCCCTACAAGGTCGCACCGCTCAGACTAGTTGCGCAGGTAGGGAGGGCAAAACAGGTGTTTGTGGAATGTTTCATGTCGAAATTGCAGGGATTGATATTGTGGACTTTATTCGTGATTTATTCGAGAGAGTTGATCCCTCAATTATTTTTGTGTTTAGAATTAAAATTATGAGTTTTAGGCTGATTTTTGTTGGGTTGGAAGTTGGTTCTCAAATTTATTGTCTAATTACACTTTGGAACTTTGGATGCGGAAAATACAATTAATCATATTTACAATTACGCATGAGGAGGTCAATGAACGTAGAAGAAGCGAAAGAGATGTGTCAGAAGGTCCATAGTCTAATTACGAAAAAAAGTACCGTTTGTAAAATGTATTTATTCGAATTAAATCAGTCCTCTACAAAAACACTTTATAATCATTTATCACTCACTCTTTTCCTTCAAATTTTTTGCCTTGCCATTGTGCCGGTTTTCAACATCTTACTGTGAATACGAACGATCTGCACATCATATCCTGTAAAAGTATATTCTATAGCAAAATAAGCGCAATCTTATGTCAGCAGCAGCTACTTTGCAATTTCGTCCGGTATTTTTTTTACCATGAGTACTGTGTCGACTAGACGAAATTTTCCTGCGTTTAATCGTTTTTGCCATTCCTATTATTGGAATCAAGTATAACACAAAATAAGACCCATAAATTATTACATTGATTTATCCGTGGTGCTAGGCAGCTAGTCTTATCTCAGTTGAAATCATTTTTCATGCGCCAAAACCGTTTAAAGGTAAAAGTAAAAGCCAATATACATCTTCAAATCTTACATAAGTTGTTTAGATAACTTTAACTATTCGTTACACATCGAGACCCCTCCGTGCCTCGGAGAGCACTTTAAGCTGTCGGTCCCGGTTGTCATACGAATATCTAAGGCAGTCGTTACGGGTATTCAGAAGCCTGAAAGTCTGGCAACTGGTCTAACCTCCGAATATCAGTAAAAAAAAAAAAGTTTTTTATTTCAAATAAACTTAATTACAGGAACTTTTGAAATGTCAGACTCTAGTTGCACGTATTACCCAGTAATACGTGCAACTAGAGCCCAGTATGAGTATTACCCAGTAACTGGGTTGCGGGGATCTGATGGCAGTCGCTCCGTTTTAAATAAAAAAAGCTCAGCCGCATCTGGCTAGTCTGGAAGCCGACCCCAATATAATTGGGAAAAGGCTCGGAAGATGAGACAACTTTAATTATTGAACAAATCAATAGTACAGAATTAATACTTTTCGGATGCCATTAAACATCTTTTGTAAGTCTTGGAGATGTATATTGGCTTTTAGTTTTACCTTTAAATGGTTTTGTGTTACTTGGGCTATGGCTTTTACTCTTTTCTGTGTTTCGCTTTATACGCTTCAACCAGTAAAACGCCGAAACAATTTTCGGCGTTTTACTGGTTGGTTGCCATTGTAGATCCTGGCTTACAGGAATTCAGTGGCTGGGAAAATGTGGCGGGCTTGTTCCAAAAAAAACACAGAAACAGCTTATTATTAACGTCTTTTAAATTAAAATCCAATTTATTTGAATTTCATAATAAATAAAATAATACCTGACAGCAACAGTGCTCTTGAACAAGAAAAACTCTCATTGTTATTGCTACTGAACATCCCTATTAGTAAGCTCCACGAGGCGTTGCCATGGATACCAGATTGTCGTCATGGTGGCATTATTGCATCCGGGATTTTCATGAGGAGAAATAAATTTAGGAAACATATACACAGACCTTCTGTATAAACCTGTGTTAGATGCAATAAATTTATTACGGTTGTTTGTAAATTGAATACCTACTCATTCTGTGCCATTTCAAAATAATAAAAGTGCTATTAAATTACTATATTTATAATAATGTTTGTTTTGTGTTAAACGATCTTATTTCTTACTTAATTATTACGATAGCAAATTCTTAATTGTAAAAAAAATATATAAATGCTAGAGGTCACCCGCGGCTTCAACGTTTTCGGTACAAAAAGTAGGCTATGTCCCTCTTCGTGTCCCAGGCTACCTTTTTGTTAAATTTCATCGCGATCGGTTTAGTCGTGATGAGGTAACAGACAAACAGAGTTACTTTCGCTTTAATAATACTGTAAATTACCTACCTACTTGATTTTATAATAGATGCCAATAAAAATCTCTGTCGACCAGTATCATTCTAACCCCTATAAAATAATACAAAATTCCATATGACTGCCTCGTTGGTCGAGTGGTTGCAAGCGCGACTGCTGAGCGTGGGGTCCTGGGTTCAATTCCCGGGTCGGGAAAAGTGTTATTGGGTTTTTTCATTAGGAAATTCTCAGTAGCAGCCCGGAGTCTGGATTTGTGCCCGATCAATGGCAATAGGCTCGCCCCCTATTACATGGGACTATAACATAACTGGCGAAATGTGGGTGTGTTACACCTCTGCCTACCCCTTTGGGGAAATACAGGCGTGATGTTATGTTATGTGTGTATTAAAATTCCATATGCCAGTATCAGGCTAACCAGTAATCAGGGTTGCTAAACCATCCTATAAATCTTGTACCTGCGAGCTATTGAACCTGTCAAAATGGACATTAAACGTCTTTTGACCATGTAATGTCATGTCAAATTTTGACGACGGCCACGTTAGTGAATCAACATCTTTGGACAAGCGAATAGGAGATGAAAGGGAAAGTAGAGTTAGGAAACTGCTACATATGTTTTCACCGATTTGTGTAGGTACAATCGACCAAACGGAATCATGACCCACCATAAGCTTAATTTTCTACAAACATTCTAATACAATTAGGTCGAATTTCACTTAAAGATATTTCCCTGGCAACAAACTTGTTATCTATTTTACTGGGCAGTGACAGTTATGTTACAAATTTATTTTAATTTGATTAATATTATTCTGAAATTGAAAGAGGTAGAGGTATAGGAATTTGAAAAAAAAAATGTTTACTTCTTTTTTGTAGTTTATCCAAATATTAATCTATTGCATTTAATAACAAAGCTCAAAATTGCATAGACCTGTGACCCGTATTGACGCAGTTTCCTTAATATTCAAAATGTCCTAAGTGCAGCACGATGCCAATAAGAAGAAAATTTTACTGTTTTGACAATTTCATACGAATTATCGGCTGAGTGGGTCACGATTCAGATTTGTTGACTGTACATCTGATAGATTCTGTTTTTTGTGGCTTCATATATTCATATCGATACTGTTATTTGTATCGCTATCCGATAACCAATACTGTCAACAGCTTTTGTGATGACAGTGAACTTTTTGTGGACATCTTATTTTTGTATAAGTGGTATTTGATTCATAGACATTTCGTGTGTTCTTGTATATTTTCGATTCTATGCTTTAATTAAAACACTACTATTACGAGTTTGTTTATCATTGACTGAACTGTACTTCATCTTCATCAACCTTTTTATTGTCAACCGGTATTTCACTAACCCACAAGTATCCCACAAACTATCGCATATTCGTACCGTTCCATTATGATTTCCTAAGATCTGCGTCTGTAACACTTGGCAAATTCCCATATTGACCCACAAACAAAAGATAAGCGAAGTGAATCAGCTTCTTATTATTCCCCACATGCTCCGAGGGGGAAGTGGAGGAAAATTGTTACTCTGGCTTGTAGTTTTAGAGATTTAGTAACGACCCGCTGTGTTATCACGATAGTTTTATGATTTTCAAATAACAGTAAACAGTCTGCAGACTTTTTAACAATTGGTACGGTTTCAAAAACAAAATTTGGACGATAGCTTGATACATAGAGATTTTATCAGATTTTGATAAATAAATAAAACATAGATCTAGAAATAATTATTTAAGCACTCAAACACACACACACACATACCATCACGCCTGTATTTCCCCGAAGGGGTAGGCAGAGGTGTAGTAGTACACCCACATTTCGCCAGTTATGTTATAGTCCCATTTAATAGGGGGCGAGCCTATAAGCACTCAAAATAAGATGCAATTCAGTTAATACTGAACCTAATGCCTAATGTTAGCCTAATGGCTAACTAAGGAATACCAACACCAACACAATAACCAGCAATAGGGTTCACCAACGCAATAAGCAACTTTTAAGATGAAAGCAACAGCTTACATTGAAAATTTTGTACTGTAAAAAGTATTTTTACAAAATAAAAATCTGTTATTTTGTTGGTGAACTTGACCATAAGTATAGGACATTTTTTTTCTTACTAACCATCCGCTTCGAAGTATACAAAAAATATTGAGACCAACAGTTCTCGTCATATTATATTATACTCAAAATTTTCATCGAGAAACAAAACCAATGACGTACAAATCCGATAAAGAGAACACCTACAATCTGAAACCCCTAGAATATGTACACAAACCTCTACATGCTATTATATATCTATTATATATATACTCACATACATATATATATATACATAGATTCGTTGAGTAGGCGTATTGCCTGGAAACCGCTCGCCCACGCCTTGATCCTTGCCAACCGATTTTTTCATTAAATCACAAGTGAGTGTCATTATTGAAAATTTGATCTTTGTTCAAATCAAGTTTTATATCTGTAGAACACTTTTGTCAGCTGTAAGCAGTTGTAGGTGTCGGCGCTTCAGATTGGTTGCCTCGTTGACCTAGTGATCGCAACCACGACTCCTAAGCGTGGGTTCCTGGGTTGGATTCCCGGGTTGCGCATTGCTATTGGTTTTTTCATTAGGAAATTCTCAGTAGCATCCCGGAGTCTGAATTGGTGGTCGGTTTATGGCAATAGGCTCGCCCCTTATTTCATGTGACTTTTAACATAACATGGGCGAAATATGGGCAAAATATGGGCGTGCAATACACCTCTGCCTATCCCTTCGGCGAAATACAAGCGTTATATTATATTACGTTACTTACATACTTCAATTTATTTATTTATTTGATAACTGCTTGTAAGTTTTTTTTTTTCTCTTTCAATCTTATGGGGTAAATGCAACTGGATCATAGTACCAAGTAGATAGTCATCATCATTATTTCAGCCGAAAGAAAAAAGAAAAAAAAAAAAAATTACAATATGTTTTAAAATGACTTTTCTCATTTATAGCTAATCTTACTCCACTCCTAGACAAAGTTTCTTATTTGGACCAGAATCTTAAGCATAGTTAAATTCGATACAAGTGGAGTAATTCTGTAACGCACTTACAATGACAATAATAATTAAGCGTAACGTTTGTCATTACAGCAATATTCATTGCGTTGTACACAGTAGCCGATAAGACGGATTGCCAAAGCATACGTAGCAATGAACATTTAAATCAACATGATTGCGATCGTGAGTGAGTTACACAATTCGGTAGCATAGTTAAAACATAAGTTTGATTCTATTTAACGAAGGTTTATTAAAAATTAAAAAGATTCATTAATAAAAAAAAACACATGTAACATTAAATGTAGTAGGTACGTTATTTGTGAGCATTTTAGAATATGTTGTAAATAATTTGTTGTTTTTAATTATTAAGTAATTATTTTTATTTTATTTTATTCTTTTTACTTGCCTTTTTCCAAATATGTTGGGGTCGGCTTCCAGTCTAACCAGGTGCGGCTGAACATCAGTATCTTACACGGGGCGACTGCCATCAGACCCTCACAACCCAGTTACTGGGTAATACCGACATTCTAAAGTCCATCCAGGGGGTCTACTCGCGTTTTACGAACGACAAACGAAGTACGAACTTTCGTTCCGACTAATACCTACACAATAAGCAAAGGCACATAAAAAAGGCCCAATTAAGATATACTACGGTTCATAGTCATATACAATTTACCGGAGATCAGAGAAACAAACGTCAAAACACGATCATCGCATACGATGAGGGAACGATGGTTGACAGGAGTAGCAAATTGTGCGATGAATCGTACGATTTATCGAATATCGTCAAACGGGAGTAGACCCCCAGTTGTCATACTTTCGGGCTTCTGACTACCCGTAACGACAGCCATAGCAACGTATGGAAATCGGGACCGACAGCTTAACTTGTTCTGCGAGCAACGGAGGGGTTTCGATGTGCAAAAAACTCTTTGTCTAATAGCTTTTCATCTAGAAAATTATTATTGTGTTCATCTTTTTTCTTATATTAACGTAGACTTGTTAAGATCTAGATCATGGCCACGATATTGAAAACGCAGAATCATTTGTGCATACACGCTTCATTTAACACTCATTTTGTTCTCAGATTTCATTTTAAATTGATTCGATAATACTGTAAAGATAAAAGTCACTTCTCAAATACATGCACCAAAAAATTTCCTGTCTTTAACATATTTCGAGGAATTTAATACCAATTTTCGCTCACATATCACGCATCTCGTTGGATGTGATATGGAGTAAATTATACGAATAATTTTACCTCTTCATAGCAGATACCAATTGGAATAAAAATAGCGATGAGGCCGCCAAATCCCACTTCCTACTACCCCAATTTGAAGACTCCGTACTCCATCTTCCAAGAAAAACAAACGCTCTCAATTTTGCGTTGTTCTTTTTTTCTGTTTACTGGTCGGGATAATTTGTTCCATTAATCTATGGTTCACGCTTTCCTTTTTGAGTGTTGCGTTAAACATACTCTCAGTTATTTACCTCTGAGCGAGGCCAGTTCACGGCTTTACGCTTATGTTAACCTTTTAAGAAAAAAACTTAATGAGCCGTGAGAAAAAAGGGAAAGACTGCGTCGTCGTTAATGCTTAGGCTTCACTTAAATTTGCATACACTCTTCCAGTTCGTTTAATTAAAGTAAATAAGGTTGTGGTCTTTTGAAAAAATATTTTTGAGACAAATTTAATTGTTTGTTCATATGTTTTTGAGCTTTTTTTGACATTTTACTTTAGGCAAATTTGCTATGTCAAATCAACTCTAGGGATAATAGAATTGTGTTAATTTTGCGGAAAATATGGCCACTTACCTGATTTTGTATTTAACCAAAAAAATGTCTTGTTTATGGATCGATTACACGTGGGAGATAATATTTTGAGGTAAATTAGGTTTACCTCAATCAGGTACCTATTGAAATATAGGAATTGTTAGAACGAGAGATCAATGTAGGCGTTTTGGTAAGTAAGCCAACCAGATAACTAGACCAGACGATAATCACCCGCAGAGGGAACGTGATAATGCATGATTAGACGCAAGTGCCGCGTAACAAGCCACCTATAAACACAGTGACCCCGACACCTCCCCCGCTCCGACCTGCGCCTACCCCCTACAAACACCCTTTGACCTACACACGGGCAATGCCGGTAAAATGCACACAAACTCTCACATGCACAGCTTCACACATCAACAAGCTCTCATGCGTACTTCAACGCACACATGCAGCAAAATGGGGGAAACTGGGCAAACATGACACTGTGAACTATATTTCATGCACACATTGGAACGTCCATGCACTAGCACATACACAAAATGAAATTTTGCGGTAGCGCGAATAATAAAATATTTCTGTTGGCAACAGAAAAATGGCGGAATTCAATGTTGACACTTTAATTTAGACGCTTCAAGTCCTAATCGCGAGGCGTCAAAATGAAAACATTTTTCGCTTTCACTTTTAATTGCTTCCAAAGAAAATATTTCGTGCGATATATTTCAGTTTAACGAGCTTAACTAGACGTCACTTATTATGAGACTAAATATTAAAATTAATATAAAATATCTGAGAGTTAATTTTAGCTTCAGACACATCTAGAAGCAAATGCTGAAAGTAAAAGTATACAAACAGAATATTCTAGGTACATATCAATACGCGAATGCTCTGTTCACTGTCACTGTAACAAATAAGTAAGCCCACGAAATTAAAGAAATTACTAGTCTATGTATGTTAAAGCAAGAACTGAAGAATAAACATTAAAAACATTCATGTAGTGCAATTTACTTCTAACATGATAAATTTATGAAATTAGGTCATATTATAAAAAGCAACCTAGAACTTAATCACGTCAACAGTGCCCCACATCACGCACTAATGGAAACTAAGGGGACTAGGCTCGGTCTAAGGGTCTTTACAACTGAAAAAAATTGTAGAGAAATATGTTAGCTTTGTAAAGGATAGTACAGAAGTTACTTAATTGGTAGTCGTTTTAATGTCACTTTGCACGAAGTTTGCCAAATTTTCGAACAATTCACGCAAAGTTCCTGAAATTATTTTTAAACAAGATTGAAACTCAGAATTTTAAAAAGCTATTAGATTCGGAAAATAAAAATAAAACAAAATTAAATATTAATCCAACTTGATCTCCTTTACAATGTACAGTCAACTGCATGACACTTCAGTTCGAAAATCGCCCTTACTGCTTACGAAATAAAGATGCTGTCAATGTCAAAGTGTTACCACCGACGAGCGGTCAACCGTACCTATGATAGACATTGACAATATCATGGATGACATACCTAATAATGGTTTACCTCATATTAAATAATTTAAAATGAACAACAATATTGATAACATTGTTTATATAAGCTTACATTATTATTATTATCCTTTTGCATTTAATCCAGGGTCATTTAAATACATTGTTGTCCGAGGAAATGTATTCCAACGATAATGTCATTAAGACGACTATAGCAGAATTATTGCTCTAAGCTTAGAACGAAGGTGTGTATAATGAAACCTTGCAAGAAACACACGCCCTTTGCCCGAGTGACGTGTGCCACCCTTGCGTGTTACCTATGGACCAGCAATAAATTACATATGTATCGCTATGTTCTTTCCTCTTATAAACTGAATAGAAACGCAAGACATGCTCGTACTAATAGAGGCTTTAAAAATTAAAACCATGCTAGAGCCTGAAACAAATATTATTTAAAATTGGCATTTATTAAATTGGGTACGGTAGAGATACTAAGGAAGGAACATAGTGTAGACCTTATGGACGAATAAAAAAGTAAAAGTAAGCCATGAAAAATAAATACTTGAAAACTACTGTTGAGCGGCTCTTGCTAAGTTATAAACAACCAATATTCTCCAGATTCCATCATTTCCCGTAGGAAATTTCTGAAGACTTGTAATGTAAGCGTAACAAAATAAGATTATACATTTGTCACCATCTAGGACCAAATTGCTAGATAGGGGTAATATCACCGACATTATTACTTGACAAATCCGATTCGTAACTTCAGATTCTGTTTAGTTTACCCTTGAAATTTTATGCTGTATGAACCTTATTTTTTACTACATTCATACTATTAAATGTAAGTTTTCATGGTTCATTCACTTTGGGTATCTTTTCATACAAATATCTACTAGCAATACTTTTCTTTTGGTTAGCATTGTAAATGACAATAAAATCATATAGATCTGCTAAAGTATGACATTGGATAGTCAATTATATTTTTGAAAACATTTGTCATTGTTCCACCTATATGCAGATTACCTTCACCTAATTTCTGAGTAATAATAATATCAGGAGTAATCAATGCAGGAACCTCAATTCTTTAAGCCTCCATTGTATTCATTAACTGTTGTATAATGAACGTCCACGTATGCGTCGACACAGTACTTACATTCAGGTATCATTATTTATATTTATAGCAAAAGCGCACAAAAGGTTATGTTTCTATGAATATTGGTACTGTTGTTACGGCGTCTATGGGTGTCACCACCCATGGTACTGTAATAGATACATATATTATATCAGAATTTATTTTCTATGCTTTAGTTCAAATTAGTCCTTCACAGAATATCTTGAAATATTTTTGTCAAAATATTTATCAGCTGTCTTGAAAAAATCATAATGGCGTGTAGACTTTAACGACAAGAGTTTAAGGTAAGTCAGATTTAATCACAAAGTTAGAAAACGAACCACAACCCACTTCTAAAATACGATATGATTTTCCCTTTCTCTCTATTTCAAATATTACTTTACTTTACACCCACGCTAGTACGCAGTCCTCATAATGAACTGTATTAAATATTCCAATAACGTCTCACAGTAAATTAATTTCAAATTCAAACGCAGCAACAAGTTTCAAATTTTATTTACAAATAACAGAATCCCTAGAATCCTTGTCACATGCATCGTAATTTATACTTGATTCATTTTCCTATCTATTCATCATTATTTTTTTAATTAGATCTTGCTTGTTTTTTTAAACGTGTGTGTAGTAGTAATCTGAACAAAATTCACGAATTTTATAAAAGCAAATGGTCAAGAAATGTTACTATAAAATCTAACCTATTTGTCTAATTTAATATTAAATACTATCTATATATTTTGCCGCAAATACCGTTAATCACATTACTCGTAATTGCTGTTAATAAAACTTTGAAATAACATTATTTAGCTCCAGATAGAGAGCGAGTTAATCTAAAACTTAAACATAGAAAATAATAATATCTACTACAAAGGCCGGTATAAAATCGAATCGATAAACACCACATTTGTCAAAATCCATCAATTATATTTTCATGCTATAAAGGAACATCCGTCATCCGTCTACGTTAACGCGTAAACTTCACGTAAGTTAATTGCTAAAATGGTAACAATTGCCATAGCCTACAACATTTAAAATAACATAGCAGTAGCCTAATCTCAACAAACTGAACCATTACATTTTCCATAAAGCGCGTACAAGACAGCAGGTCACACAGATTTGCATAATGACCCTACTATCAGCCCACATGACCCCGTTTTTTGCCTAACTGTGCTGTTAACATTGGTAATCAACGTTTTCCTGTTACAAGCACTGTGTCTGATATAATCTCATTTTACGAATGGAACTTTCTCATTTGTCTATATTTTAAATTATGTGGTGTTGAACCACATAATTTCATCATACATTTTTTCCAAAAGTTATTTCAAGCTACCGTCTTTAAAGTCCTTATTTCTTCCATTTATTCAAACACTTGATTCTCAAGAAAATATATTTCACTATTAGAATACTGCCAAATATTTTTTTTATGTGTGAACTTACGACGCCTACTTTGTTTTGTCGTTATTGTTTAACAAAGGCGGGCCATAAATTATGTATGGCGATATTAGGTACGATATCCATTCTGTCAACGGCAGTGTCAAGTCGAAAAGATTTGCAAATTGTATTAATTTTATTTTGTATTTTATGTTACCTTACAACTTACTTTCTTGTAGACAAGAGAGTTTACACTGACATTCCCTTCTTACTTTTTAATATTGCTTCTTTTGTCGCCCGAAGTTATTACACTTTATTCTTTCATCTTGTATACTGTACTGAATAGACTTTCTACGTCCAAAGACTTTAAATATCAAATTTCTTTGACAACAGTTCATTAGAATTTTACAAAACTATATTTTTTTTGTTTATTTTATACCTCTTGATTAACCTTCTTGTCACTTATTGATTAACAAGAGACTATGCTGAACTCCAGTAGTCCATTATACCGTCTGGTTACACTAGTGATTACGTAATCGTTGTAAACAATATCACTAACTGCTAGGCACGTATTCGGAATGTGTGATGTCCGGTCTTAGTATAGACCTTGCTTTGAAGCTTATAATATTGATTAGAGTTATACAAGTTCATTATTAAATTATTAATTTATTGATCACATGTGCTTTTTCGTTTGATAACACGTAGTTTGTTGTTAAATACAATAAGACTTTACGAATGTTTTGAAAAACCTATACACTATTTTCTCAAAATATATGCAGTTCCAAATATTGATTTGAAATTGAAAAATTTGCGTTTATTTATGTTAAATGTATAATATTATTTATTAAATGAATCCTGTTTTTCATCAGTCGCAAACAATCACGAGGAAACATAGGCTGAAAACAATCATTTAGCAAGTATAATGCTTTGAAAACTGTGACTGATAGCATTATCTGCTGTGACGGGCTTCAGCTACTGGATTATGGATAAATCGAATACCAAAAGTATATCACATAGACTAACCGATACTTAACCCAGTGATAAGCAAAGTTGTTTATCCACTCGAAACATTACTTACCGTTTCTTTACGATTACCAAAATACTATTCTGTTTACGTAATAATATTTGCATTCGTTACGTCAGCTGTTCTATAATATCTGTCATCGGCCTTGCTACGGCTATGGTCACAATCACGACCATGGCTCCATGGCACAAGCGCGATGACGAGAGCTTTTGGCCTTAATAAATCGTCATTTACTACGCCTTTATGACAACAGCAATAAGGGACACGTTTAAGAATTGATTCACGTTATGATTTATCACTACCATTTTACTTGGAAATTCACTTTATAGAAACTGTTTTTTTTTTTCAGAATGAGCTCTATTATTTTATGCCTAAAGTCAGTTTTTATTTGTCTGCAGGTAGCAGCTGTTGACGTTCAGTAGCAGCCAGCCCGAAGGCAACTCTTTTTCTCGCCCCCGCTCCCCGCACCCCCTTCCAAGATTGCTGCCACCATGGGTCGGAAGAAAATACAAATATCCCGTATTACGGACGAACGGAATCGACAGGTTGGTAACAGAAAAAAAAATCATTCTGTTTATCCTCATTTAACACCAAAAAGACTCTGGCATTAGAATCAAGTTGGATCAGTAGAAAAAACCAACTGTACTTATTACAATTTCATTGGATAGTTAAAGAACCGTACCCGTACAGTGTATTCCAAAATAATTATAATATTAAAACTATCGATGTTGGACTGACTTAAGAAAGTGATAAGTGGTAATTAAACTTCTCACTATAAGCCTATGGCAATAATAGACGAATGGAATCCTCAGGTTAGTATCAGAAAAAAACATTTTGTTATCCTCATTTAACACCAAAAAGATTCTGGCGTTAGAAATACAATAAAGTTGGATCAGTTATAATAATAAGAAACCAATTTTACATAATACAATCTCACTGCATAAGTATCGTACATGGTACATCAAAAAAAATTACACCCATCGATGTTGGTCATCACAATCATATTTCAAGTTTTACTGACCGACTTAAGAAAGTGATAAATGATGAACCTCTCACTATAGCCTATGGCAACGTGTAAGCTTGCGTAATCCCAAAACTGAAATCAAAAGTGATTCGCAATACGATGTTCGTACATAATATTGGAGGCTATTAGAGTGAAATGACCTTACCATGAGGCATGACCTAACAGATGCGGCCTATCAACACTCCCACTGCAAAACATTATCGCGACGGGACAACGACCGCTCCCGCTTGTAATTTATTAATTATACGATTACAGTGTATATCAACCTTGTCCAGTTTATTATGACCCTACAAAGTACTCCTCATCTCCCCCTCTCTCAAAGTACATTTTTAATTAGAAGAGGACAGGGAAGCTCTTTGAATATGGTCTAGTAACAGCAGAGGCAGACAAGTAAAATTAAAATTGCGAAGGTCAATTTGCTTTCGGCGTTCCAACTTCCTTTGTTCTTTAATATGGTAGTACTTAAAATACTAGAGCATGATAATTTTATAATCACTAGAAATATTTGCATCAGTATAAATAACAGGAAACATCCACTGTATTTACTAATAGGTGTTCCTAAACAAATGAATTTGCCAGAACCAGAACGTCTATCGATTTTTTAGCTTTTAAGGAAAATTACAAATAAACCACAGATGATGTGTATGAACAATGGTGCATTATTTAATGGCTTGAAACATTTGAGTTAAAAACGTAGCTGAATAACACAAATAGTTGATGAGTTCCAGTAATAATTATTTGATTCAGTCCGTGACCCAATAAAAAGCTTTTGTTTTCATTTTACCAATATCGAAATTACAATACGAGGAGCACGAGTATTAATGATACATTCTATAGAGGCTTAAAAATTAAAGTAGTTTAAAATTCTGTAATTACTTCATGAACTTTGGAGTTTTGCCCTGGAAACATTTTTGGGAATATTTTAATAATTTCATTAACTATTGAAAAATACTTATCCATAATCTATTTTCCACTTCAAATTTTGTTTGCTGTTTTTCTGTCTTCTATTTTCTTACGTTTGTCTATCCCAATCTTTCAGGTGACCTTCAACAAGCGCAAATTTGGTGTGATGAAAAAAGCCTACGAGCTCAGCGTATTATGTGACTGCGAGATCGCCCTCATCATCTTCAGCTCCAACAACAAACTCTACCAATATGCTAGCACTGATATGGACAAGGTTCGTCATTTTGTCTTCTTTCCCTATTTTAAGCATAGAATAACTATCTTTCAGTGATTTTTTCTAAGTTTTACTATAGGGGGGATTCCATCACAATAATCAGTACTAACTAAACAATTATTTTTTTAATTAGTGCATGTTTCTTTTTTATTACTTACGAGTGCATTTATTGAGTGTATATTTTGTCGCGCCCACTTGGTCATTAATTTATCTCATTAATATTAATAATTTGGATTTATTTTACGTTCTGTAGATTTACATATTCTAGATTGTCAACATCTTGAAATGATTGTACGAATTATGTAAATTCATTCTTTATTATCATTTCTTAGCGTAGTTTTTTTATGATCAAAAATGTATATTATGTAAATTTTGTTACACTGCCTTCCTGTTCTGTCAAGTTTTACAACATATTTTCTTAGATGAATTTTCCTTAGATTTCATGTTTGTAATTTGAAGCGGTTAAAGAAAAAAAATAACACATTACTGGAATTAATTTCATCTAACGTGGTTCGCGGTAATTTATCGTTACACGACTAACACGCCCCACTTATAATACTGAGCTTTATATATTTTAATGAAACTCACCACAATAACAGCTCGGCTCAGGTTATTATTTGCATATTTTTTTATCGCTTATACAACGCCAACATTAACTGAATAAACCAGCCATAAAGATCATAAGGTTCAGTCAAATGGTCTGACACTATTTGTAATTTTGTATTTGATGATCTTAGGTCAAGGGACTTCGTAAAACTACACATTATGTTAAACTAAGAATAGGTATTATTTCAAAGAAATTTACGTTTTATGTAAAAACAACAATATTTGTGATGCTAGTGTTGATGGTAAATTGTTATTTTAACATTTAGTCGTGTTTGTATAATAACGATTTACACACATTTTTATGCGTGGCAAAATATCTGTTTTTATGTTTATCTTTGACGAGATTTACTTGATCATCTTCCGCTGACGTATTGGGAATTTAAAATTGAGCCTCTAATAATACTACAATCTTATGATATAATAAAATCTACAGAAGTATTATAAATAAACAATCAAAACCTTTTATTTGCATTTTCTATTACGAAATTTTAACTATTTACTAACGAAATCCTTAACAACGCCAAATATAATAAAAGGAAAATCAATCATAATTTAATTTACAATCTAAAAAGTGAAGATTATTTCAACATATAATTTGTTGTTAACTACGAATCAATTAATAACGATGATTTGTAGAGATTACATAGATGAGACAGCTTGCTTGTAATAGATGTAGTAGATTGATATTTAAATAATGTAAGATAGATTTTAAATATAAAGAGGTAGATCAAAGAAAACATAAATGGATTGTGTGAAAGATTATAGAAAGAAAGTGAGCACTGCGATCAGGCTCGACTAATGTATGGAAGATAAATGCTGCGCCGACCCTAAATAAACTGGGATAAGGGTAGGAGAGGGCTATGCTCGCAGTGTCCCTGCTTGATCGAATCAGAAATGAGGAGATTCGCAGGAGAATTAGAAAGAAAAAGTAACTGACACAGCCCGAAGAATTGCCAAACTTAAGTGGCAGTGGGTGGGGCACACTGCTCTCAGAACGGATGGCCGATGGGGCAGTAAAGTTCTGGATGGTGAACGCGTACTGGAAGGCGCAGCGTGGGTAGGCACCTCACAAGATGGACCGACGACTTGGTGAAGGTCGCGGGAATCCGCTGGATTCGGATGGCGCAGGACCGGGCGTTGTGGCGATACTTGGGGAAGGCCTCTGTCCAGCAGTGGACGTCTTTCGGCTGGACCAATGATGATGATGATGATTATGAAGAGCAGGAAGTTGGTGATGAGATTTGAAACATAAATTATATTATTTCTATTGCAGGTTCTTTTGAAATACACGGAATACAACGAGCCCCACGAGTCCCTGACGAACCGCAACATCATCGAGGTACATTAAGTACGGCGTCATCTGTGTGCCCGTGATCGCAATGCAATGTCCATGCAAAGTTGACTTATCCCATTAACCGCGTGCTTTGTACTTACACACAATACCTAATGCATACATTTGTTACTAAAACAATCCTTGATATAAACAAGCAAATGTTGCTTGAAAATAGCGTTGCCAGACGTCCCGTATTTCCCGGGACATCCCGTATTTCAGGCGTAATTTTCAATGTCCCACCGGGACAGCTTCTGTCCCATATAACAACTGGTCCGCAACAAATGTACCCCAGATTGTCATTATTTTTTTAATATAAGCAATGTATAATATTTTTTGTAAAATTAATTTTCAACTATGATTCTAACTGCATTGATTTTTTAAACATGTGAAATCGAACAAAAACATGTTAAAATTCTCTTATCATAAAAATATAACAAAGAACACAAAAAATACGAATGTTCATACGTTACATGTTATGTTTTTTTTTGTCCCGGGTAAAAAACTATAATCCCGTATTACTTTACCACATTGAGCATTTGTCCCTTGCAGGCTCAAAAAGATCTGGCAACCCTACTTGAACCTCACTAGATTATAGATGTAGATCTCGTACCCAAAGACCTTGTGTAAACGATATCACATCAATATATAGACATAAGAATAGACAAACACGAGCAATAAAGCAACAGCATGTTTATTTCCTGTTAGAAAAAAGGATGAAGTACAAAACTCCAGACACCCCGTTTTATACTAACAGTTTATGACTAGTTATCCCAAATATTTATGTTATTTTTTCCTGTACCAGCATGGGTTTTGTAAATATATTTTGTGTTTATTTGAATTAACCGCGCCTACCTGACTCTGATGTTTTGATATAAGGGTAAAGTCAGTGTTGCATCATTGCGTTCGACACCACACAAATGTACGCTAAAAAATTTCACGTACAATTTTACCTTAGTTACACTGTAGTTTTATTGAAAGCACTGTTTTATTTTAAACCCTCCACTACATACTGACGTGATAAAATCTAAACAAACGAAACAGAAGCATCACATGAGACTTTCCATCTTCATGTCTCAGTTTGGCGAACCGACTTGCGGTACCATTTTGGCAACAGCCTAGGTGGTATTGCAGTTGTTATGGGCAAAGGTAACCACTTAACATCAGGTGGGCCTTTAGCTCGTTTCGCCATCCTATACTATAATAAAATAATAAAAAAATACGTTTAACGCGATTGACGCTGATAACACTAACGGTGTGTATAGAGGGTGTAATCTAATAATTTAACTGAATTTTAATGCATGCCAGATTAATACAGTACGAGTAGAGTATTTATAAGTTTGGCTCGTCAAGCCACCTGAGCTGTGTTCGCTGACACTTACAGGCACTAACGAAGAAAGAGCATAAGAACGGAGTGATGTCACCGGACAGCCCTGAGGCTGAGCCCGAATACAATCTGACACCGAGGACCGAGGCAAAGTATTCCAAGATTGATGAAGAATTCCAAATGATGATGCAGAGGAACCAGTTGAACGGGAGCCGAGTGGGCGTGGGCGTAGCGGGAGGCAACTACAACCTGCCCGTCAGCGTCCCAGTTGGCAACTACGATCAAACACTGCTGCAAGCTAGTCCACAGATGCATACTTCTATCAGTCCACGGCCATCGTCTTCGGAAACCGATTCAGGTACTGCAACACTTAATTTTTTCTTCTCATTTTAAAACTGCAATTTTATCTTACATGTTACTTACTTTACATTTAGATTTCATCAATAGCAGCTTAGGTATTTTGTTTCAATTTCGTCATAATAGCTTTGGATGTCTTTGTTTTCGATCAGATTTTTTTTCTACAAACAACCAAACTTTTTGTTTTCTAAATTAGGAGGAAATGCGGGTGGTCTTTCCTCTATACAAACGCTCTCGACTGTTTTCTTTCTGGTTTATAAACCTAGAACAATGATTTTTAATGTAAAATAAATATCAACATTTTCTATGCCCCTATGTTTTGTTTTTTTTTTATAAATTATTTCTAGATCATAACATAACATAACATCACACCTGTATTTCCCGAACGGGTAGGCAGAGATCTAATAGTACACCCACATTTCGCCAGTTATGTTATAGACCCATGTAATAGGGGGTGAGCCTATCGCCATTGACCGGGCACAAATCAAGACTCCGGGCTGCTACTGAGAATTTCCTAAAACCCAATAAACACTTTACCCGACCCGGGAATAGAATATTCCTAGAAGATATACCGGGGATATTTCTAGAAGTCCTCAATAATTCTCAAAATTGCCTATTTAGACCGCTGTCTACAGAGGTATAGTGAATCAATTTGACAATTATTAATGAAAAAAGCAAAACATAGCGCCATAGTACATATTCTTCTAATTCAGTTTATGAAATATCTTTTAAACTAGTCCAGTTTCGGAGGAGAAAATAGTCGTGAGCCAAACTTTGAATTATGGCTTTTTAGTATGGCTATTCAGTCGGAACTTAATTTATCCTTATTGGACTCATTTGAGGCGCTCGCAAAGCGACAGTGATAGTTTCTTCAACTACCTAGTTTTCAAAAGTCACTCTGCCCAAATTTCCTCTTAAGGGGAATGTAGCAGCCAAGTGGCCCCATCAGTAAAAAAAATATTACTCTCTGATCTCTGATGTCAAATCTGTGATAACATAATTAATTGAAATTAGTTTTTGACAACTGAAGTACAGGTACTGTCGTTTAATCAGAAACTATTAACTCTGTAAATTATAGTTCGCTGTAGTTGTAGATAGAAAAAGTGCGTAAAACGGCCACTTTTGGCACTTTTTCTATCTACAACTTAAGATAAGATTAAATTACAGTACCTGTACTTCAATTGTTAAAAACCAATTTTCGATAAATCATGTATTCAGCGAGTAATATTTTTTTTACTGATGGGAGCGCCACTTGGCTTCTACATTCCTTTTAAGCGAAGAAAGCCTACCTACATCTCCAATCCCTACTTAATTCTTCACGACCTTAACCAGTGCCTTCTTGTTCCAGTATACCCAAGCGGCGGAATGCTAGAGATGTCAAACGGCTACCCAGGTTCAGGATCTCCACTAGACGCAGGCTGCACGCCGTCGCCGTCGCCCGGGCCGGCGCCGTCGCCGCACCGGCACGCGCACAAGTCGCACGGCCACGCCCCCCCGCCGCACCACTCGCCGCGGCACAACAACCTGCGCGTTGTCATACCCAGCTCTATGCCACCGCCACAAGACGACATATCTTATGCAGGAGAGGTGATTGTGAGCAACTTTTTGGTTACTAATTATTTTTAAGTTATCAGTTACAATTACCGACATCGCTTGTAAGATCAGTCAGCTGAAGTGGCAGTGGGCTGGCCATGTCTGTCGAAGGACCGATGGCCGTTGGAGCAGACGAGTCCTTGAGTGGAGGCCGCGAATTGGCAAACGCAGCGTAGGGCACCCCCAGCCAGATGAACCGACGACCTGTTTGATAATAGCTGGAGGGGACTGGAAGCGGAAGGCAGAGGACTGCATGTTGCACCTGGGAGAGGCCTATGTCCAGCAGTAGACTGCTATAGGCTAAGTTGATTTACAATTAGGGTCTAGGATTCATGCCTTTGCCAGCATTGGGATATTGTACGGGTGCTATAGGATAAAATAACAGTAAAGAATGGAATTAGGCGTTAGTTTTCTGAAATCGAAAATGATATACAAAATATGGATTTACAATATTTTGTGTTGATTTCGCCAAACTAGTTCATTAAGCTTGGATGTAGTTTGCAGCACCGCCTTCAAATTTAGGCACATGCTATAAAGCAATCGTATAATATCCCACTGCTGGAAAAGGCATGAATCCTAGACCCTAATTGTAACTCCATATTTTGTAAAGTAACAGTAAATGATCTTAGTTAAGTAATTAATATAGGTAGACCAATGTTATGGTAGATCTGAAATATAAAGACCCGTGAGGTGAGGTGGCGTGCAGTGTTCCATGTGCGCCATCTAGGAGGGTGCGGCCAACGTTAGGCCGCACGGGGAGAAGGGGCTCGCCTGCTTCTGGCGGGCCGGGGCCTGTCGGGGTGGTTGTGTGAATACTCACGGGTTCCCACGCCCCCGGCTATGGTAGTTGAAGGAACACCGTAGTGGTTTTAGTCGGTAAGAGTCCGCCTCTGGCTCCGCCTACCCCGGGCGGAGTGCGTCCATGAGGACTTCCCCACGGCAAAAAAAAAAGTCTGAAATATATATGAAACAATACAAATTGTAATTTGATTTAAACTGTATACATTCAAAAGTTAACTTACTTTCGTTACGACAGGATTTTAAGTTCTCAGTCGTTAGCTTTCTTATGTCGTGATTAATTCGGGCTTGAAACTTAAATGCCTAATGTTGGTTGACTCCATAATAATGCAATTTAGTAAGATTTACTCCACACAACCAATTTACTGATCGAGTTTTTTCTTACTTCCAGACACCACTCGGCTACTCAGGACTCGGCAACTTCGGACCACAGGACTTCAGCATCAACTCGGACATGGGCATCGGACTGACGTGGGGGGCGCACCAGCTGCAGACGCTACAGCACAACAGGTACATGTCTGTGCCCAATTCATATCACTTTTTATATATGTTGCTTATAGGTGATCTTGTTGACTGAGGCCAAAAATTCTCAAAAAAAAGTTTGATCCAATCTGGCAAGAAAACTTTTTCAGCTTAACGTTATTAAAGTTTTAACAGTAAAGTTAGAATTAAGAATTGATTTTGAAATTCAAAGTATAAGAAATACAAGAATCGATACCACAAGGGACTCAGTCGATAAGGTTACCGTAATTGTTGTCCTCTAATTTAAGATTAACGTTAAAATTAAAGACAAAGTTATTCAGAAATCATTTCAGAATAGAAAAACCATAAAAAAATATGGTAAAAATACAAGGAGTACTGGAAATTTAACAAAGTTCAATAATTCTGAATAGCTTTGCCAAACAACTAACAAATACAAAAAGAAATGTTCCGCCGTGACAGTGTAATCACTGCCGTGACCAGGATTCGAACCTGGGTTACTACGGCCACAACGTAGGGTCCTAACCACTAGACGATCACGGCTGTCGGAACGGTAACAATGTTGTAGAAAACAACAATCTCTTTAAAAACGGTTATATCACAATTCATGAACATTCACGGTCGCGTGCGCAAGACCAAGTTGAAAGACCAAGTACAAAGAGTCAATCTAAAATCACAGCGATATAACTATAAAAGATCAGCATTATATCAAGTAGATCTATCTATTGTGCTGGCACTATTCAATAAATTATCTTATTGCCTTTACATAGACGAAAAAGGATTCTTACATGAAACTGCTTCCAAATTAATTAAGGAGATGAAAAAAGTTACACAACCAAATCTATTCCAATGATCATTGCTATGTGAACGTATATAATGGTGAATAAAAAAGGAAATTTAATTTTGAAAGGCACGTGGAAAAACAAATTTTACATTTAAGTACCTAGTAATGGAATTAACTTCTTTTGTTACCCAGTTTGTAATGATAATAAATTCAATCAAATGATTCAGATGAGGATGATGAAGATGTTGATGATTGATCTAATTTAAATAAATTAGATACTACTTTTTCTAAAAGCAAATTTTATGGGTCTGGATTAGAAACAAAGGGTATTTTTTACCTACAAGCTTTTGTTTCCAATGAATGACTCGAATGAATTAAACTTGAGCAGTGAAATTAAGCATAAAAGTTACAAGCTATTACTAATTGGCACATGCTAAGTGAGCTAAGGTTGGATAGATTCAAACTAAAACTCAAGGACAAAGCTAAAATTCAAAAGCATTACCTCAAGGACAACATGAGATAGAATCTTGAATCAGATTGTCTTCCGGGAGGTTTAGCGTGTCCAATGAATGGACGTTCCACTTGAACAGAATCAGATTGGATTCCGATGAAAAAAGAAAGAAAAAAGTTAAATACATTTGTAATATTTTTTGCTCCAAATAAATGAACAGTTGAATCGGATAGGAAATTTGATAAGTGTTCGTAAAAAATTGTGCTTTTAAATTATTTTGGTAATAACATAGACGAAGGAAAATAAACACAATGTGAAATAGGATCGCCTATCTATACGGAATAGTAGGTTATAGATTATTGATAAAACTGACGTAATATATAAACTACCAACAAAAACTGGGCCAAATAACCAAAGAACAGACACAGCGTCCTTGACAAAAGTTTCTACAATTTTATTGCCGTCTTTATTCCGATTTGATAGATACCTTTCCTAAATCATAAACGAAAGTAATTTTGCTCCTAATCAGAAAACCGTTGAACCTACAACTTCCTTACAATTTGAAAAGAAAAACTCTAAAAGAAAAGACTTCCGCCGTGACAGTGTAATCACTGCCGTGACCAGGATTCGAACCTGGGTTACTACGGCCACAACGTAGGGTCCTAACCACTAGACGATCACGGCTATCGGAGGCTGTGACAACAACATTAAAATTATTGGTCACCTTGCAATGTGAAAGTGCTGTAATTGTCCAGTTTCAACTGTTCGACTTTGGTGCCTTTGCTTTTGGAATTCAGATCAACACGAAGTTCTTATAGATCTTTAAAGATGGCGTGATGTTAAATTGTAATCTTACTAACATCATGTTAGAGTGGTATGCCAATGATCAAATTTATTTCTCCAATGTGACTTCGATCAAAGAAATTGGATGATTTTCATCAATGTTCAATCATCATGTTTCATCAAGTTTTGTATCAATGTTGATGTGTATTCTATCATCATCATCATCATCATCATCATTGGAGCCTGTCACTTATCCATTCTTGGATGTAGGCCTCTTCCCTCCTTTTCCATTCCTGGCGGTCTTGTGCCCGACTCATCCAGTCATGACCTCCGTGCCGTCTAATGTCGTCGACCCATCACTGCGGTGGTCGGTCGCTTGGTGTATTCTATCACTGATCATCAAATATATTGGATTGGATAAAGATATTGGTCAAAGAAATTTGACGAGTGGCACACCACCCTCGTCACTAATAAAACTGCAAAAGTCATTTACTTCATTTTATGAATTTTTGATATTGCTGATGTGAAAACGCTAGTTGTGCGCCCGTTGTATTATTGTCTTTTAACTTTTGCAATACCTAAAGATTAATACATGAACTATTTGATATCAAGCAATATCAAATAAATCATGTTCTACTATACACTGAACACGCTGGTTTGAACCGAGAACTAACCAAATTGATAGCTTCCTCTGACATTAAATAAGTTTGGCTAAAGAAAGAGGAAACTGTTCCAGATTTGAATACACTAAATCATATTACCGTTCATATTATTTAGTTTTATTGTAGTAAGTAAGATTATCTTCAAAAAAATAATTATGTGAAGTATTACAAATATTGTATTTGTATTAAAATTTTGTATTTTAAGGGGTTGCAAATTTTTTGTCATCAGTTCTAGTCAAAGAAATTGCAGTACATTTTTATGGGTAGTTCCATCTCGATTTATGCTTTTATATCAAAATTTACACGAAATTGTTGTCTAAATCAATGAAATTATCATTGACAACATGATGAAGTTTTATAGTTTTTATATAAGTATGTTGTATCAAGAATTTTGAAAAGTAAACACTCTCATGGCGCTATTTTTATTTATTCAAAAAATTGCTCCGCCGTAACAGTGTAAACACTGCCGTGACCAGGATTCGAACCTGGGTTACTACGGCCACAACGTAGGGTCCTAACCACTAGACGATCACGGCTATCGGAGCTGGTGGCAATATCAGTCAAACCACTGACCACTTTAATAATGATCTTGTTATGCAACTTGCAAATATTTTTTACATTCACCAGTGCTCCAATTATTGGCCTTGATTTTCGGTTACAGAAAGTACCGAAAAGTTCTCATAAAGTTTTAAAGATGGCGTGGTTTGGATTTGTACTCAATTAAATTTTTTTTTTTATCTTCCGAACAGTATAATTTAAATTCCATCAAGAGCCACTGCCAGTGAAATTACAATCACATGAGACTTATTATCTTCATGTCTCAGTACCATTTAGGCAACAGCCTAGTTGGCTTTGCAATTATAATGAGCAAAGGTAACCGCTTAACATCAGCTGAGCCTTTAGCTCATTTCGCCATCCTATACTATAACTACACTGAAAATTCTAAAAAATTACTACTCGCTCTATTTTTCAACTTATATCTCTCATATAAGTATGTGGAACAGATTTTCTTTTGAAATATAACTATGTCGAAGATTTTATTTTCAAATAACAATCTAATGCAATAAATCTTTGAATCTTAAATCTTGAAATTCAGTTTATTTACTTTAGCCATGCCATTCCTTTCTCTGCACGCTGAAATTTTTATGGTTACTTTCCTTAAAAGGGGTCATTGTTCTCATCACTATAAACAACTTTTACTCCATAATGTAGGGACGAGCTGATTTTTCTTTCGCTACTTCAGGGTAGATCCCATAGTAAAAGTTTTTTATAATGATGAGTGAACCCTTTTCAGGAAAAAAACCATTTAATATTCAGCATCTATAGTACTCGGAGGTTAACTACCGTAGTTCAAATTTCTCAAAAAATAAATACTCCACCGTGACAGTGTAATCACTGCCGTGACCAGGATTCGAACCTGGGTTACTACGGCCACAACGTAGGGTCCTAACCACTAGACGATCACGGCTGTTGGAGCTCTTGAACATTGTACCAAAAACTGCAACTGTATCTTTAACAGCCTTGCCAATCACCCAGTATCAATAACCTACCCCGCCCCCCGCGCTTGTATGGAAACAGGGTGACAGAGGGGCGTGCGTACTGTTATCCGAAGTACTACTTTCACTTGGTCGTTGCGCATGACTGCGCCAATCGAGCGCAGATAATTACTTCATAAATTAACTTTATCGGTTGTTACTGGTTCTTTCAATTCTTTGCATGAGTCTAATTGGCTGCTATGAATTAAACATAATGCTAATAATGCTTATCAGGTGTAATATACTAGAACTCTGTTTATGTGATGAAGTGCCAGATTTTTTTGCATTCGGCATTTTCATTATGTATGCGTTTAGACTTTTTTTAATATTAATGGGCTTGCGTTTGATTGCCACCTCACCTGATTTTAAGCAATGTTATGGTCGAAGATGGTACACACTTGGCCAGCAAAACCTATTCAAGGTTCAATAAAAGTGGATGCATAAAAAAAACCTTAATAATTTCTGCAGTTTTATTTTGTTTTTAGTTGGTAATGAAGGTTGCTTATGTGATAAAGTTTTAAAATTTAAATTAGACCTCACAATAAGTCTTGAAAATAAAAATTTCGTTCGATTTCATTGAACCTAAGCGTCCCCTGTAGCTTGAAGTTGTATTCTTATTTTAACGATGAATATTTTAAGATAACAGAGTTTCTAACAAGCCCCTGTAAATTAAACTTATTTTCGAAACAGTTTCTCAAAAATTGTTGAAATGTTGAATTTATGAAATAATCTTTAACAAAAAACCAATCGCTTTTATTGTACTTTCGAAACCATCTTCCTCCAAAACTAATGAGGTCCATCGTTCAACAGTAGCAGCTTGCCAGTGCTCGGCGGCGGCGGGACGCCTCCCCCAGCCGCGTCGCCTAGCAACGTGAAGATCAAAGCCGAGCCCGTGTCGCCGCCGCGTGCGCCGGACCACATGCACCGCGTGCCGCCCCCTGCGCCCGCGCCGCAGCCCGCACATCTCTCTGGAGTCATTGATGGTATGTATTTATGTTTCGTAGTTAGAGCTAGATTAATTATTAAGACGCTGACAACACCTAAAAAATCAGATCTCTGCGGTCACTGTCGATTTGTACAGAAAAGAAAGAGAGGCAACGAGCGGAGGGACGTCGAGTGCATCGCTCAACTTGAATGAAAATTAACAATATATTTTTTTAATAAAAAATTAAAAGCTTATTTGAAAAACAGAAACAATAGTGTTTTAGATTATTGTCTTTCTTAAATGTTTTCTTAATTTCATTTATAATATTTGGTAAATAATAGAGATTGTTTGCTTTAAAGCATGTTTTAAGAGGTTAGTTTACAATTCTTTTCTATAAAGAAAACATCAAGAAAACGTGTTTTGGGCACAATAAAGTTTTAGAAAATACGATTAAGATTAACATATATTTTTTTCACTGCCACAAACTGAATAGATACAGCTAAAAATGTTTTTAAAAGAAGCCTATTTGGGGTGTTTGGCTGTTGTCAGCGTCTTAAGCTTAGTTATCCACCGCTGAATAAAGACTTCTCTAAATGCATCATGCATCACGTGATTTGAGAATAGTGGTTGGTTACTATTTTTCGGAGTAAAAATTCGTTCAATTTTTAAATAACACGACCGATATGAGTTTTCATAGTAATTTATTTAGCCGCTAAAATGGGTTTTCATACTAACATTGCCGGCCGCTCCTCGCATGTATTTGACCAGTACTGCATTTTCGATTTATTTCGAAGAAGGTTGTCATAATAATGTTCGAATTTCCAAGCATGTTTGAGAAACGGTACTATACAAGCCTTGGCCGCAACCAGGCATTGATGGACTCACGTATGTGTGCCTCGGCTTCGCGTCGGCCCACATTTTCACTTTCGTCCATCAATGTTGCCAGCCGCGGCAGTAATGTACTATTTCTGCATCGATATATATGTACTACGTACTAGATGTGCTGTTCAAAAGAACAACATGGTTACACAAAGTTGTGGTTCCGGAACCACACTGTCATCTGTCATTAGTACACTTGACAGCTATCTCGCGAACACACTTAAATTTTATAAACGGTTGCGTCAACTGAATTTGGAACATGCTGCTTATATGAGATCGCGTGTCTATATATTGACGTCGTTGTATTTCTGTTTACTTTAAAATCACGTGATAAACTTAATAGATATATTCAGTACTAGATACATACTTTTATTTTTATTATTATTTACTATATCCTAAAAATACCTAATTGTAAAACAGCTAACAAAAACTAACCTTACCAATTATTACAGTATATCGGCACGTTGCAGGTTCAGTATCTTCAAGTAACATGGGGTCCCCGGCCGGCCAGGACATGAGGCACTCCAGCGTGGGGCCGCTGGACTACGAGCAGCCGCACTCGAAGCGGCCGCGGATCGAGGGCTGGGCCACATAGCTAGGCTACGAGGCCTTCGGCTCCTACCCGAGGCCCCTGCACCCGCACTGCTAAGCCGAGGCCAGCCCGCACCCCCCGCCCCGCGCGGCGACCCTCTATCGAGCTTCAGTGACCGTCCTACGGCATGCTCTTCCTGAACTGAACAGTTTCCCCCGCGGCACAGTGCTAATCTTATCACTCCAAAAGTCTGATAAGGAAAGGTGCATCCAAATTAAACGGTGCTTAAATTTTTGATGGCACGGTCGACTAACAACTCTCCATTGAGAAGACCCACTTTCTGGGCAAACTAATGCAGTACGTAGATCTCTAAAGAGATCCTATATAATTGAATGTTCAACTTTACACTACCCTCTATTAATACGTAATTAATTATTGTAATGCACACGAGTACACTAAAGATTAAGATTTAATGTTAAAATTAAGTACAATAGCAACCCTTCAGAACAATTTTGAACTTTAAGTACATATAGATAAATATTGAATTCCCCTGTAAATAGACGACGTTATATGTGCAATCCGTGCCATTGTCTGTTTAGCTTAAAGTTAGTCAATTTAAAGATTAGTGAACTGTAAAATGTAATTGTGCACTAAAATGCTGAAATTAGTGCGTTTCAAGAAGCGGCTGGACGGAGTTGTGTAGTGCGATGGACACAAACCACAATCAAGTGCGGAAGTGCGAGTAAGACTTATAAAAAACGACTGTTGACTTTTTGTGTTAGTGTTTTAAAAAGTTTTTTGTGCCATTTAAAAATTATAATAATAGTGTGACATCCGAACTTGAATCTGTAAATTAGTAGTCGTAGTGTCATCACAGAAGATAATAAATTATATTATGTATTGTAAAATGTACTTTATCTATTGACATATTTATACATGAGAATCATAATGATATTTACATAATATGTATACACGTCCCGTTAGGAACGAATGTTATGTAAGTAAGTAGGTAATGTTAGATAGAGATGAGTAGGTATATAAAGGTACCACACGAAGCTTTAAAATTTCTTATGATAACACTTGCACTCTAAGCAGATTTGTAAGTAAACACAGTTTATATTGTAAAATTTAGAATTCTTGACATTTCGACACATGAGTACATAGTTGAATTTGACAGACAAAAAATTTAGTCAAAATATTGCATCTCTTTTTTGGATTTTGCTTTGAGCTATCACCAAATAGAAGTGCGAGTAATTTCATATTCGGAAAAAGAAGATTATGGATAATAAAATTTTACTTTCTGACTTATCTGTCTATGCTTCGATCATTACCTTATACCATAAATCCCATTCATGATATATAATTTGTATTTATGGTCTTATCTCGTTGCAGACCAAAATATTATCGAGTCAATTTTGAATATCATATTTATGTAATTACTTGTTAAGTATGTGTAGGTTTATTTAGTGGCTATAATGGGTTACAAAAAAAATGTATGGAACAACTTTGTTGATAGTACATTTATTTTTTATTTTGTTAATGTGATCTGAAGTATGTTTTATTTCTACTTAAATAAAATTAATACTAGTAGATATTGTAAAAATGAACAATATACCTACGAGTCAGCTTTAAGCACACACAAAATTATATTTTACATTAAAGTATTTACACTATATGCACTATATCACAATCCGCCCTATTTTTAGATGATATTGTCTGGATTAACTGTACATTCGTCGTCCATAGTTCATAATGTCCTTCATTTCCCCGCTTCCCTTAGATTTTGCTTCCCTTTCCTCCCGTACCAAAATCCCTGTAAACTTTCTATTCTTTGTATTACGACTTGTTTGTAGATCCAAAGAACCACTTTTACCCCTTTCTCCCCTCCCCATATCGTCTCACTGTAGATGCCTTACTCACAGTGCCTAAATGTACCATTTTGTACCAAAATTTGTATGTTATAGCATTTTTGCTTTAATATTCACATCCTGGTAATCTTAAGTCATTTGATGATATCATTTGTTCTGGCCGTAGTAAGCAGTAAATTTGTTATCTAGGTACAGTCAGAGACAAAGTAAAAAGAGTATCGAACTCCTGATGTTTTAGATATAAATTGGATGTCATGGTTAAATATAAATGTTTCCTGCTTTTTAGAGTTGATGACATCTAATCGTCTTGGCAGTTCTAAAGTTGGTTTCAAACCGGCGAGGTGAAGATTAAATGGGATGGGCGTGAATTGAAATCTCGCTGCACCCTTTCACACCGAAAGATGTACATCGCGAGGCAGAGCGCGGTCGAGCGAGAATTTTGTATCCGTTTTGCAATGTAGTAAATACTCTATTCATGCAGAAAGTTTAATGTTGTACCAACAAATATTTCAATTCACGCCTCGCACATCTTCGCCTATCCAGACCTTTCACACCAAAGATGGGCGTGACGGGAATTGAAATTTTTCTAATGAAAAATTTCAAGTCTCACTCGACTCCACGCCTCGCCGTTGTGAAACCACCTTGAGTCTTTTTTTATTTTTTTCTCTCGACTGTACACACATACTACGGCCAGAACGAAACCTATTATATATTTCTGTACCACATTTGTCAGTCAAACTGTATAAATGTGATTGTAAGTATAATATAATAATATATAATAATAAGTGTAATGAACAACTTTTCATCATAGACTACCATTAGTATAATGCTTCAAATCACAATAACAAAATGTTAAATGTACATTTGTTAAACATGTACAGGGAGTTATCCATTTTTGTAGTTCAAAAGTCTGAACACAATAAGAATATTAAAAAAAAAATGTATTTTCGCATTGTAAAATAAGAACACGGTTAGGTTTAACGAATTAATATTTTATTACCGGAACATAATGGATGTTGACCCGTTTATAGGGAACTATTATAAAGAACATGTAAGTACACCTTGAATGTTAGAATAAATTGTTAATGTGATATAAATACCTACACTGTTACAACCCTGGGCCCGTTCATTGTTAAACAACCTATAAGGCCGTAACACACGGCAGCTATAATGTAAAAATGTATACATCTTGCCATAACACCCTACAGCAGCTCACACATGGCTGCGATAATATATATTTGATCGATGGACGATGGATATCGATGAGTCACCTCTTATACTGCCCTTTGTGCCCCAGTACCTGTAGCCTGGGTGAGCAAAGTTGTGGGCTTGCCAAGTCTGACCCAAGAGATTACTTTTACATGTTATACCATCGACACGAAGAAGATAATGTATAGTTTATGAACTTAATAACTAAACGTGTGTAGGCTAGACGGCAGTTAATGAAGGAAATATTGTAACATTAAGTTACCTCCTCTGCGTGTGCGATACCTTAAGATAATGTAAAAAGTACATCCCGGGATGTAATATACATTATGGCTGCCGTGTGTTTAAGGCCTTTAGAGTCGTCACCCACTTTTGTATCGGATGTTTCTTCATCTATTGAGATGCTTTTTTGCTTGTTTGGTGCGTGACGGTCTCTGTAAATTTCTCCTCAGGGCCCCGTAGTTTGAGATTCTACAATTGCGTTATCTGCTGTTTTCGGTCGTTCGTTCCTAAAAGTTCCTTTCTCTGGAAGCGTCGATGTGTTTTGTATTAAAATTTGCTCAATATGTTCGGCGATGATGCGAAATCCTTTTTTCTTGTTAAAATTCATTTCTTAATGTCCGTTGTAGAAAACGGTATGATATGATTAAGTGTTGCATTGTACAGTATCAAACACGTTTACTGTTACCTATATACCTATCACTATACAGGTGCACTGTTAAAGGCCATAATCAAATCAATGAACGCAATTTTGCACAAAAACACATTGTTATCGGATGAAAATGTTTACAATAAGTAAAGTTTCCTTTGTATTGCGTAGTGATAAAGTAACGAACGTTATATATTTTATCGCTTGCACAGACTATTGTATCGACTATATTATTGTATATTACGACAGTTAAGCTGGTATTGGGAGCATAATTTCCGAGGTTGTGAGCTTTGCTATCGGGAATGAGTTTCAAGTTTAATTAATTAATAAATATATAAATATAATTATTCATTTCGACGCACAACAGTGTTGTGTGTTATTGTAAAAAGCGTTTGTTTGTTCTTTATTATGTACCTACTTTCGTAATATGTGTTTACCTGTATTTTATCTCGCTGTGTGACAATAGCAAAGGGCTTGTTCAGTTAACTTATAATCTAGTTCATTGCATTTAAAGAGATACGTAGTCATAAGTATGAGATAACAGAAATTCTTTGCTGAACTTCTTCACAGTAGATGTCGATGTATTTACGTTTCTTCGTCTTTTTTGCTATTGCACCACAGTATATCGTGAACAATCCAAATAGAATATAGGAATATAAAAACATATCCTTATTAAATACTCAAATCGATTTCACATTAATTTCTTGTAACAACAGTTGTGCAATACATATATAACAAAATGCTTAGGTAGGTATTAGGTATATTTTCGTTTGAATTTTACAAAGAATGCAAAATCTGTTGTATTTTATCGATATTTTTACTGATAATGTGTGAGAACGCCGACGGTTTTCCGGAGGTGCGTCTCGGGTCATAATTGTGTAATTATTTTTTAAGATAAGGCCGGGCCAAATATTGCATTAATGTAGGTCATACGGCGCTGTGTCTCTGTGTCGAGGCAGCCATTTCTGCCCTGTGTATTATAAGTGTATGATGAATGGAACATCTCAGTGGCTGAATGAAATATTAATGTTTATCGACAGTGTTAGAAAATTGTTATAAATTATTTTGATGACTGTTCGAAGGATAATAAAGAGTTGGATGTCAAGTTTCGTTCTTTATTTTGTAGCTACACCTTACCTATACATGTAATAAAGTAGAATTACAATACAAATAAAGCAACTTTAACTTCTTGTGAATCGGTGACGTTGTTTTTTTGTTGCCGAAATGTTTTCTTGTAAGTATTTTCTTTTAAGTTATGCTTTCATCAAAATTAACTTACATTGTACATTTGACAGAATGAGGGTTCATAAAATGTTAAATCTCTATAAAATTATCTTGTTTTATTCTTATTTATCATTAACAGGATCCCCAAAAGCAGCACGAGAAACTGTACTTCCATTTTCATCTAAAGATTCCATGTCATGAGATGTAAATCGACGTCTCTTCTGATCTTTTTCGAATATTTCGCGCACTTCTCTATCCAGATCTATCGAACTCGATCTTCTTGAATCAAATCTATCAACATTGAAACTGTTATGTACAACAATATTGTCTTCCGTTACATTTATTACTTGATTTTCTAGAGTGTCCTTGGAAGCAGCAGTAGATGGTTTGCTATCAAAGTTTAGTCTGCTCTCAGTATCTTCTATGATCTTTATTTCACCATCTACATCTGTTTTCGGGGTGGAAATCAATTGTTCCCTAGAAGTAACGCTGATTGGTGTATCAACTTTTCTTTGGAATCGGCATTTCCTTGTGAAGCCACCCATCCACTCTGATATCAAAGCTGTGGCAGCTATGAGGAATCCAGCTGCTAAAAGCAGAAACATCCCTTGCGTATCTGCCAGAGTGAGACCTTTTTCTTCTGCTGAGGGTATATTTATCATACCGCTGCCAGCCTGTAATTATTATTACAATTAAGTACAATTGTGAGAGGTCTATGCCAAGCAGTGGACTGCGATAGGCTGAGTTGATAAGTTTTGTATTATAAAGATGTAATTTGGAGACATCTCTGCTAAAAATTGCCAAAAACGCGTTGAAAAAATTATACTCACTGCGAGCAACTTCCCAGTGGTACTCCGTTGCATTTCAAAGCGCACTTCATCAACAATCTTATCAACAAGTCCGCTTTGGATCATCCGGCTGATATCAACGCTCATTTTTGCTGAATACACTGATTTGTTGGGAAATACCACGGTCACTCCATACGGAACAAAGCATTCATTGGAAATATGGAGGACAGCCCGTTTTGATCTGAAATTTTTTATGAACATAATACTGACATAGTAGAAAATACAGACAAAGTGCTGCAAACAATCGTAGTGAATCCAAAAAACACTATGCACTTTCGTGTAGGTACAACTAGCGCACACACCATGCACCTGAAGGATATTTGCTTACTGGACGATGCCGCGACATGTGTACTGAGAGGGCAAAAAAAAACAAAAAAAAACTATGCTCCTTCGTAGGAGCATAGTTTTTTTTTAGCTTCACTAGATTGATCGCAGCTCTTCGTTTACTGTGGAACAAAATTATCAAACCAATCACAGGTACTTAACATAAGTAACTATTTAATTATAAGCTCAGTATTAAGGAGCACTGATACGTTGGGAATCATTGTCATCACTTGTGCTTTATTTTTATTTTTTTATCGTTAACGCAATATTAAACTAAATATTTGGAAGGTTATTATTATCTTACTTAGTCGCTGTAAAATTTCCTTGTACAATATATTCCAGTTCAGCTTTAGATCCCAAAAACGCATATGGCCAGAAGAAAGCCTTTGTAGCGTTTCTAATACCAGTTTCTACGTTTGTTACAAGTTCAAGTTTTCTTAACAACTTGTTAGTTTGAGGGTCCGATGAATTTAGGAACCATCTTTCCCAGCCGCCTCGATCTGTGTAAATCCAATTATTCATATTAAGGTATCTGTTTTGAGTTGTAATATAGGAGTAGGTATTACTTATTTTATAGTTGAAATATATTAGTTTTACCTAAAGTGCCAACCCTGTAGAATCCTGCTAGCAGCTGTGGTATAGTATCAACAGTTTCGGGAAACACTGGTAATGTTACAAATGCTATAATAGAACCAGTGTAGCAGCTCGTAATGATTATTGTGAAAATCCAATACCAACCTAAAGAAAACAAAATAAAGATCGAAATTAAAATCAACATACTTCTAAGATAATGTAGAAAATATTCACGATGACTTTAAACTTACCAATGAGCAGTCGCGTTGTGATCTTATTCGTCTTACTCCAAGAATTTTTGCCAAGAAATGTGAAACAATTCGTAAAAGTTCCAAAGACGTACCAGAACATGTTTTCTATTTCTCCGCTGTTATGTAGCAGATGTCTTAAAGTATGTTTATCGGAGAAAGCTAATGGAAACATACCGAAGAGATAGGTGAACGTTAAAGCAACCCAAACATGCCAGTGAAAGGGGCCGAGGATTGCTCGATAACTGGGAAAATATACATCAAATTATATTATGAAAGTTAAATTTTCTTACAGATAATACAAACTCAAATATAGTGTTTAGGTATTCTTAATGAATGAAAGTTACCGGGGTAATGCCGTAGACATAAGCGTAACAAAAATAGCGCAGTCTTGAGAATGCGCAAATGACATATCCATATCCATCACTCTGTCGCTGGTTATGTACATTCCAGCTATTCCTATATCTGCTCGACCCATCATTATTTCTTTTGTTACTGCATCCCCAGGCCTAAGAGAGAGAGAAAACTTGTTGGAGTAATTAAACATTTAGAGAAAAATTTATATTAATAAAAATGTCTAGTTTTTTGATGATTATATAAAATTTTATGCTAATATTAACTTTGATTGATAAGAGTGTTGTAAATGAAAGAAGATATAAATGAGAATGAGGAATGAGGAGAGAGTTTGAGGGGGCCGACTGAACGGTGAACTTTACGGAAGGTCTAAAATAGCCCGGTTAAGAGTACCCTAAGGTTGCGATTCTACCAGGGACGTGCGAGGTAGCGAGACGGTGTGCGAGGAAAAAATCTATCAATTGGATTGATTTATTTTGCTAGGCAAGCACAGCGCAGCTCTCTAATTGGTGGATTTTCCCTCGCGCACCACCTTGCTACCTCGGACATCCCTGGAGGCAACTCAGCTATAGCTAACGAGCATGCATGAGGAGGGTAATGAACGTAAACGTAGCAAAAAATACATGTCAGGATCATAGCAGGAAATCCAGTCTCTGCCTACCTCAATGGGAAACAGGTATGATATTATGTATTTAAATGTCATATGTTTACCCTAAATTTAGCTCCTGAGGTTCAATGATTTCCATGGAAAAGTTATTTCTTTCAGCCAACAACTTTAGTATCCTTAGTTCAACGCCGTCCCAAACAACACGAGGATTTCCTCCATCGAAATCTGATTTTATACTAAACGAAACATAATATTAATTGCTACTCAATTTCTACTCAAAATAAAACTTACTTTTATAGTACTTGTGCTTACCTTCTGAAGACGAATGGAGGCTGATTAGCAGCTGCAACAACAAATCTATGACCAGCATAACCTTCAGACATTTTAGAAGGAAATAAGTTAACATTTCTCGAAAATTTGCCATGATTCCAAGAATTAATCACAATAGGTTTACTGGCACCCAATCCATCCGTATACAATTTATGGGTATACAAAATGTATGGTGATTCCTAAATTGAAAGTTAAATAATGTAATTAAAATAATTTTATTTCCCTTAATCAATTAATTTACTACTAACCAAAATTCAATCTACTAACCAAAGTCGCATCATCTCCTTCTTTGAAACTCTGGCCAATAACAAGTAAATTAACGAACATTCTTGAAGTAGAGCTGGCTAGAAACTCTTGCACGGCCCATTGAGAAGACCTCGCAATAATTATGACCTTATTCTCAGGTTGCTTACCCAAAACCTTTGCACTAATTTTTATGTCTGTTAGAAATATTATGAAATTAAGGCATTCTGAAGCAGCGTGTAAAAGTTTTGGCTCTACGAGCTTACCACTCTCGTTAATAAACCCATGAACAAAACTCGTTGGGAATCCTTTGAAAAGATTTTGGACTAGGTAACTTTCCTTAGATTTAACTAGACTGTCGTAAAGTATAACTGGTGTACAGTCTTTTAAATAAGTTATTGTTACATTATGGAGTAGTTTAACAAGCGACGGTGTTTGATCAAATGTTGTACTTTCGTTTAGAAAATGCTCATTCCATAACTCTTCTTGGGTTTTTGGATGACCACGAAATACGGGATCAAACGCTCTTTTACGAATTTCTACGTCACCATAATTTTTCTCGTCTTCTTGATTAAATTGTCTCCAATTAATTCCTTTCCTGCTTTCATCGTTATAACTTTGTATTGTTAGAGATATATTATATTCTTTAACTTCTCTTTTTGTATCAACCTTGGAATACGTATTTAGGATAGATTGAGAAGGATAATATTCTACCACTTCACCATAAACAATATAATAAGCCAGAAAAAAACAGCAACACCTAAAGACTTGCATGCTGTCTATGTTCTGTTTGATTCATTTGCTGATGTGTAAGGTTTTTTATAGGCTTTTATTGACCTTGGTCGACGAAAACACCACAACACAGGTGTTATGATTGAAATTTAATTTTTGATGCTTACTGCGGATTCTTTGCGGTCACGGTCGTAGCCGTGACTTTTAGATTTGTTTCTTAGAATTAATTATTTATAATTATTTTTTTATGAACAACAGAGACATAATATATATATATATATGTAACCATTTATAAGCAAAGTCTATCAGATGCAATGAGGCTTATATTCCAGTGATGGTAGATAGATAGATATGCTTTATTGTATACCATGAAAATAGCAGTAAACAGGAAAAATATTAATTATGGGTAGTAAGTTGTTTTGTATTATCTAGTTTTGTGTTATGACGGGCGTTCAATCTATGTTTAATTTTACTACCTAATGACACTGTTTTTCGTATTCGTATTTATACCCTCAGATATAAATACGAATTTTAATGTAATTATGAGTGCTCCAGATATTCTAAGTGACAGGCGGCTATAATGACTGACGACAATAAAAAAAATTAACAGCACACTGTCATTCAGCTCCTAATAAATCAGTAAAAAAAACAAATAATTATTCACAAATAATTTAATAGTTTTTCAGACATCAAAGGGACAGGGAAAGTATTGAAAACAACCCTTGCTATGTTGTCCAGCTACTGCTACTTACGAAAGGTAATTCAGAAAAAAATAAGAAACTTTTTGAAAGGGTTCGATTAAAAATTAAACTGTTAGCTTCAATGACTCACCTATCTATTGGTACAGTCGACCGCACGTCGGTGGTAACACTGACATTAGCAGCATCTTTATTGCGATTTTCGAACGCTACCACTCTTCAGCATTTTTACGAAGTAATGATAGAAAAAGGTGGAAATAACTGACTACAGATGTGTTTTTTCTTCAAGTCAAAACGTCTGCCTGGCTGGGTGGGTGGGTACATGAACCCGTGCACTATAGTGCCCAATCTTTAACTGTTCTTTGTTCTTCCTTCCGCTGTAGCGCTGCTTAGCGTTATAATAATATAACTCTGTAACTGAACCTCGACCCAACGGGATTTCGGTGTGTCCAATGCCATGCCGCTTATGCCCATCTTTCGGGGTTACAGGATCACTCACAGCTTCAGTTACGGCTACGCTATTGCTACTGCTGCTGTTGGACCACACTAGGCCGTTGACTACCGACGCCAGGAGTTGACCGGATGCGGAGTTGTTCAGACTTCGAATCGATCTCAATACGTCAGGCTAGCGTACCTTACTCCTGTATTTACCCAAAGCTAAGGAAACAAGAATATTGAACCTACTAGCTATTTTAATCACCCTAATTACCAACTACAAATTCTCTAGGTTATTGTATTGTATTGTATTTATTGATAACAATTGTTACAAGTCATTTTTTACAGTGTGTGTGTGTGTGTTGTGTTGTTGTGTGTTATGTGTTTTTTTTTTTGTATTTTTTACAGTGGCGTATTAGGAAAGCTGCTGGTTAAGACCGTGTTTCGAGGAAAAACACTACCCAGCCTATAGTGCAGACCAGTTTCCTCGTGACTGTTATCTATTTTCAAATTAAACCTTTATTTGACCTTGATGAAAAGCTATTTTCTGACGACGAACAGCTCAAGGCAGCTTTTTTTGATCTTCCAAGGAAGGATATTTTACAGGAGATTAGGAAGTTAATTTAAACAAGTAATAATCGTGCTGATGTTATAGGTGTTCCTTCATGCCTTTAGTAGTAGTACAGCTTCTTGTGAAAGAGCTCATCCGGGGAATTACTACCAATAGTGTTCCGGTGTGAAGGATACGGGTGGCGGTGAAATTGCATGAGACTTTCCATCTTTAGGTCTCATTTTAGCGAACGAGATTTGCTATACTTTAGCAACAACCTAAATGGTATTGCAGTTGTTATGGGCAAAGGTAACCGCTTACCATCAGGTGGACCTTTTGCTCATTTCGTCATCCTGTACTACAAAAAAACTGAAAATACATTGAACGCCCCTCGTATCTCATTGTATGTAAGTTGAGATTCTGAACATAAATTTCATGCAATTTGTAGGTGGTCATATGTTTCAACCATTATAAAGAGGGAAAGTAAAGGAAAATAAAATTTAAACGTATTTATAGCGTTTTATTAATCAGCATTGGTCACGGTTGTTACAGTTCTTGTACAATATAAATAATGATGCCGATACAAAATAATAAACCAACTTGTTTAAACATTTTACATTTTGCACTAACGAATCTCAATGCTGAGATACATTGTTCTAGCCGAGACAATAATAAAAAAGTGAAACTACCAAATTAAATACTAATCCTATATTTACAGTAGAGCTTATTAAATAATGAATAACTTTTAAATAAGATTCGTAGCAAGCGCTTCCAATAACTTTAGTTGCAGTAGTCTGCTGCCAAAGCTTTTATTCTAATAGAGAAAAGAGAATTCACCGTCAGAGTTACAGTTTGGTTATGTAGAAAGATAAACTAGAAAAGAACGAAGTTAAAGTAAAAAAGGTAACTTATAACTCAAACGGTAATTCCCCTATAATAAAATTATGCTGTATTGTCATACGTTCTCAAATGTAAAAACAGTTGTATAGACATGTGCAACATCACAGATGGACACAAAAGCGATGTGGACAGACGTCTACACAATGCTACAAACTACTTATTTCCTGTCTAAAACCACAACTCTATTTGTGTATTAGAATTTAATTTACAAATCATTTTAGGTTATTTTACGGAGGACTTTGATTTAAACATAGCTAAGAACGTACATAATACAACCTTACACTAAACATTATTCACTAAAAACTAAATCTATATTTACAATTTATAAAAAGGCAGTGTCAACCACGAAGCTGGCAAGATTAGAAAAACATATTTTCTAAATTTTAATATGGCTTTCATTTAAAATTATTCGGAAAATGGTAATCATTTTTTTAGGATGTTTGCGTTTGCGACCTCAAAGAGATAAATACTGGAGAATGTAACTTGAATATCACGGTATGAAATATAAAAAATTCTAACTACATTCGTCTTCATTAATTTAAAGAGTATTATGAACTAAAACGAACACAAAATAGGAAATATTATTATTGCAAAAAACATTGCACGAGTATTGTTACAATTAAATCATGCAATTAAAATTAATCGACGCTATCTTCACACTAGACGATTGAAAACACTTTAATATCACAGTTTCCAATACATACATTTAGGACATATTATAAGAGAATTATAACGAACATCTTCGTTACCTTGAAATTGTCAAAGTTAGCTTTGTGACCATCGATATGATCTAAATGGCACTCTTCAGTTGGTGACAAAACAATTTCTTCTGTGAAATTACACAAACGAAACCTTTCATGCCTCGTTGGCTCTGATACATTTGGAGTATCAACATCTGTTGTAATATCGAGGGTGGTTGAATTATTATACTATAGTAACTGTTCTGTTTATTCTCCGATGTCGTTGTCTATGCGTGAAGATCTGATGCCAGATTTACCGGTCCAAGGGTAGACTTCGGGACAGGGTTGGCATGTTCTCATATATCTGACTCCGGACTTGTGCCAGAGGTTACACACTTTAGGGTTGTTACATTTCTTCGGCCGATCCTGTAATGATAAAATATAGAGTTAAGTAACGCATGTTTTTTATTGTACAATACATAACATACATAACTTATTAGTATTTATTATCATAATCATCATCATCATCATCATCAACATCATCATCATCATCATTTCAGTCAAAAGACGTCCACTGCTGGACATAGGCCTCCCCCAAGCATCGCCAACTGGTCATGTTTGGGGGGATATGCCATAATCGCCACGCTTGGCAGGCGGATTGGCGATCGCAGTTGGTTGGTAAAATACTAAGAGAACGCTGCTGCCCATCCTCTGGTGAATCCCTTAGTCACCTTTTACGACACCCATTTGAAGACATAGGGTGGTGCAATTCTTTACGTCCGGCACCACACGGAACCGTGAAACGTATTTATTATAAAATGAAAATATTTCTTGACTAATTGAATCAAAAATTGCATAATTGAATCCACTTAGAATGGAATCAGCCTCAATCACTTCCTAGATGAAAACAAGGACCATTGAACTCCAGAGAGCGAGACGAAAGAGTGGACTTATACCCGCCTTATCCACTATAAATATTTTCACTTTCAGATGACTAACTGTTCTTCTACTTTTAGGACAGTTAGGGTCGCTGTTATCAAAATCGATAAACAGGACGTAATAGATGAAAACAACAATACAATAATACACACCTGGTAATTGCACTGGAACGGCTGGAAGTTGTTGATTCTGCTGATAGGCGTGGGGTCTCTAACCCACTGCAACGCTTGCCAGTTGGTAACAATCCAAACGTCTGGCATCTGATTGATGAAGTCCAGGAACATGATGAAGCCCTCCTTGTGGTGCGGCTGGGTGAACCACGCGGCGTGGTAGAAGAGACCGAAAGGTGCCCTGGAATAGTTGGAATGACTGTTTTTAGTACTTGAATAACATTTTGCATTGTGTTCTTGCCATTTTTCCTTCACGACTGTTGAAAAGCATTTCAAAGATTTACCGATATAGATCGGTACTGATATTTTTAATAATAGATTAACTAATATAGCCCAAACCACGATAAGTTTCATATCATACGAAAATTTACTCCTTTGTCTTTCTTTTTAAATACTTTGTTAGCCTGATCGTCTTAACCTTGTTTCAAGTAAAGGTATTTTACCTGTTGGTAGTATAGTGTCTGTCAAAGTTCTTGAGTATCATCTTGTAAACATTCTCGGGTTCGGGAGGATTGGCGCAAGCGTCACCCATAGAACAACGACCTCCGTTCAGATCCTGCCACATCACCATAGGAACCTCCCAAACACCTGGAACGTAGAAAATAACATTAATAACAAAATTAATAACAAACAAAAAGGTATTTATTCGTTAAACGAGTTTTAGATAAATGTATTTCTTTATATTTACAATACAATACAATACAAATACTCTTTATTGTACACAAAAAAAATAAGCAACATATATGACTTATATAAAAGATAATGTACAATGGGCGGTCTTATCGCTCAAGGCGATTTCTTCCAGACAACCTTAGGATGGACAATATGGGCAAGTAGGCGTAGCACGTAGTGTAACAATATAATAGAATACATATACTACATTACATAAATAATATAACACATATATCTATAACACAACTACATAAATATGAGATACAATAAACGTAATAAATACAATAAACGTAATATTTACCTGGGTAAGATTTCGTCGGGCAAGGCGGTATCATACAATCGTGGAACAACTTGTAATCAAGAGTGTAGGGCCAGCTAGGTGGTCTGTTCTCATATACGGGCATGGAAGAATCGTACGTGAAGTTGGCATCGTGCAACATTTTGAACATCTTGTTACCACCAACGGAAAGGAACGGCGCTCTCATGCCTCTCACATCTTCAAGCTTAACTCCACCATACGCCGCCAATATTTCTCTCTGACCACCAACTTCTCTGTACCATTTCTTTTGTGAGAATTGTTCTCCAAAACTATGGCTAAAATTATTAATAAGTTTCGTTAGTTGGTTATCGTACTTTAGATGTAGTCAAATTGAAAATAAGAAAACAGAGATTTCAGTAGAATTGTAAGGACAAATAAATTAAAACATTAAAATATTTTAAAAGAAATAATGAGAAACTCCAAAAATTAACAGCCAGAAATTAGAGTAAAAGAAAATCCAAAAGTGGAGATATAGAATAAGAGTAGTCAAATTCAGTCTTAATTAAAACTGTAAATTGTCGTTGGCGCAAAATTGGTCAAATGTGTTGTAGTCCATGAACTTACGAAATTGTGTGTGAGGCCATCTCGTGTCCAGCGGAGTATAAGTTCTGCACTTGACTGTAATCGGTCCATTCGTGGGACACGTAAAATGTTGCCGAGATCGGACAACCGTTGGGGTTGACGCGGCCCTTCTCAAACAGGTCAGCGTACAGACCCTTGTTCAAGTCGTTTACAGAGTCGTCGAAAGTCAGTAGAACAATCTGAGGCACCTGTTCCACCGGCATGTCAGCTGTTGTCGTGGGATGTCGTTATGTGCGTGTGGGTGTGTAAGTCGTGCCAGGAAGAGGTAGAGAAAGATGACAGGTTTCGAGAAGGATGGAAGAGTGGAGGAAGAAAAAAAAACGATTAGTATTAACAAAAAAATACGATAAAATATTATTTAAGTAGTATAAATACTACAAAAATAATATATTATCATACATTATAAGAAGAATGGCCAAAAATTCCCTGTTAGTGGTAAATCTGGGGTCACCAAAGATGCCTATAGATTTAGAGAGAGAATTTTATGCTCATTGACTTACGATACTGTATGAGAGCCAAATTCGTGGCCATCTGCATAAAGATTCTGAACTTGACTGTAATCCGTCCACTCATGAGAGACGTAAAAAGTGGCGGATATAGGGCAGCCATTCGGGTTCTTTCGCCCTCTTTCGAAAAGCTCTTCGTAGTACATTTTATTCAAATCATTCACAGCATCGTCGAATGTTATAAGTACGATTTGCGGTACTTCGCTGACGGGCAAATTTCCTAAGTCACAAATACCATTTACAACAATAATAATTAATTACGAAATTCTAGTCTAGAAAAAAACTTGTTGACTCAGTAAGGTTATCATTTAAAAGAACAAATAATATTATGATTAATTAAAACCCTTGCCGTACCAGGTATTTCCTTTCCACCGCAGTAGCAGTCGGGTAGAAGACAGACGTCTTTCCTGCACTTGGCTGCTGTCTTGTCGGGTGTAGGCTGTGGGTACACAGGGCCTGCCCTGCTCGGTGGGTTGGCGTAGATGTCTACAAACTCAGTTGTTTTGGAGACAATGGACGTCGATGGTTTCAATGTTGGTCGGCTGCGACTGCTCAGAACAAACATGTTTTTAAGTGCTGCAAGAAGTAGTGTTACTATTGTGTGCAAAAGTAATGAGATGAAGTGCATCTGAAGTGGTGCCAAATTATATTTATCTAATTTGCAAATAAAGGTAATATCTGCGTTATGTAGTCACCTTTTTATTTATGTAGTATAAACAGTATTAAAGAGTCTAAAACCATAAATGCCATTAGACTTTACAAATCTTAGCAAGAACTTAACTTAGGTTGTAATTCAATATTTGACACAGTTTTTTAAATTAAAATAAGAACAAAGAGAATTCCAAATGAATATAAAAAAGTGAAAATGAAATGTATGATTGTAGTTGTAATCAATTCTAACGTTGGTGGTGTTCCTCTGTTCGGAGTCGGTTGTGACTGCGTATCGCTCGCTTTGGAGTAGTGTGCGGAACCACGGCCTCGCGTACTGGTCGGCCTGCAAAGTGTACATTACCAACTGAACAAAACATTCATTCATGTAACCCTCAGTTAGTATGCGTGAATTTAAGGACGAAGCATTTTCAAAACAATTTCAAGTAATAATTTAAAAAAAATATTATCATCATGATGTAACGTTTTATTCAAAATAGTGAGATGTTACAGAATGATTTTCTGTATTATGATACCACGAAATATGTTAATAACAGTGTTACACAACATGCAGTAGCGTACCAAACACGAACACATTTCGATACACTTATGATGCTGGTGCACTTAAGTACTAATGATGAGTTTGCAATGTGGTGCAATACGATTACGTGAAGCTACATTGAGGAACTTGCTACCCAAATAGCTAATTTTCTCACTACAAACATTCCACAAACTACACAAAATACCAATAGTGTGCAGGAAATGGAAAGGTCGCGTCAGGAGTTAACAATTCAGAAACTCAACGACATGAAGTCCCCCAATGAGAACAGTATGTTAAGCGAAAGAGTTTAGATGTAGGTGCTATTAAACGATTGTCGGATAAGATGTTTTGACTTCATGCTAGTTACTCGCGAGGCGGAAAATAGGGATATTTTTATTAAACGAAGCCTCCACCCTCAATAAGTAATGTGAGATAACTTCAGACTGCTTAGACTACTAGCCGGCGAGTTTTGTACCTCTGATATTTGATTTCGTTGCATTTTGGATTCGCTTGCAGACTGTTGTCTGATGAGCATTTGGACGACGATTGGTAACTCCTGCGCCCACCTCCTGGGTTTGTCGCAGCTAACTTTATGGCGGGATTGACTCGTGAGGCTCGCGGTGGAAAGGATATGCTTTTAGTCGTCGATGTCGTCGGTTCGAACTTTATAGTCGTTGTCGATTTCGTAGTACTTGTCGTAGATGCAATTTCACTCTCGACTTCGCTAGGTATTTGCCTTTCAGTCTCAGTCGTAGATTTAATATGCTCCACAATCGATTGAGTTGATTTTACAACTTCGTCGGTGACGTTGATATCACGAATATAACTTTCAGTAGAGGGTACATCGTTTAAAACATTTTGAAACTTGCGCGAGCCTTCATTATCCTGCTTATTGGTAATAAGACTACTGAATTTAGATTGATACGAATCCCTACTTGATACGCTTCTAAAATCATTTGTTAAACTTTGTATTGGCATTGGAGATGTTGGTAAGTTGACATATGTGAAGGGAGTGCTACTCATTGTAGTCATCGTTGTTGTTGTCGATGAAAAATCTTTTACCTCGCTCTCACTCTCAGTAAAGCTCATCGATTCAGCACTCGGAATAACGTACCTAGAAATAGTCGGCTCTGTTATAATTTGTAGACGCTTTACATTGCTGCGTAAAGATTTTTCATCGGCATACTTCAACGTTTTTTTCTGGTATCCTATATTTACTACTTCATCTTCGTTTCTTTGAATGGGTGTTGTAGGTTTAGGTGTAGTTGTTGTCGAAAATTCTTCAACAATCTTTGGTGCGGGAGAACTCACTAAATTGTTCAAGAAGGCTTTGATGACAGTTTTGACTTTACCATTAAATATTTCCGTTGTTTGGTCTGGCACAACTTCATCTTCTAATCGGTAACTGTAATAGGAAGGCTTAGTACGCGAATGCTTTTCCTTCTTCGTGTTACGGTTTCTGTTTGGCCTGCGTGTTGTTGTAGTGGGTACCGTAGTGGATGTAGTAGAAGTAGTATAGTCACGTACATCAGCGTTCCTAAAGGTATTGCGTAAATTATCTAGTGTTTTGAAAGGCGAAACAGCAGGTTCATTCCAAGTGTATTGTGATCTATCGGATTCTCTCGTCGTTGGTTGCTCATTTAATGTGTTATTTGGAGCTAAGCTTGATAACTCATAAACACGAGCATTTTGCAAACCAGTCTCAATCAATGCTTCGGTATTAATAGCATTCTCTGTGGAGTCAACAATTTCTTGATTGTTTGCAGAAAATGGGGTCGGTCGTTTAATAACAGATTTTATATAATATTTCGTTGATGTAGTTTGCGGGGTGGTCGTCGTTCTAATTCGAGAATTTAAAGTCCTCGATCTACTAGTTGGCCTTACGTAAACAGGAATATCGTAGTCATCTTCGTTATTGTCTGGACCAAAATTATTCTTACGCATCGAACTTTCTGAAGATGTGCTGTATTTACTGTCTAATTCAACAACAGGTTCTAGGGATTCCTCTTTACTGTTTCTACTACTATCATAATAGTACCTATCAAGTGTTTGCCTGCTACTACCACGACTACTAGGATTACGAGCCTTACCGAAATCTTCTAATGGCCGCGTTAACACAGTCAATGTATAAGTATTATTGGTATTATTAGCATTACGCCTGATTGAAAAACCCGATGTTAGTGACACTTTTTTATTATTCCTATTTGATTTGGATCTTACCACTTCCACGTTATTATTATTGTTAGTCACTTCAGAAAAACGTCTTGATGCAGTTGGAAGCGTTTCAGTCGTAGAAATAGTCTCTTTTAATCTAAATAAGTTGTCAGTCTTTTCAAAAGGTTTGGCATGGGAGGAAAAGTTTATGGTAGGTGATAGTGTGGTAGGAACCAACGATGTAGTCTCGTCAGAAGGTTTTGAAGAGGATTCAGGAATTGGACTTTCATCTGTGGATGATCTGTTGAATACAAAGCAAAAATAACTTTCTAATTGAAGCTCTATAACAATACTACTTACATAAATATTTATTTTAACAGGCGGAAAACTGTCTCGGTTGTACAAATAAAGTTAAATTAGTAAAAATGGAAACTAGTTATTATAATAAGTTTAGTATTAGCAGTTGAGACCAATAAAGATACCACAAAAGCTACTAAATTATCTCAAGATAATAATAGAGTGAAAAGAAATAGAACTGATTAAAGACTAAATACTGAAATTTAATTATAAACAACCTTAGGACCGATACAAAAACAGAGATAGAAATTAGTAAAAAGTTAGAAGTTTGAATCAGTTGAAAGGTTGCAAATAGAAGATGAAATTTAAATGAAAACATTAGATGTCAGATGTTAATGAATTTTGAAAATATGATTTAAGCCGGGATGATTTTACGTGAAGATTGTTCTTTTGTAGTACCTTGGGGTATATCGAGACGGGGTCATTGCTTCAGTGTAGGGTGCTGTAGTTGGGCGTTGTGTGGTCGTGCTCGTGCTAGTAGTAGTGGAAGGAGTAGTGCTTATAGTGGTTGCTTCGTACAGAGTCGTCCTCACGTTGCTCGGGTTATGATCATATCCCAATTCATTACCTTCGCCCCTGAATCATAGGCAATTGTTCCATGTTAATTGGTTTTTTCTTATTTTATATTTTGCTATCTCTATATAGATTAAACATATAATTAAAATTAATGTAGTAGTTGTTTTGATGACTTACCTTGTCGAATGGCGAGTTGGCGTTTGGTATTGGTTCTGGTTATTTATCTGAAATTGAATTTTGCAGATTAGTATGAGTTTATATTAATTATAACATGAAAATTGCGATTATTCAGTTCTGTATTAAAGGAAATAAATTTTTATTAATATTTTTTTTATTTGTTAGTAAAAATGTTTCACTCCATGTAATTGGCCAAATAATTTAGATCAAATTTTAACCATTTCTCTGACATAATTCAGTTAGAAGTAGAGCAATATTTCGAATATTACCTGTGGTTGTATAAGCTCATCGTCGTAGTCGACAGCTGGTGCTGGCCTGGGTGTATAGGTCTCGACGGGTCTCCTGGCAGGCGCAGGTGGCGGTGTGCCTCGGTAGGTCTGCTGCACAGCTGGTCGGAGCGAAGCCGTGTTATATTGCTGAACGTAGTCTGCCAATACCAGTTAGTGGGTTACGTGTGTGTGAAGTTATATAGTTATACAGGTCAAATGCATAATATATATGGTATTAAAGGATTGATTTCGTTCGCTTTTAGTATATATAGGGATGAAGACAGAATCACCAGTTATGTGTGTTCAATTCCAATTTAGTCATATTTAATGATAAAATTTAATTAAGATGTACAATGTTATTAGGATATACCTACACCACATCCATTTATGGATATTGAAATACAAAATCGATGAATTTAAATGTATTAAAAACTAAAGATTTGTTATGATTTTATAGTAATCCAGTGCCTTAAAAATTGTCTTAGGTAAACTTTTAGATGAGGTAATAAAAAATCAGAATAGTCATTAACTTATGAATTTAGGAAATAAAGAAAAGTTCGTATAACCTATAAGTACCTATAATAACCGAAGTCATGAACATTCTATAATATTAACTACTATTTAGTTATATGCAATGTAGTTAGACTGTTGCTTATCATTGAGTGGGAGCCCAAGTATAAATATATTTTTACGAGTCACCATCATAAAACTTATCATTTTGTTATTTTCCAAATAAATAATAACCATGCAAAAAATCCTCTTTTTTTAAAGTGGTTAATTTAATTTGAAATAATTATGATACCTATATGTATTTAGTAAATACAATTTACAGTCTTTTCAACTACCCTTATAATAGGTAAATAACATAATGATAAAATGTTAATTTATAAAAATATGTTGCCACTGTTACCTGTATCTTTATACAATTCACCATCTTCATCATAAACAGCATAGAAGGGGTCGTATTGATCGGGAGTGTAGTTCTGAGATCCATTGTACAACATCTTTGGTCGAGGACTTGCCGAATATGAGACAGGAGTCACGCTCTCCGTCGGTTCCAAACTAAAAATACCATTGGTTCTGTTGAAAATCTCAATACACATGACAAACTAATAAATACTTTAAGATTCAACTAAGTGGTATGTACAGCTTGAATTGGCAATTTACAAAGCAATTAAGTCAGTCTTTTCTACAGTCAAAGTCACTATAGTCAATGTTAGTTTAGTCAGAATACGTTTAGTGCGATAGATCAAGATACCGAAGGAATTCTGTACATAAAGTGTAAGTTAGTTGTGCCAAAAGTCATTCTCCAGTATATCTCATAGTTAGTACATAGTTTTGTGCTCTTCAAATTACCTGTTTGTTTTATCGTCATGTTTAGTCTTTGTAAATCTAGTCTCTTGGTTGTGGCTATCACGAGGAGTTGTCAATTTCATTTGTGCAACAATATTCGGATGTCTTACTCTTCCTCTTGTCTGCTTATCTTCATTTTGGGAAGGTTGTTTTACAGTAGTCGGCTTAGCTAACCTATGCCTGACAGTATAGGGACGCAAAGTCGTTTGGTTTAAATATTTGGGAGGTTTGATCGTATTTGGACCGTTTTCAGTAAGCGGTCTTCTTATATGCATAATAGTTTTATTTCTAGGCATATGATGTATGATTCGGTAATTAGATACTTCAGGACTAATCAAAGTATTCGGAGTGGGACTGCCATAGTCTACTAATACAGGGACGGGAATTTTCCCATTAATATTTTTGCTGAGATCTTTTATAGGAGCTTTTGTAACAATAGATACATCGTTATGGTTCTTAGTGGCGCTTTCTGGTTTATGATTATTGTATTTTACTGGCACTCTTGTAGGCTGAGGCTTAGTTTTTCCTGGTTCACTGTCATCTTCATAACTATCGTCATATTCTTTGTAATTTTGTGCCATCGGGGGTCTTTGTGGTTTGATTTCAGTACTCGGCATGTATTTTGGTTTTACTACAGGTTCATAGTAATATTGTTCTTCTTCGCCCTCATCATAATAATAGTCATTCATTTCTGGGGACGGCTTTGGTATCGGTCTACGTTTTGGCGGTGCTCTCGCTGTAGTAGTGATAGGGCTATTATGATTTGAATTAGTTGCATTTAAATGATTATTATGATTTTTTACGGGACTTTGAATCGATTGAGCTTGAGCAAATAAATTCTCTAGTTTAAGATAATTTTGTGGCACATTTGGCTTAAATGAAACGGAACGTAGAGGAATAGATTCAGTAGATGGATTTTTCCAATATTGTTGTAGAGTTGAAAGTTGCTGGTTTGCCAAAGTTGTCAAAGGCTTAGGTGTAGATTGTTTAATTGCAATATAGGCATTATGGGGTTTGATAGAGGACACCAAATAAGGCTTTGCGGTAGAAGCGAAATGTGGATGAAGTGATATAATCTTTTCAGGCTTTATAATGTATTGCTGTTTAGGCGTTGACAGAATAACGGGTGAGCCTGTCCCAGTGATTAAAAGGTAAGGTTTAGGACTTGCGGAAAATATGTGTTGATTTTCTCCTTTCGATTTTTCATCTTTATATGGGTTGGGCGTACTGCTTATTGGTCGGCTGAAGCTATAGCTTATTGGTAATTGGCGATCGTCTTTGAAATTTGGTGGTTTTAGTTTTGGCCTAAAACTATCAACTGGAGTCCCAGCAGTTTGTCGAAGTACGTACGAATTATCATTAAGTGATTGTTGCTGCTGTTGTTGTTGCTGCTGCTGTTGTTGCTGCTGCTGTTGTTGTGATTGGGTTTGTATATACTGTTCTGGTCGTTGAATACTCTGGTCATAAGACGGCCCTTGTTTTATTGGTGCAGAAGATGGTCTTATACTACTTATAATAGTCGCGACCGAACTACCAGGTCCAGATGGTACGGTAAAAGGTTTAGGTGTACTCATTCCTTTATAGCTTAGTGTCGAACTCGGTACTCTAGAACCTTGTTGCGATACTGTCGTCACTTCAATTTTAGGATTAACTATTGCTACTGGTCTTTGATTATTACTGGGTTGTCCAGGAGAGTACTGGCCATTACTTAATCTTGACAAATATGCATCAAAATCGAAATTGGGATTAGCAAATGGATTTTCTATATCTTTATATTTATAGTTTGGGTGTGTAAATTCATAGGGTGGATCAGGAAAATCACCTTTTTGGCGATCATTATCCTCATCTTCGTCCTCTTCCGAAGACTCCTCCTCATCTTCATTAGAATCATCTTCATCGTCATACTCTTTATCATTCGATGGTCTTTTTTCAACATGTTTTTGAGTGGCCTTTGGATTTTTAATAGACTCCTGATTGTTTTGAATTGGACGTTCGTTCTGTTGCTGATATTGATTTCTATCTTGTTCGGGATTTCTGTAATTTTCTTGGGGCCGTGGTGATGTCGGCAGTGGGACAGGTTTACCCGTAACAATAGTACTAGGGACGAATGATGAATCAGGAAATGAAATCAAATTGTTTTGATGGTTCACAGTTGACGGTATTGATGAATAAAATTGACTTACATACTGGGCGTTACTTTGCTTGGGAGCATTATTATAAAAACCTCCAGATAAAGAAGAGAATGGGTCACTATTAAGAGATGATATAGGCGGACTTTTTGTTATTATTTGTGTTGCAGCATTTAAAGGATTATGAGCTAACGGCTGACTAGATGGATCTGGTAAACTAGGTTTAAAAGTTCCTTGTAATTGTGAATTGCCTATTTGGTAAGATAAAAAAGGATTGGTCGCGGAGTATAAATTATTGCTATGGGACTGTGGACGACGGGTAATGTCATATTCTCTTATTGTGTCGTAATTGTTATTATGTAAATTATTATATAGCTGGTATCTAGGATTATGAACATTTGAATTGTAATGAGATTGGGGGTATTCAACTATTTTAACTGGCTTTACATAGGCCCAATTCTTCCCAGGAGACTTGTAACCATTTTTTATATAGTATCTTACTTGTCTCTTTCCCCTTTCAGTATCATCTAGTGGTGTGCCACTTTCAACATCAGTGTCTATTTCAATATACTCCATTTCTTCGCCACTGTCGCTTCTTTTCGACATTTCTTCTGGTTTTGTAGTACTAGTTTCATTAACATCATTAACACCTAAGTCTTTTCCTACCACTTCCCTTTTCTTTCTCAAGGCGGGTTTTTCAGTCACGTCATTAGTAACTATATCATTCGTCTCAACGTCTAAATGTCTGTCATTAGAAGAGTCAGTCACGCTGTCACTTTTGTCTTCACTGCAAATAACGACAATGTCAATTAGTTCCATATTCTGAGGCAAAATATGTCTCGTGTTATACTCTTGTTGGGACTTACCTGTAAGATTGAGGTGCCGGGGTAACAGTAGCAGTTCGTCTTTCATCAACTTGGGAGCCGAATGAGAATGAGCCTATTTTACCGCTGTTTTGAGGTAGAGATGCGGGAATTATGTTAGTGTTGTAATTTCTTCCGGAGCTGACAGGTTGGGCTCCGTAGCCATCTCTATCCTTTTGAACTTGTCCTATAGTAGGTGGCTGTCCTCGGTAAACGCGCTGTTGTCTATCACTTTCAATTTCCTCGATGGGTGGTAAGTCGTCTACTTCTTCGTAAAGTTGTTGTTGCTATAAAAATAAGCAAAATTTTATACATTTTCCATCAGGTAAAGGATTGACAGAACTACCTTTTATTATTTCATGATATTCAGGGAACTATACCTTTTCATATTCTTGTCGGCTGAATTTAGGCTGTCCTCTTGAAGTGATGACGGGGTTGGGCTGTATACGTGGTGGTGGTGGCGGGGGTGTACGGCGAGGCTGCTGGCGAGGGGGTGGGGGCGGGGGCGGGTCGCGTTCATTGATCCGCTCCAGCTCCTCTCCGCCGACCGCGCTGGTGCCGTCACAGCCAACGTTGCGCGGCCAATCACACGTTTGGAGCTCGTGGCTGGAGTTAAAGAATAAGAAATGAACGAACCATCAGTGGTATAGGTAATATTTAATGTTTTCTCAAAAAAATTAGCTAAACACCAGGAACTATGCAAAGTGAAGATGACAATATGACATTAAATAAAACCACGTACAGAGTATCACATTCACTGACTGTACACAAAAAATCAACAAAATCCAGTTAATAGTTTAAACTATGGTGGTAACTGGTGTGTTTAACCACAGGATATTAATTTATTTATTTCTGTTAGTCAAAAGTGATTGTAGTTGGTCTTCCAATAAATAAATAAATTAATTTCGAATGTAGCACCATTTTTCTGGCATAGATCGTTACGTAAAAGACCTTTGCGAATCCATATGATTTTATACTTTCTTTCTCAATTATTACAGATAATTACAAATAGTGTTACTTAATATTTCGATATTTTATTATTAATTTAGTAAGAATTTAGTTTTTTTAATTTTAGAATTTCGATAAACAACTTATTTATGTTTTTAAAATGCTTCTGTAGACTAATAATAACCGTGTTTTCATTTATTGAATTGTCGTATTGTTATCTCCATGTTGTATACTAGGCTGTGCGAATAATAAAGAGTACACTCTCTATCTATTTCTGTGCATACACTACTGTCATAAGTAATCTGTTCTACTGTTGAGTCATTTGGGTCATCAGAAAGACTACAAAAGTCATGCACCCCAACGATTTCAATATTATTGTTAGGCTATAGTCACTAATAAAAATAAAAAAAATTGTTGCGACTTTAATTTCATTATAAAAGTCTACCTAATAAATTATATTAAAAAGTCCAAGCCATTCACATCCTCTTTTAATTAGTAATTCACATTATAATAAGGTGACTGGTTGAACGAAGGACTTATGAATGTTTAGTACTTAATTCTCGTTCTAAATAAGTAAACAAATGTGCTTTAATTTTTTAAATATTTTTCCAATCGATTTAATCACTTATTGAAGACACTGTTCCACGCTTACAAATCAATGTTGCATGCAGTGAGGCTCCTAGTACGGCAGTGTCCGTCCATCGATTGCTATTTCCACCCTCTTCGTCTTTTTACTAGCTAACAGAACCCTAGATAATCAGAGGGAATGACGTGCGCGTGATTTATCGTGGTTTTATTTTTTAATATTTTTATTTCCATTATGTGTGTGTACACTAACATACGTGTATTCTTAAATTGTTCCTCGTTTAACCAACTATGCGTATAATATTTTTTTAACACACTTGCTCGTAAAGTGGCTCTTATTGCATCGCTTTTAGGTTCATAATGTGGCTTATAACGCACGCGTGTTTTTAGGGTTCCGTAGTCCTACAAGGAACCCTTATAGTTTCGTCATGTCCGTCCGTCTGTCCGTCTGTCCGTCTGTCCGTCTGTCCTAATCCTTTACCGCTTAATAACTTCTACAGTTATAAACATAAGTAAATTAAATTTTGACAAAAAATGGAATAGATATAGATCTCAATTTTAAAAGAATAAAAAAATCTTGATTACGTATTTTAGGGGTGGCGCCCATACATGTGAAATGGGGATGAAAATATTTTTTTCGCTGCAACCCCTCGTGTGGGGTATCATTGAATAGGTCTACTAAAATGAAGGTAATGTTTCATACACAACTTTTTTATCAGGTATACCATCTGCGAAATACAGTTCGCCAAAGTGGCTTGCAATGTGTCCCCCCCTGCCATTTCTAAACTATGCAACGTAGAAACTTATAGTCTTCAACATTGATAGACCTTTATAAAACTCTCTTTTAAAATTATTTTGAGTATAATGTGATTATAAATTTTTGAGTTATAGTGAGAAAACTGAAAAATACTTAAGACGTCCTAGTTCATAGGTCATTGTCCTTAGAGAAAAATCATCGTAGCAAATAATGCCCCTTTAGTTACTTTCTATTTAAAAAAATCACAAAAAGAAACACACTTCTTAAATTTAGCTTCATAAATTCAGCGCTAGGTGGCGCTGTTTGCAAAAACTAAAATAGCAATGATTAATATTCGATTTGATTCGTTTGTAATTAGACCTACTTAAGGAACCCTATAATACTGAGCATGGCCCGACATGCTCTTGGCCGGTTTTTCATTATATTATCGCACTAGTGCTTTTTACTTTACAGTTTATTTTTAAAACGCAGCAAAGAGTTTTTATGCCTGAACTAAATTAAACATTTTTAGGAATAAATCAACTGCATTAATTAAAATATGCTATTTATACATTTCATTTCATCAAATTATTAATTTTTGTCAACATATTAATATTAATTTGTGTTATAAATAAAAAAATCTATTTATAATATTTTTATATTAGGCTGTTTGGCGGTTTCCTTCGACCACCTGCGCGCGCATAGCTGTATGTCACCGCGCGATCCGCGCGCCATTTTTAGAATTTTTCACAAATTCAATATTTGTCTAAAATGTGATTTTTTTTTTCCTCTCAAGTATGTTGAAAAACGTCGTACGACACGCGTGAGCATTGACTATTATACTATCGGCTCCATTAGGCAATCCAGCCTCGAGTATAATAGTCAACTTAGCTCACTTGTATCATAATGTACTATTATTGTTGAAGGTATTCACGTTACTACTTAATATGATGTTGAGGCTGATAGTTATGATGATGATAATGATAAATAAATTAAAGAAAATCATACCTGTACATAAGGCCACCAGTACATGACTCGAGTAGTGCACCGCCAAACACGCAGACGTAGTATAATGTGCAGTCGGTGGGGTGAGGATAGTAGCCGAACTCTTCGGGACAGTCGAAGTCAACATCCCGCTTGACGTTGGCTGCTATAGGCAAGCTGCGGACCGGGCCAGATCTGGACCGCGACCGGTCGGACTGGGCGCCGAAGCATTCTGAAATTCGAGAATGGAAAATGAGTTTTGGAATCAATCCGGTAGTTGACTATGTAGTCAAAAATTACCAAAAATGTTATATTATTTAAAAGAAGGTACAGAAAGGACAACATTGTAGAAATAATATACAAAATCCATAAAAAAATGGGAGAGATACACGGTTTTTAAGTTTTTAGAAGGGGTATTTTCTGTCCTTGTCGGGCGAAACGGACATTGTTCAGTGGTTCAGAGTGATGTCAAGTCACTACGAAGGTTTTGAACAATGACGTAATTCTTCAATAGTGCTGTCTCTGTCTAGTGAACAAATTTAAATCGCATACTTGGACATTGTATTAAATATTTTATTGGTTATTTCACTGTTGCTTATTTTTCTTGAAAAAGTTTGGATATTTCTAATAAAACCTAATAAGAAAAAAATTGACACCTTTCCTATTGAATATAGATTTGAACCAGCGACCACTGTGGTCGCTGATTTGAACAGAATTCGGTGTAGATGAATTGGCTGGTTGAAAACATATAAATGTTTATCATTTCCAAAAGAAAGTACTCGTGGCTTAATGCCGATTTACAATTGTTGAAATAGGTGTCATATAAAAACCTGTATCGATATTATTAAGCCTTGATTAATTCTCAATTTAAATAATAGTATATAACACCGCAACACGCATAACCACCGCATTGTCTTCGAAAGTGATATGAAACCTAAACGCCTAACAATTGTCGCAAGCGCTTGCAGTAACACTAACAACGAAACCGTCGCCGATACACTTTCTGATAACCGCACACTAATCAGAATAATAACCAGAAACTGACATAATGGCCGTACTTAACACTAAAGTATGCAGTTGCCTCACTGTCCTTGTAAGTAGTTTCAAGCTTGCATGCATCGTACTTGCAACCGAATTCCTTATCCCTCTATCTTTGCACGGTGATCCGTTTATCAGATCTACGTAATATTTAGTACCTAATTGATTTCGCAAATGTGCAGAAGTCTGAATCGTCAGCTTTATTGCATATTCGATTGTGTAATATCAACTTATCGTAACAATAGCAATTGTATTTTTTTTTCACATTCTGTGAATATAATGGAGGAAAACATATTGGCAATTGATGCTGTGGGTAACGTTCGAAATTAGAGAGCCTAACATAATAATGTTACATAGTCTTACATGAGTTGGTAACATGCTGGTAATTAGTAGAATTTTGCACAGAACATTAAACACTGTTCTTTGCACACCGGTCTTACAACTGGCTGGTTAATTTTTTACTTGTTTTTTTAACATGTACAGGGAGAAATAATTTTAAATTCAGAACACCAAACCATAAATAACGATGTAGATTTGGATGTAGACTAGCGTCTGGTTTTTAGTTCATTTCTCATTTAAGTCGCTTCTTAGGGCTAAGTGGCGCCCCCATCAGTAAAATAATAATTACTTACTGGCATCATCTAATGAAAATTCATTTTAACAATTGAAGTTCAGATACTGTAGTTTAATTAAAAACTATTAACTCTGTAAATCATAGTTCGCTGTAGTTGTAGATACAAAAAATGCGAAAAACTACCACTTTTGGTACTTATTCTATCTACAACTACAGCGAACTATGATTAGTTTTTTATTAAACTACAATATCTGTACTGAAGTACCACCACTACCACTACTACAATTGAAATTGTTAAAAAGAATTATCGATAAAGGATTTACAGTCGACTGCATGACAGTGGTAACACTTGATTTAGAAAATCACCCTTACCACTTACGAAATAAAAGTGCTGTCAAACTGTTTCCACCGACGTGCGGTTGATCGTACTCAGCGATTAATTATTTTATTACTGATGGGGGCGCCACTTAGCTCTTAGTAGGGCCTTAACATTTTTCCTAATCAATGATTTAGGCACGGTTGTGACGTAAGAACCATGCTCAAATAACATTTTAGTACTGCTTAACCAGAGAGAAATGAGTAAAGAGTGCTTAACTATGAATTCTCTACTCAGATCTTTGTCGGAGTTCTTAAGGGGAACGTAGCAGCCAAGTGGCGCCCCCATCAGTAAAAAAAATATTACACGCTGAATACATCATTAACTTTGTAAAATATAGTTCGCTGTAGTTGTAGAAAGAAAAAGTGCCAAAAGTGGTAGTTTTTCGCATTTTTTGTATCTACAACTACAGCGAACTATAATTTATAGAGTTTATAGTTTCTGATTAGACTACAGTAGTACCTGTACTTTAATTGTTAAAAAGAATTATCGATAAAGCATGTACTCAGTGAGTAATTACTTTACTACTGATGGGGGCGCCACTTAGCTCTTAGTATAGTAAAAGCCCCAGTTACCAACAGTGCCCTATTGTTCAACAAAAAGCAACCAATTTCAGAAAATAAGAACAAAATTATAACTTGGTATACGGTTAAATATTTCTAAAAAACATTGAACTGTTACATAGTGTACCACAAGTACGTACAAAATCATCACGAAACCAATGTATTTAAAAAATACTTGTGATCGTCCCTTAATGTGTCGATAATTGGGGATGTAACGTTAGGGCCTCAATATTAGTCCCTAATCAATGATTTTTTGACGGAAAAACCATGCTCAAATGACATTTGAGTACAGCTTAACCAGATAGAAAACTTCCGGCCGCGTGGTTCGATCGGACAGTTCGATTAATCGAACGACGAGGAATTTTAAATCCTTATGGTGCGATCAATCGAACGATGCCGATTTGTGAATCCTTGTCGTCCGATTCCAAAGTCGAACCATGCGGACTGACATTTTCCAAGTAGGCGTGGTACGATTGATCGAACGACGAAGATTTCCCAGGTCCTTATATTACGATCGGTCGAACGATGCGATTCTATACATAGTCGAAATGACTAAAGAGTGCATAAGCCTTCTTCAGTAATTTCTCTCTCCGTTAAAAATCTGAGTTGACTTTGACGGAGTTCTTAATACACACATACATTTGCGCAATGCATATTTAAATTCACATGACGATCTTATTATCAGCGTTGTGAAAAGGAACCGAGAGTTAAGAGCTTTTATCTTAATCACAGACAATTTTGTCACGTTCACATAGAATCACGAGCTACGTGGGATTTGGGCCAGCGAGCGAATCTCGTGCATGCATTAATATATTTAAGTATTTTAAAGTTCCTTTTTTTCATCAGAACTATTATTTACTCAACTGTTGGCTAACTTTGGACTCCATTATTTATATTTCAATGCTTGTCATAAGTTTATTCTTTGCTAAATTGTCCTTGTCTGTGACGATATGCTAATAAAGCAAAATCTACATATTATATTATGTATACATGCTGAAATTTTAATCGCTTCTTTCCCGATTAAGGGTCATTATACTCATCATTATCAATAACTTTTACTATGGGACCAACCCTGAAATTGCGAAAAAAAATCAGTTGGTCCCTATATTTGTGTTCACTTAAATGGATAAAATGTAGGGACCACCTGTTTTTTTTTCGCCATTTCAGGGTTGGTTCCATAATAAAAGTTGTTCATAATGATGAGTACAATGACGCTTTTTTGGGAAAGTTCAGCCATTAAAATTTCAGCATGTATGTATGGATCATTGTTTGAACTGTATGCGACTGTGAAAATCATATTTAGCACTCCGAAAGTGTCTGAAAATTGTTGTTCTAAAAAGGTAGGTGATTGTCATGTTTGTCAAATGTGGGGGGATTATGGCAATATTTCCTCAGATGGATTCTTTCCTAGCAGTCCATGAGTATGTTATGTTATAAAATAGAATTCCACAAGCTCACTTGAAGAGTTAAAATTAAATAATTATTCTCCTATTCCAATATTAAATTAAATACACTCAACACCACCACACACAAACACAAACCACAAACCCAACGAAACCTCATACATACATAATCAGCCCATTACTGTCCCACTGCTGGGCACAGACCTCTTCTTAGTACGAGAAGGCTAAGGTAGCCCTTACGCGGGTTGGTAGACTACACACAGCATCGAGAACTATATGGATCACTCTCAGATGTGCAGGTTTCCTCAAGATGTTATCCGTCACAGTTAAAGCAAGTGATAATCAAATTCTAATGCGCACATGAATTCGAAAAATCAGAGGCTGGGTGCGAATTGAGACTACCCTACATGGAGGGTAAGCGTAGCAGTGAAAAAAACCTTAATTTCCAAAAAAATCTCTTAGTTTATGAATCATACTCATTCATACTCCAATTTCTACACACTGTCTTGATTTTTACACTACAAACTATAAACCCCACAACATTACTTAACTGATGGTGTGAAGTCACATAAATCTCTAGAGCAATAACACCATATAAACTATGCACTTTCTTGGTTATAATGGCAACTCAGATCTTGTTACGATCTTATGTCATTTTTTATGGGTTTTGTACGCATTACAGACGATAACTCACTTTAAACATGGATTTATGTGAAATACTGTTCAGTTTAACATGTTGTATGTATTTAAACATGTAATATTATTAAAATAATAACTTGGTATATTAAAGAATCAAATATATTAAAATACTTCTTTGTTTTTAATCTATAATTAATAATGTACGCAGTCCAAATCTGAATTTGACATTTAAAAAATAAACATTGTCACGGATTTTTCCAGGTGTTACAGAAAAACTTATTGGATTACACTACATTACCTACATGGATATAATTTCAAATATTCCAATAACCACATTACATTTTTATAGTGCCTATAAGATACTGAATTATAAAAGACTGTATGGGGGTGTTGTTTGAGTTTAGAATATAATTATCATATCATTATTGTATTGTAATTTTATTCTAAATTTGGCAAACAGGCGCAAAAACTTTATTCTTGCTCCACAAACTTGAATCAATGGCGCACCTTACACCCACAACACTGCCATAGACACGTTAAATCTAAATCTGCATACAATAACAGAGATACAGGTAGAAACCACCAAACAATATACAATTATCCACTAAAGGTAATAAGCAAACCTCATCTAGATAAGGCAAAATCATACCATACGTTTAGCAACACAACCTTGTGTCTGAGACAGCTACAATCTGCAAAGAACAATAGTAATAGTAATACTCAAACAAATGTTTAAGTTTCCCACAAGTAGCTAATCCGAAGTTGCGTTTGATTTACCTGTCAAATGAAAATCGTCCATATAGTGATTGATTTAAGAGTTATGGTATTATCCGTTACTATGTCAGTGTCGCCACACGACCGTCAAGATTCGGGCCGTGATCAGCACACGCGCTGCACCAAGGCGCCTCGAGCTGAATATTTACTCACGTATAATTTTGATGGTTATCAACCATATATTAGTGTTATATTGATAGCCATCCAATATTATTTAGCCTAACTACCTGTCGAACGTTACAAGATTGCTCCAAGCATATTTTAAATTACTTTTGCCTGGATAAGCATGTATGCTTAATATACATAACTTTAAATTCGCGGTCGCCGACCTTCAAAATGTTGGTTACAAGACTTTTTTTGTCAAATCATTACATAATGCGACGCAAAAACTTTGTAATTGGATCATACACCTAAAAAATTGTCTAAGATTTAGTTTTATTATTTTACCGACCCGACATTCCTGTACGAACGATTTGTGCCTGGTGTAATAAAGACAGTGATTAAGGAATCAAAGCAACCAGTAATTACAGTAAACAGTTGCATCGTATAAACGACGGATGCAAAGTAGACAGTAGACACACGCCCATTCTAATGGTTAGCTAAACCATGGCAAAACGCAACCAACTCTAGAATTAGTGAACAACGAAATCGACCCAGTTGTCGCAACGACCGGCTCTATACACATATTAGTTTATGAATCAATCAGCAGATCCCCTGATCGTGGCTCCGGGTGTTGCAAAACCTTATAAATTCGCAATTATTCGTCGTGGACGAGCCATAGAAGCATGAGATCCATAATAATGTCTAGTTGTGTGGGAAATGCTCAGGCAATAGGCTATTTATCTGCACATTGCAATATGACGTGTTGAAATATTCTCCAACCATTGTGTACAGTCGATGCTCTATATAAGCTCGGATCCGACTTTTCAAGATCGTTGACTCCGACAATCTTAAGCGTTTTCTTTCCATCCTGCCTCAATTGCGTTTCCATGTTTGTGAAATCAAAAAAGAAACTACGACTACTAAGCGATAACTACAGGATAGGTGTGGGTGGTAAAACGTCGAATATCACCAAGTGTTGCGAACATATTTGCATTCTGCAGCCATATTGAATGCATTTACGTACACCCACTGTGATTACGAATTCTCAGAAATAGGTTTAAATTGCACTTGAAACAAAACAAAAATATTTATCTCTTTAATTGGGATACAAGCTAAAACAATTCAACTCTGCGACATCTATATACAAGGTGACTGTTTCATAGTCAACACAAATATTTCAAAGGCTGCTAGTTTCTAGGAAATAAATTGCCAAAGAATTGTCAAACAATAGAAAGAATTATCAGCGCAGGAAATTCTCAAGAATGAATGAAATATGTTTTCACGAACAATGCCTGAATAATGTTCGGCGCGCCGGCGTCATACATCAAGTAAAATGAATGTATGATCACCCCGACATCCATATTAACTGGTTGAATAAGATTCTCGCAATGGGCAACACTATCAGAAATGTGAAGTCAGAGAAAACATGAAGGCAGGATATGTATGTGGCCACGTAGGAGGTAAATGGACCAGGATAGTAAATAGGTGGGTGAACCACGTCCTAGGATGAGTAGGCGAGTATGGACAGACGTGATTGTATTGAATGATTTATTATATCTGTAATCTCGTAATGCTAATGTAGTTAATGCAAATAAGATCAAAACGCTGAAGGAAACAGTGTTGGATGTTTCCAAGGCGATTTATGTTCTCTAGACATGTAAATGGCAAACTTGGCTGTTGTTGTTCGATTTACCAAGACGAGGGTAAAGGTTATTTTTATCGATCCATGTCAATATTCACAAAGTATATTTCTTAGAAGAAATGATTGAGATCGATTCTTTATAAGCTAGGTACGATCTTTTTTGGAGCTAGTATATCTAAGTCAGAGGTCAGTACCTCGTTATTTTTAAACATTGCAGCAATGATTATTGCTTTGCTCTAGTATTGGGCAAGAGCTACAATTTTATGTTCTTTACACATGAACAATACATTAAAATCGTGATGGCGTGCCCTTTGCGGAGCGTTGACCTTTAAGCTTTAATTCCTATCTGCAACCTATATCACTTCGCCAAACTGCCCATTCGTGGTTTGCCTGCACAATATAGATCAAAATCGGCCTTGGACCTCTCACTAACAATAAATTCATTATTAACAATAACTATCGTGTGGGCGAGATTTTTTAATGTATCACGCACGTGTAATACCATTAAATTGTAACAGTCTTTGTACTTCATGTTTTATCAATATTTTAAAAACATTTAAAGTAATTATGATACTGATACATCATCCAATTAGCCTTAAATAATCGATTAATAGATCGTAACGACGATTCAATCGGACACTCGTTTATAGATGTTAAAAACTATATACATAACTATAACTAGATACTTTCAACACAACTTTGATTTTCTATGAGTATAACAACAAAACTGAAGTTATCTTTGATATCATCGTATCACTGAACATCAGAATCTCAACAATAGATTTGATTCGATACACTCAATTTGAATAAGTGTACCTACAAATCAAACATTTTACACAAAACTTTTTCTTGAGAGTTTAAATGTTAATGTAGGGACATATAGCAACATTTCGCAATATTATGAAGAAAAAATCATTTTGCACCGGTCTAATTAAATTGGGATAAGGGCAGAAAGATTATGATGATGATGATGATTTTACGTGTTAATAAGGACTTAAAACATTAAAACCTCCATAATATAATTACAGACGATTAATAGCGAATGTTCTCGTTAAGAGTAATTTAAGTAATTCATTCATACACGTTTTGTTTATTGCTGCAATATTAATAGTTTCAAACGTTAGAAGTATGTAGTAACAGAGCCTCGGGGCTCGCTCTAATACCGTCTGGATACGCCCAAAATTTGTTATTAATCTTATTTAATATGTATTTGAGTAATAGAGTTTGGAATCTATTAGATAATAATTCTTTGTTATTTTCACCACCCACGTGAAAGGCGACCCTTTTCCAATGAAAAAAGGATTTATTTTATTTTATTGATTACAAGCAAAGGCTTTTGCGATTTATCTTTACAATGCAAGTGTAGTGTATCAGGGTATAAAAAAGAGAGCTTACGATTTATTCGAAACCAGTGCTTATCTTTCTGTGCAAATATTATTTTCGTTCCTTATCTTAAACAACACATACCCAATGTCCAATAATGGACTTTTTCATCTTTTTACTAGTTACCCTTAGTAGTCTTTTTAGTTATAGCTAGCCTTTTTAGTTTGTTGACTATAAACTTTACATCAGCTGCATACTTCAAATCTGCTAATGCAAACACCACTGTTATTGCCTTTAGTATTTCAATATTAACAAAATATATTGTAGTAGTAACAGACATGCCACTTCTATTTGTAATATAGAGATTTCTCATATATAGAGTATGAAATATAAGTTATACATGGCAGTTACCCAGAACTGCGTGGATTTGGTCGATCATTGCACTTTATTGCGACATTACTTTCCGCGTCCGTATTTTTGAGCACTGTGCAAGACATAAGCTTATGTCCAATCATAAATAATCAATTATTAATTTAGTAGTCAAACTTAAGTCTGTAGTAGTTTTAGAACTATTATCATCATAATCAGCCCCCTCAGTTCCACTGCTGGGCATAGACCTCCTTTTTTACACGCCAACCACGTCAATCCTGTGCCAGTCGTATTTACTGGCACAGCAGTCGTATTTAGACTTTAGTTGCGAAGTTTGATATCGTCAACCCAACATTCGACAGGACGTCCATAACTTTTTCTCCCTTGTCTCGGCCACCGTTCCATCTATATTTTTCCTTTCCATAATCCTAACTTATAAACTAAAATCGCAGTTGCAAAACCGCATAAGGGCGTCCCCCAGGGAAGGGAACGGACCTCGGCTCCTTTCGAGCTCCGGACCGTAGTTCTTTCTACGGTGTTTCGTGCCAGCGCTGACATTGACGTCAGGTGACTGGCCCAATATTGTATGCACAAGATCATAGCCCAAGACCACGTCTTGAAAATGGCATGGATTTGTGTGAATACCTCTTAAACACAGTGCTCCACTATTTGCAAAAATACTTTCTGGAAAAAAATAGAGCAAAGTATCACAATCGTGAGGGACGATGTTATCGCCTCCCACTCATCGCCTGAGCCCCAACGTTATTTTAGTTGTCACGGTATACGGCCTCGGTATCGTAATAATAGCTGCCTTTTCACTTTTTTATGCACAACTACTCTAAAATATGCCTGTACGTTGCAACATTCGATACTTTAAAATGTCTCAAGGTCTGAACTGTTATTTTTCTGAAGGAAAGGTTATTCTAAGCACACGTAATTCCTTTGTTTTGCGTGATAAAATAGTGTAGTACAGTGTTCAGACAGATGTTAATAAGTAGCTGTTAATACAACTACGACCATGGGAAGGACGTTTGTGTTTAAACAAACTAATGATGCCTCTCACGCTATTCTTTAGGTAATTAAGCACAAAGCTACAGTAAGAATTGACTATTGACACCAATTCATTTAATCAAATGAAACATCTATAACAGATATAAACCACACATGCCTGTAACTTGCACGTTTGCATACATGTTCCTTGCATGTACTACTTTCATGTGTATACGTTAACTGGCATGCCTCATACAAGTAGTTTGCACAACATTTGATTTATTACATACATACATACATACATATTATCACGCCTGTTTCCCATTGGGGTAGGCAGAGACTATGGATTTCCACCGGCTACGATCCTGACACACCTCTTTCGCTTCATCTACGTCCATTAACCTCGTCATGCATGCTCGTCGGTTTAGAGAACTCTTAACCTGGCATTTTTTGAGAACATCCGTGATTTGATCGCGATACGTTCGCCGAGGTCGTCCCCTTCCAACTTTTCCATCCACACTCGCTTCGTATACTTGTTTCGTCAATCTCCTCTCTTCCATCCTCTCTATATGTCCAAACCATCTTAACATACCTTTCTCAATCTTTGTCACTACATCTTCTTTCACTCCACAACGCTCCCTTATCATGTTATTCCTTACTTTATCTCTCAAAGTTACACCACACATACTTCTCAAAGCTCTCATTTCTACTGCATTTATTCTGCTTTCATGTTTCTTCTGCCATACCCAACTTTCACTACCATACATAAGTGTAGGCACTAACACTCCCCCATGAACAGCCAGCCGTGCCTTTTCCGACACTTTGCGGCTGTTCATGAAGGTGTGTAGTGCCCCATTCACCTGATTACCAGCACTCACTCTCCTTTCAATGTCCTTCACATGCTTGCCATCTCATCATCTCATCTTTTGATTTATTGGCATGTTCATTTAGAAGTAGTAGATCTCCTTTGTGTAAGAGCTCGTCCGGGGAAGTACTACCACCGTATCTAATTCTCCGCCAAATAGTGATGCTTGCATTGCTGTGTTTCGGTCTGAAGGGTACGGGTGCCGGTGAAATTACAATCACATGAGACTTTCCATCTTCATGTCTTAGTTTGGCGAACCGACTTGCGATGCCATTTAGGGCAACAGCCTAGGTGGTATTGAAGTTGTTATGGGCAAAGGTAACCGCTTAACATCAGGTGGGCCTTTAGCTCGTTTCGACATCCTATACTATAAAAAAAATTTAAAAAAATAACATGAGAGAGGGATCGCGGGGGGCTGCAAAACCGGCACGTGTGATCGTACGCGGCAGGTACAGGCATGCCAGTGTCACCCAAATCCGACTTCTTCTTCTCTCACTAATTTTGCTACACATTCTACTGCTAGTAACAATATGACACTATTTAATTCACTTCGAATGCTTTCCATTAGTGCAAAATTAGAAAATGTGCTGTCAAGACGTCGGTAGCGTGGCGTAGCGTAGTAGCTCGAGCTTGCAAGTTACAGACATGCAAGTTTAATTGCAAATGTATCCTTAGTGTGCTAGTTACTTGCATGTACCGTTAGCTGGCATGCAAGCTACTGCTCCATTTTACAAGCATGTGTATTCCGGCCATTAAGTATAGATATAGGTGTACATATAAACATGACATGTAGGACAAAAATTGTAGTAGGTAGCGACATTTAATTTAATTTATCGTTGTATATGAATAATGTCATACCTCCCAGAAATATATTATTTATTTTACCTGTATATAGAGCACTTTTAATGTGACAAGCAGTCAGCCTTGGCATTTCGTAGACATACTAAAGTTTGATGGCATATTTATCAAAAAAAAAACACATAAGTACGTACTTTAATTTTGAGTATTGTTAATTATTATAATTGCAGATATCGATGATTTATTTAGTACATTTCCTCAATGCTGGCTGTTTGTGGTACTTACAAAAATTGATCTATTTAGATATTGATACGTAAAAAGTCTATTTATTACTATTTTATCGCCTACCAGGTAATAACTTCCTGCTCTATTTAAATCATTACCTCGAACAATTACGTTTGTAATGTCAGCGGAATTCGCATGTTACTACATTATAAATCAATTAAACCAAAGCTACTTTTTCATTAAATTGTCCGGTAGCCATTAAGACTATAATCTTATGAATTAAAGTTCTTCAGTTTTTGTACTGTAAAAACCATTTTTTGTCCATCACAGTATAGTCTATGGTCCACGAGGAGAGACAAATGATGTTATTTCTTATTGCATTTTTTTTCTGTTTTTATCCATATGTATTTTAGACCTCAATACAATATTAGATCTTTATTATATTGAGTAGATATTTCCAACATATTATGCAAATTTGATCTCGACAAAATGTCAAGAATCTTAACTGTATTGTGGGCGGCGGATCGTGATACTCAAGATTATGTCTAGCGATGATATAAAACATTTATATTATTATGAAAACTAGCCCTTGCCTGTGGCTTCGCCCACGTATTATCCGGTTTATCACAAGTAAACGTTACTGTGTATTTGTGTAACCCTCGGGAACTGTGTATATTTCCAACACCATGTACAAGACAAGACATGACATTTATACAAGATGTGGTCTATCTCTGTGCCAACTTTCACCCAAATTCGTTCAGCCGTGTCAGGGAGTTTTAAGGACAAACAAACACTTTCGCATTTATAATATTAGTAGGATTATGATGTCGATATAACATGATTTTCATTTAAAAGCGCATCTTTGTTCATGGTACATTTCAATAGTTTTCTCTTGAATCAGTAGCTGATGTGCAAGTATTCAATAAAATTAATATTATTGTATGAATTTGTAGGGCATAGATATATTTGCATGCTTCGTCATTAAACGATTACTTATGTGTAATTTTAAGATAAATGTAAACTTCTATAAGCTACTAAGCTGTCCGCTTATACATATAACATAACATAACATAACATCACGCCTGTATTTCCCCGAAGGTGTAGGCAGAGGTGTATAGTACACCCACATTTCACCAGTTATGTTATAGTCCCATGTAATAGGGGGCGAGCCTATTGCCATTGACCGGGCACAAATCCAGACTCCGGGCTGCTACTGAGAATTTCCTAATGAAAAACCCCAATAACACTTTGCCCGACCCGGGAATCGAACCCAGGACCCCACGCTCAGCAGTCGCGCTTGCAACCACTAGACCAACGAGGCAATCATACATATAAGCGAACATAATGTTCTTTTGAGAATAAAGATTCTTTAAACCTAAACCTAAAAGCCACCTAGACAAACATAATATTTATAACTTTAATATACCTAGTACCTACCTTGATACTTTGCACCAAACCTTCATAACATAACGTATCATAACATCACGCCGAAGGGGGTACACCCACATTTCGCCAGTTATGTTATAGTCCCATATAATAGTGGGCAAGCCTATTGCCTTTAACCGGGCACAAATCCAGACTCTGGGCTGCTACTGAGAATTACCAAACCTTCACTAAATATTAAAAAGACTTTAGGGCTTAATAATTAACAGCGTATTCTATTTTCTGTACATAAACATATAAAATTACTTAAAAGTGTTTCTATATTTTTTTTATCTTGAAAATTAAGATCTTCATTAAAAATACATGTCATAACATGGCCAAAACAAAAAATAACTGGTTCAAATAGCATTTTAAAAACAAATCAATTTTGATTTAACATTTTGTTTCATTGATTACATCTACAGGATGTATAGTTTGGTCTTAATTAAGATATGATATATTGTAATAATATTGATACCAAAACCAACAAAAATGCGAAAATGACAAATCTTATGACTTTATCATCCTCTTATCTTATTTATCATCTCGAGTCGTACTCATAATTTTTGTCTAGTGAATTTGTCATTTGTGTCACTGTGCCTTTTTTGTTTTTTGTCAATAAAAAGCTCTTATTTCTTGACAGTTCTTTCTTGCTGAATGTCAAGGCAATATTAACTGTATCCGGGTTTCATATACCTAACTTATATGTAAATATTGCAAGGTAAAGACCAAATACAAAATCTTTTTACTGCCCCTAACTTTTTTCTGAGTCAGTTTTAGAGCGGTCTAAGCACTATAAAATATGGTAATGGTGTTGCCAGCGCAGATATATTAAGACAAAAAAGGCATTTTTATTAGAGCAACACTTTGCGACCGAGATTGTGATAAGTTTTATTTTAGTTTTACTATTTTTTGCTGTATGAAAGAGTACTTGAATATTTATGGTGTGTTTACAGCCGGCTATGGCAGGATAGAAAGATTTTTTTTCAAGACAACTTACGAGATGAGATATGGGTTCGTGTATTTATTTCAGTATCAACATCTTAAACATCTCAACATTCTCAACTCATTCTTTTAAACAACCTCCTGTTGTTCAATAATACACCTTATTGAATTAATTTAAGAAAATCATATAATACATATTTTCGTGTCTACATGTTTTTTTTATTATTTTTGAATCGCAAATTTATGTTCTTCTTCTTTTATCGTGTCGACATGAGCTACATAATGAAAATAGCTCATAACGTAGGAAAAATATTAGCCAGTCAGCAGGTTGGTAGCGGGGCTGGCTGCCCAGAAGCACAGAATATCTAATAGGACTATCGTACAGAAGTATAGCCACTCGTGGAGGCTCTTTTGATGCACTCCAAATTCATGTTAGCCCCTCCGCAGACTGCAGACTTTTAACGGGCCGATAATTTAGTCGGATTCTTGTAATCGGGATTGCGCACACCGGCAATCCCGATTTCCCTACACAAATTATATCACCCAACTATAGGCCGACAATTTGTTCTGTAATCTGCGGGTGTTCTAATGCCGGATTTGTATTGGTCAAGTATTTAGTGAAGTCATTAAGTAGGTATGGACAGATGCTTTACACTATTGACTCGCCAATGTCCAATCGGTGTACACTACTGTACCCACTGTTACGGGCGTAGCTATACCTATCACATGGGGGGGCTTGGTATCGTCACGCGCGTAGTATGTGTGTGTGGAGGGCGTTCGTGGCTATGTCAACCAAGCGGCGCGTGCTACTATTCACCTAATATTTGCGTTTTTGCGTCGGACTAAGGGGCTCCGGACCCCCTAAATCCCCTTATATATACATACGCCCATGAAACGAACTAATGCTATAAACTTCGAATTCCTATTGTCTACAAAGTTCAACCAATCTCAATTTACATTCACAAATCAGTCGGAAACCAGTCACGATCGGCGCTAGAAATGATTAATACCTGGATATTTTAGATGTATCAACATTATTTCAACAGGTTACATACTTTATTACACTGAAGTTCAAGAAGGCGAGGCATTTAATTCTGTATGAATCATAATGCTAAATTATACTAGTGTTAGTTAACTAACAATATGCAGCTGATTATCTGTATTTTACAGATAGCGTCATAAGTTTGCACCATAAAGTCTGAAAAATAGCGATAATATTTTCAAGTCGTGTATTATAAGTACAGTATAATATACAGCGTGTAACAAAAACCCTGTTGTTCCTGTGAAATACGTTATCAGTATTCATACGTATGGACACGTCATTTGGAAATACTCTTCACTAAAAATAATAAAATAAAATATTAAATAATTATTAATTGTCAATTGAAAGTGATTACATCACTCAAAACTCACTATTAATTGTTAGTGACAGTGATATAATCTCTTTATAATACAATTAATAATAATTATTATTGAAGTGTTTTTCCAAATGAATTGTGTCCTTACTACGTATGAATATCGATTCTGATAACGTAGCTCACAGGAACAACAGGGTTTTTGTTACTCACTGTATAATAATATGGCTTAGATAGCCTATTTACTTTATAAATGCAAAAGTATAGATGTTTGCTTTTTGGAGGTTTTTGCACACTATTCGTGTAGATTAAGTTTGCTACATGAACCGTCAGTGTACTTGCTATATTTTCCCACAATGCACTTCACATTTTTCCGTGTACGATACCTATAATTACAGGGCAGTATTAGATATCTTCTCCATCAATATTTAGCAACATAATACCATGGGAATCGCTGTTGTAACGTTAAATGTTAGCTCGTCTTTCATTTATGACTTTCGGAACGTTATAATAACGGTTTCGTGTGAAGAAACTTAAGTTATATTATAAACTAAATAATATTTTAGCACAGTGCTGTTAATTGTAATGTTACACCTTTCTCTTAAAACTCATTAGGCCATCTGTGTGACAAACATAATGAAGCACTGAGACGTTTTTAAGGCGGCCCATACACCTACGATATAATTGCGCAATATTAACATTATGCTCCGTGTGGTGCCGAACGTAAAGAATTGCACCACCCTATATCTTCTCATGGGCGTCGTAAAAGGCGACTAAGGGATTCACCAGAGGATGGCAGCAGCGTTCTCTGAGGCTTTAACCAACCAACTGCGATCGCCAACCCGCCTGCCATGCGTGGTAATTATGGAAAATCCCCTCAACATATGCTTGGGGGAGGCCTATGTCCAGCAGTGGACGTCTTTCGGCTGAAATGATGATGATGATGATGATTAACATTATTATTACAATTATTATTGTATCGTCCCGATCTTCATTTGTCTTTCAATCTCACCGGTCAATATAATTGCGCAATTGCAAATATTGCTAAATTATATTGTAGGTGTATGGGCCGGGCCGCCTTAGAAAATAAAACCGGCCAAGAGCATGTCGGGCCATGCTCAGTATTATAGGGTTCCTTAAGTAGGTCTAATTACAAACGAATCAAATCGAATATTAATCATTGCTATTTTAGTTTTTGCAAACAGCGCCACTAGCGCTAAATTTATGAAGCTAAATTTATGAAGTGTGTTTCTTTTTGTGATTTTTTTAAATAGAAACTAACTAAAGGAGCATTATTTGCTATGATCATTTTTCTCTAAGGTCAATGACCTATGAACTAGGATGTCTTTCGTCAGTTTTCTCACTATAACTCAAAAATTTATAGTCACATTATACTCGAAATAATTTTAAAAGAGAGTTTTTATAAAGGTCTATCAATGTTGAAGACTATAAGTTTCTACGTTGCATAGTTTAGAAATGGCAGGGGGGGGGACACATTGCAAGCCACTTTGGCGAACTGTATTTCGCAGATGGTATACCTGATAAAAAAAGTTGTGTATGAAACATTACCTTCATTTTAGTAGACCTATTCAACGGTACCCCACACGAGGGGGTGCAGCGAAAATAATATTTTCATCCCCATTTCACATGTATGGGCGCTACCCCTAAAATACGTAATCAAGATTTTTTTATTCTTTTAAAATTGAGATCTATATCTATTCCATTTTTTTTTCAAAATTTCATTTACTTATTTTTATAACTGTAGAAGTTATTAAGTGGTAAAGGATTAGGACAGACGGACAGACGGACAGACGGACAGACGGACGGACATGACGAAACTATAAGGGTTCCTTGTAGGACTACGGAACCCTAAAAAGTGAACAGTAGGCCAATTCAAATAACTAAAGAAATGCAGTTGCAATGCAGTTACAGTTACGTTTTGACCAAAACAACGCTTTTCGTATTCTCTTTTCATCGACGAATCGCTGTCAGATATGTACTGCAGCGTCTACAACTTGATCGGCGCGTCATAAAGTTACGTGAATTAGGGCCCTGGAGCGCACGGCAGTGGTAAAAGTTTGGTCTAGACAGCGTCTTTATTTCGTAAGCTGTAAAGGTGGTTTTCGTTTTTCAATTCAAGTGTTACCACTGACGAGCCGTTTAATGTACTTTTAATCTTCTTCTTCTTCTTTGTGTCAGTGGTACGACTGATCTTTTGTCAGACTTGGCAAGCCCAAAACTTTGCAACCTCCTTTGTACTTTTAATCAAATTATATAAGCGTAGGTAACAGGCAAGTTGGCTAATTTCTAAATTCTATGTTTTACTTGTCGACAGAAATCGCTTTCCAAGCAAATAATAATATTATGTTAGCTGTAGTATGGATCAACAACTTTCGAATAAACCAAATTATTGTCTTTGTTACACTTAAAACAAATGGAGGTTTGACTTATTCTTAAGCAAGGAGCAATAAACCAAATTCTTGGCGCCGCCATAACATAACATCACGCCTGTATTTCCCCGAAGGGGTAGGCAGAGGTGCATAGTACACCCACATTTCGCCAGTTATGTTATAGTCCCATTTAATAGGGGGCGAGCCTATTGTCGCCGCCATAGTATTGTAATTTATACTTTAATTACTCGTGATAGGTCTGGAACTGGCACACTGCGGTCATAAATATGGCAAGTCTAAAGGTGATTTAATTATCTAGTTCTGTAACTTTATACACTACACCTCTACGACGAAATGTAGGAAAGGTGCGAATTGTGAAATTGTATCGATCAAGACTTGAGAGATGTTTGGTGTTTTGAAGCAGGTATTCGTATTAAGTCATGTATAAATTAGAAGGTATTTGTCCGAAATAGTAGACACATAATACTTGAGAGGCGTGATTTTGCAACAAATAGGGTTCTGAAGGTCCTTAAAAACCGAAAGGAATAGGCGGGTTCAGGAAAAGTGGGAGAAATGGAGGGAGAATTTATGGATTTTTTTTGCTCAGAAGTGGGACAGCATAGGCTCATAATAATAAAATGGTTTTGAAACGATAAATAATGCATAAAAGGGTTTTTTGCATAGGATGTCGAAACATGCAAAAAGCACCTATGTTAAGCGGTTACCTCTGCCCATAGCAACTGAAATACCACCTAGGTTGTTGCCTAAATAGTAGGTACTCTAAATCGCGTTCACCAAACTGAGACCTAAAGAGACAACTAAGCACACCTAAGTCAGACATAAGTTACAGAACTGTAAAACATCGTAAATTTGACAGATACTAATTGCATAGAAAATTCAAAATTCAAAAATTCTTATATTGAGCAGTTTGAATACGATGCGTCAACAGATCAATATGCGCAATATTTTTTTTTTTCATTCCAATCTAGAGTCCGTAGTCACAAAAGGCACTGAAAACATTAAATCCTACAGTTTACAATCAAACAATAATCTAAATACAAATTCCTATTGTCCAGTCGGCACACTTTCCTCATAAGCAACTTGGGTTGTCCAATTGGATTTGTTTCGACATTTCCTACATTCCCCGTGACAAGTGGTCACAGCAACCTGCCCGGTCCGACGACAGGCGGCAATACCGCGCGTGACTATCGCAATACTGCCGAATGGTTACCGGGGCAGGTGCAAGCGATAAGCGCCAAGCGGGCTCCTGGTTTTGTTAATACTGAAAAAGGTACGAGCTCAAATAAAAATCACGTGTTTTTTTTTGTTTTACACCATAGGAGATTATGTGAATTCAAATACGTATACCGTAAAACTGGAAAGGGAAAGATCATTCATTTAGCTGAGAGGAGGTAAAATATGGCAAAAAAATATGTGAATACCATAGAAATAGTCTGTATTAATGGAACTTTAACATGAAAATAATTCACATGGACATACACTCAGCTCATTAGCTCAACGGAAATACAGGCTAAAAGATCTAAACCTACTGTTAACGAGTTTACCCAAAGAGCGACACCATATTATCTGATATAACTTTCAAGGTGTCAGTACTACACGTAAAGCAAAATTATGACGTCATACAGGGCTGTCACACTTGATGTCCATCTCAATTAAGTAATGTATTGTCAATTTTATATTAAAGGTTGAGCCGACACATTGGATACTTAATATTTTTTTCCTAGACATTATGTAACAAAATAAATATGTGACTGTATTTATGTACTTGACATCAGACCAGTGACGTTGATCGTTCGTGAATATCGCAATAAGACTAAAACATTGTGAGATACAAAACTTAAATTTCAAGCGGGAATGTTGATGGAATTTTATCTGCTACATGAGATGTAGATATTGTACCTATGACTCAATAAATAGATAAGATATTCGAAAGACTTTGCAATGTGACCTATATCATGGATAAATAATGCGAAAACAGACATATTATTTTGTTATGTTACTGTCTCTACCCTGTTAGTAACTAACTATATATTTTTAGTGCCCATCATGTGTCAAGATTTTTTAAAGACTGGTACTAAAGTGCATAAATGACGAACATAGTGCAAATTGAATATTATTATATTATTATTTGAATTAAAATCGCGCTTCTTTTATGACTTGGCTACTTTTACTAAAAGCACTTCGTGATAGCTGTCTAAACAATGATTTTGTTTTATTAAAACTCAAGAAAGTTGTATTACAATTCTATTTCAATATAAATCGGATTTTTTCGATTGCGTATTGCTATAGTTTTATTTGCTGTTCTTTTGTATATAAATAATATGATAACAATGTGTAGCAAATGGGCTTACATTTTCTTATTTATTTGTTACGCTTACTTTTAGGCAAGCATAGCCGAAAGCAAATACATCTGTAGGCGTAATTTCAATTGGGGTAAGAGACATTTTGGCGAAATTGAGTTATAATTCATTGGATTCAGTATTTTGAACTCTATTAATAAGTTATTATAACTCTAAAAAAGTCCTCTAAAATTCGATTACAAATGAAAAAATTAAGCATCCCTCGAGAAGAAAAAACGGTATTTTCGCTCTCCTGAAAAGTCGCGGCTTATCCATTACACAAGGTAATTGAAATTACTGAAATTATTAAAATCAATTTTTTTTATTGAATTATTTTTCTTTAATGTCTTTGGTTTTTAACCAAGTCGGCATTCTATTATCGTGACTTCACAAACCTAATACATTTTGATGGCGTTGAATATACTAAACCTTCAAATGTCATATAAAAGTCATATAAACATACAGCTACGACCTGAGTGACGTATCTGCATCCAAAGGCATTTCAAAGCTTCAACACAACGGATCAGTACTGGCAACAAAAAAAAAAAAGACAGCTGGTCAACACTAACGCCTGAATAACTTTCACACACCGATACCGGTATTAAAAGATAATCTAATATCAATTATTATTCGGTAACAAAAGTTGTTCCGTGTTCCAAATCGGACCAGCCGGCAGATATCGTGAACGAATCGTGACAGGATAGGAAGAGAACTGTATCGCTTTCAAATTACATAAATTATATGCCCGACAGCTTTAGAATTTAATTGTGATGTAATAACATAAACATAACATAACATCACGCCTGTATTTCCCCGAAGGGGTAGGCAAAGTTGTAATAGTACACCCACATTTCATTTTTATTTAATTTTTTTTTTTTTTTTTTAGTTTTTTGGTGTAGTAATAGCTATAAAATATGTAATAAGTAATTATTTAAAATTCAAACACACCTCTCATACTTGCTTACTTTATTTACACTTCTTATTGCTTAATTTAGAATTGTTTTAAATTACAAGCATTGTTTTTTCTAAATTTTTAAACTTTGATCGTACGCGCCTTAGTTTTGTGTAATATGTAAGGGGTGCATTAAAATTTCCTCAAATAACTGGCGATACATAATATAATATGTATCGTATGTTTACTCTGGGCATTCAGTCCCACTTCTGCCTTTCCTGACAAGCTCATCATGAACTATTCTTATACAGAATGCCCCAATACTGAACGTCAAGTCGGGAACAAAAGATACGCCAGTATATAATTGATCAGGATTTTTGTAACATAAAATAGTTTTTTTTTTTTCAAAGATACCCACAAGTGGTTTTAGTGCGAGCTGTGTTATGATGACCATTACTAGGGTTATGCAAGATCGCAAAACAGCGCAAGCTATGGAAAATTAAGCAAATTAAAGCCACAAAATCCAAATTATTGACGCAAGTCTGCAAAAAATACCTCAATCTCGAAAACGATCTTTTTTTTTCCTGATTGGACTAACTGATCTATCTTCTGTTCCCGGCTTAACGTTGAGTTAGGGACATCTGTATACATATTAAGTATCGGTACGAGAAAAAAAAAAATATACATACATTACATAAAAAACTATTGCACTCTTAACCCTATTTGCAATCATCACCAGAGGGGATATATTAGCCGATAAGATGTTCACTAACGGCCAAAATTAATATCCTATCTGTCCACGATTTGCCCTATTATAGAGATAGAAATATGACATAAGCTCCATACATTTTATGTCAAATTTCTATCTCTAGTAGGGCAAATCGTGGATAGATAGGATATTAATTTTGGCCGTAAAAAAGGCTTCCTCCATAGATTAACACAACAAAATAAACAGCATACTATCAAAGACCCCAGCAATAGCAAAGAACATAAATAAATTATTGTAGCCTTTAACGACTATAATTTCTGTCTAATTAAATCACGCAGCCTAATCTTAGAGTTTACCTTTGAAAGTGGACCAAACCAACTGGTATAGCAAAACGTTATCACAAAACTATCGCAAGCATACATAAACTTACATAAGACAATGTACAGCTATATTATCTAAACATTTTGATACAGCCTGTCGTAACCTCCTACCTATATTTATACTATTGACAGCTACATGTTAATATGAATGATGGCTCTCTTAAAGCTGTGTCCATACTCGCGCGGATCGCGCATCCTACAAGCAAGTGTGGATGTGGACAAGTTTGCGAATTATTCGTGAACGATTTTTATTTAAATTTAGGAAGATTTACGGTCAAACAAAGATCTTAAACATAGTTAAATAGATAATCCTGTGCCATTTACAAATTTTCACAGGTAGATTATATCGGTAGTACAATCAAGAAGGTAAGTAGTTCAAGCGTACAGACAAAGTGTGCATCAGTTGATAACTATTTGTATTAAGGCTGCAAACATGTGTATCCAGTGTGTTCGCAAACAGTTCACGAACAAAATACACGCAGTTCGCAGAAGCAAGCGACCTTCCCGCAAATATGTCAACTACACGTCCTCTTGGAGGCTTACTGAAAGTTTCTTTAAGAAAAGCAGTGGCTGTTTACACTGCAATTCTAATAAGTTATTGTGTATTAAATCGTGTGATATATATAGATTATTTATTTAATAAACAAATAAACGTTTGCAGTAGGAACGTGAGCTGTAGCAAATACACCGGGATTTATTCGCAGTTTAAACATGAACTGATCGCGCGTCCACAAAGTTTCCTTGCGAATTTAATGCACATTTCACACGCAAATGTAGATATGCCATTACAGATGGACATGAAGTCTAATAATATATTATTGTGAAGCACTAATCATAAGGTCTGTAATGAAGATTTGAAAGTTGAAGCGTATAAGTGTAAAGTATCAGACTCAAAAGGTCAGTTAGGTTTTAAGTCAATACGTGTCGGCGTTGATTATGTTTTTTTTTGTTTAATAAAGTTCATTCAGTCGTGGCTGAAAGAATATTATCGCCGAATCTACCCATTTTATGAAGTGCTACTAAGATAGCTACTTACAAGTACGGAATTTATGGTAGTGCAAACCCATGAATACGATTTTTCTATTAAATATTCTTTTCTGGTATTAATAATCTAATTCCGAGCAAAAGGCGTCTTGAACTTAGTGTTGAAAAAAGAGGCTCTTTTTAATAATTATGTAAACAAAATAATACCATAATGGTGCCAACGTATATCGAGAGCAATAAAACTTTTTAACAAAAAATTGAACCGACGAAAACAGAAACTGAAAAGCGAAAAATAACTATTTTCAGTTTCTGTTTTCATCGGTTCAATTTTTTGTTAAAAATTTTAATTTTTCCTTTTTTTGTGGTTAAAATCTAACTCCAGGTCTCCATTATGTCGTAGTGTCTAGAACTATATTTATGTGTGTCAAGTTTCAACAGAATCGGTTAACAGGTAAGAATTCAGTGGGTGAACAAACACTCATCCCCTGTTTTACTACCCTTAAGGGTGGATTTTGATTTTGAAATTTAAATGGGACCAACTTCGAGATATACCCTATCCATTAAAAAAAGAATCATCAAAATCGGACTACTCTGTAAAAAGTTATGCGTGGTCATACATAAAAAAATATATATATATATACGCGTAGAATTGAGAACCTCCTCCTTTTTTTCGTCGGTTAAAAAAGAGACTCACTTTAATAATTATGTAAACAAAATAATACCATAATGGTGCCAACGTATATCGAGAGCAAAAAGGGCAATACACGCAGAATCGTTCTTGAGGAGTCTGCTAAATATATTTGTGTCTGTCATTGACGTCATAGAAGTACTGTGTAAAGACCATAAGTGGAATGATCATTACATTAAATTGCTTGTGAACTAGCGGCAAATACCATTAACTTATTTAGTTATGAGCTTTTTTTGACCTTTTATGGAAAAGTAACACCATTAGGAAGCGGTTAAAAAGACTTTTAAGTCGTCTAAATTAACAACTCAATGTTTTTCATTTATTTTTATTAACTATAATGTACACCCCTGTTTCGTTAGATGATATCAGTATCTAATTCGTTTATAAATTATTTTGAGTTCATTTATTAAGGTTGTCAAGCGGACTTCAAGCACCGTACGTCGAGGAATGGCCGTTGTCACAAGCGACTGGACGTGAAATAATAACGCACTTCATGAAAGTGCACAGCTGTGGACATGTCCGTCACTAAATTTTAGAGAATTTCATATTTTATTAAAAAGATAAAGTCAAACAAGAGAGAAAACTCAGTTAGTAACATGTATTTAATTTATTTATTTATTTATTAATTTCCAATATACATTGTTCTACACGATTAATGATATTGCCGTACACGAAAACCGCTAAGGACTTATCTGTGTACGGCGAGTCGTTCATTTTAAACATAAAAAAATCAGGTTATTTTATTTTCTAAGAATATATTATTAATTATACATATAAACAATTTTTAGTGATGTACATAAAATACTACAAAAACTTTAAGATTAAAAATTTGTCGTTAATGTGTTTTTTTGTTAGTTTTTGAGTTATTCAACACATTATTAAAAGAATCACAGCTCTACGTCAATTATCTTAAAAGCTAAAATCCCCCGCATTCGCCCATCTTTATAAAAATACATAAAAGACCGAATTTTCCCGACATAACGTGTCGTTTGGCGTTTTTTAATATCTCTGTCACTTTGCGAGCGCTCGGCTTCATATAAGTGCGATAAGGACAACTGCAACTCCGACTGAATAGCCTGAGTAAAAAATTCATAATTCAAGTTTTTGTTGTTGACTATTTTCTCCTCCAAAACTGGACCAATTTAAAAGATATTTCATAAACTGAATAAAAAGAATATGTACTGTGTCGCTATGTTTTTCTTTTTTTATTAATAGTTGTTAAATTTATACACTAAGCCCGTGTAAAAAGCGGTCTAAATAGACAATTTCGAGATTTTTTATGGCTTCTAGAAATAATTCATCAACAGACATAGGGACATAGAAAAAGTTGATATTTATATTACTATAAAAAATAATTTATCTAGGGTTATAAATCAGAAAGAAAACAGCCGAGGGCGTTTGTATGGAGAAAAGACTACCCATTACCCATACCCATTGCATTACCTCTTAATTCGCTTTATAACTATCTATATCCGTAAACAATACTCTTAGGTACATATATTACGCGAACATTATATCATTCGACCGGCCTATATGCCTACTTATCGAATCACGAATATCTCTCATTGCGTATCGGACATTACCTGTGACCTGTTACTTCAAATCGAATTTCTCTTAAAATGTCGACGTCAATCACAGTACAGCACCGTGACCGCAGTGCTAAATATGTTACGTAATGTAGTGGTACTACAAAGGAGTAAAAAATATAATTTATTTGTTTTCTAAGGAAATAAATAGATGATAAAGATTTTCTTAAACCACGTTTTTAAAAAGATAGCGAGTTAATATTGCATTGTCATACAGTTCTCGGGAAGTTAGTTTAAAATCGATTGCAAAATTTGTACCGAACAGACAGACATGACTGAATGCGAGTTAATAAAAACTTTGAATTAATTTGTGTAATGTTTCCTCGCAAATGAGAGAAAAGTACTATTACAAGTCACGGCCGAAATAGCAATTAACGGCCTCGTTTAGTTAAAAAGAACTCGGCTTGTGCCTCGTCTTTTTAAAATCACTTTGGAAGTACGGTGCGTAACCGTTAATTGCTTAATAGCAATAAAATATTTATCTGTTTATCTGTCATTTCAGGCCTCGACACTCGACAGTAATGTAGTATTAATTAGCTATTCTATAAGCATGGTACAAACAAATCAGCTCTCTTTATCATTACAAGTATGACATTCTCATCTTAAACAGCACTATTTCATGTTACTCCTAACAAACAGGTGTCACATTACTCCTGTCACAAGACTTGCACCGGTAACGTTAGAATGAAATGTGCAAGCACTTGCAAGCGTCTGTACTGCAAAAGAACGGACGTAAATTGTGCAAGACACCACCTGTAGAGTATCCGGCACGGTGACGTTATTCAAGCTGAAAGAGTGATTGCATTGTCGCATACGATACGGTACGGGATACGGAATACGTAAGGAAATTAGTTTCACGGATAATTTTGCGATGAATTGGGGTATTCAGCTTTTTTAATATTGACTTCTGGAGTGTTTTGTTCGTTATATCTTTATCCTTATTTCTGTATCATGAAGGTGTTATTTAGGTTAGATTGAATTAAAAAAAAGAAGATTTGACACTGCAATGGTAGTTTGATTTACATACATATATACTATTACGCCTATTTCCCACTAGGGTAAGCAGAGACCATGGTTTTCCACCTGCTATGATCCTAACACACTCCTTTCGCTTCTTCTACGATCATTAACCTCGTCATGCATGCTCGTCTTCTTCGAGTGTTTTTAACCTGGCCTAGTATTTTTCTAAGCATCGTTCTAGCCTAATACCAATAACTTGATACCAATATCAATTCCAATCTTGCAGAACACTAACCTCCAGTTTCCGAAAGGCTGATCAACGCAAAAATTAGCTAATCAGCTGTCAAATCTCAGGCCAAGCAATGTGATTGGTTATTAACATTTCGGCCGGCCAATCACAGAAGCTAACATTAGATTTGACAATAGATCACATTGATCAGCCTTCCAGAAATTGGGTATGACTTGTCCGATACTTCTGTCGAAACATAATGCTTCTTTTTAGCACTGGCAAAATAACTTTCAAAAAATCTCTGAATAAAATGGAAACAATCTCGACAGCGAAGTCTGCAGCACAGCGACAGCTCATGATTAAACACATTACAAACATTCAGAGAATTATGAAAATATTCACAGCCCTGTTTTACAAATGAGACTGTATCTTGTTGTATTTATAGCAGTTTCTGTAATTGATTGAACATCCATTCATAATGATGTATATATGTATATTTTTCTCGTTATTCTGTGTTACATGAGCAACTTATTATTTATTTAAAATACCTATTTTAATTTTTTTTTCAATTCAATTCAATTCATTTATTCGCATAAAAGTTGGTACATAACACAGTTAGTCTTACATGTAATTAGGATTAGTTCTTACAACTTTAGTCAAATTATTGACATGCAAATATCTTAGTTTAGGGTAAGCAGTTCCACTGACATGCAACCATTCTTCTTTAGTATAAATGGCAATAATTTAAAACAACAAGAGATACAAGGATACTTGTTAAAATTGTGATTTAATTACATAATAAGATTTTTCAAGAAGAAGTAATGATTTTAATATTTTTGTCAGTTAATTTAAATGAATTTATCATGTCAGATACAATATAATTATTTATTTTTTTAATAAGTCATCAACAGAGTAAAAGGATTTCTCTATTAGCCACATTTTTAGCTTTTTTTTGAACAACATGATTGGTAATTCCTTAATACTCTTGGGTATATTATTGTAGATACGCCCACACATAACATAGCAATTTTTTTGATAAAGTGTTGTCCTTGGAATTTTGGGCAAAACAATTCTTTCAGGATTTCTTGTATTTCTTGGAAACATGTCAATCGCCTTTGTGAACAGGTCCATATGTTCTTTAACAAACTTAGCGGCTTCAAATATGTACAAACTGGGCAATGTCAATAGCTTGAGGTTAATAAATATGGGTCTACATGACTCCCAAGGAGGAATACCAACAATCGCTCAATGAAATATAAATATATATATATATTTTTTTTTGTGGCGATGCTTGGGGGAGGCCTATGTCCAGCAGTGGACGTCTTTCGGCTGAAATGATGATGATGATGATGATGATTTTAAATGAACGATAGGAGCCAATTATATACACTATTTAAGCACAAATACAATTTAGATTTTTTACAGGCCATATAATTATCATATGTGTCTATCACGTTTAGGGATTTCTGAATATGGGTCAATATAATTGGGTATTGGATTAGGAACATAATTATTTATACAGGGTATTTATAAACATCACATAAGAGTTATCGCTTAGGTTATTAAGAACATCTTGGTAAATCACGTGACAAGGTATTTTCAGTTGATTTTATCTTACAGGTACAGCAACACACTAACGACTGGATAAGCAATTGAAGAGCTCAATAGACATGTTTTCAGAAAAAAACTTTTTATAGGTATCCATCGGAGTACACTATTGACATCAACTCGCTTTAAATTGCAATAGTTAACAGCAATTTAGATTGAATTCTTGAAATTAGTGAACGATGTCCTTATTAAGTGCAGAATTTAGAATCGAAAGGAAGGATATAGTGAATTACCAGATTGTTTTACCGGAATTATGTTGTGTAATTAAAACGTGTTAGGGCAAGTTAGTATTGAAACTATTTGACCATGGCTGCCAGTAATGATATTAAAGAAAGATATGATATTAAAGAGTATTAACATCTATCATATTATTAAACTAGTACTACTATTATTATAGGTACTACTTGATATTATCAATTTTGTTGTTTCATTTGAATAATAGAGGTCTCCCGCGGCTTTGGCCGCGTGAATGTCGTTTATCGTGAATAAAAATAGGCAATAATCCTTATCTGGGTTCTAGACTACCTCTGTACCACGTTTCATCAAAATCGGTACCGCGGTATAGGCGTAAAAAGGTAACAAACACAGAGTTACTTTCGCATTTAATATTAATATGGATGGATGGTGACCGCACCGAATTAACACAGGATGGTTGAAATGGCGGCAGGTCACGGGAACTATATGTGACTCCCGAATTCCTCTTAAACTGAAGGGGAAAATCTATAAGACCATGATAAGACCTGCTGTCCTGTATGGATCGGAATGTTGGGCTACGAAAGGAATTAATGAAAGGCAAGTGCATGCAGCTGAGATGAGAATGTTAAGAGGAATGTGTGGTGTAACGAGAATGGATAGGATAAGGAACGAATATGTAAGAGGGAGTCTGAAAGTAGCGCCAGTGACAGAGAAGTTAAGTAGAAACAGACTATCATGGTATGGACATGTGATGAGGAGGAATGAGGAGCATGTTACGAGGAAAGTTTTAAGTATGAATGTTGATGGCTATAAGAAAAGAGGGAGACCGAAGAAAATATGGATGGATTGTGTGAAAGAAGATATGAATAGAAAGAAAGTGAACACGGAGATGACGGCTGATAGAGATGTATGGAAGAAAAAAACTTGCTGCGCCGACCCCAAATAGATTGGGATAAGGGCAGGAGGATGATGATGGATGGATGGTGAAAGATCAAATGTTGTGTATGCCAACTTTGGGGACGCCTAAGTCTTACGCCGAATTTATTGACACAGGTGTTTTAATAACTGTATACAATCTCAAAACATAAATCTTAGCACAATCTCATCGCTCAAACACATTAATCTTAACCATTTCGTAAAAACACAATCACGGTTAAGTTACGTATTTCTTATCAATCACAAGCAACGAAATTGACCAACAATGAATTAATAAGTGTTGTAATGCACACAAGTATATAAAGAGCCTTGAGCAAGTGGTTGTAGATAATTAAAAATAATGGGTTTACCTTGAGATCAATCTACAGGTGACACTGCTTGTCAGTTGTCAGATAATTAGGACGGTGATATACTTTGTTACAAGTGAATGTCGTGATAAAATCTAGAGCTTAGGATATTATTATGTTAGGGTTGGGTGTGGACATTTAGGTTTAATCCGGTCCGGTGTCCTGTCTGAACGCATACAAAATAATACATTTCTTGTGAACATTTGGTTTGGCAGTCCGTAACTTATTTCATATTTGAGTGAATTTATCTGCTAAATTACAAAAATTAAATAAATTTTCTACCTATTAGTATGAAATTCTCTTTAAATATATATCGCTTTGGCAATATTGTTATACCCAAAGTTAAGGTGGCCGCTACGATCCGTGGGGTAATTGTGTAATGCATTGACATTGACATTAGCTTCCATTTTGAAATGATAACAATATTCATTGCGTGGTACATAGTTGCCGATAAGACGAATTGTCAAAACACACGGAGTAATGAAGATTGAAATCCTATTGAATGCGATCGCGAGTGAGTTACGCAATTCGACAGATCATCATTCAAGTTCAATCAATCCAAGCATATCTTAAAGCATATCTTAAAGAAGCAGTCTACAGCTGGATAAGGCCTTTTCCAATGAAGGCAATACTTGCCACTTAACAAGTTGAGTGTGTAGTCAATGACAATATGTGTAACCTAGTCAATGCAGCCAATTATAAACAATACAAAGTAACACTATAAATGCATTAGTACCTAAATGAATAAATAGCGAGTGTTTTGAATAGAACACACACGCGACGGTTGGCACTACCTGTCATGAAATGCACATAATGATTAAATTTGTTTCAGTAACGCATTTAATTTTGTTTTCTCACAGTCAAGTTTTCCTTACAATTTTCCATTAAAGATAGTATACGTAAAGACCGTGCCTCGGAGAGCACGTTAAGCAATCAGTTCTAGTTGCCAAACGAATATCTAAAGCAGTCGTTACGGGTAGTCAGAAGCCCGAAAGTCTTGCCCAGCCAATTTCGGTATTGCCCAGTAACTGGGTTGCGGTGGTTTGATCACTATGGCAGTCCATAACCCCAACAAAGTTGGGAAAAGGCTAAGTTACAAATGTTAAAAACCTAATATTAAATTAATGGTTTCGATACATCACATTCGGTGCGCATCGCTATCCTCGAAGCAAACCTGTGCGTAAATCTAAGTACCCGTCTTCTTTAATGACGTCATTTGAACCTGATTCGTCTTCGATTCGTGACGTAATGTTTACCTGAAACAAATAAGTAACATTCCATTAATACAATAAAAGAGAAATAAGTTAGAAGCGCGTGAATTTCACATTGATCGAACATTTTCAGATTTAAAAAGAACCTAATCAAACAGGCATTTTTATAACGAGAGAAACTGAACATAATGAGATACCTTATACCTATTATTTTCTATCAAAGATCATTATTATACATGTAAATAATAACTGCCTTCAACATTAAGCCGGGCCCAGTCGCAGGCGCATAGTTAATGTTCCTATCGAAAATATTTAGAACGTCGTGTCCCAATCAAGTATGAAACAGCTTACATACTTAAATACATATCAGCGTTACGAACAAATAGCTGAATCACGATCTATGATCGTAAGTTATAATGCGCGCGCGCCGAATCGGGAGTAAAGTGTTATAAATCATTAATCATCGGTTTATGACCTTGCCGTGAAATAGACAATGGGTTGGCAAGTTATTAAAGCAAGCAGGTGATTTAGTAGAAAGTGAAATTAGAAAGATGGTTGGTCACACACGAATTTTGCATCAGTAATATCTACAAGATGGAAAGTCAAAGTCAAGAAGGCTCAAAGTCACCCTAAGGAAAATGGAGGGCTATGGTCGGAGTGTCCCTGCGTGATCGAATCAGAAATGAGTAGATTTGCAGGAGAACAAAGGTAACCAACATAGCCCGAAGAATTGCCAAACTTAAGCGGCAGTGGGTGGGTGCTCGCAGAATGGATGGCCGATGGGGCCAAAAAGTTCTCGAGTGGCGACCGCGTACTGGAAGGCGCAGCGTGGGTAGGCCCTGAGGGTGACCACCGTGTGGTTTTAGTCGGTAGGCGTCTGTCATATCCCTCCACCTTACCCAGATAAAGGATATCCATAAACATTTTGCCACGACTGATCCCCGATGACCTGGTGAAGGTCGCAGGAATCCGCTGGATGTGGGAAGTGTAGGACCGGTCGTTGTAACGATGCTTGGGGAAGGCCTATGTCCAGCAGTGGACGTTGTTCGGCTGAAATAATGATGATGATGAAGTTGGAAAGTGAAAACCAATTTTCATCTAACTCCCAATTTATTTTCTGATTAATTTCTTTGCGGGTTCCAAAACAATTCAATTTCCCCAGGACGCACCGAGCTTCATTCGGGCAGGAATGAACGTTAATGGATGGGACGCTATTGTTTCGGTGTTTTTTCTGGTAAATCGCAATCGTAGATTCTGGCTTAAAAAAGTTGCATTGTTTGAGAAAGTGTAGCTGGCAAAAACGTAAAAGTTAATTTCATGAAAGTGGTATTAGTAAAATATGAAGTATAATAATTACCAAGTTATTGATTTCTTCGTTTTCCAAACTAATTTAAACTATTCCTATATTTTTCTAATAATGAAAACAAGAAAGAGATAGCAAGAATTTTGTAACTGTCAAATTAGATTACGTGTTACACTTCTTGGTATTTTAAATCGGCACGATCCGAGATCAAGACTAAACTAGCATGGAAATTTTTATTCCTCTAATTTAATAGCACTAAAATTGTTGCCGTCCCTTTTTTGTATCTACTATTAGTAAAAGAGGGCGATAGTATTTTTTTTGTTAAGTTTGTGAAGAAGAGCATCAATACCATTGTTTATTAGTATAAAGTGTAAAAGCGGTCAGTGTATCTCATAGATGTTATATATTTCAGCCTCTTGTAACAGCCAAATAAAGTCTAATAGTTTTAAGTAAAACACATATCTACCTTTAAGGTGAATGCTACAGGATAGCCCGCGAAATTCTAAATTGCTTGCGTTTTTTGCAAATTTTAGTTATATTTCGCATTGTGTATAATTCGAAATATGATTTGCGGTAGTAACAACAATATATCTACTGAATAATACTCATAAAAAATATTAACCTAGCTCTATATGCTGTACAAGCTCGATTATATTATTTACGATCAAATTATCGATTATCGAGCTTCTGGAGCTTATAAAGGTAGTTTTATATTTTTTATAAGTATTATTCAGTAGATATATTGTTATTACTACCGGAAATCGTATTTTGATTGATATACAACTCAAAACAGAGCTACAATAAAATACAACTACAACAAAACAATACAAATACAACTAGCAAAAAACGCAAGAAATTTTGAATTTCGCGGGCTACACTGTAGCATTCACCTTAAGTCATTGCAGGCTATAGGTACGTATATGCTTATAATGGTTTTGTTACTATTGACATGCGGTTGTATGTACGAGTACATTTCCTCACAAGCAAGATTGCGAACCTGGTTCTCTAGCGCATTAATCTTATAATTCACTGCACACTGACCGTAGCTAACGGATAGAATAAAGCGTCACAAACTACGGCGCAAGCATTATGCAAGAGCCGGCCGATGGCTATTTAGATATAGGTTGAATTAATTCATTGCTCATTACGTTGGATCTGATTTATAGTATAATGTGCAAGTAAAGAGTCGTTAAGTTGAAACTACGTGGAGCCTGAAGATAGATAGGTATAAAAGACGAGGCACTTAACAACGCTTGGCAAGATAATTATTGATAATTTAGTGTTGTTGAAAAAGAAAATGTAGGTATTTAGTTAGATAATTATAATTTGAATAAAGCCTTACGAAAACGAAGCGTTACCAAAATTTACAAGATAACTAACTACTAAATTATTTTAAATATCTTTTATAATGATAAATAAGGGTATCCCATCGTAATGCCACTAAAGAGAGAATACTTTAAATATTGATAATATGTAATTACTATTAAAATACTTAAATGAGACTTTATTTTATTTTTTTAAATATTAAATTCTGCATTCATAGACTATTAAAAAAAACTTGTTTGAGCCGGGAGTAGAACAAGCACAATCGTGAAGAAGTATTAACCTGTATTTAACGATGTATTCATTATCATGTTCCAATAAATTTTATTGTAACTTATTTACAATAAACCACAAATAAAAATATTGAAAACCTAACAAAACACATTAAAAACCATAAACCAGTACTAAACCAGTACTAAACCAAAACGAATGACAAATACAGAAGTGTTTATAAAACTATTGTCAAAATACAGTTCATTTCAAGTTCCAGGCGCACTGCGCCCGCGCAGCGCCGTCCGTGCGCGAAACATTTAATTTATAGACTTTCGTGTTCCGGATTCCATAAAGCGTTCCATAATATTACGCCATTGCAGTTATGTTACGCTTGCATTCTGGCAAATTGGAGTAATTTGCTTTTGAACAAGTGTCGATGGCTGTACTGAGTTGTGTGTACAGGCGGGCACGAAACTGGCGCATTGTTGATTTACTGGTACACAAAATAGAACAGCTGGTAAATAAGGCAGATAGTAAAAAATAATACTAAGTTAGTAGTACAGTTCTACGAGTTTTTTATTTTATTCTTAATGGGCTTGCGTTTGACCGCCACTTCACCTAATATTAAGCAATGATGGCGGTCAATGACGGTACACGCTTGCCTGGCTAAAACATATTTCAAATTATTGAAAGGGGCTCAATTTAAGCAGGACATTAATAAAATAAATTATACAAAAGTAACGTCACCTACGATTCTCAAAGGGTTCACTAGAGTCCTGCCTTTAAGGAACCTTTTGTTATTTACCAAACCTGAAATTCTTATATCTACCGGACTGTTACTGAGAAACTACGAGAAAAAAGTTTAAACATCAAACCTACAAACACGCTCCAATTCACAGTCGCACACAAATATATTGTCATTTACAGGTTTAAATTGCTTTTGTTTCACTTCTGTAACTAATTTTACAATTGTACATTCTTACACAAAAGTGAAATATTTAGTGCACATGTCAAAACGGAGCAAGTCTTTAAAGTACAGGTAAATACAGTGATGGTAGATCACAGTCGCAATACATCATAATTTTAATTGTTGTACAGTCGTATATAATACGCAGACTAGCTTCATTTGCATTTTAATGGATCTTAAGCATAGTTATGTAATCTAAGGTCTTTTGATTGTAGTGTGGGACATGAGATTAGTCTGACAGGAAAATATATGTATGAAACGGTAGGTATTTTGTAAGTAATGGGGCACTTAGATTAAGTTTCAATGTGAAAAAAATTTCATGTACAGTGTACTCATTGTTGAAGAGCCAAATAAATAAATAAACCCATATAATCCTTCTAATATTCTGTAAATGAGAAAGTTTGTGAAGATGTTTGGATGTATTGATGTTTATTACTCAATCACGCTGTAAGAGCTCAACGGATTTGGATGAAATTTGGCATGCAGGTAAACATAACCCGGATTAACATATTTTTATCCCGGAAAGAGGAAGAGTTCCTGAGAGATGCGCGATAAACGACAACTACGCGGGCGAAGCCGCGGACATAGGCTAGTTATTCATAATTAGCGAAATCTAAAGGTGTATATTGTGGAAAGAAGAACCAGGACTCCCAGGTTAGAATCCTGCTCGTGAGCAAATTTTTATTGCCAAAATTTATACCTTTACCCATAACATACTTTGGAGAATGTAAAAACCTTTTAAAGTAAGATTTTTTTTATAAAGTGGTCTATGCCCGCGGCTCAATTCGAAATATCATAGAAAAATGTCATCCCGCATCTCTCGGGAATAGTTTTTTTTTTTTTCTCGAAAGCAGTTGCACTTACACCTCTGCTTGGCATTTCAGGCAAAAAAGGCCTGATATCGTGTTGTACTTATAAATTAATTAGCTTAAAAAAAACAAAAAATAAATAAAAACAAAACAGCTTAGCATAAATTGTTATTTCTGAGAGTAAACACTTTTTCTTGTTTTTTTATTTTTTCTTGCTTCTTTTAGCCGTGGTTTCGCTCCTATGGTTATCTCACAGGAACCATTAATCTTTTGAGGATAAAAACTAGGCTATCTGATACGACTCACTAGCCATCTATATTGTACGTCAATGGTAATACGTCACGCAAGTGCCAACAACAATTTACAACAAGTGTACAAAGTTTCAACTCAATCGGATCAAGCATGTGCAAACGCATAGAAGACGAACACAGAAACATTAATTGTTATATTTATAGATACACAAGTCACAACATGAATGACTTTTTCTTTATCGACTCATAATCTTTTTATAATATACATATCATTCAGTAAACCACAGCGTTACAAGGCGGATCTCATTAAAACGAAAATGATAGGGAGAGTCATGACAAAATGTATCTACGATTGGAATATAATTCATTCGGTCATACTTTCACATCGCATGCAGATGGTGATGAAAAAACATTTTGGGACTTTCGTTTTTATTCAGTGCTCTAAATGAGATAAATTACTATAATGAACCAAGTCAGAATAACATACAAATCTTCAATGAAATGCCTCAGGAGAGTTGACTCTGGAATCATGGAATATGGATTACTTACTAGCAGCTACAATTAGGACGTATCTACTCATCACCATTCTTTGAGCCTTTTCCCAATGACATTAGGGTCAGCTTTGCGTCTTACATGCGGCTAAACATCAGTATTTTACACGGAGCGACTGCCATCACGTTTCAGTGCCATAAGTAATTACTTGCAACAGTTGCAACACACACTGGTCAAAGAGTTTCGTCTTGAGACACTGCGGTCTGAAAAGTAGTCGCTCACAATGGGCCTGATAAGAAGGCTCAAAGTCACTCAAAGGGCAATGGAAAGGGCTATGATCGTGTCCCTACGTTATCGAATCAGAAATGAGGAGATTCGCAGTGGAACGAAAGTAACCGACATAGCCCGAAGAATTGCCAAGCCAAACTTAAGTAGCAGTGGGCGGGGCACATTGCTCGCAGAACAGATGGCCGATGGGGCAGTAAATTTCTGGAGTGGCGACCGCGTACTGGAAGACGCAGAATGGGAAGGCCCCCCATAAGGTGGACCGACGACCTGGTGAAGGTCACGGTAATCCGCTGGATGTGGAAAGCACAGGACCGGTCGTTGTGGCGACGCTTGGGGGAGGCCTATGTGCAGCAGTGGACGTCTTTCGGGTGAAATGATGATGATGATGACTGCCATCAGACCCGCGCAACCCAGTTACTAGGTAATACTGACATTCGGAGGTTAGACCAGCTGTTGTCAAACTTTCAGGCTTCTGAGTCTGACTGCCGTAACGACTGCCATAGATATTCGAGTGACAACCAGGATCGACAGATTAACGTGCCGTCTGAGGCACGGAGGGATCTCGATGTGTAACGAAACTGTCACCCATCCATAGACTAACCAATTTGTGAATTTGACTTTTGACTTTGACTTTCATAATTTTTAACATTATGTACAGTCTAACAAAGCATATAAATGCCTGACATAGATAAATATTTCTCAGGAAATTATTATAGAACAGTTTGATCAAGGTTTAGTATAAATACAGTTTAACTTTGTCCGTTATTAAAATGATATTTCACTCGAAAACATACATAATCTTCTGAGAAAACTTCATTTATATCTGGCAACTCTGGATACCAATTGCTTTGGTAGACTGTACGCTAATACAGAAAGAAAAGAGCATTAAAAGAGCCTCCACGAGTGACGATATTTAATTGATCGTCCGGCGCATTCTGGGCAGTCAGCCCGGCTATCAACCTGCTGACTGGCTAATCTTTTCCCCACGACATGAGCTATTATTATTATGTAGCTCATGTCGACACGAAGAAGAAGAATACATACAGCGTAAAGTCAACGACTGACTAAATGTTGAGTGTAAATCGTCCCGAAATCTGACTGCGACACTAAGTATTTTTCTAAAAATAACATTGCTCTGCTTAGTATTCTTGATACAGCATTCGACCTTGAGCTGTATGGTCTATCAAATAGTACGATCATCCTTATCTTAAAGTCGTCGTGGTCGTTGAACCATTTGGCAGACAAGCGTGGGTCATATCAGGCATCTCTCCATGAAACTGATCGTGATAGCTCCTACGTAAATCATGATTATTTGAGTGTTGTGTAATACATGAAGCTTAAAGGAGTTATGTGTGAAAATGTAGGAACATTTTGGAACGCAGGAGCGTGCGTATAATGTACTGAACGTAATAATAGTACATTACTGTCGAGGCCTGAAATGAAGCAATTTACGGCCAAGTAATATTGGAAGTACGAGGCGAAGCCGAGTACTTCCCAAGTGAATTTGAAAGGACGAGGCGCAAGCCGAGTCCTTTTTAACTAAACGAGGCCTTTATATGCTAGTTTGGCCGAGACTTGTATAGTACTTTTCTCTCATTTACGAGGAAACACAACACAAATTAATTCCACAGTATCTCATTTTCATTCACGCCAATTCGCCCGCGCGCGGTTCTTGTTCTATTTTCAAAGTTTTGAAAAAAAAAAATGCGTATTCAGCCTGTATGATGATAAATATTTTGTACCTAAAAACACCTTATTTATGTAAGTGTGTACTTAAAAACCTCGGTAGCATAATTTAAAAAATAAAAAGTGTCCAGCAATTTCTATTATTGTCCTGTTGGATATTACCGGCCTGTTATTGCGTTGCGTACGGAAAAGAGCCGATTGTTGTATTCTTTTTTTTGAATAATGAACCAATTTCCGAGCAAGTGGGAGAAAAGATTATTGTTCGATTGATAGAACAAAGTTGTATAAGATTATAAAAATATACATAGAAAAGTATTACCTATAAATTTTAGGTATATTGTGCACCAAATTTTATTAATATAAGATAAATGAATATCCAAAACTTCTTTCAAAAGGTAGAAACTACTGAACATCAGTGCACTAATAATATTAAGCGAAATACATTCTTATTCTTATTCTTTATTGCACACAAGAAAATCACAACAATACATAATAGTTTTGAAATTACATGTACAAAGGCGAGCTTAAGTCATAATTGAGTTTTCTACCAGCAAACCTTTGAGTGATAGAGCAAATGTAAACTGCATCATTATTGATAACATGTAATGTAACACGCTATTACATTTTCTACCATAATTATTTATTTTCTACCATTTCGTAGCGTTCCTTCTTAACACGTGATACATACGGATTCAAAAAAATATGTCACGATAGAAACTGTGAATAGCGGTTTTGAATACATTCGGATTTGAATCTTTATACCGATCAACTTCGGAATCTTTTCGTAGGTTTAAGAATATAATTGCAGGTGCCCTTGAATCATCATCATCAAAGGATCTACAGCTGTGGCTCATCCATAGCCGTATCGAATACTAAATCATCAACTAATCATCAACTCAGCCTATCACAGTCCACTGCTGGAATACTAAATAATATACTTAAAATAAAATCCTGAACTTAAAACGGTATCCTGAAAATGATAGCAAATAGGGTGGACTGCCCATACATAAATGTTATTATTGGATTACATGTAATAATTAATAATTGAATGTAATTTTATTGAATGTAATTTTCTTGAATGTAATTTTATTGAATGTAATTTTCTTGAATGTAATTTTATTGAATGTAATTTTATTGAATGTAATTTTATTGAATGTAATTTTATTGAATGTAATTTTATTGAATGTAATTTTATTGAATGTAATTTTATTGAATGTAATTTAATGTATAATTTTGAAAAGGAATATGTACTAACCATTTATTAATGTATTTAATGTATTTAAAACAAAAATGTGATAACCATTATCATTTCCGCAAAAGCTGCACACCACAGCCCTATAAACTTCAATCTCAACGATAAATCCCTCTTTTCCTCGAAACAAGAACTCTTTACTTAAGATAATCCGTCACCTCTGTAGCCAATATCCTCAATAGTGACGGCTATCAGTGGCCATTAGGCTAGCGGTACTGTTATGTACAAGGTACCCCTTTGAGATAAACGGCTTTAACGTGTTGTTGTGCACGCGCCGCGCCGTTCTAAAGGTGGTGCAAGGTGTACAAAATAGATTTTTCATAGTATAAGATACAGGATGGCGAAACGAGCTAAATGGCCACCTGATGTTAAGCGGTTACCTTTGCCCATGATAACTGCAATACCACCTAGGCTGTTGCTTAAATGGTACCGCAAGTCGGTTCGGCAAACTGAGACATGAAGATGGAAAGTCTCATGTGATTTTTATTTCACTGGCACCCGTACCCTCCAGACCGGAACACAGCAATGCAAGCATCAGTTTGGCGGAAAAGGAGGTACGGTGGTGGTACTTCCCCGGACGAGCTCTTTCACAACTAGACGAGCTTTTACTAGGTGCAGTAACATCGAAAATTAATCTAATTCCAAGGGGTTTACTCGCGTTTGACGATATTCGATTAATTGTACCATTCATCGCACAATTTGCTACTCTGGTCAACCATTATTCTCATATCGCATGCGATGATCGTGTTTTGACGTTTTTTTCTCTGATCTCCGGTTAATTTCATACCGTACCGTAGTCTATCGTTGTTGTGCCTTTTTTATGTGTGCCTATTTTAATAAATATAATCTATATATATCTATATATCTTATTTAATTCTTGATTACTGTGCAGGTATCAGTTGGGACGAAAGTTCGTATTTCGTTTGTCGTTTGTCGAACGCGAGTACAGCCCCAGTATAAAAAAGAAACAATTTTGTGAACAAAACAAAATTTTAATTATAAGTTACTTATACACCTTTGCTTAAGAGATCCGCCTCATACATAGACCCTTAACCAAATAACCGCTATCTTCCACCACTTGTACCACTTTCAGAAGCTTTTAATCCTACCCAGCCTTTATTTAAGACACACTACAAACTATACCGATCTGGTTACGTGCACCTTATATAAAAGCTTAACAGTAAACAGAAATAATTTCCTTTATCGATAGAATAAGACAGCTATATTTCAATTTGGAGTAAGTAGTAGGTACTAACTTTATACCTACTTGTGTAAGCCACAGGAATATTTTATTGAGGACGTTAAGTAATAGTTTGTTTTAGGTCGTATCTGATTTGTTGTTTTCTGGTTAGGAATATAATATATTAAAATCAGGTGGGTGCTTTTAATTAGATAGTGCTCTCCATACATTTAGGGATACTTATCAATTTCAATGGGTCTACACATTGAGGTAATATTTTACTACGTACTAAAGAAGACACCTCGAATAGATTGTTGTAACACGTTTTAGAGCTCCTGCACTCTCACTCACTTGGGGCTAAGTGAGTGAGAGTGCAGGAGCTCGCCGCGCGAGTGCTCCGCGGCCAGGAAGTTGTGCGATATTTTTTGTTCGTAATGTCTACTCTAGTACGTAGTACCTACATATTACCTCAATGGATCTACATGATAATTTCATACCGGGTGTGCAGATCAGATTGCAGATAATACAGCTTCAATTAAAGATTCTCGAAGACCGCGACCGATAACATTTATTAATTTTACCACAATTTTGAACACAGATAAAAATATTTAACTAAACTGGAGTGACTACCAAAATTTGGTAAGACGTTAAAAAGAAAGGAAGAAAATGATTTATAACCACAACGAGACATTACTAAAGTTAACTTGACCGGTTTGTCGCCCTTTTCCTTTTCGAAATTGGCAATTCAACAAAACTGTTTATCTTTATGAACAATATTTTCGATTATTACCTTATATTTATGTAGTCACTTTTTTAAGTTACGTAGTAGACGAGAGTTCGGTTACATTTAACGAACTTTTTTTTTCAGTGAAATCGCTCATTGAAAGTTTGTGGATCTACCATTACGAACAATTAAGGTTGTCAGATTTTTCCTGCGATTAAATACATTATTAAATCGATGACGATTGAATCGAAACCTATAATCGATCGTATCATTCATATTTGAATGTTGCGTCGATAACAACATCATTTACTTGTTGCTAAAATGTCACGTCAATCAAGAACCTATTTAAAATGTTTGAACTTACAAATAAATGCCAGTGGACCTCAAAGTTTATGAGGTAGGGCTATCAAACTATCGTAAAATCGAAAGGAAATTGACACAAGATAGGTAGTAGATAGATATTAATAAATTGTGAATTAAACTATAATTATTCATTCACAGTCATAGACATAGCAAAAAATATAGACTAAGTGCTGCGAACAATCATAGTGAAGCCAATAAAACCGTGCTCCTCCGTGTAAAAACCAGCGCTCACGCACGCTCACCAGTGCGTGCAATCTGATGACTCGAGAATGTCCTAATTGGGACGTTTTGCTATTAGTCCGCGTCAAACAAGGCACCGAGCGTGACCGGTGACAAAAAAAAACTAAATGCTGTCGTGTGTGTACAGGAAGTCAGGAAGTTTACCAATTATGACGCGAAAGGAACTTATTTACTTTTTACTAGTTTATGTGTAAGTGCTGCCGCTGCGTACTGCAATTTTTTTTCGATTTTTTATTAGGGTATAACATATCTATACTTTTGAATATCATTAATGCAGACTGAATGTGTCTTTCAAAATACTTTGTCTAATTTAAGTGATATTTTGTTTTTAATTCTAAATGTTGGCAAGGTATCCGATACAAATTTTAGAAAGAAAGAAATCACCCACAACATAAGTAGTAATCCTGTTTTCTGCAATTATTATCACAGTGAAATTATAACATATTCTTTGAAGTTACGTCTTATGTCATAACAAGATCAAATCTCTCGCAGTATCACGCTTTATTATATCACAATCATCATCTTTTAACAAGATAGTGACAGCCCTACCTATACCTTACGCCTCCATAACTTGGCATGAAAATTTCGCGACAGATTTAGTTCAAATGATAGTATAAGTTAAGTACGTCGCATTTCTATGATATTGCGCAAAATAACCAACTTGTACCTGCTAAAGCTTATGCTAATTTAATCTGACAGTATTTTCGAATCGAATCGACTAATCAGAATGCTTACATGTTTTGAAATACAGCGTTGAAATACGGTGTCTTGTGAATTGAGTAAGGCACTGTGGTATGTACAAACATAGTGGTTCGAGATTCGGACCGCTGATCACGAGGTCGTGGGTTCGATTCCCACAGGACACAAATATTTGTGAGATGAACATGAGTGTTTGTGTTGGTCTGGTTGTTTCTTATGTATTATAAGTATATATTTACATCAAAAAAATAGTATAAAAGTATTATATCCATTGTCTAGTACCCATAGCACAAGCTCTGCTTAGTTTGGGACTAGATGGTGATGTGTAAAAATGTCCCAAAAATATTTTTATTTTATAGTATTTTAAACAATATATAGGATTATAATAAAACAAAGTTTAACCGGATTAAATCGCGTATATTATTTAAATTGGTTTCCCTGACGTTTCGAAAGCTTTGCAGCATTTCGTGGTCGCGTGTAGACTAAGATGACAAGCGTCTTTACAAATATTTCTAAAAAAATATTTTAATCTACCGTACAATATTATTAATTAAAATCGTTTCTATGCACGCAGTAATCACTCACAATATCATTATCTTTTACAGTGTTGCGTGCTGTTTGGGACTTGATTATTTTTAGGACTGGGTTCCAAACAGGTGGTAGCTGCCAACCATCTTCTCTATTAAAATTAGGATGTTTTTTAATATTGTACGGTAGATTAAAATATTTTTTTAGAAATATTTGTAAAGACGCTTGTCATCTTAGTCTACCTGCGACCACGAAATGCTGCAAAGCTTTCGAAACGTCAGGGAAACCAATTTAAATAATATACGCGATTTAATCCGGTTAAACTTTGTTTTATTATAATGTGTAGTGATCGCGAAAACCTAAGAAGTTATTAATATATAGGATATTAATAAGGCTAAGATTTTTTCAATTTACATTGATTACTTTACTTAAATGGAATCCCAATAAAGCAACACAAAACTATAATTTGTGTCTACCAAAACAAAAAAATCAAACATGTTTTGATAAAAAATCAATTACTATAAACATGTAAAGCCGGTGCATTAGCCCAACGAAAAAAAAAGCCTTTGAATCTCATCACAGTACAGATAAGCACGAAAGTGTTTTAATCATTGAACCGGACTTTCGTAAGTTTAAACCAAACACATTTAGACTTATATTCAGAAACGAATCTAAGTGTGAACTCATGCTTCCAACGGTCAAAATGCAGTGCTATTTAAGCCTAATGTATATTCAAGCCTAAGTCCCTTCTAAAACGAATAGCAATTATAAAACTTTTTTATTGTTTAGAAACGACAGACGCCTAGAAATTGCATGTTAACGAGTAATGGACAAAAATACAGAATTTTGTAGAAAGAGGAAATTGCAAATATTTGACTGAACTTATTGACTGTCAAAGAAATAGCACAGAGTATTTATTGACATTATTTAATGCGTAAATATCGAAATCGTACAGATTTCTTTTATGATTTTAACCTTCGAATATTTTCATTGTGTTCACAAGTTCACGGGGTGCATTAAAAGAGCCTCCACGAGTGACGATATTTAATTGATCGTCCGGCGCACCCTGGGCAGTCAGCCCCGCTACCAACTTGCTGACTGGCTAATCTTTTCCCCACGACATGAGCTATTATCATTATGTAGCTCGTATCGACACGAAGAAGAAGATTGTGTTCACGCTTACTGGTAAAAACATTAAATGTATTGATTTTTCAATAAGACACATTTCTTTTAATTAAGTTCCTAGGAAAGACGGCAAACAAACCGTAAGTATACTATAGTTAATTTCTGCCAGTCTGAAAGCATCACAATCGCGCATGCTATTTATAAATAAGCAATACATGTGACATTACCTCTTCCTCATATAAATTATTATCAGTTACAAGTTACAACACAACCGTTACACCGCCAATCTGATAAAATATTCCATATACTTACAGAAAACCATAATACAGCTCGACGCTGTAAAATGACTTAATAAACAGAAGTATTGCATAATAAACTGTAACAGACAAATCGTTTCCTGAACGTAAAATTGCTAGGCCGATTCGCAGCTGATTGCAGGTAGTCGGACGATTTGCGGTAGTGTCGACCGATCGATACTAATTTATGTTCATGTAAATATGCACGATTCTCTGCTGTTGTACAACTTGTAATTACGTTGGGAAATACTTTTACTCTTTTAGACGTAACAGTTGTAACAGACAGACATGTAAAAGCCTCTGAGGGATGTTACATGAGGAAGGAAAGGCAGGATGGAAGTGCTTATTGTAACAAATTGCTTAATATTTACCATGAACAAAGGTAAGGCTCTTTGCAGCCAACTTTAACCTACTTCTCAGCTCAGCATGCTATGGTCAGGGTTATACCCGGAATGTCTCTGAAGGATCGAGTCCGGAACGAAGTGGTCCGACAGAGAACCAAAGTTGTAGACATAGCCTACAGGATTACCTAGCTGAAGTGGCAGGGCCGGCCACATTAGCCGAAGAACCGATAACCGTTGAGGTAGACGTGTTCTTGAGTGGAGACCGCGAATCCATAAACGTAGAATAGGACGCCCTCTGGCTCGGTGAAGCGATGATATTGGCAAGCTGGCTGGTAGCAACTGGATGTGACTGAGCGAGGATTGATGTCAGGGAGTGATCTATGTCCATAATAACGACTAATATAGACTGATTATGATGAACTTTCTTCTGGTGCATATTTAACAACCAATTAATTAAAAAATAGCATTGTATAACGAAACGAGCTAAAGACCCATCTGATGGTAAGCGTTTACCTTTGCCCACGAAAACTGCAATTCCAACTAGGTTTTTGCTGGTATTGCAAATATCGTACGCCAAACTGAGACCTAAAGATGGAAAGTCTCATGTGGTTGTAATTTCACTGAAACTCATCCCTTCGCACCGAAACACAGAAATGCCAGCATCACTGTTTAATGGCAGCAGTAGGAAGATGGTAGTACTTTCTCGGACGAGCTCTTTCACAAGGTGCTCTACTACTACCAAAATATTCCTAATTAAGCAAAATAAGCGAGTTAGTTTTTGTTCCAGAGCTCATGACTACAATTCCTAAACTTAACGTACTATACATAAATAACAATACCTCCCAGGTGCCGCTGGGACGTTTTTCACCCAGAAAATCGGTAATACCCTTAAGCACCACTGCAGTGCTCTGGGACGAAAACGTCCCAGGGAATCCATGTCTTTTTAGACTCTACTTTTGATCTGTGAAGGTTCAAATTCTATTGAACGGCGCATACGCAGCATGCCCGATGGAGTTTTACCTTTACAGCGCGAAATCGCGGCGCCTGAGAGGTCTAATAATCAATCTGACCTAAAAATTAGTATGCTTCATGCTAAACTGCTCAAAAAAATTGCACATTAAATACATCAAAAGGCACGCTACGTGTTTACGTCATCAAACCATTAAAATTAAGGCTGAATTAACTAACACACTATTTACTTTTTTTTAATAAACTAAGCAACCACCGGTCAAACTCGCTTAGCAATCTTAATTACACTTCTAATCTTTATCAAAGCAATTTAATTAAAACATTGACACACTTATGTGACGGACTGTACCTACACTTAGGGCTGTCCCTCATTACGAAACACACGCAATTGAAATGCTTTACCATTGCGTCCACGTATGGAGAAAGTATTGCGATAAACGGAAGGACGGACAGAATGATCTGAGTCTGTTTATGTACGTGATTTGTGATAATTTGCGTTTGAATCCTTGCATAAGCCGTAACTGTAACATGCGTGAATATAATCAATTATAAACCTTATCAGCAAAGCTATAAGAATGATTATTTTTTGTAAAGAAAGTAAGCTTGCAATGGATTTAAATGGAAATGCACTAATGCCTATTATTTTATGCGTGGACATTTAACTAATATAATCAATGCATAAGCAAGGAAGAAAAATCTTTTAGAATTAATTAAAACTCCAGAGCAAATATAATTAATAGGACCAATAGAAGCCAATAAAGGTAGGTAATTTATTAGGCATGACTGTAAAATGTACTTGCGTAACGTAAATATAGGTACAAGGATTAATACAATACGGCAGCTTTTAAAATGTCTGTGAAAACAATGAGCCATTATTTTCTTTTCTTTGGAACTAATTTTTTTGTTATTGACTTAAGATATGAAAGATATCAGTTTAACAAAGGATGAACAAAAAATAAAACCACCTGCTTTACAAAGACGCCTATTTCTCTCCGTTTATGTAACAAAAAAGGTGTTTATTAATATCTGAGAAGTAAAACCATTCCATTCTCGAAAAAAACAGTTATGATAACAATTAGAAACTTTAAATCGATAAAACTTGACTATTCGACGCTACATTCACCAATTCGTAATCAGTATTAATGAAATTAATTAAATTGATTATTGTATTAAGAGATTTTAACCGTTTGCGTTTCGTGAAATAAAGTAAACAAACTGTGCGTTTTATTATTTTGTTCGTCATTATAATTATATTCAAATTGATTAGTGTTTTTTGTAACATTTCAGTTTTTAACAAAGAAGGAAATGCTGTAAATCTCACAAAGCCATAAAAAGGCTAAAAAGTGCTAATCCTAATTAAAGTTTTTTATTCAAATGGACCTAATTAGAGGCACTTATGAATAGTCCATTCTAGTTGCATGGTTCCAAAATCCATGGATATACTCTAAAAAAAAAAATCCGTTCATACAAACAATAGTAGCAAAGATTCCGCTCCACTTACTATTAAATTCAGTCCACAATCGCACTACAGTTCGGGAATTAATCAACAATGGCCAGTGAAAGTCGTCGCGACTGTACTCATACAGAATAAATATACGAACACAGCGGTGTTACGCTTATCCTGCATGCTTTTAGCTAAAGTGTGTTATGCAAAAGGTAACAATGGGATAAAAGATATAAGCTGTAGGTGAAACAGTTATGACACTTATCGAACTATTGATATTTGGACGGTGTTATGAAATATACCGATAACAATAATTTTGTTAATGCAGTCTGCATGCTCTGAATGTTTTCTTGCTTATCTTTCTTTATATAAAGATTTACTAAGAACTATAGGTAACATGATAAAATAAAATAAAAAAACTGACCGGAAAAAAAAGTTTTAAGTACTCAAAGCAAATCAATATCGATTACTATCGAAGTTTGAGCATGTGAATTTTTTATCTGCAAACGAAACGGTAAAGGCAAACTTTTTAGAAAAATAAAAAACAATTCTACTGAAACAGTAAAAGCACCAATATTTTTAAAGTAATTAGTTATTAATAGCAGAAAACATTGACATTATTACATTGCACTTATATTTTTCTAAACTATCTCTGTAACTTTCTTTGTTCATAAATTGTTTAATAATAAATGAGATAATTAACTTAACATTTTCGTATTACGTTGACTATTCTTAGATAAATACGCAGTTAAGCCAGAAAGGAAACGCGCACGTTTAATGGATCATTGAAACTAAGATCTTTTTTCCTTTCATAGACCATAAAAGTCACATTACATTTTATCGATGTACGTAGAAGATAGAAATCGGAATACCACCCTACGTGCATCGATAAAGAGTAAGGCTCGTATTACAGAAGCTTCCTCAAGTACAGTTTAAACTCCAATCACCTGATCACTACTTAAGGATAGAATCGTTACTTGAGTATCGGTCTTATTCCAGAACGGTAATTATAAACTTTAATTCAACAACAAAACACACGAATTTGACCTGAAATAGAATAGAAATATCTACTCAAGCGTAGTCTGGACCACGCTTGAGTGATTACAGATCAAATATCTGCCCAAATACCGAAACAGGTGACAATATAAAACGAAACTAAACTCAGCTGAACTGTGATCAACAAATCTCTGCTTGAGGGACGTTCTAAAATCAAAGCTCAACTTGAAACTAGTTTTAAACAGAGATCAACGCTTGAGTATCCTTTTGGAATACGGCCCTAACAGAAGTAGAAACACAAAATAATAATTTGACGACCTCTGTGGTCTAGTGGTTCGAGTTTCGGACTGCTGATCACGAGGTCGTGGGTTCGATTCCCACAGGACACAAATATTTGTGTGATGAACATGAGTGTTTGTGTTCGTCTGGTTGTTTCTTACGTATTATAAGTATGTATTTACAAAAAAAAAAAAGTAATATAAGTATTATATCCATTGTCTAGTACTCATAGCACAAGCTCTGCTTAGTTTGGGTCTAGATGGTGATGTGTAAAATGTCGCAAAAATATTTATTTATTTATTTTTATAAAATTCTTTACGCAGTTTGATAACTGGATTGCAAAACTAGATTGACAATCTCTGGCATTGACCGTAAGCGAAAGCTGATGCCTAGTACTAACTTCTAACCGAATGTTTTTTACACTTGCACCAGTGATCTCGTATTACAGTGCGTTTTGCTCAGTGCGTTGTAGCTTAGGCAATAAATTCTAACCCAATTTACTTTTACTTGTTATATTATATTAAGATTATGTTGCAACCTGTAACTAAGTAATGTCGTGTTTCGAATAGTCTTTGTAAGTCTGCATAAGTTATTGCGGATTGGGACATTTATGTGGGGGCTTCACGAATGTAGTTTAGTTAAATATTCACGTACTACATATATTGCAAGGCAAATATCCAAAGAATCTACGACACATATTGAATTATGTTTACGGGACTGGTCGCGCACAATTAAATCAAAATATAACAAACATTTTGACCAAAAAAAAAACTTCAAAATCTTTAAAAACATCTAATCTACGACACTTAAATGTGGACCGACGAAAACACAAATTATCCTTCAAAGAAAATGTATGAAACGTAAAAATTGTGTGCATTTTCCATAACAGTCTAGACACAACCTAACCTACATACCAACACAAACATTACTTGAATAATTACATTGGTATTACCTAAATAATTACATCCTATAGCGGTGCATTACAAAATAAATGAGCTGGTATAATAGGGCCCTAATTCTGGCGTTGCGTAACACGCGCATGCGCGTTATCGTGGTGAGCGTGACGTGCGCTCGCGCCGATGCGCCCGCGAGATCGCACGCACTTCCGACGTTGTCACTTGTTACTATGTAAGAGCTAAGAAATAATCAGAGATGATTCGTGCCGACGATGAAAGACGAATTTTGTAACGTCTTAGCTCAAAGTTAAATTAATTATTTTAGTTTTAGTTTTAAAATAAAATAAAATACAAGATAAAATAGGATAGAAAATTAACAGATTTCAAGCATGAATAAATTGAAATTTGTGTGTTCTGTGACACTAGTACAATAAAAATTGTGTCGTGAATGATTTTTCTCAGAATCAGGCCAATCAAATTAACTAGGTACAGACATTTACACAACAAACAATAAACCACAAGTAACCCAATATTTAAACTACGCCATTCCCAAGTCTACAGACTATACGGAGCAACAATCGGCGGCGAAGGCGCAGACATCACGATTTGGCTGCGCATGCGACCGCGTGCACGTTTTCATAACCGCGTCGGAACAAATCTGGGTCATTTGCACCACTGATCTCGATTTCATACAATAAAATCGTCTAGATTAAAAGTTATGAACCATTATACAGACGTGAGGCCGGGTTTCATTGTAAAAAGTCGACCTAGGATGTGTTACGAGGCTGGAGGGAGTTTTTATGGATGAGTTTATCTTAACCGTCTTAATTGGTTTTAGTTTTTACAGTGTTTGTATTTTTAAGGGTGTTTTTTTCCTCCCGGTTTCAGTAACAATTTTTTTCGTAAAGAACTAGCATGCAAAAATAACAGCAATGCAATGTGGTCGCAAAGACAAAACAAAGCAAAAAGGGCAGACTAGTTTAAATAAAACTGGTTCCATACCAATTGCAGCCCTAATAATATTCGATAGTATAAGTAATACTTATACCAACATAATTAACTCTGGCTAAAGGATCCATGTGGTGTCCGTGTGGTGCCGGACGCAAAGAATTGCATCACCCTATATCTTCTCATGGGTGTCGTAAAAGGCGACTAAGGGATTCACCAGAGGGTGGGCAGCAGCGTTCTCTGAGTATTTATTAACCAACCAACTGCGATCGCCAACCCGCCTGCCAAGCGTGGCGATTATGGCATACCCCTCCTTTTGGGGGAGGCCTATGTCCAGTAGTGGACGTTTTTCGGCTGAAATGATGAAAGGATCCAGGAGTTCAAACATCTAATAAATTAAGTTGCAAAACTCGACGGGAAGAAAAAAGCGGAAAATATCTAATTTTAACGAGTAATTCTCATTCAGTTCCCTACACGATTATCGATTTCGTAAGCAAAGCGTTGAACTGTTGACGTATGCGTCCGATTTATCGCTAATCGAGTTCGACCTTGTACAGCGCCACTCTGCGGACAGAATAAGAACTAGAGCCGCCATATTGGAAGTTTTCACCTTCGTTAAGCCCCGGAGCTGGAAATGCATGGCCACTGTCGCTTTCTAAGCCCACAATTACTTTTTTGACAAAAGGTGCTTTAATTATTACAAAATGTAATAACAGTTGTTAACAACTTTGTTGCTTTTCGAAATGACAGTTAAAATGAATTGTAGCAAATCATATTTCTTGTGACATACCGCCCGCTAGCTGTAGATTGGAATTGCAGTATCATATTGAAATATGAAAACATATAAAATAAAAATGTGGAGCGCAATATTGATTGCTTTAAAACTATGTATTGAAATTCAAGAATGGCCACTGGGATTTCAATAGCTCTTACAAAGACTACTTAGGTACTACCTATTAAATAATAATACCTATTTATTTATTGCATAAGGTTCGTCCACAGTATATATATTATCACTATTACCAAATAATGCAGAACGGTTTTGTCCTTATATGTACTCCAATTACGGGTAAACACAACATCGGCTAATAAAGACGACTTATTGCTAATCAAAAACGAATGCTCCTAAAAATCGAAAATACAACTTTTTTATTTTTTGTACTTCTACAAACTTCTTTAGTCTAAGGCGATTTCTTGACACTCTAAGATTTCAATAAATAAAATAAATTTTTTTGGGACATTTTTACACAGCACCACCTTAGTCCCAAACTAAGCAGAGCTTGTTATATGGGTACTAGACAATGGATATGATACTTTTTTTTTGTAAATACATACTTGTAATATATAAGAAACACCCACACCAACACAAACGCTCATGTCACATCACACAAATATTTATGTCCTGTGGGAATCGAACCCACGACCTCGTGATCAGCAGTCCGACACTCGAACCACCAGACCACAGAGATCGTCAATATTTTTGATCAAATTTTTTTTCTGGAGTCGCGAAAATTATATGAAAAAGTATATATATTTATGTCGGCTTCTTGCACAGATTTTGTGAATGAATTTAAATCTCTGGCACTTTGTTACGAGAAGAGAGTTTAAGCCTATGTTGATTTTATTTGTAGGCAGTTGGATTATTGTGGTTACGGGGTATCGGGGTACCTATGTATGTACTTAAGAGCCGTGTTGTAGCCCTATCTACTTACACACACGCCATATATATTATCAATCAATCAACTCAGCCTATCGCAGTCCACTGCTGGACATAGGCCTCTCCCAAGTTGCGCCACAACGCTATATGTTAGAAGGTACTTAAATCAACGCGTTTGTATGGAGTGTCTGGGGTGTGACTCAAGTCAAGTCAAAGTCAAGTGATATTCAAGTCAACATACATTTTACATACATAATCAGCCCAGTACTATCCCACTGCTGGGTGCGGGCCTCTTCTCTGTATGAGAAGGGTCAGACCTTAATCCACCATGCTATAACCTTCTGCGGGTTGGTGGACTACAGATGAGTACCATCGGGAACTGTATGAAGATCTATCAGGTGTGCAGGTTTCCTCACGATGTTTTCCTTCATCGTTAAAGTAAGTCATATTCAAATTCTGATCGGCATGAGAATTTAATAAAAAGTCAGAGGAGTGGGTCAGGTTTAAACTCAGATCTTCCTGCACGGAAGGCAAGCGTTCAACCGCTTTTTTCGTGAGGAGACCCTCATTGACGCACTCCGCCAGGGGAAGGTGGAGCCATTGTCGAACTCTTACCGACTAAAACCACCACGGTGTTCCTCAACTACCTTTGGCCGGGGGCGTGGCAAACGCTCTGCATTCGCCAACCACACCCGACAGGTCCCGGCTCGCCACTTCTCCCTGTGCGGCTTCAATATCGACCGCACACTCCTGCCAGGGGCGCGTGGAACATGACGCGCCACCGTCACGGGCCCTAGCCAGCTACGCCAGTTAAACCGCAAGGCTATCAGTGCTTATCAAGCTCCAACTTTAACAACTACTATTAAAAAATCAATTATGTATTTTACCTTTTTGCTTTACTTTACATCACTTAAGTAATTAATTTCATAAAATGCAAATGAAAACAACAACGGATACTAGGGTTGCCAAATTTCACGCATGATTGGGCATTTGATGTCGTAAGAAAGAATGCGAAATGAGAGGCCGTTGATATTAAAATGTAACATGTATCAAATTAACACCAGCCCTAGGGCTATGTTGGCTGAATGTTATGTAGCGTGTGTTATGTGTGGTTCTACCATAGAAGAAATAACAGGTACTACCTACATTTTTCATCCTCCATCGCTTGAATTATTTTTCTACACGACGCTAAATTTTTACACAGCACCATCTAGTCCCAAACAAAGCAGAGCTTGTGCTATGGGTACTAGAAAATGGATATAAACTTACATACTTTTTTTTTTAATACATACTTATAATATATAAGAAACACAGACCAACACAAACACTTATGTTCATCACACAAATATTTGTGTCCTGTGGGAATCGAACCCGACCTCGTGATCAGCAGTTTGAACCTCGAACCACTAGACCATTTTTTTTATTTAAATAAAGTTTTGAGACTGCACTCTATGCAGGAAGGCAAGCGATCAACCACTACAGGATAACTCATACGGGTAGCATAACCCATTTCCGGAGTCCTCCCTCTATTGTGCTGAAGATGGCCACCAGGTAGGTTTTAGTACGGTAAAAATCCCACACACCCCAGCTTCTCCATATCGAGGCCGATAGCCCTTCTATCGATTAAAAATATTGCGAGAGTCAAGAAATCACCCTAGACTAAAGTAATTTGAAATTCAAACTTCAGAATAAGTATAAAAAATTAAAATAAAGCTGTTTTAGTTTTTTTGGACTATTAGTTTTTAATTAGCAATAAGTAATCTTGATTATCTGATTATCGGCAAACGCAGCGTAGGGCGCCCCCCTGCCAGGTGGACCGACGACCTAAAGAACGTGGCTGCGGGGGACTGGATGCGGAAGGCAGAGGACCGAGCGTTGTGGCGCAAGTTGGGAGAGGCCTATGTCCAGCAGTGGACTGCGATAGGCTGAGTTGAATCTTGATTAGCCAATGTTGTATTTACCCGTAATTGGAGTACATATAAGAATAAAACTTTATTGCATTATTTGGTAATAGTGATAATATGTATACATACTAGGGGCTCGTAGCGATGCAACGACTGCGCGGATTGTACGATCTGCAAGGTTAAGCTGCACTTGCCGCGGTCAGTCTGTGGATGGGTGACCGTTTCGTTACACATCGAGACCCCTCCGTGCCTCGGAGAGCACGTTAAGCTGTCGGTCCCGGTTTGTCATACGAATATCTATGGCAGTCGTTACGGGTAGCCAGAAGCCTGAAAGTCTGACAACTGGTCTAACCTCCGAATGTCAGTATTACCCAGTAACTGGGTTGCGGGGGTCTGATGGCAGTCGCTCCGTGTAAAATACTGATGTTCAGCCGCATCTGGCTAGACTGGAAGCCGACCCCAATATAATTGGGAAAAGGCTCGGAGGATGATGATGTATACATACTGTATACATGCTGTGAGCGAACCTTATGCAATAAATTAATAAATAGGTATTATTATTATTGAATAGGTTAGTACCTAAGTAGTCTTTGTAAGAATGTTCCTTCTCGAAAACAAAATAAAAAGACTATGACTGCTTTTTTATTTAGGGTTCCGTATCCAAAAGGGTGCCAAACGGGACCCTATAACTCTCGCTACGCTATCCGTGCGTCCGTCCGTCTGTCACATGGCTGTATCTTTTGAACGGTAATAGGTAGCTGACTAAACTTAAAAAAATCATATTTCGCGCACGGTGCGTTGATGTATTTTGATGAACTCTCGTAAATTAAATCAATTTCTATGGAGTATCAGGTCGATGTGTGGTACGGAACCCAAACTACGTAAGTCCGACTCGCACTTGGCCAGTTTTTTTTTTTCATGTTATGATTGTGAATTGTGATGCAGTAACTCAATGCCTAAACCCTTTACATTTTCTTGATGTTATGATTAATATTTATACATGGAGGGGGATGGGGTCGAAATGTTCTGAAGTGGCGACCACGAACTGGAAGGCGCAGCCTGGGTAGGCCCCCCACAAGGTAGACCGACGACCTGGTGAAGGTCGCGGGAATCCGCTGGATGCGGGAAGCGCAGGACAGGTCGTTATGGCGATGCTTGGGCGAGGCCTTTGTCCAGCAGTGGACGTCACACAAACACATTGCTTGGAATCTCGTTGTATGGCGCGTAATCCCTAAGCCGTTTGACGGATATTGCTCAAAGTTTCATGTGCCAGTAATTAAACCTTGCGCAAATACAGAGCGCAATTAAAAACAAACCAAGGTTTACGTTTAACGTAATTGAGGTCTATGGTTATCAGCTGCTGGGTTTGATCGTTTGATAAAACTAATCTTGACTATAGATCTAGCTGCCTCTGTGTTTTGCTTTTGGGTGATGTTCATTTGTTTATTTTACCGAATATCTTTTTCATTTGTTTTTTTTTATTGCGATCCAAATAAGAATTGGAATGTCTCAGACGAATGTCAATGACCTCGACTTGTCAGCTGTCATTTGAAAAATACAGTCTGCAAGGAAAAATATTTGTTCATTCATTGTAAAATCCGTTGTTGTATGTTAAATTTCTTGTCATCATTTTTTGTTTGTTACCAGTTTAATGAAAATTACGTCACAATAAGGCGGAAAGTCATTCCTATTCTTATTTGGATCGCAGAGTACCACGTCTAAAGACTTCCCTTGCAAATAAACCGTCTTTAGCTCATCGGGTTCTTAACCAGATAGACCGACTCCTTGAGAAAGGTAGCTAAGGTGGGCTGGATGCGGACAGTGAAAGATTTAGTGGTGCAACTTGGGAGATTCATTCTCCAATCCTTTCTCTAATTGTTGGGGTCGGCTTTCAGTCTAATCAGATACGGCTGAACATCAGTATTTTACACGGAGCGACTACCATCAAACCCCCGCAACCCAGTTACTGGTAAGGGACATTCTAAGGTAAGACCGGTTGTCAAACCTTCGGGCTTCTGACTACTCGTAACTATTGCCACAGGATATTCGTATGGCAACCGGTACCGACAGCTATCCGACTATAACGTTCTATCCGAGGCACGGAGAGGTGTCGATGTGCAACGAAACGGTCACCCATCCAAGGACTAACCGAGGCCGAGACCGACTGTGAGGACTTGACCTAACAGATAATGCAATCCACGCGGTTATTACTTAGCCACGAGCCCCTCTTTGAAGAAGCCAATGTCCAGTAATAGATAGTGATAGGCTGAGCTGATTACCGACAAAGACTTCATCGTCATCATCATTTAGCCGAAAGACGTCCACTGCTGGACACAGGCCTCTCTCAAGCATCTCCACAACAACCGGTCCTGCGCTTTCCGTATCCAGTGGATTCCTGCAACCTTCACCAGGTCGTCGGTCCATCTTGTGGGGGCCTACCCTCGCTGCGCCTTCCAGTACGCGACAAAGACTTACGACACTTAATCGAGCTGATATTAGATTTTGAGTGTACAGTATCAGAAATATGTAATCATTTTTTAAGAGCTCATTCAGGGCATAGCATAGAACAACTTTTACTATGGAACCAATCCCGAAATCGCAAAAACATCAGCCTAGAAAATCATCGATGTTGCTCGACAAAATATATGAATCAGCTGTTTTTTTTCGCGATTTTAGGGTTGACTCTGTAGTTAAAATTGTTCAATGCTATGCTCTGAATGAGCTCTTAAAATATGATCAGCATTTCAGGGTGTATAAGGGGGTTGATTATAATGCAAAAAGAGAAATCAATTGTTAATACACTTAGGTGTTATAATCAGTCTTATTATTGTAGTTGAGTTGAGGCTATATTTGTTTAGTCTGTAACAACAGAATCAGCACTCTTGCCAACCATGTGATGTCAAGTCAAAGTCACATTGCGACTATCAGTACAAATACCCTTCAAACCGGAACGTAGCACCTACTATGTATCTTAGTTATTATCGTAACGTTCCATTAACACATTCAGACGGAAAACTACCTTAACTAGATACTATTATTTACTCTCTGACTAGATATAGACCTCTACCGCATCCAATTTTCATTGTTCCGTATTCGCTAATTAAAAAAACGAACACAAAACAAAAGACATAAGGAAGCGGTCACACATGAACAAATAAAGGCAAAACAAATGACTGGTATTATTCATAATTCAAATATTACACACGAACATTAGGAACTACGTTAGTTTAAAATGTTCTCACACCTCACTTCCCACGGAACACATTGGTTTGTATATTTATGATTTACTTACGACATTATTCTTTATGTGAGTACTTAAGTAAGGGTTGCCTCATCTGATGCAGCTTAAGGAATGAACGTAACGCGAGATAACACTTGCACTTGATGAAGAATTGAGTATTGTGCCAAAAGTTGGTAGTGTTTTGTCCAGCTGTGGCTTGTTATAAGCCAAGTTGATTGATTGATTCAGTTAAAAAATTATATTATAATGTAACATCTGTTGATTGGAGTAAGTATAGTGTAATCGCACTGAGCAAGCTTGACGGTCAATTAATAGAAAGATAAGAATAAAGAAAAGAGTTATTTATTCTTATTCTCTATAGTACAACAGAAAAATACAACAATACATTTTATGTAGAAATAACATGTATAAAGGCAAGCCCGAAATCAAAAGCTCGTTTCTTCTTTGAATGAGAAAGTTACAGTGGGTCAATTTAAATAAAAGCTAGTAATATTCTAATATGCGAACTTCGATGCATAGAATTTTGTTGTTCTGTATTCTGAGCTTCGATTTCGATTGATAGTTTTCTAAATTTACATTAGATAAAGTTGAAAAATAAAAGTTATTGATCATATCTGAACACTTTCCTGATAAATATGATTTGTATAATAGTTTAAATGCATATTCAATGTAATGTTTTTTTATGGTGTACAATAAAGCATATACATATAAATAAATAAATAAATTTAATAAATAATCCAACTCGCCTTTCTTACTTCTTGTACCACACGATAAGGGTCAGTACACACGGTCATCCGATTGCCCACCGCAGTTGATGCAACCGCAAATGCATTTTATTGAGGGCAACGAACCGCGACCGGATGATCGACGGATCAAATTGATGCATCTCGGCTGATGTGTAATGCGTTCAAATGCGTCGATGCAATCGACTTGTTTGGTTTGATTTGAAGATTTTCTCCCTTGCCTTTATAGCCATAATAATTTAATGATGTTTCTTCCAGTGTAAAGAAAAATATTGTTACCATATTTGTGGTTCAGTTGCAATCTTTCTCCGCAAATCTAAAGCTTAGAATACTCATAGAAAATACATTCGTAATAAACCACTGCAAGCCATTACACTTACACTTCTAAACAAGAAACATGAAACAAGGTTCCCACACGCTTCAACAATGTAGGTGACCACAAAAACCCATTCGTGCCATTAACTTTACTCCACCATCATCAATTACCGCGAAACAAACCCCTATTTTATACAAGGACTTTACCTATCCCAAATTGTATACAAAATAGACAAAAACAAACAACATAACGAGCCAATCATATAATCGTTAACTAGTGACACGAGGAATCGATTCGTCAGACTCGGTTATAATCGATCATATTAACATTGATTGGGTCGATGGACTTTAATAAATGTTTCGCGGTCGACCGACATGTTGCTTGTTGCAACATTACATTAACTTATGAAGCTAGGGAGATGTTAAGACATGCATAATGCGAAGATCGAAATGATGGCTCAAATAATTCATTTTTGCTTTTATCGATTGATCGAGGATATTGAAGATAGGAATGAAGTGTTCAATAGAATGTGGAAAGAGCCAAATCATGATATAGCACTAAGACTCTTATGTACTTTACCGTCTCAAAGATACAAGACAAAAAGCAAAAACTTGTATCTTATAAGATGCAGTTCATTATTATTATTATCAGCCTGTAGTGTCCCACTGCAGGGCAGGGCAGTGAGAGGGAGGGGTCCAGATGATTATGCAGTTCATAGAAAATTAAATAAAAATATAATGTAATATTAATAATATTACATGGATAGATTTTACATCAAACGCGAAGACGAAATCTTGAATGGAAACCACGAATCATCAAACGCAGCGTAAGGCGCCCACCACCCAGGTAGATCGACGACCTGAAGAAGGTAGCTGGAGTGAAGTACACGCAAAAGGCGGAGGATCGAGTGGTATGGCGCAATATAGGAGAGGCCTATGTCCAGTGGTGGACTGCGATAGGCTGAGTTGATGATGATGAGATTTGCTATCATAAATTCTCACTCTTATGAATACACCTTAACACACATGACATGCGTTAGACCTTAAAGTACTTTCAGATTTCCACACGACACCTCAGGACAATGAAGTAACCATAGATAATGATATGAAGCTCATATTGTTTTAGTAAAGCGAAAAGACAAAAGAAAAAGACGTTAAACTAATCGATGTTAATCTAGCAGATAGTGTTACACTTATATTTCTTCTTCTTCGTGTCGACAACCATCGTGGTGAAAGGATTCGTCACCTAGACTCTGCGTTACCGAGTGCTAGATGTCCAGGGTGCGCCGGACGTGGTGGAATCGAACTCGATTGTCGTCGCTCGGGGAGGCTCCTTACATGCACCCCAAACACTTATATTGAGAACGTTCGACTACGCTCCAAAAAATATTCACAAATATAGAAAAATATTTATTGGAATATAGGCTTTGTTATGTTTGAAATAAATGTCATACCAATACCTTGAACAATTTCATTTATAGTACCTATAATTTTTGATAACTATCGAATGTTTGATTATTATTTTGTAACACGGACCGGTTTTAATGGAGTACATGTTGTAACTGCAGTACCTCTTATATCATGAGTAACCGGTTAAGGTAGACGCCAGATACCTGAACAGGAAACCGTCGATTTTGAAAATTAATCAAAACTAAATTCTACGACTATCGAAGTATAATTAATTGATTGCATTTGTGTCAGCTACTGACTGACTAATCGATTGGACGCACGTATCTGATGGCTTTTAATCGATGTTGAGTGATCACTCGATTGTCCAAGATAAAAGCTTGTTAATTGAAAAACTAGTTACCAGCATATTGTTCCATATTGCTAAAGCATTGGTATTTTCATTCTTTATAGATCAATCCATCAATCGTAGAGGTCTCATTTACCATTTGCGACCAGTTTTACAAGCAAGGTCGTATTGCTACACTTTACAATGCGACTAACGATTCTTGATGTAAAATCATATTGTTAGTGGATCGAAAGCAATTTATACAATTAATGCTTATAATAAAATTGCTATTAATTCTATCGGACCAATCTGTTTGAAATGTGTTCACAAAGATCGATTAAGAGAGGAATTGATTTCATGATTTTTAATGAACATTCATGAATAATACATCAGTTCATAATACTATAAGTGTAAAATGACAATTATCAAAAAAATTGGGCGATGAGAAGTTTAGTAGGTACCTAACCTGCATATCAAATTTTACCAGAAAAACTTAAGATAATAACGTAAAAGTGACACAAACACTAGCATCCGACCTAAAAGAACTATGATGCACCCAACCTTGCACTCAACTCAATTCCACGTAATCGATTCCCCGCGACATCAGTATTAGGTAATAGGGTTGGCAGTACTCGATGTCGCAATTCTAATGACCGACAAGGTCGAGGCCGCGCGCGCGTCTGAGGTTGTCCGCGCACACGACCTCATCGACTCGATTCTCGATACAGCTTTCTATTTTCTATGACTGAGCTTCTGATTGTTAGTTTTCTTGCGTGTTTTCGTTTTCGTTCGTTTTTTTGTTAGATTCGTGTGTTTTATGTGTCATAAAACTGAAATAACTAGGCTTAGACATGTAGTAGTCGTACACGTAGTAAAGCAATTCCAAGTTGGCCTTAAAAGGCTTCGTTCGTACATTATTTGTACGTCTGGGTGCGTGCCGGTAAACATTTTACGAGCCACTTACGGTCCATGTGCAAAACTTTTAATGAAATCATCATTCTCAATTACGAAACTTTAAATGAAATTATCATTCTCAGTTGGGGAGATGGAAAACAAACAAAAATTCAAATATCAAGATTAAAATACTCTCAAGGAAATGATGCATAGCATTTTGTTCCAAACCAGTTTACCTATATCCTCCATCTCAACATTGACGTCGATCAAATTACTCAACATACCGAAATTATCTGTCGAATCTCAAAGAAATGGTCGCGGTCTGTCGACCTTTGATTGCGCCGGCGCCGATGCATCGATCCGAGTGAAAGTGAACGATTACTGCAATCGAGTTATTAGGTGGGCTGATGTAATGATCACTTGTTGCACTTTTTATCGATTGTAACAATTGTTATGGCATTACGTTTCAATAATGAGATGTTTGCAGCGCTGCATTGCGTTGTGCGCTGCAGACCGCTGCAGCTGCTCTATATGAAGCTTTTTAAATGAATGAGTGTTTGAGTCCTAATTTATAACTCTTGTCTTGTTTGCTGTACTTGGACCTCTTATCATTTACATTTAAGAACTGAATTCTAGCTATGGTTACAGCCTTCTCTCTACCAGTGACTTTGGAAATATCATAATTCTGTATTTGCCAAAAATCTAGTCTCTATCAGCATTAGTAAACCATAAACGTCCGCCGTCCACTGCTGATCGGTCATAGATTGATGCTGCCAAGGACACCACTATTAGAAAAGAAAATCTTATTATTTTTTGGAAAACATACGGAACTTCGTTTGTCCGTTTACGTTCATTACAATGAGTATTTTGTTAGTACACCTTAAGGTATGTTTCTCATGCAATACAGAATGTATAATGTGCAGTATACGGTTCTAGGTGATCAAGTTACTAATTTGACTAACAGCCGTTTAATTGCTTCATATTAATTGCGCAGGTGCATAAACCTGTTGTATATACTTACGGTATTGTCGTAATGGTTTAATACATGCAGCTTTCAAGTTCTGAAGATATTTACCTGTAATAAAACAAACATAATTATTAAAAAAATTACAAAAAAATTACATAAATAATACATCATCATCATCGGCTTCCAATTTAACCAGATGCGGCTGATCATCATTATTTTACACGGAGCGACTGATCCCCGCAACCCAGTTACTGGGTAATATCGACATTCGGAGGTTAGACCAGTTGTCAGACTTACGGGCTTCTGACTACCCGAAACGACTGCGTTCGTAGATGTTCGTATGGCAACCGGGACCGACAGCTTAACATGCTCTGTGGGGCACGGAGGGGTCTCGATGTGCAACGAAATGGTCACCCATCCACGGACTGACCGCGGCAAGTGTAGCTTAACCTCACAGACCATACAATCTGCGCAGTTGCTACTTAGCCACGAGCCCCTCAATATCATGAATAATTTCCAGTTTTTTTTTTTTTCCTGTAAGCCGATGTTTTAAAAAATAAACTAAAAATGGCCGTCTATTTGTTAACACAAGCAACAATAAAAATACTCTATACACAGTTAATCGGTTAATTTCGCATAACATAACCAGCCCATTACTGTCCCACTGCTGGGCACGGGCCTCTTCTCGGTACGAGAAAGCTAAGGCCTTAGTCCACCACGCTGGCCTAGTGCGGTCGCATGTTTTTTAACAAAACCATCATCTACATTCAGCCGTCTGCTAGACATAGGCCTCTCAATATTTCCACATCGATTCGTAATTTAATCCAACAATTATTTAAAAAAGTTTTGCAAATTAATCAACAAGTTTACGAAAAATTACATTGAGTTGTACATTTAAGACTTGAACGGCAAGTCTTATTACAATCAATTCAGATAAATATGTCGAAATAATCGTTGAAAAGAAGCTTTCTGAGGCCCATGAACAGTTATCAGGAGACGTGAACATTAAAAATGACAATCGTGAAATTACTTCGCATTGTGTGCTGAGGTCAGGTATAAGTGACAGCGGTTGAATGTTGGTCATCTTTATTAATTCAATTGTTTGCATTTACGCTGCTGAGGGCTTATTGACCTTACTTTTACAGCTGGGTCCATATGTGCCCATAAACTAACAAGCATTGATCAACAACTGTTATATTATTATCATACTTATTTTAAACCAGCGACCCACCCGGCTTGATAAACCTTCTTTCTATTGGTGAAAACCGAATTAAATCCGTGCAGCGGTTTCAGTAGCCGGAGGACTTTAATTTATAATATGTAATGATAGTGATGAAGTGATGATGTAGTGACAGTGATATCCAACTTAAACGAAATTAGATTACAATACTTTGAGACAGCCTAGTTTATTTCTTGATTCATTATTTAAGAAAGGTTTCTGACCTCAATATACAAAGGTTAGGAAGGACGATAGTATGTCTTTGTAGAAACTTGCCCTTAATTCACACATGTAACATTATAGCCAATATAAATCTCACCAGCAGTTAGCTAGTAAAGAGCTACGTTCTTAGAAAGACTATAATGCATTCTTTAAACTGTAGTTAGCCAAGTAGAGGGTTGACCTGCTTCCAGTAAACCGCTATCAATGAGCTATATCTAACCACAGCAAAATACCTTATTTGCCTTTATCACATTTCGCATACGTCATTGTTTAAAAGGTTGAAATCGTGACTGAAATACAAAAGGACATTTTTACTCTTTAACGGGGTTTGAACGACTTGAGAGTGGGGTCAGGCCGAGAACAAGGAAAACATGTGTTTACAGTTAGGAATTTACCCTTACATAACATAACATCACGCCTGTATTTATTATTTATTTATAGTTAATTAACACGGTACAAAAACCAATTACATTAATTAACATAGAAACGATACACAATATAACGATGATATTACAATTTACATATATGACAAATTTTATATGACAAAATTACATATACCTATGACCTTAACATGGAACAGTGGACACCCTCGCATACATTCTCTCACAGAACATCAGACATACTAGCAAAATTTTATTCCATCCGTCCGCAAACACATATTTACCCGAAGGGTTAGGCAGAGTATACACCCACATTTCGCCAGTTATGTTATAAGTCCCATGTAATAGGGGAAGAGCCTATTGCCACTAACCGGACACAAATCAGGACTACGGGTACTACTGAAAAATTCCCTAATGAAAAAACCCATTAACTTTGCCTGACCCAAGACGCCACGCTCAGCAGTCAAGCTTGCGTTCACCAGACCAATGAGGCAAATTACCCTTACTTGCCAATAAGACACTAAATAAACAAAATGGTGCATAACTATCTGAAGGTTAAACAATTTACAAAGCACCGGATACGACCAATTTGCAAACAAAATTACATTAATATAATCGCTGAATAATCTACAGGAAAAAAACGAAATCAAATAGATTTCTTAAGACTTATTTAAACAAACCGAAAACGATGACGAAGCTAAAACGTTGCAAGGACATTTCAAATGCAAATTCTCTTCCGAATCACTGCGAAAATATGTTCAGAGGCGATGTTCAAGGTTCGTTACATTCACGTATTGTTACCGCTACAGCATTTAACAATACAAACATATTTGTTAACGGCGATGTTAAAGAAACAAGAAAAGAAAAACAAATACGCAATGTGGGCTACAATGAATTATTCAACGCGGAAACCATGACAGCTACATTCAATTTGGATCGAGATACTGTTTAAGGATTATTTACGACAGTCTATAGGATATATTACTTACATTTATATTCCGGATGCAGTCAAGAGACAAGTTTCAAGGTAAAGCAATCGAAAATTAGGTATACATTGTCAAGACTAAGTACGGTATCAAATTGCCGATGACAAAGATAGAATAGCCTTTGTTTTTCCAATGAGGAAACCTTCAAAAGCCTACCAGCCTCATGGGGAAGAGGCTGGGGTGTGTGGGATTTTTACCGCACTAAAACCTCCCCAGTGGCCATCTTCAGCACAATAGAGGGGGGACTCCGGGAATAGATTATGCCACCGGTGCCTCCCCTGTGCTGCGCCAAGATAGAATAGCCTATGAATGTCAAATGTTTCATTAAAGATAGATCTAAATTTAAGAGGCAATCAACATAATATAGATTTTATTAGAAAAAATTAAACTATTTATGTTCAAGGCTTAAAGAGAAAATTTATATTACTCACAAAGACAATTCCTAAAAACAAGGTTACAATTAAGTATAGTCCTTTCGCAAAATAATAGGGAATCAATACAAACTCAAAGGGATTAACTTGATCCATCTCAAGGTTGTCAGTCAAATGTCGCTTATCTAAAATACATGGTTGTACGGCCTACAGGCGACATGCTAGACGAATCTTTAAAGTCAGATGTCATTGAGATACAGCTTGCAATTGTTCCCAGCAAGACGACGCCAACAATGGGTCATGTACACGCATTGTACTGTCCACTTGAAGAATAACGGAGGAAGCTGAGGCCATGCATCTAAACCTTGGACGGGTGAATAGCAATGAGTGGACTCGACCCTATCGACGTTTAACATACAATAGTGAACCCAAAATGAACCAAAGATAGGTTTTAATTGATGTTGTAAGAACCAGTAGCGTTGGAAGCGGAACTAAATTATAATTTCCGCTCTCGTAAAGACAATAGATCGTTAAGAGGTGTTGGTTGTATAACCTACAGGTGATACTTGGTCTCCTGGTTGTCAGTAGTGTTGCTAAATGGATGAAAATGAAATTTACTTTGCAATTTAACACGCCAATGGTAACGGTTGAGCATTAGATAATAGTCAGTCTTTTGTTTCCATTAAGTTGTTTACTCGCTGGACTTAATTTAGAAAATAAAGTCAATTAAATGTCTCCTTTTTTGCAGAAGATGGTAACGAGCAGACTGTGTAATTTTTTATTCGAAAACTTCTTCATTTTTGAATTAGGTTTCTATAGTTTTTATTTTACTACAATTTTATCTTGCTCTACAATAACAAAAAAGCAACTCCGAGCCTTTTCCCAATTATATTGGAGTCGGTTTCCAGTTTATCCAGATGCGGCTGAATATCCGTATTTTACACGGAGCGACTGCCATGAGACCAACCTAGTTACTGGGTAGTACTGACATCCTAAGGTTTGACAAGTGGTCAGACTTTCGGGCGTCTGACTACCCATAACAACTGCCATAGATATTCATGTGGCAATTGGGACCGACAGCTTAACATGCTCTTCGACGCGGCGACCCATGGAGCTGTCTCGATGTACAACGAAACGGTCATACATCGAACCGACTGCGAATACCGCAGCTTAATCTTTCAAATCTTGCGATACATAGCCACGGTTATTACTTAGTCATGAGCCCCCGAGCCCCTCTACAATAACAAAACGAAATAGGTATCAAAATAATATCGACATTTCATATTCTGACAGGTCTTGGAGTAACAATATTCTAATATTTGTCAAGGTAAGCTATTAATATTTTTGATCTAGTATTCTGTGACCTTTGCGTCTACTTTCAAATCTAGACAAGAAAAAATATGAATATAAAAGTGCATGTCTAATTGCGTTCTAAATGATATCAATGAAAATGAAACGAACTGAAACCAGGCTTTGTTAAAGAAGTATTTTGAAAATATTAAATTGGAGGTTACAAAAATTGTTTTACAATTGTAATTTTGTAAGTCACGTAATTTTGCAAGTCGTTTCTCTGAAGGATAGTGCCCCCGATTACATGCAATGATAAATGTATTTTATGTATATTTATGATAATTAAGACCTTATGTATTGCTTCAGATTTCAGAGCGAATGCGAGATGTTGCAACATCGGAATGGCCTCCTCTTTTTCATTCATGCGTCTTCTCGGCCTTATTTCAGTTTTCGTTTTTTTATGATAGAGGTGGGTGAACAAGCAACTGAGTCACCTGATAGTAAGTAATTACCGCCCCCCATGGAAATTTGCAACACCAGTATAGTCGCTGATGCGTTGCCTATCTTTTAAAAGTGTCATTTAATTAAGTTCATTAGCAATTTAGTGCCTGTTTCTTCTGAAAATTTCATAAATTTTATGTACACTCTCGGATCTGCACGTTTCCTAATGGTGTTTTCCTTCCCCGTTAAAGCAAGTCTCCTTATACGATGTCTTATTTCAATAACTCAAAACCTCAGACTCCTACAAAAAAAAACCCCCTACAATTTTTTATTGTAATAAATTGGTATGGCAAGTAATAATTATTTTCATACATTATTTTAGAAAATAATTTTATTATTGTTGTCATACTTATTCTTATCGACGCCGCCCCACTCGCCTGCCTCGCAACCCCGCGGCTATTTCCTAAGGATAATAATATGACGTATTATTTTTCTAAAAGTATCTAAGTATTATATCCATTGTCTAGTACCCATATACAAGCTTTGCTTAGTTTGGGACTAGATGGTGCTGTGTAAAATGTCCCAAAATATTTATTATTATTATTTACCTATGCAGTCATCGGTCTTGCGGTCAGCGCTACATTATATGAAACTTGTAGATTCGGTTACACCACTTTTTCATGTAGGATAATATTTACCAAAAAATTTTTTTGTGTCATACCGTATGAACACACCACCACTTTTTCATGTAGGATAATATTTACCAAAAAATTTTTTTGTGTCATACCGTATGACACAAAAAAATTTTTTGGTAAATATTATCCAAATGAAAAAGTGGTGTAAACCAATTCTACTTTCGATTCTGATAAAACTAGTTCCAGGTTTTGAGTTATTTCAATAACACGTACCTAATATTTTACAACCACGCAACTCAAGGATCATTTCTACATTTAAATCAATTTAATTTGTCAAATATACTAAATTATAGCAAAAACAAATAGTAGTATTTTGCACAAACTGTCTTGACAGACGATTTCGCAACAGCAGCGTGAGACGTTTATGGACCGTGCGAATTTATTGAGCGAATAATTAGCATTTTATTTATATGTACACTAACGTTTAGACCGCCAAATTATTATAATTAGAGTAGAATAAAGAAACTAAGATGCAATTAAGAAAAAAATCACTCTTTATTGCTCCTTTAATATATTTCTCCTTCCACTATTTATGATAATGATGTTTCTAGTTTCTACAATATTATAACGAACGAAAAAGTTAAAAATAATAAATAATGACTGTGTTTACATACTTTACTACTCAACATTATTTACTGAATATTATTTTTACCGTTTAGGTTCATTCAATATTTTATAAATAAAAGCTTGTTCTTTAAAAGATTTTGTTACTTTTCCAATAAGAATTTAACGAATTTTTTGCAAAAGGGCCAACGATGTACCAAAAACAAATATTTGTAAACGGTAAAATAAAAAGTTCAAGAAACCTCGCTATTTGAACGGTGGCGTTCGGTAGGTTTGTGACGACATTCCTTGACCGATCGACATAGTTAGAACGCGCATGATTTGTTTTTATATCGCTTGGTTTTAGGCAACATGATTGAATTAACGACTCCTTGTAAGGTAGGTACTGTATAGGTTGCCAAATTGATTTCATTACACACACTGTTTTAAATGTAATGGATTTAGCTACCTGTTTGAGTGGGCAAGTACTACGATGATTATTTCATTACGTAAAGTAGGCCAATTTTCTTCCACCTGAACATTGCTAAACTCAGCGTGGTAGACACAACTTCGAGAAAGAAGCCAACAGAAGGATCCGTTTGGGCTGGGCAGCATTTGGCAAACTTCGCCGAGTCTTCTCGTCGCCTATACCGCAAAGTTTGAAGACAAAGGTCTTCAACCAGTGCGTCCTGCCTGTCATGACTTACGGTGCCGAGACGTGGACACTGACAGTTGGGCTAGTCCACAAGTTCAAAGTCGCTCAGCGAGCTATGGAGCGAGCTATGCTTGGATTTTTTTTTGAAGGATAAAATCCGTAACGAGATTATCCGGAGAAGAACCGGAGTGACCGACATAGCTTGTAGGATCAGTAAGCTGAAGTGGCAGTGGGCTGGCCATGTCTGTCGAAGGACCAATGGCCGCTGGAGCAGACGAGTCCTTGAGTGAAGACCGCGAATCGGCAAACGCAGCGTAGGGCGCCCCCCTGCCAGGTGGACCGACAACCTAAAGAACGTGGCTGGGGGGGACTGGATGCGGACGGCAGAGGACCGAGCGTTGTGGCGCAACTTGGGAGAGGCCTATGTCCAGCAGTGGACTGCGATAGGCTGAGTTGATTGAACATTGATAAGTAAATGATAAAAAAGTAGAATAATCAGTTTCTCTGAAAAAACTAAATCAAACAAAATAAAAAAAAAAAAAAAAAAATAAACAAACAAAATCATTTACGGAGATAATTAGTACTATCCTAGTTTCTACCAATATCATAAATGCGAAAGTATGGATTTTTGTTTGTTTGTTTCTTTGAATGTCCTTCAATCACGCTGCGAAACGAAATACTTGTAAAGGGAAATCACAGACCAGTAAGCTACAAGACTCCGCATAAACAAAGTTTTGTATTCGAACGCAGTCGTTAAACGTTGGTGGGGTCAGGGGGGCGGACGGCGCGTTATGATTGGCCGGCTCAAAAGTTCGGTGGTATGATTCCTTATGATTGGTGCCGCTCGCTGACTGAGTGACGTTCCGATTGGCGGAGGGACGTATGATATGCAGTGGTAGAGCATATGCGTTGTGACCGGGGATGTCCAGCTAACCGGCGTCTAGAGGCTTACTGGTCTATGAGGGAAATATAAAAATAGATGTGTACGGTATGTGACGACATTTTGATCGTCATCGTTAGAATGCGCTTGATTTGTTTTTATATCGCTTAGATTTAGGCAACGCAGATTGAATTAGCGACACCTTATAAGGCATAAATTGCCAAATTAATTTCATTTAAACATACTAACCATTTTAAATATACTGAATTCAGCTACCTTGGTTATGAACTGCGATGATTTATTACGTAAAGAAGGACCATTTTTTTCTACCTAAACATTTAATTTATTTGCTTAGCCAACAATAGGGTGTTTGACAATTTTTGAAAATGTACGTAAAACGATGGCGAAACATCCAATTAAAGCATTCATTAACAAATAATTACTAAAATATGCTTGTAAAATTAAATAATCAAGATTTTAAATTCTCATTTTAAATTTCGCAGTAAAACGCTAGGGCACGTGACATTATCGTCAACCTACGTCACTGTTCTAGTTTCGGTCAGTGTTCCGGTCAGTGTTGCCGGAATTCCCATAAAAGTACTACACGCTTACGAAAAAGGTACGAATTTGACAAAAAGTAAAAAATCGGAACGTGGTTTTTTTTTGTCACATGAGACATGACTAAAACGTTTTGTAGTTTGTGTTTGAATCACGCACATACAAAACAAAAGCTTTTAAATTACGTTCAAATTTTCCTACAAATGCTGATTAGTTTAATTGTTAGTAAGTTATAAAGTACATAAACTGGCTCAATAAAATTAAAATGAACCTAAATTAACAATTAACATGAATATAATTATTAATAATATACCTACTCGTTGAAAAATTGGTACATTTTATTTTTACGATCATGGCAACATTTAGCTCGCCCTACGTCGTACAGGACTATGACGTCACCCAAAATGGAGGCCAAGTCTCAAGACGTTTTGTATCACGTGATCAACAGATTAAAAAATCGAAATTTCAAACATAAAAATAAAATATATAGAATATATTTAAATTAACATAACTTAGTAAAAGTTAATCTTCAACCTAAAATCTACGTTGTGTACATTTTTCATAATTTTTGGCAATACCTGTGAAACACCCTATTGTTTATACTAATAAAATAACATAGGCCTCCCCCAAGCATCGCTACAACGACAGGTCCTGCGCTTTCCACATCCAGCGGATTCCCACGACCTTCACCTAAATAAGATCTCCGAATATGAAATATGAATCATCCCTTTCCACACTCTGTCTACATTTCTTTTCTTTCTAGTTCTCCTCTCGCAGGTCTGCTGCAAGAGATTTATTTAGAAAAAAGCAGTACTTACTTTTGTACTTGTATTTTCCTAAACTATTTTTCTCTGTAACTGAACATTTTAAATTATGAGAATTAGCCCTCATTTTCTTCGGAAAAACTAAACACTTTAAGGAGCTAATTAGAATTTCTTATTACTTTATCGAAATCAAAATTACAGATAAATCGATTTGCAATGTACGAGTTCTTAATCAATAAAGAAAAAAAATTGGGACATTTTACACAGCACTATCTAGAATTCTAGTCCCAAACCAAGCAGAGCCTGTACTATGGGTACAAGACAATGCATATTATAATAATATACTATTTTGTTCTAAAAACGTACTTCTAATATACAAGAAACACCTAGACCAACTCAAACACTTATGTTCATCAAATAAATATTTGTATTATGTGGGAATCGAAACCACGACCTCATGACAGCAGTCCGACACTCGAACCACTAGACCACAGACGTCATCAGTATCAATCTTAGATGTCCTTGACTTTTCTGTGTCTTAAGAATTTGTATCTGCATCAACTTCTATTTTTAGGTTCACCAAATATTTATCATCAGACATCGGCCTCAAGACGTCATATCTAAACACATTATACAATATAGCACCAAGTTCAATGCCGCTGGGCAAATGTCTCAGTAGGTGAAAGTTGCGACGTCATCGAAGCAACCCGGCTAATGATGTAATGCTGCAGCAGATGGTCGCTCTGAGGTAATCGCGTGCTTTACGATTTAGCAGCATTATGTGACTTCTGGTCATGAACTTTGTGATACATTTTGCTTAGGTTGCTGTGATGCGGTGGATAGTGTGTTCATTTTGTATAAGACGAATGATTGTTTTGACTGACGATATGAATGATTGTTGTTGATTGTTGTATTGATGTTGTATGAGTGATAGTTGTTGTTGTGCAGTGCTAATATCTGTTGTGGGTCATTCATCTAAGGTTAACGAGCGAGCATAATAAATAAATTGACTTTTCACTTTCATGGATTTTCGCAAGAGCAGGTGTAAAAAGTTCAGAAAGTATATCAGTCAGAGTCTATCGCAGCCCACGTCTGGATAAAATACTCTTTCAAAAAGGAAACAGTCTGTAGTCATTAACTTAATTTATTTTTTAAATAATGAAAGTAATTTATCAGTAATAAAGAAAGCCATGATTATGAACGTAGCATTAAAATGATATTACTTTCCTTTTTTCCAACTGTAATTAATATCGGAATGATAATCGAAATATCAGTGTGATTAATCTTTAGGCCCTTTCATATTAATTATACAAACTTTCAAGCATTTGAAATTTTTAACTTGATTGCACTTGAGAGTCTAAATTATTACATACGTACTAAGTAAAGCCCGTCGCATATTGAACCGTGAACCCATCCCACTACGTGGATGGTTTTGTAAACGTGTAAACTACCCCACTACACATGGGTAAGCACGTCACTTAATAACACGTAAGAAGCATAATTCACGTCACTCAGTGTCACGTTAGAAGAATGCTTCTCAATCAATCAAATCAATCAATCAATCTTCTTTTCTTCGCAATGGCGAACAAAAGACATAAACGCGCACTAGCCGTCTAGCACTTAGCTGGGCTGAGCCTATGGTTTAGTGCGCCTGCATCCCGCCCCAAGTCAGCATAGTGTGCCATGGTCTTAACCTTCTTAATCTGAGAAGAAGTCCGTGCCCAGCAGTAGGACAGTAATTCAACTAATATTACCGAAAGTGTGGATGTTTGTCTGTCCTACAATCACGCTTAAACAGATCGGATTTGAATGAAAAGGACATCGCTAAATTTCCATAGTGCCCAAGCCGTTGTAAGTTACGAATAAAAGATGATGCTCATCATATAAAATTCGATGAAGGCAATGTGTTGCAATCTATTTTAATAAACGGACAGTAAAATTAATGTATAATTCATTAAAATATTAACTATTTTGAGGTTATGTTTTGCTTACAAAACTTATGTCGAACAAGTGGTTGCCTAACAACTAAACAGTTGTACTCTTCTATTCCTGTAGATACAAAGGTGCTAGGTGGTTCCAACGTAATACATTATAAAAACATAGAGTAGGTACTTACAAGGGATTGGTCAAAAATATGAAGTCAAATGGAGTATCATAGCCGCTCACGTTATTATTGTGTTGATTGATACTTTATTTTTTATTTTACTGTCCGCATTAAAAACGATGAATATAAAAGTAATGAAAAAATACTCATGAAATTGTTGTATATTTATATCTTTGCAACAGTCTCAGGCTATTTCTAACAAAGTTTAGAAACCTTTTCAACATTTGTTTTTGTTTACCCTGAGCCTGAAAAGGGATCTTTGTACTCAAAAGAATTAACAACTTTTTCTATAGGACCGACCCTGAAATCGCGAAATAACTGCTATTCCATACATTTTGTTGATTTATGATTTATAAACACGAATGTATGAAAAGCTGTTTTTTTTCACGATTTCAAGGTTAGTCTCATAACAAAAGTTGTTCATAATTATGAGTACGATGACCCCTTTTCAAATTAGGGTAAACAAAAACTAATTTTGTATACCGTGGTCACAAAAAAATTAGATCATTGGTGAGTAGGGAAAATATTGTTTTGATCGGTATAATCAGTGTTTCCTCTACAAACCAGATGGTCATTATGGATAATTTGGTGTCGCAAACATGTCGAAATATTACGCTTGTTAGTTCAGAGTATGTCATTAACAAAACAAGCTCGTTTTTGCAGCTGTGCTTATTTAACAAGGTCGTGGATTTTAACTTCAAATGTTTTGTGTGTCTTGTTTTAATCCTGGGAGTTTTATTTTTACTGTATTGAGTTTCGGCTTATTTATAGCGATAAAAACAGCTTAAATCACTCTCGCATTATTACCGCCCGCTTTGCAGATACATATATCGATATTTTAACTACTTGATAACTTAGTTAAGCCATCGGGCTTAACTGAGTTAATTAATAGTAGTAATTTAATTAATTAGCCACTGCTAATTAAAAAAAAATACTAATACAAAAAAAATTAACTGCTAATTAATTAAGGCAAGCGTTCAACCACTAGGCTATCATTATAGCCTAGTGGTTGAACGCTTGCCTTCCATACAGGAGGGTATGAGTTCGACCCCGGCCCGCACCTCTGACTTTTCGAATTCATGTGTAGATTTATATTCGATTATCACTTGCTTTAACGGTGAATGAAAACATCGTGAGGAAACCTGCACACCTGAAAGTGCTCCATACAGTTCTCAATGGTGTGTGTAGTCCTCCAACCCGCACTAGGCCAGCGTGGTGGACTAAGGGCTTAGCCTTCTCGTACTGAGAAGAGGCCCGTGCCCAGCAGTGGGACAGTAATGGGCTGGTTATGTTAAGTTAATTTAATTAATTAATATAATATCATGATAATTAATCTATTTTATTGAAATAGTGCCTTGAAAATATTTTAGTTGGCAATTTTTTCTTCCTCCCGTAAAATTTGTCAAAACAGACGTACCATTTCTGACAATTACTAAACCATTGATATGTAATATAGATTGGTGATCTGAAAATAGTCGTCATAAATCAATGTACGGTCACGACCGGTGATACATTTTGTCGAAAAAGTCCCTTGAACGAATCCTGCTACTTTACAGCTGCCGTCGAATACTGTGGTTCACCAGAAAGATTTCTGACTGTACCATTAACAAGGCTCTTGGAATCAATTTATTATATAAACAGAAAATATCTACATATCCATAACAATATGCAGAAAATTATAATAAAATCTTAGAATAGCATCGTCCATCATTACTAACAATATAACGTATTGTTGTATGTGTGCATTAGGTAATCAAGTTGTATCATGCACACGCACCGCCTACTTAACATAAAACTTTACAATTACACTTTGTCGGAAGTGTCATACGACTCTTATTTATTATGCAAGTAATGTATTTTTGTATACTGGCAATCCATTGTATTAATATTGAATTTCGATTTCATGTTAAATGTCAGGTAAAGAATGTTTGCTGTCTCATTTTCTCAGTGTCGTAAAAAGTGACTAAGGATGTCAATATAGACAACATCATCCTCCTATCATACCACGATAACTTATCTATGTGCTCATTCAATGGCATGGTAATGATTCGAAGAACCGCAGTTCAGAGAGGGTTGTCACAAAGGAGAAGAGGTTCATACCCAGCAGTGGGACAAAATGGGTCGAAGATGATTCTGGTGATGATAATGGTAATGTTAATTCTGTTGGCAATAAACCACTCTCTCTGGTGCTACCGAGGTACCATTTCTGCTTAACCGGGCTGGTAAACCAGAACTCATTGTAACAGACTTTTTATACAAAGGCATTTGTTTAACAAACGATGATTACCGGCACGAAATTCTATCCAACTAATATGTATTACTAACCTATGCTCACGGCTTTGCCCGCGTGGATATCGTTTATCACCCTTTCCTCGGGAACTGTTCATCTTCCCGGGATAAAAAGCCTACATGTTAATCCGGTTATGTTCAATGTGTATGCCAATGTTCATCTAAATCCGTTCAGCCCTTACAGCGTACTTGTGTAACAAACATCCAAACATCTTCACAAACTTTCACATTTGTAATATTAGTAGGATAATTGCGAAAGTAAGGATGTTTGTTTGTCCTTCAATCATGCTAAAACAGCTAAATGGACTTGGTTGAAATTTAACACAGAAATAGACCATGCCTAGGATGAACACATAGCATACTTTTCATCGACATACCACGCCAGTGAACCTATAGGCGACAGGTAGTATATAATTATAAATCTTAAGCTAGTGTATAAATTAAATATAAATCTTAAACTGGTAAAAACAAAAAAAGGAAAATTTTAAGGCTTTAAATTCCTTTATTGCACTTAAACGATAACATTCCGGGTTTATTTGCCTACGATTTTAATTTGTCAGTCGCTTTGAAGGCTAATTATAAATGCCAAACGTGGACAATGCCCTTAGAGCGTAGATTTAAACGGCGGCGCTTTTAGTCACGATAAGCTTGACCTATCGGCTATAAAGTTAGATACAAAGACCTAGCCATTCACTACAATGACAGGCAATGAATTAAATAGCTTTGCAAGACATGATTTAAATCGTTTATCTGTTCATAAGCAATACACGGATATTAGGACCAATTAATAGTGTTTACAAATTGTAATTGCATTACTTAGGCCCCCGCATACATAATAACTAACAAAATTGTTATTTGATAACTTGATTGCATTTTTACTAAGGTATTTTTTGATACTTGGGAGTACTCCAACGTGCACGACCTTAATTTTATTCGAAAATAGTTTATAGAGCTGAAAATAGCTATCCGGATTGCTATTTTTTTTTATTTTTTATTATGAACTAGTGACCCGCCCCGGCTTCGCACGGTTGCAATGCTGCTACATTATGCATGTATTATAAATATAAACCTTCCTTTTGAATCACTCTATCTATTTAAAAAAACCGCATCAAAATCCGTTGCGTAGTTTTAAAGATCTAAGCATACATAGGGACAGACAGCGGGAAGCGACTTTGTTTTATACTATGTAGTGAAGTAACGTCACTAGAAATTCCATTCATCAGCACACCCAATCCCTGAAAAACCAAATATATACTCAGACACATAATATAACTTTAAAAATCAGTACGCCAATCCTTCATTTATGACAACAAAATACTTATAATGGACTGATTTTGAAATTCCTCTCAACAAAGCCATTAAATTCCACATTTGTGATACTGATTATATTTACACAATCCAGTTTAACATACTTGCACCTATTGTTAACTACAAATAAGGACCAATAAATATGCAGTAATGGTCCTTACGTGCGCAGAACGCACACATAAACAAGAGAATTTTCCAAACGACGTCTCGCGTCTGTATAATTAAAAGTGGGCTAGTCGCGAGTGAGCGGACTAGACGGCCTCGAAGCCACGCCTTGTAAGGGTTGGTTGCCACGCGGAAACCATACAGCCTGCGAAATTGCCTGACCGCAAAATTCCTTCATTTTGAATATACGTATATTGCTTTAAGGTTATGGACACTGGTGTTTTTAGGGTTCGACATTACCATGACCTGTTGTTAAGAAGGATCAGAGCAATGTTTCCGATGTTTTTTTTTTCTGAAAAGCCTTAGGGTCGAAATAAAATTAATTAATAAAGCATAAATATACTCACTTGGCTTCAGTATAGACTTACACAGATTATAAAATAATCAGTTTTTGTGTTAGGTAGTAAATAAAGACTTAGGGTCGGTCTTTCAATAGCCGGTTAACTTTTAACTGAGGAATAAGTTTGTCATTTTGACAGTTATAGTATATAAAATCTGTCAAGACGTCATATTTATTCCTCAGTTAAAAGTTATCAGACTATTGAAATATTGGCCCTTACTTACAAATTAGCAATTACTTATACGAATATATATTATGTTGAAGGCAGTGGTTAATTCTCAAGTTAAATTAAAATCTTCTGACACAGTCCTATTGACACAAATCCAAGTGGACTGTAGGTACAGTCGTTTTGATTCTATAAGGAACTTCTTGAAATGTCAAACTATATATGTACAGCATGACTGGGTGAACAAGAGACATATCCAAGAATAAGGCAGAATGTGCGTACACACAGCTAAAAAAATATAGAAAGAAAAAAAAAACCACAATAAATCAGCCGTAAAAAATGCTTGCCGAAGCTGTTGCTATGGTATGATTTGTTTAATTTAATTAGGGAAGGTGGTCCCAAAGATACAGGTTAACTAAGTTTGTTTATTTGAAAATAAACTATTATTATTATTGTAACTAAGGCTGCCCTGCCTAATAAATGCTGTAACTAATACACAATATCTACTCATCATCATCATCATTTCAGCCGAAAGACGTCCACTGCTGGACATAGGCCTCCCCCAAGCATCGCCACAGCGACCGGAAGCGATGCGGAAGGCGCGGGAGCGCCTTCCGCATCCAGCGGATTCCCGCAACCTTTACCAGGTCGTCGGTCCACCTTGTGGGGGGCCTACCCACGCTGCGCCTTCCAGTACGCGGTCGCCACTCCAGAACTTTACTGTCCCATCGGCCATCTGTTCTGCGAGCAATGTGCCCCGATGCCACAAGTTTGGCAATACACAATACTAAACAGTAATAATGAATTCGTTACTGTGGTCATTATTGTCCTTTAAAATAAACTAATAATTTAATTAATGACGGAACACAATATCGTAAAAATCTCCTTATAAACTTCAAGTTGCGACATATTATTTATTAAATTAATACAATTTTGCAACCGATAAAAATCTCGTGGTTTTACGGGCGATAAAATCACATAAAAGTAGGTATGCGTTATTTTCCGTAACGTTGGTCCACGCATTAACTGGGTCTATAAATCCACCTGAATTGCATCAATCAGCTACTAGTGAAAGGCTAGGGATGGAGCCAGTTCTCGACCTTTGAGTATCCAAGGCTAGTACAACGTCATTAGCAGTTGCTAGTCCAGTTGGACTTCCGCATACCCACATGAATATACACGTATTTAAATTGCTGGATCAACAATGCTCAATTGCATAGCAGCCATACAATTTACATCTGTAAATGTCGAGTGGTTTAAAGAAATGTTATTTTATTAAAGAAAGTTTAATGTAGTAACTTCATTTCGTTCCGGATAAATAGTTTACTTTTTCGCCATATAATCTATACAAGCTGTTGATCTGGATCCGTGCCATATTTAAGAAAGTGACTACATCACTGATAATTGAGACGAATCAATGAAAATCAATACCAACATTTATTTTAAATAACTGTTTGTATACAAATGAATTCCCCCCGTGTGTCGCGCGCGGCCAAAAAATTACGCATGCGACACCACAAAATAATAGGCAGAATTTGCCGCCCTTTGACAATGCCGCCAGTGAGTTATTCTCAGAGCCGTTCGGGATTTATTCTCAAACCCTTGCTAATGTTTCCAAGTGAAAATGTGGTTATTAAATAACCCTAGAATTGGTTAAGTATTTAGTATGTAGAGTGTCAGATTTAGCATAGTTAAAGTTTATATGGAGAAGGAATGCAGAAAGCTAAAAATACATAGTATGTGTTACAAACGCATTAAATTAAATAAAACATAAACGTAGGATAGGACGCCCTCAGGCTCGGTGGAGCGATGATATTGGCAAGGTGGCTGGTATATAGCAACTGGATGTGAGTGGCCGAAGATCGTTATAAGTGGCATGCCATTGAAGAGGCCTATGTACAGCAGTTGACTAATATAGGCTGATGATAATGATGATGATGAAATAAGATATTTATTTTTTTCTTTCATACTGCTAATATCAAACACACAATAGTCTGTGGTAAATTTGGCAGATGACGTATTTGTATTTGTACACGCAAAGGTACATGCTCACAGCTAAAGTAATAAAACAAAATTTAAAAAAAAACCATTGATTATAGACAAAGACATTAAAATACTCTTTGATTATAGAGGAACCTCAGTAACGTTCAAACTTAAAAATGTTATGAATTACGGTTGAATTTCGACCACTGGGCGACCACTAGTTACAATAATGATGTAAAAATATTTTATATCTATATGCAAGACACGACTGATAAAATTCAAGATGCAATTTGCCTGATCAGTCTCGACTTACCACAACCTCGATTTGACTTGCATCGAATGCATGTTTTGTCTTCATTAATCGACGAGTATAATTACCTGGAACAAAAACAAATCGATTAACATTTCATCGACACTAAACAAAAATGTTGACATTTCAGTAAGTAGGTCGTACGACTAGGTAGTAGGTACTCTTGTATTCTGCGCGCATGCCCTTACGACAGCCGGCCTTTCGACGTAACGTTGTAACGGCGACAGCTTGCATACAGATTTGTATTATATAATATAAACAAATCTAATTTGACTCAAGCTAATTGAATTTGAAATAACCCTTTTGAACGGTTAAGTGAAGTGTTTTTGTGAGATACTGCCAGATTCCGGGGCTTTAAAAATATTAGTCGCCATAAAATGTTGGTTTTGGAATGCTGCTTTTAACCCCTGTGAATATCTTGATTCTCTCACAATAATGAAGAATAATTGGTTGGCTTGGCCCATTATATAAAAGCTACAGACCCCACGCCCACAGTCCACATAGATGACAAACGTCTTTATAAATGTTCGACTAATTTAACCTGATTGAAATGAGAACGTATATGCGAGGTGACACTTGTCAGATCCGTAATCACGACATCAACGTCGAAGGCTTTAATTACATGACACTCGGTGGCTGACCAAAGCCTTGAGAGTAAATTGTAGAATGTCTATTCCGAGAAAACGTTTTATTCTTATTATTGAATAAATACCACAATAAAAGTACTTCACTGAATAGTTCCTGAATGCAAGCATTAAACGTCAATGTTTAAACGTAATTACAGGCAGGCAAGCTAAATAATGACAATGCAGATAATAAAGTCGTACTCAACTTCATAATGATGGGGTTGTGATCTTAACACATAATAATACATGTTTTACTGACAGCGCACGTCACTACAACATATTAATGGCAAATCTATAACGTAATACAAACCTTTGCATAATATGTATCAATTTTATAAAAGCTCTACTTTTCAAACCGGTCGATACGACCTTGTAACGGAGAAGTAGGCGTTCGAGATCTGTCAACTGTTATGAAAAGAGAAGTGTTGGATTAAATAATGATAAATAAACAAAGACGTCGCTGCAAGGTTAGTGCGTCCGCCCCGGCTTCCGGCGGAACGGAATCTTGAAAATCTTGAGAGTCAATTGACCATAATACATGGGTGTGTGACCTCGTATTGTGCTTTCGGCTGCGTTCACATAGGAAGCGCAATAAAGCCGAGATTACGCAGTTATGGAATCTTTTTAATTGCAGCTAATGAGTGTATTCTTTATACTCAATGGTCAAAATGTTGCGAAACATTTGGTAGGCTCCCCAGTTTTTATTTCTTTGCGACAAACAAACCTACATTAAAACGACACTGGTAATGAGATCCAGTTATTTTTTGTCTGTCAGACACTTGTCTTGTCTTCCGGGTATTCGACATGGGTAAATTAATAATCTCTTTGGATGGCTTGTATTTTTTTTTCACCTCATATGAATGTGTAGTTTCATTCCATCGAGATTTATCGCAATGTCATAATTTTAATTTGAAAATCGATTTGCCTTGTTTAGAAAAGATATAATATTCCAATCAGAATATTTATATAGGTAGGATACCTACGCATACTAAAAAAAAGTAGATATTAAAATCGTTTAATCTGCTCTGCATTCCTAACTTGAAGCTGAATCGACGTATAATTGCCGATCAAGCGAAGCATGATTGGAACTTTTATTCAATGTAGCCTAGATCTGCGGCAAAGTTATTTCATCCTTAAGCCTTCTATCGTAAACATATTGGCCATCTACCTCCAGTTACATTATAAGCACGTTGCAAGTAAAATCTAAAAGTCTATTGTAAGTATTCTTTACTTTTAAAATTTACTGCTAAAACAGAGCAATTTTAAGTTTTTCATACATTCAGATAATTACGATTATAATTTTTTTGTAGACATTTAGAAAATGTTCTTACCATATTTTTTAGACCCATCTGTCTTGCTTATGCGTATAAAGTTTCATTAAAATCGGTTTAATCATTTCGAAGGACTTGAAAGTTTGGATGAAAAACCGTGAGCCGTAAACGCTCTTAAAGTTTTTTTTCTTAGTTTAAAAATAGTGGTGTACATTGGGTCGCATTCCATCTATAACACAGGAGGTGGACTACCTGAATTTGAATTACACTAATTAGACAAAGTAGCTTTATTTCGTAACGTCAATTCGGAAATAAAAAAACCGGCCAAGTGTGAGTCGGACTCACGCAGTAAGGGTTCCGTACCACCCATCGACCTAATACCCCATAGAAACTGATTTAATTTACGAGAGTTTATCAAAAGACATCAACGAACGTACGCAAAATGTGAATTTATACATCTCTTTCTTACGTAGGTACCACCACATATGTCTACGTTTGCCCTGTTTTTAGTATTTGTTGCTAAACTACATAGTATGCACTATAATCAGACCAAGTTTGACGCTGGTATGTATTACCGTTTTGAAGATAGAGCAGGAACAAAAACTTTGAAGAAAATGCATGTTTTTCGAGGTTTCTTGTATGGGGACCCCCTTTGGTTTTAGACTTTTTTTATTTTTAGTATTTGTCGTGATACTCCTCACAGTAACACATATTCTGTGAAAATTTCAGCTGACTATTACCGTTACAAAGATACAGCCCTGTGACAGACAGACGGACGGACGGACGGACGGACGGACAGCGTAGCGAGAGTAATACGGTCCCGTTTGGCACCCGTCGGGTACCAAACCCTAAAAAAGGAATAAAAAGAAATACTAAATGGCAAAGGAGTACCTACCTACCTTTTTCTGGCTTCAGTAACTAGTTCTACGCGCTCCGTCTACCTCACTATTTTGGTCTAAGTTCTATCCCTATCACCTTAGTTTACTTACGATCACCTCGATACCAAATACCAGGCTGACAGCAACAATAAACATTTACTCTGTAATCTAATATAGTTAACACTAAAATTATAGAACGAGCTTACTTCGTACTCGTAATATTTAATATGTTCAATTAAATTGCATGAGTATTGCATCAAATGCAATTGCATGCAATCCAAGGGTGTCAAGTTAAACTTATCGCGTGAACACATCAGGGATTTCACGTTTTATAAATTGTATGCAATAATTCAGCCTCCCAGGCTTTGATAACTCGAGCCGAAGTAGCCCGAGAGTACGAGGCGCTTTCGTAAGAGTCATGTGCGCGGGCCGTCGTTGCCCGCTACACGTTTAGTTTTAATTAAAATTGTATTATGGTTGCCATAGTGACGTTTGGAATGGACGCTGTAATTGGTCACAATTTTCTTTAGATTGGAAGTTATGCATTTAAAATTTAAGTTACTCGTTCTGCAGCATAGAATTTTCATTATGATTGATCAAAACTGTGCTTTCTTTTAGACTTATAGTTTTCTTGAGAAAAAGCTACTTGTAAATATAATAAAATTATAACATAACATAAACATAAAATCACGCCTGTATTTCCCCGAAGGGGTAGGCAGAGGTGTATAGTACACCCACATTTTGCCAGTTATGTTATAGTCCCATGTAATAGGGGGCGAGCCTATTGCCATTAACCGGGCACAAATCCATACTCCAGGCTGCTACTGAGAATTTCCTAATGGAAAAACCTAATAACACTTTGCCCGACCCGGGAATCGAACCCAGGACCCTACGCTCAGCAGTCGCGCTTGCGACCACTAGACCACCGGGGCAGTCAAATAAAAAGCGGTGTAATAAAATTATATAATAATATTATTGGGACATTTAGTTTACACAGCACCATCTAGTCCCAAACTAAGCAGAGCTTGTGCTTATGGGTACTAGATAATGGATATAATACTTATTTACTTTTGTTTTGTAAATACATACTTATAATACATAAGAAATACCCAGACCAACACAAACACTTATGTTTATCACACAAATATTTGTGTCCTGTGGGAATCGAATCCACGACCTCGTGATCAGCAGTCCGACCCACGAAGCACTAGACCACAGACGTCGTCAAACCAATATCTCATAATTCAACACAGCTGCACTGTTCTAAAGTAGTGATAGCCTAGTGGTTGATTGCTTACCTTCCCTACTGGAGGATGTGAGTTCAAACTCGGCCCGCATCTCTGACTTTTCATATTCATGTGCGGATCGGAATTTGATTATTATTTGATTTAACGGTGAAGGAAAACATCGTGAGGAAACCTGCACACCAGAGTCTCCCATACAGTTCTCAATCTCAATGGTGTGTGTTGAACTGTTGACCACCAACCTGCAATAAGCCAGCGTAGTAGTCTAAGGCCTTAACCTTCTCGTATTGAGAAGAGGCCCATACCCAACAGTGAGACAATAATGGGCAGATTACGTGTACTGTTCTGACACCGTCATAAAAAAGAAGACTTACGATATGAAAATTCGAGCTAACTAATCTAAGTTACACTACAGAAAACAGAATATGTTACTAAACGGATAAAACGCATGTTACTAACGGCCAAAATTAATATCCAATCTATCTACGATTCACCCTACTAGAGATATAAATTTGACATATTTTGTATGGAGCTTATGTCAAATTCCTATCTGTAGTAGGGCAAATCGTGGATAGATTGGATATTAATTTTGGCCGTAAGAGAGTAATAAATATGAATGTGCGTGGATGGAGAGGGAAAGGGAGACCAAAAAAAGATGGATGGATAGTGTGAAGAACGATGTGGATGAAATGGAAGTAAATGATGAGATGACGGCTGATAGAGGAAAATAAAAGAAGAAGCCGTATTGCACTGACCCCAAGTAATTTGGGACCAGGGCAGGAAGATTTTGACTACAGAAAACAAAATGAAAAAACTTAAAGTTTAGAAGAATGTATATACTACGCTGCAACAAACCAAAACAAAAAAACGAGTGTGCCTTAGACCACACCACTGAAGTAAAACTTCACTAACTTATACTATTTCAATGAGAACAAATGAATGGCGGCGCGGCGCGCGTCTGCTCTGCCGCCGCTGAGTCGCGTGGTCGGCCGTCGCGCGCGCCTCGTGCCCCGCGTCCCGCACTACCCCCTCCGTTCGCCACACTTTTCGTAACGCATTCACCAGCTTACCCCCAAGTCAAGCGTGCCTAAAGAAGTTTTCTTCAAAAACAAAATAAACTTTCAGTTTAAATCTGAACCTCAAATTACTGCGGTTACCTACAGTAATTTCCTAACAGGAATAGAATAACAACCACACGTTAGAGTTAACCACCGTTGAGATCTTACTACGGAAGAGTGATATCGAGATACTGTGGGCAGTGAAAATGCATTCCATGCCGCGGGACCGACGCGGAAAGCGGAGAGATTCGCCCGAGCGGGAATGAACAATTAGTCAATGTAGAAATGTGCTGGATGTGACAGAGAGTTAAATGTATACTATTTGAACTATATTATAGTAAAAGAATAAGATAGACAGAGCGCGTAGAACTATTCTTTTAGTTTGAGGATTAGACTTACGCTCCAGCCAAACACTGTGGGCGAAATATTAGGTCACTCCTTTGTCATTTTGTATTCCTTTTTCTGGCTTCATTCACTAGTTCTACGCGCTCCATCTATCTTATTCTTATGGTGTGAGACTTTCTACACTTCTACACTAATATTATAAAGAGGAAATATTTTTATTTTTGTGTGTATGTTTGTAATGAATAAACTCAAAAACTACTGTGCCGGTTTCAAAAAAAAATTCGCCATTAGAAAGCTTTTTTTTTTTTTTTTTTTCCGTGGGGAAATCCTCATGGACGGAGACAGTGTCGGACTCTTACCGACTAAAACCACCATGGTGTTCCTTCAACTACCTTAGCCGGGGGCATGGGAACCCGTGAGTATTCACACAACCACCCCCGACAGGTCCCGACCCGCCACAAGCAGGCGAGCCCCTTCTCCCCGTACGGCCTACCGATGGCCGCACCCTCCTCTGTGGCGCACACGGAACACTGCACGCCACCTCACCTCATGGGCCTTTACCAGCTGCGCCAACTACGCCAGCTGTGCCAGCTAAGCCAGCTGCTGGTCGGGCAGCAGACTACCCCGAGTCTGCTGCTCGCAAGCCCTACCTCCCGTAATTTTTAGAGGTTTTCTCGCGGTCCGGGCGGTAAAGCCAAGACCCTCGGTCCCAAGAGGCGCGAGAACACTACTCAGCAGGCACTCCTGGGATTACGAGATCGACGGGGGCAGGGAAGGACAGTCCCCCCGCTGCCTGCCCAGTGGCAGTGTGAGTGCACACCGGGCCCGTCCCTGCTCCTCCACTGTGCCCTCTGCTGACATCAGAGGGACACGCGGAGCAACTTCCCATCGGCCCACATCGGGCCCTTCCCGTGCCAGAATATTCGCCACAGGCAATAAGGTCCCCCGGTCCAAAGGAGACTTATTGCCCGTGCCCAGGGTGCACCGGCCTAACACTGCCGTTCCCTCTAGACGTGTCCAGAAGGACAAGCAGCCGTCAGACACACATGGAGGTTAAAGCTAAATTCACCCCGAGTAACATAGTCTATATTTTCATGACGTGCGAAGCCGGGACGGGCCACTAGTAATATTATAAAGAGGAAATATTTGTTTTTTTGTAATCGATAAACTCTGAAACTACTGATCAGATTTTAATTATTATTTCACCATTAGAAAGCTACTTTATTCAGAGGTAACATAGGCTATAATATTTTAATTCAGTACGCGAGCTAAGCCGCGTGCAAAGTCTAGTCAAGAATATAGTGATTAGTAAATAATAGAAAATTATTGTAATAGCAATAATAATAGTAGCATCAGTAAAGTCTATGTTTATGGATGAGATCAAACCGTTAATGTCTACTTCTGAAGCTTTGTACTTCCTAGAGTAGTACAATAAGTTTTTTTTTGGAATAATGACTAATTAATTTGTGCAATTCGCATGATGCCTCATAACTCCTTGGATTCATGAAAAAAAAAGTCATGATATTCCACATGTTTACTGAATCCGAAATTTTCGTATTGCTTGAATAGCATCAACATTGTTTGCGAATAGTTAAACTGTTCTTACGTTTGGATGATAATATCTCCTAGTACAGTAGTCAAACGTGTCCAATTAGTGAAAAATCCTTACAAAACACATGTTGGAATGTACGCCTCAGTCTCATATCTAGTAAGTGCTAGATCTGTGTACCGTTTTCCTTGCACTACCATTAAACGTGAAGAGCAAGCACGCGTGTTAAAACGCGGAACAGTAGTAATCTCAATGAAATAGAAACACTAGCTTCTAAATAAAACATTGTAACTATGATTGAAGACGTGGACACTGACAGTTGGGCTAGTCCACAAGTTCAAAGTCGCTCAGCGAGCTATGGAGCGAGCTATGCTTGGAGTTTCTTTGAAGGATAAAATCCGTAACGACTTTATCCGGAGAAGAACCGGAGTGACTGACATAGCTTGTAGGATCAGTAAGCTGAAGTGGCAGTGGGCTGGCCATGTCTGTCGAAGGACCGATGGCCGCTGGAGCAGACGAGTCTTTGAGTGGAGACCACGAATCGGCAAACGCAGCGTAGGGCGCCCCCCTGCCAGGTGGACCGACGACCTAAAGAACGTGGCTGGGGGGGCTGGATGCAGAACGCAGAGGACCGAGTGTTGTGGTGCAACTTAGGAGATGTCCAGCAGTGGACTGCGATAGGCTGAGTTGATTGAACTATGATTGAGAATTTGAGACTCACGCGAATATGGCGAGAAGAAAAGTATTGTTTTTGTTGCTAGAATGTAGAACCTTTTAATTCAGCGAGAGACCCATGGTCAATTTGATCAGCAACGAAGTTTTACGGTCTTCAAGCTAATGCTGAAATTAAGAATCTTAGGTAGATTTAGGTACTTACATCTCTATAACTGTCTCTAACTATAAACATTTAATAAAAGTCAGAAATTATTTTCCCTTGTATAACAAATGCATTTCAGGTTCCAGGTTTTCATCAATGAGAAATATTTAAAACATGCAATCGAATTGAGAACCTCCTCCTTTTTTGAAGTCGGTTAATAAAACTAATACAGAAACATTTAGTGAGCACACCGGAAATTTCGACACCTTTTTTTTTTTTTTTTTTTTTTGCCGTGGGGAAATCCTCATGGACGCACTCCGCCCGGGGTAGGCGGAGCCAGTGTCGGACTCTTACCGACTAAAACCACCACGGTGTTCCTTCAACTACCTTAGCCGGGGGCGTGGGAACCCGTGAGTATTCACACAACCACCCCCGACAGGTCCTGGCCCGCCACAAGCAGGCGAGCCCCTTCTCCCCGTGCGGCCTAACGTCGGCCGCACCCTCCTAGATGGCGCACATGGAACACTGCACGCCACCTCACCTCATGGGCCTTTACCAGCTGCGCCAACTACGCCGGCTGTGCCAGCTACGCCAGCTGCTGGTCGGGCAGCAGACTACCCCGAGTCTGCTGCTCGCAGGCCCTACCTCCCGTAATTTTTTATAGAGGTTTTCTTCCTCGCGGTCCGGGCGGTGAAGCCAAGACCCTCGGTCCCAAGAGGCGCGAGAATACTACTCAGCGGGCACTCCTGGGGTTACGAGATCGACGGGGGCAGGGAAAGACAGTCCCCCCGCTGCCTGCCCAGTGGCAGGGTGAGTGCACACCGGGCCCGCCCCTGCTCCTCCACTGTGCCCTCTGCTGATATCAGAGGGACACGTGGAGCAACTCCATACTGGCCCAAAACGGGCCCCTCCCGCGCCAGAATATTCGCCACAGGCAATAAAATCCCCCGAAGGGTAATCCCTCGGCAGGATTTTATTGCCCGTGCCCAGGATGCACCGGCCAAACAACTGCCGATCCCTCCAGACGTGTCCAGAAGGACAAGCAGCCGTCAGGCACACGTGGAGGTTTTCTGGCCAGCACCCCGAAATTTCGACACCTTGCCTCACCGGTCGTGTATCAAAATTAGCATGCACATAGCTTAGATTACGAAAATAACTTGAGGCTGTAGTGCACTCAACTATAAACAACAATCACGAAGCTTATTATATTATATAATACATAGTATCTAGGTACATGGATTTCGTGACAAAACCTAAGTATATAAGTGTAAGTGTTGACGACGTCTTTAGTCTAGTGGTTCGAGGGTCGGACTGCTGATCACGAGATCGTGGGTTCGATTCCCAGGACACAAATATTTGTGTGACGAACATAATTGTTTGTGTTGGTCTGTGTGTTTCTTATGTATTCATCAACCTATCATCAACTCAGCCTATCGCAGTCCACTGCTGGACATAGGCCTCTCCCAAGTTGTATTATGTATTATAAGTATGTATTTACAACAAAAAAAAGTATATAAGTATTATATCCATTCAAATCCATTGTCTAGTACCCATAGCACAAACTCTGCTTAGTTCGGGACTAGATGTTGCTGTGTAAAAATGTCCAAAAAAATATGTATTTATTTATTATTTATATATTATGTGTGTGGACAAACGTAACTGCAAAACTTGCATACGTACATTACATGACAATTCTCTTGTGATGTCTGGGTAAGTACAACCGAAATCTAAACATATTATTTAAATTTCTGTGGTAAGTATCTACCTATTTGGAATCATTTGCGGGTCTTTTAAATAATTTTCGTTAAGTAATGTTCAGTAATGTGTTTCGTAAGATGGATACAACAGAATTGTAAGAACTCGAAATAAGTGAATTTGCTAGAAGCGATCATTTTGGAACCACTAAAAGCATTGAATAATGATAAATTGACAATTGACGGGATATCGATGATCGATGCGAAATAAGAAACGCTGAATTTTTTACGAAAAACAGTTTATGTATCTGTAGTTCGATTAAAAAATAAGGTATTACTTTTTTCTTAGCGGCCTTGCGTTTGACCACCACCTCAGATGTTTGATGTTAAGCGATGGTGCGGTCGACGATGGTACACGCTTGCCCAGCAAAAACCTATTCACTCGAGTCTTGAAGACCACCAGATTATACTTCTCGGGTAACACTGACGCCGCAAGGAATTCCACTCTTTTGCGGTACGGTACTCTTTTTTCCCGTAAATCAGAATTATCATTTATCTTGAAGACATTTTCACTACTTAGAGTTGAATGGTTATAATTTTATTAATAAAACTAGCTTATTCCTGCCACTCAGTCCATGTGGACTTAAGTTGTTAAGCGTAAAATCCTCTTTATCATCCCGTAGGAATCTCAATGAATCTGTTATTGTGTATTATATTATATTCCTTGTCTACATCATAAAGAGAAAGACCCTCTACGCAAAATTTCAGCTTTCTAGGTCCAAGTTTCAGGTTCAAGGGTTTGGGCTGGGCGTTGATGAGTCAATCAGTGATTGAATAAGTCAGGACTCTTCTGTAATTAATCGTCTGGCGCACCCTGGGTAGTCAGCCTCGCTACCAACCTGCTGACTGACTAATCTTTTCCCCACGGCATGAGCTATTACAATTATGTAGCTCATGTCGACACGATAGAAGAAGAAGAAGGACTTTTCTTTTTATATGTATTGATCAAATTTTAATGTAAAACAATAAAAACCGGCAAAGTGTGAGTCGAACTCACGCAGTAAAGGTTCCGTATCCCGCATCGACCTGATACCCCATAGAAACTGATTTAATTAACGAGAGTTCATCCAAAGACGTGTGCGAAATATGAATTTTTCCATCACTTTCTTACGCAGGTACCACCATAAGTCTATGTTTACCCTATTTTTGGTATTTTTTGGTAAACTACATAGCATGCACTATAATCAGACCAAGTTTGAGGCTGGTATGTATTACCTTTTTGAATATAGAGCAGGAACAAAAACGTTTAAAAAAATGCATGTTTTTCGAGGTTTCTTGTATTATACCCCCTTTGGTTTTAGCCTTTTTTATTTTTAATATTTGTCGTGATAGGGATCATAGCAACACAAATACTGAGAAAATTTCAACCGCATACCTATTACTGTTCAAAAGATACAGCCCTGTGACAGACAGACGGATGGACAGCGTAGCGAGAGCAATAGGGTCCCGTTTGACACCCTTTGGGTACGGAATCCTAAATATTGTACGTACAATTAACCTCGGTAAAGTGAAATTTTCTTCGAAAAACACCATGCCATATTAGCGCACTTACTCAATACCACTTAAAAATTATTTAAATGGTACTTGATATGTACATCTTGAATCACAATAAATGAGGTGTAACATCTTCTTGATGTCCCATATCATTCGCCATTTTGAAATTCTTTTAAGATTGCGTACGAATATGGCATTCGCCCTTCAAACAAGACGTCTTGTTGAGTAAGTTTTCAGTAACATGATTTTTTTATTATGATAAATAGTTTTGTCTGTTAGCTCGTCATGTTTTGTTAAGTTTGCGTGTATGTGAAGTTTTTTCTATCACGCTATTTTTATTGAACAGGTAAAAATAAAATAAATCTTCAAGTATGGCGGTACCTACTCAATTGGATTCCTTCGAATCCTTAAAAAATCAAAGACACGTAATTACATCGTAGTTGAAGGAACACCGTGGTGGTTTTAGTCGGTAAGAGTCCGACACTGGCTCCGCCTACCCCGGGCGGAGTGCGTCCATGAGGATTTACGCAAAGGAAAAAAAAATAAAAAAATAATGAGGTGGGCCTTTAGCTCGTTTTGCCATTACATACAAAAAAATACCTAATAATAATTTTATTACAATTTCATTTTATGTCCCGTGACGATTTTACAAACCCTTCTAATTTTTCTTCATCATCATTTTGACGATAAAAGTTGATTACAAATGTAATTATTCTTGACTATCAGATTCAATTAACGTTACTCTATTTATAATTTTAACCGAATAATTGAGCTACTTCATCACTTTCCTTCGTTTATTTATACTGTTAAAAGTTCATTTAAACTTACGTAATAGCGACATTTGCAATTACAATAACAGCAATAAGATAGAAATGATAAAATAATCGATTTACATTTGAACGCACATTTCTCTTTAAATGCACATCACATTATTACAGCATCTTACGTTCAATCTACTAAATTGACGATAAATCTCCGAAAATCGATAAGAAATTCAATAAAAGACCCTAAAACTACCGATATCACTTGAACCGATAAAATGTAAAAGTTTTGAGCACACCTTTAGAAATAATTTTAAATAGTCAAAACTGACCCAATATTTCCGATAACAAAGACCACTTGAAATAAATACAGTATAAGTCGGTTAAAAAGAACATTAACATGTGTCTTTCTTCTTACAACACAGCAAAATATTCCAATGATAACATTTGACCTACACCCAAAATACCAACAACCTTCACGAAATTCTCCAAAAACTGCAATTGCATTACATATTCCAAAAGATTACAATCCAGATCATGATATACCTGATACGAATAATATGGTAATGCAATATGAAAATGTAGTAACCATGGCAACTGCTTTCAACAAACCACCTCAAGTCCTTAACGGTCAGGTGGTGTAAGTCCATGCTGCAATTGCTCTAGTTACAGTATTACATAAACAACCTTATTGGACAAGTTTCTTGTAACTGTGGACATTGTAGGCCATTTTATAGCAATTTCAGATTAATGATGGATAGAAACTAAGAAGTGAATGTTGAGGCAACTCTTATGAGAGAAAATACTGTTACTTCCAAGGATTGAGATACGATTGAACTTAGTGAAAAAGACGTTAAGAAGGTACTTTAATTACAAGATTGAATGAAAAGAGAAAGAAGAAAAGGAATTGATGTTAATAATCGTCATAAGAAAAAAAGTAATTTTAAAGATACGATTGATCTTAGTAAAAAAGATTTCGTTAACAAAATACTTTAAGTATAAGATGGAATGAAAACAGAAAGAAGAAAAGGAATTGATGTTAATATTCATCAAAAGAAAAGAAAGTACTTTTGAATTTTGAATTGGAACGAAGAAAAAGACCAAATAAGTTATAGAATGAAAGCATAGAGTTAAAGCAAGAGGATAATGGAAGATTAATTACAAAGCTTTCTACATGGACATTCGCTAAACCATTGTTAACAACATAGTTGTCACATGGTCAACATGCACTTAGTAAATTGACGTACGACCTTCAAACTGTCGACGAACAACAAGAAGAAACACGACAAATGCGTGGCTGATAGAGGAACGAATAACTAACTCGGAAATAAATCACAACAAGTTTTGGATACATCAACATATAAAAAAGTAATCCTTGTATTTTTCTTCCTAATGCTATTGCGTTTGATTTAATTAGAATTTAAGACAGTGTACTTCTTAATAATTTATGAATTCATGATTCTATCTCATCATCTGTGTCCAATGTTGATCCCGATTTTTAATTATGCTTAATAAATGAGAAATATTCCTAGCAAAAGGAGTAGATTCCAGTATTTTAGTAGCTTAAACAGCTTACTAGGAAACACTTAAAGTTCAATTAAGTATTGGAAACATTTGACTCACTACAACAAATAAGTCTATAGCTGCAGGTAAATATTTCTAGTACCTACCGAAGAAAATGTGCCCTAGTTCGGACCTTATGGCGAAAGATAAGTATCGATTTAAATGTAACAAACCAGGAAAGGCTAGTAACGGGACACGTTTCGTAACCTATTGTCGATATCTCACTAAGATCTACAACATTAATATTGCAGAATTGATACTTTCCTTACGTAAGTGTAATATCGAGATGCAAAATTATTTGTATCATAAACATTAAAAAAGTTTGTTCATTCATTAGTAGTTTCCATTTCTACTAGCGTGTATGTATGCCTAATTAGAGTTTATGTGCATATTGCGTTCGTTTTGCTTAGATTATGCGTTTACATATCTACCTATAATTTTCACGCGGAAATATTTACAACAATGGATATACATCAATATAAAAATCCAATAAAGGCATGTAGTGAAATCAATTTGACTTTAATTTAATTGAAATTTCAAAATACTTAAAATGACAACTATTCCATATTATTTCACCATTATTTCTATTACGAATGCAAATTGTCATAACAATCGTAATACCTATTTGTTAGTTCAACTACAAACTTAACAGAACCGCAAATTGGAACAAAACAAATGAAAACCACTATTCGATCGTCAAAAAAACAAATCGATATTTCGCAAACATTTAGTCAATCGAGTCAGGTGACGATTCGATTAGACAGGTTAATTGGAACAAGTGCATTCTATGTAATGTCTTGCTGAAACTGTTGTCTGACCGAAGTGACGTGATAATGTAATTGATTCGACACAGAACTGGTATTACTAGTTCGATATGGTGCGGATCAAGTGACAATTGTATAGTACCTGTTGCCTTATGTGGCAATTCGTGCCCAAATCTGAAACTAGTATTTTCTGACGCTGTATTAGAACGGTGGTGGTGTGTGGCTCTAATAATAGAGTAGTGATCACGATTGTTACCTTATTTGCTTTAAAAGATGTGTTGACGATAAATATTGTAGCGGTTTCGTTATCGTATCTATTGTTTTTATAAGCCCTTAATTAGCTTAAATCGCTGAAAATATATTTCAAAAAGATAATTCTGCAATTGAAATGAATTAATCTTTGATATCATCTACTAAATTATCCACAAAAGAATAATATTACTTATTTTGATTATTATCTTAACAAAGTCAAACGATTTTCTTCCAATTGGCTTTGGACGAGACAAGATATTAATAAATACTTATCAGTTACTTTTAACTTACAAAGGACTAGCTAATAACCACTGCTTCACTCTCATGGTACGTCAATAAAAAGTATTTTATGTGTTAATTCAGGGCATGGTCTATCAGTATGCCAAATTTTATTCAAATCCGTTTAGCTGTTTCAGCGTGATTGAAGGACAAACAAATAAATAAGAAAGTATACTTTCGAATTTATAATAATATACTTGATAAAACCAATAATTGATATAATATATATCCTATATGTAGCTCTAGACTGTGATATTTACCAAACAAAGTTTAATTAAAATCCTTTAAGTAGTATTTGCGTGATTCGGGAACCAACACATTTAGCAGCAGACACAGTTTTGACATTTCTACTGTTTTATTATAACTTTATAGATTAGTATGATTATTTATATTGTAATCATCTCAGCATTATTTATTTATATTGTAATATTATTATACATTTTATATCACAGTCTTATCATTCAATCAACTCAGCCTATCGCACTCCACTGCTGGACATAGGCCTCTCCCAAGTTGCACCACAACACTCGGTCCTCTGCCTTCCGTATCCAGGCCCCTCCAGCCACGTGCTTTAGGTCGTCGGTCCACCTGGCAGGGGGGCGCCCTACGCAGCGTTTGCCGATTCGCGGTCTCCACTCAAGGACTCGTCTGCTCCAGCGGCCATCGGTCCTTCGACAGTCATGGCCAGCCCACTGCCACTTCAGCTTACTGATCCTACAAGCTATGTCGGTCACTCCGGTCCAGTCTTATCATTACATATCTACAATATTACATTTATTTGCTATAGTTTTATGGCCACGAGCTATTAGTTGAACAATTATTATTTATTGTGCCATGTCCTTTATTGTAAACTGGGCCAAGCAATTGTTTATAATAAATGCCTCACATTCACCTGTAGACCTTGAGTTGTGATAACGGCCATTATCAGTATGGTCGAGCTGTAGGACATACTAGGCCTTAGGTCTAACTGATACCTAGCCTTCTAATACTCGATACAATCTAAAGTTGTACTAAATTTTATACAGAAAACATAAAGACTCTAAAGATAGTTTACACATATTTATTTTAAGATGTCAATTGCTTAGAAATAGGTAATAATAGTTTGGACAGCTAAGAATTTTCCCAATCACCGAAAACAATTCTGTACAACTGAAGTAAAACTTTTCTAAATAAAATATGATATAAACCTGATTGAACGGTGCTATTTTGTTTATACATCTGCCAATCAACACCTAAAGTATAACACCACAACACGTTCCATTGTTCGAAATTCAAATTATATAACACAGATTAAGAAAAGCATTTAACAGATAATCTAAATCCTAACCTACTTGCTGAATTACGTAACGCGTTCAAAGAGGTTCTAATTAATATTGTTGTCAGTACTGAAAGAGTCGTTACGTGTGACTTGTTAAGCTTCATATTAGATTGATTTATGATCTAGAATAAAAGGAATTGTATCTATGACGGATTGCTATCAATAGCGACTGTTGTTTTCCGTTTATGAAATGTAACAGATGTGTTTTGACTGTTGTGAAATTGTTTCGCGTGCCGGTTGTCAGTTCAAATGAAAGATGGGAACCATTTTTCTTATAGTAATGGCTAATACATGAAATGGCCTCTAGTCTGGTTAGCTTTATTCAATGGCCATCTAAATAGCCATCCATCATTTTTTTTATCGCGGACAACATTTCTTTTGACACTTCATTAAAATTACATAAAAAATATCACCATAGATCAAAGTGTATTTTTTAGATCTTGCTTTTTGTTGAGCTAAGTTCGTCAGTCTTATTTTTTGTATGGCAACACACATCTAGATGTAACACGTCAGTTTTTGTTGTAATACAGCAGTCAGACGGTAATAAGAGTAATAACTCAATGTAATGCACAAAGTATAGCTCACCTGGGTTTGACCTATGTAATAACTATGGTAGTTTGTCTTACGTATTTTTTCATTTTCTGTCAGCTGCTGTAATATTGATAATAATAATATTACTACTACTGTAATATTGATGATGATTACCTGTAACAACAATAATAAAAATAATTTAGTATTACAGTTAAAAAAAACATACTAAGTACTTAAGCATAAAATTAATCACTAAACAATAGTACTCGTATATACGATCGTAACTTTGTTGTAAACTTTTTCCACCGACAATTGACTTTTTATTTGTGTCCACTTTGTACAGATTTTTACGATCAAACAAGACGTGACAAAAACCATGCAAACGATTTTGTACAAAAAACTAAATTTCTAAGTAGTTCATTCGCCCTAATTCACAATCGACCATACCTTTAATTGATATAACTATCGATTTGTTCCCCTCGTATTAGCATCAATTCTCAATTCTCGTATCAATTATATTGACTCCGATAAACGGCCTTCATTTACATAACAGTTTGCACTAGTTTTCGATCATATTTTTGGTTTGATGCGATTAATCGTGTCCCCGATTTCGCAAATCGATTATAAGCTCGATAATCAAATGTTTATTTAACAGTCATTAATTATTATTGCAATTGTCTTCGGCTATTTCAATTAGGTGCTTCATTGGAATGTAATTAATCTTTTTTGAGATTTAATTACGTTTGTAATTGGTTTTGCAGTAACCCAAAACAATGAAATCGAAAACATTGCATTATTTGTTTGAGGATGCAATTGAAACGAAGAATACATTGTAAAACTATTGTTATAAAACTGTAGCTTAATAATAATGGGTAATAATAATTGATTAATTGGATCCTTCCATAACTGTAGTATGCAGTAAAAAAAACGGTCAAGTGCGAGTCGGTTTCGCGCACTAAAGGTTGCGTACCATGGTAATCACCACCGTTTTACATGTCTGTAAAATAATAATGAAAAATGTGAAATAATAATATTTCTAGTACCTATTTGCCACTTAGAGCAGATTTACCATGATAGAGGCTTTTTAGTCCTGATAGTAACAGGTAGCCAGTTGAAATTTTCACAGAATATAACACATATTACTGACACAAGTCTGTTTACACAAAACAGTCTTGTGACAGACAGATGGATGGTCAGATGACCCTAGATAGGGAACCTTAAAAAGTACGCTACTAATTTCTAAACAAGTTATACAGATTGTAAAAGAGCCAATAATATAATTATGTATTTTTGTCTTTAACAGAATAATATGCAAGTCAAATTGTCAGTTGTCAAAACATAGTTTCAGGATACCAGTTTTATAATCTAACCCCACTTTCTTTTATAGTTAGCTTCTATAATCTAACTAGGTGCAAGCTGCAGAAGTTTTGCTTGTGTTAAGGTGAATGCTACAGGGTAGGCCGCGAAATTCAAAATTTTTGGCGTTTTTTGCAAATTGTAGCTTTATTTCGCGTTGTATATCGGTCAAAATATGATTGGCGGAAATAGTAACAATATATCTACTGAATAATACTCATAAAAAATATTAACCTAGCTCTATTAGCTGTACTAGCTCGATAATATTAATTTACGATCAAATTATCGATTTTCGAGCTTGTAGAGCTTATAGAGCTAGTTTAATATTTTTTATTAGTATTATTATTTAGATATATTGTTACTATTTCTGCCAATCATATTTTTACCGATATACAACGCGAAATAAAGCTACAATTTGCAAAAAACACCAAAAATATTGAATTTCGCGGCCTACCCTGTAGCATTCACCTTAAGTTTCAAGTACGTATCTAATTTTTGTCTACTGACGACGTTGATGAATGACTTCAAATAATCTAGGTCCCAAATAATAATAATTAGCATTAAGAAACTGTTTCAAATTAATAGATAAGAGAAAAGCTTGACACCATCTGACAGTTATTAATTAGTACATGTAGCCTGGGCAACATAAAAACTAATATTATGTAGTTTGATTCTGCATTTAGTATACTAATGTATACAAATTGTTTATAATATTTAAATGCATGAACCTATACGTAATTGCCAAACTTAAGTGGCAGTGGGCGGGGCACATTGTTCGCAGAACGTACAGCCGACGGGGCTGAAAAGTTCTGGAGTGGCGACCACGTACTGGAAGGCGCAATGTGCATGGGTAATAGGCCACACGGTGGCCCGACGACCTGGCGAGGGTCGCGGGAATCCGCTGAATGCAGGAGGCGTGAGACCGGTCATCGTGGCGATGGAGTTTCTTGCCGGTTTTTCTCCATAGGACCCACAATTTGGAACCGTGCAACTAGAGCCTGACGTTTCAAAAGTGCCTGTAATTAGGTTTATTTGAAATAAAAAACATTTGATTTTGATGCTTGGGGGCCTATGTCCAACAGTGGACGTCTTTCGGCTGAAATAAAGATGCTGATGTTATGTTGACGCAATTAATATACCGTTCAAGCTACAATGCCAAATGTTAGTTAGGTGATTATTCCGTCCATTCTACGGAAACCAGGATTACACGGCAATCCTGGCTAATACTATACTATACTTACAACAGAAGCCTGGAAATATCTGATAACCAATCTAAAAACTGCTAAAGTTTCTGAAATTTTCTGGAGTTCCTGAATTAAAATTTAATTCACTAAACAACCAGGTTTTTTTTTTTAATAATCTCAACGGGCTTTTGTTTCACCGCCACCTCACCTGATGTTAAGCGATGGTTGTGGTAAATACACAGTTTTCAGCCTTCGTCATTCTGTTTAAACAAGCTACCTATTATATTAGGTCTATGTGACTAGGGGCATCCCACGCTGCGTCCATTGGCTCATGACACTCATTGCATAACCCTTATTTGTTTGTTATTAAGACTTATGTACATAATATTGTTATTTGTTAGATGCAGCAGTGGGCGGTCCAAGTGCTATTGGATAATGATCTTAAGCTTCACACTGTAATTTATCATGACATCATTTAAGTGAGCCTTTCTTATAATACATGATTATTTTATACTAACCGACGCCCGCGGCTTGGCTTCCTTGATATGTCAATAAAAAGTATTCCGTGTGTTGATCCAGGACATAGTCCATCTGTGTGCCAAATTTTATCTAAATCCGTTCAGCCGTCTCAGCATGATTGAAGGACAAACAAACAAGCAAGTAAACATACATACTTTCACTTTTATAATATTAGCGGGAAGTAGGATATCTACTTATTTCTTTGAGTATGTCCCTTATGAGTAATAGAAAAGCTTTGACTGGAGACTACCAGTCGACAAACGTAGCGTGAAACCATCACAGACCGGATGGACCAACTGCAATAAGCATCTGAAGTAAATTTAATTAGACAGGCAAAGAAACAGCTATTATGGATCAAAAAGAACATGTTATACGCAGTTACCGACCACAATAAAGTTATTGAAAATGAAATGTTAAGATAAAAAAAATCTGGGCGTGTAACATTGTAACTAGGAAACTAATACAGGTTTTACGCAAACAAATAATGCAAGTGCTAAATAAAGACTTAACGAAAATCTTCTATTTCGCAATAGTTTTAACACGTTTTGCGGAATAGATATGAGGAAAACCGAAATCTCTTGTTTTGTCCAATCATGATGTCATTATAATCTTCCCACATCAATACACATAACTCTAATGATATGTATGTAAATATTGACTTAACGATTCGCCTTACATTTTACTAAGAACTACCGCAAACTTCTTGTTGAACTAACTTATCCATGAGATGAGTTATAACCAAGTCAATATAATTAGTTACATAACAGCAGTGCTATTCTGGAATAACTCATTGGTAAGCTCACTTCTTACTATTCTGAAAAATCGCGCTAGCAAACTCACATCGTAATGTTTTTACTACTTGTAGAGAGAAGAAAAGTAGCATAAACAGTACGAAATTAGAGATTTTACTGCAGATACATAGAGTGCTATTCTATAAGATCTTATTAGCAAACTCACTTCTGATTCGACGGGGAAAAGTTATAAAAAAATATGTTCCACTACGTTTTAGTAAAAAAAAAATGTTCAAAAATATTTATTTGTTTATTTTATTTCTTTATCTTTCAGAATAGCTATGCAGAAGTGAGTTTGCTCGTGAGATATTATAGAATACTGCTACACACGCACACATGTTATATACTCTGTAGTATGTGTGTGTGTAGTGAAATCTCTAATTTTGTATTGTTTTTGCTACTTTTCACTGCGGACTACGGATACAGCAATGCTATTCTGAGCGATTTCACTAGCAAACAGCTTAACATCGATAGGCCTTTAAAATCTCATTTCGCCATCAAATACTATAAAAAACTCGGTTATGAAACCACAATAAAAATTAGTCAAAACAATACGAAAAAAAAAAAGATTCCACTGTGGATTTAAAAGTAAGTTTGCTAGTGAGTTTTTACGGAATAGTCCGCAGATCTGAACGGCATGTATACGTCGATTGTGTAATTGAATAAACTGTTTGTTGAAGGTATCAATCAAATGTAAATAAATTAGCGGCCCACACGCGGTTTGATATAGAATAAAGAGCCTCCTAAATTGAAGCGCTCAATTACTCTAGGTAAGTGATAAAAATTGTTTACCATAAACGGTACAGGAGTTCTCGAGATTAATAGTGCATGTATACTTATAAATTATATGATAACGACAATTTATATGATAAGAAAGTCGAAAGGTAGGTGGGTCAAAATATTATCATTGGGGTAGGTACGTAGTGTACAATATAAATACGCTGCATGCCATTTATCATCATCATTTCAGCCGAAAGACGTCAACTGATGGACATAAACCTTCCCCAAGGATCGCCACAACGACCGGTCCTGCGCTTCCCGCATCCAGTGGAATCTCGCGACCATACCATTTAAATCAACTTAATATTGAATACAGTAAAAACGCTTGTTAATTATTTTACAATTTCCTAATTATATGTCACAATACAGCCAATAGTCTTTAATTACTTAAAGACAATGAAACACCACCGTAATTTACACCATTTATAATTGTCGCCTCATAAGTTCCTTTACGCTAATTGATAGTGGTTCTACTTTCTAATCTACGATCAAATCAAAGAAATTTAACTCTACATCAAAAACTATTAAGTCTATTTTTCTTTGATAGGATTTAAAATAAAATGGTTTAGTTCTGTAGCATATAATGCGATGTAATGTCTAGGTCACGGTTGAAAAGCGATTACAAAGGTTTTTATTCACAATTTATTAAGTATTGATCAATGTCTAGAATCGAAATCTTCCTGCATTTAAGAAATCTATTGAATCGCAATTATTTACGGAAGTAGCTGGAGAAATAGTCTTTTTATTAACCTCAAACGTAATACTTACTTCCAAAATATTTTCTTGTACTTTGCTGCGATGAAAACCATTTGTATTGCATTATGCATTCATGTACAATTTATTATACAGCAATATTTTTTGGCAAAAAGTGTTAACTTGTATATTTCTTTTATGTTATTGTATATATAGAGCTACTTTTAATCATCAGATCTTGAAACGTAACACTTACATAAGTAACACTTTTTTATTTAAACTTGACACTGACTGATGTAGAGATATCAAACGAAACAAAAAAAGTCAGACAAAATAACAAAAAAACATAGACGTGCTCACACAATATATTTCTTGTATCCTTATATTCTTTCTTTTGTGTGTGTCTCAGTTGTGCCAAATAAATAATTTTCTTTCTTTCTTTCTTTCACACACTCACTCAATGTTTTTGTTGTAATATAAGAATAATACGAATAATAATGACTACCCAACATTATTGTGTGAAATACAGTTTAATGATTAAATATCGAGAAAGTAGACATATCAATAAAATTCTATTAGAAACAATAAAACGATACAACTCTTATACAAAGTTAATACATCAATAACTGTTATCTATAGTGTTTTAAAAATTATAAAATCATCGCAAGTTATTGTTTTTGTATGATCTAAGACAAAGCCTCCATTTTGGTTCTATATGATTCTTTAACAAAAGATTAAAATGTAATCTGTATCTGTGCGAGTCTGGATTTTGTGTCCGGTCAATGGCAATAGGCTCGCCCCCTATTACATGGGACTATAACATAACTGGCGAAATGTGGTTGTACTATACACCTCTGCCTACCCCTTCGGGGAAATACAGGCGTAATGTTATGTTATGTTATGATAAAATGTAATCGAAGTTTTAAATACATATTTTTAAGATTGAATAAGTAAAAAATTATACTAAATATTCTAGATATTATCTGTCTATGAAATTCTCACACCAGTTCGGAAAATAGATCGTAACTTTTGAACAGCTGGATAGGTTTTCATCAAATATAACTAAGAACTATGACGACGACGACGACGTCTGTGGTCTAGTGGTTCGAGTGTCGGACTGTTGATCACGAGGTCGTGGGTTCGATTCCCACAGAACACAAATATTTGTGTGATGAACATAAGTGTTTGTGTTGGTCTGGGTGTTTCTTATGTATTACAAGTATGTATTTACAAAAAAAAAAGTATATATGTATTATATCAATCGTCTAGTACCCATCTTACAAGCTCTGCTTAGTTTGGGACTAGATGGTGCTGTTTTATTATTAACTATGCTGATTAAACTAGCTTTCAATTTAAAAAACTTTTATGAAATTGATCCATCTTTATAGGAGCTATAAAGCCACAGACAGACATAGGCTGTCTGTCTGTGGCTTCATAGCTCCCAAACGGTTGGACCAATTTCCATTACCTTGTCTTATACCATTACCTTGTCGTACTTAATTTAAAAGTCCGGACAACATAATACGCTTAATAATACAGACAGACACTAAGTATACTATGCAAATAAATAATACAAATGACTTATTCAAGATCATTTAATCACACGTTTTAAATTGCAGTCGTGTCAATGTCAGTATTAACATCTCAATCACAAACTTTTTCTTTGACCGTATATAACAAAAACCACCTTTATTGTATCACACATAAGATCCACACAAACAGCAAATAATAAAAAGTTCAAAAATCTCCCAGAAATCCTCTTAACTGTCGCATATCAGTTGCGCAAGAGTTTTCACCACGTACGCATGACAACTGCGCTGAGACAAGGCGGCCATTGTCGCACAATGGCAGCGACGGAAAGAATAGACTAATAAGACGATTAATCAAGCTCTTGTTTAGTTACATACGCGGATGTGAATCCTGCGACTTTCTTTAAGAGATATAATGCACAATTGAACGGTGATCAGCGAGTTTGCAGCTTTAGAACACAAGAGCCTGACATGCAAATGTACACAAAACATACATATCATGCCTGTTTCTCATTGTGGTAGGGAAAACTTTTTTTTTTGAGTGGTTTTCCACTCGTAACGATTCTGTGACACACCCTTTTCGCTTCATCTACGTTCATGAACCTCCTCATGCATGCTCGTCGGTTTGTGGTTTAGAGTGCTCTTAGTCTGGCCTTTTTAGAGAACGTCCGTGATTAGGTTGCGGTACCTACGCAAATAATAAGCAAATTGGTATGCAAATTGGAATTGTCTTGTGTATCCCTAGATAATTCAAGGCATTTAAACGTTTCCTGGGACACGTTCATTTGTTAAATAGGTCTGAGGAAATCTTCTAATGTTTTTCCTAGCTTTATCTAATATTGCTTATAATTTTATTAATACCAACTGTAAGCACATATTAATACAATCTTATTCTTAGTTTATACTATACCTCTTAAGGGGTCATTATACTCATCATTATGAACAACTTACAAATCAGCTGATCCCTAAATTTTGTCGATTTATGTGAACATAAATGTAGGGTTTAGCTGGTTTTTTTTCGCGATTTCAGGTTTGGTCCCATGGTAAAAGTTGTTCATAATGATGAATACAATGACCCCTTAAGATGTTTTAGTATAAACTAAGAATAAGGCTGTATAATAATTATGTATCTAACTGAGGTTTTTCGACAACAAGGTACTTAGGAATTCATCTGATTTTATTTACTTAAATAATACTAAGTATTTCTGACCACATTTGCATTGGCCTTGGCAGGCTAAAGTCTTAAAAAATACAAATGAAAGTGAATTTTATACATCTTATTATTATAAATGTTTGACACTGAAAGTGGAAGTGAAAACGCGAAATCCAGTTTGTGTTTTAGTCTGTCATAAGAATTAAGAAATTCTCACAGCCAAGCGAAATGAAAACAAAGATGTAGTGTTATAAAATTTGGTTCAACTCGTCCCACGTAATACGAGTTAAGATGTCGATTAGGCTATAAAATTCACATTGCGTACGAATTTTTAAAAGATAAGAATTGACTCTTACGGCAAAAATTTATATCCTGTCTCTATATATCTGTGCACGATTTTTCACATTAGAGATGAAATTTAACATAATCTGTATGTAGGTTATGTCAGACTCCTATCTCTAGGCAAATTATAGATATATAGGATATTAATTTTTGTAGTATGTTTTCAAGATCGGAATTGCCTGCGACTTCAGCAGCGTGAAATAAACAAACTTTTTTGTTACCTTGCCTTTTACTTAGGCCAGTAGGCTACTACGGCAATGTCAATCCATGTCATTGAGATGAAACGATTACCAGCAGTTAAGCGTAGTACAAAATAGTGTTGTGGCACTTGTAGCCCATCCGATGATTAGAGATAAATTTAACAATAATATCTGCTATTTAATTTATTTAGTCCAGCGTATTCCGTACCACAGTTACACATAGCCTCCCCCAAAAGAGAGATATAACGCTAGTAGGTTCTATTTTTAGGCCTGTATATCTATCAATACTTATCTTTTAAAAATTCGTACGCAATGTGAATTTTATAGCCTAATCGACATCTTAACTCGTATTACGTGGGACGAGTTGAACCAAATTTTATAACACTACATCTTTGTTTTCATTTCGCTTGGCTGTGAGAATTTCTTAATTCTTATGACAGACTAAAACAAAAACTGGATTTCGCGTTTTCACTTCAACTTTCAGTGTCAAACATTTATAATAATAAGATGTATAAAATTCACTTTCATTTGTATTTTTTAAGACTTTAGCCTGCCAAGGCCAATGCAAATGTGGTCAGAAATACTTAGTATTATTTAAGTAAATAAAATCAGATGAATTTCTAAGTACCTTGTTGTCTAAAAACCTCAGTTAGATACATAATTATTATACAGCCTTATTCTTAGTTTATACTAAAACATCTTAAGGGGTCATTGTATTCATCATTATGAACAACTTACAAATCAGCTGATCCCTAAATTTTGTCGATTTATGTGAACATAAATGTAGGGTTCAGCAGATTTTTTTTTCGCGATTTCTGGTTTGGTCCCATGGTAAAAGTTGTTCATAATGATGAATACAATGACCCCTTAAGATGTTTTAGTATAAACTAAGAATAAGGCTGTATAATAATTATGTATCTAACTGAGGTTTTTAGACAACAAGGTACTTAGGAATTCATCTGATTTTATTTACTTAAATAATACTAAGTATTTCTGACCACATTTGCATTGGCCTTGGCAGGCTAAAGTCTTAAAAAATACAAATGAAAGTGAATTTTATACATCTTATTATTATAAATGTTTGACACTGAAAGTTGAAGTGAAAACGCGAAATCCAGTTTTTGTTTTAGTCTGTCATAAGAATTAAGAAATTCTCACAGCCAAGCGAAATGAAAACAAAGATGTAGTGTTATAAAATTTGGTTCAACTCGTCCCACGTAATACGAGTTAAGATGTCGATTAGGCTATAAAATTCACATTGCGTACGAATTTTTAAAAGATAAGTATTGATAGATATACAGGCCTAAAAATAGAACCTACTAGCGTTATATCTCTCTTTTGGGGGAGGCTATGTGTAACTGTGGTACGGAATACGCTGGACTAAATAAATTAAATAGCAGATATTATTGTTAAATTTATCTCTAATCATCGGATGGGCTACAAGTGCCACAACACTATTTTGTACTACGCTTAACTGCTGGTAATCGTTTCATCTGAATGACATGGATTGACATTGCCGTAGTAGCCTACTGGCCTAAATAAAAGGCAAGGTAACAAAAAAGTTTGTTTATTTCACGCTGCTGAAGTCGCAAGCAATTCCGATCTTGAAAACATACTGCAAAAATTAATATCCTATATATCCATAATTTGCCTAGAGATAGGAATTTAACATAATCTACATACAAATTATGTTAAATTTCATCTCTAATGTGGAAAATTGTGCACAGATATATAGAGACAGGATATAATTTTTTGCCGTAAGAGGCAATTCACACCGAAGTGGCAGCGGCCGGCCACGGCAGCGCAGCGTCCGGCAGCTTCACTGTAGAAATTTCATAGCAAGCGATAGCTTATAAGACTCGGATTGGATGCACGTCCGACTGTGGTGCCGCGAGCCTGCAAGCGACCCGTCAAAATAATAGGAACGACTGCGCGGCTTGTCGAGCTAGACGCTGCCGCTGCCGGCCGCTGCCAGTTCAGTGTGAATCGACCCTAAATAATCTTCACACCAACAAGTTATCTCCGTTCAAAATCATTAGATAACCTACAGATAGTACAATTAACAATACCTCCGTCGTGGTTCGTGATCCCCGTGTCAGGGCCTCAAAGGAAATTAAACCGTTCATATGTTCGAACACGAGAAGGTTAATATGTACGTACAGACAGTCTTACCTAATTATATATTTTGTTAACAATTATTTTAGCCTCGGATGCATCCTGCCTTTTCTCTTTATTATTGTGTGAGTTGTTGGTGAGTTACATGCTATTTATTTTATTATTTTTAACGCATTTACGCATGCGAAGCGAAAAGCCATGAGTCGCAGGTTCGAATCCTGCTCGTGAGCGATTTTTTCTTTTCACAATTTAAATCTTTACATGTTATTTGTTTAGCGGTTTTACTAAGTATTAAATCCTAATTAAATATGTAACTGCCTCGTTGGTCTAGTGATCCTGGGGCCTCGAGTTCGATTCCCGGATCGGGCAAAGTGTTATTTGTTTTTTTATAAGGAAATTCTCAGTAGCAACCCGGAGTCTGGGTTTGTACACGGTTAATGGCAATTGACTCACCCTCAATTACATGGGACTTATAACCGACGAAATGTAGCTGTACTATACACCTCTGCCTACTCCTTCGGAGAAATACAGGATTGGTGTTATGTTAAGTGATGTAATCAAATATTTCTGTGCATTGACAATAGTTACTATAAACAATGAAAAAAATTACGATACCATCACATCGAGGGCAAAAATTGAATCTTTTTTTCCTTCTTTCTTTTCTATCATCTTTGAAAAGAATTTGTGTCTTTCAGTCGCATAAATACATGTTATGTACTTATACGTTACAGTGTTCATAGACCAGAAACTCTATTCTACAAAAAATACACATGGTTCAATCGAAACATTCAAACAAAATCTGAAGTGGTCCAACAATGATCAAAAGCAAGCTGAGGTCGTGGTCCACCTGCTCAGTTCACCTCGGTAGAACACAGCTACTTATTCTTGCGTCCACCTCAGCTTAGCTGGGTGAACCACTTTTTCTTGCCTTTAGTCTACCTCAATTCAGCTGGGTAAACCACGGGCACTTTTTCTTGCCTCTAGCCCACCTCAGTTCAGCTGAGTGAACCACGGGCACTTTATCTTGCCTTTAACCCATCTCAGTTCACCTGGGTGAACCACGGGCACTTTTTCTTGCCTGTTGTCTACCTCAGTTCAGCTGGGTGACCCACGGGCACTTTTTCTTGCCTCTAGTCCACCTCAGTTCACCTGGGTGAACCACGGGCACTTTTTCTTGCCTTTTATCTTCCTCAGTGCAGCTGGGTGACCCAAAACCAATTTTACTTGCCTGTAGTCCACCTCAGTTCAGCTGGATGAACCACGGGCACTTTTTCTTCCCTGTAGTTCATCTTATATAAAATAGGGTGTTGTCGTTGTTCTACAAACAAAATATCTCAAAGGCATTGTTCACTTTAGGGTCTAATGCACAGTTTTGACAGTTAAATTGACCTCCAGTCTTATGCAGGTTACGCAACGCTGAGACTGAATAATTACAAACAAAAATACTATCAGAAGACTGCATTTTGAGGTTACAACTTCTAACTTGGATTATATTTCTTTCTACTATGAGTAATTAGAACATCATACACCTATTAAGATTATCTAAATTAATCATCAAATGAAAAATTAGAATGATCTAACAAACAGATGCGTTAAATAATGCAAAGCCTTGATATAAGTGCATCCTACATTTGCACCCACTAATTAAATAAGGACGTTTAATAGATTACGTATACTGGCTGATATGTAACTAAAATATTATAGCTCCTAATTCCAGCATTTTTATGAAAAAATTTGTGGCATACTTTGAATGAAGCTATGATTGATTTTTATGAAACAAGTATCAACAAACATAGTGTAGATTTACAGTAATATTTTCAAACTATAAATTCATACATACATACTATCACGCCTGTTTCCCATTTAGGTAGGCAGAGACATGGATTTGCATAATAACTTCTTAGGTTTTCGCGATCACTACACATTATAATAAAACAAAGTTTAACCGGATTAAATCGCGTATATTATTTAAGTTGGTTTCCCTGACGTTTCGAAAGCTTTGCAGCATTTCGTGGTCGCAGGTAGACTAAGATGACAAGCGTCTTTACAAATATTTCTAAAAAAATATTTTAATCTACCGTACAATATTATTAATTAAAATCGTTTCGGTGCACGCAGTAATCACTCACAATATCATTATCTTTTACAGTGTTGCGTGCTGTTTGTTTGTTTGTTTCGAAACGTCAGGGAAACCAATTTAAATAATATACGCGATTTAATCCGGTTAAACTTTGTTTTATTATAATGGATTTCCATCTTCTACCATCCTGCCACGTTCATTAACCTCGTCGTGGTTAAACAATTGAAACTGTGTATTCGCCAGCCAAACGTCAATCGATGCTAACAATAATAAAACATAGATATTTTCCGAATAAAAACGCCATCAACCGCTTCTTTACAACTATCAACAAAAAACTAGATTATAGTAACACTCAGGTGACCCCAAATCAGCTGATCATCTAAAAATAGTAAAAGATCGACAAAGCGGCGCGGGCGCATAATGTTTTTATTTTATAACTAGTTCACCCAAAACTAGACACCATTACGAGTTCGTTTACACCACAGACGAATCTTTTTTTCTTTTGTTTTTATTATTGTTTCGTAAATAGTGGCCAGATTTGACGGAAGTGTTTATGTAACAATAGTTTTAGAGGCAAAGTTCCGACCGTCCGTCTGATTAATAATTAACTTTTTTTTTATGTACTGTGAAATTGCCCTGCGGTGTAGTTATTAACCTGGATTTGGTTGTTTCAAATAAAGTATGTCGAAGTAGAATAACAGTGTGACGTAAGTTAGGCCACAATGTGAGCGAAAATAAATGTCTTGTAAAAAAACTCGAACTAGAGGTCGATCAATCATCAGCAACTCTATTTTGTGTCAATTATTATTTATTTATTACATAAGTAGGACATTAAATAAATAAATAAATAAATATTTTTGGGACATTTTTACACGGCACCATCTAGTCCCAAACTAAGCAGAGCTTGTGCTATGGGTACTAGACAATGGATACAATACTTATATACTTTTTTTTTGGTGTAAATACATACTTATAATATATAAGAAACACCCAGACCAACACAAATACTTATGTTCATCACACAAATATTTGTGTCCTGTGGGAATCGAACCCACGACCTCGTGATCAGCAGTCGGACACTCGAACCACCAGACCACAGACGTCGTCATTAAATAAATCAACGGTTATTCTGACACAATTATTATTTTCAAGATGGAGCGCAAATCTTACTTGAGCATGTATTGAACATATTTTTATTTGATTATAATGTGACTGGGTTTGCTATGAGCCATTGAGCTATTGCTATTTAAGATTTAAAAATAAAAAAAATCGTTACGAGTAATTTTCAATTGAATGAACGAATGGAACTTTAGTAGAGCAATAATAAAAGTTTTTTTTTATTAGACTACACTTAACAAACACACCACCAGTACCAAACAGCAAATAACAAACAAATATAATTATAACGATTTAAATTGTGGAAAGAAAAAATCGCTCACGAGCAGGATCAATTAAAATCGCCACAATTTAAATCTATAGATTTCGCTTCGTATGCGTAAATGCGTTAAAATGATAAAATAAGTATAATTATGACAAAAAAACATACACATTAAGCCTAAAAAATTGTTTAGTATGCAGTCTGATACATTTTATCTCCAGTCGCTTCCATATTATGTCAATTATAAATCAGAATCGGTTGCATTTGACCTTTTTCGAAGCCTCAAATGTCAAACGAATCCGATTCTATTGCCATTGAAGTTACACGAGTAGGCTGCAGGTTATTATAAATATTAATTAATTTATATGTGGATATCGGTGCGTAGCTGTCATTTGCTAAGGACCTTCACACAGACTGCTACCGATCTTGAAGGCATAGTGTCAAAAAGCGCGCTTTAAATTATAACACTCGAGCTTGAAGACCACCAGATTATACTTAAATAAATAAATATTTTTGTGACATTTCATCCATTCATTTATTTCAGCCGAAAGACGTCCACTGCTGGACAAAAGCCTCCCCCAAAGGGTTATATTCCATAATCGCCACGCTTGGCAGACGGGTTGGCGATCACAGTTGGTTGTTTAAATACTCAGAGCACGCTGCTGCCCATCCTCGCGTGAATCCCTGAGTCGCCTTTTACGACACCCATGAGAAGAGAGAGGGTGGTGCAATTCTTTACGCCCGGCACCACACGGAACACATTGGACATTTAAATATCAGGAAATACAGAATTCCAACGAGAAAGAATTCCACTCTTTAGCGGTATGCATGATTAAGCCATTCAGAACTGCCTCTTCTCAGAATGAGAATTCAGGCCTTAGGCGCTGGCCTACTGCGGGTTGGCGGACTATACACACCATCAAGAACTGTATGGAGCACTTTCAGGCAGGGCTCAGATACCGGTTAAATTTTGAAACCGTTATTATGTACTTGACGAAAAACCTTTAAATTTCGGTTTCGTTCCAATAAACCGGTTTTTTAAACCGGTATTTTGAGGAACCTTTTCATAAAGGGTTTTTTTTTAATTAACCGATATAGAGCAATAAAAACCGGTTAATACAAACAAAAACCGTTTAGTTTTTATTTTTATTCAGTAGAAATAAAATTTCAGTTTCGTAACGAACGTTTATTTCATTGCTTCAATCAGTTCCGCTGCAAATCATCCAAAAATGGGTATCTACTTTTCTTTTCTTTCCTACTTGGCGCTCGTCGATTAAACCGGTTAATTTAGGCTAGTATAAAGTTCTTTAAACGTTCATGTTCTCAAGAAAAGTTCGGAGCTAAACCGCAATAAACCGGTACTACCCGGTATTTCACAAACCGGTTCCGAGCCTTGCTTTCAGGTGTGCACAGGGCTCGGATACCGGTTAAATTTTGAAACCGTTATCATGTACTTGACGCAAAACCTTTAAATTTTGGTTTCGTTCGAATAAACCGGTTTTTTAAACCGGTATTTTGATGGAACTTTACATAAAGGTTTTTTCTGATTAACCGGTTAAGAGCAATAAAAACCGGTTAATACAAACAAACGCCGTTTAGTTTTTATCTTTATTCAGTAGAAAGAAAATTTATGTTTCGGGACGAACGTTTATTTCTTTTCTTCAATCAGTTCCGCTGCAAAACATCCACAAATGGGAAAGTATCTACTTTTCTTTTCTTTCTTAATTGGCGCTCGTCGATTAAACCGGTTAATTTAGGTTAAGATAAAGTTCTTTAAACGTTCACGTTCTCAAGAAAAGTTCGGAGCTAAACCACAATAAACCGGTACTAACCGGTATTTCTTAAACCGGTTCCGAGCCTTGGGTGTGCAGCTTTCCTTGAAGGTGGTCTTCAAGGCTCGACGGAATATGTTTTTGCTGAGCAAGCATATACTATCGTCGCCCGCACTATCGCGAGGTCGAACGCAAGCCTAATAAGTTTTAATAAAAAAAAAATTTTTAGAGGACGATTTTGTCTAAAGTCTTGTTTTTCAAATTTGTCTTATTTAGTAAACAATCATGGGATCTCTTTTTTCAAATAACTATTGATAAAATATAACTACTAGGTCTGCACATATAATTAGGTTTAAAAAAAAAAAAATGTGTATGAAATTATTATTGTAATGTCTTGCAATAATTATTATTGATGAATTGCATTAAAAAAATACATACCAAGATTGTTTACTATATAAGACAAGTAAAAAAAACAGAGTATAGTTGGCAAAATCTCTTGTTTACCCACTTAAAAAGGGCATCCTATTCATAGCAGAGGGCCTAACATCAAATTAATTTTATGTCATTTATTTTTGCATACTCGGAACGCATCGACGTAACCAGCTGAGGTCGCAGGTAGCTTTAAAGTCATTTACCTGGGCCTTTCATTTGAAATAAGATTAGGGTATCAGGCCCTAAATACTAAGAGCTAAAATATCCTGTTACTTAAAATTAATCTTATAAAAATGCAAATGATTTTCTACCGAGCATCGTCAGTATTTTAAGATACATCTTTCTGAAAATCGATTTAGGCCGATGTTCATCATCGTTAATTCACTGATTAAACGGCCGATTACTCGAAAAATGTACTGGGATTGTGGAAAACGGCCGTTTAGCCAGAGAATTATATTTGGTGAATTAAGCCTTAGGGCCAGTTTCACCACATTCTGATAAGTGCCGTTAACTTATCAGACAGATAATTTCATACAAATCTTGTTCTGTTTTCGAATTTATCTAGCAGATAGTACCTATCAGGAGGTGGTGAACAAGGTCCTTAGTATCTTTGGTTTTTATATCCGAAAAGAAATTACATCTAGTATTATATGTTTTTTAGGTGAGTAATGCAATTATCCATAATAAAGACAAGTACAGTCAAGCGCAAGATGCTTCTGGTGTTGACCGTACCATTTCTGGTAGATGTGTTTGAAATCTCTACATATTTTAACTTTTGTTCAAAGATCTTTAGTTCAAGAAGTTATTCAAAAGATTCTGAGTAACTTCTTGAATTACAATATTTAGAATGAAATACGTAAATCAATAACGTAAATTATTTTTATTATTTTTAACGCATTTACGTATTTATACATCCTGCTCGTGAGCGATTTTTTCTTTCCGCAATTGTTTATATCTTCAATTAACGCAACTTAGATCTTAATTAAGCCAGTATAAAATAACGTTTCTGATCTTTATCAAAAAATATAATTATTTTAAGTGGGAAACCTGAAATTTACTTATTGGAAGACCAACAGCAATAACATTAGATTAACAATGATATATAAGATACATTCTGCCAATAATAGGACGGTCGGTTTAGCGACCTGATTCTTAAACTGAGTAAAAAAAAAATGTTTTTCCCTCCTCTTTACAATCTGTCTCTATTTAAAGGACATTCAGTTATTTTTGGAATATTCAATAACTGTCTTGCATGGTATGTGCCCTATGACACACCCAAAAACCAAGGTAATAATAGCAGCTTGCTTAATTTTGTAATAGGTCTTGTGGAATTTTACATTTAAGTCTTCGAAACCTTTCAAGTCATTCATGAGATGGTTTGCCAGGATTTTCGGATGGTGACGGATTCTTTCCTTATAGGATTTTGTATAACTTTCTCCACAATTTCTAAAATACAATCTTCCCAATTTTGTGTTTCCGAAAAAGTGATTGAAAAATTTTACTTCTGATCCAAAGTATCATTTCACTTATACCAGCTTTTTTATTTTATCCAAACAACATTTTTTTTATTCAAAAACCAACATAGCCCTCTTTTTTTCATAAATTGACCCTTTCCACAAAGGCAACGACATGGCAACGACCTAAACAGGATTTTGGGACCCGCCATATTACCTAACAGTGTCATAATTTTATGTACTGACGTAAGTATTTAGCCAATCTTTTAAAATTTCCAAAGGTCATAAGGTTAAATCCTTATTGCATTTTGTTGTAATGACTAACTCTTGATGTCATCTTTACTATCGTCGGTTGTAACGTGATTATTATTAAATATTTATTTCAACTTTTGCTTTTTTATCTAAGAAAACCTGTTCTTGTTTTTGCATATAATATTTTAGGTGTAAATAAATACAAAAGAGCGATTTCGATTCGATACGTTCAATTATTTTTGAAAACTCGAAATTTTGTTTTTATTAGCTAGATCGCAATAATTTGCATAAAATCTTCTGATATTAAACACTTTTTCGTGAGTCTAACAGGGGGTCCGGTTCCCGTTTGACGATATTCGATTCATCGTACGATTCATCGCACAATTTGCTACTCCGGTCTACCATCGTTTCTGTATCGCATGCGATGATCATGTTTTGACGTTTGTTTCTCTGATCTCCGGTCAATTTCATACGATTATGAACCGTAGTCTATCTTTATTGAACCTTTTTTATGTGCTTATCTTTATTCAATAGGAATCAGTCGGAAAGAAAGTTTGTACTTCGTTTGTCGTTCGTGAAACGCGAGTAGACCCCCTGGCATTATCACGATGCGATGATCAATCAATTTATTTTAAAAAAACTAGATGTGAAACAAATTTTAAAAGCAAACGTGTAACTTAGCTGCCTTAAGTAAACATATACAACGTGTATCAGAAATGCGTAGTCATATTTGAAAAGCTTATTCAGGGGATTCTACTGAACAACTTTTATTATAGGTCCAACCCTGGAATCGCGAAAAAAAAACAGCTTATACTTACATTTTGTCAAGCGACATCGATGATTTAGTAGGGACCAGCTGATATTTTTTTCGCGATTTCAGGGTTGGTCCCATAGTAAAAGTTGTTCTATGCTATGGCCTGAATGAGCTCTTAAAATATGACGACGCATTTCTGATACACGTTTTATAAGTTACCCGAGTATTACAGAAAGCAAGCCGATTATCGCTAACCGTACTTTGCCTAATACTTGACAAAGTAAACAAAAACCGAATAATTAACACTTCAACCTTAACACGAAAACCTTTACTATTACAGACGCAAGACAATTTTGTGAACATTTTTAAAACAAATCACAGCTGCCTTATAACTTAGCTCTGTATAATGAACAAATTAACAATAAGACCTCTGTACTTCTTGTTTATTTGAGTAGGTTACTTACCCCTAAATACTCAAACGCAACTCAATTTTTTAGTAGCCTCACTTATATCGCCCGACGTCGTCGGACGACGCTCGGAGCGTTGTTTGGTTGTTCGTTTGTATGATCGCTCTGAGTAACTGAACGACTAAAGTACGGTCTGTGCGTCGTCGGGCGATATAAAAGAACGCTTATCTTAAGTTTCATGCTGTCACTGTCACTCTAAGGTGCATTATAGCAACAAAACTCAGACCAAAAAAATCATATAGACGGAGCGTTTTGAACTAGCGAATGGAGCCAGAAAAAGGAACACAAAATGGCAAAGGAATACCTACTATTCCGCCCAGTGTTCGCGAGCCGCAATCTGTAGCGTACGTCTAATCCTCAAACTAAAATAATTGCCATTTTGTATTGTTTTTTCTGGCTTCATTCGTTTGGCCTACGCGCTCCGTCTATCTTATTATTTTGGTCTGAGCGACTTAACAAATCTTCAGGACCGGACCAAGTTAACAATTTTTTGTGTCTATGTATAAAGTGTGCTGGTACCGGCGTAAGAATGAGATGCAAATATTGATACTTTACCAACAATGCAGCAATGCGCGTTGATATTTTCTGCACTTTTGGTGAACTCTCATAAAGTAAATCCGTACGGGGTATCAGGTCGATGGGTGGTACGGAACTCTTAGTGCGCGAGTCCGACTCGCACTTGGCCGGTTTTTTTTATTTATTGTATTTATTTTTGCCTGTATAAACATAACATAATATGTTATGTTTATACAGGCAAAAATAAATACAATAAATAAATGTTATGTTTATACAGGCAAAAATAAATACAATAAATAAAAAAAACCGGCCAAGTGCGAGTCGGACTCGCGCACTAAGAGTTCCGTACCACCCATCGACCTGATACCCCGTACGGATTTATAACATAATCAGCCCATTACTGTACCACTGCTGGGCACGGGCCTCTTCTCTGTATGAGAAGGTTAAGGCCTTAGTCCACCACGCTGGCCTTGTGCGGGTTGGTGGACTACACACACCATCGAGAACTGTATGGAGCACTCTCAGGTGTGCAGGTTTCCTCACGATGTGCTGCTGTTTTTGTAACGAGACTTAAATAAATTATTTCTTTCTCTCCTTCTTTTTGTTGACTACTAGAATGGGAGCGTTACCTCATAGTAAATATTCTCAAGAGTATGCAAAGTGCAAACCAAACTATCTGTGTGACCTTATGGCGCGACATTTGAGTGATTTTCACGGCACTGTTCACTGTTGTTACAAGTAATTTGTTTGCAACACAATGTACTGGCCGTAAACTGTAGTGAGGCTTTGTATAAACAAAGTGCTATTCCACTGCGAAACTTAGTAAAGAATGCGTTTTGTATAAACAAAAATCCATACTAATCCTACTCCTACTTCCTACTAATATTATAAACGTGAAACTTTGTGGGGATGTATGGATGTTTTGATATTTGTTACTCTTTCACGTACAAACTACTATGTGGATTTTAATGAAATTTGGCATATAGATAGAACATAACCCGGATTAACATATAGGCTACTTTTTATCCCAGAAAGATGAACAGTTCCCGAGGGATACGCGATAAACGACATCTACGCAGGTGAAGCGGCGGGAATAGTCTAGTAATATATGTATAAATGTGATAATTATCTCAATACAAAAGCATAAACAGGAGAGGTTTTAATTCAGTGAAGAACTCAATATACCGACGTATCTTGCAGAATTAGCAGGCTGCATGGACCGACGGTTATTGTTGCAGACGGCTCTTGAGAAGAAATGGTGAATTGAAAAACATTAAAGAACAAAAAAAGGCAGTTGGGTTACTCTGTAATCTGTATACAGCTTTCTTGTTCGTGTCTTGTAAGGGGTCATTGTACTCATCATTATGAACAACTTTTACTATGGGACCAATCTTGAAATCGCGTATAAAATCAGCTGATCCCTACATTTGTATTCACGTAAACCGCCAAATATAGGAAACAGCAGATTATTTTTTCACAATATCAGGGTTGGTCCCATAATAAAAGTTGTTGATAATGATGAGTACAATGATCGCTTATCAGTTTCAGATTTAGTAACAAACTATGAATAAGGTTGTAGACAAGTTGAAACATGTGTGTTCTTTAACAATTATTAACAAAATTGTTGAAGTGTAATGTGTGTGCCATTACGGAGCATGCCTAAAGCTTTGTATTATTGGTTATGCATTTAGGAAGGCGTGTCCAATTCATGAACTCAATAAAACTGTTGAACAAAATAGCAGAGGTCACGGTGACAGAATTAGTCGTAGACACATAAAGGACGTCTGAACGAGAGAACAGGTTAAAAATATGTCTTAAGTTTGCGCATGTATTTACCAAAACAGTGTTTTTGTAAAGGAATCAAGTTACTGATAAAAAGATGTATAATTTATCTTGTCTTATTTGAAAAGGAAACTTATTAGGCGTCCAATACCTATATAGATATTTGCAGGTGACAGTAACTAAATGTCTTTTAAGGACCCTACTTCTTTCGTAAGGGACGATACACACCACATGAATAAAAATCCATACAGAAGTGTACCTAGCCACTGTGGTACACTCTTACATAGCGCAGCGATGTGTGACATTCACCGACGGGTTCACGTACGCTCCGCTGTGGTAAAAACCGGTGTGCGCCGGCTCATCCTGGCTTCTGATGGATTGTTATTCATGTGGTACACCGAACGTATAGTCAGCCGCTAACTGTACGCTGTAGCGAACGTAATGTTGAAAATGTATAAAAAATCAGCTTGTGGGCAAAGTTAAGGCATTTTACGGTATTTTTTCGATTTTTAATTATTCTAACATTTTGAGCCACCTACCTATATTTAAGTTCTCTACTTGACCTACTTATTTTAATACTGATATTATGTGTAGAGCAATGCAACAGGCTCAAAGCCATAATTTGCATCATAATCATCAGATCACATTCCTTACATCATAATATACATAATATATTATGTAGATCAACCAAAACAGGCTATTTAAATGAGAGTAGGCCTACCGGTTATGAATCAAACCACCTTATCACTTTTTGTGATCATTTTACTCTGTAAACGTTTACTCTGTTACTACACCTCCCGCCGCGAATCGCAATAAAAATGGCAATATCGGAATAGTTTTGTCCTTCTCTAATGCTCAGTTTACATAAGTTTAGTCGCTTTTACCTAAAACTAGTTACTTACATCTTGAGTGGTAATGGATGAATTAATGCTTATTATTAGTAAAACTTGAAGTGCGAGTGAATACAAACCGATCCTATCCTTCCTTCCTTCTTATCCTTTTTACTAACCGAAAAGCATCACTAATAACGATTAGTACGCTTGTGTTATTAGTTTAGTAGCTTATCCTTAAAACTTGTCCGTTACACTAATACCTCGCGTGTAAATTGCTGTATTTATGCTTAGTGTTAGTAAAACTTGAATTGTGAGTGACTAGAAACCGATTTTATTTACTAAGCGAAAAGCAACACTAATGACAAGTACTAAGCTTGTTTAAAGTAGACTTAACTCTATGCGATTTCCTAAGCTTGTCCCTCATAACTGTAGAATTTCGCTCTCGCATCGCTAATGCTCGCGAACACACCGCAATAAACTTGTACAATGTACATCGGGTTTTTTTCGATAACATTCCGCTTTTAATTCGCTGTTTCTTGATCAGCGGTGCAGAAGGCATTAAAGCTATTACATAGTTAGTAAACCAGACAACACCGCAGGGTATAGTTAGTATAGTGTTTATAAGGCGATGACCGATGACTGCTAGTTTAGTGGGCTGGTTGACCTTTAGGCCTTAATTTAGAGACGCGGAGCTTAATAATCTTGCAGATAACAATAATCAAATTAGATATAGACATAATGGATGTTTTTTTTACTATTTGTATGTATGTATATTGAATAGTAAACAAAATTAATTATGCACAGCTAATGGCAATGTAAAGTACAGTCAAGCGCGTATCGCTGTTAACAAAACTAGTATACATACAATTTCATACTTAATTTTGTAGTACTTATACCTAACAATCTTGTCCAGCATATTATTAAGTCGTGTTTTAGAGGCCTCTATATGTATAGTTTGACAATTACGTGGGTGGCACTATGCATAATTATGTATTGCTCACAGCACAGCTGATGTCACAACTTGATAAATGTCTCATTAGGCAAGTTTTACTTCAAGACATGCGTTTGCTTTTGCAAAACAGCTGTTTTGTAAACTGCCGTTACATAATTAGCTCCGTAAATTGATAATCGAGGTTTAAGGCGTGAACTAGATATGTAAAGAAGTGGACAAGTGTACAATTATAGATTTTATTGGACTATAGTGTAATAAGGGAGGTGTAAGGCATAGGACATTGTGAGAATCGGACGTTTTGAGAATCAGACATTTTGCGAATCTGGCAATTTGAGAATAGGACAATCTGCGAATCAGTCTTTTTGCGACTGGGCCGTTCTGCGAATCGGACCATTTTTTCTACACGGACGTTTTGCGAATCGGACGTTCTGCGACTAAACCAATGATCTATGTAAATAAATAAAGCATCTTCATTGTCATTTAATTTGTGATTCTCATCACTTATTCTTACTAAAATTAAGTTAATACGACCCACATAGAACTAAAACATCTTTGTATAGTTTAATCAAATGGAAAAGTGATGTGAAAATCTGTACCGGGTTTTTAACCCAATTTCAATAGCTCTAAATTTCCTTATTAATGAAAAGTTGAAATCGTGTGCGAGTGAAAACGTAACAAGTTACCATATAAAACAAACCTACTTATTTATATCACTTACAACTATCTTACATCATTCTTAATTTGATGATGAGCATATATCCGACTCATTAGCATTTCATACAGTTTATTCAGTCACGAATTTCATCTAAATTTTATTTTTTATTAAGTTATAAATCTGTGATTGTAATTATGATGTTTAATTACTAATATTTTCTACATGTGTGATTTTAGAGACTTCATGATACAAAAAATATTTAGATTTTTATTTCCTTGTTGAATATGAATGTGTTTATTACACAGATTTTGTTTCAATGCACGACTTTTTACTTTCCGGTGTAAGTTACATACCGATAATTATAATCTTTAACTATTTATGATTTTAATTTAAACCAACATACAGCTTACTATTAAACATAAAAGATGAAAACTTAACAGGAAAAATAAAACCCTGGACATACCAATACCAGGTTTCGGGTATCAAATGTGGTTTTGCTTGAACAGCACTATGGTTGACGTTGCTTGTTTTGACGTTTATCCATTTCATACGTATCAACACAAACAAAAGCATGTATACGTGTACGTGTTAAACTAACATTTTGTCCCCTTCAATTTTCGTTCTACTACATATTTTTGCTTCAGACATTGATGAATATTGATGGCTAAATAGACACGCTACAGTGCGACGTAGTAATGTGTTCGATGCTATCTATATCGAATTAACGTAATCCCAGTAGTGACAGTTTAGTATAGTTAGCATCCGGAACGGATTAATTGTTTCTTCATACTGATTATTACAAATAAATGAATATTTTTGGGACATTTACACAGCACCATCTAGTCCCAAACTAAGCAGAGCTTGGGCTATGGGTACTAGACGATGGCTATAGTACTTTTTTTTTTTTAATACATACTTATAATACATAAGTAACACCCAAACCAACACAAACACTTAACAATGTACATCACAGTAGTGTAGTACACACGGCTACACATCAAGCTGTACATTTCCAGTATAAGCTGATCTCGCATTGTATGGAAAGCCTCAACAATGCGAGGTCAGCTTTTACTGGAAATGCACAGCTTGATGTGTAGCCGTGTGTACAAGGCCGTAGGCAGGGGTTGTGATTCAAAAAAATTACATTACAAAAAAAACTACATTTCTATTATTATCAATTTACCAGCAAGAGTACTTAACCTGACATGGTAATCAAAGAGAACCTTTAATACAATAGTAGTTTATGAAACTGTTGCATAATAGGGGTTATTAAAACACGAGTGTGAGTTTAAAAACCGAGCCGTAGGCGAGGTTTTTAATAGTATCACACGAGTGTTTTAATACCTAATTATGTCAGTTTCATACACTATTTTATCTACACTCATACAATTTTAAATAAAATACCAAAGTCAAAATCTTAGTAACATTGTCGTTGTTTTTCTTGATTTCTCTGGTAAAAGATTGTTCGTCATTTACGTTGCTGCATCCAGAAATTCAGGCGGGGTCATATTCTCCTCAGTTCAGTATCACTGCTGTAGTCAGATATTTTTGCCCAGAATAAAACTTTCGACATACAAAACCATAATAATAACGTAAACAATAACAATAAATTTACAAGTAACGATGTCCAAATCCAGTAGGCCAGGCGCGCGGCCGCGCACGCGCGCTGGTGCGCGCCTACACAGATAATAAAATATAGTCTGGCGACAACATTATAATCGGAACTAATTTTCTATCCTTGTCAGGATTCCGTCAATCTCTGTTTTATCATACAAAAAATATGCCTGTAAACACTTAAATATAATTAAAAGCAATATGACAATCAACAGTTCTGCCAAAAACGCGATTTTAAACGATAAAAATTTTCAATGTATGACAAGTGGCGCCACCCTGAATTTTGTGTACTCATTGGTGCCAAACTGTACGACTGCTAAAAAAAAGGTTTGAAAACTCCTTGGTTAGGTCGAAGTGGCATTAAAAACTCCTTAGTTAGGCTGAAGTGTGCGGTTATGGAAAAAAAATTAAATTACCGCATTGTTTTGTTCAGCAAACTGTATCGTAATGAAACTTTTTAAATTCATAACAGGTGCATGTGCGTAAAGTATGTCATTATGACATTACTTTCGAGTTCATAATTCGAATTTTACGATACGAGTGTAGATAAAATTCTTTGTTATATGTCTCCAAGACTCTAATCTCTAATCATACGGAATTTTAATACACACATCACAATTTTTTCCGTATACATACAATTAATTAAAAAAACCGGCAAAGTGCGAGTCGGACTTGCGCAGTAAGGGTTCCGTACCTCTCAATATGTCTATGTTTGTCTTATTTTTAGTATTTGTTGCAAAAGTACATAATATGCACTATAATCTGACCAAGTTTGACGCTGGTATATATTACCGTTTTGAAGATAGAGCAGGAACAAAAACGTTGAAAAAAATGCATGTTTTTTGAGGTTTCTTGTATGGGGACCCCCTTTGGTTTTAGAGTTTTTTTGTTTTTAGTATTTGTCGTGATACACCTCATAGCAATACATATTCTGAGTAAATTTCAACCGGTTACCTATTACCGTTCAAAAGATACAGCCCTGTGACAGACAGACGGACGGATGGACGGACGGACGGACGGACGGACAGCGTAGCGAGAGTAATAGGGTCCCGTTTGGAACCCTTCGGGTACGGAACCCTAAAAAGTACCTACAATTTACGCTGGAGGTCTATTGTTCTCGGCTATTGTGTGGAAGTACCGGATAAGACTTTTCTCACCGTTCCACGTTCGGAAGTTACCTCACTTCTTTCTTAAGCGCAAGAGTTTGTCACGAGGGATGTCGGAAGGGAAACAATACTTTTTGTGTGTATGTGTGCATTACGTCGTTGATGCTTTTTGTGTTGTGATGTAAATATTAGATATAAGTAGTTATGTCGTGTTGTCGTTTCCTTTATTCTATAGAGAAAAAGATAGAGCATAATATTCTGCCTGAAGATGCGTAAATTCTACTTCCTACTAATATTGAAGATGCGAAAGTATGGATGTATGTTTGTTTGTTTGTTTGTTTGTCCTTCAATCACGCTGAAACGGCTGAACGGATTTGGATGAAATTTGGCAAGCAGATAGACCATAATCCGGATTAACATAATTATAGGCTTTTCATCCCGGGACGATAAGCAGTTCCCGAGGGTTGCACTATATTATTTTTTAGTTTTTTTACTAATCAATTATGAAATCAAGTTTTTCTACTATTATTATTTGTATTATTGTTTGTTTTGTTTTATTGACTGCTGAGCATGGGGTCCTGGGTTCGATTCCCGCGTCGGGCAAAGTGTTATCGGGTTTTTTCAGTAGGAAATTCTCAGTAGCAGGCCGGAGTCTGGATTTGTGCCCGGTTAGTGGCAATAGGCTCGCCCCCTATTATATCTGGCGAAATGTGGGTGTACTATATATATATATACACCTCTGCCTACCCCTTCGGGGAAATACAGGCGTGATGTTATGTTATGTTATGTTATGTTATTATTTGTACTTATAATACAACCTTATTTTTAGTTTATACTAAACCTCTCAAGGGATCACTGTATTCATTATTATGAAAATTTTTTACTGGGACCAACACTGAAATCGCGAAAAAAAATCTGCTGATCCCTACATTTGTGTTATAAATTAATCAATCGACAAAATGTAGGGTTGGTCCCATAGTGAAAAAAATACATAATGATGAGTACAATGACCCCTTGAGAGGTTTAGTATAAACTAAGAATTAGACTGCCTCGTTGGTCTGACTGCCTCGCTGGTCTAGTGGTCGTAAGCGTGACTGCTGAGCATGGGGTCCTCGGTTCGATTCCTGGGTCGGGCAAAGTGTTATTGATTTTTTTCATTAGGAAATTCTCAGTAGCAGCCCGGAGTCTGGATTTGTGCCCGGTTAATGGCAATACGCTCGCCCCCTATTACATGGTACTTATAACATAACTGGCGAAATGTGGGTGTAGTATACACCTCTGCCTACCCCTTCGGGGAAATACAGGCGTGATGTTATGTTATGTTAAGAATAAGGTTGTATAACTATGCTTTGATTTCTTTATCCGTTTGTAATCTACAAGGGAAATGAGCTTGCCCATTTTTGATCGGGTCAACTCAAAAGACATCCTAGTTTTTACACGACTGCCCAAAAATGGAAGGTTTTTTTTTACCTTAAACTTCATACTAGCAACAAATTAAACTAAAAAAAACATCAACAAATGCATGTTAATATTATGTCACTGAACACCAATTCTCACTTACATTGTATTACGTACTTAAGTGTGGCACAACTGTTGCGCAACTGAATACTACAAACTGTGCATCCTTGAATGAGTGTATGTTTAAATAGAAGACAAGTTGCTCGTATGAATCACTTGTTTCATAATACTTGCTAGTGACAATGAATCCTAATTGTATGGTAGGACTTCTCCGTATTCGCGTTTCCCTATTTAATTGAGCCAAAGATGATCACTACCGGATACACTTACCCCCAAACTAGCAACAAATATCTATAATGTCTGCGTGTTTCTGTAGCGTTGTGGATATAAATAGTTTTAGTCGAGTAACAGAGCAAATCGCGGATGGAGTCCCTGACGGGATTCTCCGCCACCCGCCCGGTTTAGCAGTTAGGGTATCTATTTTGGGTACCTATTCTGCGAGAGTCCATTCGAAAAAAAAGCAGAGAAAATCGTAACTGATGTTGCGCGTCCCTAAAAGGTAAACGCTACACTAGTAACGCCTCTGGCATTTTCAACACAGCAGCTTCCTGAGTGGTAACTCTATCCTTCAGGAATACATCTTATGTCCTAAGTTCCGGCAAGACTCCTACCTACCGGTCAAGACGTCTATGTACCAGAAGTTTTCTACGTACCGCCAACATCCCGGCTGACTTCTGACGCCCCTAAAGCGACTAGCCTTGCACTGTTCCTGAACCCGCTCCAACCACGAGGCAGCATCTACCTGCGATCCTACTGGACGAGACCTACCGATCGGCCTGCCCGTACTATCCACGTGGCGGAGACAAGAGACGGTAGCCTTACATCTTCCTTCTTAAGTGCGCAAATGCTCAGTGAACAATAGCCCTACCCATGACCTAGCCGACTACTACACTACCTACATTAAATGTATTAAATCTTCAAGACCTTTTAACTCATCTCTCGACACACCTACCATTTGCTAACGGACCTGCGCAGCCTAGATGCGCAGCCTCTACCATTACATTTCATAGGTACGTATATCCAAAAAAAAGTTTATAAATACAAGCTCTGCTTAGTTTGGGACTAGATGGTGCTGTGTAAAATGTCCCAAATATTTATTTATTATTTATTTATAATCTCCGCCCCCCCTCATGCAGACTTTTAATTGCCCGATTAACCCTTTCAATGGGTAACCAGAATGGTCCCTGGTTAAAATGTGAGTGAATTTCATCGTGGACAGCAACATCAGGTGAGGTGGCGTGGCGGTCAAACGCAAGCCGATTAAGAATTTAAAAAAAGTGTGAGTGTGTGATGTAGATATAAGTAGCAGACGAGTTGCCCGTATGAATCAGACGGGTTTCATAACAGTTGCTGTTGAACTGAATCCTAATGGGATCGACATGTGTATGTAGTATTGCATAGTAAAGATCTCTTTTCCTTAATAGGTGAGGTGAATTTAAAATGATGTCTACATGTTATAAATAGATGTATGTAATAGTAGGTATGTTCTCGTTTTCTTTTTGTTTACAGTACTTTATTACAAATCGCCGTCTCTCTATATTTGCTACTAAAGTTAATGAGCCAAGTACACTAGCGGTAATACATGTGCATACAAGATATGACATTAGTACAGGTAGCAATGATCTGTTGCAAAATGATCTATGGCCATCACAGTGAATAGACTAACTGGTTTGAAAGGGAACTCCTAAGACTTTAGATGCAATAATAATATTTATATTTATCCTTCGCGAAGTTATTGTCAACTACCTTTTTACAAGCTTTTATTTAACTTGCAATGTTTGTTAGTTGGTTTAGGTCAAATCTTGCAAGCCAAATTTAAACCAGTATATTATTAGGAGCTGATCTGATGATAGAGCCGGAAGGTGGTCACGGGATCTCTACTGTAGTTATCGTTGACACACCGAGTTTGGGTTACAATACCAGAATCGTGTCTTATAAAAGCTTGTCTTGAAAAATAGATTTTTCAACAAAAACCTTATTACATTATTCAGAACTTTCTATCTTTTTTTACGTTTTATTATTTTCTTTAAATAAATTCAAAGGATACAGTTCTGCTATTTTCGTGAAATCATTTTGATCATTAGGGTTCCGTTTTTGTTTTAGGATCACTTTGTTGTCCGTCCGTCCGTCTGTTCGTCTGTCTGACTCTCCGACTATTAATTCCCGTTTTTATGGAGAACGGCTAAAGGTTAAACTGAAATACTAATACCTATTTCCAAATCAAAAATCTAGTTTCTAACTTGAATTAATAAAAAGCTGTGGCCTTTTAAAGATTCTAGGTCACTGACTCTGATCAAAACCTATAGGGTACTTCCCATTGATCGAGATCTTCAATATGCTTGCTATAAGCACTTAATTTTATCGTATTTTCTTTTCCTTCTTAAACTGGAGGGTGTGAAGGGATGTTGTAAACATTCTTTTAACTTTCATCAGCAGCTTATAACACATTTATAAGTACTAAGTTTATAATATGTTGTAAATTAGTTAAAGGTTAAACACTTACCACTTATGCTAAGTGGTTAACACCTGATACTGGGTATATCTTTATAATCAACGAAGATACCATCACGACATCTATTAGATTATTAGGTGTTGTAAGTTTAAATCAGTTCTGAGTGTCTTAACTTGAAATTACATCTAGCATAGATGTGAGAGTATAATTCTTGGATTAGCAGTAATATAATCAATGAAAATTAAAGAAAATTTCATCAAGAATAGTAAAAAAAATGAAATTACCCGCTAAAAATCGTTCCGCGAAATAAGTAGTAAAATTAATATACTATACAACAGACCAGACCAGTGGGTCTTATATAAAAATGATAATTCTGTATAATCTGTTGTCGGTCATGGTGGCATTGACCTTACAAATTAACAGGCACGTAAGCCGAGATCGAAAGTTGGTTTTATTTGGAGAAATGCGACTCTATTTTAACAGTTATATGATTTTGTATAAAAAGCAATAGACATGTCAAAAGTAAGTATTTAGCCGAAGGGGTAGTCTATGGTTAGACGGAAACACGAATAATATATCAGCTAATGACAGGAGCATATAAACACAAAATAATGAGAGTCTTAATGATTACCATTAATTGTAACTTCAAATTCCATTGTCTACATTAATAAGTATTAGATAATTCTCCTACCCTCCTATTTGAACCAAGCAGAAGGATGTAACGCAGTGCCAAAGGGTGCAATTGTGATCCATTTTTTGCTTGGCTATCGGACACGAAGGACGTATCAGGGCGTATCTTACCATTGTCGTATTATGACTCGGGTCGCAGCAATTTTACAGTTGTTATTGTTATCAATTTCAATTTTCTTGTGTGAAGTAAATCTTTCTTAGTTTATAAGTGTCTTGTTTATTTTATTTCATATCCTTTCTGGTCCCTAAGATTATCATACCACCAGGAATTCTGTATATCTCACAAAGAAAAATGAGCTTGAACATAAAAACGAATTAATTTAACGAAATAATTGTTATTGTACAAGCTTTTCTCACGTCATTCACACGGATCAGACCGTACAATGCCTTATAACTTATAAACCCAGTGTTTTGAAACTCAGATGAGCGTTTTCCCATCTCAAAGGTTAATAGTTCTTTAAGATTATCATTTAATAACACCTTATGTTATTATGTTAGTGATGCAATGGAAGATGTATACTATTTTAGTGGGTTATTTATAGATACATTGATATTTTGTAAGTAAAGTTGCGAGGTTTGATATAAAATTGTGGAGCTAATGTAGCGTCGAATAAGGTGGCGACATAATGATCAAATGCCAATGAGTTTCAATAAATATTTTTAAACAATATATTTCTATGTGTATTTCTGCTGTTTGTATTTACAAGCCGGTTTTCTTCGGCTAGACCTAAAAGCTTATTATTTAAAAGGTGATGAGTAACTAACTAAAAATAATGTATCTATGTACCTACAACTGTCTTTATTTTTGTTTGGTGTATTACATTATAGAATATACATATACAACGTGTTATTGAAATAACTGAAAACCTCTTAAGAGGGTCATTATACTCATCAGTATGAACAACTTTTACTATGGGACTAACCCTGAAATCGCAAAAAAAAGGGAGCATAGCCCTCTCCATTGCCCTTTGAGTGACTTTGAGCCTTCTTATCGGGCCCATTGTGAGTGACCACGTTTCACTGGCGTAAGTAATTACTCGCAACACACGCTGGTGTATTTGCGTCTTGCGACACTACAGTATTTTGGACGAGAAAAAAACATAATAAACATGATTTCCAGTATTATTTTCATTATGGACAAATCACAATGTTGTGAACTTTAACCCCAACAAAACCTTTAGCCAGTTGCCACATGTGACTTATTCAAAGGGTGCTTATGTAAGTAACGACAACTACCTATTCACAAGTGCCTGTAATTAGGTCTAGTTAAACAAAAGACTATTAGATTTTGAACGTCAATATCACTTTTAAAGTGTATCATCATACTGTAATGATGTTTCTGTGTGTAATCACATCTGTGTGTAATCACTTTTATTTCAGTTTTAAATCAAAAGAAAAAAACCTTGGACTTTACCTTTGACTATACATTTCAATTTTTTTTTTTTTTTTTCTCTATGTGTACATACATATATTCAATAAATATATTAATCAAAAATATGAGTGTACCTCAATATTATTTGAATAATTACATGACTGCCCACAGTTAAAAAAAAAATATGCGCACATTAAAATGTCTTCGTACCACACAGGACAATCAGTAAATACAGTTTCACGAAGACATTTTTACATTTAGTCGAGAACCAACATCAATAATTTGCTATTTGGGTCTACGAGACATTAATGATTTAGGGTCACCAGCAGTGATCGAATAGGTAGGGCTAATTTACCTGATGTTGGCGAAAAGATAAACATAGAGTTGTTAAACCACCAAAACTGACTCACATTGTTGGATTTCTTAGCAATTCTAGCGCCCCTACGTAATTTCAAATTCAACCAATCTTCACTATTGTATTAAATTAGCAATTTTTTACATGGAGACACTGGAATTGCTATTAAAATCCAAAAATCTGAGTAATATCAGGTGTACTAAGTAGTAAAACTATTTCCGTATCGCGATCGCGGGATCCAATTATAATCAATATTTTTTGGTGGTTTTAACCACACACACACATTTTTTTGTCGCCAGCTTCTGATAAATTAACCCTACCTATTCCGATCGCTGGTCATTAGACAATATCTGCAAATTTTCCATGGACTTTCACCCAACTTGGGAAAAAAATCTCAAGGTCCATAATCGTACGTACTTCAGTTAAGGTGACAATGCGAAAGTATACGAATTTTACCTTCCTATTCATACCTTTGCGTTTGTTCAAGATTTTCTCTCACGGCTACACGATCAGTAAAGTATTTACCTGTAACAAAAACAAAAGGTCGTTTTTAGAAAGTGAAATAAGTCGCATAATATCTTAGAAATAAAAACTTTTCTTTTGTCTCATACAAGAAAGTAAAGAGGGAATATATTAACATAAATATAAGTGTTAAAACATATTATAATATTGCTGTTATAAATCCACAATTTTTTAAATTTCGAAATTTCCTTTTATTTTGTAACTTGCATGATAATTCAAATACATACATTTGTATGTATGTGTTGTGTGTGTGTTATTTATTAGTATGTATGTTGTGGTCTGCGAAACCAGCTTGTAACGTCCAGTAAGTATATCTTAAGATAATGTTAAGTGTAATCATAAGTCATAACATCGTTCTGTTTCAGCCGAAAGAAGTCCACTGCTGGACATAGGCCTCCCCAATTATCGCCACAATCATGCAGGAAGTGCAGGATTGGTGGCGGGGCGTATGATATGCAGTGCTACTGCATATGCTTTGTGACCGGGGTATCCGGCTAATTGGCGTCGAGGCTTACTGGTCTGTGACTTTTGCACACGTAATTAGCTTGAGAAAATGTTATTTAGTATGTAAAATTGTTAATATAATGTCTGAGAGTAAATTAATAATGAGATTTACAACTCATTGGCAATTTTTCTGTTTATCCAAGTCTCCATACATTTCCGTCTATGAGCAGGATAAATTTAGTAGTCAACATTTCATTTCCAATTTAATTCAATCTCAAAGTTCAACTCACAGGGACATTAACTATGCACCAATTATGTCCCAAAAGTCAGAGATTGGCCAATCGGACTCCTACGCGAAATTCAGCACTTTACAAGCTTAATACCCAACAACAAAGAAGCCTAAGTTAGCTAACTTTAATTCCACATAATCCATACGCAAATGATGGGCAATTTGCGGGCCGCAACTGCATTTCTTATGGGAAACGGTTGAGTACACCTGGCTTCAGGGCCGGAGTGAGTGAATGGTGCGACTATTGTACGATTTGGTCAAGGGTGCTAAAATGTGAATGTTGATCTGTTCATCGCGCTTTGTTTCTGCAATTTCGTTGCATTCGAAGGTATTGTTTTGAATTGCAACAGTGTTATTCTTTAACCTAGCATTTTCCCAGACTAAGTGTAGTGTACGTTGCCTCGCTTGAAGCTAAGAAGTTCATATATAATCAATAATAGGCTATTTTACGTGGTGCGACTATTGTTTGTTGAAACCGGAGGGACACCGTAACACCAGATTTTACCTAAATTAAACTACCATTTGATAATGGTGGTTCAGGTTTAAAGAATATTTATTCTCAAAAGAAAATTACAGTTCACTTATATGAGAAATTACCATTTTAATTAAAAATTACATATTGTCATCGAATGACGTTGATGTTTTTTATTTGCTAAGGTATCGGTGATGTTATGCAAAAGAGAATATTTTAACTGCCCTGAGGGGAACTCTTCCTTAAATAATAAGTCCAAATCCACCCCTGTCAGTTGTTGTAATATCAAAACCCGACCACAGCCACTGCCGCAGAGGTTACCAACATTCTGTGAGAAGAAAACTAATTGCACAGATTCGCAACCTGTGAGAGTGTAAAACAAAGCGAGTTAGCGTTACCGGCGCAGGCGCAACACTTGTCTAATTGATGAACTCATATTGTAAGTAGAACAATTTTGCAACTTTGCTTTATTTACTATGTATATTAATATGTTTTTTTTTATTCAAAAAGTTCCCACGTGAAAATCAAGTGTAGAGGTTTAACTGAATTTTTTTGTAGGTACTCTTAAATCTAAGTCGTAACGGCTCCTCGTCATAGCCAAAATTGCAATATATTTTGTAGCGTATTACAACAGCCTTCCTTCCCATCCTCTGTAGAACAAAGGGTTTCTTATAATGACTCCTCACATGAAATATCATTACCAATTATATTCAGTTTGTAACCGTAATCTCGATATCTATCATTTACGAATCAAACGTGAGAAAATTATGTAAATAAATCGAAGTTCCTGTTTCTTTGTGCATTATTTATTCAAATACCTATACTAAATTTAACTATTGTCTAACAAATTAAATCATAAATATTCGTTGGCGAAATCTTCGTGTATTTTAAGAGGTGATTACACTGACGTATTTATATATAAATAAAGCTTTCTTAACAATTGCATCATCGCCATAAAAAGGCGAAACACATCGCTTATGTTTTGAGCACATCAACATTAAAAAAATATATGCTTAGTAAGGTGTGGTATACAAAAACGCCCAGTTAAATTTTTTTTTTTTTTCATCAACTAATACATTAAAGATGTTTTATCTGTGGATATAGTGAAGTCAATCAACACTCAGGAAAGTTCTAAAACCATTTTTCAAACTTTTACAACTAACTTTTTACATTATAAAATCAATCTTATAGTGAACGACATAAGAGTTATTTAGACTACCACGCTTAATCTGCGTAAAAAGAAAGCAAAATTATACTTTTTTTAACCGCTCAGTGACGTATAGCCAGATCGGTCGATCACCAAACCGGATCTCTAATAATAACTGGACGTTTAGTACATTTAGAACTTTATTCTTAGTTTATACTAAACCTCTAAACTGTTTTTTTTGAGTTCTGAGTTCAAGGTTGGTCCCATAGTAAAATTTTTTCATATTGATGAGTACAATGACCCCTTTTCGGGAAAGAAGCGATTAAAATTTCAGCTTTTAGTTTGTTTGTTGAAAGCCTTCATTGTTTAAGAATAAGAATAAGAATAAGAATAATCTTTATTTTCTAAATAGTTTACAGGTTTACAATTCGCATAAAGCTAGTTTTACAAACTTTACTTATATCTAAGGTAGAGCACCTGTTACAGATAGTAACAAAGACTTCCTGCACTAGGCTAGGCCTGTATCGCAGGGAGCTTAATTTATTTTTCCTGAATTCACAACTATTAATACCTATTGTGCATTAAAAAAAAAAGATTATTGGGTATGAAAGAGCATGTTGAGCATGCATAAACTTAGAAATAGGATATAATAATTTAGTTCAAACTTAAAAGTAGCTACTTATGTATCTAATGTTACATAATGAACTCAAAATACTTATAATCGTAATATAATATTTATTATGTTTATTACTATCAAATGTGAGATCATGTTAAACTTCTAAGGTATAAAGTAAGTGTTTTAAAAAGTCCTCTGTTTTGTCGAATGTCCAGGTTAATAATTCTTTTAAAAGTTTCGCCTTTGCTTCACGAACTGATAGGTTTCTTAGGTCACAGATTTTGTTTACATTGTTAAATACTAATGGCTTCATGTAGGCGCAGAATCTTTTTGCAAACGTAGTCTTGACGGGGATAAGAGGAAGCTTGAAATTACGCCTTTTGACCATATCATTGTAATCACCCGAGTTGAGTACTTCCTTGTGGGTTAAAAGAGCAATTTTTAAAATGTAAAGTCTTCTCACGCTGAGTAATTGTGTTTCTTTAAAAAGTAGAACTGTTGGAAATCGGAGAGGTTTTTTGAACATCGTTTTAAAAACTGCGCGCTGTGATCGCTCTAAGCTAATAAGGTGAGTGGTCGCAGTGCCACCCCAGGCCAGGATACAGTATGACAAGACGGACTGGCATAATGTGACGTAAACCCTCTTTAGCAAGCTCATTGGGGCAACGTCCCTTAGCTGTTTCATTACATATATAATCTTTCTTACTCTTGCCGACGTAGCGGCAATATGCTTGCCAAAGTTAAGTTTTTCGTCCATGATGACCCCTAAATATTTTGTGTGCTTAACTTTGCTTATGTAATTACAATTACAGTATGTTTGTGAAAAGTTAGCTATTGTGTTGCAAGTGTGCACAATTAACTTCAAGTCAGGTGGTGGGGCTGTTTTAGTAGTCTTATGGAAGCAAATGAAGTTGGTCTTTGATGTATTTAATGTTAACAAATTACTGTTAAGCCATTCTGCCACGCCACGGAGACCAGTTTGTGCTGCAGTCAGAACTTTATCCCACGTTCTATCATGAAATACTATAACTGTATCATCTGCGTAATTTATAATATTTGCGTTTTCTATGAGTTTTGAAGACAAGTTTCGAGGTGATCGTCTTCTATGTTAGACAACACCGTTCGGACTCATCAACCACGTGTGTATAATATATTACTGCATCACAAAGACGTATTTAGCAACTGAATAATGTAAACATAATATATTTGACATTGGCGTAAAGAATATTCATCAATATTTAAACTAATTTTACGCTTAATATTGTGTGACATTTTATAATGTGCATATTTTATAATAGTAGATGTATTGTGACACCGAATGTCAAGCCCAGCTTTATTTGGATAGCCTGTTATAGATATACCTACCTATTTTATTATGGAGATTCTCTTCATGACTCACGTACAAAATTCTACAATAATAAAGTTTTTAGTCTAAAACATTAACAAGGTTATTATCTGTTAACGTTTTGCTCTATTAATTTTTTATATGACTTGTCAGCATGCATACAATGTCTTACGTAGCACACAAGCTACCAAACACCACCCAGCTTTCGCCAGACCGTAGAACGCCCTCTACTTCTTTACATTATTCGACATTTAATAAGAGTTACCGCCAGGTCTCGATCTACAGCAGAATCGTCTTCGAACTCACGCGCTGCAGACGATAGATATATATATGCGCGGACGAACTAACTTGTTCGGCTTCATCGAACCCGATGATGCCATAACACTCCTCCAGGAGTCAGATAAAAATACAAGTACACTCCGACGCCGTCGTCCTAAATATCGTCCCCGCCGGCGAGGACCGACGCGACACCCACACAGATACCGAGAGTCCGACTCTCGAGAAACAGAAACACAATACGACGCAGCAGCGGCTGCCTGGGGGACCGGTGGCGGGGTCCCTCTGCTGCACCCTGAGTCGAGGTCCGAGCTCTCCCCTGGGGATGCCCTCACGGTGTCACAACCGGAGATAATCTCGAGAAAAGATAAAGATAAAGACCGACCCTATGCTCTAGAGTAGTTCCTAGGAGCAGGCTATTTCGTAGTCACTGATTAGGTTTAGGTAGGTCTTAGCCTCGCCGGCGAGGCTTGCCGATTACACACACACCCACAGCAACAGCAACGGCAACAGTCTGGGTGGTATTTCAGTAGTTATGGGCAAAAGTAACCGCTTAACATCAGGTGGGCCTTTAGCGCGTTTCGCCATCCTATAGGTACCATAAAAAAAATCATTATCCTCCTGCCCTTCGTCCAATTTATTTGGGGTCATCGCAGCACATATCGATACCTCTAGGCTGGCTCAAAGGGCGTAAACTACATTTTGGCGTAAAGGCATTTTCAACTCTATGGATAAAAAGAGTATAAAATGTCTAGTATGAAATGTATTTACGCCAAAATGTCGTTTACGCCCTTTTGAGTTTAGGCTTGGGTTTCGATATTTTTCTTCCATATATCTCTCTCAGCCGTCATCTCCATGTTCACTTTCTTTTTATCTATATCATCTTTCATACAATCTATTCATATTTTCTTTGGACTTCTTATTTTCTTATAGACATCCCACAGACTAGTAAACCTCTAGACGCCGATTAGCCGGACGGCCCCGGTCACAACGCATATGCAGTACCACTGCATATGATACGCCCCGCCGCTAATCAGACGTCAGTCCGTCAGCGAGCGGCACCAATCATACGGAATCATATCACCGAACTTTTGAGCCGACCAATCATAACGCGCCGTCCGCCCCCCGATCCCCGCCAACATTTTACGACTGCGTTCTCATGCAAAACTTTGTATAAGCGGCGTCTTGAGGCTAACTGGTCTATGAGACATCCACATTCATACTGAAAACTTTTTCATAAATACTTTGTATGTGTTAAGAGTTGCATAATTAAAGACCACACTACCACATAGGAAGTGTCCTGTAACAGTAGTGTGAGTGTGATAAATAAAAAGTGTAAATAGGGGTTAAGGGATTCTAATTGCTCATTGTGACTGCAGGGACCCAGAGTAATCCATATCACACTTATTGCTGTGCACAAGAGACGATTTTCTACGCCGCCACTAAGGACGCCATTGCAGTGGCACATTGTTTACAGAATATTTTTATAAAGTTGACAAAATAAGAAAAAAAAAACGGTCATTTTTACACAGCACCATCTAGTCCCAAACTAAGCAGAGCTTGTACTATGGGTACTAGACAATGGATATAATACTTATATACTTTTTTTGTAAATACAGACTTATAATACCTACATAAGAAAAAATCTGTATACTTTGCCAATGAAACAAGCTTTATAGTATATGTTTGTAAAACTAGCTTTATGCGAATTGTAAACCTATAAACCATTAAGAAAATAAAGAATATTCTTATTCTTAAGCTATTAAGAAAAAAAGGATTATTCTTGTTCTTATAATACAAAATAAGTTACATCTGTTACCCGATTATTGTTTACCGTCTGGATTTCAAATACACTTCCTATAGGTACGAAAATTGATAGCTGGTGTAAATTTATGTACACCACAACTATGAAAAAAGTCACCCAATTCAGGAAGCGGAGACCGCACCAACAACCTATATTCAAGTATAAATAATATATATATTCAATGGATGATATGAAAGTAGTTCTACTCCTAATGTTCCTGGTTTCGTGAAACACTGGTGGTAGACCCGGAGACAGGTGTGATAAGTGACATCGCCATAAGACGGTGTTTCGTAATATGCGCTTTAAAATGTCCATCTGTTCACCCGTCATTGAGACTACGAGTTAATCTTGTATGGTTTATTAAAAAACCTGTAAACGTTGAATTTTTATTAAAAGTTAAAAGTTGATGTTGGACGATCGACTACAATTCCCTTGTTTTAACTAAGGCCCGCACTGCGGAAAACCACGCTCGGTTTTCAACCGCCCATTCGCGGTGCGTACTGGGACTAAAATCTTAAAATTAGAGCCAATTAGAAATTAAATCATTAATGTAATATGGCAAGTTATATGTAATATGGTGAGTAATATGTAATATGGTGAGTAATATGTGATATGGTTAGTAATATGTAATATGGTGAGTAATATGTAATATGGTAAGTAATATGTAATATGGGAAACTGCTGACTCGAGACATGATAAATATAATATTGTATCTACAAATCATAGTCGAGTAAATGGAAAGTCCTTGAACCATTGATGAGTATGCATTAACAGCAGCCTAATTAGCTAATGCACTCTTTAATCATTTCTAATAACCAGATCTACTCAGGGTGATCTTGATTTGTGAAGAAAATTACGAAATTTTGAAAGATTAAATAAAATTTATTTTGTAAAATTTATTAGATCAGAAGATAGTCTACAATTATTCTAGAACCTATATATTTAATTAAAAACTAACACAAATGTTTCAATAATTGCAACACTATGAAACAACCGTACCGGCAATCTCATATAAATCAATTGATTAGCAAGAATCTTGTGACAGAATACGCTAAAACGTAACCTTGGATCAGCAGACGTACAGGAATGTAAATTTATGTTTCTTCGTATTGTTCAAGTCTGATAATGTTGTATAACGTTAAATATCACAGACAAGTTTTTTAATAAACTAATAAATATTTAAAAATAAAATGCAAGTACCTACTACAAAAAAAACTTGTATTTTTGTCAAATACAAGTTTTTTTTATTGGAATTGAAAAAAAAAGGCAGTCTACATTGACTTTGTTAACCAACACGCTTAAAAGAAAAATTTCCCTGGAAAAATCACGCTTATTATATCGCACCGACACTTCCAGTTTGCAACAAGTTGAGTGAAAATGCAACGACACTGGCGCAAGCGCAGGGGTCTACTAGCATAATCGATAATCGATATATCGTGATATATTTGTAGTTTCGAAACCGTAACGTCGTCTAAGTAACGTCAATTTAAGTATCGTTTATACGAAGCAACGAACGATACTAATCGACAATTTTCGGTCGTAATCCTACTCTTAGTTGTAAATGTTTTCCTAATTTTATTGGGGTCATCTTCCAGTCTAACCAGATGTGGCTGAACATTAGCATTTTACACGGAGCGACTGCCCCGCAACCTATTTATTGGATAACACTGACATTCGGAAGTTAGACCAGTTGTCAGACTTTTAGGCTTCTGACTACTCGTAATGACTGCCATTTATTAGAGTAGGGTACGACCACTACGACCGATATATTCGGAGCACTATCCTGTTGCTTCGATTATGTCGTTGTAGATTTAGCGAATGGACCCCCAGATGCATACACGCGAACTCACGTAAATACACGACACCTGCGCGTGTGTGAGCTCTTTTTTCATAATGCAGCATGTTGGAGCAACTTGCATTTCTTTGACGCTATTTCATAAGTTATAGCATATAATTAAGAGATTTTCATTACTGATTGTTGTTTGTAAGACATGCGAAGATTGAAGTAGCTGTAGCCAGATCGAGAGAGATTTTCTGTTTCCGCAAAAGTGTTGATTGACTTAAAGTATTGCTTAAGGTGAATGCTACAGGGTAGCCCGCGAAATTCAAATTATTTTGTGTTTTTTGCAAATTGTAGCTTTATTTCGCGTTGTATATCGGTCAAAATATGATTAGCGAAAATAATAACAATATATCTACTGAATAATACTCATAAAAAATATTAACCTAGCTCCACAAGCTGTTCAAGCTCGATAATATTAATTTACGATCAAATTATCGATTTTCGAGCTTGTACAGCTTATAGAGCTAGGTTAATATTTTTTATGAGTATTATTCAGTAGATATATTGTTATTATTTCCGCCAATTATATTTTGACCGATATAAAACGCGAAAGAAAGCTACAATTTGCAAAAAACGCCAAAAATTTTGAATTTCGCGGGCTACCCTGTAGCATTCACCTTAACTGACATTTATCTCATGGAATCTCATGGATCTCCCGCTATAGTAGGTAATCTAGCCACAAGGTAAACAAAAGGTCCTTGCAATAACTAGCCAACAGATAAAATTAAGGTCTAACTGTAGTTTTTAGGAGTAGGACGTTTTTTGTTAATAAATTTTCAAGGTATTTTTGAATGAAGTTTACACCAGTCGCATTGTAACATACTCTAAACTTTACTACATATAATAATCTTAAGACTATTGGATTTACTACTAAATAACTAAATAACAATCACTTAAGATTAAATTTTATAACTTTTTAGCCTCAAATTACAATGGTTTTGCTAAAATGCTATGAAAAATGTATTTATTTATTGGGGGGTTTTTTTCAGCTTATTTTCCGACACATTCTAATAAAAGATGTTGTATGTCTTCTATTATTCCACAAATCATCAGATTTCAAAGTCAATAACACCTGTGTCGTAATTACCTATTAAAATAAATCATGCTTGGCATGAGGCAAATAAATAATTTAGGCAGTAAAAAATAATCTAATAGATTAATAACGTATTTTTTCTTGAAATTTAAACTTTTAACTAAAGTATATGAACAGGTCAAGGGGCAGTATAAACTGCAAACCGTTACTACTATATGTTATGGTCAAAACATATTCTTACAGGTATTGAATAAATTATGGTCCAATATGTGACTGGAATAAAAATAAAAATATTACCATCCGTTAAATAAAACACGTCTCAAATTGCAATATTAAAATTCTACAAAATAATATATCCAACGGTATCAAAATCTACATCATAAATCAGTCTTCAAGCTATTGATTATTTCTCAAGATATTAATATAATTTATTATTTTACAAGTATTGGTACAGTCGCCTGCATGACAGTGGTAACACGTCAATTCGAAAACCGCCCTTACTGCTTACGAAATAAAGATGCTGCTAATGTCAAAGTGTTACCACCGACGTGCGGTCGACCGTACCTTACAGGTTTAACCGCAAACTTTTAGTCCGTGTCCTCAATAGCGAAACATTGCAACTGATAGGTATTATGTTAATATTAAAATATGAGAAAATACTTAAAATCCATGTTTAAGTGAAACTAGGCGAGAATAAAATTTGGTTGATGGGCCCAACCCTATTAATTTCTGTAACGTTAGTCACTATAGCAAACAATCCTAACATATACTGTTGTAACCACGTTGTAACCATCAGTCTTCACAAGAGGTCATCATCATCACCATTTCAGCCAAAAGACGTCCACTGCTGGACTTAGGCCTCCCTCATTAAGGGGGGGATATGCCATAATCGCCACGCTTAGCAGGCGGGTTGGCGATCGCAGTTGGTTGGTTAAATACTCAGAGAACGCTGCTGCCCATCCTCTGGTGAATCCCTTAGTCGCCTTTTACGACACCCATGAGAAGAGATAAGGTAGGTTCACAAGAGGTAATAATCATCAATAATCTCATATTAATCTATCGCAACATTTCATCTACGAAACCGTATTTCCTTTACCCACTTATCACCTATTAGTACAAAATTACCGATTGTTGTACACCAATATTATGTGCAACAAATATGTACATATATTATCAAAACGGCAGTAAACCGCTTCCTTCCTAAAGCCACGACACTTTCTTTCCTTTATTAAATACTACTTACGTACACATACACTACTTTACTCGGTACTAATTAAAAGTATTGCACAATGTAGGAAGTGCACCATAAGAAGCGTCTTGATTGATACTTTGTCTAATTGTTCCTTCCAAGAGCTGGGAACTTAAGAATAAAGCGTATCGTCGTAATAGCAAAGTCGGAGGAGTATTATTGTTCACAGTAACGAAGACCTGCAATGGGAAAGTTTTTTTGTAGTTTTATGGCCTGGTTGCTAGGACCTTTTAACCACGTCTTTATGGATAAAACACAATCTAATTAAGTGATAGAAACTTCACTAGTTTCCTGAGGGCTTAATGCTATGCGGTGATAATATTGATAATACAAAAAGTCACGTTTTACAACTTTGTGTTATTTACCCACACTTGTTAAAACACAAGTTTTAGAAAATATTACAAAATCCTCAACGAATTTTTCCAAGTCAAGTCCTTTTTTTCAAGTCTTCCCGAATTTTTCCACCAACTCCAATTGCGAAAGTCAGATTGTGTATGGGTCTTAGTGATTTGTATAGTCACGTGCCCGTGGCACCCAGAGCGTTTGTGACTACGACTACTTTCTGTCTTTTTTAGAAGAAGTCCAGCCTTACTATAATTATTAATAGGTTGGTTGGTAGGTTGGGTATTAGGGCAACCAAATTTCTGCTATTGGTAAAAAAAACAAAAACTTAAATACTTAAATATTCTCCGAATTCAATAAAATATTGTATTTCCGTCTACATAGATAAACACCAACACTGCACTACATTATATCCTGTTTGTACCGATTATTTATTCAAGACTCAGATAATTCTCAACAACCTCGTCGAGACGTCCAAAATTCTTCACATGTGAAGTAATTAGATGACATCTTCGTTACGTAAGATGACACGAGCTCGAGAAATGCGAAAGTGACCATTTCACCAAAACCACTTCATGAGTGTAACGCCAACGATTTCTCACTGACTTTGCATATTACGCGCGAGCCTGATCGCGTGAAATATGATTTTAAGCCCATACCTGATCTCGTGAAATATGATTTAGCCTGACATTGATCAGAACCTTGACTATTACAGAATATGGTATTGGTAGAGCTTTTTTTTTGCGGAAACTCGGTTAAAACTTGTTTTTTTGGATTGTGTGTAACGAAATCCTAATATTTATGATAGAGGCGTCAATCAAGTCATTGTTAGAAATATATTTACGCAAAACTGTGTTACGCAATTATATTTGGTTTCAAAGTAAAGCTTCCTACATAAACTGTTAAGAAGCAACAAACAGAATTAATCGAACACACAAAAATAATAATCATCAATCATAATAGGCGTATCAATCAGCATCATTGTTGAAAACATTATTATCTAACAGTGAAAATGTCAGTTCAATAGATCCTTACTTTTATGCCATCGACGTAAAGGCCAGAACACACAAAACTGTTGTATCTTAATAAACTAAAACCTTGAATCGGCGCATAACCTCTTAAGTGAAGCACGTTGTCTAGCCGATGATCGTATCTTAACTAAACAAACATTGTATGATCAGATTATTGCATGCGACTGTACGACTCATTAGCACTTACGGGCCCTCTGTTTGTCAAGTACTGTTGAGTGCACAAGTGAGAGCATGAATTAAGTTGTGTATAACGGTTGTGAGTGAATAATCTGACGCTTCCACTGTTTACTTAAGAATGCTTTTTGTAAAAGAAATTGTTCAGAATTTATTTCGAATTGTTAATACCGTTTCAACATCATCAACTCAGCCTATCGCAGTCCACTGCTGGATATAGGCCTCTCCCAAGTTGCGCCACAACACTCGGTCCTCTGCCTTCCGCATCCAGTCCCTCCCAGCCACGTTCTTTTCAGGTCGTCGGTCCACCTGGTCCGGGGGGCGCCCGACGCTGCGTTTGTCGATTCGCGGTCTCCACTCAAGGACTCGTCTGCTCCAGCGGCCATCGGTCTTTCGACAGACATGGCCAGCCCACTGCCACTTCAGCTTACTGATCCTACATGCTTTGTCGTATATTCTACCATACAATCTGGTATAATTAAATTAAATTTCAATAAAATTTAATATTACCGCTTGAAGTAATGTTTTCTAGACTTCCAGTTAACTGCGTATCCTTTCTATTTGAAGTATCTGTTCCGAAGAATAATCTGAGGGTCACTAATAGTCACTTTATTCTATTGACTACAAAAACCGGAATCATAGATCTCTAATTTAATTATATTATTCCTTCCTTTTCATTCTTGGTGCAATTTATTCATCAATAAAGTTATTTCATTTTATTACAAGGAAAACCGAATGGACACATACACAAATGGCAATACAGTAGATTATTATCCATAGTTTGTCACTTATCTATTCACTTTTATTAGGCCACCGTAAAATGCCCTAATTTTGCCCACAAGCCCTACTTTGCCTACTTGTTTTTTGAGTAAACTATAAAAACTATGGTTTCCGTACTTGGGAAGATTTTAAAACTGTGACAACGTTAACTCTTTTGGTTCAGTTATAATGTGACAGTGTGTGTAAAAATTAAGTAAATGGCTTAGGCAAAGTAGGGCTTGTGGGCAAAGTTTTGGCAATTTACCATACGTTTTTGATTCGTTACTTTACTACAATCTTAGCTGATTCAAAATATTTTCTGTTGTTAGGCGAATATAATGCATTGAATCAAAATGTTTATAGAGGAATAATATACTAAATAATTGTGAGCACTTTTAAACCTTTTTTTTACATTTTGTGCTGGTTTATTTTCTTAATATTTTGCTGTCGATTGTACTATGTTTACACGCACTCAATTGTTAATATATTTGCTACGTTATTGTTTGTATCTGGGGGCACGACAGTGCCCCCGCCAAGTCGAGCGAAGACGGGCACGGCCGTACCATCCTTTTCTCGAAGCAACTCGCGGTACTTTTAAGCCCTCTGTATCTTCGTTGTGGGTATAATATTATTACAAATATGTACTAAAATATTATTTTAGTAGGATCCTCAGTCTTAGAGCATTTTTCATTATTCATGAGTTAAATTAAAGATAATAGATTCAATAAATTTAATTATTTATAGATACGGTTCGACACATAGTAATATGCGTCCAAGCACACAAGTCGTTTGATGTCTAAGAGCGATGCATATGCAACGTCTTAACCTTTGACATAATTAAATCAACTTGATCTAATATTAACAAGTTCGCTTAAAACCACAAACACATTTGAACACTGCATATTTTAATAATACCACTTGCATAGACATCGATTATTAGTTTTAAATTTTACTCATCAATAAAACTTGTTCCAAAATCGATTTGCGATTACATAATCGATTATGCAAAGAATCATCACAGTGATTAACCGAAATAATTACCGATGGTGACATTGCAACACGCAATCAATGAGCGACTGAAAAACACCCGGGACTATGAACCGAGAAAGGGATGGCACTATACGTGCAATATATCTCTGTCTCTCTCTCGCAACGGAACAGTGATGGCACTAAAACATAATACGGTACCTGTTCAATGCGCTTGCGCACCAAAAGAAAGTCACCCACGCCACGCACCATTCATGACCGTGAAAGTGCGCGGAACGTTGAAACAATAAAAAAGAGCAATTCCGTGACTTTACGTCGGACGACGTAAATTATGTAACCGATAATGATCGTCTTTAACTTGTGGTTAGCTATCATGTATAACTTGTTTCGCGAGGCAATTAATGAAATGAATAAGCTGGAGTTGCTTTCGTTAAGAATTGTTAGAATTGTACCTTTTTTTTTGGATATCCTCCATCTGGGAAAGGCGGAGGGTTATATCGGACTCTTACCGACTAAAACCACACGGTGGCCATCCTCTGCACAAAATAGAGGAACTCCGGGAACTCCATTGGACCGCGCCGGTGCCCCTCTAGTGCTACACCTTTAGCACGTCCCGGGAAAACAATATTCTTTCCCTCACAGCAGCATGCGACCACCACGTGCTGCTATCCTCCCCAGAGTCGCTTAATAGACGCCTCGAATCCCCCTACTTGTTAGAATTGTATTTATTTATTTATTTATATATGCTTTATTGTACACCATAAAAAACATTAGGTACATTGAATATGCATTTAAACTATTGTACAAATGTACCAAATTTTAGTTCAAAATTTGTCGGTAACCATTCTTAAGTATAAGTCCGCATCCCTCTCTCTTCTCATGGGTGTCGTAAAAGGTGACTAAGGGACCAGAGGATGGGCAGCAGCGTTCTCCGAGTATTTAAACAACCAACTACGTTCGCCAACCCGCCTGCCAAGCGTGGCAGTTATGGCATATCCCCCCCCCCCCACCTTTGGGGGAGGCCTTTGTCCAGCAGTGGATGTTTTATTCGGCTGAAATTATGATGATGAAGTCCGCATCCAAAGTTTGTCTGGAAGAGATTGCCTTGTGCGATAAGACCGCCCATCGTAGACATTATCATTCTGTAAACTACTGTCTGTTTTTGTTTGGTGTATGTACACTAGTGATGTAACGAATATTCGCATTCGCATTCGCATTCGCGAATATTCGCATATTTTTGCATATTCGCATTCGCATTCGCATTCGCAAGATTTCTGCGAATGTTTTGCGAATATGAATATCAGAATAAAAAAAAACAATTTGAAGATAATTGTAGGTTAATAAAATCAAAATCCATTCATTTCTATGTTTTTTAATGCAAGGGAAAGTAACTTAACCTCGTAAGCACATTTTTAAGTTCAGTCTTCACTTTATCATTTGGTATTATTTGTATATTATTTTACTTTGGGGTGACTATCACTAGGTTACTATCAGGTGAATGGGGCTGCAAAGTGTCGGAAAAGGCACGGCTGGCTGTTTATGGGGAAGTGTTAGTGCCTACACTTATCTATGGTAGTGAAAGTTGGGTATGGCAGAAGAAATATGAAAGCAGAATAAATGCAGTAGAAATGAGAGCTTTGAGAAGTAGGTGTGGTGTAACTTTGAGAGATAAAGTAAGGAATAACGTGATAAGGGAGCGTTGTGTAGTGAAAGAAGATGTAGTGACAAAGATTGAGAAAGGTATGTTAAGATGGTTTGGACATATAGAGAGGATGGACGAGAGGAGATTGACGAAACAAGTATACGAAGCGAGTGTTGATGGAAGAGTTGGAAGGGGACGACCTCGGCGAAAGTATCGCGATCAAATCGCGGCCGTTCTCAAAAAATGCCAGGTTAAGAGTACTCTTAACCGACGAGCATGCATGACGAGGTTAATGGACGTAGATGAAGCGAAAGAGGTGTGTCAGGATCATAGCAGGTGGAAATCCATAGTCTCTGCCTACCCTAATGGGAAACAGGCATGATAATATGTATTTATGTATACTTTGGACAATGAAGCTTAATAATTAAATTTTCAATAGAACTTATAAGACAAAAAATATATAATGCAATGTAAATAAACAAAAACAAATTCTTCTATGATTTTTTTTATTGTTTTATACTTATGTTTTTACTCATGTTATATAATCATCTTCTTGAACAAAACTAAAAATAATAATCAAACAAACACATTATTCTCTATTCTCACTATTCTCATAGCAGTTGTAGTTCTTCCTTTTCTTGAATATTTATTGTTACACAGCTTGCATTTAGCTCGTTCAGCATCGCAAAGTGTAAAATAAGTCCATATTTCATTAGAAGTTGATTTACTCATGTTAATAAATAACTATTCACACTGTAACCTCAAAATTCACTTGTTTTGTTTACGAAAATTGAACATTCGCATTCGCATTCGCATTCGCGAATGTCAATAGCAGATATTCGCATTCGCATTCGCATTCGCGAATGTTCAAAAAATGACATTCGTTACATCACTGATGTACACACGGCTACACATCAAGCTGTACATTTCCAGTTTATGCTGACCTCGCATTGCATAGGCTTTCCGTACAATCCGAGATCAGCTTATACTGGAAATGTACAGCTTGATGTGTAGCCGTGCGTACATAAATAATATAATAAATAAATAAAATGTGGGATACTAAATGGTTGTTACAGTTCTTTTAAGTTCAAATAAATTCAATTTTCATAACAAGCATTAATTTTAAAAAGATTGTTGAATCTACTGCTGGGATACAGCCTCTGAATCACGATCGTTTACTTCACTCATCTACATAAATGTATAAATTTTTCAGATTTTTCAAGCTCACAGTAAAAAATATCAGAAAAATATAATTTTTTATAAAAAACACGCGTCGGAATTACTATAACACAATGCCTCGAACGACCAAGGTTACCGTTAAATATGCAATGTGTCAAACGCTGGTTAAAAAGTGACCATCCGTCAGACACCGTAACTTATAGATGATTGAGTCATGATATCATCACTAGTTAAAACACCTAACACTTACGTAAATGTATTTCAGAGATTGGCGGGAACATTCGGAAAGATTTTGTATTATTTTCCAAAACTGAACTGAACTGTTTTTTCGATTGTTAATGTGTAATCATTTACGTTGGATTATTCAATTTTACGTGCTCGTTAACGTACACAAGTGAGGGTGAAAAACAAAGCTACAAAGTTGAAAAACGTGACTTTTCGTATTTTCTTATCAATCTCGTAGAAAACTCTAGTAAAGCTTCCATCACTTTATTAGGGTGTGTTTTACTAAAGACGTAGCTAAAAGATCTTAGCAACCAGGCCATAAAACTATTACCTAATAAAAATGTGTTTCAGATGCTATACTTAAAAACAAATGGAATATATTTCTTACTGTACGGATAATATAACTACTAGGTTTATTTTGAAGACCTTTAACCTAAAACCTTTGACCTAAAACTCCGAAGACTTCTAAATTATTTAGCTTAGATATGATAGCTAGCTTCGTAATTTTTTCCTGAATGAACATGAAATACAAATTGACTAACCCATCAACGGCCTCAAAGCCGTCAGTGAATCAATTTTCTCTTATCAGTCCTTCTTTGTCAAACAATCTGATGCTCGCTGCACAATTTAAGACAGTCCAAATGTTATGATGATAAGTTAAAGCCATACGCAAGAACAGGGAAAACCTCTTTGCCAATTCATTCCTGTCTCAGATAAAGATTTAAAACTTCATTTTAATGACAACAGATTACAAGTACTTTTAGGATATTATCTGCAACAAATCTGACACAGCCACAGCTAAACAATGAATGCAATTATCAATTCGTGACATCGGCCCATCGCACGATTCTTATGCAAATGTTATCGCAGACATATTAAGCAAACTCTAACATATTATATAACTCAAAATATAAACACTATATTGCAGTGGCTTCAAGAATTTTACTATTATATTGCAAAGTAGCTGTCTCGATATTCGAAGGTCGCGAGAGTAGTGGGCGTGTGTTGCCGAATTTTCTACGAAACTAAAATTTCTAATGTGAACAATCAGACATTTCAGCCGGGTTAAAATAAATATACTTATAGACATTTTATAAACTCTAATCTGTTTGTTATTATGTGTGTTATCGGGTTTTATCATTAGGAAATTCTCAGTAGTGGCCTGGAAGATTTGTGCCCGATTAGTGGCAATAGGCTCGCCCCCTATTACAACATGGGACTTGTAAATAACGTAACTGGCGAAAGGTGGGTGAATTATATTATATCATACACCTCTGCATACCCCTTCGGGGAATACAGGCGTGATTTTATGTGTGTGGACCATTCCTGAAATTAAAACATTTTTCAGAAAGTTAATTTTAGTATTCAAATTTTACGCATGTGTTTATTTGTTGTTTTGAAACCCTACTGATAAAAAAAAAATGCGCATTTAAATATTCAAAGTCAGTTTCAATCAGACTCTACAACTGCTTACTCCTTCATAACTGAGGTTAAGGTTATATTAACTACATTTCACTCAATCAACACTATTAAACTACTATTAAGTATCAATGGTACATAAACGTATCCGCTTTCCATAAAATAAAATAAGTTACAGCAATTAAGTTAAGCTGTCGAAATATTTTGTTTACGACACCATGGAGCAATAAACTAAAGGCTACTGGCCCTACAAGTAGTTGCAACAATAGATTTATACACGAAATCATTGATTTATACATAAAACATAAAGGGCATGCTACACACTGTAAATCGGAGTGATAACAATCGCACGAACATGACTCAATTAAAAAGTTTTACTAATATTAATATTTCGAGCGCTGTTAGAACACAACAACACAACACGATACACACACAATAAAAGCTTTATTGTTATTATTTATACACGTTTTCAGCGCTCGAAAGTGTTAAATATGGACACTGAATAGATTTTTGGAATAGGTATTGCGTAGCTGTATTCCGAAAAGAAAAAAGATGCTGGGGGCCTACTCGCGTTTGACGATATTCGATAAATCGTAACATTCATCGGACAATTTTCTACTCCGGTCAAACTTCGTTCCGATTTTGCAGCCGACGATCGTGTTTCAACGTTTGTTTCTCTGTTCTCTGGTCAATTGAATACGACTATGAACCGTAGTATTTCTTTATTGCGTGTTTTTATGTGTCTATTTTTGTTATCTACGTCTCTGTCGGAACGTAAGTTCGTACTTCGTTTGTCGTTCGTCGAACGCGAGTAAGCCCCCTGCATGTTTGGCGAAAATTATATTTATCAATAGGTATGTTTTATGATTTATCTACTTCTCCGCCAAATAGTGATGCTTGCATTGCTGTTTTTCGGTCAGAAGGGTACGGGTGCCGGTGAAATTACAATCACATGAGACTTTCCATCTTCATGTCTCAGTTCGGCGAACCGACTTGCGGTACCATTTAGGTAACAGCCTAGGTGGTATTGCAGTTGTTATGGGCAAAGGTAACCGCTTAACATTAGGTGGGCCTTTAGCTCGTTTCGCCATCCTGTACTATAAAAAAATAAAAAACGATTTAGATCACGTCGTCATCGCATTCCAAATCACATAATCATGCTTAAAAACAAATGAAGAGCCACAACCACGTGCTACGATCACGTGTTTTTTGTTATTTTATTTTACCACTTTTTATTAACCCACTTTCTGTCTTGTCTGTCTGTTCGGTACAAATTGTGCAATCGATTTTAAACTAGCTTCCCGATGAGTTAAGACTTGAAACTTTAAACATATCTCAGAACTGGATGACAATGCAATATTAACTAGCTTTCTTTAAAAAAAATCTGTTTCATCTAATTATTTTACAACACTTCAGATATTTTCGTATATTGAAAGTGATCACTAGTTTACATTGCTAACCTTTTAATCTATACTCTTAATAAGGCACTCCACTAATACAATTAATGAGACAGGGCACCATTCATTTTACAAAAATGTAACTAAGAACATCCTACACCAAACCAGTATACTAATGATGATAAAATATTTTCACATAATATCACCGTTACTTATCTACTACTACTCTACGGCTACTCTGATTTTATTTTAGGCTAGACTTTGCCCGCAGCTTTGCCCACGTACTGAAAAAAATATTAAACTTAGCCCAGCCCATGCTACTTCTGGGTAGCTTTGTAATGGTGATAGAATTATTAAAATCGGTTCAGTAGTTTCAGAGTTTATCGATTACATACAAACAAAAAATCTTTTTCTTATAATATTAGTATAGATATAGATAACTTACGAACTATAATATATGGAATGACTAACTAACCATGGGTAACCTTGACCCCATCGTCTTTGTCATTATGTTGTCATAAAGACTATGACTATGTTAATATTATTATAATATTTTATTCAAATTAAAATTTGTGTAAATGGGGAATGCGAGACTCCTTTAATGCCAATCCCGCATAGAGATTGTTATTCGCGCTGTTTTTATACGTCGTAATTTAGTCTGAATTCATTATTGTACACAATAATACATTATTAAAATTATATGAAACGTACATCATCATCATTTCAGCCGATAGACGTCCACTGCTGGACATAGGCCTCCCCCAAGCATCGCCACAACGACCGGTCCTGCGCCTTCCGCATCCAGCGGATTCCCGCGACCTTCACCAAGTTGTCAGTCCACCTTATAGGGGGCCTACCCACATACATACAACGAAACGTACATAGATGAGCTTAACTCAAACTTATTGTACTTAACTTTGCTCAGTTATGATTACAATTTAACTATCGAATGTATTTAAATTCATCAACTCAGCATATTGCAGTCCACTGCTGGACATAGGCCTCTCCTAAGTTGTGTATTTAATTTAATTAGTATGAATTTAATTTCGCACCGCTGACAACCCCATTTTCTTTCCAATTCATTCTTGTTCGTCCTAAGGTTGCCTGGAAACAATCGCTGATCGCGATAAGGCCGCCAATTGTACAATTGTTTTTAAACTTTCTGTACCTACTTTGTATTTTAAGGTGCACAATAAAGCATTTATTATTATTTCGTGTCACCAAAAAAATACATTATGTATTTAAAGTCTGTCAATATTAAAATGATCTGTTTTTTTCGACATTATCTAGAGTAATTTTAAACATCAATACCACCATGGTATAATAACACCAGGTAGTCTCTTCCCGTGACAGCTAGGTCACGTGATTGCCTCCGTACTACGTCATCAGCCGTGGAGCCAATAGCGGGCTGTTAGCGTGACACTTGTCAGTTTGATGTGCTGCCACTTTGTGAAAATAAATTACCCGAGCAAAATGCATTTTTTCATTTACTTTCTTCTATAAAGAATCACTTTTTAACTAGTAATTTAATATAGTTTCCTTTATTAACTAATTAGATGAATAACACGAGATAACAAATAGTTAGGCTAGTTGGGAATTTATTTTATATTCATTATGAACAAAAATCTCCTTAAGTATATTGAAGATATCAATCAATGGCAGCACTGATCGTGACGTAGCTTGGAGGCATCGCGCTGTCATTGCGGGAAGAGAATACCTGGTGAAACAACTTATTATACCATGAATACCACTTAGTTTATCTTTCACATCTTGCGCGAAAGGCAAGCTGCTGTTACAGACTATTGTAATTTGTAGCCGACAATACGTATACGTGTAGTACGTAATATGTAGACTATGGACAGCAGCTAAGAAATTGACGAATGACCATAGGTCATAAGGTCATACTGCTCGTTGAAATATTGTGGTCGAACCTTGCTCTAGTATGAACTTATAACAATGTTGTTAACCCCTGCAGTTAGATTAAGTATAAGCCTACTAAATAATAAGGGCGTAACGTTTAGCTGACATTTTTAATGTTATTAAATTTTGAAATATATAAATGGTAATGAAATGTACCAATGGTATATCTAATTTTTTTAATAAAACGCAAGGACTGGCAAGGACACTGGCTCCTGAAACGCAAAACAGCTTATTACTGGCTCAGGAGTCAGAGAATGCTTATTGAATGTTTATAAAGAAAGAAAGAATATAAAAGGTTTTATTTCTGCCCTCGGTTTGACGTACACGGCAACTTATGACTATATTAAACATGTACATAATTCGTTTTAGCTAAAAGATTAATTATTGTTGACTAATTGGTCACTGACATCACTGCATAAATAAATAAATGTTGAAATATTGTCTACGGCATAAGGGCAAGTCTAGACTATAGCAGTTAGTATTATTGACCTACCAACATAATACTTATATCTATAGTATTGGACTATAAACGATTACCTATTATTATTTTAAAAGGCTTCCATTTTAAAAATTATTTATTTCATATGGACCGATTCGTGCAAAGATTTGCTTTATGCGAGACAGCTCACAGATTGGATTCCCGAAGATAAAAAATTATATTCAAAATATGAAATTACAATAATGTACAAAATCATGGATTTCCGCAAAGTAACGCCTGATTCTATTCTTTACAATTAATATTGATTAGATTATAATTATTGATTTTGTATGAATAGTTCGTATGGATGTGCTGGGTCTGAGTGCCCACTAACGTGAATTTTTAGGTCATTTGTGTCTAAAATGCCTCCCACAACTATCAAGCTAATATGCACTCCGTAACAAGTTTAGTCTTTTGACAAGCAGTAATCTTTATAATAACACTAAACTCAAGTATAAAGTAGCATAAAACCAAGAGCTTACTCCTAGATTTGTGTCAGTGTCATATCAACTGTCAGCTGTTGACTGACAGCTTCGATTAAACTGAACAAAGAAAGCGAAATAAAATCTTAAAGCTAGTTATAAACTTTCCTATTTATCATAATCATAGATTACACTTACTCAATAGGTATAAAGCAGCAAGCAATAAAAACAAACTTTAATAAAAACGATTACGATTATGGTTTTTATAGTCAGGCTAATCTTCCATGGTTTTATAAGCATGAGTCTGGCATAACCCGTCAGCTTCTCCAGGTGATTAATACGGCCATGAAGATTTCCTAATCTTCGATCTTTACATAGCATTTCATAGTGTCGTATGTTTTCTTATCTTCTCTTATCTTATCTTCTAGTTTTAACCTTAGACGCTAACATTTTAGTTGTGTTATAGCCATAGAAAACCTTATTACTTATTTCGATTTATATGGTTATAAGTTATAACTATTACATATCTAAGTATGTTGAAATGTTTTATAAAGGCATCAAAGTCTGTTCGGCACAAAACATCGTTCTAGATTGATGCTCTTAGAATAAGATTTAACTGTCGTTAAGTAATGTGTATTATTCAAATAATGATAAATAAATATCAAAATCAATCTGCCATCACTTATGTAAACCGAACCATGTTATTGCACCGCAAATTGACGTTTCATTCATGCTAAAAGTGTACTAAAGTTTTTCAAACTAAATGTATCCATTCAATGTGTTCAACACGAAATATTGGTCAATTGCAGTCTCATTAACTAGCATTGTTATACAGACCAAATCACTAATCTCTGGTGCTAAAATCTAGACCTAGAATTTAAAGTGCATTTCTAAAATTTCAACTTTAAATCCTCGATCAGAGATTCCGAACCATTTCTTAATACTGCGCGATTCGAGTTTTCAACATTTTTTAGTTCGAGGGAAACTTCCAATCAAAGTATTTCAGAACTAACGGTTTTTTAAATCAAATAATCACTGTTTTACTCCTATCACTGATTAATGCAATAATAAAAAAAACATTTTTACATTAAGTTATGTGTCGTATTTTAATTTCAAGGATTGTGCCTTGGGCTAATCTTACCATTTTTACTCGCCGTGTCAACGCTCCCTGTGGAAAATACCCCAATTTAGGAAACACTGACCCAGATTCTTTTGTTCCTACATAGTGTGCCTAGGACGAGACAAACAGACAGACACGCGTCGAATGTCTAATGCTAGCGTTTGTGTAACTGCAGTCGGTAGGTCGGTACCAGCCGGCAGCCTTGGCCGACATTATTGGACGTCTATTGTAAGATTTATGGTTATAAAGCTCGGATACTTATCGACAAGTCTATTTAAGGCTTTATATTGGTTACGAAAAAATCTAATGCGAAAGAATTTTAGTTAATACCGAGCCTATTGTTGTTATGTTAAGAAATATCTATGATAATATAAAAACCTTAGTTGGTAGTCATCTATTGCTACAAGAAAAGTCGTTGTTACTTTCGAGACATTAAAATTAATAAATTACTTATTGTAGAAAGCCTTTTGTCGTAAAATTAACCATCGACGTATCGTATTATGTGTTTTTAAGTTTTTTACAAGGAATCTATGATGTGATTGATTAATCTAGTTCAAATTGGACCTAACTATTCTATGTACAGTTTTTCCACCAACATACCTATCTGTTTACATTAAAATCTTCAAAGTACTTTCTGGGTCTTTCAAATTCGGGTTTAAATTCAAGACGTTTACAAGCTATTACTCTAATTTCTTTCATTCAAAATTCATAACACAACACAACACCATACACACACATATTACGCACGTATTACAAACGCCACTATAACATCAAAGTGACCACACCAAGTTGACAAGAAAGTGGCAACGCAATGACACCACGGGAAAGTGCCCATGGACACACGAGTCAACGAGTCTACTACTGATCTCGATACTACAACTGGAAAATTGTTTGCATAACAAAACCACCGAGTATCTATGTACATACACGTATTAAGTAACTAGTCTTTTGTTGTCCATTTTCGTGAAAAATGTCCGTGGCCGTATACATTTTTTCATACTGTGGCTTTTGCGTATTGTAGTGTTGTGAAATGTACCTATACGTTGAGTGGTGTAACCGATATAACAAAGGGGCACATTGCCCGGTAAATTTACCATTTTGCGTGAAGAAAGAATGCATAGTGACTTAGTTTACGGCTGTCTTGACATCCTTTTGAATCGGGTCATAAATCTATGTGAATAAATCGTTTTTTGTTGTTGAAAATTACACGAATGTAAAATAAATTTGCAGAAAATTGGGCCTGTAATGTGTTACATGAATGATGTTATAATTTAGTGTAGTCGCTATTCATTCTTTGGTTAGTTACCATACTTATTACATCGAATACAGAAACATTTTAGTCTTTGTTTGTAACTATGTTTATTTTTTTTATTTAAAACTAGCTTCTGCCCGCTGCTTTACGTGCATATAATTCAGTGTATCACAGAAAGTCTTTATCGCACATCCTTCGGGAAATGTTTATCTTCCCGAGGTAAAAAGTAGCCTTTGTGTTTTTCCAGGTACCAGTCTACCACTTTGCCAAATTTTATTACAATAGGTTCAGAGGCTTAGTCGTGAAAAGGTAACAAACAAACAAACAGACAGACAGACAGACAGAGCTACCTTAGCATTCATAATATTAGTATGGATTAGTATAGATATGTTATATCAACCCATTCGATGCGGCGGACGCCGATCGGCGTTTTTTAATTTCACATCCAGATGCGGAATATGCCGATCGGCGTCAAACAAAATTTGCTTATAACTTGGCCAAATTAAATCAGAAAAAAATATGCTATCACAATGTGTACCTTATTAAATAGTACAAAATAATATAGTAGATATACCTTGTTTTAGTTAGTGTTTATTTTAGACTTTTTGATGCATGGGTACTGTTAATTATTGATTTTTATACTTATCTGAATTTTTTAGATCATCATTTTTAATAATGATGTATTATAATCAGCTGATGACAATAAACGCAAATGTAATTTTAAATTCTATTACAATTTTATTTTTTTCAATGCAATGTTAATTTTATATTAAATATGAAATTAAGTGTTATTTAGTAACTATTATATAAAATATTATAATGAACGAAAATGTTATGTTAACTTCTGATAAAGTTAAGTCTGAGTAAGTTAAGAATTATGTTAATTTAAAAAAATGACTTATAACAATTGTTATCAATAAATACAATACAATAGACGTTTCCGGAAATTAAAACTTTTAGAAAATTATACAAGGTGCATGATGGCGATCGCCGCTCACGCTCAAAACGCAACGCACTGGGCTGATAAACATAATTCTAGTCGCCGCAACGAAAAGTGCTATAAAAGTTAAATTTATCCGCAAGTTTTATATTGCATTTGAAATTTTTGTTCTTAAAAGAGACACTCAGATGCTGCACGCATAAAGATCACAAGGATAAAACAATTTACAATTCAAATCATAAATTAATAAAATGTTATATTAAAACGCGATCTTTTTAAGACGTGTGACTTTAATATCAGTCATTTTAAATGCACATAATCTATTATTATATTAATTTATACAAAACCGGATACTCGCGAGACAGGTTGTGAAGAAACTTTAGGTACAATTCCATTAATTTTATTATATGATTTTTAACACATTGTAAAAAAACGATGATAACAATATATATTCCATATTGACCCACAGACATTTGAGTAGCATTTACGGGACATCATGACTCACTTATGTCATTTACCTTTTAAAGAATTTATCGACATTATTATCTTGGTTTTTTCGCATTTCTATCATTTTCAATGGCCATAAATTTTCTTAATTTTATGTTTATTACACCATATTTTATTACGGAATTCTTTGTTATTTTTTACGCCTCCTCAGTCTAGACGAGACAAAAAGGTGGGAATGATGAATATATTTTAATAAAGTTTATGAGTGGCATTGATAATGCCATAAGTGGGTTAGGGGGCTAACATATTTGCATTTTTAGAACGTGAATTAAATCGTGACACTGAAGAGTAGTCCGAAATATTTATTTATTTATTTAAACTTCAAGCAACATGTGTACATAGGCGGACTTAATGCTTTAGGCATTCTCTCCCAGTCAACCTATTTAACCTTAGTTAACCTACATTTAATTTAGTTAGTTTAGTAAGTTAAATTGGTTAGTTAATTTAGTTTGTTAGATTAATTAGTTAGTTTAGTTACTTAGTTTAGTTTTAGTTTCCCAGTTAACCTATATTTTATCTCTATAAAAATACAATACTTTAAAACTGACGACGTTTGTAATCTAGTGGTTCAAGTGTCGGACTGCTGATCATGAAGTCGTGGGTTCCATTCCCACAGGACACAAATATTTATGTGATGAACATATAAGTGTTTGTGTTGGTCTGGGTGTAGGAATGTATTTACAAAAAAAAAGTATCTAAATAATAATTATTACATCCATTGCCTAGTACCCATAGTACAAGCTCTGCTTAGTTTGGGACTAGATGGTGCTGTGTATTTTTTTCCAAAATATTTATTTATTTATAATTATTAAAAAAAAACACACACTATTAAATATGGGAAAATAGTTCTGTCTATCTGTTTGTTACCTCATCACGACTAAGGCACTGAATCTATAGTAAAGAAATTAATAGTAATAATTTAATTCACAAATAAAAATTTTAACAGTGTCAAATTTAACAAAAAGGTAGCCTGGAACTTTGAAAAGGACATACGCTACTTTTTATCCCGAAAAACGAAAGGATTTCTACGGAATACGCGATAAGAGTCATCCACGCAGGTGGAGCCGTGAGCGATCTCTAGAACATAATGGCACATCAAAATATGACACAGAAATCATTTCACACAAGGATACGAATACAACTCCTGCACCTAACATCTAAGCCAGTATAAAATGAAGTAGCTATAAGGAAAACCATTAAAAGACGTCAATGGTCCAGTAATTATTTTTAACCGACACTTCTTACAAATCATCATTACATAATGTTTGCACCTATCAATATAACTGACTTATATGTTTACAAGTCACAATCACAAAAAGGAAAACGACTGATTAATTTTCACCCACACTACGGTTACGCGCGGTTTACGTTCACAGTAAAAAACAAAGCGGAGATTACGCAAAAAATATGATACTAATTATAGACGTACACATAAATTACGATACGTATACAATCTAATGTTTATACGTATTTGAAGTAGTAAAGTTGCTTAAGAAATGCTACAGAGTTTTTCTCTGACCAGTTTTCCCATGCGCGCGCGCAATGAAAACTCCTTAGACGGAGTTTTGCAACGCAACTGGTTATAGAGAACGAAAGTGATTAAAACAAACAGATGAATATTTATGTTACAAAAAGTCGGTTTAAAAAATTCGAAAGTATTTGAATATAATATATGTTTTATTCAATTATTACGCAATGGTAACTTTTTAAATATTTGTTTATTGGTTGGCATTGAAATTAATATGATAATGACCGAAATACTAAATTATGTATGGTGCCTATTATGTATACAATTTCGAAACAAAAATAGCATTAAGTCCTACATTATAGACCCCATAAATATTCTAAAGACAAGTTATGTGATTTTTGCGGACATAAAAAACAAATGTAATTAGATTTTTTTAATAAGCAAGTATGGTAAGGAAAAGTGCTTGCTTATGTTCTTAACTTCCGTCACTATTCGATTTGATGACTAGACGATTTTTAAAGAGAAAGACGAATTAATTTACACAAAATAATGCAACATTACTTTTATGGCAAAAGGAAATTCTTAGCCTCACCTGTTATTATCGCTAGGGTGAAAAGCGCCGCGGCACCAAAGGACCTCATATTTGCAATGTTACCACAGATCACGGTTTTTGTACAGAAAACGATATCGTACACAACACTGGCACTTGTCACCACCGACGCATATTACACAGGGAACGCGCGTAAGCTCAGCGCGCGTGCGCAGAGTGATCGTGCCGCGGCCAGTTGCGCCCGCGCTTGCCGCTAGTGGTGGGGCGGTTGCGATACAATTGTTAAACTTGAAGGCTGAGGGTCGGGTGATGGTGACAGCGTTTGTAGAGCAATCAACGTAAGGACGCTAAGTACTTGCTCTAGAGTTCGGTTTTCTTTGGCTTCCCGAAATAGGTAGACAATTTTGAGCAAGGCTTCAGTTTTCTTGACAATCGAGGTTAAGTTATATTTCATATTGAATAATCTATAAAGAATGTAATAAATAATAAACAAATAAATCTAAGTAATAGATACATACATACATGTTCCGTGTGGGGCCGGACGTAAATAATTGCAGCACCCTATATCTTCACATGGGTGTCGTAAAAGGCAACTAAGGGATTCACCAGAGAATGGGCAGCAGCGTTCTCTGAGTATTTAACCAACCAACTGCGATCGCCAACCCGCCTGCCAAGTGTGACGATTATGGCATATCCCCCAAAACATGACCAGTCGTTATGGCGATGCTTGAGGGAGGCCTATGTCCAGCAGTGGACGTCCTTCGGCTGAAATGATGATGATGATAACATACTTAGGATACATTCAGACTCGTGCGCCTACATTTATGTATTATGCTGGTGTTTCATTATAATGACGTCACTGTTTTCCCAACATCGTTATGGTTGTTCAAATCAAAGGTGTTTCAAGACTTCAGTCATTTAGGTACAAGCATGATCAGTAAAAATGATATGATAATGGTTGTTTCCGCTACCGTCTAAGGCCCTAAATATCGCTGGCAATGAAACCTCGCCTAAGGGTTACGGAAGTGAGCGAAATGTCAGGGATTTGGCGCTAAGGCGGATACCGGTCAGGGCGGGATAATGCAACATTCCGACCAGCCAACAAGTAGATAAGACAGTAAATTTTCAACAATGTAACATCAGCAACATTGTTGAAAATTTACCGTTTTTTGTAAATAAATCCATATTAAAAATGGTAGTGCTTAAATTATTTTTTTATCGATAAATCAAATTGCTTGTAAATCTTTTCGTAATGTATCATTGTAACAGATGGAAATACATAGTCTCTGCCTACCCCAATGGGAATCAGGCGCGACAATAAATTATGTATTGTGTATGTGTAAATCGTACGTAATTTTGACATTTCCCTTTTCCATTTTATATTACGTTGCTGTGAAAAATATAATATAGTGGATGAAATGAATTACATAGCTTACAAGTCGATATCGAGTCTAACCCCAGTTTCCGAAAGGCTGGTCAACGCAAAAAATTACTAATCAGCTGTCAAATCTCGGGTCAAACGTTGTGATTGGATGTTGACATTTTTGCCGGCCAATCACAGGAGCTGATATGAGATTTGACAACAGATCAAATTGATCAGTCTTCCAGAAACTGGGGGCAAGTATCCATTATTAACCCAATCAAGGAGATTATGGGTTTCGTTTCTCACAAAAAATGTTATCACTAGTTGAGAAAATCGTGTATAAGATAGGGTATTATTGATCTTGGCCGTAAGTCTACAAGTCAGTAATCCATACTAATATTATAAATGCGAAAGTAACTCTGTATATCTATCCGTTTGTTTGTTACCTTTTCACGGCTTAACGTCTGAACCTATCGTAATGAAATTTACCAAAGCGATAGCCTAAGACCTGGAGAAGAACATAGCCTATTTTTTACCCCGGAAAGATAAACAGTTCCCGAGAGATGCGTGACAAACGGCAAATAAATTATTTTCCGACAACTATTCGGCATAATATGTACCAGGGTAACATAAACGTATAATTATGAAAGTTTGTGAGTTTGTTACTTTTTCACGCTGTAACAGTTTGCGATGGGATACCTATGCGATAAATAGATACCCATGCGGGTGGAGCCGTGAGCGCCCTCTAGTACATTAATAAAAAGTAGACTTACGGCCAAAATTAATATCCAATCTATCGACGATTTACCCTACTAGAGATAGAAATTTGACATATTTTGTATGGAGCTTATGTCAAAATCCTATCTCTAGTAGGACAAACCGTAGATAGATTGGATATTAATTTTGGCCGTTAATAGACTTACTCATAACGATAACAGATCGACTATTTTAATATTATATTACCTAATAATAATCCAAGAAGTACATCACTAAAGCTTACAAGAAATAAATTGTGTATTTTGTAATTTATTTATTATTAATTCCAATGCTAATGGTTTTCTAGATTGATACAAAACCTTCAATATCGGATAGTTTACTCGTTTTATTAAAATGTACACTTAGCACAATTTCATGAAGGTTTCAAACGACAATTTTGCATATTAAAGTGTTGATTATACGAATATTTCTCAACTATTTCTTAATTTAAGTGATATAATTTCAATCCTTGTACCATTAATTTATTAAAAATCAATTATTCACAGTTATTCAAAAGTAATGTGCGTTATTTCTTCATAAACCATTTATTAATTTCATGGGACTTATAACATAACTGACAAAATTTGGATGTATGTACATTCGGCCACACGTTGGTGGAAACACATAAACTACGAAAACCGCCCTTAATGCTTATGAAATAAAGATGCTGTCTAGGTCAAACTGTTACCACTAAAGTCCGTTTTTACGGACTTTTCATATTTGGTAAACAATCTTGGTAGGTCCCCTTAAGGGGAATGTAGCGGTCAAGTGGCGCCACCATCAGTAAAAAAACCGGCCAAGTGCGATTCGGACTCGCGCAGTAAGGGTTTCCTACCTCTCAATGACCTGTAGCCGAATTGCGTAACTCACTCGCGATCGCAATCATCTGGATTTCAATGTTCATTGCTCTGTGTGTTTTGACAATCCGTCACATTGACAACTACGTACCACGCAATGAATATTGCTGTAATTTCAAAATGAAAGCTGATGTCAATGTGAATGCATTACACAATTACCCCACTGATACCCCATAAAAACTGATTTAATTTACAACAGTTTATCAAAAGACATCAACGTACAGTGCGCGAAATATGAATTTTTGCATGTCTTTCTTACGCAGGTATCACGTATCACCACATATGTTTATGTTTGTCTTATTTTTAGTATTTATTGCTAAACTACAAATGTAGTACGCACTATAATCTGACCAAGTTTGATGCTGGTATATATTACCGTTTTGAAGATAGAGCAGGAACAAAAACGTTGAAAAAAATGCATGTTTTTTGAGGTTTCTTGTATGGGGACCCCCTTTGGTTTTAAACTTTTTTTTGTTTTTAGTATTTGGAATGATACACTTTATAGCAACACATATTCTGAGAAAATTTCAACCGGTTACCTTAATAGGTAACCACACAGGGCTGTATCTTTTGAACGGTAATCCGTTCAAAAGATACAGCCCTGTGACAGACAGACGGACGGACGGACAGCGTATCGAGAGTAATAGGGTCCCGTTAGCACCCTTTGGGTACGGAACCCTAAACGGACTGTATGTACGTATCGTCGACTGTAGGAACTATACACTTCTGCCTATCCCTTCGAGCAAATACAGGCGTGATTTTATGTAAACCAATTTAACGGGTTTCATCTCGGAAATGACAAACAGATTTAAATATAAAGGTCATATGACATTTTTCCGGCTTTGTGACAGAATTGCATCTTTACGGCATTTATTACCCTTAAACGGGGCAAAATATCTATAAAGAAGTCAAAATTGCGATACAGTAAGCCTTTTTAGCCTTTTTATTGGTGCCATAAAAATAGGTAGGAAATATTATTGAGATTACGAAACAATAATTTTTTTGTATGGGTTTCTTATTAAAATATTGAAATATCTTATAAGAAATGCAAGCAGGTACAAAATGGGCGGGGCCAAGTCAAGTTCAAGGACGGGAACGCCATTTTTTTTTTTTTTATCAAACGCTTGAGGTGATAATGGTTAATTACTGGTGAAATGTGGTTGTACCTACTATACACCTCTACCTACCCCTTTGGGGATGAACAGGCGTTATGTTATGCTATGTACTGAATAGGAAGCCAAAATATTACGAGCATTTTTTTTTTATCTCAATTTATATAATATACTAGCTGTGCCCGCGACTCCGTCCGCGTGGATGTCGGCAAATAACATCGTGTCATAATTATGAACACAATATCTTCAAATATATACATATAAGCGCCTACACAGACGATTACACTATTTACCGACCATACTATATTTTGTTTTTACAACCAACCGGCTAAGGTGATGGAATTTCATGGAATTAGCCCTAAACTCCCTCATTCTGAGAAGACGCTCGTGCCCAGCAGTGGGAAGTAATTGGGCTGATTATGTTATTCTATAACACTAACCACATCTCTTCTTATGCTGAGGAGAGGCCCGTGTCCAGCAGTGGGACTGTAATGGGCTCGTAACGTTATGTTATTCTAGAATACTAATAATATCCAGTTCATTAACTCTTCTCATTTTGAGAAGAGGGCCATACCCAGTAATGGGACAGTAATGGATTGACTACGTTATGTTATTCTATATTTTCTAGTTTCTTAACTCTTCTCGTTCCGAGAAGAGGTCCGTGCCCAGCAGTGGGGCAGTAGGTAATGAGCTGATTATGTTATGATAATGTTACGACGGAGGGTTAAGCAGAGTGGACTGAAATACTTCAACCTCGATTTTCCTGGACTTAGAGACGTTTTCAGCAGGCTGAAATGCATTTTCAGTCCGTATCAGAGGAGGCTCTATCACATACCAAAGAATCGAAATTTTGAGTAAGTTGCCGTTGTTTTCAGGCGCCTGAAACATGTTTTCAGGCCGTTTCAGGAGCCAACAAATCCAATGCCGACATTTCCTGAAAACCCATTTTCAGGCGTTTTCAGGACCCCTTATGGCCATTTGACACCCACATGTAAAATTGTTGATGAGTGAGCGAGATAGAGCTAAATATCAGACAAGGATAGACGAAGAACCTTCCAGAAGAGAGTGAGCAGGATAGAGCTAATATAAGACAAGGATAGACGAGATTCGACAAGCTTCGAGAACATTCCATTCTAGAAGTGAGTGAGTGAGATAGAGGATAGATGAGGTTCGACGAGGTTCGAGAACTTTCTATTTCGAGAATGTGCAAGTGAGAAAGAGTTATCTTATGACAAGGATAGATGACGTTCGAGGACTTTCCAGTACCACGACTCGCGGCCTATATAAACGGCGCAGCTGAGCGCCAGTGGAGTTCAGTTGGAGTTCAGTTTGGATCAAGCGATACAAGCGATAACATCGAAGCGATATTCGGAGCGATTTAACTAGTAACTTTGTGTTAATAAGCGATTCAGTGTAATTGTTCAGTAATAAAGTGTTCTCTACGCATTTAATCGGCTTTCTATCTATATACGAACCCCCAGCTCGTAACATTTGGTGTCAGAAAGCGGGATAGAAAATGCCGATTACGCCAAGAGAGGAGGAACCGACTGGTAATGAAACGCCGAGTCGGATGCAGACGAGACAGTTAACGGCGAGACAGACAGCTCAGGACGCATCAAGAACTATGAGTCAGGAGGAGGTCGTCCAACAGGGACCTCAGCCTCAAGGTGGAAATAACGATATTGCCAGCTTATTCAACTTGATGCAGCAAATGGCAAGAAGGCAGGAAGAGCAAGTACGCGAACTAGCCACAAGGCAGGAAGAGCAAGTACGCAGACAGGAAGAGCAAGACGCAAGGCAAGAAGAGCGGTTCCGTAGAATGGAGAAGATATTTGAGCGAGGAGCAATATTGGAGGAACTCTATCTTTCTTTAAAAAATAAACAAGATGAGGTAGAGATTAAGGTTGATCAAGCTGTCGTTAGTGAAGCAGACATATCCGAACAAGATGATGCCAATAAGAGCCAGAAATCGGACGATGACGAATATGAAGCAAATGAAGGTCAAGATGAAGTTAACATGTGTCAAGAAACTGAATATGACTCAGAAGATACAGATGGCACGTTCAACCCGAGCGGGTCGGGGGAGGATGATAGCGACTTCGACCCAGAGGTGGGCGAGGGAGTGGTGGGCGCCACACAGCGCCGCAAGTCGCTGAGCCGCTGCCGCTCCGATGGCGAGCCCGCCAAGCGCGGCCGCAAGGTCAAGGGCAAGAAGGGATGGCCAAGTAACCTGAGTCACGGTCGAAAAGCAGAGTCAGACAGCGAAGAAGAAAGTAAAAAGTCGGAGAATGAGAGTGAGAACGAGTCCGGAAGCGATACAAAGGAGTCCGAGCAGGAGCTCAAGTCGAAGCGTGGGCGGACAGCGGCAGCAGCACCGGCACACGTGGCGAGAGGCCGCAAGGGTGCCCTGGCTAAGAAAGTCAACGCTAAGGCCACGCCCGTCAAGAGGAAAGCACTCACACCACCTGCAGAGAAGAAGGCACCCACTGCCAAAGACGCGGGGCCACCAGCGAAGAAGAACAAGAAGGCTTCCTCAGACAAGAAGTACGGCGAGGGCAGCGTGAAACTCAAGGAAGAAGGTAGCGCCGAGGAGTCCAACACGCCCATCGACGAGAAGACCAAGTGGCCGTCCACTGACGAAGAGATCAAGACGTATGACCCTGGAGGCTGCAAACCTATTTGGGATGGGCCGTCACGAAGATCAACGACGTCGCTTACCGAATCCGAAAGGACGGACGCAATCAACCGAAGATTGTACACATTGATCGACTGGCCCGGTACTATGGAGACAATGATGCTCGGGACGAGCATGTCTTAGGAGGGGGTAGTGTTACGACGGAGGGTTAAGCAGAGTGGACTGAAATACTTCAACCTCGATTTTCCTGGACTTAGAGACGTTTTCAGCAGGCTGAAATGCATTTTCAGTCCGTATCAGAGGAGGCTCTATCACATACCAAAGAATCGAAATTTTGAGTAAGTTGCCGTTGTTTTCAGGCGCCTGAAACATGTTTTCAGGCCGTTTCAGGAGCCAACAAATCCAATGCCGACATTTCCTGAAAACCCATTTTCAGGCGTTTTCAGGACCCCTTATGGCCATTTGACACCCACATGTAAAATTGTTGATGAGTGAGCGAGATAGAGCTAAATATCAGACAAGGATAGACGAAGAACCTTCTGGAAGAGAGTGAGCAGGATAGAGCTAATATAAGACAAGGATAGACGAGATTCGACAAGCTTCGAGAACATTCCATTCTAGAAGTGAGTGAGTGAGATAGAGGATAGATGAGGTTCGACGAGGTTCGAGAACTTTCTATTTCGAGAATGTGCAAGTGAGAAAGAGTTATCTTATGACAAGGATAGATGACGTTCGAGGACTTTCCAGTACCACGACTCGCGGCCTATATAAACGGCGCAGCTGAGCGCCAGTGGAGTTCAGTTGGAGTTCAGTTTGGATCAAGCGATACAAGCGATAACATCGAAGCGATATTCGGAGCGATTTAACTAGTAACTTTGTGTTAATAAGCGATTCAGTGTAATTGTTCAGTAATAAAGTGTTCTCTACGCATTTAATCGGCTTTCTATCTATATACGAACCCCCAGCTCGTAACAATAATCTATTACACTAACAATATCCAGTTCCTTAACTCTTCTCATTCCAAGAAGAGGGCCATGCCCAGCAGCGGGACAGTGATGGGCTATGTTATTTTATTCTATATTTTCTATAATACTAATAGAATCCAGTTGTATTTTTAGGAACCTGCAACCTGCATCCAACCAACAATCATGACCTCTACTTTGTAAGCAACTTAATACAATAGAGGGGTCAAGCTGTATCGCTGGATCTACTCAACCGATTCAGATAAAACATACCCTATATTTTAAGTTAGACTAATACTAATACAACTGCTAAGTTTCATTACGATCCGTTCAGCCATTTTCACGTGATGAGGTAACAAACAGACAGACAGACAGACAGACAGACAGACATAAATTTTTTAAACGATTGATTCGTGTTCTATTGCTTATTTCTAGTCCCCCTAGCCGATTTTCGCGAAAAAAAACTCAATGTACAGACTTTTCGACCTTTACAGTTTTATTATAGTACTAGCTTTTACCCGCGGCTCCGCTCGCGTTAAATTCTGCTAACCCACGTCAGTCCAGTCCAGTCCAGTCCATTCCAGTCCAGTCCACTGTCCCACTGTCCCGCTGTCCCGCTGTCCCGCTGTCCCGCTGCCCCGCTGCCCCACTGCCCCACTGCCCCACTGCCCCGCTGCCCCGCTGACCCACTGCCCCACTGCCCCGCTACCCCACTGCCCCGCTGTCCCTCTATCCCACTGCCCCGCTGCCCTACTGCCCCGCTGCCCCACTGCTCCGCTGCCCCTCTGCCCCACTGCCCCGGTGCCCAGCTGCCCCGCTGTCCCACTGCCCCACTGCCCCGCTACCCGCCTGCCCCACTGCACCGCTGCCCCACTGCCCCGCTGCCCCGCTACCCCGCTGCCCCACTGCCCCGCTGCCCCACTGCCTCACTGCCCCACCGCCCCACTGCCCCGCTGCATCACTATCCCACTGCCCCGCTGCCCCAATACACCACAGCCCCGCTGCCCCACTGTCCCACTACCCCACAGCCTGCGCCACTGCCCCACTGCCCCGCTGCCCCACTATCCCACTGCCCCACTGCCCCGGTATCAAATTGCCCCGCTGCCCCACTGCCCCGCTGCCCCGCTACCCCACTGCCCCACTGCCCCGCTGCCCCACTATCCCACTGCCCCACTGCCTGCCCCGCTGCCCCACTCCCATACTGCCCCGCTGCCCCGCTACCCCACTGCCCCGCTACCCCACAGCCCCGCTGACAAGCTGCCCCGCTGCCCCGCTACCCCACTGCCCCACTGCCCCGCTGCCCCACTGCCCGACTGCCCCGCTGCCCCGGTACCCCATTGCCCCGCTGGCACGCTGCCCCGCTGCCCACTGCCTCGCTGCCCCACTGCCCCGCTGCCCCACTGCCTCACTGCCCCACCGCCCCACTGCCCCGCTGCCCCGCTGCCCCACTATCCCACTGCCCCGCTGCCCCAATACACCACAGCCCCGCTGCACCACTGTCCCACTACCCCACAGCCTGCGCCACTGCCCCGGTATCAAATTGCCCCGCTGCCCCACTGCCCCGCTGCCCCGCTACCCCACTGCCCCACTGACCCGCTGCCCCACTGCCCCACTGCCTGCCCCGCTGCCCCACTCCCCTACTGCCCCGCTGCCCCGCTACCCCACTGCCCCGCTACCCCACAGCCCCGCTGACAAGCTGCCCCGCTGCCCCGCTGCCCCGCTACCCCACTGCCCCACTGCCCCGCTGCCCCACTGCCCTACTGCCCCGCTGCCCCGGTACCCCATTGCCCCGCTGGCACGCTGCCCCGCTGCCCACTGCCTCGCTGCCCCGCTGCCCCTCCCCGCTGCCCCACTGCCCCACTGCCCCGCTGCCCCACTATCCCACTGCCCCACTGCCCCGCTGCCGCGGTAACACATTGCCCCGCTGCCCCACTGCCCGGCTGCCCCGCTGCCCCACTATACCACTGCCCCGATGCCCCGCTACCCCTCTGCCCCACTGCCCCACTATCCCACTGCCCCACTGCCCCGCTGCCGCGGTAACACATTGCCCCGCTGCCCCACTATCCCACTGCCCCACTGCCTGCCACCCTGCCCCACTCCCCTACTGCCCCGCTGCCCCGCTACCCCGCTGCCCCGCTACCCCACAGCGCCACTGCCCCGCTGCTCCACTATCCCACTGCCACACTGCCTGCCACGCTGCCCCACTCCCCTACTGCCCCGCTGCTCCGCTACCCCACTGCCCAGCTGCCCCGCTACCGCGCTACCCCACTGCCCCACTGCCCCGCTGCCCCGGTACCCCACTGCCCTGCTGGCACGCTGCCCCGCTGCCCCACTGCCTCGCTGCCCCACTGCCCCGCCAAGCTGCCCCACTGTCCCGCTGCCTCGCTACCCGCTGCCCCACAACCCCACAGCCCCACTGGCCCGCTACCCCGCTACCCCACTACCCACTGCCCCACTGGCCCACTGCCCCGCTGCCCCGCTGCCCCACTACCCCACTGCCCCACTGCCCCACCGTCCCACCGTCCCACTGCCACTGTCCTACTGTCCCACTGTCCCACTATCACCACTGTCCCACGGCCCACTGTCTCACTATATCAGTATCATCCCGTCCCATGTCCCATGTCCTGTCCCATGTCCCATCCTATGTCCAGTCCCATGTGCCGTCCCACTGTCCTGTCACATGTCCCGTCTCATGTCCCGTCCCATTTCCCGTCCCCTATCCCGTCCACTGTCCCGTCCCCAGTCCCGTCCCCTGTCCCGTCCCCAGTCCCATCCCCCGTCCCATCCCCTGTCCACTCCACTCCACTGCACTCCATCGTACATTACTATCCGCTCGTGCAAATGCATAGAAGCTTCGATCTGTCGGGTGAGTACGCAACCCACGAATTAATTATTTTCTTTTTTTCTTTCTTTCTTTCTTTCTCAAAACCCATACCAGTTTTTAAGTCAGATCATCAGCTTTCAAACAAAAAAAAAAACATCCAAATCGGTCCAGTAGTTTTAGCGTGATGCTGGAACAAACAAACAAACAAACAAACAAACAAACAGACGTTTACAATTTTATAATAGTTAAGATATATAGATTTTAAAAGTTAACGTGAATGCGTTGATGTCTTTTATATCGAAGTCCAAAAAATTATTTTCGGAGCAAAAGTTATTTTACGTTTTCGATTACAATATTATATAATGATATTATCTATAGTATAATTAGTATAATAAGATGTCTATGGGGTTCAAGGTCACGCGGCCTACCTTTATTTTAATTTAATTCATTAGTATGTTAATGATTCTTCATCGCTTTTCTTTGCTAAATATAGTTATTGATTTCACGTTATTTCAACTTTTTATTAATTTCTAATAAAGAATGCAGCTTATATAATTATAAGGTTCTACACATAGAAATCTAAATAATAAGGTTATAGAAGTCTTTTAAAACGGAACGCTTGTCGCCGGTTTGCTGCTACCAAGACATAAATACGCAATTATTACGCACACTATATTTCTATCATTCAATGCAAGATAAATTAAGGCAAAAAAACCAGCTAGAAATGCTTAAAAATACAATTTTAGTGACTCCCCATCCAAAACAGCACTGATGATCAAGCAAATGGTTCGCACACTGGTGTCCTACAAGACACCTGGGGGCCTAGTACAACTGTGACATGTGGCTTACGAATACTTTCATCGTTTTCGTCTACTTTCACTCATAAATCAGTAGCACCCCTGGTGGATACGGAGAGGAACTTCTGATTTTGAATGAAAGTCGACGAAAACGATGAAAGTATTCGTAAGTGTGAAACTCTACTAGGCCTCCTGTACGCGGCGACAAGTTCACGCGACTTTAACACTTCTATTACGTCATTATTTAGATTTCTATGGTCCTACATTAATAATCTGAAATATTTAAATTGGTCAATGTACTCATCATCACGAATAACTTCTAGTATGGACCAAGCAACCCTGAAATAGCGAAATAAAACCAGCTCTTTCATACATTTTGTCGGGCGACATCGAAGGCTTTGTATGGAACAGCTATTTTTTTTCACGATTTCTGGGTTGCTCCTGTATTAAATGTTGTTCGTTACGATGAATATATTCACCACTTTAAATATTTCGGAGTCCGTGTGGTGCCGGACTTAAAGAATAGCACCACCCTTATCTCTTCTCATGGGTGTCGTAAAAGGCGACTAAGGGATTCACCAGAGGATGGGCGGCAGCGTTCTCTGAGTATTTAACCAACAAACTGCGATCACCAACCCGCCTGCCAAGCGTGGCGATTATGGCATATCCCCCCCTTAATTGGGGGAGGCCTATGTCCAGTAGTGGACGTCTTTCGGCTGAAATGATGATGATGAAATATTTCGGAATACTAATGTAGGACCTATTATCATACATTTTTATCAGAGACTGCCTCGTTGGTCTAGTGGTCGCAAGCATGACTGCTAAGCGTAGGGTCCTGGGTTCGATTCCTGGGTCGGGCAAAGTGTTATTGGGTTTTTTCACTAGGAAATACCCAGTAGCAGCCTGGAGTCTAGATTAATGCCCGGTTAATGGCAATAGGCTCGCCCTCTATTATATTACATGGGACTGATAACATAACTGGTGCAATGTTAATGTAATATACACCTCTGCTTACCCCTTCTGAGAATACAGGCGTGATGTTATGTTATGTTATTATCGAAGGATTTATAACGAATAATATTTGTAAGCATAAACAATCGTAACACGTTTTTAATCAATTTACTTTCAATTAGCGTCGGAAATAATTCAATTATAATCGCTACAATTAATTTCAATAACTTAAACGACTCTTATATTCCACTTTCGAATAAACGTGAGCCTATTTGTAAGCGTGCAATAGCTAAAACGACTTTTGTTAACTTACACTTTCAGTGAAAATGAATGTCCCGGATGACCATTTTTAACCGAACGACGAAAAAAAGGAGGAGGTTCTCAATTCGACGCGTATATATTTTTTTTATTTTTTTTTATGTATGACCACGCATAACTTTTTACAGAGTGGTCCGATTTTGATGATTCTTTTTTTAATGGATAGGGTATATCTCGCAGTTGGTCCCATTTAAATTTCAAAATCAAAATCCACCCCTAAGGGTAGTAAAACAGGGGATGAGTGTTTGTTCACCCACTGAATTCTTACCTGTTAACCTATTCTGTTAAAACTTGACACACATAAATATAGTTCTAGACACTTCGACATAATGGAGACCTGGAGTTAGATTTTAACCACAAAAAAATGAAAAATAAAACTTTTTGACAAAAAATATGTCTTCCTTATTCCATAAAAAATATAATATTTTCTGTTTTCGATCGAAAATGACGAACTATTTTCGATTATTTTTCCGTATAATGGACTTTCCTTTTTTTTTTCAAACTAAGATTATCAGTAAAGGATCCAATACTTACTTAAACCAGCCATTCTAAGTTTGTATATGTATTTTAGAAATGAGGAGATTCGCAGGAGAACGAAAGTAACCGACATAGCCCGAAGAATTGCCAAACTTAAGTGGCAGTGGGCGGGGCACATTGCTCGCAGAACGGATGGCCGATGGGGCAGTAAAGTTCTGGAGTGGCGACCGCGTACTGGAAGGTGCAGCGTGGGTAGGCCCCCCACAAGGTGGACCGACGACCTGGTGAAGGTTGCGGGAATCCGCTGGATGCGGAAGGCACAGGACCAGTCGTTGTGGCGATGCTTGGGGGAGGCCTATGTCCAGCAGTGGACGTCTTTCGGCTGAAATGTTGATGATGATGATGATATGTATTCTATGGTTACACTAAGTAATCTTTTCATCGCATCGCCGTGAATGACCATTGACTGCTCATCTTCATGAAAACTAAATCAACATCATCATCATCATCATCATCGTAATCAAAATTATCATCAACATCGACATCACATTTAATTTACCCTTTTGATCAAATCTGAAACTCAAATTATTCTAAATATAAATTAATTATTACAACCTATTCTAAATATATTACGAAGTCCCATTTGGCATATCTACATATAGAACGTAACTCTGCACGTTTATCATAAATTGCACAAATAAACAATCGTTGGTTACAGGAGTAAATCACTACTTACGGCCAAAATTAATATCCAATCTATCCACGATTTGCCCTACTAGAGATAGGAATTTGACATAACATACATAACATAACCAGCCCATTACTGTCCCACTGCTGGGCACGGGTCTCTTCTCATTATGAGAAGGCTTAGGCCTTATTCCACCACGCTGGCCTAGTGCGGGTTGGCGGACTACATACACCATTGAGAACTGTATTGAGCACTCTCAGGTGTGCAGGTTGCCTCACGATGTTTTCCTTCACCGTTAAAGCAAGTGATAATCGAATATAAATCCGCACATGAACTCGAAAAGTCAAAGGTGCGGGCCGGGATCGAACTCACACCCTCCTGCATGGAAGGCAAGCGTTCAACCGCTAGGCTATCACTGCCTTTGATTTGACATAAGCTCCATACAAAATATGTCAAATTTCTATCTCCAGTACGGATAATCGTGGATAGATCGGATATTAATTTTGGCCGTTAGTATATTATTATGAACTTATGTCATAAAGTTATGTTATTATGAAGTTATAAAGTTATGTTTACAACTTAATTTTTTGCTAACGCAATTGGTGAAACTAGTTTGTTCAGAATTACGAGAAGAATCAAGTGGGGTAGTTTATTTTCAAAATCACAAAATTGCATGCTTTTAGATCTACTGTAAGTTCCCCAGCTGGTAGCGGAGAAAGTGAAGTATGTCATACAGAGACTACCTGGTACACGGAAACTAATCTAATTGAACTTCCAGGACCTTAAGGACCTAGCTATTCACGATCCGCTGATGTACTGAATTTAATCATAATAACTAGAGATGTACCGAGTTCAGGTTGTTCCGAGTAACCGAATACCGAGTTTCACTCGGTTTTGTTTTCACTGAGTCGAGTACTCGGCCGAGTTACTCGGTTTCGGTTTACACAGGTTTGGCACGAAACTGCGTTACAAGATCGTGAAGACACGGGGTGCAGGCGAGCTGTACCTCTGCACCCATCACTCTGTCAACGACGCTCGCCCGTCAGTCACTCATCATTTGTCAACAAATAATACACAGAACGCATTTAACTACATAGCTTTGAGGTTAAAACATGACAATTACTGGTTAGTTTGTATTTAGTGACTGTTCGAACAATGCGTAATGAGTAGACGTAAAAGATCACTTTATTTTACATTAGTATTACCAACAGAATACTCGGCACTTGAAACGAGTCATTCAGCCGAGTACGAGTAATTCAAAAATTGCCGAGTACCGAATAATAAACTCGGTACTCGGCCCATCTCTAATAATAACCAAATTGAGTTTAAAAAATATTTGATTAAAATATAACGTGATATAAAAACTATCCCAATAGATTCTCCTAGTGATTCCGAACTAGTTTCTCAAATTGCGTAAACAAAAAGTAACGTTGTATAACTTTTTACATCAGTCATCCGGGACTATATATTTAGAATAGGCTGCATAAATGACCAAGTACTACAAACATACACTATCAATCAGAAGTAAAATTCCGAGACCAAAAAAAAACACCAATAGATAAACCAACGAACTTTCAATCGAAGCAATGCACCAGTGCAGCATTACACAACTGCCCAAAAACGTGAAGTAGGCCGCGAAACACTTTCGTTTTCGCACGAACTGAACCGAATACCGACGGAGGCCGACGATGGTCGAAGATAGCCGAACACGACCCACCGGCACGGTGGCTGAATTTTTGACATACATAGGCGCACGAACATAATCAGAAATGGACCCTATATCGCGATCAAGTGACAACATCGATAGCGAAATTTTTGTAAGAATGGCAACAAAATTGAACAGGTGAAAATAAATTACATAACTACAACGCCTATCCGTAAGGGCAGATCCAGGAAATATTTTTAGAAGGGGCTGGGCCAGACGCCAGACAAGCAAGGAGTGTCCCCGATAGTATTGCACTATATCTTCGTAATTACCTTTTGCATAATTGGTTAATTCTTTATCGATGATAGTAGTAGATATGCCCCAATTTATGTACGCAAAAAGAAAGAAAGAAATAAATAAAACGTTTATTTCTCACCACAAACCAAAAAAATACAAAGCAAAGATACACAATTAATATAGCTGAGACCAGTTTCTGGTTGTGGATCGCTACGCAAAAAGAAACGAGTGTTATTAAAACGGTATCATAATTATGTATCAGCCCATGCCTATCCTATCCTCGAAAGGATACCTTTACAGAGATTATTCTCATGCGATTAGGGAAGCGCAAATTTTTCAACTATTTATTCAAATTATTTAAATTTTCACTTTGAATTGAAAATTTAAATTTTTGAAAAATTTCATGAAATTTGCCCATCCCTACATCTGATAAGTTATACCTATTGTTATTTCAGTATCATCATCAACCGTTAATAGTCTACTGCAAGGTTCCCAAAGTTTATTCTACCACGCCCCCCTACCACTTAAAATTAAAATGATGCGCCCCTCTCCCCATGGCCTTAATTTTTTAGTTCTTATCTTTTTTTATGCGATTGGCGTAACCATTATTTTCGAGAAGTTTCCGCCTGAAGGTTTCTGGCCTCATGGGTAACGGAGGCTGGTTTTAACCGCACTAAAACCTAAACAACCTAAACCGAAATCATTGGCCATCTTAAGCACAATAAGGAGGAGGGAAAGTGATATGCCTCAGGAACCTTTCCTGTGGAACGCCTGTAAGACGTCGCAAGGGAGCCTCTGGTCTCCCTGTACACTATCACGATGCGGTGTACATGCCGCCTTGGGCACTCAGAGCAGAGCCCCTACTCTGAACATCCGTGACCTCAAAGGCTCCCCGCTCTAGTTGAGTATCGGTATCGGGCGGGGGTGCTATGTACAGCGCTAGTGGGCTAGATGCTTAGTGGTTGCTTTTCCAACGCCACCTTTTCCCAGCAGGATCAGCCCTCTCTCAACCCTGCTCCAGCATTACTACAGTATAGCTTCCACTAAGTGAGCGTAAATCCTAGTTGTAAATCCTACTAATATTATAAAATAGTCAATGCCCGCGATTTCGCCCGCGTGAATGACGTTTATCGCGCATCCCTCGGGAACTGTTCATCTTCCCGGGATAAAAAGAAGCCTATATGTTAATCCGGGTTATGTTCTATCTCTACGCAAAATTTCATTAAAATAGGACTAGCCGTTCTTAAGTTATTGATGTAACTAAGCCAACTTTGTTTTATATATTAAGATGTGAAAGTTTTTGAAGATATTTGGATGTTTGTTACTCAATTACACTGAAACGGCTGAACGGAATTATATTAAATTTGGTACACAGATAGACTATAACCCGGATTAAAATATAAGCTTTTTATTCCGGGAAAATAAACAGTTCCCGAGTGATGTGTGATAAGTATTTCTGTGATAACCCCTTTCAAGGAATAGGTCGAATTACAAATCACCCTGTATAGTAATGATCATAATTAATTCAGTTAGAAATAAGCCCTTCATAAAATGTAATGACGTAAAGTAAGTACCTCAAACGCCACTGGTACGTATTAGCACAGATCCTGTTTCGAAGGCCAGTGATAGTGACACGTGCTTAATTGTAAATCATGGTACAGTCGACCGCATATCGTTGGTAGGATACCAGTATAAACAGAGCCTGTCTTGAACTGAACTTACATACTAAGCCAGTTCTGCTTATAATGGTTATGTTACATAACTGTACAAAAGAGTTTGGGTATTCCCATAGAAGTGACTTTATACAAATACTACTCGACTATTTGCGTATGAGTGGATCGTGCACCGAAATTTGTCTAGGTACCAACTGCCTACACGTATGAGTTCCTTGCGAATTTCTAAGAATTGGTCAAATAATATGATTGTGACGACATCGAAGTATGAACCGACATGACAGAAACATGTGTCGTGAATGTATATTGTCACAACTCTTTACGAAACATGATCTGAATTTATTTATATTTACTTATATGAATTTATTTATATTTACTTATATGAATTTATTTATATTTACTTATATGAATTTATTTATATTTACTTATATGAATTTATTTATATTTACTTATATGAATTTATGAATTTACTTATACAACGTGTTACTAAAATAACTGAAAACCTCTTTAGGGGTCACTGATCCCTACATTTGTGTATTTTACCTACATAAATCGAAAAAATTTAGGTGTATTAAGCAGTTTTTTTCGCGATTTCACTCTTGGTCCCGTAGTAAAAGTTGTTCATACTGATGAGTACAATGACCCCTAAAGAGGTTTTCAGTTATTCAATAACACGTTGTATACATACAGGGTGTCAGGGAAACGCTTCCGAAAACGAAGATAGGTGATAGTGCTGGTGATTACTGATACGAAACCATGAAAAAAAATGCGATTATTTTCATAGATTTTTTCATATTTTTTAGCGTTTTTCATTAAGTATGAGTTTTATTTAACTGCCCAAAGCTGGTTATGTATGAAAAATGCAAAAAAAATATATATAAAAAAACCTAAAAAAAGAATCGCATTTTTTTTTCGTGGTTTCGTATCAGTAATCACCAGCACCTATCTTCGTTTTCGGAAGCGTTCCCCTTACACCCAGTATATAATTATTATCACGCCTGTGTGTGTGTGTGTGTGTGTGTGTGGGGTGCATTAAAAAATCCTCCACGAGTGAAGATATTTAATTGATCGTCCGGCGCACCTTGGGCAGTCAGCCCCGCTACCAACCTGCTGACTGGCTAATCTTTTCCCCACGGCATGAGCTATTATCATTATGTAGCTCATGTCGACACGATAGAAGAAGATCACGCCTGTTTTCCATTGGGGTAGGCAGAGACTATGGATTTTCACCTGCTACGATCGTGACACATCTATGCATGCTCGTAGGATTAGAGTGCTCTTAACCAGGCCTTTTTAGAAAACGTTTGCGATTTATTGTATAAATATAGTCTTCTTTATAGATTTTGATAACGGCGAACCTAAGAAAACTTAGCATGAACCCGCTACAGATATCGATATCATATGGCTCGCTCTACACCGAAACAATCACAAAAATTGGAATAAAATTAGTTTGCGGAATTAATAGATGTGTTGGGCCTTAGAGGTTAGGTCTCTCTTGAAAATCGATTGACAAGAAATGCCAAATACATCCTTTTTAGGGTTCCGTACCCGAAGGGTTCCAAACGGGACCCTATTACTCTCGCTACGCTGCCCGTCCGTCCGTCCGTCCGTCCGTCCGTCTGTCTGTCACAGGGCTGTATCTTTTGAACGGTAATAGGTAACCGGTTGAAATTTTCTCAGAATATGTGTTGCTATGAGGTGTATCACGACAAATACTAAAAACGAAGAAGACGAAGACGCAGGCTATTGTGGTTGGCAGCTCCAGGATGATTTCTCGAATCGATTGGACGACTCTTCCTCAAGTTTCCTTTGACAACATTTTGCTCCCATACAGCGAAAAAGTCAAAAACTTGGGGATTTTCGTCGACCGGAACTTTTCCTGGACTGCCCAACTACAGGAAGTTAGTCGCAAGGTCTTTGCATCTGCTGGTTCTTTAAAAAGACTCCGCAATTTCTTACCGACTACCACCAAGACTGCGCTTGCACAATCTCTCCTTCTTCCCATCCTTGATTATGCTGATGTCAGCTATCTCGATCTTACAGAAGACCAACTTAATAAACTTGAGCGGCTTCAAAATTTCTGCATTAGGTTCATATTTGGTTTGCGCAAATATGACCATGTTTCTGATTTCCGCGTTAAGCTCAAGTGGTTACCTATTCGCCTTCGCCGGAATGCTCATATTCTTTATCTTCTCTATAACGTGCTTTTCTCTCCTTCTACTCCTCTTTACCTGAAGAAACGTTTGGAATTCCTCTGCAACACTCACACGCTATTCCTTAGGTCATCAAATAATTTAAGACTGAAAATGCCAATGCATTCCACAACATTTTTTGACAAATCCTTTACGGTTCAGGCTGCTCGTTTGTGGAATGCATTGCCAGTGCCTATTAGAAGAGCGCAATCGCTGCCAGTGTTTAAGAGGCTTGTGAAGGAGCATTATTTGTCGCTATGAACATGTTTCTTCTCCTGTATGTGGTCGTTTTTAATTACTTTACCGTTGCTTATTATTTATATGTATATATGCATATAGTATTTATGTATTAGGATTTATAGAATATATTTTTGTTGTTATTTTATAGTAGTAGTATAGTATTTTATTTTATTACTAAATTATGTATCGAAATTGCACATCTGACAACCCCATTTTCTGTCCAGTTCATCCTTGTCCATCCTAAGGTTGCCTGGAAGAAATCGCTGATCGCGATAAGGCCGCCATTTGTACAATAGTTTAAATGCATATTCAATGTAATGTCTTTTATGGTGTACAATAAAGCATATATAAATAAATAAATAAATAAAAACAAAAAAAAGTCTAAAACCAAAGGGGGTCCCCATACAAGAAACCTCAAAAACCATGCATTTTTTTCAACGTTTTTGTTCCTGCCCTATCTTCAAAACGGTAATATATACCGGCGTCAAACTTGGTCAGATTATAGTGCATATTATGTAGTTTAGCAACAAATACTAAAAATAAGACAAACATAGACATATGTGGTGGTACCAGCGTAAGAAAGACATGCAAAAACGCATATTTCGTACACTGTGCGTTGATGTCTTTTGGTAAACTCTCGTAAATTAAATTAGTTTTTATGGGGTATCAGGTCGTTGAGAGGTACGGAACCCTTACTGCGCGAGTCCGACTCGCACTTGGCTGGTTTTTTTTTAAGTATTTTCTTCTTATTTTCAAAATATATATATACAGTCCAACTATTACTCTCACTACGCTGTTCGTCCGTCCGTCTGTCTGTCACAGGGCTGTATATTTGTAAAGGTAATAGATAACCAATTTAAATTTTCACAGAATATGTGTTACTATGATGCCTAATACGACAAATACTAAAAATAAAGTCTAAAATCAAAGTGGGTCCCCATACAAGAAACCTCGAAAAACATGCATTTTTTTTAGAGTTTTTGTTTCTGCTCTATCTTCTAAACGGTAATACACACCTGCGTCAAACTTAGTCTGATTGTAGTGCATACTATGTAGTTTAGCAAAAAATACTAAAAATAGGTCAAACGTAGACATATGTGGTGGTACCTACGTAAGAAAGTGATGCAAAAATTCACATTTTGCGAACGTTCGTTGATGTCTTTTGATAAACTGTAGTAAATTAATTCAGTTTCTATGGGGTATCAGGTCGATGGGTGGTATAGAACCCTTACTGCGTGAGTCCGACTCACACTTGGCTGGTTTTTTAATAGCAAGGTCAGAAAATTGGAAATATTATTCATTAAGATAAACCACAAGCACCACCACCACCACTTTGAACCACTGCAAAGTTATCGATTGTTGCTCAATAAAAACATAGGGCAACAGGGAATAGATTCCAATACGATTACAACACAGACATAATAAAAAATACAGATGAAGTGCTGCCAACAATCATCATGAAGCCAACAAAACCGTGCTCTTTTGTGTACAAACCAGCGCTCACGCACGAACATGCACCAGAAAATTATTTATTATTGGCGATGCTTACTGGATGATGCCACGACATGTGTACTGAGAGCGGTGAGCACGGTTTGATGTGCATGTGTGTGCGTGAGCGCTGGTTTATACACGGAGGAGCACGGTTTTATTGGCTTCACTACTTTACTTCACTACGATTGTTCGCAGCACTTCGTCAAAAAAAAAATTTACTATGTCTGTGGATTACAAATAAATAAGGTAAGATGAATGTATTTACAATAATCAAGTAAATCTTTTATAATCGTTGGTGCGTCTGTTAGAAATCGTATAACTTCTGAACTACTTCACCGATTAAGGTCGTATTCACACAATACACCTATTTTGGTAATGTCAAGACGATGGTTCATAGCTATGCTAGGATTCGATAGCTTGTGCTTTATCAAATAATTAACAAATAATACTCGTATTGGCAATTTATGTCGGGATGGTAGAAAAGAAAATCACAAAATCTGGATCCGATAATTGGCGCTGCCAGCAAAGCCTCTGGCATTAGCTAATATTTTATATGATGAGACTTTCCATCTTCATGTCTCAGTTTGGCGAACCGACTTGCGGTACCATTTAGGCGACAGCCTAGGTGGTATTGCAGTTGTTATGGCAAAGGTAACCGCTTAACATCAGGTGGGCCTTTAGCTCGTTTCGCCATCCTATACTATAAAAAATATATTACATATGAAACACCTGTTCATATTAGACAATACCAGGTAATAAATTACAATTGCAAATGAGAAATTTAAAATTCAGTACAATTACGATATCTTAAACATTTCTAAAGCTTTTTAGAGCAAAATAATTGCGAGTATCCTGCATACAGTCAGCATACAAAAATATTTGGAATATTTTAAAAATTATTAAAAAAGCTAAAATTAATTTTATGATTACATCAAAACTATAATTTTGATTGCTCATTCTGTTATAATTTATTTTATTATTTTTAACGCATTCGAAGCGAAATCTTACGATTTAAATTGTGGAAAGAAAAAATCGCTCACGAGTAGGATTCGAACCTGCGACGCCTGGCTCAGAACGCCAGTGCTTTAGCCACTAAGCTACCGTGAACACTGCTCGTGGTATCGAAATTCTCATCCACTTGGCACGTCTTTGGGGAAGTCAGCGATATCTTATTAAGAAACAATGTTTCTTAACTGACTCGACTAACTTTGCAGTTAATTCAAAGTCGTATAGATATACCCTTACTAATTAACAAACTATTATAATTTGTTGAAAAAAAAACAACAGTCATAATATCCATTTTTAATTTTTATTTTCTATAGAAACTTTTTAAGTTCTTAAAAAGTTGGAGCGCTAAATTACACAATTTCAATGGATTTATTTTGCCTGCCTATTAGTGGTGTGAACCGGAGGCATTTTCAGCCTCCGGAGATTATGCGGAGATTTTATTGAAACACCGGAGATTATCCGGATATTCTCCGGTTATTCAAAATACTCTAAATCTATATGTATGAGAAGAAAAAACACGCTAAAAAAAAAAAAAAAAAAAAAAAAACCAAAAAAAAAAGGCACATTTCACAGCACATTTGGGTGCTTTCTGCAACAAATGAAATAACCGGTAGTTTAATGCAATCACCGATTAGTCTCCGGTACTCACTCTAACCGGTGATTATCCGGTTTTTTGAGAACCGGTTCACACCACTACTGCCTATACACTTGTACAAGTTGTACATTCACAAACAGCAAAGGCCTCATTTTGTAAAGCAGGGCATTTTTAAGTCACCGAGTTGTTACAATTATTATGATAATTGTATAAGTAGATGCCTGCCGACATAATTAAAGTTACAAAATATAAGATAAGAACGGTAACAGATTGTATAATATGTAGATCAGCTAAGTAGGTGAGATATGCCGTGATATAGTTAATACATAATATTTATGGCCTCAATTGTATTATGTCGTAGACATTACAGGTGATATATAATTAATATCGTTCGCCCTTAGGCAAGTGTAGTTTTGGTTGCGAAAAGAATCCTACTAACATTATAAATGCGAAGGTATGGATGTTGTTTATTTGTTTGTCCTTCAAGCGCCACCACAAGATTTACCTGTGTAGATAAACAAGTAAATTTAATAACTTGATCTGATTGATTTTACAACACATAAAACAACATCACGCCTGTATTTCCCCGAAGGGGTAGGCAGAGGTGTATAGTACACCCACATTTCGCCAGTTATGTTGTAAGTCCCATGTAATAGGGGGCGAGCCTATTTAATTATTTTTTTATTTTAATTTAAAAAAAAATCAAACTTAGTAAATACGAGTACCTTTTTTTTTTCTTTTTTGTTTTCGAGTGGAAATCCTCATGGATACTCTCCGTCTGGGGAGGGCGGAGGGTTATGTCGGACTCTAACCGACTAAAACCACACGGTGGCCATCCTCTGCACAAAATAGAGGAGCTCCGGGAACTCCAGTGGACCGCGCCGGTGCCCCTCCAGTGCTACGCCTTTGGCACGTCCCGGGGAAACAACAAGGTTTCCCCAACAGCAGCACGTGACCACCACGTGCTGCTGTCCTCCCCAGGGTCGCTTAATAGATGCCTCGAGTCCCCCTACTCTTCGCACCCACGATCCCGAAGGTCCCCCACCATCATTTGGTGGTGGGGGATGCGGCGATTCGCCCTATCTGGGCCTTGCACCGGGGCGGTTGCCTCTCCGGCGCCTTCGTCTCCGAGTGGGATCGGCCCTCTCCCGATCCCGCTCTGCGGCCTCCTGCTGGACCATGACAGCCTCGCAGAAGGAAGCCACGGCCCTCCAAGCCGTCGGCTCTGCCACCATAGCCGACACTACTTAAATCTCGCGACAAGCTTTTATATCATATAAATTGTGTAATGACGTTATATGTTGATAGTAACAGTTTTAAAGGAGGTTGTTTTTCTTTTTTTAATAAAGTTTTTTTTTACATATAAATTGTGTAATGACGTTATATGTTGATAGTAACAGTTTTAAAGGAGGTTGTTTTTCTTTTTTTAATAAAGTGTTTTTTTACATATAAATTGTGTAATGACGTTATATGTTGATAGTAACAGTTTTAAAGGAGGTTGTTTTTCTTTTTTTAATAAAGTTTTTTTTTACATATAAATTGTGTAATGACGTTATATGTTGATAGTAACAGTTTTAAAGGAGGTTGTTTTTCTTTTTTTAATAAAGTTTTTTTTTACATATAAATTGTGTAATGACGTTATATGTTGATAGTAACAGTTTTAAAGGAGGTTGTTTTTCTTTTTTTAATAAAGTGTTTTTTTACATTCAATTTATTTTATACTTTTAGTCCGTTTTAAAAACGTGCAAGTATACATTTTTTATTTTATTTAAATACTTTTGTACTTTTTAGTTTGAATTAATATTCATCATCCTCCGAGCCTTTTCCCAACTATATTGGGGTCGGCTTCCAGTCTAGCCAGATGCGGCTGAACATCAGTATTTTACACGGAGCGACTGCCATTTAGAAGTGGGCGTTTAAACAAAAAGCGCTTAAAAAAGTCTAATTAAAAAAAAAGCGTATAAGCACGCTTTGTGGTTAAAGCAGATTTCGTTTAGACTTTTTCGTAAACCAAACTTATGCTTTCAATAGTACGATTGAAATGTAACCTTATTTCTATGACCATAAGACTCAATTTCAAAGTTGACTGGTGTTGGTTTGAAACCGGCAGAATTAAATTTTATTCGTTTACGTAAAATTTGTTTAGAGAAAGCACTTTTTTATTTTGTTGATTATTTTCGTATCGTTTAAACATTTTAAACGTTTTTGACCTTGATTGATTTGCTTTTGCTTTGGCGCTTAGTTTATTTTTCGTCGTCAACGAGTGAATGCGTTTAACGTAGTGATTATTTTCTCTGTGAATGCGTTTTTGAATATTCTCCTTGGTACGCGACCAGTGGCGTGCATTGCATATAGGCAATTAGGCAATACCCAGTGCCTTCCTCATTCAAACTCAACAGTGGTGTAAGTTATTATATTTTTTTCAAAGTACGATGATTCTTTATCCTTTATTAAACCTATTAATGCTGAATAAATCTTCCTACATAAAAAAATCAATAACTTACACCAAAAATAAATTCAAGTGAAGTAGGCCACTGCACGCCACTGTACGCGACGATTGTAGTTTGTTTGTATAGTTTTTAGTGAACTATGTAAATAGTTTAAATGTAAATAGAATAGTGTAATGTAGACAAATAAAAGTCAATTTTTTAAGAAGTGAAAAACGAAAAGCGGCAAAAGCGTAAAAAAATTCGTTGGCAGAAAAAAGCACAACGTTTAAACACGCTTACGATTTTAAGTCGTTTTTCCCAACTTTACTGCCATTAGTTTGAATTAATATTAATAATAAAAATTTATTTATTTATAAGATAACAGAGATCCAGTCGTGTTAGTAAATACATTCTTCTTCTTCTTCTTCGTGTCGACATGATAATAATAGCTCATGTAGTAAATACATTAATAAATGGTTAGTACTTATTAATTTTCAAAATTATATAATAAAATTAAATTACATTCAATTATATTTATATTGTATTGTCATCCAGTTCTGAGCTTTAATTAAAGTTTTAAGTCTCCAGCTCAATGGGAAGTTAGTTAAAAATCGTTTGCAAAATTTATACCGAACAGACAAACGAGAAAGTGAGACGTGGTAAAATGAATAATACTTGAATTAATTAAATCAAACTAAATAACTTTATTTTATATTCGATTATTACTTGCTTTAACGGTGAAGGAAAACATCGTGAGGAAACCTGCACACCTGAGAGTGCTCCATACAGTTCTCAATGGTGTGTGTAGTCCGCCAACCCGAACTAGGCCAGCGTGGTGGACTAAGGCCTTAGCCTACTCGTACTGAGAAGAGGCCCGTGCCCAGCAGTGGGACAGTAATGGGCTGGTTATGTAAACTAAATAACAACGTATAAGCGCTGTAACTGGACGGTAAAGCCCACCATCTTAACTCAATAATGATAGTAATTCGTAGTAATTCATTTGAAGGGTAACACCAACACGCCCGCGGAGCATTGACTTGTACCTATTGACCTGTAATACCTACGAAATAAGCGTGGTATACCTACAATATCCGGGCCACCGTTATGGTGGCCATAGCTAGGTAAATAAGTAATCAAAACTAAAAAGTATCGATATCGATGCTCGTGTTTCGTACCAGAGATGTGTGCGGATTAAAATCATTTTCAAGTAGTAATAAATAATGCAATTATATCAAATACTAAGTTCGGCTGTCCCTAGGACATGAAAAATCAAGCTTCTAAGTCAAGGCAATCATACGGATATGTCACATTTTGATACTCGCAAACTCACATAAAAAACCTATAGGGTACTTCGCATTGACCTAGAATCATGAAATTTGGCCAATATATCGAAATATCTTCTTTTTTTTCAACATATCGAATTGTATATTTAAAAATATCGATATATCGAAAATCTGATGTTTAAAAGATATCAACAGCCCTAGTTTGTTTACTTGACAGCTCATGTACTATGGGCCACATTACGGGGTAAGCGGGGTTGCCACGCGGCGTAGGTATTTTGACATCCCGTAAAGATGTTGCCAAGCAGAGAATATACAAATAGCATGCAATCTCTTTCACCAGACGTCATAACACGTTGGTTAACAAGAGACAAAGAATAGTTTCATAATTCAATAACGATTTAATAGATATTTGTATAAACTAGGTGGATATAGAAGAATATGCCGCTTCCTTAGGTTTCTTAATTCAATGCCGCGGAGCAAGTTGCTTGTTAAGTGTGCCCTTACTTACTTACTACTCCTGACCTCTGGTCGTACTTTACTGGGCAACTTGACCTCCCTACAAATCAGTTCAGGAAATTGCTCTGTAGTAGCCCAATCACCGCCTTAAACAGATTACTTATCTCACAAGATAAAAATGAAAGAAAAAACTAAAGCCCAACTACGACAAAAAATGCCCTCTAAATAGGTATGAACAGGACTCATTTTTTTATCATGAATGACAAAAAATCCAATAAAAAAATCTGGTCTGAATTTGTGCCTGGTTAGTGGTAATATGCTCGTCCCCATACACATGGGACTAATAACATAACTGGCGAAATGTGGGTGTACTATACACCGTCCTCTGCCTACCTCTTTGAGGAATACAGGTGTGGTGTTATGTATTAACAATCATTTAAGAAAATGGGTTTTCGTATAACCGTAGTCACACGTGGGGTAGGGATCGTTGTTGGAAAGGATGAATTTTTTTGATTGATTGATTGATTTATTTTAGATTTTATGTGACGTCATATAGCCCATAACCAGCGGAAGAGCACGACGCTTCTAACGCTTCTACGAGTTCTAGTACTAGGAGTTCTGAGGGAACAGATGAACATACATACATAGCCTGCTAAAATCGTAACCCTCCTTTTTGACTTAGCCGTAGTCGGGTAAAAATTACACATGCATGTAATGCTTTTTTTTTAAAATCACATGTACACTCAACCAAACGGAATCATGACCCACCATAAGCTTAATTTTATACAAACATTCTAATACAATTGGGTCGAGTTTCGCTCAAAGATATTTCCCTGGAAATAAACTTGTTATCAATTTTATTGTACAGTGACAGTTAGTTTCTTTTAGTTTGATTGTTATTCCTCTGGAATTGAAAGAGTTCGTATAGATAAAAAAAAGTTTACTTATTTTTTATAGGTAAACTATGCGGAACGACAGTTTATTCGAAATTCAAAACATAATTCTAACTTTATCAAAAACGTAACTTTTTATCCAAGTATAATCTATTGCATTTAATAAGAAAGCTCAAAATTGCATAGACCTCTGACCCGTATTAACGCAGTTTCCTTAATATTCATAATGTCCTAAGTGCAGCACGATGCTAATAAGAAGAAAATTTTACTGTTTTGACAATTCCATACGAATTATCGGCTGAGTGGGTCATGATTCTAATTTCTTGACTGTACATATTCAAGGAATCAATTTCTACCAAACGAGTTTTTTTATTCTATCACGAATTTAATGAACTTATTTAGAGTCTAAATGGATAAATCAGATAAACGTTTCTAATTAGACTAACAGTTTATTGTTAGGTAAATGCATCTATTTTAAGAACAATGCTGAAAGAACTCCAATCACGCAGGAGCGCTCCAAGTACATTAGCGTTGCCATGCCATTGCAGCATTGTCGAAATAATAATTAAGCAATTTGTTATCACTCGGCCTCATCTCAAAAATAACCAGCTTAGAAGACCTCTCATCCAAAACATTTCTTGTTATAACACAGGTCTTAATAAACTGTGTTCTATTTAAGCATGTATTGTAATAATTTCATCAATTATTCAATAAATCACTCAGGGCACCTACTCTTGTTATGTACTCTTAATTGACTTTTTTATTACTTAATGTTTCGTAAGTCTGTCGAGAATTGAAATGTATTGTTAAGAGTCATTTGTGGTTACAAAGGTACATTTTTATGATTATAAAAATTCTTATTAAATGCGCTAGGAATGTACGGAATAATAATCACGTAATTAACAAAAAAAACACTTTTGAGCTGTCCTTGTCGATTACTGAATAAAAATACAACAGTTTTCATATCAAAAGATCAAAAAGGTCGGATTACATCGCGTATTATTATTAAAATTGGTTTTCCTGACGTTTCGAATGCTTTGCAGCGTTCATGGTCGCAGGAAGTGGACGTTTTGTTTCGTTTGCCGGTGAAATTTCACTTCGGAAACGGAAACTTTTCGAACGTTAGTGAATCAGGCCACTGATCTGGGGCCTTACTCCCAACTGGTTCGATTTCTGAACCAAATCGAGCTATTGTTAATTCCTTACATGTTTTACAGTCAGTTCCTCTAAGAATTGACACTAGCTCGATTTGGTTCAGAACTCGAACCAGGGGCCTCACTCTCGACTGGATCGAGTTATGTATCAGTCGAATTTGAACTCGAGTTAGTGTCAATTCGTACTGCACTCTTCTAGGAATTGACATTAGCTCGATTTGGTTAAGTGCTCGAACCAGTCGGAAGTAAGGCCCCAGTCGGGAGTAAGGCCCTTTATTTGATGTAAAAATTAGGTCGAGAATAGCCTTACTTTTCCATGTACTGTAATAACTGCAGGTATTACTAGACCACAAATAAAGATCACAAAAATTACTTAAGATTAATGTCCTCCCAGCCGAATTTCGGTCACGGCGGCCAATCTCAATGGAGACTAGCCATCTGCGCGGAACATATTATAGTGCACAAGTGTGTGCACAAACACAGGTGCATTCTCTATTCCCTCAATCTCATAATCCGATGGGACGGCAATTCGACATGACCGCAGAGAGATTAGGCGCAGGACCGACGGCTTTACGTGCTCTCCGAGGCACGAAGGGGTCTCGATGTGTAACGAAACGGTCACCCATTCACAGACTGACCGCGCCTAGTGCAGCTTTACCTTGCAGATCGTACAATCCACACGCTTGCTACTTAGCCACGAGCCTCTTAAAGATTAATAATGAAAAAATATACCAGATACCCTTACTAAAGATTACATTGACAACAAATGACTTTCTCATGTGACTTTTAAAGTAAAGAGAATAAGAGCCAAAAAGATTAAATTCTAAAACGAAGCTTAAGCATGAATCTAGATTGAAAAACTGTCATTCTATTCATCTTTGTAATTTGATTTGACGTATATGTATGAAATGACAGTTCCTAAATCTGAATTGATACTTGAGCATCGTTCTGAAATACGGCCCTAAGAATGAAAAGGACAAAATTTTATTTAAATAAATAAAAACACATGTAGTCATTGTCATGAACAAAAAACTATTTGTTTCACAACAACCTATTAAGATTAACATGGTATTATAAGTAGAATGTTATCAGTGCCATGCCCTGAAGTACCTACATACAAGGTTGTCCGTGAATTATGCGGAAATCCGCGCGTGCACAATTTCGCGCGTGATTCTAGATCACTTATCGCATTCCACACGTCGTTTCGTATCGTCTCTTGCGCCGTGAATATGACCCGAAGTGGGTGATGTCTGTCACGTTCTCTTATGGAGATTATGGTCGATTTTGTTAACTTAACTACTGCATCGTGCTGGTGGCCAAGGCTCTAAAATTGATTATGATCCTATTAACAATGGCTGATGTAGGATACATTTTAATTTAGTAACAGCATAGCTCAAATAGGAAACATTGTCTTTATTATGGCATTTTTTAACGGCATGGCATTTTACCCAGGAAAATAACGTAAAACTTTTTTTAACGGCATGAAAATAACGTAAAACTTTTTTTAGCGGCATGGCAATTTACTCAGGAAAATAACATGAAACTTTCTTTTAACGGCAACGCAATTTACCCAGGAAAATAACGTAAAACTTTTTTAAACGGCTAGGCAATTTACCTAGGCAAATAACGTAAAACTTTATTTTACTTATTTATTAATCAAAGTACAGCCACATCATAATTATAAAACGTGTTATTTGAATAACTCAAAACCTCAGACACCCCAACTAATTCTTATTGTATAAATTGACATAGCAAGTAATCATTTATTTTCTTTAATTATTATAGAAGATATTGGTAATTTTTGTTGTCATACTTATTTTTATCGACGCGCCCCGCTCGTCCCACAGTGCATTACCGCGGCTTTTTTCAAAGGATAATAACATGACGTGTTCTATTTACCTACATGACATCGTTCTCGCACTCAGCGTCGCGTCGTATCAAACTTTTAGACTTGAGATGATATAAAAATATTTTTTGGTTAAAAGTTATCTATATTAAAAAGTAGTGTAAACCATTCTACTCTCGATTCTGAACAAACTAGTTTCAGGTTTTGAGTTATTTCAATAACACGTTACGTTATTTCGTACCGTGTGGTGCCGGACGTAAAGAATTGCACCACCCTCTCTCTTCTCATGGGTGTCGTAAAAGGCGACTAAGGGATTCACCAGAGGATGGGCAGCAGCGTTCTCTGAGTATTTAAACAACTAACTGCGATCGCCAACCCCCCGCCAAGCGTGGCGATTATGGTATATCCCCCCCCGGGGAGGCCTTTGTCCAGCAGTGGACGTTTTTCGGCTGAAATGATGATGGTATACATTAAAAGCTACACGCGGAAAACACTGGACGCCCTGAGGGTCCAATACAATAACAGCTTCAGAATGCTTTTGGGGCTGCCGCGTTTTTGTAGTGCCTCTAGTATGTTCGCTCAGGCACGCGTTCGTGACTTCTACGCCATGGTAAGGATTAAGACGGCCTCGCTTTTACAGAGAACACGGTCAAGTCCTAACAGCATTTTGAAGATGTTAGTGGATAAAATAGATTCGCCAATCCTGAATCACTTCATGCAGGTGCTAGTTAGGCAGAAGTGATTTTACTACTCGGGTTTGGCTGTAATAATTACAAGTTTTTAGACTACCTAACTATAATACTAACATATTTTTAAGTCATTTATAACTAACACATTATAGATCCTTGTTATCTGATTAATAAATGAATAATAATAATAATATGTCCCGCGCCACAGAGCGCATCGACTTCCTGAAGCAAAAGGTTCACGCGTGGGCAAACCGTATCCGGAGATATAAGCGGCGAGTGGAGCGGTACACCCAGAATCGCATGTTTCAAAGCGATCAAAGGTGGGTGTATAGAGCTTGGGAGCGGCCAGACCAAGGTGTGGGTGACGTGCATCTGCCGGATGAAAGCGCCATGAGTTCATTTTGGCGCGGCATCTGGTCGGTGCCCGTCAGTCACACCGAGGGTGATTGGATGCGGGATATCGAGCGAGCATGTGAACCCATACTAGACATGGGCACTATTAACATTAGCCCCCAGGATGTGGCCAGTGCAGTCCGTCCGATGCCTAACTGGAAGTCTCCAGGGCCGGATGGACTGCACAATTTTTGGTTAAAATGGCTGCATAGTTCGCATGCTCGCTTGGCGTCTCAGTTCCAGTCATCCTTGGAAACTGGTACGCTACCACAGTTCCTAACGACAGGAGTCACCCACCTGCTCCATAAATCCGGTAGTACCGTGGAACCAAATAATTATAGACCGATCACCTGCTTACCGACGGTCTATAAGGTTCTTACATCCATTCTGAGAGCAAAAATTAACTATCACATAGATAGTAATTCAATCATGTCTGCCTCTCAGAATGGATGTAGGAATGGGTCTCGCGGTACTAAGGAGCTGCTCCTCATAGACATGGCCATTAGCCAACAGGTTCGGCGCTCCAAAAAGGATCTGTCGACATGTTGGATAGACTACAAGAAGGCGTACGACTCTGTGCCACATACATGGCTTATGAGGGTGCTGGAATTGTATAAGGTTAATGCAACTCTGCGCACCTTCCTTGAGTCGTGTATGGGGCAATGGAGGACAGTCCTTCACTATCCAGGATGTCAACAGACTCGAGGGAGTGGAGAACCAATCAGGATTGAGCGCGGTATATTCCAGGGCGATAGTCTGAGCCCACTGTGGTTTTGCTTAGCCTTGAACCCCTTGAGCACATTGTTAGAGGGCTCAGGGCGGGGCTATAGGTTGAGAAGAGGTGGTCAGGTGATATCCCACCTTCTTTACATGGATGATTTGAAACTGTTTGCCCCCACTAATTCTCATCTGGTGGAGTTACTGAAAGTAACTGAAAATTTCAGTAATTCCATTAGGATGGAATTTGGTGTGGACAAATGTGCAGTCATGCATGTAAAGCGGGGGGGGATTATGGAATCTATTGGAACCCAACTTTCAGATTCCATAAACCTCAGATCCCTCTCTTCAACCGAAACCTACAAATATTTGGGTATGGCGGAGGCGTTAGGCATCAATGAGACTGACATGAAGCAATCGCTGGGGGAGCGCTTCTACAGCCGCCTGACAAAAGTACTGAAAAGTCTTTTGTCGGGCGGAAATAAGGTGCGCGCCTTCAACGGTTGGGTCATGCCGGTCTTGATGTACTCTTTCGGCATACTCAAATGGACTCAGACCGAACTTGACGCCCTGGATAGGAGGGTTCGTACACTGTTGACTGCTTATCGAATGCATCACCCACGTTCATCGGTGATGAGGCTGTACATCCCGCGGAAGTGTGGGGGCCGAGGCTTTCTTAATGCCAAGACCCTTCACAACCGTGAGGTGTGCAATCTCAGGGAGTATTTTACCCAAGCCGACGTGGGGATGCATCGAGATGTAGTTGCAGTGGACAAAGGACTGACCCCGCTCTCCTTGGCTAAAGAGAACTGGTGCAAACCGGTAGTACTTGATACCACTGACCGCAAGGAGGTATGGCAGAGCAAGGAGCTTCATGGACGCTTTTTCCGGGCCCTTCATGGGCCCGATGTAGACTTTTTAGCGTCCGTATCCTGGCTGCGCTTCGGCGATCTCTTCGGAGAGACCGAAGGTTTTGTCTGTGCAATTATGGACGAAGTTATCATGACGAACAACTACCGGAAATATATTGTAAAGGACGGCACAGTTGACATATGTCGGGCATGCCACTGTACCGGGGAATCCATCCGTCATATTATTTCTGGTTGTTCTCGTCTTGCTAACGGCGAGTATTTGCATAGGCACAACCTAGTAGCCAGGATTATTCACCAGCAACTTGCCCTGAGATACAGCCTTGTGGGCGCGGAAGTACCATACTACAAGTATGTGCCCGACCCAGTTCTTGAGAATGACCATGTCACGTTGTACTGGGACCGATCTATCATCACCGACAGGACTATCGCTCACAACAAGCCTGATATAGTGGTGATAGATCGTTCAGAGCGCTGCACAATGATTATTGATGTTATTGTCCCGCATGACGAGAATCTCGTGAAGGCCGAGAAGGATAAAGAAATCAGATACCTTGACTTGGCACACGAGGTTGTCGACATGTGGGATGTTGACTCAGCAGTCATTGTGCCGATTGTTGTTACGGCCAATGGCTTAATAGCCAAGAGCCTCGATCTACATCTTAGGAGGCTCGCGTTGGGCAGCTGGGTCAAGGGCTTGATACAGAAAGCGGTACTCCTGGATACGGCGCGTATCGTCAGGAAGTTTCTCTCTCTGAGGCCCTGACCACCGGTAGTTTGGACCCTGTTCCCGATGCCGGTGGGCTACTATTTTTTATATTTTTAAATGTTTTTTTATATTTTTTATAGAAATATTTAAAAATGTAAATAATATGTAAATAAATGAATAAAGGAATAATAATAAAACGCGAAAAAATAAATTAAAATACATACATAGTGATTACTACACATAATTAAAAATGTATGTTGTGACTTCTTGAACTCATAATCCACTGCTGGGCATATGTCTCTCCCACGTTCTTCCACACATCCTTTCATTATTTAATATGAAAATGAAAAAGCACCCAGATGGTCTCACCGGCATTTCCTCATCAGCTATAAACAGCTTCATCAGGAACAAATGAAAAATACAATTTAGTAATATTTCCCTTCCCATCAGTGCCAATTATTTAATATTGATTAATTTCTATGGAGTATCTATAATAGTAACAATACAATAAAATTATAAGTTATTAAGAAAGAAAAAATATTTATTGTCCCAGTTAACGGCGCGCAACATTTGAATAACAGTGCAACACAAACACAAAACAGGTAACTACAGGTGGGTATACAAAAAAAAAGTAAAACGAAAAAAACACAAAATATAAAGAAAATTCAGTCGATATAAAATATAAGGAAAGTACAGTTGACTGCATGACAGTGGCAACACCTGAGTCAGAAAAACGCCCTTACAGTTTACGAAAAAAAAGGAGACAATTTTTTAGGTCCACCGAAGTGAAGTGTTTTTTTTTATAGTATAGGATGGCGAAACAAGCTAAAAGCCCACCTGATGTTAAGCGGTTACCTTTGCCCATAACAACTTCAATACCACCTAGGCTATTGCCTAAATGGTACTGCAAGTCGGTTCGCCAAACTGAGGCATGAAGATGGAAAGTCTCATGTGATTGTAATTTCACCGTACCCTTCAGACCGAAACACAGCAATGCAAGCATCACATCATCATCAATAATACACAAAAAAGTAATCAATTCATGATCGTAAACAAATTGTATTATAATCCCAGAAATATAAGAGCTTTCCAAACACATTCCAACGAAATCAATGTTCATTTACTAAGATTGAGGTCATGAAACAAAGCATTTTCTAAAAGCGTAGTCTAAATTACTGCCACAATTCTCTTTGGCAACGACCTTATTCAGCGCCTAACTGCTATTAGCCGCACAAAAGCGCTGCACAAACGATAATGAAACGTTTTCTAAACGCAATGGTAGTTGAGACAGAAAATAATGTCGAGATCAAATATTTCGGCTTGAAATCCTGTGAATGGACCATCGAGGGACACCGTCCATTTGGACTCGGATAAACTCTTTCCTACTGTTGCCTGTGCGGTAAGTGTACATAAAAAATTACTTTATTAGGTACATTTTAGGAATTACAATGTAAAGAAACCCTCTCTACTTCTAGCCAAACCTCATTAAATACATTAATATTTATTCTATTATTTTAACGCATCACGTAAGCAGGACGAAATCTCGAAATATAAATAAAATTGCGAAAAGAAAAATTCGATCACGAGCAGGTTTCGAACTTACTGTTAAAGCGAATGGTGTACTGGGCAAAGAGAATATAACCACTACGTTTAGTACTGGGGGCTTATTACACTTACAAATACTTTCATAGTTTTCGGTTACTTTCATACATTCATCAGTAGTTCTTCCTTGAATCCGCCAGGGGCGCTACTGATTTCAGATTGAAAGTTGTCGAAAACTATGAAAATATTCGTAAGTTTCAAACCCGTATTAGGCCTAGTACTCGTACTAGTACTAGTACTCGTACTAGGTGTTTCGTTTTTTAATCAGTAGTTCCTCCTCGTATTCTTGTTTTCCCGGGACGTGACGAAGGCGTAGCACTAGAGGAGCACCGGCGCGTTCCAATGGAGTTCCCGGAGCTCCTCTATTTTGTGCAGAGGATGGCCACCGTGTGGTTTTAGTCGGTAAGAGTCCGACATACCCTTCCGCCGTCCCCAGATGGAGGGTATCCATGAGGATTTCCACCTGAAAACAAACAAAAAAAGGCACCGTTTCGTTTTTTAATCAGTAGTTCCTCCTCGTATTCGCCAGGGGCGCTACTGTTTGCGAATGAAAGTCTTCCAATTAGATAGAACTTCTATCTCTGTATTCTATCATAGAAGTATCGGTAGGCGTCAAAATCGTACCTACTAGGCTCTCAGAAGACGCAGGTTTTAATACTGCTCGTTAGCGAATTTTTCTTTCTTCTATTTATATCTGTATATCTACATTAATATTGTAATCCAACATTTAACACAAATTGCTTAAACCGATCATTATCACCTTAGAACATTGTCACTTAATAATAATTTAATTTATAACCGACCAATCACATGTCATTAACACTTCCACTGCGTTGAGTCCTAATTCCGGCGAATTATTCATACATTAAACGCCTACAACGGCCTTGCCAACGACCTCTGTGTCACCGGCTCACCGGGGAACCTTTTCAACTATCACCGACATTTAATCGACAAATTTATAAACGCTGTTACATATTTATACATCCGATACAATATTAAAGAATTGGTTCTAAAATCAACAGCAAATTATGTTTGTTGAATTGTTGTACATTATACGTGTTTCGTGTTCCGTGTGGTGCCAGACTTAAAGAATTGTCCACTATCTTCTCATGGGTGTCGTAAAAGGTGATTAAGAGATTCACCAGAGGACGGGCAGCAGCGTTCTCTGAATATTTAATCAACCGCCTGCCAAGCTTGGCGATTCTGGCATATCTCACCAAACTGCTTGGGGGAGGCCTATGTCCAGTGGACGTCTTTCGGCTGAAATAATGATGATGATGATGATCCGTGTCTTGGAGAACACGTCAAACTTTCGGTCCCTTATGTCATACGTATACCTTAAACTACCAATAGACGTTCAATCAGAGATCAGTTCAATCCATGACCTTGAATCACAGATTGATCAAATATGTGCCTTGAATAGATTGATGGATTGATAAAAAATATCAAAGTATTTTTATTTTCGGCGTTAATCCAACAGTCCAAGTTCACGGATTAAAATGATGTCAAATTGAACGTTTAATGGTCACCTACGGTATTTGCAGACGGACTGCATTCGTACCAAAACGTAATTCGTATTTTGACGACGTCTGTGGTCTGGTGGTTCGAGTGTCGGACTGCTGATCACGAGGTCGTGGGTTCGATTCCCACAGGACACAAATATTTGTGTGATGAACATAAGTGTTTGTGTTGGTCTGTTTGTTTCTTATGTATTATAAGTATGTATTTACAAAAAAAAAAGTATATAAGTATTATATCCATGGTCTAGTACCCATAGCACAAACTCTGCTTAGTTTGGGACTAGATGGTGATGTGTAAAATGTCCCAAATTTTTTTTTTTTTATTTATTTAATCTGAACTGCAACTGCATTGCAACTGCACTTCTTAGTTACGTGAATTGGCCTAATGGTCGGGGAGAGGTGAAGTACAACGGGGTTATTTTATTTTATATTGACAGTGTTATTGTCGCTGTTCGACAAAGTGCTGTACTTTATAGAGAAATAAAGCACTTGTTCGAAGTAAGTGGAAGTGTGAACGGCAATCATTCGGTGTCACAGAATGTTACCCAAAATTTAATCGTAGGCATCATGATATAGAGTACATTTTTGTCTTCAATAACAAGCATTCATTCAATAAAACGCAGCTGCGGTCAAGTACGCTAAGCGTCACTATGGTCAAACATTTTTATATCCGCATTTTTTAACGGTCACACGCTTTGAGATAAACATTAACATGTCGGCTATAATATATATAGAACATAATAGACATTCAATATACTTAAGCCACAATTAGGGTTGGTTCACACCAAACGTATAGTCAGCAGCTAACTATACGTTACCGCATACGTAAAGTAAACAAATATGAAAAATCTGCTGATTATGTCACCTCGAACTGCCTGCCACAGCCTAGCCGTCTAGTATTACATTTTATCTGTCTAATAACAGTAATCTAGATATAAAACAAGCCATTATGTGATCGCCGACATTATTTATAACAATGCTCTTTTATCTATAATCTTAAGTATGTCATATATGGGTTGTATTAATTATCACTTTTGGTCATAATAAGCCTGCGAACACATTATGTTTCGGTATATATTTTGATTGTAGTGAAAACAGTCTTTTTTCAGACTTGGCGAAAATAAATCGTATCGTTTTTCATTTTATTTTATTATAAAATACCACTAAGATTCTTTATTTGAATTACAGTCTAGCCGTAATTTAATTTTAACATAAACTGCTATGTAAAAATATTTTAAGAATGCGTACAATGCGAAGTTGGTACTACATCTACAAAAGTTCATGTGAATTTTTTTTTGGTTTTCAATCCCTAGGCCCCCTGCCCATTGAACCCAGCCCATAGCGTGGATGGATTTGTGTAAAATATAAAGTACTGCCTTACCGCATACTATATCATAATGGTTCCACGTCCACCGTGCCAGCCACGTCACGTGGAAAGTAACTGCGAACAAAAGATAGAAACGCGCCGCCGCGCCTCGCCGTCTGGAACTCGGCTGGGCTGGGTTCAATATGCGGCGGGTCTTACTTAGACTATACGGAACCGAAACTACTGTACAATTGCTACTCAGAAACACATTAAGATATTCTCTCTCATCTCTTTTCCATGAAATCACAGCTATCTTAATAATTTAAGATAATTAGCAACTTGCTTAATTACAGGTCAGATGAAAAGTACTGTAAATAACGGCTTAAAAGAGTCCATAATTACGTGTACAATAAGTTTATGTATTAACTTTCTGTTTTTATTTTAAACGTATCGGAAACAAAGGAATGTGTCCTTGCCTGTTTTTGCATAATCATTAATTTAGACATTAAATTAATTGCAATATTTCATTCTTGGTTACAGTTTAAATTAATAATTACTACTATAAACAATTTAGCTCAGGGGTGCTCAACTTAAGGTCAAATTTTAAGCATGTTTTATCGAGCTGCTACGCCCAAACTATCGCTTTACCTACTGAACGCAAGCATAACAGCCAATTACTGTCCTACAGCTGCTGGGTACAGGCCTCTTCTCAAAATGAAAAGGATATAGACCATAGTCAGCCACGCTGGTCTGATGTGGGCTGGTAAACATAGGCGTTTCTTCATAGCATAGTGTGGTGTACTTAGTCACCTCCGGAAGATTTGAATCATCCCTGGAATGATTATGCTGAGACTAACACCATAATCATCAAAGCCCAATTCAAAAACAACATCTAGGATAACTGGAAATATCAAATAATTCATCTCTTGTAGCTTTAATCTACAAAGTTGTAAAAAAAATGATAACCACTGCATTACCCAAATAAGTTCACACAAAAACCCCACAAAACCTTTCCGCAATCCCAAATAATGCATAATAACTAATAACTCAACCAAAATTTGCATAAAAAAACTGTTCTAAACACTGAATTCACAAAATTGTCTTATTATTCACAGCCATAGTGGTCTGCTAACTGCAGATAATTATGCTACCTTTATGGGGGTAAATTGGCTTCTAACAAAGGAAATGAGATCACGGTTGTGCCAAAACTAACCTTTGAAACCGCAATGCCTTGTACGGCAGATCAGCGGTGCCAGCTGCAGATGCTATCTTGATTGTTTTCCCAGGAAGCTAATGCATCTTACTTCGCCGTAATCGTGGTAAATTAAGGAATGTTTATGATGATTTTGTGTGGCTTTTATTAATTTACACAGATTAATGTAATTTAATATTAACTTTAGGGGCCATCCATAAAAAAAGTCACACATTAAGGGGAGGAAAGGGTCAACAAAGTGTGACATCGTATGACAAAGTCATTCGTTCATATATGTCATTCCCATACATTTTGATTGTTTTCTGTTAGCGTTAACGATTGTAGATTGTGTAGTTTGTCAACTTGGCTAGGGGGGCAGGAGAGACGAGTCATAAGCTTTGTGACGTTACATGTATAAATATAAAGTATAAAGTATGAAAACTCTAAACTAAAGAGTTGATTACTACTTATTACTTTATACGTATTATAAAGTTTTTTTATAGACTATCAATATTATTACAAGGTTTAAATTAGTTTGAATCACTTTGGAATTGCTTTTTTAATTTAATAATTTCTTAATTTAAAATAGCAAAATATGTCACACCAGGGGAGGGTTACACAATTGTGACCATTTGTGACAAGGAAGGGCTCCAAAAATCCTGAAATTCGTGTGACGTAATTCATGGATGGCCCCTTGCTACATATTTTTATCTAAAATTTTATTATATTTTATCTAAATGCCAGTGGTTGAATGATTGAACTGAGCAACTATATCTGGACTGCAAGTTGCTGACCGTCAGACAGCTCTTTATTCTCCGTTCCACGTTACGAAAGCATTCCTCCCTGCCACCAAATGGGAAACTCCAAAACAAACGTAGAACAGTTCGAGTATGTCAACCTGAACGCTTCAGGACTACATTTGCTAGCCACCAATATTTTATTATGAGTTTTCGAATATACAACGAGCTTCAAAAGCAGTTATCTATAAATAAATTAAACTGTTTTGAATTAAAAAGAAAATTATTAAATTGGTTACTGAATCTTAACTATATTAAAACGGAAGAACTAGTTGCACCCATTAAAATTTAATAAATATCTTTTAAACCCTTCAGCTGTGTACTCACACAAACACACCCCAACAAACACACTCACTTACATACACTTATCGCCATACACTCTCATAAACATCCCCCACCCCCACACCCACACAAACTCAATTATTCATGCATTTTTACTAATAAAACAAATTGTATAATGTTATATTCAGAATTGTTACACATATTATACATTATATTTTATTTTATTTTGTAATGTGGTCAACCCATAAAGAACACTGTCCTACAAGATACAGGTTTTCCTAGTTTGTAGGGCAGGGATCTTACCTGATTGTAAATAGCCATAATTACCTAACTATAGCTGGTAAGATTTTGACGTAAGTATAGGCTAAGTTTCTGGTGAATAAATAATTTACTTACTTTTTATTTTACTTACTTTATTGCCTTTCATGCAAGAGTGTCTGAGATTGCTGAGATCGAACACAACCCGCACTTCTAACATACCTTGAGGGCTTGGACGAATAAAAAAAGGCGGACGGAATCTCGCTAAACTAAAGTAAAGCACCCATAGTAAGACGGTTTGCTTAAAAGTACGAGCTGGCACGCCCTCATTCACACCCATAGTAAGACAAAAAGCCGCGATTACGCAACAAATCATGTGTGACGGTAGTAGTATCACAAATAAAATAACAATATATATCTGATGTGTTAAAATTATGTCGAAATTAGGAAAAAACTAAGTGCTTCAATTTTTCGTAGCGAAATTCCGTCAGCCATTTTTTATTCGTCTGAGCTTGAGGGCTCCAAAAATAGTTCGGTTTCTCTATTGTACCAGGCCCCTCAGAAAGTATTGCGAAAAAAAGTTTTTATATATGGGAGACTGGCCAGTTATAATGTTTTTCGAAAATATGATTATTTATAAGTAAAAATAAGTAAGTTCCAATTTCAAAATTTCCCTCCACATTTTTTGCGAGTTAATTCAAAGTATTGTGTCTCACTGAAATATGGATCTGCGCCGGGAACATTTTAGAGCTATGATTTTATACGATTTCAAGTGTCGCCTGAAACCGGATGAATCGTACGATAGACTTCAAATGGCATTCATGGATGAAGGCCCTTCCAAGGCAACCGTGTATCGTTGGTATAACGAATTCAAGCGCGGTCGACCAACTTTGGGGGATGACGAAAGAAGCGGTCGCCCTTTGACGGCTGTTACCGAAGAAAACGTGCTAGCAGTGAAAAATTTAATCCAAGACAATAGGCGAATTACATATCAGGAGATTCAACACATATTGAAGATTGGATCGGGAAGCGTTCACGAGATTCTACACAGCCATCTTCGCGTGAGGAGGATAGTATCACGCTGGGTGCCGCACAACCTCACCGATGCTCAGAAGCAGGCCCGGGTGGAATGGTGCCGTGATATGCTTAACAAATTTGAAGCAGGCTCGTCTCGGCGTGTTTACGACATCGTTACAGGTGATGAGTCCTGGATTTATCAATACGACCCAGAAACCAAGCGCCAGTCGACTGTTTGGGTGTTTCAAAATGAGCCAACGCCTACCAAAGTGAAGCGATCTAGAAGCGGGGGTAAGATTTTGATCGCTAGCTTTTTTAATTTGACTGGCCACTTGGTATCAATTCCCTTACGGGATCAAAGAAGCATTAATGCCGAATGGTATACTACCAAATGTTTGCCAGAAGTTTTCTCTGTTATAAGCAACAAGCGACCAAACACAGGGCTCCGCGGGCTACTGCTCCACCACGACAATGCACCTGCGCACACCGCACTCAAAACGAGGGACTTCCTGGACAGCACGCCAGTCAAACTCCTGGGTCACCCTCCTTACAGCCCTGATCTAGCACCGTGTGACTTCTTTTTATTCCCAAAAATAAAAAATCAGCTCAAAGGGATACAATTTTCGTCGCCGGAAGATGCGCTGGCTGCGTTCGAGCAGGCTGTAAACGAGGTGTCTGCGGCGGACTGGAAAAAGTGTTTTGAAAACTGGTTTAGGCGCATGAATCTTTGTATAGAGGCTGGTGGAAAGTACTTTGAAAAGATTTGATAAAAATATATGTACGTATAGAACAATTTTTTTTAGTTTCGCAAAACTTTCTGAGTGTCCCACGTATTGCGAGGTTGAACAATCTTGATCCGATATATCCTTGGCTTTTTCTATTTTAATATTTTATTTTATTCACATATAAAACAAGATCTTCACTTAATTTTTCATACATTTTATAGCGCATTTAATTAAATACTGAAAACCGTAAACCGCGGTACAAAATAAAACGCCTCTTATATTCCATTCATTTAATAATACATTGTGACCATTTGCAATAAAATAACAATACAAAATACACGAACAACCTTATTACTGTGGTTGTACAATGATGATACTACGATTGCGAAACTGTGCTATCAAATAATGTCACTATAGCTATTGAGACACTGAAGCGAATTGCTTGAAGACACGTATTCAGTTATTCCGCAGCTCAGACTACGCTATAATATATAAGGTTATATCAAATGAGTTGGCGAAGCTTCATAGACGTGATGAAAAAAAAATCTTAACTCATCATTGAATTGCTTACTTGACAGCTGATGACGGGATCAACAGTCAAGGGGCGTAAGATCTTGTAGGTTTACATAGTATTTTTCATTATTTAAGAAATATCAGATACCATAACACTACTATTTGTTTTTAATTACATAAAATAACGTTCGCACGTCGCGCGGCCGTTGACCCCGTGTTCAGCTGGCTGTAGATAAAATTATGAGTATAGAAAGTCATATTTTTTCTTGTTTTATTGTGGGCCAAGTTAGGGCAGTTTACGGTACTTTAAATATTGAAAATATGATAGGAAAATACATTATATTTTAAAAATTCTGTATTCAAAGACTTTTCAAAAGTGTCTTCCCTGAGCCGATTTCAATGTTATTTGCTCCCTATATTTAGGCAATCCATCGTAGCGGCAACTATGCACCACTCAATGAATATTGCTGTAACGTGATATGAAAGCTATTGTCATTGTGAATGCGTTACACAATTACTCCAGTGGTTTTGTTTTGTAACCTTTAGATGAAGGAAATAACAACTCAAATTGCAGGATAAAACTAAATCTGAAGGCTCATTGCGATGAACCAGAAAATCGCTTTTCAGGTAAGACGCAGACTTTTAAAAAAAACACAAACTTCATGTACAGTCTGCTGCACCAATTGGTTACTGCACTTACGAACAAACTCTCGGACAAGTGCGGTAATCAATTAATGACGCCGTGTGTACACATAAAACATCTTTCAGGTATCTACAAATAAGTTTGATAAAACGTAATAATTTCTCACGGAACTTATCGATAACCTTTCAACAGTCCTCTGCTACTATGTAGTACTACTACTGTGTAGGCAATAAGGGCTTAGCTATTCGTTCAGCCAATTATCAGTACAAGGGTGTAACCGATTCACTACAACCTCGTGTGGTACCGACAGCAAATTATATAAAGCTCCAAATAACTATGGACTGTAGGGTTGGGTATTAACTGGTGAGTTCTAATTCTGGCGGGGACGACAATTTAGAAGATGGGAGGATGAAATCATAAGGGTGGCGGGAAGAATTTGGACTAGGACGGCACAGGACAGGAAAAAATGGAGGGAGTTAGAGGAGGCCTTCGTCACTGGACGAACGGACTTGAAATAATTGGTTTAAGCAGTATAGATTAAGAGACATTTTGTAAATGTCCGAAATAAAGGCTTTTATTATTATCTAATTCTGGGAGTTTGTGCATTGGCATTTGTGTTTGCAAACATAACAATGACAAAGGAGCAATATTTTCTTTCCAGCAATCTGCCAATACAAAACCATAACGATAGGTAGACCATACAGCAACAACAGTCAGGGAACTGTTTCTTGAATAAAAACTTGTTATTTCATTTGCGCTGGTCATATGCATAAGTTGACTAAAGCCGTAACGGAATGGCAGAACAAAGATGGATAGATGGGTCAAAAAGAAGTAGAGGTAGACAACGCAAATTATGGGACGACGATCTATTGAAGACAGCCGGTACCTTATGACTGAGAACAGCACAGAACCGTGAGAAATGAAAAACCTAGAGGAGGCCTATGCGTCAAGGGGCTTGCTGATAGATGAAGACGATGACAACGACGACATGACGATGACGATGTGTATATTTTGTGTATGTGTGGCAAAATAAATGGTTTAAATGGTTTAAGACACCGAACTGTAATAATAATGTTTGCGTATTTCATTTTATAATTTTTATTAGTTTATCAGTAATAAAGGCCTATTATTATTTCATTTTATAAGCAACTATGATTGAATTAAAAAAAAAAAACATGCAAGACCAAAATTAAAAATAATATTAGCTTTAGTGATATTTGATTTAAAATTCATAATTGTAGTAATGCAACCCTTAACTTTATCCAATTAAAAGTTTTTAAGCAGAGAGAACATTTTACTTGGAAAAATTTCAGCCTATCGCAGTCCACTGCTGGACATAGGCCTCTCCTAAGTTGCGCCACAACACTTCGTCTTTTGTCTTCCGCATCCAGGGCCCTCCAGCTACTTTAATCAAGTTTTTGGTTCACTTGGCTGGAAGGCGCCCTACGCTGCGTTTGCGGATTCGCAAAGGACATTATGTCATCAAAAATTACTATTATTTAAAAAAAAATCGGTTGCCTTATAATGCTGTCTGTACTAATCAACATTGTTTCGGTAAATGTGAATTGACCACCAAAACAACAGTGTTGCGACACTCTCACGCATGCGTGTTGTAAACTCGCCTTGAATTCAACACGAATGATTGTGGCGAACGAGCAATGGTGTCTATGTATAGTTGCATATCTTTTAATGGGCAACTACAACGTGCCAGATCTGTGTTCAGAACAAAATATTATGTTCTATAATAAAATTAGAAAACAATCCGCTGTTTCCTTGTGGTCATACTAGTTTGTCATATCAGTATGACCACGAGGATATACATGTCCTCGTGGTCATACTGTACATAAATCAGAAGGGCTCGTGGCTAAGTAATAACCGCAAGGATTGCAAAATTTGACAGGTTAAGCTGCACTAGCCACGGTCAATCTTTGGATGGGTGACCGTTTCGTCTCGCATCGAGACCCCTCCGTGCCAGGGAGAGCACTTGAAGCTGTTGATCCCGATTGCCATACGTATATCTATGGCTGTTATAGCTGGTACCTAGCTAGTCAGGAGCCTGAAAGTCTGACAACTGGTCTAATCTGACCGCGGGGGTCAGCTAGTATAATAATTAATAATTGTTAACCATAGAGTAGAAGTTTTTAAACTTTCGCGAATTTCACTCATATTGAACTATGTCTACGGGATTTGTCGCGCACAATAAAATCAAAATATAACAAACATTTTGACTAACCTCGACGTTTCGGTCAAGTTGCATTGGCCGTGGTCACGAGCAGACTGAAGTATGCGGGTGTAGCGGCGGGTGTTTTCTCGAACTACCCGCGGTTGGTTTTTCGTAATGTCGCTGTCCGTAACCATAGAGTATGTACGTCACTTCAAGACGCAAAAAAATACTCTTTCTTTCTTCTTTCTCTGAAGTAGATACACCACTTCACAATCAAACCTGTGATGGATCTGTAGATCTGTTAATCCACTGCTGGATATAGGCCTTTGTCAAATTACGGCAGTCCTAAGAGCTCACAAGAGTATTTTCCTGTGGTATTTTTCACAAATTAAAAAGAAAGCAAAACAAAGTTTATTGCCAGAATAAGTACAGTACAATCTTAAGTACATGATGAATTTTCGTTGGTTTTGGAAACGAAAAGAGGTAATTGTACTGATCATTATGAACAACTTTTACTATGGGACCAATATGAAAATAAAATTGGCTGTTCCCTATATTTCGTCGATTTATGTAAACACAAATGTAGGGATCAGCTGATTTTTTTTTTCATGGTTTCAGGATAAGTATAAGTACAATGACCCCTTTAAATTTCTAAAACCAATGAAAATTCACCGTGTATACATACATACATACACCTAACGTAAAATTAATAACTACAATAAAATTGTACCGTGTGGCAAAAGAAACGGGCTCGGGAAAAGAACGGCAAAGAAACTATGCTGATATAGTTACAGCGCTAGTCAACGCTGGTTTACAGTCCGTTCCTTATGCCTATTTCACACGAGAGCAGGGCAGTGAGGCAGAGCAGTGAGCAGAACAGTACTGCTACCATTTGTACGCCAGAACAATTACTATGCTGCGATAGAACAGTTACTGTTAAATTCGGGCGTTCAAAAAACACTGTCACTGAATATCAGCGCTGTGTTGTGACTCACGTTACAACACAGCATCATGCTGAGTGTCAACCTCTTTGCCGCAGCTACGACATACAAAGTTAGGTTTGTTATGATATTACAACTATGTAGGTATTACTGTAATTCCTAAAAATTAAGTACCTTCCTGTACCTAATGAAGTTATTTTTGAAGTAAAACTTCTTTAGGCACGCTTCACTTGGAGAGTAAGCTGGTGAATGCGTTACGAAAAGTGAGGCGAACGGAGGGGGTAGTACGGGACGCAGGGAAAGAGGCGTGCGCGACGGCCGGCCACGACTCAGAGCCGGCAGAGCAGACGCGCGCCGCGCCGCCATTCCTTTGTTCTCATTGAAATAGTATTGAGGGAAACAATTATTAAGTTACTGAAGTTTTACTTCAGTCATGTGCTCTAAAGCACACTAGTTTTTTTTATGTGCACCTACCGCATAACGTCTTGTTGTGGCAATAAATCATTTTTCTTTCTTTCGTTTCTTTTTTCTTTCAAATGGTATCAGTACTGTTCTGCTCACAAAACTGTGCTAATTAACGAACGGAACCTAAGCGAACCTAATGCCTATTTCACACGAGGGCAGGACAATGAGGTAGAGTAGTGAGCAGAACAGTACTACTACTACTGAACAGTTACTGTTCTGTAGCAGCACCGTAACTGTTCAGGCGTTCAAATGGAAGCAGTACATCGGCCTCGCTGCCCTGCCCTCGTATGAAATAGGCATTAAGTGAGCTTATAGTTTCCGTCCGTTAATTACAGTTTCATCTTTCTGTAATGTGTTGCATGTAAGGTAGATAAATTAGACTAAGCATTAGATGTACAATGACATTTATCAATCAATCATTTTATCAATTCGTTGATATAATAGGCGATTGTAATTAAGATATTGCCTGTTAAGGAAGATTAATTATACCACTACAGAGAGCTAAATGTCATGTTAATTAGTATTAGATGATTAAAACATATATGCAACCTTGCGTATATGTAGGTGTGTACGGCAGAAAAATGCATATCGTCGTTTCTTTAGAAAATTACTAGATAAGTCTGTTGTTCTATTTCGCGTTTAGTTTTACCCCTGGGGGTCTACTCACATTCAATTTGCTACTCCGGGCAACCATCGTTCCCTTATTGCTTGCGATGATTGTATTTTGACGTTTGTTTTTTTTTATCTTCGGTCAGTTTCAAACGACTATGAACTTGTAGTCTATCATTATTGTGTATTTTTTCATCATCATCATCATTTCAGCCGAAAGACGTCCACTACTGGACATAGGCCTCCCCCAATTAAGGGGGGATATGCCATAATCGCCACGCTTGGCAGGCGGGTTGGCGATCGCAGTTGGTTGGTTAAATACTCAGAGAACGCTGCTGCCCATCCTCTGGTGAATCCCTTAGTCGCCTTTTACGACACCCATGAGAAGAGATAAGGGACCATATATATGTGTATTTTTTAGCCTTTCTTTATTATGTAGGTATCAGTCGGAAAGAAAGTTCGTTTGTCGTTCTTAAAACGTGAGTAGACCCCCCTGATCATTTATATGAGGGTTGCACATACTGGCGTGATAAATGTCACGAACTCTGTCATATTTTGTAATTCAGATTTCAGACATCATTCCGTGATTTGACTTGTCATGGACAACCATACTCGAGTGCAAGGCCGGCTGGTCCATAAAACAAAAAAAAAACAACAATAAAAATTGTGTTTTAAACTACACATTAACAGAATGCCGAGTCTTCTCGTCGCCTATACCGCAAAGTTTTAACATGAAGATCTTCAACCAGTGCATCCTGCCTGTCATGACTTACCGTGCCGAAACATGAGCACTGACAGTTGGGCTAGTCCACAAATTCAAAGTCGCTCAGCGGGCTATGGAACGAGCTATGCTTGGAGTTTCATTGAAGGGTAAAATCCGTAATCAGATTATCCGAAGAAGAATCAGAGTGAATACATAGCTTGTAGAATGACTAAGCTGAAGTGGCAGTGGGCTAGCCATGAGTGTCGACCAATGGCAATAGACCAATGGCCGTTGGAGCAGACGAGACTTTGTGTGGAGACGGCGAATCGGCAAACGCAGCGTAAGGTGCCCTCCAGCCAGGTAGACAAAGGAGGGATTGAATGCGGAAGGTGGAAGACCGAGTGTTGTGGCGCAGCTTGGGAGAGCCATTACGATCCATCATCATTAATTAGTTCTCCACTAGATAGTATTAGGTACAGAAATAAATCCCAAGCAAAACTAAATTCAAATGTTTTTAACCGACTTCAAAAAAAGAAGGAGGTTATGTTTTATAATAAATAAACCCAATTACAGGCACTTTTGAAACGTCAGGCTCTAGTTGCACGGTTCCAAATTGTGGGTCCTATGGAGAAGAACCGGCAAGAAACTCCATGGATATCATCATCATCATCATCATCATCATTTCAGCCTTAAGACGTCCACTGCTGGACATAGGCCTCCCCCAAGCAAATGTTGGGGGGATATGCCATAATCGCCACGCTTGGCAGGCGGGTTGGCGATCGCAGTTGGTTGGTTAAATACTCAGATGGATATACTCTTTTTAAAATAGGTTATTTTTTATTTTATCAAATTTATTCTGTGTGTTATGTGAGTATAATGTCAAAATAAACAAGAGTTTAAAAGTAAGAATATTGCCTTTAGAAATAAACGTAATATAAAAAAGAGTTGCCATAGTATGTTGGAGCTGACCTGTCCCGACAGACGGCACCCGTTCACGAACATGACGTGAGCATCAGCCATCGCTTAACTCAACCATATTAAAGGGAACTTAACGACCCGACACTAACGCCACCATAAGCATGACATTTAACAGTTAAAGTTAAAATTTGTAGGAACTGCGAATATTCACCCCGTGCAACATTAGCACATAACCTACTCTCAACTACGCTGTTGAGAAAGTTATCTATAAAAGATTTTTAAAAGGTCGGCAAAGATAGATAGATAGATAGAATATTCTTTATTGTACACCAATAACATTATTAAACTTAGGACTAACATGTAAAATAAGGGTACATTGGCGGTCTTATCGCTAATAGCGATATCTTCCAGACAACCTTTGGATGGACAAGGAAGACGTGAAAAATAGATGGGGGCAGTATGTGGTGCACTTTCATAAAGTTTACTAATATTTAATATAATAAATAAATAAATATTTACCTACCATAGGAAATATTACATGTATAAATATTTAAAATAAATTCTAATATATATCCATAAATATATACCAAATATATACAATATATACACATGTATCAACAAATAATATTCTTTAATAAATAACGAAATAAATACGTGTATGTACCAGTGATAACAGTTTATACAGAGAGATAATGTTCCTTTACAAGTTTTTTAAAAGGAGCTAGCGACTGAGCACGTCTTATAGGCACAGGTAACGCATTCCATAAACGAGCAGCTTGGACTGTGAAAGATTTGTCATAGAATATAGTTGAATGTGCTGGCATCTGAAGTCTGAAGTTTTCCGATGATCTTAAGTATCGAGTATGTGTGTCATGAAGGAACATAAAACGTTCTTTGAGATAAATGGGGGTTTTAGGATTAAACAGAGTACTGTAGAGAAGTGATAAAATATGAGTATTCCGGCGAAGCCGTATTGGAAGCCACTTGAGCTTAGTGCGAAATTCGGAAACGTGATCATATTTGCGCAAGCCAAATATAAATCTGATACAAAAATTTTGGAGTCGCTCAAGCTTGTCTAATTGTGCCTGTGTAAGATCTAGATAGCTGGCATCGGCATAGTCAAGGATTGGAAGAAGAAGGGATTGGGCAAGCGCAGTTTTGGTAGCAGTTGGGAGGAAATTGCGTAATCTCCTCAAGGATCCCGCTGATGCAAACAATTTGCGACTGAGTTCTTGCAGCTGATGACCCCAAGAGAGGTTTCTGTCAATGTAGATCCCGAGGTTTTTGACTGAGTCACTTACAGGTATTGTGGTACCATCAAATATAATTTGTGGAAGTTGTGACCAGTCGAAGTCAAAGCATCGGCGACTCCCCTGGTGTTGCGGAAGTCCATGGGCGGTGGAGATTGCTTACCATCAAGTGACCCGCTTGCTCGTTTGCCCTCCTAATATGTTATAAAAAAAAGAAAAATAAATAAAAAGTACAATGGGGTGATCTTGTTGCCATTAAACGGGCACAAATCCAGGCTCCGGGCTACTACTGAAAATTAATATATACAAAGACTTATTACAAAAATCTGTATAAGCACTTTATATCAAAATGATCACGTCCATATTGTGTCGTTTTAAAACATATTATTAACATGTCTAACTCAAATATATTATTAACATATATAACACAAGTATAGGCATGCATCATTATAGTTGCATGCCTAAAATTTTTATTACCATTTATCAGGATATCTACAAGGAAATAAGTCTTGGACAAAATCCGGTTATTTATTAGCAATTACCAAAAATTGCTCTAGTAATCAGTCCATATAAAAATCTGAGCAAGTGCAAGTCCTTGCGTTTTGTGAGTTCCGTAGTATTTTTACAATACAATAGGTAAATTGAGTCAATTAAATCTTCTAAGTATATATAATATTTTATAGTTTTCTGATACTGGAGATATAATTTTCTTACAACATTCTGTAGCCTGCCTGTAGTTGTACGTGAAATTTGTAGCGATATTAGACATACGCGACTAAGGCGACTAAGGGATTCACCAGAGGATGGGCAGCAGCGTTCTCTGAGTATTTAAACAACCAACTGCGATCGCCAACCCGCCTGCCAAGCGTGGCGATTATGGCATATCCCCCCCCCTTTGGGGGTGGCCTCTGTCCAGCAGTGGACGTTTTCCGGCTGAAATGATGATGATGATGATGATGATTAGACATATTCCATCTATTTACTTGTTGAGATAATAAAATAATACCAAAACCGGCTGTATGTAAATCACTCGTGATCGCGATGTTGTTGCTTTCAATGTTATTTTGTTTTTTCAAGTTTGAGGTAAAGCTGCTTAAGTGCTGCAAATCCCACAGTTAATTCATGACTGCTTGCTCAGCGTAGCGACTAGTGTCTTCTTGATAAATGCAAAAGTAACTATGTCTGTTCGTCTTTTTGTTACCTTTTTCACGACTAAACCTGTGAACTGATTGTAATGAAATTTGACAAAGGGACCCCTGAGAAGCCTTTGGACCTGAAAAAGGACGTAGGCTACTTTTTATCCAGGGAAGATAAACAGTTCCCGAAGGATGCGCGATTAGTCTTTCTATGAAATACTGAATCACACGTTACGCGTGCAAAGCAGCTAATTTATACATATCTTCGACGACTGTGTCCTTCCCCCATTACTCATCATAGATGCAACAACGAAAAACAGCTGAATATAAATATAAAGTATTAATTTTCTTAGCATTATAATAGACGAGACAAATTTACAACTCACAGGACCCAAATCAGTCGAGTCAATTTTGCAACATTGATCTACATAAATCATTTCCTATATCTATCTCTGTCATGCGACATCGTAACAACAATATTGTCAAGGCTATAAAATCAAACTAACAAAAAACCTATTCATTCGGAAATCATAAAACTAATCGCAGTCTCAGGAAATTAGATTAATTTGTAATGGTAAATTAGTGTCGTAATTAAAATTTTCTTTATTAACGTAAATGATTTACGTAATCCTAATAATGTTATCTGTCCGTCTGTTCTGAAAAAATGCACGGTTTCTGTGAGATAGCGTCCAATTATTCTAAAATAAAGAACCAGTGGAAGCGAAGCCGTAGGTTAAAGCCAGTAAAATTAATAAGCGGATAAACTTATTATAGGCTAGGGAAAACATTGATAGAGTTGGTTCTAACGGAGGTATTTTAATACGCCGTATTGCAACTCTTTAAATCACTTGTGTAACTTTGTTGTATTTGTTGTTGGGCTAGTGTAATTTGTATGGCCGCTTTCAGGTACATAGTCGGCGTGTTCCACCGGCGCTTATGTTATACTGATAGTCAGCGTATGCAGTTTCCACACTACGGTCCACAGATAATTCCGTCGGTAGTCGGCCCAGATGCCCTGCCTCTACCAGCTTCCATTATGTAGCATCTTCCACGCCAAGAAGCGCTGGTGGATCAGCGCCGGTTGTCATCTTTGACCTTTTTATAATCAGGAATAGTACCTATATGAACATTCAACGCAAAAGTAATACTTATTTATGAATACATTTTTATTTAGATTTCACCACAAAGAAAGCTATATAACAACGAATTTAAAAACAATACGAATAGGTATTACAATAGAATCAACAATACAATTTTGGCAATCGATCGCTGCCGCGCCGCCGAGCGGGACAAATGATCATGAAAGATTATTGTTAACAGACCATTATGGTAATGGACCATTATGAAACAAACAATATGGCTCAAATAATATTGCATGGCAATTGTTGAGCCCTACTATGGAAATCGAGTTTGTAATCGTGAGTGCGAATTGAAGCAATTTCATTGGTTTCGTTGGCGCAATATACGCCATATGTGTGACATTAATTTTCAAGTTTCTGGTGTGTATTGCTAAATAAACTACGCGTGATTATTAATTAATTGTGTCACCTGTATGTATACGTAGTTATTAATTAATTGTAGCACCTTTAAGCATGAATGTCGCTTGTACTTGCAAAATGTTGAACGAACACGAAATTACGGTGGTAACATAGCTCAAAGAAGTGGTATATAGGTTGTTATTTGTACACGGCGCTGTAGGCACAAACTTGCAGTCCATAAGCGAACACAGAATAGTAATAGTATTTCGTTTAGTAGCTCTAGCAACTTAAGTCTGCCTACATCTTTGAAAATCACAGACACGCATGTGTAGGTGTATATAGGATTACCCATAAAGTTTACGTCAGTATATACATTTTTCTTTTTTTCAATTTATTCATGAACATGGATACTTGTCCTTCAGTCGTAATCATTGAACATATTATACTTGTATCCTAGTAAAGTGATGGAAACTTTACTAGGTTTCTGAGGGGATGATGAGATAATACGAAAGTCATGTTTTTCAACTTTGTACCATTTATCCACACTTGTACACGTTAACGAGCACTTAACACCATGTGTAATAATCCACCATTATTACACATTAAAACTCGAAGAAACACAAATTTTAGAAAATAATAAAAAATCCACAACACGATCTTTACGAATTTTCCCGCCAACCTCCACTTCAGTATATACAAAGTCTTTGGGATTACCAGATAAAAAAGAAAACCCTGAGAAAATTCCCGATAAAAGCAGAAAAATCCGGAAATTTTCTTTAAAATGTCTAATTTCGCGGCATGTCGATTTCTTGCGTGAAGCGACGCATGTTTATTGCGGGTACTAGTAAGTGAAGTTAAAGTGAAGAAATTCCGGACATATCAGAATTCCGGACAAAGAACCAAATTTCCGGACATGTGCAGTGCAGCCTTATTTTTAGATCAAAGCTATTCCATGTTCTTTCCAAGTAGAAAATTGCCTCAATGTCAATGCATATGTTTCATGAAATTGTACTTCGGTAACACTGAAATTCAATGTACCTATAATCAAACACATTTAACAGTAACTGTCATTTAATCATTTCCTATAATGGTCTAAGAAACCCTAAACCACGCCAACAATGTAGTCACGTCCATTCTCGCCCTGAACCACATCGTCAAGGACGTCCAAGTTCCCACATTACTTAACCTTTACCCCGCTTGCCACAGCCGAGCCTTACCTAGTGCAATACAAATTACCCATTCACAACATGACGTGGCGGCTTTATTCCCTCGCACTGGAAAATGTACCAATGAGCATTGAGCGCTGGATACCTACGCGAACTTATTCGAAATTTGAAACAGCATTTATTTGTGTTTTGTGGAGTTTGGTTGGTCTACCTACATCTAGAAACTATACAGGGCAATATTTACTTTTAAATGTTCGCGTTGCATTATAACTTAACTTAATTTAACTATAAATATATTTGATAGACACATTGAGTGTAGTGTGCACCGGCCTTACAGAAAATTGTGACAAACCGAGGGTAGATGAACATTCGTACACCTCGGAATCAAAGGAACACCGCTGAATCAGTCAGCTCACAGAGAATATAACCACTACCTACGTTTAAGTCTGCTTGTGACCACGACCGGTGGAACCTGGTCGAAACGTTTTGACACAAATTCTTACAGCTACATTTACCAATATTTTGTTCTAATCTAATGAAGATATAAATAATAAAAGATATAAATAATTGGCTGTCATATATAGGCATCTACAAAAAATGTCTGCATTGTCCTCAGACCATAGAAATAGTAACTATACGGTAGTACCTACTTACAACTTCCTTGCCTCAGACCAAGTAAAAAATAGTAATATCCTAGAAATATTAGCATCAAATAAAAACAAAGTAATTTTGGTTACAGGAAATGATAAGTTCATAATAAATCGGGGATAATAAAAGTGCCTTACTACATTAACCTTCACAATTTCCCTCTAGGCTGTTACAACCTGAAATTAAAATCAAATCCGTCAACACCTTGCCTAAAGGTGTTTGCCCATTAAAATAAAAATATATTTAGCAGACAACCAGATAAGAATGAGAAAAAATAAATAAGTATCAATAAAATATTATGCCGAGCCCATAAAATTGTAACGTGTAAGGCCTCTGTAACAGAGATTTGATTGATATTTAATTTAGTACCTACTAAAATGTACTAAGCTACTGCACTGCAAGTTTTCATTCCATATCTGCTTAGATTAACAATGTACCATACATTGTTGATCGAAGCATATCTGGTATTTAACGCAGTAAAAAAAATGTTAATAAAGGCCATATTTTTTATATCGATTTTTGAAAGCCTAGAGTAACCTTAACATGGTTCAGTGTTATTTAAATGATATGTTTATTAAAATGTAATAAAATCTGACAAGTACTACTGTAATGTCGTTTACTGCATTTATTGAAACCGAAACTCATTTATTTTAATTAATAAAGTATTTTTTTGTACAGTAATAAAATAGAAATAGACTGAAATAGATAACTACATTTTTATAATAGCTCAGGATTCGTTAAAAAAATTAGCTAAGCAAACGTTAACGCCAGCTAACGTCTACTAATTGACCAAGACAATTGACAACTGTCAAACGTGACGTCATCCGCAAATAAATCATCATCATCATCATCATTTCAGCCGAAAGACGTCCACTGCTGGACATAGGCCTCCTAAGCAAATAAATGTGAGATAATATATAATAAAGGCGAAATGTGTGGTACGGTCGATCGCATATCGGTAACACTGACATTGACAGCATGTTTATTTCGTAAGCAGTAAGGACAATTTTTGAACTGAAGTGTTACCACTGTCATGCAGTCGACTGTACTGAGACGTAGGCATGCTAAGCGAGAGGGCGAACGTCGACAAAGAAAATTAGACAACTGTCAAACGTGACGTCATCCGCAAATACATGTGAGATAGAGCGGGCGAAATTTATGGTACTGAGACGTACGCACAATAAGCGGGAAGGTAAAACTCGACCAAGACAATTAAACAACTGGCTGGTTTGTCTTGATTATGTGGTACTGCTGCATATAAGCATAATAGATGGCTACAAAAACCTTGAAATATTATTGTTTGTTATGCCTATCGCAAATAGTTAGCCAATAAGTCCAGAGGACTCAAGCTAGATAGCAATTTAAGCTTAATTCTGATCCTCCAACGTAAATAAAAACTAACATACTATGTTAAATTTGCGTAATTCTTATAACAATTCCCCCTGGGGACAAGAGCGATGCCCTTTAGAGGACATAATTTCACGGATACTAAAACCAAGCCACAATACCAATAAAAACTCCGTACTGGTTTGTTCGAATAAAAACACAAAATTAATTGCAAAGTCACTTCTAATCTAATTCAGTTGTATCTAAGAACTGTTCTAGAACAAGCGACCTTTAAATAAACAGTCATATTAATAGGTACTGTGAGAACCAACGCAGTGTTAAAACGAAACTGGACACTTGGTAATATAAACCATTTTCCCAAGACCTCCCCAACCCCTCTCTAGTTCTAAAAATGCTAGACGCTAAAGTGGAAACTATAGTTTTAGATAGCTCAAGTTATGATAGCCGGTAAAATAAGTCCAATCTTATACGCAGTAAGTAACGCCTTGGCATTTCTCAATTGGTTCAAGTAGTTGATTTGGTCCTGATGATTGATCAATACACCAGGTAATAAAAATATGTCCTTGTTCAATTAAATGTTAAAAGATATCTAATCTGAAGCCTAATTGTAGCAATAAGCTGCCTTGAAATATTGATGAGATGTTAAGATGGACTACTTATGAAGCAACTATGTCGTCTTTATAAAAAGGTGATGAATCTGCACACTTAAAGAAATCAATTAATATCCTTTCACCTTTAATACGATTTTATTAATAATATATTTTAATTGCATATTACCACATATTCTTCGAAGTACATTTCGATAGATTATGCATCATACATACATACATATTATCACGCCTGTTTCCCATTGGGGTAGGCAGAGACTATGGATTTCCACCTGCTACGATCCTGACACACCTCTTTCGCTTCATCTACGTCCATTAACCTCGTCATGCATGCTCGTCGGTTTAGAGAACTCTTAACCTGGCATTTTTTGAGAACATCCGCGATTTGATCGCGATACGTTCGCCGAGGTCGTCCCCTTCCAACTCTTCCATCCACACTCGCTTCGTATACTTGTTTCGTCAATCTCCTCTCGTCCATCCTCTCTATATGTCCAAACCATCTTAACATACCTTTCTCAATCTTTGTCACTACATCTTCTTTCACTCCACAACGCTCCCTTATCATGTTATTCCTTACTTTATCTCTCAAAGTTACACCACACATACTTCTCAAAGCTCTCATTTCTACTGCATTTATTATGCATCAGAACACATAAAATTAAAACCTATATTGATTAAGACAACCAATAACATATACTTAATTGTACAACGGGCTGTTGAAAAAATCTATAAATCTAAGTCAGTATGAACATTATTTAATGCCCAACAGGACCTTGTCTGAACTAGTCTAGTTGTTAGAACTAAGGTCATTACATACATTATAAAATTTATTAGACATGCCAATTCAAGTTTGGTAGTGTCAAAAACTTATCAGACATGTTAAACCACGCAAGTTTGTTAGTGTTGACACGTCCACAGATATAATGGAAAAGTGGGCAGGGCGCGCGTGCCAACACTGCGAATTTGAATCAGGTTGTCCTCGGAGCAGAATAGGGCATTTCAAAGCCTTTCTCAGTACGCCTTATGACTTGTTTCTGTAAATACTGTAAGAAAAACCCGCAGAAATGCCTTATTGTGCTGTTTCTAACCGCAGAAACAAAAGCTGTAAAGTACATTTGATTAAAGTTTTTTTTTTTTAAATAATGACGTCAATATGGGAGGCGTAGTTTATTCGAAATTTGCCACGCATGAATCGCAAGTAAAATTGTGATTACAACCATTCTATCTCTATCTATTTCTGTGGTTGACACTTATTGTAACACGGTCTTAGGTTCTAAATAAATAATAGTATTCAGATAATTCTTGAGATAAGGCCGTTGTCATTAATTAGGACTCCAATTATTTATTTTTACTTTATTTGGTAAACAATCAGATATTAACAAACATAAGTACACAAATACTTCTTTTTTTTTGCCGGTGGGAAATCCTCATGGACGCATTCCGCCCGGGGTAGGCGGAGCCAGTGTCGGACTCTTACCGACTAAAACCACCACGGTGTTCCTTCAACTACCTTAGCCGAGGGCGTGGGAACCCGTGAGTATTCACACAACCACTCCCGACAGGTACCAGCCCGCCACAAGCAGGCGAGCCCCTTCTACCAGTGCGGCCTAACGTCGGCCGCACCCTCCTCGGTGGCGCACACGGAACACTGCACGCCATCTCACCTCATGGGCCATGCGTAGTTTTTGTCTTACTATGGGTGTAAATGTATGCGTGTCAGCCCGTACTTTTAAGCGAGCAGTCTTACTATGGACGCTTCACTTATTGTTTAAGGATATTCCGTCCGCTTTTTTTATTCGTCCATGTTTATAGATATAGATTATACTATTGATATGTATGCTGATAAGTCGTTCATGTATGTAGGTACGTGTTCAAAAGCCGGATTTCAAACATATACATTCCTGGTAAAATCCCCAAACAGAACGCGGTTCCTTATTCTTACTCAGCATGACGTATTATGTTTTTTTTTTGCTATGATTGTGGCTTGTGAATACCTGTGGAAAAATCTAAGTTACTCCCGGACAAACATGATTTCGTGTAGCAGGAATGGAAGCGTAATTTCATGGCCCCCACATTTGAAACGAGTATGCCGTTGTTACATTTCTTTATAATAATAATAATAAATAAATGTTTTTGGGACATTTTACACATCACCATCTAGTCCCATACTAAGCAGAGCTTGTGTTATGGGTACTAGACAATGGATATAATACTTATATGCTTTTTTTTTTTTTGTAAATACATACTTATAATACATAAGAAACAACCAGACCAACACAAACACTCATATTCATCACACAAATATTTGTGTCCTGTGGGAATCGAACCCACGACCTCGTGATCAGCAGTCCGACACACGAACCACTAGACCACAGAGGTCGTCAATTATTACAAAGTAATTTTTGAAAAAAGAAACACGCATATCACTCGTCATCATCATTCTTAACTCTCAACTCAGCCTATCGCAGTCCACCGCTGGACATAGGCCACTTCTCTGAGGGCCACTCCCAAGTTAGCTACAATATACTTGGTCTCCATCATCATCATCATTGTAACCTTATTATAGCAGTTTTTGTATGTAGGGCTCCTCCAAACTCTTCTACTCGTGGCGGTCATGAGCCCATGCCATCCAATGCGGCTCTGCGTATCGCTGCATGTAGTCCACCCAAAGTTTGGATGGCCATCCCCGCGGTCTTATGTGCTGCCATGGTCGCCGTTCTAGCAGTATCTGCGTCCATCGTTCCTTGCCCATTCGAGCAATATGTCAGATCAATATAAAAATGGAACTGCCTCTGCGTAAGGAAACGCAATAAAACGGTTTATTATTATAATAACACTAACACCACCAAATATAAATGTATATGACCACAGCCTATGCCCGTTTGACACGACAACGCTCTAATTTGGCCGACTAAAGTCCGCCTGTGTACCCAAGGCCTACCACTCACCTAGATAGTCTGCGGTTTTAGAAATTCTAGTATAATAGTGGTCTAATATTTTAGATGGAGTTATTACTTCCTTGAGCACTATAAAAAAATGTGAGGTGTTAAGGCTGATCATAGAAAAATAATTCACCGATGCGTATCTTTAATTTTAGTCTTGAATAACTAGTATCCTTACTAGTATCCTATCCTACTATCCTACTGCTACTAACACATATTAAAAAGTAAAAGTTTGTGAAAATAATTGAATGTTGTAACTCAATCACGCGTCAACCGTCTAATGGATTTGGATGAAATTTCGCACACAGATAGGTAGAACATAACCTGGATTAACCCACATTTTGCCAGTTATGTTATAGTCCCATGTAATAGGGGGCGAGCCTATTGCCATTAACCGGGCACAAATCCAGACTCCGGGCTGCTACTGAGAATTTCCTAATGAAAAAACCCAATAACACTTTGCCCGACCCGGGAATCGAACCCAGGACCTCACGCTCAGCGGTCGCGCTTGCAACCACTAGACCAACGAGTGTATTAACATATAGGCTACTTTTTATCTCGGGAAGATATACAGTTCTCAAGGAATGCGCGATAAACTACATCCACGGTAACTCTCAAGTATTATATATTAGTCTATGACGGTAACTTGTAGGTAGGTAGGTAACTTGTGCCACAGATAATATAATACTACAATAGTACTTGTACCTACAGTTTTTACCTCGCCTCGTAAGAAAAGAATGTCTCTTATATTTATTCATATTAATTATAATTAAATTGCGGAAAAAATAAATGGTTGTGACTGACATTCATAAAACTTAATTATGTTTTATAGCGATCCATTTATGTCGGAGGGTGAGGGACCCAAGACCCAAGAATTCAGTGTTTTTATATTTCACAATTTAAGTAGGTATGTGTTGAACGGAAGTTTGTAAGGTTAATTAAACACTTAAGTGTTCTTTATGCATAATTTTAAATATTAGAAATCTCATTGAAGCAACTTAAGGTATGTAGTTAGGTAGAAAACGAGACGTTAACTTGGAAAGCAGTGCAGTGTGCACAGACTCGAGCGACTCATATCTAGTCCAAATACCACCTGGAACTCGGTAGGTTTGCCCAGAATGTACAAAAAGTGCGGCAACTAAACAGAGAACCAAATAACTTAACAATTTATTGATACCTAGTAAACTTTACCCACAGATCGGTATCAATAACGATGAATAAAATACCACTGAATCGTCTCTTCGAATGTCGAAACACTCAACCTCAATATTCTAATTAGTGCAGAAAGATAAGCTCTTCTACGCTCCATTTATTTATTTCCGATCTTATAGATTGTTACATTAATAACACATTTATCTATTTCAGGTACTTAATTAATACTTATAATCTTGTTCACCTGATATTTTTTTTACAAAATACACTCAGGATCTATGAATCCAGGTCACCAACAAAAAACTTAATATCTCAGAAACTAAGAATGATAGCGTATTCAAATGAAAAGTATTTTATATTTCATTTCATTTCATTTATTTATTCATTAACAATTTCAATTTTGTCTGAATATTTTAGCAGGTACACGATAACAAATAATTAAATATAGACTGCTTATGAACAAAAATTGACTTTTTATAATATAAGTATATATTATAATATAAATATCTGTAAAGACGCTTGTCATCTTAGTCTTCCTGCGACCACGAACTCTGAAAAGCTTTCAAAACGTCAGGAAAACCAATTTAAATAATTTACGCGATGTAATCCGGTTAATGGCCAAGGTCAGGTCGGAGAAACCCGGGCCGTCCGAAAGCGCGCTGGGTTGATGATATCACCAGAGCCACAGGAAACACCTGGATAAGGGACGCACAAGATCGAAGAGGCTGGGAAAAACGAAAGGAGGCCTATACCCAGCAGTGAGTGATACCGGGCTAGAATGATGAATCCGGTTAAACTTGTTTTATTATGAAATTGAGATGCCCAGAATGTTCAGATTTTGTATCCGCGTTGGGCAACGGGCATATCACTGCAATCTACATCTTATACCACAAGAAGAATGTAACAATGTGGGTGCACGTTTGATGAAATGACAAGATTAAATGTTTAAAAGGATGATGTAAAGACAAGTTTCATTTGCGGCTTTTATTTTTATTTTTTATTAAAAGTAAACGAATTGGAGCTTGACCCAAATAGTTCTGAACTGTTAGACATCATATCCACCTTATTACAAAAGCGTAGACCAAAGTTATAAAAAGTTAAAACCGAGTTTAATGTCAAACTTTATCCATAAATCATTATTTTAATAATGAAATAAAATTATATCATGTTTTGAAAACGGGCATGACCACCTTCCGGCTCCATCATCAGACCCTGATCACAACCTGTCAACCAACTACTAATTGATACAAATCTAACGAATCCAAACTCAGTGTGTCTACGTTAACTACAGTGGAGATCCTGTCACCACCTTCCGCCTCAATAATCAGATTTTCTTAAGTGTCATAATATTGCATTGTCATCTAATTCTGAATTATGTTTAAAGTTTCAAGTCTCTAGCTTATCGGGAAATTTGTTTAAAATCGATTGCAAAATTTGTACCGAACAGAAAGACATGACTGAAAGCGAGTTAATAAAATGTGGTAAAAACGTAGTAAAAAGGAATTTAAGCCTGGTTTAGGCAAAACGTCTGCTAAAACCGATTTTATAATAAGGTGTAAAATGTTATATTGATATATAACTAGCCTGTACCCGCGCCTTCGCCCGCGTGAATGTCGTTTATCGCGCATCCCTCGGGAACTGTTCAGGGAAAGTAGCCTATATATTAATCCGGATTATGTTCTATCTATGTGCCAAATTTCATTAAAATCGGTGCGACCGTTCTTGAGTTATAAATGATGTAACTAACCCGACTTTGTTTTATATATAAGAAGAAGATATACTTATTTTAAAACATTATGGGATGTAAAGTAGATAACATAGGTAGGTATATGTATATGTGTTTTGTATATTATTTTGTAAGCGTTGTGTGTAAGTTAATATATTATCTAAGCTCAAGATAATATTTTTCTTAGTCATTGAATAAGACTTTTTTAAATATTTTTAAACTGCTGCCAAAACCGTGAAAAGCTTAAACACAAACAATCGTGAAACACAATTAACAATTAAATTTTTCATTATCCACTGCGGTATTATAACAAATCCTATTGTATTTGCTAACATTTTATCGAACAAAACACGCAATGAACTGTAAAAAGAAACGTTTTTCGTCAATCATTCAGCGAATTCACACAATAGCGAACAAATGAGACGTTTCACTGGTTACTGATACTTAGTCGTGCTCTCCATTTACGTAATCGATTGTTAAGAAGGCTATTATTGTTTTTATTTTTTGTCTAAAAGCATGATTTACCCCGTTTTTGATTATGCAAGGTAGACCACGATAAAGAGGTTGTACACAATACAATGTTAAATCGTGCTCTGATCGCGTTAAGATTTCTGTTTTCGTGTTAATTATGTTATTATAATAAGCACGATGGTTTCATTTCTTGGTTAAGTTAAGACACTTCCTGGATAGCTTACGTATTTAAAGAGATTCATTTTTAAGATAATCTTTGTCATGAATGAATTTCTGAAGGTTCGTATATTCATATTCATTTATTTCGTGCATACAGGTTAAATCAAGAAGTTATTTAAAAATACAGAATCTCCATGTCCCGCCGATAGGCATACGGAATATTAATAATAATAAAAAAACCAAAACACAAATCACTGCATTAATTAATACATTAAATCAAATTTATATCATAGATGTCAAAAATTTATTCACAAAAAAAGTAAAAATATTTAAATCAACCATAATATTAATATTAGAAAATAATCAAAACAATTGTACGTACAGTTTATTATTTTCATAGTTTATTTTATTTTTATTTGATGCTCACAATTTGTACTTTATTGAAAATGAAACAAAAACTACTGATTAAACTTCTAGGTGTTTCATCATCATCATCATCATTTCAGCCGAAAGACGTCCACTGCTGAACATAGGCCTCCCCCAAGCATCGCCACAACGACCGGTCCTGTGCCTTCCGCATCCAGCGGATTCCCGCGACCTTCACCAGGTCGTCGGTCCACCTTGTGGCCTACCCACGCTGTGCCTTCCAGTACGCGGTCGCCACTCCAGAACTTTACTGCCCCATCGGCCATCCGTTCTAGGAGTTTATTAAACCAATATAAGAAGTTTAAACTGTAGTATTTGCGCGTGGATGCTTCATCATCATCATCATTTCAGCCGAAAGACGTCCACTGCTGGACATAGGCCTCCCCCAAACATCGCCACAACGACCGGTCCTGTGCCTTCCGCATCCAGCGGATTCCCGCGACCTTCACCAGGTCGTCGGTCCACCTTGTGGGGGGCCTACCCACGCTGCGTGCGTGGATGCTTATGAGCAAATAAACCGATATACCTACCCTCTTCATTTCCCTTTTGTGCGCTGGGTGCCGCTACCACTATCACGTGAGTCACTTGGAACTCTGTTCCCGACATACGAAACCCACTGTATCAAAGTAACAACTCGCGAACTTTAAAAAAAATACAAATATTGGGAACTCAAAAAAAAGGATTTACATGGTAAGTACCCCGTCACAGACAAAGTGGAGATGACAATACCACATTAAATAAAACCACGTACAGAGTATCACGTTATCTGGCTGTACCCAAAAAACTGGCCAATTGTGAGTCGGGCTCTCGCAGTAAAGGTTCTGTACCACCCATCGCCCTGATACCCCATAGAAACTGATTTAATTTACGAGAGTTTATCAAAAGACATCAACAAACGTACGCGAAATGTGATTTTTTTACATCTCTTTCTTACGTAGGTACTACCACATATGTCCATGTTTGCCCTGTATATATTACCATTTTGAAGATAGAGCAGGAACAAAAACGTTGAAAAAAATGTATGTTTATCGAGGTTTCTTGTATGGCCCCCTTTGGTTGTAGATTTTTTTTATTTTTAGTATTTGTCGTGATAGACACCATAGTAACACATATTCTGTAAAAATTTCATTTGGTTATCTATTACCGTTACAAAGATACAGCCCTGTGACAGACAGACGGACGGACAGCGTAGCGAGAGTAATAGAGTCCTGTTAGCACCCTTTGGGTACGGAACCCTAAAAATCAATCGAATCCATGTAACAGTTTAGCCACAGGAAATTATTTTAATAGGACCGGACCATTTTTCTGGCATAGATCGTCCATCGAATCCATATGATTTTAAACTTTCTTTCTTACAGATGATTACAAAATGGTGTTACTTATTATTTAGATATTTTATTATTTATTTTATTCAAAAATTTCGTTTTTTAACAACTTAATTATGTGTTTAAAATGCTTCAGTAGACTAGTAATAACCGTGTTTTCATTTATTGTCGTATTGTCATCTCCACATTGTTATAATAACATAACGCCTTAATTTTGAAAAAAAAACATCGTTCAATTCATCTGCTCGACAGTCCTAAATAAACAAACTAATCATTAAACTTCATTAAAAAAACTTACGCAAAAATTGTAGTAAACTTTAGGTCACTATTTCAATACTAATTAATTGAAGTCTAGCTCAATTCTACGGCAGTCCATCAAACACGAAGTGCAAGGTAACAATACGTGTTGAGCCACTTGCTAACATTCTTAATTCGGCCGTGTTGGCATATCGGACAAGTCGGATAAAGTCGTACATGAAAAAGTTGCCCGATTTGTGTAACACGGACAAGTTAAGATGATAAGCAAGTGGCTCAACTTTCGCGTGTTGTGACTGTACAAACCATTTCACCATCAACTAATCATCGAGCAACATAACAACGAGTACAAATAACTGCTTAATTATTATTAATTATTCCACATTTCATAGGAAAATAAGCGTTTCGTGTGCAGTTTCGTCAGCCGCCACTCAATCGGCCATTACGAACATTTGATAATATCCTATTCATTGTTATTACCTCACACGAATTGCAGGCGTATATGGGAAACGTGGTGTAGTACAAAAACACTTATATATTGACACAATAACAATAGAAACTTGTTGCTACCACATTGGCAATTGTAGAGTTGTTTCCATTCATCTGAACGATAATTAGATTTAGTGGTTTTAGTTTAGCGTTGGGTCTTACAAAATGGAACATGTAATAAAGTTAGTAAGCCAATTCACGTATCGTCGCTGCGCCTGCCAAGTTCCATTTGTGATTTTTGATAGGTTTCAGGAAACAACAAAAAACATATAATTTTCTAAACAATACATTAAATAAGAAAACTAATAATGCAGTATAAAAATCATTTTTTAATATTTCTTTTTTTATTTAATGTATTGTTTAGAAAATAATATGTTTTTCGTTGTTTCCCGAAACCTATCAAAAATCACAAATGGAACTTGGCAGGCGCAGCGACGGTATATAACTAAAAAAGTGCAGTTGCTGTAAAATTTTGATCAAAACAATGCTTTTCGTATTCTCTTATCTTCGGCGGTCGCTGTCAGATACGAACTGCAGCGTAACTGCAACTTGATCGGCGCATCATGAAACTACGTGAATTAGGGCCCTGGCTGGGTGTAGACATAAGGCTTGATATCTTTCGGTTCTAGAATCAGAGTGGCTATTCTGTAAGATCTGACTAGCAAACTCTACTGAATCCGTAGTGTAATATTTTTTCGTATGTTTACTACTTTTCACTGCGGTTTCAAAAGTGAGTTTGCTAGTGAGATCTTACAGAATAGCGCAGCTGGCCTGGAGTCGGAAAGTTCATGTAATTACTTAGATTTGTTTAGTAAACTTTTAGGTAGCTTCAGTTTTGTCTTTTCCATAAGGCTACACAGAGCACAAGCCCAGCGCCCACTGCCTGATGGGGGCCTCGAAATGCCGAAATACAGAGGCTATTTATTTTTGCCTATTGTATTGTTTAAAAGTATATACGTAGTTTAATTAATTTGAATAATCACCTGGGTCGCTCAGCAGTATTTTGCTCAGCATGCATTTCCTTTGTAGGCATAAAGCTAACGATAATAACCAATAAAGTCACGAAGGTTTAGTGACTAAACAAAAGTAAATTATGATGTTTTTATTCACGTTATTTTTTACTTTATAAAAGGGCCCGAAAACTGTGGGTCCAAGGGCCCCTCCGTGATCTAAGACGGCTCTGGGTAACTTCCAGTCCAGCATCAAGGCCTCATCATCATCATCATTTCAGCCGAAAAACGCTCACTACCGGACACAGGCCTCCTCCAAAAGGGGGGGATATGCCATAATCGCCACGCTTGGCAGGCGGGTTGGCGATCGCAGTTGGTTGGTTAAATACTCAGAGAATGCTGCTGCCCATCCTCTAAATCAAGCATCAAGGCCTATTCAAATGTAAATTTCACTATTCAAATTGCACAATTTATTTCTATTTTTATATTTTTTATGTACAACATGTTTTGCGTGTGTAGAACTGTAGTGTGATGTATAAAAACCGGCCAAGTGTGAGTCAGACTCACGCAGTAAGGGTTCCGTACCACCCATCGACCTGATAACCCATAGAAACTGATTTAATTTACGAGAGTTTATCAAAAGACATCAACGAACGTACGCGAAATGTGAATTTTTGCATCTCTTTATTACGTAGGTACCACCCTTGCCCTATTTTTAGTATTTGTTGCTAAACTACATAGTATGAACTATAATCAGAAGTTTGATGCTGGTACGTATTACCATTTCGAAGATAGAGCAGGAACAAAAACGTTGAAAAAAATGCACGTTTTTCGAGGTTTCTTGTATGAGGACCCCCTTAAGTTTTTTATTTTTTTTTATTTTTAGTATTTGTCGTGATATACGCCATAGTAGCACATATTCTGTAAAAAAATCAACTGGTTATCTATTACCGTTACAAAGATACAGCCCTGTGACAGACAGACGGACGGACGGACGGACGGACAGCGTAGCGAGAGTAATAGGGTCCCGTTAGCACCTTTTGGGTACGGAACCCTAAAAAAGATGTGTATACAGAGATTTAATATAAGGTAAGTAAATATTTAAATATTCTGATGTATTTGGTACACAACCAAATACATCAGAATATTGCAATGTAAGAAAAGTGAAATTAATGTTGAGTAATTAGTTAACTACTTTAACCGGATTCGCTTGTTTTTAATTGTTATAAACTGTTTTACGTAACGCAATGGAAACAGTGGAAAATATATCAAATTGCGTTCCGGCCGCATCTCACGGTGTATGGCCCATTGTTTCCACAATATTAAGCGCTCACATTTGTAATTGACACGAAAAACGTTAAAATTAACAGAATACTCATCAAACTAACCTTTTTAATTTATCCATTAAGATGTACCGAAACTTTTACGTAAATACATGTAAGATGCTGTTATATCATTGTTGTAGTGAAATTATTATCGACAGTTGAAGGTAAAATCAATTGAAACAATGTGTGACATTGAACGATGAGGTCAATTATCGAATCCGCGAAAACAACATTACAAGAAATACGTAAGAACGGGTAACACACGCTAACAAAATTATCCAATGAATTTCACAACCCTCATTGAACAGAAGGCTGATTTCGACACCCCATTCACACCCCCCGATATTCTAAACAGAAAATTTTGACACGACACTACTAATTCTCATAATAAAAATCGCTCATGACCTTTGAGATGACAATACATGTCTATTTCGAAACATAAACAAAAGTCACACAAGTTCAATGGTAGATTTATAAATATCGCATGAGTACAGAATAGAGGTCGATAAAAAATTACCACGTGAGTTGTAGTTACCATTTCGTGAGTGTTGACAAAGGATTTCGTAACGCTATCGATAATTGAATTAAAAAGTACCAAATCAAGGAGTCATTATTAAAAATCTTTTTATGAAGCCTTCAGTATTTAGACACGCGTTAAAAAAGTTCAAGTTGCTATTATGATGTGAGTTCTTGAACCTAATTTCGTTCGAATCCGGGGCACGCGCAACAAAGACAATAATAGTCAATGCCGTTTCCATCACGACTGAATCCGTCATATTTGCTGTTGGATATCGATTATCGGCATGTCAATGATCGATACTGGATCGTACACGCTTTATTGATAGCCAAGGTTACGAGTTTTACACGGTCGTAATTAGAGAAACGTATTAATAAAAGCGAACAATGAGCGAATACACACATTCGCTATTCGATAGTAAATCTATTGTAGTTGTGCACCATAGATCAATTATTTAAATGCATAATGGAATTTCACACTCTTACATTATGTATTTGATAGTTTCAAAACAATAACAATGGACTTATCCAGGGTTATTGATCAAGAAGTATCACACTTCAGTCAAATCTTCGCAATCTTCAGTCTACTTCTCTCATCTCCTTTCCTTCGAAAATGTATTTCTTCTTCAGCTACTAATCCTGTACGGCAGTGTCATTTATTTATGTTTTTTTTTTACAGCACAAGCTTTTTAACTCTATTCTTACATTATGACTCAGTACTTTTTCATACCTATTGTGTATACCTAAAGCTCCTAATTCAAAGTTTAAAAAAAATTTAAATTTAATTCAACTCAATAAGTATTTTTTTATGTCCGTTGTTATTACATTTGTATGATAATCTGAGGAAACTGTTTCTGGATATTGTTTTAGTTATTTCTATACGTAAGTTTGTTAATATATGTTTGTTTCCCTAAAAAAGTAAAATAAAATAAATAAATAAATACCATTCTTAGATCCCTATCTACAACACAAAAATTTATTATGTTAATTTTTATTATACAAGGTGTAACATTATTAGGTTGAATTTACTCATCATAACGAGCAACTTCTAAAATGGGAGCAGCCCTGCAATATTAAAAAACCGGCCAAGAGCATGTCGGGCCATGCTCAGTATTATAGGGTTCCTTAAGTAGGTCTAATTACAAACGAATCAAATCGAATATTAATCATTGCTATTTTAGTTTTTGCAAACAGCGCCACCTAGTGCTAAATTTATGAAGCTAAATTTAAGAAGTGTGTTTCTTTTTGTGATTTTTTTAAATAGAAAGTAACTAAAGGAGCATTATTTGCTATGATCATTTTTCTCTAAGGTCAATGACCTATGAACTAGGACGTCTTAAGTATTTTTCTGTTTTCTCACTATAACTCAAAAATTTATAATCACATTATACTCGAAATAATTTTAAAAGAGAGTTTTTATAAAGGTCTATCAATGTTGAAGACTATAAGTTTCTACGTTGCATAGTTTAGAAATGGCAGGGGGGGACACATTGCAAGCCACTTTGGCGAACTGTATTTCGCAGAGGGTATACCTGATAAAAAAGTTGTCTATGAAACATTACCTTCATTTTAGTAGACCTATTCAACGATACCCCACACGAGGGGGTGCAGCGAAAAAAATATTTTCTTCGCCATTTCACATGTATGGGCGCCACCCCTAAAATACGTAATCAAGATTTTTTTATTCTTTTAAAATTGAGATCTATATCTATTCCATTTTTTGTCAAAATTTCATTTACTTATGTTTATAACTGTAGAAGTTATTAAGCGGTAAAGGATTAGGACAGACGGACAGACGGACAGACGGACAGACGGACAGACGGACAGACGGACAGACGGACAGACGGACAGACGGACAGACGGACGGACATGACGAAACTATAAGGGTTCCTTGTAGGACTTCGGAACCCTAAAAACAGCTGTACTATGGTACGAGCGACATCGATGACTTTATATGGAACAGTCGTTTTTTTTTCGCAATTTCAGTGTTTTCCCATACTAAAATTTGGTCCTTATGATGAATAATAATGTAACACCTAATACTATTTTCTTGGGAGCTACGACAACTGCTTATTACATATCTGTTCTTATCTACACCAATCTATTTTTAAGAAATAAAAAGCAATTGATAATAATATCAAAAACAAAGTTTTTTTGTTTTTTTGTTAACACTTCTCAAAAAATCAAACAAGGTCTACCGCAATTGTTCACTTATCTACACACCTACTAATTAAAGTATCAGTTCACGTTTGACACAAATGCGTCGCAAGCGCAAGGCTAAGCCCCGAACCACACAGTGACCTTTTCGCCGAGATTATTATTTCACTAATTATAATAGTTAACAATATCTAACGCGAATTGTATGAGCAGTTAGTGGTCATCAATCATAGTAAATTATAGTTTAATCTTAGGCCTTTGCTATACATATTGTATGTTTTGTTTTCATGACAAATGATGCCCGATAATTGTGGCTCTAACTTCATTCAAACTCAAATATCTAAGGAGGTAATTATCTAACATAACGTCGTAATTTTTAATCTACGAACAGGAGTATAATCTGTGATTAGCTTTTGATTTCGCACGCGAAGTTAGTACTCTTGGTTATACAACGTGCTATTGAAATAACTGAAAACCTCTTAAGGGGTCATTGTACTCATCAGTATGAACAACTTTTACTAAGGAAATCTTATTTTTTTTCGCGAGTTCATGGTTGGTCCCATAGTAAAAGTTGTTCATACTGATGAGTACAATGCCCCTTAAAAGGTCAGTTATTTCAATAACACGTTGTATTATATTATCTGTAGTTAACGCCTCGTTAACTAGGTTAATAAATGAGATTTATAAAAGGAAACAATCTATCTTAAACTGGTCCCTTTATGTCCAACTAATTGATTAATTTAGGGTCAGGGCAAACTAACAGTAGGCGCTTTTGATAAATCAGTGACCGACCGCGACCGAATCAAATATTTTTGTCAACATAAATATTAACTTCAATATGATTGGGACAAAAACTGAATAAATTGTGAGCATTCCTAATGAAATAACAATAAATTATGACGGCTTATAATAACAATGAATTCGTCAAAGACAAGTTGCTAGTTGGTTAACATATATTATGTATTTATTTCATCATCACTGTCGAAACTTATGTATTAAACTTGAAGGCACAAACATCGGAGTCTTAATATTCTTCTAGGATTTTTATTCAACTTGAACTTTTGTTATTTTGTTCGTTTTCATACATAAGTGCTGCATTGGACTGCATTTCAGTAGTAAATTGGATTGATTAATCAGTTTAGTTCAGTTTTTGTTCCGTGTGGTGCCGGGCATAAAGAATCGCACTACCCTATCTCTTCTCATGGGTGTCGTAAAAGGTGACTAAGGGATTCACCAGAGGATTGACAGCAGCGTTCTCTGAGTATTTAACCAACTGACTGCTATCGCCAACCCGCCTGCCAATCGTGGCGATAATGGCATATGTCTTTCAGCTGAAATGATGATGATGAATCAGCTTAAGTAATACAACAATCATATCTTCCAAAATTCTTCAAGCTATTCGGTACTTTTTTATCCTGATATCATAACCATTCCTTTACTGTCCCACCCAAAATCTTTGGTCCCACTACTGGACACGGGCCTCTTCTCATAATGAGAAGGTTTAAGGCCTAATATAAAACGTCAATCTAATGATAAATATGACCTTGATTGTAGTGCACCGCCTGCCTCGGACAATTACACAACAACGATAGTGAAAGGTGGCCATTGTGCAACCCGCCTTATCAACTGAACTATTTTGCCGAATGTCGGCTACAGACCTTATACCGGCCGGAATCAGAATCAGGTGACCGATGTTGAAAAACATTGCAAATATGATAACAGGTCCATTACGATAATTGTTGAAATTGCAACTTGTAGCATTTAAATGTATCTAGTCTATGTGATGTAATTTAATGTATCACGGCATCAAACCGTATGCGAAAAATGTACCTTTGTATGCGCAATTTTTTTTTTTCATTTTAACATTGGTTTAGGGAAACTTGATTAGTTTCAATTTAATTTTAATTTATATTTTCTCTAAAATGGTCTTAAACTAAGTATATATATATACACTGAGATAGATTGTTGTTTATTGTACAATGAGCGGTTTAGAATGAATTTTGGAACAAAGGCATCGGCATATCAATGTTTGTACTTGATTTGAATACCAAGACCAAACAACTTGGCTATCTGAACACCTTCCTCTAGTGCTCTAAACTAAGTAATACTTGTAAAAAATAGAGGACAGTGGTCTATCCAGTCAGTTGTGTCCTTTCTTTCTCATTTTAGATGGTTTCAGATCCTGTAAATGAATGAAATATGATAGAACGTGAACTACAGTCAAGACAGTTTAGAAATAAATATAGACGATAAACATTTTCGTAAAAAAATATTTTTTTTCTTTTTTCTTCAAAACACGAAAAAAAATGCGATTCTTTTTTTAGATTTTTACATATATTTTTTTTTTGCATTTTTCATACATAACCAGCTTTGGGCAGTTAAATAACACTCATACATAATGTAAAACGAAAAAAAAAAAAATCGTGGTTTCGTATCAGCAATCACCAGCACTATCACCTATCTTCGTTTTCGGAAGCGTTGCCCTGACACCCTGTATGTGAGTTATATGTAAGTATGTGTTTGTGTACTTGTGTTCGTAATTATCATTTGTTTTTTGATTTCGTTTTATGCAAGGTTTGTTCTTTTATTGGAAAAATGTCACTAACTATTTAATTAATTGACAACCTCTGTGGTGTACTAGTTCGAGTGTCGGACTGCTGATAACGAGGTCGTGGGTTCGATTCCCACAGGACACAAATATTTGTGTGATGAACATAAGTGTTTGTGTTGGTCTGGGTGTTGCTTATGTATTATAAGTATGTATTTACAACAACGACAAAAAAAAGTATTTAAGTATTATATCCATTGTCTGGTACCCATAGCACAAGCTCTGCTTAGTTTGGGACTAGATGGTGCTGTGTAATAATGTCCCATAGATATTTATTTATTTATTATTAATGATTTGTAACCGATAAATTCTAGTTTTACTTATTAGGTAACTCGTGACATCAATGTTTATATATTTCTTAAGTTTAATTTAAATTTATTTGATTACCGTTTTTATTAAACGAAACATTAATAAATAAAAAATTACTTAAAATTTTGCATGCCAACTAGGCGGAATGACGGATTTTTATTTTATGATAACAACTTTATGTAACTCATTTCTAGCAAATAAACATTCTTATTCTTATTAGTGTTATGGAAATATTTGATATTTTATAGAATTAATTTGATCTCAGAAAAAAATGTTTGCATGCCTCATTCAAGGCAGTTAGTAGTACTGTTAAAATCCCTATTTAATTTCTCCTATCCTACATTCCATCAAAATAAATTATTATTCCATTCTATGATTAAAGATATAAAACTAATTATTTTTCCTGAAAATTTCAATGTAATACGGATATTTCTTAGTTTTTTGTACCTCCTGTAAAGTTGCTATTTTGTAAATGTTACAGTTAGAATGCGGAAAACGTTAGTGTGTCGAAATTCCAGAATTTTCATACACTTTTACTGTTGACTGTACAAGTCTATGACACAACACATATTGACCTGACGACAATGTCAATGACTTTAATTACATTCTTTATGTAATAACACAATCAAGATGTCTAAAGTTGGTAATAAAGTATTCTTTATAAAATTCATGCTTAGGCCAGATTGTAACTATATCTTTTGACCAGTATCGAATTAAATTGCATATTAAACCGTCCTCCGTCAACTCTGTCAACTGAGTTAAATCTAGGCCAGACCGAAGATTCAATGTTTCAAATTTAAATTCGTACGAATCGGTAACTTTTCTCACGGTTTCGGAAAGGCACTTTGAAACGGAAAAATATCGACATTCGTATACCTTCGTATATATGGTATGGGTATGACATATCTATATTTTTAAATATCATTGGTAAGTAGTCAAACAATTCACAAAAAACCCAAGATTATGTTTTAATTAAGATTTTCTTCATATATTAAATGGTTATCATCATTCATCATCATTTCAGCCGAAAGATATCCACTCCTGGACATAGAAATAAATGGTTAAATGGTTATAGTTATAGTAAATTATTATTATTATTCCATTTATTTAATTCACTGACTTATTTTATATATACATTCATATATATATATTGTGTATATATATATCATTCATCATCATTTCAGCCGAAAGACGTCCACTGCTGGACATAGGCCTCCCCCAAGCATCGCCACAACGACCGGTCCTGTGCCTTCCGCATCCAGCGGATTCCCGCGACCTTCACCAGGTCGTCGGTCCACCTTGTGGGGGGCCTACCCACGCTGCGCCTTCCAGTACGCGGTCGCCACTCCAGAACTTTACTGCCCCATCGGCTATCCGTTCTGCGAGCAATGTGCCCCGCCCACTGCCACTTAAGTTTGGCAATTCTTCGGGCTATGTCGGTTACTTTCGTTCTCCTGCGAATCTCCTCATTTCTGATTCGATCACGCAGGGACACTCCGAGCATAGCCCTCTCCATTGCCCTTTGAGTGACTTTGAGCCTTCTTATGAGGCCCATTGTGAGCGACCACGTTTCAGTACCGTAAGTAATTACTGGCAACACACACTGGTCAAAGACTTTCGTCTTGAGACACTGCGGTATTTTGGACGAGAAGATATTGCGTAGCTTCCCGAACGCTGCCCAACCGAGTCGGATTCGACGATTGACCTCTTTCTCGAAGTTGGACTTACCTAGCTGGACAGTTTGTCCTAGGTATACATAATCGTCAACAACTTCGAGTGTAGATTCTCCGATGTTTACGGGAATGGGTGCTATATGGGAATTCAACATAACCTTTGTCTTGTCCATATTCATCTTAAGACCCACTCTATCAGAAGCTCTACTGAGGTCATCGAGCATTGTACCGAGGTCCTCCATGGTCTCAGCCATGACTACTATGTCGTCGGCAAACCGAAGGTGAGTGATGTACTCGCCGTTTATGTTAATGCCTAGCCCATTCCAGTCCAGAACCTTGAAGACATCCTCCAATGCAGCAGTGAACAGTTTCGGAGAGATCACATCTCCCTGTCTCACACCTCGCTGCAGAAGGATAGGTTTCGAGGCTTGGTCCTGTAATCGGACTGACATAGTGGCGTTTTCATACAAAGACTTTAACACTTCGATGTACCGATAGTCAATCTGGCACCGTTGAAGAGACTGTAGTACCGCCCAAGTCTCGATCAAATCGAAGGCTTTCTCGTAGTCCACAAACGCTAAACAAAGAGGCAAGTTATACTCTTCGGTCTTCTGTATAACCTGACGCAGCGTATGTATGTGGTCTACGGTGCTAAAGCCTTTTCGGAAACCGGCTTGTTCGGGAGGCTGGAAGTCGTCAAACCTGCGCGAAAGACGGTTCGTAATGACTCTCGAAAACAGCTTGTAGACATGGCTCAGAAGTGAGATAGGCCTATAATTCTTCAGTAGAGCATTATCGCCCTTTTTGAAGAAGAGTACCACCACACCTCTGCTCCATGCCTGTGGCGTTCTTCCCTCGAGAATGACGGAATCAAACAGCTTCTGAAGGGCCTTAAGGATCGGTTTTCCACCCGCCTTCAGGAGTTCGGCCGTAATTCCGTCATCACCCGGTGCCTTGTTGTTTTTGAGCTGCTTCAGAGCCATCCTAATCTCGTACAGGCTGACGTCCGGGATATCTTCGGTATAGTGTCGGGTCAATCGAGCTCTTGGGTCGTGAGCCCGATTTACAGCGGGTGTCCGGGTGGACGTGTATAACTGTCCATAGAACTTCTCGACCTCCTTCAATAGCTCTGGCTTGGAGGATACGACTCTGCCATCGTCGGTCCTCAGTTTTGCAAGCTGGCTCTGCCCAATAGACAGGTCTCTTGCGAAGACTTTGGAGCCCTTGTTTTTCTCTATCGCGTCTTTAATACGTTCCGTATTAAATTGGCGTAGGTCACTTTTCAAGGACTTTGAGATCTGTCTATTGAGCTGCCGGTACTTAGTCGCATCATCTGAGGACTGCAGAATCATCTCGCGTCTTTCCGCCATAAGCTAGAGGGTGTGGTCAGAAAGCTTTTTGTTTCTATTTGTACGACGGGTCCTAAAGATCCTAGACCCGACCGTATGGACAGTTTCCACAAACCCATCGCTGTAATCGTCCACTGAGCTCCCTAGGCATTCGAAACGATTCTGAAGTTCGAGCTGAAAGCTCTCGGGGTTTTGGATTTGGATCGGTGCTGGACGGAGCGTAGACTTCATCAGTCGAGATCTTTCCAGCTTGATGTTCAGATTCAATGTGCCTCTTACCAAACGGTGATCGCTTCCGGTTTTAACCGCGTTGATCACAGAGACATCATTGAATATTTGCTTCTTCGTCGACATAATGAAGTCAATCTCATTTTTTGTTACACCATCAGGGCCCAACCAGGTCCACTTCCTATGCTCACGCTTTCTGAAGAAAGAGTTCATCATATAGAGTCCCTCCTTCTCCATAAAGCCGGCTAGTAGATGACCCCGGTGGTTCCGATATCCATATCCAAATTGCCCCACTCGCAGCTCATCATCGTAGCGATTGCCCAGTTTCGCGTTGAAGTCTCCCATGACAACAGTGAAGTGAGTTTTAGAGCCATGCATGGCTCTCGTGGCTCTCATGGCTCTCATGAATGTATATATTCTTATGTATCCATATATATACTTAAGTATCATTATATTATTTATATTGATACTATTTATATTGATATTATTTATATTATTATTAGCTTTATGTAAATAAAGAAGGTTTAATTTATGTTGTACACTTGTTTTTGTCCTCTAATATCAACATCTCTCTATCGCTCTAAGGTTTGCTGTTAGAAAACTCAGTTCTGAGTTAAGCTTGCATGTACATACATAAACCTTCCTACTGTAATATAAATGTATATATGTGTGTACAATAAAGAATAAGAATGATTATTTACAAATTGTATAATTATTTATTTTACCTACAATTCATTATCATCTATCAACTTGTCCCTTTGGCTTGGCTGGCGTCGCGGCGTCGCCTTTGACACATTTAATGAAACCGTTAGAACGGTTCTACAAAAAACTTTCTTGTATTTAGTTCACAAATCTATATGGGTACAACACTATCTTATGACGTAAAAGCAGACCAATAGAAAGGTAACACAACATTAATAGGCATTTTATATAGCTATAAGTCAAGTTAAGAACACCAGACGACTTTGTAATTGTGCTCTAATATCTTATTATTCAACTGTTTCGTCACAAAATCCATTGGCTACGTGTTTGCGAAAGAACTTGACTATAATAATGCGGATGGAGTCGTCACTATTATAATAGTGTGTATTTTAGATGGTCACGGATCAATTATTAGGTGTTAAAGCGAGAAATTACTACTATTTTTGTCTGTGTATTCGGTTTGTTGTTGTTGATGTGATCGATGGAATTATTATTGATTTTGACTGAATTAGCGTTACTGAAATGTATATGTACAACGTGTTATTGAAATAACTAAAAACCTCATAAGGGGTCATTGTACTCATCAGTATGAACAACTTTTACTAACTGAAACCAACACTGAAATCGCGAAAAATATATCAGGTGTCACCTACATTTTTGTCCACATGAATCGACAAAATGTAGAGGGGCTCTTAGTGGAGCAACGACTGCGTGGATTGTACGATCTGCAAAGTTAAGCTGCGCTTGCTGCGGTCAGTCTGCGGATGGGTGACCGTTACGTTACACATCGAGGCCCCTCCGTGCCTCGGAGAGCACGTTAAGCTGTCGGTCCCGGTTGTCATACGAATAACTATGGCAGTCGTTACGGGTAGTCAGAAACCTGAAAGTCTGACAACTGGTCTAACCTCCGAATGTCAGTAATACCAAGTAACTGGGTTGCGGGGGACTGATGGCAGTCGCTCCGTGTAAAATACTGATGTTCAGCCGCATCTGGCTAGACTGGAGGACAACCCTAATACAATTGGGAAAAAGGCTCGGAGGATGATGAATCGACAAAATGTAGGGATCAGCAGTTTTTTTTTTACTATTTCAGGTTTTGCCCCATAGCAAAAGTTGTTCATACTGATGAGTACATTGACCTCTTAAGAGGTTTTCAGTTATTTCAATAACACGTTGTAGAGGAGAAATACATGCTGCGCCGACCCCAAAAAACCTGGGATAAGGACAGGATGATGATGATGATAGCGCTATCTGATGGAAACCTTTTCGCTTAGTCGTAGGTAATATAATCTTTAAAAACACTTCGAAATGTTTCGTTTCCATTTTACAAGCTTTTATTGTATGTATGTATGTATGTATGTAAGTTGTTAGGGAGGAATCTTGCAACTCAATTTTGAAGCAGATATCTTCAACCAATTGAGCTGAAATTTTGTACACACGTTAAGTTTGGATGACAATGCATGGTTAGCTGTGTGACGTCATTCTAAATCCAATATGGCGGACTACTAAACATGGCGGAATAAGTTTTTTTATGATTTCCTACAATATGGGTACCAAATGAAAGGACTTGCTGAACGTACGAATGAGAGTTAAAAAACCTGTCCAGCTATAACTAAAAAATAAAAAATAAATTAAATGTAAAAATACTTTATTAAAAACAAGCTTTCATTTGAATGGGCTAAAAATTATAAAATTAACTTTTCCTTTAAAACTTTTACTATCAACTTATAACGTCATTACACAATTTATATGATATAAAAGCTTGTCGCGAGATTTACCTGTGTAGATTAACAAGTAAATTGAATAACTTGATCTGATAAACTGATGAAACTAAGTAAATACGAGTACCTACTTAAATCTCTATAATTTTTAGCGCATTTAAATGAAAGCTTGTTTTTAATAAAGTTTTTTTACAAATATTTTTTTAAGAAATAGTTTATTTTATTTTATTTACCATTACTATACTCAGTAAATATTTATTTAACTGAACCACACCTACATCTGCCAACCAAATCGAACCTAAAGGAGCGTATCTACTCACTGCGAGCATTCGCATGGTCTTATTAATGAAGGCACATGTTCCGATATCCGATATATTTAATAGACGTTACACGTTCCATCAGCGAGCTAGTTGCTTTCAATTAAATTTTGTTATTAAAACGATAGCACGAAATTATTACGCCAAAACACATAACATTCCGGATTACGACTGAAGAGGCTTTTTAATTATATGTTCACATAGTTTGATTCAAATTGGCTTATACCCATATCACGTAATGGCTTTATTTTGTACAAGCAACTAGCTTTTCTACTATCAATCAGCTTATGTCTGCCTCTACACCTAGGACCCATCTTAAAAAGGAAGGGAGTAGTAGTAGATCTCCTATGTGAAAGAACTCTTCTATTTATTTACAAGAGAGGTCGCCCAATGATCGAAATTCGGCCGTAATTCATAATTTTGTTATGATTGAACTATGCCGAAACAAGAACCGTTTCCATTTTTTTTGAAGTAAAACTTCTTTACGCACGCTTGACTTGGGGAGTAAGCTGGTTGACTTAGGGAGTAAGCTGGTTGACTTGGGGAGTAAACTGGTGAATGCGTTACAGGGTCGGCTTCCAGTCTAGCCAGATGCGGCTGAACAGCAATATTTTACACTGAGCGACTGCCATCAGACCCCGCAACCCAGTTACTGGGTAATACTGACATTCGAAGGTAGACCAGTTGTTAGACTTTCAGGCTTCTGACAACCCATCACGACTGCCAGAGATTGACTGTTTTCGTGGTAATAATATAGCTGTAAATGACGCACAAATTATGACGCAACAGTGCATCAACATTCTCCCATACTACATCGACAACGCAACGGAGGCACCAGGAAGAGTACAGTTAAACGAAAAATACAATTAATACAATACCAATATACGGAAACGTCTCCAAAATGTCATAATGTTGTAAAACGTGATCCATTAAGTTTTTAATTAGTGATGCAGGAAGTGAGAGCGACTGTACTCAACAGCTGAATTTTAAATGCTACGCAAGCTTTTATGCTAGCAGCTAGCTGCATGGTACTTTTGGTTAGTTTCATTACCTTGCTAAAAGATTTAAATGTAATACATAATTATGTTTAGTGGTATATTATAATAACTTGAAAAAATCAAAATTGAATGAATTTAGAGGTTGGTTCAAGTCGTCGGTCCACCTGGCGAAGGTGGCTAAGGGGGACTGGATGCGGAAGGCAGAGGACCGAGTGTTGTGGCGCAACTTGGAAGAGGTCTATGTCCAGCAGTGGACTGCTATAGGCTGAGTTGACTAGAGGTTGATTAGGTTGATTAAATTCATAGAGCACGAAAACAAAGCACACACATGGTAGGAGCACGTGCGTGCTTATTTCCGTGCTATGTGATTAAATTATTATTAAGTTCTAATTAGAGCAAGTTATGCTGGCAATTTTCTGTATTGTAGGAAGAGAATACTTGGCGTAGCATACTATTACACCATGACTCTTCTTGTATTTTTTAGCAGAAGTCCATTTCTGACCATCGGCTAACAGACTGTTACGATAATCAATCGTGATAGAAGAAAAGTTTAGTTCTATGATCACAACATTTGATACAGTCGGCAGATTGGTGAAAAAAACATGAAACAGGAGGATCCTGATTATTAACCGATCATTACCGTTATAACCACAGATCATGTATTGTTTATGTCCAGTGTTGTCAGTTGTCAATTTAACGGTAACTATACTAATTTTTCATGAAATTGTAAAGTATTATGTATTTATTATTAAGTATTATGTATAAGTTTTGTAGTGTGTGCGTCAAATGGAGCGCAAGAATAAAATCTTTTTCTTTCTTTCTTTCTTTCTATCTTCTTCGTATTACTACTTCTACTTATATTTTGTGTTTATGTATATCCTTTCTATTTTATGTCTCTCAGTTGTGTCAAATAAATGTTTTTTCTTTCTTTCTTCCTTATAGCCTTTAACAGATGTTGCTAGAATGATACATGAAAATACAACAGTGTATTATCTGTTCCATACAGTGCCAGTGCGCAGTGGTTCAACGAAAATGGTCATTGACAGTTTTTAAAGGCAACTCGGGACATTTTTTGACAATTTGTAGTCAGCTGTTTGGAGTGGCTAGATTGTGAAAATACTTTGCATATCAAGTTTTGACAGATCTGATTCCGTTGTATCGAAGCAAGGACGAACCGAATTACCAAAACTGAAAAGGTTTGGCACTATAGGTACCAACAACAAGATAAAGATCACACCAGGGTACAAGTATTGACATTAACTTGACTTTTACAACAGTTAATAAGTAGTTAATATAACTCCGTTTAAGGTTTCCCTTCCGTCATAAAATGACGACGTCTGTGGTCTAGTGGTTCAAGTGTCGGACCGCTGATCATGAGGTCGTGGATTCGACACAAATATTTGTGTGATGAAAATGAGTGTTCGTGTTGGTCTGGGTGTTCCTTATCTACATCTACACTAATACATAATTTTGTATGTTTGTAATGAATAAACTCAAAAACTACTGTGCCGATTTCAAAAATTGTTTCTCCATTACAAAGCTACATTCACCCTGAGTAAAATAGGCTATATTTTCATGTCCACCCGTGCGAAGCCGGGACGGGCCGCTAGTGTATTATAAGTATGTGTTTACAAAAGTATATAAGTATTATATCCATTGTCTAGTACCCAGAGTACAAGCTCTGCTTAGTTTGTGACTAGATGGTGCTGTGTGAAAAAGTCCCAAAAATATTTATTTATACACGGTGAATTTTCGTTGGTTTTGGAAACGAAAAGGGGTCATTATACTCATCATTATGAATAACTGTTACTATGGGACCAAAACTGAAATCGCGAAAAGAAATCAACTGATCCCTATATTTTGTCGATTTATGTGAACACAAGAAAAGATGTATAAAGATTTAATAACATAACATAACATCACGCCCGTATTTTACCGAAGGGGTAGGCAGAGGTTTAATAAAAAATTGGTAATAGGTGTAATGTTTAGGATTTAATATGCTTTGAAAAATCGGTTAATTCTGCGTCGGACTGTGGTCTAGGGATTCCGTACCACCACACGACAATTGTCCGTGATGACCGTCTTTTAATCATTTGTTGGTAATGTATGGAATATACTACAACCAGACGAAGTTTGACGCTGTATTACCGTTTTCAAGATAGAACCGGAACAAAACACTTTCAAAAATGTTTTTCTTTTTCTTTGTAGGTTTTCATATCTTTCGAGTATGGGGATCCCCTTTAAATTAAATTAAATAATCATTTATTTCGGACATTATACCATCCATATATTAACACGTACGTCAGTAACAACATTAACTTAAAACTATGTTAGTTAATATTATAGTAAGTGTTCCAGGTAGGTAATTATTATTAGTTTATCTGTCCACCCAGTGTTTCTGGATAGGACAGTCTTTTGTGCTTGGACTTTTTATAATTTGCACACATATTCTGTAAAAAAAATCAACTGGCTACCTGCACACTGTAACAGACAGATGGACAGACAGATGACGTAGGCATATTAGTAATACCTGTTACCACCTCTGGGTACGGAATCCTAAAAAGACCGACTGAAGGTGCTTGTTAACTATACTAAAACAAAATAAGTATTTTATGATGACAAATCGCTCTTATTGTTATTCAAAGCAATCTGCTTGCGGAGCATTATAATGATTATAGCTATCTTTTGCAAAATCATTCAATTTAACTTTTAAACTTTCTCATAATATTTCAATTATGCTCAAATGTTAAATTAATTATTGAATGAAATTTTCACTTTTTATCATGCTCTTTATCCACGTTTTCACTCAGTAGGTATGTTGGAAATTGTACAATTGGATAACCATCCAAGTATTCGCCTTTCATATTAATTACAGTATTAACTACCTGTCCTAATTAACTAGCTGTACAAATTCGAGTAAAAAATCTATCATACTTGCACCCACACAAATAAAATATAACACATTGAAGCCCTTGATGATCTGATCTGATGATCGATCAATCGATCAGAGGTCTATTAATCAGCGATGGACCATCGCTCGGCCCACGCGCACGTCACTTTCACGCGAAACCTATCACGGATGTGTATTAGTTACGGAACGATTCTTTTTGTCTATGTCGTGGTACTTCCGACTGGGATGCCTTAGATCCGGTGAGAGTCCATTGGCATACGATATTTTTTCTACTGGCTTGTCCAGCATGACGACAAATCATAGAAATCTAAATAATAAGATAATATTATTTAGAAAGAAAGAAAAATAAATATAAATAATAAAGGAAGAAAAAAGCAAAGAGGTTGACACTCAGCAATATGCTGTGTTGTAAAGTGAGTCACACATGGATGTACGATTACGATCCTTCCCGGTGGTAAATTTTGTCGACGAAATCCCTTTAATCCTGCTGATTCCTGTTACATTACACGTACCTACCTACGGCTGCCATCGAACATTGAGTGCAAGTGATTTTAGCCTTAGTGGTGGTTCACCGGAAAGATTTCCGACTGTACCTATTCATTTGAAAATTGTACCTAAGTTAGGCAAAATGTATGCCAATTAGATCGGAAATCATAATTTTTTAACGAATACCAATCAATCCAATGGAAACGCACCGCTTCGTTTGTAGGTACATCTGCCTCCATTTTATATTTAAACAATAGCCAAATTACACATTCAGTGCAGTTATCTAATGCGTTACAATTAATTACTTTTATATCAATCGAATGTTACTTCAGTCCTTTCTATAGAAAACCGCTTCTAACTGTAATTATAGACATTGCATGTACGAATATTTTTGTTAATTACGTACTTAGAGTAATGACCCTTAGCAATAAGTAAATAGTGTAGATGCTATCAACGTAATAGTGTCCAATTATTTTCACATTTACAGGTAAACTATAGGTTACTTTATATTTCGTAAGATTTTTTCAAGTACAGTCTAACAAGGCAATTAGTGTCCAGGGTCGCCAGATCTAAATGAGGTTTTCTCAGAAGATTATGGACTTATGAACTTTAACCCCTTTTTTATTGCACCCTCTTTTAGGAGTATTTTTGAAAAAAGATAAGATAGGTGTTTCATTATTTAGTTTAGAGATTATTTTTGGCTTATGTTTAACGAACCACCAGATCTAGGAAAATTTAACGGAAAAAAAATCACTTTATATTGGCAAAAATAGTAAATGATCACCAAAATTAAATCCTCATTTTAGCGCGATAATAGAACCAAATCTTTTACAACTTGTGAAGCAACCAACTCCAAATTATGATATTATGATTATGAGTTTCTTAAAAGACGTCCTGCGCTTTCCGCATCCAGCGGATTCCCGCGACCACGTATTAACGTGATATATTAGTATCGCCTAGGTCTACTAATCTAAATGTTAAATGACCATATACCTAAAATTCTAGTAAATTTTTCGAGTAATCAGCTGTTTAAACAGAGAATTAACGTTGATGAACACCGGCTTAAATTGAAAGTGAAAATATTAAGCGATTAATAGTATCTGTGTCAATTTCGTGATCATATAAAGCGATGGACCATGATACCTACATATTACGCAATCTTATAGGTTTTTTTTTTTCGCCTTGGAGAAATCCTTATGGAGGTAGTTACTCCGCCCGGGTCGGCAGAGCCAATGTCGGACTCTTTCCGACTAAAACCACCACGGTGTCCCTTCAACCACCTTTGGCTGGGGAAACCCTCGGTATTCGCACAACCACCCCCGACAGGTCTCGGCCCGCCACAAGCAGGCAAGCCCCTTCTCCCCGTGTGGCCTAACGTCGGCCGCATTCTCACCGGCAGCGCACACGGAATGCTGCGCGCCAGGTCTCACGGGCCCCGCCATGACGCAGCTAACACGCCATGTCACGGCCACGCCAGCCATGTTAGCCACGCCAGCCACGGCAGCCACGCCTACCTCGCCAGCCTCGCTAGCCAAGGGGAATCATATAGGTTATAGCTACTCTGACAAACTAGTTTAAGTTTAAGTTAGAGCAGGTGATAACCAACATTTAAACTATTGTTTACCCGAAATAATATACCTACCTACCTTCTAGAATTCAAGACAAACGGTGGTTTACACCGGAGAAATAATGTAAGTGAACAGAAGTCTTTATCAATCAGATCTATACCTACCTAGTGTTTATTAGCTCTATGACAAAACTGGTAAAACGGAAACCATTTTTTTTATGTTATTTTACTTTCGATAATGTTACGGTAACAGTTTTAAAACGGTATGTCGCAAAGACCCGCTAAATTTCAATGAATGTTGAACCCAGATAAATTTTACAACGAGTGGAAAGTAGTTATATACCTATTGCCACTGCCTCCATCAGCAGAGAAGAGAATGTTATCAAGCTGAACAAAAGCCTACTTTCAAGATTTTGTAAAATCACGGCAGTTGACTGTTTGAGAACCGAAGCCAGGACTGATCTAAATTGTTACCTGTGCATTCGTGACAACATGCATTTATTATTATCTTTTAGTAGCTACCTACCTACCAAAATACAAAACCGTATGGTTGCCCCATGACCACTAATAGTGAACGTAATGTCACGCTGAGCCAAAGGTTAGTCTAAAGTCTACCATTCGCCAGCCCCCGGAATGGCCGATACTCCGATCCGAATGCAATTTTGTTGCCCACCTAAATACACTATTCATTGAACATGAAATGAATGTTAGTGTAACTGGCATAAGCCAGTTCAATTATAAAAGTAGACATAAATTGAACGCTTCATCGCTAATTAACTTGCCAAATACAATCCGTCAGCTCTACGTGCTTCAATCCGTTCTTAGAAGACACGCCAGTATTCCTCCGTCTGATCCTAATAAACGAACCAATCTTCCCTTAATAAGCACTCGTCACAAAACCACTTTTGCCGAACACCAATATTATACATTGAGCACACACATATATGAAGAAACTCATAAAAAAGTTAACATAATTGACCTAAATAAATATATAGTAAAATCTAAAGTAATAGAATGGCTACTTCAACAGGATTATGCACAAACAGAATCGTTACTTACATACATCGTCTAACATTATAACATATTAATTACTGATAACTGATAACTCACTCACGTACACTCATACATTCCAACATACCCCCGACACATACACAAATAACTCATACACAAATAACTGCAAATAACACACTCCCAAACAACACTCACATCCACAAATTACGAGTATCACCTTGTACTCGTTCCTTCCTTATGTTTTACCTGTGTAATGAAAAGTATACTGACACAATTTCAAAAGTGTTGTAAAATCTAAGAAAAACCTCTTCGTCGAACACTGTCTCTTAAGATACAGGTTATCCTAGTTTAAGAGGCAGGGTTTATTAATTTGTGTACAGATTTCTGCAGCATACCAACTTGTATTACCATAGACAATGTCTATGGTAATACTTGTACTTACTTTTATACATGTAATATTATGATCATTACCTACTGTTATACTTATGTCTGTCTGTAACTTTGTGTAATAAATGAATTTTATTATTATTATGTCTTTTTAAAAACTTTCGTTTCTCCAAATTGGGTTCAATTCTACACTTTCGTGCGGGCCTTAGCCAAGCACGAGAGCTGGGGTAGTTGTATCTGTGGATAAAAATTTCCTGACGATTCTGCATGTGTTTAGTATGACTGCTTTCTGTAGAATTTTGAATGTGAGTGGATGAATGTCTAAGAGTTTGAGGCTTGTGTGTAGTGTGTGAGGTATGATTCCAGTAGATGACAGAATAATAGGAACGATTTTGACCGTTCTTACCTTCCATTGAGTTCTTAGTTCGGTGGCTAGATCGGTGTATTTGCTGAGTTTCTCAGTGTGTGTGGATGAAAGGTTATGTGTGTTAGGGATGGCTATATCTATCAAATATACTGTTTGGTGTTTCTTGTCATGGAGGGTAATATCTGGTCGGTTATAGTGCACTGTTTTGTCTGTTAGTATGGTTCTGTCCCAATAAAGTTTGTAGTCTGTTGTGTCTAGTACGGTCTGCGGGGTGTATTTGTAGTATGCTGTCTTTTCTGGTATGAGTTTGTATTTGAATGCAAGATTTTGGTGGATTATTGCTGCTACTTGATCATGTCGATGTTTATAATCAGTTTGGACTATTGTTCTGCACGCTCCTGTTATATGTTGAATAGTTTCAGGAGAACCTTTGCATTTTCTGCAGGAGTCATTGGATGAATTTGGTAATTTCATAATATGCTTTTTGTAGTTCTTCGTTTCTATCACTTGATCCTGTATCGCTAGCATGAACCCTTCCGTTTCGGGGAACAATTCTCCACGCTTAAGCCAATCGTTCGACGCTGTCTTGTCGACGGTGGGATGGTTCAAGTCGTGAAGATGTCGACCGTGTAACGCCTTCCGGTTCCATTCGTTTAATTTGGTCTGTTTGTCATTCTGTACTTCGTTCTTTTGTTGGGTTTTGTCAGTCAGATTAAGAGGGGTGAGTTTTTTGTCATTTTGGGTTATTGCATTATGTAAAGAAGAAGTAAGGGCCTTGTTGTGGAAATAGGATCGCAAGTTAGCTATTTGTTTATTATGTAAATTTTGGATATCAATTAGTCCTCTACCTCCATCGTTTCGTGGTAACGTCATTCTCTGAATACAGGATCTGGGGTGATGTTTTCTGTGTCGGGTCATTGTGGTGTTGATATTTCTTTGTAGGGATTTTAATTCTGTTTTAGTCCAGTTTATTATTCCAAAAGAATAGGTAAGCATGGGGATTGCATACGAATTGACAGCTTTGAAAATATTTTTGGAATAGAGATGACTTCGTAGAATAGTGTTTAATCTGTGTCTAAATTGCTTGGTCAAAGTGTTTTTGATGTCTTTGTGTAGTATCTGTTGCGCTTGATTGTAACCTAAGTATTTGTAAACTTCATTTTCAGATAATGCCTCCACAAGTTCTCCAGTCTGCATGTGATATTGGTGTTCATAATGTTGCCCCGACTTTATTGAGTTGATTTTACACTTGTCAATTCCGAACTCCATACAAATGTCCTTAGAAAAGTTTTCAGTGATTTGAGCTAGTTGTTGTAGTTCCTCTTCAGTGGAGCCATAAAGTTTTATGTCATCCATGTATAAAAGGTGGTTTAATTTATGCGTCGTTGTATAGTTCGCGTCAGTCAGTAGGTCTGTGTCATTTTCTTTATAGTGCAAATCATATCCTAAGTGTGTAGTGTTCAACATATTAGAAAGTGGATTCAGTGCGAGGCAAAACCATAGGGGACTAAGAGCGTCACCTTGGAATATACCTCTCTGTACCATAATAGGTTCTGTTATTACTGTATTCATACCAGAGGCCAGTCTCAGTCTCGTCGTCCATTTTGTCATCGTACTTTGTAGAAAAGAAATAATTTGGGGGTGTATACGATAGATTTCTAAGATTTGGAGCAACCAGGTATGGGGAACGGAGTCGAAGGCCTTTTTGTAATCTATGTACATTGAATATAGATCTGACTTCCTAAGCTTAGTTTGTTTAAGTAGTATCGAGTCTATTGTAAGTTGCTCTTTACATCCTTGGCTATACTTTCGGCAACCTTTCTGTTGTTCTACTAGGATATTGTTTTTATCTACGTGATTGTAAATGATTTGTGTCAAGCAAGATGTAATTATTTTGTAAATGGTCTGGAGGCAAGTTATAGGTCTGTATTTTGCTGGATTAGATAAACTATTTGGGTCTTTTGGAAGCATGTATGTGGTTCCAGCTGTAATATAGTGTGGTAATAAATGCGGCTGCTCTATGAATTTATTAATGTGGTTATAAATGTATGGATGAATATGAGTAAATTTTTTGTACCAGAAATTGTGAATGTTGTCCGACCCTGGGGCTTTCCAGTTGTGTAATTTTTTTATAGTGTCATGGAACACATCAATGGGTATGCATTGAAAATCCATAGGTTCAGAGTTCAAGTACTTGTTTTGTTCGTCTCGAATCCAGTCAGCCTCCTTATTATGTTGAGTCGAGTGGCCCCAGATTGATGCCCAGAAACTACGTAGATCATCAGCAGGTGGAGCACTATTATTTTGACTGTTATTCTCTGAAATGTTTTGTGAGGTGACATTTGGTTGGGTCCGTCGGGTGTTCTGATTGTTATGTGTGCTGGTTGTGGGGTCAATTACGGGTGTTCTTAATTCGCGGTAAAATTGTTTTTCATTTGTTGTAAACTGTTTGTTTTGAGTCTTACGTAGTGAACATGTCTTGTATCTTTTTAATCTATTGCTAAATAAGGTAAGTTTTTGTTTTAAAGTGTCTAAAAACTCAGATAGATGTGTGTTATGGTTTTCATGTGTGGCGTGTATTTTGTATTGACTTAAAATATAGTTTACGTGTTTTACTGTCTTACTACTTCTATTTCCCTTAATGTACTGTGTTAATCGGCCTATTTGTGCTCTTAGTTCCTCTACTCTACGCTCCAGTCTTACTTGCCATTTAGGTTTCTTATTCATATACCTACAATTATTTTCTACTGTTGGTGGTATTTCTATCCTAGCTCCGTTGGTCTTAGCTGCCACCCAAGCCGCGCAGTACAATACCGTTTGCAGGATAATAAACTCTGTGTCACCGTCGATATATTTAGGAAGAATATGTTTATTGATGTAGTTTACAATGACCGCTAGTTTTTTTGAAGATTTTTGTTTTGGGATGTAACTTCTCTGTGTAGGCTCAGTGTCTTTAAAATGGTTAAAAGCTTCCTCAAACGTTTGTTCTATTTCTGCACTTTTTTGCTGATCTGAGTGTGCAGTTACAGTTTCTAAAGTATTATTCATAGTGGTAGCTGTGAGCTGTGTGGTGTATATATCAGAGTCAATAAAATTAAGGTTGTTAGTGTCCTGCTGTTCAGTAGCAAGTTCTGGTTGAGTAACTACTAAGTGAGTACTACTGTTGTTTTGTGTATCTCTACTGTTTTGTGTAAGTAGTTCACTTGACACTTCATCTTTGATAACTTGCAGCCTTTCTTCGCTCAAGTATTTATTGTGTATTATTAGCCGTCTTTGGTCAGCTACTCTTTGCTCAGTAATATGTTCTAAATGTGGAAATGTTGTAATGAATGCTTGGTGTAAAGGACCTCTGTAGGCTGATATGTTAGTCTCTACTAGCGTTATTTTGTAGTATATTCGCATTATTGTTTCGTTGTGCTCCTTGGTCCAGCGTATTCGCTGACCGGTTCGGCTACTGTTAGTTATTTGTGAATGTGATGAAATATAAGTGTGTCCATTAGGATCATCTGTGTGGGTGGTTGGATGTGTGTTTTGTGTGTGTGCGTTTATTTGTAAGTTATTTATTTGCTCTTGAATTTCCTTGTAGATTTGGTCTATAACGCTCTGTGTGAGCAGTTTTTTACGCATGATAGCCCTCCTCTGATCGCCTACTCTTTGTCGACTAATCATGTGCATTTCCGGAAAATTTTCTATAAACTTAGTGTGGAGTGGGGGTAAGTAGCCGCTTGTTTCAGTTTCCATCAAGGTAAGCTGCAGATAAGTGCGTAGGATGTACTCGTTCATAGCTTTACTCCATCTTCTACGCGTTTTTTGGCTGGCGGTGGTGGATGCAAGGTTAATGACTGAATCAGTCTCTTGCACAACATCCTCCGGTAGCATACTATTAGTTGTTGTGGTTGAATGAGTTGATGAATGGGAGTATGGATTATCAGATGGGACAGATGGGAAAAGACTGGATGACGGGAAACTATCGACTGATGATGAGTCGTGATGATGATGATCTGTAACAGTTCTGATGAACTGGGCAGAAGTTTGCGATACGGTGCCCCCCCCAGAATACGAGGGGCAGCCCGAGCCTGATGGCCCGGGGCGGGATTCTCCATCGCGGTTGGCTACGGTACCCGCCTGGGGTAATATTCTACTTCTTAGGCGCATCGCATATGTTATGTACTTATGAGGGATAGGGAAACAAGGAAGCTTATAGACTAAAAGCTTAGGTAGGGATCGGATTGGGATTAGGCAAGGTAAAGAAGGAAAAGTAGGAATAGGGATTAGAAAAAGGAAATTCAGGCAAGGAAAGTGCTCTTGGTCTGGGAGTGGACCAGGAACAAATTGGTACCCCTCTTGGTCTGACCTTTCACCCTAGACCTGTCCGGCATGAGTGTATCTACCGGTATAGCCCTAGCGCTCATTAAGGCGCACAAGCCCCACCACGACGTCAACGTAAGGATACGACGGGGGGTTATTATTATTATTATTAAATAACGTGCTTAGTTAAATGCATCTTGAAAATTCAATTTGCTCGCTTATCAATTTTGAATAATCGATCATCGCTATTAAAATAACACAGTGGAATAAACATTAATCGGTCAATAGAATGTTATCGAAACGCCAGTTAATTGTAACACCAAAATCTGATCTCGAGATCTGGCAAATCACAGACATAGTCAGATGAATTTGGGGTGGTTTAAAAGTATAAAATAATATCATTGAATCTTTTTTCCGAGGGGTCTTTTAGAAATACGCAGACCTCATTCGCTAAATTATATTAGAATTTATTAAATATTCTGTTTTTTCTGTCTGTGTTTTTTTGTATAATGTTCTTTTTGGCTACAAAATGACAAATCCTCTCGAGAAGTGATGGGAATAGCCATATTACCTCAATGGGAATAGCTCAGGATTTGATCCGTACTTAGGTATTGATTAGTCAATAACGTATATGATAGAAAAAATAATAAGTTTATGAGGCAATTGGCATAGGTTCGATGAGGAATACCAGACTGCCGTTGTTTTAAGGATAAAATTTAATATTATGATTTGATTGAAACGGTCATTCTTATCCTTTAGGTAAACTAGGTACCTATTATCGTTGACTGTTTTATTTATTTCTACCTATAACTATGCCTTTATTTTCGTTTGGTGTATGTATGTACAGACTGTATGTACAGTAAAGAATATAATAAATAAATAAATATGGTGCTTAGTATTTGGGCTTTCTTATTATTTGCTATTTAAAATTACGCTTCTAAATAATTCCGTGGATTCAGGACATTTGTGTAAGTTCCCTCAAAGGAAGCCTCAATACATAGCTTGGTTTTTCATTTGTATCCGTTGCAAGTGAAGAGAGATGTCGATTGATAGATTTTGTATAGAAGTAAAAGATATGCTACAGCCACCCCAAATAAATAGTTTGATTGACTTATCCTCCATGTAATTTGGGACCCTACTACATCCCTATGAGCCATCAGCTCAGAATTAATTCACTATCATTTTATCTATTAATCTTCCATATTAGGAAATAGAACACCCAGAATTGTCATCATTATTTTTCCAGTTCACTTCACACTACATAATTCATACATCAATGACTTGACTGTCACTATCTTTTTTACTCGAATGTGAAAGATATTCTGAGGGGACGGCGCGTACGCAGTCCCCACTATCAAAAATTACGCATTCGAGTTATCCACATTAGGGATAATCGCAGGGGTCAACCTGCCCGCAGTGCAATGGGAAGGCCTCGCCCTGGGGGAACCGCCTTTATGATCACGGTGTCCCCTATGCCAGGTAAGTATGACTTCATTACAATTTCGCGCGGGCGTCATTCAACGGCGGAGAATCTTAACACCGCGATTCGGTTTTGTGACGTTTTTTCGCAACGCCATCTAGTTAGGAAGTTCGAAACGCGATGCGAGAAAATATTAGATCATGAATATGTATCATCATGATATTGCTTATGTGGGTTATTATTAGAAGATGTTAGATGATTTTAAAATTGCTTGCTTAAACTGAATAATATAAATTATTTTTGTTACATTCAAGGTGTACGGATCGGAATATTGAGCCACTAAAGTGATGAATCACAATGAATGAGAGGCATTCATGAATGATACCAGGAAAGTTTAGTGTTGCCAGGAAAGTTTTAATACGTATGTGATTTTTTTTTTATGGACTTGCGGCGGTCAAGCCACCTCATCTGATGCTGAGCAATGGTGCGGTCGACGCTTGTCCAGCAAAAACCCGTTGAATGGGGGAAAAGAGGCAGACCAGAAAAAAATTGATTGTGTGTGAGATGATATGGCTAGGAAGGAAGCTGACTATGAGATTAAGGCTAAAAGATATGTATGTAAGTAAAAGACATGCAACGCCAACAACTACTTTTGTATCAGCCTTTATCTCAGTGTTCACATTATTTTTAACCGACTTCAAAAACAGAAGAAGGTTCTCATTACCTCAGAACTCCATAATTTATACACCGATTTGGAAAAATATTTTTTTAATTGAATGGATATGCTTCCAGATTGGTCCCATTTGTATCAAAATCCAGTTTTGTTGATGGGATCCATGGGGAATTGAGGGAACCCCTCAAATATTATAGGCATACATATAGCGATTTTGGTATTTTCATCAACAAGTCAAGCATTTGCATTCAGAAAATATCATTTGGTGAAGATCTGATGAAGATCTTCGGAGATAAAGAAGGGAACTCTTCAATGGATGACAGAAAATCACCCGGAATTGCAGCAATCGCTTGTCTTTCTACTGTTAATGCTCCTCAAAATAGAAAAATAAAATGAACTTTGAAAAAAGTAAAAACCGACTTCAAAAAGAATAAAATAATATATGTGAAACAGTTTAGAAAGTCGGTGCCATTTTTTTCTTAAATCAAACCGAATCAAAGGCATCTAACTTCCTAAACTGTTTCATACAAATTTATTTTATTATTTTTGAAGTCGGTTTTTACTTTGTTTAAAGTTTATTTTTTATCCAACTATCTGTCTCAAATTGAATGATTCAATTCAATAAATCTCTATTAGCACTAGTCTATTTATTAATTTTAAGGGAACTGAAATTTAAAGTTTCATTAAACTCCTGAAACATAACTGTTGAGAATTAAAATGTGAAATAAATAACATTTAGCTGAAAGTAGTTTTTCATCTAACATAACACATAACATCACGCCTGTATTTCCCCGAAGGGGTAGGCAGGGGTGTAATAGTACACCCACATTTCGCCAGTTATGTTATAGTCCCATGTAATAGGGGGCGAGCCTATTGCCATCAACCGGGCACAAATCCATACTCCGGGCAGCTACTGAGAATTTCCTAATGAAAAAACCCAATAACACTTTGCGGGACCCGGGAATCGAACCCAGGACCCCACGCTCAGCAGTCGTGCTTGCGACCACTAACCACCACTTGTGTTTTTCATCTGAACGGATTAATTGCTATTATAAAACAAAAAGGCGAAGAAATTGACTCTGTGATTTCTTGAATTGGATCATTCAACAGCAAATTAAATAAAAAATATATCTGATAACACTTCATATCATTATCATAATGTTACATACAACAAAGACTACGGTAACAAGCAACAAGTTAATTTCGCAAATACGTTTACTACGCAATTACTTTCAAAAGAAACCTCTTTGAAATAATAATTGAAAAAAAAAAGTTCGCCTACGCAGTCTACACACGCTGTGCAGTCTAGACTACCGATTATAGGTTGCTCAATTGACTGAGCTGTTTAGAGATCAAGTGCTGTGTATCCTATTGGGCGAAAACAGAATTTTCTAACAGACTTCAAAAAGGAGATTCTGTATTTTTAACAATCAATCAAATCAGTTTATTGTGAGCATAGGTCAAAGTACAGATGGTAGTATTAAAATTTCAGTTCCACTATGTCCTGCCTTTTCGGCATACAATAATATCATTATAAATCATAAATCAAATTAATAAGTTACATGTATTTTTTTATAAGCATTACATTCAATTAATTAAAATAAACAACAAAGCATTCATTTACCATTATGCTCTTGCCCTAATTTCAATTTATTTGACATCAGCGCAGGATGTGTTTTCCTTCCAAAAATCTGCCGTCATCGCAGTGTTCACTTCCTTCCTAGTCATATCATTATCATCTTTTACAGAATCCATCTATCTTCTCCTTGGTCCGCCGCTTTTCTTATAGTAGTCCAACTCCACATCCAGTTTTCTCGAAATATGCTCCTCATTATTTTAGTAACATGTTCCTCATTCCTCCGCATCACATGACTATTGGACCAAGATAATGAAGACAATCTGTTACTATTATTTTTTCTGTCCCCGGTGCTAGTTGCAAACTTTGATTATTTAGTAGGTACTAAATCTCTGGCTGCAAATTTCAAACTTATAGTCATATTATCTTAGTTCCATGATATTATCACTCTTATCCTACCCATTCTCGTTACACCACATTCTACTGCTACTTAAAATTCTAATCTCAGCTGCATGTGATTACTTTTCATACATCCCTTTAATTGATAGACAACGAAAGAAGAAATAATGTATTACTTTTAACGTTATCTATGTTACCTACATAATTTGTATTATCCGGCCTGCGAACATATTCCACACGCGCGAGTATTGTGTTTGATAATGAGCAAACACAATTCTCCCGCATTCGAGTTTCCCACTTCCTAACTAGATGGCGTTACGAAAAAACGTCACAAAACTGAATTGCGGTGTTAAGATTCTCCGCCGTAGAATCAGACCCGCGCGAAACTGTAACGAAATCATACTTACCTGGCATAGGGGATACCGTGATCATACAGGCGGTTCCCCCAGGGCGAGGCCTTCCCATTGCACTGCGGGCGGGTTGACCCCTGCGATTATCCCTAATGTGGATAACTCGGATGCGTAATTTTTGATAGTGGGGACTGCGTACGCGCCGTCCCCTCAGGTTTACTTTGAAGGTTTGAAGTCTTTGAACTGTTATAGTCACGCATACCATGTGGAATTATTTGATTCGTGTGTAGTGAAATACTGTGCATACCTTATCACAATCCTCTCTCTGTTCACTTTTCAAAAACTGTTTTATTCAGTTTCTTATTATATTTGTGCCTTATTATCAGCCGAGGACGTGATCATTTGGATCTGAACTTTAAATTAGACAATTAAAGGAATAATCATCAACTTGAAAATTCTCGTACACCTACCGATTGTAGGTGACCTACAATCGATTTATAAATTACAGGTTCACAATCAACACAATCTATCTCTTATCTCTGACTGCGATAAATGTTTATTCAACCGCAGTTCACATCGCGTTGTCGTGGTCGTGCCCAAGTCCCAACAAATGTACTCTGTGGTCGTGCCTACAGAAACCTGCCAATCTCTCATTCATTACACCATAGATAATATACTTCATTACACACAATTACGAGCCAAAACCACCAACATCCGTAAAACAACGCCTTACAAAATCAATGTCTGCTAAGTACCATAACAACAATTAATTTACAATTATAGATCAAGAATAATTTTTACACCCACAAAACGACCTTTATGACTCATAAAATAAGAGCTATAATAAATATAGTTGAATGAGAAACGTGAATGTGGTGCCACAATAAGAGTACTTGAAGGACCTTGTGATTTGAAAGTGCTCGCAGCAACCGGAACATGGACGTACTTACCCGTATTACGTTCCAGGAAAAGTATGAAACAAAAAGTCATTTTTTTTTACGTTAACCTTCATCACACGGGTCTTGGTATGCCGTTACGGGATCTAATACAAATGTAACACGCAACCATCGACGTGCTGTATGGTCGATGCAGGAGGGATAACTGTATTCATTAATTTGAACAACTTTTATTATATGATATGACCAACCCTGAAATCGCGAAAAAAAACAGCTGATCCCTCCATTTGTGTTCACATAAATCAACAAAATGTAGGGATCAGCAGATTATTTTTTCGCGACTTCAGAGCTGGTTCCCTTGTATGGCCCATACCTATTACAGAGCGATCCTCAAGCATTGATCACTGTTTAAAACTAGTTTTAAGTTGAGCTTTGATTTTAGAACGTTCCTCAAGCAGAGATTTATTGATCACAGTCACAGATAATATAATTGTTTCGGTAATAGATCCTGTGCCTGTTTCAGTATTTGAGCAGTTTTGATCTGTAATCCACAGAGTACATTTGTATATATGAGATGTAATCACTCTAGTGTGGTCCAGGCTCCAGACTACGCTTGCGTAGAGATTTCTATTCTATTTCAGGTCAAATTCGTGTGTTATGTCGTTGAATTAAAGTTTATAATTACTGTGTTGGAATAAGACCGATACTCAAGTAACGATTCTATTAGGTGATTGAAGTTTAAACTGTACCTGAGGAAGCTTCTGTAATACGGGCTTAAAAGTTGTTCGTAAATCCCTTAAAAAATTGCTACTGAATTAAAAATAACCCGGTATAGATAAATATTTACGCAAAAAATGCAAAAGAAACGGGTCTGATTATATTGGTCAGGCTGTTACTGAGCACCCACTCCCGGCCGCTATCCCACTACTGCCCGATACGGGGACTTTTGGCTGCTGGGTTTCCCCCCTGGCCCGATTCGCCCCTCCTTAATAAACCTGCATCCCCCAGACTCCTCCGGGGGATCCATATCAATACCGGGCTTAGTGTGGACGTCCAGTCAACATGGGCCACTCAGCACCAGAACCCCCGACCTCAAACCATCCTCCGATTCCGACCTCCGAGTAGCCGGATTACAGGAGACGCCACGCTCCCAGTCGAATTATTAGCTAAATTTTACCTACATTTGCTGTGTTTATAGTTGTAGAGTCAAATCTTATTAAATAACATAGTCGCCTATATCGACTTTTTAACTTTTTATTAGTGTGGTCCACTTTGACTTTTTTAATTTATATGTTGCGTTTTGAGATTATTCACGAAATTAGAAACTAAATTCCAGCGCCACCTAGCAATAATGTATGTAATCAACTGTATCTTCGTCCGACATATTGTTCAGCTTGTAAAAATATAGGTGGCGGTACTAGCAAGATTTATTTTGAATGATTGGTTATCTTGAAATTTCCCATGATTAAATTTAATTTATTATGATTGGGAATAATTATTAATTATTTTTACGTAAATATTTATCATCTCAAATAAACGACTACCAAAATGTTACGATCACAAAAAAACGAACTCAAAACGTTTGACAACCAACACAGCTGTTTCAACTTGTTTCTTTTGTTTGAAAACTCCAGCAACGGTGCATTTTGAATATTTGAAACTCTATTATTAATCTGAGCTCTATTCATTTCATCCGACAGAATATCTTAAAATATCTTGTTTTATTTGTGGTACCCGATATGGAATCTACTGGTTTACTAAATTACCAAAGGTAAAACTGATATACAAACTTTTTAGTCTTGGTTTCGTATTTTGAACTTGCGCGCTCGAATGTATTGATTTTCCATCCCAAAATAAGTTAGAACGATGTAAATAAAACATAAAGCGGACCTTTAGCATTTTCTTAGCATTTAGTTCAACAAGCAAGCTTTCAACCGGAGTTTCAGGGGTTTTGATAACAGGAATTGTGTATTATAGGAATAATGTTGGAGATTCTAGCTTGACGCCAGTGAAGCCTAGACTGAGAAGATTCGTGGATGTTTACTCGCCCGAACATCTTAATATAACACCAAAACCTGTAAGTAAGTTATTTATAGTAAAATCCAATAAATTCTGTGACTGATTGATGAATGTTCTGGGTTTATCTTGCAGAAGCCAAAGCTCTGTTTCATTGAAGCCAGGGATGAGAGTCCAAATTTACGTACACCCAAAAAGTTCACAGAAATTGATGTTAGATGCAGGTAGGTAAATAACATCTATTTTTATAAGCAAAGATGACACTTACCTTTTATAAACAGAAATTATTCTTTGTGGCATCCTAGTTTTTGTCAATAAATGTTAATGAAATCTAAGCTTTGAGTAGTAGTCTAGCTGACTTGTTGTTGTTTTAGTGAATTACAGCAGAAACAATTTTTGTATTATATCCTATTAAGTCTTAAAACCATAATGACTAAAAAGTATTATATTTCCTTGTAGAACTGCAAAATCTCAGCATCGGTTCCAGAATGTGTTCAGTAACTGTTCATTTGAAGGCAACCAAAGCTTTCCGCGCCTGAGCCGCAAGGTGCGACGCATTAAAATGGAGTTGGAGACACCTACCAAGTTAAAACAACCAGTTGATTTAGTTAGAGGTAAGTGTTAGAGCTATTTTTTATTATTTACTAAATTCTTTTTTAATTTTTAGTTTTATCATGTAATCAGTCTATAAACTATGAGCAGATGAAATAGAGTTCTTGTACAGGATGATCTTATTTCATTGCTGATTGTCCTGATGTTTAAGCAATCATGTACTTCCGAGATCCTTATAAATTATGGTGAATTGGAAAATCTTTTTGGATGTAATTTTTTATCATGCATAAACTGGAGTTACAAGCTGAACCCCACAGTTCGATCCTATACAGGGTTTTTTTTAACTAGTGCGCAATTTTTTTTTGGTGGTTCAATATGAGTAATAGAACACATTTCCATTAATTGTTCAATACTTTTTTTTTTATCAGACTTAAAATCAGCTAAATATGGACATAATCTGTCCGTAATAACATAATTGAAAGCGCGCGACGGCTGGCTCATGCGGCTGCGGGGTTGCATCGGGGGTACAAGCTCCTTCCGGACGGCCGCGTGAGCCAGCCGTCACGCGCTTTCATTGGTGTTATTACGAACAAATTGTGTCCATATTTTGCTGATTTTAAGTCGGTTAAAAAAAAAATAAAAAAAAATTTAAAAATTTGTGGTAATGTGTTCTATTGCTCATACTGAACCGCCAAAAGAAATTTGCGCACTAGTTGAAAAAAAATCCTGTATGTGCAGATTGGCTTGAGCATGGTCTTGTAGATGAGGAGGTTGTTAACTATGGACAACTTGGAGTTCCTTCCAAGCAGCCAGTAGCGTCCTCTGTATTTAAGGTTTATTTCATCCCTTTTCTTTTGCAAGTGTTTCTTCCAAGTAAGTCGTCTGTCTAAGAACATCCCCAGATATTTAGCTGAGTCACTAACGGCCAAAATTAATATCCAATCTATCTACGATTTACCCTACTAGATAGAAATTTGACATATTTTGTATGGAGCTTATGTCAAATTCCTATCTCTAGTAGGGCAAATCGTGGATAGATTGGATATTAATTTTGGCCGTAAGTGGAAGCTGATTATTACGCAATGTGACAGGTTCCTTCGCATAGTATGAATGTTAAAGTAAGTTTTTAGTCAACAAATACCACAGGGAATACTAATGCAATTTGAAATATTTATGTTTGTTTGCTACAAAGAATCTTAAGCAAGTGTGTGAAGCCGGTTGATTATATTCCAAATAATAGAATGAATAGCAAGTAAACAAAATGCCTTGAAGGCTTGATTTCACCAAAGATTTCTTTAAGAAAGAGAAATACTCTGGTCGAACAACCATTTACCCACAATACCAGTAAAATTTTCAAGTAATCAGCTATTTTTAAATGAATAGCAGAGAGAAACAAATTAAAACCTACAGCAAGCATGAACTAGATAGGCTGCTCAACCCCCGCGATGAGACCACACTAGCACCCAAGAAGTCAGCTAAGCTTTCTGCAAGATACTTAGTACTACTTATATTTTGTGTACAGTGGATGGTCCAAATGGGCTGAGGTTCAACACATCCCTAGCAACGGATGTCACCGGCTCCCCCGCCCCATCACAGACTGAACGCTTACAACAGACCATCAACCCAAGCAAGGCTGTCTTCACCATTGAACCTAACACTTCAAAGGTAGGAAATATCAAAATGATTGAATAAATAGGATGTTTGTTTCTTTAAGGCCTGTACAAACCAAAAGCAGGTCAGTAGTAGCGCGGGGCATAAGCAGCGCGGCAGATGTCACACTATAAGGCAGGTAATTTTAAAGCGTTTTGTCGGCGGGCCCGCCAAAGAACTGCTCTCAGTATGACATGTTGTGACGCTGCAGTTCGTTTCTGACGGCGATCGCCGTAGATAAGGTAATACGAATTGCATTGTTTTGATGAAAACTTAACTGCAACTGCACTTCTTTAGTTACTTGAATTGGCCTTCTGTTCCGGTGTGGCCAGTTAATTTGGCGGCGTAGTGATACAACGCAACTGCGCCGCTCCTGCCCGCGCGCCGCTCTGCCCGGATTTTCGCCAGCGGACCCGTGCTTATATTTGGTGTGTCGTGTTTCATATTGTTCCTTGTATTATAACTTGCGCGGGCCAGCATTCAACCTGCGCTGCTACTAACCTGCTTTTGGTCTGCACGGGCCTTTAGGGACTAGTTATAACAAGCGCACGGAGCGCGCGTCGTGTGCGGATGCTATGAAAATTGTTCGACTGATAACAGCGCTTGATGAAATTCATTGCATACAATTTCATAGAGCATCCAAATCGCGGCGTATCAGGCGCACGCACCGTGCGCCTTTTATAACTTGTCCCTTCGTTTTTGGAGTTTGCAGTTGGTTTCCTATGCATTTTTGAATAATGATTATTTTCTGTGTTTCTCCTGAATCACTGTGAAATATAAATATACTTTGTAGCTTATGTCAGTCACGAGCAACCGGCCACTGGCAGAAGTTTAGTACAATTAAAAACCCTTTACAGACAAGCTACTTGGAACAAAGTAAAGAAGTGTTTGATGAAAAAAAACAGCCACTAAATAGTGTTTAATAAAAGAACTCTAGCTAAAAATATTTGTCTACTTGTATCAGTTGAATCCAGATATTACAGGATTTGCACAAATATCTGAGTGTCTAGTGCGAGTTTGAAACTTACGCATACGCGATCGAATGCGTCGACTTTCATTCGGAAATCAGTAGCGCCCCTGGCGGAAACGAGGAGGAACTGCTGATTTGCTGCTGACGACCTCTGTGGTATAGTGGTTCGAGTGTCAGACTGCTGATCACGAGGTCGTGGGTTCGATTCCCGCAAGACACAAATATTTGTGTGATGAACATGAGTGTTTGTGTTGGTCTGGGTGTTTCTTATGTATTATATGTATGTATTTACAAAAAAAAGTATCTTAGTATTATATCCATTGTCAAGTACCCATAGTACAAGCTCTGCTTAGTTTGGGACTAGATGGTGATGTATAAAATGTCCCAAAAATATATATTTTTAATTATATTTATTCATGAATAACAGTCGATGCGGTTGATCGAGCATTCGATCGCGTATGCGTAAGGTTCAAACTTGCTAGGCCCTCTAGATAGGCTATAAAATGTATTTTCCATGTTAGCCATGTTAGTTGCCATTCTCAGTAACACCTATAGAGAAACAAGCACTTCGAAATTCCACAACATGGACTTTTTGTTTCATTCTGCATGTTTTCTTCCAGATCCTAATAGTAAACAACAAAGCCTGCTCCTTGCTGGGCTACTCCTCAGGAGAGCTGTGTGGTCTCCGCTTCCCAGATCTGCTCCGCAACAGAAGCTGCAAGGCATTCAGCTTGCATGAGCCTGAAGACTGTGACACTTCTGAAGATGGCACTATTGTTTTGCTCAGTGGAAAGGTAACAATAGCCATGACAATTATTTCCTAAAAGTTTTTATTTATTTATTTGGCTCTTCAACAATGAGTACACTGTACATGAAATTTTTTTCACATTTCAAACTTAATCTAAGTGCCCCATTACTTACAGAAGAGCACCGCATGCCATAAATTAAGCGCAATTAATATTAATACAAAAATTAGTTACATAAAGCAACAAACTTACAGAGATTCAAATAAAGTGGACCATTAATGGTCTGTATGAAATCAAAACAAATGACTTGACACACAAAACATTACTTAAATTAAGTGAATTTAAATATGTATGAATAATTAATTTATCACTGAATGTCCATCACAGCTTTTTTTAGGGAAGTTACAGATGAGAGGAATAAGTCAATGCTCATGTCATGCTTTTTGTATAAAGCGTACATTCTGGATAATGAGCAATGTTGCCTCAAATTTGTACGGCTTTTTGGCTGACTAAAAAGTTTCCTATTAGAGCTTCTTGGCAGATTTCGTGGCACATGGAATGACACCTCACCAAGCAACCTGGGAGTTGTACAGCTTTGAATAAAAAGTGGTTTTTAAACTATGATGTTCTCGATTCTTAATCTTAGCATTAACTGTGCGAAAGAGGGATGGCGCTATTCGTCCTGTATAGCTCTGTTTCTCTTTTACAACGGAATAATGATGACTATAACACGTTATAATACGGCCAGATGTGTTCTAATCTTCTATTTGAACCACGAACCGTATGGCTATAAACAATTCAAATTCAATTTATTTTTTGGCACAATAAATAAATTTTTATTTTATTTTTATTATTCTACATCCGCTTCGTTTTGTCTCAAAAGCATCTTAGAAAGTAATTTTATGTTACAGGTAGTAGAACTTGTTTCCAAAGATGGAGGTTCGGTTCAAGTGTCTCTTTGGATTAGACAGTTGGATAATGATGGGCCATGCTTGGTCGTTGCTGAACCTGTCAACTGCAAGAATGTTTTGGTAAGGTTTTACTAAAAAAAGCCCTGCGAATCGGATTTTCATTGACTGAACATGGAGGAATGTGACTTTATTTGCTTTTCCAGCTAACTGTAGAAGCAGACACAGGCATAGTACTATCTTGCGAGGGAGCATCAGCTACTGCGCTATTCGGGACGGAGTCCCGCGACAAATTAGTAGGAGTACCGCTCGCTTCGCTCATACCAAACGTTCGTCTGCCGTCCTATGATGCTCCCGTTCCTCGAAATATGGCTAAGCAGAAGCTTACAGGTATTTCTTCGTTTTAAACAGTCCACTAATCACGATGCCCTTCCACAGTCACTACAGACAGTAATCAATGTCCTAACACGTTTTATTTCATAGGGAGAACGCTAGATGGCGGTTGTTTCCCGCTTTGCCTATGGATATCGAAGCCAGACACCACAGACGGTTCACCATGGTCCGCCATCAAGTCACACAGACCTGTGTTCGAGGTCAATGTCAGGGTAAGTGTATATTTGATGCTTTTGAGTTACAATATTTTCGAATTGTTTTAATAGTTGTATTTTGTATTACATAAGGGAAACATTTTTCTTTACTTTTAACTATTGCCCATTAGACAGACAGACTACAGTGTAATTAATGGCTCATATATACTGGCTGCCGAATTGTGTAACTCGCGATCGCAATCATGTTGATTTCGATGTTCATTACTCCGTATGTTTTGACAATCCGTCTTATCGTCAACTGTGCACCACACAATAAATATTGCTATTATGTCAAAATGTAGGCTATTGTTATTGTGAATGCGTTACAGATATAGGGAAAGGTTGACTGCCGTTTTCGGTAAATTACGTATTTCGCTTGATGAGGGCGGCGGAGTCGATGCACTTCTTACACTGAGGCGACTGCCGAAAGCGTCAGAGTCCCCCAAAAGCGTTCTTACCTAGTCTTGGTCGACTTCGGCTGCGAACTGTACACATCAGATAACTAGGCTGATGGTTCATTCAAACACTGGTAGTAAATCAGCAATCAGCTTACTGCTATTTAAATATGTATCTGAAAGGCTAAAATCAAAAAAGTTGAAGTCTAGTGGGACACCCGACTGAAGTGAAGCTCTCTCTTGTTATCTATCTTGCTCACTCATATGGGAAATAATACACGTCTAGCCAATGAAGTGCGTTTTATCTCCGCGTTCGTGACGTTTGAACCCCACTCTAAACATGCTTTAAGAAACTTCGCTTCAAAAATAAGCACAATTACTTAATAGTCAAAGCTTTCGTCTCATTCCTAGGTCACCTACAACGTCAGTGGTCTCCTTGTAGTAGACGATAGTGGTAATATAACAGCATGCAACCACCACTTTGCCATGCTAACATTTGGCAAACCGCACTCCGAAGTCATAGGCCACCATATTGAAGACGTTATTCAGAACTTCTGCCAGGAAGCCGATATTGTCAACATGCCACAGAGAAATATGACGCTGTCGCCCGTAAATAATGATAATAATGGGTCAGGTATGTGGAAAATAAAAAAGCAAGTAATTTAAAAAGTAAGAAAGAAGTTCGTAAAGAGGTTTTGCGTTTGTGAGAACATGGAATTTCACCAATCAACTCCCGTTAATCCCTCAAATTATGGTATAGCTGCGCGCGTCATCAATATCCCACTTGTTTCGACACTAACTCACACATGCAAAACTAAACTGCCCTTTTTAAAAGTTTGGACAAAAGCCCATAAAATTAATTAATTAAATCTCATTTCATAGAAATAATTTACACATAATTATTATGTCTTTTTTAGCATCAGACACAGACGAAGACTCATGCGGAGCGTTCAATGGTAGCCAAAAATCGGCATGCACGTCTCTCAACGTCCATCCTTCTATTCTGTCCACTACTCGAGAGAAATCGTCCAGCGCTCTATGTCTCGACAAATCCTGCAGCATGGTCACTCACACCCCCACTCCAACACAAGACATGGTTTCAAGCATTAGCACTACGGAACAACGAAACGACATATCCGCCCTACCTGACATCACGTCCGGGATGTCAGGAATATCTATAGATGATGAAAACTATTGTCAAAGTAGCATATCAAAGTCTCGATCGGAAAATATACTTCGGTCTGAGCAGAGTAATCCTGCAAGGCCTATTACTAAGCTTTCGGAGAAATCGGATTCGATATACTATACTTCGCAACATTCTCAGGAAGTTACTCCTACTGGAAGTACTCCTAGAGTGAGGCATAACGATCCTTCTTTGAGATTATCGTTTGATTCTAGTAAATATAGGTCTCTAAAAGCTAATTTACCCGGAAAGGATGACAAGACAAGTTTATCTTTAGATTTCTGTGACTCTAATGAGACTAGTGCGGACTTCTTAACTCCTATAAACGAGATGCCGCCCCCTGGCTGTGAGATTGAGGACTTGCCGAAACACAACGGCAATGAAAGCGTTGACAGCTTGAGTACTGATATCGATTTGGAGACACAGACTGAATCTGCACCAAGGAAATTGTACACTGGTGAGCTAATTGGATTTTTGCGTCTTTCAACATCCTAAAAAAACATGTCCTTGACATTCTTGCCGTATCAATTGAATCCCATGAAATGTCTCTCTCTTAATTAATTAATTATAGAATTAATTCTTACTTTATAGATGACGCGCCAGAAACACCTTGTATAGCCAAACGCATGGTTCGAACGCACGTGATGACGTCAACACCGCAACATTCGCGCGCCAAACCTGAAACTTGCGAGTGCCCGCCCGACTGCCAGCACAAGGACGGCACCTACAGAGGCGTCGTGCTGCACAAGGACGGCACACAACTTAGTAAGTATTTATTGACGTAACTAAGTGATGACGTCAACACCTCAGCATTCACGCTCCAAACCTGGAACCGTCCGTATAAATGCGTCCCCGATTGTCAGCACAAACGGCGGCACTTGAATGAAATGAATAAATGAAATAACTTATAGGAAACTGGTGCTGCAAAAGGATGGCAATGGCACTCGCCTGAGTAAGTAAGTACCTACATACTAGACATGGGCCAACTAGCTCTGGTAACAGATTGGATATGCAATATATCATTCCAAGTAAAGATATATATCGGATTAACATCCGCTTAATATATCCGAGACTGAAGTAACTTTACGTTGCATGGTATCTCTGAGATAGGTAAGTCCGGCTTCTAAATAAACCCACCGGAGTCAAAGCGGTGACACTCCGTGTACGTGTGAGCTCGCTCGCCGGTGACCTTGAGCGAGCGCGTGAATGCAATAAGCCTTGGCTGAGACAGCCGAGAGACTGCCCGTTCCACACGCCGCGCACCGCGCACGGCCCCCGCGCTCGCCCCGACCCGCACACAGCCGCGAGCAATTTTACGAGCACACATGCTTAAGTGTCGCTTCTTGTCGTTAGTATATATTCTATGCCGGAGTACAGCTGAATAAAATGTAACCGGAGACTAATAATCTGATAAATTCGCGGGACAATTAAGTTATATAGTAACATAATAACTGATTTCCCTTCATACTTTACAGGCTTAGTACTGTCTATCAAATAAAAAAATTTGAAAGGCGTATTTAAAAATCATAATTAACATGCTAACTTAGCTAGTTAGTGATAAGACGACGATTGACGGCTTCCCTTAATGAAGTGAATACAAATAAAGATGTGAAAGGTCTGGCAAAGTGTTAGCATAGGCAGTCAAAAAACTTCTTACGTCATTAATGACACAACTTTAAACGTCATGCCACATCACTAACGTGGAAGAACGTTATCCATGTACCCTATAAATAAAATAAAACTGATTTTTGCTTTTGCCTTTTGATTTGATCTTTATTTTTTGTATTACTGTAAGCCCAAACCGACCTTCTCCGATGATACGCAGTACTTCTTTCAACGATAGAAACAAACTTGTAATGTTGATTAAAACGTTATCTGGCTGGCGTTACAGCTGTATTCGTCATAATCATCAGCCTATTACTGTCCCACTGCTGGGCACGGGCCTGTTCTCAGAATGAGAAGGTAAAGGCCTTAGTCCACCACGTTGGCCTAGTGCGGGTTGGCGGACTACACACACCATCGAAAACTGTATGGAGCACTCTCGGGTGTGCAGGTTCACCATCAAAGCAAGTGAAAATCAAATTTTTGATCCACACATGAATTCGAAAATTCTGTGGTGCGGGCTAGGTATATAGCTGTATTGCTAGTCCACTATTCTAACGAAATCAGTAATCGATACTAAAATCAACGTTCCATTTCAGACGTCCTGTACACAGTATCAAGCATGCAACTGGGAACTGGCAGTCGCGTGCGATGCGTGTGGCTGGGAGTACAACTAGAGGACCCAGTCCGACACACAACTCTTGCGTCCAGTATCGCGTCCACAGCAGACAACTCGCTAGTCCTCGTTAGTAACACTGTGGTATACTAAGTCTTGTATATTTGTTAGACAAGTACTCCTTAGCATAGTTTTACAACTAGAGGACACTGTCCGACACAACTCTTGCATCCAATATCACGTCCACAGCCGACAACTCGCTAGTCCTCGTTTGTAACACTGGTATAGTATGTCTTGTGTATAGGTATACACAATTAATATTGTAGAACATTTTGGTAAGATTATAGTTTAGAAAAGTAGATGTTTTTCTCTACTCCCTAATTCCAAAACTGTAGCATCAAATCATCATTATAGTTAAGACTTTATATAATTTTCCAAATCAAGTTTAATTTTTTTTAAAGTAACAAGATGATAAATAAACTGTTTGGAAAAATAACAGACATATTGCATGAAAATGTATAATAACCTCATGCATATAAACACTGTCTACGCATAATTATTCCTAAAACACCTAAAAACAGAAAATCAAACATGTTTTCCTTACAGGGCAACAAGTCAGCGGGCAGTAGACCGCAGTCCATGTCGTTAATGAGCCAATGTGGTGACGAACAAGTGTCCGGCGAATACAATAAACACTACGTCACGCTCAAACAGATTGGTAAGCATATTCAAATAGAGTTTTTGTAACTCAGGATTTAAACAGGTCTGCACAGTAGTTGACTGTGATTGATTAATTACCAGAAAGAGTGTTTGAGTCTGTCAGAATCTGTAACAACTTATAAAGTAGTTGAAACAAAACAAGAAAATAAAAGGTATATGAATGTCAAACGTTATCCGTACTGTCGTCCGTTTTTCACCAATTAGGGTCTTTAAAACTATACTTTGTAAAGACATTTGTTTTAATTACTGTATGATCTTTCACGGACCAGGAACAATAGTTCTGTAATCTGTGTTCACGGGTTTGGTCATTCACAGTTGCTTCGTGCTCATACGAAAAGCAACCTTAAGGTGCAAAGGTCTCCGTTTTGTCGATATTTTACTATTAACATTTCTAAATATAACACCACTTCTAGGTAAAGGCGCATACGGCTGCGTCAAAATGGCATACCGTCGTTCTGACCGAATGCTGACAGTTGCCAAGTTCATTCTCAAAGAGAAAGTGGGAGAACAGTTCTGGGTAGACGGACCGGATGGACGACGCGTGCCACTTGAACTGAGTTTACTGCTCACTCTCAAACATCCAAATATTGTGAGTATGTAATAACTAGGGATTAACATGAAATGAAATTTTCAAATGAAAGAGTAACGGCTCCCGCAAAAATGTGTCAATTTTATTGCGATTACGCAGTGCCAAAATACAGGGGAATATGCTCAAGCACGCATGTTCTCCTACAGCTGAGACATGCCAACAGAAACTATGTGAATTATGTCGCAATAACTCCTAATCTGAACACATGAACAGAACTACAATCACATGAGACTTTCCATCTTCATGTCTCAGTTTGGCGAACCGACTTGCGGTACCATTTAGGCGACAGCCTAGGTGGTATTGAAGTTGTTATGGGCAAAAGTAACCGCTTAACATCAGGTGGGCCTTTAGCTCGTTTCGGCATCCTATACTATAAAAAAAAAGAATTACGCTTTGATGCAATAGCGATCGTCCTTGTCTCACATCCTACAAACTATATACATGATGTATAATTAATTTTAAAGAATAATACTTATTAACATAGCCCGAAGAATTGCCAAACTTAAGTGGCAGTGGGCGGGGCACATTGCTCGCAGAACGGATGGCCGATGGCGCCGTAAAGTTCTGGAGTAACAACCGCGTACTGGAAGGTGCAGCGTGGGTAGGCGCCCCGCAAGGTGGACCGACGACCTGGTGAAGGTGGCGGGACCGATCATTGTAGCGATGCTTGGAGGAGGTCTATGTCCAGCAGCGGACGTCTTTCGGCTGAAATGCTAATGATAATGATGACTTATTAATTGTTTTGTAAATTGTTGCATGGCCAAAGCCATAATACGGCGATGGTTAATACTATCATAAAATTTATAACACCATTTTGTACCCATATTAGCAAATAAATAAAATTGAATTCAATTGAATAATAATTTAGTTTCTACGGTTTTTTCTTTAGATTTTTGAACAACGTGTCTTATTCGTAGGTAAGCGTGGTGGACGTCTACGAGAACGAAAAGTACTTCCAAATGGTGATGGAAAAGCACGGTGCCGGCATGGACCTGTTTGAGTTCATTGAACGAAGACCACGGCTTGATGAGCCACTACTTAGCTATATATTTAGACAGGTTCGTTTATATTAATGAAGCTGGGTACACAACGCGCCCAAAAAAAATCGTTTTGTTAACTTTCTAGGCCTAGTTTGTGGTAGACGTCGGTAAACCCAAAACAAGCTACTCAATGTTAACGTCTTTGGCTACGAAACCTTATAAGCCTTCGTTAATATTGAACATTTACTCAGAATTATTCGAAGATTACGTGGGAAGTTTGAAAGTTCTGCACGGAAAGCAGATAAAAAATATATCTGATAGATCTATAATAATCTCAGTTAATTTTTTGCCTGACTCCCATCCTTCATGAATTTTTAGAGTGAACTGTGGTTCATAATAATATAACAGTTAAAATAATTTGTTTTTTTATCAATACTTCCACTTACAAAAGCTTAAAAATCTTATCAATATATTTTTATTTATAGATAGGACTAGCAGTCGAGTACCTCCACTCCCTAAACATCTTACACCGCGACATAAAAGACGAGAACGTGATCATAGACAACAAGTTCCACGTGAAACTGATAGACTTTGGCTCAGCGACATTCATGAGCAAAGACACACTGTTCTCCACCTTCTATGGAACCACAGAGTATTGTAGTCCCGAAGTGTTAGCTGGCAACAAGTAAGTCTAACATTATGATCAAGCATGTGTTTATTTACGATTTATGAAAGGCATTTGATTGTGTTCATCACTATATATTGATCATAAAATTACATACTTATGTGATAGCGCCCTGGCTTTGAATCGACTGATTCTGTACTTGAGTAATAGGGTTCAGAATTTCGACATTATCTGAAAATCAAGTTAAGGTCTGTTATTACGGTAGGAGTTCCACAGGGCTCCATTCTTGGTCCATTTATTATTTTGTTTCTATCAATAACCTTACCTCATAACTCAATCACTGGCACAGGAGCTTCTCGATATATTATAAAGTTACTTGCAACATTATACAAAAAATATTTTGTTTCTCAGATACGCAGGTCCGGAATTAGAGATGTGGTCAATGGGGATAACACTTTATGTGCTGACATTCTTTGTTAACCCGTTTTCCGACATCGAGGACACCATACAAGGGCCGCTAGCGTTCCCGCAGGTCGTTTCTGAAGGTACATAACAAATATGACCAACTATTAAGTTTATTACTATTTAAATGATTTTATTGACCTTTTTTTTTGCTAAATGCTTTATATTTATTATTATTACATACCTATATTAATATTTTTGTCGGCTTAGCTGACGATTTCAATTCATGTGATCATGTGATTCATGTGATTTGCCACAGATTTGGAACAACTCCTGCGATGGATGCTATGCAAAGAGCCAACAAATAGATGTACGATAGCGCAAGTGATGGCACACCCCTGGATCAGACAGCCCGTCGCTATCACCAACTACGTATTCCACGAGATCGTAGACTGTGGTAAGATGAAACTACTAATTGTATGGACTCAACCATGGGTTAAAATTCACCAAATACGAAGTATGTAAGATCTAATAATAGACAAGAAATACATAACAACAAATACATACACATATGTAAACATATGTAGTGACAAAGATTGAGAAAGGTATGTTAAGATGGTTTGGACATATAGAGAGGATGGACGAGAGGAGATTGACGAAACAAGTATATGAAGCGAGTGTGGATGGAAGAGTTGGAAGGGGACGACCTCGGCGAACGTATCGCGATCAAATCGCGGATGTTCTCAAAAAATGCCAGGTTAAGAGTTCTCTAAACCGACGAGCATGCATGACGAGGTTAATGGACGTAGATGAAGCGAAAGGGGTGTGTCAGGATCGTAGCAGGTGGAAATCCATAGTCTCTGCCTACCCCAATGGGAAACAGGCGTGATAATATGTATGTATGTATGTGTGTGTAAGAAATACATAAACCCTGGTGATCTCATTTTGTCACATTAAAGTCAAAATTCTTAATTGCAAGTTCATATGTGTATCTTTTATGACGTTCCAGCTTTTTTATGATCATTTCAATATATTTATCTTTTATCCTGGCATTTTTTCGTTCTCAAAAAATGCCAGGTTAAGAGTTCTCTAAACCGACGAGAATGCATAACGAAGTTAATGGACATGAATGAAGCGAAAGAGGTGTTTCAGGATCGTAGCAGGTGGAAATCCATAGTCTCTGCCTACCCCAATGGGAAACAGGCGTGATAATATGTATGTATGTTATCTTTTATAATTACAGATCGGCATGAAGCGAACCCTGAAATGTATTTCAGTGGTAGTCTAAGTTCGCCCCGTAGTGGATCACCCGTGTCACTAGCAGATCCACTAGCAAAAGGTAAGCTTTCATAAATTGTTAATCTGTTTGCTACTTTATTTCCATATTCTATTAGTCATCTTTTACGGCACCCACGTGACGATAGGGGATGGTTTATTCCTTAGTAGTAGTAGAGCTCTTCGTGAAGGAGCTCGTCCGGGGAAGTACTACCACCGTACCTACTTCTACCACCAAACAGTGATGCTTGCGTTGCTGTGTTCCGGTGCAAAAGGTATGGGTGCCGGTGAAATTACAATCACGTGAGACTTTCCATCTTCATGTCTCAGTTTAGCGAACCGAGTTGCAGTACCATTTAGGCAACAGCCTAGGTGGTATTGCAGTTGTTACTGGCAAAGGTAACCGCTTAACATCTGGTAGGTCTTTAGCTCGTTTTGCCAAACTATAAAAAAAAAAAAAATAGTCATATTTCACGGCACCCACGTGATGAGAGGGGATGGTTCATTCCTTAAAGGTGCACCATTAATAATAATAATTTAATTCGCACACCATATCAACGCAACTCCAACTTTCAGTTCAGCGTCAAAGAGCCGTTATCTCGCTAAAATGTACTGTTGACTGTACGTGACATGATATAAAGCTCACATTTCAATGCTTTACTTGAGTCGAGTCAACTCGACAACTCAACAGAGTTGATATGGTGTGCTACGGCCTTAACTGGAACAACAGAGCTAGTGGATTTTAGCGTCCATTCGTTTATGTCCTTAAGGTGAATGCTACAGGGTAGCCCGCGACATTCAAAATTTCTTGCGTTTTTTGCTAATTGTAGCTCTGTTTTGAGTTGTATATCAATCAAAATATGATTTGCGGTAGTAATAACAATATATCTACTGAATAATACTTATAAAAAATATAAACCTAGCTTTATAAGCTCTAGGAGCTCGATAATCGATAATTTGATCGTAAATTAATATAATCGAGCTTGTACAGCTTATAGAGCTAGGTTAATATTTTTTATGAGTATTATTCAGTAGATATATTGTTGTTACTACCGCGAATAATATTTAGATTAATACACAACGCGAAATACAACTACAATTTGCAAAAAACACAAGAAATTTTGAATTTCGCGGGCTACCCTGTAGCATTCACCTTAACTAAATTAAAAGAAACGATTGCTTTCTTTTCAGGCTTCATTTTAAATCTTCCTCTCATTTAAGACGATCTCATTGGTGCAAGATACAATACTGATATTTGGAAAGTGGGTAGCATATGGTTTGCAATAAGCAGTTGAAAACCTTAACAAATAGAGTTTGTATTATCAGGCCATTAATGGCTACTGTGGGGCATGAGTCTCATTCTCATAGAATAAGAGGGGGTTAGAGCCTTAATCTATTGGCCTGGTGCGGTTTGGCGGACTATAATCACTTAAGAAGTTTTTTGAAGCCCATCCTTCACTGTTAACGAGTGATAATCAAAACCTGCTTAGTGGAGTACAGGCACGATCATGTTGAATCATCATCATCATCATCATTTCAGCCGAAAGATGTCCACTGCTGGACATAGGCCTCCCCCAAGCATCGCCATGTTGAATAATTTAATTAAAATAACAGCTTATTTGTTCATTGCCCACAGAGCGTTCAAATCCTTCAGAAGTGGCGATCCGTTCGGACGGCAAGAATTTATCGCGCGAAGAGCCCAAACGCAACTCCTTAGCGCTTCACGCGCTTTCTACCGCCGACAGGGACGCGCAGTCAGACAACTATAGCCTGCGATCTTCAGCCGATGTATGTAGTTTGTGTTAGGATAACTTTCAAGGGTTAAAGAGGCAAATATTCACGTAACAATGAAATAATGGACTTACAACAGCATCATTTTAACACCAAATTAAATGTATCGACAATTATAGTTGATTGGGTGCACTCTCCATCTCTTCATTACTCCGTGTCGCGCTATAAACTAATCACTATGTCTATACAATTGTTAAAAACTATCCAGTATCACTTTGAAAACAAATGTTTTAAGAAAATTATTTTTATGAGAATAAACGCGTTCTAACAATTGTATTTTCATTGTAATGTAGTGACAGTATTATAGTTATCTTAATAGGAAATCTTAAGCCGGGTCTCTTGCGACCATGTTTTTGTTTTTTCTAACAACACCTAACACGTTTTTCTAACGAAAAGTGGGCGTGGTCTAGCAGTTTGACCACATTTGATTGGCCTAAACCAAATATCTACGTGTTCTATTAGATTTTTGTCGCAGGAGACCCAGCTTTAAGATTACAAAGGACATGTTATAGCTGATTCTAAAACAGACCAATTAAACAGTCTGGGGAGTTAAAAATATTATAAAGGAACTTTCATCATCATCATCATTTCAGCCGAAAGACATCCACTGCTGGACATAGGCCTCCCCTATGCAGGTTGGGGGGCAGTAGTAGTAGACCTCCTTTCTGAAAGAGCTCGTCCGGGGCAGTACTACCACCGTGCCTACTTCTCCGCCAAATAGTGATGCTTGCATTGCTGTGTTTCGGTCTGAAGGGAAAATACAAATACCGGTGCCGGTGAAATTACAATCACATGAGACTTTCCATCTTCATGTCTCAGTTTGGCGAACCGACTTGCGGTACCATTTAGGCAACAGCCTAGGTGGTATTGAAGTTGTCATGGGCAAAGGTAACCGCTTAACATCAGGTGGGCCTTTAGCACGTTTCGCCACCCTATAGTAAAAATGCCATAATCGCCACACTTGGCAGGCGGGTTGGCGATCTCAGTTGGTTGGTTAAACACTCAGAGAACGCTGCTGCTCATCCTCTGGTGAATCCCTTAGTCGCCTTTTTACAACACCCATGAGAAGAGATAGGGTGGTGCAATTCGTTACTTCCGGCACCACACGGAGCATTACTACCTGAGTGCATAAATTGGTCGCACTACAGACTATTTATTTAATTCCACAAATTGCTCGTGTATCTGATCTGCTCGACATGCGGTACTACAGTGATCCAACAGAATATCAGCGTCAGTTATAAAATCCCTAGCACTGTACTTTGTGTTTTTATTTTTGTGCACAGAAGTGCTGTCACATAATCTTTAATAGTAATTATTTTTTTGAGACTGCATTGTTTCCGTCGAGCGTTAAACCCTCGACGACGACCTCTGTGGTATAGTGGTTCGAGTGTCGGACTGCTGATAACGAGGTCGTGGGTTCGATTCCCACAGGACACAAATATTTGTGTGATGAACATAAGTGTTTGTGTTGGTCTGGGTGTGTTGCTTATGTATTATAAGTATGTATTTACAAAAAAAAAAAAGTATATACGTATTATATCCATTGTCTAGTACCCATACCACAAGCTCTGCTTAGTTTGGGACTAGATGGTGCTGTGTAATAATGTCCCAAAGATATTTATTTATTTATTTTACCCTCAGGACGTAATCACATCTAGTTTGCTTGAAATCAGTTCCGCCAAATTATTACTAGACATCGCGATCCTATTGGCAAGCGCGCAATCTGTGCAAATACGTAGAACAGTATCGGAGTATGGATAGCCAAACGTAATTCATCTGTATAGGCTTTAATTTTCGATGATTGTATAAATAAATAAAATAACGTTTATTAGCAACCAAATACGTTTCAAAACGATGGAGCTGTCTCCTGAATTATGTGGCAAACCTGTATCTCAGGAAACTCCCTTATACTAAGCTCTAAGGTCTATATTCGGTAAGAAGTACATTGCTTTTCATTGTTCCTTAATAATTGTGCCTTCTTATTTGTATGTCTTGTATTGTTTTGTACTAAATAAAAGTTGTATCTGTCTTATCTATCTACGGGTTTTTTTTCTCCCAGATCTTGGACATATCATCGAAGCCGGTATCTGAAGCGGCGTTAACAGACATCAGTTCGGACGCGACCGGGCACGCGGCGTGCGACATCGACTACGATTGCGATCAATACGAGTGCGACAGCTGGGACGAGTGCGAACAAGACAGCTTCTCTTAAACATTGAGGTCCACTATGTTTAAGATAGAGTTTAAAATGTATAAGAAGGTGAAAAAAGTAGTTACTGACTAATTGACGGGAATTTATTTTGTGATAGTTACAAGATGTTGATCTATAATCGTGCCATATTTCTAGAGCAGATGATAAATAATGTGCTTAGTCATCTAAAAATACTTGAAAAATTCTACGATTATTTAATACCCAAATTTTCACTTCAATTTTCAAAGGGTGGAAATACCTGCAAATTGTTTTGGTGGTGTCTCACGCATCGTTTTTGTGTTGCACGCGACACACGGAGGCAATTTGTTTATTTACAAAAAGGTATTTAACAAAAAAAAAAAAAATTTGGTGTTGATTTTTTTATTGATTCGTGTTCAGTATCAGTGGTATAGTCACCTCCTAAAATATGGCACGAATACAGATCAACATGTTGTATAGTTTGACAGTGTTGTTAAAATGATATCCTCATAAGGAACAGCGCCCTGATTGAGTAAGGGTTGCTGTATAAATATTCGCATCAGCAATTCTTATTAAACAACTAAACCGACCCGAAGGAACTTCTACATAATATAAAAATCTAGGTATATTATTGAAGTCGGTAGAATTAACTCGACTGTCTCCTTGGTCTAGTGGTTGCAAGCGCGACTGCTGAGCGTGAGGTCCTGGGATCAATTCCCAGGTCGGGCAAAGTGTTATTGGGTTTTTTCATCAGGAAATTCTCAGTAGCAGCCCGGAGTCTGGATTTGTGCCCGGTTAATGGCAATAGGCTCGCCCCCTATTACATGGGACTTACAACATAACTGGCGAAATGTGGGTGTACTATACACCTCTGCCTACCCCTTCGGGGAAATACAGGCGTGATGTTATGTTATGTGTGTTAGAATTAAACGTGGAATGTAATTTTTAATTTAGAAAGTATTTGTTCTTTTAATTTTTTTTACAACTAGTCCAGTACCGATTTGTTGTGCGATAAACAGTATTAAGTTAGCTTGTAAAAAATGTCGAGTAGTTTAATAAGTTTGAGTGAAATATGAGACCAAATTGATGTAGGTGTAGATTCTTAACATAGTCATTATAACTTTGATCCCTAGCTGTAAAAAAACTTAATGTGTTTTTAAACAGAGATTAATGTTTACTTAGCAGGTGCTTTAGCTAAGTAACAGTATTCCTGTCTCTGTCGAGCAACGTTCAACCAACCAGTGTAAGACAGAAACGGGAACGTCTTACCATCAGAGTGCAAAAATATCCATAAAACGGTTCACCTAGCAACTTAATTGTATTGTATTTTTTTTTTTGTATTTTAGAGTAAATACGTGTCAAAAACAAATGCCACCTTTCCTGCAAAATGTTGCTAGTGTGGAGACATTTATCAGCTTTTTGGTTAATTTTCATGCATACCCACACCATTTACCAAGAATAATAATGAAGCATACCACACATTACCGTTCTTCAAGGAAGATGGAGTGAATTGAACAAAAATAATTTAAAGTAAAAGTAAACTTCGTATGGTGTGCATGAAAATTACCCAAAAAGCTGTAAAACATCTCCACACTAGCAACATTTAACGGGAAAGGTGGCATTTGTTTTTGACACGTATTTCAGAGTACAAATAGTTCAATTGGTTTCATCTATACTGGATTTTTGCATGCTTAATACAAGCAGAATATAGCAATGTTCCTAAACCACCAATTTTTATATCTGGTACCACCTGTATTCTACGCAAATAAATGATTCTTTCTTTCTTTCTTTCAATAAAGTTGCTAGGTGAAGCATCTTCTGGTTATTTCTGTATTCTGAGGCCAAGACATCATTCATCATTTTAGCCGAAAAACGTCCACTGCTGGACAAAGGCCTCCCTCAAAGGGGATATGCCATAATCGCCACGCTTGGCAGGCGGGCTGGCGATCGCAGTTGGTTGGTTAAATACTCAGAGAACGCTGCTGCCCATCTTCTGGTGAATCCCTTGGTCGTCTTTTACGACACCCATGAGAAGAGGGAGGGTGGTGCAATTCTTTACGTCCGGCACCACACGGACGGCTAAGACATATTCCGTCTGTATTGCACTTGTAGTTTCACTATTGCGCGACAGAAACATGAATAAATAAATAAAATAAATAAATAAATATTGATTGTGCCAAAAAATATACATAACATTGGTTGAAGCCCTAGACCTCACTAGGATTCCCTGTGTCGTGGGGTCTAGTCTCTTTCAGTCCAAAAGACATAGTTGACACGGTTCAGAATGAATTTAATCAACAATGTGTTCTTTACAATGGTCAATGAGTTATAAATAACAAAAACAAAAAAACAGCTAAAAATATTGAATACTGTTCATACTACTTCGCTAAAGCACGTCGTACCTAAGTAGCGTCTGTATATCTCGGCCTTAGTTTGTAAATAAATGCTAAAATTCGTCTGATTAAAGACATTATTCATACGTAAATTGATTGATTGATTGATTAAATTAAACATTTTTGAATATTCCTAATTTAATTATCTCATTATAGTAAATGTTAGGATTTAGGAATTTATAAATATCACTCGTTTATTTTAAAAGCACCATCCTACTAATTTTATAAGTGCGAAACTGGATGTTTCTCTATTTGTTTGTTTGTCCTTAAATCACGCTGCAACGGCTGAACAGATTTAGATAAAATTTGGTATTCGGATAGGCAATGTCTTAGATTGACACGTAGGATACTTTTACCGACATACCACTGGTGCGATGCCGCGGGCGTCAGCTAGTCTGATTACACAGACCAGTAAGCCTCTAGACGCCTATTAGCCGGATACCCCCGGTCACAAAGCATATGCAGTAGCACTGCATATCTTACGCCCATCCACCTATCGGGACGTCACTCCGCCAGCGAGCGGCACCAATCATATCACCGAACATTTGAGCCGACCAATCATAACGCGCCGTCCGCCCCCCGGTCGCCGCCAACATTTTACGACTGTGTTCTCATGCAAAACTTTGTTTATGTGGAGTCTTGAGGCTTACTGGTCTGTGTCTGATTATAATAAATTGCGAATTCTTGCCATGTTATTCTATTTAAGAGTAAGATAGTTTCGTATCAATGTTTAGTATTAAACCAGTATAGTAGTACACATTTTATATGGTCCATCGATGTACCTGATGCTGATGAACCATTTAAATATGCGGGTTGACCAATCAGAAAGCACCATTGCTGCGCGCCAAGTCTCTGCCGCTGCCGATACAATGACGTGCAATGTATGGTAGTGTGTGAGCGAAAAGGAAAAGGACGGAACGGCGATCAATTTTAATACCTTATGGGCATTGCATAAGGTTAATTATGATATTTTTTTATGTTCCGGGTGTTTTCGTCGATCGTCTTTTCGTGTCCGCGCGAACGAAGATTAACGACACGCCTTATCTTTTGTGTCATACTGTAACAGATTCTATCACATTTTCTTTTTATATAAATTTTTGTAGGTTTTTTTTTTCTTTTCACAATTTATATTATTCCATTTCGCCCCGCTTGCGTTAAAACTTTAAAATAATAGAATAATTACATATTTTATTCTTCATATTATAATTATATAAGATACGTTTACTGCCGTCCGATGACTAAAAGGCCGTTAAGTGACAATTTTGTCAAATTTTGTTACATATACTACGAAAAAGAGCAAATTTTGCTCTCTTTAGTAGTATATGTAACTCGAATTTGACAAAATTGTCACTTAACGGCCTTCTAGTTAGCGGACGGCAGTTTACCTATATGTACCTACCTACTATAAGAGTCCCTTCACACTAGTGTTTCTCAAGCGTAGGCGTTCGAGAAACGTATGCGCAGCGCAGAAGCCGTGACAGTGCAATGCACACGTCACTTCGCTTATAAGCTACGCTTGTAAAGCACATCACTATACAACGTGGATATGACAATACGACAATAAATAAAAACACGGTTATTACTAGTCTATAGAAGCATTTTAAACACATAATTATTTAACACAACAATTTCTTAGGTTAATAATATACTGACTGCCTCGTTGGTCTAGTGGTTGCAAGCGCGACTGCTGAGCGTGGGGTCCTGGGTTCGATTCCCGGGTCGGGCAAAGTGTTATTGGGTTTTTTCATTAGGAAATTCTCAGTAGCAGCCCGGAGTCTGGATTTGTGCCCGGTCAATGGCAATAGGCTCGCCCCCTATTACATGGGACTATAACATAACTGGCGAAATGTGGGTGTACTATACACCTCTGCCTACCCCTTCGGGGAAATACAGGCGTGATGTTATGTTATGTTGTTAATAATATACGCGATATAATCCGGTTAAACTTTGTTTTATGTTATAACATAAATAAGTTGTTTATCGAAAATAAAAATAAAACTATTTTATTTAACAAAATAAATATTAAAACATCGAAATAATAAGTAATACCATTTTTAATCATCTGTAATTATTGAGAAAGAGTGTTTTAAATTATATGGACTCGCACGCACACTCTTTGACCTAACGATCTTGGTCTAGAAAAATGGTTCTACATTCAAAATTAATGAAAATAAAATAATTTCCTGTGGCTAAGCTATTATCTGGATTTGATTAATCTTTGATTAAGTTCTGGAGTGGCGACCGCGTACTGGAAGGTGCAGCGTGGGTAGGCCCCCCACAAGGTGGCCCGACGACCTGGTGAAGGTCGCGGGAATCCGCTGGATGCGGAAGGCGCAGGACCGGTCGTTGTGGTGACGCATGGGGGAGGCCTATGTCCAGTAGTGGACGTCTTTCGGCTGAAATGATGATGATGATTATTTTTTTGTATACGATCAGAGGACGTGATACTCTGTACGTGGTTTTATCTAATGTCGTATTGTCATATCCACTTTGTATAGTAGCTAAATGATAATACCAAAACTATATCGCGATCGTGCGGCGTCCGCACGACAATGCGACGTGTGCGTCGTCGCGTTGTCGCTATTGTGAAGGGGCTCACGACTTTGTAATAGTAAAAAAATTATAGCACTAGGCCGTCTTCCCATTGTTAACCTTAAAAAATCAAAACACTTCACGAATACGTTTCTGTTACTCTGTCATGAAGACATAATTAATCTTGTTGTTATATCTTTAGAATTTCACAGCATACACTTAACTGACTAAATATTAGTACTGATTCTGTTGGTTTACAAACGACACAAATTTAGTCTCCCTATATCTCTTTCTGACAAAAAACATTAGAAAAATATAGACTATTTTAACCCTCTCAAAATTAGTCCACTTGCTTGTTTTCAACGGGAATTTAGTCGTCATCGCTTATAGGTCACGCCTTTTTCCCGACCCTAAATCACAAGGGCATAGACTAATTGGACAGTTCTTGATAATTTCTGTCCTTTTTCAATGATGTTTGTATGAAAAGGATATAACGTGATTAAAATTAAATTTATCGGCACTTCTATTTACTTTACCCACAGACCTGTGGGGTTACTCTTGAAAATAATTCCAATCTCAATCCAATACAATGTCAAAAAGTGACAAGAATAAATGGAAATTCTTCATTAAAAATATACACAACACACAATTGTAATTCTAATAAGGTTTGATTAATTCTAAAAACACTATATTTTAAACCAATCTTTTGCTAATTAACCGACTTCAAAAAAAGGAGGAGGGTATGTATTCCGCGGGTTTTTTTTTTTCATGTATGTACACCGATTACTCCGAGATTTATGGGCCGATTTACGTGCTTGTTTTTTTATTTGGTAGAAGAAGCCCGCGCGGTGGTCCCATATAAATTTTATCGACTTAGGTTGAGTAGTTTTTTAACCAGCTTCAATAAATCAGTTTATTTTAGCTTCGCCTATCTAGATGATCTGCTCATTGGTTCGTTTTTCTGAGAATTCTTGGCCGATTTGCGTGTATTTTTTACGACAATGATTGGAACAACAACAATAACAACAACAACAACTAGAAAGTATGAAATAAAAACTTTTTAACAAAAAAAAACCGACTTCAAAAACCTTAACTAAAAAATTAAAAAATAATCCTTGTATGTATTTCAAAATCTTTCCATAAACCAAAATTTTGAAGGCGGTGCGTGATTTTCATGTACGTTCACTTATACTGTTTATTACTATAGATAATGCGCTCGACTGTACATTATCACGCAAAGGGTCAATCACGCGCCGCCTTCAAAATTTTGGTTTATTTTTTTACTTTTTTAGTTAAGGTTTTTGAAGTCGGTTTTTTTTTTGTTAAAAAGTTTTTTTTTGCATTTAAAAGTACGAATTGACATCAGTCCAGTATTTTCAAGAGTAAGCCAGCAGAACCTAAAGACGCCAATTAGCCGGGTACCCCCGCTCACCAAGAGTATACAGCCAGCAGTAGTAGCACTGCATAAGAGCCGCCCCGCCTCCAATCGGTACGTCATTCTATCAGCGAGTGGCTCCAATCATACCACCAAATTTTTTGAGCTCACCAATAATAACGCGCCGTCCGCCCCTCGACCCCGCCAACATTTACGATTGTGTTCTCATGCAAAACTTTGTTTATGCGGCATCTAGGCTTACTGGTTACTGGTCTGTGATTTTATATTTTTGTTTTATACATTTATTGTTGTCACCTAATCTTCGAAAGCTTATGTGCCATGTTACTTACGTTTGCATTTATCAGTTTCGCACAGGGCCGTCTTAAGTCTATTCTGCGCCGGGGTGCGGGACTCGGCCTGCGCCCTCGTTTTTTTTTACACTGCAGGGTGGCACGCGACCGTCGACACACTCCAGTATGAAAGGGGTTCTAGTCAACCAAGAAAACACAATACAGTCATTTTGATAATTTATTTATTTATTACTCTAAAAAACAAAATTAAACTTAAAACTTCGATTACTTAATATCTATTTATTACATGTACATACACATACATCAAACAAACTCAATTTTTCTTGCTTTTGAGTTGGCAAAGATTTGAATTAAATCATTTATTTTTATATCTATTTTGGATTCTATACTTATAATGGCTAAGTTTGTCAGTCTGTCTTGGGTCATGGTTGAACGAAGATATTTTTTTATTAATTTTAATTTTGAAAAGGATCTTTCACCTTCTGCTACTGTAACACGCAGTGTTAAATATATACGCAGAGCTGTTGAGATATTGGGAAATGAGGAAATTAAATTATTAGAATATATATAGCTTAAAATATCAGTGGGAGTACTTGTTGATGCATTGGGAAAAAATATTGGCAACAATTCTAATTCATTATATAAATCCTCCCCGTCAATATCAAATCTATTTTTAAATGTTAGTTTTTCTTGGAGCCGATAACACTGAGATTTTTTTTCATGCATCAATAATTTATTCCAGCATTCAATGTTTTGGAAGAGTGAAAAAACTGAATTGTGTTCCGACAGCAAATAGAATCTCTCATTTAATTTCGAAATAGCAGTGTCTAGTAGAAAAAAATATAAACATACTTTAAATTTATTGGTTGGGTCTAAAATGGGCTCATCTGCAGCCTCGTAATCAAAATGTCTTTTTCGGGGACGTGGACGAGCAGTTTCTTTAAATTCTGTTTCGCATTCTAATTCTTCAGCAATTAATTTTGCATCAGATAACAACTGTTCAAACGCGCTATCGGTGCGGTATTTCTTCAAATATTTTTTAACCAGATTAGTCATTTTGGTAGCTTCTGAAATAATTACGTCCGATTTTTGCAAATTTTTGCGCTAATTCGCCGGTTGTCGCAAATAAAATGAGCTAAAAAGAAGAAATCAGATCAATCACTGACCGACACTTACATAGGCGCCGCGCGCCGTGCTGTAAATTCAAATGAACTTACACCTAATTGTAGTGATTTAGAGATCATTTCTCTTTAAGTGCGAGCGCCCGGACGGCTATGTCAAAGGACGCAACAGACGTACAGGTGCCGCCATTGTGCCATTTCAAATGAACTTACACTCTATTGACTTAGAGATCATTTTGCTTCAAGTGCGGGCGACCGGGCGGCAACGTGTCAAACGTACATACATACACTCTCTTTGGATTAGAGAAATAAAATTGTTATTTGTGTAGTGTAGTAATGCGGTATGAAGCGCCGAAAGCGTAATAAAAGTAACTAAATATTATTGTTGATGACTATTTTTTTTTTGCTTGCGCATACATATTTGTCGTAAGTAACAAGTATATAAAACTGTGCAATGGCGTTAAGTTCAATGAAATATCCAAAAATTCAGCGCTAGACAGGTGCACCCGGGCGCTCCATTGAAGAGCAATTCATTTGTTGCAAGGCAAACCAACTCTTATGGACGCTTGAGGCTGCTCGACCGCTCTTCGCGGCGCTTTCAGCCTCCTAGTATAATTTTAATTCGCTATTCTAATTACAGTGGTATGTAGCAGGAAATAAGGTTGAATTTCAATTGTAACTAAATAAGCCGCTTCGCCGCCACTCCGTCGGTTTGCACTGACCCTATCGCGTGCAACAGCCTACGCCAACATGTGTGTAGCTGTGTAGAACAGGACAGGTGAGCGTGGTGCAACCCGAGCGCAGCCACGCGCCATACCCCCAAAAACACATTAAATTTCAATAAGTCCATAAACGGTTCTCAGATATGGCCTAGTCATTGACCGTACAGCCCATTAGACGTTTATTGTTAGATATAATGCATACAATAAATTCTGTCAGTTAGCTGAGGTGGGGTACTGAAATCCGATTGGCCCTACCAAGGCGGCTATTGGCTAGTCACTAACGCGGAAATTTTGACGCCTCACATTAGTGGTCGAAACTAATTTGAAGTTCTCAAGTGGCCAATAGTGGCCACCTACATCAGACCTATTAATTATACTGATGTGTTGACGACAGTCATCGGTCGCTTATTATATCTATTGGGTGTATGGTCGATGGGCCTAGTACCAAAATGTCGTAATGGTGTGTGGAATACGTGGCTTTTGGCTTTGTGATGCATCTTTTAACATTCGTTATTACTAAGATAGCTTTTAATGTATAATAATAATTATATATGCAGGAGTATACCGTGGATTCTTATTATATAATATCGGACTTATTCCATTTTTGCCAAAATCTGAACAAAAATTGCAATAAAACTTCATCGTAACACACCTATCTCTTATGACTATAATTACCGAAAATCAGTATTAAGACATAAAATAATATTTACAAAAAAAAAAAAAAGTATGTAAGTATTATATCCATTGTCTAGTACCCATACCACAAGCTCTGCTTAGTTTGGGACTAGATGGTGCTGTGTAAAAATGTCCCGAAGATATTTATTTTTTATTTTATTTTTACAATACTTTGAAAATTTCTGATAAGCTTAATTAATTACTAATCTCGTTTTAGAATTATTAAAAATCCTAAAGAACCAAATTATTCACATTACTTGAATAACATTGTAAATATCATGAGGTAAATTTTAACATATCTGTGTTGGGTTCAAATTAGTAGATTTTCACAACGGTTTACTTACAAAATGGTTGCTATGATTCTGGCAACATTTCATGTGTGAGTTTTGTAGACCGTGTAGACCAGTATTGTATTGATGTAGTAAGGATTATATTTTTGTAGTGTTCTATTATAGTTTGTGTTGGTTTCAAATGTAGTTATTATATTTTATGTCCGGTGCGTCCGTTTATTACTTAGTGCCTTACGACGGACGACGGGTTACGTTGCTCGTGTAGGACGCTGTGACGCCTGTGACCACTCATCGTAAATAAACGATATGAATTCCCTATCATTCTTTCATTAATTTTCCTTATCAATCAGATCCCTGCTATTTCGAAAATGTAAGACGCAGAAACAAAAAGGACAAAACCCTGCATTGTTTTGATGTGGCGAGCGCGATTTATGAAAACATTGTCTTAGGTACATACACAGACGATAAATTATGAATTCTATTTTTTATAATACCACGACCACCACACATCTCACCGACACCAACATATCATCCACCACCACCACACCATAACTCCACCACCACCGTGCCACCATAACCACCACACCTTCAAACACCATCTATCACCACTACCCCATGACACCATCTAGACAGAAACAACCACAACTCAACCCGATCAACTTGATGATATCATGACAACATTAATTTTGTACAACCAATAATCATGACGTCTACTTAGTATGAACTTCATACAACACAGGGATCAAGCTGTATAATACAGCCTGTATTCCAGGATCTACCCAATCGATTGAGATGAAACGTACCTCAGTTTAGGCTAATATCTATATAATGTATTCATTATATAATTTATATTACTTTACCATTTTGTTATAGTACCTATATTAATAACAATAATAATGTCTTGACTTGGCACACGAGGTTGTCGACATGTGGGATGTTGACTCTGCAGTCATTGTGCCGATAGTCATTTCGGCCAATGGCTTAATAGCCAAGAGCCTCGACCAACACCGCTGTTTCCTTGTGTTCATACTAGTTTGTCATACCAGTATGACCACGAGGATATACATGTCCTCGTAGTCATAATCATATTTCGACACCTCCTATAAGAAAAACAAATAGGTAAATGTACCAGTCCTTAAGAAAATAAAAATATAGAGCGATAAATAACTAGATAGAACTTAGGAAAAACTTTTAATTCAACAATAACGGATCTGGCGAATACCTCAACACCTACAGAGGCTCTCGTTGGGCGGTTGGACCAAGGGCTTGATGCAGAAAGCGGTACTTCTTGACACGGCGCGTATCGTGAGGAAGTTTCTCGCTCTGAGGCCCTGACCGCCGGTAGCTTGGACCTTGTTCCCGATGCCGGTGGGCTACTATTTTTTATATTTATAAATGAAAATAATTACCAAAGAAATTACATCGTTGGAAATTACCTATATCTTTAAGGTTAGTAAGGTAGCCTTAAAAAGCTCTGTTAGATCTTACCAAAGGATCTCTCTAAGTACAGTATTATGTGGTAAGATTTTAACCGATCTCCTGTGCTGTGCATGATCAGAAAAAAACTGGTTCCTGGGTGATTAGGGGCCGCTGATTTCATTTCTGATGAAAAAAAACAATAGGGCTTTGATTATGACAAGTAAATAATCAAAGGGGTAGAGCAGGGAAAGGGTAGTTTTCTTGGTGGTGGGGTGCTGGCCAGAAAACCTCCACGTGTGTCTGATGGCTGCTTGTCTCTCTGGACACGTCTGGAGGGAACGGCAGTTGTTAGGCCGGTGTGTTCTGGGTACGGGCAATAGAATCCTTTCGATTAACCTTCGGGGGATCTTATTACCTGTGGCGAATATTCAGGTATGGGAGGGACCCCATGTGGTCCAATGGGGAGTTGCTCCACGTGTCCCTCTGATGCCAGCAGAGGGTACAGTGGAGGAGAAGGAGCGGGCCCGGTGTGCACTCACCCTCTGCCACTGCGCAGGCGGCGGGGGGACTGTCCTTTCCTGCCCCGTCGATCTCGGAACCCCAGGTGTGCCCGCTGAGTAGTACCTATTCTCGCGCCTCTTGGGACCGAGAGTATTGTTTCTCTGTGGTCTTGGATTTACCGCCCAGACCGCGAGGAGGAAGAAAACCTCTATAAAAATTACAGGAGGATGGGGCCTGCGAGCAGCAGACTCGGGGCAGTCTGCTGCCCGACCAGCAGCTGACGTAGCTGGCATGCTGACCTGGCAGCATGCTGGCGTAGCTGGTGCAGTTGGCGTAGCTGGCACAGCTGGCGTAGCTGACGCAGGTGGCACAGCTGGCGTAGTTGGCACAGCTGACATAGCTGGTAAAGGCTCGTGAGGTGAGGTGGCGTGCAGTGTTCCGTGTGCGCTGCCTAGGAGGGTGTGGCCAACGTTACGCCGCAAGGGGAGAAGGGGCTCGCCAGCTTGTGGCGGTCCAGGACCTGTCGGGGGTGGTTGTGTGAATACTCACGGATTCTCACGCCCCCGGCTAAGGTAGTTGAAGGAACACGATGGTGGTTTTAGTCGGTAAGAGTACGACACTGGCTCCGCCTACCCGCTGGTAAATTATCTTTACCATTATCCGAACCTACCTTTTTTTTTTTTTTTTTTTTTTTTTTCCCGTGGGGAAATCCTCGTGGACGCACTCCGCCCGGGGTAGGCGCCAGTGTCGGACTCTTACCGACTAAAACCACCACGGTGTTCCTTCAACTACCTTAGCCGGGGGCGTGGGAACCCGTGAGTATTCACACAATCACCCCCGACAGGTCCCGGCCCGCCACAAGCTGGCGAGCCCCTTCTCCCCGTGCGGCCTAACGACGGCCGCACCCTCCTCTGTGGCGCACACGGAACACTGAACGCCACCTCACCTCATGGGCCTTTACCAGCTGCGCCAACTACGCCGGCTGTGCCAGCTACGCCAGCTGCTGGTCGGGCAGCAGACTACCCCGAGTCTGCTGCTCGCAGGCCCTGCCTCCCGTATTTTTTTATAGAGGTTTTCTTCCTCGCGGTCCGGGCGGTGAAGCCAAGACCCTCGGTCCCAAGAGGCGCGAGAACACTACTCAGCAGGCACTCCTGGGATTACGAGACCGACGGGGGCAGGGAAGGACAGTCCCCCCGCTGCCTGCCCAGTGGCAGGGTGAGTGCACACCGGGCCCGCCCCTGCTCCTCCACAGTGCCCTCTGCTTTCTCAGAGGGACACGCGGAGCAACTTCCCATTGGCCCACATCGGGCCCCTCCCGTGCCAGAATATTCGCCACAGGCAATAAGGTCCCCCGGTCCAAAGGAGACTTATTGCCCGTGCCCAGGGTGCACCGGCCCAACAACTGCCGTTCCCTCTAGACGTGTCCAGAAGGACAAGCAGCTGTCAGACACACGTGGAGGTTTCCTGGCCAGCACCCCACCATTATCCGTACCTACCGTTACAACTTGTTAAACAAGATGTGTAAAATATGGATCCAAAAAATAAACACTTCTTTTATTTTTGTAAAGCAATGTTTGAAAAAATCTCGAACTCATATACTTAACCATTACTCTTGGACCCAGCGGTCAGTGGGTCCACGAGTCATAAGTTTTCGAGCTGGTGGGTTGGTGGTGGTGGAGGTGGGTGGCTGGTGGGAGCGTAGTGATTATATTATCTTTGACCACGAGCACTGGTGGTACAAAGCCAGTGGGTCCATGAGTCATACATCTGTTTTTTTCAATTGCCGCCTAAATTCTGGTTGGCTTACTTGGGTGCGTTCAGTATTATCGTCCGACGACGCACAGAGCGTACTTTGGTCGTTCAGTGATCTTAGTACATACTTCCATTATCAAAGGAGCAATCATATCAACGAACGCCCAAGCATAGCATCTCTACTTGGTCTGTGCGCCCAAGGAACGCTCCTAGTGCATTATATCATTAATCTGTGGAACGCTCCGAGCGTCGCACAGATTACTATATTAGTAGCTGAGCGACGACACGACGTCGCCGTCGTCCAACGACGTCGGGCCACAGATTACTATAACAGTAGCTCTTTGAAAATGGAATCTATGGAAGCGACATTATTGTCTATGCAATTTTATAGATAAGATATTTATAGTCTTCTCTCTTTAACATACGTACAACCACATGTGAAGGAAAGATACGACACTACTTTCATACGTCAGTTTTCCGTGACATTTCTTAAATGAATTACTGAGCGTGGCGATTATTTGAAAATCCGCCATTTTTTGTCTCGAGTTGTTGTGGTTAATAAAACCACAAAATCTACGAATTAAAACGTTTATTATCCATTTTAACCCAGGAATCATCACAATTTTTCTAAAACAACTCTATCGATAAGTACTACAATTATATTTTTGTAAAGAACAAGACTACTAGGCGGCCATAATATGTCTCGGACCTTTCAAAAATCGACACGGTTTTTTTTCGTTTATGTCAAGTCCAATAGTTCCATAGTCAAAGCAGTAGCTAGCTACGTCGGGCGATAGAACGCGGCTCTTGACTTTCACTCACAGATGACGTTTATCAGTCAAATGTTGCCAGTTATTAGATTTGAAAATTAACTACATTTTTACTGCATTTTTACTACTGTCAAGTGTCAAATTCAAGTGATGCCAAACCAAAAAAGGTTTAATTTATGTTGTACACTTGTTTCTGTCCTCTACATTCAACATCTCTCTATCGCTCTAGTGATTATATACTCTTTGGCTCTAAGGTTTGCTGTTAGAAAATACAATTCTGAGTTAAGCTCGCCGATGTACATAAACTTTCCTACTGTAATATAAATGTATATTTGTGTGTACAATAAAGAATAAGAATAATAAAAGAACTTTTTGATGTTGAAAACCCAGTGTGAGGGTGGTATGCCACTCGTCAAAGAATAATGGAATGATGTAAAACGTAGTGATTATATTATATTTGGAACAATGGCCATTCCCCATCCCTCCCCATACATGCGTTGACCTGTCACTCAATTTTTTTATTTTGCTGGGTTCTTCCGTTTTTTGGTGTTTTATTAGTACGATTCATGTCTACTACACGTCCGTGTGGTGCCGGACGCCGTCCGTGTGGTGCCGGACGCAAAGAATTTCACCACCCTATATCTTCTCATGGGTGTCGTAAAAGGCGACTAAGGGATTCACCAGAGGATGGGCAGCAGCGTCCTCCGAGTATTTAACCAACCAACTGCGATCGCCAACCTGCCTGCCAAGCGTGGCGATTATGGCATATCCCCTCATACAAAGCACAATTAAAAATCGGCCCCTAGTCCCCGGCGGCCCCACTAGCCCTGGTTACGGTAGCGGCCTAGGTAACGGCGGGGCAGGGGGTGCTAAGAATCCCCGGCAGAGATCCGGCTACCATAACAAAAAAAGACTGTACCTGGCAGCATACAACACACGTACACTGCGGACCGACGTGAAGCTTGTCGAACTCGAGGAAGAATTGAGCAAGTTACGATGGGATATCGTAGGGCTATCTGAAGTCCGAAGAGAGGGGGAGGACACGATAATCCTCAAATCCGGTAACTTGCTCTATTTCCGGGAGGGCGATCAACTTTCCCAGGGCGGTGTCGGGTTTATCGTCCACAAGTCTCTTGTGAACAACATAGTGAAGATCGAGAGTGTTTCGACCAGGGTGGCGTACCTTATACTCAGAATAACCGAAAGGTATTCGTTGAAGGTTATACAGGTATACGCCCCGACCTCGAATCACCCCGACGATGAGGTGGAGACCATGTATGAGGATATCTCGAGAGCCATGCATGGCTCTAAAACTCACTTCACTGTTGTCATAAGAGACTTCGACGCGAAACTGGGCAATCGCTACGATGATGAGCTGCGAGTGGGGCAATTTGGATATGGATATTGGAACCACCGGGGTCATCTACTGGCCGGCTTTATGGAGAAGGAGGGACTCTATATGATGAACTCTTTCTTCAGGAAGCGTGAGCATAGGAAGTGGACCTGGTTGGGCCCTGATGGTGTAACAAAAAATGAGATTGACTTCATTATGTCGACGAGGAAGCAAATATTCAATGATGTCTCTGTGATCAACGCGGTCAAAACCGGAAGCGATCACCGTTTGGTAAGAGGCACATTGAATCTGAACATCTCGACTGATGAAGTCTACGCTCCGTCCAGCACCGATCCAAATCCAAAACCCCGAGAGCTTTCAGCTCGAACTTCAGAATCATTTCGAATGCCTAGGGAGCTCAGTGGACGATTACAACGATGGGTTTGTGGAAACTGTCCATACGGTCGGGTCTAGGATCTTTAGGACCCGTCGTACAAATAGAAACAAAAAGCTCTCTGACCACACTCTCGAGCTTATGGTGGAAAGACGCGAGATGATTCTGCAGTCCTCAGATGATGTGACTAAGTACCGGCAGCTCAATAGACAGATCTCAAAGTCCTTGAAAAGTGACCTACGCCAATTTAATACGGAACGTATTAAAGACGCGATAGAGAAGAACAAGGGCTCCAAAGTCTTCGCAAGAGACCTGTCTATTGGGCAGAGCCAGCTTGCAAAACTGAGGACCGACGATGGCAGAGTCGTATCCTCCAAGCCAGAGCTATTGAAGGAGGTCGAGAAGTTCTATGGACAGTTATACACGTCCACCCGGACACCCGCTGTAAATCGGGCTCACGACCCAAGAGCTCGATTGACCCGACACTATACCGATGATATCCCAGACGTCAGCCTGTACGAGATTAGGATGGCTCTGAAGCAGCTCAAAAACAACAAGGCACCGGGTGATGACGGAATTACGACCGAACTCCTGAAGGCGGGTGGAAAACCGATCCTTAAGGCCCTTCAGAAGCTGTTTGATTCCGTCATTCTCGAGGGAAGAATGCCACAGGCATGGAGCAGAGGTGTGGTGGTACTCTTCTTCAAAAAGGGCGATATTGCTCTACTGAAGAATTATAGGCCCATCTCACTTCTGAGCCATATCTACAAGCTGTTTTCGAGAGTCATTACGAACCGTCTTTCGCGCAGGTTTGACGACTTCCAGCCTCCCGAACTAGCCGGTTTCCGAAAAGGCTTTAGCACCGTAGACCACATACATACGCTGCGGCAGGTTATACAGAAGACCGAAGAGTATAACTTGCCTCTTTGTTTAGCGTTTGTGGACCAAGAGAAAGCCTTCGATTCGATCGAGACTTGGGCGGTACTACAGTCTCTTCAACGGTGCCAGATTGACTATCGGTACATCGAAGTGTTAATGTCATGTTAGTCTTTGTATGAAAACGCCACTATGTCAGTCCGATTACAGGACCAAGCCTCGAAACCTATCCTTCTGCAGCGAGATGTAAGACAGGGAGATGTGATCTCTCCGAAACTGTTCACTGCTGCATTGGAGGATGTCTTCAAGGTTCTGGACTGGAAGGGGCTAGGCATTAACATAAACGGCGAGTACATCACTCACCTTCGGTTTGCCGACGACATAGTAGTCATGGCTGAGACCATGGAGGACCTCGGTACAATGCTCGATGACCTCAGTAGAGCTTCTGATAGAGTGGGTCTTAAAATGAATATGGACAAGACAAAGGTTATGTCGAATTCCCATATAGCACCCATTCCCGTAAACATCGGAGAATCTACACTCGAAGTTGTTGACGATTATGTATACCTAGGACAAACTGTCCAGCTAGGTAAGTCCAATTTCGAGAAAGAGGTCAATCGTCGAATCCGACTCGGTTGGGCAGCGTTCGGGAAGCTACGCAATATCTTCTCGTCCAAAATACTGCAGTGTCTCAAGACGAAAGTCTTTGACCAGTGTGTGTTGCCAGTAATTACTTACGGTACTGAAACGTGGTCGCTCACAATGGGCCTGATAAGAAGGCTCAAAGTCACTCAAAGGGCAATGGAGAGGGCTATGCTCGGAGTGTCCCTGCGTGATCGAATCAGAAATGAGGAGATTCGCAGAAGAACGAAAGTAACCGACATAGCCCGAAAATTGCCAAACTTAAGTGGCAGTGGGCAGGGCACATTGCTCGCAGAACGGATGGCCCATGGGGCAGTAAAGTTCTGGAGTGGCGACCGCGTACTGGAAGGCGCAGCGTGGGTAGGCCCCCCACAAGGTGGACCGACGACCTGGTGAAGGTCGCGGGAATCCGCTGGATGCGGAAGGCACAGGACCGGTCGTTGTGGCGATGCTTGGGGGAGGCCTATGTCCAGCAGTGGACGTCTTTCGGCTGAAATGATGTCTACTACAACAAACAATGATCTAATTCTTTTTTTTCTGAGAAGCCAACGAAAATTGTTATAATAAAATCAATTTTTCATGATTATGAAAAAAAATTAGGTAGGCTATGTTGGGGTTACACCTGCGCTGCGCATATTTTGTGAATATTATGCTAGGGCCACACATGCATTATCGTAACGAACCTTCTTGAAGAAGAAATAATGAGTATCAGAAGTAACATAACATAACTTCACGCCTGTATTTCCCCGAAGGGGTAGGCAGAGGTGTATAGAACACCCACATTTCGCCAGTTATGTTATAAGTCCCATGTGATAGGGGGTGAGCCTATTTCCATTAACCAGGCACAAATCCAGACTCCGGGCTGCTACTGAGAATTTCCTAATGAAAAAACTCAATAACACTTTGCCCGACCCGGGAATCGTACCCAGGACCCCATGTTCAGCAGTCGCGCTTGCGACCACTAGACCAACGAGGCAGTATCAGAAGTAGATATTTTCAAAATTCAATTTAATTATTTCTAGCTTCTATTTAAAATTCTAGTACCTTAGTGTTTTGAAATCAACTCAAAATTAGCAATTTTTTAAGATTATATCATGTCACTAGAACCGCCAATAGTCAAAACTGGACATTGTTCTTTCTTAGTCCAATGTGACTTTGATCAAATAAATTGGATGATTTTCATCAAATGTTGTATGTAAAAAAACAGTGATCATCAAATAAATCAGATTGGACAAAGAAAGGACATTTCCCATTCTCTCAGGAGCTTTAATCCCCTCAAAAAAATTGCTATGTCACCGCGTTTTTAGTCTTATTTTGTCGACCAAATTTTTTTTATTATTATTATGCAAACAATTTTAATTTTTTTCACCATGGTTTTAAGAGAAATCTATTTTTTTTTTTCCAACTCCATAAAAAATATAAAAACGTCTACTAAAATCTACCAACACCTTTTTATTATGACAATTCGTTTTGAGGTTGGCGGGAAAATTCGGAAAGATCGTGTTGTGGATTTTGTATTATTTTCCTAAATTTGTGTTTCTTCGAGTGTTAATGTGTAATAATGGTGGATTATTAAATGTTAAGTGCTCGTTAACGTGTACAAGTGTGGGTAAATGGTACAAAGTTGAAAAACGTGACTTTCGTATTTTCTCATCATCCGCTCAAAAACCTGGTAATGTTTCCATCACTTTACTAGGGTAGGGTGAGTAAACTAAAGACTTGGCTGGAGGGTCTAAGCAACCAGGCCATAAAACTACTCACATAACAAAAAATGACTTGGCTTAAAGGTCTTAGCAACCAGGCCATAATACTTTTAAAAAAAAAAAAAAAAAAAAACAATTCGTTTTAATGGCTGGCAAGAACAGCGAAACAATGTCAATTTGCATGGCGGTGCGTCGCTTTTTTGCCAATCATTGCCGTATTTCATCAAATTTACCCGCATTTACACCTAAACAACGGAAAATATTTCGTTGTGCACATACTACAACTCACTTCGTGGCTAACAAAAGAATATTGGTAAGATTTGTCATTGTTTACATTGTTAACTTAGCGCAATATGTGACTGATTTCTACGACACGAATTTGAATTTGAATTTATTGACCTAGTTATTTAGTGCGCCAGTTTCCAGCTGATTAATTAATTATAAGTAATTTATGTCAGCATTGCAAAGATAAGTTTCAAAATAACCTTGAAATTTTTGTAGAAAACTGTCACCCACTTAAAAAATAATGTTTTTAATAAGTGGCATATCCGTTATACTGTGCGCGTTATTGTCGACCTTATTACCTTGATAATAAATCTAGTTTGTGCTGTTGTCATTGTGGGGCCGTTTAACTAACCATTTTGGCTGGCTGTCCCACATTTGAAGTCCTATTTGATTCACCTAAAGTAGATTGAATGTTGATTGATAAGGAGAGATACATTGACACTGTATAAATGGTTCTGCTAAGTACCTAATTAATGATCAGCCTTGTTCTGATGTGTCAATTCATCTTATTGTAGGTAATATTTAAACTGAATTATTTTGGGTCTTCTATGCTCTAATCAACAATGCTACAAAATATTTTCCACTTAACTGGTCTAAATATTATTGTTAAAAGTAGGTACAATTATTATTTCAAAAAAAATGCAGTTACAACTAGTTTCAATAAATTAATATTTATGTTCACCCATAAAACTTCAGTGTATTTTTCTACACTTGTATTATTTATTTAACAATCTTGGAATGTTTTTTTAATGTAATTTGTCATTAATAAATTATTAAAAGAAACATTAACAATTTTACATAATAAATAACATTTAAACCTAATTATGTGTTCAGACCTAATAAATTATACACAGTAGTTATTTAAAAAACCGGCCAAGTATGAGTCAGACTCACGCAGTAAGGGTTCCGTACAACCCATCGACCCCATAGAAACTGATTGAATTTACGAGAGTTTATCAAAAGACATCAACGAACGTACGTGAAATGTGAATTTTTGCATCTCTTCCGTAGGTACCACCATATATGTCTATGTTTGTCCTGTTTTTAGTATTTGTTGCGAAACTACATAGTATGCACTATAATCAGACCAAGTTTGACGCTAGTATGTATTACCGTTTTGAAGATAGAACAGGAACAAAAACGTTGAAAAAAATGCATGTTTTTCGAGGTTTCTTGTATGGGGACCCCCTTTGGTTTTATATTTTTTTTTTGTTGTTAGTATTTGTCGTGAAACACCTCATTGCAACACATATTCTGTGAAAATTTCAGCTGGTTATCTATTACAATTACAAAGATACAGCCCTGTGACAGACAGACGGTCGGACGGACGGACAGCGTAGCGAGAGTAATAGGGTCCCGTTTGGAACCCTTCGGGTACGGAACCCTTCGGGTACGGAACCCTAAAAATGAATGTTTAAGAAACCTTACCAGGATTGCTTACTAAATAAGACAAGTATAGAAAAACGGACTGTAGCCTTCTCATGGGAGTATACAGAAAGTATATAAAACCTCATGCTCCAATCGTCACCTACTTCTTTTGTTTCTTCCAAATCCATACATGTTTTCAAACATGCAAACTTGTTGGGAGTACTTCGTACATGTCCTATTTGAAGGAAATCACCGATAAGGTTAGTAGCAACCCAGAATTTTCTCTCTCAACTATGCTATGAAAGCCTTAATTAAAACCCCTATTAACAATATCAGCAATAGTGCTGCTAGTCTATAATCAACAAAATATATAAATAAATAAAACTTTTCACCAGCAATGGCACCTATAGAAGACAAACGATTTTGTGCCCTCATCACCACGACTTTATAACTTTTTTCTAATGTCCATGCCGTGGTGCTGAAAAGGTTAATAAAAAATAATATTATCTATGTAAGTACAATAGCTACCACAAATTTTATTTTTAAGTTATAAGCATACTGAGTGTAACTGAGTACATACCTTACAATACATATATAACAAACTAAGAATGTACTACATGGAATTTCAAAATAAAGATCGCTGTTAACAAGTGACAACAAACCTCTTACATTAACTGCATAGTAATAAGGCTAACTGATGATTGGATGATATATGGTCTGTTAAAACAATGGGCCGTGGTATGCACAATAGCTTTTAGTACCCGTAGCATACCCATGTATAGTCTATTTAAGACACATGTAAAAGTTATATGAATGTCAGTGAGACAATCAGTCGGGCAAATCCAGACAATACATACATATTATGGAATAATTGACTTTGATTATTATCAAGATGAATAGTATAATAGGCTGATATCTTTAATAAATATAATCTAAATCTTTGATAAATATAATCGATACTATGTAGCCTATATGTTGACCCGACCTCTTAGTAATATTCATGCAAAATTTGAAGTAAATCCATGCAGTACTTTTTGAGTTTAGCCCGGACATACATACAGACAAACAGACAAAAATTCTAAAAACGATATTTTTGGCTTCGAAATCGATTGTAGATCACGCCCCAAGTATTCTTTAAAAAAAATATTCAATGTACAGTTTTGACTTTCCTACGATTTTATTATATGTATAGATAATATTCAATTTGCTATAAAATATTTCACTTATTGATGTACTCAACTACTATATAGTTAATTTTAAAAAAAATTACACAAAATTATTAACAAAAAAAAAAAAATGAATGATTGCCTTAAACTACCTACTTGCTTCGAGCGTAAATGTTGATAAGTAATACCAGTTACATACAGGTTGCTTTGCTTATATTCGCTTGATAATTATCGCGATAAGTATCAGGAGCTATATTTATCTTGATCCCTGTTATTGTTTTTTATTTATTTATTGTACAAAAAAGGTACCCAATGTTTTGTAACAATTAAACAAAATTTAATTTATTTAAATGGATTGAGATTTGATTTGAGACCATTGAGGGTTGCGGGGGTCTGATGGCAGTTGCTCCATTTTACATACATACTGATGTTCAGCCGCATCTGGTTAGACTGGAAGCCAACCCCAACATAGTTGGGAAAAGGCGAGGAAGATGATGAAGATGATGATTTGATTTGAGAGCATCTTAAATGGGTTTTAAAGGTAGGGGTGTAATAGGTGTTGTTATCGCACTGTCGAAGGTTCTTTTCGGTAAGTTTAGAAAATAATAAATGTAGGTAGTGAACTTTCTTTTCTTTGAAACATGAGTAAAAAAACCGGCCAAGTGCGAGTTGGACTCGCGCAGTAAGGGTTCCGTACCTCTCAACGACCTGATACCCCATAAAAACTGATTTAATTTACGAGAGTTTATCAAAAAATATCAACGCCAGTGCACGAAATATGATTTTTTGCATGTCTTTCTTACGTAGGTACCACCACATATGTCTATGTTTGTCTTATTTTTAGTATTTGTTGCTAAACTACATAATATGCACTATAATCTGACCAAGTTTGACACTGGTATATATTACCGTTTTGAAGATAGAGCAGGAACAAAAACGTTGAAAAAAATGCATGTTTTTTGAGGTTATGGGGACACCCTTTGGTTTTTTTTTTTTTTTTGTTTTTAATATTTGTCGTGATACACCTCATAGCAACACAATTTCTGAGAAAATTTCAACCGGTTACCTATTACCGTTCAAAAGATACAGCTCTGTGACAGACAGACGGACGGACAGCGTAGCGAGAGTAATAGGGTCCCGTTTGTCACCCTCCGGGTACGGAACCCTAAAAAGTAAAAATCATTGTTTTTTTCTTTAATTCTGTGGCTAAGCTTCTTCTTCTTCTTCTTTCTTTAGCTTACTAAAGAGGACCAATTCAGTTAACTTACTAACCTACGCTTAAATTATGAACTCTGTAGAAAGCCAACTCTCAACAGTTAAATTAATTTCTTCAAAAAGAGCGCTAGAATAAATACAATAAAGTTCGTTATCGCTCATTCGTGTCCGCTCAAAACACGAAATGTAATGTCAATTTAATATCACAAAACGTTCACTGAGAACATTTTATCTCGTATTTACTCCAGTTATCAATCACGTACCTACACAGAACGCTACTACTAGTGTACAATATCAAATAATAGCGAATATTATATGCTTTGTCAACCGAGCATAGTGCACGCTGCACATGCCGCGGTCAATGTAACTAATTATATCAACACTTTTACCAGTTTCGTAACTACAACACGTAAGTTAATTCAACTATTAGATACGTAACAAAATAGTTTAGTTATGACCCTCAATCAATCAACTCAGCCTATCGCAGTCCACTGCTGGACATAGGCCTCTCCCAAATTGCGCCACAACACTCGGTCCTCTGCCTTCCGCATCCAGTCCCTCCCAGCTACTTTCATCAGGTCGTCTGTCCACCTGGCTGGGGGGTGCCCTACACCGTTTTCAGATTCGCGGTCTCCACTCAAGGACTCGTCTGCTCCAACGGCCGTCGATCCTTCGACAGACATGGCCAGCCCACTTCAGCTTACTAACGGCGAAAATTAATATCCATCTATCCACGATTTACCCTACTAGAGATAGAAATTTGTCATATTTTGTATGGAGCTTATGTCAAATTTCCATCTCTAGTAGGGCAAATCGTGGAAAGATTGGATATTAATTTTGGCCGTTAGCTATGGCGGTCACTCCGGTTCTTCTCCGGTCTCGTTACGGATTTTATCATTCAAAGAAACTCCAAGCATAGCTTGCTCCATAGCTCGCTGAGCGACTTTGAATTTGTAGACTAGCCTGTCAGTGTCCACGTCTCGGCACCGTAAGGCACGACGTTCTGGTTGAAGATCTTTGTCTTCAAACTTTGTGATATAGGCGACGAGAAGACTCGGCGAAGTTTGCCGAATGCTGCCCAGCCCAAACAGATCCTTCTGTCGGCTTCTTTCTTGAAGTTGTGTCTGCCAAGCTGAAGTTAGGACCCTATTATTGTTTATTTGCTTAATAAAAAGATTTTTAATTCATCGACATCAGGTGAGGTGGCGGTCAAATGCAAGCCCAAAAAAAATACATCACTACCGTTTACAGAAGAGCCTGGTCTGGTAGGTAGGAGTTAGGAAGGAATATTATTTATCGAGGCGTTGTCTTTGCAAATCTTCGCGCTAAACAGACGAGATGACTTGAAATTAATTTATTGTTGTGTGAGAAAATTTTAGTGGCGATTGTGCTAACTTCTGACAGTTATTCGTACAGATTACCGGCCGAAATTAATAAGTAATAACCACACAACACGAAACAAATCGTGGATAGGTTATGGTTATTCATTTCAGCCGTATATTGTTAATTTACTAGCGAAATCGATCGCTGTGTATCGATGAGTCGTGGTTAGTTTTATAAATTTAACTCGATTGATTCATTAAACAAAAACAACCCTCTTTTGTTTTATCAAATGATAATGCGCTTATATATATATTCTCTTTAATCAATTAAGGTTTTGCACTGCGACCCCATATTGATTGATGCACGAGTTGCACGACACGCGATTGTCAGAAGTCTTGTAGCTTCGCTAGGCTGAAACCACAGGCTGAAACACTGAAAGCTTTAAGCACTGCTCCTGGAATGATAATCAAGGAAGCTTTGCACACAGCTAAATACCAGTAAGGACAGTGAAAGCTCGGACTCACTGGCGGCTTTAGGGTAGGGTGGCCTGGGCGGTCCCTCTGGGGCGCCAGAGTCAGGGGGCCCTGCGCAGCCGCGCTCTTGATCTTAGCGTACGTGATCTTGACTATGATTTCAAAATAAGCAAAACAATAATACAAAATTTTCTAGTTGATGAGGGTACTCAATAATCCATTATCATATTAATATTTTGAAGATATACATTGTGGAATGAAAAATTCACTCACGAGCAGGTTTCGAACCTGCAACTCCTGATTCGGTACACCAGTGATCCGCTAAGGTACCGTGAACTCTGCTCGTGTACCGAATTTAACTTCCTCTCTTCAATCATCTTCAATCTTTTGATTTTATCTTGGCTATCCGCATAATATTATTTCTAATAAAATTGGGGCAGTTTGAGTTTGAGTTTGTTTGAGTTTTATAGTTTCGTCATGTCCGTCCGTCGTCCGTCTGTCCGTCTGCCCGTCTGTCCGTCTGTCCTAATCCTTTACAGCTTAATAACTTCTACAGTTATAAACATAAATAAATGAAATTTTGTGATAAAATAGTCTACATATAGATCTCAATTTTAAAAGAATAAAAAAATTGTTTTTACGTATTTTAGGGGTGGCGTCCATACATGTGAAATGGGGATGAAAGTTTTTTTTTCGCTGCACCCCCTCCTGTGGGGTATCATTGAATAGGTCTACTAAAATGAAGGTAATGTTTCATACACCACTTTTTTATCAGGTGTACCATCTGCGAAATATAGCCCGCCAAAGTGGCTTGCAATGTGTCCCCCCCCTGCCCTTTCTAAACTATGCAACGTAGAAAGTTATAATCTTCCACATTGATAGACCTTTGTAAAAACTCTCTTTTAAAATTATTTCGAGTGTAATGTGATTATAATTTTTTGAGTTATAGAGAGAAAACTGAAAAATACTTAAAACGTCCTAGTTCAAAGGCTCTTTTAGCTACTTTCTATTTGAAAAAATCACAAAAAGTAACTTTGACATGACAGACTTCTTAAATTTGGCTTCTTGAATTTATCGCTAGATGGCGCTACTAACAACACGCTCTGAGTCGCGAATGCTGCCGATTATTGCAAAAACTAAAATAGCCATGATTAATATTCAATTTGATTCGTTTGTAATTACACCTACTTAAGGAACCCTATAATACTGAGCATGGCCCGACATGCTCTTGGCCGGTTTTTTTGTAATGAGCTATCTCAGTCATGAACAATCCAAAAAAAATGCGTATTTTGTGACTTGTGCTACATTTATATTATATTCTATATTATTAAATAGAGAAAAATCGGCTGGATAGCCCCCACGGTCCAACGGCCGGCACTTAAGGCGTCTTGTAACTTATCGATTCAAATAAATAATCGTATAGTATCCATATCAATGCCCACATCAGCCTTGAAACCAATTCGCTGAATACTTATTTAGAATTTCATTTTTATCGCTATATTATGCTCGACGTTATTAAAGTCAGCACCGCAAAATTCTATAACAACTCTTCAAACAAACCTGTTTGGTAGCTTAGTACGAAACCTTTGCTGGCTGTCTTACATATAAAAAAAATAACAAAACTAATCACGTCAATTTTTGATGGAAGATAGCAAGAATGTCTATCAAGCACGTTTTATCTTCGGAGCGTCGCCAGAAAGACGGTTGTAGCTACAACACGGTTGGTTGGTTCCGATGGTGTTACCATATAAGTCGTTGGTTTCCCCGAAGCGGACCAGTCTTTACCGAGAGTTAGAGCGCGCAAGGTTCGCCATGCGCGTTTTTAAATATGCGTGTGTTGTGTCAGTGTGTGCGTTGTTGCAGTGCGCGCGCGCATCCACTTCTGCCCCGGAAAAAATGGCCTTCCTGTACCCGGAGGCGAGGAGGGATGACAGCGTCGTCGACGACTATCATGGCACTAAGGTAAGCAGCTAACACCACACAATCGATAGTACTGATATCTTATCATGTCATGGTCACAATAACATAACATTATAAATCTGTTTTGGTCACAAATCAACTCATTAATCAACATTCTGTCAGAATAAGCATTACTTCATATCTTCGATGAGATCAATAAGGCATCGATGTAAACAATGCATGTAAACAGCATCTGTTCACTATTGAGTTTCATTATGCCATTAATGCGACAAGCTACGAACGCATACGATAAGTATGTACTAGGGTACTCTAGTAATCAATTAATAGTGCAAATAAACGACACAACTATACAATAGAATCGCGAACGCTCTGCTAACTGACTGATTTAATTAGACTTATTACAATCATATTATGGTCACAAAAACATTGCTACATCATGTTACTAAAATATAATCAACAATTCGTAGTCAAAGGTCGTAGAAGTCCAGATGAACTTTTGCGATCACACGTGACATTTTTTACTAAACAACCTGTTTATTTAAAAGGGATTATGCTTTTATTTATTATTTATTTATTTAACAGCTGCCTACTGTTGCCCAACACGTACAGTAGGCCAAGTTATAATTTAGGTACATATATAAATCTTATAAGTCTAATTAAAATCACTTAAAAATTTATGACAAAAGCTGACAAATTGGTTTATTTTGGTGTAAAAAATATCAACTTCTGGTTGTTGAGCAATCAGTGCGTTTTAGAGATATTCGCGCAATAATATTGATAAAGTTGAATGTAAACCTAATCTAAAGTCACGAGCGAACTATAGTCGATAGCGACAGCAGATTTTAACATTTTGTAAAACTCATAATAGATAGAGGTATTACCTATAAAAGCTCGTTCCAGAGGCTATTATCATAAATATCTGTTTACGTCGGTATATAATACCTTGGAGGCACGTAATTTCCATATAAATCGATCGACCCGCTGCACACCGGTAAGGATTGTACTGCATCAAGTCACAAAAACCGGCCAAGTGTGCGTCTGACCACAGGGTAGGGTTCCGTAGTTAGTACAGGTTATACAGAATTCTTACAAAACACATAAGTTATCAAAAAAGTTTTTAAGATTGTCTTAAAAACTTTTTTGATACAGGGTAATTCGTTTATTGAAATACCTATTCAAATTCAACGATACCCTACTCGACGGAATAAAAGAAAAAAAAACACCTCCACTTTACGTGTAGAGCAGGTAGGTACGCTAAAAATAACTCTTTTAATTTATTTATTTTCGTAACTTTGTAGGCATCATAATAATATATTTAATGCAGGGTTCGTTGATATACAACGTGTATCAGAAATGCGTGGTTATATTTGAAGAGCTCATTCAGAGCATAGCATAGAATAACTTTTACGATGGACATACCCTGGGACTGGATGCAGAAGGCAGAGGACCGAGTATTGTGGCGCAACTTGGGAGAGGCCTATGTCCAGCAGTGGACTGCGATAGGCTGAGTTGATAGAAACCCTGAAATCGCAAAAACAAAATCGGCTATTACCTACAAAATCATCGATGTCGTTCGACAAAATGTATGAATCATCCACAGACCTAGTAAAAAAAGTTTTTAATAAAAAAATAGATACTATGTCTGTGGAATCAGCAGTTTTTTTTTTCGGTATTTCAGAGTTGACCCCATAGTAAAAGTTGTTCGATAGCATTCCCTTTAATGAGCTCTCCAAATAAGACCACTCATTTCTGATACACGTTGTATATCCCTGGATATACATATATCATAATTTTCTATTGATATTTACGCTTACGCTTGACAAAAACAACAATTTGAATTATTTTTACCGATGTAGTAATCCCACAAGAAGTTTCAGGCATTCACCAAGTATGTGTACTGTTAATTTTTTATTGAGATCGGCGTTCCAGTATAATATAAGAGACCCCGTCGTCATGTCGTAGCCTGATACTGAGCTTGAAGATGATTGATTGAACTGATGTAAATAAAATCAAATAATCAAACACAGTTTAATTTTAAAATTTTGGCACATTGTAACTACTTATAGAATAAAAATCAAGTATTTCTTTCTACATACATAATATATCCGATATATATTGGATATATCAGATATCGGATATTTTGATATTTATTATGAATATCAGATTTTTACGAACCCTGATTCAATATAGTATATTGAATTGAACTCCACACTCAGTCTTCAAATTAAATGGCTATAACAAACAGTCGCACGGATGTACGGACGGACATGGCGAAACGATGAGGTTCCTTGTTTTACTATGGAACCCTAAAATTACGTCAGATATTTTCGGAATATAATTTCACGGTCAGTTGCTCTTATATTCTTATTTTTACTGTCCATATAACATTTAGATTTGGTAGGTACCAATTATTTTTGATACAGTACCTACACAGACATAGTAAAAAATATAGACGAAGTGCTGCGAACAATCATAGTGAAGCCAACAAAACCGTGCTCCTCAGTGTACAAACCAGCGCTCACGCACACACATGCACCTCAGACCGTGCTCACCGCTCTCAGTACACATCTCGCGGCATTGTCCAGTAAGGATCGCGAAAACAAATATCCTTCAGGGGGCCTAGTACGAGTTTGACACTTCATAATACTTTCATAGTTTTCGTCGATTTTCATTCATAAACTACTAGTTCCTCCTCGTATCCGCCAGGGGCGCTACTGATTAACGAATGAAAGTCATCGAATTCGATGGAAGTATCGGTGAGTGTCAAACTCGTACTAGGCCTACTGGTGCATGATGTGTGCGTGAGCGCTGGTTTGTTCACGGAGGAGCACGGTTATGTTGACTTCACTATGATTGTTCGCAGCACTCCGTCTATATTTTTTACTGTCTGTGAGTACCTATTACAGGGGCCTTACTCTCGACTGGTTCGAGTGCTGTATCAATCGAATTTGAATTGGAATTGAATTGACGTTAGCTCGATTTGGTTCAGAGCTCGAAAAAGTCGGGCGTAAGGCCCCAGATTGTAAAACTGATTTTTTTATAATAGAAACCTTCCGAGTGTTTATTCTATAGTCATTTTATTATTTACTAGCCTATGTCCGCGGCTTCGCCCGCGTGGATGTCGTTTATCGCGCGTTTCTCGGAACTGTTCATCTTCTCGGGATAAAAAGTAGCCTATATCCTATATGTTAATCTGGATTATGTTCTATCTATATGCGAAATTTCATTAAAATCCATACAGTAGTTCTTGTGTGAAATAGTAACAAACATCCATACATCCTCACAAACTTTCACGTTTATAATATTAAGTAGGATAGGATTTTGACAGTTTTTGGGTGTCAAAATAGGTTTGTTACATAAATTGGTAAAAAATCTATGGTTTTTATTTAAATATTTACATGTGATTAAATGTGATGACATAAAAAACCTCTTCCAAAGTGTTTGCGAGCTTCATGGTCAATGTAATCAAAATAATCGATATGCCATTAATAAGCAGTGGAGGACAAATTTGAACTGTTTTTTTTCCTCTCCGTCTATAAATTAGCTAACCGTCATAGCTATAGTAAAAATATATATCTAAAACTAATTGCTTTGGCTCCAAACAAATCCGGGATCAACGGTCTGTATTGGAGAATTCTTTAAGATTATTGAATAAAAAGCTCAACCACACGAGTATTTTTTTTTGTTTATTAATTACAGTTATCTCGTCATGGAAAAATAGAACTATTATGATTAAAATTGGGAAAAACGACTTAAAATCGTAAACGTTGTGCTTTTTTCTGCCAACGAATTTTTTACGCTTTTGCCGCTGTTCGTTTTTTACTTCTAAAAAAAATAACTTTTATTTGTCTACATTAATTACACTATTCTATTTACAAAGTTCATTAAAAACTATACAAACTGCAATCGTCGCGTAATTACCAAGGAGAACATTAAAAAATATAACCCTCCTTCTGGCGCAGTCGGGTAAAAACGCATTCACTCGTTGACAACGAAAAATAAACTAAGCGCCAAAGCAAAAGGAAATCAATCAAGGTCAAAAACGTTTAAACGATACGAAAATAATCAACAAAATAAAAAAGTGCTTTCTCTAAACAAATTTTACGTAAACGTATAAGTTAAGTTCATAGAAATAAGGTTACATTTCAATTGTACTATTGAAATCATAAGTTTGGTTTACGAAAAAGTCTAAACGAAATCTGCTTTAATCACTAAGCGTGCTTATACGCTTTTTTTTATTAGACTTTTTTAAGCGCTTGTCGTTTAAACGCCCACTTCTAATTATGATAAAACTATAACACATAAAAAGTTAACAACCGATTTGCAATTTCACGTTTGATAACGTTGCCTTGCTCATACCTAGTTCCTTTACTAATAACGCCTAGTTTTTTTTTTTTTTTTTTTTTTATTGATAAAGCATCTGCTTTATTTATATTACAATCTAGCGGTTAAGGCTAATAAGTAATTTAATTTTAACTTAAACTTCTAAACAATTAAAATTCTAAGAATGCGTCCTATAACACTTTCCTTAGTTTCTAATTAAGGTGAAGACACTTTGTTCATGTGTTCTTTTTAGCACTTATTGTTTTGCACTCTCACTAACTACTCATAAACTAACTCAAAGGGTTTTTTCCTTTTGAGTCTTCTTGTTAAATCCGTGTTGTCAAGGAGCTGTATTGCCTCGATGTTCACGTGATGATGAAGCCTATTTTCATGAGCTTCTGCGTATTTTTTAATAATTATATTCACGAAGTCCATTTCTAGGTCCCGGTGGAGATCGCAATTTCTAACATACCAGGGCGCATTGACGATGCCCCTCAGTACTTTGTTTTGGAATCGTTGGATGATTTGACGATTACTCTGTTTGGTACAGCCCCACAACTGAATACCATATGTCCATATTGGCATTAATATTTGTTTATATAGTAATATTTTGTTGTGTACTGACAACGGTGAATGTCTGCCAAGGAGCCAGTACATTTTTTTATATCGTATTTCCAGCTCTTCTCTTTTCTTCTTGACGTGCGCTCTCCAGCGTAGCTTCGCGTCAAGCGTTATGCCAAGATACTTGGCTGTATTAGCATATGGTATGGTTTTACTATTTATATGTACTGGGAAATACTGTGGTTTCTTATTCGTGAAGTCAATGTGAAGTGACTTGGTTTCATTTAGTCTGATACGCCATTTTTTTGTCCAATCATATACTTTATTTACAGCTGCTTGAACTTTTTCTACCGCCTCTTCGTGACTATGACCTATAGCCATAATAGCAGTGTCGTCAGCGAATGTTGCGATAGAATTGTTTTCTAATTCTGGAATGTCACAGGTGTAGAGCAGGTACAGGACCGGACCTAGGACACTTCCTTGAGGTACTCCAGCTTTTATTTCCATGAGTTCAGAATATGCGTCTTCTTGCCTAATTCTAAACATCCTGTTATTTATATACGATTCTAGAATATCTGTATATTGTGTGGGAAGCATTTTTCTAAGTTTATGTATAAGTCCTTTATGCCAAACTTTGTCGAAAGCTTGAGCTACGTCTAAGAATATAGTGGAGCACACTTTCTTCTCCTCTAATGCTTTTTCTATTATGTTAGTAATTCTGTGAACTTGATCTATTGTTGAATGTTTTTCTCGGAAACCAAACTGATGGTCCGGGATAAGATTTTTATTTTCTATAATAGGTTTTAGTCTTTTGAGTAATAGTTTTTCAAACAGTTTTGATATGATTGGCAACAGAGAAATTGGTCTATATGACGTAGGTTCATGAGGAGGTTTCCCAGGCTTAGGTATCATAATGACTTCAGCTACTTTCCACAAGTCAGGCACGTGTTTCAGCCGAAACGCAGCATTAACGAGAGTGGTAAGTTTAACTATCGCTTTCCGTGGAAGATTTCTTAAAATTTCGCCTGTAATTAAATCATAACCAGGAGATTTCTTTAAGTTCAAGCGGAATTTTATCTCAGTAAAAACTTCTTTCGGTGTCACAAGCTTAATTTCTAGATTTTCTCGTTCCATTTCAGGCTGTTCTAGTTCTTCAGTCAGCCCTTCGTTAGGTTCAAAGATGTGTTGTAAGTACAGAGCAAATCTTTTTGCCTTATCTTCATTAGTTATGGCCCATTTTCCACTTTCTTCCCTTATTGGAGGAATTTGAGTAATTGGCCGCTTCATATTCTTTGTAGCTTTCCAGAGCGAATAGCCTCTTTTGTTGTCACTCGTCAGCTCACAAAGGTAGTTGTTTGTGAATGCGTCGTTATACTCTTTAATTTCCTTTTTTAGATTTTTAGTTAAATAGTTTAGTATTCTTTTGTCTTGAGGGGATCTAGATTGATGCCACCTTCTCCTCTGTCTCCGCTTTTCAGCTATAAATTTCCTTATATATTCTGGATAGATAGTTCCTTTCGTTCTTCTATGATAATCAGGGGTATTGTTCCAAGCTGCCTGTTGTATTCTTGTGGTAAAATTTTCTACTTCTATTTCTAACTGTTCCGTGGTTTTTAGCGGAACTCGTAATTCTAAACTATTTTCTAACTCGGTCTTGAAACTTTCCCAGTCCGTATATTTATTTACTAATTTTGGGATACTTTCCTTATACATAATACGTTCACTATATGTAAGTAGAATGGGAGAGTGATCCGAAATCATATCGAAACATTCTCTTATATTTAAATATGTAGATGATATATTTTTACAAATAAAGAAGTCTATGAGGTCTGGTATTTTGTGCGGATCAGTTGGCCAATAGGTTGGCTTACCTGTTGATACAGCTTCACATCTCATCTCATGTATGGCATTGTAAAGTTCTTTTCCTTTAGTAGTGGTAAGTCTGGAGCCCCAATGCGTATTTTTGGCGTTAAAGTCACCACCTAGGATGAACCTTGGTTCAAGTTGCTTCAAGAAACTCACATAAGTTTCTTTTTTTATGTTATGCCGTGGAGGAGAATAAATTGCTGCAATGTTTATTGGAAACATTTTTGTTTTAACACATACAGCAACGGCTTGAATCTCTTGTTGCTCGTGTTTTAGTTCTTCATAGTGATAAAGGTTTTCTTTTATAATAACGGCACTGCCACCTCGGGCGGAGTTACTAGGATGTAGCGCATGATACACCTTATAACCTCTGATCGTAATGTGCGAGTGTTTAGTAAAGTGAGTTTCTGAAATAAGGCAAACATCAATGTTTTCTATGTTTAAGACTACCTCAAGTTCATGTTGGTGTTCGAGGAGTCCATTACAATTCCATGTCATTATTTTAATTGAATTATTCATTTCTTTGGCTTAGCTATAGCATTTTTGGCGCTATTTTCTAATTCTTTTAGTCGGCCGTCAAATGATGACAGGCATTTTAGTATTTTGTCAACCTTTGCTTCTAAACTTGAGGTTATTTCTTTGTTATTTGAAGTACTTGTTTTGTTAACGTTCATTGCCAACGTTTGTGCATAAGTAATATTCTTACTATTAGTTTCAGTACTTGGAATATTCTTTTTTGCGCTGGCATACATTTGTTTCTCCAAAGAGATCTGCTTTTGAAATGCTGCTGGTTTTTTGATATTCTTATTTTTAATATTTTGCATTTCCTTGGCTACTATGCATCCTCTATAATTTGCAGGATGTGGTTCACCGCAGTGCACACATTTAGGCTTTTCTTCTGCAGGTTTCATGCAGTCGCTGGTTAGATGTTTGCCGGTACATTTCACACATCGGGGTTCCTTAGAACAGTATTTCTGAGTGTGACCATACGCCTGACATCTTTTGCACTGAGGTACTAGTTTAGATGTTTTCAGAGGCTGTATTTCTACTTTGCACCCCAGTATAGATTTAATCGCATAAACCTTGTTGACATCCTCATCATTTCTAAAAGTGAGCATAAACATATTGAAGGGCTCTTTATCCTTCCACCTCAATTTATTTGCTGCATCTTCTATTTTATAGCCTTTATTTTTCAAGTCTTCTACAATTCTATCTGGTTTACAAGTAAAGTGAAGATTTTTAGCTATTACTCTTAGTGGTCTCACCTGTTTGTTTTCGTAGGAGTGCCAAAGATAGCATTTTTCTGATAGAAGTTTTGTTATGGACTTATAAGAGTCCTCATTTTTAGGGTTGATTTTAACACTTTTTCCAGACATCATTTTTGTGGTAAATGAGTCATCTGTATGTTTTTCTGACAAGAGGTCAAAAAATGTTTGGTAGTTGACAACTTCATCTACTATTATTGGTGGTGGTGGTGGTACTTTCTTGACTTTCACTATCTCAGCACTTTTATTTTGCTCTTCTGTATCATGGGGCGGTGTGAGGGTGGGGGATGAGTTTAATTTCCTTTTTTTTCTACTTTTCACCCTTATCCACTCAGTTTCTTTGGCTAACTCTTCTTCGTCAGTACAGTATTCAGCAGACTGTGTAGAAGTTTCTCTTTGGCTAGGTTTCTGAATATTTTCAGTTCCTTTTTGTTCTGTGAGGGTCTTGACTTGCTGCTGCAAATCTTCTATTTGTTTCACCATGCTCATTAGTTGGCGCTGCAGGTTTTCATTTTTCACAACTTCATCCGTGTACGCTTGGTACAACCGACGCTCTGTTTCAGTTTTTATTTTAATTTGCTGGTTTTCAGCCATGTTTGATAAGTTAACAGCTTCGCCTTAACTATTGTTTACGTCGGTTAGGCCTTGCACAGTGACAATTATGTAGGTCATCGCGCGTACGCGGCTCTGCCGGCGCGACTCGCTATGCTGCGTCTGCACTTTACACTTAAACTAGAGCACGCGATCGACGCGACTGATCTCATCGGAAATCAAACACGACTGCGATAACGCCTAGTTCAAGCTAGAAGCTTTAGAACGAATAAAATAATAAGCACAATTTCTCATGAAGAAATTTCAAGTGCCATGTTTTTACATTAACAGCACTTATGTTTCCATGTAAGGATTTCCATAAATTTTTATTGATTGATTTATTGCCACGACCCCTAGCTATAAGCAATTAAATGCTTTCCGTTGTTGGTAACCTGGTAAAAATAAATGTAATTTAAAAAAAAAATACCGGCTCTCTCGATTAGGCTACCCTGTGTCTTCGTACTAGGATTTTAGGAGGACTTCGGTATTTTATTCGATGTATGCGCAACAAATATCATGATGTGAAAGCTAGATTTTCGTATGACCTGTGGAGGTCAGTAGACTGGCTACGGCTGCGCTACAAACAAAACCAGAAAATCGCCAACAATAAAGAAAATCAATTAGAAAATCTAAATACTATTCAAAACTGGATTATTTCACTGTTTTATGGCTAAAACAGCTAAGTTATGAACTTTAAGAGTTCAAAAAACTCCAAATCGATGAACTCGTTTCAGAAAACGGGATTTTGTGTAATATAAAATCAGAACCACCGGGCTCAAAATTAAGTATTCGATTTATGATCTCTAGAAACGATCTAACTGTTTTGGATATAAAAGATACAATAAAAAAGTCAATCGCATGTTATATCAAAATAATGTACGTGTGTCCGAAGTGTTATTTATGTTCATGTTTTAATCAAACCTTTTTCCTAACATCACGAATCGGAGAATCGCTACACGAGAATGAAGTTTTTTATTTTAGGTTTATTATAGGTACATATTTTAGGTTTATTATAGGTACATATTTTAGGTTTATTATAGGTACATATTTTAGGTTTATTATAGGTACATATTTTAGGTTTATTATAGGTACATATTTTAGGTTTATTATAGGTACATATTTTAGGTTTATTATAGGTACATATTTTAGGTTTATTATAGGTACATATTTTAGGTTTATTATAGGTACATATTTTAGGTTTATTATAGGTACATATTTTAGGTTTATTATAGGTACATATTTTAGGTTTATTATAGGTACATATTTTAGGTTTATTATAGGTACATATTTCGTCTCTCTCTGTGTTTCGGGCAGGCTTTGTCATGCTTTATTATTCATATTGGGACATGAACAATGAAGCTACGTCATTAGGAAGCAATGTATTGACGTCAGAGACAAGTGGTGCCTTGCTATCAGGCTTCATTCTTCATGCATACAACCTGTACCAAAGGTTCGTCATCTGAACAATGAAGCTACGTCATTAGGAAGCAATGTATTGACGTCAGAGACAAGTGGTGCCTTGCTATCAGGCTTCATTCTTCATGCATACAACCTGTACCAAAGGTTCGTCATCTTAGATTAACATTTCTGATGGAAGTTTGTCATAGTTATTGTACCGATTCATTTATTGACTAGGGTTCGAAAAATGGGAATACCTGATTGTGCTTATTAAGTCGATAAAAATAAAATACGCTTCAGACAACATAATAGATCAATATTTAATACAATTTTCGTAGGAATGGCACCTGAGATATACAATAAATTGCCGAAAATCAATTTTGGATAGTAAAAACATAATTTCCGAGTATTTGACAGATCAAAGAATAAACGGTTCAGTACCACTTCCTTCTCTGTTTGTCAACTGATTGTCTGTTTAGTAGTTATTAACGAGCTTTAGTGTTATCAATAAAAAAAAATAGGAAATGGTAATTTTTTTCGGTATAGTTCAATCATAAAAATTTAATGAATTACGTTCGAATTTCGACCATTGCGACCTCTCGTACAGTCAACCGCACGTCAGTGGTGACAGTTTAACATTGACAGCGTCTTTATTTCGTAAGCAGTAAGGGCGGTTTTCTAATTCAAGTGTTACCACTGTCGTGCAGTCGACTGTACTGTACATTTAGATTATCCAATCATTTCTTTTTATTGACATTTTGGTAAACTCTTTCTAGGGCCGATTTATTATAAAAAAATTGATTGTTTTGATATTATCATCTATAATAGTATCTAATTATTAATACTTTAAAACTTTCCCATAAATGTTGCATGCCTAAATTGGTGTAACATAGTGAACTGCGCGTTCACCTAACATCTTGCAATGTAAAATAAAGCAATCATATCATATCATATCAGCAATAAAGATTTGATTTCAGAAAAGAAAATGATATTGCGCGTAACGATAGTTACCTATTATAATTTTTTCCCGGAGGCATCGTTACGATATCGAAGGCTTTTGTTTAAGAAAATCTAATGCGAAGCGGACGTTGTATTTTGAAAACAACTTTTATATTATTAATGTTACACGCAAGCGAGCAATGATGCTTATATTAAACGATATGAAATTTAAATCAAATATTCTTTCGTAGGCTTTAATATCTGCTTTTAGCTTATAACTGAAGAGCCTCCACGAGTGACGATATTTAATTGATCGTCCGGCGCAGCTTGGGCATTCAGCCCCTTCTACCAACCTGCTGACTGGCTAATCCTTTCCCCACAGCATGAGCTATTATCATTATGTAGCTCATGTCGACACGATAATAATAAAACAAAACAAGAAAAACTAAGACTCAGTAGATTGTATAGAGAAGTCAACAAACTAATAAAAACTAATTTGAAGAACTATAGAAGTAAAATACTCTATTCGTCTTTGAAAAAATCAGGAAGTATCAGGAAAGCGTATAAAAAACTAAATACCACTAAGAATATGCTGACACACTTATGTAATAATGCAGGTTCAACGGTAACAAATAGGAATGAAATTATGGAAGTGGCTACGCAATTTTACAGAGAACTGTACAGCGAGAATTATCAGGTTTATAAACAGATAAATACAACGAGCTGGACTGGAAACAACGACCCGGTTCCACCCTTCTTAGAAAGCGAGGTGGAATTATCAATCAGAAATTTAAAGACCGAGAAGAGTCCCGGACCAGACGGCGTGACTAACGATATGATCTTAGCAGGGTTAGGAAAACTAATTACCCCACTTAACAGATTATTCAACCTGGTTTTACTTCAGAAAAAGATACCCTTGCAGTGGCAGTGTTCGGAGATAGTCCTTCTGTACAAAAAAGGAGACCCAAAAATGGTATCGAACTACAGACCTATTAGCCTTATGTCTTGTCTATATAAAGTTTTCACATCGACTCTGCTTCGAAGAATAACAAAGGTGATAGACGAAAACCAACCGGTCGAACAGGCCGGATTCCGCAGAAACTTCTCGACAGTCGACCATATCCACACTCTGAAGCAAGTAATGGAAAAATACCTAGAGTACGACAAACGTCTTTATATTGCCTTCATAGACTATTCAAAAGCATTTGACTCCATATCACATTACTCTATATGGCAGTCATTGACAGAGCAAGGGATCAACATCGAATATATAGAGCTCATAATGGAAATATATAAGAATAGCACAGCACGAGTGAAAATGGAAATAGCAGGCCCACCATTTAAAATTGAACGAGGTGTCAAACAGGGAGACCCTCTTTCCCCAAAACTTTTTATCGCGGTTCTAGAAAACGTCTTCAGGAAATTAAACTGGAATAATATGGGAGTTAAGATAGATGGGAAATACTTAACGCACCTTAGATTCGCGGATGACATTGTCATACTGTCAGAACAACCAACGGAGCTTCAAACTATGCTAGAGTCCCTAAACGCATATAGTAAGTGTGTTGGGCTAGAAATTAATAAAGAAAAAACCAAGGTAATGACCAATAAAGAAAGAGTGCCCATGACTGTCAACTCATTACCATTACAGTATGTAGAAGACTATACCTACCTTGGGCACGTGATATCTTTTAAGGCTTGTAGTGAAAAAGAAATAAACATAAGAATAAAGAACACATGGAATAAATACTGGGCCATGAAAGAAATTTTCAAAAGTTCGTTTCCACCTAGATTAAAAGCAAAAGCAATGAATATCTGTTTAATACCATGCCTCACTTATGCGTGCCAAACTTGGTCACTAACGAAAAGACATCAAAACAGGATTAGAATATGCCAGAGAGGAATAGAACGTAGTTTCTTGAATATAAAATTAAGAGACCGAGTGAAAACTACGTTGATCAAGAAAATAACCAAGTCGAGGGATGTGATAAAGCAGATACTCAAACTCTAATGGAGATGGGCAGGCCACATTCAACGGTTGGAACCAGGAAGATGGGCCCAGGTCGTGACAAATTGGACCCCCAGAGACACTAAAAGAAAGAGAGGCAGACCATTCAAAAGGTGGGAAGATGACATCCTGGAAATAACTGGCAACCTTTGGGCCAGAACAGCGAGAATACGCGATAAGTGGAAGCATTTGGTGGAGGCTTTTACCGCCTCAGGCGGTCCTTACATAGAGGAAATCCTTAGCAAGGAAGATACTAACACACAACACTAACAAATAGAAAATAATATTTTTATTTTTTACTAACACACTAACATACATACATCAACTTTTATTTTATTTTTTAAACTATGTAATGTAAGGAATTAATTAAAAGCTTTTTTATTTATTATTTTATTTTATGTCGACACGATAGAAGAAGAAGCTTATAACTTGACAGTCATAATAACACATAACATAACATCACGGCTGTATTTCCCCGAAGGAGTGGGATATAATAAAGATAAATTACTGTCTTGCTGTCCTTAGTAAATATGACACACATAATGTATCCAAAACAAAAATAATACGTTTTCTGTGGCTGGGATCAGAATACTATAAATTAAATAATTAATCAATAAATAAAAATAATCATGTGCAAATCAAAACACATAAAGTATAAAAAAGTATAATTTTTTTATTTTTGAGCAGAAAAACACTAACAAAAACAAAAAATATAACGATGATAGCTGCAAGAGTATAGGTAAACTGCAGCGCAGAAGTTACATATAAGGTATGTGGTATACAACGTATAATTAAAATAACTGAAAACTCTACTCATCGTTATGATCAACCAACCCTGAAATCCCGATAAAAAAAACCGATGCTCCACACATATGTTCGGATCATCATTTCAGCCGAAAGACGTCCACTACTGGACATTGGCCTCCCCCAATTAAGGGGGGGGTATGCCATAATCGCGACGCTTGGCAGGCGGGTTGGCGATTGCAGTTGATTGGTTAAATACTCAGAGAACGCTGCTGCCCATCCTCTGGTGAATCCCTTAGTCGCCTTTTACGACACCCATGAGAAGAGATAAGGGTGGTGCTATTCTTTAAGTCCGGCACCACACGGACTAGTCCGGCACCACACATATGTTCGGATAACTCATCAAAATGTAGGCTACGGCTGATATTTTTTTCGCGATTTCTGGATTTGTCCTATAGTATAAGTTTTTATACTGATAAGGACAATGACCCCTTAATAGGTTTTCTGTTATATCAATTACGACTAGATTTTCCGGATCACGCACTGGCGTACTGAGCCAGGAGTCGCAGTTTCGAATCCTGCTCGTGAGCGATTTTTTCTTTCCACAATTTAAATCGTTAGATTTCGCTTCGCATGCGTAAAATGCGTTAATAATAATAAAATAATCTATTTATAATTCAACCTCGAAAAATAGGTGATTGTAAGGATTTATCCTGCGAATAAGCTAGTTGTTTCAATGACTCAGATTATTCTAATAAGTTGTAAGTGCAATCAACCGATTAACTCGAGTCTTCACAAACTAGTAGATATGGACATTTATTAATTTATAATATACTTTGTATGGAGGTCACTGACAATTTGCTAGCATACGCTATAGCTAAATGTATTATTTTTCTCTACAGTGTATATAGGTATACATCATCATCATCATTTCAGCCGAAAGACGTCCTCTGCTGGATATAGGCCTCCCCCAAGCATGTTGGGAGGATATGCCATAATCGCCACGCTGGTTGGCAGGCGGGTTGGCGATTGCAGTTGGTTGGATACTCAGAAAACGCTGCTGCCCATCCTCTGGTGAATCCCTTAGTCGCCTTTTACGAGAAGAGATAGGGTGGTGTAATTCTTTACGTCCGGCTCCACATGGAACGCATAGGTACAAGACACGCTATACTAAATTTACTAGCACACGCTATACTAAATGTATATTTTTTTCTCTACAAAGTGTACTTATAACAGTTCACACACAAATCAATTTTTGATTAAAAAAGAACCCAAAAGATAAACTCTATTCTATTTCTAGCTCTATTTGCCATCTGTTTTATGTAACTAAACAAAGCCCGCATTTATATGCAGTAGTAGTTAATTGATAGTAATAATAATTAGAATAGTTCTGTTTACTCCGCCAATAGAGAGTTCTAACTTATTTTATTAACACTTACTTATTATCGTGAGCACCTACTAATGAAATTCGATTTTCCTCAATGATGGATCAAAATATCTACATCCATTAATTAACATTTTAACAGCTTAAATGGCAAGCGCGATAACTATCAGTGATCACTGATCAGTGTTGTTGTTTTGCATAATAACACAAATTTTCGTGTATAATGAACGTAACATTATATTCTGTAAAATATCATATGGAAACCTGCGGACCGGTTCCTAAAACGATAGGCACCCGGATTATAGAAAGTTGCTCAAGCATAAATCTAGATTCAAGAAATCGTCGGTTTAAGTGCAATACCGCGTAACTTAATTTTACTATATGTAAAGGCCTTATTTCCAATGTTATTCAATTTGTATTGTATTGTATATAATATATGTTAGGTCGTATAACAAAAGGAACTTATGCGGTAAATTTTGAAGTTCTGAAATTCCGGCCTAAAAGTTCTCGATGGTATATATGTGTGTGTAGTCCACAAAACCACACCAGACCTAAACTCCTGATGCAGAGTGGTATAACCAGTGGTCAATGTTGCTATTACCACCTGAAATATTATCACAATACAATAAATATAATACAATTGTACAGAAAAACAAGCAACATACATTATTTACATAAAAGATATTTACAATGGGCGGTCTTATCGCTCTAGGTCATAGGTTCCCAACCAGTGGGGCGCGCCCTACTTAGGGGGCGTAAAATGACGTATGGGGAAACGCGGCAGCTCCAAAAATAAACTGTGTAATTATTAAACTGTATGTTCTTGGTGTTAGAAAAAAATATTGATGCCAACAACCCTGAGGTAGTAGTGACCTGTATGTAACCAAATCAAGTTACTTAATACACGGTACACGTCATCGGCTTCTTGTAGCTTCAAAGATGACTTATGCTACTGCACCGTGCCGGGCGCGAGCCATGCCCCGGACGAGGTACTTCACGAACATTTTGTATGAAGCAATTTTGTGTTTTGTTCGTGAAGAGCCTCGTACGGGGCACGGCTCGCGTCCGGCACGGTGTAGCATATTTATAACTCATCCCTTATGCTTGCACCGTGACGGAACCGACCGAGGCCAGTGCATGACGTGCCCCGGACGAGGCCCGGCCGAGGCACTTCACGAACATTTTGTGTGAAGCAGACGGCCGCCTCGGTCCTTTCACGGTGTAGCATAAATCATCCTTTACCCTAACAGGCAAGGGGGCATAGTGATTTTAGGAGAAAGTTAGGGGAGACGTGTGTGGTAAAAAGTTGGGAACCCCTGCTCTAGGCGATTTCTTCCACCCCAGAAAATCTAATTAAACGTGCGTTAAAAAAGATTTCTGCTCTATAGGGCTACTCACTACTACTATTTCTGTTCCGTGTGGTGCCGGACGTAAAGAATTGCACCACCCTCTCTTCTTATGGGTGTCGTAAAAGGCGACTAAGGGATTCACCAGAGGATGGGCAGCAGCGTTCTCTGAGTATCGATCGCCAACCCGCCTGCCAAGCGTGGCGATTACGGCATATCCCCCCAACATGCTTGGGGGAGGCCTATGTCCGTGGACGACTTTCGGCTGATATGATGATGATGATGGGGGCTACTCTAGAAATTAATTCTGATCGATCGGCATTGGACTAATGTCAATCGGTAGTACTTTTAAATGCAAAATTAGCAATAAATTAATTTAATATTTTTAGAATTAACTATTCCATAATAGAATTTAAATTGTCATTGTCATTTATTATTGTGTACATTTTTAAACAAAAACACCTAGGTATTCTTGTCAGTTTTTGACATTGGGATTGAATTGTTCTCTGTGCTTAAACTGTGATTTATAGCATTCATTTATAATAATTACCATGTCCTTCATTTACAGTTTAACATAAACAACATATTATTACTTAAAACTAACAAAGGAATTCAACACGTCGTCATATCGTAAAACAGTACTTTAAATTATAATTTATGAGCAGTGATAGCCTAGTGGTTGAACGCTTGCCTTCCATGCAGGAGGGTGTGAGTTCGATCCCGGCCCGCACCTCTGGCTTTTCGAATTCATGTGCGGATTTATATTCGATTATCACTTGCTTTAACGGTGAAGGAAAACATCGTGAGGAAACCTGCACACCTGAGAGTGCTCCATACAGTTCTCGATGGTGTGTGTAGTCCGCCAACCCGCACTAGGCCAGCGTGGTGGACTAAGGCCTTAGCCTTCTCGTACTGAGAAGAGGCCCGTGCCCAGCAGTGGGACATTAATGGGCTGATTCAGTTTTATAGTTGCGTACCTATGTTTTCAACAACATAACGTCACGCCTGTATTTCCCCGAAGGGATAGGCAGAGGTGTAATAGTACACCCACATTTCGCCAGTTATGTTATAGTCCCATGTAATAGGGGGCGAGCCTATTGCCACTGACCGGGCACTAATCCAGACTCCGGGCTGCTACTGAGAATTTTCTAATGAAAAAACCCAATAACACTTTGTCCGACCCGGGAATCGAACCCAGGACGCCGCGCTCAGCAGTCGCGCTTGCAACCACTAGACCAACGAGGCAGTCACATGTCAGTATGTTTTCACACAAATAAATTACGTAAATATCGCATAATAAATAAACTATGTTATTGCAAGTTTTTCCTAGAGATTAAAAGCAAATTTCCAGCATTGCATTGTTAGGTATGTTCCATATAACAACTTTGTAAAACCGGCCAACAGCATGTCGGGCCATGCTCAGTATTATAGGGTACCTAATTACAAACGAATCAAATCGAATATTAATCATTGCTATTTTAGTTTTTTCAAACAGCGCCACCTAGCGCTTAATATAAGAAGCTAAATTTAAGAAGTGTGTCATATAAATATAACACAAAGTAACTTTTTGTGATTTTTTTAAATAGGTAGTAACTAAAGGAGCATTATTTGCTATTATAATTTTTCTCTCAGGTCAATGACCTATGAACTAGGATGTCTTAAGTATTTTGCAGTTTTCTTACTATAACTCGAAAATTTATAATCACATTATACTCGAAATAATTTTAAAAGAGAGTTTTTATAAAGGTCTATCAATGTGGAAGATTATAAGTTTCTACGTTGCATAGCTTAGAAATGGCAGGGGGGGGACACATTGCAAGCCACTTTGGCGGGCTATATTTCGCAGATGGTATACCTGATAAAAAAGTTATGCAGGAAACATTACCTTCATTTTAGTAGACCTATTCAATGATACCCCACACGAGGGGGTGGAGCGAAAAAAATATTTTCATCCCCATTTCACGTGTCACCCCTAAAATACAAAATCTCGATTTTTTTATTCTTTTAAAATTGAGATCTATAACTAACCTGTACTTATATTTATAACTGTAGAAGTTATTAAGCTGTAAAGGATTAGGACAGACGGACAGACGGATAGACGGACAGACGGACAGACATGACGAAACTATAAGGGTTCCTTGTAGGACTACGGAACCCTAAAAACCAAGTTTCTTCTTTATTCTTGACTAGCCTATCTATGCCCGCGACTTCGCCCGTGTGAATGTCGTTTATCGAGCATCCCTCGGGAACTATTTATCTTCCCGCGATAACAAGTGGCCTATATGTTAATCCGGGCTATGTTCTATCTGTATGCCAAATTTAATTAAAATCCATATAGTAATTTTTGCGTGAAAGAGTAACAAACATCCATACAGCCTCACAAACTTTCACGTTTATAATATTAGTAGGATGGGAAACTTATTTGGCACAAAGGGAATCCAAATATAAACAATTTTTATTATTTCACTAGCTGACGCCCGTGACTAAGCTCCTTTTCACCACTTTAGAAAATACTTTTACTTGAAAAAAAAACCCTCCATAGTGCAACTCTAGAGTCCTCAAGGAATATTTCCTCCAAATTTAAAATTTCTACTACAACGGTTTAGGCTGTGCGGTGTCTGTTAGTCAGTCAGTGCGGATAATTTGCATAGTGGTTCAGTTTCTGTTCCTTACTGCAACCACATTATTAAAATTCACTTTAAAACAATATGAAAAATCGAATTTGTGTCATCATCCTCATCCTCCTGCCCGTATCCCAATTTATTTGGGGTCGGCGCAGCATGTTTTTTCTTCCATACATCTCTATCAGCCGTCATCTCCGTGTTCACTTTCTTTGTATTCATATCATCTTTCACACAATCCATCCATATTTTCTTCGGTCTCCCTCTTTTCTTATAGCCATATTCATACTTAAAACTTTCCTCGTAACATGCTCCTCATTCCTCCTCATCACATGTCCATACCATGACAGTCTATTGCTAATTGCTACTTAACTTCTCTGTCACTGGCGCTACTTTCAGACTCCCTCTTACATATTCATTCCTTACCCTATCCATTCTCGTTACACCACACATTCCTCTTAACATTCTCATCTCAGCTGCATGCACTTACCTTTCATTAATTCCTTTCGTAGCCCAACATTCCGATCCATACAGGACAGCAGGTCTTATCATGGTCTTTTAGATTTTCCCCTTCAGTTTAAGAGGAATTCGGGAGTCACATGTAGTTCCCGTGACCTGCCGCCGTTTCAACCATCCTGTGTTAATTCGGTGCTTGACTGTCCGGTCTATTTCGCCATCGCTAAATAAAAAATAAAAAAAAATAAATATATATATATATATAAATCGAATTTGTGTAACTCGGAAAATTTTGTAGCGCACGCCATAGTTAAAGTAAATTTTCATTTTCTTTTAAAGTGAATTTTAATAATGTGGTTGCGTTGAGGAACAGTAGGTTAAGGGCCGGTATATGAATAGTCTGATAACTTTTAACAGGAATAGTATAGTAGTAGTAGTAGAGCTCTTTTGTGAAAGAGCTCGTCCGGGGAAGTACTACCACCGTACCTAGTTCTCCGCCAAATAGTGACGCTTGCATTGCTGTGTTTGGGTCTGGAGGGTGCGGGTGTCGGTGAAATTACAATCACACGGGACTTTTCATCTTCATGTCTCAGTTTGACGAACCGACTTGCGGTACTATTTAGGCAACAGCCTAAGTGGTATTGCAGCTGTTATCGGCATAGGTAACCGCTTAACATCAGGTGGGCCTTTAGTTCGTTTCGCCATCCTATACTATAAAAATAAAAATAAAATGTGACTTCTTGACAGATTTTCTATACTACAACTGTCAAAATGACAAAACTTATTCCTCAGTTAAAAATTAACTGGCTATTGAAAGACCGACCCTAATTCACGTAACTAAATAATTGCAGTTCCAGTTAAGTTTCGATCAAAACAACGCTTTTCGTATTCTCTTATCTTTGGCGACCGCTGTCAGATACGCTTGCGTTAAGTTCGCGTCGCTCGAGTGCGATAATGTAATTCTACTGCTGCGCGTCATTAGTGCGTAATTCCGAACGCAACTTCATCGGTAAGAAAAGTGATAAGAAAAAGCACGTAAAACAGTATTGAAATGTTATTTTATTGTAAATAAAAAACGTTTATTGCATAAAACATAGGCACAAGAAATTGAACTCTTGACTTCCAAACTAAGTAGGACTTGTATTATGGAAGTCAAGGCGCTCTCTATCAGAAGTAAATAATACAATAAGCGAGGAAAGGATGCGTGCAAAAGAAAAAAAAATTTTTTTTAGGTTTTATAAAAACAAATAGTAGAAATTTTAGATCGTATCAGAAATTTTATGATACGTTATTACCAAAGCTGTGATGGGTATTGACTTGTACGAGTTACGGCCAAAATTAATATCCAATCTATCGACGATTTACCCTACTAGAAATAGAAATTTGACACATTTTGTATGGAGCTTATGTCAAATTCCTATCTCTAGTAGGGTAAATCGTGGATAAATTGGGTATTAATTTTGTCCGTTAGTGGGTGTGGTGTGATGAGGTGTGTGATAAACATAATCGATTCTATTCGACTATTTAGTGAGTATTTTTTATTCTCTCATATGGCCACAACGTAGGTAAGTTTGGTTGTCGTGCAGGTGTCGCGCAGCTTACGCGCAGTTCAAAAATTACAAGAATACCATTCAGCACTAAAAATTGTTCTGTATACAACATGTTGATCTGTATTCGTGTCATATTTAAGGAGGTGACTATACGACTATACCACTCATACTGAACACGAATCAATAAAAAAATCAATACCAAAAACGTATTTTAATTTTAATACTTACCTAGTTTTGAACAAATTGCCCCCCGTGTATCACGTGCGATACAAAAACGATGCGTGCAAAACCACCAAAAAATATTGCGGGTGTTTCCACCCTTTGACAATACCGCCGATGACTTTTTTTCAGAGTCGTTCGGGATTAATTCTCAAACCCTCGCTATGTTTCTATGTGAAAATAAATAATCGTAGGATTTTTCAAGTATTTTTAGATGACTTAGCACATTATTTATCATTTGCTCTAGAAATATGGCACGGTTACAAATCTACATCTTGCAGAATAACTATAAATCCACAAAAAATAAGGGATGAAAAAACAGGTCACTTTTTGTCATGTTTATGTTTATTTATAATTCTTTAGTGCATAAATAAATAAGCGATCATTATTTTCTACATACTGGTATAATGATATAGGTACAATTATAATTATGTACTATTATTTGCATGGTGTGTAGTTAACGATCACGGTATCCGTTCCCTAGGGATCTACTATTTTAACATGAATTTTTCTTGTTACTAATATTTATTACGTGACTGCTGATCACGAGGTCGTTGGTTCGATTCCCACAGGACACAAATACTTGTGTGATGAACATGAGTGTTTATGTTGGTCTGGGTGTTTTTTATGTATTATATGTATGTATTTACAAAAAAAAGTATATAAGTATTATATCCATTGTCTAGTACCCATAGCACAAGCTCTGCTTAGTTTGGGACTAGATGGTGCTGTGTAAAAATGTCCCAAAATATTTATTTATTTAAACTTAGTCTATCTTTTTACCCACAGATCCCAGACCCGTACCGCTGGCTAGAGGACCCCGATTCGAACGAAACCAAAGAGTTCATAGAGGCAGAGAACAAAATAACGCGGCCGTACCTGGACGCGTGTCCTGTGAAGGGCGAGGTCAACCAGAGACTCACCGAGCTCTGGAATTACCCCAAATACTCATGCCCCTTCAGACGGGGGAACAGATACTTCTTCTTCAAAAATACTGGCCTTCAGAATCAAAAGTAAGTTTTGTTTAAGTTTCTTCTATTCAATGGAGGAGGCACGGGGTACGTGAAGAAATAAGATTCTAGAATAATTATGTTCATTCATTCGTAGTTCGTCTTGTGCTCCCCAGAAAAAAACCAGTCTTCACGAAATCCTTCTGTATAGTGGAAAGCCTCATAATACTAATAGGACGCTTGGAACTAAGACAAAAAAAATTTATTTCATTTTAAAAACGTCATCATTGTGGCAAATCCATAAATTAATATAGAAATTAAATGTAGTTATTCAATATACATAATTCACAATACATATTTAGCTAATATTTGTTTTACAACTTTCATGTTGTGAGTGAAATTATTGGAAAAATATTTAAATGACTATTAAAAGTGTCGCCGCGAAAGTAATACCGGTTACTATACCAGTTGAAGATCATGATTATAGAAAGTGACTAGCAATTAAGGATTCTTCTATTTCGATTTGTGGTAGCGTTTGTCACTTTTTGATCTCCAACTTCTGTTGATAAAGAAATAAATATTTGGAGATTTAATAGTTACAGATCCTACCTACCTTTTTTATGGTATAGGATAGCGAAACGAGCTAAATATAGGCCCACCTGATGTTAAGCGGTTACCTTTGCCCATAACTACTTCAATACTACCTAGGCGGTTGCCTAAATCGTACCGCAAGTCGTTTCGCCAAACTGATACATGAAGATGTGTAGTCTCATATGATTGTATTTTCACCGGCTCCCGAAAAAACCGTTTTTCCCGTTTGATCTATTGTTCTTTTATATTCATAATATGTTTTCTCCCCCAGTGTGTTATACGTACAAGACAGTCTGGAAGGCGAGCCCCGTGTATTCCTGGACCCCAACACGCTCTCAGAAGACGGAACCATCGCGCTATCAGGCAGTCGGTTCACTGAGGATGGCAACACCTTCGCGTACGGTCTGTCGGCCAGCGGGTCCGACTGGATCACTATACATCTGAAGGATGTGGCCACAGGTAATATGCTGATAATATCTGGTTTAATAGCTTGGAAAACTTTCCCCCTGGGTAAAAAAAAAAGATCGATAACATCCTATTAATATTATAAATATACTAGCTTTTACCCGCGGCTCCGCTCGCGTTAAATTCTGCTAACCCACGTCAGTCCAGTCCATTCCAGTCCAGTCCACTGTCCCACTGTCCCGCTGCCCCGCTGCCCCACTGCCCCGCTGCCCCACTGCCCCGCTGCCCCACTATCCCACAGCCCCGCTGCCCCGCTGCACAGCTGCCCCGCTACCCCACTGCCCCGTTGCCCCGCTACCCCACTGCCCCGCTGCCCCGCTAATCCGCTGCCCTGCTGCCCAGCTGCCCCGCTGCCCCGCTGCCCCGCTACACCACTGCCCACTGCCCCACTATCCCACTGCCCCACTGCCTGCCCCACAGCCCGCCACTGCCACGCTGCCCAGCTGCTCCACTGACCCGCTACCCCACTACCCCACTGCCCCGCTGCCCCACTATCCCACTGCCCCGCTGCCCCGCTCCACCGCTGCCCCACTGCCCCACAGCCTGCACCGCTGCCCCACTGCCCCGCTTACCCACTGCCCCTCTGCCCCACTGTCCCGCTGCCCCACTGTTCTGCTGCCCCACTGTCTCAATGCCCCGCTGCCCCGGTAACCGACTGCCCGGCTGCCCCACTGACCCGCTGCCCCACAGCCTGCCCCGCTTCCCCACTGCCCCGCTGCCCCACTGCCCCGCTGTCACAATGCCCCGCTGCCCCACTGCCCCGCTGCTCCACTATCCCTCTGCCCCACTGCCCCGGTAACCCTCTGCCCCATTGCCCCGCTGCCCCAGTAACCCACTGTCCCGCTGCCCCGCTTCCCAGCTGCCCCGTTGCCCCACTACCCCACTGCCCCACTGCCCCGCTGCCCCACTATCCCACTGCCCCGCTGCCCCACTCCCCTACTGCCCCGCTAACCCACTGCCCCGCTAACCCGCTGCCCCACTGCCTCGCTGCCCCACTGTGCCGCTGCCCCACTGCCCCGCTGTCACAATGCCCCGCTGCCCCACTGCCCCGCTGCTCCACTATCCCTCTGCCCCACTGCCCCGCTGCCCCGGTAACCCTCTGCCCAGCTGCCCCGCTGACCCACTGCCCCAATGCCCCGCTGCCCCAGTAACCCACTGTCCCGCTGCCCCGCTTCCCAGCTGCCCCGTTGCCCCGCTACCCCACTGCCCGCTGCCCCACTAACCCACTGCCCTGCTGCCCCACTCCCCTACTGCCCCGCTACCCCACTGCCCCGCTACCCCTCTTCCCCGCTGCCCCGCTACCCCACTGCCCCTCAGCCTGCCCCGCTTCCCCACTTCCCCGCTACCCCACTGTCCCGCTGCTCCAATGCCCCGCTGCCCCGATGCCCCACTATCCCACTGCCCCGCTGCCCCAGTAACCCACTGCCCCGCTGCCCCTTTGCCCCGCTACCCCACTGCCCCACTGCCCCGCTGCCCCACTATCCCACTGCCCCGCTGCCCCACTCCCCTACTGCCCCGCTGCCCCACTGCCCCGCTGCCCCGCTGCCCAGATGCCCCGCTGCCCCACTGCCTCGCTACCCCACAGCCCCGCTGCCCACTATAACACTGCCCCGCTGCCCCGGTACCCCACTGCCCCCTGCCCCGCTGGCACGCTGCCCCACTGCCTCGCTGCCCCGTTTCCCCGCCCCGCCGCCCCGCTGCCTCGCTGCCCCTCTGCCCCACAACCCCACTGCCCCGCTAACCCGCTACCCCACTGCCCCACTGCCCCGCTGCCCCGTTGCCCCACTGCCCCACTGACCCAGCTACCCACCGTCCCTCTGCCACTGTCCTACTGTCCCACTGTCCCACTATCCCACTGTCCCACTATATCACTATATCACTATCGTCCCGTCCCATGTCCCTTCCTATGTCCAGTCCCATGTGCCGTCCCACTGTCCTGTCTCATGTCCCGTCGCATTTCCCGTCCCATGTTCCGTCCCCTATCCCGTCCACTGTCCCGTCCCCAGTCCCGTCCCCTGTCCCGTCCCCAGTCCCATCCCCAGTCCCATCCCCTGTCCACTCCACTCCACTCCATCGTACATTACTATCCGCTCGTGCAAATGCATAGAAGCTTCGATCTGTCGGGTGAGTACGCAACCCACGAATTAATTTTTTTCTTGTTTTCTTTCTTTCTTTCTTTCTCAAAACCCATACCAGTTTTTAAGTCAGATTATCAGCTTTGAAACAAAAAAAAAACATCAAAATCGGTCCAGTAGTTTTAGCGTGATGCTGGAACAAACAAACAAACAGACGTTTACAATTTTATAATAGTTAAGATATTATACCAGAGGATGGGCAGCAGCGTTCTTTGAGTATTTAAATACTAAATACTACTATATACCAGGCCCCTCAGAAAGTATTGCGAAAAAAAGTTTTTATATATGGGAGACTGGCCAGTTATAATGTTTTTCGAAAATATGATTATTTATAAGTAAAAATAAGTAAGTTCCAATTTCAAAATTTCCCTCCACATTTTTTGCGAGTTAATTCAAAGTATTGTGTCTCACTGAAATATGGATCTGCGCCGGGAACATTTTAGAGCTATGATTTTATACGATTTCAAGTGTCGCCTGAAACCGGATGAATCGTACGATAGACTTCAAATGGCATTCATGGATGAAGGCCCTTCCAAGGCAACCGTGTATCGTTGGTATAACGAATTTAAGCGCGGTCGACCAACTTTGGGGGATGACGAAAGAAGCGGTCGCCCTTTGACGGCTGTTACCGAAGAAAACGTGCTAGCAGTGAAAAATTTAATCCAAGACAATAGGCGAATTACATATCAGGAGATTCAACACATATTGAAGATTGGATCGGGAAGCGTTCACGAGATTCTACACAGCCATCTTCGCGTGAGGAGGATAGTATCACGCTGGGTGCCGCACAACCTCACCGATGCTCAGAAGCAGGCCCGGGTGGAATGGTGCCGTGATATGCTTAACAAATTTGAAGCAGGCTCGTCTCGGCGTGTTTACGACATCGTTACAGGTGTTGAGTCCTGGATTTATCGATACGACCCAGAAACCAAGCGCCAGTCGACTGTTTGGGTGTTTCAAAATGAGCCAACGCCTACCAAAGTGAAGCGATCTAGAAGCGGGGGTAAGATTTTGATCGCTAGCTTTTTTAATTTGACTGGCCACTTGGTATCAATTCCCTTACGGGATCAAAGAAGCATTAATGCCGAATGGTATACTACCAAATGTTTGCCAGAAGTTTTCTCTGTTATAAGCAACAAGCGACCAAACACAGGGCTCCGCGGGCTACTGCTCCACCACGACAATGCACCTGCGCACACCGCACTCAAAACGAGGGACTTCCTGGACAGCACGCCAGTCAAACTCCTGGGTCACCCTCCTTACAGCCCTGATCTAGCACCGTGTGACTTCTTTTTATTCCCAAAAATAAAAAATCAGCTCAAAGGGATACAATTTTCGTCGCCGGAAGATGCGCTGGCTGCGTTCGAGCAGGCTGTAAACGAGGTGTCTGCGGCGGACTGGAAAAAGTGTTTTGAAAACTGGTTTAGGCGCATGAATCTTTGTATAGAGGCTGGTGGAAAGTACTTTGAAAAGATTTGATAAAAATATATGTACGTATAGAACAATTTTTTTTAGTTTCGCAAAACTTTCTGAGTGTCCCACGTACTGTATACTTTGTTGGTTGGTTAACCAACCAACTGCGATCGCCAACCCGCCTGCCAAGCGTGGCGATTATGGCATATCCCCCCTTAATTGGGGGAGGCCTATGTCCAGCAGTGGACCTCTTTCGGCTGAAATGATGATGATGATGAATATTATAAATGTCAAAATTTGAATGTTTGTTTGTCCTGCAATCACGCTGAAACAGCAAAACGGATTTAGCACAAATACACTATGTCCTATGAGTCTAACATGCGTAGCGCAACAAAATGTTGTCGTCACTTATCGCAAGTTATCTCGTGTCATTTGTATTGTTTCGGGACAAGATAATGCACCACAAAATTATGTCTCGCTGCACATTTTAGGCCCATTGGATTAACATAATATCTAGGACACTTTTTATCGATCAAACCTGAAAATTCCTGTTTCTAAAGGCCGATTTACACAGGGAGAGCTTTGCCCGGCGGGACTCGTTACTCGTTAAAGAGACAACATGTTACTCACCTGGCGAGACTCTTCGTGTAAATGAGCCTTTAGTAAAAGAGTTTCGGATAAACTTGATTGAACCAAAACATGTATTTGGACTTATCTCTACCGAGCGAGCCTTCCCCGAGTCCCTTATCTTGTATCTTGTACATGGGTTGATGGCCCGGTCTGTTCACAGAAAAAGTCAATGACTACCCAAGCAAACAAGTTAGAACTGATAACTTTCCTTTTATTTGTTTTGCTTACTTTAAAGGTGCTTGCACACGGCGCAAGTAACATGCGCCAGTCCAGGGCCTCAATTCTCGCGTTATAGAGATAAATGTCTAATTCGAGATAATTTTTAATTTTAAATCTCTACGATAAATGTCGCCGGTAATGTCAACTGCTATGAACCACTCTTTGTATTTAGAGCGCTAGACGTAGACATATCTCTAACGTGACATTCTGAGAATACGAAAATTGATTTTCAATCGATATCCGCCATCTTGTTTCGACATTATGTCGATTTCGAGATAATGTCTACGAGGTACTTGTGCGGGTATTACATCGTGTAACCCACCGTGTTAATAAGTGCGCGTATAAATTTACCGCATTAGCCCGTGCATGTAGCTCGTACATGCACTGTGTACAAGCGCCATTATCGTTGAGGAAATAAAATTTAATCTTGTAGATGAGCCTTAGATGTTTTTTCCTGTTAGATTAATGGAGATGGAAGTATAGTAAGCCTCTAAATGGCGCTAATATGTTAATAAGGATATAACATTTTATCATCTACTACTAACAAACAATCATACCTACGGTTCGACCACTGAAGCATCGTAATTTTTACATGATATGAAATAATATTCATAAATTTTACAAAAAAATGGCTGATCATACTTTTACCTAAAATTTTAATTTGCTGCAACAAATATTTTACAAAAAAATCCTTTTTGCGGTCGAATTTTTGCATTCCGCAAATACAATTGCTATTTTAAATGAAGGGTTGAAAATCTAAAGGGTCTGTAGTGTCATCAAATTAGAAATAAATATTTTTATGAAAAACATGTTTAAGTACAGTCTAACTACAATTAGTATCCAGAGTAGAGAGATATAAATGAAGTTTTCTCAGAAGATTATGGATGTTTTCGAGTGAAATATCATTTTGCTAACGGACAAAGTTAAAATGTATTTATACAAAACCCTAATCAAACCATTCTATAATAATTTCCGGAGAAATATTCATCTATATCTGGTGACCTTGTGTACTAATTACTTTGTTAGACTGTACCATGCCTAACAATATCAAAATGTGTCGTACAAACAAAGAAAAATGGCACATAGACCCTTTGTATTTTTAACCCTTCAATTTAATAATTAAATCGTATTTAATCTGTAAAATCGTGTACATAAAGATTAGTTAAATAAAATCTTCCAAGCAGCTGTAACGAAACGTCTCCCTAAGGGGTTGCATCCACCAGTGCTGTGTAAAGAAGCTAAGCGAGGAAAAAGTCCACCAAACTGCTCTATACAAAGCTAGAAAAATTCAGTAATTCTATTTGCGGAGTTTTTCCTCGCTAACTGTTCGGTGTGGTGCCGGACATAACCATGTATCTTCTCGTGGGTGACTTAAAAGGCGACTAAGGGATTCAGAGGATGGGCAGGAGAGTTCTCTGAGTATTTAACCAACCAACTGCGATCGCCAACCCGCCTCCCAAGCGTGGCGATGATGGCATATTTTTGAGGGAGGCCTGTCCAGCAGTGGACGTCTTTCGGCTGAAATGATGATGATGAACTGCTCAGCTTCCTCGCAATACCCTGGTGGAGAGCCACCCTAATAATCTCTTTCACGTTTCAGGTGAAGATTACCCAGAAGTGTTAGAAAAAGTAAAATTCGCGTCAATGTCGTGGACTAAGGACAACAAAGGGCTATTCTATTCCGTAAGTGTCGGTTTTTTACAAGGAAAACTTTAAATATTCCTGTTTCCTTACCTTGATGCTCAAGATCACGATGAGTGGATCCAATTAGCCTAAACAGGTGTTTGCATACGTCAATGCGGTTGCCTACGTGACGTGGTTTTTTTTTTTGTATAATCTTTTCCTAGTATGAATAGGATAATAATAATAATAAGTAGTTGAGAAATTGAGGATAAAAATTCTTAATTTTTTGTTTTTGTAATCGGTTAATGTTCCATTTGGTGACGGACACAAAGAATAGCACCACCCCATCTCTTCTCGTGGGTGTCGTAAAAGGCAACTAAGTGGTTCACCAGATGATGGGCAGCAGCGTTCTCTGAGTATTTATTCAACCAACTGAGATCGCCAACCCGCCTGCCAAGCGTGGCGATTATGGCATGTTCCTTTTTCGGGGGAGGCCTATGTCCAGCAATGGACGTCTTTCGGCTGAAATGAAAAGTCTTTGAGTTTTTGTGCGTGTGAGATTTGCGTCTGTTACAGCATGTACGGTCACGATACTTCCCGGTGGTACATTTTGTCGACAGAATCCCTTGAACGAATCCTGCAACATTACACGTATCTACCGCTGCATTGAACATTGAGTGCAAGCGATTAGCCTTAGTGGTGGTTCACCGGAAACATTTCTGACTGTATGATATTGGGGAAATCCTAATAGTTATGAAGCAAAGTTTTAAAAAAACGTAATATAAAAATTATATTGAGGATAAAGCTACTAAAATTATTGTGGTCAATAGATTGATAAAGCAAATCATTGCACCGAACAAATTTGAGGAAGTATTTAAAGATTATTATTAATGTATTATTTTGGTTTATGTATCCTTTTGGAATCTCAGCTTGATGCTGGAGGTTTGACGAACCAATCACGGGTTTACACCAAGTGGGATGGTTCGTTGCCTACTAATGTGGGTGTTTGTGTAGTAGATGTCAGGAATCGCCGAACTATGGAGCATGTGTCAAGTATAACTGATTCCTGTAGTGGTATGAATGTTGTTTTGTGCATGTCTTATTCTTTTAGTGATGTGTGTAATTATTATCCAAAATAAAAAATTAATTAATTATTATCCAAATTATTAGGATCCAGCAGAACACCAGCGTCAGGTTTAATAACCTGGCAATATGCTGAGCTGGACACCCATTTGTCACAATTTTGAGACACACATGGCGCATGACTGTTAATGACTTTTTTCCTCGCTTTGTTACTTCTTCACTATATCTATTTCTTGTTCATGTATATTTCTTTTGTATGTGTCTCAGTTGTGTCAAATAAATATTTTTCTTTCTTTCTTTCTTTTCTTTTCTTTATTATTAATGTATTATATTAATTATAACATAAATGAACTTCTATAGAGCTTGTACATATTTGTAAATGAAGCCATGTGATCTGGTAACGAGCACGCGGTACTCTCGATTCACCGCATAAACTAAAGGTCTAAACATAGCTCTAAAAGCCTCAGATGCATATGTCGTAGGATAATAGGACAAATCGTATTTTTGCGTAAATGCTGGGACGATTGCAAAGAAACGGATTGTTGTAATCTATGAAAAAGTTTAAAAGTAAAGAAGTACTTATTTACTTTTCCATGTCTATACTAGACACCTTTCCTCGTGCCTCGGAGAGCACGTAAAGCCGTCGGTCCTGCGCCTGATCTCTCTCCGGTCGTGTCGAATTGCCGTCCCATCGGATTATGAGAGTGAGGGAACAGAGAGTGCACCTGTGTTTGCGCACTCACTTCTGCAATATAATATGTCCCGCGCAGAGGGCTAGTCTCCATTGAGATTGGCCGCCGTGACCGAAATTCGGCCGGGAGGACATTATTATTTATTATACACCTTTATGAACAGCCATGTTCTGACCAACCAGAATAAAGATGTTATAAATCGACTCTTAGATTAGCCAATCAGCGTTCAAGTTTCCAATCGTCCTAAACAAACTGGGATTTTTGCAATGATCCTGATAATAGCTCGTACGATTACGAAAATCTTTCTACGATTGCAATTAAAATTTAAACGTATTTTATTTCAAAAAAACCTATTTACAGGAACTTTTGAAACGTCTGGCTCTAGTTGCACGGTTCCAAATTGTCAATTAACCGGTTCTTTGCAATCGTCCTGGGATTTTCTCAAAGATCCGATGTGTCCGATTATCCTAATGACTTATATAAGGCTGGCGTTCATCAATGTTAATTCTCTCTAAAATTTACTGGAATTTTGGGGAGTCGATCGTTTAACCAGAGAATTATCGTTGGTGAAATCAAGCCTAAGTTTTGCCTAAACGGCCAATGGGCCGTTTAGGGCAGTAGTGGGTCAGTAGTGGTAGCCCAATAGTGGGTCAGTAATGACTGACCCACTATTGGGCATGGGCCTCTTCTCCAATTCAGAAGGCATTATGATATCAATTAAACTGATGTTCTCTTACACAGCGGTACCCAGACCAGGCAGGCAAGACGGACGGCTCTGAGACAGAAGTGAACCGCGACCAGAAACTCTGTTACCACCGACTGAACACTCCCCAGGCTGATGACGTCATCGTCGTAGAATTCCCCGAAGAACCTCTGTGGAGGATGTGAGTATACAAACTATATTAAATAAGTACATATAATTATAAGCTCCTTGTCGTTATCAACAACGCTACATTACGCGTAATATAACTGTGCCGCTGTTAAGTGAGAAACAGGTGACTGCGCAGTAATCCATTTTGCAACCAAATCAACAGCGCGCATGCGCGGTAATGGTGGTAAGACTCCGATAGGTTGTTCATGAGTGACAAGATGGCGGGCGATCGCATGTTCTCGCTGTCTCAGTCGCTTGTTAATGATCGATGCATCCTTATGTCTTGCTCACACTTATTACGCTACTGTACCTGCGTGGCCCTTCGCAAAGCCTGGTTTCAGAGCGGTACAGTTATATTACGCGTACATTATCACTCTAGCATCTTCTTGTGAGCCTCAGAACTATAATAATGTCCTCCCGGCCGAATTTCGGTCACGGCGGCCAATTTTAACGGAGACTAGCCATCTGTGCGGGACATATAGTGCACAAGTGTGTGCTCAGACACAGGTGCACTCTATTCCCTCACTCTCATAATCGGATGGGACGTCCATTCGACACGACCGGAGAGAGATCAGGTGCAGGACCGACGGCTTTACGTGCTCTCCGAGGCACGGGAATGTAGCACCACACCCGTGCCTCGGCGATGAAAAATTGTTGGGCATTTTATTTTACTAGTTACTAACTACTTAGGCACTACATCAAAAAAATATAATACAGGTATTTGAAAAATTTCTTGGGGGAAACTTAATGTCAAAATGAAAGCTATTGTTGTTGTGAGTGCGTTACACATTTACCTCACAGGTCATCATGGTCAAAATATAAATTGTTGACTGACTTTCATATACATGCTGAAATTTCAATCGCTTCTTTCCCGAAAAGGGGTCATTGTACTCATCCTTATGAACAACTTTTACTATGGGACCAACCCTGAAATCACGAAAAAAAAATCAGTTGGTCCCTACATTTGTTTCACTTAAATCGATAAAATGTACAGACCACTTGATTTTTATTTCGCGATTTCAGGGTTGGTCCCATAGTAAAAGTTGTTCATAATGATGAGTAAGTACAATGACCCCTTTTCGGCAAAGAAGCGATTAAAATTTCAGCATGTATTAGCCTTCCGCAGTGCTCACTAGTCAGAGGGTAAAAATATGCAATTTTTAACCGACGAAAAAAAAAGAGGAGGTTCTCAATTAGAGGCGTATCTTTTTTTTTTTATGTATTACCACGCATTACTTTTTATACAGTAGTCCGATTTTGATGATTCTTTTTTTAAGGGATAGGGTATATCTCGAAGTTTGTCCCATTTAAATTTCAAAATCAAAATCCACCCCTAAGGGTAGGAAAACAGGGGATGAGTGCTTGTTCACCCACTGAATTCTTACCTGTGAATCGATTCTGTTGAAACTTGGCACATATAAATGTAGTTCTAGACACTACAACATAATGGAGACCTGGAGTTAGATTTTAGTCACAAAAAAATAATAAAATAAACTTTGTAACAAAAAATTGAACCGACGAAAACAAAACCGAGAAGCGAAAAATAAAATGAATCTTTTAGTCTTTTCCTAACTAAACTAATGTAAATAACTAATTATGAGTCGGCGCCAAACAAACAATTAACGAAGATCATTAAATAACATGATAAGGGAGCGTTGTGGAGTGAAAGAAGATGTAGTGACAAAGATTGAGAAAGGTATGTTAAGATGGTTTGGACATATAGAGAGGATGGACGAGAGGAGATTGACGAAACAAGTATATGAAGCGAGTGTGGATGGAAGAGTTGGAAGGGGACGACCTCGGCGAACGTATCGCGATCAAATCGCGGATGTTCTCAAAAAATGCCAGGTTAAGAGTTCTCTAAACCGACGAGCATGCATGACGAGGTTAATGGACGTAGATGAAGCGAAAGAGGTGTGTCAGGATCGTAGCAGGTGGAAATCCATAGTCTCTGCCTACCCCAATGGGAAACAGGCGTGATAATATGTGTATTAAATAACTTTAAATAAATAATAAAAACAACATAACATCAAATACAACGTGAAATTTTCAACGATAAACAATAACTTTCCAAAAATGCGTTATCTGCTCGACCACTTGCAACTTGCACGCACTTTGCTTGTTTGTTTGGCGCCGACTCATAATTAGTTATTTACATTAGTTTAGTTAGGAAAAGACCTAAAAGCTTCATTTTATTTTTCGCTTTTCAGTTTCTGTTTTCGTCCGTTAAATTTTTTGTTAAAAAGTTTTACTGTGTGTAATGTTTGTTCAAAGTGTAATACAATATTTTTTATTTATCTACAGTGACACTCACACTCAAATGTTTGGTGAAGAAAGACGATCGTAACTTTATTTTAACATATTTTTCTCCGCATAATGTAGCATGAAATCATTATTATTATTGTAGTATTTAAAGTTCGTTGCCATTGCTTTTAGAGACACGACACTTTGAACAAACGTAACGCTTATAGTAATTAACCGTCGAAAATCGATAGTCCGGCCGTCGAAAATCAATAGTTTGTTAGACATAACTAAATGCCATGTAATAGTTTTGTTTTGTCTCAGTACGTCCATCTGTGTTGTTGCCATGCCATGTTGTTGTATAATGTCATCTTACAAGTTCAGAATTTTTTATTTGCGTAACAATAGCCACTTCTGTAATGGGTAATTAGTTTTAGTAAAAAAAACAATAAATACGAGACTCGTTAAAAATGACACAATGAAACTGTTTCATAAAACTCCATACAGCAGTTCAGCGCATTTAATGTTGACTAGCCTGATAATTTCAATATTAGCTTCGCTTGATAAGACTTTGACCAAGGCTGAGTATTGGCACAGAACACATAATAGTACCACAGTGTAATTATCTATTTCATACAGTGGTTCAACGGAAATTGACGTTGACAGTTTTTAAAGGCAACTTGGGACATAGTTTGACAGTTTTTAAGGCAGCTTGGGACACTTGGACAACTCTCGCGTTGGACGACTGTTTGAGGCCACCCGGATTTCAATAGACACTTAATTTGCTCTTACTAACCCCCTGTTTCTGAAAAGTTGATCAAAGCAAAAATTTACTAATCGGCTGTCAAATCACTTGTCAAGCAATGTGATTGGTTGTTAGTATTTTTGCCGAACAATCACAGAAGTTGACATTAGTTTGACATTTGACAACAGATCTAATTTGTTGTCCTACTGTCTTTAAGGCCATTTTGGCTTCAGCGCTTCTACCTATACTATTCAATCATGATATGTATTTATGAGCTATGTTGCAAGCCCTATGTACTATCAGCAAACTTTCCGGTGAACCACCATTAAGGCTAAAATCGCTTGCGCTCAGTTTTCGACGGCAGCCGTAGGTACGTGTAATGTAGCAGGATTCAATTCAGGAAAATGTATCACCGGGAAGGATCGTGACTGTACTTTTACACATATATTTAGAACGTGTACAAACGCCATTTCGCCATATATGTAAGAGTAATAGGTACTTCAATCAACGTGGTTGTATGGAGCGTCCGGGGTGTGATATTAGCTCAGCCAAGGCAACCTATTTAGGCCCCGAGCCAGCCTGAATACAAGCCCCAACTATTTAAAATCTTACGATGACCAACTGTATAGAGTCATACTTTACCCTTTTTTAGGGTTCCGTATTTATAGTATAGGATAGCGAAACGAGCTAAAAGCCCACCTGATGCTAAGCGGTTACCTTTGCCCATAACAACTGCAATACCAAATAGTACCGCAAGTCTGTTCGCCAAACTGAGAGACCTGAAGATGGAGTCTCATGTGATTGTAATTTCACCGGCACCCGTACCCTTCAGACCGAAACACAGCAATGCAAGCATCACTATTTGGCGGAGAAGTAGGCACGGTGGTAGTACTTCCCCGGACGAGCTCTTTCACAAAGGAGCTCTACTACTCTTACTACTAAAACTACTAGTACTCATATAATACTAAGTATCAAATGTTCTTTACAGCGGCGCAGAAGTGACAGACTGCGGCAAGTACCTGATAGTGTCGCCAGTGAAGGACTGCCGGGACAACCTGCTGTTCTACGCGGACCTCACCAAACAGCCCGAGATCAACAGCAAGCTACACCTCACGCAGATAGTGCACAAGTTCGAGGCAGATTATGAGGTAAGACTTACGAAATGCGCAGACGCATTTTTAGAACCCTATCCCGAGTTATTCGGATAGAAATAGCCCAAATAGGTACTAAAACTTAAATCGAATCAAATCGAAATGTTAATTTGTGTACACAGAAATATATGTAATTTACTTTTAAATTTTCGTTTTATGACTTATTAATATCAAACGTACGTTTCGAAACGTTGGGCTTAAGGCTGTCTGTCCATAAGAGTGGAAAGGAGTGGAGCGGAGAAACATAAACCAATATAATTGCACAAAAAAGCTTAGCGGGGGCGGAGACATCAGTTTTGTGCAATTCTATTGGTTTATGTTTCTCCGCTCCCCTCCTCTCCGCTCCAGTGGACAGGCAGCCTAAAATAGGTTCCTATGTGCGCGTTAATTTCTGTTTGATACAAGTATGTACGTAGATACTAGTGTGATATGTACAGTAAGCGCGCGAGCTCTTCGGAATCGGGGGCTGGGGAAGCGGGCGGGAGTGCGCAACAACAGGCAGAAAAGAGGTCGTTTATAATTCGTAGGCAAGCCCGCAAAATGGTAAAACGCGTTCTTTCGAGGTGGAAGAAAAAAAAATACTACAAAAACACCTACTGTCCTTCTTTATAGAATAATTTCATAATTACTTAAGGTTAATGCTACGGGGTAGCCCGCGAAATTCAAATTTTTTGACGTTTTTTCCAAATTGTAGCTTTAATTCGCGTTGTATATCGGTCAAAATATGATTGGCGGAAATAATAACAATATATCTATTGAATAATACTCATGAAAAATATTAACCTAGCTCTATGAGCTGTATAAGCTCGTTAATATTAATTTACGATCAAATTATCGATTTCCGAGCTTGCACAGCTTATAAAGCCACAATTTGCAAAAAACACAAAAAAAATCGAATTTCGCGGGCTACCCTGTTGCATTCACCTTAATATCAATAACGATAACGTAATATCGACTAAATCACTACACCAGATCATATCGTCAACATTCCTTAAGATTCCTCGAAGCTCGAGTGTGAACAGTAATTACTGGTCTTAACGTAATTATTTAGTAAGCACTTGACAATAACCTATTTTTCAACAATTTTTGTTTACTATTTTTTTTAGGTAATCTCGGCTGGTGTACTTACAGTTTACAGTACGTGTAATATAACTGTGCCGCTCTGATAACAGGCTTTGCGAAGGACCGCGAAGGTACATTAGCGTAATAAGTGTGAGCAGGACATAAGGATGCATCGAACATTAACGAACAAGCGAGAACATGAGTTCCCCTGCCATCTTGCCACTCAGATGAACAACCTATCAGAGTCTTGCCGCCATTACCGCGCATGCGCGCTACTGATTTGGTTGCAAAATTGACTACTGCGCATGCGCAGCCACCTGTTTCTCACTTAACAGCGGCACAGTTATATTACGCGTACTGTATGTAGTCGACACAAATGAATTCTAGCTTATTTAGTAAAATAATAGATTCTAAAATGCCTAATTGATCGAATCGGGCTACACGCAGCTTACTTCTGGGCCTAGATCTAAACGATATATAATTCAAGATCTTTCCATTTTAAATTCCAGTATGTAACCAACGAAGGCTCAGTGTGCATATTCCGCACGAACAAAAACGCACCAAACTACAGGCTCATCAAGATAGATCTGCACAACCCTGCTGAGGAGAACTGGGAGACTCTCATAGCGGTGAGTGAACAATACAAAATGTGCCTTATTGTTAGAGGTTTGAGGTTATATTCAGCTTTTAAATGTTGAGTTTGTCTCATAATACACAAAATCAACAAAGCAACACAAATTGAGCCTTATATTTAGGACTATAAGGTTATATTCAATTTACATTATTATGTTTGTCCCTATATGTAAGTAGACAATACAAAATCACCCTTATTGTTACGAGTATCAGATTATATTTAGCGTACAAACGAGTTCGTTCTTATCTGTAAGACGTAGACAACACAAATTGAACCTTATTTTTATAGCGAAAAGGATGATTTTCGCTTATCCACCCCATGTTTGTTACAGGAACATCCTAGCGACGTGTTGGACTGGGCATCAGCGGTGGACAACGACAAGCTAGTCATTCACTACGTCAGAGATGTCAAGGTACTTATAATTACATTTTCCATCAGACCATTTTGTAGTCCACTTTTATTTATTCTCTTCTATACGACTAGCGGCCCGTCCCGGCTTCGCACGGGTGGATATGAAAATATAGCCTATGTTACTCAGGGTGAATATAGCTTTTTTTTTTTAAATCGGCACAGTAGTTTTTGAGTTTATTACAAACATACATACAAAAATACAAATCTTTCCTCTTTATAATATTAGTGTAGATATACAGTTTCTTGACATGCATTTTTATTTCTATAGTGTGGTAGTCCGATTGTTGTTTTTTTTCCTGAAATCAGATCCTACTCAATATTTGCGCTCATAATTACAAAACTATCAGCCACTGAATGTCTAATCCCCCCCCCCCCCCATCCCCGAAAGTAATCCTATATCCACCCTTGACCTGCGGCCTTACTCTTGAAAATAATTCCGATCTATCTGTATTAAGACGATGTCAATTCGAACTTTTAAATGCAAATTTAGCAATAAATTAGTTTATAAATTAGTGTTTTTATAATTAATTAATCCGTATTAGAATTAAAATAGGGTATTGTGTATATTTTTAATCAAAAATACGTATTTATTCTTATTTATTTATTTATAATTTATGTACACACAATAACATATGAAAGGAGACAGCATTAAAATTATTTAGTACAAAGGTACTGCTTATTTCAAAGAAATTTCTACCAGCAGACCTGCGAGAGGAGAAATAAGTAATAATTCTTGTCGCTTTTTGACATTGGTATTGGATTGAGATTGAAATTATTTTCCAGAGTAAGGCAAATTCTGTTGTTCACTAAGTTCCATTACTTCCAGAGTGTCTTGCAACTGCACAGCATGGAGTCGGGGCAGCTGCTGCAGTCGTTCGCGCTGGACGTGGGCTCCGTGGTGGGCTTCTCCGGCAAGAAGGAGCACTCGGAGATCTTCTACCACTTCATGTCCTTCCTTTCGCCGGGCGTCATCTACCACGTGGACTTCACCAAGCGACCCTACACGCCGACGGTAAGGACGTGCTTATATATAGCTTTTTACACAGCACCATCTAGTCCTAAACTAAGCAGAGCTTGTGCTAGGGGTACTAGACAAAGGATATAATACTTATACACTTTTTTTTTGTAAATACCTACTTATAATACATAAGAAACACCCAGACCAACACAAACACTTATGTTTATCGCACAAATATTTGTGTCCTGTGGGAATCGAACCCGCGACCTCGTGATCACCAATTCGACCCTCGAACCACTAGACCACAGATGTCGTCAAAATATTCGTCATGTCTGTCAAATAGTTGTTATGTCTGTGATACACAATCTAGATAAGGCACAGATAAAGATTCGATTCGAGCCAAAACTTTCAAATTTTGTATTTGGATCGTGTAAAGTCTGTTTCTTTTCTCTTGTCTTATTTAGTAATCAATTATGGCATGTCTCTTTATTCAAATAACTACTGATAAAATTAGTTCTGCACATGTAATTAAAAAGGTAAAAAAAAATTGTGTATGAAATTGTTAACATAATGTTATTTAATAATTATTATTGACGATCGCATTAAAAAGACATGCTAAGATTGTTTACTAAATAAGACAAAAAAAAACAGAGTGTAGTAGTGTAGATTTACAAACACTTACCGTAATCGAAAACCTGCAGAGTAATTTATGTTCAATGTGTAAAAAGAAAGAATTCAACAATTTGATTGGACGTTACCCTCACGTGGCGCCATACTTATGCACTTGCTACTAGATCCGTAAAAGACTGATGAATAGTGACTGATAACTAAATAAATAAATAATAAATAAATAATCGTTTATTGACATAAATGCTTATACACTTAATGTAGAATTCTCTGACCCCTGCACTAGTAATAACTGTGTTGCAGGAGCCAGTGTCTTCTCGCTATATAATAAACACAGTTATAGGTAATATGACAATATTCGATTTTTTCCTTAAACAGTAAAAAATAAGTTGTTTAGGAACAAAAAAAATAGAAAATGAAAATCCTGCGTGTAATGAAACTGCAATAGTGATGCAAACTACTGCAAGTTCTGGTGTAACTTAACTTTTAATATGAGTCTTTTAGAGGCCATTTTCTCTCTCCCAAAGACTTTTGTCCAACTATTAACTGCAGCAAGCCTCGTAGGATGACATATTTGTCCAAAAAGGTTTCAAGTGAAAGTAGTTGCAAATAAAGCAGACCACGAAAATGCAAATTGAAAGAGAGTTTGTAATTACCGATTCTGATAAGTATTGTAGTCATTAGTTCTTGATAGACCGTAATATTAAGTTATGTTCTATGACTATATTAGTAATGTATTATGTTCCAGGTCTTCAGAGAAGTGAAAGTGAAAGGTTTCGACGCGTCGCAGTACGAAGCCAAGCAGATATTCTACAACAGCAGAGATGGCACTAAAGTTCCTATGTTCATTGTTTCAAAGAAGGTAACTCTACTTTTTTTTTTAAATACTTGAAAACTTTAAAGGCCTTGCTCATCATTCTGCATCAGTTTTAGGATGGGAATTAGGACCAACTTTGAAATAAATAAATCAATAAATAAATATCTTTGGGACATTTTTACACAGCACTATCTAGTCCCAAACTAAGCAGAGCTTGTGCTATGGGTACTAGACAATGGATATAATACTTATATACATTTTAAGCTATTGCATAGCTTCTATCGCGGGCCTTGAGCGTGGAGACCGAATCCAGAAATTCCGTAACGAAAATAACCTAACACCCCCCACTCCGACCGGCACAGCGGTGATACTTTTTAGTTTTGCCATCTATCGATGAATAGCAGAACTTTTAATGACTTTTTGAAATATCACGCTTGTCTCTTTAGTTCTGCAAATCGCGTCTAGGTGGCATTGGTTGTATCGGCGTTACTGCGCCTGCGTAATCCCCCTCTTCGCCCCGCAATCTGGTGACTCATGCCTGCTTAGAGTTTCGGCGTTAGGGCACCTCCTCTTTGTATTTACATAAAAAATGCTATGCAATAGCTTTACCGCGGCAGTCTCCGAGTGCCACACGTATTTTTTTTTTGTAAAAGCATACTAATAATACATAAATAATCGTAAAAAAAAACAGTTTAACAATTTATTTATTTAACGGGCTTGGGTTTGACCACCACCTCACCTGTGCAGTCGACGATGGTACACGCTTGCCCAGCAAAGGTGAGAGTATGGCAGTGAAATATTTCGAGCCATCCTCTCAAGTGGCTACACCTGGCATCGTACCGGAACACGACTAGGTCGCTAGGCGGCACGTCTTTTCCCGGTGGGTGGTCGCAAGTCGTCGGCCGTGGCCTACCACCAGTATGTCACCTGATTTGCACCACCCAGCGATCACGTGTAGGGATTCGTAAAATGGGTACTCTCCTCCTATGTGGGTGACTCGAACTTCAACAGAATCCATTAATCCATTCATAAAGTTTTTATGGTAAATAAAATGTTGTGGTGTAATCTTTACGACCAAATTCACTGAGCATTCTTTTTAGTTGCAAACAAAATCGCGAATAAGGTTGAGACCTGGAAAAAAGAATTAAACAAATTTATTTCTGCAGCCTGACAGCTGTATCAGAGTTTATTTTATTTTATCGTGAACCTACATGTATTTGTTACCTCAGGGTCTACCCCGCGACGGCTCCAACCCCGCGCTGGTCTACGGCTACGGCGGCTTCAACATCAACATCCAGCCCAGCTTCAGCGTCACGCGACTCGTGTTCATGCAGCACTTCAACGGAGTCGTCGCCATACCCAACATCAGGGGGGGAGGGTAAGATATTACTAATCAGTTCAGAAGCTCATGCCCACCAGAATTTCATTACTAAGCGGAATGGGGCGCTAAATAAGGGAGAAGTCGCACTTTACTGAGCCTAATACGAGTTTGAAATGTATGGATCAAATTAGTAGCGCTCTCAGCGGATATGAGGAGAAACTACTGATTTATTGATCATTTTATTACTAGTATTTTCTATGACTCTTCCAACTGGTCGCTCTTTCCTCATTGTCTAGATTTTAAAAGAGATAGGAAGGAATCGCCTGCGCCTAATAATAGTAAGGCCCAGCTCAAACCGGCAGAGTGACGGCGAAGCGGCTTATTTAGTAACAATTGAAATTCAACCTTATTTGCTTCAAAATATGACTTAAATTTGAATAGCGATATAAAATCACAGGCGGCTCAAAGCGCGGCGAAGAGCGGTCAAACGGCCACAGCCACAAGTGTCCATAAGGCTGTCTGTCCACTGGAGCGGAGAGGACCGTAGCGGAGGAACATAAACCAATAGAATTGCACAAAAAAGCTTATCAGGGGCCGGGACATCAATTTTGTGCAATTCTATTATTTTTATCCTCGGCTCCAGTGGACAGGCAATTTAAGAACCGGCCAATAGGAGTCGGTTTGCCTTCCAACCTGTGAACTGCTCCTCACCGCTACTCTGTCGGTGTGTCCTGGTCCAAAGTGTCTTTAAGAACATCATTTCAAAATCAATCATTTATTTGTAAAACATAGGTAAAAGTTAAAAACTTGGTGGAAAATTTACATTTACAGAAATTAAATAATTTTTAATTTAATAAATATGTTAATCTTGTTTTCCAGAGAGTACGGCGAGAGATGGCACAACGCGGGCCGCCTGCTCAACAAGCAGAACGTGTTCGACGACTTCCAAGCGGCGGCCGAGTACCTGGTCCGCGAGCAGTACACGCGCGCCTCGCTCGTCACCATCCAGGGCGGCTCCAACGGCGGCCTGCTGGTCGCCGCCTGCATCAACCAGCGCCCCGACCTCTACGGCGCCGCCATCGTGCAGGTCGGGTGAGTTCAACACCTAGCTGTAATGACTACTGTAAGATTCTGCGGGTAACTCGGGGCACAAGCAGGGCAGCAAGAACCTCTAACCTAGGATACATTGAAAGTCTCAAGCAAGAACCTCTTAGTGCCCAAACACAGGACATCTTAGTGCCCAAACACAGGACATCTTAGTGCCCAAACACATAACCTCTTAGTGCCGAAACATAACCTCTTAGTGCCGAAACACAACCTCTTAGTGCCGAAACACAACCTCTTAGTGCCGAAACACAACCTTTTAGTGCCGAAACACAATCTCTTAGTGCCCAAATATAGAACCTCATAATACCCAAACAGAACATCTTAGTGCCCAAACACACACAAAGAGGGCGCGGTTGCGTCTAGATTAAACATGCTCCACCTTATTACAAAATCGGGTTTAATAATAGGTTTTGCTTAAGCCAGGTTTAAGTACCTTTTTATGTTTGTAGTTCGACGTTTAACCCAGTTTAAACAAGGGTCTAAACCTGGTCTAAGCTTTTGTAATAAGGGGACTCATGCACATGGTGGTATCATAAAGCGCGACTCGGTATGTTAAGACGCTGACAACAACCAAATACCCCAAATAGGCTTCTTTTAAAAACATTATTATTATTTAGTTTGTGTGAGTGAAAAAAATGTCAGTTAATTTTGATCGTATTTTCAAAAACACTATTGTGCTCAAAACACGTTTTCTTGAAGTTTTCTGGATGGAAAAAATTGTAAACGAACCTCTTAAAACATGCTTTAGAGCAAACAAACATAGTTGTTTCCGTTTTTCAAAGAAGCTTTTCGTTTTTTATTGAAAAAAAAATATTGTTAATTTTCATGCAAGTTGAGCGGCGCATCTCGTTGCCTCTCTTTCAGTTCTATACAAAACGACAATGACCACAGAGGTCTGATTTTTTAGGTGTTGTCAGCCTCTTAAAACATTACCATTTGGCTTATTTGCTAATTAATAATTTTGGACTTATTTCTGGCTGTGGATCTCTTCCTAGTTCCACCGTAACACTCGCTCTTTAATAAATAATTAATTCTACCTTTCGCCATTCTTATGACATTTTATTATTGCAGAGTGCTGGACATGCTTCGGTTCCAGAAGTTCACGATAGGACACGCGTGGGTGTCCGACTACGGCAGCTCAGATAACAAGACGCAGTTCGAGTACCTGTTGAAATACTCGCCACTGCACAACATACAGACACCGGATAACTGTAAATATTTAAGATCCCTTTTAATTGAGTTGGTTTACTATGTTTTTTGATTGATGAACTTTTGATGGGAGCAAAGATCTTCACTGTCGTAATAGTAATGGTCATGTTGGTGGCGTGGCCATTTATTCTGTTGGATATAGACCTTAAGTCCTAAAAAGTAAGGCCTTGTCTTCTCACATAGTCGGCTCCTTATTGTATACTTTTCTACTTATCACGGTCACTAAGGTATACAAGCTAAAAAGTTGTTGTTAGATCTTGCCTCGACGCAGGCTCGTTGATATCAGGGTGCATCGCATGCAACAAAAATCATTACCAAACTTTTTCGACGATGAGCGATGTTTCGAACAATCTTGGTATGTCTTTTTAATGCAATTCGTCAATAATAATTATTAAAATACATTATGTTAACAATTTCACGCTCTAAATAATATTTGTTTACCTAATTACATGTGCAGAACAAGTAATTATATTTTATCAATAGTTATTTGAGACATGCCAAAATGTTTACTAAATAAGTCAACGAGAGGAAAAACAGACTTTAACCTGTCCTAATACCGGTGTTTCACTTCGCGTAATTGCATAAATATTGTGTCCATCTTCCCGAAACAAAATAAACTTTATTGCAATTCACTGAGGTAATATGTACTACGTACTAGAGAAGACACCTCGAACAAAATGTTTGTAGCACGTTTTAGAGCTCCTGCACCCTCACTCGCTTAGCCACGCTCGCGCCGCGCGTGCTCCGCGGCCAGCAAGTTGCGCGATATATTTGTTCGTAAAGTCTACTCTAGTACGTAGTACATATTACCTCAGTGATTGCAACAGACATACTGGGTGTAAGGGGAACGCTTCCGAAAACGAAGATAGGTGCTGGTGATTACTGATACGAAACTACGAAAAAAAATGCGATTCTTTTTTTAGATTATTTCATTTTTTTTTTTTGCATTTTTCATACATAAAAAACGTTTTTTTTTTTCAGCTTTGGGCAGTTAAATAAAACTCATACATAATGAAAAATGAAAAAAAAAAAGAATCGCATTTATTTTCGTGGTTTCGTATCAGTAATCACCAGCACTATGACTATCTATCTATCTTCGTTTTCGGAAGCGTTTCCCTGACACCCTGTATAGAACAGCACATTTTGTATCGGTCAAACAACGCGAATGTTTAGATGAATACGCCAAGTGTAGCGCTTTGATAATAATGGTGAACTGAAGAGTGTAATGTCGCCCTCAGGCACGCAGTACCCGGCGACGCTGGTGCTGACGGCGGACCACGACGACCGCGTGGTGCCGCTGCACTCGCTCAAATTCATTGCGGCGCTGCAGCACGCGGTGCAGCGCTCACCGCAGCGGCGCCCCCTGCTGGCGCGCGTCGACACCAAGGCGGGCCATGGAGGGGGGAAACCCACCGCTAAAATTGTACGTACTTACACCTTTTTTTTTTGCTCCGTGTGGTGCCGATCACTAAGCACCACCCCATCTCTTCACGTGGGTGTCTTAAGGTGACTTAAGGTGGTTTCACACCGGCCAGGCGTGGCGTGGATAAGCCGAACACACGTCACGCCCTACTTTGGTTTGAAAGGTCTGGATAGGCGAGGATGTGCGAGGCGAGAATTGAAATATTTGTTGGTACAACATGAACTTTATTGCTGCATGAATAGAGTATTTATTACATTGCAAAACGGTACATCGCGAGCGGGCGCGTGCCGGCGCTGGTCAGCGCATGCTCGCGATGTACATCTTTCGGTGTGAAATGGTCAGCGAGATTTCAATTCACGCCCATCCCATCCAATCCTCGCCTCGCCTGTTTGAAACCACCTTAAGGGGCTCACCAGATGATGGGCAGCAGCGTTCAGAGTATTTATTCAACCAACTGAGATCGCCAACCCACTTGCCAAGCGTGGCGATTATGGCATATCCCTTTTGGGGGAGGCCTATGTTCAGCTGTGGACGTCTATCGGCTGAAATGGTGATGATGACATCATTTTTCATGAGTTTATAGATAGCTAGCTTCTAGCTTCTGTCTCGGACGCATATTCAATTTAATTTATTAAACGCCCTAGAGACTCCCAGTATAAATGTGGATTTCATTCGTGTCTACTTTACGCCATATGAAAAGCAGATTTGAAAGATTCAAGTCAAATAGTGAATGATCTGCTGTCAAATCAGTCAATCGAATAAGCTTCGCAAAATGTTTCATATGCAGCATACTTTAAAGTTCATTTTCCAAAGCTCTGTTTTGAGGCAAGTCAATTTGCTTTGTTTGGTCTCTAGCCTGTCTTTTCTTCGTAATACAGGGTGATCAAGTGAAATATTTATTGCCTTGTTTTACAGCTTTAAATATCAGTGATGTTTTGTTTCAGATCGAGGAGCACACGGACATACTGTGCTTCATGAGCCAAGCGCTCGGACTCGAGTTTATCAAGTGAACCCACCTGCCATACATTACTAATAGTATTAAACGAGATGAAACAAACGAGAATAGTATTATGTAAATATAGCAACAACCACAGTGTCTCGGTGATTACCTCGGGGTCTTAGCTAAGACTGGTGATATTGTTACGCATTGCTACTATTTTTATTAATAAAACTTTGTTTTTATTTTTGATGATTTCGTTTTATTTCTGTTAGTGAAATCTTGTGGTGGGTTCTGTTGTGAAAGTTACCGCTGCATTGTGTAGTTCCAATAATCGTTCTATTGACTCATTTATTATTGGGTAGTATGCCAACTGGTCAAATTTCTTTGTCCATGTGACTTTGATCAAATATAAATAAAATGCATTTATTTCAGGTATGTACCCATATGACATACAATTACATAAAATATAGACACAAAACACATATTTATAATTACAATAATAACATTTACAATCACATACATTTCATTGACATTCAGGCACTCCCAGCATTGGTTGATTGATAGGTTGATGATTTTCATCAAATTATATATTTTAACACTGGATTCGATTGGACAAAGAAATTTGACGAGTGGCATACAGTAGTACACGTCATTAAATATGGCCCACCGATGTACCTGTGTAGATGACATAATTTAAATACGCGGGAAATTGGTATTGGTATTGAATTGGAGAGCACCATCGTTGCGCGCCAAAAGTCTCGGCCACTGCCGCTAGTGTACGGAAGCGTGTGAGCAAAATAGAAAAACGTCACGGCAATTAATTTTAACACTGATTATATTTTTTCAATGTTCGGGTGTTTAGGTCGTTTGTGTCTGCGCGAAGATTGACGACACGCCTTATTTTTTTCTGTCGTCCCTTAACAAAGTTCTTCTCACGGAAAACTATTTTTTAAATTATTTTGAATCTTATTGTACATCACATATTGCACATCTTATGTACCCACATTTCATTGATATTTGTAGAGATGAGTAACTAGCCGAAATTTCAATAACTTAGCTAGCCGGCTACTTGTGGTTGAGTAGCCAGCTAGATACCCAGCTATTTCAGCTATTTAGCTATTGGATAAAACTGGATAGCGCTAGCGTTTTCGTAGCTACTAGCTAGTTGTTTGTCTTGAGTAACGCTCAGCTGCCCCGTTGCATTTAGTTTGATCCTCGCCGTGATAAGTTTAAATGGTAGATATAATGATTTCGTTTATGGTTTACTTATTTTATTTCGAACTTATTGAAAATAAATGACTTTCCTTCGTACGTAGGTATAGTACATAGTACCTCAATGCGTACGTATTACTAATTGAAAACGCCGAAAACCTCTCTACTTATCTGTGGAAAAATAGAAATGAACTAAGAAAACTAAAAACTACACACCCTTTTGTTGTACAAACAAAATTATAAATGTTAAACGATTTTAAACCTATTAACAATTACATTAGGTTTGAAATCGTAAAATAAAAAAGTCGCTAGCTAGCTACCTATAGCTATTCAACTTGGTCAGCTGCCAGCAGCGCGGCGGTTGCCCGCTACTTCGTAAACTTATCGATTATTCGAAGCGGTAGCCATTTGGTAGCCAATAGCTAGCTATCGTTTTGCAAGATATCATAGCTATGGCTATTTGTTGAATAGCCGCTATTCAGCTAGTTATCGGAGTAGCTACCCACCACCTCTAGATATTCGCACAAGGAGACTTGCCGCCGTATGATGAAGTTATAGTTTTCATGTCGAGGACATCCAACGGCCACAATACAATTTGTTGTAGTTTTATTAAATTGATAGTGATCCATATTTTGTAAGTAGAGTTTATTTTGCATGGGCATGCATTTGTTTAATCTTATTTGATTGCAAGTGTGGTCGATAAACCTAATCTGAAGTTTTCGACTTTTAATTCCTGTAAAGAACACTGATAGTTTTTCAATGTCAAGCTGCACTTTAGTAACCACGTTGATTGTTTCGAATAACCAAATCCTAACTATTATAAAACTGTAAATGTCTGTTTGTTCGAGTATCACGCTAAAATTACTGGACCGATTTTGATGAAACTTTTTGTTTAATATATTTTATGAAAAAAAGGTTCCTGTGGTAAGGTGTGGCTGTTTCATCCCAGTGAACTAAACAATCACGGGAGCGAAGCAGCGAAGATAGGCTATATTTAAATAAAAAAATATTTAATATCCAACTTTTATTGTTATATCCTTACAGTACAGTTGCTAAAAGCACGAAATCCAATTGGGACTTGCTCCAACCTACGTAATAATATAAAATATTAGTTGCTTACAACAAAATAAATAAACTTCTTAATGCCCTTTTGGCGTTTTTCTTTATCCAATAATAAGTTAATTTCTTTATGCTTAGTTACTTGTGCAACTTACAACATGAAGAAATTGATCGATGGCCTCGATTTAAAATCGTTTGAACATCCAAACGAAGAAGTATACACATCGCTAGTGATTATAAAATGCTTAGTGTGTAGTAACATAAATACTACGCTTCAACACAAAAGTAAAAGACACGGTTACGAGAAAATTTCGTATGATTACGGACCCATTACAATGAAATGTACAATCGGTTGTCACAGAACATACAATTGACCGGTTCCTGGGTCCCGCTTGGATCGCATCCTCACGACAACTAACGGCCAAAACTAATATCCTATCTATCAACGATTTGCCCTACTAGAGATAGAAATTTGACATAAGCTTCATACATTTTATGTCAAATTTCTATCTCTAGTAGGGCAAATCGTTGATAGATTGGATATAAATTTTGGCCTTTTAACGATACATACACACACTGATCCATAGATAGATATGATTATTTTTTAAATACATAAATATCGTACCGATCAATTGTATTACACTTACCATATTTAAACACCTAGAAAGAACATTGTTTAAATGTCATAAATCAAATGCTATACTAGTCAATTACGAGGTATATGCCTTAAATATAGGTTACACAGAGCCTAGATATAACAAGCAACCTTCAACCTTATACTAAGTCGATGCTACTAATGTCAGCTTCATGTACTCTATCATAAATCTAAAATTACACATTTCATAGCTTAGGGTCAGGGGAACTATTCTTACACGCTCATCCACAAATAGTCAGTTAAAAATCGAGGCCAAACATCGTTCTAATCGCCGTAGCCCCCGTGTGCGTATCCTAATACAGGATTAGTATCGGAGAACCGTAGAAATACTGCAGACAATGCAGAGCCGCGCAGCCGCCTGCCAGCTACCTACAGTGACGAGGGACACGGCGATTACTACTGTAGAGCTAAACTAAGGAGACACCATGGCCGCATGATGTAACTTTTAAGTTCGTCGGGACGGCACGCGACCACCCGCTGTTTACAATACAACCCGCTATACTTTATCATAGTCGTTATATTATAAACTACAAGTAAAAACAACAGCGGTGAGGCCGCACTATACAAACAGCGGGGGTCGCCGGGCGTTGCGCTGTCCCAAGGAAACTGTTTTGGTTTGGCTTCACAGCCCCAGTTTCGTTACAATATTCGTTCCTACATAATTTTAATGATATTTTATTTCTTTATATACTACTACACTTATAAAATAACAGACAAGTTAAGTATATAATAGCCAATAAATATAGCGATATTTTAGATTATGTATGGCTAACATGTCTTTATAAAACTAATTTAAAGATTTATTTCAGATGAGCGTTGCTCGTGTAACAGAAACACGTCTACCGAACGATCATTTCTTCAGCATGAAAAATAAATATAAAACTTTAACCTAATTTGTGAGTGACAATACATAACTCCAGGAAACGTAAAAATAAAATAACTAAATAGTTTCTTACAGATCGTTATGTATAACAAAAAATATACATTTGAAATTCAAAAAAAAAAGAAAGTTCATAAAGGAAATAAACTAAAAGTTGTTGCAAGACTCGAGATCAAACAAAACGTAGTGAATATATCATAGCCGGAAACGGCACAAAACAGTCAAAAGGTTGAATTTTTGCGAGGTCGTCCCGAACATTTCGTGCTGTGAGATATTCACGTGAAGTAATATTGCAATATAATCGAGAAGTAAGCGAGATGGAGAGGTGAACGTGAGCTGTGCGGTGACGACGCCAGGCTCACTCCGCGATGCCGTTACTGACCACGCTCGCCTTCGGGGCCGCGCCGCCGCTCTGGATCCTGGAATGCACGGACGACATTTTGTACTAATCTAATAAAATCACAGCAAAGATTTTGACAAGACTGGAACGACGCGATAAATAAAAGATTCGAGTAATTAAAAGTGAAAGTCAGGAACATGTAATTATATAATCTGTTAACCCATAAATAGTGCTGGGCCCGCCGCCGTGACACATCACGGGGGGCTCCGTCGCCAGCCACCCCAGCGACAGTGCTAGTGCACAGTATGTAAGGGACAGTGTACGTACTGCGGCGTGGGCGCGTCCAGTCCTATGAGCGCGCCGTACTGGGCCCGCCACCGTGATACATCACGGGGGGCTCCATCGCCAGCCACCCCAGCGACAGTGATAGTGCACAGTATGTAAGGGACAGTGTACGTACTGCGGCGTGGGCGCGTCCAGTCCTATGAGCGCGCCGTACTGGGCCCGCCACCGTGATACATCACGGGGGGCTCCATCGCCAGCCACCCCAGCGACAGTGCTAGTGCACAGTATGTAAGGGACAGTGTACGTACTGCGGCGTGGGCGCGTCCAGTCCTATGAGCGCGCCGTACTGGGCCCGCCACCGTGATACATCACGGGGGGCTCCATCACCAGCCACCCCAGCGACAGTGATAGTGCACAGTATGTAAGGGACAGTGTACGTACTGCGGCGTGGGCGCGTCCAGTCCTATGAGCGCGCCGTACTGGGCCCGCCACCGTGATACATCACGGGGGGCTCCATCGCCAGCCACCCCAGCGACAGTGCTAGTGCACAGTATGTAAGGGACAGTGTACGTACTGCGGCGTGGGCGCGTCCAGTCCTATGAGCGCGCCGTACTGGGCCCGCCACCGTGATACATCACGGGGGGCTCCATCGCCAGCCACCCCAGCGACAGTGATAGTGCACAGTATGTAAGGGACAGTGTACGTACTGCGGCGTGGGCGCGTCCAGTCACATGAGCGCACCGTGCTGGGCCCGCCACCGTGATACATCACGGGGGGCTCCATCGCCAGCCACCCCAGCGACAGTGCTAGTGCACAGTATGTAAGGGACAGTGTACGTACTGCGGCGTGGGGGCGTCCAGTCACATGAGCGCGCCGTGCTGGGCCCGCCACCGTGATACATCACGGGGGGCTCCATCGCCAGTCACCCCAGCGACAGTGCTAGTTCACAGTATGTAAGGGACAGTGTACGTACTGCGGCGTGGGGGCGTCCAGTCACATGAGCGCGCCGTGCTGGGTCCGCCACCGTGATACATCACGGGGGGCTCCATCGCCAGCCACCCCAGCGACAGTGATAGTGCACAGTATGTAAGGGACAGTGTACGTACTGCGGCGTGGGGGCGTCCAGTCACATGAGCGCGCCGTGCTGGGCCCGCCACCGTGATACATCACGGGGGGCTCCATCGCCAGCCACCCCAGCGACAGTGATAGTGCACAGTATGTAAGGGAGTGTACGTACTGCGGCGTGGGGGCGTCCAGTCACATGAGCGCGCCGTGCTGGGCCCGCCACCGTGATACATCACGGGGGGCTCCATCGCCAGCCACCCCAGCGACAGTGATAGTGCGCAGTATGTAAGGGACAGTGTACGTACTGCGGCGTGGGGGCGTCTAGTCACATGAGCGCGCCGTGCTGGGCCCGCCACCGTGACACATCACGGGGGGCTCCATCGCCAGCCACCCCAGCGACAGTGATAGTGCACAGTATGTAAGGGACAGTGTACGTACTGCGGCGTGGGGGCGTCCAGTCACATGAGCGCGCCGTGCTGGGCCCGCCACCGTGATACATCACGGGGGGCTCCATCGCCAGCCACCCCAGCGACAGTGATAGTGCACAGTATGTAAGGGACAGTGTACGTACTGCCGCGTGGGGGCGTCCAGTCACATGAGCGCGCCGTGCTGGGCCCGCCACCGTGATACATCACGGGGGGCTCCATCGCCAGCCACCCCAGCGACAGTGATAGTGCACAGTATGTAAGGGACAGTGTACGTACTGCGGCGTGGGCGCGTCCAGTCCCATGAGCGCGAGCGCGCGCAGGGCGGCGCGCGAGCACTGCTCGTGCGAGTGCGCCGTGCTGGGTCCGCCACCGTGACACATCACGGGGGGCTCCGTCGACAGCGACACCAGCGACAGGTACTCGCCGTGGTTTCGCTGAGAACACAAAATATCATTTTCTTAAACAGCCTTGGAAATACGAACATTATTTTGACAACCATAGAGATAAATCTAAAATGCTGTACTTTACATGCGAAGAGCGGCCGACATGTTAGTATGAAAATCAATCAATCCCGTTTAGCGGCCAAAATGAATTATTATGAAAACTCATATCTGTCTAATTATTTAAAAATGGAACGAAAAAAAAATAACGAAAAAAGTGAGTAAAGGTAAGTAGTCTGTAAGTTACCACTTATCAAAGATTTTATTTAAATTTCGAACTGGCTTGCAAATAGAGTTGTTAAAGTAAAAAAGAAACAAATTACAGTCAGCCAGTCGTCAGTCAGTTGTCAGTGACAGCATTTTGGTGCGAAATTTAAAACGAGAAATATAAATCTTGAATAAATAATTTTAAAAGTATATTTTAGAAGTTATTTGTTAATGAATGCTTTAATTGGATGTTTCGCCATCGTTTTACGTACATTTCAAAAAATTGACAAACACCTTAGGTGCTACAGCAAAAGCGCGTAACTAGCACTGGTTGATATCGCGTATCCAACAAAAATTACCAAATTCAATTTTATCTCCTCTTTCTATTCGTAGTTCTCACTCGTCAATAAAGAGGATACAAGGCAAGAGACTGAAAAAAAAAAAAAAAAAAAAAAAAAAAAAAACTGGTAAAACTTAAAAAAATAACTTAATTCATCCCTCTTTTTGAAAGATTTTATGAAAAATAACAATCGAAACTGAACTCAGTATTTGCCAACGCTACTGAGACGCTGTTGGAGTAGCACCGACGATATATTACTATCTTTTACCTTGGGGAAGTCGGAGAATTGCACGGTGAAGCCGAGCAGCTGCGACAGGTACATGAGCTGGTCCTTGGCGCCCGGCGTGTTGCCGCCCGAGCCGCCCGTCGCACTCGTCTCGCTCACACCTGCAATGTTACACGTCATCATAAGAACATAAAACTTTTTAACAAAAAATTGAACCGACAAAAACAGAAACTGAAAAGCGAAAAATAACAAATTATGAGTCGGCGCCAAACAAACTTTTAACAAGCAAAGTGCGTGCAAGTTGCAAGTGGCCGAGCGACGAACGAATTTTTGGAAAGTTATTGTTTATCGTTGAAAATTTCACGTTGTATTTGATGTTACGTTGTTTTTATTATTTATTTAAAGTAATTTAATGATCTTCGTTGATTGTTTGTTTGGCGCCGACTCATAATTTGTTATTTTTCGCTTTTCAGTTTCTGTTTTCGTCGGTTCAATTTTTTGTTAAAAAGTTTTATTTTAACTTTTTTTTGTGGTCAAAATCTAACTCCAGGTATCCATTATGTCGTAGTGTCTAGAACTATATTTATGTGTGCCAAGTTTCAACAGAATCGGTTAACAGGTAAGAATTCAGTGGGTGAACAAGCACTCATCCCCTGTTTTCCCACCCTTAGGGGTGGATTTTGATTTTGAAATTTAAATGGGACCAACTTCGAGATATACCCTATCCATTAAAAAAAGAATCATCAAAATCGGGCTTCTCTGTAAAAACAAATATACGCGTCGAATTGAGAACCTCCTCCTTTTTTTCGTCGGTTAAAAATACAAGATGGCCAAAATGTTAAGACCTGTGCCCGCTAACCCTAAGCTGGGAACCTAGTCTAGATTGAAATGAGTGGACTGTATGCTGGATTATACTGATATAATGATAATATAAATATACACGTAGCCGCGGCGCGACAATTAAATGCGAGGAACAGCAAGGTATGATTGCCCGTGGTTCGTTCAGCCGACGATGAGTGGAACTCGGACATGCGCGCCCCTCATCCACCTCGTGTGCTCGTGCGTCACCAAAATACATTTTTATTAGATCAGTGTTTAATGGTTTCATTTTCATGGATTCCGTGAGCCATGGTGCTCGAAATGACGTCAAAACTCAAATACCGGAACCATGATAATCTGAAAAAAAAAATGTCGGCATGGATGTGAAGGCTTAATTTTTTTTTTTATCAAATGTGTTCCTTTTCCAAGCCTATGATTTTAGAGGATTATGATTTCGGAAATGAGATGAGTGTAACAGGACTGCTCCCAACCAAAAAAATCCATTTCCCATAATGTTTGTTGTAACAGGCAGCTCATACCAAATGGTTTACTCTATGGAAGAATGTATTAGCTTGTGGTTGCGTTCCTAAGCATTTAGGAAATAACGAAGATAGTAATAGGTGCATCTACCTTGTTTTTTGTCTCTGCATCATCCTAAGGTTGTCTGGTAGAGAACCTATCTGAGGGTATCTTGTTACCCACCTTTCCCTTTGTACCCAATTGTCCATAAAGAATTAAATAATAATAATAAAGAAGTTACTGTGTTAGGAACAACCACGGGCGTAGCTATAGGTTTCACATGGCTTGGCTCCGTCGCGCGCGTAGTATGTGTAAGCGGAGTGTGGGACACGGGCACAATGCTACGCCTCTAACTGTCGTTGCTATGTCAACCAAGCGACTCGTGCAATTATACTATTTTGTGGTATGAAAACAAAAGGTGTAGACCGCGTTTTGGCGTAGACCGAGGGCACAGAATATCTAATAGTACTAACGTACAGAACGGCCACTCTCCGCCCCCCACCAATTTAAGATTCCTCGCCCGCGCCCCGCTCGCACCCGCAGTCTGACGGCAATTGGACAGCAATATTGCAAAGGATGTCTATGGCCTGTCGCTATACAAGCACGCCATCTCTGAGAACTACTAAGAAGCGAGTCGGCATTACGAGCGGCGAGCATCCCTAACCTACACGTGTGTGTGCGGTCGTATAGACACGTAATCTTGTGTATGTAGGTGGTGCTAGCATTTGGTGATGCCGAGGGAGAGTCCTGAGCCCCTCCCCCCTTTTTTACGTCCGTGGGAATATATCTAACCGTTAGGCTGGTGCGGCTGCCCGGATCGCTGGTGGTAGTCCATGAGCAGCACGCCGGGCACCGGCTGCCGCACCTCGCTGCTGGCGCCACCGCTGGGGAGCTCAGCCTCGGCTATTGTTAGTTCCTGTAATCATAAAAATAAGTAATTCAGAAATGTTGCTGCTAGTTCGGCCTCGCTGGTGTTGTAATATATACAACGTGTATCAGAAATGCGTGGTCATATTTTAAGAGCTCATTCGGGGCATAGCATAGAACAACTTTTATTATGGGACCAACCCAGAAATCGCGAAACAAATATCTGCTGTCTAAATCACCAATTTCGCTCGACAATATGTAAGGAATCAGCTGATTTTTAAGCTATTGCATAGCTTCTATCGCGGGCCTTGAGCGTGGAGACCGAATCCTGAAATTCCGTAACGACAATAACCTAACACCCCCCACTCCGACCGGCACAGCGGTGATACTTTTTAACCGACTTCAAAAAAAGGAGGAGGTTATGTATTCCGCGGGTTTTATGTATGTACACCGATTACTCCGAGATTTGTGGGCCGATTTGCGTGGTTGTTTTTTTAGTTGGTAGAGGAAGTCCGCGCGGTGGTCCCATATAAATTTTATTGACTTAGGTCGAGTAGTTTTTTAACCAGCTTCAATAAATCAGTTTAATTTAGCTTCGCTTACCTAGATGATCTACTTATAGTTTAGTTTTTCTGTGAATCATCAACTAAAAAGTATGAAATAAAAACTTTTTAACAAAAAAAATAAAACCGACTTCAAAAACCTTAACTAAAAAGTAAAAAATAATCGTTGTATGTATTTCAAAATATTAACATAAACCAAAATTTTGAAGGCGGCGCGTGTTTTTCATGTATGTTCGCATAAACTGTTTTTTACTATAGATAAGCGCTCGACAGTACATTATATTTACATGACGCAAAGGGACAGTCACGCGACGCCTACAAAATTTTGGTTTATGTTAATATTTTGAAATACATACAACGATTATTTTTTACTTTTTAGTTAAGGTTTTTGAAGTCGGTTTTATTTTTTTTGTTAAAAAGTTTTTATTTCATACTTTTTAGTTTTGCAATCTGTCAATGAATAGCTGAACTTTTAATGACTTTTTAAAATATCACGCTTGTCTCTTTAGTTCTGCAAATCGCCTCTAGGTGGCATTGGTTGTATCGGCGTTACTGCGCATGCGTAATCCCCGCTTCGCCCCGCAATCTGGTGACTCATGCCTGCTTAGAGTTTCGGCGTTAGGGCACCTCCTCTTTGTATTGATAAAAAATGCTATGCAATAGCTTTACCGCGGCAGTCTCCGAGTGCCACACGTCTTTTTTTTTCCGTATTTCGGAGTTGTTCCCGTAGTAAAAGTTGCTCAGTAGCATCCTCTGAATAAGCTCTTCAAATATGACCACGCATTTCTTTTACACGTCGTATAGTATAGTGCTCACTTTTCGCTTGTGGTTGTTCTTGTCGTTGGGCAAAGCAGTGATGTCGGGGCTGTAGCTTGCGTCCAGCTTGTTGTTAGTGTTGTAGTTTAGTAGGGCTTACTTTTCGCTTGGCTTCGCTAGTGTTGTTCTTGTCGGTGGGAGAGGGAACGGCGTCAGGGCTACAGTACGCGTCCGGCTTGTTGCTAGTGCTAGTATTGTAGTATAGTATAGGGCTTACTTTTCGCTTGGCTTCGCTAGTGTTGTTCTTGTCGGTGGGCGAGGCGGCGGTGTCGGGGCTGCAGCTAGAGTCCGGCTTGTTGCTCATCTCCATCGCTAGTAACACATCTGGAACGTTCATAATTATACAACAGTTTATTTTGGGTAACAGTGTTCACTATTTTGGGTTTAAACAATTTTATTATGGAACTTGTTTTACAAAAATCTGGGTGAATATATTTTCGCGCCTACCAAAATCATGATATCCTGCGCAGGTAAAGTCCATCCGCTCAGATAGTGACACCCTATGATTCCGAGGACACTTCTAGATATGAAGAAAATGTTTAATTTTATGTAGTTTTTGTGTTGTATTTTATGTTAGTAATTTTATTTTTTCTCTCTGTACTCTTCATGTGTTACTAGGTCTGCGTCTACACTTGAGTCTTTAAATTTATTTCGTATTCATGTATATCCTTTCTATTGTATGTTTCAGTTGTGTCAAATAAATGTTTTTCTTTCCAGTTAGACATATTCATTTTATTATTATTAATTTAAGAAAAGGTGGCCGTCACGGGACGCCCGGCAGATGTGAAACATCGAAATTGATAGCGGTAGCGGAGGGGTACAACGGCATAAGAGTGTGTGTGCCACCACATTTTTTCTGCGACTTTTATGTTACACAAAATTCCTGCATTTATTTGAGTGTACCGTCACTATTTGAACGGATCGACTACACATCGTCGTACATTACGCGTAAAGTAACTCTGCCCCTGTTAAGTGAGAAACAGGTGGCTGCGCAGTAGTCAATTTTACAATAAAAACATTAGCGCGCATGCGCGGTACAGGCGGCAAGACTGACAGGTTGATCATCAATGGGCCTGATAAGAAGGCTCAGTCACTCAAAGGTCAATGGAGGGCTATGCTCGCTGCGTGATCGAATCAGAAATGAGGAGATTCGCAGGAGAACGGAAGTAACCGACATAGCTCGAAGAATTGCCAAACTTAAGTGGCAGTGGGCGGGGGGAAAATTGCTCACAGAACGGATGGCCGATGGGGCCGTAAAGTTCTGGATGGGCCGTGGGTAGGCCCCCCCCACAAGGTGGACCTATAACCTGGTGAAGGTCGCGGGAATCCGCTGGATGCGGGAAGCGCAGGACCGGTCGTTGTGGCGATGCTTGGGGGAGGCCTACGTCCAGTAGTGGACGTCTTTCGGCTTAAATGATGATAACCGGGATAGATTTCGCTTCACCTGGTTTCAGAGCGGCATAAATCTATAACGCGTATGTACTGTAAGTCATGGTATAGTAAGATGTTTTACCAGTATAGCGATTCAGAACCATACGATAACTAGTTGTCGATCGATTCGGTTTGTTATCTCTTTTTCTCTCGTTGCGTGAATCATAAGACGAAACGAGATTACAAACCGAACCCTGTCGACAACTGGTTATCGTGTGGTTCTGAATCGCATAGCAGGTACTCTCTTCCCGTGACAGCTAGGTCACGTGATTGCCTCCGTACTACGTCATCGGCTGTGGAGCCAATAGCGGGCTGTTATCGTGACACTTGTCAGTTTGATGTGCTGCCACTTTGTGTAAATAAATTACCCCAGCAAAATGCATTTTTCATTTACTTCTATAAATAATCACTTTTGAACTAGTTATTTTTTAAATTTTCTTTTAATAACTAATTAGCTGAATAACACGAGATAATAAATAGTTAGGCTAGTTAGGAATTTAGTTTATATTAATAATGAACAAAAATCTCCTTAAATTTATTGTACATATCAATCAATGGCAACACTGATCGTGTCGTAGCTTGGAGGCATCGCGCCGTCATTGTGGGAAGAGAATACCTGGTGAAACATCTTGTACATGTGAATAAGGTGCACTTTTGTTTGCAGGTAATTAGCGAGAGAAAAAACACTCCGTACACTTTGACAACTTTATTTGCACTGAACCACAGATTAACAAAAACTAATACACTATAGACTAAACATACCGGCCTCCAAAAACAACAGTTTTTTACTAATTTCTTAAGCGACGGTATGGTTATGGTTTCTTATTGTTTACACAATCAAATCAATCAAATAGATATACCTTAACACTTAATAAGCAGTGCAAGGTAATCCCTATGCCTACTTAAAACAAATTAAATAAGAGTTACATAATTGGTACCTATGTAGGTAGATACAGATTATAATATAGTAGCTACCAAATATTTTTAATAAAAGTGATAAACATAACAATAGCCTACCTTACTCACAACATTTTTGAACAATCCAGGTTGCTTTATGTTAACCAAAGGGGTTTATCAATTATTCATGGAATCATGAATTCATGTCAGTAATCTGTCATATACCTAAATACAACAAATTAAAAGAATAATTTCATAAACTAGTATTTGTTTAGCTATCAAATAGAGTGGACTGTATAGTATAACAATATTAAACTATGTATTTATCATCTCATGGGAATAGTAACAAGCAAAACAAAGTAACTAATTACTAAAGAATTAGAGTTAACTCTTTCAAATTTAATACAAAGTTGAAAATAATTTTATAATTATCAGTAACTAAACAATATTTTATGAAGCTTAATCTACATACACCTTAGTTTGTTTAGATCTGAAATATACATCAGAACATCACGCCTGCATTCCCTTAAGGAGCATGCAGAGGCATTTATTACCTACAAATTTTTCACTTATATTGGAACAAAACATTGAAATAATGTACTAGAAAAAGAATTGCAGGTCTACCTATACATTTATCAATATACCCAAATTAGAAATATGAAATCAGCTGATCACTATATTAATGATTTACTCACTATAATGATTTACTCACTATCTTTGGATTGGCAGTAAGATTAACTTGGACAATGGTCTCTTAAGAATATTATCGCCCTTGCATTGTACTGTTACCACGCGAACTAGTTGGTCAGTACCAGGATGTAAAGTAATGATTTTTCCTAACAACCATTTTGCAGGATCCCTCCTGCAAAACCTCCCGGTCATCTTCTTTTATAATAACTATGTCGCCAACACTTGGGGAAGGCACACTGTTTTGCCACTTATGACGTTGCTGCAAGGTGTTAAGATACTCAGATTTCCATCTTCGCCAAAATTCTTGTGTCCTGTTTTGTAGAAATTGCCATCTGGACAACATACTTATATTCTTATACTCATAGTTAATTTCAGGTACATTGATCAATGGTTCACCAATTAGGAAATGACCCGGGGTAAGCGGGTCCAATGTTTCTTTTGTATTGTCCGAATGACAGATAGGTCTCGAATTAAGACAGGCCTCTATCTGTGCTAGTAGTGTAGCCATCTCCTCATAAGTCAACTTAATGGAACCATTGACCCTCATCAAATGTTTCTTTACTGACCGGACGCCAGCCTCCCATATACCACCGAAATTTGGGGCTTTCGGCGGGATAAAGTGCCATGTTGTGCCATCATTTGCTAGGAGTTCAGCTACCTCTGCCGCCAGATTAGTCTTGCCCTTCTCAAACATACTTCTTAATTCCTTGGCCGCTCCAACAAAGTTCGTACCGTTGTCACTCCACAAGTGACAACAGTGACCTCTTCTTGCAACAAATCGCCTGAATGCTGCAATGAAGGCTTGTGATGTTAAATCAGTAACCGCTTCAAGGTGCATGGCTCTGGTGGACATACAGACGAAGACACAAATGTACCCCTTAGTAGATCCATGTCCACGCCCTTTGGTCGTTCGCAGCTGTACGGGTCCGGCGTAATCCACTCCACTATTGAAGAATGGACGATTAGGAGTCACCCTTGGTGCTGGCAACTCACCCATTAGCTGCTGTTTTATTTTTGATCTATATAATATGCAGGTTTTACAATTCCGAATAAATTTCCTTACAGCTGATTTGAGCCCAATTACCCAGTATTTGCCACGTATGTAAGTCAGCATCTGAAGGGAACCTCCATGCAAAGTTCTTGTGTGGGCTTCATTTATAACAAGTCGAGTAATGTGTTGTTTACAAGGAACAATGACTGGGTGTTTTGCATCTTCTAATATACTGGCTTTACTCAGTCGCCCTCCAACTCTTAGCAACTCGTTCTTGTCTAAGAAAGGTGTAAGGCTAATTAAAGAACTTCTGTTCTTAACCCTTCCAATCTTCTTCAGATCTTCAATTTCAGTTTTATATATTAAGTGTTGGTAATATTTTAAACATCTTTCTTCAACTTTATTCATTTCTTGAACTGTTAAATATTTCTCTCTTTCTTCCTTAGCTTTCGAAAATCTTAAACATTGTGCTAAAACTCTCTTCATTCTGGACATGGATGAAAATCTTTCCCAAACAGGTTTTTCTTCTAAGGTGACATGACATGATTTCTTTATCTCTAAATCTGTTTGAGGAATAGAACTCTTAGTAAAGTCTATTTGTTTATTTTTCAGCCACTCGGGTCCAGTCCACCAATTATTATTATTTGCTAATTCATTTGGAGCTATACCTCTTGACGCAAGATCAGCAGGATTGTCGGCTGATCGGACATGATTCCACCTGTCATTGTCAATCAATTGAATTATGTCAGACACTCGGTTGCCAACAAACACTTGCCATCGATTTGGTTGACCCTGTAACCATGACAGGACCACCATCGAGTCTGTCCAGGCATATATTTGATGCATACTTATATTCCATAAGTTAGATACTTCGTGCAACAGCTTTGCCAATAACACTGCAGCGCAGAGCTCCAATCTTGGGATAGTCAGCTGTTTCAGTGGCGCAACCTTGGTCTTTGATGCCACCATAGTGACATGAACAGTATCGTTTTCATCTAAAACCCTTACATAAACTACTGCTCCACATGCAACAGATGAGGCATCTGCAAAGCCGTGTAACTGAATTTCTTTACTGGTCGACGTCTTCTTTATCCAGCGCGGTATTTCTATGGTTTGCAACCCTTTGAGTGCCTCTCTGTAGCTCAGCCATTCAGTCACTAGATCCGATGGCAATTCATCATCCCAGTTGAGATTGTTAAGCCACAATCTTTGTATCATAATTTTAGCTGTGATAATGACTGGTGACAGCCAACCAAACGGATCAAAGAGGCTGGCCACCTCTGATAATATTAATCTTTTTGTCATACCAGAAACCATCCTTGTATCTGGTAGGTCGACGGTAATTCGGAAAGTATCATTTTTCCTATCCCAGGTAAGTCCAAGTATCTTTATTACCTTATCTAATTTAATTTCTATTTTGTGCACAGGTTCCGATGCTTCCTTGCCACCCTGCAAGAACTTCAAGACTTCATCAGAGTTGCTGGACCACTTCTGCATTTGAAACCCACCAGCTTTCAACAGGTTGTTAACCTCCTCACAAATTTGTTTTATTTCAGACAAATCTTCATGTCCAGTCATCAGATCATCCATGTAGAATGAATTCTTAATGACAGCTGCTCCCCGAGGATATCTTTCCATTTCATCATCAGCTAGTTGATTCAAAGTCCGTACAGCAAGGTATGGTGCCGCTGCGGTCCCAAACGTCACGGTAAGTAATTGATAACTTTCTATATTTTCACATATATCATCTCGCCAAACTATTCGTTGTAAATCTGTGTGTTTGTTTGTCATTCTTACTTGACGGTACATTTTCACTATATCGCCAACAACACAGATTTTGTGAGCCCTCCAGCGAATGATAAGAACACGAAGATCAGGTTGTAGCGTAGGGCCGATCATCATGGTGCCATTTAAGGATTCTCCATTAGATCCCTTAGCAGAAGCGTCAAAAACAACTCTTACCTTGGTTGTGTCCTTATCCTCTCTGACGATCGCATGATGTGCTAAATAAATTGCTTCATTATGATCCTCCTTTTCAACCCCTTTCATATGACCCATCTTTAAATATTCTTGTATTACCTTCTTATACTCTGACTTCAAACCTTCATGTTTTTCAAACTTCCTTTCCAGTTGCTTAAATCTTATTAAAGCTTGCTGTTTAGTCTCACCACAAGTCTTCACTGTCTCTTTAATACTTTGTTTCAAAGGTAAGTGTACTACATACCTTCCTGATGCTTCTCTTGTTGTTGTCTGTATGTAGTGTTCTTCACATTTTTCTTCTTCCTTTGTCCACACTTTCTTAGGATTGTAGTCATCGGTTTCAATTTCCCAGATTTTTTTTAAAAGGTTGTTGTCTTCTTCAACGAGCCTGGTAACATGTAAACTTATAATATTCTGTGCACAAGTAGGATTAGAGTACATATCCCCTGATAATATCCAACCCAAGTGTGTATGTTGAGCAATAACATTGCCGGGTCCTCTTAATAAACCTGAGTCTATTATTGTGCCAAACACATCAGCCCCAAGAAGCCCCATGTCAATCCGACCTGGTACATTAAAAGAAGGATCAGCTAACTTCATATCCCTAAGTTGAGGCCAGTCATAACCTCTTAACTCCCTAGAAGGTAGCCTACGAGTCAATGATTTTAATACATAAGCCTCAACATCAAAAGAGAAATTACTTTCATACCTCGACTTAATATGTAATCTCGCTGAATGATGAATAGAAAGTTTGTTACCTTCACCAACACCAGAGACCTCACCGCTGATTTGATTCCTTTTCAGACCCAATAACTCGACCACTCGCGCAGTCACAAACGAAGCCTCTGAACCCTGGTCAATCAGAGCACGGAAGATGTGTGACTGTCCAGTTCTTGATGTCATATCTACCAATGCTGTTGCTAACAAAATCTGTTGACCAGGTTGTTCTTCACTTGACACATGTGCTGTTACCTTGCTAACCTCTTCTTTATTTGTTGTATTTTCTTCTTTAGTTTGTATCACTTCACCTGCTTGTTTCTGAAAATCTCGATGTAATAAGGAGTGATGTCGTCTTCTGCATATTTTACATGTATTTGATTGTTTACATTTGAATACGGAATGATTTGGAATTAAACAGTTGAAACATAAGTTGTTTTTCTTCACTAAGCTATATCTTTCTTCTATTGGTTTTGAAGTGAATTCTTTGCAGTTAAAAATATAATGGTTCTCCTTGCATAAGATACATTGTTTCTCTTCACTGGTGGCTGCTGCATGAAATGTCTTGGGCTTAACTGGTTTGTAGGTTTTATTTTCAGGTTCTACCATTTCTAGCGTACGAAACCGAGTCTCCAAGAAAGTCTTAAGCCTTTCAAAATCAGGTAAGTCATCAGAACTGTCTTCACTAATCATAATCTCCCATTGTTTATGTGTTTCAGGGTTTAGTTTTGAAACAACTACATAGTTCAACAATGCATCCCATTTTGTAAGTATGCCAAGGTTTTTCATTGAGTTTACACACTCAACTGACGTATCTAATAATGTTTTTAAGGAGGAAGCCGACTCTTGCGTTATTGCTTTTTGACTGAAAAACTTTTTAAAAATGCAATTAGCAATAAATCTTTTGTTGTTATAACGTTTTTTCAATATCGACCACGCCTCAGCATAATTTTCACCGGTGACTGGAACCTGACGTAATAGGATCTCGGCATCACCCTTCAAGCTGCTTTTCAGATAATGAAGTTTTTGAACATCTTCTAATGACTCATTCTTATGTATCAATGCCATGAAGAGGTCGTGAAAAGATTGCCATTGTACGTAATTTCCTTCAAAAATAGGGATGGAAATTCGTGGTAATTTAATGTCACTACTGTAAGCTATTGGTCTATTTTCGTCTAATTTTTCCAATCTATCAGGTTTTTTCATGACCGGTATCAACTTGTTTAATGCAGTTTTCTTTTCACCTTTGTATGTAAAATACAACTCTTCAAAGTTATCGAACATGTCTTCTACAAAATACGGTAACTTTTGTTTGTTTTCCTTGTCAACAGTCGTTACTAATTTCTCGTGAATACACTTAAATTCTTTCCAATATGTTTCTAAAGTAACCATCCTAGTTTGTAGATAACATTCGGTTATTCTGTCCTTGGACGATTTTTTGTAATTCGAACAGGCTTTTTGCACTTTTCCAAACACATCGGCTTGAAGTAACATTAGCTTGTCGATGTTCTCCATCCTTTATACTTGTGATTTTCCAATAAATATACAAAGGATGTAAAATCGCGAAACAAAATGCCGAATTGATGAACTTCACTTTTCTTCCAAGAAGTTTTTGTTCGTAATAGGTATAACCTATAAACACGTGCATGAAATGTTCCCGAGTTTTTGCAGAATTACTTTTACACTCGTAATTATTGTTGTTTGTCACAATCACTAAGAGTTATTTCACTGCACTGACTTAGTAAACACTGTTGTTCTCCTTAGTTTATTATTTCCGTATTTTTCGATCGTAAATCCAATATTACATCTTTTTGCAAAATATTCACGTAATTTTTGTAGGTCACGGCTACAACATCGGTCTCGATAGGACCATATGTACATGTGAATAAGGTGCACTTTTGTTTGCAGGTAATTAGCGAGAGAAAAAACACTCCGTACACTTTGACAACTTTATTTGCACTGAACCACAGATTAACAAAAACTAATACACTATAGACTAAACACATCTTATTATACCATTTATTTATTTTATTCCGTGGGGAAAATCCTCATGGACGCACTCCGCCCGGGGAAGGCGGAGCCAGTGTCGGAGTCTTACCGACTAAAAACCACCACGGTGTTCCTCTACCGACCCTTCGCCGGGGGCGTGGGAAATACTCCCGTATTCACCCAACCATCTCCGGCAGGTCCCACACCTATGGTGGCTGGAGGTCGGTATACGGTCCTACGACGCAGGTCGTCTCATGCGGATGGGAATAGAGGTCATCGCCTCTCGAATCCTCTCCGCCGCCTCCTTAGCGAGCATCACCTCCTCGCAGAAAGAGACGACGCCTTCCCAAGCGCTCTCGCTCCCGACCATAGATAGAACCACGGCCGGAAGCGAGAGATCGCTGCCGCCTACTGCAGTGATGAGGTCATGGCGCTGCGCGGCCCACGCTGGGCACTCCGCCAGTGTGTGCTGCGCCGTGTCCTCTGGGCAGCTCCCGCAGTGATGACCCTCGGGCGTCGGCTCCCGGCCTATGTGACACAGATACTTCCCAAAGCTACCTTGCCCCGAGAGTACCTGCGTCAGCCGGTAGGTGAGGGCACCATGGCTCCTCCATGACGGGCCTTACCGCCGCGATTACGGCGTGCCCTGCGCTAGTCGGTCCTCCCATTCAGATCTTATTATACCATGCTGTAAGTGATATTGTGTTGGTGTGTCACTTACTGTGCGCGGCGCGTCGCTTGGCGGTCTTCTTGTTGGGGCCGAGGCCGGTGGCGTTGTGCGGCGGCGCGTCGCACTGCACCAGGAACTCGCGGCGCCGCGCCGCGCCGCGCTCCTCCAGCACGCGGTACTGCGGCGAGCGCGCGCGCAGGGCGTGGCGCGCCACCGCCAGCCGCGAGATGGGGTTGTCCGCGCCGCCCGCCGCCGCCGGCAGCGCCGCGCTGCCCTCCTGCACACACACACACAACATACAGTCCGAAACCGAGGACCCGACAAATTCCTGTGAGTAGAAACCGATTAAGGCACTTGGTCAGCAACGACCACAGACCAGTAAGCTTCAAGACTCCGCATAAACAAAGTTTTGTATTCAAACGCAGTCGTAAAACGTTGGTGGGGTCAGGGGGGCGGACGGCGCGTTATGATTGGCCGGCTCAAAAGTTCGGTGGTATGATTCCTTATGATTGGTGCCGCTCGCTGTCTGAGTGACGTTCCGATTGGCGGAGTGACGTATGATATGCAGTGGTAGAGCATATGCGTTGTGACCGGGGGTGTACAGCTAAGCGGCGTCTAGAGGCTTAGTGGTCTATGACAACGACACAAATTTGAGGGTATTTTGAGAGGCAAAAAAAAAACGAGTGTGCACACGACTGAAGTAAAACTTCACTAACTTATATCTCCCTCAATACAACTTTAATGAGAACAAAGGAATGGCGGCGCGGCGCGCGTAAATCTGCCGGCGCTGTGTCGTGGCCGGCCGTCGCGCGCGCCTCGTTCCCCGCGTCCCTCACTACCCCCTCCGTTCGCCTCACTTTTCGTAGCGCATTCACCAGCTTAATCCCCAAATCAAGCGTGCGTAAATAAGTGTTAACTTCAAAAATGTATGTGAATTACTAAGTCTTCAGCTACAATCGTAACGTTTAAGCGCAAACCACACACAGCGCGGGTCGAGCACGCATCGTGTAGAGCGCGGGAGCCGCAGGCGGCTCCCGACTCACGCGGCCCGCGCTCTGTCTGTAGTGACGGGAGAAAAGCACAGCTCCTCCAGACGCGGGCCCGACACGCACCCGCGCACAGTGTGATGCCCCATGTGATGAACTTTACTGCCCCATCAGCCATCCATTCTGTGAGCAATGTGCCCCGCCCACATTGCCACTTAAGTTTGGCAATTCTTCGGGCTATGTTGGTTACTTTCGTTCTCCTGCGAATCTCCTCATTTCTGATTCGATCACGCAGGGACACTCGGAGCATAGCCTTCTCCATTGACCTTTGAGTGACTGTGAACCTTCTTATCAGGACCATTGTGAGCGACCACGTTTCAGTGCCTTAAGTAGTTACTGGCAACACACACTCGTCAAAGACTTTCATCTTGAGACACTGCGGTATTTTGGACGAGAAGATATTGCGTAGCTTCCCGAACGATTCGACGATTGACCTCTTTCTCGAAGTTGGACTTACCTAGCTGGACAGTTTGTCCTAGGTATACATAATCGTCAACAACTTCGAGTGTAGATTCTCCGATATTTACGGAAATGGGTGCTATATGGAAATTCGACATAACCTTTGTCTTGTCCATATTCATTTTAAGACCCACTCTATCAGAAGCTCTACTGAGGTCATCGAGCATGGTACCAAAGTCCTCCATGGTCTCAGCCATGACTACTATGTCGTCGGCAAACCGAAGGTGAGTGATGTACTCGCCGTTTATGTTAATGCCTAGCCCCTTCCAGTCCAGAACCTTGAAGAAAACCTCCAAAGCAGCAGTGAACAGTTTCGGAGAGATTACGTCTCCCTGTCACACACCTCGCTGCAGAAGGATAGGTTTCGAGGCTTGGTCCTGTAATCGGACTGACATAGTGGCGTTTGCATACAAAGACTTGTAAGACTTCGATGTACCGAAAGTCAATCTGGCACCGTTAAAGAGACTGTAGTACAGCCCAAGTCTCGATCGAATCGAAGGCTTTCTCGTAGTTCACAAACGCTAAACAAAGAGGCAAGTTATACTCTTCGGTCTAATGTTGAGTAGGACACGGTTTCAAAATGAGTTTGTAAGAGTAGCCTCTTTTTTGTAATGAGCCAGTACAACGTTCCACTTCAAAAGAGGCGAGGCGTTTTGAACCTAGACGGTTCACGGTACAAATGAGGAGAGAGACTACAAACTTAATCATTTCGTACATGCGAGTTGAATCTTACAATTGTATGACTTTTTTTATAATGTACTGAACATGACTTTGGAATTTTGGATTATAGAAAACGAATACTAATGAATGAAGACAATTATTTTGAAACGTGTTTACAGTCCGGAATAATGTCTTAAAACTAAACTATTTTTTAATCTTTGTCAGTCCCTGTTTTATTATTCTATGAATGAGTTGAATACGCTTTATTGCATTTAAAATTACTATAACTATCCAAAAATCTATAGTGTCCGCTACATGTAAACATTATTATTTTATTCATTCATGCATGTCCATGCGCATCGTTCATCGTCATGTCCCACTCATCATGTAGGTAGTTGGTATTGTATAGAACGCGACGCTTTCTCCTTCGCTCTCATCTACTAAATCACCTTACACACAACAGAAAAGTAGCGCGACAAAAATATTGAAGTGGTACATTTTATAAATTCAATTTTTTCATTACAATTTTCTGTCATGTACGGGACAAATGTACTGCCTCTTGTAAGTCCTACTCAACACTACTTCGGTCTTCTGTATAACCTGCCGCAGCGTATGTATGTGGTCTACGGTGCTGAAGCCTTTTCGGAATCCGGCTTGTTCGGGAGGCTGGAAGTCGTCAAACCTGCGCGAAAGACGGTTCGTAATGACTCTCGAAAACAGCTTGTAGACATGGCTCAGAAGTGAGATGGACATATAATTGCCTGTGGCGTTCTTCCCTCGAGAATGACGGAATTAAACCACTTCTAAAGGGTCTTAAGGATCGGTTTTCCACCCGCCTTGAGGAGTTCGGCCGTAATTCCGTCATCATCCGGTGCCTTGTTGTTTTTTAGCTGCTTCAGTGCCATCCTAATCTCGAACAGGCTGACGTCCGGGATATCTTCGGTATAGTGTCGGGTCAATCGAGCTCTTGGGTCGTTAGCCTGACCATAGACAGAACCACGGCCGGAAGCGAGAGGTCGCTGCCGCCTACTGCAGTAATGAGGTCACGGCGCATCGCGGCCCAAGCTGGGCATTCCTCCAGTGTGTGCTGCGCCGTGTCCTCAAGGCAGCTCCCGCAGTGATGACACTCGGGCGTCGGCTCCCGGCCTATGCGACACAGATACTTCCCGAAGCAACCGTGCCCTGAGAGTATCTGCGTCAGGCGGTAGGTGTGGGCACCATGGCCCCTCTCCAGCCACTCCTTCATGACGGGCCTTACCGCCGCTGTTGCGGCGTGCCCTGCGGCGAACATCCCTAACCTACACGTGTGTGTGCGTTCGTATACAGACGTAATATTGTGTATGTAGGTGGTGCTAGTATTTATATTGTATTGAGTGGCCGAGGACACTGACACTTGGGCTAGTCCACAAGTTCAAAGTCGCTCAGCGGGCTATGGAGCGAGCTATGCTTGGAGTTACTTTGAAGGATAAAATCCGTAACGAGATTGTCCGGAGAAGAACCGGAGTGACCGACATAGCTTGTAGGATCAGTAAGCTGAAGTGGCAGTGGGCTGGCCATGTCTGTCGAAGGACCGATGGCCGCTGGAGCATACGAGTCCTTGAGTGGAGACCGCGAATCGGCAAACGCAGCGTAGGAATCCCCCCAGGTGGACTGACGACCTAAAGAACGTGGCTGGGGGGGACTGGATGCGGAAGGCAGAGGACCGAGTGTTGTGGCGCAACTTGGGAGAAGCCTAGTGGACTGCGATAGGCTGAGCGGATTGAGTGGCCGAGGTGTGACGTTGATGAACACAGTACCTTGATGAGATTCCTGGGTTTCTTCTTAGTAGGTTGCTGCCTCCTCTTGTCGTGTGTCGGCCGCGCCCGCAGCAGCGCGGGCGGCCAGCGCCGGCGCATCTCGTCCAGCATCCGCTCGGCGGCGCGTCGCTTCGACACCTTCTTGCCGTTGCCCTCGCCTTCCGTCTCCATGTCACCCACTGTACATGCTGTTACAAATACCTGGAAACAATATCATGGATTATAATTGGTTATAATAATGGGCAGGATATGGTTGTCCGCCGAAAAAGTATTTTTCGAATTTTCTTATTGCGGTGTGTGATTCGGGAGAAAATGTAGCGTCACATCACCTCAGAAGTTCGGAAACATTAGTGCAAAAAAGCAGATTTTTGGAGGCTTGTCCAGATTTTTTTTTATTAAATTTTCAATTTTTGTTTCAATTTAAACCTATATGTAGTGCACAAGATACTTGTTTGATCAAAAGATCACAAAATATATTTTTTACAATGCCTCTATCACGTACGAGCGTTTGTATGGAAAGAATGAAGCGAACCCTTCGATCAACAAGGGTTGGCCACTCTTAAGTGTTAAAATGAAAGTCCAGGATACAGAATGTATTTAAATATTACGGTAAAACTTACCCTCATATGAGGCGGGCCTCGTTCTGATTTGACGGTGAACTGCACGGATAGATTCCGTTTAAGAGCGAGTTCATGCACCAATGATACAGGGGATTTCACCTCGGAGTTTAGAAGATCTGCATTTGTGTCACCTGCGAATTTAATTTTGTTATTTTGTGGTTTTTTTATAAGGTTTTAATTTCATATACCATGCATCAGGTAGACTGGATCATTTAATTTTAAATATGTGTGTGTATCCGTTTACTTATAATTCTGTTTTCGATTTATTCGGGACGAATTTATTGTCAACTACGTGCAATATCAAACATTTATTTGCGTAACCACTGTACAGTCGACAACACGTCAGACCTTGACAGCGTTTTTATTTCGTAAGTAGTAAGGGCGGTTTTCGTAACTCAAGTGTTCCTACAGACTGGTCGAAAAGTTATAAAATGATCATCATCATCAACTCAGCCTATCGCAGTCCACTGCTGGACACAGGCCTCTCCCAAGTTGCGCCACAACACTCGGTTCTCTACCTTCCGCATCCAGTCCTCCCCAGCCACGTTCTTCAGGTCGTCGGTCGTCGGTCCACCTGGCGGGGGGGCGCCCTACGCTGCGTTTGCCGATTCGCGGTCTCCTTTCAAGGACTCGTCTGCTTCAGCGGCCATCGGTCCTTCGATAGACATGGCCAGCCCACTGCCACTTCAGCTTACTGATTCTACAAGCTATTTCGGTCACATGTCATAAAATAATGCAGTCCGTTAATTCTGACGTGTTGTGTATGTACGTGTGTCTGACCTGGCTCCGTGTCGCAGTGGGGCGGCGGCTCGTCGGCGGCGGCGGGGCGCAGGTCGCGCAGCGCGCGCGCGGCGGCGTCGTGGCGCGCGGCCTGCGGCGTGGCGCCGTCGCCCAGCCAGGCGCGCCCGCCCACGCTGACGTGTTGTGTATGTACGTGTGTCTGACCTGGCTCCGTGTCGCAGTGGGGCGGCGGCTCGTCGGCGGCGGCGGGGCGCAGGTCGCGCAGCGCGCGCGCGGCGGCGTCGTGGCGCGCGGCCTGCGGCGTGGCGCCGTCGCCCAGCCAGGCGCGCCCGCCCACGCTGACGTGTTGTGTATGTACGTGTGTCTGACCTGGCTCCGTGTCGCAGTGGGGCGGCGGCTCGTCGGCGGCGGCGGGGCGCAGGTCGCGCAGCGCGCGCGCGGCGGCGTCGTGGCGCGCGGCCTGCGGCGTGGCGCCGTCGCCCAGCCAGGCGCGCCCGCCCACGCTGACGTGTTGTGTATGTACGTGTGTCTGACCTGGCTCCGTGTCGCAGTGGGGCGGCGGCTCGTCGGCGGCGGCGGGGCGCAGGTCGCGCAGCGCGCGCGCGGCGGCGTCGTGGCGCGCGGCCTGCGGCGTGGCGCCGTCGCCCAGCCAGGCGCGCCCGCCCACGCTGACGTGTTGTGTATGTACGTGTGTCTGACCTGGCTCCGTGTCGCAGTGGGGCGGCGGCTCGTCGGCGGCGGCGGGGCGCAGGTCGCGCAGCGCGCGCGCGGCGGCGTCGTGGCGCGCGGCCTGCGGCGTGGCGCCGTCGCCCAGCCAGGCGCGCCCGCCCACGCTGACGTGTTGTGTATGTACGTGTGTCTGACCTGGCTCCGTGTCGCAGTGGGGCGGCGGCTCGTCGGCGGCGGCGGGGCGCAGGTCGCGCAGCGCGCGCGCGGCGGCGTCGTGGCGCGCGGCCTGCGGCGTGGCGCCGTCGCCCAGCCAGGCGCGCCCGCCCACGCTGACGTGTTGTGTATGTACGTGTGTCTGACCTGGCTCCGTGTCGCAGTGGGGCGGCGGCTCGTCGGCGGCGGCGGGGCGCAGGTCGCGCAGCGCGCGCGCGGCGGCGTCGTGGCGCGCGGCCTGCGGCGTGGCGCCGTCGCCCAGCCAGGCGCGCCCGCCCACGCTGACGTGTTGTGTATGTACGTGTGTCTGACCTGGCTCCGTGTCGCAGTGGGGCGGCGGCTCGTCGGCGGCGGCGGGGCGCAGGTCGCGCAGCGCGCGCGCGGCGGCGTCGTGGCGCGCGGCCTGCGGCGTGGCGCCGTCGCCCAGCCAGGCGCGCCCGCCCACGCTGACGTGTTGTGTATGTACGTGTGTCTGACCTGGCTCCGTGTCGCAGTGGGGCGGCGGCTCGTCGGCGGCGGCGGGGCGCAGGTCGCGCAGCGCGCGCGCGGCGGCGTCGTGGCGCGCGGCCTGCGGCGTGGCGCCGTCGCCCAGCCAGGCGCGCCCGCCCACGCTGACGTGTTGTGTATGTACGTGTGTCTGACCTGGCTCCGTGTCGCAGTGGGGCGGCGGCTCGTCGGCGGCGGCGGGGCGCAGGTCGCGCAGCGCGCGCGCGGCGGCGTCGTGGCGCGCGGCCTGCGGCGTGGCGCCGTCGCCCAGCCAGGCGCGCCCGCCCACGCTGACGTGTTGTGTATGTACGTGTGTCTGACCTGGCTCCGTGTCGCAGTGGGGCGGCGGCTCGTCGGCGGCGGCGGGGCGCAGGTCGCGCAGCGCGCGCGCGGCGGCGTCGTGGCGCGCGGCCTGCGGCGTGGCGCCGTCGCCCAGCCAGGCGCGCCCGCCCACGCTGACGTGTTGTGTATGTACGTGTGTCTGACCTGGCTCCGTGTCGCAGTGGGGCGGCGGCTCGTCGGCGGCGGCGGGGCGCAGGTCGCGCAGCGCGCGCGCGGCGGCGTCGTGGCGCGCGGCCTGCGGCGTGGCGCCGTCGCCCAGCCAGGCGCGCCCGCCCACGCTGACGTGTTGTGTATGTACGTGTGTCTGACCTGGCTCCGTGTCGCAGTGGGGCGGCGGCTCGTCGGCGGCGGCGGGGCGCAGGTCGCGCAGCGCGCGCGCGGCGGCGTCGTGGCGCGCGGCCTGCGGCGTGGCGCCGTCGCCCAGCCAGGCGCGCCCGCCCACGCTGACGCGCACGCGGTACGTCAGCGCGGGCGCGGCGTACGCGGGCGCCAGCAGCGCGTGACGCAGCGCCGGCCCACGCGCGCGCAGGAGCCGCGCCGGCCCCGCCACCGGCGGGATCGACGTGTACACCGCCGGCTGGCACAGCTTCATGGCCAGCGCGTTCAGCTCCACCGTCGGCATCACTGCACCTGCGGACATGTTATGCGGGCTACACATTATGAGATTAAGCCGGACAGATCTGGCCTGGCTGTGTGGCTGGAGGTGTGAAAGCGCGCTGGCCGCACATCTCAGTCTCTGTGGCTTCAACAGGCCATGGAATGAAATATCATACGATGACAGGCCGCCACCGAACGCGCCTTCAGTTCAGGAGTCTTGCTAAACACGACGGGTTTCGCCGGACGGATTTAAACAAACAGTCTAGACCAGTCCGGCCGCCTCAACGTGTCCAACCCGTATTAGGAAAACAACTTCCTCTTCTGCTGCTCAGATCTCAATATCGCTCATCCAACAAAACATAGACATAATAACATTTCTTAATTTATTTCGACGATCGTTTTCGATACGATTTTTTTTAAAATAAAAATCACAATTTCGTATTTTTTTGCAATTTTTATAGTAATCAAGAAACATTCCGTTATACATTTGACTGAGTATAATGCTGACATTTGTAATGTAATGCGCACCGGACACCGCTCTGATACCAGGCTTTGCGAAGGGCCGCGCAGGTAAGGTAGCATAATAAGTGCGAGCAAGACATAAGGATGCATCGAACATTAACGAACAACTGAAACATAATAAACTAACATGCGTTCGCCCGCCATTTTGCCACTCGGATGAACAACCTATCAGTCTTGCCGCCATTACCGCGCATGCGCGCTGCCATTGAATTAATAAACCTATGGGGGCGGCCTATTCTTCTATAGCCATCTAGTTTATACAAATATCTATTAAATCGTTATTGAATTATGAATCTATTCTTTGTCTCGTTAACCAACGTGTTATGTCGTCGGGTGAAAGAGATCGCATGCTATTTGTAAATTCTCTGCTTGGCAACATCTTTACGGGATGTCAAAATACCTACTCCGCGTGGCAACCCGCAGTCACCGCCATTCGTGTGGCCCATAGTACATGAGCTGTCAAGTAAACAAACTAGGGCTGTTGATATTTTTTTAAATATCAGATTTTCGATACATCGATAATTTTAAATATACAATATCCGAGTTCGATATATTGAAAATAAAATCGTTATTTCGATATATCGGCCAAATTTCATGATTCTAGGTCAACGCGAAGTACCCTATAGGTTTTTTTATGTGAGTTTGCGAGTATCAAAATATGTGTCATATCCGTAGGGTTGCCTTGACTTAGAAGCTTGATTTTTTCATGTCCTAGGGACAGCCGCACTTAGTATTTGATATAATTGCATTATTTATTACTATTTGAAAATTATTTTAATCGGCACACATCTCTGGTAAGAAACAAGAGTATCGATATCGATACTTTTTAGTTTTGATTACTTACTTCCCTAGCTATGGCCGCCATTACAGTGGCCCGGATATTGTAATATAATATGCCACGCGTATTTCGTAGGCATTTCGAGTCCATAGGTATAAGTCAATGCGCGCTACTGATTTGGTTGCAAAATAGACTACTGCGCAGCCACCTGTTTCTCACTTAACACCGGCACAGTTATATTACGCGTACTGTACTGGCCTTTGCTGGCCTCGTGTACGAATTAGTGGTGTAAATCGGAGGCAATTTCAGCATCCGGAGATTATGCGGAGATTTTATTGAATCACCGGAGATTCTCCGGATAATATCCGGATAGTCACCAAACAAAAATATATAATTATACAAGAATTTTTGCCACATTTTGGTGCATTCTACAACAAATCAAATAACCGGTAGCTTAGTAAAATCACGGATTAGTCTCCGGTACTCACTCTAACCGGTGATTATCCGGTTTTTTAGAACCGGTTCACACACTAAAAAATACATTTGAAGACAGTTTGAGAAGTAAGTGAGCTGACAGTTCGCGAGTGTCGTGGTGGGCGGCGCGCATGAGTAGCAGTATCAGTAGCAGCAGTAGAAGTATCTGTAGCAGCAGTAGCAGTATCTGTAGCAGCAGTAGCAGTATCAGTAGCGGCACGTACCGGCGTGTCGGTGGTGCGGGTGCATGGCGGCGTGCGGCGCGGGGGGGCGCGGCGGCGGCGGGGGGAAGCTGGTGGCCGACAGCGCCGCCTGCGCCGCCGCGTGCTGCGCGCGCTTGATCGACGAGCCCTGCACACACACACAACTGAACACTCACCACTACCATAGAATATATAACGACAAAAAGCGACACTTAAGCATCTGTGCTCGTAAAGTTGCTCGTGGCTATGTGTGCGGGTCGGGGCGAGCGCGGGGGCCGTGCGCGGCGTGTGGAACGGGCAGTCTCTCGGCTGCCTCAGCCAAGGCCTATTGCATTCACGCGCTCGCTCTAGGTCACCGGCGAGCGAGCTCACACGTACACGGAGTGTCACCGCTGTGCCACTACCACCTCCTCCACTCGATACAATATAAATGCTAGCACCACCTACATACACAAGATTACGTCTGTATACGAACGCGCACACACGTGTAGGTTAGGGATGCTAGCCCCTCGTAATGCCGACTGGGTTCCAAGCGCTTTTCAGTAGTTTTCAGACATGGCGTGCTTGTATAGCGACTGGCGATTGACATCCATTGCAATCTTGCAGTCCAATTGCCGGCAAACCGTGGGTGGGTGCGAGGTGCAGGTGAGGAATCCTAAATTGGCGGGGGGCGGTGAGGGGCCGTTCTGTACGATAGTACTATTAGGTATTCTGTGCCACTACCATAATGTAATCAATTCTAAGGCCCGTATAACAGAACATTCCTCAAGTACAGTTTAAACTTCAATAACCTGATCACTACTTGAGGATACAATCGTTACTTGAGTATCGGTCTTATTCCAATACGGTAATTATAAACTTTAATACAACAACATAACACACGAATTTGACCTGAAATAGAATGGAAATCTCTACTCAAGCGTAGCCTGAGTATCCACACTAGAGTGATTACAGATCAAATCTCTGCTCAAATACCGAAATATGTGGCAGTATAAAATAATGCTAAACTCAACTGAACTGTGATCAATAAATCTGTTCGAGGCATGTTCTAAAATTAAATCCCAATTCAAAACTAGTTTTAAACAGTAATCAACGCTTGAGGAACTTTCTGTAATACGGGCCTAATAGTGAGTCAACTCGGCCGCCGGACAGAGCAACGGTGGGGTGCGGTATGAAGAAGAGCGGATGTCCCCTCCTGCCCGCGACGCCTGCGGTAGTCCGGCCCGACATCGCTTGCGCGCCGGTACTCCCGTTTAGGTGTGTCAGGTACACGAAATCATTGCCGTGTTTGATTTTTAATTGAATTAAATCTAAGGATGATAATTCATTATATCATTAGGTTCAATAAAAGACAATTAAAAACATCTAATAATAAATATCAACCAGTTGCACATCTGTATCGAGGCGGATTAATTAATAAACAGAATGTATATTTCAGCGTATTTTATTTTATTCTGTCCTACTACCAAATATATTACATGCAAAATGCAAAAACTTTGGATGTTTTTTTGTTACTTAATCACGGAAAATTGCGCGAAGCCGCAGGGCACAGCTTATACATACATATATAATATAATATATTAAGAGTAATACATATTTTGATATAGGTAATGTAATATTATTTAGCAAAAGATATTTTCTTTTGTAACAACCCTTGCATATTTTTAGCTACTAGGTAGTAGGTAGTCGTCTGTCGGCATTTTGCGCCGCGACAAAGGAGTTGACTCACTATTAGTATTTATTACACTATGCCACTACACTTCATCATAGTTGTAAATACGAGACAACACAGTCAACTCATTTCTGTTGATGTTTACTGGACGATGCCGCGACATGTGAACTGAGAGGGGTGAGCACGGTTTAAGGTGCATGTGTGTGCGTGAGCGCTGGTTTGTACCGGAGGAGCACAGTTTTATTGGCTTCACTGTGATTGTTCGCAGCACTTCGTCTATATTTTTTACTGTGTCTGTGTTGGCCATTTAGTGGCTTATTATTTTGATTCTACACTTTACTAGCAGTAAGTTTCCTTAAATAATAAAATAAAAATCGCAATTTCACCAAATATCACCAGAATCAAACACATCTGAATCTCACTCACCTCTGCAGTATATTCCTCAGTATCACCCAGTCGGAGTGTTACTGTGAATACTTTCTTGTGAGCGGGTCCCGTCTCTGATGTGAGGCGATATTGATGCTTAATCTGAAAAGGAAGTTTCGACAATACAGCATGACTCGACATTATTCAAGAATATGGAAGAATGTGCGTACAAATAATAATAAAAATATTGAAATAATATACCACGATAAATCACGTATACAGGGGCCTTACTCCCGACTGGATCGAGTGCTGTATCAATCGAATTTGACTTCGAGTTATACCCGCGGCACGCTATGATGGCGTTTTTGACATTTTCCAATAGTGTTGTGACATCATCAAAACTAGATTTTGATAAAAAAAATTAGACCAATCTGGAATTATACCCTTTCAAATAAATAAAAAAATCTAAATCGGTTTATAAATGACGGAGTTCCGAGGTAACAAACAAAAAAAATACTAACAACCAATCAAACATGGTATTTGACAGCTGATTAGTAAATTTTTGCATGGATCAACTTTTCAGAAACTGAGGATGTCTATCAGAAAATTTATTGTGCGAAAAATATTTCTATATAATAGTTCTGGGTTGTTACCTTATTGTACCTGGCCAGCTCATTGACCAGGCACATAGGGGTCTTCTCTTTACTGTTGGCCGAGGAGGCGCGCGGGCTGTCGTCGTCGTCCTCGTCGTCGGGCGGCGCGGGCGCGGGGGGCGCGGCCCCTGTCCCCGTGCCCTCCGCGCCCAGCGCCTCCGCCGCTGTACTGCCGGTGCTGGTCGTGGTCGCCGTGCTTGATGATGCCGACACCACTAGGATGATGCAATAAATTGATTATTTTAACCACCACACTGTCGTGGCGTCGGACGCTCCCCGACGACGCCACGCGTTTTTTCTACATTATAATACACATAAAGTTCACGTAACATACAAAGACATTTATAGACGGCATTATTTATTGTAGCCATTACAGATTTTCAAATTACGAAATGCTCGTAAATTTTCAAGTCTTCACATTGCGCGCACTAGTAACATATCTGTACTTTTAAATATCATTGTGTACTAGGTGTCAGGGAAACGCTCCCGAAACTGAAAGGCTATAATTATACTACCTAAACACAATCGAATACCAATAACCATTAGCCTTATACTCATTGTTTTAGTGATTTGGTATTTTGCAAACCCGCAATGTAAAACGTACGAAATTCTGGATCAATGCCGCGTGTACCTAACCTACCTATGCTCGCTACGACACGGACTGCGTATGCGAGCGGATGTCGTTCACCCCTAGCGCCAGCTGACATTTTATTTGAATTACATTGCGAACTATAAAAAATTAAGTAAATAAATGGGTTTTTTTGCAAATCAGTTTTATTTAACTGCCCAAAGGACAATGCCCACGGATGGGCCCATTTTAGGCACCTTGTCAAAACTACATGTTATTCAAAAATTATGTCTTATTTTTTCATGTTTATTTGTTCTTTATCAACATTTCTTTCACCCTAGCATTAAAAACATAATAAACATGTATTAAAATGAATCGTAAGTATATCCTCCATTCAAACCGAACGTAAATGTTGCCAGATATCAGACTATTTCAACAAATAATCAGAATCGATTCTAAATATCGATACTTCTATAAATTCACTTTTACTGTGTTTCAGATGCTATTATACTGGACTTATCATAATTGATTGATTTCTTATTTTTTCATTCCACAATTTATATCTTTAGATTTCGGTTCGCATGCGTAAATCCGTTAAAAATAATAAAGAATCACGCATATGACGTCAAATCAAAAGAAATTGCAAAATATATTTTTGAAACCTTTTTTGTACAGAAAAATAAGATGATTCTTTGCTTTAAAATACCTATACATTTATTGTAAATATTTTTACTCTCATTTTAAATTAACTGAAACATTACTTTGAAATCGATATAAATGAATACACCCAAAAACTTGAAAAGCTTATCTAATGTTATTTAAAAAATACGTACAAAATCGATTTTTAAAATCGATTGACAAAATAATTATATCTTGCAACACCATACATGATGTCTGGATTAGAGATGTGATTAAAAGTTATAAAAGTTTAATTGTTAAATATTAAAAGTTATAGGAAAATAACTTGTTAAATTAAAAGCTAAAATTATAACTTTTAAGGTGGGTAAATAATTCACGTGTTCGTTTAGTTCAAAGAGTAAAGTGCAGACTATATTACTTTTGAAGCAGTGAATTAACTATTATTGTTATAACTTATAGTTTGTAAACATTAATCAAACATTAAAAGTTATTTTTTAGTTTGAATTAACAATAAAACCTATTTCTACTACTATAAGACTCACAATAGTTTGTAAACATTAATCAAACATTAAAAGTTATTTTTTAGTTTGAATTAATAATAAAACCTATTTCTACTACTATAAGACTCACAATAGTTTGTAAACATTAATCAAACATTAAAAGTTATTTTTTAGTTTGAATTAATAATAAAACCTATTTCTACTACTATAAGACTCACAATTCTATGTATTATTGTTAGTCATAAGGTAGTGTACCTACTTGTTTACGTTAAATCCGAGGAGTATACAGTACGGTCATTGTTATGAGTGTTATGATATGACTAAGAAGTTATAACTTTTAATGAACATCTCAGTATTTATTAATGAAGTTAAGAGTTAAACAGAATTATTGAGTTAAAGGTTATAACTTTTAATCACCACCTCTAGTCTGGATGTCCTTATGGGTGAGTTCAGTTATATCGCCCAACTATGCACGGAGCGTTCTTATCAATCATTTATGAAGTTGTAAAAAATTAGATTTCTCTTAAACCAGAGTGCAAAAATTAAAATCGTTTGCAGAAGAATAAAAGATAATTTTTGGTCTACAAAATAAGACTAAAACCGCCGTGACATAGCAATTTATTTTGAGGGGCCTAAAGCTCCTAAGCGAATGGGCAATGTCCTTTGGTTAAGTAAGAAAAATGCAAAGAAAATATGAAAAAATCTAAAAAAAGAAGCGTTTTGTTTGTGGTTTCGAATCAGTAATCACCAGCACTATCCTATCTTCGTTTTTAGAACCGTTTCCCTGACACCCAGTATGAGTATCAAAAGCTAACATATTATGTTACCTGTGTGTGTGATGGGCAAAGCTTGCGGCTGCAGCGGCGGCGGCTGCGCGTACGGGGGCGGCATGACCCCCGCGCCCGGCCCGTACCCGCCGCCCACCCCGTACGGCCGGCGGAGCGCCTTCATATGTTGCTGCAGAACGTCACACATTACCACTTACGACAAACAATCCAAGGGACTAACTACATTACGACGGGCACGGGACGGGCTCAACGATTTCAATTTAAAATAATCCTTATACTTATACGATTAGAGATTATAAAATAAAAAATACAAGCATCATTGAGGGTATCTTTGATAAATAATTGGCCAGTTCTGTTACAAGATGTTGTGACATTATTAGATAGATAGATAGATGGAATATTCTTTGTTGTACACCGTTAACATTATTAAACTTAAGACTAACACGTAAAATAAGGATACATTGGCGGTCTTATCGCTAATAGCGATATCTTCCAGACAACCATTATTATCATTTAATTCGAGATATCTTATTTCGCTTTTGTTGAAATGTTTACCTATTATATGGCATAGATCTGGAATCTGGATGCTTCGTCATTAAACGACTATGTGTAATTTTTAACATAAATGTAAACTTCTCATATAAAAACCAAAAAAAAACAAAAACACAAAAAAACCACAAAAACCTATGTGGACACCCATTAAAATTATGGAGAATGCTATCTAAAGGAAACCTTTTCTACCACTTCCTACCAAATCGTGTAGTCACAGAGTGGAATAAACTCCCTGAAAGTGTGATAATGGCACCCACAATAAACTGCTTCAAAAACAGACTTGACAAAATCTCCAAATTGCAAGACACGCACGCATCAGCTTACTGAGCTGCTAGTGTGGTTTCCATATTATAATAATAATAAGGGAACTGTAATGTTCTTTTGAGAATAAAGATTATTTAAACCTAATACGGGCAACGGGCGGACTGGGCCCTAATTCACGTAATTTCATGACGCGCCGATCAAGTTGCAATGACGCTGCAGTTCGTATCTGACAGCGAGCGCCGAATATAAGAGAATACGAATAACGTTGTTTTAATTTTAATTGCAACTGCACTTCTTTAATTACGTGAATAGGCCTACTGGCCCGTCCGCACGACGCCGCATCGTCAATCAATATGTTTCCTTATTCTAGTCTCTAATCTTAAAATCATAAGGATTATTTTAAATATAATTCGTTGCATGCCCGTGCCGTGCACATCGTAATGTGGTTAGTTAGGGACTAAAGCCGAGAAAACTTCTGCGAGAAATGTCAGAAAGTCTGTCCGACTGAAGCTTGCAAGTGCAAACTGCGTAACAAGTGCGATCCTGCGAGTAGTTGCGGGAGCAATATGGTGCTCCCACACCGGTACTTACAACAATTGGAAACAACCTCAATTCTCGTAATTAGTAACAAAACATAGTTCCAAACTAATCTCAATTGCTTTTGTGGAGGAACGAGGTATCGTGTTCCTCCAACCAAAGGGATGGTCCTCCGACCAGGCTGGGTGTGCGCCTGGCGAGCTACTGCCCAACGGTTGAAGTTGGGAGCTTATATATATGCTAAGTTCGTGGCATACTCTTCGTGCGTGATTCAGGAAGTTCTCTTGTAGAATGATAGATGACGCTACTTTCCTCTCGTGCATGATTCAGGATTGCTGTCGTCATTGACTGCGTCAGTGTTAGTTCTCCGTGTAGCGGATAGATGTCGCTACACTTTAAATCTCAATCTCCTGACAGTATATGTTCCTGTTTGCCATTTATTTGTGACAATCAGTTCAATAATGTCACCAATAAACGGCAATCAGAAACGTCTACTGTCAGGAGATTGAGATTTAAAGCATTGAGATTAGTTTGTAACTATATTTTGAATGTTTTTAATTACGAGAATTGGCCTTCAGATTCAAAGAGTTTATTTTGTTATGAAGCAAAAGGCAAACTGCTCCCACACCGGATGTTTCTAAATGTTGACAAAAGTTTGTGAACACCGGTGTGGGAGCACCTATTGATTTCAATTTCAATGTTGTTTATGTCAATTAAACATAATTACAGGCACTTTTGAAAGGTCAGGGTCTAGTTGCACGGTTTAGACATGTTACCTGCAAGCTACTTGGACAGCCTCAAGGAATATCGGTGCGTATCTCACAGAAGTTTCCTTATAGGCCTCAACGCTGCGTATAAGAACGTACGGAAAGTATGCTCCTAATAACGTAGAATAAGTAAATACCTAAATAATATACGGTACGGTGACTGTTTTTATCGTTGATCCACTTGCCGCTATCTTCTATTCTGCCGTATTATTTAATAACGCCTAGCCAGGTGCACAGATGACCTGAAGAAAGTAGCTGGGTGGGACTGGATGCGGAAGGCTAAGGACCGAGTGTTGTGGCGCAACTTGCGAGAGGCCTATGTCCAGCAGTGGATAGCGATAGGCCGAGTTGATTGATCAATTTAAAATCGGATAAAGTTAACAAGCAAGACGGATGTTGCTATAATACGGCTAAATCAAGGATAGTGGCGAGGATCAACTATATATAAATGGTGACCACAGATCGGACGAGACATCAGTATACCATATACGTGGGACACTCAGAAAGTTTTGCGAAACTAAAAAAAATTGTTCTATACGTACATATATTTTTATCAAATCTTTTCAAAGTACTTTCCACCAGCCTCTATGCAAAGATTCATGCGCCTAAACCAGTTTTCAAAACACTTTTTCCAGTCCGCCGCAGACACCTCGTTTACAGCCTGCTCGAACGCAGCCAGCGCATCTTCCGGCGACGAAAATTGTATCCCTTTGAGCTGATTTTTTATTTTTGGGAATAAAAAGAAGTCACACGGTGCTAGATCAGGGCTGTAAGGAGGGTGACCCAGGAGTTTGACTGGCGTGCTGTCCAGGAAGTCCCTCGTTTTGAGTGCGGTGTGCGCAGGTGCATTGTCGTGGTGGAGCAGTAGCCCGCGGAGCCCTGTGTTTGGTCGCTTGTTGCTTATAACAGAGAAAACTTCTGGCAAACATTTGGTAGTATACCATTCGGCATTAATGCTTCTTTGATCCCGTAAGGGAATTGATACCAAGTGGCCAGTCAAATTAAAAAAGCTAGCGATCAAAATCTTACCCCCGCTTCTAGATCGCTTCACTTTGGTAGGCGTTGGCTCATTTTGAAACACCCAAACAGTCGACTGGCGCTTGGTTTCTGGGTCGTATTGATAAATCCAGGACTCATCACCTGTAACGATGTCGTAAACACGCCGAGACGAGCCTGCTTCAAATTTGTTAAGCATATCACGGCACCATTCCACCCGGGCCTGCTTCTGAGCATCGGTGAGGTTGTGCGGCACCCAGCGTGATACTATCCTCCTCACGCGAAGATGGCTGTGTAGAATCTCGTGAACGCTTCCCGATCCAATCTTCAATATGTGTTGAATCTCCTGATATGTAATTCGCCTATTGTCTTGGATTAAATTTTTCACTGCTAGCACGTTTTCTTCGGTAACAGCCGTCAAAGAGCGACCGCTTCTTTCGTCATCCCCCAAAGTTGGTCGACCGCGCTTGAATTCGTTATACCAACGATACACGGTTGCCTTGGAAGGGCCTTCATCCATTAATGCCATTTGAAGTCTATCGTACGATTCATCCGGTTTCAGGCGACACTTGAAATCGTATAAAATCATAGCTCTAAAATGTTCCCGGCGCAGATCCATATTTCAGTGAGACACAATACTTTGAATTAACTCGCAAAAAATGTGGAGGGAAATTTTGAAATTGGAACTTACTTATTTTTACTTATAAATAATCATATTTTCGAAAAACATTATAACTGGCCAGTCTCCCATATATAAAAACTTTTTTTCGCAATACTTTCTGAGGGGCCTGGTAGGGTAGCTAATTGCATCTGGTTTTGATCAGGGTTGTGAGTGTGCTAAGGTCGCATTATGGACGGACGACAGTTACTTGCAAGGTTCATTGTTTCATCATTTCAGCCGAATGACGTCCACTGCTGGACACAGGCCTCCCCCAAAAGGGGGTGATATGCCATAATCACCACGCTTGGCAGGCGGGTTGGCAATCGCCAATCGATCGATCGTTGGTTGGTTAAATACTCACGAGAAAGCTGCTGCCTATCCTCTGGTGAATCTCTTAATCGCCTTTCACGACACCCATGAGAAGAGATAGGGTTCATTGATTACCTGTATGTAATTTACTTTTCAAGATGACCAACGATTTTTTGTCTTTATAACATAATATGCTCTACTCTCAGACACGCATTACACACACAAGTGATGCCCCTTTGCACGATACTTCTTCAGCCCTCAGACCGGTATTTATTTCGGTAAAACAAAAGTAACTTTTTTATAGCTAATGGGCTTGCGTTTGATCGCCATCTCACCTAATATTAAGTGATGATGCGGTCGACAATGATACACGCTTGCCCAATAAAGACCTATCCACTTTTTATTATAACACTTATAAAAGTTTTTCAATCATCAATTTGCTATTGTAAGCACAAATTTAGTCTTTGGTCAGGTTCCGCCTAGAAATAATACTACAACTAAGCATATTTTATGCGGAAAAGTAGTCTCACCGGTGGTACGGAGTGGTGCTGCGCTTGCGGATGATGCATAGCTCTGATGGGGTGTGGTGGTCGTTGCTGCGAGTGGTGCGGCGGTGGCACGCCCATGGCGCCCAGCCCACCCAGCGCCTGCCCATGCGCACCCATCGCGCCGCCAGCCTGCGCCGGACCCAGCGGCACCCTTTACACCAAAACACAGTCACAATCACGCACTACCATCACATAACACTCCAGTCACAGCAGAAATACCATAAGCAAGACACAAAGCTGTTATCATCACAACTTATTTTTGTCTAAAGACCGATCGGCTCATAGTAACCGTCGCAGCACCGGCTCAGCTCGGCGAAAGTAACCTATCCAGCTACGGTGTGCGAGCCACTGTTATTTCAACTGCCCAGTATTGAATAGACGTGATATATTAGTCTGAGCGAAGAAAGGTCGGCACCCATTTAAAACCTCGGTCTCCGCGCTTCAATAGAGACGTCGTCATATGTTTCTTTGTCAGTTTCGTTCACAACCAGTTTACGCAACAAGGAGCGCCGCAAAGGACCCTCGACACATCAACAAATTACACAACATTTGCATATCAATGCGACCGGCCCTCTTTTCTCGGATAAAGACAGTGTTATTTTATTAGCAGTGTCAAAGTTCGAGTAACAACTCTTATTCAGCTATTATTACTGCAAGTGTCGTGTGATATGAATCTACTGAGACTTTTAACACGGCTGTTCTAAAAGGCTGTCTCATCTGGACTTGAATTTAAATTTTCCAGCTGAAGTCTAGACACCTGAAAATTAAATAACTAATACACTTACTACTACCCCCAGTTTCTGGAAGGCTGATCAATTTGATCTATTGTCAAATCTAATGTCAGTTTCTGTTATTGGCCGGCAAAAATGTTAACAACCAATCACATCGCTTGAACTGAGATTTGACAGCTGATTAATTAATTATTGCGTTGATCAGCCTTTCGGAAACTGGGGGTATCTGATTGAACTATATGGTCGACCAATCAAATTGCTCTACAAACCAATAAAGACCTCACATATAGGTATACTAGCTTTTGCCCGCGACTTCGTCCGCGTAGAAGTCGAAAATGGTTCTAATAGGATTTTTAGTTGGTTTTTACGTTATTAATTTTGCTATAACATATCAATTATTATGTTCAAATATATAAGTATTTATATATATAAATATAACAATCTTTATTATAATGTAGGGATTTAAAGGTTAAATAAACATGAAAATAAAATGAAATTTCGTTATATCTTGTGAACACGAAGCTCGGCTTTTGATTTGGTGAAAGTTACATGGGGGTATTATCTTTTTACAACGACATCGAAATACTACACACCTACCGCAGTATTTCTTTGTAAACAATATTTTTTGTATTTCCTTCGGGAGCTAGAATACCAGGCTACTCTGTGCGCTTACTCTGGAGCACGCCACATGGCCGTGAGAGAAGCAGCTTTCCCTCAAGTCTATTCCCGCTACCTAAAGTTTGGCCTTGAGCTTTGTTTATAGTTATTGCGAAGCAGACTTTGATGGGAAACTGCACTCTCTTGAATTCGAAGGGGTAATTCGATGGTGTTAGAGGAATCTCTTGGAATAAAATTGCGAAAAACAATACACACTAAATTAAACTTCTAAGACAAACTTAAAGAAAAATATAAGTATTATTATACACGACAAATCATACACATATGTATATTTTTAGAGACCTTCCAATTTTAAAGAGTATTTGCTTACCCCGGCTCCACATGTTGGCCCGAACGTTGGCGCCAACGCTAGTCGCCAACGTGTGGATCAGGAAAATGTAGTTGGCCCGAACGTTGGGGCGAGCATTGGCAGTTACCCAGGCTCCACACGTTGGCCCGAACGGAACGTTGGGGCGAGTATTAGCAGTTAGCCGTCGCGTGTCGGTTTTATCAAAGGAATTATGCGCCAACGTTGGCGATGCGCCCACACGTTGGCGGTTTGCTCAGTCATGCCGCAGCACTCATGCAGTAAGGTTCATCGATTGAGCTTGTTCCTACGGTCACCGCGTCTTAAAAATGTCATCCGTGTGGATGGACGCAATAGTTATAGAATTTTTATCAAAAAATATTTATGTTTATTTACAAATAATAATGATATTCTCTTGTTTGTCAAAACATTTTTCAAAGACAACGTCCACTGTTTACTTATTGTGTTAATTGACAGTTCAGCTCTTATGCACTCAAAGTGAGCAGTGCAACATCTATTTCAGACGACTTTACATTGGCTCTGACGGAACTGTACTAACATTATCTCCAACGTGTGGACGCTAGGCATAATTACGGGCCAACGCTCGTCCCAACGTTGGGGCCAACGTATGGAGCCCCGCCTTATGTTGTTTTAGTGAGTTCAACCTTTTTTGAATAAAATCGGATTGAGTTTTCAAACATGTGTCAAAATAAAACATAATTTAAATCAAAAGCACTAAGAAGTATTGATATCAACTTCGAAGCAAATCACCGCCAAAATAACTTTTTACTCTAATAATTTCAATAAAATACGAAGCACGTCTTCCATCAAGTCTGTTAAAACCGGCCAAGAGCATGTCGGGCCATGCTCAGTATTATAGGGTTCCTTAAGTAGGTGTAATTACAAACGAATCAAATCGAATATTAATCATGGCTATTTTAGTTTTTGCAATAATCGGCAGCATTCGCGACTCAGAGCGTGTTGTTAGTAGCGCATGTCAGTCATTTCCTAGTAAATATTTAATGTCTTTGGTCATTTCAAAGTTACTTTTTGTGATTTTTTCAAATAGAAAGTAGCTAAAGGAGCATTATATGCTATGATAATTTTTCTCTAAGGTCAATGACCTTTGAACTAGGACGTTTTAAGTATTTTTCAGTTTTCTCTCTATAACTCAAAAAATTATAATCACATTATACTCGAAATAATTTTAAAAGAGAGTTTTCACAAAGGTCTATCAATGTGGAAGATTATAAGTTTCTACATTGCATAGTTTAGAAATGGCAGGGGGGGGGACACATTGCAAGCCACTTTGACGGGCTATATTTCGCAGATGGTACACCTGATAAAAAAGTGGTGTATGAAACATTACCTTCATTTTAGTAGACCTATTCAATGATATCCCACACGAGGGGGTGCAGCGAAAAAAAATTTTTTTTCCCCATTTCACATGTATGGACGCCACCCCTAAAATACGGAAAAACGATTTTTTTATTCTTTTAAAATTGAGATCTATATGTAGACTATTTTTTAACAAAATTTCATTTACTTATGTTTATAACTGTAGAAGTTATTAAGCTGTAAAGGATTAGGACAGACGGACAGACGGACGGACATGACGAAACTATAAGGGTTCCTTGTAGGACTTCGGAACCCTAAAAAAGGTTTATGCAAAATTTGAAGTAGATTGGACGAAGGAATCACGTACAATACAAACTTTGCCCCCCTTTTTCACCCCCTTAGGGATAGAGTTTCAGAAAATCCTTTCTTATCGGATGCCTACGTCATACAAAGAACACACCTTCCAAGTTTCAGGTCTCTACGATCAGCGGTTTAGGCTGTGCGTTGATCCGTCATTCAGGACAAAGCCTTTTATATGTATAGATAATTTGAAAGCTAATTTTATGCACTACAATAGTTATTACATATATTAATATTATTAATAGCTCATTTCAAAACGTTGTGTAAAAAGTTATGACCATGTTTCGAAGAATAAAAAAATCTAGTAAATTGAGTAAAAACAAAGTATAATATTTATTTATTATTTATTTATTTATTTATCTTTCTTATAACTACCATTACAGGATTATTTTTTTACCCAAAGCGGCAGTGTACGGAATATAAACATGATAATGTATTAATTAAATTTTGTAACATAAAACAAATAATGCTGTTCTTGTGAATTCACTCAGAGAACAACAGAATAATAATGATTATGCTATTTTACACATCGTAATCTATGAACACATTCAGTAAATCTTCTCCAGGAGGTCTAAAAGGCCAGTGCTTGCCAAATCCTAATGTAAGTAGTTATCCTAATACAGCTAACATGACTGGTACGAAGAAATCGATATTGTTGTCTCGAGATGTTGACAGCAGTTCAAGTGCCGAAACAGCGTTTAACACGGTACGTGGTAGGTAAGGTTGGTTTATCCCTCTGTTTAGTCGCCAAATCTGCGCGGATGACCTTTTCGTTCTATGCTCTGTGACCATTGCATGTATAGCTCACTTCCACCAGGAGCGGGGGACCCTGTAAGCCGCGTCCTCGACGGCAGCGGTGGGCGGGGCGGAGAACGGCGCGGCGAGGCCTGTCTCGCAGGCCTGTCCTCGAAGGCAGCGGGAAAAAAGCTCGGAATTACAAAAGCATAGTAGTACGCCCGTCATAAACGGACTACCAAAGCTCTGTTATTAGTTGTCTGTCTCTGTTGTCTGTCTGTCTGTTTGGTAGTTACCAAAGCTCTGTTTTCGCTCGCCGCTCTTACACTGCTCTCGCTGCCGCGCCGCTCCCGCTCTTGTCCAGGACGGCACTATATAAATCAGTGTTTTTCATTCATATTGAATACGCGACCCATTTACAAGCTAAAAAATTCTGGCGACCCCTAGGCCCTAGGGCCATTCATATTAAATATATAAATAAATGAATGCGTATTGTATCATCGCCCTATATATCTTGCCGTCGCCACAGCGGTGACACTCCGTGTACGTGTGAGCTCGCCCGCCGGTGACCTTGAGCGAGCGAGTGAATGCAATAGGCCTTGGCTAAGGCAGCCGAGAGACTGCCCGTTCCACACGCTGCGACCGCGCACGGCCTCCGCGCTCGCCCCGACCCGCACACATAGCCGCGAGCAATTTTACGAGCACACATGCTTAAGTGTCGCTTCTTGTCGTTAGTATAGAATGCCGTGGCTGTAGCCGATGGCGCGGCCTTAGAGGCGGAAGAGATAGAAGAACTACGCAGGCGGGCGCTCTGTGACCGGGCCTCTTCCCCAACGACGCACAGGTGGTGTCGACAATGGCAGGGATTAATACTCTTCGCTGGAGCTCGACGCTACTGCAGCCCATTTAATTATTGTGATTGTATATTATAATGAATAACGATTATTGTAAATTAAAATAGCATAGTATTCGTATTACAAACATATAACAATATGAGCCTACTCAATACAACATGTTATTGAAATAACAGAAATATTAAGGGGTCATTGTACTCATCAGTATGAACAACTTTTACGATGGGACCAACCTTGAAATCGCGATAAAAAACAGCTGATCCCTACATTTTGTCGATTCATGTGAACACAAATATATGGACCAGGTCCCATAGTAAAAGTTGTTCATACTGATGAGTACAATGACTCCTTAAGAGGTTTTCACGTATTTCAATAACACATTTTACATACTTAGTATTTATTTTATGCTCTCGATATATAGCCATAACTTTTTTCACTTGTAATACATTGTAATAGCTTTCTAACAATATACGACAAGTGTAGTTGTTATTGTATTGTAGACCAGGTTTTCCACATTCTACCCTATTCTCCTTTGGACATCTGAAATCACAGACCAGTAAGCCTCTAGACGCCGATTAGCCGGATACCCCCGGTCACCACGCATATGCAGTACCACTGCATATCAAACGCCCCGCCACCAATAGGAACGTCAATCCGTCGAGCGAACGGCACCAATCATACAATCGAACTTTGGAGCCGACCAATCATAACGCGCCGTCCGCCACCTGCCAACATTTTAAGACCGTGTTCACATGCAAAACTTTTTTTATATGGAGTCTTGAGGTTTACTGGTCTGTGTCTGAAATAAAATGTGAAGAACAATACATACCATTTCTATATTATTATTATGAAGGATTAGTTTGAGTCTTTCAGATGTAGTATTTTTTAAATGCCATAACAATATTTTGTGCAAATGAATGTTTTTTTTACCAAGCATGCCTATTGCAACTCAACTAAAGCTTAAGTTTATTGCATGAAAAATAATAAATATTGTGCTTAATGACACTGAGCATGTGTTAATATTTGAAACTATTTCTTTTCATAGATATATTGATTTGCCAGAAATATAACACCATTTCTTTATTTTAATATACCCATAAGGTCCCATAGCACTACTTTAAGGTCTACCTGTAGTGCACAGTTGTAATGTAGGGCACAGGCTGCAATTGCTCGAATTCGTTTATATTTTCATAAGTATAAAAAAAATACGACTTTATAAAAATCTGTTCTCAATAAGATCTCACTAATTTAACTTTTGATATAATCTTTGGTTTATTTTTAAAAAGTATTACTTTGTTTTTTTTTTGTGTCTGGTTAGTATTATCATTATTTATCATTGTGATATTATATTCTGCTGAAACTTTTACTTCAACATTGTAAGTGACCTTTGTATAATATGAAAATTAAAATAAGAAAATTAAACTAGGATCACATAATAAAATTTCAAGAGATAAATTCAGATTTTAGGCATCAGTTGGTATTTTATTAATCTACATAAATTAAAATGCACCAATGACTGGTTTCTCTATTAAAATATTCAATAAAGAAACAATCTGAAATCAACTTTCTATAAATTATGAAAGTTTTAATTTAATTCATCAAAGAACAGCTAATGAAACAATAGATAATTTATTGTTTTCATGCCACTGCCTTGCGCTTTTTAATGGGTTAATTAACACTTCTTTCCATGCGCAGGTCTCAGGCATACCTCTGCAATACATTCTTGTTACCTACTACTTAATAATGCTCAACAAAAAATTATTAACATTTTCGTCATTCACCATCAAGTAAACATAGAATAGGTTACAAAAAAGTGCAACATTTTATGATACGGGTCTGTAATTACGAAGAAATGTTAATGATACTGCAAATATTCCAACTAGAGGTGTGTAACTCAGCTCAGAACCGGTTCAAATATACAGATCAATAAGCTTGAGCTGTTGAGCTGCAGCTCAATGACAAAATACGCAGCTCACGGCTCAAAGAATAGTATCTATCTGTGCGACAACTTTTGTTGCACGGAAGATAAAATATGTCTATATATATAAAAACCTGTTTGAACCGGTGAGCTGGAGCGGCGACAGATCCGCGGTGAGTCGCAGAGTCAGCGAGCGAGCGCAGCCCAAACAGATCGAACAGTCTTTAAGCTCAGCGACTCGCATCACAGATCATAACTCGAAGTAGGCAGATACACAAATTGAGCTGATCTGTGAGCCGGTTCACAGCTCCGGCTCACTGACCTGAACCGTGAGCTGAGCTGCAGCTCACGCATTTTTGTTGAGTTACCCATGTCTAATTCCAACAAGTAACAGGATGTCAACACTATAATTCAATTTCAGTTGTTGTATGATCAACTATTTTGACCTATTTATGTTCACGATTTACGACTCTTGGTCTGATACTGCTGTAACTGAGCGTGTAGTTTTGGCTTGTTTCTAATAAACGATCTAAGATATGATTGTGTGTACAGTGATATCTCGGCGCGAAGCATTACAAACAAATAAAATAATGAAAAGCCGAACGATACTCTACCTAGTGAGTGTTACGTGCCTGTTCTCTCTATGCATTTGATGTGCAGCCATCTGATGGTGCCCGGGCATTCCCTGGTGCCCACCCATGTGCTGCGCCGGGTGCCCCGAGATCGGCTGATGATGCATGTTCGGGTGATGCATCATTTTCACGAACCACTGCCGTCGTGACACAAACAAACTATAAATATCGTGAACTACCACCAAATAAACACCGCAGATTTCAAACGTCAAATAAGACGGTTCACACTGAATTTCTTACCCTTACTTAATGTCACAATCAAATCAGTTCCTCAGCTATGCAATCTACATAAATCCGCTCACTAATTACGCCTATATTACTTTATTTTGGCAAACAGTAAAGAGAATCGTTTCGTTCAACATGCGGCCATGTTAAAAATGTTGCCAGCTTGCCAGCCATTTTTTATTTTTATTTATTTAACGGTCATGGATACAAGTCCTTAAAGCATAGCCATTCAGTGTTGTGTTGCCAACTCAAATTTTCAAAGATAGTCAGATGAACAGCAAAAAATAGCTAGATTTCTAAGTTTTTCTGGTTTTAGGTTAGGGCGCGATGCTGTGGTTTTTATCGTTCTATGGAAGCTAACTCAGTTTGTATGTAATACGCGTGTACGCGTTCCCGTCCGGGGCACATGGCTCCTTGTACCGCGCTCCGTCGCCGTCGTCGCGTTGTTCGTCATGAAGCGTCTTTTACTTCTTTGGGGAGCTCATAACCATAATAGTATTTTCTCTTTCTTTTTATTTCAGATCGAAACGTTTGACGATTTACTCAGCCGTGTTTGAGCATATCGATCCTGTAGGGGTAGGGTATTATTTATGGTAGGTGAAACTAGCTATGAGCCCATCTGATCAGCAACCTTTGCCCATAATAACTACAATACCACCTCGACTGTTGCCTAAACGGTATTGCCAAACTAAGTCATGAAGATGGAAAGTGGAAATGTGATTGTAATAATGTATCCAAAGTACATAAAATGGGAGGGAATGACGGGGTCTAGTGAACGAGCGCAGCGACCGAAACCTAAACTATCCGAGTCAGGGTGCATCAATTCTCGGGTTCTCTTCGCTCACTCTAGCATCCTAGATTCCTTCTGTTTTTCTTTACTAATACCCTACGAGATCTATATAGCTAATACCCAACCATGGCTGGGCAAATATTCAAACTTTTTGCATTTTAAGTTATCGTTAGTTGGCCAATTCATGAAAAAGCCCGTTTCACGAAATGCCCAGGCACATCATGATCTGCCACATTCTTTGATCGGACTTCGCAAGATAGATGTCAGTGAAAAGTAAGCAGGTAGCCGTCCGATGTAACTAAACTCGCATGGATAACTAATAAAAGAAATCTAAACTCACATACAGTGATATTTTTGAATGTCTCTGTTCAGCTCACTGTCACACTGGGGTGTAGCAAGCAGAGAAACCGATATAAATGCCATAGGTAGCTTATTGTGCACTTGAGCTTGCGTTTATGCGTTGTTTGTGTCTAATAACAATCATCATCATCATTTCAGCCGAAAGACGTCCACTGCTGGACAAAGGCCTAAATGGAGGGGGGTATGCCATAATCGCCACGCTTGGCAAGTGGGTTAGCGATCGCAGTTGGTTGTTTAAATACTCAGAGAACGCTGCTGCCCATCCTCTGGTGAATCCCTTAGTCGCCTTTTACGACACCCATGAGAAGAGAGAGGGTGGTGCAATTCTTTACGTCCGGCACCACACGGAACTAATAACAATAGTTCAATATATCAAGCTCTTATAGAAAATGTCAAAGAATGACCCACAGCTTTTGTGCCATAATAACAATTGCTCAAAATGACTAGTTCTATCAATTTATAACGAAAAATTCAGGGTTGGTACCAAAGTAAAAGTTGTCCGATAGCATCTCCTGGATAAGCTGTTCAAATATGACCATGCATTTGTGATACACGTTGTTTAACTGGTGACAGGAAACCGTCCCAGTTCCTGAGACACCTGCAGCGCCTCTGCGCCTAGCTGGTTCTAATGTTCCCACTGATTTTATGCGCATGATCTGGGTAAATAGGCTGCTAACAGTGCTTACTAACCTACAAACAATTTTAGCATCGCAGGTCAACATAAGCGTAGAGGATGCAGCAGAGTTGGCGGACCGCATCAATTATATCGTACCCACATTTACTCAAGTGGCACGTACTGTGTATTGTCCGTCCAACATAGCATGACGCTAAGCTGAAATAAAATTAATATTTTGTCATGTATCGGGGTTTGTCATGATTTCTACAAGATTAACGGCCAAAATTAATATCCTATCTATCCACGATTTGCGCTACTAGAGGCAGAAAGGAAATTGCCCATTCTCTTAGGAGCTTTAGGCCCCTTTTTTTTTTCCCGTGGGGAAATCCTTACTCATGTCGGACTCTTACCGACTAAAACCACCACGGTGTTCCTTCAACTACCTTAGCCGGGGGCGTGGGAACCCGTAAGTATTCACACAACCACCCCCGACAGGTCAGTGGCGGTTCTAGGGGGGGGGGGGGTCATATGGGTCATGACCCCCCCCCAAAATCGTACACGTCTAATTGACAAATCTCCTAAAATAGACAATTTACAAAAATAAATAAAATAAATTATTGACTTCCTGCATAAACGTGCAAAAGTAAACAATTAAATCAAAATTAGGTAAGTACTACCTACTTACTGAAACACGACATCACACGACATCTACTCGTACGTCAAAAAATACTTAACATTATTTTAGAGTTTTGTTTATGTACTGAAGTTCAATTTACAGCATAGGTATTATTTTGCTCAAAATAAAGTATGAATGATATTTCTAGTTTAATGACAAATAATATCACATACGACGGCGGTAGTACATTTTGTTGAACTACATGTTGAACCTGCCGTTGCGATTGGACACTCAAAGGCGCAAGCGATTGAAGATATGGCGGTGAAAAAAAAATTTTGCGCTCGCTTCGCTCGCGCTTCTTCATTACCGTACATAGCCTACTACTCCAAAAAATACACATAAATTGAAGTCAACTTTTCGCATAAATATAAAAAATTCGCGCTCGCTTCGCTCGCGTTTGTTCCCAACATTAGTTTCCTCTTTGTTAACGTTTATTTTGTAAGTAACTATTTTGTTACATAATAAACTAACTCCAAACTTTACTTTGTCATTGCAAAAAAAAAAGGTAAATTTGGACCTTGAAACTGTACGTAAGCCAAGTTGACCCCCCCCAAAATCTTGGGCTGGAACCGCGCCTGCGACAGGTCCCGGCTCGCCACAAGCAGGCGAGCCCCTTCTCCCCGTGCGGCCTAGCGACGGCCGCACCCTCCTCTGTGGCGCACACGGAACACTGCACGCCACCTCACCTTACGGGCCTTTACCAGCTACGCCAGCTGCGCCAACTACGCCAGCTAAGCCAGCTGCTGGTCGGGCAGCAGACTACCCCGAGTGTGCTGCTCGCAGGCCCATCCTCCTGTAATTTTTATAGAGGTGTTCTTCCTCGCGGTCCGGGCGGTAAAGCCAAGACCCTCGGTCCCAAGAGGCGCGAGAACACTACTCAGCAGGCACTCCTGGGATTACGAGACCGACGGGGGCAGGGAAGGACAGTCCCCCCGCTGCCCTGCCCAGTGGCAGGGTGAGTGCACCGGGCCCTCCCCTGTTATCCGAAATTACCCGTTCTGTCAAAAAAAAAACAAGATTAAAAAAAAAAGTTTTTTGTTTTTTACCTTTTCGTTTATAATTTTAAATCGGGTATCTAAGGGGCACCACGCCACACTGACGTGATAGAAATATTGAGGGCCTGAGGTAGCGAATATTTTTCAAGAATGTCAACCTGTGTGGATTCAGGATTTTGCTTACCCAGAAGTAAGGGACGATTCTTCTCTTATAATCAAAAACAAAAACGTTTTGCAATATGGCAATTAATTATAAGAAAGATAGTAGGGTGCGAGCGCAGTGAGCTCGTTTAGTTTTTCTTACTTTTGCAAAAACATGAAGAAAGCATGAATGAAAATGAAACGCAATAGTTACTTGCATTATAGTTACGGAAAGGAAGAGGAAATCAGCAGAAGTACCTACATCTAACAGTGCCAGCGCAGCGAGCGCGAATTTTTTCATGTGGTCTTTGGTGCTTTCAGCTTTATCTCGTTATTAATAATGTGTACAAACTAACAGGATATTTGTTTTCAACATATGGCCATAGGCCTGACATCAAGCGCGAGCGAAGCGAGCTCGATTTTTCGGACTATGCATGAAAAAAGTGAGATAGCGCTTCACAAAGATTTATGCATTTTAAATATTATTATTTCTTCATTAATTATAATAATATCCGAGCAGCACATTAAAGAAGCAGAATGATAAAGCAACCTAAAGACAGTGATCCATCAATAAAAAAAACTACAACTATTTTTTACTAAAATTGCGTAAGCCAAACGAGCCATAAAGATAGAAAGTATGTGATTGTGATTTTGCCGGCTCCCGTACCTTTCGTTTGCCGGCAGAAACAGGTGCGGTTGTAGTACTTCCCCGGAAGAGCTCGTTCACGAGGAACTCTATTACCACACTAACTTTTGTTTAGTATCTTCTCTATCAGTTAACACATGATAAAATGATGGGGGGGACTCAGAATTACCCAGATCATAACACTGAGGAGGACTCGACATGATCTCTTTTGTGATTGTCGCAAAAATACCCGAAATTACCCGGCAGTCATCCTTACCCGCCAAGAACCCGCTTAAGGCCTAAATTACCCGAAATCGGGTAAAAATACCCGTGCCGGCAACGCTTACCCATAAGGACATCCAGAGACACCATGTATGGTGTTGCAAGATAAAATTATTTTTGAAATCATCACATTTTCATCATCATCATCAATACATTTTTTTTTAATAATAACATTGCAAGTTTTTTAAGTTTTTGGGTGTATTCATTAATAACGATTTTATAAGTAATACTAGCTTTTACCCGCGGCTCCGCTCGCGTTAAATTCTGCTAACCCACGTCAGTCCAGTCCAGTCCAGTCCATTCCAGTCCAGACCACTGTCCCACTGTCCCGCTGTCCCGCTGCCCCACTGCCCCGCTGCCCCGCTACCCCACTGACCCGCTGCCCCGCTACCCCACTGCCCCGCTGCCCCAATATCCCACTGCCCCGCTACCCCACAGCCCCACAGCCTGCCCCGCTGCTCCACAGCCTCGCTTCCCCGCTGCCACACTGTCCGGCTGCCCCGCTGCACCATTGCCCCGCTGCCCCACTATACCACTGCCCCACTGCCCCAGTAACCCACTGCCACGCTGCCCCACAGCCCGCTGCCCCACTATCCCACTGCCTGCACCGCTGCCCCACTCCCCTACTGCTCCGCTGCCCCGCTACCCCACTGCCCCAATGCCCCGCTGCCCCACTATCCCACTGCCCCGCTGCCCCGGTACCCCACTGCCCCGCTGCCCAACTGCCTCGTTACCCAGCTGCCCCGCCCCCGCTGCCCGCTACCCCAATGCCCCACTGCCCCGCTATCCCACTGCCCCACAGCCCCGCTGCCCCGGTACCCCAATGCCCCGCTGCTCCGCTGGCACGCTGCCCCGCTGCCCCATTGCCTCGCTGCCCCGGCTGCCCCACTATCCCAATGCCCCACTGCCCCGGTACCCCACTGCCCCGCTGTCCCGCTGCCGCACAACCCCACTGCCCCACTGCCCCGCTGCCCCACTATCCCAATAGCCCACTGCCGCGCTGCCCCGCTGCCCCACTACCCCACTGTCCCACCGTCCCGCTGCCACTGTCCTACTTTCCCACTGTCCCACTATCCCACTGTCCCACGGCCCACTGTCCCACTGTCTCACTAAATCACTATCGTCACGTCCCATGTCCCATGTCCCATCCTATGTCCAGTCCCATGTGCCATCCCACTGTCCTGTCCCATGTCCCGTCTCATGTCCCGTCCCATTTCCCGTCCCCTGTCCCGTCCACTGTCCCGTCCCCAGTCCCGTCCCCTATCCCGTCCCCAGTCCCATCCCCAGTCCCATCCCCTGTCCACTCCACTCCACTCCACTCCATCGTACATTACTATCCGCTCGTGCAAATGCATAGAAGCTTCGATCTATCGGGTGAGTACGCAACCCACGAATTATTATTTTTCTTTTTTTCTTTCTTTCTCAAAACCCATACCAGTTTTTAAGTCAGATCATCAGCTTTCTAACAAAAAAAAAATCATCAAAATCGGTCCAGTAGTTTTAGCGTGATGCTGGAACAAACAAACAAACAGACGTTTAAAATTTTATAATAGTTAAGAAGAAGATAAGATAATATACTTGAAGAAGAAGGTAATTAAAAATTGTAGACTGTAAATAGTATTTTTTTAGTTACACCAAGATAACTTTATGCTTGTTCGTATATTAAAATGGATACAATATAACAACGTTTAGGTACTTCTAAATTTTATTGCTTTTCATACAAAAAATTAGAGAAATCGCAATTTAGAGGTAGCTTCCGGTCCTTGTCTGTAAGTCGAAAGATTCTGATTTTCGGTTGGCTCAAAAGACTGCATTTCCAAGATGGCACCACCCACATACGACAGGTTTTTTTTTCTACTCTATAAAATTCGGCCCGACCAAAAAGTTTTTAATGCAATTTCTTTAGCAGCCGTATTTTCTCTATGGAGGCGCGCGCAAGAGCGCATGCGTGTGAATGACAGCTGGATATGAGCGCCTTATTCACCTTGATGTATGCAAAATGTTGTAGAAAAATATAATTAAAAATCACCGGTTCCCGTCATCGTAGCGAGGTAAAATACATACCAGTTTTTAAGTCAAATCATAAGTTTTTAGTCACAAACCCTTTCAACAAAATCGGTCTAGTAGTTTTATAGTGATGCTGGAACAAACAAACAAACAAACAAACAAACAAACAGACAACTGACATTTAACAATTTTATAATAGTAGTAGATTTCAGTTAATTTAAAATGATTATAACAATATTTACAATAAATGCGTAGGTATTTTAAATCAAAGAATCATCTTATTTTTCTATACAAAAAGATTTCAAAAATATGTTTTGCAATTTCTTTTGATTTGACGTCATATGAGTGATTTTTTATAATTTTTAACGGATTTACGCATGCGAACCGAAATCTAAAGAAATAAATTGTGGAAAGAAAAAATAAGAAATCAATCAATCAAGATAAGTCTAGTATAATAGCATCTGAAACACAGTAAAAGTGAATTCATAGAAGTATCGCTATTTAGAATCGATTCCGATCATTAGTTGAAATAGTCTGATATCTGGCAACATTTTCGATCGGTTTGAATGGAGGATATACTTACGATTCAGTTTAATACATATTTATTATGTTTTTTAATGCTAGGGTGAAAGAAATGTTGATAAAGAACAAATAAACATGAAAAAATAAGACATAATTTTTGAATAACATAGTTTTGACATAGCGCCAAAAATGGGCCCAACCGTGGGCATCACAGAGTGGGGATTGTCCTTTGACGTAAAATGTATGGAGCATATGTCAAATTTCTATTTCTAGTAAGCTGTGCTAGTAAGATAATAAAATAATAAATTAGACAGATTAGCAAAAAAAATTATGTTGTTTATTTCAATCGCAAACAAAATTACAATAAATTATAATTCCGTTTGACAAATGTAAAGAAAAACTACTGACATAAAGTGGAAGTAATCTTCGTCGTTATTAATTTGTACATCAGTTAAATTAGAATAAGCAGGTTCTTCGATTTCCTGCAAAGAACTGTCGAGACTTTCATCGCTATCCCTGGTGGTTTCCGCCCATGAAACGCGTTTAGAACTTCGAGAAGTTTCTTTTTTCTTATCGGACGTTGGTGTCGAATGGGAAACAGGCAAGGGCGGACCTTTAGTTGGAGTTTGAGCGCACTTGTCAAGGTAATGTTTCCGAAGTATAAACTCGCGCATCGAGTCGTGAGCCGCACGTTTCGGTGGCGGTGGTGGGGGCAGCGACCTGTCAGTTTCATTATCACAGATGCAGGCGTTTCCCTCTTTCCTAGCTTCGTCTATACGTTTAGTTTCGTCGTCGTTGGCGGCGAGCGGCCAGGCGCCGAGCTTGTTGCGCACGAGGTGCGGGCGCGCGTGCGCGGCGCACAGGATGCGCTTGCGCACGAAGTCGTGGAACATGGTGAGCTCCGAGCTCAGCTCGCGGCGGACGAGCTGCTTGTGGCGCGCCGGCACGCTGGGGTCGCGGACTGCGAGCAGCGCCTTGGAAGTACAGATAAACAAATGAAAGGATACCTATAATAGTACATTACTGTCGAGGCCTGAAATGAAGCAATTTACGGCCGAGTAATTACTTCCCAAGTGATTTTAAAAGGACGAGGCGCAAGCCGAGTCCTTTTTAACTAAACGAGGCCGTTAATTGCTATTTCGGCCGAGACTTGTATAGTACTTTTCTCTCATTTGCGAGGAAACACAACACTAATTAATTCAACAGTATCTCATTTTCATTCAAAACCAATTCGCGCGCGCGCGGATCTTGTTCTATTTTCAAAGTTTTGAAAAAAAAAATGCGCATTCAGCCTGTATAATGATAAATATTTTGTACCTAAAAACACCTAATTTATGTAAGTGTGTACTTAAAAACCTCGGTAGCATAATTTAAAAAATAAAAAGTGTCCAGCAATTTCTATTATTGTCCTGTTGGATATTACCGGCTTGTTATTTCGTTGCGTACGGAAAAGAGCCGATTGTTGTATTCTTTTTTTTGAATAATGAACCAATTTCCGAGCAAGTGGGAGAAATAGTACATTACTGCAGCGGCCGGCAACAGAGGCATCGATGGACGAACGCGAATTATTGGGCCATGGCGAAGCCGAGGCACACATACGTGAGCCCATCAATCCAAAGGCAAAGCCATCGGTCCTACGCCTGATCTCTTTCCGGTTGTGTCGGATTGCCGTCCCATCGGATTATGAAAGTGAGGGAATAGAGAGTGCACCTGTGTTTGAGCACACACTTGTGCACTATAATATGTCCCGCGCAGATGGTTAGTCTCCGTTGAGATTGGTCGCCGTGATCGAAATTAGGTCAGAAGGACATTATGATATCGTGATGTTAAACATCGACATCGGAAGTGCAGAAGAATAATAAGAGTTCATTAATTGCGTGGAATAAGATACTTATATCTTTTTCACAGAGCATGGGTACAGTGAAGTGGGTCAAGTACATAATTATGTTTTGTGGTGAAGTCTCTTTACACTTATTCATAAAGGCATCGTACTATCCTGCTGTCACTGTACCCATGCTAAGTGGAAATAAAACTGGTGGCGTCGGCCCCCGGGGATGCCCGACAGAAGCGAAGGCTATACACATTATCAAGCGCGGATAGAATACGCGAGAGTTAACGGTCACGTTTGTTCTCAGTTTACTCCCTGGCGGCCGAGCGCGCAACGACGCTATAGAAGTTTCGATTCAAAAAAATATTTTTAGTTTAAATATTAGTACATTATGATACAAGTGAGCTAAGTTGACTATTATACTTGAGGCTGGATTGCAGCCCGAGCCGAAGGCGAGGGCGTAATGGAGCCGAGAGTATAATAGTCAATGCTCACGCGTGTCATACGACGTTTTTCAACACACTTGCGAGGAAAAAAACATAAGTTACACATTTTAGACAAATATTGAATTTGTGAAAAATGATAAAAATGGCGCGCGGACCGCGCGGTGACATACAGCTATGCGCGCGCAGGTGGTCGAAGGAAACCGCCATACAGCCTAATATAAAAATATTATAAATTGATTTTTTTATTTATAACACAAATTAATATAAATTTTGATTATAAAAAATAATAATTTGATGAAATGAAATGTTTATATAGCATATTTTAATTAATACAGTTGATTTATTCCCAAAATTTTTTAATTTAGTTCAGGCATAAAAACTCTTTGCTGCGATTTAAAAATAAACTGTAAAGTAAAAAGCACTAGTGCAATAATATAATGAAAAAAGCACGCGTGCGTTATAAGCCACATTATGAACCTAAAAGCGATGCAATAAGAGCCACTTTACGAGCAAGTGCGTTGAAAAAAATAATACCTGCGAGGCGAGCAGCGTGGCGCTAGCGTCGAGTGCGCCGGCGACGAGGCGCTCGTCGAGCGCGGGCAGGCTGGCGGCGGACGAGATGCTGGTCAGCGACTCGCTGCGGTTGGCGCGCCGCTCGCCCGCCGCCGGACTGCCGCACGAACACGCGCGGCGCCGGGCGCGGGGGGAGCGCGACCCGCTGCCCTCTTCCGTGTGGTATGCCTGCGACACAAAGCGGCACATATATTCTACAACATGTATGAGAAATGCAGCATTTCTCACGATTTTTTCAATGAGAGATCATTCAGGGCATCGTATAGAACAACTGACGACATCTGTGATCTGAGTGTCGGATTGCTGATCACGAGGTCGTGAGTTTGATTCCCACATCACACAAAAATTCGTGTGATAAACATAAGTGTTTGTGTTGGTCTGGGTGTTTCTTTATACAGGGTGTCAGGGAAATGCTTCCGAAAACCAAGATGGGTGATGGTGCTGGTGATTACTGATACGAAACCACGAAAAAAAATGCGATACATTTTTTTTTTGTAGCATTTTTCATTATGTATGAGTTTTATTTAACTGCCCAAAGCTGGATATGTATGAAAAATGCAAAACAATATATGTGAAAAAATCTAAAAAAGAATCGCATTTTTTTTTCGTGGTTTCGTATCAGTAATCACCTGCACCTATCTTCGTTTTCGGAAGCGTTCCCCTTACACCCAGTATATTATAAGTACGTATTTACAAAAAAAAAAGTACATAAGTATTATATCCATTGTCTAGTACCCATAGTACAGTTGGTTAGTTTGGGACTAGATGGTGCTGTGTAAAAATGTTCCAACTATTTATTTATTCAACTATATAACTTTCAATATGACAACAACCCCGAAAACGTGAAAAAAAAAACATGTTTCATAGAAAAGTGAAATACCAATCGACCGAATTGTCTGGAAAGACTGATATGTTTCGCTATTTCAGGGTTGACCCTGTAGAAAAAAGTTGTTCGATAGCATTCTCTGAACGAGCTCTCCAAATATGACCACGCATTTCTGAAACACGTTGTTAGCCTGGTAAAAATAGGGATAAAATACAATAAGTCAGACTAAATGCCTGACATGTTGTATTTTATTTATCCCAAGTTCCCAAGCCAAGGTTTGGTCTCGCGAATCGCAGTAGCGTCACTGGTCTCCTGGTGCCACAAAATTAAAGTTCATACATTTATCAAAGAAAAAATAGATAGTAATAATTTTTTTTTAGTCAAATTTAACGATAACTGCGCATGTTCAAGTTATTTGCCGGTAGGTAAATACTACTTCTTCTTCTCTTCTTTACTTCTTTCGGAAGTAAAAATGTTTGGCCTAAAATAGTCACACGTTACATATTCAACTCACATGATTAAGAGATCTGGTCAACAAGCAGATGGCTGACACTAGAGTCCCGAAGGTGAGTTGCGGAAAAGGCTCGTAAGATATCTTGGGTGCTCCGAAGTGCAGTTCGACGAGAGGTTGCCAGCGTTCAAGGTCTAGCCCAGGGTCAGCCAGGAGGGATAACAGCTCCGGGCTGAATGATAGCAGGCAGAGTGTCGCCATGTGCAGGATCTCTAGAGTTCTGGTGATGGACAATGGACATAGAAATCAATTGATCGGTCTGCTTTAAGTCCGTCTTGGAGCCAAAACTTTCGGAATGACTTTACTTGATAGCTTTTTGTTGAAGATTCTACAATGCTTTTAACGGCCAAAACTAATATCCAATCTATCCACGATTTGCCCTACTAGTGATAGGAATTTGACATAAGCTCCATACAAAATATATCAAATTTCTATTTCTAGTAGGGTAAATCGTCGATAGATTAGATATTAATTTTGGCCGTTAGTAATCAATTGAGCCGAGCAAATAATAATATAAGAAATTCACCGAAAAAATAATATCATAGATAACTAAAGATTTAAATTGTGGAAAGAAAAAATCGCTCACGAGCAGGATTCGAACCTGCGACTTCTGGCTCAGTACGCCAGTGCTTTAGCCACTAAGCTACCGTGAACACTGCTCGTGGTATCGAAATTCTTTCTTTCCACAATTTAAATCTTTAGAATTCGCTTCGCATGCGTAAAATGCGTAACGATAATAAAATAACTAATATCTTACCTGTGTAGAACGTTAGGAGCCTGGCTGTGGGCGTCGTCAGGTGGCTGCAGAGCTGGGTCCGCCGAGCGGCGCGAGCGCATCATCAACGTCACGCATTGATACAGACACGCGCTTATACTGCGCTGTACAAATAGCAATAAAAATACTGTTAAATCGGAAATAGGCTCAACTTATAGCTGATTCATAATAATCCTTGTCCTATTATATTTACATCCTATTAAAAACTGTAACTGTCCGTTGGTTTTTCCGAGCATCACGCTAAAACTACTGGACCGATTTTGATGAAACTTTTTTAGTTTAAAAGGTAATGATTAGACTTCAAAACTGGTATGAATTATCAAAAAAAAGATTCCTTTAAGATGAATTGAAGAACCCCGCCAGCATAACCTACTAATTTATATTACGGTAAGTAGATACATGAAACTAAAGGCTCATTGACACGGGGAGAGTTTCTCATGGGAGTGTCATGATATATTTTTTTCTCGCCGAGAAAGACCAAGTCAGAATGAGTCTATCGAGAGTAAATCAACCTAACTTGACATTAGTGCAGAAAACAGGATATCACTATAAGTTAAAATGAGAAGAAAACACTAAGTTAAGCCAATTTATTTATTTATTTAATTCTTTATGAACAACTGGGTACAAAGGCGGTCTTAACGCCATAGGCGTTCTCTACCAGACAACCTTAGGGTAATACAGAGACAAAGAATAAGGTAGATGCACCAGTAAAGTAGTAAAATAAGTTTAGTACTATGGACTTATTACATACAATACAATTTGTGTATTGGTCTTCAATTCTAAGGCACGTATGACGCATCTACTTTATTTACATTTATAACATTATTGCTATTGGGGATTTTAGGAATTCTAAGTTGTCTATGAAATATTTTATAAGAAAAGTGATTAAAAAAAATTGTGCGAAATTCGGGAATTTTATGAACTTACGTTTATATTTTTGGTCAATATTATAAATAAAGAATTTGATTATCACTTGCTTTAATGGTGAAGGAAAATATCGTGAGGAAACCTGCACACCTGAGAGTGCTCCATACAGTTCTCGATGGTGTGTGTAGTCCACCAACCCGCACTAGGCCAGCGTGGTGGACTAAGGCCTTAACCTTCTCATACTGAGAAGAGGCCCGTGCCCAGCAGGGGGACAGTAATGGGCTGATTATGTTATGTTATTGCTGATACACTTACCATGATTCCAGTCAAAGAATTAATGTTCTGTATACGCCACCTCGCTTCAAACTTGACCAACTGCACAACCAGATTAAGCGTAGATGCGCACAAGTTGAGAGCATCGATATTGAACATCTGTCGCGGTAGGAGAACCGCCTCAATCAGATGCTCCAAATGCACTCCAACGAAAGTAATGGCATCACTTGCGAAAAACTGACCATGCTTCATCACCATCATAGATATAAAGTCCAAACTGTATCCGTACACCCGCCACCATTCTTGCGGTTTCCATGACGACCCGCCGTCGAATTTAGGAGGCAATAACTGCAGCCAAAGGAACTGATCCAAATCGCTCATTAACAAGTCTTTAGAAAATGGTCCTCTAGAGTACGCAGTCAAACACCGTAGCGCTGCTAAAGACGTGTGATAGTGACGCCGGTTGTGTAAACACGTTTGTAGACAACACAGGATCTTGTTGATGAATCTGCTGGATTGGAACCATTGGGACAACCCTGAGAACATGTCGTCATACAAGTCTAGACATTGTTCTAACATGGCCAAGGATAGTACTACAGGGGGAATGTTTTCGTTTACTGGGTGTCCATTAACATTTGGTTCGGGTGGTTTTGGATCATCTTTGATGTCATCCAACAGCTTTTCTAGCTCGAAACTGTTGATATTGGTTACAGATCTTATGATACTCTGTGCAATCACACTGTTAGCCTTTATTTCGTAATCTAAACTGCTTATAGCGACTGTGCATATTGAGAGGATTGCACGAATCGCCCTTGGGTGCAGACATTCGTAAACCATAGCAGTGTTGGTCAGTAAGTTGTCTACTTGCTTGGCACTTGACTTCCTATTATCAAAACAGTCGTCTTTCCAGTTTGCTAGCATTATAACGTATAGCTCAGCTAGTATGACGACTAGTCTACCGTCATTCAAGTCATCTAGTTCGTTCAATAAGGCGCTCATGCAAGGCGCGACCATTTTTGCTTTGTGTGCTATGTTCAAAGTAATAGGCAGGCACTTGCAGAATATTGTTATAAAATCCTTCCAAGAAGTTAATAGGCCAAGCCAGACAGGAACTTTGTCAACCATTTCTCCACTGCCACTTCTACCTTTAAAGGAAAATATGTAGTCGATCCATCTATCTAAATGCTTTTTGTTGGTATCAAAAAATAGTTCCAACATTTCTTTCAAATTTGGTTCAAGTTTGTCCCTTGAGACGAAAAGTTCTATTCCAAGAACATTGAATATTTGTGAGTATGTTCTGAGCCCTGGCTGAATCTTGCTAAAGAGTGGACTAGTTAAGTGCTCCCAAAACTTGGGGTTCTCACGTAATTTCTTGACAAGTATTTGCATATTGTTTTTCCATAAAGCATGGAACAGAGCCATGATACATGACAGCAGCGGGCTGTGGAGTAATTGGGGGTTCTGAAATAAAATATATACTTAACTATATCGGCCAAATTCTCAAGCGCAACTCAATTTTAAGTCACCTTTATGCCTCACGCTGTCATTGTCTCTCTAAGCTGCATTAAGGCGACAGAACGACTTTTAAGAACGTCTTAAAGTTAATTTGAGTAATTATTTTATTATTTTTAACGCATTTACGCATGCGAAGCGAAATCTAAAGATTTAAAAATTTCTGGAAAGAAAAAATCGCTCACGAGCAGGATTCGAACCTGCGACTCCTGGCTCAGTACGCCAGTGCTTTAGCCACTAACTTACTTACTTTACTTTTTTTTATCTTTAATTTGAGTATTTGGGGGTAAGAAACTTATTTACAAACCAAATAAACGTAAACGTGGGAGTGAATGGTAATCCTTAATTATGGAAACAGGTGTGAATGCTTGCTTTAAGAAGCAAGGTTAGTTATCTGTGGTTGTAGTTTATAATAGCATAGAGAGTTTTGGGATGAATGTTGGTTGGACTTGTAATATTTTTGTGGAAGATTAAATCAAAGTTTTGTTCGCCGAACCTAGACGTTTTATTTGGCCATACTGAGTATTATCCTGATTAAATATTCAGAGTAAAAGGATACTTACACTCTTCACAGTTCCCAGGTAGTCAGCCATATAACCTAATATGCCTTCAAAACTTTCATCCTTTTCAGGTTTCTTTTCAGTTATACTTTTCTTATTTTTATCATCTTCGTCAGTCTCCATTTTATGATCATGGTTCATCATGAAGAATGCCTCGGTTAGTCCTGGCTGGGTGCCCACACAAGTGGCCACGAATTCCAATATGGCTACTTTTAGTTCGATAGTTTCGTACTCGTCTCGTAGGCGGTCGAGAAACATTACGCGAACTTGGTAAGGAGTCATATCTAATGACGCGAATAGAGACATTTGGAAGCGCTAAAATTAATATTCACACATTTAATGCTAGATACCTAGAAAATCTATTAGGTACTGAGCTCTTTGAGTGCCAAAACCCCTGTTAAAGCCAATATCCATTGTCTTACTATTGTCACAGAATATCTAATAGTACTACGTACACCGCCCCCCGCCAATTTAAGATTCCTCACCCTCGTTCCGCACGCACCCGCAGTTTGCCGGCAAATCCGGCAATTGGACCGCAAGATTGCAATGGTCTTCAATCGCCAGTATCTATACAAGCGCGCCATCTCTAAGAACTACTGAGAAGCGCTTGGAACCCGTCGCCATTACGAGCGGCGAACATCCCTAACCTACACGTGTGTGTGCGTTCGGGTACAGACGTAATTTTGTGAATTTTGTAATTTTGTTGTAGGTGGTGCTACCATTTATTTTGTATTGAGTGTCCGAGGTGTGCTATTGTCTCAATTACTCGGGTAACTGAAGGGATAATGTGGCATTGGGTGTATTAAGTAAATAAAGATCGTTTCGCAGTATGTTGTGATAGGTAACAAACGGAATCATAGAAAAGCGCTATGGATTTAGAAATTTTTCATGCTCAAAAGTGCTCTGATATCAGTGAAACAACTTACATCTGCAAATCTCTTGAGCAGTCGACAGCACAGCACAGGCAGGCTCTTATTGAACGCATGATTGATATAACTCGTCACTCTGGGCACAACTTTCAAGGTATCATTCTGTTTATTCTGCGCGAAGATCAGATGTTCTAGCGGCGTCACCTCGGAAGCTTCAGTCACCATCGGCTTCAAGCGCAGAGCAAATATAACTATAGCGACGCAGCGCTGTATTGTAGATATGTACTGGGATCCATTGCCAGATATCCAATTTGTTTCATTTCTTATCACGCTTTCTAACTGGTCATTGCCTGCATGGATATAAAAAAACAAGCTGTTCTCATGTAAATTCCTCCAATTTTATTTGAGATACTTAATTAACCATTATTAACCTTTTATTGTGCCTAATAATTTTTTTTCCACAATGATCAATAACATAGGTACCACTATAGTCCTGTGGTGCAATACTATCAAGGCTTAGGGCCCATTCACACGGCGACTTTTTCACGCACCTTCCATTATCCCATAGACCATTTAACTTGTTGATTAATAAAAAAAACTACATTCTAAATGATACATACCAACAGAAATAAACTTTAAAAGTTCCAGCGCATTCTCTGTATGCAACAGACTGTAGACACAAGTTTGTTTCAGCAACAAGTTGCCGGGGTTTTTGTTCTTCGTGTCTTGCAACACAAGCGTTAAGAAGTTCGCGCAACGTTGTATCATGTCGCGACGTTCGCGAGTGTTGCTGTAACGCCAGCCGTACACGTTTGGAAAGACTTCACGAAGTATTAATATTAGGCCGGGTAGGATGATCTCAGTAGTGATGCGGTCATCGCTTGAGGCTTGCTGAAAGGTTATAAAGGAGGTAATTGAGAATATTATTAAATTATAAATTCCGGTGATCACTAATAACCGGCGCTCGTCAACGGCACGACATGACAAAAAGTGGTCCCACACTGGTGTTCACAAACGTTTGTCAACATCCGGTGTGGGAGCTTTTTGCCTTTTGCTACAAAACAAACTGTTTGAAACTGTTGTGAACACGAGTATGGGAGCACCTGAAGGGTTTTGGTAAGCTGAAATGATTTTGAATCTTATTCTAATAACCTTAGCACTCACATTTCAGTGATGTTCTCACAAGGAGACCAGCCGCCGTATGATCAAGCCTCTTTGTGACGATATCAATGAAATGTGAGCGCTAAGTTTATTAAAATAAGATTCAAAATCATTTCGGCTTACAAAAATCGATCTTGTATTTGTTTCTAAAGTGGACGTTATTTAGATTTTTGGCATATACTATTAGATAGACATTTGATTAATCTAAGCATTCAATGTTTAACTTATTAGATATATTTTTTCTGAGTAAGAACAATATAGCAGTGATAGCCTAGTGGTTGAACGCTTGCCTTCCATGCAGGAGGGAGTGAGTTCGATCCCGGCCCGCACCTCTGACTTTTCGAATTCATTTGCGGATTTATATTCGATTATCACTTGCTTTAACGGTGAAGGAAACATCGTGAGGAAACCTGCACACCTGAGAGTGCTCCATACAGTTCTCAATGGTGTGTGTAGTCCGCCAACCCGCACTAGGCCAGCGTGGGGGACTAAGGCCTTAGCCTTCTCGTACTGAGAAGAGGCCCGTGCCCAGTAGTGGGACAGTAATGGGCTGGTTATGTTATGTTTAAGAACAATATATAAATCCGCACACTCAAGGTCGTTGGTCAGAGGAGTGCCTTAACAGGCTGAATTGGTAATAAATTTTTCAACATACCTCATGGAAAGCGCACAGAAGATCAATGTAGGCTCCCAAGAATTTGTAAGTGCCACTTAGTTGTTCTATAGTCACTAAATAGGAACCAACGGCAGCTGAGTCGAAGGATTCACCATTCGCATATTCTACGTGCGACAGTTTTTGGTTTAAAACGCGTGGTAAGAGTCCTGTATTTATCAATCTGAAATAATACATAGCTAAATTAAATAAGGATTAAATTAAATAAAACGAGTTTACAATATACTACAAACAGTGGGTGGACAAACCTTGAGATGATGATGTTTGAACATAAAGTCAAACTTGATCAAGAAATACATACCTTAAATGAATTTCTTTAGGAAACACAGGCACCAAGGCAGTACAAACTGCAACACAATCCACAAGCAGCGGCAACGGCGGCGCATCAGCCCTCATAAACCTCACCAACACATCAAACACTCCCTCACTGGGCCCTACCAGACTCTTTGGAATCTCTCTATCTTCAACCAACGCTTTCAACACTCCCTTCAACACTTTCGTGCCTGCATAAATCCTTTCCAACATCACATTAATATTAGTCTGATGATGCTGCTTCCGATCCAACGCTTTCTCAATCTCACTGTTAAAAACTGTCCAGTAAGAGTATGGAGTTCTGAAGTGGATCATTGTAGCCTCTTTCCGATCCATTATGGTAGCTTTGGAGCCCACTTCAATGCGATAGGAGGGGTCTCCAAGAGGGTAGTATTCTCTGCCGATGACAGCGTCATCACATTGCAGTGACATCACTGGTACTGCAGTTGGATTGTAGATTTCTGTATAGATTGGTAGATTTTTGAGTTCATCTAGGAGCTGTAGGGAATTTAACTGTTATTAAATTGGTGAAAATAAAAACAGTAAACATACCACAGTCTAAAGAACTCTTTTCTACTGTAATCAATTGCATTGATAAGATCAGTTGACTCAAGAATCAAGATTAAATTAATATTCACTTGTTAAAAATTATAATTATGTTGCAGACTGCCATCGCTGAGGTATCAGCTCTTGATTAAGGGCTCCGTTTGAGTTCGAAACTAGTTGGTTCCCTATGAAACTAGTTGGGCAAACCCAACGATCAAATATATCATAGATGCACATTCGCCGCTCGAAAAACGGCCCCATCAAAACTATGCTATAATCAGTCACAGGCACAGTTTCGCCCTCAGTTGCTTCACGACCGCGCTAGTGGTGAGACGTGCATGTGACACGATGCTAAAATGTGTAGAACAAATAACTCTAAATGTGCAAACTAGGAAGGAGCAACTACTTTTCGTTGTTGTAAACATAATTACTAGTAAATTACGGGTTTGATTTTGTACAAGACCGTGCATCTATAGTATATTTGATCGGAGGGAAAACCCGATTAAAAGCAAGTGAGTTAACCCGTCCATACTAATTTTAAATGTGAAATTACTTCACAGAAGTTATTATATTATTTACTTGCCCTAGCTACACAATCTAGATGCTTCTGTTATAAGATATAGGTATACTTACATTCAATACACTGCCCTTCCCTCCTTCAGCCAATCCACTCGCTAAAATTGACAGTGCACTAAAGTTAAACGGAAAGAACTCAAGCGCGGTGTTCCATAGTGACACAACACCAAAGTTCTCATCTCTTTTGTGCAGTTTCCAGAATTGGCAGTTGATTTCTGGACAAGCCAGTAAGTGGGAACAGAGCTGCATGATGCCGGCCTGATGGCTAAGAGTACCGTCACCGTCGAACTTGTCACACAGGTCATTCACAAGACGGAATACTCTTTGTCGGGCGATTAGCGAGCATTTTGATTTATCCTGTGCAGATATAAGATTAAGGAGTAACTGATATTATTAAGTCTTGTATTCTTATAAAAATAAATGAGATATCTCAATGGAGTTCATACAAGGATAGTGGGAAAATTTCATTCAGTTCTTAATTCAAATAAATATTAAAAATAAATAAATGTTGGTAAGGGTGGTATGCAACTCGTCAAATTTCTTTGTCCAATCTAATTTATTTGATGATCAGTGATCAAAAACATACGACATTTGATGAAAGATGAAAATCATCTAATTTCTTTGGACAAAGAAATTTGACCAGTGGCATACCACCCTTAGGGTGCTTTCTGTCCTAAATAATAATAGGTTTGTAATACTTACAGAAAAAACAGAACTGTTCAGCATTTGTAGTAGGAATTCAAAGACTTGCATCCTCAGTGCTGTGGCACCAAAATGTTGATATTGGCTCTCAAATAATTTTACATGTTGATCACTCTAAAATACATAACGAGAGATCACTATATGTTACAAACTAAAAATTACACTGGACACAGAACTTGTCTTGTGGATGTATTTTAATTTGCTTACTTTAACTGAGGAATTAGAGTATTATTAAGGGCTTAGCACCCAAAATAACGCAATGTCTCAAGACGAAAGTCTTTCTTTGACTAGTGTGTGTTGGCACTGAAACATGGTTGCTTACAATGGGTCTGTTAGAAGGCTCAAAGTCATTCAAAGGGCAATGGAGAGGGCTGTGCTCGGAGTATACCTGTGTGATCGGATCAGAAATGAGGAGATTCTATTATTTATTAGTATGTTGCTGTGCCCTTACCAGGTTTCATGTTGAAACCATATAAGTACCTACAGGACTAGTAAATGTAACACGTATGTACACATGAATGCAATAAAAGTTTTGAGTTTTTGAGTTTTGATTCGCAGGAGAACGAAAGTAACCGACATAGCCCGAAGAATTGCCAAACTTAAGTGGCAGTGGGCGGGGCACCTTGCTCGCAGAACGGATGGCGCCCTGTAAAGTTCTGGGGTGGCGACCGCGTACTGAAACTACCAACGACGAACGACGTAGGTGGACCGACGACATGGTGAAGGTCGTGGGCATCCGCTGAATGCGGAAAGCGCAGGACCGGTCGTTGTGGTGATGCTTAGGGGAGCTTGTCCAGCAGTGGACCTCTTTCGGCTGAAATGATGATGATAAAGGGCATAGCTAGGGCCCTGGTGCCCCACTGGTTAGCAAGTTATGTCTGAAGAGAAGCCCTAAATCTGCTTGAACAGGACCCTCTAAGACCGTAGCTACATCCTGAGTATTAGTTGAACAATAATAGATACAAGAAATGAACATACATACAGTCAGTTTCTTTAGAATTTTCATATTTGGTAAACAATCTTGGCATGTATTTTTAATGCAAATCATAATGAATAATATTAAAAGATATCATATTAAAAAACGCGCCAAGTGCGTTTCGGACTCGCGCAGTAATTGTTCCGTACCAACCATCAACCTGATGCCCCATAGAAACAATGTCTGTTTGCCCTATTTTTAGCATTTGTTGCTAAACTACATAGAATGCACTATAATCAACCAAGTTTGACGCTGGTATGTATTACCGTTTTGAATATAGAGCAGGAAAAAAAGTTGAAAAAAAAAATTCATGTTTTTCGAGGTTTCTTGTATGGGGACTCCCTTTGGTTTTAGTATTTTATTTTAGTATATGTCGTGATAGGCACCATAGTAACACATATTCTGTGAACATTTCAACTGGTTATCTATAACCGTTACAAAGATACAGCTCTGTGACAGACAAACGGACGGACGGACAGCGTAGCGAGGGTAATAGGGTCCCGTTTGGCACCCTTTGGGTACGGAACCCTAAAAATTACATACGTAACATTTTTTAACCTAATTATGTGTGCGGAACTAGTAATTATATTTTCATTCAGTAGTTATTTAAAAATCAACATTAGAGAGAACTACCAAGATTGTTTAGTAAACATGAAAATAAAAAAAACGGACTTTACACACATAAAATCTTGCCTGTATTCCTATAGTACATCCACATTTCGCCTGTTAAGTTATCAGTCCCATGTAATAGGGGATGACCCTATTGCCATTACCCGGGCACAAATCCAGACTCTGGGCTGCTACTGAGAATTTCTAAATGAAGAAACTCAATATCACTTTGCCTGACCTGGGAATCGAACCTAGGACCTCACGCTCAGCAGTTGTGCTTGCGATCACCAGATCAATCAGGCAGTCAAGTCAGGAATTAAATTCGGATTAACATACCTGAAGGGTCAGCATCATCCATGTGATGAGCATGGCACTGTGTTCACCGTTCATGTGCAGTTTGGTGAGCTCATTCTCTACCAACTCTTTAGTGCCATCTATCCATGAAGACAAGTTGTTACTGAAATGAGAGCCAATCATTACAAACTCAATTTTGATGTTTACTTTGAATTTCAGTTTAGAGTTTAGGGCGCATGTAGCCCCCATCAGTAAAAAAAAATGTTACTTGCAGACATAGACCAGTAAGCCTCTAGACACCGCTTAGCTGAACACCCCCGGTCACAACGCATATGCTCTACCACTGCATATCAAACGTCCCTCCGCCAATCGGAACGTCACTCAGTCAGCGAGCACCACCAATCATAAGGAATCATACCACCGAACTTTTGAGCCGGCCAATCATAACGCGCCGTCCGCCCCCCTGACCCCACCAACGTTTTACGACTGCGTTCGAATACAAAACTTAGTTTATGCGGAGTCTTGAAGCTTACTGGTCTGTGCTTGCAGAATACATAATTTATCGAAAATTCATTTTTAACAATTGAAGTACAGGTACTGTAGTTTAATCAGAAACTATTAACTCTGTAAATTATAGTTTGCTGTAGTTGTAGATAGAAAAAGTGACAAAAGTACTCGTACTTTTTCTATCTACAATTACAGCGAACTATAATTTAGAGCAGTGGTTCCCAAACTTATTTTGTCTACTCGAAAGTCGAGAGTTCAGTCGGTGTCTAAGAGTCCTCCTAGCTAGATGAAATTACAAATCGTCCCCTAAGCCTTTACACAACACCCCCATTTTTTTTCTGGGTCTCTTACCCCCCTTTAGGCCTGCAGCGGCCACAGGGGGGCGTTATCGCCCACTTTGGGAATAGCTGATTTAGAGAGTTAATAGTTAAAAACGAATTTTCGATAAATGATTTATTCAGCTAGTAATATTTTTTTACTGATGGGGGCGCCACTTGGCTGCTACATGCCCCTTAATTAGACATTCTTGAAATACATGCAAAAAACAATAGGACTCATAATAGCACATTGTTACTTACATTTTCATTCCATCCGCAATGACCATAAAAATACATACTTCCATATACATCACTCTTATGCACGGCTCTTTGTGCCTCTCTTCTAGAAGCTCACTGTAACCCTGACTCTTGCCAAACCCATGTTTTCTGAACAATGTAAACAACTTATTGAATTCTGTCTCAGTAAATATTTCCTCCTCAGCAATATGTAGTAGAATCTGTAAGATTGCCAGCTGTTCCCTCAAATTACAGTCTGCCCACTCTTGTCTGATGTTTTCATTAGAGAAATCATTTTGCATTCTTCTCATGGGAGGTGCTGTGTTCAATAATTTATCAAACTGAGATATAAGTGAAGTTTTCAAGTTCTGTATTCCTATATCTTTGATTATTTTCTTGAACTGCTCATTATATGTATGACTGGGTTCATCTCTAAACTGTACTATGTATTGTAATAGTTTGAGTAAGAACAATCGTTCAGCATAGTAGAAGGTCCACACTTTCGGTAGCAGGAACACTGGTCTGGTATCAACAAAGGCCACATTTTTGAGTGCATTTGCTGGGGTCCCATATGATATATCACAAAGGTAATTTTTCATGATTTCCCATATTTGAAAGCAATCCACATCCTACAAATAAAGGTATGCAAGATTATTAATGTTTATTTCTAATCACACTAATATTAATAATTTCTTAGGTTTTCGCGATCACTACACATTATAACAAAACAAGTTTAACCAGATTACATCAAGTATATTATTTTAATTGGTTTTCTTGACGTTAAATAAAAATACACACGCGTTTTAATTAATACATGTGATGTAATCCAGTTAAACTTGTTTTTATTATAATACACTAATATTATAAATGCAAAATTTTGTGAGTGTGTATGTATGTATGTTTGTTGTTTCTTCACGCTGTAACAGCTTAATGGATTTGGATGAAAGTTAGCACACAGTACCATGTCCTGGATTAACAAATACACTACTTTTGTCTCAGGAAGATAAACATATCCCGAGGTTTGCATGATAAATGAAAAAGAAATTATTTGACAACAACCACTCAGTATAAAATACCAGGATGTCATAAACATTGTAGGTTTGCAAGTGTGTTGGTATGTTTGTTACTTTTTCACCACTTGGCATACTATTTACCAGGGTGTCATAAACATTGAAAATTTTTGTTGGTACACAGGTAGATCATGTCCTGGATTAACACATAGGATACTTTTATCTATATCAATAAAAGTATATCTACCACAGAGCGAAGACGCGGGTATCAGCTAGTATTACCTATAAACTAAGTGTATGGTTTACTCCATGCCATTGTTACTTTATTAGTCAATTCATTATTTTCATAAATGAAAATATTAATTACATTTTTGAATATTTTCATACAACAAAAACATTCAAAAATATAAAAAATTGTGGCCCACCGGTATCGGGTACAGAGTCCAAGCTACCGGTGGTCTGGACTCCAGAGAAAGGAACCTCCTAACAATATGTGCTGTATCAAGGAGTACTGCTTTCTGCATCAAGCCTTTGAGCCAGCCGCCTAACGAGAGCCTTTGGAGATGGTGGTTTAGGCTCTTTGCCACAAGGTCATTAGCCGTAACAACTATTTATTATTAATACACCAAAAGTTATAAATATCAGCCATAGATACATTATCCGTTGCTTTAACAAATTAAAGGTGTACTTAACATTCATAGTAGCAGCTTTTTCTGTCATAACAAACAAACATGTAATGATAAGATAGGACTTACGATATAATTTTGTAATGTTTGCACCACACTCAACAGTTTAGTTTGGTCTGCATGTTTGGTTTGCAGTTGTGAAAAGCTTTCAGCTTTGTGAGCCTTGTAACTAGCAAGACCTTGTTTCAGGCCTTCCACGACCTCTTTGTTGCCTAGTACAGATGCTAATTCTTCATTGGTGAAGCTCTCAGATGTGGTCCAACGCCATAATCGCTTCCAATAGCTGTAAAATGTTATGTTAATATTTATAAGGCCAAAAAATTGGGATGTCTTCGAAAAAAGGCATTTCAACACGCACCTTATACCGTTTACAGCCATGATCGTACAAATAAAATAGTTGACGGAATCACGACTATTTTACATATATTTTTTGTGATTTATTTACCGCCATCGCGTTTTGTTTTAGGTTACAAAACAAGAATAAACCCAAAGATAATATAATAATAAACCGTCATCACATCACAGATCACATCAGCCCACAGAGAACACTATTCTTCTCATCAGCCTTAACCCAGTGCTGCCAGATCTTATTTCAACTTAACCCCAACCTTAAACGCTTATTACTTTATTACACTACGCGGTATTCAGTTTGACCGAACGCGCTCGGCGAGACTTACTGACTTACAGACTGAATATCGCATGGTGTAATAAGAGTTAGTCTACTAGACAGCTCAGTAGGCGCGCGGCAAGCGCAGTGGATAGTAGAGGTGTGTAACTCAGCTCAGAACCGGTTCATATATGCAGATCAATAAGCTTGAGCTGTTGAGCTGCAGCTCAATGACAAAATACGCAGCTCACGGCTCAAAGAATAGTATCTATCTCTGCGACAACATTCGTTGCACGAAAGATAAAAGATGTCAATATCAATAAAAACCTGATTGAACCGGTGAGTGGCGGTGAGTGGGAGTGGCGACAGATCGGCGGTGAGTCGCAGAGTGAGCGAGCGAGTGCAGCTCAAACAGATCAAGGCAGATACACAAATTGAGCTGATCTGTGAGCCGGTTCAAAGCTCCGGCTCACTGACCTGAACCGTGAGCTGAGCTGCAGCTCACGCATTTTTGTTGAGTTACCCATGTCTAGTGGACATACGTCGTAAGAAATGTGTGTAGTGCGGTATGCTCGCTATTAAAATGGTATGCAATATAGAAAATGATGTACTTCTAAACGTGATCGACTTATCTTGTGACTTACTTATATATAGCAGAAAAACCATCAAGATTATAACAGATTGATGACTTCTGTACCATTCATAAATGTACGTCTTAAAATATTTCGTATTAGTAACGTAGGATCTTATAAATAATACACCCTATATATATAGCAAAAAAACTTCAAGTACGTATAAAGAACTTCGGTTAGAAGGCCTCTGAGTACTTAAGTTTATAAGTACTTATAGATTTTTTGATGCTTAAATATCGCGTAACGTACGTAAGTGCCATGGCAAACGTCAACGTGGTCCGACGTACGCCTTGAGAATGAGTTAGCGTCACAGATTACTATATTAGTAGCTAGCTACAGATGCGACAGTGACTCAAGAGCTTAGTTTCACTAAATTGCCGCCCTGTATCTTGTCGCTACCATCGCGTGTAGGTAGATAGCTAGCTATAGCTATATTTGTAGGTCGTCGTAGCTCCATATATATACTGTAGTTATAGGTAAGTACTTTTTAAGATTAGATTAAGAGAAATAAAACAGGATCATCATTACTTTCATATTATATTTTGTAGGCACAAAGAATGTCAACAACAAAGCTCTAAATTATCATTCTTGGGGATAAGAAATAGCATTAGTTTCACTTGTTTTCTATGACGAAAAGTTCACGCACAATACGGCACTGAAAACAGAAGCGGTAACTCGCGAATTATCGTCTCGAAGAACTCAAGTCAAGCTAAAATAGCGAAGATATTACAAGATAATACGATAATACTGGCACTCGATAAGCTGTTAACACAATAATCAAAGACAATAATAACTAGAACATCATGGCAACAAACATCCCACAGATAACAAATTTCGAAACCACGACAGGTGGCGACATATGGCAGGAAAACGAACTAACGACTGTCAGGGCCCTGGTTAGCGTGCGATTATTAGTCTGGTGTAATAGCGAGCTGTCGAAATAAGATAGACAGTCTTAACACCGCGCACTGAATACCGCGTAATGTAATAAGCCTTTTAGTCTCATTCTACCTTAGAATGTATTTTTTTTTTCAGTTTTGTAATACTAAATACTTGTTACTTTTTTTTACCCGGCTGCCCCAGAAGGAGGGTTATCATTATTATTAAGAGCCTATACTGTCCTACTGTAGGGCAAAGGCCTCCCCACCCTTTTTCCACCTCTCTCTATCTGTGCAAAAAGGAGGGTTTTTTTTTATTAATTAGCTTTTTATCTTTTATTATTTGTAATATAATTCCTATTTGCACATAATAATGAAAGCATGTTCCAAAAATTACCCCGCTCTCTTATTTTTACCCTAAATCTAGGGCAAATTACCCTAAGTTGGCAACACTGCCCTAACCACACTGAAATTATCTTGGCCTAAAGATCTTAGTAACCAGGCCATAATTTCCAAAAAAATATGTCAAAGTCATGTTAACTGTCAAAATCTCGTGTTGACTGCTGGGCCGCGTTCAGTATTATCGCCCGACGTCGTCGGACTCGAATAATAGCCCTGGGCTGCGTTTAGTTATATCAACCGACGACACACAGAGCGCACTTTGGTCGTTCAGTTACTCCAGCAGGGCTATTGGCTATCTTTTCTTCGAGGATCTATTTGTTCCACCTAGGCTTAGAGCGACCGTGCCGTTCGTCGTCCGACGTCGTCGGGCGATATTACTGAACGCAGCCCTACTTTTGGTGTCATACTTACGTTTTATTTTAGCACTTTCCATTTTAAATAAAACCAACTAACCAAAACTGTATTTTTTGGAATTTGGCGTCATTACTTTATAAAAAACTGTTTTTTTTTTTTAAATCGATTGTTTCAAATTTTCATCTGAGGTTTCAAATTGTTTGTCTTTTGTTATTATTATTTTTAATGACGTTTGACATGTTGACATTTATCGAGCGACGTCACCACATGTGAGGGTCGGCAGTTTCTCAGCGAATTATCAATTTTTATTTGGTTGGTTTATAGATATAGACTTAATTTAGATAATTAGCAGTGCACGTGACGCTTTTAGTATAGGCGAGCGTACATATTTTATTTATATATTTGTAATTTTTTTGGTTATAGCTTTACTTTCCCGGTGCATAATTGACCAGCGAAATGGCCCCAGCAGCTACTGCAGTAAAACCTCTTTCTGATCAGGACCCTATAGGCATCAGGGCTGTACTTCTTGGGCCTCCAGGATCCGGGAAAGGAACTCAGGTAAGATTAGTGTTATTGATCTTTGACCTTTAATCCTTAACCCTTTATATAAAACGATTTGAATCAAGTTGTATGTAATTATTAATCCCTTAATATTAATTTTGTTAAGAACATTATAAAAGTTAACATTAGATATCACTAAATTTGTTTTGCTGTTTATTTACCTAGTAATATAAGTATTCTTGATATAATTTGACACAGATTAATATGTACATAACATTTATTTGTTGCTGCTAATAGGCGCCCCGCCTCAAGGAAAAATACTGTGTTTGCCACTTGTCTACTGGAGACATGCTCCGGGAAGAAGTAGCATCAGGCTCAGAGTTAGGTCGTTCTCTCAAGAAGATCATGGATGATGGCAAGCTGGTGTCTGACGAGATGGTTGTAAATATGATTGACAAGAATCTCGATCATCCTTCATGTAAGAATGGTTTTCTTCTAGATGGGTTCCCAAGGACTGTGCCTCAAGCTGAAAAGGTGATTTTTGTTTAACTATTTTTTACAATCTAGTCTTTCTATCTAGGTCAGCATCGTGGACTAAGGCCTCAGCCTTCTTGTACTGAGTAGAGGCCTGTGCCCAGCAGTGGGACAGTAATGGGCTGGTTTAGTAAGTTAGTCTTTCTATCAAACTCGTATGATATAGGTTCTTATTATTTGTTATTTGTAGAAAAAAAATGTAATGGTTCTAATAATTTTGGCTCATACAATGTGTATCAGAAATGCATGGTCATATTTGGAGAGCTTATTCAGGGCATCATGTTTGGGGGGATATGCCACGCTTAAGGAAGGTGCAGTACCGGTCGTTGTGGTGATGCTTGGGGGAGGCCTATGTCCAGCAGTGGATGTCTTTCGGCTGAAACGATGATGATGATGATTCAGGGCATAGCATTGAACAACTTTTATTATGCGCCAACCCTGAAATTTAAAAACAGCTGTTCCCTACAAAAAAAGAACTTGTCAAATACATAACCTCCTCCTTTTTTGAAGTAGGTTAAAAATAAGAAGGAAATATATAAATAAAATAAAACTGACAAAACTGAGACATACACATTGTATAGAAAGCATTGATTGATGATAATTAATTCTAAAAAGTATCTAATGACACTATATTTGGTCACTAGTCATAATAAAAGAAACCTGGGCCTGTTTTCTGTACATCCGGTTTGCTGCCAATGCTTCCCCGCACTATACTTTTACGTCACATATTAGCAGGGCTGGCAGCAAAAGTGTTAAAAAGGAACAAGATAAATGTGTATGAAAACAGTTGTTGTCATTTCAAGATAACTATTATCTGTGATAGTGTAATAACACAGATAATAGTAGTGATGGATCACTAATTACTATAAACAGTTTTATCAGCACTACTTTATTTTTATTACAGTTGGATGTTCTGCTTGCCAAACGTAGAACTGCACTTGATGCTGTCATTGAGTTCGACATTCAGGATAGTTTGCTTGTACGTAGAATCACAGGGAGACTGATTCATCCACCCAGTGGACGTAGCTATCATGAAGAGTTTCATCCGCCCAAGAAACCCATGGTGGATGATGTTACTGGAGAACCCTTGATAAGGAGGTCTGATGATAATGTTGGGGCTTTGAAAAAGCGACTCACGACATATCATGCACAGACTGTACCCCTTGTGGATTATTATATGAGGAAAGGCCTTCACTGGAGGATAGACGCGGCTAGCTCTTCTGAGCAAGTGTTCAGTAAGATTGATAACATCTTCAAAACAAGGATCTTTTCGAGGCAACGAGCGGCCCAGTAACTTAGTATTTAAGAAAATATGTTTTGTACAAATCCCTTTTTCCATATTGCAGTATAAGTATTCACAACTGTCATTTGTTTATTCAATACTATTGTGAATTTTTATCTATTTTAGAGACTATTTTTCTTGAACAAATACAGTGGACTGGAATCATGGACTTACTTGTTTGATTGAATATAGCGAGATTAATTTGTTTATCAAATGTGTATATGAACTTGCTGTATCTATTGCTTAATTACTGTGATGATAAGTATATATCATTATTACATAATGTATTCTGATAACATATTATTTATTGCACTCATATAACAGCAATTTGAATGCATGATGTGTATTTTGCTGCTGTTTTTATTATAAAACAATCTAAAGGCCTTCACACACCATATCAACTCAACTCTACACCAATACCGTCTCAATATTAGCCTCACTCAATAAACCTTCTCGGCATCCACTAGGCGGTGGTCCCGTTATTCACTAGAATCGGTAGTCAACCGCGCGATGTCAATTAGTGTAAACAAGGCTACAGTTCGGCGATACCTGTCAGACTTGCCAAATCTTAGTTTTTTAGGGTTCCGTACCCGAAGGTTGCCAAACGGGACCCTATTGCTCTCGCTACGCTGTCCGTCCGTCTGTCTGTCTGTCACAGGGCTGTATCTTTTGAACGGTAATAGGTAACCGGTTGAAATTTGCTCAGAATATGTGTTGCTATGAGGGGTATCACGACAAATACTAAAATAAATAAAAAAATCTAAAACCAAAGGGGAAAAGAAACCTCCAAAAAACATGCATTTTTTTAACGTTTTTGTTCCTCCTCTATCTTCAAAACGATAATATGTATTGGCATGTGCCAGCGTGAAAATTGGCCTGATTATAGTGCATATTATGTTGTTTAGCAACAAATGCTAAAAATAGGACAAACAGCCAAATGTGGTGGTACCTGCGTAAGAAAGAGATGCAAAAAATATTTTTCGCGCACTGTGCCTTGATGTCTTTTGATCAACCTCTTAAATTAAATCAGCGGTTGCGCGGATCCAACTCGCATTTGGCCGGTTTTTTAACACGCGGAGGAATAGTCGGCGCGCGGTGGTGTTCACTGAGTACTTTTTAATATACGTGGCGTTGGCAGCGAGTCGTAAGTGCGCAGTCAATACGGGGCCGAAGAATGGGCTACGCTGGCCGTAGGTCGACTAGGTGGTCACAACGACCTCTATTACGTATAATGGTGTCGATTCTCTTGTTCACGAACTAAACCTATTTTAAACTATCGCTCTCTTTTACTAATAGTTTAAAATGTATACCTATAAGAAAGGGATGGCAACTTAGAACTGTCAAATTAGTCTTAATTTAGATTTCCATACAAGTTTAGTCGTGATTTGTCACGACATCTGTGGTCTAGTGGTTCGAGTGTCGGACTGCTGATCACGAGGTCGTGGGTTCGATTCCCACAGAACACAAATATTTGTGTGATGAACAAAGTGTTTGTGTTCGTCTGGGTGTTTCTTATGTATTATAAGTATGTATTTACAAAAAAAAAAGTATATAATTATTATATCCATTGTCTTAGTACCCATAGTACAAGCTCTGCTTAGTTTGGGACTAGATGGTGTTGTGTAAAAATGTCCCAAAAGTATTCATTTATTTGTATTTATTTCGGAAAGTGCCCACTAAAATACAAAGAAATGTAACACGTAAACTATTTGACAGTTCTAAAATTGTTGCCATCCCTTTCTTGTATCTACTATCAGTAAAAGAGAGCAATAGTTTAAAATAAGTTTGTTTCGTGAACAAGAGAATCGACAACAATGTGAACCAATCTTTATGAAGGTTGTGTAGTTAGCGCCCCGCACGCCGATTGACACCCGCGAACTCTAAATTTTGCTACGGACTCGTTTTTAGCAAAGACAAAATCCCTTTTCAGCCGAAAAACGTCCACTGTTGGACATAGGCCTCCCCCGAAAGGGGGGGAAATACCATAATCGCCACGCTTGGCTGGTGGGTTGGCAATCGCAGTTGGTTGGTTAAAAATACTCGAGCTGCTGCCCATTCTCTGGGGAATCCCTTAGTCGCCTTTTACGACACCCATGAGAGATTCAATTCTTTAAGAGAATAGAATCACTACGTTTAGTTTTACCAGCCGCCATAAAAGTTTGGTGCATGCTAAACTATAAGGGTTTATAAGAGGTTAGTGACCTGACAAGATGTAAAGCTCACATTTCAATGCTTTACTTTGAGTAGAGTTGGTGTCGAGTCTTTAAGATGTGCGACGACCTTAGTTGTTAAGGTTGTTAATAATTAATTTTCTTAGTTCATCCTCCGAAATATAAAGGTGGTAAGTATGCCAAATTTCTTTGTCCAATGTGACTTTGATCAAAGAAATTGCATGATTTTCATCAAATCAAATCGTATTATAAATTTATAACACTGATCATCAAATAAATTGTATTCGACAAATAAATTTGATCAGTGGCATACCGACATGATGTTTGCATGTTCAAAGGAAGTAAATAAAACACAAAATGGACCAATTCAGTGTAATTGTGATCATTTTCAATAAGTATAAACGTAATTTTATACAAAAGAACATTTTATTATAATAGTAGGTACAATTTATATGTAGATCTGACTTTACGTTATACAACAACGAGACACAGTTACTGAGGCTAAACGAAAGGTTAATAAAAATGACATACTAAAACAAAACATATGGATGCAGAATTAAATGATTTTTTATGACATATACCTACTAACAATGATAGTAACATGATCGTAAAAATAATTCACGTCGACTAGCAAAACACATTAACATTTAAGTGCAATCCTCAAAGTATTACACTAGTAACATTTAAATATTTCATCATTCAGATAACTAGGTAGGTACTTTATTTAATTAGGTATACGAATTATTTGCACCAAATGACGTATTGAGATATGATAGTAACGAATGATATGAAAACGATCGATCATAAACTAGGCGTGGCTCAGCACTGACAAAAGAGTGTTTTTCACTTTAGGTCCCTACAGAGGGGAAAACAGTACTATACAGGGTCTGTCATGGGGAATTGAGACGTAAACACGAATGAACACCGAAAGCTCAACTAGCATCAAATAAATAACTATAGTAAAAAAAATAAACGTAGATTATATACAGAAATGATACGATACCAGTCACAGCTACTTAACAACGTCCTACGCCACTAATATATAGCTTTGGATAATCGTAACGACAACACGTTTATGGCTAAAACTAATTTACAATAAAGCTTTTTAGAACAACATTTACATACATTGAGAAATATTAACAAGTGGCGTTCCGGGGCGTTCGCTACTGGTGCTGTAAAACGACTTTAAAATCTACATCTTTACCAATATTTTCAACTAAATATGATTACGAAGAAGACTATCTGAGGCACTTTGTCTAAAAATTACCAGATGTAGTGATGGACAGGTCTTCTGCCGTCTTCTACACATACCCATATTTTAAGCTAACTGAGCTACTTCTGACCGGGGAAGAGATGTCAAGATAACGAGCACTATGGTATTTCTACCCAGCTCGGAGTAGACTCTGCCAAACAAAGTCGAATTCGGAACAGTAGGCTGGATTGTCTACTACCCGTTTGTGGGTACGGCGAGGCCGAAACGTGGTGTGGTCAGGTGGCGCCGAGCCGCGGCTCAGTGGTCGTGCAGGCGGTCGTGCGAGCGGCTCGACGAGCGCGACGTCTTGCGCTGGTCCAGGTAGGCCGCCGGCGCCCAGCCCTCCCCGTGACCAGCTGCGGAAACAAATAACATGTGAAAAACCCAGCACTTGTATCCTTTTTTATCTTCAGGCGTAAAACCATTCGAAGACTCCTAAAAGTAAATAATAGATAACACTATCTTAGCGATTTGAGCGATGCTGAAAGTTGCAGTTAGTTATGCTGTAAAAGATGACCTGTCTTGGCTGCGAGCTAAAGAGTTTCTGACGACTGGCTGAGAGAATTATCAATACGAAAACTTGCCCTGCGTCACTTGCAAATACATCTTCTTGTTCAGAGAGCTTTTTTATTTTTGGGAGTTGCCTTTCAGATGTAATAATATCTGACTAGGTATCGACCGTTTTAAAATCGTAAACAATGAACGGATAAATATGTGTCTACATGTTTAGGGAGATGGCCCTTTAACCATCATCATCCTCCTGCCCTTATCCCAATTTATTTGGGGTCGGCGCAGCATGTATTTTTGGCCCTTTAACCTACAGTTAGATATTTTTTCACCCTAACCCCTTAGCCCTCAGCCTACTGGACCTGTCCTTTACCATCAAAACGGTTGAAAAGGAAAACTATATTCTCAGTGGGTGGTGCGGCACTGGCCTCTTCTCCCGAAACGACTATTAAATCGTTCAGTAAACCGCTTATAGTCTTACAACTGATAGCAGTGAAAATGTGGAAAAAATGTGATCAATGAATCTTTGCTTGAGGAATGTTCTTAAATTAAATCTCAACTCAAAATCTCTTTCCATCTTCATGTCTCAGTTTGGCGAACCGACTTGCGGTACCATTTAGGTAACAGATAGGTATTGAAATTGTTATGGGCAAAGGTAACCGCTTAACATCAGGTGGGCCTTTAGCTTATTTCGCCATCCAATACAAAAAAAACTAGTTTTAAACAGTGATCAAAGCTTTAGGAACGTTCTGTAATACGGTCCGTTGTGTATGTGTTGTGTGTACGTACCAGCAAGTCGCACGTACCACCAGCCGGCGCAGCCCACCTTGAGCAGCTCGGCGTGCTGGCCCTCGCGCAGCGACACCTCGCTGGGCCCCACCGCCGTGTAGTCCGACAGCGCCGCCAGCGCGCACCCCACCGCCTGCACACGCAACGCTGTCTCAGCACACGCACACATACTCAACACGGACTAGCTTGACATGTACTGCTTGATCTGTGATGTTTTACTGTGATAAGTCACTTTCAATTTCAGTGGCTGTTGCAATCTGAAGCACAGAATCTTTCAAGCAGTCATGCCATTCGATATAAATGGCACGACTGCATAAAACTTCAAGTTCATTCTATTCATCAGAAATGCGTGGTCATATTTGAAGAGCTTATTCAGGGAATGCTATCGAACAACTTTTACTACGGGGTCAAAATTGAAATCGCTCAAAATAAATCAGTTGTTCCATAACTAAATGGTATGATGTACCTAGTAGAACTCCTTTGTGAAAGAGCTCGTCAGGGGAAGTACTGCCACGTACTTACTTCTCCGCCAGATAGTGATGCTTGCATTGCTGTGTTTCGGTCTAGAGGGTACGGGTGCCGATGACATTACAATCACATGAGACTTTCCATCTTCATGTCTCAGTTTGGCGAAACGACTTGCGGTACCATTTGGGCAACTGCCTAGGTGCTATTGCAGTTGTTATGGCAAAGGTAACTGCTTAACATCAGGTGGGCCTTTAGCTCGTTTCGCCATCCTATAATATAAAAAAAAACATTTTGTCGAGACTCGAGCGACATCGATGATTTTGTAGAGCCGTGTAGAACAGAAAGTTCGTGGGAACAGCTCAAATATGACCACACATTTCTGATACACGTTAATGTTGAGTGACCCATATTCGTCTCAGTCCATGGACTGAACACAATTTAATTGGGCTTCTGGGCTGACTCGGAAGTGACTCTTGCAACAATCACTAAATTGAAAGTAGCCTTAAAGTTTTTATGAAGTTGTTTGTTTCTCTCTACTACATGTTGTTCAAACTCGTCTCTATGGGGTCCAATATGTGTATGGTGTACTGTCGTGACTCTAGCAATGTAATGACATTGTAGCGATCATAATGTTGTAAGTGAATACACCATTCATTCTGTACATCGATCAACATGCGTTCTTTCACCACTGGTCAAACAGAGAGCGTAGTCATATTCAGGTCAAATGTCTAGCCACCGTTCCGCATATGAAATTCGCGATTCGCTTTTGCGTTTCGCATTCCTGTTTTCGTGATGATATAAAAGTGTTGCCAAGCCAATTTGAAAATACTGAAGGTTAGCATGAGATTCAGGCCTATTTGAAGAAAAAAAGCCTCATTTGACCACTCGAGCTAGACATTTGATAGTAATTTGACTTTACCCTCAGAACACAAACATGCATTTTAATTGAAAGTAACACAAAGTTTTTTGAACATCTATTTGTTTGGCGTTTGACCAGACCATGCATGTTAGTAAAGCGATTTGTTAGAACGTTAACACTGAAAAGTTAAATGTTATGTAATAGTTAAGTAAATAGTTATCGTAAATCGTCGTGTGCGACAAAGATGACAGTCATATAAAATACTTTTGGAAGATAGATATAGCATAATATTGATAAGTAGTTTTTTATACGTAGGCGGATATTATAATACATAATAGTTATATATTTTATAGACAGTTTCCAAGTAAGGCATAGTCGCACTAAACTAAACACTCCAGTAATAGTTATAAATATTCATAAATACACGTCCATAAGTCCAGTTGAATCGAGTGTTGATTATCAGAAAATTGACTTTCATATCATGAGCTTTAAGTATGTTTGTTTGTCTCTATGTCTATTGATCGTATTTATAATTCTAGATACCTTTTTTGTGCACTTACATAACTAATGAAAGCACAAGTAAAATAAGTTCATGCCATATAAAAACATGACTAACATGATTATGTTTATTATTACAGCAGCATAAGACATCAGTGAATTAAGCGTATAATCTACGTAATAAATCATTGCCTGCTGCATGTACGCACGTAGGTAAGTAGATCTTATACTTTTTACTAGCTTATGAGAAGCAGAAGGGGCACTGATTTGATAGAAATATTGGGGGAGCTGTGGTAGCTATCTTTTTTTCATATCTATGTATATCTTCGAACATCAAGAGGCGCGGTTCCAGGATTTCGATCAGGGTGAGGGGGGAGGGCAATTATTGTGACTAGTCTTGTCAGTAGTGGACTAGCCCTTTTAGGGGCCCGAACCGGCTTTAAATGCAGATTTTTTGCAGTGTTTTTTTAAATGCTGTAGAAAAATCATTAATCAGCACATTTAGCAATGTCAAGAAGTAGTAATAGAGCATATAAGGATGTAGAGCGCGAGCGGAGTTTGTTCTCGAAATCTCGAGCCCCCTAGGCCCAATGCAGTCGGCGCCAGTGAGAAGCAGTAGGTTATGTAGCCCCTTCTTACACGAATAAAAACTAACTGTTAACACCTATGTTTAAAAAGCGTGATTTCTTTAGCCTCGATTGTAATAGCTGTCTACATTGTACCGTCAGCGTAAAAAATATCTAGACGAAATATCACATTTCAAAATTATCTGAAAAAATAAGAAAATTAAACCTTGTGGATAAAAGTCTTGTCAGAATGACGGTTGGCGTATACTGTGTTCATTCCGAGACACCCCTTGTGTCATTGAGATATAGTTTAGTTTTCTAAGTTGTTCGCATAATTTTGAACAGTCCCGATATTTTTGACGCTGACTTTACCTAAGCGCTCATAACATGAATCATCAATTTTCAGATAATATTGTATAAAGAGTATCAGAAATCGTGTCACACTGAAATTAATAAAACAGTACTGTTAAAGCTATTATATTGCACGTCCAAAGCAGTGGTCAGTGAATGATGCAAGCTGTGATGCCGTGCTCTGCTGTGTCCAATCACGCTACATATCCTCGCTCGTGTCAAACCGTTACTTAAACTGACATCAATAATTTTGAATAAGAACTAAAGACAAATAATACTCGCAAAATTCGCTTTGATTATTGTACGGACAATGTCTGCACTAACTCTTTCTTTGGTTCTAGATAAATCAAGGTATATTTATGCACTAAATAGTACATTACAGTCGAGGCCTGAAATAAAGCAATTGATGGGGCCGAGTAATATTGGAAGGACGAGACAAAGCCGAGTACTTCCGAAGTAATTTTGAAAAGACGTGGCGCCAGCCGAGTCCTTTTTAACTAAACGAGGCCGTTAATTGCAATTTCGGCCGAAACTTGTAGGTACAGTACTTTTCTCTCATTTGCGAGGAAACAATACACAACTTAATTCAAAAGTAGCTATCTAATTTTCATTTGCGTCAATTCACCCGCGCGCGGTTCTTGTTCTATTTTCAAACTTTTGAAAAAAAAAATGCGCATTCAGCCTTTATAATAATTAATATCGTGTACCTGAAAACATCAAATTTATGTAAGTGTGTACTTAAAAAACCTCGCTAGCACAATTTAAAAAAACTGACCAGCAATTTATATTATTGTCGTGTTGGAAATTGCTGGCGTGCGTACGGAAGAGAGCCGACAAATTTATTCTTTTTTTTTTCAAATAATGGAGCCATTTCCGAGCAATGGGAGAAAATATATTTACGTAACATATAATAAGGAAGATATATGTATGTATTACATAATATACAGTGTGTCCGCTAGATGTCTCATGATATTGTAATACAAAGATAAAAATATTAATATTCATCGACATTAATGTATAACATTTAATCGAAGCAAGCGCAAAATTTAACATAAAATCAATAAGCACACTGACAATGAGTGACATAACAAACAAAACATGACTTACACAATAGTTAATGTTCAGCGAATACAACCGAAATATCCACGTTCTCTTTGGTTAGATACAAGCTTTGGATATAAATTCAGTCTCTTTTCATTATGTACAAAGCCTCTACTGGCTGTATGCTCGCAACATCTATAATATTCAGTACTGTGACACGTAAAACGTGGATGTGGCTTGTGCGGAGCCCGCCACTGAAAAGAACTGTACCATTCTGTGTATGGTACCGTTGAGACCGACGGCGACGGCCTCCGTCACCTGTTGAACAATACAACTTAGAGCATGGCGGCCATATCGTTAATACATCCCACAACATGGCGGCCGACAGAGCTTGCTACGAGTATTCGCACCTCTTGAATTAAAGGTGCAGGCACACAGCGGGCGGGACGGAACTGAGGCGGAGCGTGGACCGAACGTGGACGGGGCGTGCATGTCACACTGCGGGCGGATCACGCGCGGGACTGGACGGCGGTGGAATGACAGCGCCAGAAGAAAACGTTCCGCTGTCTGTGTGACTACTACTATGCATTCCCATATAATTCAACGTTAGCGTATCGGTCGCGCATCGCTCGGCGTTGTCTTTCCGCCCGGCGGAGCGGCGGCGGATCGGTCACGTCGTCAAAACGCCCGGCAGGACAGCACTGTGTGCACTGTCTAATACAGTTCAGTACATTACAACACGACGAGACCCGCCGACGATACGCTGCAGTTCCGTCACGCTTCAGTTCCGCTCGCTGTGGGTTTGCAGCTTGTGGTTGGTATCTGGTGAGGTGCCACGTGGACCGTGCAGTAACTAAATTTATAAGTTTTCAGTGCTGGTGTCGCTAAATCATTTAAAAGGAACTAAAAGCGATGATGGCTAACTTAACTTTTATGCTGTGAGGGCGTGAAACCTATTGGACTAGGGCAGGACGTTATGGTTTTTTATCGTTTATCGAGTATTTGTAGTATTTGCATCATTTACACGACTAGATCTAAGTAAGCAGATACTTCAAATTCTCTGACGATGCGCATTTAATTATCTTCCACCGTTTGACCAATACTTGTATCCCGTATCCATAATTTAGATAGTAATGTAGTCGGGAAGCATCATGTGCGTGGGGTTGCCAGCGTTGTCATGCGCTACCCGTGACTATTCAGCCCGCATTCCTTTAAAAATACACTTTACACTTACATAACGAGTGGGTTTCACTTCACTCAACACTGCAAACCCAAAATTAGTTGGCATTAATTTTAGATACCCACGTTTTAGTAAAGCTACCCCAACAGTAAGCGTTACACTACAGTCTTATGTTAGTAGTGGTTATCGGAGAGGACATAGCTGACATTTACTGTGAACATTTATTATTTTAATTGACAGGTACGCACAGCTACACATCAAGCTGTACATGTCCAGTATAAGCTGATCTCGCATTGTACGGAAAGCCTATGCAATGCGAGGTCAGCATAAACTGGAAATGTACAGCTTGATGTGTAGCCGTGTGTACAAGTTTCTAAATTCCAAAATATTCTATAACCCCCCAAACAAGGTAACAATTCTTTTGCATATCTTTTTCGTCCTGCTATAATATTATTTTCCACGATCACAAATAATATCTTCCAATTAAAATATTGATTGACTAAGTACTTTTTAGCTAATAGTGTCGATTCTCTTGTTCACGAACCAGACTTATTTTAAACTATCGCTCTCTTTTACTAATAGCAGATACAAGAAAGGGATGGCAACAATATTAGAACTGTCAAATTAGTTTACGTGTTACATTTATTTGTATTTTAGTGGGCTCGTTCCGATTTCACGACTAAACTTGTATGGAAATCTAAATTCTGACTAATTTGACAGTTCTAAAATTGTTGCCATCCCTTTCTTGTATCTACTATTAGTAAAAGACAGCGATAGTTTATAATAACTTTAGTTCGTGAATAAGAGAATCGACACCAATGTCTAACATTAAACTTCGAACTCCCTCAACCATTAGTTAACAATTTTGGTATAACAACACAACACAATTTTGGTTATGGCAATCTTAGTCAATCAACCTTCCTTCCAGCTACAGTCTCACAGTAGTCCTACAGGTGGTCGTATGCGAGTGGCTGGGTACATACCGGCGGGTGGTCGGGCTCGTCGTCGTCCTCGTCGGAGGGGTCGGTGGACCAGCAGGGCTCGTCGTGGGTGTCGCAGGAGGCGGCGCGCGCGTTGGGGGCCACCGCGCTCGGCTTCTGCGGCAGACTGCTGGGCGGACCCAGGTCCCATGAACTCGTTTGTATTAGTGTTCTGTGGAGTTATGGGCTTGTCAATATTTACATACATAACATCACGCCTTTATTTCCCCGAAGGGGTAGGCAGAGGTGTAATAGTATAGTCCCATGTAATAGGGGGTGAGCCTATTGCTATTGACCGGGCACAAATCCAGACTCCAATATTAATATACTATGTTAATATTTAGATGGTGTAATTTTATAAATAGCCATAAAGAGGCTCTGGCGCCCCGGGGCGCTGTGACTGCTACCTTTGTGTTTACAAACAGTAACTATAGCCGTTCATAGCTCCCTACTTATCAATGAAACTTTTCTTTATATTTAACAACACTCATTTTTGATGTGTAACATCTTTCTTCTCGCTTTCCTGCAATTTGTGGAAGTGATTTCTTGAAAAGGGACGGAAGTGTGTAACAGAAAGTGCGCGCTATTTGATTTGACCAATGAGCGCGCGCGGTGCTAGAGTTGGCCGTCAAATTGTAATGTATGTGTAAACTATATTAATAAAAGTATTAAGGTACTGTTGATATTAACTGTCTGAAAAAAGTGCAGCTCATTGATAAAAAATGCAAGTGAGTAATAATGAATCATTTATTCGAATAAATATTTCAGAATTTAGCTTTTTTAAATTTTGAGGTTAATTTCTGTCACTGCTGAATTGATATTTTAAATTTTGATTAGAAAAACAAGTTAATTAATTACATGGATAATTTCTTTGATATTAATAATTTCTTAAATATTTATAATTTTAATATAATTCTAATGAGTTGCAGAGATGGGTGCGGGATGTCAGTGTTACACATCATATGCGACTATAGTAAAGGCGGTTTCACACCGGCGCGGCGTGGCGTGGATGGGCCCAGCGCGAATTGAAATTAGTCACGTCACGCCCATCTTTGGTGTGAAAGGTCTGGATAGGCGAGAATTGAAATGTTTGTTGGTACAACATTAAACTTTATTGCTGCATGAATAGAGTATTTATTACATTGCAAAACGGAACATCGCGGACAGGCGCGTTACGGCGCTGGTCGGCGCGTTTTCGCGATCTACATTTTTCGGTGTGAAAGGGTCAGCAAGATTTCAACTCACGCCCATCCCATCCAATCCTCGCCTTGCCTGTTTTAAACCATATTAAGGCTCGCAATTTTTGTTTTAACAACATAACATCACGCCTGTATTTCCCCGAAGGGGTAGGCAGAGGTGTATAGTACACCCACATTTCGCCAGTTATATTATAGTCCCATGTAATAGGGGGCGAAACTATTGCAATTGACCGGGCACAAATCCAGACTACGGGCTGTTACTGAGAATTTCATAATGAAAAAACCCAATAACACTTTGCCCGACCCAAGCCACGCCTGACAACCACCCAACGCCTGCCAAGCGTGGCGATTATGGCATATCCCCCCATTTGGGGGAGGCCTTTGTCCAGCAGTGGTCGTTTTTCGGCTGCACAACTGCTGAGCGTGGGGCTCAGCAGTTGCGCTTGCAATCACCGGACCAACTAAATAAAGACAAAGAAAGAAAATAAAGGCAGTATTTTTTTTTTTTCGCAAAATATATGTCTCTATATGTATGACTAAATAAAGACAAAGAAAGAAAATAAAGGCAGCAAGTTTTTTTTTTCGTAAAATATATGTCTCTCTATATGTATGACTAAATAAAGACAAAGAAAGAAAATAAAGGCAGCAATTTTTTTATCGATACCACGAGCAGTGTTCACGGTAGCTTAGTGGCTAAAGCACTGGCGTACTGAGCCAGGAGTCGCAGGTTCGAATCCTGCTCGTGAGCGATTTTTTCTTTGCACAATTTATATCTTTAGAATTCGCTTCGCATGCGTAAAATGCGTTAAATAATAAAATAATATTTTTTTTCGTAAAATATATCTCTATATGTATGACTAAATAAAGACAAAGAAAGAAAATAAAGGCAGTAATAAATTTTTTCGTAAAATATATGGATCTCTATATGTATGAGGGGACTGGTGCGTACCTGTGCTGCGCGCTGTACTGGCGGCCGCGCTCGCCCTTGAGCTCGTTGAGCTGGTCCAGCAGCACGCGCTTGACGCGCTCCACCCAGGCGCGCTTGGTGTCGGCGCTGGCGGCCGTCAGCGTGTGCACCTCCGCGCGCCCCTGCCGCCACACCTCGAACTTGCGGACGTCGCCCTTCACCGACTCCGTCAGACCGATTTGTGACATCTGCGTAAGGAATACACTCGAAATTACAATGACATTTATTGCAATAAAGATGACCGCAAAAAATTTAGTGGTATACAGATGTGAACCACGGTTGGTAGATTGGGGGGTTTCTTCGCAATTTTGGGGAAAAAAATCGTCCTTGGGGAAATTTTGGAGAATGAAATACTTGGACAAATTTTGGGGAAATATTTGGGGAAAGTAAAATACAGATACTGTACTAGTTTATACACGCTGAAATTTGAATCGCTTATTTCCCGAAAAGGGGTCATTGTACTCATCATAATGAACAACTATTACTATGGGACCAACGCTGAAATCGCGAAAAAAAAATCAGGTGGTCCCTACATTTTATCGATTTAAGTGAACACAAAATATAAAAAATCCAATAAAAATAATTAAAATTAGTCCATCCATGCATATCGCATCGATTCACACAGTTTAAAGCTTGCTAAAACAAACAAAAATTAAATTAAAAGAATCGATGGCCTAATCGATTCCGTGCATACACCCCTATTTCAACCGGTCCAACTCTATATACTTCATTCAGTTTGGAGTCGTCTAATGTACATTCTGCAAAAAGAAATTGGGATGACAGAGCGCAGCCTGGGTGGGTGATTAATATCTCGGATGTAAGATCTCGTATAATTATGGTTGAACTTCACTTACAGGTAAGTTCTTTTAACCTTAAATTATACTTCTATCTTACATCCGAGATATTTTGAAAATAATGCAGGATTTGATTGAAAAGGAAATATCGAATATTTTAAAATATCATCCACGATACACTATAAAATATTCTTCTAGCAATTTTTTGAATATCTTATATTTTTTTCAATTTGTAATATTTCCTGTTGAAAAAAATGATCGGGAAAAGAGTTGCAAAACATTCCATTTTGGGGAAACAATATATGAGTATGGGGAAAATCCAGAAACTGAATCTAGCAACCCTATGTGAATCTCACCTGTAAGTCATGTTTGAAGTGATACGTGGCTTTGTTGTGGCTGTTTTTGGTGGCTGGCTTGCAGAACAGCATGGCCTTCTCGTACAGGAAGATGTGTCGCCGCCGCGGACGTATCCTGAGACGTAGGTCACGCTTGTTCTCTGATACTACGAGGAATGAGCCCTGCATTAGGAGCTCGCCTTGCTGACTTATGTCCAGCTGAGGAGGAAACAATCATTTCTTGAGAGTTGATTTCTGTGGTGTTTTGCTTTTCTTTACTAATATTTTGAGCCGCAAGAAGGATGGTCAGAAAACGTATTTTTTTATTGGGCGACGCACCCGTGGCGGTTGCGTCGCCCCGCACCCGCCACTCTTTACCAACCACTAAAACTCCTGCAAGGCAGGATTTACAATGGCAATTAACTAGAAAAACACTGAAACAAAGAAGCTCTGCGTGTACCGGGGAAATGACTGAATTGTCTTGGAACCCGCAACGAAATAAATTAGAAAAGAAATTAGGAGGAGTAGGAGTCAGAACGCGTAAATCATGGATTTCCGCAGTTATAAAGTATCTTTGGCTAAGTACCCATCGATAATAGATATTATTGTGGTACTACTATGTTACGTGGTTGGCTCTCCCCCAAGAAGACAATCGCGGCTCATCATCCTCCGCGCCTTCCCAATTACATTGGAGTCGGTTACCAGTCTCACCAGATGCGGCTGAACATCAGTGTTTTACACAGAGCGACTGCCATCAAACCACCGCAACCCAATTACTGGCTAATGCTGATATTCAGAGTTAGACCAGTTATCAGACTTTCAGGCTTCTGTCTACTCGTAACGACTGTCATTGATATTCGTACGACAACCGGGACCGACAGCTTAACGTGTTCTCCGAGGCAGGGAGGAGTGTTGATGTGTAACGAAACGGTCACCCATCAACTGATCGCGGCTGATTGGTGGTAATACTTATAGGTAGTTTGGTTCATCAACTCAACCTATCGCAGCCCACTGCTGGATCCCAAATTGCGCCACAAAACTCGGTCCTCTGCCAACCGCGATCCAGTCCCCCCCAGCTACTTTCATCAGGTCATCGGTCCACTTGGCTGGGAGGCGCCCTACACTGCATTTGTCGATTCGCGATCTCCACTCAAGGACCCATCTGCTCCAGCGGCCATCGGTCCTTCGACAGACATGGCCAGTCCACTGCCACTTCAGCTTACTGATCCTACAAGCTATGTCGGTCACTCCGGTTCTTCTCCGGATAATCTCGTTACGGATTTTATCCTTCAAATAAACTCCAAGCATAGCTTGCTCCATAGCTCGCTGAGCGACTTTGAATTTGTGGACTAGCCCAACTGTCAGTGTCCACGTCTCGGCACCGTAAATCATGACAGGCAGGATGCCCTGGTTGAAGACCTTTGTCTTCAAACTTTGCGGTATAGGCGACGAGAAGACTCAGCGTAGTTTAATAAAAGTAAAAAAAAAATAGTTTGGTTACCTATATTATGAAATTTACGAGGTCGTGTGAACTAATAAGTTATCCCCTTCTTGCTCGTACAGTCTCTTTGGTGGGCGAAAAGCTCCCATTACATCAAACTACTAATAATTAAAACAATTCAGTATGTTTCACTGAGATAACAATAAGGTTTTAAAATACAGTAAGTCGTGATTTAACTTTATTAATGCCTAGCGGCCAAAATTAATATCCAATCTATCCACGATTTAATAATCGATCGATTTTTTTGATTTCTATTTTTTTATTTTTTATTATATGTAATTATAAGTCCGTAGTACGAAACATATTTTACTACTTTACTGGTGCATCTACCCTATTCTTTGTCTCTGCATTACCCTAAGGTTGTCTGGTAGAGAACGCCTATGGCGTTAAGACCGCCTTTGTACCCTGTTGTGCATAAAGAATTAAATAAATAAATAAATAAATTTACCCTAGTAGAGATAGAAATTTGACATATTTTGTATGGAGTTTATGTCAAATTCCTATCTCTAGTAGGGTAAATCGTGGATAGATTGGATATTAATTTTGGCCGTTAATCTATCAAATTGAAATGATCAAGAGACTAGAGAGAGTCTAGTTGCAAAAATAATTTCTGAGAAATGAATTTTATTTTGAAGTATAAAACAGCTGTTTTAAACCAGGAATACCGTCAATAATAAAAATAAAAATAATAATAATAGAGGTGAACTTTTCCCTGAAACAGAAGGCTTCATGTGTGCGATTCAAGATCAAATAATAGCCACCCGTAACTATAGGAAGTATATCATAAAAGATCCCAACCAACAAACTGACTTATGTAGACACTGTAATACTGCATCAGAAACCATTCAACACATCACAGGAGCTTGCAAATCATTAGTACAAAAAGGTTGCCGCAATTATCCACCAACACTTAGCATATAAATACCAGTTTATAACAGAAATGTGCCCATATTACAAATACACACCCGAAACTGTCTTAGAAAATAGAAACTACAAAATCTATTGGGATAGAACGATCATTACAGATAAAACAATCCACTACAATAGGCCCGATATTACTGTTCACGATAAATCTAACAGAATCGTCTACTTAATTGACATTGCTGTCCCGAACTCTCACAACATGCAAAACACTATATCAGAAAAACTTTGTAAATATCAAGATCTTGCTATAGAATTAAAAACTCAATGGAGAGCACAAACGGTCCATATTGTCCCTATAGTCCTGTCATCCACAGGACTTATTCCGAAGTTCCTTCAACAAAGCCTAAACACCTTACACATGCCTACATATACACTCCACATGCTTCAAAAAGCCACCATTCTTAACAACTGTCGCATCACCAGAATTTTTTTAACGTCTTCTACACTATCATCCACGTATTCTATTTAATCATCCCCTCTTACGCTTGGCTTCGGCCCGCAGATGAGGTTCTTCGCCCTCCCAAAAAGAGGAGAAAACAAAAAGATATCAAAATAATAATCAAATTAATAATCAAGTCCCAAACAGCACGCAACACTGTAAAAGATAATGATATTGTGAGTGATTACTGCGTGCATCGAAACGATTTTAATTAATAATATTGTACGGTAGATTAAAATAATTTTTTAGAAATATTTGTAAAGACGCTTGTCATCTTAGTCTACCTGCGACCACGAAATGCTGCAAAGCTTTCGAAACGTCAGGGAAACCAATTTAAATAATATACGCGATTTAATCCGGTTAAACTTCGTTTTATTATAATGTGTAGTGATCGCGAAAACCTAAGAAGTTATTAAGGAATACCGTATTTGGTGATCCCATCAATCACATGAAAGTAGCAGCAACATAGACAGGCAAATACTTAGTTCTAACTGTATCGTGTGCCGTAGTGTAAACATGCATATACATACGGTTAATGAGCTAATTTTCTAGTCTCTATACCCTGACTAACGGTACTTTGATTTCGTAATTACTTTGCATGCTAACACATTAACCTTTTAATATGAGGGTAATAATCTACGATCGAGATGTAAAAAAAAACCGGCTAAGTGCGAGTCGGGACTCATTTTATAAGCTATCCAAAATGGTACAGATATGGTCAAGTTTCGCAAGGCTTGTAAAAAAATACAATAATAGCAGAATTGGGACCACTTAGCTTGAAGTCATTTTCTAAATTTATGTCTTGTTCGAGGCGAGTTTCGTTATACTGTTGTGTAATTTAAGTTGTATGAATCTCTGCGGCATATTTTGGTCGATCAAAACCAATATGTGAGATTGGGAGACAGGAGTTCCTGCTTAGAGTTGAAGGCACTAAGATTGCAACAGCCTCGTCATCTGATCACGATTTGTGTAGGCGAAGTCGCGAGCAGCTAGTTTACTTGGTTATGATAAAATGAACAATACTGGAATATAAAGAAGTAATGAAACTTTTCTGTATTCAATACTTACAGGGACGCCAGTGATGGCGATCTGGTGCATCGAGTCGTTGACACACTTGAGTACGACAAGCATACAGTCCAGCGCCGATTGGAGCCCCGTCGTCATCGAGCCGCACTCGCTGTACCGAAGCAAATCCTGCAAATAAATCATAATGATCGACATTGAAACAAAGCGGTCAAAAAGCCCGATCTTTTCCGTATGGGAAATATAACGGTACAATGTGAATAATATCTGTGGGAGGCATGTTTAATTTAAAAATAGCTGTTAGGAGGGAAAAAAGGATTGATCCAAAAAGGAAAGGTATTAGAAACGATTGAACAATGGCTTATGTTAGCTGTAATTTAGAGTGAGTGAGCTGAGCGGTAAGCGAGTAAAAACATCACCAATAGGATTGCTTAATTTTCTCAGCCTCACACAGCGTAGCTCTCCTATTGATAGAGTTTTCCTCGCTTACCGCTCAGCTGCTTCCTCGCATAGCTCAGATGGAAAGCCACCCTAATGCTACCTGTTCACTGGACCGAAGAGGAGCGGACGCACAAAATTGATGTCTCCGCCCTCGTTAAGCTTTTTTGTGCAATTCTATTGGTTTATGTGTCTCCACTCTGCTCCTCTCCGCTCCTATGGACAGGCAGCCTTGGCATGGGCCAGTGGCGTAGCTAGTCCTAATTGGGGGGGGGGGGGAAGCCCAACAGGAAGATCGTTCTTTTACAAAAGAAACAAAAATACCTACTAGCACTAACAAAATAAGTACCTACCTATCATTTAACTATAAGAAACTATTATAACTACCTACCTACATAAGTGTGACTTATAAAACTTAAAAACAGTGATCCTAAGATCCAAGTCAGTCAAATAGACACTGTTCTTGCCTTTTCTTTGCAAAGTTCTTTATTAAAATATTTAACATCCATAGCTGAATATACATAATTTCAAATAGTGTCTGCCACCAGGGAAGTCTCATCCCAAAAATGATTAATTTGTTCTAGTTGTTATAGACTAAAAACTATAATTTTTAATTATTCATTCACCACGGGCCTCTTTTCAATAAGAATTTGAGATTGTAGATAACATTTTAGGAATTTTTGCTTGTTTACACGCGTCAGGGCCCCTGTAGCTCGGGGGCCCCGTATCGATACGATACGATTAACCGTATTGATACGGCTGATACGGCAGTAGCTACGCCCCTGGCATGGGCTCTAGATCTGCGTTAAAGAAGTTACTTCCAAGACTTAAGTGAGTTATCTACAATTCCAAAAGTCTGCGAAATTGAATCCTGTTTGGATAACAGGAACTGGCATATAAAGGGACATATAATGACACAAGTTCAAAAATAGGTACTTTAACTTTTTTCCTTACTTAAATTTTTTCTTCTTTTTACTTTATGTGCATAATTATGTATTTGTGTGCTGCATATTGCATCCAAGCTTGACAACCTAGTTTTTGAGTAAATTAACACTAATAGTAACTCCATTTTTTGTATGTCATGGATTTCCGCAAAGTAACGCCTGATTCCATTCTTTATTCTTTATAAATAGTATTGTAAAGCCAGTAGTGTTCTGACCTTGAGCAGCAGCTGGTACTTGGTGATCCGCTGCACCGGCTTGAGCAGGTAGGCGGCGAGCGGCAGCTTGTGTCCGAGGCGCAGCTGGCACGCCTGCAGGAACAGGTGCGTGTCCACCAGCGCCTCGCGCAGCCGCTCCGAGCGCGGGATGTTCTGGCAGTAGTAGCTGTACAGCCGGAAGAATGTGTCCCTCTGGTGGTTACAACAAAAAAAGTGTGCTGTCAGTATCGAAGTTATCCTTAAAATTCATATTTATTGACCGGTTTATTACAATGCTAAATTTCGCAACTATAATACAAGCATAGATGGCAGGAAACATCATGCGTCGGACTGAGATACTACAGGGCATAGGTACGATGGGGTGCTGGCCAGAAAACTCCCACGTGTGTCTGACAGCTGCTTGTCCTTCTGGACACGTCTAGAGGGAACGGGAGTTGTTGGGCCGGTGCACCCTGGGCACGGGCCATAAGTCTCCTTTGGACCGGGGGACCTTATTGCCTGTGGCGAATATTCTGGCACGGGAGGGGCCCGATGTGGGCGAATGGGAAGTTGCTCCGCGTGTCCCTCTGAGAAAGCAGAGGGCACTGTGGAGGAGCAGGGGCGGGCCCGGTGTGCACTCACCCTGCCACTGGGCAGGCAGCGGGAGGACTGTCCTTCCCTGCCCCCGTCGGTCTCGTAATCCCAGGAGTGCCTGCTGAGTAGTGTTCTCGCGCCTCTTAGGACCGAGGGTCTTGGCTTTACCGCCCAGACCGCGAGGAAGAAAACCTCTATAAAAAATTACGGGAGGATGGGGCCTGCGAGCAGCAGACTCGGGGTAGTCTGCTGCCCGACCAGCAGCTAGCGTACCTGGCGTAGCTGGTAAAGGCCCTTGAGGTGATGTGGCGTGCAGTGTTCCGTGTGCGCCACAGAAGAGGGTGCGGCCGTCGTTAGGCCGCACGGGGAGAAGGGGCTTGCCTGTTTGTGGCGAGCCGGGACCTGTCGGGGGTGGTTGTGTGAATACTCACGGGTTCCCACGCCCCGGGCTAAGGAAAAAAAAAAAAAAAAAAAGGGCATAGGTACGATCCCCAGTAAAACATGACATTTTATATGTTTTATTTAATAGTTAGCTGTAACTTTGACGGAACGACCACACAGCCCATAGACGCCTCATAACAGGCGACCGATGTCTGCAACACATCTATGAAATATCACTAAAGTAGGTCGCCACTATTGGCCACTTCAATCAACTCAGCCTATCGCCGTCCACTGCTGGACATAGGCTTCTCCCAAGTTGCGCCACAACACTCGGTCCTCTGCCTTCCGCATCCAGTCCCCCCCAGCCACGTTCTTTAGGTCGTCGGTCCACCAGGCAAGGGGGCGCCCTACGCTGCGTTTGCCGATTCGCGGTCTCCACTCAAAGACTCGTCTGCTCCAGCGGCCATCGGTCCTTCGACAGACATGGCCAGTATTGGCCAGCCCACTGCCACTTCAGCTTACTGATCCTACAAGCTGTGTCGGTCACTCCGGTTCTTCTCCGGATAATCTCGTTACGGATTTTATCCTTAAAAGGAACTCCAAGCATAGCTCGCTGAGCGACTTTGAACTTGTGGACTAGCCCAACTGTCAGTGTCCACGTCTCGGCACCGTAAGTCATGACAGGCAGGACGCACTGGTTGAAGACCTTTGTCTTCAAACTTTGCGGTATAGGCGACGAGAAGATTCGGCGAAGTTTGCCAAATGCTGCCCAAACGGATCCTTCTGTTGGCTTCATTCTCGAAGTTGTGTCTACCAATCTGAATTGCCTGCCCTAAGTAGACGTATTCCGTCTACCTAGGGCCACTTGAAATCGTTAAATCAATTTCGACCACTACACGAGCCGTCAAAACTGCCGCGTCAGTGATTAGCCAATAATAGCAATAGCCTTGGTAGGGCCAATTGGATTGCAGTACCCCTCCTCAGCTAGTGGCAGAATTTATTGTACGCATTACATTCAACAATTAGGCCTAGACTCCACCAAAGCGGAGAAGAGCGGAGATGTGTCAAACAACCAATAGGATTGCACAGTGGCGGATTTACACATTTGACGCCGGTAGGCTATTAAAAATTTTCCGCCCCTACCGACCGCTAAAACAGTGGTGGGCTAACCCTTTTGGAGGAGGATATCAGATGGGAGCACCATATCCTCTTTGTTTTTTTTCGGATTATTTATTGCCCTTACAGTTTAAGAACAACATATTTAATTATCCGGCTGATGATGACGTTAAAATTCAATTAAGTTATGAAAGTTTTAACTTCTGCACGATTTTTTATTTGCAATACCGTCGCATGAAATCTTGTTAATTAGTTATAAAAATAAATTGGCCTAAAATTTGCCGCCCCTATAATCTGCCGCCCTAGGCTCCAGCCTACTCAGCCTGCTGGTAAATCCGCCATTGGGATTGCATTATTTTCACATGTCACCGCCTAGCTTCAACGCAATTCTATATTTAACGTAATCATATTGGTAGCTTGGTACATATAATTCTGCGGGACAACTATATTGTTTTTCTTGCGATAGGGTATTTAAAACCAAGTTCGGTCTAGCGAGCCATATAAGGGCTCATGCTAGGAAATAATTTGTTGGGGTCGCCGTTACCGAAATCGGTAAGGAGGACTATATATATATATATTGGTTTTTAAAAAAAAAAAAAAAAAAAAATATATATTGGTAGCTTGCGACACATCTCTTCTCCTCTCCGCTTTGGTGGAGTCTGGGCCTAAGCGTATATTGTATTGGGCTGTGCGGTCGTTGCTTTGACGTTACCCACCAGATGGCGCTTAAAGGTGAGGTCAGCTGACAACTCTATGTCCGTATATTCAATGTACTCTAATGGGTATAACGCAAATCTTAGCGTTACGTGACGCTACATTGTCTCTCGAATCACACCTACCGCAAGCCCCTTATAGAACTTCGTTCCAAAAAACCTTTAAAGGATAGAAACGTGTTTTAGCTTTAATAAAAGCCCAGCCGAAAGAACAAGCCCCTCCGACTACATGACAAAATAACTTTGAAGGAAACAAGAGGTCTTTTAATAATGAGTCTAAAACTACTGGCGATAAAGCTTAAGGATATAATAATTTCTATCACACCTAGTGACTAAAAATCAAAAGTGGTATGTATGCTCTATCTTGTAAAAACCATACAGGAAATTCCAGTACCTGATAAGTAGGAACATGAAGCATTACGGGTTTGAGGTTACTAACCTGCCTATGTGCAGTATCTGTAATGTCGCGTTTCTCAATATTCAATTCAATTTGAGTAGAGCACAAGATGAAAAAGACGAAATTTTATAATGGTGTCAATTCTCTTGTTCACGAACTAAACTTATTTTATACTATCGTCTCTTTTACTAGTAGTAGACACAAGAAAGAGATGGCAACAATTTTAGAACTTCTGTCAAATTAGTCGGAATTATAATTTCCATACAGCTTTAGTCGTGATCTCGGAACGTGCACACTAAAATACAAATAAATGTAACACGTAAACTAATTTGACAGTTCTAAAATTTTTGCCATCCCTTTCTTGTATCTACTATTAGTAAAAGAGAGCGATAGTTTAAAATGAGTTTAGTTCGTGAACAAGAGAATCGACACCAATATCTACCAAAAATATTTTTCAACTCACGAAGTTTTATTTATTTATATTCAATTGTTTTATGTACTTCCAAGATCGTATAAGTAAAATAAATCAGTAAGAAGTGTGAAAGGGCATTCTAAAGTGGAAGCGGAAAAGTTGGAGGAACCGGACCGTAATATGTTCCTTGAAATAGACTGTTATTGAGCAAAACAGGAAACTGGCAATTTGAAGGTCTTACAATTTTGTTTACCGACGGAATATTATTCAATCTTACGATGAAAACACACGTGAGGGTTAACAATGATAACTTACCTTTTCAACAAAACAAAGGGCAACGAGTTCTGTCGCAGATATAGATTTTTCCAAATCTTTTAGGAATATGTCCTGGTGGAATGTGAAGAGTTCGTGTAAGTTGCCGAACAACACGTCGGCCTGTCCGACTAGCGCTGCGGGCAGCAGATGTTGGTTCTCTGGCTTTTCGATCTCTTCTTTGTAACCCTGAAAGAAAATTTAACAAGATTATAATAGCCGTAAGATTCCGTAAAGCTCTCATATCTATTATTTATAAATAATTATTGCATAACCACTATACCGGGTTGAGAAGTGAAGAGCAATGGCTTATAGTATCACACCAGTCCTGTAAGCGTCTATCGTAGTCTTCATAGATAGCTTCCAAGCATTTACATTCCGAAGGCGTCAAACTGTGATGAAACTTCGAAAACATTGTCTTTTTCTTTAAGTTCTGTAGCGTCGAAGTCCAATTACTGAATGTTTGGTTGCGATTTAAGCTTTGTGTTTTCCTTCCATCTTGAACGTTGCTCTGTTGTTTATTGATATTTCTGGAGGCGTATGCGTAACTGTAATGATTATTGTTCAAAGATTTGAGACATTTGTTTGATTTCCGACAAGACAAGGTGGAGTGTAAGCTTCGTACATAACTGTCGGTGTTACTTCTCCTACACATTGTTGAACCTCCTCTTCTATTTGGGCAGTGAGAGTTTGATGTACAATGATCTTTAATAGTATGGTTCCACTCTTTCATTATTCTTTTGTAATCTTTTAGAATACTTGTTAGAATGTCCCCAGATCCCTTACTACTTTCCATCGTATTTCTAAGCTCAGTACAGCTAGATGACTTTAGCTGGGAATCTTTGGAAACTACTGAACTAGAGAAATATTCAGGCGACGATAGATTTACATCCAGACACCCATACAGTGGATTCTTCACTAACTCTGGAATATCGAGTACCGTAGGTGCCGTAGTAGTGAGAGATTCTCCGGTAGTGTCCTCAGAAACAGTAACCGCGTCGGAATCCGGCAAGTATATTATTTTCTCAGTTTTTTTCGTATACTCGTAACCGGGTAGTGGTTTACCGTAAAAGAAGTTTCCACTAAACGGTTCCATACGCACCGGTTTAATATTCCGAGGGTTGTACTTAACACGACTGCTTTTATCCACATCACTCACTGTCTTCTTGCACTTTTTGTTACGGAGCTTCCCTCTTTCGAACAAGGATATTTGGTTTGCGTAGTCACTAAAGAGTGTTGAGTCGGAAGCGGCTCTAGTCAGTTGTTTCTTTTTACGTGTGGTGGGGTTATCGTTTTTTCTGTAATACCACGAGTAGGAAGTGCCGACGCTAAGGTTTGCGGAAGATTTATGGAGGTCGTATTTTCCATATTTCATGGTGCAGAGAGTGGCGAAGTGTAACAAGCGACCGAGAGTCTGCACTGGCGTGCAGTTTGCGAATGAGTAGCATGCATTGCGTTCCGCTCGAGGGGCTGAAGCAGTCGGTTGCGTCCGGTGCATCCAGTGCACTAGATAGACGTACTGAGCCACCTCGTCCGTGAGCGGTGGCGTCGGGAGGGATACAAACATTTAGCGCATGCACTACATATGTATGGTAGTGGCACAATTGTTTTACAGAGCGTGGCGATGGCATAGAGATATGGGTTTATCGGAACTAATCTTCCGTGACATAACTAATATCGTTTGCTGCAATGTGCCTGGCCCTATTATTACGATACTTATGATAATAACCACTAACAGGAAGTTATCTATTAGGTACGTGTACTATGCGATTGGTTACTTGTTATTTCGATGCATTAATACGACTTTCGTTACTTGATGACATGCATCACACGTAGACAACGACGTGATTAATTTTACCTATTATGACAGTTATGGGTTTTGAGGTTTATTAAAATGGTGTGTCATATAATAGCATGGCCATATTGGGCAGAGCTATCACTACTGCAAGTTACGTGGTCCTGGCACCAGAGAAAGGCGTGTTTGCTTTCGCTTCGTAATCCAATTCTGACACTATGTATGAATTGAATATTTAAGAGAGTTCGTTCGACAGGTTAACGGTCTTGTTTTTATATATAGACATTTTGGCACATGACGTCACGCGACAAAAAGTGTGAGCATCCGTTACAATAAAATGAGTAACATCCTTTATCCTGGGTTGTAAAAAAATTCGAACACTTGAAAGTGATTTCTCGGCTGTAGTGTTATGAGACGATAAACTTGTTTGGCATCATGATCATGTTTCATTAATTTGCCTTTTAAACATTGCATTTGCATTCTAACGTTTTGTTGCAGGGAGAGAATATGTACTCACATTGAGTATGGAGCCGAGTTCTTGCACGTAGACCCTCTCGGTCTGCATCAGCTCTGCCAGCACGTGTCCGCGCCGTGACCGCCGCGCCTCCGCGTCTTCTCCGCCTGAACTCTCCGATCCACCTGACGTCTCCATCTGTCCATTATAAATAGCGATGATTAGTTTATCATACAAACTATAAATATTTGTGTATTGAAAGGAAATTGTTTACTGCATTGTTTAAAAGCCTAATATTTACGGTCTACGTGCAGAAAGTAGTAAAATTTGATGGATAGATCGGGGTCAATATGGAATTAATTACTAAATTAAAGCAGGTAGGTTAGTTAAGTTCAAGTTTTCTGTTAGGTTCATATATATTTCAATGTTTCTTAATATATTAGACACATCACTTTCTTTCATTGTAGTACATATATATCGATGTTCATAATGATATCCTTCTTTGCAGTTTATGTGATAAAGTTTTTGATATGTAGTACATACAATAAAACTCTCAGAAAATCCAAAAACTACTATTAGTTACATGCATTCATATTATCACGGCTGTTTTTCACTGGGGTAGGCAGAGACTATGGATTTCCACCTGCTACGAACCTGACACACCTCTCGCTTCATCTAGGTTCATTAACCTCGTCTTGCATTGCTCATACTCTTACACTTAACCTGGCATTTTTTAGTACGTCCGAGATTTGATTGCGATACGTTCGCTGAGGTCGTCCCCCTCCAACTCTTCCATCCAAACTCTCATCGTATACTACTTAGTTTCGTCAGTCTCCTCCTCTCCATCCTCTCTATATTTCCAAACCATCTTGATATACCTTTCTCAATCTTTTTTACAACATCTTCTTTCACTTCACAACGCTCCCTGTTAGTTATACAACGTGTATCAGAAATGCGTGGTCATACTTTAGGAGCTCAATCAGGGCATAGCATAGAACAACTTTTACTATGAGACCAACCCTGAAATCGCGAAAAAAATATTTATTTATTTATTTAATTCTTTATGCACAACAGGGTACAAAGGCAAACCGGCGGTCTTAACGCCATAGGCGAATATCAGCTGATCCTTACTAAATCATCGATGTCACTCGATAAAATGTGAGGATCAGCTGATTTATTTTTCGCGATATCAGTATATAGTAAAATTTGTTCGATAGCATTCCCTGAATAAGCTCTTCAAATATGACCACGCATTTCTGATACACGTTGTATAGTCCCCTGGCTTATTTCTACGTAAATATGAGTACTAGGCTACGAGGTTGAACTTAAACTGGACACAACAACTGGAAACAGACGTAATAGATGTTAAAGACGTAAGAAGAGTAGCCTGCCCATACAATACTTTACTAAATAACTAGATATTAAAGCAAGGTTAAAGCCAATTTGTTTACAATGGGTAATAACTACGCCACTACGTGAGTAGTACCTGAGAAAGCCCCATAAAATACACTAAAATACAATAAACTTATAAATTAAGTAATTAAGCGATTGTTTCGTTGTTGTTGTTCAAGTAGGTAATGGGTGATTTGTTTTATTTAGATTTAAATATTTAATTTTTGGATAAATACTTTGAGACCCGTATATTTTGGCATTTTTAATGAAAGTTGAGGTTGACGTTCCTTTTGACTTTCTTAAAATTTAAACCTCTTTGATAACGGAAGTACTTATTCCACACAGACCTATTCCAGGAATTATTAATATAAGTTCTACACACAGACATACTAAATTTTTTACTATGTCTGTGGTTCTACATAGTACTTATTATTTCCATGCCTTTAGTAATCTCGCCAATACACAAAAAAAATCTAAACAAGGATTAGGCCGATAGAAGAAGGAACTAATAATAATCCAGTATGGTAAGTAAGGCTGTGCTTTTATCTAAAGGCAGAAACATAAAGAGGAATTTTATTATAGTTGAGAAAATAATGGTATTTAGTAATCCAGTCTAAATGTGTAATACACAAATACAATAGAGACACAAAACGTGTAAACTATTGTGTGAAGTCGGTTTGTACTCAAGATTAGGATACAGCACAGAAGCAGCAGTTACGTGAAAAAATTAATCTCAGATTACAGAAGAAAAGGATTCCCTTTTGTTCTATAATCTGAGAGCTTAATAATCTAACTTGCTGTCAAACTATATATTTAATTTGATACGATTACAATTTATGCAGCAAAATAACTTACGGGTTTATGATGTACTGAAAAATCTTTCACAATTTTATATCCAGTTTGGAGCACAACGTTTAACGTATCCATATTTAGCGATCAATCTCTTATCATAAATAAATACACGGCTCACTGAAATCACATCACTGATTAGTTGTAAAGTCTTTCCAAAAATTATAAGAGTAATCAGTTTGTTGAAAGGTAAACCCGAGCACATGGTGCCTGTGTAAGAATAAGGAACTGATGGGATGGCACTGGGCCGGGATGAGAAGGGGCCGCGGGAATACGTTGGGACCGTAAAAAAAGTTGTTGCCTCCACTTTTGTGCAGTGAAACTGGCACGGTAGATGCTCTACTTTATTTATTCGGCGATAAAAGGGACATAGACGACCAGCTGTATAAAAAAGTTTGTCAACTATGCGGTCTCGTTTAATGTTTGATTTATTTTATTAATATACACAGGAATAGACAGCAAGCAAGGCAAGGTTGTAAATTTAAGTACGACGAACGAACGTGAAATTTTATAACATGTGTTATTTATAAAGATTAAGAGTATGCTATAAGGAAATGTCTCTAAATTAATGGGAACTGCGATTAAATTGTCTACGAAGAGTAGATCAATATCGTTTTTGTCGGTTTGGAAATAATACTGACGAAATCTCACATTTTACGAAAGCGATAATATACACACGAAATAGTAAGGTTAACAGTTTATCTTTTTAGAATAACATTTAGCTGCGGTTTCGCTTGCAATGTGGTGATTGCGAAAAACAAATTATAGCATTTGTATAAATTCCTATACCTCTGATACCTTACATCACTGCGCTTAATGATGTAAATCAGTTAAGATTTGTTTTTGTTTTACATGTAGGTAGGTAGATTAATTACCAGAATTATTTTATATTAGACTAGCGGCCCGTCCCGGCTTTGCACGGGTGGACATGAAAATATAGCCTATGTTACTCAGGGTGAATGTAGCTTTCTAATGGTGGGGTGCTGGCCAGGAAACCTCCACGTGTGTCTGACAGCTGCTTGTCCTTCTGGACACGTCTAGAGGGAACGGCAGTTGTTGGGCCGGTGCACCTTGGGCACGGGCAATAAGTCTCCTTTGGACCGGAGGACCATATTGCCTGTGGCGAATATTCTGGCACGGGACGGGCCCGATGTGGGCCAGTGGGAAGTTGCTCCGCGTGTCCCTCTGAGAAAGCAGAGGGCACTGTGGAGGAGCAGGGGCGGGCCCGGTGTGCACTCACACTGCCACTGGGCAGGCAGCGGGGGGACTGTCCTTCCCTGCCCCCGTCGGTCTCGTAATCCCAGGAGTGCCTGCTGAGTAGTGTTCTCGCGCCTCTTGGGACCAAGGGTCTTGGCTTCACCGCCAGGACTGCGAGGAAGAAAACCTCTATAAAAAATTACGGGAGATAGGGCCTGCGAGTAGCAGACTCGGGGTAGTCTGCTGCCCGACCAGCAGCTGGCGTAGCTGGCACAGCCGGCGTAGTTGGCGCAGCTGGTAAAGGCCCATGAGGTGAGGTGGCGTGCAGTGTTCCGTGTGTGCCACTGAGGAGGGTGCGGCCAACGTTAGGCCGCACGGGGAGAAGGGGCTCGCCTGCTTGTGGCGGGCCGGGACCTGTCGGGGGTGGTTGTGTGAATACTCACGGGTTCCCACGCCCCCGGCTAAAGTAGTTGAAGGAACACCGTGGTGGTTTTAGTCGGTAAGAGTCCGGGGTGCTGGCCAGAAAACCTCCACGTGTGCCTGACGGCTGCTTGTCTTTCTGGACACGTCTGGAGGGACCGGCAGTTGTTTGGCCGGTGCATCCTGGGCACGGGCAATAAAATCCTGCCGAGGGATTAACCTTCGGGGGATTTTATTGCCTGTGGCGAATATTCTGGCGCGGGAGGGGCCCGTTCTGGGCCAGTAGGGAGTTGCTCCACGTGTCCCTCTGATATCAGCAGAGGGCACAGTGTAGGAGCAGGGGCGGGCCCGGTGTGCACTCACCCTGCCACTGGGCAGGCAGCGGGGGGACTGTCTTTCCCTGCCCCCGTCGATCTCGTAACCCCAGGAGTGCCCGCTGAGTAGTGTTCTCGCGCCTCTTGGGACCGAGGGTCTTGGCTTCACCGCCCGGACCGCGAGGAAGAAAACCTCTATAAAAAATTACGGGAGGTAGGGCCTGCGAGCAGCATACTCGGGGTAGTCTGCTGCCCGACCACCAGCTGGCGTAGCTGGCACAGCTGGCGTAGTTGGCGCAGCTGGTAAAGGCCCATGAGGTGAGGTGGCGTGCAGTGTTCCGTGTGCGCCACCTAGGAGGGTGCGGCCGACGTTAGGCCGCACGGGGAGAAGGGGCTCGCCTGCTTGTGGCGGGCCAGGACCTGTCGGGGGTGGTTGTGTGAATACTCACGGGTTCCCACGCCCCCGGCTAAGGTAGTTGAAGGAACACCGTGGTGGTTTTAGTCGGTAAGAGTCCGACACTGGCTTCGCTTACCCCGGGCGGAGTGCATCCATGAGGATTTACCCACGGCAAAAAAAAAAAAGCTTAATAATGGTGTTTTTTTTTTTAAATCGGCAGAGTAGTTTTTGAGTTTATTCATTACAAACATACACACAAAAATACAAATCTTTCCTCTTTATAATATCTACACTAGTAGATAACATTCTGTAATATGCAGAACAAGCAGATGAGAACGGTAATTTTTTTCTAAGACCTTAAAAAAATTGCAACAGAACAGAGTGAAGACATTAAATTGTCTTATTTGCTTTGAGTTCCTGGCTTGCCTCGCTCCACTCTTCCTTTTCCTCCGAAGAGTCTTGGCTCTGCTAATATGATAAATGACCGTCGTCAACACTTTGTGACTTGTGACTATCCTCGTCGCCACTGTTAAATAAGACACGGCCTTCGGTAATCAAGCTGTTTATTGCACTGAAGCATCAAGCGCCTACGCGCGACTCGCAGGTCGCGTTCCTATATGTATAGCTAGTTACTGACTATCCTAACACAAGTATAGAAGGATTTTTTCAAAAATGTATATATTTATCTTAAACCAACAGATTTTTTTTATGAAGTAGAGCAGTGTTCCTGCTGGTGGCAGTACAACGGTAATAAAGGGCGGCGTGCAGTTACGTGCGCCAAGCATCACCACACCAAGCACGTTGTATGGACAACTTTATATGTGTGCGTGTATATGTACACGTCTCCACTCCTGTTTGTAGGCCACCACCACCTGCCAACACCTTCGTAGTTCTAAGGGTCTCTCTCTACACTACACGTTTTGTGTTCAACGCTTATTGATCTGAAATATTCATGTCGAGGTTTATTGTATTCTTTTATATCTCGTTTCTCCGTAACATCTGTGGACTTCCTTTGTTTTGTGTACATACGAGTGGTACCTAAAGATCGGACGTCGGACATGAGTTTGAGCACGTGCTTCGTGCTGGTGGGAATATTTGTTTTTTTTAATAGGAACAGACCAACGTGTCTTTTAGTTCTGATGTAAGTTCAAGAAAATTAACATATTAAAAAGAAAACTTTGACATCCACCTATTACATTTAGTACAGTCTACAGCAAAAGTCAATGAATGTTTATTGAATTACTTGATCAATTTTTACAAAAAAAAAAAAATATTATTATAAATGAATGTTTATGAATTCCAAAATTAAATATCTTAGTAGTGTATTGTTTGTCTGAATTTACTATGATACTACGTTAGTACTACCAATAAGATATTCTGTGAAAATACTGAAACTGGCCAAGTACGTACCTACACAGAACTAACTCTTCGAGACATTTTAGTCAAAACTCCTACAATTGTTATTCAAATCCGACGGAGTTTCGCAAAAGCGTCACAACTCACAATTCTACATTGTATCCCTACTTTACCTACATGTAGTTGAGGTAAGATTTTTTTATAACTTTGGCGGCGTCATAAGAGTCTATAACCATAACAAATGTCAACTCCATAGCACTGACAGTCTGCAAGTAAAATGTCTGTAACAGACAGTCGAACGAACGGACACCGGACATGGCGAAACTTAAGGCACAGAATATCTAATAGTACTTAAGGGTTCCTTGTTTGACTAAGGAACACTAAAAACCACTTCTCTATCGTTATTTGTCAGAAAAAATAAATAATAATTAAAATAAATATAACTAATTATTTAAATAATTTATAAAATTTACGAGAGTTCATCAAAAGACATCAACGCACATAGCGCGAAATATGAATTTTTGCACCTCTTTCTTACGCAGGCAGGTACCACCACATATGTCTATGTTTGCCCTATTTTATTTTATATATTATTATGATAATTTTTTTTTAGTATTAGTTAGCTAAACAACATAGTATGCACTATAATCAGACCAAGTTTGACGCTGGTATGTAATAAGGTTTTGAAGATAGAACAGAAACAAAAACGTTGAAAAAAATGCATGTTTTTCGAGGTTTCTTGCATGGGGACACCCTTTCGTTTTAGATTTTTTTTATTTTTAGTATTTGTCGTGATAGGGTTCATAGCAACACATATTCTGAGAAAATTTCAACTTGCTACCTATTACCGTTCAAAAGATACAGCCCCGTGACATTCGTCCACCCCATAGAGTTACCTGTCCACCCATGCACAGAATAAATCAGCTGATCCCTTCATTTTGTCGATTCATTTGAACAAAAATGTAGGGGACCGTAGCTTTTTTTTCGTGATTTCAGGGTTGGTCCCATAGTAAAAGTTGTTCTACTACTATTATGACCCCTTAAGAGGTTTTCAGTTATTTCAATAACACGTTGCATAAAATGCAGTATTTTCGACGATACGTGGGACACTCAGAAAGTTTTGCGAAACTAAAAAAAATTGTTCTATACGTACATATATTTTTATCAAATCTTTTCAAAGTACTTTCCACCAGCCTCTATACAAAGATTCATGCGCCTAAACCAGTTTTCAAAACACTTTTTCCAGTCCGCCGCAGACACCTCGTTTACAGCCTGCTCGAACGCAGCCAGCGCATCTTCCGGCGACGAAAATTGTATCCCTTTGAGCTGATTTTTTATTTTTGGGAATAAAAAGAAGTCACACGGTGCTAGATCAGGGCTGTAAGGAGGGTGACCCAGGAGTTTGACTGGCGTGCTGTCCAGGAAGTCCCTCGTTTTGAGTGCGGTGTGCGCAGGTGCATTGTCGTGGTGGAGCAGTAGCCCGCGGAGCCCTGTGTTTGGTCGCTTGTTGCTTATAACAGAGAAAACTTCTGGCAAACATTTGGTAGTATACCATTCGGCATTAATGCTTCTTTGATCCCGTAAGGGAATTGATACCAAGTGGCCAGTCAAATTAAAAAAGCTAGCGATCAAAATCTTACCCCCGCTTCTAGATCGCTTCACTTTGGTAGGCGTTGGCTCATTTTGAAACACCCAAACAGTCGACTGGCGCTTGGTTTCTGGGTCGTATTGATAAATCCAGGACTCATCACCTGTAACGATGTCGTAAACACGCCGAGACGAGCCTGCTTCAAATTTGTTAAGCATATCACGGCACCATTCCACCCGGGCCTGCTTCTGAGCATCGGTGAGGTTGTGCGGCACCCAGCGTGATACTATCCTCCTCACGCGAAGATGGCTGTGTAGAATCTCGTGAACGCTTCCCGATCCAATCTTCAATATGTGTTGAATCTCCTGATATGTAATTCGCCTATTGTCTTGGATTAAATTTTTCACTGCTAGCACGTTTTCTTCGGTAACAGCCGTCAAAGGGCGACCGCTTCTTTCGTCATCCCCCAAAGTTGGTCGACCGCGCTTGAATTCGTTATACCAACGATACACGGTTGCCTTGGAAGGGCCTTCATCCATGAATGCCATTTGAAGTCTATCGTACGATTCATCCGGTTTCAGGCGACACTTGAAATCGTATAAAATCATAGCTCTAAAATGTTCCCGGCGCAGATCCATATTTCAGTGAGACACAATACTTTGAATTAACTCGCAAAAAATATGGAAGGAAATTTTGAAATTGGAACTTACTTATTTTTACTTATAAATAACCATATTTTCGAAAAACATTATAACTGGCCAGTCTCCCATATATAAAAACTTTTTTTCGCAATACTTTCTGAGGGGCCTGGTATAAAACAATAACAATCATTATTTCGCCGTTATTTTTCTAATCCTACTTCTTACTAATAATAAATGTGAAGATGTTTGGATGTTTGTTACTCAATCACGCTGAAACGGCTGAACGGATTTGAGTGAACTTTGGCACACAAATAGACCATAACCCGGATTAAAATATGGATTACTAACACTTTCCGAGGGATGCGTATTTATGATTTACGAAGAAAATAATTATGTGTAGTGATCGCGAAAACCTAAGAAATTATTAAGAAAAAAATGTTTTTTAAGTCTTTGCCTACGTAGGCCACCGTAGTTTACAGTATTTTTTTTTTGTGAAGAAACAGCGTAGCATGATTGAATAAGAACCTATTAATTGATGGGCAATATCACGGTACCTAAGTTAGTGTATCCCTCAATAAAACCCAGTCGTTTTTAAATGTCAAAGTCGTTAAATATTACTTTCGCGTGAAAAGTCAAGGCATTTCTGAATCCATTATTGTTTTAAATGTTTTGTGCGCCTCGTTGCTCGTTATATTATAATTTTGGATTCACTTTTGAATTCCAATACATGCTTTCATAAATGAGGATTTTTTTTAATAACCTAGATGGGCCAACGAGCAAGCGGGGCACCTGATGGTAAGCAATCTCCGCCGCCCATGGACATCCGCAACACCAGGGGTATCGACGATGCGTTGCCGACCTTTTAAAAAGACGTTTGCTGGTACGTTGAATTTAGTTTTTTTAGTCAGTGTATTATTATCATAATTTTTTTTAAATGTATTTAACGGTACAATTGAAACAGCAAGGTATCATTCAACGATACAATAATTAATAAATAAACAAATATCTTTGGGACATTTTTACACATCACCATCTGGTCTCAAACTAAGCAGAGCTTGTGCTATGGGTACTAGACATTAGACAATGGATATAATACTTATATACTTTTTTTGTAAATACATACTTATGATTATAATACATAAGCAACACCCAGACCAACACAAACAATTATGTTCATCACACAAATATTTGTGTTCTGTGGGAATCGAACCCACGACCTCGTTAACAGCAGTCCGCCACTCGAACCACTAGACCACAGAGGTCGTCAGAATGATAAGGATGATAAGGATTTGAGGATCATTGTGTAAGGACACTGTCCATAAAAGAAACCACTTCTACCACGTCCTACCAAATCGTGTACCTAGTAACAGAGTGCAACAAACTCCCTGAAAGTGTGCTGAAGGTGTGATAATTGTACTTTATGACACCTACATTGAACTGCTTCAAGAACAGACTGGACACAATCTCCAAATCGCAAGACACACGCATCAGCTTACTAAGCTGCTAGTGTGGTTTCCATATCTATTACTATAATAAAACTGTAAAGGTCGAAAAGTCTGTACATTGAGTTTTTTTTCGCGAAAACCGGGGCTAGGGGGACTAGAAATAAGCTATAGAACACGAATCAATCGTTTAAAAAAATTATGTCTGTCTGTCTGTCTGTCTGTTTGTTACCTCATCACGTGAAAACGGCTGAACGGATCGTAATGAAACTTAGCATTTGTACTGGTATTAGTCTAACTTAAAATATAGGGTATGTTTTATCTGAATCGGTTGAGTAGATCCAGCGATACAGCTTGACCCCTCTATTGTATTAAGTTGCATACAAAGTAGAGGTCATGATTGTTGGTTGGATGCAGGTTGGAGGTTCCTAAAAATACAACTGGATTCTATTAGTATTATAGAAAATATAGAATAACATAACATAGCCCATCACTGTCCCGCTGCTGGGCATGGCCCTCTTCTTAAAATGAGAAGAGTTAAGGAACTGGATATTGTTAGTGTAATAGATTATCATAACATAATCAGCTCATTACCTACTGCCCCACTGCTGGGCACGGACCTCTTCTCGGAACGAGAAGAGTTAAGAAACTAGAAAATATAGAATAACATAACGTAGTCAACCCATTACTGTCCCACTACTGGATATGGCCCTCTTCTCAAAATGAGAAGAGTTAATGAACTGGATATTATTAGTATTCTAGAATAACACAACATTACCAGCCCATTACAGTCCCACTGCTGGACACGGGCCTCTTCTCAGCATAAGAAGAGATGTGGTTAGTGTTATAGAATAACATAATCAGCCCAATTACTTCCCACTGCTGGGCACAAGCGTCTTCTCAGAATGAGGGAGTTTGGGCTAATTCCATGAAATTCCATCACCTTAGCCGGTTGGTTTTAAAAACAAAATATAGTATGGTCGGTAAATAGTGTAATCGTCTGTGTAGGCGCTTATATGTATATATTTGAAGATATTGTGTTCAAATAATGACACGATGTTATTTTCCGACATCCACGCGGACGGAGTCGCGGGCACAGCTAGTAATGAATAATTGTGCAGATATCAGTAGCAAGCTGCAAGTGTTGGTTTTCTTAATTTTCTTTTCTTGGTTAATCTATGTTTTTATTTTATTATTTTTATTATTTTAATCCTTGTTAAGCCCTTGTGTCATAACAGGACTGTTATGATAAATTACTAGAATAATTGAAAGAGTCATCAGGTGAAGGGTGACCTTGATTGTAGTGTGCAAAATAGCGTTGTTTTTCCTTATTTCAATCAGTAAATGGTTATGGAATTTAAATAATTCATATTCCAGATTGAACTCGTTTTAAATGCGATGATGTTATCATATCGTAAACAATATTTGGTGCGGTGTAAATGATAATATGGCTGGTTTATTAATCCATGACCCTCGACACCGACAGCAAATGCACTTGATCTGATTGACCATAATTATTATGCGTTCAATTGCCGCGCAGTGGCTGTGCGCGCGACGTTAGCTGACTGTGATTCATTATAGGTATGGATTCGATGAACTTTACACTTTTAAAATGAACAATAAAAAATATTATTTGTGAAGTCATCTTTATCATAAAATATGAAATCCCTCCCTGTCATACACCTTTTTCATATATGGTAATAACTCAGTCAATTTTCAACATAATTTTATCATTTATTACAATTTTGCATGCAACGACTCAGCCTAAAATCCATGTAAGTATAAAATTGAGTTGGGACATGAATAAATATCGGCTTCTAAATAAACTATGCCCAGTTGACTTGAATGCAATGAATTTCTAAATATACAACAGCGAACACATAAGTCATATATCACATATTTTAAATAACCCAAATATGGCAGCAATATATACAAATTATCATTGAATATATTGGTATACCGTCTTTCACTTCCGCGATATGTAGGTAACAATCATGGTTGATGGTAGCGACTGAAGAAATTAGATGATTAGATAATTGTGGTTTTAAAGAAGATTGATGATTATGACTTTAATATTTAACATTTTGATTTGATTTAATATTCGTGTTTATTATTTTAAAACAAAATGTAAACTATTAATGATAGTTAGTAGGTAATATAATTTGTTTAACATTTGATAGAACTCTATGGCAAAATACTTAATTTATATAGGTAGTTAGTTTTAATCAAAATTAAAGTAAAGATTATGTTTTGACAAGGCAAGAAACTCAAGCTTTGATCACTGTTTAAAACTAGTTTTGATTTGAGCTTTAATTTTAGAATATTCCTCAAGCACAGATTCATTGATAACAGTTCAGCTGAGTTCAGCTTCATTCGTTACTTACTGAGGTGTTTGAGCAGAGATTATATCTGTAAATTACGCAAGTGTACCTATTTGAGACATCGCTTGAGCATATAGATTTCCTTGCTATTCCAGGTTATAACATAACATAACATAATATCACGCCTGTATTTCCCCGATGGGTAGGCAGAGGTGTATAGTACACCGTCTTTTCGCCAGTTATGTTACAGTCCCATGTAATAGGAGGCCAGCCTATTGCAATTAACCGGGCACAAATCCAGACTCCGGGCTGCTACTGAGAATTTCCTAAAGAAAAAACCCAATAACACTTTGCCCGACCCGGGAATCGAACCCAGGACCCCACGATCAGCAGTCGCGCTTGCGACCACTAGACCAACGAGGCAGTTCCAGGTTATTTCAGGTTATATACGTGTGTTATGTTGTTGAAGTTTATAAAATTACCGTATTGGAATGAGACCAAGACCGCTGCTCAAGTAACGATTCTATGCTTAAGTAAGTAAGGATCAAACTGTACTTGAGGAACGTACCTACTACTGCAATACTAAAGCTAAATTTTTATCAAATCAGCGAAGGTTGATGTGACTCTTGACAGAAATGAACAACATACATCAACAACAAAACAAGGAATAAACAACAAACAAATAGAGAAGACACGTGGACACTGACAGTTGGGCTACTCCCCCAATTCAAAGTCGCTCAGCGAGCTATGCAGCGAGCTATAGTTGGAGTTTATTTGAAGGATAAAATCCGTAACTAGATTATCCGGAGAAGAACCGGAGTGACCGACATAGCTTGTAGGATTAGTAAGCTGAAGTGGTAGCGGGCTGGCCATGTCTGTCGAAGGACCGATGGCCGCTTGAGCAGACGGTCCTTGAGTGGACACCGCGAATCGGCAAACGCAGCGTAGGGCACCCCCCCGCCAGGTGGACCGACGACCTGAAGAACGTGGCTGCGGAAGGCAGAGGACCGATTGTTGTGGCACAACTTGGGAGAGGCCTATGTCCAGCAGTGGACTGCGTTAGGCTGAGTTGATGATGATGACATAGGGAAGAAGAAAAGCATGGGATTGGCTGCTAGAGGATTCAAAGCAGGAAACTTAATTGATCTTCGATGAATAAACCCTGCGCAGGATAATCAATTTTTTTTATAGTATAGTATGGCGAAACGAGCTAAAGACCAACCAGATGTTAAGCGGTTATCTTTGCCCATAACAACTGCAATACCACCTAGGCTGATGCCTAAATGGTACCGCAAGTCGGTTTGCCAAACTGAGACATAAAGATGAAAAGTCTGTAATTAGAGTACTAACTAAACATAGTTCAAAATGACAATACAATATGTGACATGTAATGTACCTAAGTTATGTAACCTAAAACGCGATTTTCTCGATACATTCCCAGGAACAACAGTTGTGCAAGTGCGTGGTGTAACTGGAACGGTCTCCCGTTACGCCAACCGTTACTGTAATCACTGTTATATGGAACTCATGTTACTTTAGAGGGAATTCATCAATCTACACCTTTATTTCTATGATGATATCTCGTAAAAGTAACAAATTAAAAGACGTTTGGCGACACTCGGTCAACCATTTCTCTAAATGCTAAGGAGATGTCCAACGGTTGAAGAAGATACTTAAATTGATTTATCGATTAAATATGTATAGATTTTGATGTTGACCTAGATGTACTACGTACTCTCTCGTCTTGCAATATTGCCACAGCTGTCATAAAAGTTATAGAATTTCTCGTCTATAAGACGACGATGATGACGACGCGCGACGTCACTAGCCCCCCTAGCCAAGTTGACAATCTATAATCGTCAACGCTATACGGCCAAAATTAATATCCAATCTATCTACGATTTACCCTACTAGAGATAGAAATTTGACATATTTTGTATGGAACTTATGTCAAATTCCTATCTCTAGTAGGGCAAATCGTTGATAGATTGGATATTAATTTTGGCCGATAGAAAACAATCAAAATGTATGGGAATGACATATCTCAATGAAAGACTTTTTTTGACTTAGCTAGGGGGGGTAGGTATCTATTAGTAAAATTCTAATTCTATAATTTTCATTTCATTGATGACGGTTGTCTTTTGATTTTCAATTCGCCTCATAGTGAAGACTTGATGTAGTTATAGAAATAGTATTTTCTCGTATTCTGTCCCATATTTTTTCAGACATGTTACTGAAGTTATTTACCTACCTAGATCTTTTAATATTTATTTGGTAAAGCGTGCAACCGATTTTGATCATTTATTCTTAAAAGTTAGTGATCGATGATATAAATCTAGCATTTATGTGATTAATTGATAGTTCATATATAATTATGCTAATATATACTCATTATGACAGCGCAATCCATTATTTGATTTATTTTAGATTTCATGTTCTTGCATGTTTTGTATTATTTAGATAATTGCGTGTAGATTACTGGATATTTCGTTTCATGATTAATGGTTATTGACTTATGGTTATTGTAATGAGTGATTAGCTAACATTTAGTATATATTTCTTGGCTATTGAACACTTTTAGGTATTGGATTTCCATCCAGACTTTAAATTACCGAAAAACTTCATTAGTTACTAACTGACACAATAAATAGGTACATTGCAAACTATAAAGTAAGTTATCTATTAAGTGTATGATGACTAAAAAGATTTCCTGTAAGACTATTGGTTACCACAAACATATAATCGTGAATGTCCGTATTGTGTCTTCTATGCAATTTTAGCAGATAGCATACAATTTAAGCGTCTCACGATGTTATAAAAATATCTAGTAATTAGATTATACGAAAGAGGAAGGAACTTAAAGCTTTGCACATACGGATAAGATCATTGATAAAAGTTCATGTAAACGTGCTAGTGCTATTGTGATAGGGCTTATATAATAATAACATTTTATTATTTAGATATGACAGGCAAGTAAAGCTGAATAAATACCAGGCCCCTCAGAAAGTATTGCGAAAAAAAGTTTTTATATATGGGAGACTGGCCAGTTATAATGTTTTTCGAAAATATGATTATTTATAAGTAAAAATAAGTAAGTTCCAATTTCAAAATTTCCCTCCACATTTTTTGCGAGTTAATTCAAAGTATTGTGTCTCACTGAAATATGGATCTGCGCCGGGAACATTTTAGAGCTATGATTTTATACGATTTCAAGTGTCGCCTGAAACCGGATGAATCGTACGATAGACTTCAAATGGCATTCATGGATGAAGGCCCTTCCAAGGCAACCGTGTATCGTTGGTATAACGAATTCAAGCGCGGTCGACCAACTTTGGGGGATGACGAAAGAAGCGGTCGCCCTTTGACGGCTGTTACCGAAGAAAACGTGCTAGCAGTGAAAAATTTAATCCAAGACAATAGGCGAATTACATATCAGGAGATTCAACACATATTGAAGATTGGATCGGGAAGCGTTCACGAGATTCTACACAGCCATCTTCGCGTGAGGAGGATAGTATCACGCTGGGTGCCGCACAACCTCACCGATGCTCAGAAGCAGGCCCGGGTGGAATGGTGCCGTGATATGCTTAACAAATTTGAAGCAGGCTCGTCTCGGCGTGTTTACGACATCGTTACAGGTGATGAGTCCTGGATTTATCAATACGACCCAGAAACCAAGCGCCAGTCGACTGTTTGGGTGTTTCAAAATGAGCCAACGCCTACCAAAGTGAAGCGATCTAGAAGCGGGGGTAAGATTTTGATCGCTAGCTTTTTTAATTTGACTGGCCACTTGGTATCAATTCCCTTACGGGATCAAAGAAGCATTAATGCCGAATGGTATACTACCAAATGTTTGCCAGAAGTTTTCTCTGTTATAAGCAACAAGCGACCAAACACAGGGCTCCGCGGGCTACTGCTCCACCACGACAATGCACCTGCGCACACCGCACTCAAAACGAGGGACTTCCTGGACAGCACGCCAGTCAAACTCCTGGGTCACCCTCCTTACAGCCCTGATCTAGCACCGTGTGACTTCTTTTTATTCCCAAAAATAAAAAATCGGCTCAAAGGGATACAATTTTCGTCGCCGGAAGATGCGCTGGCTGCGTTCGAGCAGGCTGTAAACGAGGTGTCTGCGGCGGACTGGAAAAAGTGTTTTGAAAACTGGTTTAGGCGCATGAATCTTTGTATAGAGGCTGGTGGAAAGTACTTTGAAAAGATTTGATAAAAATATATGTACGTATAGAACAATTTTTTTTAGTTTCGCAAAACTTTCTGAGTGTCCCACGTACGCAGTATCTACTTAGCATGGTGATCATGAGACTGATATTCATAAAGGGGGTATTTTAGGGACTGTAACTGTAATTATGCAGTGAGGAAGCGTACATACAATAAATACACTATACAGATGAATTACAAGCTGTCCGATACGAAACTGTTCTATTGATTTGCACAGATAAATATATAATAGGCCAATGGGAGCCCACTTCGGCACCTTTATATTGGCTCGTGCAATGCCACGCCCGTGTGTTGCATTGCCCGTGCCAATAGGAGCGCGTTATGTGTAGTCGAATATTGGCGGAATTCATTTTAAACAAATCAGTTGTGATTACGTCTCTACAACGTGTTATTATAATAATTGAAAACCTCTGGGGTCAATGTACACACGGCTACACATCAAGCTGTAAATATCCAGTATAAGCTGACCTCGCATTGTACAGGTTTTCCTTAAAACGCGAGGTCAGCCTATACTGGTTTTGTACAGCTTGATGTGTAGCCGTGTGTACTCATCAGTACACATGAATCGACAAAATGTAGGGATCAACTGATATTTTTTTGCGATTTCTGGGTTGGTCCCATAGTAAAAGTACTGAGGTAATATGTACTACGTACAGTCGACAGCATTACAGTGGTAACACTTCAATTCGAAAACCGCCCTTACTGCTTACGAAATAAAGATGCTGCTAATGTCAAAGTGTTACCACCGACGTGCAGTTGACCGTACTAGAGAAGACACCTCGAACAAAATGTTTGTAGCACGTTTTAGAGCTCCTACACTCTCACTCGCTTAGCCACGCTCGCGCCGCGCGTGCTCCGCGGCCAGCAAGTTTTGCTAAATTTTTTGTTCCTGATGTCTGCTCCAGTACGTAGTACATATTACCTCAATGAGTAAAAGTTGTTCGTACTGATGAGTACAATGACCCCTTAAGAGGTTTTGAGTTATTTCAGTAATACGTTGTGTAGGTAGTAGGGCTAGCCTGTAGGGCTTACAGGGGTTTATTTAATGCTTGGTGAAGAAATAGCTAGTATCTTACCGTCTCTTTACAATGCAGACTGTAGAAGCTGCAGGCGTAGCATGACCACTGTAGACCAGGATTTTGTTTACGAAAGAATAGACAAAACACAGATATAATTACGTAGTGTTATCTATCATTCCGTACACAAATCTTTTGATTACAGTAGTCATGCTACGCCTGCTGGTAAGAGATACAGGGAAATGAAGACACTCAGGACTCTTAGTAGAGTCACGATTCACGGTGATTAAATTTAAAACGGTCCAAAATCACTGTAATTAAAGTTATAAAATAAATTAACGGAAAAGTAAAAGTTTGACACATATTAATAATACTTTTGGACAAAAACACTTGGAATTGTGGAAAGCACGCAGAGCTTAGGTAACTATTTTTCTAATGGAACTACATCGAATTCTAAGTTATTCTAACAATAAAATACCATAATGAAGAGAGTAAATCTACTAACATCAGATTTATAGGTAATCTAGAAGTGGACGTAGCTACGTATCTTTTAGCTAATCAATCGAAATAATGAAATGCGTCAGGTTAGTGACGATAAACAAACCACGATGAACAAACACTCACTGTGTTTAGTTTCCATGACAGTTCTTCCACAACTTGAGCCCATCCCATGTGGTAACTCTTCACCTTGGGCTGAGGTGTTTCGAGCATGAATCTGGTTTCCACAGCCAGCCTCGGCGAGGCTGGTCTCGAGTTCGTCCTCGAGACCCCCATTTCGACTGTCAATGACACTTTATTGTTTGTCACTACACTGTCACTTTCTGATAGGTCCAATGGCTCTGATGATATCATTGTAACATTGCTAATTCTTTAAAAATCCGTGTGGCACAATTGCCGCGGTCACCAACACACGTAACTAAAGTTCGTAGATGCAGCATGATGCATTTTAATTATAAACAAACAAATTACAACAGCTCAAAAAGATAAACATGGCAGTAATCATATAATATGGTTGATACGTAAATTGTGTTAGTTATAACGGGGTCGAAGTGTATTCATCCGGCAACATTTAGTGATAATGTTACCAGTGGAATACCGACATTGTTAGTGAAATTGGATTGTGATAATAATATAATCTCTGAGTTTTGTTTTTGCTAAACTGCTTTGAATGTTGTTGTGGAGAAAATTCATATTGAACATCCTAGAGGACATGTTAATCTGAAAGTGTTTGCTTTATTTCAATTTTTACAAACTGAGTGACCATGGTTATGATGAAACTTACGTCATGGAAGATATACATTGTTGTACCTAATACTCAACTGAATTTATGCAGACATAAGATTTATTAAAACTACTAAAACAATGGAACGAATCATGAGTATTTAATTTATTATGTCTAAGACAAAAACAAATCTTTAAATGTTTCGATAATAGTACATTACTGTCGAGGCCTGAAATGAAGCAATTTACGGCCGAGTAATATTGGAAGTACGAGGCGAAGCCGAGTACTTCCCAAGCGATTTTGAAAGGACGAGGCGTAAGCCGAGTCCTTTTTAACTAAACGAGGCCGTTAATTGCTATTTCGGCCAAGACTTGTATAGTACTTTTCTCTCATTTGCGAGGAAACACAACACAAATTAATCCAACAGTATCTCATTTTCATTCACACCAATTCGCGCGCGCGCGGATCTTGTTCTATTGACAAAGTTTTGAAAAAAATAAATGCGCATTCAGCCTGTATAATGATAAATATTTTGTACCTAAAAAACACCTATTTTATGTAAGTGTGTACTTAAAAACCTCGGTAGCATAATTTAAAAAATAAAAAGTGTCCAGCAATTTCTATTATTGTCCTGTTAGATATTACCGGCCTGTTATTTCGTTGCGTACGGAAAAGAGCCGATTGTTGTATTCTTTTTTTTAAATAATGAACCAATTTCCAAGCATGTGGGAGAAAAATTAATTATCTGAGGAGCTTAAGGTGAATGCTACAGGGTAGCCCGCGAAATTCAAATTTTTTGGCATTTTTTGCAAATTGTAGCTTTATTTCGCGTTGTATATCGGTCAAAATATGATTGGCGGAAAAAGTAACAATATATCTACTGAATAATAGTCATAAAAAATATTAACCTGGCTCTATTAGCTGTACCTACTAGCTCGATAATATTAATTTACGATCAAATTATCGATTTTCGAGCTTATACAGCTTATAGAGCTAGCTTAATATTTTTTATGAGTATTATTCCTTAGATATATTGTTACTTTTTCCGCCAATCATATTTTGACCGATATACAACGCGAAATAAAGCTACAATTTGCAAAAAACGCCAAATAATTTGAATTTCGCGGGCTACCCTGTAGCATTCACCTTAAGAGATCCAAATCTTGCTCATTGTGACCGCGATGACCCAGAGTAATGCTACATTTGCTGGTGTGTTCCTTGTATCGAACACGGAAAACCCACACGATAGACGATGTCTACGTCCACACTAATAAAGCCATTGAAGTGGTCACTTTTTATTCAGATAATATTTAAAGGTATTTCATTGTCACGATAAGAAGAAGAATCTGAGCTAAGACAATGACAGGAAATCAACATAACGTATGACGAAGACGATCATCGAAACTGTCGAAAACGAATTCGATTGACCCGGATAATTCCAGCGGCTCGTTCATACCGTTCCGCGACTATGTTTTTGTTAGTCTCGATCACGAAACAATCAAAACAACCGGTCTCGCGGAAACGAGCCAGGAAGTGGGACAGCGTTGTAGAAACTCGAATCTTTACATGCGCCTGCGCGCCGACATACAGACGACCTTCAGATTTGAATAAAATGAAAAGCTAACGACCGAATTCTCAAAACACTCTCTACGGTGGTCGAGTCAAATGTCGTGATAGTTCAGTGGATCGATTGCAAAATATTTTTAAGTGACATTCTGCAGTATAATGCGGGTGTTGACTTTTATAATATCTATATTAAATAACTACTGAATATGAATTGGGCCGTAATAAAAAAATAAGTTTTTCGAATTAAGAATAAATAATAAAACGTTACACAATATTAAACCATTATCAATCCAACCTATTCATATCTCATCAGCATGAGGTTATGGACATTATACAATAATCATATACATTTAGATTTCGAAACAGCGCGGCAGCGTTATAAATGAAACATTTAATCACTGGAGGCTTCTAAATACATAAAACATAGAGCTGTATGTGCCACGGAAGTACAGTTACATCATAAACGTAGAAGAAACAGATAGATAATTGGTTTGAACTGTGACCTAAAACGTGACACCTACGGTAGACTTTCACAGGCCCGTCATTTGAAGGAACTCGAAGTCTCGAACGCTGAGAAATGAATTCATACAAGATTAGCTTCTGATAATCTAACATTAGATTGAGCAACGAAAGTTACCATTTACTTTCTTGGTCATTAATTATTACGGATTATAAACGGTTAACTGCAGACAAAAAGAAAACAACCCAAGATAAGGATTCCTTATAGCACCTATTTGTGTAAATTTGACAAATTTAGACATTCGGCATGTTTTACCAATCTAAATAAAAGTCTGAAAACGGCAAGACAAATTATGGAACATGACTCACAGGTCGCTTCCTGTTGACTGTTTTAGGATTATCGATTTCAGGATGATTAGTAATGAGCACTGGTAGGTGAAAATGAAACTCCTTAGCACAGTAAAAGTCAAAACTGGAAAAAAAGAGATGAAAAAAATATTTTGAATATCCACAAGTTTTTCTCAAGTAGCTATTTGAAGCATACCACTGGAAATTAAATACACTATTGCACATGTTCTATTAAGTACTTATCTTTAAACGTAATTACAGTCTCTTGAACTGGTTTCACCTGTTTTTGCAAACTCGAGAACGTAATCAATACCTCTATGTGTGCTGTCAAGATAGTCCTGTTGAACGAGACAGCATGAAAGTAATTGCATCATTGCACTCGTTTTAGATTATTTTTTGCTGATAGAATTTTGATATCTAAAATATGCATAAAGCTGCGAGTAGAAAGAAAGCGTTAAATTGTCAAAACGTGTTTCAAAGCTAGGACATGATCAGATAAAATAAAAAGAGTAACTTAGCTAATGTACGAGTATTTCCGGGTGACATTTGGCTAGGTGAAAAAGTTTTCGAAACACCACTTTCTACGGTCAATTGAAAATTACTAATGGACATGCTTTTGTCATTTATCCAGTTACTTTCAGTCGTTAATGCTAAACGCGAACATGATGCATGCATTAGTGGTGAAGGTTTTACTATGCCGAGTGCGACGATCGTATCCATTAAACCTCCGACATTTGCAGCGAGGGAAATAACGTCATAAACTATACGTCTAAAAAGTTGCGGTTCACCGATGCATGCTTACATTACAGTCCCGTTAAATCCATGACAACAATGGAATTGATTCTGCGAAGATCGGTATATCATTAATAAGCTGATCTGATGCTGAACAGTTACGTTAGGAACTCAATAGTCATTATAGATTCATGTTCAGATTTATGTCACTTACAGCAGACAGATCAAAATAATTCACAAAAGTCGTCATGCACGATCGCAATTAACTCACAACGGTAAATTGATCGCACAAGTACTGGACGAGTATTTAAATTGATTAAATGTGGGCTGCTTCATTTTCAAGCATTTAACATTGTGTGCGAGTGTGTGGTCTTTGCACTGATGAAAAGAATCTGGAGTAAACGATGAATTGAATGTTGCAAGATAACACTATATCGGCAAATGAGTATTCGTTAGATGATTTAAAGCTGAACAAATGAGCCCCGAAAACATTAACATTATACGAACTTTTTGCGGCCAAGTGGTATATGATTAATGTTAATAAATGTTTAAGTCGAAGCCCAGAAGTCGAATAAGCATACTTTCACTTGGACCAACGTATTCCGTTACTAGTGAGAAATCGAAGTTTGCAATTAAACCACGACGAACTGAACGAGTAGTTTGTGTAATTGTCGAGTTTTATTCATAGGAAACGAAACGATTGTGGAATTACTCCTAGACATGAAAGCACGTGCTAACAAGTTAAAATCTGATAGAAAGATAATTGTTTTTATGTTAGTCGACTGTCAATGAAACAACAATAGAAATCTTGTACCACACATAGGAACTATAGGAAGAAGTTATTTTTAAAGAATTATTTCATTTCTAACACACATCAACATTGCACCGTATCTTCGTGGGATTGCCACAGGGCTCAGTTCTGGGCCCTGTACTATACACAATATGTATATAGATACGTCTGACCTACCGCAAGGTGACAATGTTAAGTGGCGACCTTAACATCAGGACAATTAAGGATGAAATAAGATCATCATGTACCAAATACAAAGTAAGACTTGCAAAACATCCAAACCAAATAGCTGTACAATTGTCTATACATAGTATATACTGGATGCTATACGTAGACTGAAAAGGCAGCACATTCTGGAAATGGACAGCTGCACTTAATTCACTTTAGAGACCTTCCCAAAGGGGATCTTGCTCTGAAAGCCACATGAACTTTATCTCATTTATGCTCATAATCTGTCGTAAGATTCCACGTAAAAAAGGTTGCACCTACACTACTCATACAAGCTCAAGGACCTATACAGACATAGCTTGGAATTAAAACGATGTAAAACACAAATAAAAACTAAAACATAAAACCAGACAAGCTCATAAAAACCGGCCAAGAGCATGTCGGGCCATGCTCAGTATTATAGGGTTCCTTAAGTAGGTGTTCCAAACAAATCAAATCGAATATTAATCACGGCTATTTTAGTTTTTGCAATAGACGGCAGCATTGGCGACTCAGAGAGTGATGTCAGTAGCCGCTAGATGGCGCTATACAGTGCCAAATGTAATACACGGCACTTGACGGCAGCATTGGCGACCCAGAGAGTGTTGTACGACGCCGCTAGATGGCGCCAAATTTAAGAAGTGTGTCGTCAACATAACACAAAGTTACTTTTTGTGATTTTTTCAAATATAAAGTAGCTAAAGGAGCATTATTTGCTATGATAATTTTTGTCTAAGGTCAATGACCTTTGAACTAGGACGTTTTAAATATTTTTCAGTTTTCTGTCTATAACTCAAAAAATTATTATCACATTATACTCGAAATAATTTTAAAAGAGAGTTTTCACAAAGTTCTATCAATGTGGAAGATTATAAGTTTCTACGTTGCATAGTTTAGAAATGGCAGGGGGGGGACACATTGCAAGCCACTTTGGCGGGCTATATTTCGCAGATGGTACATCTGATAAAAAAGTGATGTATTAAACATTACCTTCATTTTTGTAGACCTATTCAATGATATCCCACACGAGGGGGTGCAGCGAAAAAAAATTTTTTTTCCTCATTTCACATATATGGGCGCCACCCCTAAAGAACGTAAAAACTATTTTTTTATTCTTTTAAAATTGAGATCTATATGCAGACTATTTTTTAACAAAATTTCATTTACTTATGTTTATAACTGTAGAAGTTATTAAGCTGTAAAGGATTAGGACAGACGGACAGACGGACGGACATGACGAAACTATAAGGGTTCCTTGTAGGACTTCGGAACCCTAAAAATGGGTAAGATGCTGCTAAGAAAGAATTTTTAACCACAGACCGCATCCCTGACGACCTAGTTGGAACAAGTTGAACCGCCAGCCGATGGGAGATGGGAGGGAGGCTGGGCATAGCTATCTCGTAAAGTGCGACTGAAAGGGCAACGCCCGGCCGCATCAAAACAGAAACAATATCAACTCCTGAAATAGAGCTACCATTTATTAGAAAAGCATAGATCATAATTTAAAACACATTTAAATAGTGCACTTAAAGTTTCTATTCAAAAATAAACATTGAATAATACTTGTTTAACAGGATAACATCACGCATTACCTGCGTGTTTCCAAGTTGGTGCTCGATAATTATCAAGCACGCTATTTGATAAACAATACCTATAGGTCTACCTATTTAAGAAATGTATTAACCAGTCAAAGAAATGTAGAAGAATCATATCATATTTTGAGTCAAAAATAAACAAACCTAGTTAACTCTACATGGTTTTGAAAACCACAAATTTGCGCAAATTTTTCAAGTATGCAAGGCATTATCATTCGTTGGCGGAAAAAATGCAGAATATTGTCATTTATAAATACCAACTTGTCAGGGATTAATTGGTTATTTTGGTAAAGCACTTGGAGGATGTTGCATTCTCAAAAGTATACAAACATTTTCGAGGTCGTATGCTGGTCATTATATACATGCATGTAGGTACATTCAATTGCCGAATGTTTACGTTACAATTACTCGCTTTATGAATATGATGCGTACATTAAATGGGCATTGAGAATTAATACAACACCGGTAGTGAATGCGTTATCTGCAAAGCTATGTGTTAATGACGGTGCGTGTTTGTTTCTCAAACATGTAGTTAACGCCTGCGAGGACGCTAAACAGCTCTTTGTTTGTTATACTCGGGCACATGCCAAAATTGAAGGTCAATCTTTTCTAAACCAGCATCATTTATACATCATCATCATAACAAAGTTTTAATAAGTATTACGGGTCTCATTTGGCTATCACTATGCTTCAAAAACAAAAGAAAGTTAGAAAATTGACAAATGCAGATCAGCTACGAATTTATTATTTTTATTGGAATGATCTAGAAACGTAGATAGCGCTCCTCGTTCGTGATGAGATTCATTGCGAATATTTACTTTCACACTGTAACCCCGAAAAATGGAAACATGTTCACTAAAACGCAACTTTATAATTTGTTTGGTCATAATAAGTATTCACTTTAGCACTTTTTGTAAATTGAATAAATATGGTATTGGTGACGCGTGCGGACAATACGGAGTCAAGGAAAACTAATGAATTAGAATTAAATCATACTAGGTATATGGGCATTAACTTTCCTTGTCGGACGTTTTATAATCTATTTATACTATAACAATATACATTAATTACTTAAAGATAGTATCTTGCTAATTAAAGCATCACCCTACCCTGTTTGTACCTACTATAAAACGTAATTGATTTTATATAAAAATTGGTACACTCTGTTTTTTCTTACTTGTCGTATTTAGTAAACAATCTTAGCATGTTTAATCCAATTCGTAAATAATAATCTACTGGCGGCGCCACTGTTACGCACATTTACTTTTCAGTATGCTCCCACTAATAATGCTGTTTCATTGCTACACGCTCTGATTGCTCAGCAGCCAGAAGTTGATTGTTTTACAACAAAATAAACCAATTTGTCAGCTTTTGTCATAAATTTTTAAGTGATTAGGTTTATAAGAATTATATGTACCTATTTATGAGCTAAATTATAACTTGGCCTACTGTACGTGTTGGGCAACTGTAAGTGCAGTAGGCAGCAGTTAAAATAAATAAATAAATTAAAAGAAGTTATGTTAACAATTTCGCACACAATATTTTTTTTGCCTAATTACATGATGTGCATAACCAGTATTGTATTTTATCAGCAGGTAGTTATTTGAATAAAGAGACATGCCAAGATTGTTTACTAAATAAGACAAGAGAGAAAAAACGGACTCCAGCATACGGTTCATGATAAATTTCAGACACAGACGCTACCTGCCTGATACATCTCGTTGATACAAAATCGCGTGAGTTATCCAATACATAGAACGTGAAAGGCCAACATATGATAATGTGGTTATTAGAAATCAGAAAACGGCGAGCTCGTACCGTTTTGACAACTCCCGGCACGCCGCACGATACACACGCCGGAACCAGTGGTATACCATCAGAACTATGTAACTTAAAACAAGTTTTTTCAAACAGCTGTTGACGCTGTTGTGCGCGATGATTTTGATGCAACTTTTGTTTTAGTATCACAGCGATTTCTCTTTCGATTTTCGTGGCGATTCTCCGTTTGTTTCTTTTCATGTGTTTTAAATTATACCAAACTTAACACGCACTCGCAACTCGTTATACTTTTGTTTATAACCACATAATTACGGTCATAATTAAGCCAAAAACAGTGAATTGCTCATAATGATTCATAAATAACACCGTCAGCTATGACTTTACAATAATTAATATCATGGTAATTAATATCGTTGTATTGCGTATTAGTAAAATGTTTTCCGTTAGCAATTTGAGTTCTAAATAATATTAAATCGTTTTTGTTCTAAACACACACACACACACACGCACACACACAATATAATAATAAAATCAAGCCTGAATTCCTGAAGGCAGATTTGTATAGTATCTAAACTAACATTTTGCCAGTTATAAGTCCTATGTAACAGGGGGCGAGCACATAATATTGCCATATAACTGGGCACAGATCCAGACTCCAGGCTGCAACTAAGAATTTCCGAATGAAAAAACCCAATAAAACTTTGCTGGACCCGGGAATCGAACCCAGGACTCCACGCTTAGCAGTCTGGCTTGCGACCACTAGACAAACGAGGCATTCAAGGCTTTTTGTTTTAATTTTACACATAAACTCCACAAGTTCGATATTACGTAATACCTATCAAACAACCTATTCAATCATCGAATATCACAATGATGACATGAAACCTCTCTCTCGAAATCTCGTTAAATCATCTTATTCTGGAGTCTCATCTTCAGTAGGTAACTACTAGGAATAAATTATAAAACAATTGACTCTGCATCATGCAGTATTTCATAACATAACATCACTAATGCGGCATCAATTGTAAAATAAACATAAGCAATTGATTGTCCCGATGGATTGGTTACCTATATGATATGCACCTAGTGTTATCTATAGTTTTAACTGAACAAATCATCGCAAAATTCTGGAAACCAAAGAATTAAGAATTACATCAGTAAAACGTGAATTGAATAGGAATGTAATTGTTGTCATAAGACATTTACGAGATCTTGATGATGATGACGATCATAATGATGATGATGAATTCATTGTTTAAACTTGGGAATATAACGTGGTTCGTGGTTCTAATATTATTACGAAAAAAAATGCTGACTGAAGTTTAATAAAGATATCAGAAAGACATGTTAACGTAATGATTGTAATTAAATAATACTAGCAAAATGTAAATATCTGATTACGAAAATGTAGAGTAAATGTTAATAAATAGTAAATAATCCCTAAACTGAAGCACATGCAAATGAAACGTAAATATTATGTAAAAACGTTGAAATAAACACAAACAAACTTTACACAAGAGTAAGCTTGGATGTGTATGCAGTGTATGCTACATTGTAAAAGCCTCGACCAACAGACCGACTGATTTGAAAAAAAATCTAGAAACAAATTTTGTTTCAGAATAATATCGTATTTCATTGAGACAATCGTTATTAGATAAAGTACCTAACCCAAATAACACTTCGCTTGAGCAAGAAATGATCCATATCGTTGACGTTGTTGAGAACAACACCGCAATTGGCATTGTACGTATTACAAATGATATATTTTGTCTTACGGCACTATCATCATTGTATATCACGAGAAAGATTGAAGCAAACAAGTTCCCAGCAACATTATCGTCCAATCGATAAACAATATCATAAAAGCTTTTCCCAGGCGTCATACGGGTAAAACAGACTGTTTCACGTGCGCTTTAGACAAAGCCGAAGGAGGGCAAGAAAAAACTCCTCTCGAGTTTCACTTTCCTGATGTATTGTGCGGCATTGTATATGACTCCACATAAAGCCAACAGACTAGACGTCTTTTTGCCAAGGGTTTCGTTCACCACCTTCAAAGACATTTTTAAGACGAAACAAAGAACTTATTTTCTTAGATAGGAATAATAAGGAATAATAAGTTTATCAAACGACATATTTTGGTATTTATGGGGCATAAGACCATTTTCAGCATTATCATTGAAACAGATTTGGTAGGCGCAACTTACGTATATGGTTATACAATATTATAATGATGAAGTAACTTGACATTAACTTCAAGGTGGAACGATGAACTTAATTTTTTTTTTTTAATACGAGCTATTGCTAGTGGTAAAACAAGTATGAAACATGATTTATTTTCATGATTTTCACAATTTCAGGGTCATAGTAAAAGTTGTTCATACTGATGGGTACATTGAGCCCTTAAGAGGTTTTCGGTTATTTCAATAACACGTTGTATAGTAATCGAATATAATATTTCATTTAGCCTGGGGTCTACTTGCTTTTCACGAACGACAAACGAAGTACGATCTTTCGTTCCGACTGATACCTACACAATAAAGATAGGCACATAAAAATAAATACAATAAATGTACACTATATACCGGTCATAGTCGTATGAAATTGACCGGACATCAGAGAAACAAACGTCAAAACACGATCATCGCATGCTATATGGAACCGATGGTTGACCGGGCGGAGTAGCAAATTGTGCGATGAATGGTACGAGTATCTTCGTTAAAGCATCTATGACAAGTGGAACTGGTATTTAATGGAACTTTCGAGTATACCACCTCATCTCTCTTCGCATTATGTCGTAAGAGTCGACTGGAAGCACCTGATTTGCTGCTACATTATGCAGTGATAGCATCCGGTAGCGAAAATATGTAAGGATTACAGATTGTGAACGACTTTTCACATAAAAATTGCTCTCAAATTTTTTGGATAATTAGGTACCAGCAAAATATCTGATACACCTTTAGGTATCTCCTAGGCATGTCGAAGAAGAGACTAATGGCAACGTTCGGTAAAATTTCTAGACAAAAATGCAGCTATAATTGAGCGGTATCATATCTGCATAAGGGATTCACCAGAGGATGGGCAGCAGCCTTCTCTGAGTATTTAACCAACCAACTGTTATCACCAACCCGCCAAGCGTAGCATTTGCCCCCATTTTGGGGAAGGCCTATGTCCAACAGTGGACGTCTTTCGGCTGAAATGATGATATCTACCTTAAAGTCATAGGTACATATGAGCGCATACATCCTTCGCGCCTTCTTCCCAATTATATTGGGGTCGGCTTCCAGTCTAACCATATGAGGCTGAACAACAGTATATTACACGGAGCGACTGCCATCAGACCCCCGCAACCCAGAAACTGGGTAACGCTGAAATTCGGAGGTTAGACCAGTTGTCAGATTTTCAGGCTTCTGTCTATCCTTAACGATTGCCATATATATTAGGGACCGACAGCTTAATGTGCTCTCCGAGGCACGGTCATTTGACACACGCGCATCCACATGTAATAAATTGCGTGGCTGCATGTTAAAGTTCTGTGGCCATCAATGTCTCATCATAGGTACTCCGAGTTAGAGGTAATTTGCCTCAATCGTTTTTCTCAACGATAAGTACATTAACTTCTCGATGTGCGTCAAAAGAAAAGTAGGTTATCTATGTAAGCATTAAGCTTTATAGTTTATTGGCAGGTTTGTATGTCAAACCTCATACGCCGAAAATTAATATCCAATCTATCCACGATTTACCCTACTAGAGATAGAAATTTGACATATTTTGTATGGAGCTTATGTCAAATTTCTATCTCTAGTAGGGCAAATCGTAGATAGATTGGATATTAATTTTGGCCGATAGTGTGTCCATAGTACCTTTCAAAATGGGAATTGAGAATGCTTTAATTACTTTGAATAAAAATTCACACGACTTGAAAGGTCGTCGGACCTTGAAGTCTGTGAGTTAACAAATATTTGTTTATTACGAAAAGAGATAACGACGCTCAGACTGTTCTTTATCAGAAAGTGAACTGCCTCTTTCTTTCTGCTATATATACTAAACTGCAATGCAGCAATCGGAAATAAGCTAGAATGTCTGTGTTAAATAATATATTTCGAAATATTTATCGTCCATTGTTCGCTATTGAGAATTATATGTTTCTGTTCGAAAACCAACAACATAAATTCTTGTCTTATTATACCTACACTGCTACTGATGTACAGTAGTTTTTACGTGTATCCACGGTAAGCCATAGTACCTTGTCACTACAGACGCAAACGTAGTTTGGGTTGCAGTAAGCGCAATCGCATTCAGCGCATTCGCTCCAGAATATTTCGCCGTTGCAGCCGAGGCGGCCGCCCGTTTCCACGTCCACCCACGTCGCCCGCTTCATCGGGATGATCTCCCGGTTCACAACACACTTAACAACTAATAAAACGTTCTAAAACACTGGCTCCCTTTGAAAAGAAGTCAACATCACCGAATGATGTAATTGGTGTAGGCGTCCCAATTCATCACAATCACACTGGATAAAATGTCACTGACACCTCGATTATTTCAATACATGCACTGTTAAGCTCTTTAACGTCACAGATTTTAACATCACACTGAAAAGTTTTATTCAATTTTCCGAGTTCACTCTGAAATGTTAAAATGTTGTCGAAAACTATGTTATACACATGAGCGGTGCTAAGGTTACGCGAGCGAGGCGGCAAGACTGCCGCGCTACGGCTCATCGGGCAGACTGCTACGCGCACAAACCCGCCGCGCCTGGCAGCCTGGCAATCTCCTATGGCAAGGAAGTCCTCCATCAACGCAACGTGCTAAATAAGTTTGATTTTGCCAAAAACGCGATGATTCAGGAAACACTATTTTTGTAGAATGGGGAAATAATAAAACCCAATGTGAGATACCCAGACCAGTAAATTAGGATAGGTAATTGCATCATAAGCCACAATCATAATGAAAAAAATTAAATATTTTAATTAAACCACGATAAGTAATAGCAAACCTGGTGGAATTTTCATTATAAATAAAAATAATTTGGTAATCTTATGCACAGCACATAACACACATGCACTGCAGCCAAGAATTGTACGAGAATCCATAACAATAAATCGATAATAGTTTTGTCACGTCAATGACGAAACTGAATGGCCGAGGCAACCCGCCGATCACGTAGTAAATATTCTCATTCAATGCGACATTTATGCTTTGTTGACAAATATCTAACGCAAACATGCATTCTTCGCTTCAGTTTCATGCAACGAATTCACCGACACCAAGTTCTATTTCACTTTATTTCAGATTTTACGATAATTAACGAACAATCAGCATGTCTTAACTGACGGTCGCACGAATTGCAAAAAGAAAAAAGTTCCCACGAATTAAAATGCTTAGAACTAATAACTGAGGTAATACGATTAATTAACAAAAGCAGTTGAGTAATTTAATGCAATAATGCATCGTACGTATACTGAGTATAATTGACATTGCGAAAGTGTGTTTGATGGTTTGTCCTTCTTTCACGTAATAGCAACGGAGTAACGGATCGACGTGATGATGAGGATTGTATATAGATAGTTTATGGGCTGGAGAGTGACATAGGTTAGCTTTTTGTCTCAAAAAAACGCGCGGTTCCTGTGGAAGAACCACGTGGGTAAAAGCTAGTAATTGATCTACTAATTCATAAAGATACACAAAAAACCGGCCAAGAGCATGTCGGGCCATGCTCCATATTATAGGGTTCCATAAGTAGGTGTAATTACAAACGAATCAAATCGAATATTAATCATGGCTATATTAGTTTTTTGCAATAATCGGCAGCATTCGCGACTCAGAGCGTGTTGTTAGTAGCGCCATCTAGCGATAAATTCAAGAAGACAAATTTAAGTAGTGTGTCATGTCAAAGTTACTTTTTGTGATTTTTTCAAATAGAAAGTAGCTAAAGGAGCATTATTTGCATCATTATTTTTCTCTAAGATCAATGACCTTTGAACTAGGACGTTTTAAGTATTTTTCAGTTTTCTCTCTATAACTCAAAAAATTATAATCACGTTGTACACGAAATAATTTTAAAAGAGAGTTTTCACAAAGGTCTATCAATGTGGAAGATTATAAATTTCTACGTTGCACAGTTTAGAAATGGCAGGGGGGGGGACACATTGCAAGCCACTTTGGCGGGCTATATTTCGCAGATGGTACACCTGATAAAAAAGTGGTGTATGAAAAATTACCTTCATTTTAGTAGACCTATTCAATGATACCCCACACGAGGGGATGCAGCGAAAAAAAAATTTTCATCCCTATTTCACATGTATGGACGCCACCCCTAAAATACATAAAAACGATTTTTTTATTCTTTTAAAATTGAGATCTATATGTAGACTATTTTTTAACAAAATTTCATTTACTTATGTTTATAACTGTAGAAGTTATTAAGCTGTAAAGGATTAGGACAGACGGACAGACGGACAGACGGACGGACATGACGAAACTATAAGGGTTCCTTGTAGGACTTCGGAACCCTAAAAACTAAGCATATGATGATGTATAAGACTGTTCAAAATAATGGCTTTAATTTTCATCTCAGTCGAAAAGCAGAACACTTTCGATTCTAAACGTAGCATCAGTGAAATCTTGTCAGACTCAAGCAGTTCCACAATTCAGGGTTAACTAATTCATTTAAATGGACCACAGAACTGGACGCGTGCGTATTCTGTTTGCGGTCTCTTTTCGTGTCACCATCAGAACGTGATTTGGATTTTTCGCGGGAACTGGAGCACAAACGTATTGCAATTTATATGTATTTGAAAGTAAGTGGCGAAGACTTTCCTGTGATTTCTCAACATGGTCCTCAGGTTTTAAAATTGCAAAGCGGAATGCGGCAATGAAAGCTAGCTAATTGATTAAGCCAGTACTGCTTCTAAATATAGCAGTGTGATCAGAAAACCCTTGTAAGTTACTGGTTGCGCTTGCGCACAATCCGCTCCAGCGTTAAGCCAGCGGCTGTGCCTGCCATGTCCATATTTGTATTGACCAAATGCGAGTGTAAAGTAAACAGCAATTTGCCATATGGCAAATACATACCAAGATCAATGATTTTCAAAAATTTCTACCAAAGAATACTTTTAATAATGATTATCAAAACCGTGATTAGCTTAAGAACAATTGTTGTGGGTTAGTAGCACTCAGACATTCACGGTCTTGTATTGTATCAATACGATACGATGATATGGCAGAAACGGGAATCAATTTTTTGTTCAGTACTGTCAAGTCATCGTTTTTGTTGGTGCTGCTGTCTGCGGCATTGAACTTCAAATCGTGGCCATCGTTTGATCGACACGTGTGGATATTGACATGATCGAACTAATTCAGTAATTAGAAATCGTGATCTCGTATCAATACAATTGCTAAACAATTTTAAATGTAAGTTTTTGAAGCCTCTCATGTCGATTTCTCTGGTGCAGTGTCTTCCAGTCAGGCTGCCTAGTTTTATATCGGCATAATTTACATGTTAATTATGTCATTACAACGAATTCATATGTGTAGCATGTTTAGATGGATGTTTTTAAAAGAAAGGGACAGCCAGAAATATTTGACATCAATTCTTATAAATAATTTTCCGGTACCTTATGTGGAAAGTTTTCTCATTTTAGATTGACAAATTAGGGCAATGCTAATGCATTTCTGACAAAGACAACGGCTGTGAATGGCCGATGTGGGTGTAACGAAGGAGAACGTGGTTTGCTGACTAACTAAAATACATACTAACGGACAGTGTAGTTTTTATATTATATTTGTCAATGACAATGTTACACAAAGCCATTTCGCTTAAATTAGTTACTTATTGATCTAAAACAATGTAGGCGGCAGAAACAATATGGGTGTAAATAATTGAACGGAATTGGATCTAGTTTCGAGGCATTGCATTCTTCGGGTTTCTTATACGTACTTTGGATTAGATATTACAAGCAAGTTCTCTATTTATTGAATTAAATATCACATCACTACATAGACATAGATAGTACAAAACAAAGTTCCCCGCAGCGTCTGTCTGTATGATTGTACACGTTATTTTGAAAAGTTCTGAACGGATTTTATTAAAGTTTTCACCGATAGGTAAGCTGAACTTTTAGTGTTGGTACCTCAAGCAGTTCATATAGTGTTGCTTAATGTCTTGGGTCTTGCGTTTTCGCATGACGATGCAAATACCAGACTAATAGACAACTTTGATTCGAAAAAGGGGGCGATAGGATAGGACACGCTGTGCCCATAACTATACATGCGAGTTTTCATAAAGTGCAATACGATATTGGGTGAAACTGGACATAACTTTATCGACGGAAAATATTGAAAAAAAAACAAACAGTGTTTATAAACGTTAACTTTTTTTTTATTACAAACTGTGGACCCGTTGTAAAGAAAACTGTAGTTTGTGACGCACCTCTCCCTTTATAAATGTAAGCCAGCAAGTAAGAAGGGACATTATATTATAGTTATTGCACCTAAAATAACATCTTTTATTTGTCTCCCAACGCCACACACCACAAAACGTTGTAATATTTGAACCAAGTGATCTATGATGTTACAAAACAAAAACAGTTATCCCCAAAAAATTACCATCACTCATAGACTTTATTACTAATCATTGCCATCACATAAAAATAATGAATTTACGGATAATCTGGTTTTTACAGTGTTTTTCTTGATAATTGTCAAAAATCGCAATGAATTGTTTCATTGCCATTGTTTGTTGTTTACAATCATTACTGTTTTTATTTTATCATTATATACCACGCGGTTAAAAAAAATATAACATTTTCTTAACAAAGGATCCACAGATACTAATAAAAAACTTAACGTTGATAAATCCAAGAAAAAAAAGTTCATTTTTTTTTCATAATTTTTTCCGTCGATAAAATCATATCTAAGTAGTTTCACCCAATTTCATATTACATTATGAAGACACACTGTATACGGGTATTGTAGATATACAATGCCATAACTTCACACAAGTTTTAAAATCTCGGTATCTTCATAAACAAAAAGGTGTTAATGACACATAAGAGCCGATTCTTTGTCCAGAAACCAAGGAGCCAATAATGAATAAATAACCCGTTAATAAATAAAACATTAAATCGCTGCTTCTAAAGCAGTGTTTTTAACTGACCAGAGCGATGCACGCTAAATATGGTTGTAAGTGGGCGAGCGGCATTTAGGCTACACGCCATCATACTCGGAGATTTTGCGATGACTTGAAGCATTTTATATGACAAACATGGAAATACGAGGTTGTTAGAATAGATACGGTTGGAACAGGATTGCTTAGGTACGCCTATTACCTGTTAACAAGGAATATGAGCCAGTGGAGAAGAAAAACTGTAGCTACATAATAGCAATTTCATTCATTTTTCAAAACAGACTACAATTGTGTGAAGTGCAATTATACAACTCCTGATAACAGCAGAAATCAAACTTCTAACCTCATAACTCACTGACGTAGTAGAAACCTAGACATCCACATGTAAGGTTTCTTATATTGTGTAATTTCACATTGACAGTATAGAAACAGTACCTATAACATAATGGAACTGGGTCTCAATTGTTTTACTATAAATTCTGGGAAGAAACATGTTTCCCACGTCAAATTCAAGCTCATGTTCACAGTGCGCCTACATGAACGAACATAAGAGATCACTCATAAATCGACCACAGTTTAACAAAGCAACGGAAAAGAGACAAAAACGAAGACAATGCGACATGCATCAGCTACTGGCATACTGGCAGGAAACAGGTGGGGCCGAAAGAAACATGTACTTATATACTACATTGTGTCATTGGTACTGGAAAAGCTTGAATAAATAGTTCAATGCACATGTGAAAATCTTGCATTCCATATGTGTTTTATGATCATTTAATTAACCAAGAAATACGTTAAAGTCAACGTAAAACAACATGAAAATTTTGTTGCAGGTACCAAAATCTTCAACAGTTTAATGTGTGTACTTTTCAGTAGCTATTAAAACCGATGGTTAACTGAAAATAATTTCCTTGTTTACCGTGCAAGAAGCGTGGGTAGTATTTGTCTGATGTCTGACTAGGCTCTTGTCGGTGGGGTATTTTCAATCTATCTCTGCATTCCGCCTCTCTTTTGATTTTAACTTCCAGATAATTAAATAAATGAGTAAATATTTTTGTGACATTTTTACACGGCACCATCTAGTCCCAAACTAAGCAGAGCTTGTACTATGGGTACTAGACAATGAATATAATACGTATATACTTTTTTTTTTTTTATACATTCTTATAATGCATAAGAAACACCCAGACCAACACAAACACTTATGTTCAACACACAAATATTTGTGTCCCGTGGGAATCGAACCCCCGTGATCAGCACTCCGCCCCTCAAACCACTAGACCACAAACGTCGTCAACATGTTACTTTTTTCTTAAACTATTGAATACCTCCGCGTTCGTTTTCTTTTCCGTTCAACTAATTATTTCCATCCTTCTTCAGCAAACTTTACCAAGAACAATTTATAATAATTACTTGCGGTTGACATTTGAAATGGAGCACTAACAAATCTTATATTTTTTGTCAAAATGTACTACTGCCTGGCAATTATGTTTGTAGAGTTACGATCTATTGTCGGACATGACATAAGATATTTGTATGTATTGCAAATGTACTAAACACTAAACCATAATCTGCTCACCTTGAGAATGGAATGTTACCATTTACTATGTAACCAGGCCGTCTGAGGCTATACATAATAACAAAGTTATAGGTATTATTCCCAAGCCCACTCTGTCAGTTTCACGTAGAAGGAATCTCAAATCCAATTAAGCGGAGTCCTGTACCATCGGGAATTTAATTTTCTATGACAGGAAAAGCCATATAAGGGGCTGGTTTATGAAAATAAACCCTATTTGTATGATTATTAAGGTTATAAAGGACTTGTAAACCGAATCACAGAGAGCATTCAACCCGTAACAGCTGGGCTGGGCACGTTTTTATATGGAATCTTGAAGTACCAACTGACGGGGTGGCTAAAGATCTTTATGTATTTAAAATGGTTAAAATAATATAATGAGCAAGCATAAATAGGTTCAAGTGCAGCGATTACCAAACGCAAGGAAACTGCTGGACCTTGAAATGTTTCTACAATTTTGTAACTTAATATGATTATGTGTTTAAGCCCACACATTAAAATAATATTACATTATGTTGGGCCCGGTGTGTTTTTAAATCGAAACGTACTCCCACGTTACCAATGCAATACCTGTATCTGGTATAAGTAATCGATCATCGAAGGCGTCGGATCGGTCCTGTCACCAACTTGCCTTGATGCAAACATTCCTTGGAGCGGGAAGTAGAGTCAGTATTGGAAAGGCTATTACGTCGTGCATGACAAAAGTATTTTGGACAGCTCTTCCATATGTTAACAAAAAGCAACATGGCGAGCTGGAATTACTTTCCTGAATATGAATTCGTGTGATAAAGTGGGATTAAAACCCCGGCAGACTAGTAGTAGTAGAGCTCCTTTGTGAAAGAGCTCGTCCGGGGAAGTAGTCTACCTACTTCTCCGCCAAATAGTGATGCTTGCATTGCTGTGTTTCGGTCTGAAGGGTGCGGGTGCCGGTAAAATTACAATCACATGAGACTTTCCATCTTCATGTCTCAGTTTGGCGAACCGACTTGCGGTACCATTTAGCCAACAGCCTAGGTTGTATTGAAGTTGTTATGTGAAAAGGTAACCGCTTAACATCAGGTGGGCCTTTAGCTCGTTTTGCCATCCTATGATATAAAAAAATACTACTGTAGTACTGTCCAAACTGTCGACTCGTAGTTGGGTAATATAATTTTTGTATGGGAAATCGGGTTTGCCGGGGTGTGCTTTCCCGGATATCCCCGTACTGATTAAGAATCAGGCGATTGAGTTTGCAGTCTGCGGAGTTGGTAGTCTGTGGTTTGTCTGTCACATTTCATGCAAATAAAAGGATTTTTTTTATTTGAGGGGCTTTGTAATATAAATTCGCTGCCATGCAAGTTACAAATGAATTCTGAATTCCGCAATCTTGTTGCTTTTGAAACTTTGATTATTTTTTGTCGTATCTATCTACGGTATCTACTATTTTATGATTCTTTGGAGGCGCTGTCATCGTTACTATGTTAGTACGAGTAAATTTATTGCACAGTCGAGGCTACACCGTTACGAAATCTCATTAAAATTCGAAATATTATATCTCCGCTAATAATACTTGATAGTGTTCATCATCATTCTCCTGCCCTTATCCCAATTTATTTGGGGTCGGCGCAGCATCTATTTTTCTTCTATACATCTCTATCAGCCGTTATCACCGTGTTCACTTTCTTTCTGTTCATATCATCTTTCACACAATCCATGGTATAATAAGATGTTTCACCAGGTATTCTCTTCCTGCAATGACAGCGCGATGCCTCTAAGCTACGTCACGATCAGTGCTGCCATTGATTGATATCTTCAATATATTTAAGGAGATTTTTGTTCATAATGAATATAAAATAAATTCCTAACTAGCCTAACTATTTGTTATCTCGTGTTATTCATCTAATTAGTTAATAAAGGAAACTATATTAAATTACTAGTTAAAAAGTGATTCTTTATAGAAGAAAGTAAATGAAAAAATGCATTTTGCTCGGGTAATTTATTTTCACAAAGTAGCAGCACATCAAACTGACAAGTGTCGCGCTAACAGCCCGCTATTGGCTCCACGGCCGATGACGTAGTACGGAGGCAATCACGTGACCTAGGTGTCACGGGAAGAGACTACCTGGTGTTATTATACCATGACACAATCCATCCATGTTTTCTTCGGTCTGCCTCTTTGACTTGATAGAGCGTTGATGATCACCATAAACAATTTTCACATTAAGCTTGGAAATAACTTCATATGCGTTTTACAACTTGAAAATAGACATATTAAATGTCAAGCATGTGTAGATTGTGTAGTAAGCATCGGTTAAGGATAAAAGTGAGTGTTTTGGCGCCAGTAAGCTGCAGTAAGCAGTGAGGCATCTAATGTAAGGGTCGTGAACTTTACAAATAGGTGCGGCAGTCCGAGGCTTCTTGATTCAATTGACTTTGATTGCTTCACAGTGCGTGAACGCATCTGTTGTGAACTATGCAATGAGGTGCAGACACACACAACCGGTTCACATCTGACGTTTACCTACATATATTTTATGTTATATGTTAGTTTATTGGAAAGTAAACGGTAAGTAAATGTGTGATAACATGGCTTGTTGATTGAGTAACTTTTTTGTTAGCTTATAACAACTCCAATACCACCTAGCTTGTTGCCAAATCGGGTTCGCCAAACTGAGACCTAAAGATGGAAAGTCTCATGTGCATAGACATATATATTACTCCTTAGGAATCATTGCTTATGTGATTGTAATTTCACCGGCACCCGTACCCTTCAAACCGGAACCCAGCAATGCAAGAATCACTGTTTTTACAACCATTCTATCTATTTATTTCTGTGGTGATAGTACTTCCCCAGACGAGCTCCTTCACAAGGAGCACTACTACTACTTAAGAGCCTTGATATCCGGTATAATCAGCGCACTACTGTCCCACTGCTGGGCACAGGCCTCTTCTCAGAATGAGAAGGGTTAGGCCTTAGTCCACCACGCTGGTGTAGTGCGGATTGGTGGACTACACACACCATCGAGAACTGGAGCACTCTCAGGTGTGCAGGTTTCCTTCACCGTTAAAGTGATAATCAAATTCTGATAGGCACATGAATTCGAAATATCACGCACGAGGTGCGGGCCGGGTTCGAACTCGGACCCTCCTACTTTAGTAGTTAGTTAAAACTATTGCTCAGGTATAATTCGCCAATGAATATTCAATCATGGCTATTTGATTTGTAAATCGACAAATTTGCAATAGAGCGTTGTTTGTATCTATTAACACACTTTATGGTTCCGCGTTCCATTGACCCAAACCAATGTTAACGTTTACATACCTACTGTATTTTACTTTTTTTTATTAGCCTGTACTGTCCCACTGCAGGGCAAAGGCCTCCCTTTGCTTATTTTTTCTCTTTCCGGACAAGTGCAAGCGTGGACCAGTCTTTTCTATATGAGTCCAGCTCGTCCCGCTAAAGTGCCTTATTCGCTACATGCAAAGATAAGAATTATATATGTACCTAAATTATAACTTGGCTTACTGTACGTGTTGGGCAACAGTAGGCAGCTGTTAAATAAATAAATCTGTCCATTATTACAAAATATTTGTTGTACAGGCAATACTATTGGCAGAAGCTAGCCGTAGACGATAGTGTATCACGGATATTGCGCCACCACCCCATGGTCGCCATGACCATTATTATGGGTTGCACTTTCACTACACCATAAGTATTATTGCGCGACATATTTGTCAATGGGACACCATGGTATACAGCACCATAAATGTGTGATGTGCTCGTGTGACAATCCGATATGTATACCTTATAATAAACACATTGCAGGACAGGTTTTCAAGGTGGATATTTATTGAATTAATAACTAATTCATCAATAGCCTTTGCAACTAAACATAAGATTTTACTTTGTCGCATGTTTGAGTCAATTCGTGAGCGGCAAGGGTAAGTAAGTAACTGTAAGTAAGGGCACGCCGCAATAGCGGCGGTAAGGCCCGTCATGGAGGAGTGGCTGGAGATATGATGCCCTCACCTACCGGCTGACGCAGATACTCTCGGGGCACGTTTGCTTCGGGAAGTATCTGTGTCGCATAGGCCGGGAGCCGACTCCCGAGTGTCATCACTGCGGGAGCTGCCTTGAGGACACGGCGCAGCACACACTGACGGAATGCCCAGCTTGGGCCACGCAGCGCCGTGACCTTATAACTGCAGTAGGCGGCAGCGATCTCACGCTTCCGGCCGTTGTTTTGGCTATGGTCGGGAGCGAGAACGCTTGGGAGGGCGTCGTCTCCTTTTGCGAGGAGGTGATGCTCGCAAAGGAGGCGGCGGAGAGGGTTCGAGAGGCAACGACCTCTCTCCCCACCCGCAGGAGACGGACCGGGCGTCGCACGCCGACCTCTAGCCACCCTAGGAGAGGGCCTGCGGGCGGTGGACTCGGGGTAGCCCGCCGCCCGATCAGTCAAGGCCCGTGATGGTGGCGCGTCGTGCTCCGCACGCGCCAGTTAAGAAAAGGGTGCGGCCGATGATGCCGCACGGGGAGAAGGGGCTCGCCTACTAGTAGCGAGGCAGGACCTGCCGGGGATGGTTGGACGACTATAAGTTTCCCACACCCCCGGCCAATGGTTGGAAGAGAAACACCGTGGTGGTTTTAGTCGGTAAGAGTCCGACACTGGCTCCGCCTTCCCCGGGCGGAGTGCGTCCATGAGGATTTCCCCACGTAAAAAAATAAAAAATAACTGTAAGTAAATTATTAATTCACCAGAAACATAGCCTATACAAAACAATCTTATTGAACATATAATATGACAAATTTTACAGTTTGTTGTTAGTTAGTAATATATTTTATATATATATATATATTTTTTAGGTTTTCCGCGATCACTACACATTATAAAAAAAACAAGAACTGTCGTCCTCAATGTCTCAAGACGCTAGTCTTTCTGCGACCACGAATGCTACAAAGCTTTCGAAACGTCAAGAAGTCAATTATAATAATATATGCCATGTAATCCGGTTAAAATTGTTTTATTATAGGTAATTTTTGTTAGTTGTAAAAATGAATGAATAATAAGCAGGGTATTGCAAGCTCTCAAAACGAAAATACGCAACAATTTTTATAGGATGTGGTAACCACAGAATATTATAATATACCCTTCACAATGACTCTGACGGTCCACGATTCAGTATACACGCTGAAATTTTAATCGCTTAATTCCCGAAAAGGGGTCATTGTACTCATCATTATGAACAACTTTTACTATGGGACAAAACCTGAAATCGCGAAAAAAAAATCTGTTGGTCCCTACATTTGTGTTTACTTAAATCGATAAAATGTAGGGACCACCTGATTTTTTTTTCGCGATTTCAGGTTTTGTCCCATAGTAAAAGTTGTTCATAATGATGAGTACAATGACCCCTTTTCGGGAATTAAGCGATTAAAATTTCAGCATGTATTATAGGTAGTCACTTTCAGGCGCTGTGTAATAGCAGTTTACCTGCTGACCCGCAAAGAGGCCATTCTATCTATCTTTTATAGCTGCGTGGTTATTCTAAAAGATAAGATAAGATAACATAAGATGAAAAGTAGTAGAAACAATACGAAACGCTACATTACTGATTCAGAGGTGAGTTTGCTAGTGAGTACCATCAGAATAGTACCTACTGCTGGCTCCTGAGACAAAAAATACAAAAACAGTTAAAGCTAGGTATTCAGCTTCAACTGTATTTTTTTGTACTTAAGCTATATATCTTGAAAACTTCATGTATCTACAGATTAGTTATTAGCTCAGGGTACTTGTATGAATGTAAGTGATACATGTAATGTACTGCATACGTACGTAATAAGTATATGTATTAATGGATACATGCAAATGTTATTACAGTCATAAAGAGAAAACGTTATGTTTGATTGTTATGACGCTCGTGTACATGAATACTATAACATATCTACCTTGTCTTCGAACACCAAAAGAAAGCGTTACAATGTAATAAACAAGAATAAAAGCTAAATATTCTATGTTTTCGAACAAGCATTTAATGACTAGAATAATCTAGTCTTAATTGCTGAATATTTGCATTTTAGAACGCCATAAATGTATTGGTAAAAAATACCGGATTTCATTAATCGTTACAAAAACGAAAAAAAAACAGTATCAAACATGAACCAGTCTGTTGAAGTTTATTTGTTTATAAGTGGGTAACTAGCGACCCACCTCGGCTTTGCACGGGTAACAATTATAGCCTATAACCTTCTTAGATAATCCCTCTTTCTATTGATGTTAACCACAGAAAAAATAACTTGGTGTAAAGTAATCTACATGAAAATCCGTAAAAGTTTCTGAGATTAACCCAAACAAACACGAACTCAGCTAATATGTAGTTCCGTGTGGTGCCGGACAAAGAATAATACGACCCCATCTCTTCTCGTGGTTCACCAGAGGATGGGCAGCAACGTTCTCTGAATATTTATTCAACCAACTGCGATCGCCAACCCGCCTGCCAAGTGTGGCGATTACGGCATATCCCCGTTTTGGGGGAGCTCTATTTCCAGCAGTGGACGTCTTTCGGCTGAAATGATGATGACAGCGACAACACAGCCCCGATGATGGTGATGTAGTGATAGTGAAATGATGAAGTGATTACCAATTAAATAATTGTATAACCGAAAAAGTATTAGATACTAGGTTCTATAAATAAACCGAATGTTACTAGTAATAGAGGTGCGCTATCTTTACGTTTCATAAAAAGTAAATAAGAGGTAACTACATACAGCGCACCCAAGAAAACATTTCTTATCTGTGTTCGATAACCGATAAGCTTTTTACTGCAAGGCATGAGATTCAATTCGGCGTGAAATTAGATTCGGTTACGTGTGTCGGTCAATAGGTTGAAGTTACGAAGACATCAGACGCAAGAAATATTTAAAAATAGTCGCGGAAGCGAAGTTTATTTTCAGATATGGATATATGGAAGAGTTGAAAGAACGAATGTTTGGAACGGAATATGGGTAGAATTGATAATGTAAAATAGTTCTGTATTAGTTTTAATTAGTAATATGTTGTCTTTATTAGCCAATGTTGGTAGGCGTAGGTACCCTACTATAGAATATAATAAACTTAATTTCAAGCACAAATGTACTCATATAGGGTTAGTAACAATTTTCTTAAGCTTAAATGTTAGTAAACATATTCACATACCGAAACCTGTAGCTGACAGCAGTGAACTATAAAAGGACAGTCCGCCCTGTCAGCTATCATTTTCAGGACCTTGTTGGAACTGTTCCACACTCGTCGTACAAGGGACGCGGCGCGCTTTCGCATCGTGGTGTAAAAACAATCTACAAGCGCCGCCGCGGGTGCCGCAAAGGACAAAACTGTACTGTATTGATATTATGTACCTATGCTGTGGGCGAACCTTAGTAATAAATAATAGTAACTTACTGTCGAGGCCTGAAATGAAGCAATCTACGGCCGAGTAATATTGGAATTATTTGTTATTATTTTGAAAGGACGAGGCGCAAGCCGAGTCCTTTTTAACTAAATGAGGCCGTTAATTGCTATTTCGGCCGAGACTTGTATAGTACTTTTCTCTCATTTGCGAGGAAACACGACACATTAATTCAACAGTATCTCGTTTTCATTCGCGGCAATTCGCCCGCGCGCGGTTCTTGTTCAATTTTCAAAGTTTTGAAAAAAAAAAATGCGCATTCAGCCTGTATAATGATAAATATTTTGTACTGAAAAACACCCAATTTATGTTAGTGTGTACTTAAAAACCTCGGTAGCATAATTTAAAAAATAAAAAGTGTCCAGCAATTTCTATTATTGTCCTGTTGTATATTACCGGCCTGTTATTACGTTGCGTACGGAAATGAGCCGATTGTTGTATTCTTTTTTTTTTTAATAATGAACCAATTTCCGAGCAAGTGGGAGAAAATGTAGTTATGCTATGTACACGAAGAAAGATTTTCACTTAGATCTTGTACATACACATTTTGATCCACTTATGCTCGGTTTTTGAGGTTTGTTATACGTAGTTTATCTATTCGATAGCGGTATTGATTGATGTGATTGTTCGGTCAAAATATTGACGACCAATCACATCAATCAATAGCGCTATCGAATAGATAAACCGTTTTTAACATATCTCGGAAACCACCCGGCATTTTTATAAAACTTCGACTGATAGGGATGTATGGAAAAAACATTGCCCTCCTTACTGGGGCAAAGACATGCTGCGGCAACACCGAATGAATATAAATTAGGGTGTAAAAAAACCTCCATGAATGACGATATTGATCGTCCGGCGCACCCTGGACAGTCAGCCCCTCTACCAACCTGTTGACTGGCTAATCTTTTTCCCACGGCATGAACTTTTATCATTATGTAGCTCACGTCGACACGATAGAAGAAGGTCGAATAAATTGGGATATGGGCACTGGGCAGGCGGATAGTGACGATCTTGCAAAGATTTAAACTACAAAGTTGTAAAAATACAGAGAGAAATTATGAAGAGACACAGAGAAATAATAATAAAAAAACCGGCCAAGTGCGAGTCGGACTCACGCAGTAAGGATTCTGTACCACCCATCAACCCCATAGAAACTGATTTAATTTACGAGAGTTCATCAAAGACATCAACGTACCGTGCGCGAAATACGAATTTTTGCATCTCTTGCTTACGCAGGTACCACCACATATATCTACGTTGGCCCTATTTTTAGTATTTGTTGCTAAACTAAATACCATATTCAGACCAAGTTTGACGCTAGCATGTATTATCTTATTATCTTTTTACTAACAATAATGAATCTATGTTATCAGAGCAATAAATGAATTATTATTATTATTACTGTTTTGAAGGTAGAGCAGGAACAAAAACGTTAAAAACTCATGTTTTTCGAGGTGTCTTGTATGGGGAGCCCATTTGGTTTTAAACTTTTTTATTTTTAGACACGGACCACGGAGACGGTGCGTAGCGATAGTAATAGGGTACAGTTTGGCACCGTTTGGGTACGGAACCCTAAAAATATAGAAATTAAATTTTGCAGTTAAAAATAAATAAATACGTGACATAACATCGAACCTTATTTGCAAGTATCATGGCCGAGACACAAAACGTAACAGTTGAAAAGTTCAATTTCCCCAAGGAAATCAAAGTCTGTAAAGAAATGGTGTATTTGCGGACGCAAACGATCCTTTTACTAGTTTAACAGGTCTTTATATGATCTCTCCTTTTTATTACATTATATCTGTTAGGAACTTATATTCTAAGGTTTGGAAACGTAGATATTTTGCGGCACTTTGTCCTGTTTGACTTTGTTTGGTAGAATGATAAAGTTCTTTTGATATTTTCTAAGAATTCTTACTGAAGCTTATTTTAGACTAAATTTTGTTTTTTAGCTGCCTGCCTCAGCTAATGTCTTACACATTAGGTGACGCTGAAAGTATGTCAATGAGTCGTATTTGTCGCCTTTCGATACATTTTAAGCGGAGAAAGTTGTGCTTTTGCAAGAGATAATAAATCATTCTTTTGTCACGCAACTTTTTTAATGTAATTTTTCTAAATGTGTTAGGTAGGTACGTTACGTGTTACCATATCGCTCGTAAACAATAGAAAACACAAACAAACTCATGACGTCACATCATTACAGCCCATATGGTATGAAAGCTGCGCTTTGACATGCGCAGTGCGCGACCTCCGTGGGTTGCGCGCACTTTCTACGAGATAGCGCAGATTTACGCGCGTTTTTGCGACCGATTTGCTATAATTCGCGCGATTCACGTGTCTTCATTACCGATAACGAGGCTATGTTTTATAGCCGGAAGCGTATATCTGGCGGCTTTCCTGAATTATTGGTTAGAGAGTCATTTATATTCGTTTAAGAAAGTATACTTTTATGCTTACACTAACGCGGTAGCGCTAATTGGGTATCATTTTGCGAATGCGCTACCATTTTGCGAATGCATTACCATTTTGCGAAGGCATTACCATTATGCAGCTATTGCGCAACTCAATACTAAATAGTTAATACTCAATACTCAATAGTTTGTTATTAGAGTTGAGAGACTAGATCAGTTGGATTTAACGAAAAACAAAGTGAAAATAGAATTACATAATATTTATGAAGCTAAAATATTTAAGTATGAAAAGCAATTACTTACACAACATCTCGAAAAATTCTTTACATTAGAATAATTAATTTCAATTTATTTTGGCACCGTCCACGCTTGTCTGGTATTTCAGATTCTTTAGAAGGCTGCAGTTTCCGACAGCGGAGTGCAGAAGTCAACTTTCTTCGAGAAAACGTAAAATAATTTAAGGCTTAAGCAATCAGCAATCAGTCCCTAAAGTATCCCGACAACTTTCATAGAGGTAAGAGGTTGTTCGAGTAGTTTCCTTAAAATGCGCGGCGCGTATCGGTCACAGTCACAATGTTCACGTATGCGTGTGCGCAAGAAAGTAGTCGCGCAGGTGTCGCATGCGTTAACACTGCACTTGATTGTTGATATAAGTACCTAATTACGTCATGCTTTTATGACAACAGTAACGCGGTTTATGTCTGTGTTGATTTATTAAGTGTTCGTTTTGCTGACAGTGTTTTATTACTTGATTGTCAATGGAGATAGGTATGAGAATTTAGGAAGAGTTTCAAGAAAATTGATCTGGATCGTTTGAGGGTGGATGCGGGTGATATTGACTGGTCTCTTGTTTATAGTTGCAATAATATGGACGCAAAAGTGACTGCTTTTAATAAGTTACTTCTAGAGCTTTTTGATATGCACGCACCCATGAAAAAGGTGCGAGTAAAGCACCTACCCGCTCCCTGGCTATCTGACAGTATTAAAAAAGCGATGTCAATAAGGGATAAAGCTAAAAGGCGGTACAAAAAGACCCCAACGGATGAGAACTGGACTTTTTACAAAATTCTGCGTAATCGTTGTAGTCGTATGTGTAGAGATGCTAAAAGACGTCACATTCATCACTCTGTACAAAATGTCAACACAGCACAAGTATGGCAATTTCTCAAGTCTCTTGGTATCGGCAAGGAATGCAATGATGCAGCACCCGATATGGACCTTAACGCAATAAATTTGCATTTTTCGAAACCACCGGTTACCCTGGATGATATTACAAAATATTCTACTTTAAAAAGTCTATCTAATCATTCTATGCCAAAATGTACTTCTTTCTCTTTTCGCCGGGTTACAGAGGAAGATATCAAAAAATCAATCCTATCCATCTCCACTAAAGCGGTGGGTGATAATGGGCTACATATCAAAATGATTGTTCCTATTTTAAATGTCCTTTTTCCCGTCATAGCCCACATTATAGATCATTCCCTTGACACGAGCTCCTTTCCCTCAGCGAGGAAGAAGGCTCATGTACTACCACTGCCCAAAGTTTCAAATCCCATCTCTGTATCCCAGTTCCGTCCAATCTCCATTCTACCAATCCTGTCCAAGGTCCTTGAGAGCGTTGTTCAGAATCAACTGTCATTTTATCTCTCCTCTAACAGCCTGTTAAGTCCGTACCAATCTGGATTCCGTCCTGGCCATAGCACTGTAACAGCTTTAGTTAAAATTACTGATGACATCCAGCTGGCCATGGAAAACAAGCAACTTACAGTTTTGGTATTACTGGACTTTAGCAGTGCTTTTAACTCAGTTTATTTTGACATCCTCCTGAGTATCTTGACCTCCTTAAATGTATCTTCTTCTGTGATTGACTGGTTTGATTCTTATCTTCGGGGTCGATCGCAGTCGGTTCGCTCCAATGAGGCTTTCTCGGAATGGTGTGATCTGGCTGCGGGCGTTCCCCAAGGTGGCGTCCTCTCTCTCCTCTTCTTTTTTCGGTTTTCATTAACGCCATCACTAAAATTGTATCTTCACACTATCATCTTTACGCAGACGACTTGCAACTTTACCGTCATTTCAAAATCGACGAGCTTCCTGAAGCCGTTGATGACATCAATAGTGATCTTCAAAACATCAATGAGTGGGCTAAATCTTTTGCCCTCATGGTCAATCCAACTAAATCACAAGCTCTCATTATTGGTGGCAAATACTACTTCAATCTCTTGGATCAGCAGTCTCTTCCGCCGGTTTTGTACGACTCCGTCCCTATAGCTTTTTCCAAAAGTGCCAAGAATTTAGGTGTGTTTATTGATTGCAATCTCTCGTGGAACGTCCACACTGCAGAAGTAAGCAGGAGGGTGTATTACTCATTTCAGTCTCTCAAACGGCTCCAGAAGTTCCTGCCTTTTCCTAATAAAATTACTCTTGCCCAATCTCTTTTTCTTCCGCTTTTGGATAATGCTGATGTCTGTTTTCTTGATGCAACGGAGGAACTTTTCAATAAACTCGAACGACTGCAGTATCTGGCAATCCGCTTCATTTTTGGCCTCCGGAAATACGACCATGTGTCGGAATTTCGGATGCAGTTGAAGTGGCTGCCTATTCGGCGTCGTCGAGATACTCACATTCTTTCTCTTCTCTTCTCCGTTCTTCACAATCCTAGTTCTCCATCTTATCTTCAGGAACGCTTTGAGTACCTTGTCGCCAGGGGAAAACCTTGCCGCTCATCTTCTTCCCTTCTCCTCCGTATACCCCATCACACAACTAGCCGTTACGATGGTTCTTTCACCATACGTGCAGTGCGTCTGTGGAATTCTCTCCCACACTTTGCGCGATAGCCCGTCACTGAATGTCTTCAAGAGAAGAATTAAGGAACATTTCCTCTCAACATGAGTTATATTACATGTTATGTATTATATATCTATATATATATATATGAATGTATATATTCTTATGTATCTATTATATATATTTAAGTATCTATATATTATTTGTATTATTATTAGCTAGTACTGTAAGTAAATAAAGTAGGTTTAATTTATGTTGTACACTTGTTTCTGTCCTCTACATTCAACATCTCCCTATCGCTCTAAGGTTTGCTGTTAGAAAACTCAGTTCTGAGTTAAGCTCGCCGATGTACATAAACTTTCCTACTGTAATATAAATGTATATCTGTGTGTACAATAAAGAATAAGAATAAGAAAAGAGTTGTGTCAAATACAGAAGTTTTCATTTCTTTCTTTATTTTCGTAAAAAACCGTGGAATATAGATTTTAGAATAATTAATAATAGGACAGCATGTGCGATTAACCGATATCGCCGATGATAGTCCAATTCTGCGTATTCATTGCCCAGCAAAAATCTATACACTCGAGCCTTGAAGACCGCTAGATTATACATATCGGTAAATGAGTAAACGCAAAGTACGCAAGAAATTCCACCCCTTAGCCGTACCCATATTGAAGGTATCAGTAAAACGCCTCGTGTGTGAGAGTGGAATGTCTACCATGTAAGGGTGGCGCATTGACATGCGTCTGATCGTCGAATGGTGGACGGATTGGAAGGTCCTGTAGTAAGTAGTAGGTTGGTTGTAAAGTCCATCCGCTCAAATACTGGCGTCATTAGAAAATTACCGCGAGGACCGTGCAGTTGAACATCGCAGAAGCCGCCTCGAAAACAAACGATGCCGCCACCGACGGCGTACAGTGGACCACGCGTCAGTGGACACAGATTGACTTGAGAGCAGTTTTCGTAATTTAAGTGTTACCACTGACGTGCGGTCGACTGTACACCCGAAAGAAATATTATTATCATCATCATCATTTCAACCGAAAGACGTCCACTGCTGGACATAGGCCTCCCCCAAGCAGTTTGGGGGGGATATGCCATAATCGCCATGCTTGGCAGGCGGGTTGGCGAAATATTATCATTTGTTATTTATTTATTTTTTGGAAGACCACTATCTTTTTATTCAGTCAACAAAAATATCTCAACCGTCACTAAAAAAGCTTTTGCGTAAAATTTTCATACAAAATGGGATAAGTTTTTTGCAATTTGTGACTTTTCGAGTACTCCAACGATGGTTGGTCCCATAGAAGTTTTTGATCAGTATTAGAAACATGATCGATTGGCATCAAAAAATGTTTTTGTGTAAAATGGCTATTTTCTTGCTAACAGTATTTTTTTTTTTAAACTGTGAATGGAGATCAAAATTCCATAAAAAAAATATGGATAGTCTCCTAAGACCATTTTCGCGTAGCTGCAACGGATAAGGTACTTCCCCTTACTGCCCCGCTGAAAGTTTCCACCCTGTATAAAAAACTGGTGATAGTGGGTGACTCCGAAGACACTACTAGTGGTGAAGTCATATTAAATTTATTCAGGTTACCTAATAAAAAAAACTGAAACCACTTTTTTCTGCGACCTTTTTATATTACATTAAAATCCTGCATGCCGTTTGGGTGTACCGCCACTATTTGAGCGGATGGACTATACACCATGTTTTTGTTTCCACTAACCTGGTGATTGGTAGCAGCTACGACTGCACTCTGCGGTGGCACAGACTGCACGGGCCGCGCCGGCTTGGCAGCTGCCCTCTGAAGAGTTGCTCGCTTCACAGACACCATCAGCCAAACGTCTTCTACCCTTTGCGCCACCTGGTCGAGGTTAATATTTTAGAAAGTTAAGACATGAGCATTTTTAGGCGCAAATCAGATAGCTATGGCATGTGGCGCGGACGTAGCATTGTGTGAAGATCGAGCCACGACAACACAGTGTGTTATAACTTATAAATCACGTTTCCATAATACGTACGTTATTGAAATAACTGAAAACATCTTAAGGTGAATGCTACAGGGTACCCCGCGAAATTAAATTTTTTTGGCGTTTTTTGCAAATTGTAGCTTTATTTTGCGTTGTATATCGGTCAAAATATAATAGGCGGAAATAATAACAATATATCTACTGAATAACACTCATAAAAAATATTAACCTAGCTCTATTAGCTGTACTAGCTCGATAAAATTAATTTACGATCAAATTATCGATTTTCGAGCTTATACAGCTTATAGAGCTAGGTTAATATTTTTTACGAGTATCATTCCTTAGATATATTGTTACTATTTCCGCGAATCATATTGCGATCGATATAAAACGCGAAACAGAGCTACAATTAGCAAAAAACGCAAGAAATTTTGAATTTCGCGCGCTACCCTGTAGCATTCACCTTAAGAAGTCATTGTACTCATCCGTATGAACAACTTTTACTATGGGACCAAACCTGAAACTGCGAAAAAAAATCAGCTCTTCCCTACATTTGTGTTCACATATATTGCCAAAATTTAGAGATCAGCTGTTTTTTTTTCGGGATTTCAGGGTTAGTCCAATTTATACTGATATATATATGCCTATTCCAAAAGGGCAATAGAGTGGCAAGACGGGAGCCACGTCGTTTGGCGGCTTATGTTTTGCTCGAAATGTATGGAAAGTGAATGTTGTCGCTTTTACTATGTTTTTCGACCTTAAACAAGTATTTTTACTTAGTTGCAAGTGATAAGAAAAAATCTGAAGATATAAATAATATCTTCGGGACATTTTTACACAGCACCATCTAGTCCCAAACTAAGTAGAGCTTGTGATATGGGTACTAGACAATGGATATAATACTAACAAGTTACTGATATAACAAGTTTTGCCGGAATATTTTATTTGTGATTCACTGGGTAATTAAATTGTCCTTACTGGTGCTTGTACACGGTGCACGTAACTAGTGCGGGCTACATGCACGGGCTACACGCGCGTGCTAATGCGGTACATTCATAAGCACAGACCATTAAGCCTCTAGACGCCGATTAGCCGGATACCCCGGGTCACCAAGCATATGCAGTAGCACTGCATATCATACTCCCCGCCACCAATCTGACAGTCAGTCCGTCAGCGAGCGGTACCAATCATACGGAATCATATCACCGAACTTTTGAGCCGACCAATCATAACGCACCATCCGCCCCCCGGTCCCCGCCAACATTTTACGACTGCGTTCTCATGCTAAACTTTGTTTATGCGGCGTCTAGAGGCTTATTGATCTGTGTTCATAAGGCACCGACCACACTGTCGATTACACGATGTATGTAACCCGCGCACGTACCTCAATATACGCATGTTACCCGTGCCGTGTACAAGCACCACAATATTACACGTACATTTTGTGGCAGAACGGGAATATCACCTTCAAACCGGAGTTTGTCACAGCTTATAGAAACCTTTCTTTTACAAACAACCCCTATTATTTAGATAGCTAAAGTGCCTTACCTGAGTAACGAGAGCCCTGGTCTCCTGCGTGGCGGATTGCATCAGCATGTCTCGGAACGGATCAGGTGCCGTCAATCCGAAGCTCTGGGCGTCATCTAATAACTTGTCCACTGCTATTAACCCTCCTTCTCCCGCTAGGATTTCCACGCCTGTCGTGCACCATTCGTTCGCCTAGTATAAAGAAGATAGTAGATTAGGTTACGGCTAACTGAGGAGAATGGAAGAAAATGTATTGCGCTGATACCAAGTATAACTTGGGCAGGATAGGCAGATGATAATAATTAGATTAGAAAAGCTGCAAATTTTAACAACAGATCTCTTCGTACCTACAATTTCGTTGGTCGTAAGTTTTTATAAAAAAATTATCACCGCCTCTTTTGCCTCGGCGAACATACCGAAACCAAATCGCTGACGTTTTCAAAAACGGTCATGTTAAGAGTACTCTAAGCGAAGAGTGAAGAGGTGTGTCAGGATCGTAGCAGGTGGAAATCCATAGTCTCTGCCTACCCCGGTGGGAAACAGGCGTGATAATATGTATGTATGTGTGTACTGTGTACTGGCTCACAATATAAATTTTTCCCTGCATTGTGGATTCTCCTGATTATGTTCAAACACCAAGTTGACAAAGTATTTGAATGGCATAGTCATCCTATCCTATTTCCTACTAATATTATAAACCTGAAAGTTTGTGAGGATGTATGTATGTTTGTTACTCTTTCACGCAAAAACTACTGTATGAATTATAATAAAACAAAGTTTAACCGGATTAAATAGCGTATATTATTTAAATTGGTTTCCCTGACGTTTCGAAAGCTTTGCAGCATTTTGTGGTCGCAGGTAGACTAAGATGACAAGCGTCTTTACAAATATTTCTAAAAAAATATTTTAATCTACCGTACAATATTATTAAATAAAATCGTTTCTATGCACGCAGTAAAAAAGCAAGCAAGATGCAGGGGTCTACAAGATTGATTGTGGGTTATCATACATAGGGCAAACAAAGCGTAGTATAGCCACTAGAATTAAAGAACATATAGCTGACGTCAAGAACAGACGCTCCACAAAGTCTGCAGTGTGTGAACATGCCCTAGACAAACCCAACCATTTTCTTCGATTTGATAAACCACAAGTTCTGGCGAAGGAAAACCGATATGTACCTAGAATGCTCCGTGAGGCTATTGAAATTAAAAAACATCCTAATTTTAATAGAGAAGATGGTTGGCAGCTACCACCTGTTTGGAACCCAGTCCTAAAAATAATCAAGTCCCAAACAGCACGCAACACTGTAAAAGATATTGATATTGTGAGTGATTACTGCGTGCATAGAAACGATTTTAATTAATAATATTGTACGGTAGATTAAAATATATTTTTTTAGAAATATTTGTAAAGACGCTTGTCATCTTAGTCTACCTGCGACCACGAAATGCTGCAAAGCTTTCGAAACGTCAGGGAAACCAATTTAAATAATATACGCGATTTAATCCGGTTAAACTTTGTTTTATTATAATGTGTAGTGGTCGCGAAAACCTAAGAAGTTACTACTGTATGAATTTAATGAAATTTGGCATACAGATAGAACATAACCCGGATTAATATAAAGGCTACTTTTTATCCCGGGAAGATGAACAGTTCCCGAGGGATGCGCGATAAACGACATTCACGCGGGCGAAGTCGCGGGCATAGGCTAGTAATGTAATAATTAGTATTTATGTATGTATTACTTACCTTATCTATCCTGTCCATAAGTTCTCTGGCTTTAGTCAGAAGTAGATTTCGTTTCTGTATCTTTTCTAAAAGCAAAGCGCTCGTTCGTCTTAGTTCCTCGCACTTTGACTCTATGTGGTCGACTTGGCTTAACGGGTCCTTCATAAGTGTTTCTCCTGCAGAAAAATTTAATAAATATTTAGTTAGATTAAACTAGGTGGTAAAAGTAATGGGGTAATAAAAAAGGTTTTGCTAAAATAATTAACAAAAACAAAATTCAATTAAGTCACGCCTGATTTCAAATTAAAAGAATAAAACATTTTCAAACATCGAACCAAGCCCATTTTTTACGCTATCGAACTTTTTCGGCCTGATGCATCATCCCACAAAACTCTGTAGTTAGTAAAAATAACTCTTTAGAGAGCCACCAACTTTGTTGTTCAGGCGGCCATAATTTGAACTAAAGCAACCATTAAAAGTTCTGTGTGGTGCCGGACGTAAAGAATTGCACCAATCTATATATTCTCATGGGTGTTGTAAAAGGTGACTAAGGGATTCACCAGAGGATGGGCAGCAGCGTTCTCTGAGTATTTAACCAAGCAACTGTGATCGCCAACCCGCCTGCCAAGCGTGGCGATTATGGCAAATCCCTCCTTTTGGGGGAGGTCTATGTACAGCAGTGGACGTCTTTCGGCTGAAATGATGATGAACCATTAAAAAAATAAGTTCCGTGAGTCCGAGCGAGAAAGTAGTCTGTTGTATTACTACTAGCGACACCGTCAACTGAACAGCAAAGATTGTACTACATATAATAGGTACGTTGATTGATATTTTAAATAATGCCAGAATAAAATTATTGGGTCGTGAGTGCGTTAACACAAAAATAACGCGAAGAAAATACCTGCGTGTATTGCTTTAGATAGATAGATAACAAAAAGTAATAAATAAATAACTATTATCAAATCTAGTAATAGTATCTTACCGTCGTCAATAACCGAAGATGCAGTATCAAGATCACAGTTACAAAGTTTCTCGAAGTCTCCAGCCTCTTGAAGAAGGCTGTCTACCCTGATTGCTGTCTCGCCCACCTCCGTCATGTCGCATGCTGTCTTTAGATGGTTGTCTAAAGTAGCCTACAATAAATAGAATACAGATAGAATATGCTTTATTGCACACTTGTACATCATAAAAATATCAGAAAAGAAATACACATGTGTAATTTACACGTTGTTCCGTTTTCTTTGGGACTATACAACATTATTTTGATGTATTTGATTTGTGTGTATAAAAACCTCTTTAGTATAATAAAAAAGAATAAGCAATAAGGAGGTGCAACTCGAATACAACTGCCAACTTACAGGTATATAAAAAAAAAGATGCCTACTACTGTAATTTAAAAAAATAGTTTGACAACGTCAATTTAGAAATGTAAGCAAAAGTGCAGCTGGTTTCTATTCATAATTTTTGTGATGAAAAATTAGTGAATCAGTTATGGTTATGGAAATTGTGTGCAACTTTCGCAAATGCAGAAAATCTTTATCAAATCAAGCGTGGGTAACGACTTGTTCACACGCATTTTGTGTTGAACACGGAAAAAGAGAATTCAAACGGACCGCCGAAAATTCATTGACTTGTCCAGCATGCGGGACCGAATTAAGAGACAAGTTTGATGTGATTCAAGCAGATCTTAGGCCAAATGAAACTTTCAAATCAATAGTTTTGGCGGGAATGAGACCAGATACAATCATGGACATTGCAATGCGTGCAATGTCTTTTTGGGCGTACCAGGTGGAACAGGAGACGCTATATCAAGAGAGCGTAGCAAAACACGCGAGAGAGAAACTTCAATGTATGGAAGAAATCAATACACTGAATCTTCAGAAACTAAAAGCTGAACTAGAGACATGCAAGAGAAAGGTTAGTAATTTACAATCAGAATGTAATAAAAAGAGCAAACAAGCCGAAGATTTCAAGGCACAACTGGAAGAAAAGTCAAGGAAAATTCAGAAATTGACATTTCAACTGGACGCTCAGAAAAGGAAGGATATTCGTAATTTCGAAGTCATGGATAGTAAAGAGAAATGTATGGATATATCAGACTTGGTCGCCAACAGGGCGGTTTCGGACTTTGTTTTCCGGCCAGCAAAGGATCCTGACGAATCACACAGAGTGTGTTCTCCAAGAACACCTATGTTTGACTTTCGAAACAGAAATAAAACGACGTCGCATTTCCAGTTCAGGCCGGTGAAGTCTTAACAAAAGTGTAATATAATAAGAATATCATATTCTATCCCTGATTTGTAACATACTATAAGAATTAAGTGAAGATTACCTGCATCTGTTTAAAGTTTAATAAAAATGTTCTGAATTTCAGCCAGTGGTTTAGCTTCGTGGAATGTTTTTGCCAGAAATTGTCAAATTGTTTTTCAGTCTCCTCCAGTTGCACCAATAATCTGGAACAAAAGGTATGCAATATTAAATTATCTATCAAATAATAATACGACAGTTTTACTTGTCTATTTCCCAGAGTGAGATATTAATAAAGTGCTTTTAAGTAATTATTATAATTTTTTTTTTTTTTTTTTTTTTATTATAAATAGATCTGCTCTTGACCGCAATCTAGACAGCTTTGTCAGGGTGTGGTCGACGATGGAGCGAGCAAACCTATTAGGTGCCGATTATTATTATTATGAGCTAAGGTCAGGTCAGCATACAAACTGGTACGGTCAGCAACATAAGTCGATGATTATTTCGATGTTTTTATCAAAGATTAATATCATCGAAAGACCCTGATCATTGTCTTAAATATATGATGTTTATCATAATGTTATTCATTAAAGTGTTCACTGGGCTTTCATTAAACAGAATTATTTATTTAATAACAACATTTTGTATGAAAAAAGTTATCGTCTATGGGTAACTTCTGCTGCTCAGATTTTTTTCCTCCCATACAATGAATTAATCATCATTTCAGCCGAAAGACGTCCACTGCTGGACATAGGCCTCCCCCAAGCATATGTTGGGGGGATATGCCATAATCGCCACGCTTGGCAGGCGGGTTGGCGAGTGAATATGAAAATGAATTAATCCTTACACGAAACTGAGTCTATTAGAGAAAAAAAAAACTTTGGCTATTACGCCACATACGCCCATTTTGACCAACATTCTTTAACGATTTTCAAGGAAAGTTCGCGCTTGACAAAAAATTAATCATGACAAATTATACAATTTATATTAAACATGAGCAAATATCTTGAAAGAAAAATTTCCTATATCTCCTTTGGTTTAGGATTTGCTAGTACAGTCCCAGTTAAATAAATCATATATCATAATCATAAAATTTCATTCATAATCACTTTTAAATCTTTGGATAGTGTTAACCTTCTTTGGTTGCTGACTGTCCAAAATGCGTCATCTTCCTACAATTGTCTGCCTTCATAATCCTTATGATAACTCGGGTTTTGTTATTCTTATGATGATACCAATACAATAAAAAAGTTTATTATTTTCTAATGTACCTATTAACCCACACTTAACCACACACCAAAAAATCTGGGTTTCAATTTATTAACAAAAAACCGGTCAAGAGCATGTCGGGCCATGCTCAGTATTATAGGGTTCCTTAAGTAGGTCTAATTACAAACGAATCAAATCGAATATTAATCATTGCTATTTTAGTTTTGCAAACAGCGCCACCTAGCGCTAAATTTATGAAGCTAAATTATGAGAAGTGTGTTTCTTTTTGTGATTTTTTTAAATAGAATGTAATTAAAGGAGCATTATTTGCTACTATCATTTTTCTCTTAGGTCAATGACCTATGAACTAGGACGTCTTAAGTATTTTTCAGTTTTCTCACTATAACTCAAAAATTTATAATCATATTATGCTCGAAATAATTTTAAAAGAGAGTTTTTATAAAGGTCTATCAATGTTGAAGACTATAAGTTTCTACGTTGCATAGTTTAGAAATGGCAGGGGGGGGGACACATTACAAGCCACTTTGGCGAACTGTATTTCGCAGATGGTATACCTGATAAAAAAGTTGTGTATGAAACATTACCTTCATTTTAGTAGACCTATTCAACAATACCCCACACGAGGGGGTGCAGCGAAAACAATATTTTCATCCCCATTTTACATGTATGGGCGCCACCCCTAAAATACGTAATCAATATTTTTTTATTCTTTTAAAATTGAGATCTATACCTATTCCATTTTTTGACAAAATTTCATTTACTTATGTTTATAACTGTAGAAGTTATTAAGCGGTAAAGGATTAGGACAGACGGACAGACGGACAGACGGACAGACGGACGGACATGACGAAACTATAAGGGTTCCTTGTAGGACTACGGAACCCTAAAAAACGGATTGCACATCAAAATAGTATGCACTTATTACGTTTTATTTAAGTACTAGTGGACCCGGCAGACGTCGTCCTGCTCAGAAAATCAGGACCTCATTAAATTGCCGTTTAGGAGAAGAGCAGTGACACACCGACTGCAGCGCCACCTACCGAGTCCATTTGTGAATTCAAACCTTGCAGGGACCCACTCGAACATACACAAAAAATATCATTAAAATCGTCCCTGCAGTTTAGGTGAAGATCAGTGACATACCGACAGCAGCGCCACCTACCGGGTCAAATTGAATTTTCAAACCATCCAGGAACCCATTGAAATATACACACAAAATTTAATCCAAATCGATACAGCTGTTTAGGAGGAGTTAGGTGACAAACATTATAAGATAAGATAATTAATTACCTTTCAACCGCAGCGACATGGCTGATAATATTATAAGTAAGGTTTGGTTTCCGTACTTGCGCCAGTAACTCTTCGCCTTGCGACGTCGCCGACGCTAGTTCAGTTTTTAAAGCTTTATACCTGAAACAAAATTAATTCAACATGAAATAAAGCTTTACGACGAGATAATTGGCAACGTTTACGAAGAATATACTGAGGTTACGTTACCTATTTTCTTGACAGTCTAATAATTCTTTGGTTTGTGTTGGGTCGTTTCCCATATCGCAGTCTACAATCTCGTGCGTAAACTCGTCCAATTTACTCGAGATTTCCTTCATTAACGTAGAAAATTTCTCTAGTGCCTGAAATACAAATATAATTATTATTTAGACTTATAAGTTCTAATACGATGTAGCGTAGTTCAGCTCTGAAAATCGCTCAAGTTAATAGCGTATAGCCAGTTCATTCATGATATAGCAAACCAATATACCTATGTAATATAGCAAAGTGTGAACGTGTCCATATAAAATGTATACTGAGCGATATTGTTGTGCTATATAATATTTGCTATATCGACGATGAAGTGACAACATCTGTAATTTTAATATTAACTTTTTACTTTTTAATATAAATAGTGAGTTGGTATTTCTTTGTAACATTTATATAGTTATGAGGTATTGTCACTTCATCGTAGATATGCTATATAAGGAACAGTGTAATGTAGGAACATTATTAATCCGAAATATTTGAAGTGGTGAATCTACTCATAATTATGAACAACTTTTACTATGGAACCAACCCTGAAATCGCGAAAAATTCATCAGGTGGTTCCTACATTTTATTACCCGACTGCGCCAGAAGGAGGGTTATGTTTTTCGAGTGTATGTATGTATGTATGTATGTATGTATGTATATTTCTTTGGCACGCTCTGTGGCCTAAACGGCTTGATGGATTTGAGATTGAGAGGTGTCGTTAGATTCCTCTTAATTCTGAGAGTGACACTGGGTACATCAAAATTTAAAAAATTAAAATGGCCGCTTTTTGGCGCCATATTACCTCTTCAAAAAAATTTTTTTTCCGTCAAAAACTATCGAGTGGGGTATCAAAATAAAGGGTTTTATAAATGCTTTACAAAAATATATACAACTTATATGTTTAAATGTAATTTGGAATGAAAAATGCTAAAAAACAACAAAATATTTAACGTTAAAAATGAATTTGACTTTAAAAAAAAAAAACATTATAGTATGATAAATAAAACATAACAAAACTAAAAAAATTAAAATAAAAAAATTCATTAACAAAAACAAAAAACCCGACTGCGCGTAAAAATAACAGAAAAGATATAAACAAGACTTATCAACACGCAGGCGGAGGCTACCTATGAACTATTTTGTAATTCATGACCAAAAACATACGTAGCCTCCGACTGCGTGTTGATAAGTCTTGTTTATATCTTTTCTGTTATTTTTACACGCAGTCGGGTTTTTTGTTTTTGTTAATTAATCGATTTACTTGAACACAAAAGTAGGGAACAACAGATATTTTTTTCGCGATTTCTGGGTTGGTCCCATAGTAACTGTTGTTTGTTATGATGAGTAGATTCACCACATCAAATATTTCGGATTAATAATTTAGGACCTTATATATTATAGCGTAGTCTGAACGATCCTTTATGCTCAATACTGTTACGTTTTTACGAAAATAATATTTAGTTTCTAAACTAATTTGTATCACGAAATGTTTATAAGTAGGTAAGTATTACTTCCTGCTACTTAAATTTAAATAATTAATTACAGTGCAAAATTACACACTTCAATAACTAGTTCAGGTAATTGTTCTCAGTATTTCATACAGGCGATCGGCGCTGTATGGAATGTCCCATATTACAACACAAATAATTCAGTGCGCAAGGATAGACATCATTGAACATTACCAAACTAAATACAACTCTCTGACTATATAGAAAGTGTTTGGAGAACTTCGATAGCGCGATTCAGGATTGTTAACTTATAAAAAACTAGATGGCGCCACCGCGCACCGGGCTAATGATTATTATGTACGTACTTGATTTATTAACTTTGGTACGATTAGAACTTTAGTACATAGGTAGTTAGATATTGGTGCCGAATCTCTTGTTCACGAACTAAACTTTGTTTAAACTATCGCTCTCTTTTACTAAAAGTAGATACAAGAAATGGATGGCAACAATTTTAGAACTGTCACCTTCTCACTGTACTTTTTCTTTTATTTTAATCAATCTTATTATTTCTCTTTCTAATTTAAAACATTAGAAAAAGACAGAAGATTTTAGTCCTGTCAAATTTTGTCCAAATGTTTGTTTTCTACGTGAATTAAGTTGCCATCTTTTTAGGTCGCGACTATTTTCCCGTAAATTACAAGCATTGACTAATTTGACAGTCTGTTCTTTTTCAATTTTTCAATAGTGTTTCTCAGAAAGAGATAGTACGTGATTAAAACTAGTTTAGTGTGGTAAACAAGAGAATAGGCACCATTATAAAGAAATTAAATAATTTAGGTACTTACTATCCGCTGCTGTATCCACTCAGCATGCGAATACTGTAGTTCCCCCCCAAGGTCCGGCGTCAGCTGTGACCTGTCGAAGTGTTCGTACAACTCCTCCATGGACGAACAGACTAGCACCCTGAACCTGAACTCTTCCTTGAACAGTTTACTGCTGACTTCCGACAGCGCCTTCTGCAGGAAGCTTGCTGGTCGAAGAACGTAAACGGCATGAATGATTCCTGGAAAGAATTCCTGAAAAAATAAAACAAAAAAATATATTTTTTTTTGACGACGTCTGTGGTCTAGTGGTTCGAGGAGTGTCGGACTGCTAATCCTGAGGTCGTGGGTTCGATTCCCACAGGACACAAATATTTGTGTTAAACATAAGTGTTTGTGTAATAATTTCTTAAGTTTTAGCGATCACTACACATTATAATTAAACACAGAAAAACCAATTTAAATAATATACGCGATTTAATCCGGTTAAACTTTGTTTTATATTATAAGTGTTTGTGTTGGTCTGGGTGTTTCTTGTGAATTTACAAAACAAAAAGTATATAAGTATTATATCCAGTGTCTAGTACCCATAGTACACACGGCTACACATCAAGCTGTACTTTTCCAGTATAAACTGACCTCGCATTGTATAGGTTTTCCTTACAACGCGAGGTCAGCCTTTACTGGTTTACGCTCTACTTAGTTTGGGACTATATGGAGCTATGTAAAAATGTCCCAAATATTTATTATTATAGTTATTTAATTTATTACAGTATAATAAAATTACTCACCGAACTGGCTTTGCAGCATTCGTGGTCGCACCACCACGAACGCTGCAAAGCTTTCGAAACGTCAGGAAAACCAATTTATATAATGTACGCGATGTAATCCCGTTAAACTTGTATTATTATAATGTGTAGTGATTGTGAAAAAAGAAGAAATTATTATTACATTACTTTAAGTAATTCTTTAAAGCAGTAGCGGCCTAGCGGTTGAACGTTTGCATTCCATTCAGGAGGGTCTGAGTTCGAACTCGGCCCTCACCTCCCTCATGACTTTCAATTCATGTGTGGATCAGCCCCCCTAGCCAAGTTGACAATCTACAATCGTCAACGCTATAGAAAACAATCAAAATGTATGGGAATTACATATCTCAACGAATTACTTTTTCTGAAGCCTTGCCTTAACTGAGAAGAGGCCCGTGCCCAGCAGTGGGGTAGTAATGGGCTGATAATGTTGTTGTTAATTCTATAGTGATCGCTTAAATAGATAAGACGGTGAAAAACAACAAGCATAAGCTTCCATAAATGATATATAGGTACTCTTTGATATCGCAGCCACAGAAATTTAAATAATAAGGTAATAGAAATGTTAAACCGTCTTTTAATACTGGAACACGTGTCACCGGTTCGCCGCTACCAAAACATAAATATGCAATTACGCCCACCATGTTTCTAGCATTGCAATGCTAAACTAAGCCAAAAAAAAACCGCAAAATACAATTTTAGTGACTTTACGTCCAAAATAGCACTGATGATCTAGCAAACAATGTGAAATGGTTAATGTGTCGAACTAATCTTAGTACCCTACCACCTATATTTACCACATTTTTACAAAATAAATGAATTGAATTGAATTGAAACGTTTAGTGCACTGGTGTCCTACAAGACACCTGCGCACGGCGACAAGTTCATGCGCCTTTACCACTTTATTATTGACGACCTCTGTGGTCTAGTGGTTCTAGTGTCGGACTGCTTTTAACGAGGTCGTGGGTTCGATTCCCACAGGACACAAATATTTGAGTGATGAACATAAGTGTTTGTGTTGGTCTGGGTGTTGCTTATGTGTTATAAGTATGTATTTACAAAAAAATAAGTATACAAGTATTATATCCATTGTCTAGTACCCATAGCACAAGCACTGCTTAGTTTGGGACTAGATGGTGCTGTGTAAAAATGTCCCAAAGATATTTATCTTATTCATTTTTTAATATCTTATTATTTAGATAAGGTGCGATACGTGCACCTCGTAGAATCACCCAGAATTATAATTAACTATAGTGCCCATCTAAAGTTAAAATTTTAGGGAAACGCTGACATTTCGTAAGTTTATGCGGGGAAAGGGGGTGGAGTAAAAGAGACCGAAGTATAAGTTTTTCCTTTTCTACGCCATAAAAGTCTAGTACCTATTTCAAGGTTGTTTTATGACTAACTCATAATCCCCAAAAAGGAATGGAAAATACTGCAGGGCAAGATAGAGGGCAAAAGGAGCAGGGGAAGAAGGAAATTAGCCTGGATTGACAACATCAAGGGCTGGACTAACATCAATGACGCTGCCAGTCTAGGCAGACTAGCACAAGATAGAAACGAATTCCGTGCGGTGGTCGCTGACATCCGATGAGGATATGGCACAGGATGAAGAAGAAGATAATCCCAAAATTTAGATTAGGTCACCATAATTTTATTCTCAAGAAAATTATTAGCTAATACTTACTGAGATCCTTAATAATACTGTTTTGACGGAGTTCCATCGATCTTTTCTACGGTCTATAATAATGTGGAAGCCCATATCTGCTTCTAGCAACCTGTAATGAGAAAGAAATCATTCATGAATAATGAAACTGAATATCGATCAGTGTTGCCAGTGTTTTGTTATCAATCAGTTATGAATTAAGTCTGGTATCGATTCACGCGTGGCCGTGACACTAAATATAGTTTTTTGGATTCCCGCTTGCCTTTTGGTAGTAATGTATTAGTCATTAATTTCAAATAACACCAGTGGGGCAATTGTGTAATGCGTTCACTTTGACATTAGCTTTCATTTTGAAATCAAAGCAATATTCATGCGTGGTATGTAGTTGCCGATAACACGGATTATCACACGGAGCAATGAACATTGAAATCCAGATGATTGCGATCGCGAGTGAGTTACGTAATTCGGCAGCAGGTGTAAATAACTTATTCGGATAAAAATTTAAATGATAAAATTTAAAATACGAATTTTAACAAATTATCGTCTCTGTTAATTAATTGGTCTCTTGGGAAAGTAAATAGCCTTATAAATATTTCAGTTTATGGTGGATTGTCAACTCTCATGCTTTTATAGCATACCATGAGGCATCCTTAAAATATTTTTTTAAATTTTTTTTTTATTTAAATACTCTTCATAATTACAGTTTAATTACTTGCATTAAATCTTTAAAAATGCAGTCTTTCTTGAATTATTCTTAATATTATTCTCAACGTGTTCAATTATGCCTAAGTAAGATACTCTGCGGGTGGTTTACAAACCTCTTACTAAACCTAAATAGATATCCTAATAATGTCGCCACGTTTATTTTAATTCTATGAATGTCGCAAATCGACGTCAACATTGAGAACAGAAGATAAAGGAAAGTGTTTATAGTAAAACTAGTGTTGTATGACCTCTTCGAGAGCGAGCAAAAGTCGGAATGTAGCCTTAGGTAGGTACTGAAACAGGTAAATTAACATGGATTGAATTTTACAGTGGAGTGCCACTCCACTGTAAAATATAGTGTAATAGAGCTGGTGAAATATGTGACAGTACCAGAGTTGTTCGACTGAGGTGTAACTATATCTGCGGCAAAAAATTGCAGTTGGCAATGTAAAAGTTCTGACAAGTAGTACACTAGGATCAATTTTAAGTTTTAAAATCGGCGTTCAGTCCATTGTTTTCCGAAGTTAAATATTCTTTCATTGTTGACAGACTTCCGGAATACTCTATAAAAACACAATTCCCTAATATAAACCACGTAGAACACTACATAACAAACGTAAGCAACATTAATCATAGTCTAGTTGTGCCTATGCTTTTAGCTCGTAACAAATAAAAAGTAGCCTAAATATAGTATCACATCCTAGTTTATGACACCTCCTTGGGGCCTGCTCCCAAGCATCTGTGTTGAGAGTCAGTGGCGTGCATTGCATATAGGCAATTAGGCAATACCTACTGCCTTCCTCATTCAAATTCAATAGTGGTGTAAGTTATTATCTTTTTTTCATAGTACGATGATTAATTATCTTAAAATAGACCTATTAATGCTAAATTAATCTTCCTACATCAAAAAATCAATAACTTACACCACAATTAAATTCAAGTGAAGTAAGCCAATGCACGCCACTGTTGAGAGTGGTTTACGGCCAAAATTAAACATTTATCTCATCATTCTCATTCGAAATCTTTTGATATCTCATTTTTCTCATCATCCTTTCAGCTGTTAAACTATATCATCATCATTTCAGCCGAAAGATGTCCACTGATAGACATAGGCCTCCCCCAACTAAGGGGGGATATGCCATAATCGCCACGCTTGGCAGGCGGGTTGGCGATCGCAGTTGGTTGGTTAAATACTCAGAGAATGCTGCTGCCTATCCTTTGGTGAATCCATTAGTTGCCTTTTACGACACCCATGAGAAGAAATTTTAATAAGGGTGATGCAATTCTTTATGTCCGGCACCACACGGAACAACATAGACTATATATTGAACAAAGTTTACGGGACTTGTCGCGCACAATTAAATCAAAATATAACAAATAGTTTGTTAGTTCAATATGAGTGAAATTCGCGAAAGTTTAAAAACTTCTATAGACTATATACTTACATAAAAGATACTTTCGGTACTAGGACAAATAAAGTAATACTTACGAGGGCACAGAGGTGAGGTAAAGCAGCAGTCGGCGGTACTCGGAGGGCATGATGACGTGGAAGTTGTTGTTGTCGGGGAAGGTGATGAGCGGGCGGTGGTCCCGCGCCAGGCCGCCCGTGGCCAGCGCGTACTGCGGCAGCAGCAGCTCACTGACGCTGCGGCCATCATCGCCATCGCCGCCGCAGCCGTCGCACTCCGCTTCTGTTGACAGAAACGTTCCAAGGTAATCTTGACGGACAAGGGAGTAGCAATTAGTTTATGCTCGGGGGCGGGGGCAGTTTTTAATCCAACCGTGTTAGCGCGTGTTATCACGAGTGAGAGACAAGTAGACATAGGCCAGTATTACAGAAAGATACTCAAGCGTTGATCTCTGTTTAAAACTAGTTTAAAGTTGAGCATTGATTTTAGAACGTTCCTCAAGCAGAGATTTGTTGATCACAGTTCAGCTGAGTTTAGTTTTGTTTTATACTGTCACCTGTTTCGGTATTTGAGCTGAGATTTGATCTGTAATCACTCTAGTGTGGTCCAGACTACCCTTGAGTAAATATTTCTATTATATTTTAGGTCAAATTCATGTGTTATGTTGTTGAATTAAAGTTTATAATTACCGTTCTGGAATAAGACCGATACTCAAGTAACGATTCTATCCTTAAGTAGTGATCAGGTGATTGGAGTTTAAACTGTACTTGAGGAAGCTTCTGTAATACGGGCCATAGAGAGATAGAGCCAGTTATTTTTACAGATGTACCTACTCGTATCTTGTTTTTATTTATAATAAGTGAATCACTTTTATACTGGGGTGGGCCAAAAGTGTTCTGGGGTGGACCGGGTTCACCTGCCCCCCCACCCCTTTACTGCGCCCCTGTTGATGGCGTGTCTTAAAAGAGCCTGCACGACACGAGTAAGGATATCTATTCGCACCCTTGGCAGTGGCCTGTTACTTGGTAACAACCTACTGACTGGCTTATGAAGACACGGTAGAAGAAGACTGCTTGACTTCACAAATTGGTTGATTGGAGGCACAAACTTAATTGGTGTTTTAATAAAATAGTACTTAGGCTGGTGTTCAATAACGTTAATTAAATAATTTTGGGACATTTTTACACAGCACCATCTAGTCCCAAACTAAGCAGAGCTTGTACTATGGATACTAGATAACGGATATAATACTTATATACTTTTTAGGGTTCCGTAGTCCTACAAGGAACCCTTATAGTTTCGTCATGTCCGTCCGTCTGTCCTAATCCTTTACAGCTTAATAACTTCTACAGTTATAAACATAAGTAAATGGAATTTTGTTTAAAACTGGTTTAGATACAGATCTCAATTTTAAAAGAATAAAAAAATCTTGATAACGTATTTTAGGGGTGGCGTACATGTGAAATGGGGATGAAATTTAGGTCTACTAAAATGAAGGTAATGTTTCATACATAACTTTTTTATCAGGTATACCATCTGCGAAATACAGTTCGCCAAAGTGGCTTGCAATGTGTCCCCCCCCCCTGCCATTTATAAACTATGCAACGTAGATACTTATAGTCTTCCACATTGATAGACCTTTATAAAAACTCTCTTTTAAAATTATTTCGAGTATGTGATAATAAATTTTCGAGTTATAGTGAGAAAACTGAAAAATAGGTCATTGACCTTAGAGAAAATGATCCTAGCAAACAAGGCTCCTTTAGTTACTTTCTATTAAAAAAAACCAAAAAGAAACTTTGTGTTATATTGATATGACACACTTCTTAAATTTTGCGCTAGGTGGCGCTGTTTGCAAAAACTAAAATAACAATGATTAATATTTGATTCGATTCGTTTGTAATTAGACCTACTTAAGTAACCCTATAATACTGAGCATGGCCCGACATGCTCTTGGCCGGTTTTTTTTTGTAAATACATACTAATAATACAAAGAAACACACAGACCAACACAAACACTTAAGTTCATCACACAAATACTTGTGTCCTGTGGGAATCGAACCCACGACCTCGTGATTAGCAGTCCGACCCTCGAACCACTAGACTACGACGTCGTCAAATGTTTTACTATCTTACAATATAATTAGTGTTATTATTAAATAATAGCCCCAATAATAATTTACGTTTTCGTTAGCCTTAATTAATAAGTACCTATCATAAATGTTGAATATCCGGTTTACTAATGAGTTCGTCAAGTTTAAAGAGTTAGCTACCGTAACGAGTTAACTTGGAGGATTCGCTTTGCTCCAAGTCGAGTCTACTTAATCAGCAGGTACCTACCTAGTGGAAAAGTCCGCTTCATTAGAGTTCAGAACTTTCCTGGCGGAGATATGGATTGATGAAATACCAACATGATGAAGAAATTTCGATTTTATTTAAATTTATTTTTATAGCAGGTCACTTTTGAAATATTATCTTTGTGCATTCTGGAAGCATACTTACGTAGTCGTATCTCTCGAGAAAAACAATGAATATTTCGGCTGATTTCATCCTCTTACAAGGCATTTTATAAAAATGAAGATGAATCCTATTCGATCCTTTAGTAATCAGCGGGATTTTATTATAACTAGGTACCTCCTTGTCGTTATAAGTTCGTTTGAATAAGTTACTAAAATATCTACTTAATTTCAAATGTTAGTATTTTCGAATATCACCTTTAAGCCCGCCGCATATTGAAACCAGCCCAGCTGAGCACACGGTCAGTCGGCGCGTTGTCTTTTGGATTACACTTGTAAGTTACAGTACATAATTACAGATTTACTATATTTTTATTAAATAATAATATTATTAGGGGGTATAGAATAATATTAGAGGGGTATACAAGGATTATTTTTTACTTTTTAGTTAGGGTTTTTGAAGTCAGTTTTTTTGTTTAAAAGTTATTATTTCATACTATTAATAGTTGATCATTGCGAGGCTTGATTCATAAATGTTTATAGAACCAATTTGAGAATGCCTATATTTTACATTTACCTATGCTGTCCCACTGCTGGGCAAAGGTCCCGCCCATGTTTTTCCAAACGTCCAATCATTATCGTTAAAAAAAAAACGTAAATCATCCAATAATTCTCAGACAAGCACGACTATTAGGAGATCATCTAGAATGATAGACGAAGCTAAAATAAACTGATTTATTGAAGCTGGTTAAAAAACTACTCAACCTTAGTCAATACAATTTATATGGGACCACCGCGCGGGCTTCGTCTACCAAATAACAACAGAACCACGTAAAGCGGGCCAGAAATCTCGGAGTAATCGGTGTACATACATGAAAAAAAACCCGCTGAATACATAACCTCCTCCTTTTTTTGAAGTCGGTTAGCTAGTTTTAAACAGTTTGGTTCTGTAATAAGGGCTTAAGAATGATGGAAAAATATTCGACAAATATTTAATTTCATACTAACTTTCAATTTCAGAGTCGACTAGGTACTTACGGGTATTTAAATAAATTACACCAATTTATCCTTGAAGAAAATTGCTGTGTAAGCAACCTGTATAAAGTTAGTTACAAAAAGCGCGATCGCGTGATACCTTACAATTAATTATATAGACCATGGGAATAAGAAGTTATAGTACAGTCTACAGCACGTCAGTGGTTACACTTGAATAACGAAAACCGCCCATACTGCTTACGATATAAAGATGATGTCAATAGGTCAATCGGTTACCACTGAAGTGCGGTCGACTGTACTTATACCTACAGCAGTCGAGAATTTATCAAGATGGATTTTCAGGAGCTTATATAATGTGATCGTGCTTACGTTTCTCGGTCACTTAATAGCGCCGTAAAATATATTGGTGTAAGGAGGAACTATGATTTGCGTTTTTTGTCGCATGCCTTACTATAATAATACTGTGATAAAATCGAGGAAATTACTTAAATAACTTTGACCGAGAAGGTTTTAATGTCAAGGAACTTTGCAGAAAAGAAAATCGAGCGACACAATTAAGAAAACTTTAACAAAAAATATAAAAACCATTATGATTTGTAAATGGTACGAGAGTATCTCGTTTTGATGAGAAATTCGTCAAGTTCTGCAAGGTATTGGTGTTGATTCTCTTTGTCAAGTTCTGCAAGGTATTGGTGTTGATTCTCTTTGTCAAGTTCTGCAAGGTATTGGTGTTGATTCTCTTTGTCAAGTTCTGCAAGGTATTGGTGTTGATTCTCTTTGTCAAGTTCTGCAAGGTATTGGTGTTGATTCTCTTCTTCACATACTAAACTTATTTTAAATTATCGAGCGATATTAGTCGGGATTAAAATTTCCATACAAGTTTAGTCGTGATCTCGGAACGTGCCGACTAAAAAAAAACTCGTCGAATACCTAACCTTCTCTTTTTTTGAAGTCGGTTATAAAAACAAAGAAATGTAGGACGTAAATTAATTTCGACACCACTAAAATTGTTGCCATCCCTTTCTTGTATCTACTATTAGTAAAAGAGCGATAGTTTAAAATAAGTTTAGTTCGTGAACAAGAGAATCGATACCAATAACTACTTTAATAAGTTTCTAGTAAATATTTGGATATTTTTGCAAATACATATATATTGGGCAGCGTTCGGGAAGCTAAGACTATTAGATATTCTGTGGCAATATCTTCTCGTCCAAAATACCGAAGTGTGTCAAGACGAAAGTCTTTGACCAGTGTCTGTTGCCAGTAATTACTTACGGCACTGAAACGTGGTCGCTCACAATGGGCCTGATATGGCTCAAAGTCACTCAAAGGCCAATGGAGAGGGCTATGCTCGGAGTGTTCCTGCATGATCGAATCAGAAATGAGGAGATTCGGAGGAGAACGAAAGTAACCGACATAGCCCGAAGAATTGCCAAACGGGCGGGGCACATTGCTCGCAGAACGGATGGCCGATGGGGCAGTAAAGTTCTGGAGTGGCGACCGCGTACTAGAAGGCGCAGCGTGGGTAGGCCCCCCACGAGGTGGACCAACGACCTGGTCGCGGGAATCCGCTGGATGCGGAAGGCACAGGACCGATCGTTGTGGCGGTATGTATGTATGTGATTCAGAAGTGAGCTTGCTATTGAGTTCTTACAAAATATCACATGCATGCACAGTTGCACACTTTGGTATTGGTATTGGTATAACGGGCCATTTTCCGCAACTCCACGCTCGGCGTGTATTTTGCGTGTGAGTCAGTTGCACACTTACATTGTACCAGGGCACTATAAGTCACCTGGGTATCATTGTATAGCTTAGATGTTACGTTAACGGCATACCCGACACCTCGCTCGCTTCGCTGGTTCGCTCTTTAGTACAAGAAAATTCCGTACATGTTAATTTTGTGTGCAAAATTACACATCAACCTCAAAGGCATTATTTTAACTTGAATGAATAACCGCAAAGGAAAATGTATTCGCCCGGAGATTTTGCATCGAGTAGGTGTTTTTAATCACGTTACCAAAAGGTTATAAAGAACAAAGTGAAAATTTAAATACATATTATAAGTAATGAGGTCCGTATTAGTTTATAAACACAAGTTGCAAAGCATATTATTACCAATAACGGGACCTGCGCTTATATTAAAATTAATAGTTATTATGACTTATTCTAAGATCCTATCCTACTAACATTAATAAAAACGTGAAAGTTTGTGAGGATGTATACATATATGGATGTTTGTTACTCTTTCACGCAAAAACTACTATATGGATTTTAATAAATTTTGGCATACAGATAGAACATGGCCCAGATTAACATACAGGCTACTTTTTATCCCGATAAGATGAACAGGTGGGTGAATTTTCAAAAATATCTTTTAAAGATTTAGAAAGTCATTAATCTCTTGAGTTGTTTAACACGACAATAGTTCCAATTGTTTTTATTCTTGTGATCTTGTCTAATGGTGAATGTCTTATGAGACAAGATCACAAGGATAAAAATAATTGGAACTATTGTCGTGTTAAACAACTCAAGAGATTAATGACTTTCTAAATCTTTTAAAGATATTTTTGAAAATTCGGGTTATTCCCGCTGTCCCCCAGTCGTTCGCCCCCACTGGGGGTGAACGGGAAGTTTTTTCCCGTTGTCCCCCAATACAATTTTTTGGGGGTGACCGGTAACAAAAAATTCCTGTTGGCCCCCACTTAAATATTAGGGCTTATTTATTTATTAAAACTATATCGGATTTGGTTGGATGTCGACATTTCACATGAAAGACGTGATATTATGGGGCTATTACTCTTGTCTTGAAGTTTTTCGCAGCCACTGGGGGTGAACGGGATTTTTGTTTCCCGTTGTCCCCGAACACAATTTTTTGGGAGTGAACGGTAACAAAAATTTCCTGTTGGCCCCCACTTAAATTAGGGTTTAGTTTTTTATTAAAATTATATTATATTTGGTTTGATGTCGACATTTAACATGAAAAACATGATATTATTATGAAGACACACATTTACTAAGATCACTCTGCTTGTTATGTTTTCAATATTTACTAGAGATAGCACAGCATCAACACAGTTTAATTTGATTTTAATTTTATTTATTTATTTATTGATTCATAAATTTAAACTGATGACTTATGAACTAGTACATGTTTTTTTTATAGTACGTGGGACACTCAGAAAGTTTTGCGAAACTAAAAAAAATTGTTCTATACGTACATATATTTTTATCAAATCTTTTCAAAGTACTTTCCACCAGCCTCTATACAAAGATTCATGCGCCTAAACCAGTTTTCAAAACACTTTTTCCAGTCCGCCGCAGACACCTCGTTTACAGCTTGCTCGAACGCAGCCAGCGCATCTTCCGGCGACGAAAATTGTATCCCTTTGAGCTGATTTTTTATTTTTGGGAATAAAAAGAAGTCACACGGTGCTAGATCAGGGCTGTAAGGAGGGTGACCCAGGAGTTTGACTGGCGTGCTGTCCAGGAAGTCCCTCGTTTTGAGTGCGGTGTGCGCAGGTGCATTGTCGTGGTGGAGCAGTAGCCCGCGGAGCCCTGTGTTTGGTCGCTTGTTGCTTATAACAGAGAAAACTTCTGGCAAACATTTGGTAGTATACCATTCGGCATTAATGCTTCTTTGATCCCGTAAGGGAATTGATACCAAGTGGCCAGTCAAATTAAAAAAGCTAGCGATCAAAATCTTACCCCCGCTTCTAGATCGCTTCACTTTGGTAGGCGTTGGCTCATTTTGAAACACCCAAACAGTCGACTGGCGCTTGGTTTCTGGGTCGTATTGATAAATCCAGGACTCATCACCTGTAACGATGTCGTAAACACGCCGAGACGAGCCTGCTTCAAATTTGTTAAGCATATCACGGCACCATTCCACCCGGGCCTGCTTCTGAGCATCGGTGAGGTTGTGCGGCACCCAGCGTGATACTATCCTCCTCACGCGAAGATGGCTGCGTAGAATCTCGTGAACGCTTCCCGATCCAATCTTCAATATGTGTTGAATCTCCTGATATGTAATTCGCCTATTGTCTTGGATTAAATTTTTCACTGCTAGCACGTTTTCTTCGGTAACAGCCGTCAAAGGGCGACCGCGCTTGAATTCGTTATACCAACGATACACGGTTGCCTTGGAAGGGCCTTCATCCATAAATGCCATTTGAAGTCTATCGTACGATTCATCCGGTTTCAGGCGACACTTGAAATCGTATAAAATCATAGCTCTAAAATGTTCCCGGCGCAGATCCATATTTCAGTGAGACACAATACTTTGAATTAACTCGCAAAAAATGTGGAGGGAAATTTTGAAATTGGAACTTACTTATTTTTACTTATAAATAATCATATTTTCGAAAAACATTATAACTGGCCAGTCTCCCATATATAAAAACTTTTTTTTGCAATACTTTCTGAGGGGCCTGGTATAGGATGGCGAAACGAGCTAAAGGCCCACCTGATGTTAAGCGGTTACCTTTGCCCATAACAACTTCAATACCACCTAGGCTGTTACCTAAATGGTACCGCAAGACGGTTCGCCAAACTGAGACATGAAGATGCAAAGTCTCACGTGATGAATCATCTCACGTTGTTGATATAAATATTGGGAGACTCTGCCGCGGAACTAGGCGAGATACCTGTATCTCGGCGTACAGCGCCAATATCCAGGATAGATTTGATAGGATGAGCCATACAAATAAAATTAACTCGTGTTATGTTACGTAATGTTCAACAGTTCCAAAGGTAGAAAATTAAAGTAAGTAAATACCTATCTAATGTTTTGTTTTAATGTACCTGCGCCTAATCTACTACTATTATAAAATTGTTAAATGTCAGTTGTCTGTTTGTTTGTTTGTTTGTTTGTTCCAGCATCACGCTAAAACTACTGGACCGATTTTGATGTTTTTTTTTTTGTTTGGAAGCTGATGATCTGACTTAAAAACTGGTATGGGTTTTGAGAAAGAAATAAAGAAAGAAAAAAAGAAAAAAATTAATTCGTGGGTTGCGTACTCACTCGACAGATCGAAGCTTCTATGCATTTGCACGAGCGGATAGTAATGTACGATGGAGTGGAGTGGAGTGGACAGGGGATGGGACTGGGGATGGGACTGGGGACGGGACAGGGGACGGGACTGGGGACGGGACAGGGGTCGGGACAGGGGACGGAACATGGGACGGGAAATGGAACGGGACATGAGACGGGACATGGGACAGGACAGTGGGACGGCATATGGGACTGGACATAGGATGGGACATGGGACAGGACATGGGACATGGGACAGGACATGGGACATGGGACAGGACATGGGACATGGGACGGGACGATAGTGATATAGTGAGACAGTGGGACAGGATATGGGACATGGGACATGGGACGATAGTGATATAGTGAGATAGTGAGACAGTGGGAAAGTGGGACTGTGGGAGTGGGCAGTGGGACAGTGGGATAGTGGGACAGTGGGACAGTAGGACGGTGGGACAGTGGGACGGTGGGACAGTGAGGCTGTGGGACAGTGGGGCAGTGGGGCAGCGGGGCAGCGAGGCAGTGGGGCAGCGAGGCAGTGGGGCAGCGGGGCAGTGGGACAGTTGGGTTCCGGGGCAGCGGGGCAGTGGGGCAGAGGGGTAGCGGGGCGGCGGGGCAATGGGGCAGGATAACGGGGCAGCGGGGCTGTGGGGTAGCGGGGCAGCGGGGCAGTGGGGCAGTGGGATATTGGGGCAGCGGGGCATTGGGGTAGCGGGATAGTGGGGCAGCTGGGCAGCGTGGCGGTGGGGTAGCGGGCCAGTGGGGCAGCGGGGCAGTGGGGCAGTGGGGTAGAGGGGCACTGGGGCTGTGGCTTAGTGTGGCTGCGGGTCAGTGGGGCAGTGGGGTAGTGGGGCAGTGGTGCAGTGGATAGAGGGGCAGCGGGGCAGTGGGGCAGCGGGGCAGTGGGGCGGCGTGGCAATGGGGCAGTGGGGTAGCAGGGCAGTAGGGCAGTGAGATAGTGGGGCAGCCGTGCAGTGGGGCAGTGGGGCAGCGGGGCAGTGGGGCCATGGGATAGTGGAGCAGCGGGGCAGTGAGACAGCGGGGTAGTGGGCCATCGGTGCAGTGGGGTAGCGGAGCAGCGGGGCAGCGGGGTGAAGCGGGGCTGTGGGGCAGTGTGATAGTGGGGCAGTGAGGTAGCGGGGCAGTGGGGCAGCGGGGCGGCGGGGCAGTGGGGCAGGATAGCGGGGCATCGGGCAGTGGGGTAGCGGGGCATTGGGGCAGTGGGATAGTGGGGCAGCGGGGCAGTGGGGCAGCGGGGCAGTGGGGCGGCGTGGCAATGGGGCAGTGGGGTAGCAGGGCAGTAGGGCAGTGAGATAGTGGGGCAGCCGTGCAGTGGGGCAGTGGGGCAGCGGGGCAGTGGGGCCATGGGATAGTGGGGCAGCGGGGCAGTGAGTCAGCGGGGTAGTGGGCCATCGGTGCAGTGGGGTAGCGGGGCAGCGGGGCAGCGGAGTGAAGCGGGGCTGTGGGGCAGTGTGATAGTGGGGCAGTGAGGTAGCGGGGCAGTGGGGCAGCGGGGCGGCGGGGCAGTGGGGCAGGATAGCGGGGCATCGGGCAGTCGGGTAGCGGGGCATTGGGGCAGTGGGATAGTGGGGCAGCGGGGCAGTGGTGGAGCGGGGCAATGGGGCAGAGGGGCGGCGGGGCAGTGGGTCAGTGGTGCAGCGTGGCAGCGGGGCAGTGGGGAAGCGGGGCAGTGGGGCAGCGGGGCAGCGGGGCAGTGGGGCAGCGGGGCAGTGGGGAAGCGGGGCAGCTGGGCTGTGGGGCAGTGGGGCAGCGTGGCAGTGGGGCAGGAGAGCGGGGCAGCATGGTAGTGGGACAGCGGGGCAGTGGGGCAGCGGGATAGTGGAGCAGCAGGGCAGTGGTGGAGCGGGGCAGTGGGGCAGCGGGGCGTCGGGGCAGTGGTGCAGCGGGGCAGCGGGGCAGTGGGGTAGCGGGGCCACGGGGCAGTGGGGCAGCGGGGCAGTGCGGAAGCGGGTCTGCGGGGCTGTGGGGCAGTGGGATAGTTGGGCAGCGGGGCGGCGGGGCAGTGGGGCAGCGGAGCAGTAGGGCAGTGGGGTAGCGGGGCAGTGGGATAGAAGGCAGCGGGGCAGTTGGGTAGTGGGGTAGTGGGGCAGCGGGGCAGTGGGGCAGCGGGACATCGGGACAGTGGGACAGTGGACTGGAATGGACTGGACTGGACTGGACTGACGTGGGTTAGCAGAATTTAACGCGAGCGGAGCCGCGGGTAAAAGCTAGTATACTATAAAAGATGATATAAAAAAATAAGTAATTAAATCTTTTGATTTTATATGTTTACTATTTATTCATATCTTAATATTAATATAATACCTTTTTATGACGGATTATATTTAGTAATTTAACATAGCTAAACTTGTTTTATTATATTCTTATCAAACAGAAACTTTATTTAACGCATAGATGTGATTTATACACAATTTTATATACCTACCTTATGCCTTAATTACTCTTTGATACTCGCCTGTTTTGTAACTGTAATTTTAAGCCATTTGAATTTTATTTTAAGTATATTTTATGTTGATTATTTTGTATTTCATGTTTCAAATAAAAATGATGAATGTTTATTATAAATCAATATACTACAGAATTTTTAAATAGGGGTCAACAGGAATAAATATTCCCGTTGTCCCCGCTGGGGGTCAAAGGGAAAAGAAAATCTCGTTGGCCCCCAGTATCGGCGAGGAACTGGGGGACAACGGGAATAGTCTGAAAAGCGGGGGACAACGGGAATTTATAATATTTTAATGGGGGCCAATGGGAATAACCCGAAAATTCACCCACCCGAGGGATGCGTGATAAACGACATTCACGCGTGCGAAGTCGCGGGCATAGGCTAGTATTTACTAAAATTCACTAAATATCTTCAAGTAGCGGAACTTATTTGATTTATTGTAGGCAACAAAAATTATGCGTGTATAATTTTTTATCAAGGCAACATTTGCAAAAGAAGGTGCAAACGATTCATTACATTGCCAACGCACAGTCTGTTATTTTGCCTTAGTTGCGGCCATGTCCATTTTATGTTTTTATTCGATAGCTATAGTAACGATAAAGGTTTGGCAGAAATACCTATGGTGTTTTTTTGTATAATTATAAAGTTATTAAGGTTTCATTGAAAAGTGAGAAAAACAAAATTAATTTTTATTTTCGAAAATTGTTGTAATACATATTTAGTTAGTCCTTTAAATAAAGTAACAGCATAATATATATTTAGATAAAAAAATGGGGCATCGTACCTTTGATATATTAGGAGATTTTTTACTTTTACCGATTAACACAAAACATTTTTTTTTCATGTTTTCTTATCACGGTCGCATCTTATTTTCATTTAAATATATGCGTAATGTTATTGTCAATAATACACTAAAATATGACATGCGTCAATAGCAGGAATACGAAGATAGAGAGTTTCTAAATATTTTTGAAATTTCTATGGAAATAGGGTTGTCGCAATTGAATAAATAAAAAAATAAAATAAAAGTGCCAGATATTTCCCAAGATTTAACTAAAAAAAAAAAAAAAAAAACATAACATAACATCACGCCTGTATTTCCCCGAAGGGGTAGGCAGAGGTGTGTAGTGTGTTAGTATTTAACTAACTTTGAGTAAACTCTTTCTCGTGTCTTTCTGTGTCTCTTTCTGGGTTTCTGTTGTCTGAAAACAATTACTATAATGTTCTCAATGCTCTAAGACTACAACGATACGTGACGCTAACCTAGCAGTCATCATCGGAGTTTGTCAAAACTTCTTGTGATGATAATACGAGTATATTATCATCAGAAGCGTCTGTTACCAATTCAGTATTAGGAATATCAGCAAAACTTTGCGGTAATGGATCATGGGTAATAATACACGCACACCGTAATTGTGAGCTGGTATTTGTGATGACATTAAAGACTTTTCCGTCAATTATGGTGAGGTATAATTTTGGATCTCCGACAACGACATATCCAGCAAAAATTTCCGAATAAATTAGTGAAAGATTTTCAATTTCTTCTTCTACCCAGTTCCTTTCTTCCAGAATCAGATCTTTTGATTCTGATCTGTATTGTATTTTTATTGGTTGGCAAAATCTAAAAGATTGTGGATTTGGGTTTGACCATAAGACAAAACCATCAAGACTTTTTATGCGCAACGGAATGTAGGTAGTAGCAAAGAGGCAGTGTTCGTCATCAATTTTATCAGAAAACGTTTGCTTATATGTTGACTGTCCTGTGCTACCATCAAAACCCCATGAACCCTCAAAAACGCAGTGAAGTGTATCTAACTGTTTTTGATTGCAATATTCCGAAACCCTTTGGTCGCAAGAGTCAATGATTCGTCGAAACGTGTGCATAAGTAAATCATTTAAAGGTACTTTGGCTTCTCGTTCTGATATTTCAATTTCAACATCAAGATAACAATGTTTTTTAGCTTTTTGTATCTTATAATAGGGAGGGTAAATATTAAATCATCGAGATTTGGCACCTTGTTGCATGTAGATATAGTCCTCCACTGATAGTTTTATATCAATCATTAAACAAAGAGCTTCATCAGGAGAATAGGGTTTGGGTTCCGATTTTGACTTTATGGTTCCTGCGATTTTTTTAGGCCGAGTTGGACTTTTCAAGCATTCCTTTATTATAAACTCAAACTCCTGAGTAGAACTTTTATTTAGTTTTTCGCCGGTTTCGTCTGTTACTATTCTCGACATAACTTTAATTAGTTTTGAATGAGGTTCTCCGTCAAGCGATTCCTAAAGATCTTTACGTGCACGGCGCTTTTGGCGATCACTTAAATTTTCATAAAATGTAGATGTGGAACTGGATGAAGCATCAAAATTAGTTTCAGGTTTCGGATCTATTGAAGGTTAGTCAAAGCTACTAGTTCCCGAAGTCGAAGGATTACTTTGTAATAAATGTGTATTTGATGTGAAACTGGAATGAGCGCCAAAAGAAGTTTCAGGTATCGGGTCTTCCAAGTTCTTGGGGTCTTAAAGTTTTTTGTAAGGCATAGCTACTACTTCTCGAAGTTGAAGGATTATTTTGTAATAAAAAATGTGCCTCATCCAATTCTATAATATTTTGTTGTGGTAAAGGACTTTCCTCGATATTCACTTTTGGTATTTCAATATCAAAAATAGTGGAAAGCCAGTGTTTGTTTTTATTACAAAATCGTTTGAAATTCCGTTTACTACTGCAATATAAAGTTCCACATTTACTTAAAAAATTTGAAAGATTGTAATTAAATTCATTGTTTTGGCTATCGATATTGTTCGGAATTCCATTTGGATATAAAGCGTTTAACACGATTAGGCATCGTTCCTCTGAATTGAGATCCAAAGGTCTTTTATGAACCCCGTGCAAATGTGCCTTATCTACCAAAATTTTATAAATTCCCAATTTCGTGAGTGATTTCTTCAGATCCGTGTTCGTGCTTTCGTTGTTAGTCGTTGGAGTTGCCACTCGCTGACCAGCATGAGGGTTGGCGCCCTCATGCCCCCCTTGCATTAAGTCCTCTGGTCGGGGCCCAGAAGGACATCCCCCAGCAGGACGGGTCAGTACCTGCTGAGGCAAAGCAGTGCCATGGGTCTTTGACGGCTCCATGACACCTCACCCCCGCTTCTCCAGATATTATGTATGGAAATTGGGTTTTGACATTCTATCTAACGAGGGCGGACCCCTTCCCAATTCCACATAATATCCTTCATCGAAGATTCATTTTGATGTAAGTGCATGCACTTACAAAACAAAAAAGAATAATAAACAAGATTTGTTACATGATTTGTTAGTTACAGGTGAATCTAATAAAATCGTGTTTGTTAAGACATGATTAGACCAAGGATAATGCTTCAGAAATAGTAATAGGAAATTATAATAATTGAAGAAGCAAATTTATTCCGAGCGAAATTGGTCGTTTGTTAAAGGCGCCTACATTAGTTGACAACCCTAAATTAAAACTTTAAAAATGAATATCTCCGAGTTCCTGTGTTCGTTGCTTCTTATTTTTTTTGTGGTTATACTTAGTAGTGTACTAAACAGTTACACACAAAAATAAAATGCGACCATGTTAAGAATGACCATAAATAAAATTATTATGAAATCATGGAAAAAATAAAATTGACGCCTAGGAGAACGCATTTTTTTATGATAAAATAGATGTAATGATGCATTAAGTTAATGGCTAGCGTGCCATGAAACATTTATTGTAAAATGTTCATTATGAAAGCCTAAAACACGTTTCTATGGTTTCTATGGATTTTTCTCGATTTTCGAAATATTTTGAAAACTATGACACTTAAAACCACGGGGGTTTTAATAGAAGTTTTGTTTGGTTATTATCTTTCTAAAAGCCTCAAAAAATAAGGATGGCCGCAACTAAGGCAAAATAACAGACTGTGCAACGGTCATTATTCAAATGGAGTTCGTCGACCGCGCGACTCGCGCGCAAAGGTCAAGATAATTGATTCTGAGCCGAGGCGAAGAACCGCAACAAAACAAAAGAAAATCCACACGGTTTTATGTATATCAAATTAGATAAATGCGGAAGTGTGTAAAATTGTATGTCATTTATTCATTGCAAGGAATCTTTGTTGGGGGACACTTTATAGTAAGTGAGTGTGCACAAATTCCACTCCATGTAGGTCGGTAGACACGTACTACTTCTAGAATTCAGCATGGCCACAATTATTATGAAAAGCTGACTTAGGATACACCCTAACGGCCAAAATTAATGTCCTATCTATCTACGATTTACCCTACTAGACATAGAAATTTGACATAATTTGTATGGAGCTTATGTCAAATTTCTATCTCCAGTAGGGCAAATCGTGGATAGATTGGATATTAATTTTGGCCGTAAGTGACTCTACATTTTAAAAATCTTACTCAGGGACTACGGTACACCTAAAGTTAGACTCTACAATTTACAATTAATCTTGTTTAAGGACTAGGGTACACCCTAAGTTGACTCTACATTTTACATTTCCTTGCTAGGGTAAACCCTAAGTTGTACAAATAAACAAAAATAGTTTACTTCGAAATGGGTGATAAGCTGCAGCATTATCAACCCCTACAAGTTGTAAGACATTAAAGTCTGTAATTTTATACCGTTTCCAAGACTTCGGAAACCGCGGCTTTACGATATCAGTTTAATTATTTACAGTTCTTCATTCAATTAGCAATGACGCAATGATGGTATATCGTTGGTTATCGAAGCACAAGACGACGTCTGGTCTGTGGTCTAGTGGTCCCAGAGTCAGGCTGGTGATCACGAGGTCGGGGTTTCGATTTCCACAGGACACAAATATTTATGTGATCAACTTAAGTGTTTGTGTTGGTCTGGGTGTTTCTTGTGAATTATAAGTATGTATTTACAATAAAAAGTATATAAATATTATATCCATTGTCTAGTACCCGAAGAGGGGCTAAGAAGTAACCACGCGGATTGTATGATCTGCAGGGTTAAGCTACACTTGCCACGGTCAGTCCGTTGATTGGTGAATAGTACCCACAGTCAGTATTATATTATCTGTGCCACAGTACTAGCTCTGCTTAGTTTGGGCCTGGATGGTGCTGTGTAAAATGTCTCAAAATATTATTTTATATTTATTTATATTTTAATAGCTTATGCCTGTAAGAAGTAAACACTAAAACAGACTTTGAATTTGGACTATTTTGTAAAATTACAACCTGAATACAGCGCTACTGAAAACCTATTACTATCCTGTTGTTATTTCAGGCTTCAGAAACTGTTATCGCCGTGTTGTTTAATAAACATATTTGCATACTTTCATTCATAAATCATTGTGGTTAAAGACAAAACATATTTTGAAAAACTTTTGTTTTTTGTGGGTGTACTTTTGCCTACCCCTTTGGAGAATACAGGTGTGATGGTATTTTTTTTTTTAATGGAGGGCGCTAACGATCAAGCGGTTCTCCCGATGGTAGGAAATCTCCGCCACCCATGGATATCCGCAGGGAAGCCACCGATGCGTTGCTGACTGCTTTTAAAAAGACAAATGCTCTTTTCTTGAAGGCTCCCATGTCAAATTTGTTCGGGAAAATCGCAGATGGGAGTCGGTTCAACAGTTTTTGTTCCAAACAACTTTTTTACTAATGACGATTTAAAATTTACAATACACTTCTCAGTGATTTGCAGAAAAGTGCTACGAACAGTTACCGTTTTCTATGTCAATAGGTGAAGAAAGTTATTTACTTCACACAGATGCGTAATGTTTGTAATTTGCGGTATAAACAAATAGATTCGTAAGAACACACGGCTACACATCAAGCTGTACATTACCAGTATAAGCTGACCTCGCATTGTATAGGTTTTCCTTACAACGCGAGGTCAGCCTGGTTTTGTACAGCTTGATGTGTAGCCGTGTGTACTACCTTTGCGAACAACCAGAACATTGTTAGATAACATTTAGTTTACATAAAGTGTTAGCATACTAGCGTAGACCTGTTAAATACAAGTAAATATTACCGAAATACTGAGATTAGAACGTGTTTCACACATTCGGTGGAGCAGCGATCCCTACTAAAGATGGTTCCGCGGAACCCCTGGTCACAGAACACATACTCATCATACTGCCCTGGGTTCCATTGAAGGGAAGCCTGGGTTCCGCAAACAAGCTAGGAACCTTTAGTTTTTGGGTTCTGAAACCATCAAGTTTGGGAATCGCTGCGGTAGAGGATATAAAATAGGGATTTTTTGTTTGACTTCTGTTTCGTTTTTGGAACTGGTATTAGTTTTTTATCTTCAAGCTATCTTTAAAGTTACGTTTTACAGCAAAACAAACAAAATAGGTAAATGTTTGTTTCTTTCTGAATTGTTTCAGAAAACAAAAACATAAAATGCAGAAGATATATTATTAGCCATGTATTGTAAAGCAAAACAATGCTGAAGTAGACGTAACGGCTCATTAGTTACATCCTACAGTTCAAATGATCTTCCAGAAGGTCAGTAGAACTACTAAGAGTGGTTATTTACAAAAACCATAGTTCATATATTTTACTGGAAACATAATCATTTAACGTCCGTAAAAGTTATTACCTTTGCTACTTTACATGATTTTCTTATCACCGTTATTTTATGGCGATCTACCAAGTCAAACACGTTTTCAGTAGTAGCAGTAAAATACTTTATACACTTCAGAGTGCCGATTCCGAGGTTATCACACTTATCACTTACCGCATACGCGACCTAATGCGTCGACTTTCATTCACGCATTCGATAGCGTTTTCCCTAACGTAGGCGTAATTTTCAAACTCAGAATCTGCATTCAGTACCGTCCCTAGTGGAGACTAGGAGGAACTACTGATTTATGAATGAAAGTCCTCGCAAGCGATAAGTTTTAAACTCGGAATCGGCACTCTGAATAAATGTAATATATGGTAGCGAAGCAACGACTGCGCAGATTGTACAATCTGCAAGGTTAAGCTGCACTTGCCGCGGTCAGTCTGTGGATGGGTGACCGTTTCGTTACACATCGAGACCCCTCCGTGCCTCGGAGAGCACGTTAAGCTGTCGGTCCCGGTTGTCATACGAATATCTATGGCAGTCGTTACGGGTAGTCAGAAGCCTGAAAGTCTGACAACTGGTCTAACCTCCGAATGTCAGTATTACCCAGTAACTGGGTTGCGGGGGTCTGATGGCAGTCGCTCCGTGTAAAATACTGACGTTCAGCCGCATCTGGCTAGACTGGAAGCCGACCCCAATATAATTGGGAAAAGGCTCGGAGGATGATGGTAGGGAGAGTCCAAATATAACATAACTAGCCTGTGCGCGCGGCTTAACTCGCGTGGATGTCGTATATCGCGCATCCCTCGGGAACTGTTCATCTGCCCGGGATAAAAACTAGCCAATATGTTAATCCTGGTTATGTTCTATCTATATGCCTCATCATCATCATTATCATTTCAGCCGAAAGACGTCCACTGCCGGACATATGCCTCCCCCAAGCATCGCCACAAGGACCGGTCCAACGGTCGGTGGTTACTTACGGTACTGAAACGTGGTCGCTCACAATGGGCCTGATAAGAAGGCTCAAAGTCACTCAAAGGGCAATGGAGAGGGCTATGCTCGGAGTGTCCCTGCGTGATCGAATCAGAAATGAGGAGATTCGCAGGAGAACGAAAGTAACCGACATAGCCCGAAGAATTGCCAAACTTAAGTGGCAGCGGGGCACATTGCTCGCAGAACGGATGGCCGATGGGGCAGTAAAGTTCTGGAGTGGAAAGTACTGGAAGGCGCAGCGTGGGTAGGCCCCCCACAAGGTGGACCGACGACCTGGTGAAGGTCGCGGGAATCCGCTGGATGCGGAAGGCACAGGACCGGTCTATATGCCTAATTTCATTAAAATCCATACAGTAGTTTTTGCGTGAAATAGTAACAAACATCCACATATGAATCCATACATCCTCACCAACTTTCACGTTTATAATATTAGTAGGAATAGGATAAACTCACGTGAGCTCATGATATTATTACGAAACGACGGACATCAGCCAACAATTTAATACTATGTAAATATCGGTATAAGAAAAATATTTCCTGCAGTATTTGTATTTCCTCGATGTGCGGCTCATAGGCAGTCATCTACATACGTAACTCTAATGATACGAACGCGGTATTCAAATCAACGACATTGTTGTGACAGTCACATAATTGACCCAGTTATAATGACGACGAGCGAATCTCAATCATTACCGGACTCTCACTCTATCAAACAATGGACAGACAGGGTCGAATATTCTGATTCTTCATGATACTGGGAAATAGTACAAACAATATTGAGTTAACCAAAGACATTTCTATACTTACGTCAGTATAATACCTTTATGGAGTTAACATATAAAGCGAAAGAGGTGTGTCAGGATCGTAGCGGGTCGAAATCTATAGTCTCTGACAATGGAAAACAGGCGTAATAATAAGAACGTACCTAAATGCAACATTAAGTTCTAAATTATTTACGTCTATTGTGTCTAATCAATTGCATGCGAAAAACTATATAATTCAAAATTAAATCATCAGGTTATGTGTTACAAAGTGTGTATTTATAAATTGTCTTAGTTGTTGTTTTTTTTTCTCAAATTATATTAAAGCTAAAGCACACCTCCTCATCATCATAACCATTTCAGCGGAAGACGTCCACTACTGGACATAGGCCTCCCCCAAAAGGGTGGATATGCCATAATCGCCTCGCTTGGCACGCGGGTTGGCGATCGCAGTTGGTTGAATACATACTCAGAGAACGCTGCTGCCCATCCTCTGGTGAACCTCTTAGTCGCCTTTTTCGACATCCAAGAGAAGAGATGGGTTGGTGCTATTCTTTGTGTCCGGCGCCACACGGAACAAAGCAACAAAGCACACCTCTCTTCTTTAATACTAGCTACATTACTTGGCCCCATTTTGTTTACATACAAAGTCAGTATGGTCTTTGTAAACCTAGTATTATATAGTTGCCGGCACGAGTCGTGAGCACAGATTCCACTGCGTAAGTGGTCGAATCTTTGTTCACAGTACAACAGATCAGAAACAGGCACTTGAATTGGCTTAATTATATAATAATGCATGATTGAATATATGTAGAAAACTGAATACTAGAATACAGTGACGACAGAGACTACCACGCAGGCACAATTTGTGCTCACGTATCGTGCCGCGAACTATACCCAAAACAAATCTCGCAACAACAGACAATGTATCCAGTTAAAGCGCAAATTCCCACGACCTCGCAAACTACAAGGAGTATTATGTCCCCTTTGTTCTCAGCAGAAAACATCTCTAAAGGATACGGAGTTACGAACATCCTTCGGGTAATTAAACTCGATCGTCTACGGCTTAGATCGTTGATCTTAAATGATGAGATAATGAGAGCTCTCAAATCGAGACGAAGTTGTTGAAGTTTTTTTGAGGACTCAATTACCTTTGTCCTCGTTTCTCGAACTGTGTAGTCGTTAATGATCCTTAATGAAACAGGCTAATGGAGGTAGCATTAGCCTGTCCCAGAAGTAATCAAAGATACATAACTGTAATAAAGACCCTTCCGTAAACACGATGAAGCGAGTCCAAAAATGTCTGAAGTGATTTCGAACATTTTGCAGTATTCACATTCCATATCTTTATGAATCCAGAAAGTAGGTACCCGTTTTGTAGGATTGGGGGTTATTGGTGTTAGCTAGTTAAATAGTTATTTATTTCCTGCATTCAATATTCAAGAATAGCTGTCGAGCCTCCATTTATTCAGTTAGCAGATAATCTGGAGGCAGCGTCGTCAGCATCGTATCAATGGCGGGTATTGTGGGTCGGGCCGAAGAGCTCTTAAACAGCCATTTTGACCTCATTGATATGCGGCCTGCAACCCAATCTTGGGATCCCTTTATGTTGCCTTGATGCTTCTATAAGTATGTTAGTAGTTCTGGATGGAAGGCCTTTTACGAAGTTTTTGGTTGGTGATTAGTTAATGATTATTGATTATTTGAGGACTAGTGAGATTGCAGAAGGTTGCTTAATAATTTCTTCTGGGAATAGTTTTTCACCAGTTCAGCGGTGGTGATCTGTAAGGCCTAACTAGCAAACCACTTCTGAATCCGCAGTTAAAGTAGTCAAAACTATACGATTTATTTTGTAATACTACGGATACAGAACTGAGTTTGCTAGTAAGATTTTACAGAATAATTACGCTGAATACTAAGCTGTCTTTGGGTAAGTTTTGTCAAATTTTTCAACACATATCACTCAAAATAGATAATCCCTAACAGTATTATTTTTCCAATCACAAAACGTTTCCAATGTGATAGCTCTCTATTACGTACAAACAGAACTATCTCAACCCCCTGGCGAGATAAAGTTATTTCATCTTCCGAATGCTATCAATACAGTGCTAACGGACTGACGTAATAGCGTGCGTGTCTATAACATATATATCTAGGACAAGATATCCAATCTATATCAGAGCATGTTTTTGTATCTCTCCATCTAGCTAACGAACTGGATAAGATTTGTGGTTTAAACATGAGAAAGAAATTTAGAGCAACTCCGCTTCTATTTTTGATAACTGTTAGGATTTTATAGGAGTATCTACCGTTTATTTTATGTTCAAAGTTTAAACGAAGTTTTCTTTCAGGTGCAAGTCAATTTATAGTTCCAAGTTGCATCAACAGCTCTAGTTCATTTGTTACTTAAGCAGACCTCGTAGTAACCACTGCATTTTTATATATTGTGAGACAAAATTTTGGAGCACACACGGCACACCGCACATATCATCAATCAATCAATCAATTAGCTTATCGTAGTCTACTGCATTGCTGGATGCGGAAATCGGAAAACTGGATATTGTAGCAGAACTAGAGAGAGGCCTATGGCCAAACATAAATCTAAGTGGAAACTGGTTTTTTGTTTTTTGGTATATACGAAGAGATTGGAGAGCACTTCGCTTATAGAACAATTAAATTTAGTTTTATGAACGTGGTATGCCAATTATCAATTTCCGGTTTATTTTATGAGTTATAAATCTGATTTATAGAGTCTACATAGGTACTTCATATTTACCTACTGTTTGTGTTACCCAGTTAGGTATTTGTATTCGAACTAATGGTAATGGCTGACGGTAAGTTGATTAACGCAATAAAAATGTAGTATTTTTCCTTCCGTCACTCACCTACTACATGCCACAATATGTCTAAAATTATATTTTCCTTACGCCTACCAAGAACGTTGCTTTGATCCTTACCCATGACTCTACATTACATTCTGAATTAACATTCCTTAAATGCTCTCCTCCAGCCAAAGGCCGCATAACGGCATAAACAGAAATGTTATAAACCTAGTTAAGAAGTAGTTCTATTAACAAGTTTAAATAATTCAATTTCTTCGAGCGTAACACCAACCGCAACTTAGGTATACACCTAAATACATTTCACACGTAAAACCTCACACGCGCATATTTCGTGACGCAAACGAACACACAATAAAAACACTAAACGGACACACAAAAACTCGAAGAAATACATAATCACTTGCCTATTTTCTCGGTCTTGATGAAAAAGAATCTCAGTCGCATCTGTGCAATCCACACGCGAAACACAATGCGACACATACGCCTGCGCGCGCGCAGCCTTGTGCGCTGCCCGCCTGCTGGCTATCAACCTACATCTGAAGATGTCTTCAATGACTATCGAGTTGAATTACCTAACGTCATCGAGTCAAAAAACTAAGCGCGGAATCAATTTTCCGCATCGGCAATCGTCAATGCGATCAAAGTTTGAAAACAAATTGACTGCTGCGCAGTTTAGTCGCTCCAGTCAAGAAAATTCGTTCATTGATTGAACGTTGTTTACGATTAAAATCGTCATTGGAGCAAAATGTAACGTGCGTTTGTCGCGCGTGCTTATTCGGTATTAATTAACGGCATTACCTTGGAATCCGAAACACTGCATCCTCCGTCGCACTCGGCAGCACGCGCCGCCCGCCGCCACACTGATACTGGTGTTGTCACGCTCTGACATCACATCACCCTTTGACATACGACCTTTTTACCTACATTTGATTTGGCTACACGCACTCGAGGCTTTATCACGAGGCAATAAGGTACGTAAGTAGGTACACGCTACACACAGTATAATGCGCGCGCTGAACCGAAACTGGCTGATATTGGAAGCGTTCGATAACATCAGTTCTCAATCAAGGAGATAAGCAGTAGATCTGGATCATAACGAGATGATTTCTGTATCTGATATTTGATTGGATGACTCCTTGTCTAAACTACGCCAAAAGTTAAGTAGGTATCTGTCAATTTTATCATGAAATGTAGGTACCGTTTCATGAGGTATCGAATGAAGAAAGAATATTTTTCATCAATATTAGATACTTAGATTGTATCCAAGTAAGTATACATATTTAGAACTTACTTTTATATACTAGTTTTTTATTGAAAAACCAAAATGTAGTTGCAATCGATATGCAACTATTCTTTGAACCGTGTTAATACTATTATTTGATCGTAAATTCAATACGTACGTGTTCTTAAATATTTATGTAGAAGCTATGAACGTAGTATGATGAATGAGAGGAAGCAATACGCTTTGTTAGAAAAAAGATAAATATAGGTAAACAGCGTTCGAGTCAAACAACTTTTTACTAAATACTGAGAAAGATTGCCTGACGCAAAAAATAGGAGTTTAGATTGAACGCGGTCGGAATGTAGGTAGACATCCGAATGATTCGGTTCCGATGGCGAGGCAAACGGGGCCACCGCGCTGCGGAATGCAGGCAAACAGACTGGAACACCGATCTTTAACTAAACTGGACTTTCTGACAGACGAGATAATGAACTGCAAGCTCGTACTACATGCACTGAAGATAAATGAAAAAGGAAATATTTTCCAGCTTCGATAGTAAGTTATCGTTCCCGTGTTTACGTTCTTTATCTTATTGAGACCATCCAGGTGGTCACAATGGTCATTATACACTTGATTAATTTATCATTATATTGTTTACGTTGAATGCAACAGTGTAAGAACTCAAAATCACACAATATCGCACACAGGCGCCTATAATATGCACCGAACTGAATTCAATGGGACGACAAAAACATGCCTGGGGACAAAACAATCGGGTTGCCATGAGAAAGAATATTAAGTGGAACAATCGATGAGGAATGAAAACAATCGGGGCGCAGAACAAAAGTGAGAATGTGAATAGTCCATGAGTTGGGGACTTGAGGGAAACAGCCTAAAGGTGTCGTGTTGATAGTGGAATTTGTTCGTATAGTCGACTGCATGACAGTGGTAACACTCGAATTAGAATACCACGCTTATTGCTTGTGAAATAAAGACGCTGTCACCGAACTGACAGACATGACTGGAAGCGAGTTAGTAAATACGTGGTAAATAATATCGTACATAACATAGGTAAACACGCAACCAGCACCGGTGTAATCTTTCCACATAAAAATAATTGCAGTTCTTTTCTCGTAGTTGAGATTCATATAATTCAAATCGTTCGTATGCAAACGTTTATTGATCGGTAACTTTTATCAGTGCACAACCTTATCTACCCTAAACCCAGCTCAATACTACCAACAAAACACTACGCTTGTACAATGTTTTGTATTGTTGACAACGATTAAGTCATACGCAGCAGTAACAGTTTGTTTAAAGACTGTCCATGATGACAGGTTGTAAACTAATCGTCTGGGAGCGCCATTACTAAACCTATTTCCCTTTATTGCCTCTTCAAACGTTACGCAAGACGAAACAGCTGTCCACTTTAACACATAACATTTTCTTGGATTCCCTAAATTGGAATCATTTTCAAAGACCTAGAAAGTAGGACAAACCTATTAAGGTAAAATGTTTTCGACGAAATGTCGATATGACACAGTAGGTGATAAAACATAAATATTTTGTGAAAAACGTAATATTTGCACAGATGACACATGGCATGACCTTGGCCGACGCCAGTGTCTCTGTAAAGTGGTTTGTTGCCGGCGTCCGCGCATCCGCGCATTGTCACATCGACCTTGCGATTGCGCACTTGTGGCAGATCCAAAGATATCTGAATATCTAAGGGCAGACCGGAAGTTCTTCACCAATTCATAATTTCTTTTATCATTATGAATTTAATTTGAGCACGAATTGCTTGAATTCCAAATATAGTTTTTCAAAATTGTATGATACACAAAAAACTATTTTAACCGCGAAATAATAGATACGAAAGGAAATATGGTAATGAAAGCCAAATGAGAAATCCTTTCATTACTAAATTAAAGGCTGGTACGCTACACCGGTGTATTAAAAGATTTCAAAGCCCGCACATTATGGCCAGCTCACTTGATCCGCGCTACATAAACTATTTAATGGATTCTAATGGATTAAAAATCCAATGAGAATTTTTGTAGATACAGTTACGAGCATGCATAGCCTGTGATTGGAACCGCGTTTTATAATCGCGATAGGCAGGATAGTGATTGAACAAATTTGTCATAACTACTTACTTCACAATACTAGTAAAAACAGCTACTTGGATTTTTATCCGCTTGATATCATTCCTAATATTTGCTCCTGATAATTTTATGTACTTTTTTAAACCTAATGATCAAGGCTTTGTAGTTTTGCGTCGACCAATGCATTATTGCCAACTTGCCAATGAGCGTCTTGACACGCCTCTCCGTCGACTCGAGAGCCGCAAGCTGATATTTGGCTGAACCATCCTAAAGATAAGAGCAGTACTCCATAAGTCCATACACGACCGAAATTGTGCTTGGTATAATTTGAGCTATTGATACTTTTTTTTGTTCCATGGTTTCCCAAATATTTGGATTCGTATAGTTCATAAACGATAACATTATATACCTGCAGGAGTAGCATGACCACTGTAGACAAGAGATTTGTCGACGGAAAAGTCAAAACTACATTACACACTACACACATACATAAACTAAAAATGAAATTTTTGTCTATTCTTTCGTAGACAAATCCCTCTACAGTCGTCATTTCTACCACGGGTAGTAATCTTAGAACAAAAATTTTCAACGTTATGTCTATGATTCTAGATGGGTTCAATAATAGATTTTGACAGTTACTTCGTCCCCCTCGGCCTTCCCCTTCTGGTCTTTATATTGTTGTTATATACCTATGTGTAGTATACATGTATAATCTCAATTATTGAAGTAATTCTCTTTGTAATTAACTCTTTGTAAAATGGGCAGTCTAAACTATGTACCTATCCCATTTAAAAGTTGAAATATACTATTCAGTTTTCTACAAAGTTTAATTTAACTAAATAAAAACGTACATTACGAATTACGGTTACGAAATGTTTGTTAACATCTGCCCAACAAACAAGCCTACTACTAGCCACTAGCACATCAAGCCACTGTTATATGATCACATCAGGTAAGCAAATAATAATATATTTCATTTCAATGTTAAAGTGTAATATTTGACAATGAACTTTTCAATCTGCATGCAGTACACACTACAGAAAACGATTATTTCAGGCTTCTGGGGGCCAAACTAAGCTTAATGAATTGATACACAGGGAAACAAGCCCTTCCCACCAGATGGTTCAAATAAAACTAGGAGTTGGGAGATTAATACAATACCGCTTGAATATTATTTGTTTCTTTTTGCAAACATAAGTATACTACATGCTACCGCAAGTTGGAAATCATAAAATATCACTCATAATGCAATACTATAGGGGACACTTCTAAGTACTCCTTGCCTATCTGGCCCTTGTGCCTCTCCCAGAAACAAATCCTGGATCTGCCGTTGACCACAGCAATAGGATTCCATTTGGACCCTTCGGGTGTGGAATCTTAATAATATTAATGCTGTTGTAAAACTATTTTGTATTATTTCAGATACTGAGATGCCACCGCCTACATACAGTTTTGTTGGAAATCATTTGTTAAATGAGGTAAGCAACAGCTTTTTTCATTTTCTTTAATGGCATTTATATTTAAAAACAAAATAATATGAATAATAATATTATAAGTTGACCTCAACAAAGTAAGCTGTGTGTGAATGTCACAATCAACTGAGAAATGTTTGAGCATAACGGTAGGCAGGGTAAAGTTCTAAAGACATTTCTATTAAAAAATGGTTCATCATTATCAGCCCGTTACTGTTCTACTTCTGGGCACGGGCCTCTTCTCAGAAGGATTCAGGCCTGAGTCCACCACGCTGGCCTACTGCGGGTTGGTGGACTAAACACCATCAAGAACTGTATGAAGCAAGTGCTTCAAGTGGGTAGGTTTCCTCACGATGTTTTCGTTCACCGTTAAAGTAAAAAGTGACAATCAAATTCTGATTCGCACTTGAATTCGAAAAGCCAGAGGTATGGGCCGGGTACGAACTCAGATCCCCCTGCAAGGATGGCAAGCATTCAACCACTAGGCTATACTTTAAATTACTAGGTTATAATGTTCATTCCGGGACCCATCTGGAAACCAGTGCTGCAACATTTCGGTGTTGTAGCATATGCTGAGATGGGGGCCTTTTTAGTCTTTTACAGGCATATTATTTTTAATTTTATTGTTGATGTGTAATATTATCTCTCGCCTGTAACAAGATTAAAATAATTATTTTATTTATTTCTTTCATTTTTTTTGATTTATGTAAATGCAATGATAACATTGTAGATATTAATGTAAAACCAAGTAGTTAAAAGCCTTAATTTTCCTTGCAGGTAATGTACAATCAAATAACAGTCCCTTCAACACTGAAGACGATGACTCCTGTGGCTAGGAAGATCCTGTGGATGCAAATCAAACAAGAAAATGTAGAATTTTATTCTGATTAGAAATAACTGAAAAAAAACATAATGTTTATAGGAGAAAATTGAAAAATAAACAGATTTATGTAAAAGTAATGGTTTTTATTTCACTTTCACTATAAAAAATAAAATATTAGCAATGCATGTATAGGTACCTACCTACGCATGAATAAGAGGCAAAAGCCTTGTATCCAAGGCCGAAATTTAAAAACCTTTTGCTTGGTTGGAAGTTGAAAATAATGTATTATCTGTGCTTGTCATTTTCTATTATTGAGGCTACTCTTTGGTTCCCTATCGACCAAATTTCTTGTTCGGAGATTGTCGTCTGATGCGTAGCATCTCTACTTGGTCTGTGATTTCTACGCCTGCTGGTAGACTGTGCGAATCGAAGAATGACAAAGTAGGTACTTGTCGGAAATTAAACCTTATCTATTCATAGTACTGTAGCCACGTGTAGTGTATGTTGTTATTTACATTTAGATAGCCGCGTGTGATTGATACGATGCGTTGTGAACAAGTATGTAGCACTATCTAAGTCATGGCCGCATCAGCGCGCACAATGCCCAGAACGCTTGTTGAAGCGAGGCTTTGTCCAACCAACGACATATGTCATACACATAGTAGGTACTCGTATACAATCTGATGTATTTCTGGCCCTACTCCGAGTTCAAATACCTACGATTGAATATTTTTTATTTTGCTGTACATTTTTGGGAATGGAATTTCAGCCCAGAATTTTTGTGGACGCGACTCTCGATCCGAAATGGGACTGTCGTCTGACGTTTTTAACGATTAACATTGTCTGGTTTCATGTAATGCATTAAGTAGGTAGGTAGACACCTATACGATTCACACGAAATTAAGTTACTCACTATGTACAGTAATGTCAAAAAAGATATTAGTAATCGTAACAGGACAATATTTTTGATTAGTGAATTTAAGTCTCACGTTAGGGACGCATATATCGAGTGCTGGTGAATCATCATTCACCACAGTGACTGACTTTCAATAGTCTCGATTCCACAGGGGACGAAGGCTGCCGTTACTTTCTTTAGCATACATCCAAATGGAAATCCAACTTCATTCAATTATAATACCCTTTGACTAAAGACTGTCGTCAACAGAATTTTTATCGGTTGATTTAGCTGATCTGAAATCGATTGCCATTGAGATCGTTTCGTAGATCTACATAGGTACCATAGGAAAAGATATTCTGTTACAAAAGATTAGTTGAGTTGGTGTATAGTTAAATTCAGAGATAGTCCTTGTACCAGGGCCTCACACAGAATAGTCGGTGTTTCAATTATGCAACAAAGAGCACAAATGCGGATGGTCGCAACGAATGACAGGTCAGCCTAACTACAAATGGAGACAGATAGCCTTAGCTCTGAAATGTTGATAAGCTTTCATGACAGCAAATGATTGCATTGCAAATACACGAATATGTGAATGCAATACATTTCAGGTTATAAGGAAGAAATGGAAACAAACTTAATTGGAAAGTTTCACTTCTAAAGGCTTACATTTTTCATATAGGTAGGAATTCCTTGAAAACTTCATGGCTTTTTCTGTATCCGAATAATTTAAAGTGATTGTTATGAACATGCTTAGGTATATCTTTTATTGAATAACAGACCATTGTCAGCAGTTCAACTTTCATTGCAAAAGGGATTGATTAATGGTAGCCGGTGCCATTCATATCTTATTGCACTCATTGAAATCAGCATTTTGCTCACTTTCATTGTCGATATTACGGCAGGCTTATACGTGGGACACTCAGAAAGTTTTGCGAAACTAAAAAAAATTGTTCTATACGTACATATATTTTTATCAAATCTTTTCAAAGTACTTTCCACCAGCCTCTATACAAAGATTCATGCGCCTAAACCAGTTTTCAAAACACTTTTTCCAGTCCGCCGCAGACACCTCGTTTACAGCCTGCTCGAACGCAGCCAGCGCATCTTCCGGCGACGAAAATTGTATCCCTTTGAGCTGATTTTTTATTTTTGGGAATAAAAAGAAGTCACACGGTGCTAGATCAGGGCTGTAAGGAGGGTGACCCAGGAGTTTGACTGGCGTGCTGTCCAGGAAGTCCCTCGTTTTGAGTGCGGTGTGCGCAGGTGCATTGTCGTGGTGGAGCAGTAGCCCGCGGAGCCCTGTGTTTGGTCGCTTGTTGCTTATAACAGAGAAAACTTCTGGCAAACATTTGGTAGTATACCATTCGGCATTAATGCTTCTTTGATCCCGTAAGGGAATTGATACCAAGTGGCCAGTCAAATTAAAAAAGCTAGCGATCAAAATCTTACCCCCGCTTCTAGATCGCTTCACTTTGGTAGGCGTTGGCTCATTTTGAAACACCCAAACAGTCGACTGGCGCTTGGTTTCTGGGTCGTATTGATAAATCCAGGACTCATCACCTGTAACGATGTCGTAAACACGCCGAGACGAGCCTGCTTCAAATTTGTTAAGCATATCACGGCACCATTCCACCCGGGCCTGCTTCTGAGCATCGGTGAGGTTGTGCGGCACCCAGCGTGATACTATCCTCCTCACGCGAAGATGGCTGTGTAGAATCTCGTGAACGCTTCCCGATCCAATCTTCAATATGTGTTGAATCTCCTGATATGTAATTCGCCTATTGTCTTGGATTAAATTTTTCACTGCTAGCACGTTTTCTTCGGTAACAGCCGTCAAAGGGCGACCGCTTCTTTCGTCATCCCCCAAAGTTGGTCGACCGCGCTTGAATTCGTTATACCAACGATACACGGTTGCCTTGGAAGGGCCTTCATCCATGAATGCCATTTGAAGTCTATCGTACGATTCATCCGGTTTCAGGCGACACTTGAAATCGTATAAAATCATAGCTCTAAAATGTTCCCGGCGCAGATCCATATTTCAGTGAGACACAATACTTTGAATTAACTCGCAAAAAATGTGGAGGGAAATTTTGAAATTGGAACTTACTTATTTTTACTTATAAATAATCATATTTTCGAAAAACATTATAACTGGCCAGTCTCCCATATATAAAAACTTTTTTTCGCAATACTTTCTGAGGGGCCTGGTATACCTACCTAAAATAGCTGCACGAGACCTAAAAATGTTTTGCTAAGTTACTAAGGACTTCATGTTATTTTATTTTTCCTGCTACCTATATTTAAGTAGAAATGCGAAGTACGGCGTAAGTAGGTACTTACTTACAAATTGAATAAACCTTTTACGTACTTTCCTTACATTTGAGGGCGACCGTTAATCGAGCGGTTATCGAGTGCCCGTCACACACATTACCTGATCAGCCACCGGTCTTATTGAAGAGCAAACATCCCGCATGGCAGGTGCTACTCGAGCCCCAATGTTTGTACCTACGAAATAGTAAATCTTATATTCACTTCAAAAGTGTAATTTCAAAGCGTCAGATCGATGGGTTCCCTCCTATTATGGTTGAGTCTAAACATAATATCATTATTAATTAGTTTATTTCAGTGAATTTGTCTCACTCATTAACCTACATTGTTCTCACACAATTCTTTACAAATCATGTACCTAACAAACCATTGTGTATGAAAAGAGTATTACCATGGAGTTTCTTGCCGGCTCTTCTCCGTAAGACCAACATTTTGGAACCGTGCTACAAACTTTTAACGTTTTGAAAGTGCAATTTTGAATTTGAAAAGTTCACAGGTCACTCAAAGAGCTTCGCTGCACCTACTAACGTTGCGTGACTTCTGGCTAGTGAAACTATTCGTGCAAATAATTTAGTTGAAGCCCTACATAACATGTGACTCGAGGGTAGTAAATCTCTAACATTACAAAGGGTAGCATTACACCGTGTAGGCGCGTAGAGCCGGCGCCGCTTACCTACTACAAAGCATTTACATAGATTCTATTAAACGAGTTACGTTGCTTACATACTTGTAATATGCTACGGGACTAGCCAACTCTGCGAAAACCTTGTTTTCGCTTCAGTCAACAACCCTTATTACATTATGATTATAGCCTAAAGGTGAGGTATAAAATTGTAGCGTTATTTCAAAGTGCTTTGAAAATGTCTTCGTAACATAAAAGGGAAAATTATTTTTACTAAGCGACCTTTGCTCTTTCAAACTAGGGTTTTGAAAGTGTTATTAAAAATAAGTAACTTTTGAAAGTAGTCGTTGATTGTACTGAAAAATGTCAGTAACCAGTTTTATCCAACGTAAAGTTGAACAAAACTGGTTCCGCCAACTAAACGTGCATAATTCATGAAATATAAATAAATCAAAGACAATGAAGGTGTCTATTTTACCTGTTCTCGTAAGTCTCGCCACCGCTTGCATTAAGAACATTGTAAATAACATATAAAACACGAAATAACATAACACTATGTACCTCTTCCAAACGTTATCTCCAATTTGTTCGGCACCTCGAACCGTATTTTCATATCACTCGTTTTCCTATCACATATGACACGAAACACTTTTAATTCCGGAGCCGGTAGTTTCGAAATTGAAAATTCGTATGTTCGCGCCGCGTGGGGCAATGGAGCGGATCGGATATTCGTCGGTGACAACAGGTCGCGTACTGAGCAGCGCCGTCCTTCCGCAATGGGATGGCTCCCGCCGCGCCGCCCTACATCTACTCTTCACTGAATGCGACGCGTGAGATGTGATGTGATGTAATCTGCATGTGACGAAATGCACACACAGATTAGAACCGATCTTATAACGTCACAACTATTACTTTATCGTACAACACTAACGTTTCGGCGCGTCGCACTGTTCAAGAGCTCCGCTCAGACTGTCAAATGTTTTGGAATCTGCTAATTTAAAATTAGTTTGTTATTACAACAAAGGCGCTTGCAATACTGTAAACATAGGACCAGCCCCGGATCTACATTTGTAAAAGGGTGCCGAGTGCCGATTTGTCGCCATTTAGGAGAAATTTTCAACAAATGAAATACTATGATTTTCGTATTTTACGTGTATTTTGGAGCTTTAGATTTTCTCTTTGTATAACTTGCACTGCTCCTGCGGTCCAGAAACCGGGTCCAGCATAATACAGACAGCAAGACTGGCTGGTGGCTGGCCGGCCCCCAGTCTTTACCAACCGGGACGCCTGCTCCCCCTCGTTCCCCCCTAGATGCAGCCCTGCGTAAAACACAAAAGAAACCAAACTGGAGCAGATCATTGGATACCGTCCATCTATTGCACAAGTAGGGGATTTAATTAGCATAAACAAACATTTTATTATCAGGGAGTAAAAATGTGTTATGCAATACATTTTAAACGCAAACACAACATCAGAATCCTGACGACGACGACGTCTGTGGTCTGGTGGTTCGAGTGTCGGACTGCTGATCATGAGGTCGTGGGTTCGATTCTCACAGGACACAAATATTTGTGTGATGAACACAAGTGTTTGTGTTGGTCTGGGTGTTTGTTATGTATTATAAGCACGTATTTACAAAAAAAAAGCATGTAAGTATTATATCCATTGTCTAGTACCCATAGGCTTAGTTTGGGACTAGATGGTGATGTGTAAAAATGTCCCAAATATTTATTATTATATTTATTTAATTTATTACATTATAATTTAACAACTTTTAATTTAATTATTATAGAATTACATTACGTTATGTTCCAACTGTCTATTGAAGTGTAAAATTTTATTTCGCTCAAAATTTTCTGATCGAGTGAGTTCACGAGTTCAAAATGTTTCATGTGCAGTGAGCAGTAAACGAGTAAACATGGGTTCACATGACAAAGCGAGCACTAGTCCATCAGCCACCAGGAAGTCGGCGAATACGGTCTCTATGACGAATGGGAACTGCAATTTAATGATAGACCTAATACAAGGCACTATTATGATTATAAATAACTACATCTGCTTACTAATTTTAGTGTCGCAGTTACTTAGAAATAAGTAAATAAGTAAGTAAGTTGTCTTCAATTATTTTTGAGGTGATGATCGCCTTATAATTAAAATAGGAGCGACAGCAAGTAGCTTATACAAGAGAGTTCTGTTCAGTGGCGTGCATTGGTTTTTGGCCTAGGTAGGCAGTCACTAAGCAGACGGAGCAAGTTACTATAGTGTAAAATTATTAAAAAATCTGATACTTACCTACACACATTTCATACAAAACGTTTCTCCGTCTACGTACAAAACAGTTGTATTAACGTGTTATGTAATAGTCATAACATTTTACCTTTTCTTGAGTCAAATACAGATTTTGATGTGTTTGTCTACTGAAATGCACTTTTTTGTTTTGTCAACAAACGAAAAGTGATTGAATGGGTTTCTCGTAATTTCTCTAAGCATAGTCTTCCCCACAAACCGAGCACTCTAATTTATCCATGTTTACATCAATATTTTTACAAAAAACTTCACAATTCACAATAAAACGAACTAATTATTACACGATTTATGCAATTCGTCACGCATATGTCAAGTTCTGTCAAGTGTCAACAGCCAATTAGAGTTGGGCCATAGTAAATCTATGAGTTGGGCGTTATTTAACGTCGGTTTGAGAAAATATTTACGAGGGTGATAATCGAATACGTAGTACGTTGGCATAGTAATGTAACGATTATTTTACGTACAAAGTTACACAATAGATTTTCGGAGCACGAAAACAATAGATTTTCTACAATTATTATACACCATTCGTTATTACATTCGTTAAATAACGTTATAAATCTATTTATCGTTATTTTGTTATGAGCGTATATTGAGCTTCATTATTTTACGATGAATGTGTAGCAATGTACAAACAATCATCAAAATAATAATAAATATTGTAATCTTTTTATTCGACCCTTCGAATACCATTTACAAATTATAAATGTGAACACTTAAATGCAGTAATTTCAATAAAACAATAATTATCTTTATTTCGCCGCTATTTTTCAAATGTTGGGTTTAGTTTTATTATAACGATCACTTTGTATGGAAATATCTAGTTACAAAATAATAGGATTCAAAACTACTAACGCATAACAGTTACGTGTAAATAACGTTACGGACAACCCACGACTATTGCCACTAGGGCTACGTTCAGTTATGTCACCTGCAACGTTTTCAGAAGCAGGTGACGCTTGATAAGACGGCTAAATTGCGAAATGTCAAATTTTAGTTATTTACGCATAGCCATATCGTGATTCATTTTTTTGTCGTATGACTTCGGGTATTAGCCTAAAGTAGTGTGTGTGTATAATAGTGTATATGGTTACCAAAAAGGTTTGATTGTGTGTGTGAACGTGACAGGCAATCGTGCGAACGCACATTGCACATTGAGATACGTTTTGCATTGAATTCATACATTATTATTGAGTACATATGTTAATTGTTTTTTTTTTAATACGCTGATTAATTGATTTAGTAATAGTTAATATTAAATTCTAACGAGGTAGGCATTGCTTATTTGCCTATATGGAATGCACGCCACTGGTTCTGTTGTACCTTATTTAGACAAAGTCGATGGGCAATGTTCTTCACACTCTTGTAACTTTGTAAACATGTTACTGTTAAGTCATTTATCGTTCAAACACTAAATAGATGCACCTGTTTCATCATGTGATGCATGAAGTAGAGGTCTTCATGATAACATCAGCAATTAGTTCTAACAAGGTCAGCTAGTAGGACTAGCTGAGATAAAACGGATTGTAAGATCTCGAAACCTAATATTTAACGGTTTGACCCCCAACACCGACGTCGACATCGGCATAGTGACCCCCAGTAAAAAGTCTATCGGTTCCGACGAGGTCATCATAGTTATGCATTAACATAATCACACCGAATCCATAAAACGGATATAGTAATTATTTGGACCTTAATTTATGTACCCATTAGACGAGTTGTACTCAGTCTGTGGGTTGTTGGCGGCTTATGTCCAGCAGTGGACAATTCAGTTACAGCTGTTGGGATTAATTTTGTAGTTATTTTTGTAGTTATGAGAGCTTTAAGGTGGAGAGAGTTCTACAGGGTATATTTTTATGTTGTGGAAATATTCTTTTTTTTTTAATATAACTTAGGAGTACAAACGAGCATGCGGGTCACCTGATGGTAAGCAATCTCCGCCGCCCATGTACATCCGCAACACCAGGGGAGTTGCCGATGCGTCGCCGACCTTTTAAAAAGACGTAGGTATGCTCTTTTCTTGAAGGCTCCCATGTCGAATTTGGAAGGTACATAATAATAAAATTATATCAATAAAAATAGATTCATATTGCTGTAGTGATAATAGTGAAATATTTTATCGGGGATAATTGTAATGACCGCCAAAAAGAATTTTGTGACCATAACCTCTATTACCTAAAATATATACCAATCACCACATTTAGTAAATTGATCACCAAATTTGTATGTGTAAACTTGGGACACCCCGACTCAGACAGGTTAGGTTCGAAGGGGTTAAGGAGGCCTTTGCCCAGAAGTGGGATGATACGGGCCAACAATAAGGGCGGCCTCATATTGAACTGAGGAGGCCTAGTATGAGTTGGCACTTATAAAAATACACCACTACTTTCATAGTTTTCGTCGACTTTCATTCATAAATCAGTAGTTCCTCCTCGTATTCGCCACGCTATTGATTTATGAATGAAAGTCATCGAATTAGATGAAAGTATCGGTAAGTGTCAAATCCGTACTAGCCCCAACAAGCCCCCACAGTCCACAGCGTGGATGGCTTTGTCAAACGTGTGAAGTAATACCACCCCGCTTATTGGTCCCACGTCACGCAGAGCTAATGTCTGTTTTTTCTCTCTTGTCTTATTTAGTAAACATTCTAGGCACGTCTCTTTATTCAAATAACTAGTGATAAAATATAATTACTAGTTCTGTACATGTAATTAGGTTAAAAGTGTTAATTAGTTTGTATAATTGTTAAAATAATGTCTTTTAATAATTATTACTGTCGAATTGCATTAAAATGACAAGCTAATATTGTTTACTAAATAAGACAAGTAAGAAAGAACAGAGTATACTCCACGAGGCAAGCATTTGCGAACAAAAGACATAAACGCGCCGTGTGAGTGACAACTCCGCTGGGTTAGGTTCAATATTCAGCGAGCCTGAAGCTATGCTGAAACTGTTACAAAACCAAAATGATTTCTAAATTATTTAAGTAATGACTAGCCTTTAACCGCGGCTTCGCCCGCGTATACACTTCAGTTTATGACAGAAAAACGTGATCGCACACCCTTGCTTATCTACCCGGCATAAAAACGTGATCGCACACCCTTGCTTATCTACCCGGCATAAAAACGTGATCGCACACCCTTGCTTATCTACCCGGCATAAAAAGTAGCCTACATGTTAATCCAGGTATCTATCTGTGTGCCAAAATCCAGCATATCCGTTCAGCTATTTCTGCATCATTGAGGGACAAACAAAGATTTATTCATTCGGATTTATCATATCTTGTCCAGATTCATGCCGAGACCGACACGTCGAGAGGCTTCGTTTAAGCTGTGCAGCATTTCGCCCAGTTGTTCCAGCGACTCAGCCATTACAACGATGTCATCGACAAAACGGAGATGTGAGATGTTCTCGCCGTTAACGTTGATACCCTGTCCAGTCCAGTCCAGCGTCTTGAAGACGTCCTCCAACGCGTTAGTGAACAATTTCGGGGATATTACATCCCCTTGTCTCACCCCTCTGCGTAGTTGGATTGGCTTCGTCTTTTGGTCCTGGAGCTGAACAGAACAAAGACAAGACTAAAGTCATGTTCAATATGCATGTCATGCCGAGGCCAATATTCGTCGAAGGGTCGGCACTCGAAGTTGTAACGGAAATCGTCTACCTAGGGCAGGCAATTCAGCTTGGTAGACACAACTTCGAGAAAGAAGCCAACAGAAGGATCCGTCTGGGCTGGGCAGCATTTGGCAAACTTCGCCGAGTCTTCTCGTCGCCTATACCGCAAAGTTTGAAGACAAAGGTCTTCAACCAGTGCGTCCTGCCAGTCATGACTTACGGTGCCGAGACGTGGACACTGACAGTTGGGCTAGTCCACAAATTCAAAGTCGCTCAGCGAGCTATGGAGCGAGCTATGTTTGGAGTTTCTTTGAAGGATAAAATCCGTAACGAGATTATCCGGAGAAGAACCGGAGTGACCGACATAGCTTGTAGAATCAGTAAGCTGAAGTGGCAGTGGGCTGGCCATGTCTGTCGAAGGACCGATGGCCGTTGGAGCAGACGAGTCCTTGAGTGGAGACCGCGAATCGGCAAACGCAGCGTAGGGCGCCCCCCTGCCAGGTGGACCGACGACCTACAGAACGTGGCTGGGGGCCTGGGGGGGACTGGATGCGGAAGGCAGAGGACCGAGCGTTGTGGCGCAACTTGGGAGAGGCCTATGTCCAGCAGTGGACTGCGATAGGCTGAGTTGATTGATTTATCATATTAGTAGGAAAGGAGGATAAACAAACGTAGTGATAACTAAATAATCGTGTAAGTACGCAAACAGGATACCGAAACCACGCATAAATGTGCGTACCTACTCACCGCAAGCATTCGCGTGTAATGTAACAATTCATCGAATTCGATGCAAGTATCGGTAGGTGTGTTTCGTGTGGTGCCGGCCACAAAGAATATGGCACCACCCCATCTCTTCTCGTGGGTGTCGTAAAAGGCGACTAAGCGGTTCACCATGCAGATAATGGGCAGCAGTATTCTCTGAATATTTACAAAACTAACTGCGATCGCCAACCAGCCTGCCAAGCGTGGCGATTATGGCATATCCCCCCCATTTCGGGGGAGGGATATATATATATATATAGCCCCCCGAGCCCAAGCACAGAAGAAGGCGTGGATGGTTTTGTAAAAGATAAAAAGTAATGCGTCGGCCGCCGCGCCGCACCGCATTTTGGTTCCACGTCACGCAGTGTCACGACTCCACGAGGAAAGAATTTGCGAACAAAAGATATAAACGCACCATGTGCTACTCGACTCGGCTGGGTTCAATATTCGACGGGCCTGAGCCTGTATTGAAACTGGTACAAAATCAAAACGTTTTCTAAATTAATTAATTAATGATAAACTGACGTACGGTCGACCGCACGAGTGGAAACAGTTTGACATTGACAGCACCTTTATTTCGTAAGCGGTAAGGGCGATTTTCTAATTCAAGTGTTACCACTGTCTTGCAGTCGACTGTACCTATGTAATCACTTAAAAACTGTGTAAGTTCGCTGACAGCAGGATGCCAAAACTACGCATTAATGTTCAACATGTGATAGAAGTTGTTGACGATTATGTATACCTAGGACAAACTGTCCAGCTAGGTAAGTCCAACTTCGAGAAAGAGGTCAATCGTCGAATCCGACTCGGTTGGGCAGCGTTCGGGAAGCTACGCAATATCTTCTCGTCCAAAATACCGCAGTGTCTCAAGACGAAAGTCTTTGACCAGTGTGTGTTGCCAGTAATTACTTACGGTACTGAAACGTGGTCGCTCACAATGGGCCTGATAAGAAGGCTCAAAGTCACTCAAAGGGCAATGGAGAGGGCTATGCTCGGAGTGTCCCTGCGTGATCGAATCAGAAATGAGGAGATTCGCAGGAGAACGAAAGTAACCAACATAGCCCGAAGAATTGCCAAACTTAAGTGGCAGTGGGCGGGGCACATTGCTCGCAGAACGGATGGCCGATGGGGCAGTAAAGTTCTGGAGTGGCGACCGCGTACTGGAAGGCGCAGCGTTGGTAGGCCCCCTACAAGGTGGACCGACGACCTGGTGAAGGTCGCGGGAATCCGCTGGATGCGGAAGGCACAGGACCGGTCGTTGTGGCGATGCTTGGGGGAGGCCTATGTCCAGCAGTGGACGTCTTTCGGCTGAAATGATGATGATGATTGAAATAACAGGGGGTTGTTGTACTCATCAGTATGAACAACTTTTACTATGGGACCAACACTGAAATCGCGAAAAAAATATCTGCTGATCACTACATTTTGTAGATTTATGTGAACACAAATGTAGGGATCAGCTGTTTTTTTCGCGATAAACAGATGAATATTTTATTGATAATTAGTTAAAATTATACGTCACAGTTTATCGAATACACGAATTTTAATAACACGTTATATTAGTTTATAAATTATTCTAATCAGAGTAGTATTTCTTTAGAAAGTAACTCCTTGATACATGAACCATGTTACCTACCTAGGTATTTTATATTTACGAAGAGTTCAGTAAAAAATACTAGGTGGTAGGCAGTTAGGAGTAGGTATGAAACGTGTGTAATGAAAGAGGTAAATTATGGAGTACTTTCAATAGAATTATGTATAATTTACATAAATAAGATATGTATAGATCCCGCACGCGTACAACCTTGAAACTGCCTAAGGAATGGGGAGCTACGAGTTTTTTGAGATGCAAATGAGTCTGTATACATAGGCTATAGGCATGTGTTCCTCGATATAGAATTTCATTCCATAAGAAATAAATAGGTTCTTGAATGTAGTAGAATTAGAATTGGGTTTTAGAGATTGGAACTTAAAATGTAGAAGTAATTACTGGTCATAAATTGTTGTTAGCATATCGCCCACAAACGCTGTTACAATATTTTTATTATTTCTAACATCTAACATGTTTTTTTAACAAAATGGTGGCGTGACTTAGTTGTTTGAATACATTTGATTGGCTTAAGCAAAATGTTAGCATGTTTTGTTAGATTTTGATCGCAGGAGACATTTAGGTCGATTCTTGAGACTTGAACGGGACGATGCGTTTTTGTTCTGAATCACTTTTATAATTAAAATAAATAAATATTTTTGGGACATTTTTACACAGCACCATCTAGTCCCAAACTAAGCTGAGCTTGTACTATGGGTACTAGACAATGGATATGTTACTTATATACCTACTCTTTTTTTTGTAAATACATACTTATAATACATAAGAAACACCCAGACCAACACAAACACTTATGTTCATAACACAAATATTTGTCATGGGGGTATCGAACCCACGACCTCGTGATCACCAGTCCGACACTCGAACCACTAGACCACAGACGTCGTCAATTAACTAGCTGATTTTATTCTTCATTTTAAATATATAATTCTTCTGTACGTGTGTTTGTTACCTAACTCCTATACTGTGTATATTTCAATGGGTTCCTGGATGGTTTGAAAACACAATGGACCCGGTAGGTGGCGCTGCTGTCGGTATGTCACTGATCTTCTCCTAAACGGCAGGGACGATTTTAATGATATGTGGCGTTGCTTCTCCGGGCAGCACGACGTCTGCCGGGTCCGCTAGTAAGTTATGTATAAATTTTACCACTCTTTCTTACCACTTTATAGATGGATTTCAAAAAATCCCGCCTTTGTGTACCTTTGGTGTACCTGTACAAGATACTCATAGAATATCTTCTCCAAATTTCAAATCTCTAGGCCGTCAATGTCTTTTAGTCAGTGTTAGAGTTTTTTTATGTAGTTTGTAATTAAATACTGCCTCGTTGGTCTAGTGGTCGCAAGCGCGACTGCTGAGCGTGGGGTCCTGGGTTCAATTCCCGGGTCGGGCAAAGTGTTAATGGGTTTTTTCATTAGGAAATTCTTAGTAGCAGCCCGGAGTATGGATTTGTGCCCGGTTAGTGGCATTAGGCTCGCCCCCTATTACATGGGACTATAACATAACTGGCGAAATGTGGGTGGTACTATACACCTCTGCCTACCCCTTCGGGGAAATACAGGCGTGATATTATGATGTTTTATGTTATGTAATTAAATAAGATACTACACACCACATCTTTCGTCCCATAGGTTCATAAAAAAAATTAAGAACCAGATATTTCCGGTCTTTCCCGGATGTACATCCTTGATTCATGATATGGCGGAATAACTGAGCGGGCAAATGCAATCTATGATATGATTTTTTCATTTTTTTTAAGTATTGGATGGCGAAACGAACTAAAGGCCCACCTGATCTTAAGCGGTTACCTTTGCCCATAACAACTGCAATACCACCTAGGCTGTTGCCTTAATGGTACGCAAGTCGGTTCGCCAAACTGAGACATGAAGATGGAAAGTCTCATGTGATTGTAATTTCACCGGCACCCGTACCCATAGAGGAATTGAATATAAAAGTATTCCGTGCCCGTACCCTTCAGACCGAAACACAGCAATGGAAGTATCACTATTTGGCGGAGAAGCAGGTACGGTGGTAGTACTTCCCCGGACGAGCTCTTCCACAAAGGAACTCTACTACTACTAACATCTATGCCAAACAACATGGAAACAATAAGTTTAAGCAAACTTTTGAAAGAACTAGAAGAAATGGAGCTCAGCATTAACTTGGGACTGTTTGTACCCGAGATTACCACGAAATAACACTTGCATAAAACATTTTGTAAGGCTCTGTCTACAAAATGGAACAACATTTTACTTTGGCCTTTAATATTACAACCCTCTGTTGTTTATCAGACTACCCTTTCATTTGTGAAAGAAAAGTAGGTACCTATTATGTCAACGAAGAATCTGTCTTAATATCATAAAAGTTGTTTGTAGTTAATGGTGCGGTCAAGTGAGTTGTTTGTTTTCTTTCTGTGTAGGTACCTATATAGTTGTCATCCGTTCCAGTTTTAGTCAGTTTTAATCTGTTCTAGTTTACAAGAGGCCTTCTTCATCATCATAGTTTCAGCCCAAAGCCGTCCACTTCTGGACAAAGGCCTCCCCCAAGCATCGCCACAACGACCGGTCCTATGTTTTCCGCATCCAGCGGATTCCAGCGACCTTCACCAAGTCGTCGGACTACAAAAGGAACAGCCTTGAATTGAAGTGAACTAAATTGAATTTGAAATCTTCTGCAATTCGATTCTCAGACAGACAGTTGAATATCATTTAATTTTTATTAATTGTCACTGAATGACTGCTTTATAAAATGGTCGAGGTACCAACACACACACAATCTTTAATAAAATCGTCTTCTGTGTGACTGTAATGTTTTCAAGTAGAATCGTTAAACGTACGTCTATTTATAGGCAGTTTGTCGACATGCCGACACCTTCGCATTGCGCACCCGTTTAGAGCTCGTCTAGGAAGTGGGCCCTGATTGGATTACTCGTTAGGACGTCTGCACTAAAATACCGCTTGAAAGTTTATTAGCCCGAGTGCAAGCGCTTCGAGCAAATTCAATAATAATTTACGTACCTATGTAAGCCAACCAATTAAAACCGTAGATATGGGCGACATAATTATTCGATTATATAGGTAAATGACTTTTCCATAAAGTAAAGAATTGCCAAACATAAGTGGCAGTGGGCGGGGCACATTGCTCGCAGAACGAATGGCCAATGGGGCAGTAAAGTTCTGGAGTGGCGACCGCGTACTGGAAGGCGCAGCGTGGGTAGGCCCCCCACAAGGTGGACCGACGACCTGGTGAAGGTCGCGGGAATCCGCTGGATGCGGAAGGCGCAGGACCGGTCATTGTGGCGATGCTAGGGGAGGCCTATGTCCAGCAGTGGACGTCTTTGGGCTGAAACTATGATTATGAAGAAGGCCTCTTGTAAACTAGAACAGATTAAAACTGACTAAAACTGGAACGGATGACAACTATATAGGTACCTACACAGAAAGCAAACAAACAACTCACTTGACCGCACCATAGTACTATTAGATATTCTGTGACCGCACTCCATCTTCGATATTTTTCATCGTTCCCTCACTGATGAGAATCTACAGTGGTTTTTTTTTAATCTTCGTTAGAAAGTTTTTCTGTTTAGCAGTGTCCGATTTAGATAAGCTCTTCTTTGTTAGATGGGACTAATGGGACCCCAACTTCAGCGCTGGCGATTCCGGATGAAGTCTGGTACAGCCTACAAGGCGATTTGAACAAACTCTGTTTCCTGATGGCGTTTATTTTTCTCGTAGGAAAGTCGATCACGTAGGCGGAGGCGGCGATTCCTGATGTGGGTAGACGAAACTCCAATCAAACTAACACGAGGCGAAAGCTTTGTTAGTTTGCTTTCTAATTCATCTAACTATTCGCATGAAAATGGCTGTTAGGTACGTTTATGTCGAATAAAAAAAACATTGTGTTCTTTCATTTTATTGAATAGGATAGGTATGTAGGTACCTACTCTAATTAAGTATATGTAGTTTTCGATACAGTCATAAATGTAAATCCATGATTTACGTTATTTAAAAACAAATAGACGACATCTGTGGTCTAGTGGTTCGAGTGTCGGACTGATGATCACAAGGTCGGGGTTCGATTCCCACAGGTCAAATATTTGTTAATATTTGTTTATTTGTAATATATTTTTGATGGCCGCTGGAGCAGACGAGTCCTTGAGTGGAGACCGTGAATCGGCAAACGCAGCGTAGGGCGCCCCCCCGCGATGTGGACCGACGACCTGAAGAACGTGGCTGGGGGGGACTGGATGCGGAAGGCAGAGGACCGAGTGTTGTGGCGCAACTTGGGAGAGGCTTATGTCCAGCAGTGGACTGCGATAGGCTGAGTTGATGAAATATTTGTGTGATGAACATATACCAGGCCCCTCAGAAAGTATTGCGAAAAAAAGTTTTTATATATGGGAGACTGGCCAGTTATAATGTTTTTCGAAAATATGATTATTTATAAGTAAAAATAAGTAAGTTCCAATTTCAAAATTTCCCTCCACATTTTTTGCGAGTTAATTCAAAGTATTGTGTCTCACTGAAATATGGATCTGCGCCGGGAACATTTTAGAGCTATGATTTTATACGATTTCAAGTGTCGCCTGAAACCGGATGAATCGTACGATAGACTTCAAATGGCATTCATGGATGAAGGCCCTTCCAAGGCAACCGTGTATCGTTGGTATAACGAATTCAAGCGCGGTCGACCAACTTTGGGGGATGACGAAAGAAGCGGTCGCCCTTTGACGGCTGTTACCGAAGAAAACGTGCTAGCAGTGAAAAATTTAATCCAAGACAATAGGCGAATTACATATCAGGAGATTCAACACATATTGAAGATTGGATCGGGAAGCGTTCACGAGATTCTACACAGCCATCTTCGCGTGAGGAGGATAGTATCACGCTGGGTGCCGCACAACCTCACCGATGCTCAGAAGCAGGCCCGGGTGGAATGGTGCCGTGATATGCTTAACAAATTTGAAGCAGGCTCGTCTCGGCGTGTTTACGACATCGTTACAGGTGATGAGTCCTGGATTTATCAATACGACCCAGAAACCAAGCGCCAGTCGACTGTTTGGGTGTTTCAAAATGAGCCAACGCCTACCAAAGTGAAGCGATCTAGAAGCGGGGGTAAGATTTTGATCGCTAGCTTTTCAATTTGACTGGCCACTTGGTATCAATTCCCTTACGGGATCAAAGAAGCATTAATGCCGAATGGTATACTACCAAATGTTTGCCAGAAGTTTTCTCTGTTATAAGCAACAAGCGACCAAACACAGGGCTCCGCGGGCTACTGCTCCACCACGACAATGCACCTGCGCACACCGCACTCAAAACGAGGGACTTCCTGGACAGCACGCCAGTCAAACTCCTGGGTCACCCTCCTTACAGCCCTGATCTAGCACCGTGTGACTTCTTTTTATTCCCAAAAATAAAAAATCAGCTCAAAGGGATACAATTTTCGTCGCCGGAAGATGCGCTGGCTGCGTTCGAGCAGGCTGTAAACGAGGTGTCTGCGGCGGACTGGAAAAAGTGTTTTGAAAACTGGTTTAGGCGCATGAATCTTTGTATAGAGGCTGGTGGAAAGTACTTTGAAAAGATTTGATAAAAATATATGTACGTATAGAACAATTTTTTTTAGTTTCGCAAAACTTTCTGAGTGTCCCACGTATGTACTACGTATACGTACTAGATGTGCTGTTCAAAAGAACAACATGGTTACACAAAGTTGTGGTTCCGGAACAACACTGTCATCTGTCATTAGTTCACTTGACAGCTGTCTCGCGAACATACGTAAATTTTATCAACGGTTGCGTCAACTGAATTTGGAACATGCTGCTTATATGAGATCGCGTGTCTATATATTGACGTCGTTGGATGAACATAAGCGTTTGTGTTGATCTGGGTGTTTCTTATGTATTATAAGTATGTATTTACAAAAAAAAAGTATATAATAATTATTATATCCATCATTTAGTACACCTAGTACAAGCTCTGCTTAGTTTGGGACCATCTAGGTGCTGTGTCAAAATGTCCCAAAAATATTGATTTATTTAATAGGTAATAAATATTATCCTTGTTTCCAAAACTGGAATGTAGCTAGGTAGGTACCTATCTCTAATTTTGGCGAAACTTGTACGTCAGAGCCGGTCTTTGTTATGGACAAGACGATGGTCTATTGTATTCATAACGTGAGCATTGTCACGGATCCAAAATTAATAATAACGTTTACTACCCTCTGAAGATATGCGACGCATTCGTCTGATTGTTGAGGTATAAATTTACTGGTTAGATTGAGGTTCGCACTTTAGCTAGAGAAGTACTCCAAGTAGAAATAGTAGAATGTAGTACTGAACAACAAAGCGTCTGAGTTTAGGAATTTACAACTTTAGGTAGGCCTATGTCCCATCGCCAGAGAGGCAACCTCTCCGGCACCTAGCCTAATAGCAACTATACGGGCAACTCCCCGCTCTATCGATACGCGACTGGAGAATGGGAAGCCTTTGAGGTCACGACGTACAGAATGGGGGCTCTGTTTGTCCTGTAAAATGACCTCAGGGATGCCGATGGCACGAAGTAGTCTCGTGCCGCCGTATGCACCAATCCAATTCGGAAAGGATTCCTGTGCTACCAGGCGTAGCACAGGAAGGGCTCCGGAGGCTTATTACATTCCCAGAGTCCCCCTTATTGTGCTAAAGATGGCTACCAGGGGGGTTTTAGTGGGTAAAAAAGCAAATCAGTGTAGCTATTTTGACAGAAATTTGGTTTCTAACTAGTCAGCTATATATTTTTCTGTGTATTATACCTACACAATTACACAAGAAACTCAAAAACGTCGGTTTCCTAGACTGTTTAATTAAAAAAAAGTTAAAACAGAAAAGTCGGTTGTATTGTAAAACAAGATGAAAGCAAATAAACGTTCTTTACTTCTTGCCCTCATTTCGTAGTTCGCGCCACTCATCCACGATGCTTTACGATCTTTTGGCTAGACTGACTTACGGCCAAAATTAATATCCAATCTATCCACCATTTGCCCTACTAGTGATAGGAATTTGACATAAGCTCCATACAAAATATGTCAAATTTCTATCTCTAGTAGGGTAAATCGTGGATAGATAGATTATTAATTTTGGCCGTTATAGGTGTTAGTAAATACAATTTTATTAGAAGCTGGTAGGTAGGCGGGCGAAATTGGGTAGAAATCGATAAAGGATTTAGATAACGCTAGCTGTGGTTAGACCGCGGAAAAATATCGAGTACCTATGTGACGAACGTCAGCCAGCATGTTTATTCAAGGGCTAGCTTCAGTTAGTAGACACGTAATAACAGCATATCTAATTATCTACAGTGACGTAGTAATGCAAATAAATGTTTGATGATAATTTGAATTCTGTATGCAACAAAACATAACATAACATCACGCCTGTATGTCCCCGAAGGGGTAGGCAGAGGTGTAATACTACACCCACATTTTGCCAGTTATGTTTAGTTCCATGTAATAGGGGGCAGCCTATTACCATTCTATTAGACTCCGGGCTGCTACTGAGGATTCACTAATGAAAAAACCCAATAACACTATGCCCGCCCCGGGAATCGAACCTAGGACCCCACGCTCAGCAGTCGCGCTTGCAACCACTAAACCAACGAGGCAGTCAACAAAAGCCTTTCATTAACCCTGTCGTTGTAGTTCGTTCCCTGAACCAGTGTTAAAATTATTTTTCTATGGTTATAGTTAGATAGGGCTTCATACGTACGACCTTGCCGAAGTGAAAGGGTTAAATTTTTTTTTTTTACTTTATTGAACACCAGAAAATACAACATTAAATTAAAAATAGTCACTACATGTTGTACTTACATAGCAAGCTTAACTCAAAAATGAGTTTTCTGCCAGCAAACCTTAGAAAGAAAGAAAAGAAAGAAAGAAATAATTTATTTGCCACAAACTATAACTATACTATAACTTTGAGCGATAGAATAATGTAAAAAAGAAGCTGTGGGTAAACATTAATGTACTTACAAGTATTTAATTGTTAATATTTATTTATTTAATTAAGTTGCATGTTGGATTATAATAAAATGCACCCGAGAGCGAAATTTCATTTAAATTATAACTTGCTTATTATCAAAAGATACAGCTTGGTAATATTTAATTGGTGAGGAAACTGGTCAATGATCAATTAACTTCATTATTGTAATATTGCAGCCATCCGCTGTAAACTGCAATGAAATTTTAATGAAAATCATAAAATGTATCCTCGTATTGAGTAAAAGTTGGAACGGAAAGGAAGGATGGGACAATGTGAAACGCAAACAAAGGCCGATGGCGGATTGCGGCTCGCATAGCAATCAGCCTGGAGCCAGCACCGCATTGCCAATCTATGTAGTGGGCACACAGTCGCCAGCCACCATAAGCTTGCTATATAGGTAGGTAGGTATATAGTAAACGTCACAAACATCGATATGCCTAAACGTACGTGCATCGATTTTATAAAGCTGATTGGCACGTGTCTAAGATTCCTTTTTGACGGCGTGTGATGAAGCCACTCTGTACTTTTATTGCCGACCCATTAAAAAGTGACGACTATACAGTCTGTCGAGTCGAGATTCAAGAAGTTTTGAAATAAGAACATTGTGTTCTATATTCTCCTTACCGAAGAAGTTTTTAACTACTGCCTGTTAGATTTACATGCATTCATTTTTAGGGTTCCATACCAAAAGGGTGTCAATAAGACCTTTTTACTATGCCGTCATCTGTCCCACAGGGCTGTGTTAAAAAAAAGGCTATCTAATAGCCAGATAATTTTTTTGCAGAATGTGTTCCTCTATCATGGCATAGGTATACTAAAAAATATAAAAAGTTTAAATCCAAAGAAATCTCGAAAAAAATCTTCAACGTTTTTTTGTTCCTACTTACGCGTCAAACTTGATCTGATTGTAGTACATTGCATCATCATTTCAGCCGAAAGATGTCCACTGCTGGACATGGGCCTCTCCGAAAAGGATCATCATCATTTTAGCCGGAAGACGTCAACTGCTTGCCATAGGTCTCCCCCAAGCATCGCCACAACTATCGGTTCTGCGCTTTCCGCATCCAGTGGATTCCCGCGACCTTCACCAGTGCATTGCATACATTGAAAAGAAGTTAAATTATATACACATAAATGTGTGGTGGTGCGGGACCCTTAGTACGCGAGTCCGACTCGCACTTACATACATATTATCACGCCTGTTTTCCACTGGGGTAGGCAGAGACTATGGATTTCCACCTGCTACGATCCTGACACACCTCTTTCGCTTCATCTACGTCCATTAACCTCGTCATGCATACTCGTCGGTTTAGAGAACTCTTAACCTGGCATTTTTTGAGAACGTCCGCGATTTGATCGCGATACGTTCGCCAACTCGCACTTGGCCAGTTTTATTAAAATTACGACGTCACAAAACCTTTATATTTATTCGTGAGGAGGTAGACTAAATGGTTAACTTCGTCACAAAGCTGAGTATAAATCCAGAACGTTTCAATAAACGCCTAATTCCTCCCACTGCACACATCTGTCCGCCCTAGGCGAAACAGTGCAAAAAGAAAGGTTCGTTTTGTACACAAACACAAAGTTACAAAGATTGGCGGTCACGCTCTGACCGTCTGCTGACTTCTAATAAACAAGTTTCCTTAACTGGTAAGTATATCTCTAAATAGGTAGGTAATATTAGGCACTGCGATATAACTAGGTACTTACGTGAACAAGAAGTAGGTAACTATTGGATCACGTCATAACGAAAGTGCGTGCGATAAGTTACGTTAATTTTCTCATTAGCATGTAGGTAGGTACTAATTACAAATGCAGTCAATGTTTGTAGCTATTAACCCTTATTTCAGACTTCCTATTTAAACAAAAAAGAAAAGATAATAGAAAATAAACGAGACGTGTTACTAGATTGAAACAATTAATAAACATAGGTACGACATGCTTATCTAGGTACTCCGATTGTTTTAAATTTTCCGCAATCGTTATGTTGAACATTATGATAGTCGAACGTTAAAGTATAGCCTGCATGTTTTGTTTTACCATTACTTGCGATGCAAAATATTATGTAAATACTTCTCCCATCGATAATTCGCCTTGTCTACAAATAAATTAGTACCTATGTATTGTTTCAATCAAATATTCAAATCGATTACTTGCGTCCGAAGGACTTTTAACCAATTTTTCTTGGATCTCGTTTTTGTTAGTTGACTTTTATTTCTTCATGCATACATCTTGTGTCCTTTGCATAGCCTTTTGACAAAATAAATGTGAGATCTGGATCTCGCTTTGGCAAATGTAGTCTCTTGTAGAAAATTGATAGACAGAGATCCAACTGGCACATCTTATGTTAAAGATCGATCTCCTCTCCTATGCATGGGTGCCGCCAGGGGGAGCAAAGGGGGCAGCGGCACACCCCCCCTACAGATTCGAACCCACAATATTTTAATAATAAAGTAGTCGAAATTCACAAGACTTTTTTAATTGTAGTAAACGATTAAAACTACAAATTGTAGGCATTTCTTTTACCTACAATTCATATCTTCTATCTATCATCTTGCCCCCTAACACATTAGATAGCGACGCCCATGCTCCTATGCTGTTAGAACTAGACGATATAGTTAGTATTTTCATCGTCATCATTTCAACCGAAAGACGTCCACTGCTGGACAAAGGTAGGCCTCCCTCAAGTATTTTCATAAGTCTGCGTTAGTTTCCATTTTTCTGTCACGCAATGCAACTAGAATTCGTCATTTGTTTAGATTGCAAGGTCAACATTCGATTATATCATCAATTTCGATTCTCATAATTGTCTCAAGAATTTATATACATATGTGAGCTTCTTGGACAGTTTTAAGACAGGTTTTTAAGGAATTCAAGCAATAAAAATGGTTCAGACTTCTCGTTTGTAATGCGTAGAACTGTATCTTTCTCGTACTCCATAATTATGACAAATTACAGAAACAGTTTAAGCATACCGTCGAAACTGGGTTAAGTTAATAACGTCAAGTACATACATAGGTATTTGTCTAATAATAAATATTACGTGTAATCGGTTTGTTGGACAATATGATTGACCCTTGAATGCGTTCATATAATCAATCATCAAAGCCAATTAGCAGAACAAAAGAAAGTGTTTACACTCACCGATTGCAGCTGCTCGCCGCTCGCTTTTAGTACTGCACTTCCAAAACTTCATATTTCATCGAGTTCTGCAGAGGTCACCAAGTAGCAAGATGACACCGCGCGCGCCCGCTAAGGCAAGTGGCCATCGTCAAACTGTCCGATTGGGGCCGAAACAATGACTTTTGTTTACAAATGAACGACGCGGAGGATTTAATAAATTGTCGAGTGAATTGGCCGGCTGCAGGAGACCAATGAGCCGAGGCAGAACGAGTGCGACGAACGTACACCCCCGACGGACAATCTCCGGTTGCAACTCTGCACCGCGGTGTATTGGAGGATGGCGTGGGAGCCTCGACACCGATCAGTCCCAAAGCCCTGGATTAAACGGGTTAATTGAAACATATTGTAGCGTAAAAAAGTTTAATTTCTATCACATCATGTCTGCCTACAGTAATAATTTTGGAACATAGATGCCGAAAGTCTTGCTAAGGGCAAATCACTACGATTCGAAGCAAATAACTGTTCTGTGATCTTCAAAATTTAAGATGAACATTTAATACATGCTTTATTCGGCTAAAAATTGGACTGACTTGTTATTACAAGAATATTTTCAATTTATCGACAATCTCAACTATAAAAATCTGCTCCGAATCTAACACGTTAGGTATTGCACTATAAAAATACACGGATAAGCATAATTTCTAGGCACATTTCTGTACTGTTTATAGTTAAATTGATTATGATTACACACTTCTATAATTTATACAAGTTTCACTACATCTATATTATTTAAAAATAAAATGAGTTTTTCAAATTCGCCTCCGCCTTGAAAATTACTAGTCTTATTATCGCGCGGACATGAATTGTTTTCATAAAAGTGGCCTAATCAGTAAAATAAATTGTAGGTATCCATAATATGCAGTAATAAATTAAAATATCGTTGGGATAAATAAATAAATCCAATTATTAATTAATTGACATTAAAATAATATGCAGTCTAAAATGGCATATTAAACCATGGATTTTAGTACATAAGGGGGAATCTCCTTGAGCGCTAAAGCGAATTTGATTGTTTCACCAAATAATATTTGGAAAAGTACCTATAAATTAACTTTATTCAGTACTAAAGTGAAATTGAGCACCTTGCTAGGAGTGGTTGATAATTAAAATAATAGCATATTCAATTTAGAGCTCTAATATTTATAACACCACTGAAAATTAACTAGTTTTTTTAACTAAAGACATTTTATTAAGCTTGCAGTATTGTATTGCAGCGTTCAAATAACATCAATAGATACACTAACCCCTAGTTTCTGGAAGGCTGATCAATTTGATCTATTGTCAAATCTAATATCAGCTCTTGTGATTGGTCGGCAAAAATACTAACAACCAATCACATCGTTTGACCTGAGATTTGACAGACGATTAGTTAATTTTGGTGTTGATCAGCCTTTCGGAAACTGGGGGAATCAATATTATAAGAACGATTGTTAACATGAAACGTATTCCTAGACTAAAATGTTTACAACAATTTTACCAGCATACGTTTTTTGAAAACCTTCAGCTTTTTTTGGGTTTATTATGAAACCACTAAAAGCAACCGCTAAATCATAATTTTGTATGAAAAACATGTAATATAATGAAAAATATAGGGAAATTTTGTCCCATAAATAAATTAACAATTTGGTAAGACCGACAAGATTTTTAACGAAAAAAGAAGAAAAAATAATATAAGGACCAGTCTGCATTTTCCAGACTAACCTTACAATATAAGAATAAGTTTTGCAATAAATAAAAAATTGCTGCAGGAAAAGTGCGTTACATAATAATTGCATGACCACTCTTCACCACACCTGTAACCAAGTGGTGGAACATAGAAAAAAATCATAAAGCGCTTAGTTCCTTCTGCAATTATCTATTTCGTTATTATTCAACCAACTTACCAATTGAAATATTATTATATTAGTAATTTTTTTTCAGTATATTTATCAAGTGCAATGTTTTACGGCCAAAATTAATATCCAATCTATCAACGTTTTGCCCTACTAGAGATAGAAATTTGACATAAGCTCCTTACAAAATATGTCAAATTTCTATCTCTAGTAGGGCAAAACGTGGATAGATTGGAAATTAATTTTGGCCGTTAAGCTCACTAAAAAAACCACTAGACACAAATTTTGCCTACCAACAGGGGTTCCAAACCACCACTTCTAATAGGAAAACCAATAAGGTGGCAGCACTGATTCCTATATAAATCACATGGTGTTCAAAATTGATTTTATTGCAATATTTGGTCACCGAGATATTATAATTAAATACACGAAAACTTTTAGAACCCCCCGCGACTGCAGACTTAATCGGCCGATAGTTCAGACGGATTCTTAATCGAGAATCGGGATATACGGGAGTGCGCAGTGCCGCACACCGGCAGACCCGATTTCTCATCTTCTTTGTGTCGAGGCACAGTATTCATATACTGCTGGCCCAGAAATTGGCCACTTCAATTGCGTTTCCTGCGGGTGTTGAGATCGCTCAATGTGCAAAGAGAGCTAGATAACAGACAGTCCATTTCGTTTATGTAGCCCCATTTGCTCTTGTTCAGCTTGCACCGGCCTACCAGAGTCCGCAAACGGTTTAGGGACTTCCATCTAGGCCAGGGGAGATTATGACCTACAGGGAGCTTCTCATCGGGTTGGGTACGGTATAATTTTCGGGTAAGGTGATTTTTCAAACCATAGTTTTCATCAGCCTTCAGTCCACTGATGTTGTTTGGTTCACCGACGGATAAAAAAGAGGTTTTAGCAAGAGCTGGATTCCACGGTGGGCGGAAAAAGATAAATAAACCGCCAAACAAGGCCAATACACCACCGTGTTCAAGCGGAACTATTGGCTAATATTAGGTGTGTCCGTTTAAGTCTGCAGAGAGAGCAATAGGCGAATTTTCATCTTCTCTGACAGCCAGGCAGCATTAAAAGCTTTAAACTCAGAGGAAATTGACTCCCAACTTGTCAAGGAGTGTTTCCAGCTACTGAACTCACTAGGAGTGGCAAACTCGGTGGAATTAGGATGAGTACTTGGTCACTGTGGCATTAGGGGCAACGAAACCGCTGATGAACTGGCTAGAACTGGTGCTGAAAGCCCCCATCATAGGCACGGATCCAATCTGTGGCATTCCTAAATGCACAACTACGGCCCACCTTAAAAACTGGGTAGCTGACCAATGTTAGCCATCCCAAGGCCAAGAACACTCGAACGGGCTTCTAGTAGGCTCTAAGAAAGATTAACGAGAGAAGCGCTTTCTTTGAACAGGGACAACGTAAGAATCCTGACAAGAATCCATAATGGACAGTACAAACTGAATAAACAGCTTCACAAGATAGCCTTAGCGATAGCACGGGTTTTGTCGCGAAAAGGATGAGACGCCTATCCATATCCTATGCGAATACCACACAAGGAGCCAGCACCTTGGAGGCCACGTAATCTCAACGCAGGAGATTAAACCCTCCTCCGCCAAGGTCATAGTCGCCTTCATGATTGGCTTGCAGCTTGGGAACGACACGCAGCTTGCACGAGTGTCGATATTTAAATGATCGTCCGGCGCACCCTGGGCAGTCAGCCGCGCTATCATCCTGCTGACTGGCTAATCTTTTCACCACAATATAAGCTATTATCATTATGTAGCTCATGTCGAAACCACAAAAGAAGCTTGCGAACGTGCTGTAATACTGCAAAAGGCGTCATAATAGATCTTATCAGGTCGCAGTGGCTCAGGGGCGTTCAGGACCCCTATCTCTTTCCTAAAAAAAAAAGAAGAATATTGGCCGACAGTTTGGTCTGTAGTCTACGGGGGTTCTTAGTATTATAAAATAACTACCTAACTTTGTCTTTACTTATTAGATAAATTCTCACTAACGTATAAACTCATAATCATAGCAGAGGTCTTGGAAAACTCAGCATTTTGAAAGTCAGCCTTATTGATCGACAATTAGATAGTTTTTGAAAACAAAGTGCGCTCTTCACTGACCAAATGCATAAGATAATAAATAACTACGTAGTAGCGAAACTGTGCGTCAAGGTCAAACTAATATTCTACCGCTCAAGAGCTGCTTTAAGCAGTTCCCTAGGCACTTTCTCGGGCGAACGAGGGGACTTGCGGGGTGAGGTAAGACGCGCCGTTTGGCGGCTTTGCGCAACTTCAAATGAGATTCACTTCTATACGTTAGTATTATTTATTATTCTTATGCCAAATGCATCGTTGTCTTTAGAAATAATAAGCGTTCTTTGATTGTGATAAGAATGTGATATATGACACTAAAACGAAAACACAATTTATACATATTATCATGTTGATAGTTACTTTTTAGTTTTTCAGGCAGTATTGCTATATGAATTATTGCTATTCTGTACTAATTGCAAATATAAAATACACTGGAAGTACGATTTGAATTAATAAAACGTATAGTCCACCGAACGTCAGGGGTAGGTATCACATGAATTACGAAAACTACCCTTACTGCTTACGAAATAAAGACGCTGTCAATGTCAAACAAACTGTTGTACCACTAATTCATATTATTATGTTGCTTTTTGGTGTAAACAAAAAAAAACAGTTACTACGGACGTGCGGTCGACTGTACAGTATAGACAGGTTTGCCAACTTTTTTCTTACATATACTACCACCCTTTGGAGCCCGGAAATTATTTTCTCCGTTATTGGTAGGTGGTGATGACCCAAGTAGTGTTCACCAACAGGACGGTACGGCAAAGGATTTTTGAAAGCTGAAATGACTTTGGATCTTATTTTAATAACATTAGCGTTCACATTTCATTGATATTCTCACAAGGAAACTATCTGCCGTATGATCAAGTCTCCTTGTGACGATATCAACGAAATGTGAGCCTAAAGTTACTAAAAAAAGATTCAAAATCCTTTGCCATGCCGTCCTGTTGATGAGCGCCATCACATGATACTTTACACTTCATTATTTTAGTTTTGTATCCAATTTTACAATCTGGCAGCCCTGAGTATAGAATGGCAATCTACAGAGTAGCTCAGCAAAATATTACAGAAAACAAAAGAAACAGTGACTATCTTTGCTCGCTCCCACTACAATAAAAAACTATTATTATTCTCACCAGCTCACAATTCGAGTGATAATGTATCACGTTAGTACACATGTAATGACATCTTGATATGTTTTGAAAGTTAATGCATATTTTATTCAATTTTAACAAAAAAATTAAGTACCATATGAATTGGATTTTTTATTGCGTCCTTATACAACGTTATTCTTTCTTTACCAACATCCCTATACACCCCAATTAGTTAAAATATTCAAAAAATTATGGGTGAAAAAAAAATTGCCTTACTATGAACAGTTTTTTCATAAACAGCTGATTTAATTATCCGCTTTTCGTATGTAAGATTTGGACACTGCCGCGCCGCGCCGCTCGGATCAAAGTGCACCTACATACTTAATTACCGGCTAAAACGAAATTTGCTTGCCCCAAACAAAATGCACTGACAGTAAGGGTCTATGCCCTCTTAGATAGGTAGGTACCTAGTAAGGTACTTAATTCGATCAATGAAACGTAGGTACTTATTTTACGTAAGATGTTCGACTTGTTATGGGACAGCTGGTGCTATGTTAATAACTTAAATATTGCTAATGTTCATTACACATAATTATTTAACAAAATAAGTACATAGGTACTTATGGCTCCGCATGCGTTAAAATAATAAATAATTACGTAGGCAGTCGACAGCATGACAGTGGTAACACATCAATTCGAAAACCACCCTTACTGCTTACGAAATAAGGATGCTGTCAATGTCAAAGTATTACCACCGACGTGCGGTTGACCGTACTTACCTAGACGTTAGGAAAAATAATTGAAATCACGACCTTATTATCGACATTTTGTAAAACCTACCTACCTGCTTGGTAGCAGTGGCGTGCAGTGGCCTACTTCACTTGAATTTATTTTTGGTGTAAGTTATTGATTTTTTTATGTAGGAAGATTTATTCAGCATTAATAGGTTTAATAAAGGATAAAGAATCATCGTACTTTGAAAAAAAAAAAATAACTTACACCACTGTTGAGTTTGAATGAGGAAGGCACTGGGTATTGCCTAATTGCCTATATGCAATGCACGTGCAATGCACGCCACTGCTTGGTAGGTACGGTCGATCGCACGTCAGTGGTAACAACTTGACATTGACAGCGTTTTTAGGTACGGTCGACCGCACGTAAGTGGTAACAACTTGTCATTGACAGCGTTTTTATTTCGTAAGCAGTAAGGGCGGATTTCTAATTCAAGTGTTACCACTGTCATGCAGTCGACTGTACATGTTAGTCGGTTTCAAAGTAGGTAGGTACATACCATCTCCGTCGGTTTCAAACCACCTTGCAGTAAAGAAAGAGTAGGTATCTACAACGATGTCCCCGGACTGTTTTGTAAGTAGATTAGTGTACACTGATCACTATCACTAGGTGTCTCATCGTTACACATTACACAGTTTAAACGTATTGTAGCATTCGCTCAAATCGCAGTCCACCTGTTTGAATGCAAAGTCGAGCACGTTTAGGTACCTATCTACGTAAATTTCTGTTTAGTTTTATTAATACGTAGGTATCACTTTTTAATACAGCAATGCTACTTCCGATGCGACCGGTAAGTTCTGTCACCGTAGATGGTTCAGTTGTGTAAACTAGGTAGAAATCAAGTGGAGTGAGATCAGGGGACCTCGCGGGCCAGGGAACGGGGCCTCCGCGGCCGATCCACCTGTCACCATATTCCTGATTTAGGAACTGCCCGACTGACTGAAAAATGGCCGCTGGCACCATCGTGTTGATAGTGCATTCCTGGGCTTCGAAAAACTGCGAGGGAGGTTCTCGGAGGACTGTTGGTTTGTGTACTGAAATGCCATTGTCGAAAAATATGATCACGAGATCGCAGCGCCCTTCCACACTCTCTTGTACACTAAACACCTGAGCGAACTTCGTAAGACTGGCGATTTGGCGAAATTCTCCCTCGCCCTCGGCGCAAGCGGCGGCGGCGGCGTACGGGGGCAGGGGAGGGTCAGGCGGCGCGGACGGCGCGGCGCCGGTGTGGCGTGCGGCGGCGTTCGACTGGTTGTCGGTCGGCTACATCAAAGCGGCGACGGCGGCTCGCGGTGCAGTACAAATAAAATCAGCGTGCCGACTCGCGGTGTAGTACAAATAAAATAGGTATCCAAACTTTGAATAAAGTTGAAGATTTTTTTCCAAAAATATAACACTATGTTTTTTCACTATAAATCGATTATCCTAGTGATTCTGAACAAAGTAATTTCAGGATGCAGGTATACAAAGAATAACGTTGTAGATTGGGAAATGTAAACAGTTACTTTCCAAACACATTTTTGAACTAAAATGTTATTATTAAATCTGGTCATGTCATTGAAAATATTCTAAAGTACTGAATACGTCTAACTTCCATTTAAATACTATTATTACCTACTTTATCCTAAAACATTAATTCTGAAATTATAATCGCACGAGTTATGTCAAAATCCACATCATATTATGAAGGCACTGCTTTTTTTATACATGAAATAAGACGTCGATCATAATATTGTGATAAATGTATTGATCGATATTGTAAAACATTCCACTACAAAACTGCTAGCTGTCATTACCTTCCACCTCTTGAAGATTTTCCTAGTTTGGGGTCGATTTCACATAAAATTGGGTAGCAAAAATGATTTTACACTAATGAGATCTTGACACAAATGATATCTAAATCATGCTAATCATATGCATATTTTTATTAGTTTACAAAGTAAGTTAAGCTATATTTATATTGATGAAATTTTTTTAGTCAAATTGTGAAAAGTTTATAAATTTTTAATGTTTGTAATACCTATTTACTAACCAGAAAATAGGTTTTTAAACCTCAATTTACTTCTAAAATAAATAAAGTTTCTAAAACAAATATAAAACGACATGAACATTAAGACTTGCCAACACAAATAAATTAAAACTTGAAAATAATAATAACTTACATTTTGAAACCAATAACTATAACATCACACCTGTATTGCCCCGGAGTAGGCAGAGGTGTATAAACCCTCATTTCACTAGTTATGTTATAAGTTCCATGTAATAGGGGGCGAGCCTATTGCCACTAACCGGGCACAAATCTAGACTCCAGGCTGCTACTGAGAATTTCCTAATGAAAAAACCCAATAACACTTTGCCCGACCCGGGAATCGAACCCAGGACCCCACGATCAGCTATCACGCTTGCGACCACTAGACCAACGAGGCAGTCCAATAAAATGCATATCATTAGTGTGATTGGAATATTATTTTTGTCATATCATTAGTGTAACTCCATACGTAGGCTGTGAAACTGACCCTCTGGGCGCCACAAGCAAAAGTAAAGCCACATACACACTATTTTGGCGCATCAGCCGTGTTCCGCGCATCTGCTTCAATAGTGGATACAGTGTTGCTAGGTCCGATTTTCAAAATCCGGGAGGCTTATTATGAAAAATGCGGGAGATGTATTGAAGAAAAATTTAAAAAATCGGGAGATGTTTTTCAACAAAAATCTAAGTTTTTGAAGTAATCATGGTATTATATTTTGCCACCATTCCAGCTGTAATATTAAAATCAAAGCAATTTTTACAGTTTACTGCCCTGTAAAATGAAAAAAAAATAAAAAATGTTTTTAGTGAACATACGATACACTGGGAGTGACGGAAATATTCAGGGCAGCAACTTATCCGTCTGTTTCATTTTATGCAGTTTTTTTGCCAGGTTTTGATCTTAAAAAATCGGGAGATTTTTAGAAAAATCTGTGAATCTCCCGGAAAATCGGGAGGCCTGGCACAGAATGGCAGAGACTGATCAGTGAGTGGGTACATCTACGTTCTCTGGTGACGCGATTCTTGCAGATATGCGCGTGTACCATCTCCATAGAGCAGTTGCAGTTGCGCGGAGCACAAATGGTACGCGACCACAATGGATATGTAGCTTTACGTCGCGTTTAGTGAGTTAAGTGTGTTTAGTAATGATAATTACTAGACGGCTAAATCATTGCTTGTTGCAGTCAAACACTAACTAGATTCTTTTTACACACAGTCCATGAAGCTTCTACACAATGACTACACAGGGTTATTGTTAATTAATTAAGGTATGACTGTACCACAAACCAGTAAGCCTCTAGGCGCCGATTAGCGGGATACCCCCAGTCAACAAGCATATGCAGTAGCACTGCATACGTCCCGCCGCCAATTGGGGCGTCACTCCGTCAGCGAGCGCACCAATCATACCGCCGAACTTTTGAGCCGACCAATTAACGCCGCGCCGTCCGCCGTCCGGTCCCGCCAACATTTTACGACTGTGTTCTCATGCAAAACATTGTTTACGCTGCGTCTTGAGGGCTTACTGGTCCGTAGATTGTACTCACAAATTAGAACAAATTATACTATGACACCAACTTTAAATTACCAAAAAAAAAAAAACCCATTCCATAGAAAATGTTTCGTGTTTTTCACCAAAATGTATGGTACAGTTGTTTTTTTTTTGGTTATTCAAAGTTGGTGTCATAATTAAAGTTGTTAAAATTTATGAGTACTATCATCTCTTAAAGGGTTATTAATTAATTAAAAATAACCCTGAATCCAAAGTGAGGTTTTGAAATAGACTTTTAGGGACAAAACCGAAATGATGAGGAAGTGTTGCAGATTGTAAGCTCGATGTGACAATATTAAATTAATCGTCCACACACCCTGGCCAGTCAGCCCCGCTACCAACCTGCTGACTGGCTAATCTTTTTCCCACGGCATGGGCCATTATTATTATGTAGCTCATGTTGACACGATAGTTGAAGAGAAAATAAAAGCTGCTTTTATTCTTCGAACTGCTTTGAATTCTCTATTCTTCAAATTTCGGTTTTGGCTCTAAAGATCAATGTGAAAAACTCATCCTGTATTACACATAGTAAAAATAATTTTAGTTATCTGTCGGAGAACCACATTAAATAATTCTAAAATAAACTACATAGCTAACTGCTAATATAAGTGGTGTAAATATGATTAACTTTTATACTTACAGATAGTTTAACTAAATTAGTATTTCAACCAATACTGAAAAGGTGATACCTAACTATCCATGATAACTTATTGCCAAAGTTTCGTGTGGCGTTTCAAATTATTCAGATTTTCCAATTTTCTAAGGAACCGTTTCCATTTACAACAGTTCAGTCATAGCGAGATCTTAGTTTACGTAAAATGTTTTCATCTCCTACGTCATGTTCCTCATTACTCGAAACTTACACAGTAGCTGTGGTCGGCTGTCAATGCCTGTACCAAGTACCCTGAACGCGAGTTTGGAAGTGTGAAACAGGAGTGACGATATAAGCTTGTTGTGGTTGTTGCACTACAGCCAGTGGTATGACTTGCTGTGCCATTTCGACTGGCTGTCCACCCTCCTCTGAGACACCAAGGGGCTGCACACAATGCTGCTGTGCTACTTGTTGCACGCCTTGCTGCGTGAGCACTTGTTGGTGCTGGCTGACCTGTGGCACCAACATTTGTTGCTGCATCTGCTGCTGTTGTTGAGGCTGCTGCTGGTGAATAACAACATGAGCCTGGTTTTGCATCTGCTGGTGTTGCTGAACTTGTACTTGTTGGACCTGTTGCTGCTGTTGTTGTTGCTGCTGCTGCTGCTGTTGTTGTTGTTGCTGCTGTTGTTGTTGCTGCTGCTGCTGCTGGGCTTGTTGCTGCGCCTGTTGTTCCCTCTCATGTTCCTCTTTCTTCTTAGCGTCCATAGCTGCCTTCTTAGCATCAGCTTTATCTTTCTCCTGCTGTAGTCTAATAGGATCTTTGTTCTTGTCATATGACATACATTTACCACTACGGAACGGAACCATGTCTTTTGGAATATCTTGCTTTTTAGTTGCAAATTTAACGTGAGGGAACTGATCCTTCATAAACGCACGGAAAGTTGAATAGCCCATAAGTTTTACACCAGGCTCTAAAATCTCCCCGTACTCCTTGTAAGCCTCAAATAAATGTTTCCGTGAATCTCCTTGAATAATAACAGTCTTACTGGCTTTCTTACCACTTTCACCTGATGGCTGAACATCTTTAGGTGAGCTTGCATGTTGTTTCAAATACTCCTTCAAGAAATTAGTCGCATGTTTGTAAATATCTAGAGTGAATGTGTTATATGGCTTCTTACCAACATTGCCGTGTATCCGCGGTGCGACGCCGTGTGTCATGACGTGCTGCCTGATCCGCTTCAGTTGATAATGTGTTACATTCTCGAGATACAAGAAAGCCTCTAAGCAAACCTTCCTTCCTTGATACACATAACATGCCCTCAGTCTCCTTCTAACCTTGTGGCGTGATGTTTCAGCTGGATTTGCCAAGCTTGCCATTGTGATGCCCATCAGGTACATATCATGCTCACTCTTAGTCAGTTCAGCAATATTGAGTCTATGCCGGTAGACTGCTTCAGGATGTAGTCCACGATAACAGTTGTCTTTACAATCGCAACCTCGCCTCAGTCTTTCATTGACCTGAAACATAATAATAGCAATTTTATTAAAAATAGACTTTGCCCGTGGCTTCACCCACATACTGAAATCAAATATAGCTTATGTTACTTCTGGATAAACTAGCTTTCTAATGGTGAAAGAATTATTAAAATCAGTTCAGTCGTTTCAGAGTTTATCAATTACAAACAAAAAAACATAGTATGGATTCAATTATTTATCAAGTCTGTGGGAGACACTATGGTTCAGTTTCATTTACATGTTTTTAAGTAATAATAATTTTATTATTTTTATCAAAAGATAAATCAAATAATAATTCATTTTAAATAAATCTTTTAGTGAAACTTTGCAAGAATAAATATAGTGAAATGAGTGAAGTCGTCGCAGTGGTTTGGTATTCCTAGAATAAAACTAGAGGATATGGCTGGTGACACAAGACTAGTTATCTCTGGTAAAATCAAAATAACAAGCAGAGTTAGAGACTAAGCACATTACGATATGTGATGTGCGGTAAGCATGGGTGGGTAATCACAACAATTTTAATTTTAAACCATCCTTTCACTAATTATTTTATTACAAGATTAAAGACTAGAACACAAGAGGTCATTGATGACTACTCGACGGGCCTGTCCATATTCTAGTCTCTAAGGATTATTTTAAATTGAAATTACTGCCTTATCCTGTATTAGTACACATTAATAGTGTGTAAGTCCCTTATTTTGTATTTGGCGCTTAAATTAGTGGGTAAATATCAGTGGCGTGCATTGGCCTACTTCACTTGAATTTAATTGTGGTATAAGTTATTGATTTTTTTATGTATGAAGATTAATTTAGCATTAATAGGTCTATTTTAAGATAAATAATCATCGTACTCTGAAAAAAGGATAATAATTTACACCACTATTGAATTTGAATGAGGAAGGCACTAGGTATTGCCTAATTGCCTATATGCAATGCACGCGCCTGGTAAATATAATCCCTCATCATCATTCCAGCGGAAAGATTTCCACTGCTGGACATAGGCCTCTCCCAAGCAATATAAGTTTTAGGTGATGATAATAATTTGAGGGTGTTATCCTTGACATCCATATTTATTCCCTGTTTTAATGATTAACATCAAGATAGGCCCTGATTTTGATTTTGTTGTACTCTAGAAAGGTAATATCAAAAATTGAAAGTGATCCCAAAATAAGAAGTATAATACCTGTAGAGGGTTATCTTCTAACTTATTGTCAAGTACTTCTTCATCACTATCAGATTCACCTTTTTTCTTTTTTTTATTACCAGTTTTCTTTTCAACTTTGGGTTTGGTATCGACTTCCATGTCCCCAGGTTCACCTTCAACATGGGACTGAAACTGAATACTGTAGGTACCGGGTAAACTCTGCAAGTTTTCACCACCATTTTCCACTTGTATTGTGTGTCCCTGCCATAATACCTGGAAGTTAAAAGTTATGATTAGACTAAGTTATTTATTTAGATCCTGTATGGCAGTGTTGAAATTTGTATAATTAATATAGAACAGTAGACATAGAAATGAGTACCTGCTCTTGGTGACCATTGTAGTTATGCTGTTGCATGTTTTGTCCTCCACCCATCTCAAACACTGAGTGCTGGCCCATGACGGGAGTATGCCACTGAGCACTCTCGCCATACTCGCCACCGCCGTTCTGGTCAGCTGGTATAGCCACGATTATCGCCTCCTTGCTATCCACGCTTCGCCGCTCCACAGAAAGAAGCGAATGCAGCACCTCGCTCGCCTCTTTCTCAGCAGGATTCACCACTTCCATTTTTTCGAACGACATTCTGCCTGCTCGTCGCTACAACCGATCGTTCACGTCAAGTCAAATCACATGTACGTACATACATACGTGTGTATGTACAAAGCGACACGACAAAGTCGACAAACCCGCCCCGACCACTTGGAAAATCGGCAACCCCAAGGCACAATACAAGAAAAACCGCGATAACTTTTCAAATTCATGTAAATAAACATAACAAAAACCGCGCAATTATTAACCTTAATCGCATTTTTTAAGTTTCATTATCGCATAGCGGATCGAACTCCCGTGGAATATTGGGCCATATAGTCATAGCAAAGGAAGAATAAAACTCACCTATTTCACGATATATCAGAGACCGAGATGCATAAAAATGTATCCCCACAGTTTCTACTAGACTGTGGTTTGTTTTAATTCACTTCATTTTGATATTACAGTCATAATTATAGAGAAATGCACAAATATTTCACTGAATTCACGGAAGCAATATGGCGATACACTTTCCGTGAATAAAATCGGAGGACGCCGTAGAACACGTAATTGGTACAGTGCGCCACCACCAGACGGCGCTAAGCATGCGTTTCCGTATCGACGCACTTCGTCAAACCAGCGCGGTAAAATTTAAACAGAAAACGTTTTACTTATTCTTGTGGCCGGTAAATAAAACCTTGATATAAAGATATTGTAAAATTATTGTTAAAGTATTGATAGCATATTATTTTTGTATAGTTAATGTTTTTAGCAACACAATGCCAAAAATTAAAGACACAATTTGACTTTAATTTTACAGATGTGTTAGGTGAGTGTACGAGTTATCGATATAGCAAATAATTTATTGAATAGAATATAATAGTATTTATTTGCTTGATGCGAATAAATAGTACATCATGGTGTTACAATTTTTTTTTTGAACCTACATGTATTGGGTTGTATTTATTGGGTCAGGTACCTACTTACATACTACTTACCTTGTTCCTGTTTACTACTATTTTCATGGTGTACAATAAAGTATATTCTATCTATCTACATATCCGAATGATTTCGTTTTCCATAACAAAATATGTTAAGCAATGATTTTTTTCATGTTAAGCTACAGCTACATGTTTAGTACTAGGTATTATGATGTGTTATGTGAGACGAAGATGTCAATAAAATTATTGACAAAATTCAGAATACTACAAGGAAAGTAGGTACTAGGAATTACTCGTCCTTTGTAAGCTTTTGCACTTTTATGTATTATCAAACTTAAACAAGTCTCTTGTATTGTAGGTACCTATAGGTATTACAATTTATAAGCGTTATACACATCTATTCCCTAAATTGAAGGCGTTATTTATTTTAATTCTTCTTCTTACGTTTAGACACCATACGGAATTATACTATTAATGAAACGAACGGAATAATCAGAAAAAAATATCTACGCACAGTAATTATAGAAGGGTTCAATGTACAAAGAAGGGTCCGCAACGACGTGGAACATAACCCAACGTTCATCCACCACACAACCCTGGCATTTAATACCTACTTTTAGTTGCTAATGTACCTACTTATTTTGTATTTAAAAAAAAAGAATTTGAAAAGTCGTGCATCAGTAACGACAAACGGGTGTCGTACTGCCGCATAGATAATACATATAGATTCGGTACTGCTGGTTGCTCTAAAAGGCATTTCCTTTCAAAATTACATTCGTGCTTCCATTTCCTAACCATGTTGTCGCTCAAATTGATTAGGTTCATTAGATATGTTTTGTCTCATCTTGTGAAATACACATTCACTTAAAAGTACTAAATCAAAGAGTAAAAAGATAGGTAGGTACCTACATATTAAGTAGATTGTACAAATTTTATGTGTTGAATCATTTACACAAATAAATTTACCTACATATTTATTGTTAAAAAACCAATATAACAAACTATTGGTAATTATTCTAATTATAAAAAACAGCATTTTCGAAACAAAATAGTATCGGTGCATAACAAGGTCACACACCCTAAAAAAAAACTGTCATCGTGCGAATAGGCGAATACGAACGAAACGAAGTGCGTGTCGTCAAGTTTGTTTTGTAGAGTTTTTATACTATATTTTATTTTGCTTTTTATGATTTTTAAATCATACTTCATACCCAAGTGTGGAAAGGTGTCTAGTTAGAGTAAGACTTAGATAGTTGTTACAATAGGTAACTACCTATGTGTACCTGAACTAAAATAAAATTACTCTAGATAAGTGTGCGTTAAGTCCTACCTAGGTACACATACCTAGGTAGTTACCAACATGTAATAAATTAACTAGGTAATTCCATAGCCATTTCTAATGAATTTAGGTGCATCAATTTTTTTTTTGTGATTGAATCACGAAGGTAAGTTCGTTATAAGTACAATTTAATAATTATTATACTTTTTATGCTTACCTACTAGGCTTCCTAAGTAGTTTTTCTATTTTTGGCACAGACCAAAAGAAAAAGGATTTTTGGTAGCGTAGCTCGGAGTAGAGAGAATTAGCGTAGATGAACCTACCTACTTAGGTAAATTTTTGCCAGTAGTTAGCAGTGGCTGATTATTATGACGTCATTATGGTGTTCTATAAATTTAAGTCTAGGTCTATTACTCACCAGCTGCTGCGTCTAGGGCAAAGCAACTACTGCGAGACTTGACGACGGCTCCTGGCGACGGACCATCGGGCCACTCCATCCTCTCCTCCATCGCCTTCGACGCACTCCTCTTAAATTGCTCCAAAAAACTGTCTATTTGTGTTTCTATACTCGTCGGAGAGTTGGCCATCGTTTCCACCGAAACACCGAAAACAAACAACACGCTAACCTGCCGTTTACGACATTTTACGTTTAAAACGTCCCTTCTTTGTTTTCCAACACAAATCCGTGGTTACGGACTATCTGTAATACATCTTATTGCATAATTGGCCGTCATTTTTTGCCGAATTCGTTCATCGACCCGACTCCACGTACAATAAATAATATCAAAGAAGACCGCGGAACGTCCCCGAATATGAAAGAGACTATTGGATGGATAGCAATGTAGGGATGTAGCGTATTTTTAGAAAACATCGACGTTGGTCGTAGGTATCGATAATATCTTTGCGGGTACCTATATGTACGGTCGACCGCAAGTCGGTGGTAACACTTTGACATTGACAGCATATTTGTTTCGTAAGCAGTACGGGCGATTTTCGAACTGAAGTGTTACCACTGTCATGCAGTCGACTGTACTTATACCTATTCGATTTTAAAGTTACCAAAGGTTATCATGTTATAGTCACATGTAATTTGTATTTGTTACAGCTGGTAAAATTAAACAAATAAATGTTTAACCTACTTACAAGAAATAAGATATTTAGATTTTTTATGTTATCGAGAAAAGCGTAAAGCGTCCTCTACAATCATACACAAAAATACGAATTCAGTTGTTATAGTTTTAACACATTTTTACACATTCCTTGAAAACATTAATTGTATTCAAATTCAGTCATTTGTATTATTTTATATTCATTCTTATCGATATTATTGTTTGAATTATTTTTACATAGTTACCTATCTCACAGAAATTACTTTTGTAATCGATATTTTCTAAAAACTACCAACATCCCTACAATAAAGTGATTTTACTACGGATACCGTTATGCTATATACGGCAACGAAAATAAAGCGACACCCACTGACATCTATCGATCGCCATGAACAGCTGTTTGAGTGTGTCTTGGATTTGAGTTGCCAGCTTGCAGGTATTTAAAAAAACGGTGGGGATTTAATAATACATTTTATACTTTATCGTTTGTTTTGTCTTTGACGTTATTATTTTACCTGGAAATTGAATAATTAAAAACATTAATTAAATCGCTTGTTGTCGTTTTATTTTTACGCATGCGTCGCTATCTCTTGTGTGTGAGTGTTTGTGTACAATGACGTTAGTGAGTTAGTGTGAGTGTCAGCGCGGTGAGCGGGTGAGGGGGTCGCGGTCGCCGGTCGCGCACGCTGCGTGCATTAGCTAGTGCTGCGCGAAGAGCGCGTGTAGTTCGTGATATTAGAGGTGACTGGAACTGTCACACACGAGACTACACCCGGCCACAAAATGTCAAGTAAGATTGAATAGTACCTATAATACCGGCATTTTATGTATTTACTCAATTTCATTTATATCTGTCTAACATTCGCTACTGGTTATTAAGTAGAATTTGCGACATTCAATTACTTAATTATAATGCTTTTAAAAAATTAAAAAGGGTAGATAAAAATTCTTTGAGTATTTATGTAAGTGCCTCGATGAATGTGTTAAAAAGTATTCTCATGTGCCTAGGTATATTAATTTCGTTACGACTATGACTGTAACCAGTTTATTTTTAATTTTTATTAATCAGCTTTATGAAATTTTTACTATTCGAGGAAAATGTGTGGTTGTTAACATTATTATTTTATAAAACTAAAGTAACTACGTACCCAATACCTACCTATATTTAATAATGATTTTAGTCTACTAATCTCAAAATAAATTTTCGGAATGTAGGTAGGCACCTACCTACTACCAATTTTTCGATAGTTCTACCTACTAGGTGAAACTATCTAAAAAATGCACAGTTTTCGTTTTCAGGGGATCATACCGTCTATCTCATAGGTGTACCTAGGTACTTAATATCTATACTTAGTTAAAAAAAACTTGTAAATAAGTATGTGAGGAAGCCGGCTAACCTTGAATTATTCTGGTCTAGCTTGCGTTTGATTATCTTTATTGACCCCACAAATCTGCGTCACTTCTACGTTAGCAGCAAAAGATTATGGAATTGTTCTACCCAACAAATTTTTTTTTTTCGTACCTATCGGCAGTAGATCGCAAACAGAGTAACGTTATCTACTACAAATACCTACATTTATAAACACTGAGCCTATCAACTACATTATATCAACTATTATCACTATTATGGAAACTGCAGTAACGTGTACTGTCATTTATTGTTTATTAATACAGAATTTTATCATTATTGAAGTTTTGGATATTCGTGGAGCATCTACTAAAGTAAAATTTAATTCCGCGCATGCTGGTTTTGGAATTAGGTGAAGAGCGACATTATGAAGGTATTTTGGATTCTAAACTTCTAATAATGATTAAAAAAAAACCTAGAATCTACGTCGTAGCTGTTGCGGCCAGTTGCCGGAATCCATTGATTAATATAATAACACAATATTGGAATACAGCTATGTACCAAGTGACTTAATACGATTACATCAGTATTGGTGTATTGGCGTCTGAGCCTTGTACTGCAAGCTTGATACTCGATATTTGATACGGACCGCAAAGGTAGGTAGGTACCTACATCCATCCTGATTGTGGCTAAGCTGGCGCCAGCATTATAACAACCTGATAGGTAGGTATATCGTTGCCATTTGAATGCAATAATGCATTATACTTTAGAGAGACAATTGTTATATCCTAGTTAGCATGATCAAAGCGGTCTAATGCAGCTTTGAATAAAATTTGAAGTTAGTACCTATTTCATCATCAAAAGGAATTTAAAGCATGACAATCATCTCAAATCAAGCATCGTTTTGTTTTATAGCAGATTAGGTACTTAGAAATATTTATGGTCTTGTTAAACCCGGATAATTCTCAAACCAGTCCTACTTTCTCCAGACGTCAAGTCAGTCTTCGGTTTTCACTTTTCAACACTGAAAATTAAATATTGGCTAAGTGAAATGCATTTCGTTGACGGTGCATAGCGTGCCATCATAGATGCGAACTTAGAAAGTATGGCTCACGAAGTCTACTTTTCCGTAAGGGGTAGAGATTTCCTTACTTTTATACAGGCATGTATGACAATATAAAAAGATGAACGCGTCATCATTGCATTCCTTTATTCCGTTAAACGGTCGACTGCGCGCTTGGTTCCATCCCGCCGGACCGGCCGCACCTAAATAGAAACCGCAGGGACATTGCTCCCGAGCGCGCCTGATCCTGCATCTCTACTCTCGAGTGCCTTGTTGGGGTGCCTTTTGCCAAGAGAATATCTACATGTGTTAAATAGACACGGAATTATTTTGGGTTTCCTGTTAAATCATCCTGTAAGCTACCGAACTGATATATCAGAAAATAAACCGTGGCGGTTTTACGATGCTGATCGACCATTAATGTTGAAAAAAACATGTAATGAGCAGATTTCTCGCCACCAAAATTTGGCCTCCAACATTGACGGAATTTCCTGAGTTAAAATTAATGCGAGGTTTTGATGGTTTTATGACATGAAAACGTCTGGAGTGGCGAAGATCACAAGCGAAAAAGTCACAAAAGACGTCGCTTTGATTCATATTATATTTGTAGACAATTGGATAATCATGCATTGACGTTTTGCGCACGTGGGGAATGTCCTACTGTCTAGTCACTACTTAATGGTAGCTCTGGTAGATAGAGAAGACTTAGGAGTTTAATTGTGGAATACATAGGCGTGGACGGGCTCGACACAAAATATCTAACGCTACACAGTAGTTTTATTTTGAATTTTATTTGTGTCGCGCTATTTCGGAACTGAACGTGCGGCACTTGTCTATTACATGGTGGTATATGTAATGGCCCACGCAGGCTGGATGCCGGGAGCTATTCCCGTGAATATTTTTGTGGAATCTGAGACGATTTTCTATATTATAATTGTATATAATAGAGCCAGTAACAATAATCATTGGCTTTAATGATCTACTATGTTTAGTGTGTACCTAATTACAAAACTGAAGCAGTGTAATAAATTGTATGGCATGCCTGTATTTTTATACATACATATTACTAGATAATAAATGTTTTCTAATTTGCCTGAATGTCATAATAAATATAAACACGTGGTGATATTGACAGGTGAAGAAATATTAATAATGCGCATACGCATCTACGGCGCCATCTGCAGCGCGTGCCAATATTATACATACATAACTACGAGTAGGATATGTATAAATGCTCTGTCTTGAGAGGAAGAAAGTGCGCACTTCCGCATAGCATTTTACGATGACGACGACGCCCCGACATGAACTGACAGGAACGCTAAAATATAGATCTACGTAATCCTCCAAAACAACGTTTCTCCAGTTATTTTAGAAATTTACGTCTTTGGCACCAAAACCGATTACAAAAATGTGATTAGACTCGTGCGTTTGTAAATTAGACATTAATGCGGATTTATAAATAACCTGTTAAATCGAATATGACAGTTTTTGTTATTCACTTCAGTTGCCAAATAAATTCGTGAAATAGAAATCTGCATAAAATTATAACGGAGAGGCCTATGTAATACCTATATAGAGACTCTTCTAAATCTTCGTCTCAGCTAGAAATAAATACAATTGAACTAATGCTTCTAGCATAGAAGGCTTCTAGCCTCTCAATATTTCCGAGGCGTCGATAAGGGCAACGTGGATACTCTTAGGTACTTATTCCGATTGGAAAGCTTTCATTAAAATTAAAAAACAGTCTGCCATTTTTTAAATTATTTATTTAATAGCGACAATATGCAAGTATAAATCTTCTGATGAATAAATTAAATGCTTTGACAGACATTTTCTATAAGTTAAATGTCAAAATGTCAAACTAATTCCTCTAAGTTAACTGGTGATTGAAAATCCGGCCCTAAATATTATTAAAATCTCCCTTCTAATATCTTCGATAATAATAATAAGGAAACTGAAATAGGACTAGGTACGAAAAAAAAACCAAGAAACGTAAACGAGTAGTTTTCCATTGAGCGGTAATGGTTACTGCATTGTGAAGTTGGAACTTCGATAAAGCAGTTGGTGGTCTTAAGTTTTGGCACATCAAAATCATGTTGGATACTTCAACTTCCTTTGGCCGGGGGCGTGGGAACCCTCTGTATTCACAAAACCACCCCCGACAGGTCTCGGCCCGCCACAAGCTCGTCGCTCGAGGCTCGCCCCCTTCTCCCTGTGCGACCTGTCAGCCGCACCCTCAGTGGTGGACACGGAACACTGCACGCCTCCTCACCTCACGGGCCTTTATCAGCTGCGCCAACTACGCTAGCTGCGCCAACTACGCCAGCTGTACCAGCTATGCCAACTTTGTTAGCTTCGCCAACTGTGCCAGCTACGCCAGCTGCTGGTCGGGCAGCAGACTACCCGGAGTCTGTTGCTCGCAGGCCCCACCTCCCGTATTTTTATAGAGGTTTTCTTCCTCGCGGTCCGGGCGGCCTGGGGTTACGAGTTCGACGGGGGCAGGGAAGGACCGCTGCCGCTACTCAGCCTGCCGCTGCCTGCCCAGCGGCAGGCCGAGTGCACATCGGGCCCGCCCCTGCTCCTCCACTGAGCCATCTGCTGGCATTAGCAGACAGACACGTGGAGCAACTCCCCACTGGCCCACATTGGGCCCCTCCCGTGCCAGAATATTCGCCACAAGTACGGGTTCCTATTTTGGAATAGCCTGAAAAATGGTGTATCCCGTAAAATCCGAAGTATGTATCTGGCAAGCCTAAATCGAAATCTAATGTTTGTTATTAAGGGTTGTGAGTTTGTGACTGCCTCGTTGGTCTAGTGGTCGCAAACGCGACTGCTAAGCGTGCGGTCCTGGGTCGGGCAAAGTGTTATTGGTAATTTTTTCATTAGTAATTTCTCAGTAGCAGCTCGGAGTCTGGATCTGTGCCCGATTATTGGCAGTAGGCTCGCCACCTTATCACTTGGGACTTATAACTAACATAACTGGCGAAATGTGAGTGTACTATACACCTCTGCCTACGCCTTCGGGGAATACAGGCGTGATGTTGTGTTATGTTATGTTTATGTTATTAGGGCTTGGTGCATCCCAAAAATGTAAATAAATAAATAACTAATAAATATTTTTGGGACATTTTTACACAGCACCATCTAGTCCCAAACTAAGCAGATCTACTTTTTTTTTGTTGTAAATACGTACTTATCTATACATATAAAAGGCTTTGTCCTGAATGACTGACGGATCAACGCAGAGCCTAAACCGCTGATCGTAGAGACCTGAAACTTGGAGGGTGTGTTCTTTGTATGACGTAGGCATCCGATAAGAATAGATTTTCCGAAATTCTACCCCTAAGGGGGTGAAAAGGGAGGGCAAAGTTTGTATGGGACACGTGATTCCTTGGTCCAATCTACTTCAAATTTTGCATAAACCTTTTTTAACAGAATTGATGGAAGATGTGTTTCGTATTTTGTTGAAATTCATCCCCTAACGGGGTTAAAAAGGGTTAATTAGTTATTTTGGCGGTGATTTGCTTCGAAGTTGATATCAATGCTTCTTAGTGTTTTTGATTTAAATTATATTTTATTTTGACACATGTTTGAAAACTCAATCCGATTTTATTCAAAAAAGGTTGAACTCACTTAAAAACATAAGGCGAGCTCCACACGTTGGCCCCAACGTTGGGACGAGTGTTGGCCCGTAATCATGCCTATGGTCACTTTAATATTATTGAGTGCAGAAGAGCTAAACTGTCAATTAAAATAACACAATAGTTAAACAATGGACGTCGTTTTTGAAAAATGTTTTGACTAACAAAATAATATCGTTGTTATTTGTTAATAAACACAAAGATTTTTTATAAAAATTCTATAACTATTGCGTTGATGACATTTTCAAGACGCGGTGACCGTAGGAACAGCTCATTCGGTTCACGTTACTGCATGAGTGCTGTGTCAAGACTGAGCAAACCGCCAACGTGTGGGCGCATCGCCAACGTTGGCGCTTAATTCGTTTGATAAAATCGACACGCGACAGCTAACTGCCAATACTCGCCCCAAAGTTTGGGCCAACTCCATTTTCCCAATCCACACGTTGGCGAATAGTGTTGGCGCCAACGTTCAGGCCAACGTGTGGAGCCGGGGTAGCTGCCAATGCTCGCCCCAACGTTCGGGCCAACTACATTTTCCCGATGCACACGTTGGCGCCAACTTTCGGGCCAACGTGTGGAGCCGGGGTAAGCAAATACTCTTTAAAATTGGAAGGTCTCTAAAAATATGTGTTTGATTTGTCGTGTATAATAATACTTATAGTTTTCTTTTAGTTTGTCTTAGAAGTTTAATTTAGTGTGTATTGTTTTTCGCAATTTTATTCCTAGAGATTCCCCCAACACCATCGAATTACTCCTTCGAATTCAAGAGAGTGCAGTTTCCCATCAAAGTCTGCTTCTCAATAACTATAAACCACTGACTTAGTAAAAAATAAACAAAGCTCAAGGTCAAACTCTTAAGGTAACGGGAATAGACTTGAGGGAAAGCTGCTTCTCTCACGGCCAGTTGTATGTGGCATGCCCCAGAGTAAGCGCACAGAGTAGCCTGCTATTCTAGCTCCCGAAGGAAATACAAAAAATTTTGTTCACAAAGAAATACTGCGGTAGGTGTAGTATTTCGATTTCGTTGTAAAAAGATAATATACCCCCGTGGTAACTTTCACCAAATCAAAGGCTCACAAAATATAACGAAATTTCATTTTATTTTCATGTTCATTTAACCTTTAAATCCCTACACTATAATAAAGATTGTTATATTTTATAAGTATTTGAACATAATAATTGCAAAATTTAATAACGTAAAAAACCAACTAAAAATCCTATTAGAACCATTTTCGACTTCTACGCGGACGAAGTCGCGAGCAAAAGCTAGTAATAAATAAGAAACACCCAGACCAACACAAACACTTGTGTTCATCACACAAATATTTGTGTCCTGTGGGAATCGAACCCACGACCTCGTGATCAGCAGTCCGACACTTTAACCACTAGACCACAGAGGTAGGTAGGTAATGTCCTTGCAACTGCTTAAATGCAAAACAAAAGGCATAAGCAGTTGTTGTGAATAGTTCTTGACTGATCATGATCAAGTGATGATCATAATAAAATTAAAATCATGTTAACAAAAATTATTGATATTCATTTTCACTATTTTTTTACTGTACAATGTAGTAGTAAGTGCCTATAGGTACAGCCGACAGCACGTCAGTGGTAACAGTTTGACCTTAACATCGTCTTTATTTCGTAAGCAGTAAGGACGGTTTTCGTAATTCAAGTGTGACCACTGACGTGCGGTCGACTGTCCTACTTAGGTAGCTAACCCGCTTTGACTAAGACGAACTCTTCTCGTTCTGAGAAGAGGCTCGACTGCAAGGTGTAACGACATAACATAACATAACATTACGCCTGTATTTCCCCGAAGGGGTAGGCAGAGGTGTATAGTAGGTACACCCACATTTTGCCAGTTATGTTATAGTCCCATGTAATAGGGGGCGAGCCTGTTGCCATTAACCGGGCACAAATCCATACTCCGGGTTGATACTGAGAATTTCCTAATGAAAAAACCCAATAACACTTTGCCCGACCCGGGAATCGAACCCAGGACCCCACGCTCAGCAGTCGCGCTTGCGACCACTAGACCAACGAGGCTGTCAATGCAATGGTATGGTATGGTATGGTAGCTGATCTTATCAGCCATTATAGATAGCTGTTTATCAGCTGATCATTTAGATCAGATTCTATACATACTCTAACTGTAGTTAGTCATTTAGATCTGTACGACGTGTGTACGACTGTACCTACTCTGTAACTGTAGATCAAATGATTGGACATCTACCACCAAGCACGACCATCCCAGGTTTTCCTCTGAATATCGTGAAAGGCACCAAATGGATTTTTGAAACAAGATGTGCTCAACATAACGCGATCATAATATTTTACGCCATACATGTTGTTACCTACATTATATCCTGGAAGGCCTTGATACCATGGGCCTATAAGCTACCAACGTAGATATATTATAAGGGTCATTAGCTTATTGACAAACTTGATTTCACCAGTAGTGTAAGAGACTTCTACAAATAAACACAATAAATACCAACATCTATTTAATCAAGCAATCGATGACTGTAGAATACAAATCTCTGAATACTTAGCCGTTATTTAAAACAAAATGCACACGTAAACCATAATTGTTACTTTATCTATCAATTTCAAATATAAGAGTACACTGCTTTATTAGGGTTCCGAAGTCCTACAAGGAACCCTTATAGTTTCGTCATGTCCGTCCGTCTGTCCGTCTGTCCGTCTATCCGTCTGTCCGTCTGTCCGTCTGTCCTAATCCTTTACAGCTTAATAACTTCTACAGTTATAAACATAAGTAAATGAAATTTTGTTAAAAAATAGTCTGCATATAGATCTCAATTTTAAAAGAATAAAAAAATAGTTTTTACGTTCTTTAGGGGTGGCCACCCATACATGTGAAATGTGGAAAAAAAAATTTTTTCGCTGCACCCCCTCGTGTGGGGTATCATTGAATAGGTCTACTAAAATGAAGGTAATGTTTCATACACCACTTTTTTATCAGGTGTACCAACTGCGAAATATAGCCCGCCAAAGTGGCTTGCAATGTGTCCCCCCCCCTGCCATTTCTAAACTATGCAACGTAGAAACTTATAATCTTCCACATTGATAGACCTTTGTGAAAACTCTCTTTTAAAATTATTTCGAGTATAATGTGATTATAATTTTTTGAGTTATAGACAGAAAACTGAAAAATACTTAAAACGTCCTAGTTCAAAGGTCATTGACCTTAGAGAAAATGATCATAGCAAATAATGCTCCTTTAGCTACTTTCTATTTGAAAAAATCACAAAAAGTAACTTTGTGTTATGTTGACGACACACTTCTTAAATTTGGCGCCATCTAGCGGCGTCGTACAACACTCTCTGGGTCGCCAATGCTGCCGTCAAGTGCCGTGTATTACATTTGGCACTGTATAGCGCCATCTAGCGGCTACTGACATCACTCTCTGAGTCGCCAATGCTGCCGTCTATTGCAAAAACTAAAATAGCCGTGATTAATATTCGATTTGATTTGTTTGTAACACCTACTTAAGGAACCCTATAATACTGAGCATGGCCCGACATGCTCTTGGCCGGTTTTTATAACTCAAGGAGATGCTACTTGCGCTCCATACGTAAACGAACTGCCCGAATCTCGATTATCATCATAAAAGTGTCGCCCCACCATTGCCCCGTAAGCTCGCAACGGACCAATGACAGCGCGGCACCAGTATAGTCAACATTAATACTTTTACCAATATAATTTACTAGGTGACTAACAAACAACGGCCATATAGCCCCATAGACGCCAAATGTTGAATATAATGCTTACAATAAATTCTGCCACTAGCTGAGGCGGGGTACTGCAATCCGATTGGCCCTACCAAGGCGACTATTGGCTAATCACTAACGCAGCAGTTTTGACAGCTCATGCAAGTGGTCGAATCTGATTTGACGATTTCAAGTGGCGAATAGTGGCGACCTACATTAGTGAAATTTCATAGATGTGTTGCAGACATCCATCGCCTGTTATGAGGCGTCTATGGGCTGTATGGTCGTTGCTAACAAAGTACGTTTTAAATAAATATTACAATTTAGTAATTAAATATCACATTAGAATAATACATTTTATAATTAAATAGGTATGTCTGTCCCGAAGCGACAACAGTAGTTTAATCGGAAATTGTGTTATCCTGTGGCAATATCATAGCGATGGGTAGACCTACTAGCAGTACTACAGGATACTTGTTTACTCTGATAGCATTATCAATAATGCTACAGAAAAACAAAATTTCCAATTATCTGCCTATTCTACTGGTCACCATGCGGACCAGAGCCACAGTAAACATAACATATAATACGGAAACTACGTCCTAACGCTGCGGATTGAACCACTCACACAGGCGCACACCTCAACAAGAACCTAAGTGAACTTCGCAGTGCTGTCAGTGCAAACAACCGCTTAGGGGCCTCCACAGAAAAAGAAAACCCTTTTCTGTGGGGGCCACAGAAATAGATAGATAGAATGGTTGTAATCACAATTTTACTTCCGATTCATACGTGGCAACTTTCGAACAAACTACGCCTTTTTTAAAAAATTATTTTAATCAAATGTACTTTACAGCTTTCGTTTCTGCAGTTAGAATCAGCACAATAAGGCATTTTTGCGGGTTTTTGTTACAGTATTTACAGAAACAAGTCATAAGGTGTACTGAGAAAGGCTCTGAAATGCCCTGCACTATAGTGCAGAGTGTTGGCACGCGCACCCTGCCCACTTTTCCATTCTATCTATTTCTGTGGTGGGGGCGCATGTTGTGTTGACGCGTGCGTTCGCGTGCGTGAGTGAATCGTTTCGAGCGTTCGTACGTAGTTTCCGTACTGTATTGTATGTTTTACTGTGCCAGAGGCAAGAACGCTATTTGAGTATAGCTATAGGTACTAAGTACCCATATTCAAATAGCATATCTATGTATTCACTAGAAACATTGAGCACGTCATCGAAAAAAGTGGCTTATCGCGAGAGTGCGGTAGGTGTGGTCTACGTTAGCCAACAATTTTCTAGGGAAAACAATATTCGAAAATAGCTGCAGCATGCATATTTTTTTATTCAAAATTGTGAAAACATCACCCAATAGCAGTGCCAGTGACCCAGCGACGATTGTTGACAAAACAATGCTGTTCCAGTCAATGCAATGTTGATGATGTAATCGTTTGTTTGGTTTCCTCTTACTTACCTTTTTGTTTTGTTTCAGATCGAGCATGGGTGACGTTAGCCACAAACGACTCGTACGGCCTGGGAGCCTTGGTGCTGGCGCACTCGCTGCGTCGCGTCGGTTCCACGTACCCATCCGTGGTCCTCATCACACCGTCCGTCACTGAGCCTATGAGGTACATAAACTTCTTTTTTTCTAGCGTTTTACTGGCCTATTGCTAATCGGCAACAAGGTTAGATGCAATAAAGAAAGCTGGGCGGGGGCAGCATAGTACGGTCGACTGCACGTCACGAAATAAAGATGCTGTAAACATTGACAGCATCTTTATTTCGTAAGCAGTAAGAGCGGTTTTGGAATTGAAGTGTTAACACTGTCATGCAGTCGACTGTACCCAATGATTTTACTTATGTAATATCATTGACTGTACCTATGTGAGACCACATAGCTGGAACTCGATCAATGACGCGTTTCAATTTGAGATGCGTCATTGAGCGAGCTTGAGACTCAATTGTGGTTGCGAACCTCAGCAGTGACCAAACTATAAAGCAAAAGAAGAAGTGCTGATATCCGATGGCCAAAATAAATAGCAGACAGCCTCTTGATCCATGGAAGGTAAGTTTGTGCTTTTAGCACTGTCTTAGTAATACATAAAGACGAAGTGCTGCGAACAATCATAGTGAAGCCAACAAAACCATGCTCCTCTGTGTACAAACCAGCGCTCACGCACACAAATGCACCTCAAACCGTGCTTACCGCTCTCAGTTGGTACACATGTCGCGGCATCGTCCAGTAAGCATCGCTAATACAATTATCCTTCAGGTGCATGGTGTGTGCGTGAGCGCTGGTTTGTACACAAAGGAGCACGGTTTTGTTGGCTTCACTATGATTGCTCGTAGCACTTCGTCTATATTTTTACTATGTCAGTGGCTTTTACCAGATGGCGTGACTGTAGGTGAGACGACGGCTAATACCATGGCCGTTTCAGAATTCGGTTTGATTTTAGTTCAGTAGGTATGATGGGTAATGGTATTAAAACAGTGTACATATAGGTACATGTGGATGGTGTTGCCCATTCATTCTATGAATAATCCATGAGTCTAACAACACCCACGGAAAGAAATGGTGCTGTATTTTTGTTCGTGAATGACGCGACAAAAAATGTGATAAAAATAATTATCATAGCTAGGTAGGTATTATTTGGGGTGCATTAAAAGAGCCTCCACGAGTGGCGATATTTAATTGATCGTCCGGCGCACTCTGGGCAGTTAGCCCCGCTATCAACCTGCTGACTGGCTAATCTTTTCCCCACGACATGAGCTGTTATTATTATGTAGCTCATGTCGACACGAAGAAGAAGAAGAAGGTATTAATTTTCATTTTCAGTGATCTATGACTAGATTATAGGATTTTACATGGTTTTTGGAACAAAATGCAAAGGTGATACCTATATCATTATCATGCTTATTTGTATTGTGTAGCTAGCTACATACACCCACGTTATTTGCTCAGAAGTACTAATTTGAGTATCATATAGGTTTTAAATCAATCCGATCCAAACTACGAATGGCTAAAGGCCAAAATTAATATCCAAGGATATTAATTTTGGCCATAAGTGAAGGCAGATTATTAGTCTGTTGCTGATTGATTTAAAACCTATATGATAGGTACTTAAATTACTAGGTAGTACTACTATACTACTATAAGTACTATTAGTAGTATAGTATACTATTAGTAGGTATTACTATGTATAGGTACTTAAATTGGTAGGTAGTTTATGTAGGGACCACAGACAAGTAAGCCTCTAGACGTCGATTAGCCGGACACCCCCGGTCACAACACATATGCAGTAGCACTGCATATCATACGCCCCGCCGCCAATCAGGACGTCAGTCCTTCAGCGAGCGGTACCAATCATACGGAATCATACCACCGAACTTTTGAGCCGACCAATCATAACGCGCCGTCCGCCCCCCCGGTCCCCGCCAACATTTTACGACTGCGTTCTCATGCAAACCTTTGTTTAAGCGGTGTCTTGAGGCTTACTGGTCTGTGGTAGGGACTCACAAGCCAATAGCATCCACCCATGTAGCAACACCAGCAACACAAGACAAATAAGCATAAAGCTAAGTATTTTATATATCTTTCAATGAAGTTCAACTGCACTTGCTATAAAACATTAACAATAATTGAAATTCAATTAAAACTGGTGTACACTAGTGGATCTCACTCAGCGTGGCGTGAAGATAACACCTATTTTATAATTGCAATTATTGACTGATTGTATTGTATGACTGTCGAAGCAAGTCATACTGCATTAACATTGTACCATTATATTTGTTCCACTCTTTTGCAATATACCTACCTACATAATTTTCAGTAAAGTGAATAGTTTATGCATTCCTAGCTCAATATTCAAAAATCGTTAGTCAAATACAGACGTTTGAGCCTTTTTTTATTGTGTTCATTGTGGACGCAAGAACTAGCTAATATTGTCTCTTACCTACCTTACATACACTACTACTACTTGGCAGATGTGAATGCAAATATTAACAATGAGTCGCAAGCCGTAGTTCCTAAAACACTTAGGTGTATGATTCTTTCTAGAAGCGCAATTTTGATGAGCAGACAAAGTGGTATCAATAATTCAATTGATCTAAACTAGTTGACAACCTACACTTGCGTTCAGATCTACAGCGATGCAAAAAATAATGTAGGAGGGTATTATGGAAAGATTTTTAATGCGTTGTTGTTGGGTGTTCTCAGAGAGCGTCTTCGCGCAGTGTTTGCGGAAGTGATCACAGTGGACGTGCTGGACTCGCAGGACGCCGCGCACCTCGCGCTGCTGCAGCGGCCCGAGCTCGGCATCACCTTCACCAAGATCCACTGCTGGAATCTCACGCAGTACGACAAGTGTGTTTTCCTGGATGCCGACACATTGGTGAGCATTTTGGCAACTGTCTCAGACGCATCTGTCTCCTCTCTAAAGTTTAATTAATGAGCGTCCTATCACGTCGACAGCTCTAATGAATTACACTAAATTAGATCGTGCATGTTATGCCGTTTGCCGGCAACCATTTAGTAAACGGTTTGATGTCCTTCCGTCACTATCTATTCCCATTTTAGCATGCAAGTTTATTCGCGATGATTTCGATCGGTAAAACAAACTTTTCAGTGTAAACATTTTTGCAATATCAAAGAGCAATTCAGATAAACGTCGTTTGGCCGGCGATTGCTTCAATCATGTCCCGTGTAGTAACAGCCGCCTCAAATGAAGTAGGTACATACCCTCCCTATCATAAAGTGTTCAATTCAACACTCAATACTATAAGACGTTGGTGAATTTATTAAAAAGTATGCTAAATTAATGGGCAAACAGATACTGTAGATTTCTCAGACAAATCTGCAAATGTTTGGCGCTTCGAAGTGTGATGTCACCGATGGCACGAGTCTCGGCTGTAGAATTTGTATCAACATGATGCTGTGAATCGTTTTCGATTTTTAATTTCCAATTAATGGCCGCATGTAAAACTCGTTAAATCTATTTCGATTTGTAACTGTTTATATGATAAGAAAGTCAATGTTACCGGATGTAGACGTTAGTGCAGTAACACGAGATGACGAACCGAGCATAACCGTGGCCCAAATATTTTGTTCCCGGCAATTTTGGATCAGGTCCAATATTTTACACTTTCATTCTTCAGTTTCTTTTAAAAGTAACGTGAAAGTATAACTGTCACTACGATGATGTTTGCATTTCGTTATCATTTATATCATGATATTACATAATATAAACGTGTAGAAAAATTCAATTTATGAACATACAAGTTCCAATAATAAACAACAAGATAGCGTCTCCTCGGTTGAATCCATTGACTCGATGAGTTTTTATTTATCGCAGGTTATTGTGTGTCAACTGAAGTTTTTATCCATGTTCAGATAAAGAGTTCTTGAACACAGCAGTTATTTAATGTTATTCACGTGGATCGTAAGTTAATAATGTATAATGAATGCATTATAATTAGGAATCCTGATTAGATCTACGAAAATTTCGATACGCCAAATGTCAAACGTTTCGAAAATATATTATGCTAATACTTTGTGCGATACCAGAAGTTTGAAAGGGCAACGATGAGCATTGAATCAGCTGGCTGTTACGCTTCCAAAGTTCTAGGTTAAATAATTCGGCATGGTAAAGCTTCGTGAAAAAAATACGAAAGTATTGATAGGATTCTCTATTTCCTTATTGAATCCTTTTGATATAGGTACAAAGTAACTGTTTTCCTACCTGCCCCCCAAGTCAAGTTGACAATCTACAATCGTCAACGCTATAGAAAACAATCAAAATGTATGGGAATGACATATCTCAACGAATGACTTTTTCGTCGGGGCTGAGATTTCAAACCCAACGAATCCTTTGTTGACGTTTGCTAAGAGGTTCAAAATTGCACAAATGTACAGCTTATACCCATATTATCTACTGTCTTTTATAACGGGGACGCATGTCACCGGTTTTCCGCCATCAACACATAAATACGCAATCACGCTCGCCATGTTTCTAGGATTCAATGCAAAATAAATTAAGCCTAAAACAAAATCTGCTACTAGATATGCTGCAAAATACAATTTTAGTGACTCTGCGTCCAAAACAGCGCTGATGATCAAGCAAAAGGTTCGCGAACTGGTGTCCACTCCTAAGATACACCTGTATGCGGCAAGTTCACGCGCCGGCGCCGTTGCCACTTCTATTATCTTTATTCAATAATAATAATATCCTCCCGGCCGAATTTCGGTCACGGCGGCCAATCTCAATGGAGACTAGCCATCTGCGCGGGACATATTATAGTGCACAAGTGTGTGCGCAAACACAGGTGCACTCTCTATTCCCTCACTCTCATAATCCGATGGGACGGCAATTCGACACGACCGGAGAGAGATCAGGCGCAGGACCGACGGCTTTACGTGCTCTCCCAGGCACGCAGGGGTCTCGATGTGTAACGAAACGGTCACCCATCCACAGACTGACCGCGGCTAGTGCAGCTTAACCTTGCAGATCGTACAATCCACACGCTTGCCACTTAGCTACGAGCCCTTTATTCTATACTTACACCTTAAACCAGTTGCTTCACTAATTACAGGATCATGACATAAATTACATAAATCCTAACGGAAAGCTTGTCATCCACTAGGTGGTACAAAACAGCGACGAGTTGTTCGAACGCGAGCAGCTGTCGGCAGCTCCCGACGTCGGCTGGCCCGACTGCTTTAACTCTGGAGTATTCGTGTTCTCCCCTTCGGCTGACACCTTCAGCAGGCTGATCACCTTCGCACAGGAGCGCGGCAGCTTCGATGGTGAGATTATACTGATATATGATTCTATAATGAGTTATTCGATGACTGATAATACGATTTATGATAATTGCGAGATGGTGTCTTATCTAGACCTTATCTCCCTCTTAATAATTTTGATTCAGATCTGATCTTTACTTATGTCATGCTTATCTTTCTCTAATTTATACATTTACGGAAATTTGATCTTTATTTCTAGATTTCGTCTAAAGATTGTTATAATGAATATCTAGTTTTCCAGAATACATGATTCGTAACAGATATTTGCAAAGCCATTACTATTTATACCAGGCCCCTCAGAAAGTATTGCGAAAAAAAGTTTTTATATATGGGAGACTGGCCAGTTATAATGTTTTTCGAAAATATGATTATTTATAAGTAAAAATAAGTAAGTTCCAATTTAAAAATTTCCCTCCACATTTTTTGCGAGTTAATTCAAAGTATTGTGTCTCACTGAAATATGGATCTGCGCCGGGAACATTTTAGAGCTATGATTTTATACGATTTCAAGTGTCGCCTGAAACCGGATGAATCGTACGATAGACTTCAAATGGCATTCATGGATGAAGGCCCTTCCAAGGCAACCGTGTATCGTTGGTATAACGAATTCAAGCGCGGTCGACCAACTTTGGGGGATGACGAAAGAAGCGGTCGCCCTTTGACGGCTGTTACCGAAGAAAACGTGCTAGCAGTGAAAAATTTAATCCAAGACAATAGGCGAATTACATATCAGGAGATTCAACACATATTGAAGATTGGATCGGGAAGCGTTCACGAGATTCTACACAGCCATCTTCGCGTGAGGAGGATAGTATCACGCTGGGTGCCGCACAACCTCACCGATGCTCAGAAGCAGGCCCGGGTGGAATGGTGCCGTGATATGCTTAACAAATTTGAAGCAGGCTCGTCTCGGCGTGTTTACGACATTGTTACAGGTAATGAGTCCTGGATTTATCAATACGACCCAGAAACCAAGCGCCAGTCGACTGTTTGGGTGTTTCAAAATGAGCCAACGCCTACCAAAGTGAAGCGATCTAGAAGCGGGGGTAAGATTTTGATCGCTAGCTTTTTTAATTTGACTGGCCACTTGGTATCAATTCCCTTACGGGATCAAAGAAGCATTAATGCCGAATGGTATACTACCAAATGTTTGCCAGAAGTTTTCTCTGTTATAAGCAACAAGCGACCAAACACAGGGCTCCGCGGGCTACTGCTCCACCACGACAATGCACCTGCGCACACCGCACTCAAAACGAGGGACTTCCTGGACAGCACGCCAGTCAAACTCCTGGGTCACCCTCCTTACAGCCCTGATCTAGCACCGTGTGACTTCTTTTTATTCCCAAAAATAAAAAATCAGCTCAAAGGGATACAATTTTCGTCGCCGGAAGATGCGCTGGCTGCGTTCGAGCAGGCTGTAAACGAGGTGTCTGCGGCGGACTGGAAAAAGTGTTTTGAAAACTGGTTTAGGCGCATGAATCTTTGTATAGAGGCTGGTGGAAAGTACTTTGAAAAGATTTGATAAAAATATATGTACGTATAGAACAATTTTTTTTAGTTTCGCAAAACTTTCTGAGTGTCCCACGTACAGCTGGAATAAATTCATCATGTTTTTATGCAAAACGTCTCTTTAACTAATACGAAATGTGTTGCTTTTAGCACTGGATAATTTCACATTTACACATATTAGTGGGAGTAATTTGTCAAGTGTGTATCATTGATATTTGGAAACAGGTGGCGACCAAGGTCTCCTGAACTCTTTCTTCTCGGACTGGGCGCGCGGAGACATCAACAAGCACCTGCCTTTCATCTACAACGTTACATCTGCCGCCTTCTATTCCTATCTGCCTGCTTTAAAACAGTGAGTCATAACCCTAGTTAGTTTTATTATAGCTCGAAATCTACCACGAAAGTACTTCTAATTAAAGAGATATTTATTGCCGGATTAGCAAGTAGATTCAGGTATAATTCATGATTGAAGAATTTTGGATAACGTCGCCGAGAAGTCATCATCAACTCAGCGTATTGCAGTCCACTGTTGGACATAGGCCTCTCCCAAGTAGGGCCACAACACTCGGTCCTCTGCTTTCCGCATCCAGTCCCCCCAACTACTCTAATCAGGTCGTCTGTCCATTTGGCTGGGGGGGCGCCCTACGCTGCGTTTGTCGATTCGCGGTCTGCCGCTTTAGCGGCCGTCGTCCTTCGACAGACATGGCCATTGGCCAGCCCACTGTCACTTCAGCTTACTGATCCTACAAGTTATGTCGATCAGTCCGGGAAGGGCCGAGAAGTACTACGCCTAAAAGTGTAACGGCACGTTAAGTAAAACAAAAGGAAATGTTTCTATAGTATGAAAACTGCAATTCAAATGAGTCATTGAAACATAATTAAATCCAAGGAAACCCGTTTATCTTGCCACTTTGACCCGCACGAGTGAAAATACCTGATGCATTCGCATGACCGATATTGACGTTGGCCAGCTATCATAAATACTGCGTCGCAAGCTCACACACTCATTTATGGGTACAACAAAGCTGAATACGTCATGAAGTAGATATATGCTGAATTTAAGTTTGGTCTTACAACAGACGCCGAAATTAAAAAATAAATTGCAATTTGTCTAAGCAGGTCTAGTCTTGTGGTTTTGCATTTTTGCAAGACCAATGCAAGAATGCAAGACCAAGACTTTGGGCAACACTAATACATAGCCATAAATTTCTGTGATTTGTAAAAAAGGTAAGAGAGCGATAAGACATGCCCTGCAGTCGCCAACCATTTTTCTGTAATGACGGGTCGGGTTGGATCGGTATTGGTCTTGCGAAAATGCAAGACTGCAAGACTGAAAGACCATGACTTTGGGCAAATAACAACATCACGCCTGTATTTCCCCGAAGGGGTAGGCAGAGGTGTATAATACATCCACATTTCGCCAGTTATGTGATAGTCCCATGGAATAGGGGGCGAGCCTATTGCCAACACTTGACTTGACTTTGGGCAATACGTACTAATTACAATTCCCCTAATGGTTGGGATTCAGGCTCATTGTTAATGAACTGGAGCGTCGATGTCTATATACTGCTAATTATTAGCATTCTCGAAGAACGCTCAAATGAACGGTTAAATAGGAATATTGTGGCAATCACTTCGTATATGGATCCGAGATCACAGTTTATTGCAACGCTGCCCATCTGCTTTAAATAATCACAAACAGACGCCGTTCTTTTTGAGTGATCGGGAAAATTATTACTTAAAATTCTTTTCGCGCCGTTTGCAATGCTTAATACAAATGACGTTTTCGTTCGGTTAAAAAGAAGGTTACATCGAGCCCCCACCGAGCCGGAGCTTCGGTCAACTAATATCATATCATAGGTACATCTTATGAACAGTTTCACGTTAAACCGAGTGACAACCGAGTGTTGGCCGAAAAACGGACGACTACCATGCTATGGGCGAGGTCCGATCGGTGAGAGCTCGGTGTGGCGTGGGGCATCTTTCAGTCCCTTTTACGACAGCCAAGTTATTACAGTACCTATTCTTTCTAAGCCATTCTCGTTTACAGCTTCGGTCAGAACCTCAAGATCATCCACTTCATCGGCGCAGCCAAGCCATGGCTGCAACAATTCAACTTCGAATCCGGCTCCGTAGATGCGCCCGAGCACATCCGCGGACTCCTCCAACTGTGGTGGGACATCTTCGTAGGACAGGTCCACTGTCAGCTCGATACTGGAATGGTAAGTCATTGAACGCTTTGCCTTACGTAGAAGACGTACATTTAAACCGGGCATTTGTATAATATTTTGATCTATAAAATACTCTATTGATTCTTAGAATTGGCTTTGGTGATCTTTCGAACACAAGTAGACAAGTGAATGAGACTATAAATAACTCAAACACGCCAAACACTATCTAGTCATTATATATTCGCAGATATGTTTAGACGAATATAAAACGAATCGAAATAGAACAAATGAAATCGATATTCCAGTATCAAATTACAATAAAAGTAATAACTACATCCAATTTTATTGTAACCTCAAGCTGTTACATATATTACGATTGCTCTAGATATTAATTTCCATATCGGTTACTCATTGTTGCAATCGAACCCCTCTGTCTGCGGTTTCTGCGCAGACCACGAATATCTCGTGGTACCTTGTACGGTCTAGTAAATCCAAGTAAATCGATCCATTGTCATTACAACCTCTGATCTGACAGCATGTTTTCCAAGCATTCTCGGACGGACTCTAAAGTTGCAGAGGTGAGACTTACACATTTGAACTCCAGCTTTCGTCCTTGCGTTTAATCAGTCTTATTCCATGTATATTTCCGTAGGAGTATTGAATTTATAAATATTTTTTATCTTCATTATACCACCGTGTTAGGTCTTGTGAATCCCTGTGATTAAACAGTAACATCCAACCTATAACTTATAGCTTGCACTTTGAGCTTGTGCACTGTACTGCTACTTGATGCACCTTTTGTTTGAAGCATTATTTTACCCGTGTGCAATAATATTTCTCCAAAATACTAACATTTTCTAACTTTTTCAAAATATATAATATGTCTGTCTGTTGCTTTTGCACGGTTTAATTAACTACTTTAAGGGACGGAGTAGATGGTGTTGGTATTTTGGTGGAATGCTCAACGCGGAAACTTTATAAACATACCAAATAAACAGTTAGTTGCTTTTGATAAACATATTTTTTTCCAATATGTATAATTATATTTTATCCCTTTGTTTTCTTAAAAGCTCTAGGAGCATTGCTTTTTATCAGTATGTTTATTTTGTTACGTGTAATGTAATAAAAACTAATAGTCACTTGGACAAAGTTTTTTGCACAGTTTAGTGAGATAAAAAAAAAAAAAAAAAAAAAATATTGCTAGTGCTCGAAGCTTAGTTCAAGTGTTTATTTATGTGCATGCATACTACTGAGCTGTTTCACTTCAACCGATAGGTTGAGGTGGGGGAAGCACATGACGCGCCACCAGCGTTACCTCCACTTGACATCCGCCACCAATACCACTATCAGCCACCTCTGGACCCTGAATCAGAATTCGCTTGGCACCATCCTGATGCACAATCTAAAGAAGAATCGCGTGAGAAACAGATTGATGTAACAGAATTTTATGATCCATGGCAAATTTATAGAGGACACATTCCGCCTAATAATGAAGAAGAAACCAGCCATCATGTGGAATTAGGAAGAGTAGAAGATCACGAAGAAATTAGAAAATACGCATGGGACTATCAGGCACAAGAACCTCCGTCCGCGTATACTGAATACAACCCAAATCAAGATAGTCAAACACATACAGAGCATTGGCAACATGAATCTCAATATGAGCACAAACATGATCAACATCCACACGAAAGTCACTGGCATCAAGAACATAATCATAACTGGGGCAGTCAGGATCATCACCAACAGACACATACACAAGATCATCACCAACAGCCACAAACACATGATCATCACCAACACACACATACACATGAACATCACCAACATTCACACAAACATGCTGATCGCCATCACGCAAATACACATGACCATCAGTACGATAAACCTAGTCACACACAACACTCTGAATCCATTTATCACGTTGTTGATGAACAAAAACATGAACATACAGAACACTGTAATAATAATTCCGAATCTTCCATTCCACAAAAACACTACGCTATACATGAAGAAGTATCAGTACATCACGTTCAAGTGAATAAGGATAAGAAACGCAACCATCGTACCCGAAGACCGCACCGCATTGATATTGATAAAGAAGGAATGGTGAATGGGGATGTTTCCGAGACTGAAAGCGATGATGATGATGACATAACCCCAAGGCACCCGTACGACGGCTTCTATCTAAGGCACAGAGCCACTGTAGACGCTCGAGGACGGAAATTATGCTCGCATGAAGTGCCACCTACTCCGTCTCCTTCCCCACCCAACTCTCCGTCGCCGATAAACAATGAATATCCTGAGGACGGACCCTTGGGAACAAATGAATTTGAAGTCCAAGTAAGTTATATCCAGAAATATTCATTCACCCTTGAACGAAGATTGCAGGTAAAACTTTTTCTTGTTAAAATGCTTAAATGCGAGAGTGACGTTACAATAAGCTCCCAGTTTGTAGAAAAGCTTTGCATGCTCTTACCACTTGATTGTTCCTTGCACGTACGTATCTGTTTATTAACATTATTCCTTTAGAACTGTAAATAAAATTACTGTTAAAATGTAGTCGTATTGTTCTTGTTACACGACCTGGAAAATTACACAAAAATAACCTCTGTTGCCTTCTGTTACAGAGTGGTGTCGCCGGCAACTTGGCTCGAGTGCTTCCCGGTGCGGCTGGTCAGCGTGAGGCCTTGGACGAGCTGTCTCGTCGCCAGGGATGGGAGGCCGGAAACATTGATTACATGGGCGCCGACTCCTTCGCAAACATTTGGGCGAAAATTTCGCAAACACTGAGCAAACCCCGCACCTCTCCAGCGAAACAGTCCCCTCCCAGGGAACCCACCCCGCAGCCAGCCCCCGAACAGGTGGTAGTTCAGTCTGGTGAAGTTGTACAAGAACCAGTGGCTGAACAAGTTGAAGTAGCGAAGGAGGCCGTCCCTGTGGAGAGCGCTGCACCCGTTGCTCCCGCCGAAGTAGCGAAGGAGGCCATCCCTGTGGAGAACGCTGCACCCGTTGCTCCCGCCGAAGTAGCGAAGGAGGCCGTCCCTGTTGAGAGCGCCGCACCCATTGCTCCCGCCCCAGTGGATGTTGCCGAAGTGCCGGTGACAGTAGAAACAGCCGTGCCTGTTGAAACACCTGTCCCTGTACAGGAGCCTGCACCAGTAGTGCCAGTGCCAGTAGAAGCTGTAGTGCCAGCTGCTGCGCCTGCCCCCCCTAAAATTCCTGCACCTGTTAAAGTTTCCGCCCCAAGTGAAGTTCCTGTACCTGTGGAAGCTGTCGTTCCAGATGTGCCTGCACCCGTAGAAGCACTTCCACTGGTGAAAGCTGCAGCACCAGCTCCTGCTGAGGCCGAAGCTCTAAAAGCAGTAACCGCTGTCGAGCAGCCGGAAAAAAAGACTGAAACTCCCGTAGTGGCTGCCCCAGCTCCTGTAGCGGCGCCACAGAAGGCGGCAGCGCCTGAAGTACCCGTGGTTGCGGCTACGAAGGTCGTGCCCAGTGCGGCACCCGTGGTGTCAAAGTCTGCCGCACCTGAGCCTGCTAGCCCTAAACCCAGCCCTAAAGCTGCGCCTGCGCCTGCCACTCCTGAGAAGCCGTCCCCGGCGGCTGCCACTGACAGCCCGCCGCTAGCCACCACTCCGTCCAAGGAACAAGCCCCCACGGTGCCGGCTGCCAAATGTGAGTATAAGCACAACGGCGATCGCGCCACCAACGGTTAACAGCTTTGCACTGTCAATTCTCACCGAGTTCATTTTGCAGTTTTCAGACTTCTACTAATATGTTGTTAGCTGCATCCGTTTTACGTGGATCGGTCCTCATATGTATGTGAATAGCTCGGACGACCGTCACGTAACTCGATGTTTCCACATGTTTTCTTTTGTGCCGTTTTGTGATGTTTGGTTTTTATGTTTTAATTTTATCAGCATACGTTTCAAAATTCGTTGTTATTTCACCCAGCTTCCGAGGAGGCAGCGCAAGAGACGCGGCTTTGATAGATCAGGTAATAACTATTATTTTACTTGGACTCAACGAAACTTCATATTTGCGGTGTCTTTGGGTTACGGTGGAGGAACTATACAACGTGTATCAGAAATGCGTAGTCATATTTTAAGAGCTCATCTAGGGCATAGCATATAACAACTTTTACTATGGGACCAACCCTGAAATCACAAAGAAACAGCTAAAAAATGTACGGATTAGCTGTTGTTTTTTTGCGATTTCAGGGTTGACTCTGTAGTAAAAGTTTTAAAATGGAAATTTGAAGGTTTTTTTTATTTTTATTCTTATCGGGCTTGCCTTTGACCGCCACCTCACCTGATGTTAAGCGATGGTTCACGCTTGCGCAGAAAAAACCTATTCACTCGAGCCTTGAAGACCATCAGATTATACTTCTCGGGAAACACTGACAATTCCAATTCCAAGGAATTCCACTCTTTGGCGGTACGCAAGATAAAGCTATTAGCATAGCATAGTTCGATTCCCATAGGACACAAATATTTGTGTGATGAACATAAGTGTTTGTGTCGGTCTGGGTGTTCCTTAGTATATTTACTCCATTATCCATTGTCTAGTACCCGTAGTACAAGCTCTGCTTAGTTTGGGACTAAATGGTGCTGTGTCCAAAAAATGTTTAAAATGTTTCAAATATTTAAAAAAAATGAGCTCTTAAAACATGACCACGCTTTTCTGATACACATTTTATATGTCTGTTTAATAAAGCATCAACATCTTGTGAAGTTTACCAAACCTTGTCAAATGATTATTCTCACTTTCAATCCGAATAAATTCTTTTACAATAGTTATAAAACAAAATATGTACATAACTACACTAGCCTAATTGAAATTCCTCGTTGTTGTTTATACAGTTTCCTACTCAAATTATCTGGATGTTGGGTTGCGTCCAAGTAGATACAGATAGTAGGGACGTTTGGTCGAACACTCACTAAGCTATTTCTGGAGAAATTACCGACTTCTCCAAATGTAATAAATGCCAAGTTAATTAGCTGAGTGAGCTGTTTTTGTGCAGTTGCATCTGATGCAATTGGATGCAACTTCGCATGTCTCCTGTGTGATGCACCCACGGATGCACCCGTAGATCGTGACAATTTCACACAAATACTCGTCGGAATTGTAACGATTTACATTATTGTTATACACCTTGCAAGGAACATTATTCAATGCTTTTCATAGCAACACCTTCACGTAGATTTCATACAATTTTGTTCACACATGTAGTATCTAGAATTATTATTACATTTAATTATTCATTACTTTGTCCTATTTACAAATATAATGGATCAATGGACTGTTCTCCTTACCAAAAAACCGAATCCAAAATAAAATAATAATCCTTGTAATGGCCTTAAAGCTTTGAGACCCCATTTAACTGAGTTCTAACTTTCCGCTTGCATCGTTTCGAATTAACAATGTAGCTTTGTTTTCCCTCGACTTTGTTCCAGGCCCTAACCGAGCTTGCTCTCTAATGTGACCGCCATACTAACGCCACGTCTAATCGCTCGAGAGAATAATGGCGAGAATATTGGTTGTGTAGCCGAGGAGCGTCGCAAGCCGGCGGGCAAGCTGAAGCTGAGCCCTCCTGTCGCCGCCGACCCGCTCCCCACCCCCGACAGCGAGTTTGAGGACGCGGCCGCACTCGCCACCGACATCATCGCGCGGGAGCTGCGCCCCACCACCGTCACCGCGCCCCTCTCCTCCCCGCCCGCTGCGCCGCAGCAGCAGAGGCTGTCCGTAGAGGAGCCGGAGGTGCCCACCCCGCCCGTAGGCGCGGTGTCACTCGCACAGATCGGCGTCAAAACGCCCGCCAAAGGCAAGTCCACCATTGCCGCGCAAATAGAGTCCTCGATCACGGAGACCCCCCAGCCTGCGACCCCCACTTCCCCGACGTCGCCGACACCAGCGACCCCCACGTCGCCGACGCAGCCCGGGGCGCCCGCGGACGCGCCCAAGAAGAAGGTTGTAAAGAAGGTGGTGAAGAAGGAGGGTGCGGCTGGCAGCGAGGCGCCCGTGCCGCCGCCGCGCAAGAAGGAGAAGAAGCCCAAAGAGAAGTGAGCGCCGCGACACGCTCCCGATAGTTCCTCTGTGCCATAATCATAGCCTTTCTAATTGTAAACGTCTGTCTATTGAATGTATACTGGGTGTAAGGGGAACGCTTCCGAAAACGAAGATAGGTGCTGGTGATTACTGATACGAAACCACGAAAAAAAAATGCGATTCTTTTTTTACATTTTTTCATATATTTATTTGGCAGTTAAATAAAACTCATACATAATGAAAAATGCTAAAAAAAAATGAAAAAATCTAAAAAAATATTTTTCGTGGTTTCGTATCAGTAATCACCAGCACTATCACCTATCTTCGTTTTCGGAAGCGTTTCCCTGATACCCTGTATATGCCACTGGTCAAATTACTTTGTCCAATTTCTTGGTCCAATCCAATTTTTTTGATGACAAGCGTTTTTTTACATACCTACAACATTTGATGAGTCATCCAATTTCTTTGATCAAAGTCACATTGGTCGAAGAAATTTGACGAGTGGCATACCACCCTAATGTTCGAATAATTATGCTTTATGTATCGCGTAATTTTTTATGTTAGAATTAATTTTATACTCACTATCACACAGCAAATGTATTGTTTAGTTAGTTTTTTATACCTTTACTTTTTCTATTAATTCTATGATTATTTATGTTTTTAACAGTGATAATCGGTTTTATTGTTCTGAGAATTGATCTACCAAAGGATGAGACGTATTTATTATTATGAAAGCGAAAGTTTTTATGAAATTTTATATTAAAAGTCTATTTTGGAATACTTTTGGTTTCCTTTATTTTGTTCCTTTACAGAAGTTATAGTAGGTAGAAAAATCGGCCAAGTGCGAGTCATACTCGCGCACTAAGGGTTCCGTACCACCACACATGTCTCTCTGTGTTTTGGCTTATTTATATTATTTTGTTGTTAAACTATGTATGTAGTATTTATGCAATATTCTCTTATAATTGTCGTATTATGAAATTGCTGTATTCTAAAATTATTCTAATACCTATCAAAAATTCAAATATTTGTAGTTGTACGCTGGAAACGGCAGAATATGATAGATCCAAATTTTTGTAACAACTGTATTCTGACAAATAAATAATCTATCTATCTATAGTCACACAGTTTGACGCTTGGTTGATTAAATGGGGACTCCCTTTTAGTTTACAATCCTATGATAGAGGAAAAAAACACATATTCTGTAAAAATACATAAAACAATAACACGCCTGTGTTATAATAAAATAAAAATAGTAACAATTGGCTATTACGGTCAAAAGATACAGTCCTGTGATAGACAGACACACGGATTCGGCCAACGGGACCCTACTATTACTATTATTATTACTTATGGCCCCCTTTGGTAAGGAACCCTAAAAATTATTTATGAATTAAACATGATAATTCAGTCGGTTACCGACAGATAAGCTAATTATTCATAATCAATTAGTTATTCAATGGTCGCGCATTCATATCTAATTTTCATCTTTTATCACTGTTATAGGTTTAGGTTTAAAGAAATTTATTCTCAATAAAAACACAAAGTCACTTACTTGAGAACAATATTAACTTAAGCTATGATGGTTTAGTTCGTCGATTTTTTTTTTTTTTTTCAAACAATTGTGGTGTACCCATTCAGTGCATTCATTATTTTACAAAAGAATTGTCTGAAATTACATATAGTGCTAGCTCAGTTTTGAATGCATTAAATGAGCTTAGATTTTTAATACGTGAGGGTATTTTATTATAGATTTGTGCTCCTTCATAAGTTATAGTTTTTTTGCCATAGTTGGTTCTAATTTTTGGTAAAACCAAGAAACTAGCTCGGCGAGTGCTACGTTGTTGTTATCATAATTAATAATGATTAATCGGTGATATTATGATGCTGAAAGTTATGAAAACGAAACTAAACTGATATCGAACCTGGGACAAACATACTTTGAGAAAATGATAACATAACAAAAAATTGAACCGACGAAAACATAAACTGAAAAGCGAAAAATAACTAATTATGAGTCGGCGCCAAACGAACTTTTAACAAGCATAGTGCGTGTAAGTTGGAAGTGGCCAAGCGGAGAACGCATTTTTGGAAAGTTATTGTTTATCGTTGAAAATTTCACGTTGTATTTGATGTGACGTTGTTTTTATTATTTATTTAAAGTAATTTAATGATCTTCGTTGATTGGTTGTTTGGCGCCGACTCATAATTAGTTATTTTTCGCTTTTCAGTTTATGTTTTCGTCGGTTCAATTTTTTAGGGTTCCGAAGTCCTACAAGGAACCCTTATAGTTTCGTCATGTCCGTCCGTCTGTCCGTCTGTCCGTCTGTCCGTCTGTCCTAATCCTTTACAGCTTAATAACTTCTACAATTATAAACATAAGTAAATGAAATTTTGTTAAAAAATAGTCTACATATAGATCTCAATTTTAAAAGAATACAAAAATAGTTTTTACGTATTTTAGGGGTGGCGTCCATACATGTGAAATGGGGATGCAAATTTTTTTTTCGCTGCACCCCCTTGTGTGGGGTATCATTGAATAGGTCTACGAAAATGAAGGTAATGTTTCATACACCACTTTTTTATCAGGTGTACCATCTGCGAAATATAGCCCGCCAAAGTGGCTTGCAATGTGTCCCCCCCCCTGCCATTTCTAAACTATCCAACGTAGAAACTTATAATCTTCCACATTGATAGACCTTTATGAAAACTCTCTTTTAAAATTATTTCGAGTATAGTGTGATTATAATTTTTTGAGTTATAGAGAGAAAACTGAAAAATGCTTAAAACGTCCTAGTTCAAAGGTCATTGACCTTAGAGAAAAATGGTCATAGCAAATAATGCTATTTTAGCTACTTTCTATTTGAAAAAATCACAAAAAGAAACTTTGCATGAAAAACTTCTTAAATTTGGCTTCTTGAATTTATCGCTAGATGGCGCTACTAACAACACGCTCTGAGTCGCGAATGCTGCCGATTATTGCAAAAACTAAATTAGCCATGATTAATATTCGATTTGATTCGTTTGTAATTACACCTACTTAAGGAACCCTATAATACTGAGCATGGCCCGACATGCTCTTGGCCGGTTTTTTTGTTAAAAAGTTTTATTTTTCATTTTTTTGTGGTTAATCTCTAACTCCAGGTCTCCATTATGTCGTAGTGTCTAGAACTATATTTATGTGTGTCAAGTTTCAACAGAATCGGTTAACAGATAAGAATTCAGTGGGTGAACAAACACTCATCCCCTGTTTTACTACCCTTAGGGGTGGATTTTGATTTTGAAATTTAAATGGGACCAACTTCGAGATATACCCTATCCATTAAAAACCGGGCAAGAGCATGTCGGGCCATGCTCAGTATTATAGGGTTCCTTAAGTAGGTGTAATTACAAACGAATCAAATCGAATATTAATCATGGCTATTTTAGTTTTTGCAATAATCGGCAGCATTCGCGACTCAGAGCGTGTTGTTAGTAGCGCCATCTAGCGATACATTCAAGAAGCCAAATTTAAGACGTTTGTCATTTCAAAGTTACTTTTTGTGATTTTTTCAAATAGAAAGTAGCTAAAGGAGCATTATTTGCTATGATCATTTTTCTCTAAGGTCAATGACCTTTGAACTAGGACGTTTTAAGTATTTTTCAGTTTTCTCTCTATAACTCAAAAAATTATAATCACATTATACTCGAAATAATTTTAAAAGAGAGTTTTCACAAAGGTCTATCAATGTGGAAGATTATAAGTTTCTACATTGCATAGTTTAGAAATGGCAGGGGGGGGGACACATTGCAAGCCACTTTGGTGGGCTATATTTCGCAGATGGTACACCTGATAAAAAAGTGGTGTATCAAACATTACCTTCATTTTAGTAGACCTATTCAATGATATCCCACACGAGGGGGTGCAGCGAAAAAAAATTTTTTTTCTCCATTTCACATGTATGGACGCCACCCCTAAAATACGGAAAAACGATTCTTTTATTCTTTTAAAATTGAGATCTATATGTAGACTATTTTTTAACAAAATTTCATTTACTTATGTTTATAACTGTAGAAGTTATTAAGCTGTAAAGGATTAGGACAGACGGACAGACGGACAGACGGACGGACATGACGAAACTATAAGGGTTCCCTGTAGGACTTCGGAACCCTAAAAAAGAATCATCAAAATCGGACCACTCTGTAAAAAGTTATGCGTGGTCATACATAAAAAAAAATAAAAAATAAAAATATATATATATACGCGTCGAATTGAGAACCTCCTCCTTTTTTTCGTCGGTTAAAAATTTACGTATAGGTATCAACATTGTGAAAAATGCTATAAGTTTCACGATAAAGGTAAATGATACACACGCATTAGGCACACATCATTGTAGTGTTTATTTTGTTGTATTATAAATATACAAGATATATTATGATAATATAAAAATAGCGGTCAAGTGCCATTCTTGAGATAATGAATTTGAACTTACGCACTGTAACATGGTCACTGTGATCTTACTAATAATTTATAAGTGCAAAAGTATGGTCGTTTGTTTGTTTTTTTTTTTTTGTCCTCCAATCACGCTGAAACTGCTAAACCACAGAGTATAGTAATATACTAAACGAAATTGAGCACACATACCATATCTATCCCGAATCAACATGTAGGCTACTTTTCATCCCGGGAAGATAAAGATTGTTCCCGGAAGATGCGCGATGCCCTTCTGTGCTAGTGCATAGTAAGTAAGTTAGTTACTTTAATTTTATTTTTTTTATCGATAAAATTATAAAAATACAGTTTACATACTCTAGATATACCCAAACCACGATTCGACAAACTGAGCCTTCGGTCAAAGGTACGTCGGTAAAAGAAGCCATCGGCAAATAGTGTTTCGACGAAAAAAAAATCGGGGAAACGTGCGTCGGCTAAATGTACTTTCGACCAAGTGTTGCATCGGGGAATGATACGTTCGACGAATAGTTGTCGGTAAAACAAGTTTCGATGGATCGTATTTCGGTGTAGCGTGCTCCCGTGCTAAACAGAATCATAAGCGAAAGTAAACCGCGGGAATCTGATAATATACCTACCTAGGTAATAAAATAAGTGTAAATAAAAAAAAATTACACCATCATTATGGCGATGCTTGGGGGAGGCCTATGTCCAGCAGTCGACGTCTTTCGGCTGAAAAAAATAAAAAATCCCGACACAATTCATTCGATCATTCATTCTTTCATTCCGGTTTACACTAATTCGCCACAACCGATACTACATCGTATATCAAAATTTCATATCGATTGAACTAGTGAGAGTAGCTTCTAAGCCACTTTCACTCGTTCAAACAATCCAATCAATATCTTCATTTCTAGCATTCAATTCATTCATTCATTTTCAAGCATTCTATAGTATATAATATAATATTTTGATAGAATGTAATGTAATTAAGTTTAATTGCTATTTTACTAGCCACTTAGTGGCATCCACTGCTTAATTTTATTGTATTATCTGTGGATAATGTAGTGGGCTGCAACATTACCTTATACAAATTTGCTAACCCTATAATTGATGTCTTATGTTGTAGCTGTTTATTATCCCTCAATTAATAAAATAAAATAAAATTTCTCTTTCCAGCTCCATCACCAGACACTCATCACCATCTATGTACAACGTGTTATTGAAATAACTGAAAACCTCTTAAGGGGTCATTGTACTCATCAATATGAACAACTTTTACTATGGGACCAAATCTGAAACAGTGAAATAAAAAAACAGCTGTTCCCTAAATTTTGTCGATTTATGTGAACACAATGTAGGCAGAACAGCTGCTTTTTTCGCGATTTTAGGGTTGGACCCATAGTAAAAGTTGTTCATACTGATAAGTACAATGTTTTCAGTTGTTTCAAGAACACGTTGTGGAACCTATTCATGGAAACTATTCCATTGAGCCCAAACATGATACTTCTGCTGTAAGTTGGTGAGGAGTTGGCTATCCTACAGATACCATGTTCTTTCAGCATAATTGAAGTAACAGGATACTAAAGTTCAAATCGATCAGACCTGTGGAAGTAACTCACATCCCTTCAACTAAAAAAAGCTTATAATTTTCAAACGGCTGAACACAATCAAGTCTCGATCAAGTCACAATCAAACAACAACAAAAACTAGAATCAAAATTGGTCCATTCGTTTGGGAGCTACGATGCCGCTGACAGACACACAGATACTCACGTTGAACACATATCGTATATACGTCGGTGGTTAAAAATAGCGTTCCAGTGCCATTCCCAAGATAAATAAAGAATTTGAACTACGCACTATTTCATGGCCATTATGATAGATAACAGGCGATAAAAATATAACAGTAGGTCTACTCGCGTTTTACGAACGACAAACGAAGTACGAACTTTCGTTCCGACTGATACTTACATAATAAAGATAGGCACATAAAAAAGGCACAATTAAGATAGACTACGGTTCATAGTCGTTTACAATTTACCGGAGATGAGAAAAACAAACGTCAAAACACGATCATCGCATGCGATAAGGGAACGATGGTTGACCGGAGTAGCAAATTGTGCGATAAATCGTACGATTTATTGAATATCGTCGAACGGGAGTAGACCCCCTGGCGCCGAACTGACATCGCGCGACGTTCGTTTTGAGCAATTATTATTTTATGAAAGTCAAATGTATGAAACATCGCATGCGGTGCAAAAGGAATATCAAGGAAACGACCATCTCGATCACTCAAAAACATTACCTACCCTCCTTCTGGGGCAGTCGGGTAAAAATTGCATTTTCTTTTCAGCGCCATTAAATTCTACAAAAAAGTAGCAGACTGTTAATTTGTAACAATTTGACCAAGCCTTTGCGATCAACTTTTCTGCAGAAAATAAGGTATCTGCTTTGTGTAGGTAGTAGATATTTTTTTCTTGGCACGGCAGTCACGGCACTACAGAGTGCAGACTTACCGCGCTGGATGATCAAGTCTCCTTGTGATGATATCAACGAAATGGCTTCGTGGGCTTGGCTCCCTCAGATTGTCTCATCATCATCATATATAGATAGATAGATAAAACGTTTATTTAGTACAAAAACAAGACAAATGGGTGTCCAGCAAAGCATGTGCGAGGTATTATACCTGACGCTGGTATTCTGCTGGATCCCTGCAGTGACATACCTACGGACGTCGAGCAGATCATCATCAGCCTATATTAGTCCATTGCTGGACATAAGCCTCTCCAATGGCATGCCACTGATATCGATCCTCGGCCACTCGCATCCAGTTGCTACCAGCCACCTTGCCAATATCATCGCTCCACCGAGCCTGAGGGTGTCCTGGCCTACGTTTACCGATTCGCGGTCTCCACTCAAGAATACGTCTACTCCAACGGCTACGGTTCTTAGGCTAATGTGGCCGGCCCACTGCCACTTCAGCTTGCTAATTTTGTAGGCTATGTCGACAACTTTGATTCTCTGTCGGATCACCTCGTTTCGGATTTCGAAGATTGTCTAAGAAACTCGATCTAGCAACCCTGGATGACAATTGTGACGTCACCATCACCACGTGTTCACGACAACGAACGATTAAACAGCACAACCTAGCTCAGCACACGGCCAGACGGCGCGTTTATGTCTTTTGTTCTGTGTTGTGATAAGTGAGATCATTAAAATAAGATTCAAAATCATTTTAGCTTACAAAAATCCTTTGCAATGCCGCATAGCTGCCGTTGGTTAGCGGTCTTTATGATGTTAGCAATCGTAGCAGGTTTTCTGTGCTACACACAGGTGCTACAGCTGCAGTGATCTCTCTAGCACAGATAATAATTATAATACTATAGCATGACGTGCTACGAAGGCTACGAATGGAATGCTACAAGCCTTGTCTACACAGCTTTGACGATTCTCTGAACATTTGGAAGTTGGATATCACACGCTAGTATAATAAGTTTATGGATATCACAAATGTTCAAATCTGTAATACAAACGAAATATTAGTACTTGGCATAGATCTATGATACTGCATAACTTGCGTAAGTATTTGTGTACGAGTGAATCTGGCTTTTATCACAGGCCTCCAAGGGAGATTCTACGATTGATCTACTAACCTAATTTCTTACTAATATTATGTACCCACATTGTTTTCCCGGTACCTATACCAACCAGCAAAGTTGATAGATACTACTCGATATAAACTCCCAGTCAGTCAGTATGTGTACGTAATAGGTAATTAAGTAGGTACTTACACAGTAAATAATGTTAAATTTATTATCTTCATCTATTGTTTATCTATATTGAACTTCATCGTGGTTAGGTTGATTTATTTAACTGGGACAGTACGGGCAAATCCTAAACATGGATGGATTGTGTGAAAGATAATATGAATAGAAAGAAAGTGAACACGTAGATGACGGCTGATAGAGATGTATGGAAGAAAAAAACATGCTGCGCCGACCCCAAATAAATTGGGATAAAGGCAGGAGGATGATGATGAACGCTCTATCAAGTATTAGCGAAGAATTTTAATGAGATTTCGTAACGGTGCAGCCTCGACTGTGCAGTAAATTTACTCGTAAGTACTAACATAGTAACGATGACAGCGCTTCCAAAGAATCGTAAAATAGCAGATACCGTAGATAGATACGACAACAATTCATCAAAGTTTCAAATGCAACAAGATTGAGGAATTCAGAATTCATTTGTCACTTGCATATTTGCATCACAGACATAGTAAAAAATATAGACTAAGTGCTGCGAACATTCATAGTAAAGTCAAAAAAAACCGTGCTCCTTCGTGTACAACCAGCGTTCACGCACACACATGCACCTTAAACCGTGCTCACCCCTCTCAGTACACATTTTGTGGCATCGTCCAGTAAGAATCGCGAAAGCAAATATCCTTCAGGTTTATGGTACGTGCATGAGAACTGGTTGTACACGAAGGAGCACGGTTTTTTTTGGCTTCACAATGATTGTTCGCAGCACTTCGGATGATGAGTACGGGGAAATCCTAAACCAAAGGAGATACAAGAAAACATAATTTGGAAACATATGATCATTTAAAAAAAAAAAAACTCATCCTGCTTCGTGTCTGAGGGACACGTGGAGCAACTCCCCACTGGCCCTGAACGGGCCCCTCCTGCGCCAGAATATTCGCCACAGGCAATAAAATCCCCCGAAGGTTAATCCCTCGAAAGGATTTTATTGCCCGTACCCAGGATGCACCGGCCAAACAACTGCCGTTACCTCCAGACGTGTCCAGAAGGACAAGCAGCCGTCAGGCACACTTGGAGGTTTTCTGGCCAGCAACCTTAGGGTGAAACAGAGACGACAAGGCGGGGGCCTTGTCGTCTCTGTTTCACCCTAAGGTTGACTGGGAGAGAATGCCTAAAGCATTAAGGCTTATATTCAGAGACGAATCTAAGCGTGAACGCATTTATTTATTTATTTAATTCTTCATGCACAACTGGGTACAAAGGCGCCATAAGTGTTCTCTACCAGACAACCTTAGGGTAATGCAGAGAAAAGTAAGGTAGATGCACCAGTAAAGTAGTAAAATGTAACTCATGCTTCCAACTGTCAAATTGCACTGCATTGTCATGAGTTCACGCCACAGATTACTATATTAGTAGCTAGCTACAGATGCGACAGTGACTCGGGCGCTTAGTTTCACTAAATTGCCGCCCTGCGTTTTGTCGCTACAATCGCGTGTAGGTAGGTAGCTAGCTATAGCTATATTTATAGGTCGTCGTAGCTCCATATACTGTAGTTATAGGTAGTTACTTTTTAAGATTAGATTAAGGGAAATGAAACAGGATCATCATCATTTTCATATTATATTTTGTAGGCACAAATAATGTCAACAACAAAGCTCTAAATTATCATTCTTAGCGATAAAAAATAGCATTAGTTTCACTTGGTTCATATGACGAAAAGTTCACGCACAATACTGCACTGCAAACAGAAGCGGTAACTCGCGAATTATCTTATCATTAAACTGTGTCGAATTTGGAGTCTCGAAGAAAGAAAGAAAGAAAGAAAGAAAGAAAAAATATTTATTTGCTTCAAAAGTGACGCACAAAATTACCAAAAAATTCAAGAACACAACAAATACAGGTACAGAGCCAAGAAGTGTGGTAAGATATGCGTCACATCCGCGCAAAACGGCCACCGCTCAGCATATTGCTGTGCCTCATGCACGGAGCAAAGACACAGCGCTGGTTTTCAGCGACAGCCGGCGTCGACACAAATTCACAATGCAATAATGTAGATCAGTGAGGCGTGATGTTGGTAAATAACCATAAAAAATAAATAAGTAAGATTATTATATATATTTTTTTTTTTTTTTTTTTTTTACTGTTGTATTTTATGAACAGTGTAGGTAGATGAGTGTTGTGTAGTGTTGATTTCCAGGAAGTCTTACACAGACCAAGACAATACAACATAAGTTAAGATGATAACTAACGTGAAATACTATATAGGAAAATTATAGTAACCATCTCCGCGTAAGTGAAAAATTGAATAATTGTTTTATATTTATTGGATAAATAAATTAAATTGGGTAATTGAATACATAATTATAAATTGATAAGTTTGATAAATTTTTATTTTTGTGATAATTGAACTTGCATCAGAAACTTCTTGAGTTTGTATTTAAAACTTTGAATTGATTTAACGAAGAACTCAACTCAAGCTAAAACAGTGAAGATATTACAAGATAATACGATAATACTGGCACTCGATCTGCTGATAACACAATAATCAAAGACAATAATAACTAGAACGTCATAGCATCAAAAATCCAACAGATAACAAATTTCGAAACCGCGACAGGTGGCGACATATGGCAGGAAAACGAACTAACGACTGCCAGGGCCCTGGTTCACGCTTAGATTCGTCTCTGAATGTAAGGGTAAGTCTGCCACATGTTGCATGAAGTTAAATAAATATTGGCATAGTAAAATTTAGCTTTTTAATAACTTTCCTTGAAAATTAATAAAGTTTAACAACAATTTTTTCTCTAATACACTCATCAGTTTCGTGTAAGGATAAATTATTGTATTGGATGGAAAAACCTGAGCAGCTGAAGATAGTCAAAGACGATAACTTTTTCTCTCAAATCTCAGTACGTAGGTACGCATATTACGAAGGTGTTCAGGGAAACAAATTAAATTCTCCCCTGAGACGTGCTTTACAGGCACGGGGGGCACCGGTAGCATAACCCATTCCCGGAGTCCCCCCCTATTGTGCTGAAGATGGCCACCGGGGGGTTTTAGTGCTGTAAAAAAATCCCACACAACCCTCTAGTCAAGTCTCTCCCCCAAGAGGCAGGTAACCTTTTGAAGGTTTCCTCCACGAAACAAAAAAAAAAGATACGCATATTACAGGAAGAAACTCACCTTGATCTTGACTGTCATCTTGACATCAAATTCAAATGTTTTTTATTTCAAATAAACCTAATTACAGGCACTTTTGAAACGTCAGGCTCTAGTTGCATCGATCTTGACACAGTGTGAATAAAAAACTGTGGTACTGTTGATTTTACGAGCGTATGAGCAACGACTGCACGAGTTCTTCGATGAGATTGCAGAGAGTTTCTTACAGAATCGCACCATGGATCCCTGGATATTGACGAAAAGAAATGAAATAAATTTAGAAATAAAAAACAAAAAGATTCTCTCCGGCGGGGAATCGAACCCCGGTCTCCCGCGTGACAGGCGGGGATACTTACCACTATACTACCGAAGATGTGGTCTTGATTGTTGAAATCATGGATCTGTAGCAACAATATGTCCAAATTCACCATTTGTAACTGTTAAACAAAAATTAAACTATAATAGCTTCTAAGTGAATAATTCGATAACAAGTTAGTGAAAGTGTTTAGGAATACATACCAGCAAAACAAATGGACGTGTAAATAATTTTCTGAAACAGCGCCATCTAGTAAATGTAATAGGATTTTTATGCTTACTGTACTGTATTGTTTGTCTCTACAGATAGACAGATGTCAGTAGCGGTAAAAAATAAAGATATCTTCACGTTTAGTTTTTGTGAGGTAGATAGAGATAGTGAAATTAGCCACAATTATTATTATTGGGTATCAATTTACCAGATAAAAAATTTAAAATCTGGAGAAAATTTCAGACATTTTCAGAAATATCTTCTAATTTCGCGGAATGATGATTTATTCCGTGAAGCGATGCATTGTGTGAAGCGCGGGTATGGATAACCTCCTAGTATGCCTGACGGCTGCTGGTCTGGAGGGAAAAGCAGTTGTTGGGCCGGTGCACCCTGGGCACGGGTAATAACTCTTTGGATCGGGGGACCTTATTGCTCGTGGCGAATATTCTGAAGTTTCTATATGAAGTAGGTACCTATATAGGTAACCTTCTGATTAGTAAAGACTTAAAAACATTTGCAGAGGTAATAGTCATTCAACAGACAGGAAAACCAAACGCGATGTACTCTGTTAAAACCATAGACTTAATATTACTTTGGTTTAAACTTGTTTTATTGTGATAATCATTTTAAATCTTTGTAATAATGAGTAAAAACTAATTATAAAAATATTAAAAACTACCTAGTTTACTCAGGATGTAACTTTAATGAAAATAATAACTTGTAAGTTGCAAGATACGATGCACCGTATGTTCAACTCAAGCTAAGGGGCTCTGTCTCCATCAGAGTCCCGAATTGAATTAATACCTGAGTAAATAATCATAAAATGAATGCATTCATAAATTCAAAATCAGCATTGATAACCCTATTCGTGATTCGTGAGAGGCGTGTCTCAAACTGCGCGGAGCGGCGAGCGTGCCCTATAATTTGGTACAAAATTGCGGAGAGAAACAAACAAGAGCCTTGTATGGCCTTGTTTGACCGATCTCGTTAAAGTTATGTGCCTTAATTGCGTTACGATTTATCCACTAATTCCATGTTGGTTAAGTTACAACGTTGGCGAACTAACAATCAGTCATTTCTTCTCAGGCACGTGTGATGGAGATTAACAACCGTCTCATGTTGCTTATCAGATATTCTGTGGTTGTAACTAAGCTTACCTATATTTAGACAAGAATCTAAGCGTGAACTAATGTTTCCAACTGTCAAAATTTAAATAAAATTACGCAAAGATTTGTATTCAGAGACGCTCGAAACTCCGCTAAGACATATCTCAAACCACTAATTCTATATCTCAAACTAAGATGAACGTAAGTAGTGAACACCAACTCAGAAGCCACAACAAAACTTTGTCAATTTTAATTGATTTTTATTTCAAGAACAAACAAACAACGGAGAATGAATATCGGAGAGAGCAATGTGATAGTGCGATGGGGGAGAGGTGTTGTTTTATTTTTACTAGATTGCAAATTAGGATATAACTAATAGGTATCAGCAATTATATTTGAAATATCATTGGGTATAACCACAGATAATATAATACTATACTAGTAGTATAACACAATATTTTTATTTCTTACCAGCTTCCTTATGGGGAACGTAGCAGCCCAGTGGCGCCCCCATCAGTAAAAAAAATATTACTCGCTGAATACATCATTTATCTATAATTCGTTTTTAACAATTAAAGTACAGGTACTGTAGTTTAACTAGAAACTAATATAGTTCGCTGTTGTTGCAGATAGAAAAAATGCCAAAAGTGGCCGTTTTTCGCACTTTTTCTGTCTACAACTACAGCGAAGTATAATTTACAGAGTTATTAGTTTCTGATTAAACTACAGTGGGCCTAGTACGAGTTTCACACTTACGAATACTTTCATCGTTTTCGTCGACTTTCATTCATAAATCAGTAGCGTCCCTGGCGGATACGAGGAGGAACTACAGATTTATTAATGAAAGTCGACGAATACTTTGAAAGTATTCGTAAGTGTCAAACTCGTACTAGGTACACTGTACAATCGTTACAAACGAATTATCGAAAATTCGTTAATGTTAAATGAGCGTATTATAGCGTAAATGATGTATTCAGAGAGCAATATTTTTTTTACTGATGGGGGCGCCACTTGGCTGCTACATTCCCCTTAAACGTGGATTGCGATTTTCTGTCCATTTCTAAACGAATCATGGACTGCTAATTTTATTTCTATTTAATTAAATTAAGGACACTAAACAACAAAGGCAAGAAGACTGGATGCTTCGTTCGCCACCTCCATTATTGATGCAAGTGGCAAGTGCAGCGACTTTCACACCCCATCGATCGTAACTCGTTCGTGATTGGAGATCGAGTTGTTTACACGCCTGTTAGTCACAATGAGCTTCTCATTATGAGGTGGCTGCCCGTGGGTGGTCCCACACCATTCACAGACATCGTTAGCTCTGGCGAAGTACACACGGCTACACATCAAGCTATACATTACCAGTAAAAGCTGACCTTGCATTGCATAGACTTTCCGTACAATGCGAGATCAGGGGGCCTAGTACGAGTTTGACACTTACGAATACTTTCAAAGTATTCGTCGACTTTCATTAATAAATATGTAGTTCCTCCTCGTATCCGCCAGGGGAGCTACTGATTAATGAATGAAAGTCGACGAAAACGATGAAACTATTCGTAAGTGTGAAACTCGTACTAGGCCCACAGGTAAATGTACAGCTTGATGTGTAGCCGTGCGTACCAAGCATTCGATAATCGTAGTTACGATTAATTTATTCATGAACTAAACTTATTTTAAACTACCGCTGTCTTTTACTAATAGTAGATACAAGTAAGGGCTGGCAACAATTTTAGAACTGTCAAATTAGTCGGAATTTAGATTTCCATACAAGTTTAGTCGTGATTTCGGAACGTGCCTACTAAAATACAAAGAAATGTAAAACGTAAACTTATAATCTGACAGTTCTAAAATTGTAGCCATCCCTTTCTTGTATCTACTATTAGTAAAAGACAGCGAGTATTGAGCCATTTTTTGGCACTTCCATTGAGTAACTTTTATAGTATAAGAACGGAGACACTTTTTTGGACACTTCATTTGATTGGAACTGCTCGTCAGCAAGACATCGACTCAGAAGTTCAGAACACATAAATTAATTTTAAATAAATGTTAAATATTACTGAACAGACGCAGTGTATCAAGACAAAATTGTGTGTTGCCAGTTATTACTTACGGCACTGAAACGTGGTCGCTCACAATGGGCCTGATAAGTAGGCTCAAAGTCACTCAAAGGTCCAATGGAGAGGGCTATGCTCGGAGTGTCCCTGCGTGATCGAATCAGAAATGAGGAGATTCGCAGGAGAACGAAAGTATCCAACATAGCCCGAAGAATTGCCAAACTTAAGTCACAGTGGGCGGGGCACATTGCTCGCAGAACAGATGGCCGATGGGGCAGTAAAGTTCTGGAGTGGCGACCGCGTACTGGAAGGCGCAGCGTGGCGCCCCCCACAAGGTAGACCGACGACCTGGTGAAGGTCGCGGGTATCCGCTGGATGCGGAAGGCGCAGGACCGGTCGTTGTGGCGATGCTTGGGGGAGGCCTATGTCCAGCAGTGGACGTCTTTTGGCTGAAATGATGATGATGACCTACTGCCATCGATCTAAATAAGAGCTAATCTGAAAGCGCAATGCCTGTTGAGTACCTAATTACCTACTGAGTAGGAAGGGTGGGGTAGGAAATCTTCGAATCTAATATAATTTCCTTTATTGATCTTTTTAGCAACGTCAGGCCGAGCATTGTCGTGCAGGAAAAACACTTTGTTATGTCTAGTGTTCAGGGGGATTCAGAGATTTCAGAGTCGTTTTTAGGGTTCCGTAGTCCTACAAGGAACCCAAAGAAATTTCGTCATGTCCGTCCATCTGTCCGTCTGTCCGTCTGTCCGTCTGTCCTAATATTTACAGCTTAATAACTTCTACAGTTATAAACATAAGTAAATGAAATTTTGTTAAAAAATAGTCTAGATATAGATCTCAATTTTAAAAGAATAAAAAATCGTGATTACATATTTTAGGGGTGGCGCACATACATGTGAAATGGGGATGAAAACATTTTTTTCGCTGCACCCCCTCGTGTGGGTTATCATGTTATCATTGAATAGGTCTACTAAAATGAAGGCAATGTTTCATACATCAATTTTTTATCAGGTGTACCATATTGTCGCGCACAATTAAATCAAAATATAACAAACATTTTGACTAACCTCGACGTTTCGGTCAAGTTGCATTGGCCGTAGTCACGAGCAGACTGAAGTATGTGGGTGGCATCGTCTTGAGCGGCGGGTGTTTTCTCGAACTACCCGCGGTTGGTTTTTCGTAACGTCGCTGTCCGTGACAAGATAATTATGCTGAATCACGGTACACAGGTGTACCATCTGCGAAATATAGTGCCAAAGTGGCTTGCAATGTGTCCCCCCCCTGCCATTTCTAAACTATGCAACGTAGAAACTTATAATCTTCCACATTGATAGACCTTTGTAAAAACTCTCTTTTAAAATTATTTTGAGTATAATGTGATTATAAATTTTTGAGTTATAGAGAGAAAACTGAAAAATACTTCGTAAAACGTAAAACGTCCTAGTTCAAAGGAAAGAGAGAGAAAAATTGTATTAGAAAATATTGCTTCTTTAGCTACTTTCTATTTGAAAAAATCACAAAAAGTAACTTTGTGTTATGTTGACATGACAAACTTCTTAAGTTTGGCACCATCTAGCGGCTACTAACAACACTCTCTGAGGCGCCAATGCTGCCGTCTATTGCATTTGGCGCTGTATAGCGCGCCATCTAGCGGCAACTAACAATACTCTCTGAGTCACCAATGCTGCCGTCTATTGCAAAAACTAAAATAGCCATGATTAATATTCGATTTGATTTGTTTGTAACACCTACTTAAGGAACCCTATGATACTGAGCATGGCCCGACATGCTCTTGGCCGGTTTTTCTTTCAAAGCTAGTTTGAGCGAACAAACTCATTAACTGTTCTCGGTACCGTGCCGCAGTACCTAATTGTTTCATGGTTTTAGGAGCTCATAGTACGATATAGTATAGGTACCTACTTACTTTATTTACTCCTTTTTGATCCTACCAAATGCAAAGCATAATCGAACAACTAATATCACGGTCACGCTTTGCTGTTAATCTTGACCAGTGCTGCTAAACCTAAAATTTATCTTCTCCCAGTTTCAGTAAAAAATACCCTAAATTAAACATATTCGCAAAGTTTTCCCCTAAAAAGTTCAGCAAAACAGTAAAAACGTTTTGCGTTTTATGTTTATGTTGTGTTTCCATCATCATTATCATTTCAAGCGAAAGACGTCCACTGCTGGACATAGGCCTCCCCTAAACATGTTGGGGGGATATGCCATAATCGCCACGCTTGGCAGGCCGGTTGGCGATCGCAGTTGGTTGGTTAAATACTCAGAGAACGCTGCTGCCCATCCTCTGGTGAATCCCTTAGTCGCCTTTTACGACCCCCATGAGAAGAGATAAGGGTGGTGCAATTCTTTATGTCCGGCACCACACCACACGGAATGGTTACCTATGTGTTTTAGTCGCTCAATATGGAATGAAACTATCACTTCACTATCTAATACTATCTATCGCTACATATTGTTGTTCCTCCTCTATTTACAAATTCTCATTGTCCTGCCCATATCCCAATTTATTTGGGGTTGGCGCAGCATGTTTTTTTCTTCCATACATCTCTATCAGCCGCTATCTCCGTGTTCACTTTCTTTCTAATCATATCATCTATCACACAATCCATCCATATTTTCTTCGGTCTGCCTCTTTTCTTATAGCCATCCACATTCATACAACTTTACTCGTAACATGCTCCTTGCATGCTTTAAGCAACTGGCTGTCTGGCTGACTGTCAAAAAAACAAACAACAAGCAAAACGCTGTTCTCTACCCTAAAAATTCTTTCTATACCCCAAAAAGAAGAATTAGAAGAAGTCTCAAGAAATACCCTACCTTAGAGAAAATACCCTAAGTTGTGGTCACTGATCTTGACGCTACGTTGTCGTGGTCGATGGTTGACGGTGGTGGTCATAGATTGGGTAATGGTTCACCGAGAAAACTGTTGTTAGATTAATAGAGGTACCTATTTTTTGTTGATAATAAAATTATAGAGAATTTGCATATTTTTTAATGCATTATTATGTTTTATTTATTGTGGTAAAATGTTATTATAATATTCTAAATTCAAACAAGCATAATAATAGTGAAATTAAATGAATTAGGTACCTAGGTAGGTACCTATATTTTATTTGAATGTTTTTGTTAAGGAAAACATCACCAAGACCTCAAAAATAGAACCGCCATCTAGTGTAGGTACGACAACAGTAGACTTTAGTAATTCAATAGTAATTATAATATGCAATAGACATTGTTTTTTTTAAAGACTTTCCCGTTTGGCTCTACGGGATTTGTTCTGTGCTACGGGGCTCTACAAAGGGGCTCTACAATATTATACAACTCCGTTATCTTCTCTCCCTCTCATACAAAAATATTCGTAACGCACACATAGAAAGGCTGCTACGTACGCATGGGCGACTCGATGTAACACAAACAACCAGTTTGACAGGAACCGTGGCGCGTGGAGGTAGTGTCGCTTTGTTTCGTAAAGTAACATTGATATTATCAATGTTTTTAAACAGAATTCGATGAAATACTAAAACTATTACGTCTATTCATGAATAAAATTAAAAACTTTTTTACATTAACGCGTTAATTAGCGAGTTTATTTGATTTTTCTTTTGGATTTGTACGTTTTATTCGAGTGTGTGATCTTGTATCGGCGAGAACTCAGCATCGTTGATTTTGTGAGGACGGTGGATGAAAATGTGAAACAAATGTGTGTTGGTGAACTTACTGTGGTGTTGGACTTGGTACTTTGAGACGTTTGTGGTGCTGGCAGCTGGCAGTATGAGGTGTTGGGTGTTCGTGTTGTTGATGCCTGCGTGCCTGGCACACCTCAATGTTTACCTGAGTAGTGCCGAAGTGTGGAGGTTATTAGGTAAGTTCAACTGTTTTATTATCGTTATCGATAAAACAACTGCACAATACTGCAAGTGTGGTTGCTGTTATCGATAATCTGAAGTGATAAACATAAGCCGCAGCCTAGTTGCTAAACTTAGTACAGAAAAGTAGGTACTTAGGCAGTTGACGTAATTCGTTTAGCTAGGTTAATGCATGCGAAAATAAATCATAAAACTACTTTTAGAACAACACACAAATCAAAATAAACTGGCAAACATGACCAACCAATCAACTACCAGCTCGTTATCGTGTGAAGGTTATGTTCCTACTAAATTATCAAAACACCTTTTAGATTAGATCGATTACCTTATTCAAGAGAGGTTTTTGACATATAGTAGGTACCTACCTACCTACCAACTTACCTACAAAAAAAAAATGCTAACCTATTTATTACCTACCTATACTCTGTTTTTTCTTACTTGTCTTACTAAGTAAACAATCTTGGCGTCTTTTTATGCATTTTGACAATAATTATCAATCAAAGACATAAGGACATAATGTTAATAATTTCACATTCTGAATAACATTTTTTAACCTAATTACCTACGTGTGCTATTGTTTACTAAATACCTACTTAGGTAAGACAAGAGAAAAAAAAACCGGCCAAGTGCGGGTCGGACTCGCGCAATAAGGGTTCCGTTCCAACCATCGACCTAATACCCCGTAGAAACTGATTTAATTTTTGAGAGTTCACCAAAGGTGCAGCACTGCACTTTGATGTCTTTCATATTCACAAAATATTTTTTTCGTGTGACATAACCACAAATTCATGATTTTCGGGTGTTTTCCTTTATTTGTGCTGTGAGACCTTGCTTCGTGACAATTTTCATGACTAGTTCAACGGGAAGTACCTACCTACCTACCCTGTAGGTTTTGCTGAGTGAGTTTGCGAGTGTTAAAATATGAGACATAAATGGCCGTATCCTTTGATTGCGTTGACGTATAAGCTTGAATTTGTTTTGCTTGTCAAACTTAGTATTTGATATTAATTTCAACTTCATACCTTTACCCGTTGCTGCTATAAAATTCTTGACAGACGGACAAGCAGACAGACGGACAACAAAGTGATCCTATTTTTCCTTTTGAGGTACGCAACCCTAAAAACAGACATTACTGAACTCTGTTTCTTCTTTACTTGTTTTAGTTAGGTATTTTGTTAACAATCTTGGGATGTCTTTTTAATGCAATTCGTCATTATATTAAAAGACATTATACCTACCTATTAATAATTTTACACTAAATAGCGCTTTTAACCTAATTACACGAGCAGAACTAGTAGGTAGCTAATTATATTTATATTATATTATATTTTTGGGACAATTTTACACATCACCATCTAGTCCCAAACTAAGCAGAGCTTGTGCTATGGGTACTAGATAATGGATATAATACATACATACATTTTTGTTGTTGTAAATACATACTTATAGTCATAAGAAACACCCAAACCAACACAAACACTTATGTTCATCACACAAATATTTGTGTCTTGTGGGAATCGAACCCACGACCTCGTGATCAGCAGTCCGACCCTCGAACCACTAGACCACAGACGTCGTCGATTTTACGGGTAGTTATTTAAAAACCAACATCAAAAAGACATGCCAAGATTGTTTACTAAATAAGACAAGTAAGAAAAAACAGAGTTTATATGAAAAAGACATTTGAATATAATTATTACATAATCGCAATTTTTTAAGAAAATCAGATGACTGTTAGTACCTACTTGATTTTGTCATTTAACGGGGATTTTAATTAACAGTTAATAATATATGTAGGTATATAGTATATACATATATGTATACTAACGGTACGTTTGTTAGTGACGGTTAAGTGTAAAACAGTTTTATAATCCAGCGGGAACATTGTTTCTGTGTCATGAAACTTAATCCACACGATTTTAATTAGATGAACGTCACAACTAATACCTGTGTACTTGTCATTTATGTCTTTGAGGTAAGCTGGAGTGACATGTTTGAAAGGGCCCGTGCGCGAGCGCAGGTAATGGGCTTAGCGATGTGACGCTCCTTACAATGAGCGAGTTTTTTGTCCCCTCTTATTGTACTAACCTGCCCTAGCCATAGAGTGCAATCCATCTTTGTCAACGACCGAACCATCTGCGTTTTGTTCTTGCTTAAAAATTAGAATAATAATAAACAATATTAAGGACCAAACGGGACCTTCGCTTTTCCTATTTGATAAATAGGTTAGTTAACTTGACGAAAGTTTAAATGGTTTCTGTACAAATTGAGCAGTAGGTAATTAGGTATTAGGAATGTAGGTATGTAAATTTAAATTTCCCTTACGTAGAACAAACACATGTTGGGAACAGTACCGTAATGATGCCTCCATTCTTACATTATGAAAGATAATTTATTTCCAACGATAATAAATAACATAAAAATTAAAATATCACGTAGGTATCTTTTTGTGTTATCTGGGAAAACTTTCATGTCCGGTGTATCAGGTGGTTCGATCGGCTCAGCGGGTAGGTACCTAGGTACCTACATGGTTATATGTAATTTATTTCAAATGACATTTATGGAGATTCTATGGAGGAAAGCCAAAAAACTCGACGCCTAAAATGCGTAATCCGACACGATCGCGAAATCAAATTATATTTGCGTTGTCGCTTTATGGATATTAAAGTTTTATTAGTCGCCCACATGTTTGATGTTCCGACACAGAATATAAATTAATATTAACACTATTAGGTATAGTCCAACAACCATACAGCCCATAGACGCCTCATAACAGGCGACCGATGTCTGCAACACATCTAAGAAATTTCACAAAATGTAGGTCGCTACTATTCGCCACTTGAAATCCTCAAATCAGTTCGACCACTTACATGAGCCGTCAAAACTGCCGCGTTAGTGATTAGCCAATAGCCGCCTTGGTAGGGCCAATCTGATTGCAGTACCCCGCCTCAGCTAGTGGCAGAATGTATTGTACGCATTACATTTAACATTAGGCGTCTATTGGGCTGTATGGTCGTTGGTATAGTCATTTTGAAATTTCCATTAAAGCTCCGCATAAAAGCTAACACCGGCTTGCGTCTCTAACTTTTAATTGAAATCAATAAAGTTACACCACACCTTTACATTGTTAAAAATTCTGAGATGATCACTACTTGTTAGTCCAGGGTGGGACGCACGCCCTTGGCGAGCTAAGGTGGTATCAGACGACAGGATACTTTATGGTCAACTGTTATCGTTCATCTGTATTCTGAACGAACCATGGAACGAACAAACATCCAAGTCTTGCGACTTCAGCGTTAAAAGACTCTTATCTTCCCGAGTTGGTTTTACGATGGTCGGACGTAGGTAACATGCTTTATATTGACTGAATAAAAATACGGTATAATAAATCAAATTGTCACGGGACAAAAGAAAATAAAAAAGACAAAGGTTTTTTATAAATCGCTCAATCCCTAAAAATTGTACCATTATTTTATTTCCGAAGAAAGGTGGCCGTGCGCATTGTTCCTCGAACAGCCTCCACAAGTCTTCGACTAGGAGTGTAGGCGCAAACCTATAATATTTCCTTCCTTGATACAGCCAAGATAATTCCAACTGGTTACTTATAAAGCTTGCTTATTCGAAAGTTTGGTTTGAATCCAAGAACAAAAGCAATTTTGCGGTGATATAAAGCAAAGCAAAATAAAATGAGAACAGTTGCACTGATTACGGTAATCATACTTTCTGTAACCACAGTATTTTTGCCGGATTACATCACGTAACAAGTCTTTCCTAACGGTACTATAAATTAGTTCGTAGATTGTTGTATTATAAAAATATCTTGGTACCTACCTACATGGTATTGAATTCCTGAATCCGAAGGAGGTAAAAATATCTTGTACCGTACGTCTTGGGTTTCACGGCTAGAGCTGTGGTGGGCACGTAACAAAAAATCTTGCGCAGGTAATTCGATACTTAGATGCAGTATAGGGTTCCATCTAGGCACCGTAACCTCCTCACACGGTTCCATTGTTGACATGAAGTGTCTTTTTAGAAACTCATAAAAATATTAGCATTTAAAACATTGATGAATTTAAAAGCTTTTGTTATGTTCCCGGTCAAGTTATCTGACTTTGTTATCTAAAGGACAGTCTTTTCATAGACCTATACCAATATTATCAGTGCCACGTATTTAACTTGCCTACGTGTAAATCATCGCAGGCCAAAGCTTATCCTTCCCATCCGGGCCATCATCTTTACAGATAACTTTTTCTTTCACCATTCAGGTATGTATAGAAGCGACAATAGAATAAATAAAAACAGTCCGGAATAGACAGTGTTATTTTAATAAATACTATTAATGCTGCATTCAGCCCGCGCCATTCGGATCTCGTCCCTAAAACGAAGACGTCGTTTAGAGAATTAACAATGAAATATTTCAATAAACAGCCAACGACGGTGCAATATAAATATGGGCTCACGTCCTTCTCGAAACTATTCTTTATGTAAATACAGTTGACAAGCGGGATGATGTGGAGTGGGCCCTAAATAAATTTAATTTCATGGACGGTTGGGTAGCAGTTTTTAATCTGTGGGGGTGTGATATGTCTCCCGCGGGCAGGTGCGGCTTAGGCAAAACACGGTACGCTTACGTGATCCGAATGAGAGTGGTTAATAAAAAAAAAATTGTGTGCATGTGCACTTTTTTGTCCTTACAGAATGAATTACAATAGGTGTTTACGTTTTTATCGTAAATCTAAGTACAACAATAAAACTTAATTATTACAGAGAGCTCATATAAACAAATGACCTGGCAAATTTTATTAATTAACTTCTTTTCGACCAATTTCAGTTGAGTAGTTTATTTTTACTGTTATTCAATTATTTATAATAATGTAATTATACGAGATATTACATCCGAGGTATTTCTCAACAAATGTAGTAACGTCTAAGTATCGCATCGGCTCACACAGTTTAGAATTTGCTGAAAACAAACAAATTAAATCAGTCGAGTAGTTTATTTTTATTGTTATTCAATTATTAACTTTTGAGGGCACAAATGTTGGTTGTAGAATGGGAGGTTAATTTAAAAGCAATTATGATAATGAAGGTCCTGTCGACGCGACTGGATAGCAGAAATAGAATTAGGTGCACATGCAGATAGCCGCGGGTGACAGACGGATTACTTACTAGTACTACCTATGTGCACTATAATATGAATATGCATCTCGTTATTTTCAATTAAGTTTGAAGTCGGCTTAGCTTTAATCGTAGCTTTGCACCGGCGGATTTGTCATCGGCACCTCATGCAATTTTAATGATTAGTCATTGTCATAGCTTTATTAAATGCATGTTGTTTTGCCATTCATTACGCCATTGAAATTGAAATTCAAATGCAAGCGCTCTCTTCACATGTTGGTTTTGAGTTTTAGGTCTCCCTTTCTTAATTGAACAATTATTTTTCAAGTTCTTCAAAGTAGCGTAGTCTGTTTTATCTCTCTTGTCTTATTTAGTGTACTCAATCTTGGCATGTCTCTTTATTCAAATAACTACTAATAAAATAGAATTACTAGTTCTGCACATGTAATTAGGGTTAAGAAAAATCGTGTGTGAAATTGTTAACATAATGTCGTTAAATTTTGCCAAGATTGGTTACTAATGAAGACAAGTAAGAAAACACAAAGTGCACATATTTTTATCGATTGAATTCTTCGATCAGTTAATCTAAGATTGAATTACATAAAAGATTCAATAGATTAGATAGGTGTGCTTTACAAGGCAATCACCTGCGACTAGGATGATCGATTCAGTACGAGAGATCCATCAACATCACATTATATGGCGTAGTTTTTGCTCGTCAGGGATGTGGAAGGACCAAAAGATATAACAATAATATCTTACCACCCTTTTGCGATCCTTTTTATTTATTTATTTATTATATTCTTTATTGTACATACACCAAACGAAAACAAAGACAGTAGTTAGTTATATTATTTGGTATTTGATTTGTAGGTACTTGTACTGAATCGACACAGAAAACTAGTTTTGTCAGCGTTTTTTTTTCTCCTTACCTACCTACGTACGATATTATTTAACATCGTGTATTAAACACGACTTAATACAAAATTTTTAGTCAATGATGAATGTCATACTAAAACAAAATAAAATTGTATCTTACGGCACAGATAATATAATACTGCTTACGGCAACTATTCGACAAATATTTAGAGATTCTCATAATGAACTTCAGTCAGTGTGTGTGGCCTATTTTTACCCGACTGCGCCAGAAGGAGGGTTATGTTTTTATACTCTTCATTACACTCTCTTTGATTTGCTTCGCTGCGCTGCCGCTAATTTGTTTTATAGGTATGTTAAGAGTGTTTCCACTATGACAATTGTAATTTTCATGCAAATTTTTTTAAGCCCGCACAGCTATTTTTATTCGCGTGTCTTCATTCGCGCGATTTTTATTTGCGCTGTTTTTATTCGCGCACTGAGTCTAACTTACTGCCGCGATTTTAAATCGCCAGTGCGGCCCACCTGCATATGATTCCGTGTGTTACAGATTTAGCGATAAAGAATGTGTGAGTAAAAATCGCAGTGCGGTGTAAGGCTTAGCAATATAGGTAATATTTTTATCATTATCTACCACACTACCAACTGCAACATAAGTAAAATCAATCAATACTTTCAACAAAAAATGTATCCTTTCGTAGTGGCGAAGGGAATCTATTGAAGATTTTTTGTTTGGTCGGTAACAAGACGGTGAGATCTTGTTACGCCATGGTTCCACAGCGATCAGTCAAGTCAGTGCGGTTTGCGGTGTGCGATCAACATACAGATACCGAGAGAGGCTTTGTTATGGAGTTAACAACAATGATGATTTAGTAACAGGTTGGAATTTTAAATGAATTTTTTATCCAGGAGAAAGCTCGAAAAGGTAATTTGTCTGTCGAATTGATTACGAGTCCTGTGGTCTGATTCACAAACGTTCGAAAAGTTTCCGTTTCCGAAGTAAAATTTGACCGGCAAACGAAACAAAACGACCACTTCCTGCGACCACGAATGTTGCAAAGCATTCGAAACATCAGGAAAAGCAATGTTAATAATAACACGCGATGTAATCCGCTCAAACTTGTTTTATTACGAAAAAATACGATTTGAGAATCGAACGCATTCGGAAACGCTATTCATAGTTCTTTAATTTTACATCGAGTGCTTTCCAACAGCAAATGGCTCACGGGAGAGTTTCCATGAATTTCGCGTTGCGTTTCCGAATCCGTTCGGTTCTCAAATCGTTTTGTTTCTTAATAAAACAAATTTAACCGAATTACATCGTGTATTATAATTAAAATTGGTTTTCCTGACGTTTCGAATGCTTTGCAGCGTTCATGGTCGCAGGAAGTGGTCGTTTTGTTTTATTTGCCGATCAAATTTCACTTCGGAAACGGAAACTTTTCGAACGTTTGTGGAACAGGCCACTGGAAAATTTATTTTGGGTACCTAGGTATAAATTGTGGAAAGCAAAATTCGTTCACGAGCAAGATTATTTACTTAGATTAGCTCCGCATGCGTTAATGCGTTAAAATGGTTAAAATAATAAATAATTGCTTGCTAGCACAGAAAATTCGGGTTCCATAAATATGCGATAGCGTTAACGGGAATCACCTAAAGTTTATAATTTTTTCATTTAAACACGGTTTTCTATGTGCGAACTACAGACGGAAATTTATTTATTTATTTGACATCAAATAAGTTCATAATTTGTTGAAAGCTCTGATTTCTAAACTAAGCTATAATCCAGCATGTGTGTCAGAAATCAGTTCCGGAAATGACAAAACATTACGCACCCCCTTTCTGTATAAAACCCTATCACAACATAATACTTGATTGTACAGTCTAACAAAGTAATTGGTATACAGGGTAGAGAGATATAAATGAAGTTTTCTCAGATGATTATGGATCATTTCCATTGTGAAATCTCATTTTAATAACGGACAAAGTTAAACTGTATACAGTATTCAAAACCCCAAAGACATTAAAATACTTATATTTAATCTCTTTGCAAAACCCTAATCAAACCATTCTATAATAACTTCCTGAGAAATCTTCATCTGTATCTGGCGATGGCGACCCTGTATACTAATTGCTTTGTGAGACTACTATCAGAATTCAGAATACACACAAATCTACGAATAGACTAGTCGATTACCTACGCAGTTTCCAACTATGCTAACTAAACACAAACAATACAATCGCTGCACGTGCGCGGTGTGTAATGTCCCGCGTTCCCGCCATTACAGTCCTGTGGCTGTCAATATGAATTGAGTTTAATAGGAGCCTTAATAATGATTGTCAACCTTTCTATTTATCCGGTCTCGTACACATCTCACGAGCGGTAGCCCGAAACTAAAAACCTAATAAATCCAAACAATAAGTAGCAGTATTTATATTTAGCAGTGATAGCCTAGTGGTTGAATGCTTGCCTTCCATGGAGGAGGGTGCGAGTTCGATCTAGGCCCGCACCCCTGACTTTTCGGATTCATGAGTGGATCAGAATTTGATTATCACTTGCTTTAACGGTGAAGGAAAACATCGTGAGAGTACACACCTGAGAGTGCTCCATACAGTTCTCGATGGTGTGTGTAGTCCGCCAACCCGCATTAGGCCAGCGTGGTCGACTAAGGCCTTAACCTTCCCATACTGAAAAGAAGCCCGTGCCCAGCAGTGGGACAGTAATGGGCTGATTATGTTATGTTTATTTATATTTAACAAATTGTAAAACGAATAAGATCGTTGATCGCAAAAATATTAGTTCATCATCGTCCTGCCCTGGTCTCAAATTACTTGGGGTCGGCGCAATACGTCTTCTTCCATTTTTGTCTATCAGCCGTCATCCCATAATTTACTCCCTTTTTAACCGACGAAAAAAAAGGAGGAGGTTGTCAATTCGACGCGTATCTTTTTTTTTTTATGTATGACCACGCATAACTTTTTACAGAGTAGTCCGATTTTGATTATTCTTTTTTTAATGGATAGGGTATATCTCGAAGTTGGTCCCATTTAAATTTCAAAATCAATATCCACCCCTAAGGGTAGGAAAACAGGGGATGAGTGCTTGTTCATCCAATGAATTCTTACCTGTTAACCGATTCTGTTGAAACTTGGCACACATAAATGTAGTTCTAGACACTACAACATAATGGAGACCTGGAATTAGATATAAGCTACAAAAAAATTATAAAATAAAACTTTTTAACAAAAAATTGAACCGACGAAAATAGAAACTGAAAAAATTGAGGTAATATTACCTCAGTGACTGAAAAGCGAAAAATAAAATGAAGCTATTAGTCTTTTCCTAACTAAACTAATTTTAATAACAATTATGAGTCGGCGCCAAACAAACAATCAACGAAGATCATTAAATTACTTTAAATAAATAATAAAAACAACATAACATTAAATACTTTTTGCCTCGAACAGCAAAACTGTGAAACCAACTTCCGTCAGCGGTTTTCCCGAACAAATTCGACATTCAGGAGCCTTCAAGAAAAGAGCATACGTCTTTTTATAAGGTCGGCGACCGATCGGCGACTGCCCTGGTGTTGCGGATGTCCATGGGCGGCGGAGATTGCTTACCCACCTATATTATAAAAATAAAAATAAACTACGTGAAATTTTGCCACCCACAAGGTGGACCGACGACCTGGTGAAGGTCGCAGGAATCCGCTGGATGCGGAAGGCACAGGACCGGTCATTGTGGCGATGCTTGGGGGAGGCCTATGTCCAGCAGTGGACGTCTTTCGGCTGAAATGATGATGATGATGACGTGAAATTTTCAACGATAAACAGTAACTTTCCAAAAATGCGTTATCCGCTCGAACACTTGCAACCTGCACGCACTTTGCTTGTTTGTTTGGCGCCGACTCATAATTGTTATTAAAATTAGTTTAGTTAGGAAAAGACTAAAAGCTTCATTTTATTTTCCGCTTTTCAGTTTCTATTTTCGTCGGTTCAATTTTTTGTTAAAAAGTTTTATCATCCATATCGTTCTTCCCACAATCCATCCATCTTTTCTTCTCCTTCTCCCTCTCAGTCCATGAACATTCATATTCATCACTCTCTTAGTAAAATGCGTTTCATACCTCCTATCAAATGCCCATAGCAACCCAAACAATTTCCTTTCAACTTTTCTGTTACTGGCGCCACTTTCAAACTTCCTCTGATATTTTAATTTCTTACTTTATCCGTTCTTGCAACTCCACACAACTATCTCAACATTCTCATCTCTGCTACAAGTGATCTTCTTTCATCCATCATCTTCAGGACCCAGCATTCCGATCCATACGGAACGACAGGCTTATAACGGATTTGTGTACATTTTGCCCTTTAATTTAAGGGGCATCCGTGGGTCACAAGTAGTTTCTGTGACCTGTTGCCATTTCATTCACCCTGAAAAAATATTAGTTATCTATGTGTAATTCAATGTCCACGATTTATTAAGTTTTTTGACCGACTTAACCATGCTGTGCGTCCGTCCGCAAGCAGGGTGCTTCCTTATTGCGTGTTTGACACTTACCGAAACTTCATCGAATCCGACGACTTTCATTGCACAGGCATTTTCGTGTTCACCACTAAAGTGTTACAAATTTTTACTACACTTACTTACCATGTAAGTACGCACTTACAAGGTGCAACACATTGTGTTAATGTTAATGTAGAAGATACGCTTAGTATATATCCAATTTTCGCTGATAAAATAGCTTTTTCTGCCTTTTACACTTTATTGGTGGTGAAATGTTTGTTTCGCGCGCAAAACTTTAATGGTTTGTTTCTTAATAAATGAACAGCTGTTTGTTTTAAGACTGTTCATGTAGGAATTTTGGGAAATGGTCATCATCACAGTAGAAGTTTAATTTTAGTTTTATTATCAGCTTGAAAATTTTAGAAACATTAAACCCTATCAGCTAAATAATGAGTTCATAAAACGTTTATTATGTAAAATTCGCTGCAAAAGATGCAACTTTCAAATAATAATTGAGGACGTATTCTAATCGATATACCTAGATCACAGACATAGTAAACAATATGAAAAATATATAAAAACATTGTAATAAATTTTTTACTATGTCTGTGACCTAGATAGATTAAATTTAGTTAAACACAAACTAACACAATGCACCTAAATACCAATACAGCAAGTAAACCGTGAAACGCCTTACAGCCAATAGTGACAATTTGGCAATGTATCCAGGTCAGTAGACAGCTGAATAAATAGATATTTTATAAATAACGCGAAACACCGGCTAATAAAAGGCCGGGAGAAAGCACGGCTAATTTGTTCACTGCATCACTGACTGACTGCCGTTTAGTCAATTGGGCATTTGGGCCTGATGACGTGAGAAAACTTTTTGGTACTTTCTCCGTTTTCCCATTCAATGTCAAGAACGAATCGTTTTAACTTAAGGTTCATTCCCATGATCTAGTTTTGGTCGACCGATGGATAACCGCTAATTGCAAACTCTGGAATCGTTTCCCCTTGAGTAACCAATCCTTGGCGTTGTAAACTAAAAAACCACCATTGGCGTGAGTTGGAAACAAAAAGTGTGTAGAAAGCTTGTTCATCTGTCGGACTGACAGTGAAAAATCTTTATGCTGTACGCGGTACATATCACGTGTAAAGATCAACGTTCTAAAATTACTTTTCTCCACGTGATCGATAGTTGAACATATTCAAAATAATGGTTTCGGGCGTCGCGTCGGCGAGGGTCGACCTTTCAATCACACCTCGGTTTTGTGCCCGCTCGGCAATTTGCCCGAATGGATGGAGATGTCAACGCGACAAAAAGCTTCGATCGATCAGCGATGCTGCGCCAGCGCATTTGTTGCACCGATTTTTTTGTGGCCATCTACCTAACTGTATTTAGATATTTGTTCATTTAGATTTGTTTACTTTACTGATGTTACGATGTTATGTATTGGTAAAGAGACATATATTTTAAATGCGTACCCAAATGCAATATTCTTTAATTGTTTGATCTGTTAATTACATTCAATTATAATTTTGTAGAACGGGAATTATGTTCTTCTAAATTCCTACAAGTATTTTTTGGTCCAATGACTAAAATGACATAAGCAAGCAAAATAAAAAATAATAGAACAAATAATAATAGTGAATACCTATTACGGCAGAACACCCTCGGGAAAGATAGCGCTAGCGGGCCGGGCCGGGGCCGGGCGGGAGTGCAGAAACAATCCCCTGAATCATGAAAAAGCGTGACACTTGCGATGCGACATGAGGTACAACGGCCGCCCAACGAGATGCTTCCGCCATACGATGATGTTAAATGTTTCATATTACCATTACTATACAATGCATATAACACATTACGGTAGTGTGTGATTTGCACTGGACATAGAGAGAGGTCAGATGTTGTGTGCGTCTCTCCAACTGGAAAGCGGACGTCGACGGGCCGTCACGACGCGTCCATCAACTGCCACCGCTGACTTACCAGCTCCGAACCCAGTTTAAGCTCAGTTTAAAACCTGACAGTTCCCCAACCATGATGGATGATATATGAGAGTGTGGAATGTGCCCAAACCGAAATAGCAGCCGGCTTGACATGGACACTCGTTAACGTTTTAGCTAATGACATTACGGCTTACTCTTGTTTTTGTTCGGCTATTAAACATGAGATGTGTGTTTGTTTTGGGGCCGAGGATTACCAGCTCTGACCCATAATCTCACGTCCATCGTTAATGACTGCTTTAATAGCCCACGAAGGAAGTATCTCGCAGCGCGAGTACAATATTCGAACTCCCGTAGCGATGGCACACGACTAGTATAGTATATTTCCTTTGTGTTTGTGGGAGCTCAAAAATATGCCATTAGGGATAATGCTATGACAATTTTGTTGGCTACGCAGCGTAATTAAATAGGCGGCCGGGTGTCGCACGCGACCGCGCTCTGCTTTAGCAGAAAATGTGCAAATAAATCTGTCTAATCTAATGTACTATTATGTGTGTTTTTACGCACAAATCATAGCTGTTATTCACTTTCTACTGACACTGCGCTACTAAAAGCTTCGTAATGAATATTCGCAAACATTTTGCGCCTCCTGGAACATTATCTAAATTGTTTAATGCACTTAGATTCAGTGAGAAGAAACATTAACATGCTAAAATTTCACACATCGTAAACTAAACATGACTGTTGCTACCTAATGGATGAAGGGTTTTATGTTCGACTTGAACCGATAAATGATCAGGAGAGCATTATATCTAAATAAATAGTTAAATAGCCTTTATTTTTGGTTGTTGGTTATTTATAATATAAAGTAGTTAGAGACTGGAGACCACACGCATGCCCCGGTGGGTGCGCGGGCGCAAACACGCCTGGCGTCAGCACAGAGCATACCTGCCTCTCCCAGCTTCTGCCTATGTGTACATTGCCGCTTAGCTTGTGCGTGGTGCTAATTAGCTCTAAACACGATACCACTATCATTATGAAACGCCATTCTTTCCCTAGTTAACAACTCGATAACTCTAAGTACTTTCACGGATCACTAGTATCTACTAATTTTGTTTGACCATCCTATTTCTCTAACTAGTTTTTGTCCAGTTCTAATGTTTTACCTTGAGTGTAGAATTAAAAGAATATTTGACAAGTTTTCTAAAATTGTGTTTTGTTATCTTTTAGTCAATTCTAATGCAATGCTACAATTAAGGACCGTGAAATATGGTGCCACTCAATTGTGTCGTAGTTTTGTTACAATACAATATTTACGAAGAAGGACCAAAAATAAACAAACAACGCACACAATCGGACGAATAAATATGCTGGCACAATGCACGGGCCAGCACGTCATAATAAGGCAGTGGCTTTTGTACGGCCGGCTGTAAATCATACAGTCCTTTGAAGAGAATGGCACACCATAAATAATGCCCCAAAATTCGGCTGCGATGCTCTCCACCGGGACATTTTTGTAGCGCGTGAAGAGAATTCTAATGGCGAAACAAATTAATCAATGGGTCACGACATTATTTAATTTTTTTGCCACAAGATCCATTGTGATAATGTTTATGGGTATCGATATAGCCCTACACGTTTTGACATTAAAAAGAGCTTTAATTTTATAGTCCGATATTAAAACTATGGCTTGTTAGAAGCAGAAGTGAACAATGGAAGGAACAGTTATCTGCCCTAATGTGGTAATTGTTTCGATTTAATAACGTTACGCTTAAAATTGAAACTGGAGTCATAAATATTGAACTGCAGCCACTTTAAATCTTTATGGGTTCGTAAGAAAGCAATTAAAGTTGAGCATTATGATAGTATTGAAGAATTTAACGCGGTCGACGTTACGACTCAACTGAGCTTTAAATGGTTCAGTGCACCCCTGAATAAACAAGGCTATTCGGAGTTAAATTTGCTTGCACCGGATATGGTTGCCACTCGAACATATCCATCATGTGCATCTACTCTAAATGAAGACTTGGTCAACGGTACACTTGAGTCTTGAGACCCGGCTAGGATCTACAATGAATAAAGGAATTCCTATTCTATGGTGGGATGTGGTCACCTCACCTTATTTTATGATCAGTAAATCTTTCCAGTTATGAGCTCCTAAATAATAACATTTTATAGGCCCCCGTCGTAGAATAAAATTGACGAATGCATACTTACGTTTTATCGTCGATGGGTAACCAAAGTGTCCCTGGATTTATGTTTTCCAATGAAAATTCAAGTTTATTGCTATTGCAATGGGCTTTTTTTTTTTTTGTTTATTTGTAAACAGGGAAGACAGTTCCTTTATTAAAAGACTAGTGGTTGTGACCTTGTGACACTGTATTTAAGTCACTCAAGAGTGCCTTATCAAAGGAACGACCACCCAAAGTTGTCCTAAAACACAGCAGGAATTGGCATCTGATGTTATCTTTGAATCACAATAAACTCCATCATCTGCAGTTTGTTTAGACAAAACTCTTAAGAAACCAAGTATGACATAGATTGATTTGGACTGTAAATCTTAACATTTCTCGTAGTGAATTTGTATGTTTCGCAGCATGGCGTAGAGATGGGTCGAGTCATGGTGTTTCTGTTGGGCCTGGCCCCCCGCTGTGTAGGGCCCGCTGCGACAACCCGCATGCCCCAAAATTTACATTCTTACTTCGAATAATATTGTAATGCGCTGTGAGCTTCTACCAGTCGACTAAATATCTAAACAACGTCTGACGTCTAGTCACTTTTGAATCATTAAAATACACACAAATTTGTCAATGTGATCCGTAGGGACTGATCCCGGCTTATTGTCCTCTAGGTTTGTTTACATTAGCTGCCCAACTAGTTATTGTGTCCGAGGTTTATTTTATTAAGAAAATAAATAAATATTCACCAGTCGCTTCGTTCCCGACGTGACTGGGTAATTTATTTTCATTCCCGTATTATTTGTATATAGTATACGTGGGACACTCAGAAAGTTTTGCGAAACTAAAAAAAATTGTTCTATACGTACATATATTTTTATCAAATCTTTTCAAAGTACTTTCCACCAGCCTCTATACAAAGATTCATGCGCCTAAACCAGTTTTCAAAACACTTTTTCCAGTCCGCCGCAGACACCTCGTTTACAGCCTGCTCGAACGCAGCCAGCGCATCTTCCGGCGACGAAAATTGTATCCCTTTGAGCTGATTTTTTATTTTTGGGAATAAAAAGAAGTCACACGGTGCTAGATCAGGGCTGTAAGGAGGGTGACCCGGGAGTTTGACTGGCGTGCTGTCCAGGAAGTCCCTCGTTTTGAGTGCGGTGTGCGCAGGTGCATTGTCGTGGTGGAGCAGTAGCCCGCGGAGCCCTGTGTTTGGTCGCTTGTTGCTTATAACAGAGAAAACTTCTGGCAAACATTTGGTAGTATACCATTCGGCATTAATGCTTCTTTGATCCCGTAAGGGAATTGATACCAAGTGGCCAGTCAAATTAAAAAAGCTAGCGATCAAAATCTTACCCCCGCTTCTAGATCGCTTCACTTTGGTAGGCGTTGGCTCATTTTGAAACACCCAAACAGTCGACTGGCGCTTGGTTTCTGGGTCGTATTGATAAATCCTGGACTCATCACCTGTAAAGATGTCGTAAACACGCCGAGACGAGCCTGCTTCAAATTTGTTAAGCATATCACGGCACAATTCCACCCGGGCCTGCTTCTGAGCATCGGTGAGGTTGTGCGGCACCCAGCGTGATACTATCCTCCTCACGCGAAGATGGCTGTGTAGAATCTCGTGAACGCTTCCCGATCCAATCTTCAATATGTGTTGAATCTCCTGATATGTAATTCGCCTATTGTCTTGGATTAAATTTTTCACTGCTAGCACGTTTTCTTCGGTAACAGCCGTCAAAGGGCGACCGCTTCTTTCGTCATCCCCCAAAGTTGGTCGACCGCGCTTGAATTCGTTATACCAACGATACACGGTTGCCTTGGAAGGGCCTTCATCCATGAATGCCATTTGAAGTCTATCGTACGATTCATCCGGTTTCAGGCGACACTTGAAATCGTATAAAATCATAGCTCTAAAATGTTCCCGGCGCAGATCCATATTTCAGTGAGACACAATACTTTGAATTAACTCGCAAAAAATGTGGAGGGAAATTTTGAAATTGGAACTTACTTATTTTTACTTATAAATAATCATACATTCGAAAAACATTATAACTGGCCAGTCTCCCATATATAAAAACTTTTTTTCGCAATACTTTCTGAGGGGCCTGGTATATACTTATTAAAAACTTATAATCACACTATCCACGCTAATGATTCAACAACTGTAACAGCAAACTAATAATTTAACTGTAATTCCTAAAATGTGTCTAAAATGTTATTTTTTATGTTCACCTATCGCATGTCGTCTTTTTGTGGCAATAAATCAATAATCTTTCTCTTAATTATTTTATTATTTTTAACGCATTTTTATGCATGCGAAAGCGAAATCTAAAGATTTAAATTGTAGAAAGAAAAAATCGCTCACAAAAAAAAAATCGCTTGCTTTTTTTAAATCTTGCTCTTTTTAATATTACACAATGCGAAAGTGTATGTCTGTTCGTTACCTCTTCACGACTAAACCACTGAACCGTAATGATCGTAATGAAATTTGGCAAAGAGGTAGCCTGGGACCTGGCGAAGGACATAGACTCCTTTCTATCCCGAAAAACGAGGGGCTTTCTGTGGAATACGCGATAAACGACATCCACGCAGGCGAAGCCGCGGGCGATATAATAGAATACGCCGTAAGCTTTGGGTGTATGATTCCTGATTTCCTGAAACAATTTAATACTACTGGATCGCTTGCTTAAACTAAAGTAAAAAATGATTACGATAAACGAATGCTTCCTCTATGATTTCTGGATGAAAACTTTAATGTTTGCATTGTGAAGGCAGGTTAGTCAAACATCGTGACACCCTCGCGGGCGTTGAACGGTAGAAGTTGTTGAATAAGAAAATACACTTTTGGGAAGCAGTCGTACAGTACAAATATTGGTTGAATCCGTTCGGAGGTGCGCGTGAACTAATATTTGATCACAAGAGGTTGTTATTACTCGCTAAAGGTGGCCCTAACCGTACTAAGATTAAATTCTAATTTCAACTATTGTGGGAATGTAACGAAGGAATTCAAAATACATGTCGCAGAGTTGCGTTCAAAAGAATGTTCTTTTTTATGTTCCTACAATATTTTCGACTCAATATAGTCCAATTGATATTCAAGAAAGTCTCAATGGTATACGAAATAATCATTTGGTTTTATTTACTGTATTTCATTTTATAGCGGAACGTTCCAAAAACTCATTTCCTTAATTTGTAATGTCGCTCGATACGATTACGTTCACGTTCGGGTTAAACTTATTTCTGGCTCAGTTGGTTCGAGGCAATCGTACGTATTAATGGCAGTAATGGGAGACTGCGTTTATTTAACCGATCGTAACTCGACTCGTTACGGCCGCGTGTGGATTTTTAAAAGAGTAGCACCGTACGTCATTTCTTCGCCTCGTCCATCAATTTCGTCGGATTAACTTTAGACTGTGGTGGTGTTAATAAGCTTAATGAGGGTTTTGGTAAAACGAATATATGTATTAGGTAACGAGTGAAGTTGTGAGCTGTATTCTTGTTGAATGATAAAGTAATGAAGATGAACTTATGACTTATTCGCTCTATAAGCCGTAACTTAGGTCTAAATTCAGTGAAAGGCTGTTCTCAAAACCATTTCCAGTATAGGAGCTAAATATCTAATCTCCCGTCAATCAGAACTCCCCAAACACAAGTTAGTTATTTGAAGAACGTTAAAGCTAACGAGGTATGCTGGGTTGCCAGGTTAATTGTGTCTGTCGAGAGTATCGCCGATCTCGTGCGGTGTGCCCACATTACCATGTACGAGTGTCCCACTGCCGTCTGATTGCATCGCACCGGTCGTGATCGGGGAAATGCTCGACTCTGCTCTACGGTCACGTTTCTACCTGGACGAAAAAAAGACATAAAACCCATGCAAATAATGTGCTATAAAAGTCAATACGGATTTACCGTCGCAGCTGCATTTTATACAAACTTTATACGTTATATGTATAAATTATAGACGTTTTCTGAGAAGAAAAAATATCGGCGCCCGCGTGGAGACGTGTCGTATGGGCTATAAAGAGGAATGCAAGTACGCGAGCTAATGTGAGCGAAGTGTGGGCGCACAAGTCTCGCACACCACTCTTTTTGCAAATGCAAATTCAATTCCAACTCGGAAATCTTTACGGAATATTTCGAATGGAAATGTTTACTTTACTCTTTTACTGCTTTATGTTTTTATTTGCCAGCTCGCCAGTGTAGCTGTGTCGTGTGAAAGGTTAATATTGACTAGTTTGCTTATACCTCTTTCACAGTCACCAATGGGCAATGTAATCAAAATGTGCGGTGTTGTTTGGGTTGTTAGGTCGGTGACTTAAACCCGCCATTAGACCCGCTTGCTGGAGTTTAGAACATCAGATAATTCACGAGAGACTGTTCAGACTGCCCCAGTCTACATGCTACCTCATTAACGACTTGCTTTATTTCTTTCTTTTGTTCACTTCGATTGCTGGGACCTCTACTTTTCCTGATCATTTAAAAATCTACTGCATTCTTTTTTTAACTTTTAAACAGCCCGCCGTTTATTTGGTGTTTTTATTTTCGTATGTAATTCTATTTTGTGGCTGTTGTTTTTTTGAACGCTACCGTTTTAACTGATCTTAGTTCGCAACCTTGCGTGGTCTGTAAGTGTACTTTATTTATTTTTGTCCAAGATTTTCGTGACTCGAGAACTTTCGAGTTAAAGATAATGTTTCGTGTCGTTCGACAGTTAGGTTAGAACCGGTAGCAACTTTAAAAGTGGCCCGTCTAATTGTAATGAGAAGCAACCAGGTGGAATAATACTCGGTCTCGCCCGAAGCCTTTGAAAAAAGAACGAAAGGCGTGGCCGAGATCCTGTTTGTTTTCGAGTCGACTTTAATCGACGCCGAAACTAAATCTCCCTTGGTTATAGAGCGTCCTTAATTCTGATTTATAGACACCGCATGCTGTTATTATAAAGTTATACTTACGTCTCCCGCGACGGGTGGATTCCCCTTGACGTTCCCAAGTCATAATATCAATTAACTCATTCATAATTCTTAATTAAAGGTCTTAATTAAAAAACTGACTCAAAAGTGCTTTGATTTAAAATTATAGTTTTAAATTTTTTTTAATGAAGCCTAACGTTTCCCAGACAGAACCGCTGGATTTACGAGGATTCGTTGTTGCGGATATCTCTACGATCTTTGTGCGTAAGACGTAACGTAACTCACTTGGCATATTTCGAGATACAAGATGTATACTCACGGGGACGTTGTTATAATGGCCATTTCTAGGAATAAGCGATGCTTGTTAGTTTTTCCTTCAAGCTAAATTGAAACGACGCACGAAGAGGTGACTTGGACAGATTGTCAGCAATTGAAACTCGGTCGGTTATCCGGAGTGCTTGTTGGGATAATACAGGCAATCCATCTCAGCAGCCGGCACTCGATGATGGATCTGTGATGGAGATCACGACTCATTTCTTTGTTGTTTTGTTTTGATGATAAACGCGCTTCGTCTGCGCCGCTTTTTCCGCCGCGTTAGAACCTTGTTACGTTTGAATAGCCTATTTATGAAGTTAATTGGTTCTACTCTAGTGGTGATAGTTTGAGTTGTGGTTTATTTATCTATTCAATCTTTGAATGCGTGGATTGTGCTTATTTCAACATGTAAGAGGGCTCAAAAGAAGTTAACGCTAACGTATTCTAAGCAGAAACTTCCTCCCTGAAGAATCGAGTTTGAGTAAATGAGAGCCTCTAGAATTAGTTTACTACTACGGCAACTACAGAAATCAGATAACCTTCGACGGCAACCGAGGCCGAAGCCACAGGCGCTAATACTATTCGATACGTACCTATACGGTAAATATTTGAAGTTCCTACCCAACGAATACTGAATCTAAATCATGAAGTTGATGACTATCAAAGTGTGTTAATGATTATCGAAATATTGGAATCTGAAGTGTGCCCAGTAAAAATGATTACGAGTTAGGCGATGCGTAGGCTTGAAATGTAAGTGTGAGATAACATCATCTCGTCTTATATCGTAGGGTGTCTCCTTAGCTTTCACCGGTGCGTCAGCGATGCCCAATGGGCGCGTGTTGTGACAGCCTCCCACGATAAACTCCATGTTTATATGCGCGCGCGCCGCCCGCCATGTTTGTTTTATCTCGATCCACTGCGCGTCCGTGTTAATAAATGTCTCGTATTGGAAAAAATCTTGTCCTCCTTTTTATTCAATATTTTTATGTTGCCCGTATGTTTTATTTAGACATCGATTATTAATAATAATGGATCCTTCAGGGTCGTTAGATCAAAATTTAAGATGTTCATACGTGTAGGCGTTTTTTATGTATTGTTTTTTGTTAGTCAGTTGTGTGGGTCTCATTTTTATTAGGGTTTGAACAAGGGACGACGGTACGTGTTGGTGTATTTTATATTCAAAACAGATGTTATCCTGTGGCGATGGCTGGGAAATTAATTGAATTTGTTTGTTTGTTATTCGATTCGAATCACACGCATATTTAAACATTCCCACATTTGAATTTAACTAGCTACTTACGTTACATAGCTGGTGGATAATATCCATCAAGTTTGGATATCTAGCTGGTTAATATTCAAGCGCGTCGCTCGTAATGGCAGGCTGGAGTGATATAAAACCGATCATTTGTAGTTAGTGTTGATTGCCCAATCTTGTTCTGGTCTGTTGGGCATCAAACACGGCTAGTTAGTAAGGGGCGCATCCAATTTGTGATCGGAGCGGTGAGCATTGTCGCTGTACCCGGAAACTGTCCCGTGACGGAAGGTGTGGAAAACCGTGTAATTAAATCGCTAAATAACCTCAACTATACACTTGTTTGCTGCATACCTTGTTATATAGAGTTTGTGAGGTCTGTATAAACTGACAGATACCTACTTGTGTTTTTGTAGTCTTGTCCAAAAATTTGACAAAAACTGATCTTCGTTTGAAGGGCACATAACTTAGATTTCTACGGTCTACATTTAAAATGCTTGAAAAAACTTACCTTGTATTCAAATAATTTGCAATAGCAGACCTCTACGTGTAGGTGGTACCCACTCAGTGTTGCAAACATCTTAATTTTACCAGCCATTTTGTAAATTCTTCCTGAAATTGGAAATTTCGCCACAATTCACGCGGTAACCCACACTCCACAGCTTGATGCTTCTAGGAAGTACTTAAAATTTCATTTTATAAGAGTCGAGATGAGGAATACACGAGTGCACGGCAGGGTAGGTACCGGAGGGCAGGCCTCGCTTACACCCACCATTTATAAATTTTTCTCTTTTTGCCCATTGTTTACTTTACGGGCGATGTTTAAAATTTTATGATTTCCATTAAGACTGACGGCGATGGCGGCTCAAATTATATTCTGAACGGTTGCCAACTCGATAATTCCAGATCGTGCATGCGATTCTTTCGCTTACCTTTAATTTATTGGATGGGGGTAGGGCGTTCAGTTACGTGTTTTAAATGGTTTTGAATTCATTCTTCGTCGTTCACAACTCTTGAAACGTAATTCCGTCCTTAAGGTCTACAAGTGTATATGATACGATACGTAGGTGTTCGTCGGGTGTAAACAGGGCAGGTTAAGCACGCTGGCTGGCGTCGACGCTCGTTTGGAGAGCCCTCGTCGAGTGCACTTCACAAACTGCTCTCTTCAAGCCTACGCCCAACAGACGATTTTTAAAACTGCCCGTACGTATTGTTTTCGTTATTTCCATTTTATTTCGTATTCAAATAACAGACGAGCAGTTGGTTTCAAATGTCAGAAAAGTATTTGCCCATTCCATTCTGTGTAATATTTTTCTCCTACTGAGCGTTATAATAACCTTTCTAAGTTCCAAAACAAACAGTCGCCGCCGTCGTGCTTCTGTCCAATACACTGGCTGTGTTAGTCTAGTACAAATCCACGACATAATATCTAGTGTGGCGGTCGCGAGTCGGATAATATTTGGTGAGCGTTGTTTGACAAGCGTGTTCGTGTGTTTTGTTATTGGACACCTCCACTCCGCATACAGTTTCTATTTGAATTGCACTGACACAAACTAATGGGAGTTTTCAGGAACACGGTGGCCCTCCGTCGCCGTCGGGTACAGCTGTTTGTTTGTACATCTGACGATGCGAGACACTTTCCCAAATACATGGAAACTCCAGTAGCGGTCGGATATTTGAACACATTTCTTATCAAGCAACGATAAGTTGTAAATAAATCATATCGGACGATAAAGCATCGATTTTTTACAGCAGGGCTACCGCGCGATAACCTCTTCGGAAGGATTGTAGTAATCTAATAGATAAGCCCGAGAAATTCGTTGTCGTGTGTACTGTCGTGCACGTGGGCCGACTCTGTAATTGGAATATAAACGATACAAGACACAAATTCATGCGGAGGGGTTGCTTATAATCTGGCAACATTTACAAACACGTCACGACCGCGTTCGTGCTCAGTTTTTTTCTAGTTTACGTGGTGCTGTTTGTCACATCGCACTGCCTCGAGCTGCCGAGTGAAATGGGTAACTTTTTTGTACAAGTTTCATGTTTCGTTTTGAGCTACATAGACAGGCAATTTAATCTTTCAGCGTTACCATTGGAGTGTTCCCAGAAGCAATAGCGGTGCTTGAAATTCTAGTTGCGGTTTTTGTGGTCCGCGGGCGCACACGAAGCTTGGTCGCGTGGTCACGACTTCGTGTAGTATGCACCGTGCTTCTCGTAACAAGACTAGATTAGCTTCATCTTAATAGAAGCAAAGATTCTGAACTACTAGATTGAAATGTCACAACCGCTCTCTGTAGTTTATGACTTACGGCCAAAATTAATATGCAATCTATCCACGATTTGCCCTACTAGAGTAGAGATAGAAATTTGACATAAGCTCCATACATTTCATGTCAAATTTCTATCACTAGTAGGGCAAATCGTGGATGGATAGGTTATTAATTTTGGCCGTTAGTATGCATTATATTACACCTCTGCCTACCCCTTCGGGGAAATACAGGCGTGATGTTATGTTATGTTAGTATGCATTCGATTAGGTTTATGAAGTTTGAAAGCTATATTTGAAGGAATTTAACATTGAATCTGTCTTCAAGTACCTATTTAGGACTCTGCGTATTCTCTACATACCTAGTATCTACTTATTCTTAGATTTTAGGTGAAAAGATTTCTCTAGATACTGGTAAATTTTTTATACCAATAGTCTCTGCTTATCGTTCTACTGAATTTTCCTATAGGACCAATTCTAAAATCGTGAAAAGAGAACCGATGTTCCATACGATATGTGATCGTGTTTGTAGGTCATATGAGCTTATTCTTAATTTACAGTTAATCTGAAAAGGGGTCTCATCATTATGAACAAGTAACAACTATGATTATTTTTATATAATAACTATCGTGAGTTAAATTCATAATTATTAATATATACGGTTTCACTCACGTTATTCCGTCGGGTGTGCCCGACCAGTTTCAAGCACAAACGGAGCCCTTAATCATGAGCTGGCTGCAACCAACCAAGATGTTGCAGTGTATTATAATGACTTCAGCCTGCAGTTGAAATAGTGTAAAATTATAAATATTATATGAGAAGCAGAGAAGCTCATAATCATAACTAAGTTGAACTTAATTTCCCCTGAAGTGTAGCGCGAGTGAAGTCATAAATTTTCTCAGTTCTGCCAACGCACGTTGCGTTCGGCAAATCTTCTAGGGTTGAGGGTTGAGTATACCAGTGTTTAGTTTTAATTTCTTACTGAATAGAGATTCCACGATTTTTCTAGCTTAGAGAAGCTAGAAAAAGCGTGGCTGTTTAAAATTGTGCCTGAGAAATGTTGATAGATTGGGCATCCCTTTAATTTCGTAGTCTATATGGTCTTCAAATCAAATAATTGTATGGTGTCAATTCGTGTCCATTGAAATATAAATTAATATCGTTGACAGTCGGTAGCATTATCTTTGACAAATCTTTTGGGATCACATCTGTGACATAAAAGGACGGCTCACATGACGATGATTTACTATTATTCAGGTTGAAGAGTTTCGGTAACCCTAAATCTTCACCTACGCGTTGAAGACATCATAAACTAAACATTGCCTAGTTTGTTTTGATATTCCTAAACAACGTACTTACGTTAATGTAACGATAATGTTTAACTACTCGCGATATAATTCAGCGACAGGTGGGTTCTGCATGTAGTAGCACTCGTAGATCTGTCCGCGCAACACTTCGCCTCGCTCATTGTAAACACACGCTGTTTATTTTATTACAACACTTATTTATTATATCGTTAACATACGCACGCTTGATAATTACTGCTCGAGTACAATCTTTAATGTGCAGCCCGCATGTAAATATAAATAACTTATAGTTAATTAGACAAAGCTGTAAATAATCGACACTGTTTCCGTATCGCTGCACATCATTAAGGGCGGAATCTCAATAAACATGTGGTATTTCACAAACAAAAAATCGGGAAAAGATTCCGTCTGTCAAACTAATTCGTCGGGATTACGAGTGAGGGGCACGCGGGCAAAAAGACGCATCAATCAACGCGCCAATGCGCTGCGGGATATTTTTACTTTTACACATTTCGACTATTCAATCACCCGGTCCATGTGTATCGCTGGTAACTTTCGCTAATTTAATGCGCGTACTCAATATAAGCAGCAATGGATCCCCACCATAATTCCAGTCGTCGGAACTCGTTTGAGATAAAAGAAAAACCACGGCTAATTCGCTTGTTATGGGCGATGGCACGCATATCACACTTATTGGTGATTATACCTCAATTAATTGGTCGTTTACATTCGAATTAATTCATTACAAATGCCTCTTCAAAGTTTTTTAAAGGTAACTGTTTGCGTAATTTTGCGATCGGTAAATAAGATATGTTTGAGATTTTGAATAAAAACTGCAATTTGTTAATTAAATTATAAAAATTCAAACAAATAGCTGTTTGCCGAATGTTGGACAACGGCTAAAATTTGTATGGAGTGGATTCCGCAAAACGTGCCTCTAGGTACTCCGGCCAACCATCGTTTCCATATCGCATGCGATGATCGTGTTTTGACGTTTGTTTGTCAATTTCATAAAACTATGAACGGGAGTCTATCTTTATTGTGACTACCTCTGAGAAGGTGACCTCTGAGAAGAAACGACGAAACAGACTCGGGGATCAAACTCACAATTCTTAATGTAAAGTCTGGACTCACTTAGGTCCAGACATTTATCTTGTATTAAGAATTTGTGCGAGAACAATGCAGAGCGACGGAAACGCCTGGACTGGCCTTTTGAAGAAAGTGCCAGGTCAATTTGAATGGAACTGTCCTATTCAGTTGGAGCTGCAGTTGTCCTTATCGCACTTATTTGTGGCCGAGCGCTCACAAAGCGACAGCGATAGTTTCTACAAATACCTAATTTTCAAAAATCTCGTTGCCTGTCCCGGTTGCCATAAGAATATCTGTGGCAGTCGTGTCGTTACGGGTAGTCAGAAGCCCGAAAGTCTGACAACTGTTCTAGCCTTAGGATTTCCGTATTACCCAGTTACTGGGTTGCGGGGGTCTGATGGAGTCGCTTCGTGTAAAATTCAGAGGTTCAGCCGCATCTGGTAACCCTAGGGATAAGGCGAGGAGGATGATGAACTGTGTTTTGTTAATTTGGTGGTTTGGTTCCTATTAATTCAATAAATTTATTTAATGAATGCATGTGTTGTTGCACTTCAACAACACATGCATTCACGTGTAATTAAATGGTGAGGGGAGTCGGGGTAAATGGCACATGTAACAGCGCGGCGGTGAAAGATGGTGGTGATTATTGCACACATTATCTACCCTAAAATGTTGCCTACCTCTCCGGTACCCTCCGAGCCTTCGCCTTGATTTTATTCAGGAAAATTCACAGCTCACTTTGTTATTTACCTCATATTTTACATCACTTCAAGTACCTTCTGTCTACTCAAGCACTAGAGCGGTTTCGTTTTTCTCGCTTTCCAAGTGATCAGAAAAATCTTTTGGTCATCAATGAATACTGATTCGAAATATGTAGTAAAAATAATTCTAAGATGGAGAAATATATTCTGTTTACGTCATTCTACAAACGTAAGCACTGTTGTTTGTTTTCAATTAGATTCGTAAAATATGGCTTTAGGTCGACTCGTAAATCGACCCGGGTTCGATTAAACAAATTGTGTTCCAGAGAAACTGCGAGCTGATTGCCTAAAAGCGATCCTGTCTATCCGAAGGTCCCTTATTACATCTAAATGTTAGTGACGAAAAACTGCTATAGCTTGAATCATGGATGAATAAAAAAACTTTTTTTATCCGTGGCTTGAATATACAACAAAACATGCACATTTTTAAAATAAATCGATCAAATAAATGAATAGATCTTAAAGCTTTTGTTTCAGTACTCTGGCATAATCTTCCAAACAAATGGGTATAAAGTGTAAAAAAAAACATTTATTTTCGTATATTCCACAATCAAAAGACTGGCAGAACGTTTTATACCGTGGTGTGGTTAAAAATAAAGTGAGCTCTTCGCGCCTCAGGTCCGTTCTTATAGGCTTTAATTTCACAAGGCTTTTGTGCCGCAGATCCAGCTTTGATCGCAAGACGTTCGGCCAAATCTTGTTAGGGACAAAGCAGGCTGGCTGACGGACGAACAATGAGAGATCGCATTACCCCACCTCACTTCCGGAGCGGTGACTTCCAAACCTCAAAGTTTTACACCTGACTACACTTCTGACGTTTTTTCGACAAATGCTATTACGCAATTATCTACGGTCCAATTGCCATGTAATGTAACGCATTATATAACTTTTTTATTATCCATTATGTGATATACAGTGCGGTCTCAAATTTAGAATTTGTAGCCAATTTATTTTTTGGAAAGGGCTTTGTTAGTTTTCGCAAATGGAAATTGATCACGTAACAGTCTCAGTTTCGTTTTATCAATTTTTCTTTCCACGTTTTATTATTGCGACAACTTATATGGGTACATTACATGAAAATGGGTATAAATAATAAAGTTCTGGCCATAAAGTTTCTGAGGAACATAATTTATTCTTGCAAAAACATTGAAATTCTTCGTAACTTTTACAATCCATGTCGGCAATACAGGATGTATGTATGGTACATATTCTCTTTTTACGAACATCGATATAGTATCGATAAATAACCGATTACGAGCGTCTTTTACGAGCAAATCGACTATCCCGAGCGCAATTCGATCTCATATTTTATAGCTGTTTACAATCAAGGCGACAAATTTGGTTCGTGTCGTGTGCTCACAGATTTATAATCGGCTAATTCTGTCTAGCGCACCGCGTTAGAGCTCTGAGTAATGGAAACTGGCGATTAGACGGAATCATTTCGACGAACAAAAATTTCAGTGTTTGTTGTGGAAATAAAATTAGTAAAAGTTCCGTGCTAAGAATATCTATACTTCACACACTCGTATAATTATCATAAGAGTGAGTTTGTATTTGTATAATAGTTACGGTTGCAAAGGAAAAGGAAAAGGCTCACAGCAAGAATTACCGTGGCATTAGCCTTTTATGTGTTGTCGGCAAATTGTATGCAAAAGTTTTGATTGAAAGAGTGATGAAAGTAACTGATGAAAAAATATGGGATGTGCATGCGGGATTTAGAAAGGGCATGGGGTGTACGGATCAGATCTTTTCATTGCGATGCATAGCTGAAAATTTTTTGGCCAAAGGTCAAAAAGTCTATTGCGCTTTCGTGGATTTGGAAAAGGCCTACGACAGAGTGATGAGGAATGAATGTCTGCATTGTCTATATATGGTGTGAATAGCGACCTGATTCAAGCGTTGAAATCTCTCTATGCGGATTCTAGCGCTTGTGTCAGGATTAACGGCGCCTACTCTGACTGGTTTAGCATCGATAAGGGTGTGAGACAGGGATGTGTAGCGTCGCCGTGGCTGTTCAATCTATTCATGGACAGTTGTTTGAAAGATTTGAAAGAGAGTGAAAATGGTTTAGAAATGAATGGGTTACTTGTCAAATGTCTCCTCTATGCCGATAATCAAGTTATCCTTGCATCGTCGGAGGGGGAGTTACAGAAGATGGTAACAATTATAGATGGTGCTTTGAAGAGTAAAATAATGAAAGTTAATGTCAGTAAGACAAAAGTTATGGTTTTTGAAAAGGAAGAAGTTATGACAGAGTGTAATATTTTGATAGGTGACGAAAAGGTGGAACAAGTGAAAGATTTTGTATACCTGGTTTCCATGTTTACGAGAGATGGCAAGCATGTGAAGGACATTGAAAGGAGGAGTGAGTGCTGGTAATCAGGTGAATGGGGCACTACACACCTTCATGGACAGCCTCAAAGTGTCGGAAAAGGCACGGCTGGCTGTTCATGGGGGAGTGTTAGTGCCTACACTTATGTATGGTAGTGAAAGTTGGGTATGGCAGAAGAAACATGAAAGCAGAATAAATAATAAATAAATAAATAAATATCTTTGGGACATCTTTACACAGCACCATCTAGTCCCAAACTAAGCAGAGCTTGTGCCATGGGTACTAGACAATGGATATAATACTTAGATGCTTTTTTTTTTTTTGTAAATACATACTTATAATACATAAGCAACACCCAGACCAACACAAACACCTATGTTCATCACACAAATATTTGTGTCCTGTGGGAATCGAACCCACGACCTCGTGATCAGCAGTCCGACACTCGAACCACTAGACCACAGAGGTTGTTAAATCCAGTTGAAATGAGAGCTTTGAGAAATATGTGTGGTGTAACTTTGAGAGATAAAGTAAGGAATAACGTGATAAGAGAGCGTTGTGGAGTGAAAGAAGATGTAGTGACAAAGATTGAGAAAGGTATGTTAAGATGGTTTCGACATATAGAGAGGATGGACGAGAGGAGATTGACGAAACAAGTATACGAAGCGAGTGTGGATGGAAGAGTTGGAAGGGGACGACCTCGGCCAACGTATCGCAATGAAATCGCGGATGTTCTCAAAAAATGCCATGTTATGAGTTCTCTAAACCGACGAGTATGCATGACGAGGTTAGTGGACATAAATGAAGCGAAAGAGGTGTGTCAGGATCGTAGCAGGTGGAAATCCATAGTCTCTGCCTACCCCAGTGGGAAACAGGCGTGATGATATGTATGTATGTATGTATGTACGGTTGCAAACGGTGGCACTACGGATTTTGCTTACCAAACTCGTAGTAGAACTCTGATATCTACGAAAGCTACGAGTTAGAAGTTTTGAAAAAATGAAATTTTGTTATTTTTTTCTTTCTCTAAAAGTAAAACACAGTTGGAAAAAAAAAAAATGAAAATTCGTTGTTTTGCAAACGTTTTGTTCAGGATCTCGGACACCCTACGGTATTTCAATATAATTTTTATTTATTTTTATTTTGATATGTAGCTAATGACTATTTCTTCACTTGTATAAACTCATTTTTTGATTGACTGAGTAGTTTTCGAGTAATAAACAAGTATATGATTCGGTGCTTACGACCATTTAAAATACGCGCACGCTCACACTCGCTCATATAAAACCCTAGAAGCAGCTGCTGATAACCATACTTGATGCTTCACACCATTAACATTGGAACCACCTATAAAATTACCTGTGTTGCAACCTGTACTACCTAAAACGTTTTTAATTTTACGTCCACTATAGCTATTCTTAGTACATTACCCAGTGTTTTATGGTATCTATTATCACACGTCGTTATGGGATGTGGTAACGCTGTAAAATGTTAAACAGTTATTTATTTATCGGTTTTCCGGCCGCTTGTACCTATGTTTCGTCGTACAAAATGTACTTCATAATGCAGATGTGTGGGAGAAATAATAAACGACGACATTTTTCCCTGCCTATGAAACGTACCCCCGACAAACTGAAGTGCATATTTTATAAAAGAGCGCAACTCTACGTTAGTGATGTGCCGTTTCGTAACGTTATCGACTAACTAATTAGAATTAGAGATTACGATGGCGATTAATCAATAATTTATTGAATGTGGAATTAATACGTTATCCGAAACTAGTTTTGGTGATTTATCGTTCATGGTTATTTTAGAAATGCCCGTTTCGCTTTTAATTTTATTAACGCCTAGCTCTAAAGATAATTACATATTGGCTTTTCGTTTTTATGGAAAGTTATAAATTGTACCAATAAAGATCAGCAACACCTAAATAAATAAAAATCGTCTGTATGTGAGCTATTATTACTAATACTTATAGCTCAATGTCTGTATGCTTTACTTTTATTTGAAGTTATAGCTATATTTGCACGTCCCTATTCTCACCTTTATTTCATCGCCACCTTTGCACTTTGTTTTATTTTCTTGCACGCCTCGTCCGCATAATTCCGCAATAAAGCTTCTGTTGTGCCCTAAAATCTTTATATCCATTCCTCGAAGGGGAACTTTCTATACGAAATATCAACGCGTCCATTGTGCGTCTTTCTATTTTATTCACTCACAAATGGGTTTTTGTACGACTGTAATGAAGGCTTTATTCTGAGGTGCGAATGTAGAACGCGTCAGTAGTGAGGAGCACGCGATTCCCGTGGTATTTTGTTGGCATTCGACTTATTGAATTTTATTATTAGAATTTTCGGTAGGTCGTTTAGGAATCCGCGATAAGACGCAAAAAGCACCGCTAGCGTGTCCGGGAATTAGTTTGAGTAAGCAAAAAAAAAAGCGGGCGCCAGCCAAGGCAGGTGCCAGTTATCTCCAGTTATTTGTCGTATCAAGTAGTTGTTTTTCCCCGCTGCCGCATCAAAGGCGCCGCGCACGGTAGCACTCCCGCTGCTGATTACCTATGTGGGAATGTAACAGAACAGCTTTATGTCATACGTATTTATTTTTTATAGCTTCTCGTAAAAGTTCGAGATAACTCTTGTCTGTCCTACTCTAAACCTACGAGACCGAGGTTCGATTTCGTGGAAACAATCTATTAAAACAGTATTCAGGTATTGGCTTAACTCTCTGAGATATCTTGACTAGATAAGCCAGCAACACCGGTTGTTGAATTTGTTAAAATAAATTAGGTAGGTAGATGTTCTGTTAGAAAGTTCTTTTAACTTTTTATTGTAACACGATTAAGTTTTATAAGCATTTGTCAAATTAATAAATTATTTATTACAAAACCGTATAAAATAATTCATATTATTAAGTTCTTTTGGATCATTTGAATAATAAAAGAAATATTTCTGAATTTAAAAGTCAGTTGTTTGATATTTGCATAAAATATTATCAAAACATATTATCATTCTAATTATATTTTTATCTCAGAAATCTGAGATTTTTATATCGCAGCATCCCATATAACTTGTAAAATCTTTAAATCAACGAATAACATATTCTGAAACAGCCAATTAAATTTAAAAAAAATTGCTTAATAAATACAAGATAGGTACAGTCGTAAACAACGGTGCGATAAAACTCCAAACGCAGCGCTTGCGCATGTCGCAGCGATTTGTCGATTCGAGACGTCGCACGCGGCGCGTATGCAAATTATATCGTTCTTTACTGTCACTCGTTAGCGGTTAATCGCCTTTATCGCGCCACGAATAAACAAATACCCATTATAAGCGTTAAAATTATTAATATGGTCGCATCAACGCCTGTTTCGGAACCTCATTTGCATGCATACCTGTGTACTTGCAGTGTGTTTAGATAGGACCTTATTATTTTATGATAATAGTGTTAATAACGTCGCTGTTAATAACAGTTACAAGGATCCTGTTGCTATGAATATAGAACTGGTCACAATTTTTAAACTTGTATAAGATTATTATGACACAGGTTGACACAACAAATGAGAAGAGTTGACATTTTGTAGAGGTTCCCATTTTATTTTGCTTACTTTAGATTTTAATCAAGCTTTTTAAAACATCAATAGGTTACTGTAAAAAACACTTAATTTGATTAAGCATATAATACGCAGCAAAAAAACAGAATACTGAGATTCACCTCTGTGTTAATTCGATTCGATTGTAGGTGTAGTTATATTGTGTAACCATTAACTTATTATACTGACGTTAGTTAATAAGTTTATGGTAGTAACAACATCTTATTTTGGGAATGTTTATTTGATAATAATCTTGACTAATTCATTATACATTCAATTTAGAATTTGATTATTATCTTTCTGTATCTTTCAAGTCACACCAAAAATCGCCATCATCAAGGACATTTACAACGACTATTGACATAATGTTTAGAAGAAACTTGATACCAAAAAATGTTACCTAGTACGTGAAAATCATAAAGTTAATGATCTTGGAACATGATATTACGAGACACGTAAGTATAATCACTAAACGAGTTCGGAGAAATGACTCCGTCGCAGGAAGCTCATATTAGTTAGTGGCTTTGGCTATCAATTTGTTTGGCTGGCAATTTGTGGCTACTTGTGGTTGTTTGACCCTGCTGCCGAATTGCGTAACTCACTCGCGATCGCAATCAATAGGATTTCAATGTTCATTGCTCCGTATGTTTTGACAATTCGTCTTATCGGCAACTATGTACTGTGGTACCACGCAATGAACATTGTTGTCAGTTCAAAATGAAAGCTAATTTCAAAGTGAATTGCATTACACAATTACCCCACAGGAGATTGACATTTCTCTTTTGGCCGATTTAATAAAAAAATCTTCCTTCACCCTGATGAATAATTTGAGTCATAAGAACTTTTTTCGCTTCGGAATCTCTCGAAATTGCTAAACAGAAAAATAAATTCTTTAGAGAAGGCATATCTATGATAGAATAAGTGGTGGAACGTACCTATTTACAATATTATGTAAATTTTAATAACTCGAAGCAAATTCATTATAATTATCTGCCACATGCAATCGTGGTATAAGCTTTAAAACAAAATGGTTGGCCGTCTGCAATGGTTTAACAATATTACAATCAAGAAAGCCCACTTGTTATTATTATAAGTGCTTTCAAGAGTTTCCAATTTGGCTTTTGTACACTTAAAACTGCTTACTCCACGGTTAAGATAATAGGAGAGAAATGAAAGTGTTTTTAAGTTTTTATGGGAGGAAAAAATATATTAAAAGGCATTTTCTAATATTTTACTGATGATGACGGTTCCAAGTATATAACATGACTTTATAACCACAGATCCCCCCCCCCCCAAGGCTTATCACAAACTCCAGATAGGACTCAACTTTAGAAAATTTTCTCAACTTAATCAAACAGAATTTCGCTTACATAAAACCTCTCAGTAGGTAGTCAGTTTTGGCCATGAACTGAAGTTTTTTTTCCCTCTATACCAGGTTCTCATGATTTGTGGACAGGTGGCGCGGGCGTCGTTTCGCGGCGCCTTTGTGGTAGCTCTTTGATCTCGCCGCCACATTGTGCGCTCGCGTACAAAACTTTTTTGCCTCAAATTGTTCGAAATTGATGCGTACTGATTTGTTGTGAACTTTCAATAGATTCGGTAGTGCTTAGAAAAGCTTTGAAAGTGGGGAGACCGGCAGGCGTCATATTTCTTGTATTATTGAAATTGGAGTTCTCGAAGTCCAATATAAGGGAATAACAAACTATTCTGATAGACTTTGTTTAATTTCGTATGAATGTACAATGGAACTATAATATCCGTTCTTATTACATAAAAGGGTAGTTAGTAGTCACGTATACTTTTAGTATAACTTACAATAAACGCAAGGTAAAAAATTGTGTGTAGACCTACCTTTATTGTTTAAAAATTGCTATAACAGATAAACCACATTAATAAAGTTAGAAGCAATGAGAACATTTCTTTAAGTTTGAAGAAAATAAAAGTTAATCGGCAGTAGACGTAAGCTTTGTTACATATTTTTCACAATTCTACCTTCAGCCCCAACAAGGGGAATTCATTGGTCACTCCAAGAGAATTTATTCCGGTTTGCTTATTCTTGTGGTCGAAGTCGCCAATGTTGCAATGTAAAAAATTTAAATAACTACTGCTTCCAGAAGAGCACAGAATATTTTTTTAGAGTACACATCTCAATACCTACTTCATTATCGTAGCCTCAAATCACCTACTGCTTGGTACACCTAATAGGCCTCGTTTCTTCAATCTTGTGCCTCCCTCTTCATCATTCATCATTTCAGCCGTAAGACGTCCACTGCTGGACACAGGCCTCCCCCAAGCATATATTGGGGGGATATGCCTGCCTCTTACACCAGTTATAAACGACGAGCCATCTAAAATACAGCAGTTGTGATGTGACACTTGTGACAAGATCACGGATTTTGTCAAAACGAAACCTCTTTCTCAGAGTCTTTGTTCCAATTATCTTGGGGTTGGCATCCAGTCCTCCAGTTTTACCAGATGCGACTGCTATCAGCTCTCCGCAACCCAGTTACTGGGCAGGGTTGATAAAAATCATGATTTCTGACAGATTTTTTAGTTTTTTTTCACTTTTTATTTGACTTTTTAAGATTTTTACTAGATTTTTATTATTTACATAGTCATAAATGATAATATTCCAAATATTGTCTCAAAAATCCCAATGGTTACGAAGAAAAACTAGATTTGAGTAAAAAACATTTTTTTAATATATTATAAGTATGTATTTACAAAAAAATAAGTATATAAGTATTATATCCATTGTCTAGTACCCATAGCACAAGCTCTGCTTAGTTTGGGACTAGATGGTGCTGTGTAAAAATGTGCCAAAGATATTTATTTATTTTTCTCCAAAATTTGTTATTATTTTTTAAATGGTTTTTATAGTGTTAATCTACTGACATCCATATTTATGACAAAAATTACTATGTCAAAATAAAAAATAAAAACTTGAAGAAGACCTACCTACCTACTCCTTATTTACTTTACCTACTTCTTCACTTATGAATATTTTTACGAAAAGTTTTACTAGTATGCAACTTTGTAAGAATTAAAAAAAACCATAAGTAAATCTTAGTATGACAGTAGTAATTAAGTACAGAAATGTAGGAAACAGTTTATTCAAACTTCCAAGACTTTTTACTCGTCTATATACTATAATAAAACTGTAAAGGTCGAAAAGTCTGTACATTGAGTTTTTTTTCGCGAAAACCGGCTAGGGGGACTAGAAATAAGGTATAGAACACGAATCAATCGTTTAAAAAATTTATGTCTGTCTGTCTGTCTGTCTGTCTGTCTGTCCGTCTGTCTGTCTGTTTGTTACCTCATCACGTGAAAACGGATGAACGGATCGTAATGAAACTTAGCATTTGTATTGGTATTAGTCTAACTTAAAATATAGGGTATGTTTTATCTGAATCGGTTGAGTAGATCCAGTGATACAGCTTGACCCCTCTATTGTATTAAGTTGCATACAAAGTAGAGGTCATGATTGTTGGTTGGATGCAGGTTGCAGGTTCCTAAAAATACAACTGGATTCTATTAGTATTATAGAAAATATAGAATAACATAACATAGCCCATCACTGTCCCGCTGCTGGGCATGGCCCTCTTCTTGGAATGAGAAGAGTTAAGGAACTGGATATTGTTAGTGTAATAGATTATCATAACATAATCAGCTCATTACCTACTGCCCCACTGCTGGGCACGGACCTCTTCTCGGAACGAGAAGAGTTAAGAAACTAGAAAATATAGAATAACATAACGTAGTCAACCCATTACTGTCCCATTACTGGGTATGGCCCTCTTCTCAAAATAAGAAGAGTTAATGAACTGGATATTATTAGTATTCTAGAATAACATAACATTACCAGCCCATTACAGTCCCACTGTGATTAGTGTTATAGAATAACATAATCAGTCCAATTACTTCCCACTGCTGGGCACGAGCGTCTTCTCAGAATGAGGGAGTTTAGGGCTTATTCCATGAAATTCCATCACCTTAGCCGGTTGGTTGTAAAAACAAAATATAGTATGGTCGGTAAATAGTGTAATCGTCTGTGTAGGCGCTTATATGTATATATTTGAAGATATTGTGTTCATAATTATGACACGATGTTATTTTCCGACATCCACGCGGACGGAGTCGCGGGCACAGCTAGTCTATAATAAGTTCCGAAAAGTAAATTCAACTGACTATTTGTAGTTTGTTATTGCCATATTTTCATTCAATATTCAGTAAAAAATAAAAACTGTATAATTTTTAATATGAATTTTTATTATCTAGTCCATTATGATTTAAATTAATAGATCAATGAAATTTTATGGAAAAAAATCAAGTTTGATTTAAATCAATGTTTTTTTTTTAAATCACTTGATTTAAATCAATCAACCCAGTTACTGGGTAATATTGCAGTACTGACATCCCAAGATTGACAGACTTTCGGGCTTCTGACTATCCGTAACGACTGTCTTAGCTATTTGTATGGCAATCAGGACCGACAGCTTAACGTGCTCCCCTAGGAACGGAGGGGTCTCGATGTGCAGCGAAACGGCCACAGACACCCATCCAAGCACTGACCGCAGCTAGCGCAGCATAAGCTCGCAAATCTTGCAATTCACGAGGTTATTACTTAGCCACGAGTACCCCCGTTAAAACTAAACTAAATTAAGTAATATTTTCATTTGTTTGTCACGTTTCTACTTTATAACCTTCCTACTTCATTGTCACCAGGTCTAACGGCGGAGTTGTTCTACGTGCGAGATGGTCAAATCAACGAGTACGCGCTCAACTTCGTGGTGCCCGTGCCCGCGACCATTGCAGACCTGCACTTCACCTGGCAGAGCCTCACCAGGAAACCGGTAAATAACCATTAGCTCCTTTTAAAAACATCTTTGGTGGTACCTACGTTAGAGGACCGACGGCCTGTAGAAATTAAATTAGTTAGGATGGACTGGAAAACGGAGAAGCGAGTGTTGCGATACTCTGAAAAGACCTAGGTATGTGCATTAGTGGCCTGCGCTGTAGGCTGTATTTGTTGTTGGTACGTTCCCTGATAAAAATCTGGGTTATTCCAGAAATCCCCATTGATTTTCCCCATCGATGGAGATGTTTGGACTTTTTGTCATGGTGATCATGGGGTTATTCCAAAATCCCAATTGATAGCGAACACCAATGAACTTTTTGTCAAAAAATCCCCATAGCGAGCTTCATGAGCACTTGATGGAGAAAATCAATGGGGATTTCTGGTATAACCCCATGATCACCCAGAAAACGAGACACTACACACTAAACAAAAAAAAAACACTAAATAAACATGAGAAACCAAAATATGAAAGTTATCTGCTTGAAAATCTGTGTTTATTTTAAATTACAATTACATTGGAATTTCTATAACGATTTTTAAAAAACGTGTAGGTAAATAGCTATCCGGTTTTGAACCAGTCGATAAAAATGGAGCTGTGTTGGTTTAACGTACAATCGATTTGATAAAACAATCGCACTATTATGGTAATGCGTGACACGGAACGAATGCGAAATTGATCACGATACCCACGATCGTCGACTATTAGCACGTACAAAGTCAACAACTCTTTACACGCAATTAGCAAATTGATCAAGACTTTTTTACTGTACTGTAGAAACAACTTTAGTCAAAGTAATTAACTTGGAGAGGAAAGTTCATTCTTTATTCTCTCAAGTTGCCGGACACGGGATCCCATGTTTGCGCAGCCCCGCAAACGAGCCATTCTTATGGTAATGCAGCAGCCCTTACCCGAATTCAGATAACTTTATTTAAGTTTCTGTAAAATCATTACTAACTACACAAAATCTGCTCCAACTTTTGATTGATTATTATTAGGTATACTGTTTGCGAATACTCCTTACATGTTCCTCGTTTGCTTCTGAAGTACATACAAAGTCAACAACTCTTTACACGCAATCAGCAAATTGTTTTGATCAAGACTTTTTACTGTACTGTGGAAACAACTTTAGTCAAAGTAATTAACTTGGAGAGGAAAGTTTATATTTTATTATCTCAAGTTACCGGACACGGGATTCTATGTTTGTATCGAATACTCCTTAGATCGTCCTCGTTTGCTTCTAATTCAAATTGCATCGCTTTTCATGCTAATGTCGTCTCTGGCTGATCACGACGCAGCACCACATTATGCACTACGTATACCGGGCCCTGCATCTCTAACCAAATATTATGTGCATTTATTTATTTTATCCGAAGTCAGCACACACGGCGACGCAGACTGAAAGAAATCAGTTGGGCGGCATTGCATTTTGATCGGGAGCGACGCGACGACGTCCACTTTACATATTCAATAGTGTGCCAACAAAAGTAGCATCCGAAGTACCCCGCAAACAAGTTCAGTGAACTTGTCAATAAGACATCTGCTTGTTTAGGATGTTATTTGCAAGTCATACGAACGCTCGCCAGATTACGGGATGCTTCATCAATTTGAATGTATTCATGGCGCCGTCTGCAGGATTTGATGGCATTAGCTATTAACTTTATGGACAACGCTTTAATATAATGACTAGGAATCAGTTCTAGCCGCTAATATAAATCTTAAGTGGTTCATCTTAAGGATTTAAATGTATGAATAACGTTTAAACTCTTTTGAAATCGTCGACGCTCCGTTTTGAAGCATTTGAAAAATAAATAAAGTGCTGAGTATGGTTCGGTTGCGAACACGCGGCCGAGCCCTTTGCTGCTTATCAGCATCTCGGCGAGCTTTGTGCGCCGCCACTATCAGATCTGCCATCCCCCCTCACTTCACCGCGCTACTCCCTTATTTATATAGCGGCTCCTTTGACTAGGCAGAGCTAATATTTGGGAACCGGTTAACTAGCGCCGATGAACGGTCCCGCCGTCTTGCCACCATTGTCTGTGCGCACCGACTGCCGACTGATAATATTTAATTAGCGGCCGCGGTGTCGCACCTCCACGCTCCATGGTCTACCACTTACGAGCCGCGCGCCGCCTCCGTGTTGCATGGCTTGATGAGCCGGCCAAAGGGCCCGCGGCGAATGCTGTTTGTTTAACAATTCATGTAACGCCGCCTGATGATTAGTTAGATAATGAGTGCCTCATGATCATAATATTTAATAACCGGCTTCAAAACAAACTGAACTCGACAAGATTATACCACATCTGCGCAGCATGCCTCCCCTCGGCGTGTCACAATACGTTCACGTCATCCGCATAAGGGAAACATAAAGCACATCGAACGACCCGACATCTACATATGCAAATATAACCGATGGCCAACGGTAACAAAGTATGTCGTTTATGTATCCGATAAAGGAGCGCTGTTCGTGCTCTCACGGTGGGTTACACAGGTTACACTCGACATTTGATCTCTTCTGACACGGCTTGGATGCACAGATGGAGCGTTTAAGGGACGCCTTGCGTGCCGTTGTCCGTCAATTGCGTGTACTGATACAGTTACATCGTGATGAAATTATACCGTTAGGAATGTGTCAAGTCCACTTCACGAATTCCGATTCACGAATTATTATATTTTGTTGCAGTTGCCATACACGCTACACGTGGACGTGTCAGATCAACAGAATGCAATGCACCCGCCGACTGTTAATATATCAAACGAGGGCAACGTGCCGACGGAGCCGCAAACATGGCGAGTGGACTTGCCTTGTACGCACACCGTCGCCGCCGAAGTAGACATCATTATATTCTTGAACGTGTCGATGGGCCCTTCATCCTCTACGTTGCGATTCAGACGGAAAAAGATATGCCTTAAAGAAGCGCCGAGACCAGCGGTCAGAGTTGATAGTGTGCCACATGCGCCTACATCTGCGGATATATTTTACGCGGGAGCTGGTTGCGCTGGCGGAGCACTTCTGATAGCTGCAGTAGCTGCTGCAGCTTGTAGAGCACGAGCGAGGAAGTTACGACGAGCACGAAGTGACGAACAAGATGCTCATGCATTTTTACCTGACTCGTCTTGCAAATCAGCCGCCAGCTATACCAGCTACCGCCGTCCTACCTCACTGCCTGCTGCGGCGGCCGAAGAAAAGGCACGGGACTTGCAACAAAGAATAGCGGAGCTGACGATACAACGGTGCCGAGTGAGGCTACGGTCTGTTGCAATGGAAGGAACTTTTGGCCGGGTATACAGAGGGACGTACGCTGATGAAGATGGAAGGGAGCAAGAAGTTCTTGTGAAGACAGTCGCTGAACACGCTTCCCAAGTACAGGTAACTATGGTTCTGTAATCTCTTTCGTACTTATTGTCATGTTTATAAATTATTCTGATGTATATGTTGTACGCCTGTGACATTAAACTTCATTTCATAATGATAATGTTCTTCCATAGGTATCACTTCTGCTTCAAGAAGGCTGCATGTTATACGGGCTTCACCATGAGCGAGTGCTATCGGTCTTGGGTGTCAGCATCGAGGATCAAACGGCTCCTTTCCTATTGTATCCCTGGAATTCGACCTGGCGGAACTTGAAGCAGTTCCTCTTGGCTTGTCGAGGCGTGACAGTGGGCGGTGCAGCGGGAGGGGCACCACCTCCACCGCCTCTGACGACACAGCACGTCGTCAGAATGGCTCTCCATGCGTTAGATGGACTGCTATTCCTCCACTCTCAGCATGTCTTACATAGAGATATCGCTGCTAGGAATTGCATGTAAGTATTTTTGTGTCTTTAAACTGTATAAAAGTTAGTTTATGAAAGATTCTGGGCTTTTCATTCTTGTTTTATACTCAGAAACATAAATTCAGTAGTCCTGCTATTAAAAGAACACATTTCTAATCTTCCTTTTCTTCAACAGAGTTGACGAAAATCTCCGAGTGATGATTGCGGATAACGCACTATCAAGAGACTTATTCCCGGCTGACTACCATTGTCTTGGAGACAACGAGAACAGGCCGATCAAATGGTTGGCGCTAGAAGCTCTGACGAAGAGACAGTTCAGTCCAGCGGCCGACGTGTGGGCTCTAGGAGTGCTGCTATGGGAATTAACGACTTTGGCACATCAACCATATGCTGAAGTCGATCCCTTCGAAGTAGCCGCTTACTTGAGGGATGGTTACCGGTTGCAGCAGCCAGCCAATTGCCCAGATGAACTGTAAGTAGATATATTAGGAGTCGTACTATGAAATTTTAAAGCTAACGTTATTCCGTTGTGAGAAAGGAATAGAGTTAGACAGGACTAATAGCGCCGTCCCTCTCTCTCAACGGAACCATGATAGCTTCTACACGTCATGGTAAGGCCCCTGGGGGTCTACTCCCGTTCGACGATATTCGATAAATCGTACGATTCATCGCACAATTTGCTACTCCGGTCAACCATCGTTCCCTTATCGCATGCGATGATCGTGTTTTGACGTTTGTATTTCTCATCTCCGGTAAATTGTATACGACTATGAACCGTAGTCTATCTTAATTGTGCCTTTTTTATGTGCCTATCTTTATTATGTAAGTATCAGTCTGAACGAAAGTTCGTACTTCGTTTGTCGTTCGTAAAACGCGAGTAGACCTACAGGTTACGGTTATACTCGTATCTCGTATTATTAGTTTTGAACGTAAATTATCTCCCTGGGCCAAAGCCAATTTGAATTAGTGATGCGACTATAGTCCAATTTTACCACTCGAGTCATTCGAGTCATTTTACAATCTTACTCGAGTACTACTCGAGTGGTCGAGTCACTCGAGTGGTTCACGAGTCACTCGATCACTCGACTCTATCGAGTCAACTGTCACAATCCTTGAATTAATAATGTATTATTTTTTCAATAAGTTGAGGCTTAATAAAACGAAAAGCATGAAGTTTTATTTCAAAACATCGTCAGTCTTATAAAATCAACAATTATATAATGAAATTAATATTAATATGCCAATAAAAAATAGCAAATATGGTCAATTCATAAAAATAAATAACAGACATAAAATGGAAAAGCGTTCTTAAGAATAAAAACACATCGTTTCACATGTCTCGGTGAGTGATTGGCGAGTGAATTCGAGTCGATATTTTTTTCACTCGAGTGCGTTATTTTTCGTTTTCACTCGAGTCACTCGAGTAAGTGGACTCGGGTCGCTTCACTAATTTGAATAGTATTTTGGTAGAAGCGTTGTTTATGTTTGCTAATTTGAAGTTCATTCTCCTCAATTACTAAAGTACGTAAGACTAGTTCAACAGTTACTTATGTTTGTTTGTTTTCCTAGGTTTGCGGTGATGGCGTACTGTTGGGCGATGTCGCCCGACGATCGGCCGACGTTGCCGCAACTGCAGATCTTCCTGCGGGATTTTCATACACAGCTCACGAGATTCGTGTAAACCATTCCTTATTAACTTTTAAAGACATCCCAAAGACGACAATAAAGTGTGAAAGTTATATAGAGTCAACTATAGTGAGATATAGAAGGACGTAAGGGGCCTTACCGTGAAGTGACAAAGTGACGGTTTACAGTGAAATTGTTAAAGAGACTGATTTATTTGCGTTTGTAATTTGTAAATTATTTTATTGACGTAGTTATCACATATTTGATTTTCATCTTATTGTACTTATTTTCTATGGAATTACTGTTTTGACCTCGATTTTGAAACAGGTAATTTTTTTTAGTGCAATCATTTTCTGGTACACTGCACTGTTTTTAGTAAAATATTGTTTATTAAGTAATAATTGTTCAAAGTTCCAAACTGGGTGAATAACCTTTTCATGGATATTTTAACTTGCTAAGGAAACCACAATCATGACATATATTGCTCAATAAGTACCAAATGTAGCAATTAGAATGATCTAATTAATTCCATGGTGTTATTTGTAACAAATTACATATGGCAGACAAAAGCAGCGTAGTTGACGAACTAAGTGGTTTATAATTATTTATGTATCTTCAATGTTATATTATGCTATATAATAAATCGTAGCCAAAGCAGTATTTCTTTGTTTCTTCTTAAACAAGATGAAAAATTTTCGCTTTTGTAACTGAATACTTATAGTTGTGTCTTTTTAGTTTGAATCATATGAAACAAAGTGTCTCGTTAAAATTTGGAACTAACAATACCTACTGACTAAGGCTTGATTTCACAAACGATAATTCTCTGGTTAAATGATCGTTTAACCAAAATTCTAGTAAATTTTTCGGGTAATCAGCCGATTAATAATTTAATTAACGTTGATGAACACCGGCTTTAGTAGCCATTTCAAACCGATGTTTTAGAGAGTCAACTACAGAGATGCAACACCGTACGATCAACCGCAGGTCAGTGGTAACAGTTTGACATTGACAGCGTCTTTATTTCGGAAGCAATAAGGGTGGTTTTCTAATTCGAGTGTTACCACTGTCATGCAGTCGACTGTACTAATAAATCATGAAACGTTCTTTTTATTTGAAGTGAACAAGGAAGCACTAGCATATAGGTAGCAGCCTTTTTCGAATCCAATCAAAAGTCGTACTGGCCTACAGTGTAAATCTACGATTAAGGACTAATAAGTATGTTCTTTCCTTGTAGGTGTAAATAAATACTCCATACAGACTTCCAATGATTTTGTCAGTTTTCAAAGGGTACTCGGGAGAGTATTTTGACAGTTATTAAAGGCAAAGGACAATTACATCTCCCTGCACAATCCGTTGTAAGACTGTATGGTGTGACTAAACTGTGGTCATATTTTGACAACATTTAGACGACTAGACCAAGACAATTAGACAATTGGATAATATGCGGTATATATTCACGCGTACCGCGCATACTGTGCACGCAATTTAACTTAGCCGGAGTGAAGTTAGGCACTGCGAAGGTTTCCCCGCCTTCCGTCTTCAACTGACACCCATAAAATGATGACTCCGACGGTTTTGAGACAACTTCACTCGGGCCAAGTTAGATTGCGCGTCCTGTACATCTCAGTACCATACATTTTGCCCGCCCTGCCGCACATATTTTCACGTGACGTCACGTTTGACAGGTCCTGTCTATTTTGTCTAATTTTCTTGATCGAGTAGTTATCGGTTTCCTTTAGTCTTAAAATATGTGATAACTACTGATACCATTCGTCAGTTCTCTAATACTTAATAGGAAGCTTTATTATTACAAGTTAGAAAATTGACACTGTTATTGTTAGAGATGGGCCGACTACACACAAACTCGTCGGTAAAACCGCCTATTGCATGTTTCTAGTCGGCGACTAGTCGACAAAAATCGCCTAATATTTGGCATTTATTTTCATAATTTTCTTATTCAATTAGCACTGACAAGATTTATTGTTATTTTCGTAGATATTCCCGACCAGAAAATAGCCTTTCACTATAGACAGTGCTAGCGGGATAACTCAGATCGAAAGGGTATTCACTTCTTCTGTCGGGTCGACATGAGCTACATAATGATAATAGCTCGTATCGTGGTGTAAAGATTAGCCAGTCAGCAGGTTGGTAGCGCTGACTGGTGGACTGGTGGGTGTTCACTGAAGACTGCAGTAGTCCACACGGCTACACATCAAGCTGTACATTTCCAGTATAAGCTGACCTCGCATTGTATAACGCGATATAACGCGAGGTCAGCCTTTACTGGTTTTGTACAGCTTGATGTGTAGCCGTGTGTCCCAGCGAGCCGGAGATTCTCGAATTTGACCTAAGTACATCCGTACTTATTTACTTACTTTTCGATCATCCGATCGGCGTTGCCAACTTGTGGGCAATTTTCTAACCGATTAATAGGCTAGTCGGCTGATCGGCAAAACTTATAGTCGGCCCATCACTAGTTATTATATTATTTGAACCTCGATACTGCCATATTAGAATAGATACATTTTGTAAATATTTATAGCTGATAGAAAGTGTATTGTATGATACGTAATATTGAATGTGCCTCAGAGTTTATCAAGACGTTTATAAGTGTTTAGAGTATTATAATTATTGATTAAGACTGGACTAGAAACAATTTTATCTATAAACTAGGTATTTAATTAAAACACTTGCTGAACAATAAATTGGTAATTCTAAGCATGTTTTTAATCTGTGAAATTTTATACAAGACCAAAATGATTATGGATGAAACATACTTTGTCTAAGTTTTTTTTTGTTTCAAACCAATTCCCTTGTTTATAAATTACTTACCAAAATTACTCAAGTTTATTATTATTATTTTGATCTACACAATATACAAATTAATATCAAAATGGGCAATAATATAATTATTAAATACATTTTTGATTAATTAGTAACCAGTAACTAATGATTGAATCATATTAATGTAGAACAAAGTACTGATTAAATTAGATACAATTACAAAAATAAGGATTTGAAGATATACATGTTAATAATTGACTTTATATTTTAAAGTAACTTCAATTATTTGAATCGACAAAAAGTTTTTGTGAGATTAAACATTTTTGTTACGAAAATATTAATGTTATAATAAAATTACCACGAATAAATAAGTTTAATTGTGTAAAAAATCAAATTTAAGGATTAATAATGAAAAAAAAAAAAACTATTTAACAACGCCAGTTCATTCATTTTATTTTCACAATTACATGGAAATTAATGTTAAATTCATAAACAATAAATAGCAACATTATATTTTCTAGAACAGATCTTGTTAATAATTTCGTTTCTTTAATTTCCAATATTTTCCAAATAGAATTGATACCGTTAATGTATACTTGGCCTGTTTGGGGCAGCAATACATTTTGTACATGTGTAAATATTGTAAAACTACACAAATGTGAATATATGAGTGATTAATATTCTAAATGAGTTTTTGTTCTTTTCTATCCTCCTAAAGTTAGCCTATTTTTTTCAAGATTAACCTACTGTACCAATTTTGAAGATATAGTACTATTAGATATTCTGTGCTAAGGTATAAGATTTCTTCTACCACTAACTTTTTAATTCAATGAAGTTGGACAATCTTGACATGTCTTTTTATCTAAATATCCATATTTTTTTTATAGTATAGGATGGCGAATCGAGCTAAAGGCCCACCTGATGTTAAGCGGTTACCTTTGCCCATGACAACTTCATTACCACCTAGGCTGTTGCCTAAATGGTACCGCAAGTCGGTTCGCCAAACTGAGACATGAAGATGGAAAGTCTCATGTGATTGTAATTAAAAAAAAAAAAATCTGTTTGGTGCTATTGGTGGCATAAAAATACAGGTTAATATTTTTGTGCATACTTAGGGTAAGATTTCTGGCACAAGGAAGACGCTTTTTAACCGACGAAAAAAAAGGAGGAGGTTCTCAATTCGACGCGTACATAATGTATGACCACGCATAACTTTTTACAGAGTGGTCCGATTTTGATGATTCTTTTTTTAATGGATAGGGTATATCTCGAAGTTGGTCCCATTTAAATTTCAAAGTAAAATCCACCCCTAAGCGTAGTAAAACAGGGGATGAGTGTTTATTCACCCACTGAATTCTTACTTGTTGACCGATTCTGTTGAAACTTGACACACATAAATATAGTTCTAGACACTACGACATAATGGAGACCTGGAGTTAGATTTTAACCACAAAAAAATGAAAAATAAAACGTTTTAACAAAAAATTGAACCGACGAAAGCAGAAACTGAAAAGCGAAAAATAACTAATTATGAGTCGGCGCCAAACAACCAATCAACGAAGATCATTAAATTACTTTAAATAAATAATAAAAACAACGTCACATCAAATACAACGTGAAATTTTCAACGATAAACAATAACTTTCCAAAAATGCGTTCTCCACTCGGCCACTTGCAACTTACACGCACTTTGCTTGTTAAAAGTTCGTTTGGCGCCGACTCATAATAAATTATTTTTCGCTTTTCAGTTTCTGCTTTCGTCGGTTCAATTTTTTGTTAAAAAGTTTTATGAAATATCATTGAATGTAGTATTACTTGCTTTAAAAAATAAATGAAGTCTTCTTCAAGTAGTTTAAGTATCCTATTTTCGCAATTTAAAGTACTTTCCCTCCATATAGCATAGCGATGGGACACTGTACATACGGACACGTCACGATACTTCGCGGTGATGACATTTCGTCGACAAAGTCCTTTGAACGAATCCTGCTTCATTACACGTAGCTACCGCTCCCATCGAAAATTTAGTGCAAGTAATTTTAGCCTTAGTGGTGATTTACCGGAAAGTTTTCCGACTGTGCATAGGCGGAGTCGGGGGCACAGCTAGTATTATATAAAATTGGGCCCGTATATCTCATTTCACAATTCCAGAGTTGCCGATAATAAATGATTAGGTTCTCCCTTTTGTCTCGACTTCGACACAAAATAATTTGTTCAAAATCTCCCAGGCGAGCAAACAACATCATTTTCCGGGATGGCAGCTCTCTGTTTTGTCCTTGGCCTGATTTCCCACAAGCAACATGTAGTTTCGATCCAATGGATCGTTGAGTTTGAGTTTCATCATAATGTCATAAGAAGCAGGGGCGTCTTTTTGACTACAAAATAAAGCAAAAATAGGGCACACAGGACTCATAAATGATAAATATCATTTATGAGCCCTGTGTCGGAAAGTCGTACTGTGGCTGCTGCAGAGAAAATAGCACAATCAAAGAAAGAGACCTAAACTATTAAGAAATTGAAACTCAAGTTTAGGTCCACATTTAACATTACATTTGGAGCCTAAATACAAACGGAATGAGTCAGTCCCTTGCCTCACCCTATATCGTATTCAAGAAACAAATTGTAGCATTTCTCACAAACGAGCAGGTTTTATTACTTGTGCTCCACCTACCACACAAATACACCTCGACATTTACGTCTACCACCCTGCTTGTAAAAAGCCCTAACTGCTGTTACAAATCGACTCTATTATTACAAAAATACACATCGTATGTCAAACTGTGGGTAGGTATATAAAGAACAATCACGCTTACAATCCGTACTGGGGTAAGTAGTCTGCTTTTGTCAATATTTTACAACGTATTTTGTTTAATATGGCTAGCTCTGTAAGTAGTAAAATATTTATTATTTATTTATATTCGCGCACTGAGATGTTTTTTCCACCGCGATTTTTAATGTGTATGATTTAATGTGTTACAGATTTTGCGATAAAAATCGCGTGAGTAAAAATAAATCGCTGTGCGGGATTACCCTAACGGCCAAAATTAATATCCTATCTATCCACGATTTTGCCCTACTGGAGATAGCAATTTGACATAAATTTTTTTAAAAAAAAATCATTTATTTCAATCAACATTGGATCATAGGAGTAGTAGGTACATCAAAATTGCAAAAAATTAAATAAAAGCTAAGCATAACCACACAAGCACATAAGCACATAAGCTGCATACATTTATGTCAATATTCTATCTCTAGTAGGACAAATATAGGATATTAATTTTGGCCGTAAGTGAATACTAGTCGGCCACGACAGTTAGATAACAGTCAAGCTTGACGTTATCCGTAAATATTTTACTGTAAAAGCCCGAATATTGGTAAATCTTAGAATTTACCAACATTGAGTTAATAAATGTAAGGTAATACAATAAGATGATTTTTCAGGCTTTTGCCTTTTACTAAGATTAAGTAATTTAGTTAATGAGGTACAGAACAGTTCGGACTTTTACCATAGACTTGATGAATGTTAGGTTTTACTGGAAAATCTTAGGAATTACCGTAGTTCGAGCTTTTACAGTAGTAACAAATATCATAATATGAGTTACCACATCACTCATATAGGTACAACGTTTTATTGAAATAACAGAAAGTGTCACTGTAGTCACCAGTATGAATAACTTTTACTATTGGACCAATCCAGAAATCGTGAAAAAATAATCAGTTGTTACCTAAATTTTGTCGAAATATGCGAACATTAATGTAAAGACTGGAGTAGCTGTATTTTCACGATTTCAGGATTGGTCCCACATTGTAAAAGTTGTTCATAATGATATGAGTAAATAAAATAAATAAATATTTTTGGGACATTTTTACACAGCACCATCTAGTCCCAATTCCAAACTAAACAGAGCTTGTACTATGGGACTATGTAATGGGTACTAAACAATGGATACGATACTTATATACTTTTTTGTTGTAAATTACATACTTAAAATACATAATGGTACAATGATGACGACGTCTGTGGTCTAGTGATTCGCGTGTCGGACTGCTGATCACGAGATCGTGCGTTCGATTCCCACAGGACACAAATATTTGTGTGAAGAACAAGTGTGTTTCTTCTGTATTATAAGTATGTATTTACAAAAAAAAAGTACGTTATTATTATATAAATTGTCGAGTACCCATAATTTATACAAGCTCTGCTTAGTTTGGGACTAGATGGTGCTGTGTAAAATGTCCCAAAAATATTCATTTATTTTATATTTCAATTAGCTACACGTTGTATACAAGATGTTGATCTATAACCGTGCCATATTTCTAGAGTAAATGATAAATAATGTACTTAGTCATCTAAAATAATAAAAAAATTCTACGATTATTTAATACCAAAATTTTCACTCAGAAACATAGCGAGGGTTTGAGGATATCCCAAACGACTCTGAAAATAAGTCATCGGCGGCATTGTCAAAGGGTGGAAATACCTGCAAGTTGTTTTGGTGGTTTCGCACGCATCGTTTTTGTGTCGCACGCGACACACGGAGGGAATTTGTTTGTTTACAAATAGGAATTTAAAAAAAAAAAATGGTGTCAATTTTTTATTGATACGTAGGTATTCAATATCAGTGGTATAGTCGCCTCCTTAAATATGGCACTAATACAGATCAACACGTTGTATTATATTTACAGTTAACGTCACGTAAAACATGCGAGGGCGAATGTTGAAATTTAAATCTTTTTATTTCGAATTATGCATTAACATTAATTATCTAGTTTCACGGTTCCAAAACCTTGGTCCTATGGAGAAGAGCTGGCAAGAAACTTCATAAGAACTCAACGTACATAATTAAAATAAAAACAAAACAACAGGTATCAAAAACCTAAAAGTTCCCAACCACTGAAGGCCCCGGCGAGATTCGAACTCACGATCTCCTGTTTACTAGACAGGCGCTTTAACCAACTAAGCCACGGCGCCTCGTGTGAGCGTGTTAAAATTATGGACTACATAGTAAGAACACATTGAAATTTATGGTGGCTGATAAAGGTGAATTTACAATGTGGCAAGTGAATAAATATTTGTATTGTGTTTAAGTTATTATTAAATTAAGATAAATGATAACAATTTCTTAGGTTTTCGCGATCACTAAACATTATAATAAAACAAATTTAACCGGATTATATCGCGTATATTATTTAGATTGGTTTCCTGACGTTTCGAAAGCTTTGCAGCGTTCGTGGTAGCAGGAAGACTAAGATGAGAAGCGTCTTTACAGATATTTCAAAAAAAAAAAAAACTACCGTACAATTTAAAGACTAAATAATACTTATTTCTGTTAAGACGCTTGTTATCTTAGTCTTCCTGTGACCACGAACGCTGCAAAGCTTTCGAAACGTCAGGCAACCAATCCAAATAATATATAAATATACGAGATATAGGTAATCCGGTTAAACTAGTTTTATTATAAATGATAACAATGAAGTCAAGAATTGTTACTGTCGACTAAATGAAAAGATAACATAATTAATTACTGATTATGAATTTAAAATGAGTCACGACTTCACGGTTACTGTTGTTGATGTTGACATCTGCTTGAGGGGTTAGGGGCTACTCGTGCTAAAATACAAGGAAGAAAGATCCAATAGTGCCGATCACAGAAATAGGAGAGTATGTGCCGATTCTCTTGTTCACGAACTAACTATCGCTGTCTTTTACTAATAGTAGATACAAGAAAGAGATGGCAACAATTGTAGTGCTGTCAAATTAGTTTAGGTGTTACATTTCTTTGTACTTTAGTCGGAACGTTCCGAGATCACGACTAAACTTGTATGATTTTTTTTTTCCGACTTATTTGACAGCCCTAAAATTGTTGTAATTCCATTCTTGTAGGTATCTCATATTAGTGAAAGAGAGCGATAGTTTAAAAGAACAAGAACAACAACAACAACAACAAGAACAACAAAACAAGAACAAGAGAATCGACATCAATACAGTGTTTCCAGATAGGAAAATTAAAATTACAGTGTAGGCTATCTGAAATTACAGAATTTTAACCAAAAGTTTTTGTAAAATTTAGTCTCCACTAAATGACAAAATTCTTCGGGCTATGTCGGTTACTTTCGTTCTCCTGCGAATCTCCTCATTTCTGATTCGATCACGCAGGGACACTCCGAGCATAGCCCTCTCCATTGCCCTTTGAGTGACTTTGAGCCTTCTTATCAGGCCCATTGTGAGCGACCACGTTTCAGTACCGTAAGTAATTACTGGCAACACACACTGGTCAAAGACTTTCGTCTTGAGACACTGCGGCAAACTTAAGTGGCAGTGGGCGGGGCACATTGCTCGCAGAACGGATGGCCGATGGGGCAGTAAAGTTCTGGAGTGGCGACCGCGTACTGGAAGGCGCAGCGTGGGTAGGCCCCCCACAAGGTGGACCGACGACCTGGTGAAGGTCGCGGGAATCCGCTGGATGCGGAAGGCACAGGACCGGTCGTTGTGGCGATGTTTGGGGGAGGCCTATGTCCAGCAGTGGACGTCTTTCGGCTGAAATGATGTTGATGATGAAATGACAAAATGTGTCAATTTTTGTGTTGGTGACAAAAGTTAGCAATTTTCCTTTGGTGGAGACATAGTAGAGCTCCTTTATGAAAGAGCTCGTCCCGGGAAGTACTACCACCGTACCTACTTCTCCGCCAAATAGTGATGCTTGCATTGCTGTGTTTCGGTCTGAAGGGTACGGGTGCCGGTGAAATTACAATCACATGAGACTTTCCATCTTCATGTCTCAGTTTGGCGAACCGACTTGCGGTACCATTTAGGCAACAGCCTGGCTGGTATTGCAGTTTTAATGGGCAAAGGTAACCACTTAACATCAGGTGGGCCTTTAGCTCGTTTCGCCATCCTATACTATACAAAAAAAAAGAAGAATCACACTATAAAATTATTGGCTCAATTTGGTTCATCATTTCAGCCGAAAGTCGTCCACTGCTGGACATAGGCCAAAATCAGTAAACACTCAGAGAACGCTGCTATTGTTGCTATTTGGTTAGCAGAGTTAAATAAGGATTGGTTTCCATTTGAAAGAAAACACGAGTAAAAGTCTGTAGAATAAGTAACTATTACCCGAAAAACAATTTCATACATGAAACTATTTCTATTAAAACAATTTACGGATAAGAAGTTTTTAAACTTTCACGAATTTCACTCATATTGAACTACTACTACTATGTTTGTTATACTTAGACCTTCTGTTGGTCAAAGTTGTTATATTTAACCGACTTCAAAAAAAGGAGGAGGTTATGTATTCCGCGGGTTTTTTTTTTTTTTTTTTTTTTTTTTTTTTTTTTTTTCATGTATGTACACCGATTACTCCGAGATTTGGGGGCCGATTTACGTGGTTGTTTTTTTATTTGGTAGAGAAAGTCCGCGCGGTGGTCCCATATAAATTTTATTGACTTAAGTTAAGTAGTTTTTTAACCAGCTTCAATGAATCAGTTTATTTTAGCTTTACGTATCTAGATGATCTGCTCATTGGTTCCTCATTCTGAGAATTCTTGGCCGATATGCGTGTTTTTTTTTTCACGATAGTGATTGGACGTTTGGAAGAACATGAGCGAGACCTTTGCCCAGCAGTGGGATAGCAAAGGTTAATAAAAATATATTCTCAAATTGGTTATATAAACATTTATGAATCAACCCTCAACTAAAAAGTATGAAATAAAAACTTTTTAACAAAAAATAAAACCGACTTCAAAAACCTTAACTAAAAAGTAAGAAATAATCATTGTATGTATTTTAAAATCTTAACTTAAACAACATTTTGAAGGCGGCGCGTGATTTTCATGTACGTTCACATAAACTGTTTTTACTATAGATATTGCGCTGGACTGTACATTACATGACGCAAAGGGTCAACCACGCGCCGCCTTAAAAATGTTGTTTAAGTTAAGATTTTAAAATACATACAATGATTATTTCTTACTTTTTAGTTAAGGTTTTTGAAGTCGGTTTTATTTTTTGTTAAAAAGTTTTTTAGTTAAGGTTTTTGAAGTCGGTTTTATTTTTTGTTAAAAAGTTTTTATTTGATTTAATTGTGCGCGACAAGTCCCGTAAACTTAGTTCAATATAATTTACGGATTGGTAACAATACATTTTTTTATATTTTTTTCGAATTGACTCTCGCAGCTGACTCCGAGGTGTCCTCTTAACCGGGCTGGTGGCGGAGAGTCCCATGTGGGACTCCATTCGCCGAAAGTTTTCCCTAATCCTAAACTTAAAAACTAAAATCGCGGTTGCAGTACCGCATAAGGGCGTCCCCCAAGGGGGTCTCGGACCTCGGCTTAGTGGGGCATTGCAGGGGGACCCCGCCGTTCCTATGTCCCCCTAGAAGCCGTTGCTGCATCAGGAATGAATTTCTCGAAAGTGGCGGACTTTCGGTAGGTATATCGGGTGTGTGTGTGTGACGCGTTTCGCGAATCGTCAATACATGATGAAAGAGGATTGCATTTAGAGCCGATTTTCAAAGTATGTGATATACATGACGCTTTGACAGATTTTTTCTTTATCCAATGTGACTGAACAAAAAAATTTGATGATTTTCATCAAATGTTGTATCTGCTGTTATTATAACACTGATCATCAAATAAATTGGATTGTACAAAGAGATTGGACAAAGAAATTTGACCAATGGCATACCACCCTAATGTATAAAACACCTGTCAAAATGTCAAACGAATAGCTTGGAACTATATTTTGAGCGTTTTTAATTACGGCCTTCTGGAATAGGTACCTATTGGTTACTGACCAATCAAATCAAGGGCATTTAATTGTGAGACAGTAGTTATAGGGTGTTAATTTTATGTGCATATTTTGTGATCTCATTGCTCGGCCATCAACCATCATCAGTATCAATGTAATAATTTGATAGTAGGTCACTTTCACAACAGTATTATAAACTTTTGACAGCTAACAAAGCTTAATTTCGCATTCTAAAGTGTGGCAGTCGTGGCCGAGCGGTTAAGGCGTCTGACTAGAAATCAGATTCCCTCTGGGAGCGTAGGTTCGAATCCTACCGACTGCGAATTCTTTTTTGTGTTATGTTATGACTTTAATTGCCACTTTATCACGATTATTGGGGTAATTTGTTTTTTATCAGCTATCGTTATTGTGATTGCAGATGAAACGATCGTTTTATTGCACGCACTGGCAATATTTTGTGCGGTTATCTGACGTGTTCCCATAATGTGACCAAATCAACCCCTTGGTCACTTCTGTGATGCTTTTTTTTTTCGGAAAAAATATGGTGCGTTGTTTTCTGCTAATGAAGTTAAAAAACGCGGCACAGCTGGCTCTGTTCACTTTCGATTTACAAGATATAATTTGATTTCTATGGTCACCGAGGCCATTAAAATTGCGTTTTATTTGTGTTACGAGCAATATGGCATTACGGAAACTCCCATAGGCTATAAATTAGCGGATGTTGAGCTCGGTCATAAAAATTAGAACATATCGCATGGTAACTTTCACATGGATGGAATAATTGAATTTGTTTTGTTGTTTTTTATGAGCCGCAATGCAGCAATAGATTATCATCATAAAGAAAATTTAACAAAATTAAATCGTGTCAACTCGGCCACTTGGCCAATATTCTGTCGGCCGAGTTGACCAATAACAGCTAAACATTCTAGTTCCTACGTACTTGAAAAATTCATCTGAAAATTAATATTTATTTTATATTTCCTTTTTCCTTGTAAGGTGATTATTATCAAAATATGGACTATCTCATTTCGGCTCGAAGTTCAGATATTCAATCTTCCTTTAGGAAAAAAAACCTGACACTTTTGCTTAGCTTCTAAGCTGAGTTTGATTGCTGCAGCACGTGTTGTCGACCTCACCCTCGCCATATGGCAAAGACAACAACCATACTGCCTATACCCAGTAAGCCAGGCCTTACTTTAAGATTAAAAAGGATTTACCTCAGAGGTCCGATTCTACTAATCCAGGGTTTCTCAAAGTGGGGAGCTCGTACCCCTAGGGGTTCACCAGTTTATAGGGTTCGAGAAAAGATTTACGTTGACAAAAGAAACACAGAAATCGTCTTGATGCTGAATCGGAAAATTTACAAAAATTGCTGTTAAAATCGACTCAATTTTGCAACAAGAATCAAGCTCCACTCACCTAATTAGTAAACAAAGTATTGCTTCTTGTGAGTGGATTAACTTTTAATTGATTTTTATTAAGGGTTCGTAATCATTTGGGATGTTTATTAGGCGTACGCGGGGTTATAAGTTTGAGAATGCCTGTACTAACAAAGTCACAAACACTCTCACAGGCACACACGACTCACGACATGACAACACGATTGGCGCAGTTGCTGAGTGATTAAGCTAAGGGTCGCGGGTTCGATAAGTTTGATTGGACATGGAACAAATATTTGTGTAATCCACAATCCACAGATAGTTGGTGTTTGTGCATGTAAAATATGTTTGCGTTTAGTCGCAGTAGAACCACGGCTTTTAGCATTTTTCGTATTCTACTAATGTAAATGTTATACATTAATGAACTACAAACCAACCTTTTGGTGCATCCAACGATTGCTCGAATTTGTTTCAGTTTGTAAGATGGCCAAAATAGTAAAATGTAGTTTAGATCTTTTAACAAAACTTACGATTAAAATTAAAAACTTATAATTAAAATTAAAAACAGAATCGAATGTGGATCAAAACGAGACAGGCGGAAAATAAGTTTGTAGAATTGGCCCCTAGTATGTATGTACAGTCGACCGCACGTCAGTGGTAACAGCTTGACCTTGACAGCGTCTTTATTTCGTAAGCAGTAAGGGTGGTTTTCGCAATTCAAGTGTTACCACTGACGTGCGGTCGACTATACAAGAAAACTTGACACTGGTAGTTACTCAGCTATGCGAAAGAGGTCATCGATATGAATCAACCAGCCTTTTTCGTTGAATAATTTAGAATTATTATGGAGAGCTAGATGAAAAAATCATGTTAGCACTGTAGTTTCCTTACACGGGGAACAATACTTCATGAGTTGCCAACACGAGCAGATCGTTGTGAAATGGCAGTTTAATTTTTTATGATAGGTATCAACTCAGCCTATCGCAGTCCACTGCTGGACATAGGCCTCTCCCAAGTTGCTCCACAACACTCGGTAATGGTCGGTCGGTCGGTCGGTTTATGATAGGTATAACATAGCAGAACTGTATAATGGTAATTGGACCGGTTCTAGAGCGAGTTGCCTTAAATGGGACCCTTTCAGATCAGGGGCTGCGTGAAAATGGTGCAATAATTTATATAAATTACAATGACTATAAATTCTTCTTTACACCAAAGGCCATCCAAATTCTACACAACTGGCCCAAATGGATTTTTATCAGGAAGATTCAATCAATTTTACCAATCGATCGGTTGTCAGTATACACCAGTTTTTTTTCAAATAAATAAATATTTTGGGACATTTTTACACAGCACAGTCACAAACTAAGCAGAGCTTGTACAATGGGTACTAGACAATGAATATAATACTTATACAACGTTACTTTTTCAGAAAATCACCAGGAGAATCGATTGGGATAGTTTTTATTAACCGACGAAAAAGAAGGAGTAGGTTCTCAATTCGACGCGTATTATTTGTTTTTTTTTTATGTATGGCCACGCATAAATTTTTACAGAGTAGTCCAATTTTGATGATTCATATTTTAATGGATAAGGTATATCTCGAAATTGGTCCCACTTAAATTTGAAAATTTAAATTTCGCTTTTCAGTTTATGTTTTCGTCGGTATTTTTTTTTGTTATAAAGTTTTATACAATGTTACATTTTAACCAAAAAATATATTTGAAATTCAATTTGGTTATTATGGTAAAATTCAGTACATCAGTGGATCGTGAATAGGTCCTTAAGGTCCAGGAAGTTCGTCTCGATTAGTTTCCGTGCACCAGGTAGTCTCTGCATTACATTCTTCACTTTTTCCACTACCAACTGGGGTACTTATAGTGAAAATAAAATCATGTAATTTCACTGCGGAATTAGGGGCAACGAAGTCGCTGATGAACTCGCTAGATCTGGTGCGGAATGCCCCACTGTAGGGCCGGAGCCAATCTGTGGGGTTCCGAAATGCATCAACTCAGCTATTCTTAAGGACTGGGGAACTCATCAAAGCATTAGACTTTGGGAAGAAACCCTAGGCCAAGAGCACTCGAAAGCGCTTCTAGTAGACTTCAGGAAGAGATTTACAAAAAAAGCGCTTTCGCTTAACAGGAACCATATATATAAGGATCCTGATTAGAACCCTTACAGGGCACTGTAAACTGAACAAACATCTACACAGGATGGGCCTCACAGATATCACAGTTTGCAGATTTGGTCGCGAAAAGGATGAAACACCTATCATATCCTATGCGAATGTGATGCAGTGCACCACATTAGAAGTCAGCATCTTGGAGGCCAAACAATCTCAGCTGATGAGATCAGATCCTCAAACCCCAAGGAAATAGTCGACTTTATGGTTGGCCTGCGGCTTGGAGAGGTGCTGTTGTGTACTATTAGAGGCGTTACAATAGATCTTTTAGGTCGCATACATACCTACATAAGGGACTTGCAAAGACCTTACCACTTTTTCCAAGATAATAATAATAATAATGTAAATTCGTAATTTAGAGAAAAAAAACATCCCAATCCTCGTGATTTTGAACAAACTAGTTTCTCAAAATGCGTAAACAAAAGGTAGCGTTGTATACATATTTTTTTGTAAATTCATGTTTATAATAGTAATACCCATAGTAATACCTACATAAGAAACACCCAGATCAACACAAACACTTACCAGGCCCCTCAGAAAGTATTGCGAAAAAAAGTTTTTATATATGGGAGACTGGCCAGTTATAATGTTTTTCGAAAATATGATTATTTATAAGTAAAAATAAGTAAGTTCCAATTTCAAAATTTCCCTCCACATTTTTTGCGAGTTAATTCAAAGTATTGTGTCTCACTGAAATATGGATCTGCGCCGGGAACATTTTAGAGCTATGATTTTATACGATTTCAAGTGTCGCCTGAAACCGGATGAATCGTACGATAGACTTCAAATGGCATTCATGGATGAAGGCCCTTCCAAGGCAACCGTGTATCGTTGGTATAACGAATTCAAGCGCGGTCGACCAACTTTGGGGGATGACGAAAGAAGCGGTCGCCCTTTGACGGCTGTTACCGAAGAAAACGTGCTAGCAGTGAAAAATTTAATCCAAGACAATAGGCGAATTACATATCAGGAGATTCAACACATATTGAAGATTGGATCGGGAAGCGTTCACGAGATTCTACACAGCCATCTTCGCGTGAGGAGGATAGTATCACGCTGGGTGCCGCACAACCTCACCGATGCTCAGAAGCAGGCCCGGGTGGAATGGTGCCGTGATATGCTTAACAAATTTGAAGCAGGCTCGTCTCGGCGTGTTTACGACATCGTTACAGGTGATGAGTCCTGGATTTATCAATACGACCCAGAAACCAAGCGCCAGTCGACTGTTTGGGTGTTTCAAAATGAGCCAACGCCTACCAAAGTGAAGCGATCTAGAAGCGGGGGTAAGATTTTGATCGCTAGCTTTTTTAATTTGACTGGCCACTTGGTATCAATTCCCTTACGGGATCAAAGAAGCATTAATGCCGAATGGTATACTACCAAATGTTTGCCAGAAGTTTTCTCTGTTATAAGCAACAAGCGACCAAACACAGGGCTCCGCGGGCTACTGCTCCACCACGACAATGCACCTGCGCACACCGCACCACAACGAGGGACTTCCTGGACAGCACGCCAGTCAAACTCCTGGGTCACCCTCCTTACAGCCCTGATCTAGCACCGTGTGACTTCTTTTTATTCCCAAAAATAAAAAATCAGCTCAAAGGGATACAATTTTCGTCGCCGGAAGATGCGCTGGCTGCGTTCGAGCAGGCTGTAAACGAGGTGTCTGCGGCGGACTGGAAAAAGTGTTTTGAAAACTGGTTTAGGCGCATGAATCTTTGTATAGAGGCTGGTGGAAAGTACTTTGAAAAGATTTGATAAAAATATATGTACGTATAGAACAATTTTTTTTAGTTTCGCAAAACTTTCTGAGTGTCCCACGTATGTTCATCACATCAATATTTGTGTCCTGTGGGAATCGAACCTACGACCTCGTGATCAGAAGTCTCACACCATGTCGCCAAAATAGGTTGCGGAGATCATATAGATGGCTAACAATCCATGTAAAATATTGATATTCATATTCGGCTGCATATTTTAAAGCCGATCCAAACAGCAAAAAGACGAAAATGGCATTGGATTCATTTTTAGGGTTCCGAAGTCCTACAAGGAACCCTTATAGTTTCGTCATGTCCGTCCGTCTGTCCATCTGTCCGTCTGTCCGTCTGTCCGTCTGTCCGTCTGTCCGTCTGTCCTAATCCTTTACAGCTTAATAACTTCTACAGTTATAAACATAAGTACATGAAATTTTGTTGAAAAATAGTCTGCATATAGATCTCAATTTTAAAAGAATAAAAAAATAGTTTTTACGTTCTTTAGGGGTGGCGCCCATACATGTGAAATGGGGAAAAAAAAAATTTTTTCGCTGCACCCCCTCGTGTGGGGTATCATTGAATAGGTCTACTAAAATTAAGGTAATGTTTGATACATCACTTTTTTATCAAGTGTACCATCTGCGAAATATAGCCCGCCAAAGTGGCTTGCAATTTGTCCCCCCCCCCTGCCATTTCTAAACTATATGCAACGTAGAAACTTATAATCTTCCACATTGATAGACCTTTGTGAAAACTCTCTTTTAAAATTATTTCGAGTATAATGTGATTATAATTTTTCGAGTTATAGACAGAAAACTGAAAAATACTTAAAACGTCCTATTTCAAAGGTCATTGACCTTAGAGAAAAATTATCATGGCACATAATGCTCCTTTAGCTACTTTCTATTTGAAAAAATCACAAAAAGTAACTTTGAAATGACACACTTTTTAAATTTGGCTTCTTGAATTTATCGCTAGATGGCGCTACTAACACACTGATTCGCGAATGCTGCCGATTATTGCAAAAACTAAAATAGCCATGATTAATATTCGATTTGATTCGTTTGTAATTACACCTACATAGGAACCCTATAATACTGAGCATGGCCCGACATGCTCTTGGCCGGTTTTTTTTTTATGATCTATCACTAGGTAATAGAAATAAACAAAATACACTACCACCACTAACGCTACTATCTAATTGTTAAACAAAGTTACCGAAATCACTCGGTTATTTTTTGTATGAGTCACTCTCACAACTATTGTAGTCACAGCAAGCACCAGATAATAAGAAATTGCCAATAAAGACGCGCTATTGCTGAATATTTCACTGCTTCATACGAAATGAGTCCATTACTTCTCTGACATCGCACATTTTATCGAGATAAGCGCTTATGGCTCTCAATAGTCGATTGTTGTTAAGAAAATGGGAAAATATTTCTGCTCTCAAAGTGCGGATACAGGGAGGGAGATGGGGTAGGAATTAATTTAAAAATATATCGCGTACGTTGATCGCGTATGACATAAAATTCATTTAAAATTTGCTTGTAAGTTTTGTCGTGAGATTCATGAATTCATCTATATTGTTTATAAAACTTACCACAACCATGACTTACTGAAAAGCTCATCATAATTTTGTTTAGTTATTGAATAAAAAACGAACTTATACTAAAATTAAACATATTAACATAATAATTATATACATTGGATATTCGAAGTCCATAACAGTATAAAATATAACCGACACGAAAGAAAGTTCTTACCTTCACGTAGTAGAGGATGGGCAGCAGCGTTCTCCGAGTATACTGCGATCGCCAACCCACCTGCCAAGCTTTGCGATTATGGCATATCCCCCCCTTGGGGGAGGCCTATGTCCAGCAGTGGACGTCTTTCGGCTGAAATGATGATGATGATGAGGGCTCAGTATAGGACAATTCACGTAACTAAAGAAGTGCAGTTGCAGTGCAGTTGCAGTTGCAGTTAAATTTCGATCAAAACAATGCTTTTCGTATTATTTTATCCGGCTTATCTCTAGCGCGACCGCTATCAGAAACGAACTGCGGTGTCATTGCAACTTGATAGGCGCGTCATGAAATTAAGTGAATTAGGGCCCTGGTCGTCAGGGCATTCTGAGGAACTCGTACTCGAGTAACGTCAGAAAAATTATTTGGTGCAAATAGTCATTTGTCTGATCAAATAATCTAAAGTCCAACCCTGTATTCTTGCGGTAGTAATGAAGTTTTAGTTATGTGTCCTTAAACATGGGGGAGTAATTACTGATGGGTCTCTTTGTGTTCAGATAACACTGTTGGGGTCTGTCTGTAATCCTCGCACAGATAAGCCAGGTCAAAACAACGCCGATTGGAAATTACACGACAGTGTGGTAAGGGCCTGTGTTCTAATGCTTTGTTGGTATTTGTACTATAGTATTATACCAGGCCCCTCAGAAAGTATTGCGAAAAAAAGTTTTTATATATGGGAGACTGGCCAGTTATAATGTTTTTCGAAAATATGATTATTTATAAGTAAAAATAAGTAAGTTCCAATTTCAAAATTTCCCTCCACATTTTTTGCGAGTTAATTCAAAGTATTGTGTCTCACTGAAATATGGATCTGCGCCGGGAACATTTTAGAGCTATGATTTTATACGATTTCAAGTGTCGCCTGAAACCGGATGAATCGTACGATAGACTTCAAATGGCATTCATGGATGAAGGCCCTTCCAAGGCAACCGTGTATCGTTGGTATAACGAATTCAAGCGCGGTCGACCAACTTTGGGGGATGACGAAAGAAGCGGTCGCCCTTTGACGGCTGTTACCGAAGAAAACGTGCTAGCAGTGAAAAATTTAATCCAAGACAATAGGCGAATTACATATCAGGAGATTCAACACATATTGAAGATTGGATCGGGAAGCGTTCACGAGATTCTACACAGCCATCTTCGCGTGAGGAGGATAGTATCACGCTGGGTGCCGCACAACCTCACCGATGCTCAGAAGCAGGCCCGGGTGGAATGGTGCCGTGATATGCTTAACAAATTTGAAGCAGGCTCGTCTCGGCGTGTTTACGACATCGTTACAGGTGATGAGTCCTGGATTTATCAATACGACCCAGAAACCAAGCGCCAGTCGACTGTTTGGGTGTTTCAAAATGAGCCAACGCCTACCAAAGTGAAGCGATCTAGAAGCGGGGGTAAGATTTTGATCGCTAGCTTTTTTAATTTGACTGGCCACTTGGTATCAATTCCCTTACGGGATCAAAGAAGCATTAATGCCGAATGGTATACTACCAAATGTTTGCCAGAAGTTTTCTCTGTTATAAGCAACAAGCGACCAAATACAGGGCTCCGCGGGCTACTGCTCCACCACGACAATGCACCTGCGCACACCGCACTCAAAACGAGGGACTTCCTGGACAGCACGCCAGTCAAACTCCTGGGTCACCCTCCTTACAGCCCTGATCTAGCACCGTGTGACTTCTTTTTATTCCCAAAAATAAAAAATCAGCTCAAAGGGATACAATTTTCGTCGCCGGAAGATGCGCTGGCTGCGTTCGAGCAGGCTGTAAACGAGGTGTCTGCGGCGGACTGGAAAAAGTGTTTTGAAAACTGGTTTAGGCGCATGAATCTTTGTATAGAGGCTGGTGGAAAGTACTTTGAAAAGATTTGATAAAAATATATGTACGTATAGAACAATTTTTTTTAGTTTCGCAAAACTTTCTGAGTGTCCCACGTATTATCTGTGGTATTGGGTAGCGCGTCAATGTAAGAGAATAATTATAGTGGTGTATTGTAATTATTTGTGATGTAATTTAATAATAACAAATTAAAGATATATTTAATTAGTAACTAGATAAATAATATGTATTATAATAATATGTCACGGGATATTTACCTGTAACTTATTGCCTGTAATAGTAGTTTCTATGACCAAGGCGCTTGTAACAGTACCGAAATATCGGGAACTCATAGAAAAGGTAAATAATCCATGTAATGCCATGGTAAATAATCCCGGACATGTAATAATATAAAAGTTAGTGACTATGTTTGTTTCATAATCATCATCATCATTTCAGCCGGAAGACGTCCACTGCTGGACATAGACCTCCCCCAAGCATCGCCACAACGACTGGTCCTGCGCTTTCCGCATCCAGCAGATTCCCGTCACCAGGTCGTCGGTCCACCTTGTGGGGGGCCTACCCACCATGCCATACCCATATTAGTTTAAAAAGTCATATTGATAAGAGTTGGTATCTGCGGGTTATTCTCGATGTCCCCCAATAAAAAAAATTGGGGGTGAACGGTACCTAAATTGTATGATTAAAATTATATAAGTTTTGGTTCGATGTACACGATATTATTATGAAGACACACATTTAATAAGATCACACTGCTTGCTATATGTATTATCATTATTTACTAGAGATAGGACAGTATCAACACAGTTTTATTTAATTTTAAATAATTAATGTAAGCAATATCTAATGTTTTGTTTTAATGCACTTGCGCCTAAAATACTACCTGCAGTCTATTGTTTTACCCCTTCCCGTGACACGAAAGAAAATGCAATTTGAAATACCCGAAATTTGAAAATTAAAATATTCGAAATAAATAAATAATTTTGGGACATTTTTACACAACACCATCTAGTCCCAAACTAAGCAGAGCTTGTACTATGGGTACTTGATAGCGACAACACGGGGCTGTGTTGTCGCTGGTACTAGGCAATAAGTATGATACTTACATACTTTTTTTTTTTGTTGTAAATACATACTTATAATACATAACCCAGACCAACACAAACATTTATGTTCATCACACAAATATTTGTGTCATATGGGAATCGAACCCACGACCTCGTGATCAGCAGTCCGACACTCGAACCACTAGAACACAGACGTCGTCAAATAATAAAAATCAGAATATTTTAATGGGGGCCAAGAGGAATAAACATACCCATAGTCCCCGTTTAGGGGACAACGGAAATAAAATCCCGTTCACCACCAGTAGGGGCGAATGACTGGGGGACAGCGGGAGTAGCCCGTATCTGCCATAGGCCATGGTGCCTATTAAAAACTAACTTTTTTATGTGTTTAATTAGTGGTAGATAAACATAAATAAGCCATCTGACGAGGAATTTATCTTGAATTTTTTTATATTGTTAATTGCAAAGTTAAAAATCATAAAACACGGTAGTCTGAAGTTATTCTTGTATCAATTTAAATCTTACTTAAAAAATAGATGTCTACAAATATTTTTGCGGACTTATAACCGTAAAGGGGAGTGCATTCAAAACAATATCTCTGAGTGCATGGCTCTTGGTGAAAATCAGTGAAACCCCACATCCCATGAGACATGTCTGGATCTTACAATCACCCTCGCGGTTACGTTGATGGAGAGAGCAATCAAAACTAGCGATCTTTAATTAAAATCGAAAACTTTCGTACTTATACTATCAAAAGTAATGTATAAAGTTCTGTGCTTGGTCTACAAAATTGTCTTTTATAGAGTTGAAACAATAACAGATAAGGATCAATAATTCAGTGTATTTTTTATGTGTTGTTAATAACAATTTTATGTAGGAATGTCACAGAATGGAATTTAATATTAATTTATAAAAAGTAGCTGTGATAGATAGCCTAGCGGTTAAGCGCTTGCTTTCCATGTGGAAGGGTCTGAGTTCAAACCCGGACCGCACCAAAAAAAAATCTAATTCATGTGCGGATCAGAATTTGATTATCACTTGCTTTAACGATGAAGGAAAACATCGTGAGGAAACCTGCACACCTGAGAGAGCTCCATACAGTTCTCGATGGTGTGTGTAGTCCGCCAACCCGCACTAGGCCAGCGTGGTGGACTAAGGCCTTAACCTTCTCATTCTGAGAAGAGGCTCGTGCCCAGCAGTGGGACGTTAATGGGCTGATGATGATGATGATGGATAAAAAGAATACCCTAAGGTAGGGTCCTATAAGGTACTATAAGGTAGGGTCATATATTGTAGTGTAGGTATCTATGGACGCTTTTACCATTTGACAATACTAGACAAATAAATTTTTTTCTTGAAAAAAAAAACTGCCAAGATTTAGAGCTACCACAAAAAATACAGTAATTTTAGACTATATGCATTATTATGCATGCAAAATAAAGTCATTGTGTTATTAAAAAAACTGAATATGTCTTAAGGGGTCATTGTACACATTATTATGAACAACTTTTACTATGGGACCAACACTGAAATCGCCAAAAAAATAAGATATTCCGTAGGGAAATAGAATTCACAACGGAATGAAATATAATTATTATGGAATTTGTGTTCACATTTCGATTTCAGGTTTGGTCCCGTAGTTAAAGTAATTCATATTGATGAGTACAATGACCCCTTAAGAGGATTTCAATTATTTCAATGACACGTTGTAGATACCTGAGAGAGGTTGCTGAAACTGTAGGTAGTCTGAAATGTCTATAGTAACCTATACAACGTGTATCAGAAATGCGTGGTCATATTTGAAGAGCTTATTCAGTGAATGCTATTGAACAACTTTCACTATGGGACCAACCCTGAAATCGCGAAAAACAATCAGCTGATCCTTACATTTTGTCGAGCAACATCGATGATTTAGTAGGGAACAGCTGATATTTTTTCGCGATTTCAGGTTTGGCCCCATAGTAAAAGTTGTCCTATGCTATGCCCTGAATGAGCTCTTGAAATATGACCACACATTTCTGATACACGTTTTATAATACATGACCTACATAGCGTTGTTAACACAAAGTAGACCTAAAATAGTTCTTTCAGAATCAACCCTTTAGAATAAAGGAATATAGCATGGAGAACATTCGTGGAATGTAGATACTTACGCTTATGCGTATGTTAAGTGGTCACGAAAATAATAGACCAATTTTTGTCTAGGGCTAATTCTACACCATACCAGCTAACGGACCTTTTTTTTGTTTTCAGTTGGAAATTTTACCGACTAAAACCACACGGTGGTCATCCTCTGCACAAAATAGAGGAGCTCCGGATACCCCATTGGACCGCGCCGGTGCCCCTCTAGTGCTATGCCTTTGGCACGTCCCGGGAAAACAATATGCACAGTGATGTAATATTTATGGTACAAAGTAAGCTTTTCAATGTGCAAGGAAAAATTATTTCAGTATATATGCTATCTATTACCATACCACCACTCCATTAGGTGCATTAAAAGAGCCTCCACGAGTGACGATATTTAATTGATCGTCCGGCGTACCCTGGGCAGTCAGCCCCGCTACCAACCTGCTGACTGGCTAATCTTTTCCCCACGGCATGAGCTATTATCATTATGTAGCTCATGTCGACACGATAGAAGAAGAAGATCACTCCATTCTTGAAAAAATAAATTTGGCAAAGAATTTTCATATATTTGGCCCTATTTCTGCAAGATGTCTAGTAGCACGTTCTTTACGGCGGTCTTTTAATTAAGTAGACGCTTTTCTAAAGTGATATAATATATTCTATAGGCGTCTAATTTTGGTGAAAAACGCGTGACAATTATCCCGCTGTGAATAAATGCAGGTAGTCTGGAATTTCTCATTTACAACTGTGAAAAAATGTTTGCGTACACTTGCGTAATTGAAACGAGAGAGAAACCTTAACATTTTTTCACGGATTTTTCTTTTATATTTTTTAGATAGAACAATGTTACGGTAAAGGTACATAAAAATGCTTGGTATTAAGTACCTATTACCTAATTTGTTTTAGAAAATAACGGTACTAAAATATTATTCCATTCATAACAATGTATGTTTCTAATTTTAAAAAATCAGCTTCAATGGATAATTAACTTACTCAAATTAATTTACACATTTACAACACGAATAGCACTTTATCAAATTAAGATACTTCACTTAATTCATATTTTAAATATTTGTCAAGTTTAACGAACCGTGGAAGAAAAACAATGAGGAAAGCGGGGGTATTTACCTACTTGATATTAAGGCTCGGTGCAAGCGAGCAGTTTGCTTCTTAATTCTTGTCACGTCATATACTGCTCATTTTGTCAGCTTTAGAAGTTCGGTGACGACAGCACTTATTCTTGTAACTCTAGTTATTGTAGTTGCATATTTTGGCTTCAGAACACAACCACAACTTTACTAACGGTGTGTTTGTTTACTTGTACGTGTACTTTAAAACAATTGAAAAATAAAACTTCAATTTTATTGCATTAGTTTTGCAGTAACACAAAACTGTTCATTTATTTCAAGCCTTATAGAATGAATTCTGGGGGAGGGAAAGTAAAAACGGAATTATTTAATCTGTCCGCGGAAACGGTGATTGATAACATCCATCATATTCATTACATGACGCGAAAAAACACTTTTGAGCATCATCATCAGAGTTGTTTGTGTAACAAAGTCTAAGGTACCTACTGACTATCTACGAGTTTTTATGTAGGAAACTAATTTAGTTTAGATTTTTATAAGCTTGTAAAATTGCCAAGGTTGTTTAGTATCTATAATCGATCTTTGTTTATAATGAGTGATAAGAAAAGATCTTTACAATCGTTATTAATAAAAGTCCTTTTTTGACTGTTACTAACATTTTGTATTTAATTTTAGTACCGAGTTGTAGTAAAAATTTCGAAAAACAAATTAAATAAAAAAGTATAAGTTGTGTCTTGTACTTATTTAAACAAATTGTAAAACGACATGTTCTTAATTAATAATGGTTATTAAATGTCCAGTTATGAATAGCAATGAGCTGCAGCAACACTATTTAATGCAGTTACATTCCTTGGTATTTATTAATAGTAGTTTATGAAACTGTTGCATAATAGGGGTTATTAAAACACGAGTGTGAGTTTAAAAACCGAGCCGTAGGCGAGGTTTTTAATAGTATCACACGAGTGTTTTAATACCTAATTATGTCAGTTTCATACACTATTTTATCTACACTCATACAATTTTAAATAAAATACCAAAGTCAAAATCTTGGTAACATTGACGTTGTTTTTCTTGATTTTTCTGGTAAAAGATTGTTCGTCATTTACGTTGCTGCATCCAGAAATTCAGGCGGGGTCATATTCTTCTAAGTTCAGTATCACTGCTGTAGTCAGATATTTTTGCCCAGAATAAAACTTTCGACTTACAAAACCATAATAATAACGTAAACAATAACAATAAATTTACAAGTAACGATAACCAAATCCAGTAGGCCGTGACGCGCGGCCGCGCACGCGCGCTGGTGGTCTACACAGATAATAAAATATAGTCTGGCGAAAACATTATAATCGGAACTAATTTTCTATCCTTGCCAGGATTCCGTCAATCTCTATTTTATCATACAAAAAATATGCCTGTAAACACTTAAATATAATTAAAAGCAATATGACAATCAAAAGTTCTGCCAAAAACGCGATTTTAAACGATAAAAATTTTCAATGTATGACAAGTGGCGCCACCCTGAATTTTGTGTACTCATTGGTGCCAAACTGTACGACTGCTATAAAAAAGGTTTGAAAACTCCTTGGTTAGGTCGAAGTGGCATTAAAAACTCCTTAGTTGGGCTGAAGTGTGCGGTTATGGAAAAAAAATTAAATTACCGCATTGTTTTGTTCAGCAAACTGTATCGTAATGAAACTTTTTAAATTCATTACAGGTGCATGTGCGTAAAGTATGTCATTATGACATTACTTTCGAGTTCATAATTCGAATTTTACGATACGAGTGTAGATAAAATAATTAATTGCTATGTCGTAACTAAAAGAAACAAATAACATTTATAATTCTGAACACGACTTTTCTACCACAATGTATTGATTTCATTAAAATTCTGGCGTTATTATCATATTATGATTACTTGCTGTATTACACATGTCGTTATAATTTTCACTATTATGCTATCATATCATTAATGCTTGCAGCGTAAGCTCGGTGAGTGACTGACCTGTCGTCAGTGATTGATCGTGTGTAGTAAAATCGCTCATGTCAGGTGCGAGCGGTACACGCAATCAATCATTTTCATTTTTAATCAATTTACTTGCTCATCTATGAGATTTATTGATGAATATTCTCTGGTGTCGATGTGTCATGAGCTTCGTTAGCGAGATTAAAAGTGTTGGTAATGAGTTTGATGATGGGGACCGATTTAATTAATTGATGTTTCAGTCGTCGGGGTTACATATTAAAATGTTTTGGTACCAGAACACTTGAACTTGTTACTAACAAGTTATGTTTTGGTAAGTAATTATTTGAAGCGTAGGGCTCCCCCCAGCTAGGTGGATCGACGACCTGATTAGAGTTGCTGGGGGAGACTGGATGCGGAAGGCAGAGGACCGAGCATTGATGGTTCTCGCTCATAATTATTCTTGTGCTGTAACCAAAGAAGGTATTTATCATAGTTTTACCATCATAAATAAAACTGTGGTACTCATCACAGCAGCTCCGGAAACATAAGATAAATTATAGTAATAATATAAATTAACCACGCAAATTAAAAAACGCAGCCAATTTACACAATAAAAATAGCAAAATGTTCTGTAGTACCCGACTTCTTTTAACACTTTATATTCTCTCGCTACGCTGTCCGTTCGTCCGTCCGTCCGTCCGTCTGTCTGTCACAGGGCTGTATCTTTGTAACGATAATAGATAACCAGTTGAAATTTTCACAGAATATGCGTTACTATGGTGCATATCACGCAAAATACTAAAAACAAAAAAAAGTCTAAAACCAAAGGGAGTCACCATACAAGAAACCTCGAAAAACATGCATTTTTTCAACGTTATTGTTCCTGCTCTATCTTCAAAACGGTAATACATACCAGCGTTAAACTTGGTCTGATTATAGTGCATACTATGTTGTTTGGCAACAAATACTAAAAATGGGGCAAAAATAGACATATGTGGTGGTACCTACGTAAGAAAGAGATACAAAAATTCACATTTCACGTACGCTCGTTGATGTCTTTTGATGAACTCTCTTAAATTAAATCAGTTTATGGGGTATCAGGTCGATGGGTGGTGCGGAACCCTTAGGTACTGCGTGAGTCCGACCCACACTTGGCCTGTTTTGACTTTTTGTAACTGGCTGCGTGCATAAATCCTATCCTACTAAACTAATATTATAAATGTGAAAGTTTGTGAATATGTTTGGATGTTTGATATTCCGCGGGCGAAGCTGCGAGCATAGAAAAAAAAAAAAATAATATTGCCTGCAGAATATCTATAAAGTTATCACATTATGTTTAAGTGAATCCATTTACAAACACACTCACGAACATCACGTATTAGCAGAGGAACTGAAAGGGTGCCGAAAACATAGCCAGGGCTGTAAAGAACAGCTCACAATCGACGCTGTAGCTTCAAAACAAGCTCTTAGCCAAAAACGCAATATCCATACTATGTATATAGACTACAAAAAAGCATTCGATTCCGTACCACACTCTTGGTTAATATATATTTTAAAACATTATAAAATTCATCCCACAATCACCTGTTTTTTGGAAAAGATAATGATAAACTGGAACACTAAACTTAAAATATGTAATTCTGACGAAAGTACCGAAACTAATTTCATCCCAATAAAAAGGGGTATATTCCAAGGTGACGCTTTAAGTCCTCTTTGGTTTTGCCTTGCACTCAATCCACTTTCCAACATGCTGATTAAAAGTGACATAGGATTCAAAATTAAACACGACACACATCAAACAACTCTCTCTCATCTCATGTATATGGATGACATCAAACTCTTTGGAAGCACACTTAACGAAATTCACACACTTGCCGACACTACTCAGATATTTTCAAACGATATTCGCATGGAATTTGGAATAGACAAATGTAAAATCCAATCTGTTAACAAAGGAATAGTAGAATCTGCCTCATATGAATTAGCAAATCATGATGTTATCGACGCCGTAGACCCCGTGGAAGGATATAAGTACCTAGGATATTACCAGTCTCTGCAAATTCACCACAAAGACACGAAAAAGATATTGCAACAAAATTTTATAAATAGACTACACAAAATACTACACACTCACCTTAACGCACGAAACACTACCAAAGCCATTAACACTTTTGCTATCCCCATACTCACTTACTCATTTGGAATCATACGCTGGACACAAACAGACCTAAAGAACCTACAAAGATTAATAAATACCACAATGACTAAGCACAGGAAACATCACCCGCGGTCTTGCATACAGAGATTGACTTTACCTAAGAAAGAGGGCGGTAGAGGACTCATTGACATAACAAACCTACATAACAAGCAAATCACATTACTCAGAATGTTCTTCCACAATCACTCTCATCATTCAACACTACACAAAGCCATATCTCAAGCAGACATATTCACACCACTCTCTCTTGCTGATCACACCAAACATATGGAGATAAACACCAAACAACAAAAAATTGACACATGGACCCAAAAATCACTTCATGGACGTCATCGCCTTGACTTGACCAACCTTAATGTTGACAAGATAGCGTCAAACGCATGGCTCAAGCGAGGCGAGCTGTTCCCAGAAACAGAGGGGTTCATGCTGGCAATTCAAGACCAGGTTATAGACACCAAAAACTACAGAAAGTACATCATCCGTGATAGCAGTCTAAGAAGTGACCACTGCCGTCACTGTCATAAGCAACCCGAAACAATCCAACACATCACAGGCGCATGTTCTTCTATCACACAAACAGATTACAAACACAGACACGACCAGGTAGCAGCAATCATACACCAGACACTCGCACATAAACACAAACTAATTACAGAAAAAATAGCTTATTATAAATACACACCCCAAATCATACTAGACTCACCTAACTTCAAAATGTACTGGGACAGAACTATTCTTACTGACAAGACTATACACCATAACCGACCTGACATCACCTTGCACGATAAACAAAATAAAATTGTATATCTGATAGATATAGCAATTCCCAACACACACAATCTAACATCCACACACACTAACAAACTTTCAAAGTACGCAGACTTGACAATTGAATTAAAAACTCAATGGAGAGCTCACACAGTCAAGACCATCCCCATCATAATATCCAGCACCGGTGTCATTCCCAAAACTCTTCATACAAGCCTTCACACCTTAAATATTCATCCACTCACATTTACACTCCTACAGAAAGCAGTCATATTAAACACATGCAGAATCGTCAGAAAATTTCTGTCAATAGAATAAGTACTATACCGCCAAGGTTGTTTGGCCAAAAGCCCGCAACTTTTGCGTATTTCCCCAGAAATGGGAGAGATTAAAATCTAACAAAATATAAATAATAATAATAATTGAAAGAAAGAAAGAAAGAAAATATTTATTTCAGTCTCGGTACAGGCGAGAGAAAAAAAAAAAAACTAAAAATAGTATATTAACAATTGCATGCATGTAAATGGCTATAATTTTGACACCATCATCATTTCAGCCAAAGGACGTCTAATACTGAAAATAGGCCTCCCCAAAAGGGGGGGAACTGTAGGTACCTCTACCTAGTCAAAATTACACGGGTCGAGTCCCACGCTGTGTTCATAACACTTTTTTCAATAAAAAAAAAATGAAATCAGTTTTTCATTACTATAAATCGATGACGTGGTACCATAAAACATAATTCTCCTATAGTTTAAAAATTTCTTCCCACTGACTCATTGAAATAAATCACTCTGCATAGGAAGGTATAACTACCTATTGCTTGGTAATAATCGTAGTTTCTTTAAGGAAGGAACAAGATTTTTGAGTTTGAAAATGATATAGACTGCGATGGACACTTGTTATATTAGACAAAAAGTATTTAGTTTAAATCCGCTTCATTGGCCGTATCGTATACGTAAAAAAACTAACAGTTGGTATTAAATATTCACGCTTCAGTTCCTAAAAAGTCTCGATCCGATTAAAAACAGCACATTACTATTCAAAAAACACTACAGCGTCCAATGTGGCGAAAAACATTTCACGTTTGTGGTTTAACACGACCCCAGACGTGTGGCTTGTTGTTTCCGGTCGCATTAACCCCTGTTTACCCCAAGCGGTGACACTTCATTTTCCTTTCATTGGGCGCGGATTGTGGGACCCTGCATCCCTTCTACTTTACATAATGAATTCCCAGTGGCATAAGTCTTCGAAAATTCGTTAAGATTATGAATACTCTTCGCTCCGGTTATCTGGCGACAACGCGACGCGACGTCTCCGGAAAATCAATGATCGGATGATTGTTTTTCGGTTCGGTTCCGCATTTTCCGGATTTTGTATTTCATTAGTAAGCACTCAAGACTCTGATTTTTAGTGATACATTTTGAAAGATCGCTTACGTAATTAATTTTGTGCTATGCAATAATGCTTTCAAATTACTTTTTCAAGGATTTAACTTTGCAGGACTTTGCAGGTATAATATAATATTATTAATATTTAGGAGTCAAATAGCTTATCATATTAACATATAAAATAGCTTCAATAACAACAAAACTTATTTTTTTTATATATATTCAGAATTGAAATACACACGAAGTAGCAAATGGCGCCAATCTCGGCAAATAGGTACATAACAATACCAACATTTTGAAATGAGAGTAGAGACGTTACATTTCAGTTTTTAACCGACTTCAAAAAAAGGAGGAGGTTATGTATTCCGCGGGTTTTTTTTTTTTTTTTTTTTTTTTTTTTTTTTTTTTTTTTTTTTTCATGTATGTACACCGATTACTCCGAGATTTGTGGGCCGATTTACGTGGTTGTTTTTTTATTTGGTAGAGAAAGTCCGCGCGGTGGTCCCATATAAATTTTATTGACTTAGGTTAAGTAGTTTTTTAACCAGCTTCAATAAATCAGTTTATTTTAGCTTTACGTATCTAGATGATCTGCTCATTGGTTCCTCATTCTGAGAATTCTTGGCCGATATGCGTGTTTTTTTTTCACGATAGTGATTGGACGTTTGGAAGAACATGAGCGAGACCTATGCCCAGCAGTGGGATAGCAAAGGTTAATAAAAATATATTCTCAAATTGGTTATATAAACATTTATGAATCAACCCTCAACTAAAAAGTATGAAATAAAAACTTTTTAACAAAAAATAAAACCGACTTCAAAAACCTTAACTAAAAAGTAAAAAAATAATCATTGTATGTATTTTAAAATCTTAACTTAAACAACATTTTGAAGGCGGCGCGTGATTTTCATGTACGTTCACATAAACTGTTTTTACTATAGATATTGCGCTGGACTGTACATTACATGACGCAAAGGGTCAACCACGCGCCGCCTTAAAAATGTTGTTTAAGTTAAGATTTTAAAATACATACAATGATTATTTTTTTACTTTTTAGTTAAGGTTTTTGAAGTCGGTTTTATTTTTTGTTAAAAAGTTTTTAATATTTCCGGATTGGCTGGATTGGTACCTACTGCGAATAATACTTTTTCTCTATTTTTTATGAGAGCTAGTCCGAGTCGGTTGTCACCACGTTCGTTTTGGTCCATCGGTCTGTCATCATAGCGCGCTCCGTACGATGAAACTTGGCCGAGATTCGAGATTGGTTGCATCTTTTAGCGGTTCATAATGGCGTCCGTATGTGTTCAATAATTATTTTCAGAATGGAGTTGACAGTGTATTGTTTTCAATGTTTTGTTTATTATATTTCTGAGTTTAATTATCATTATACAGAATCCTGACTGAGTCTAGGTTTTTACTTCAACTGAATACAGTATAAAATGTAGTTTAAGAGTTACTGTTGAATGAATTCGTTGTGAATCGAATTGTTATTTTTTTCGAATCGACATTTCGCAATACTGCTTAGGGACTATTGCTGCATAACTGGACTAGTATGGAGGAGAGTCAGGAGAAGAGTTAGAGTCTCCATCCGGCTATAGAGATTGTAATAAAAACAAAAGTATTTAACTGAAATAATCATTTCAGATACACAACGTCCCTTTATTTATTTATTTAAATAAATGTTAGTTTTTTTTTTTTTTATAATTTAATTTATTTATTTTAATCATTTTCCCTTTTTTTAATTTTTTTTTTTTTTTTTTTTTTTGTGTTATGTACACACAACACTTTGGCGACTTTATGTGATTTATTACTTGAAATGTTCGCATAAATATCCTTTACCGACACGAATTCTGGTGAACGCAAAAAATAAATAAAACCTCTTCACCTTACGCAGGCCATATCGATTCGGGGAAGGTGAAATAAAGCCCATGATATGACTTAAAGCTTCACAATTTCCCTTGGATGGGATCCTGCGATCCTTCAAAGGTTTCTCTAAGCCGACACTTCATTTTCTTCAGCCCTTTTTATACGACATGTGTTCACGTGCCTATATAATAAGTACGAAGTGTCAACAAAGAAAGCGATAAATGAGAGGAAAACCGAACTTATTGAATAAAAAGATATTTTCGTAAAAAAATTGACGGTTATTTTTCAAGATTTGCGTTGTGTGAGATTTTCTTACGTTTTTATGGTAATTAGTTTTGCTTGTGGTCGACCAATTGTGGGGTTATTCCTGTTGTCCCCCAGTCGTTTGCCCCCACTGGGAGTGAACGGGATTTTTTCTCCCGTTGTCCCCCAGCGGGGACAGTGGGAATTTTTATTCCCGTTGGCCCCCATTAAAATATTCTGATTATAGGTAGGTCGTTCAAATTGATGATGATCCTATTTAATGTATGTCTTCATCATCATCATCATCATCATTTCAGCCGAAAGACGTCCAGTGCTGGATATAGGCCTCCCCAAGCATCGCCACAATGACCGGTCCTGTGCCTTCCGCATCAAGCGGATTCCCACGACCTTCACCAGGTCATCGGTCCACCTTGTGGGGGGCCTACCCACGCTGCGCCTTCCAGTACGTGGTCGCCATTCCAGAACTTTACTGCCCCATCGGCTATCTGTTCTGCGAGCAATGTGCCCCGCCCACTGCCACTTAAGTTTGGCAATTCTTCGGGCTATGTCGGTTACTTTCGTTCATTTGTATGTCTTCATAATAATATAATGTCTTTCATGTTAAACGTCGACATCGAACCAAATCTAATATAACTTTAATAAAAAATAAACCCCAATAACAAAAAAATAAAAAACAAATAATATACGTAATAATATACGTTGGGGCCAACGGGAAAGTTTATAGTTACCGTTCACCCCCAAAAAATATATTGGGGGACAACGGGAAAAAAATTCCAATAACCCCAATTTTATTGTGAATGTTAAGTAGCATTTTGTTTGGGGAAATCATGTGTGTATGTTCTCTTTATTTTCTATGGCACAGTACCTTTCGAATGATATAAGTTTCATTTCCCTTTATAATAAATACTAAAAACCAAACAACAAAATTACGACGTTTACGTATTAATTTAATATAGATTTATTTTACAAGCTTTTATTTAACTTCACTTTTTAGTTAGCTAGTATGTGTGTGTGAGGGGGTCAAATCTCGAATTTGAAACCAGTTCCCCCCAACCGAGCTGAATCTTTTCATACACATGTAGTTCTAATGATAATACATCAATAAAATCATTATTTACCTATACTCTTTTTTGAGATGTTGGGGTTGGCTTCCAGTCTACCCAGATGTTGCTGAATATCAGTATTTTACACGAAACGACTGCCATCAGATCTCCACAACCCAGTTACTGGGCAATAATGACATCCTAAGGTAAGGCCAGTTGTTAGACTTTCGGGCTTATGACTACCCGTAACGAATGCCACAGATATTTGTATAGCAACCGGGCCCGCGCTCTCCGAGGCACAATACAGTAATATGAACTTTAATACAATGACAATACAATGAAATGATCTTTAAAATACAATGACAATACAATAATATGAACTTTAAAATACAATGACAATACAATAATATGAACTTTAAAATACAATGACAATACAATAAAGTGAACTTTAAAATGCAATGACAAAACAATTACAATGACAATATTATACAATAATATGAAATTTAAAATTCAATGACAATACAATAAAATGAACTTTAAAGTTCAATGATAATGCTCGGACAAATAAAAAAGGTGGACGGAATCTTGCTAAACAATAAGTGAAGCATCCATAGTAAGACGGCTCGCTTAAAAGTACGGGCTGGCATGCACACTTTTACATCCATAGTATGCCAAAAAGCCGCGATTACGTAAAAAATCTGGTGTGACGGTAGTCATTGTTGTAGTGTCACAAATAAAATAACTATATAAAGCTGATGTGTTAAAATGCTTTCGAAATTATAGTGGGTTTAGGAAAAAATTAAGTGCTTAATAGTCTTTGTTTAGCGAGAATCCGTCTTTTTTATTCGTCCGAGTGACGATATAATAATATGAACTTTAACATACAATGACAATACAATAAAATGAACTTTAAAAGCATGTTTTAAAAATATTTTTGATTGAATTTTCATTTTGTCCGATTTTTGCATTGGCTTAAGCGGCTGTCTGTACCTTTGTAGCAAGCTGCGAATATGAGCTGTGAGGGATTACATTACAGGTAGGGCGAAGGTTTTATTTGGCGTATGTGCTTAACGTTCACCGATATTGGAGCGATTTCCTGAATCGATTTGTAGAGAACAGAATTTCAACGTGTCGTTATTAGTACAGGTAGGTATTGTTTGAAGAAGTATTAGAATAGAATAGTATTTATTTGCATCAAACAAATAACATATACTTATTTGTAAATTTTTTTGTATATTTGTTTTTTTGTATTTTTTTTTATTGCTGATTTTGGTGAAAATAACGAATTGGTTTAACTTGAATTCAGAAAAGTCTTTGAAATTTCCATGGTTCTATGACGCTACCACTTCTATATCATCTACATAAAAGTGGTAATTTTTTGTGAATAATTTACTAAATGCGTAAGAAAATCTATAACGATTACGATACCTAATATAAAAATTAATTTTTCTTTGTATGTTTGTCCTCTATGCGTTACTAAACCATTCATCCGATTGTGATAAAACTTTGGTGAGTTTTTCTGCGAAAGCATGCGAAGGTAACAGGCCTAAAAAAAATTGCATTGCAACGCATGGCCGGGTAAAGCTAGTAATGTATAAAATGAAGCTCATAAAGAAATTATTGTCAGGGTTGTGACCACAATAACAAGACTAATAGAGTAGGTATATTTTCACAACCATTTATTATACTGTTTATACTTTCACAACTGAAAAAAACCTTGTAAAAGAAGTTTTATTACAATTTCATGTGTATCATTTCCCTCGAGCGTTGGATCTCTGCCATCTTTCGCACGACTAAACTTGCGTATCAAGTTCATTCCTTATTCCTTGCTCCCAGATTTGGCAACGCAAGCCTATCAAGGTGTTCACTGGACCGTTTTTATAATATAAACAGAGTAAATATAATTAATCAACGTCTGCGCTTCAAGCCACGCGCAATTACCTCACTTTCGGTAAAACAAACACACCCGCAGAAAATTAAGGGAAATTAACGAAGCAGGGGCGCGAATTACTCTAAAATAATAATTAAATTCCACGCTGGGTTATCAGCAGTACAACTTAAGTATAAAGCGCCCAGGAAATCTTGATACGCGGCGAGATGCGGAACTATAGTTAAATGTACAGAATTTGACGTTTTGTTGACGTTTGTCGTTGCAAGCAGTGCCGCTTTGAAGTGTCAAGATGGACTGGGTACATTGTTTTATAATACTGTAATCAGCGCTGAGAACTTTCCTTTTTGCTCAGAAGTTGTTGCTTTATTATTAATTTTGTACGAATTTTGTTCGCAAATGTAATTATTTGGTATTTTAAATGATGATTTGCGGTTAGTGTTAAGTAAATTGTTTTCTAAAGCTGTGGTGAGATTGTTCTTTGTTTCGTATTTTATAAACATATACTTCTGTGTTTTCAAAGTAAACTTTGATGTAACCATACAGGGTGTAAAATAAGAGTATACATTTTGATAAACGTTTAATTTTTGATGTTGTATCTATGTATCTGAGTGTACAATTTTGGACCTATTAAGGATTTTATTTGGAACTATGAAAAGGTGCATAAATGTGGGAAAAGCAAAGAAGAAGATAAGGATTGCAGCACGCGAATTTTAATAGTGAAAGAAAGAAAAATAGTTTATTCAAAGTAGACAAATTTATGTCTATAAATCTTGTCGTGGGTGTCATAAAACGCGACTGGGGTTCACCAGAAGATGGGCATCAGCGTTCTCTAAATATTTACTAAACCAACTGCGATCGCTAACTAACCTGGCAAGCGTGGCGATTATGGCATATCCCTTTTCGGGGAGGCCTATGTCCAGCAGTGGACGTCTTTCGGCTGAAATGATGATGAAACTAATATAAATGAGAACTTGTTGAAAAATCAAAGACAGTACCAGTATTATATTATCTGTAACAGTACATAGGTAAGCAGTGAACCGCACCCTTCACCGCTTCCTTGTGATTTTTCTGGGAAGAAAAAACGAACAGAAGTAGGGTAATACATATACAAAATGTCTGATTGTAGCAAGCAAGGCTTTGCAATTACATTACTTACGGCCAAAGCCAAAATTAATAACCGATACGTTAATAACCGTCTATATCCACGATTTAACTTACTAGAGATATAAAGACAAAGATGTATGAAGCTTACGTCATATTTCTATCCCTAGTAGGTAGCATAGAACAACTTTTACTATGGGACCACAGACCAGTAAGCCTCTATGGGACTAACCTGTTTTTTCCTAGAAAATCATCAATGTTGCTCGGCAAAATGTATAGATCAGCCTGGATCAGCTAATTTTTTTTAGCTATTTCAGGGTTGACCCCGTAGTGAAAGTTACTCGATAGTATTCCATGAATGAGCACGCATTTCTGATACACGTTGTATAATATCGGAAGTCAGTACATACACTAACGTGTTACGTACATAATCCCTTCACGTACTCGGCTAGACGTGATAAGGGGCAGCGGAAGTCTTATCTCCGCGCTTGTAGGTCGCTCGATACGCGCTCGTGACGTGAATTTGTAGTGACAGACTGTGGTTCCGCTGTGAGAGCGATATTGTTTCATGAAACATGAGAGTATGATTTCGGCTGAAAAATTAAAGAAAAATCAATGATATTTAAAAGTATTAGATATGTCATACCCTAACAAAACAAACGAAAAAAATGTTCTGTACGCAGCGGAAGCAAAATACACATAAACTAGTACAAAGTAAGTAAGTTGGTTACTTCAAGTTACTTTTGTGTCATAATTGGAACACTTTCTGTACACATACGACGGCATTTTAGTAGTTTTGTTGTCACCGGTCACGCTCGTCGCCTTACTTGACGTGGATTAATAGAAAAACCCTTTTAATTAAGACATTTTCGAGTCTTCAGATTGCGAGCGTAGTAAAATATCTGTACTTTTAAATATCATTGAGAAAAATACATTTTATTTTCCATAGAAAACGCAATTTTCTTGATTTCGTTATTTATGTTTGGGCTACATTACGGTGTTCCATCACCAATTTTTCTGAACCGGTATTATTAATTCTTGAAATCGTAAGTAATATATAATATGTAAGATAATTTAAGACGGTGCTAACGCAACGGTGACGATGTTTAACGTGTGGGTTTGGGTTGTGACTTGTGACCCCTTTGGAGTCGCTAACTCTGTACACAGGTCAAAATCACATAAAAAGTAAAAACTGTTTATCATCATTCATCATTTCAGCCTTAAGAAGTCCACTGCTGGACATAATAAAAAAAATGCAAATTCCCCCAAGCAAATGTTGGGGAAAGTGTTTATAGTTCTCAATAATTATGTTTATTAAAAAAGCCTTACATAATCCTGTCTGGAGAAAGGAGAGGAGGCCACGGGCATTTTTTTACCAAAGGGGTTTCCCCGTTGAAAAGCACTGATTGAAAAGAACGGAGAACCTATCGCAATGTAACGAGAAAGGATTCATCAATAAATAAACTGCAATAGCAGTTAATTAGTGTTCCTGCAACAAAACTACAGATAATGCGACCTAATAAAAAAAAACTGAAAACTCTTCCGTTCCAAGCTGACTTATCCGGGATATAAGTTTGAGTAATAAGTACCTATCTAAGTTCAAAAAGTCATAAGCCCTTACTGTATACAAAGACATACGTTCGAAGTACTTAATCTTCCCAGCTATCTACCTATCTAGGTTTTAATACAATTACTACATAAAAACACTAGATAAAAACTTTTTAACAAATAATAAAACCGACTTCAAAAACCTTAACTAAAAAGTAAAAAATAATCCTTGTATGTACCTATTTCAAAATCTTAACATAAACCAAAATTTTGAAGGCGGCGCGTGATGTCCCTTTGCGTCATGTAAATATAATGTACTGTCGAGCGCTTATCTATAGTAAATAACCTCCTCCTTTTTTGAAGTCGGTTAAAAACAGTTTATGCGAACATACATGAAAATCACGCGCCGCCTTTAAAGTTTTGGTTTATGTTAAGATTTTGAAATAGGTACATACAAGTATTATTTTTTACTTTTTAGTTAAGGTTTTTGAAGTCGGTTTTATTTTTTGTTAAAAAGTTTTTATTTCATACTTTTTAGTTGATAATTCACAGAAAAACGAAACTATAGATATAACTGTAGATCATCTAGTTACGCGAAGCTAAAATAAACTGATTTATTGAAGCTGGTTGAAAAACTACTCAACCTATGTCAATAAAATTTATATGGGACCACCGCGCGGGCTTCCTCTACCAAATAAAAAATACAACCACGCAAATCGGCCCAGAAATCTCGGAGTAATCGGTGTACATACATGAAAAAAGAAAAAAAAAAAAACTCGCCGAATACATAACCTCCCTTTTTTTTTGAAGTCAGTTAAAAATGTTCCAAACATTTACTGCAATAAAGTCTAAATGCCTTGTACGAGTTGTACGCAATAAATATCAGATATTTCGAGTATTTTACAGCGAATCGCGAACATTCGCCTTCGCAACGCAAGAGGGATTACCTACCGATATGCGGACAAAGGCAGAATTTTTATTAGAATTGCTCCTATTGTTCTGTCGTAACAAATATCTAGTAATGAGACCTGATTTTTCTTTTTAATGGGTGTAAGCTCCCTTGGAAATAAAAAGAGTTGATAAATTGAGTTGAATTTATTAGGGAGTTTTTATTAGTGAAGGGTCTCGCAATGTCTCCTTTGCGATAGGGAATAAAAGAGATACAATAGTTAGTGATTTGTCTTTCAACAATTTAGTTAGTAAGGCAAGTTATTAGTATTACCTATACAATAATGTGGATAAAGTAAGTGAAAATTAATATTACTAACTTTTGATAACCTATCGAGACTTCTATTATATAAGGTCCTACATTATTAATCCTAAATATTTGAAGTGGTGAATCTACTCATCATAACAAACAACTTTTACTATGGGACCAACCCTGAAATCGCGAAAAAAATCAGGTGGTCCCTACATTTTATCGATTTAAGTGAACACAAATGTAGGGACCACCTGTTTTTTATTTCGCAAAATCAGAGTTGGTCCCATACCTCGGTTCTAACTAGGTAAATTGTTTTATTCTTTAATTTTAACATTTACAGACATTGGCAAAATTGATTTGATTGTTTTGCTTTCCAGCATAGACTCCCCCAACCACTCCTCTTCCGTAACTCACGATCGCTCGATCGTGTGCTTTCCTCATCAGAGTCGCATCTGTTGTGGTTCTTAAGTAGTCTTCCCATCTTCGTTTTTTTTTTTTTTTTTTTATTTATTTAACTTAAAACATACACAAAAATTATTATAAAAAACATCACAAAAATCCTTACACAGGTTTGTCTGGATGTTGAGACACTAAGTTTAAAAAATAAGTAATTCATATACAAGTATCAGTAATTAATTTGCAATAATAAGTTAAATGGTTTTCCTGTTGTTCTTGTTCCTTCTCTAGGATACCATTCTGTTACATCTTTCTCACATCATTTTTTTTTTTCTTTTTCTTTTCTTGTTTTATCTCTCGCAAAGGAGCTTATACGCACTTATTTGTTACATAATTCTAAGGTACCTATTTATATTACTAAGCCCACCTTTGTGAAGAGAGAAATAAAATTTCATTACTATTACTATCTTTGATCTGTCTACTTCACTTTGTGATAATGTGACTTGACCACTTTTATTTCAGTTTTTACGGCTGTAAACCAATTTGTTTTTCTTCTTATAGCTCTTATTTTGTCTTTCCTCTTTATGTTTATGGAACAAAACTGTTCTGTTCTGTGGTTTTGTTGTTCTTGTTGTGTGTGTGTTGTTTGTCTTGTTGTTTTTTTCTCTTTGTGTTTGTTTGTTTGTTTTTGTTTTTCTTTCCATAGGTATTATGTTAAGTGTTAAGTGGGCATTACGGAAACTAAATGGCATATCTACTACCCATCGATATAATTGTTTCTGTAAAAAGAACTTGCCAAGTAGCTCATTAAGTAATTAGGTGCTAAAGTAAATTATAGTAAGTTACACGCATAAGTACGTCATTAGCCCAATTCGGAAAATGGAAAACTCATTTGTAAAAGTATCTAATTTGTGAACTTATCTATTTGACCCCAATTACTTGAAATGTGTAAGATACTTATTCCTTACATGCATGATAGTTTTCTTGATAGCTTTGGTACGGAATAACCCTGAAGTAATATAGCAATATAGCTAGTAAGCTTTTAAACGGCAATGGAATGCGAGCCTGCCTTCTGTAGTCTTGTCTAAGTATCTTTACTTGGCGTAATTATCTTACCGATTTTGTCAAGACATGGTCAAATTCCACTAAAATATGTACACAACATTACTAAATGATTCCAACTGAGGTTATTAGTTACACAACAGAGATTGGCATCGCAGTAATTAAGTAATACCGTTTGACTCTACTTGGATCTTGAATATGATGCAAAAAAAAAAACATACATATTTTTAGATTTCGATCGTATGTCATCAACATAGTAAAGAACTAGCTGACGGTCGTGGCTTTGCTCCCGTGGTATGTCAATAAAACTATACTATGTGTTAATCCAGAACATGGTCCAGCTGTGTGTCACAGGACATCACTATGGATAACCTCAGTCTGTTACAATGATTAAAAATATACGACAATTGTACATGCATATTTTTTCATTACATACTATTCACTTACAACTATTTACTATTAATCGTAATCAATGCGGACAGTACGGTAAACATTTTTTTTAATAGTAATGAACACAATAATAACATGAGCGGTTATGGTACTCCATTGGACTTCATATTTTTGATCAATCCCTTGTAAGTACTCTATGGTTTTCTGAAAAAAACAAGTTGGCACCACTGTTAAAGATAGCCAAACTTTTTTGGCACCTTTAAATTTATAGTAATAGAAGAGTAAAACTGTTTCGTTTCCAGGCAACCGCTTGTTTGACATATCTTTTGTAAGCAAAACATAACCTATTAAGGTTAATATTTATAAGAATAAAACATCGGTGGAGTACTCTCCGTTTATTAAAATAGATTGCATTGCAACACATTGCTTTCATCGAATTTTATATGATGAGCTTCATATTTTATTCGTTATTTTCCAAGGCTGGACACTATGGAACTTTAACAATGTCCTTTCATCCAAAGCGATTCAGTCATATCAGAGTAGTTGAAGGACAATCAAACATTTATACATTCGCATTTATAATATTAGTAAGATAAGTGTTTTTCTGTCAGTCTACTTCTATTTAAGAACAAATAACTATCCAAAAAGCCACTGAGGTAATTGTACCAGAGAAGACACCTCAAACAAAATGTTTGTAGCATGTTTTAGAGCTCGTGCACTCTCACTCACTTTACTCTTTTACTTTACACTCACAGCAAGTTGCGCGATATTTTTTGTTCGTAATGTCTACTCTAGTACGTAGTACATATTACCTCAGTGTCAAAAAGCATAAGCAGAATATACGAGTACTAAAGCTCAGAATTATAACCCTTTGTCCCTAACTAAAATATACACAAAACATGATTTAAGGCCATCAACCAAATGATGAGTCTTTTAAGCGTTCAGAAGACAAAGTGAAACAATGGCATGAGGCCAGGAGAGCAGAGTAAGTAAGGCTCTGCTAATAACTTATGTATGTGTGGAGGGTAGACAACAGAATCGGCTCGGGACAAATAGTTCTTTCAGTGCAGGGACAATGGCGAACGTGGAAGGAGGCGGTATGTAGACTAAACGAGAATAAAACTGTACTCACAAATATACTAATAGTTTGAGACGAATGTGTTACAATTGCAATTTGTTTGTCTTATAAGAAAGCTTTCGTTTTTCTAAATCTGTACAACAAAAAATCGTACTTATCTTCCGTTGGTGTTGAACTGTTGGCATTTTGAATTGATCGATTCCTATCAGTATTATCTTATCGTTGATGGTTGTTGAATATTCCCGGCAAAATAGCGTAATACCCAGTAATAACTATTGTTTACAATATAGTCATATTGTCATCAGTGAATTCAACATTAAGTTCATTAGGCCTCAATTTGAACTCAGTATAATAAATACTAGTATTTTTTTTCTCGTCCTTTACTAGATCTGGTTCATTTACCTACATACTTAATGGATAATCAATCAATAAGCTTACATGAAGAAGAAAGAAAAGCTAAGAAATTTTTTTCGAACCTAGAGATTTAGAGAACCTTTTTATCGTTCCGAGAATTTTACGATTTCAAAAGTCTTTGAATCTCGGCGGTCTTAATACTCCACTGCTTAGTATTATCTAGGCAGCAACAGACGTGCGAGGTGATTAAAGTAATTGCCTGCTCATTGCTCACTTAGGAAGTACTTACCATAGGTCGGTGACCCCGACACGTGGTTTTGACATACCTTTGGGCTGTCTTTGTGGGCTTTTAATGGTTCAGGGTGGGAATGTGTTAGGATTTAATTAAAGTGGTGTTAGAGAATAGAAGAAACCAATTAGGAATTGTGTTGTAATTTCGTTCTTAAAATCCTGCCAGATTTGTTTCATTCCATAATACTTTATTATTTTGCACAAACGTAGTAACTTATTTTTATTTACTATGTCTGTGTTATTTTATTACAAAAGTAGACGTAGGTAGAATCGGTACTTACTTCTTATTTATTTATTTATTTATTTATATATGCTTTATTGTACACCATAAAAAACATTACATTGAATATGCATTTAAACTATTGTACAAATGGCGGCCTTATCGCGATCAGCGATTTCTTCCAGGCAACCTTAGGATGGACAAGAATGAACTGGACAGAAAATGGGGTTGTCAGATGTGCAATTTCGATACATAATTTAGTAATAAAATAAAATACTATACTACTACTATAAAATAACAACAAAAATATATTCTATAAATCCTAATACATAAATACTATATGCATATATACATATAAATAATAAGCAACGGTAAAGTAATTAAAAACGACCACATACAGGAGAAGAAACATGTTCATAGCGACAAATAATGCTCCTTCACAAGCCTCTCTTCTTACTTAGTATAAGGATTTAATATTAAAGAGGCACGTAAGTGTAAATGGTAGGACTACAAGAAAAAAGGCAGATCCAAGAAATGATGGATGGATAGTGTGAATGATGATATGGATAGAAAGAAAGTGAACACTGAGATGACGACTGATTGATATGTATGAAAGAAAAATACATGCTGCACCGGCCTCAAATAAACTAGGATAAGGGCAGGGGAATGATGATGAGTAAATGGATTGTGGACCTTTCTTAATCCTTCATATTTTGCTATAGAAGTGATTTATGCAGACTACATTAAAAATATCACGATGTATAAAATATAAAGGATAAAAAAGGTCACGAAACTAATTAAAGATATTACTCATTCAAAAAATCGTATTCTGACGCCCATACTCATACGATGTACGACATTTGCCTTATTCTGTTCCTTTCTTCTTTGACATCTATGATACAAATTAAATTATGACGTTGGAAACAAATGTCTCAAAGGCCGTAGCTGAATAGAGCTCGAGCTCACCTGTGCCCTTGAAAGATTTTAACTAAATATTTTTATATTAAAAACTAGTACTGATAATATTCCATATATTGTCAAAAAAATCCCAGTAGTTCCGATGAAAAAAGAAAATGAACATGAACCCTGAAAATATTACACTCCTTTTTTTGGGCAGTCATGTAAAAAGTAAAGACTATTGCTCTATATTTAATAGAAGTTTTCAGCATGGTCTTATTAGTGTTTAGAGCATAGAAATCAAAATTCTTAGAGTAAACATTTTTGTTGAGAATGCTACCTACTACTCGAAGTTTTCACGTAAAAAGAGAGCGGCATAAGATAAATTAAATTAACCAAGCCCTAATGTTACAATGCTCGCAACACAAATTGATAAAATAGGTACCTATATGCGTTGTTAATTAAAAATATACGCGTAACAGATAAGGCCATAAATTAGATATTAGGACGAAAAATATTCATGACATAAAATATAAAGCTTGGTTACACCGCCCTAATTCTAAAACACGGTTTCGTAATTTACTAATTCGATTTTGCCATACGTTAGGCAGTATCGAATGTCGCAACATTAATTAATGTGCGCAAACCTTGTTATCCACTCATTTATATTCAAATTGAAACAGGAAGCGCACAAAATTTGATTAAATTTTAACCAATATATGATACTGTTGTACTGTACGCAGGAAACCGCAAAATTTCGTTTAGTTTACTATAAGGGATGATTAAAGGCAATGTTTTGTAGAAAATCGGCTTATTTATTCGGTTCGTGATTGATCCGATTATGGGTGGGGTTCAAATGAACTGATATCAATAATAAGATAAGGGTGTAAATTAATTTTGAACTCTTTGGTTGAATATTAGTATAAGATTGGTATAATATTAGTAGCTGATAGGAATTAGCGTCCTTACGTAAAAATAAGCCAAAAAGTAAAGATTTTTAGGAGGAGAGAGAGAAAAAAATAAAAAGTAGAACTGGCTTCAAAAATAAGTCCTGTTGATAAGTTGCTGGTTGCCTTCTGACAGAGAATTTTTTGTTTACATACATACATAATATCACACCTGTATTCCCCAAAGGGGTTGGCAGATGTGTAACCCACATTTCGCCAGTTGTGTGTGTTATTGTGTGATTTTGTATTTGCTCCTGAGGTAAACATTAAATATTTTCTTAAAACCTAAGTAGATTGATATCAAAAATAAAATAAATGTAACACGTTTAAATTCCCGTCATGATAATATTGAGATTGATTGTGAGATTTTTATTTAAATAAACTAGTTACTCATTAAAACTATCAAAAATCGTACTAAACATGAATCAATAACAAAAAAAAAACAACACTTGCAATATTCATTATAAACTTCTGCGTAAACCTCCAAGCTGGTCGGATGTGGGCGTGCTACAATAAAATAAACAAAATATTTTCATTATTCGCCCGCGATAACAACCGGCATTGTTCCTGCTGCGCTCGCGACCGTAAATCTGGACTATTCTGGACTAAGGTGCTGTAACGAGCGCTATTGTCGAACAACTGTAACACCGTGCCCATTGTTGGAACGTTGTTTAGGCACAGAATAAAGAATATTTATTTTGTGAAGCAAATATCGTACATATACAGAGGTAAAGAGCCCGTTGATATTGTTTGGGGGATAGTTTTATTATACCTGAATGTTTTGTGATGACACCTTGATAACACTTCTTAATGTATGCTATGTTGGTCAAGTAAGGTCAAGTTGGAGAGAACCGGGCCGTCCGAAAGCGCGTTGGGTTGATGATATACACCAAAGCCTCAGGAAGCACCTGGATGAGGGACGCACAAGGTTGAAGAGGCTGGCAATAATAATAGGAGGGTGGTTATTGTTTTGGCTTCCGGTGGGTGATACCAGGCTAGGATAATGATGATGATGATGATAATGGTGATAATGATGCTAAGTTGGTGTCTGTTACTGTGCCCATCTATGTTGCTCACGTAGTCTATTCATACATTTAGGGGGGGACATATAAACAAGGTTGCGAAAACTTCAGTGCTTCCTGTGGGTCAGGATTGCGTACTACAAATAAAAGCCTATCTACTCAAAAAGGTCTATCAAAATAGTTTCTTGGTTATATTAAGCTATATAAAGGTTTTTCGTATGCTAATTGAGCTATCCATACATTCATGATGGCATGGATGACACGTGCTGTTTCGTGATAAGTCTTGGTGCGTGCGTGCTCTCGCCGCCGCAACTCGATGCAAATAAAAGACTATTTACTAGAAAGGTCTAACAAAATAGTACCAATATTATATAAAGTTCTATTAAAGTTTGTTGTATGCTAATAGAGCATTCATCGGTACTGCCCCCCTAACCAAGTTGACAATCTACAATCGTCAACGCTATAGAAAACAATCAAAATTTATGGGAATGACATATCTCAACGAATGACTTTTTCGTTGAGATATGTCATTCCCATACATTTGGGGCTGTTTCGCCATTAGCCTTAATCCGTGCGTGCTCTCGCCGCAACACGGTGCAAATAAAAGACTATCTATTAAAAATAAACTAAAAAAATAGTACCAAAATTATATTAAATTCTATAAAAATTTGCCGTATGCCAATGGAGCTGCCCGTACCTACATTCATGGGTGTTGTTTCGCGATAAGCCTTGGTCCGTGCCGTGCGTGCCCTCGCTGCAACTCGTTGCGTTGGCCACGCGGCACTCCGCACGGCAACGGTATAAGCTATTTATTGAGCATAAACCTGCTTTTAAGATCTAGACTAAGAGAATAAATATAAACTGCGAAAAAAGGAGGAACTGTTGAGGATTGTGTTTAAATAAATAAATAAATATTTTTGAGACATTTTACACAGCAACATCTAGTCCCAACCTAAGCAGAGCTGGGTACTAAACACTGGATATAATACTTATATACTTTTTTTGTAAATACATACTTATAATACATAAGAAACACCCAGACCAACACAAACACTTATGTTCATCACACAAATATTTGTGTCCTGTGGGAATCGAACCCACGAACTCGTGATCAGCAGTCCGACACTCGAACCACCAGACCACAGACGGCGTTTAACTAATTGAATTTAATTTGTAACTAACTTGTCAAATATTTGTATTCTTTTATAGCCACTCATGGATGACCTCATATTTGTAACAACCAACTAACTATGTTTACAAATAAATAAATTCTATTCTATTCTAAGGAACAGAGGGAGGAAAAAAGTGGAGCGTAGAAATTGTTTCTAAAAGATTATTCTTAATATTTATTATTATTATTCTTACTTTGGTGACTGATGTTGTTTTGCATCATCACCAGCCCATTACTGTCCCACTGCTGGGCTCGGGTCTCTTATCAGAATGATAAGAGATTCAGGCAGGATTTTTTAAATAAAAATGTCTTTAAAATCTTCTTGATAGAAGGGCTAGAAGGATATAATTATTTCATTGATTCGTAAAACTGGTTAGACAAATTCTTCCTACTTTTCTTGTAGTTATGAAATTTAAGAAACCCTATTTCATAAACTGACTTTAACTGAATGTTCTACATAAACAAATCACAATTTAGTTTTATTGTTTTTGGAAACGTTCCCTGAATAAACAAGAGATAAACCGGTATACATTTTATTACATGATTACTTCACCACAATTTAAATTACGACGAATTTAATTACATTTCGGTACAAGGCGATTGAATAATGTTCATCTCGATACGGCAGCCGGCAGCACATAGCCCTGGGTCAATTTGTTTTAGCTAACAAGAGGCGCATAATTTCATTTTAACTCAATAAACTGTGCTCCTAACTCAATTTACTAGAAATAGTCCGCCATTGTTAGTAATAATGTGATTCGCGCCCATCCAATGCCGATTTGTAATGATTTTAATGTACGAATGATGCCCTTATGGTGGACCAGCATAACTTGACACATGGTGGAAAAGGAACTGAGTTCAAATGTACTGAATGTGACATACTGTTGACGTATTCTCTTGCAAGCAATGTTCGCTCTTAAGTGTTAAGATACACTGGTCATCATGAACATGCGATGTATTGTTCACGCCCCCTCTGGTTCCGACTATTGTACTCAAGTGTATTTATTATAATTGCTGGTTATTTATTGTGGCGCGACGGGAGACAATTCTGCTACATAAAATTCTCTTGAACTTAAATAAATTAAGCTCTCGTTAAAAAGAGAAGTTATTTTCCAGTCCCATTTTTGAATATTTAAACATTTTAAACGCCCTTCTAGAGTGATGTCATAAATTATTTTTAATTTCTTTACGCACTGACGCTTTTCTGTGTTCTTCCAAACTTTTCTTTTAGATGCAAACATCACATCATATTTATTTGCGCTTCTTTTTGAGGCAGACATTGTAACATTGAATGTCTGTACAGTCGTAACACTTGAATTAGAAAATCGCCTTTACTGCATACGTAATAAAAGCGCTGTCAAAAATTAGGGATTTTATGTGATGTTTGACATTGACACTGTCATTGTCAAACTGTTACAACTGACGTGCGGTCGACCGTACTTCTGACAAATTTTTACATTAATTAAAATAGGACCATCATGCTATTGAACGCAAACGTCACATAAAATCCTATAGTTACCTCCGTGTCTTTTCAATGCAAACTTTTGGCAGCATTCTCAAAAAAAAACGAATATTTTGGAAGGCTGCCAGTATTCGGCTTTTATTTCGCGTTCTCCGTCCAATACACACAAGCCGTCCATCAATTAGGTACAAATAGTTTCTGTATTTTACGTACAATGTACTTACGTCGTACATATGCGTTGCCCCTTGTAATCCAGCGTCAAATTCAATCTGCTATCTGAAGTTTAGTCGACTTAATCCGACACGCTTTGTCACCAGGGTCGCCATATGGCGTCTTACAACTTTTTGTCACCATTCGACACAATACCAGATTTAGATGTATTTGATGACGTTTGAGATTTCACGGGGCCGCTAAATATTAAATACAATTGGTGTGAAATTACAACAAAAAATAATGACCGTTTTAATCGACGTATTGTTAAGCTGTATTGTATGGATCGGTTCAATAGAGTTTGTTATTCTTTTCTGAGAAATATTTTGAATTTCGGGCGTGATTTCACGGTCGATTTACATTCGATAAAAGTTGTGTTTAATTTGAGGTGAATTTAATAAAAGATAATTTAGCTGTTGCTATACGTTACAGAATGAGATAATCTCTATTATGCTTACGTTTGGCATTACGCAGATTTCCATAGAATTTCCACCGCAACCATCTTTTTAATATGATTTAGCTTTTAGGCGAGTCTTTTCTTAGGAACTCGACAGGCGTTCGCATTAGAGGTGATTCAAATTCACCTATTGTTGTGCAAATCTCCAGCAGGGGGCGCTACGGCTGTTGATTACGGAAACGGTAGAACCGAAATAAGATTATTTGGACGAATGACGGGAAACGCACGAGGCCCGAGGGTGTTAATATTTTGAATTATAAAGACGATAACTGAGTGGGCTCATTGTCACGGGAAGTGAAAATCGGATTGCAATGAATAATTTATTATAAATACTATGTAATAACTTCTTACGTTTTCGCGATCACTACACATTATAATAAAACAAAGTTTAACCGGATTAAATCGCGTATATTATTTAAATTGGTTTCCCTGACGTTTCGAAAGCTTTGCAGTATTTTGTGGTCGCAAGTAGACTAAGATGACAATCGTCTTTACAGATATTTCAAAAAAAAAATTTTAATCTACCGTACAATATTTATTAACTAAAATCGTTTCGATGCACGCAGTAATCACTCACAATATCATTATCTTTTACAGTGTTGCGTGCTGTTTGGGACTTGATTATTTTTAGGACTGGGTTCCAAACAGGTGGTACCTAGCTGCCAACCATCTTCTCTATTAAAATTAGGATGTTTTTTTTTTAGGGTTCCGAAGTCCTACAAGGAACCCTTATAGTTTCGTCATGTCCGTCCGTCTGTCCGTCTGTCCGTCTGTCCGTCTGTCCTAATCCTTTACAGCTTAATAACTTCCACAGTTATAAACATAAGTAAATGAAATTTTGTTAAAAAATAGTCTACATATAGATCTCAATTTTAAAAGAATAAAAAAATAGTTTTTTTTCGTATTTTAGGGGTGGCGTCCATACATGTGAAATAGAGATGAAACAATTTTGTTCGCTGCACCCCCTCTTGTGGGGTATTATTGAATAGGTCTACTAAAAAGAAGGTAATGTTTCATACACCACTTTTTTATCAGGTGTACCATCTGCGAAATATAGCGCGCCAAAGTGGCTTGCAATATGTCCCCCCCCCTGCCATTTCTAAACTATGCAATGTAGAAAGTTATAATCTTCCACATTGATAGACCTTTGTGAAAACTCTCTTTTAAAATTATTTTGACCATATTGTGATTATAATTTTTTGATTTATAGAGAGAAAACTGAAAAATACTTAAAACGTCCTAGTTCAAAGGTCATTGACCTAAGAGAAAAATGATCATAGCAAATAATGCTCCTTTAGCTACTTTCTATTTGAGAAAAACACAAAAAGTAACTTTGTGTTATGTTGACGACACACTTCTTAAATTTGGCGCCATCTAGCGGCGTCTAACAACACTCTCTGAGTCGCCAATGCTGCCGTCAAGTGCCGTCTATTGCATTTGGCACTGTATAGCGCCATCTAGCGGCTACTGACAACACTCTCTGAGTCACCAATGCTGCCGTCTATTGCAAAAACTAAAATAGCCATGATTAATATTCGATTTGATTTGTTTGTAACACCTAAGGAACCCTATAATCTGAGCATGGCCCGACATGCTCTTGGCCGGTTTTTCATTTCAATAGCCTCACGGAGCATTCTTGGTACATATCGGTTTTCCTTCGCCAGAACCTGTGGTTTATCAAATCGAAGAAAATGGTTGGGTTTGTCTAGGGCATGTTCACACACTGCAGACTTTGTGGAGCGTCTGTTCTTGACGTCAGCTATATGTTCTTTAATTCTAATGGCTATACTACGCTTTGTTTGCCCTATGTATCTCCACAGCTGTCAAAATCTAATGTTATTGATCCCGTTGTTAACTTATCGAATAAATCTCTGGATGAAAACATCGTAAAAGTTTTAAAAAAGGGCCTTAATTTCGCGTTAGCACCCAGAAAAAATCCGTACGAAGATATAATATGTAACGTCAAGGACAGAATCTTTCTCGTGGCGAATATCTTGCTTTAAAAAACGTTCGTGAAGACCCAGACCTGACTATCCTTCGTGCCGATAAAGGTAACGCAACGTAATGAACACATCTGATTACACAGAAACAGAAAATTCAAGAGCTTTTGTCGGATAATGCAACATACAAAAAAGTAAACAAAGACCCTACTGATAAAATTCTCAAGAAAACTAAAGAATTAATATCAAAATACTCCGATACTTTAGAATTAGACAATGGGAGGCGTAGTTTGTTGGGAAAGTTGCCACTTGCTGCGCTGATTACAACCATTCTATCTATTTATGTGGAATTAAACGATAAGAAACTTTTCTTTGTTATTATTTCGGTTTATTAAATAATAAAACAAGGATTATTATTAAGAAAGGGAGGAAATTATTAAATATTTTAATAAAGTTGGCGAAAAAACAATACCTGCTAAGTGTTAAAACTTTTATTGCAATAAAATTCAGAATAACACATCTGTAACGTGTGTTGGTTTTGATGCAAATACTCCGAGACAGCCGGACGACGTTCATCACTGTGTTTTATGTGAATCCTACGTGTTTGTTTATAACCTATCAAACCACTAGATTGCTGCACCTCGTGTATAATAGGAGCCAGTAAACATTGGAGTTTCGGTGTAATATTTTAAGGGAGTGAGTGTTTATGGTGCTACGTGTAACGTGTATCGATGCAAAGATAATGTTTTGCATGCTAAAATTGTGGAAGCAAAAGGAAAAGTTAGTTTTTTTTAAAGCAAAATAAAGTATACTCATCATCACGCCTGTATTCGCCGAAGGGATAGGCAGAGGACAGGTGTATAGTACACCCCATCTCGCCAGTATGTTCCATTTAATAGGGGGTAAACTTATTGCCATTAACCGGGCACAAATCCAGAGTCCGGGCTGCTACTGAGAATTTCCTAATGAAAAAACCCAAAAAACCCAATATAATTTTGCCCGACCCGGGAATCAAACCCAGGAACCCATATTTAGTAGTCGCACTTGCGATCACTAGACTAACGAGTTTTTGGATTCAATTCATTTGATTTAATTTGCTAACTGTTATTGAAAACATGATAATTGTTTCGTCAAAGCCTATGTTATGTAAGTTTATTATTTTTTATTTAAATTAAAGAGGCTGACTGAATAATGTCTATTTATTTTATTAGGCCTGCCCTTGACACATTTCTCTTCAGCCACCAACTCCGACTCCCACTTCGGTTCCGATAAAACCACCTCAGTTACATCCTTAAAGTTGTTAATAAAGTTTCTAAGTTCCCAACCTTATACGCTTAAAGTAAAACATATCATGTATAATAAATAAATAAATATTTTTGGGACATTTTATTAATATTTTTTTTTTTATTATAAAATCGTAAAGGTCGAAAATTCTGTACATTACGGTTTTCGTGAAAACCGGCTAAGAACACTAGAAATAAGCAATACAACATGACCTTCCTTAAAAATTACTATCGTATAAATGTCTGTACAGAGAAAAATACTTTATTATAAGTAGGACTGCAATATAATAAAATTAATCAAAATTTTCGCCTTCATCAACCGAAAGACCATAAAATTTACGACGATCTCATAAGAATAATGCGTCCGGGACCCATTGGAACCAGGGTTATCACTCATCCGCAGATCTTTTCTAATTTCACGATTTATCCCCTGCAAGTGAAGACACGGAAGCCGTGGTAGGTATAAATCACCTTTATGTAGCACCCCTGAACCCCACGCGATCCTTGCCCCGAAGAGAGGAGTTTAATTATTGTGGATACGGAAATAGAGGGTAGTTAATTTTTATACTTGTGTTTACATACATACATATAATCACGCCTGTTTCCCATTGGGGTAGGCAGAGACTATGGATTTCCACCTGCTACGATCCTGACACACCTCTTTCGCTTCATCTACGTCCATTAACCTCGTCATGCATGCTCGTCGGTTTAGAGAACTCTTAACCTGGCATTTTTTGAGTACGTCCGCGATTTGATCGCGATACGTTCGCCGAGGTCGTCTCCTTCCAACTCTTCCATCCACACTCGCTTCGTATATTTGTTTCGTCAATCTCCTCTCGTCCATCCTCTCTATATGTCCAAACCATCTTAACATACCTTTCTCAAAAAAAAAAAAAAATATAAATTTGAATCTTTGTCACTACATCTTCTTTCCCTCCACAACACTCCCACTCACTTGTGTTTGTGTGGTAAAAAAAAAAGTAGCAAATGGACTTGTGTATACAAAGTGTATCAGAAATGCGTGGTCATATTTGAAGAGCTTATTCAGGGGATGGGATCGAACAACTTTTATTATGGGACCAACACTGAAATCGCGAAAAAAAAACAGCAGATCCTTACATTTTTGTCGAGCGACATTGATGATTTAGTAGGGAACAACTAAATTTTTTTTCGCGATTTCAGGGTTGGTGCCGTAGTAAAAGTCGTTCTATGCTATGCCCTGAATGAGCTCTTAAAATATGACCACGCATTTCTGATACACGTTGTATATGGACAGTAATTGTGCTTGTTATGCTAGGTAGGTACTCTTTATTTAGTTCAAGTAGATAACGACCAAAAAAAAATGTGTTGGATTCGCACACAAAGGGTTTCGTAACATATTTTATTATTTTTAGTATTTGCCGCTAATAATGCCAATAATAAATTCCTGGCCGATTTTCAGTCACGGCGACTAATCTAGCCATCTGCGTGGGACATATTATAGTGCACATGTGTGTGCGCAAACACAGATGCACTCTCTATTCCCTCACTCTCATAATCCGATGGGACGGTAACCCGACACAACCGAAGAGAGATCAGGCGCATGACTGACGGTTTTACGTGCTATCCGAGGCAAGGGGAGCACCGCCACTACTAGACATAGGACTTCCCCAAAAGGGGGAAATATGCCATAATCGCCACGCTTGGCAGGCAGGTTGGCCATCGCAATTGGTTGGTAAAATGCTCAGAGAACGCTGCTGCCCATCCTCTGGTGAACCCCTTAGTCGCCTTTTACGACCCCCATGAGAAGAGATGGGGTGGTTCTATTCTTTGTGACCAGCACTACACGGAACATTAGTTATTATACGCGAGTGAAGCTGCGGGCACGATTATTTAAATTTTTAATGAAGTATCAAATATCAACACAATGATACAGTAAGTATCAATATGTAAGGGAGTTAAGTTTATGATCCTCCAAAATGACAATATTTTGCCCCCTAAATGATGGCTCTGAAGTTGACTGAATGAATATCTCGTATATTTATTGCAGTAATAAGTCAGCATATTTGCGTTGGGACTTTGGGAGCTCTCATCTTACCAGATAGAGAGCTTCCATTATAGAGCCGACCGTTTTTAGGGTTCCGAAGTCCTACAAGGAACCCTTATAGTTTCGTCATGTCCGTCCGTCTGTCCTAATCCTTTACAGCTTAATAACTTCTACAGTTATAAACATAAGTAAATGAAATTTTGTTAAAAAATAGTCTGCATATAGATCTCAATTTTAAAAGAATAAAAAAATAGTTTTTACGTTCTTTAGGGGTGGCGCCCATACATGTGAAATGGGGAAAAAAATATTTTTTTCGCTGCACCCCCAAGTGTGGGATATCATTGAATAGGTCTACTAAAATGAAGGTAATGTTTCATACATCACTTTTTTTTCAGGTGTACCATCTGCGAAATATAGCCCGCCAAAGTGGCTTGCAATGTGTCCCCCCCCCCGCCATTTCTAAACTATGCAACGTAGAAACTTATAATCTTCCACATTGATAGACCTTTGTGAAAACTCTCTTTTAAAATTATTTCGAGTATAATTTGATTATAATTTTTTGAGTTATAGACAGAAAACTGAAAAATACTTAAAACGTCCTAGTTCAAAGGTCATTGACCTTAGAGAAAAATTATAATGGCAAATAATGCTCCTTTAGCTACTTTCTATATCAAAAAATCACAAAAAGTAACTTTGACATGACAGACTTCTTAAATTTGGCTTCTTGAATTTATCGCTAGATGGCGCTACTAATAACACGCTCTGAGTCGCGAATGCTGCCGATTATTGCAAAAACTAAAATAGCCATGATTAATATTCGATTTGATTCGTTTGTACACCTACTTAAGGAACCCTATAATACTGAGCATGGCCCGACATGCTCTTGGCCAGTTTTTTCATTTCCCTTTTGGCTTTGAAATAGATAGGATATTGTAGAAAATGTAGAAAAACAGGGTAAAACCATAAAGGTATTATACTGAAATGTCTTTGGGTAAAACACATTTTGACAGCTTAAAAAAATATTACAAGTCAGTTTTGAAGTCAGTTATCAGCAGAGATTTTTTATTTTATTAATTCATTTGGATTACCAATAGTTATTACACTGTGAAGTACAAGCAAATCCTAAAAATATTGTAAATGCGATGGTATGGCTGTTTGTTTGTTTGTCCTTCAATCACGCTGAAACGGCGAACAGATTTGAATGAAAATTAGCACACAGATAGTCCATAACCTGGATTAATATATAAATGTTACAGATTATTTTTTTTTATTCCTGAAAGATATACTCGTACAGTTCCCGAGGGATGCACGATGACGAAATTTTGTTATGAACCGAATTATACGCGGGTGAATACAATGTCAAATCTGTGACAGTTAATCTGTGGTGTGGTGTGACAGTGGCAAGCAGAGACATGATATTTACCGCCGGTAGTGGCAAGGAACTCAGTGGCATGCACTGAGAGCCGTATTTCAGAACCATGCTTAAGCATGAGGTTTTTAATCTAATATGCTTGAGCATGGTTCTGAGCATGCATTCAAGAACTGACATCTAAAGAAAGAAAGAAAGAAAATATTTATTTCAGTCTCGGTACAGGCGAGAGAAAAAAAAAATCTAAAAATAGTGTATTAACAATAAACTTAAAATTTATATGCCTGTATGAGACTAAAAAAGGCCCCCATCTCAGCATCATCAGCATCTCATACATTAACGTCAAACGAAATGACAAATTCTAGTTGTCTGGCATTTTTGCTGAACTCAGCCTATTTAGCGCAGCCGTGGGGCACACAATTATACTTTTAGGAGTAAGTTATATTATCTTATAATAAAACAAAGTTTCACCGGATTAAATCGCGTATATTATTTAAATTGGTTTCCCTGGCGTTGAAACGTGTAGTGATCGCGAAAACCTAAGAAGTTATTATATTATCTTCTTCATAATATATATAATTCTTCCGTACGTGTGTTTGTCACCTAACTCCTTCTAAACGGCTGAACCGATTTGGATGAAATTTGGTGTGTATATTTCAATGGGTTCCTGTATGGTTTGAAAATACAATTGGATCCGGTAGGTGGCGTTGCTGTCGGTATATCATATCACTGATCTTCTCCTAAATGGCAGGGGCGATTTTAATTATATGTGGCATTTCTTTTCCGGGCAAGACGACGTCTGCCGGGTCCGCTAGTCTTAACTATTATAAAATTGTAAACGTCTGTTTGTTTGTTTGTTTGTTTGTTCCAGCATCACGCTAAAACTACTGGACCGATTTTGATCAATTTTTTTCGAGTGAGTGAGTGAATGAGTGGGGATTGGGACTGGGACTGGACTGGACTGGACTGGACTGGACCCGAACGGACTCGACTGGACTGGACTCGACTGGACTGGACAGTCTGAATGAAAGGATGGATGGATGGAACAGGACTGGACTGGACTGGACTGAATTAACAGGATCCGTCACGTGGGTTAGCAGAATTAAACGTGAGCGGAGCTGCGGGTAAAAGCTAGTAGATAATAAAATTGTGTGTGGATCGAAGGTGTGGAACGACAGTTCTTAAATTCATATTACCGCTGTTCAGTTAAAGTTCTAGGATTTAGGCCTTTATTTAATTTAAAGACTTAAGAGGATGTTTCTATTTAGCATACACGATATTTTATTTTTATAAGTGTGTGTCGGATAGGAACAAATTCTGAACATGGCCCATCCGTCGGACCCTTGCCTGCTTAGCATACACATTGCATCGCTCAGCGCCATTCGCATACTCCCACACACTTGGTTCTAAATGGGCCGTTATAAAACTACTTATTCGTATAATAAATGAAAGGACTCCTAATACGGCCCAATAGCTTCCTATCACATTATTTGTAACTAGACTTTGCCCGTGGCTTCACCCGCCTACTTACTTACTTCTGGATAAAGTTCTAATGGTGAAAGAATGATTAAAATCGGTTCGCTAGTTTCAGACGTTATCGATTACAAACAAACAAACAAATCATTCCTCTTTATAATAATAATAATAATAATGTCCTCCCGGCTGAATTTCGGTCACGGCGGCCAATCTCAATGGAGACTAGCCATCTCCGCGGGACATATTATAGGTTACAGGTGTGTGCGCAAACACAGGTGCACTCTCTATTCCCTCACTCTCATAATCCGATGAGACGGCAATTCGACACGACCGGAGAGAGATCAGGCGCAGGACCGACGGCTTTACGTGCTCTCCGAGGCACGAAGGGGTCTTGATGTGTAACGAAACGGTCACCCATCCACAGACTGATCGTGTCTAGTGCAGCTTAACCTTGCAGATCATACAATCCACACGCTTGCTACTTAGCCACGAGCCCCTTATAATATTAGTACAGAAATACATTTCAACTGGATCTTCTTCTTCGTGTCAACACGAGCTACATAATGATAATAGCTCATGTCGTGGGGAAAAGATTAGCCAGTCAGCAAGTTGGTAGCGGGGCTGATTGCCCAGGGTGCGCCGGACGATCAATTAAATATCGTCACTTGTGGAGGCTCTTTTAATGCACCCCAACAACTTAACTTCAACTGGATTAAATCCTACTTCCAGCTAATATTATGAAGCAAGTTGAGGAAGTATATAATATGAATTTTTGTTTGCTTCTTTGTCCTTCAATCATGCTGAAACGGCTGAACAGATTTAATGGTTACACAGATACAGAATGTCCTGAAAACTTTTTATCGAAATGATACGGGAGGAGTAAAGCCGCGGGCTAGCTAGTTATATTCATAAATAATGTATGGGTAGGTTGTTGATGGTTTCAATAAAAAGGGTCATGGGGAACCATTTACGAAGGCACCCTACTTTCCTATTCTACTAATATTATAAACGTGAAAGTTTGTGATGATGTATGGATGTATGTTACTCTTTCACACAAAAATTACAGTATAGATTTTAATGAAATTTGGCATACAGATAGAACATAAAATATATATTATTATTATTTATTTTCGTCGCTCACAATGGGCCTGATAAGAAGGCTCAAAGTCACTCAAAGGGCAATGGAGAGGGCTATGCTCGGAGTGTCCCTGCGTGATCGAATCAGAAATGAGGAGATTCGCAGGAGAACGAAAGTAACCGACATAGCCCGAAGAATTGCCAAACTTAAGTGGCAGTGGGCGGGGCACATTGCTCGCAGAACGGATGGCCGATGGGGCAGTAAAGTTCTGGAGTGGCGACCGCGTACTGGAAGGCGCAGCGTGGGTAGGCCCCCCACAAGGTGGACCGACGACCTGGTGAAGGTCGCGGGAATCCGCTGGATGCGGAAGGCACAGGACCGGTCGTTGTGGCGATGTTTGGGGGAGGCCTATGTCCAGCAGTGGACGTCTTTCGGCTGAAATGATGATGATGATGATGATTTATTTTCAGCCAATATTGTCCCACTGCAGGGCAAAGGCCTCCCTTTCCTTATTCCACTCTTTCCGGTCAAGTGCAATTAATATATAGGCTAATTTTTATCCCAGGAAGATGAACAGTTCCCGAGGGATGTGCGATAAACGACATTCACGCGGGCGAAGTCGCGGGCATAGGCTAGTCAAAAATATATACGAGTTTTATCCTGCTAATTTTCATTCTTTTATCTACATTTCCTTTTAATATAGTAATATAATAGTCGTAATTATGGTGTGTTGGTAACAATATTTGGTTGAGTCGTATAGTTCAAGTTTATCTACGGAGTACGTAGTTATTTTATCTAATCAGTCTTTGACCATGAATTCATAAGTTAGTTAAGTCTTATTTTTTATCTTAACGAGCATACATTCGACGTCTCGACTCGGGTGCATTGCTGGGCTACCACGTCAGAGTCCAGGGCCCTAATTCACGTAATTTAATGACGCGCCGATCAAGTTGCAGAGTTTCTGACAGCGATTGCTGTAGATAAGAGAATACGAAAAGGATTGTTTTGAACGAAACTTAACTGCAAATGCATTGCAACTGCACTTCTTTAGTTACGTGAATTGGTATACAGGGCCGTTTCTCTCGCATGATACATGCACCCACAGAGTAATCATTGCATTCGATTCTACTTATCAGCTTTCGATTTTTAGAGTAACATCCCTATTGTTTAAAAAGAAAAAGGGTTAACTGACGCAACATTGTAACGACGTTCAGTTCTTTAGATCAGAAATTGTTTATTATGTTTAGAATGGTTTATTAGTGAAAGCAAATCGTAAAATTACTTGTATCGGTCATTATTACAATAAATATGTAATCGTAATTGGAAAAAGTTAAGCAATTTTGCAGTTCTAACAAAACGAAAATATATACTATTTTATGCCCGCCGTTACAAGGTTACGTTGTTAAATTTTGATGAATTGTCAAATGTTACCTATTAAAATTACTCCACCTTTTATAGGAGATGTGCTAAATCCTAATTGTTTAATATAGAGTTCCAATTGACAAGGACAGCTGTTTGTGCATGCACTGCACTTTTACAAAGTGGTGATTTTTCTTATTTTTGAGTGCTTTGGTTGCTTATTATATTATTATTCATTGTTTATTTTTGGATAATCTTTGAATTATTTTCTGTTACGTTCTCTTCTTTTTTTCTCGTCGACAATGTTGGTTGAATACCATATTCAGGACCTTCGCTCAACAATTGTTAATCTAAGTTCAGGACCATCTTTAGCCAAGTGGAGGCCCTGGGCACTTTACGATAGAAACTTTAACAGGCAGAAGTAAGGTTCATCAACCGAAATGTACAACAGTATAACTAGTTATAATTTTTATTTTTACATTTTAAAAGTTACAAAGTTTAGTAATCACATCTTGTTGTGATGAATGTCGACGGCTGATTTATGTTCTACACTATATTTATATGAATGAATGTATTTTTTTTGTGGAAATAAATAAATCAATCAATCAATCAACTCAGCCTATCGCAGTCCACTGCTGGAAATAGGCCTCTCCCAAGTTGCGCCACAACGCTCGGTCCTCTGTCTTCCGCATCCAGTCCCCCCCAGCCACGTTCTTTAGGTCGTCGGTCCACCTGGTAGGGGGGCGCCCTACGCTGTGTTTGCCGATTCGCGGTCTCCACTCAAGGACTCGTCTGCTCCAGCGGCCAACGGTCCTTCGACAGACATGGCCAGCCCACTGCCACTTCAGCTTACTGATCCTACAAGCTATGTCGGTCACTCCGGTTCTTCTCCGGATAATCTCGTTACGGATTTTATCCTTCAAAGAAACTCCAAGCATAGCTCACTCCATAGCTCATAAATAAATAAATAGTGAATCTAAAATACATACCTACATAAAAAAAAACTAATTTTTTTGCCGTGGGGAAATCCTCATGGACGACTCCGCCCGGGGTAGGCGGAGCCAATGTCGGACTCTTACCGACTAAAACCACCACGGTGTTCCTTCAACTACCTTAGCCGGGGGCGTGGGAACCCGTGAGTATTCACACAACCACCCCCGACAGGTCCTGGCCCGCCACAAGCAGGCGAGCCCCTTCTCCCCGTGCGGCCTAACGTTGGCCGCACCCTCCTAGGCGGCGCACACGGAACACTGCACGCCACCTCATCTCATGGGCCTTTACCAGCTGCGCCAACTACGCCAGCTGTGCTAGCTACGCCAGCTGTGCTAGCTACGCCAGCTGCTGGTCGGGCAGCAGACTACCCCGAGTCTGCTGCTCGCAGGCCCTACCTCCCGTAATTTTTTATAGAGGTTTTCTTCCTCGCGGTCCGGGCGGTGAAGCCAAGACCCTCGGTCCCAAGAGGCGCGAGAACACTACTCAGCGGGCACTCCTGGGGTTACGAGATCGACGGGGACAGGGAAAGACAGTCCCCCCGCTGCCTGCCCAGTGGCAGGGTTAGTGCACACTGGGCCCGCCCCTGCTCCTCCACTGTGTCCTCTGCTGATATCAGAGGGACACGTGGAGCAACTCTCCACTGGCCCAGAACGGGCCCCTCCCGTGCCAGAATATTTGCCACGGGCAATAAAATCCCCCGAAGGTTAATCCCTCGACAGGATTTTATTGCCCGTGCCCAGGATGCACCGGCCCAACAACTGCCGATCCCTCCAGACGTGTCCAGAAGGACAAGCAGCCGTCAGGCACACGTGGAGGTTTTCTGGCTAGCACCCCAATTTATTGCTATCCTTTCATGTGTTACTGTGTGTAGATACATTATAAATAAATAAATAAAGTCTAACTGATACAACACTTACTTTTTTGGATTTTCTAATTGGCAAAATCATTAACTGGTTATTCTTTTACTGGCTATAAATTGTTCATCGATTGGTCAGATGTTGTAGGGACTTGGGGGCCCCATGGATTACGGCTCTGGGCTCAAGCCAAGCAGCGAGCCCTGACTCAACAACCATGCAGCCCATAGACGCCTCATAACGGGTGACCGATGTCTGCAACACATCTATGAAATTTCACTAATGTAGGTTGCCACTAGTGGCCACTTGAAATCTTCAAATCAGTTTCGACCACTTACATGAGCCGATAAAACTGCCGCGTTAGCCTTGGTAGGGCCAATCGGATTGCAGTACCCCGCCTCAGCTAGTGGCAGAATTTATTGTATGCATTATACCAGGCCCCTCAGAAAGTATTGCGAAAAAAAGTTTTTATATGTGGGAGACTGGCCAGTTATAATGTTTTTCGAAAATATGATTATTTATAAGTAAAAATAAGTAAGTTCCAATTTCAAAATTTCCCTCCACATTTTTTGCGAGTTAATTCAAAGTATTGTGTCTCACTGAAATATGGATCTGCGCCGGGAACATTTTAGAGCTATGATTTTATACGATTTCAAGTGTCGCCTGAAACCGGATGAATCGTACGATAGACTTCAAATGGCATTCATGGCTGAAGGCCCTTCCAAGGCAACCGTTTATCGTTGGTATAACGAATTCAAGCGCGGTCGACCAACTTTGGGGGATGACGAAAGAAGCGGTCGCCCTTTGACGGCTGTTACCGAAGAAAACGTGCTAGCAGTGAAAAATTTAATCCAAGACAATAGGCGAATTACATATCAGGAGATTCAACACATATTGAAGATTGGATCGGGAAGCGTTCACGAGATTCTACACAGCCATCTTCGCGTGAGGAGGATAGTATCACGCTGGGTGCCGCACAACCTCACCGATGCTCAAAGCAGGCCCGGGTGGAATGGTGCCGTGATATGCTTAACAAATTTGAAGCAGACTCGTCTCGGCGTGTTTACGACATCGTTACAGGTGATGAGTCCTGGATTTATCAATACGACCCAGAAACCAAGCGCCAGTCGACTGTTTGGGTGTTTCAAAATGAGCCAACGCCTACCAAAGTGAAGCGATCTAGAAGCGGGGGTAAGATTTTGATCGCTAGCTTTTTTAATTTGACTGGCCACTTGGTATCAATTCCCTTACGGGATCAAAGAAGCATTAATGCCGAATGGTATACTACCAAATGTTTGCCAGAAGTTTTCTCTGTTATAAGCAACAAGCGACCAAACACAGGGCTCCGCGGGCTACTGCTCCACCACGACAATGCACCTGCGCACACCGCACTCAAAACGAGGGACTTCCTGGACAGCACGCCAGTCAAACTCCTGGGTCACCCTCCTTACAGCCCTGATCTAGCACCGTGTGACTTCTTTTTATTCCCAAAAATAAAAAATCAGCTCAAAGGGATACAATTTTCGTCGCCGGAAGATGCGCTGGCTGCGTTCGAGCAGGCTGTAAACGAGGTGTCTGCGGCGGACTGGAAAAAGTGTTTTGAAAACTGGTTTAGGCGCATGAATCTTTGTATAGAGGCTGGTGGAAAGTACTTTGAAAAGATTTGATAAAAATATATGTACGTATAGAACAATTTTTTTTAGTTTCGCAAAACTTTCTGAGTGTCCCACGTATTCAACGTGGCTGGGGGGGACTGGATGTGGAAGGCAGAGGACCGAGCGTTGTGGCACAACTTGGGAGAGGCCTATGTCCAGCAGTGGGCTGCGATAGGCTGAGTTGATGAGTTGATTTGATTATATTCAACATTAGGCGTCTATTGGGCTGTATGGTCGTTGGTCTGACCCCATACCGTATTTGAATGACGTCAACAACCTAGCAATGTTACCTATTTCTTCTCTTTCTTATGTTTAATTAGAGCAAAACCTACTGGTTACTGTCGTGCTATTACCATCCCCTTCTATACCTTTTGTATTCATGTTGTATTTGTGCGCGTCAATAATGTTTTGTATGTTTTTTTTTTTTTGTCATAATTTTATTATTACACTTGTTTGTTTTTTGTTTCTATTGTTGTTGTGTGTGTGTTTGTCGGTTTTGTGTCCAGTAAATGTGTTTCTCGTTTTTCTTTCTTTCATTCGTAGATTTTTTTAATTGGGACTACATATTATGAAGTTAATGATGTAGGTATACTTATGCGGGCTAATGACTCACTTCCATTTCCACTTACTCCTGTATTGTGAATCGTGATCACAACGTGAGGTAAGTTGATGCCCCTGGTCACCTTTCAATCGACTTATTCACGCTAGACAGGAAATCGTTCAGACACAACACGTCGTATTGAATGTTTTCTACTAAACTGACTGATCGTGCTGTTTTACCTGGTATAGACTACAACACACATATCGAGCATAGTATGTGTGATATCCGGTATCCGGTAGGAATTATGTTTCCGGGTATGAAAATAAGCTTTTCTCCCCCTTGCTCGGAAATGGTTCATTATTCAAAAAAAACAATACAACAATCGGCTCTTTTCCGTACGCAACGAAATAACAGGCCGGTAATATCCAACAGGACAATAATAGAAATTGCTGGACACTTTTTATTTTTTAAATTATGCTACCGAGGTTTTTAAGTAGACACTTACATAAATTAGGTGTTTTTAGGTACAAAATATTTATCATTATAAAGGCTGAATGCGCATTTTTTTTTTCTAAACTTTGAAAATAGAACAAGATCCGCGCGCGGGCGAATTGGTGTGAATGAAAATGAGATACTGTTGAATTAATTTGTGTTGTGTTTCCTCGCAAATGAGAGAAAAGTACTATACAAGTTGATGTGAATGATACGCAGATTTGACCAAGACTAATATTTATTAATAGCAGGTAGTACAATATAAATAGTTATACACAAATACCGACACCATACACAATATCTTTCCCCAAAAATCTTAAAGTATATTATATTACGAAAATACAATATTTTAAAATAGGTACTAAATTCTGTGGAATAGCATCACCACATTATTTATTTATACTAGGAAACAAATATGTATGATACTAAACAATAATAAATGCATGCAATTAAATATGAATTAAATTATCTAATATTTTAACATACATTTATTTTACTAACACCATCGCCGAATACCATATGATAAGTAGGTAATAATAACATATTCATGTTCCCTGTATTTTTTATTTATTTATTATTTAGTTGCCCTATTTTTGTTCGTGCTATGATAGCCGCCGAGCGCACTGTTCGTGCATTTCCACTAGGTTTGCTCAACAAATCACTGGTCTCCGTAGAACTATCATCGTCACTCTCAGCACTGGACCATTTGTCATCGCTGTTAATAGGCTCCTGTTTTCTACAACCTGGGACAATGTTAGCATGCTGTGAGTTAGTTTCTATTTTAACCAAATGACGCCTATTGCGCCTGTAACGCCTTCCTATACTGTCTGAGACAAAATAAGATCTTGGCTGAGCTGCCTGAGATTGCACCCTGGCATTTTTACGTTTATTATTATCAAGCATGATTACTGCGTCACCGGGTTTTAGTGACGGTAAAGCTCTTGCATGCTTGTCATAGTACTGTTTGCTAACCTCCTGTTTGCGTACAATACTCTTGTAGTCGGCGGTATTGTCGCGGCTGGGCACTAGTTTTGTGACGTGAGAAGGCAGTCTACTATTAAGTCTACGTCCCATTAGTAACTGTGCAGGAGAACCTATTCCATCACGCGGTGTATTTCTAAAATTTAACAATCCTAAGTAAAAGTCTGATCCTGATTCAATTGATTTGATTAAAATATTTTTAATTGTTTGCACACTTCGCTCACTGCGCCCATTTGATTGCGGATAGTTAGGAGAGCTAGTAGTGTGATCAAATCCCCACTTATTTTTAAAATCAACAAATTCCTTCGAAGCGTACGCTGGTCCATTATCGGTCACCAGCTCGCTTGGAACACCATGTCGCGCAAATTGGTCCCTCATTGCCGTAATTACTGCCTTACTTCCAATACTGGTTAACGGGTTAACCTCTATATAATTTGAGAAATAGTCTACCAAAATGAGAAAATATTTTTTCCCGTACTCAAATATGTCGGAGCCTACTTTAGCCCAAGGCATATTCGGTATATTATGAGGAAGCAGGGGCTCGCGGGTGGGTCGCGGTTTCCGTTCTAGACATGCTTTACATCGTTTTACAGTATTTTCAATGTCACGTGACATTCCCGGCCAAAACATCACCTCACGACCATTACGCTTACATCTATCTATCCCCATATGCCCGTCATGTAAACGTTGTAACATTTCAGCCCGTAATGAACGCGGTATATACACCAAGTTATCCTTAAATATTATGCCATCTACGTATTCAAAACTTTGGTTATGCGACCATTGTGCCCGCACTTGTTCATCAACTTCATATTTATTGGTCGGCCATCCGCTGTGAATGTACTTTATTAATAACCGACACTCATTATCATTAGCAGTTTCTGCTCCAATTAAACGCATTTTAGTATCGCTAAATCTCACGTTTTCTAATAAAAAACACGACTGTTCGGTAATTTCTTCAGAAATACTTTCTTTTACACTATCCGTTAATGCTGCCCGTGACAATGTATCGGCTACGAACATGTATTTACCCGGCTTATACACTACAGTAAAATCATAACCCTGTGTGCGCAACATCATGCGCTGTAAACGCGCGGGAACCGAATCTAAAGATTTTTTAAACAACGCTTCCAGTGGCTTATGATCGGTTTCCACTGTAATATTATTTCGCCCAAAAACATACTGATGGAAACGTTCCAGGGCATACACAATAGCTAAAAGCTCCTTTTCAATTTGTGCGTAACGACACTGCGTGTCTGTGAGGGTCGCCGAGGCAAACTCGACTGGCCGACCGCTCTGTAACAACACCGCTCCTAACGCACGCGAACTCGCATCTACTGATAAAAGAACCGGTTCGCTCGCAGAATAAAGTGCTAGTACAGGCGCACCGCACACTGAATCTTTTAACCGCTGTACAGCTAATTCGTGTACTTCATCCCACAACCATTCTGAATCTTTCTTCAATAAAGAACGTAGTGGTGAAGCCACTTCAGAATAATTAGGAATGAATTTCGATAAATAATTAATCATACCTAGAAAACGCTCTAAAGACTGCCTGTCGTGAGGACCAGGCATCTGCTGTATGGCCTTTAATTTATTTTTATCAATACGCATCCCTTCGGCGCTAAATGTATGTCCTAAGTAGGTTACTTTTTCCACACAAAATTCACACTTATCTTTATTAAATTTAATGCCTACTTCTCGTGCTCGATCGAGCAATAACTTAAGTCGTGCGTCATGTTCTGACTTGCTCGAAGCCCACACAATTACGTCATCTACAAAAGAATCTACACCCTGCAGATCTTCAAGAATTTGACGAATTTTAGAATGAAATACCTCGGACGCGCAGTTAATACCATAAGGTAAACGTAAAAACTGGTATCTTCCGAACGGCGTACCGAATGTACATAAATTTGTACTCTCTTCATCAATTTGGACCATCCAAAATCCGGACCTAGCATCTAACTTGCTGAAGTACCGTGCTCCTTGCAGCTTGGTAGCAATTTCGGTGAGCGTCGGTAACGGGTAATGCGCACGCTGTACGGCGCGGTTTAGCGGACGCGGATCGAGACACACCCGGATGGTGCCATCCTTTTTAGCTGCTACTACAATCGCGTTAACCCACGGCGTTGGGTGTGACACTTTCCTAATTACTCCCATACGCTCCATCCGATTCAACTCAACCAGTAATTTGTCACGCACACCTATAGGTATCTTACGAACCGGACAGACTGACGGCTGAACATCGCGACAAGTTACAATCCTATATTTACCTGGCAATTTTCCTAAGCCCCGGAAAAGATCATCATACCGCTGCATGTTTATAGAAAATATTCGCTTGATTATACCTAAATCTTCACATGCATGTTTACCCAGCAAACTATAACAATCCTGCTCAGAAATAATAAAACGAAGATTATAAATTTCTCCTTTATAAATCCAGTCTATATTATAAGAACCAACTATCGGTATATAATTGCCACAAAATGATTGAGCCTTAGTATTATCACAATTTAAGCTTTCTACTGGGAATCCTAATCTTTTAAAGGTATTTAAAGACAGAACATTTAAGTCAGAACCCGTATCTAATTTAAATAGCTCTTTTCTACCATTTACAGGTAACAATAAAGTTTCATACCACTTAGTGTCCTTAACCTTGTCGAGTCCATCAATAACAGAGATATAATACATTTCCTCTTCACTTACATCGTCTTCCTCCAATTGGTAAACACGTTTATTTAAGTTCGGACACACTTTCTTAAAATGACCGCGTTGGTTACATAAAAAACACATAACATTTGTAGCTGGACACTGATATCCATCACAAGAGGTACTCGCACACTGCCCACACGCAGGCCTCGCTGCGCCTGCCCGGTGTCGCTGCGTGTAGCCGCGCCAGCGCTGCGCCCGGCGAGCCCTGCCACCGCGGCCGCCACGCGACCCGTACACCGCATCCACGACCACCGCCGTACCCTCATTACTACATCCAGCCTTGGCCTCCTCGATCTGCCGTTTTTCCTCGTGTGACATCTCATTCGCTTGGCATAATTTGACTGCCCTAGCCAAGGTGAGGTCTTCAGACCTAAGAAGACGGTCGCGTAGCCTGCTATCAACAACACCACAAACTATCCGGTCTCTTATCAGCCCCTCCTCAAGATGTTCAAATTCACAATGTTGAGTGAGAAGCTTGAGAGCTGTGACGTATTCATCTATAGATTCACCTACCACCTGATTTCTCGTAAAAAACTTGAATCTAGCCATTGTTGTGTTGTGTTTCGTTTTAAAATGTTCGTTAAATTTATTTACGAGAGTTTCAAAATTTTCTTTGTTCTCGTCCTATGTGAACTTGAACGTAGTGTAGACGTCATAGCCCTCCGAACCAATTAAATTTATCAGCAAACTTGCTTGAACATCGGATACTTCTTTGTAAACACCAGATGCCTTTAAGAACACCATAAACTGCTGGAGCCATTTACGCCATGCCTCCGACCGGTTGGCCGGTCCACCTTCCAAACATAATTCCGACGGCGGGCGCGCATGCTCCATGTTTACTATGTTTTATTGTTTATCTTTCACTGAATGACACTATGAACACTTGTTTCACTATAAACTTGAGTGAATTCTATTATTTAAACAGCACCGCTGTCACCATGATGTGAATGATACGCAGATTTGACCAAGACTAATATTTATTAATAGCAGGTAGTACAATATAAATAGTTATACACAAATACCGACACCATACACAATACAAGTCTCGGCCGAAATAGCAATTAACGGCCTCGTTTAGTTAAAAAGGACTCGGATTGCGCCTGGTCCTTTCAAAATCACTTGGGAAGTACTCGGCTTCGCGTCGTACTTCCAATATTGCTCGGCCGTGAATTGCTTCATTTCAGGCCTCGACAGTAATGTACTATTTCTGAATATTCGAAGATCAATACAAAAACAGAAAAAAAGAACAATATGCAATATATAACCACTCCGGAAAGGCAAAATATTCGGCTTATTGCTGTATCAAAGTAAACTGCCATGTGTAACATATATTTCGATGACTGCGATAATGTTTTTAGAAAACAACATGAAACATGAAATGTTTTTTCTATATACATGCTGAAATTTGAGTCGCTTAATTCATTGTACTCATCATTATGAACAGCTTTTACTATGGGGCTACTATTTACAATGGGGCGAAAAAAAAATCAGGTGGTCCCTACATTTTTAACCGACGAAAAAAAGGAGGAGGTTCTCAATTCGACGCGTATATATTTTTTTTTTTTTTTTTTTTTTTTTTTTTATGTATGACCACGCATAACTTTTTACAGAGTGGTCCGATTTTGATGATTCTTTTTTTAATGGATAGGGTATACCTCGAAGTTGGTCCCATTTAAATTTCAAAATCAAAATCCACCCCTAAGGGTAGTAAAACAGGGGATGAGTGTTTGTTGACCCACTGAATTCTTACCTGTTAACCGATTCTGTTGAAACTTGACACACATAAATATAGTTCTAGACACTACGACATAATGGAGACCTGGAGTTAGATTTTAACCACAAAAAAATTAAAAATAAAACTTTTTAACAAAAAATTGAACCGACGAAAAGTGAAACTGAAAAGCGAAAAATAACTAATTATGAGTCGGCGCCAAACAACCAATCAACGAAGATCATTAAATTACTTTAAATAAATAATAAAAACAACGTCACATCAAATACAACGTGAAATATTCAACGATAAACAATAACTTTCCAAAACTCCGCTCGGCCACTTGCAACTTACACGCACTTTGCTTGTTAAATGTTCGTTTGGCGCCGACTCATAATTAGTTATTTTTCGCTTTTCAGTTTCACTTTTCGTCGGTTCAATTTTTTGTTAAAAAGTTTTATATTGATTTAATTTAATTGAACACAAATGTAAGGACGAACTGATTTTTTCTTCGCGATTTCAGGGTTGGTCCCATAGACGAAGTTGTTCATAATGATGAGTACAATGACCCCTTTTCGGGAAATAAGCGATTCAAATTTCAGCGTGTATATTTTTTTTTTCATAAGATGTGGTACAGTCTGTTACAATAATATAGTTTATGTTAGAGATCGATCTTCAACAGTAATCTATACTATAATAAAACTGTAAAGGTCGAAAAGTCTGTACATTGAGTATTTTTTCGCGAAAACCGGCTAGGGGGACTAGAAATAAGCTATAGAACACGAATCAATCGTTTAAAAAATTTATGTCTGGCTGTCTGTCTGTCTGTCTGTCTGTTTGTTACCTCATCACGTGAAAACGGCTGAACGGATCGTAATGAAACTTAGCATTTGTATTGGTATTAGTCTAACTTAAAATATAGGGTATGTTTTATCTGAATCGGTTGAGTAGATCCAGCGATACAGCTTGACCCCTCTATTGTATTAAGTTGCATACAAAGTAGAGGTCATGATTGTTGGTTGGATGCAGGTTGCAGGTTGCAGGTTAAAATACTGGATTCTATTAGTATTATAGAAAATATAGAATAACATAACATAGCCCATCACTGTCCCGCTGTTGGGCATGGCCCTCTTCTTGGAATGAGAAGAGTTAAGGAACTGGATATTGTTAGTGTAATAGATGATCATAACATAATCAGCTCATTACCTACTGCCCCACTGCTGGGCACGGACCTATTCTCGGAACGAGAAGAGTTAAGAAACTAGAAAATATAGAATAACATAACGTAGTCAACCCATTACTGTCCCACTACTGGGTATGGCCCTCTTCTCTAAATGAGAAGAGTTAATGAACTGGATATTATTAGTATTCTAGAATAACATAATATTACCAGCCCATTACAGTCCCACTGCTGGACACGGGCCTCTTCTCAGCATAAGAAGAGATGTGGTTAGTGTTATAGAATAACATAATCAGCCCAATTACTTCCCACTTCTGGGCACGAGTGTCTTCTCAGAATGAGGGAGTTTAGGGCTAATTCCATGAAATTCCATCACCTTAGCCGGTTGGTTGTAAAAACAAAATATAGTATGGTCGGTAAATAGTGTAATCGTCTGTGTAGGCGCTTGTATATATTTGAAGATATTGTGTTCATAATTATGACACGATGTTATTTTCCGACATCCACGCGGACGGAGTCGCGGGCACAGCTAGTAACAAATACAATAGTAGAACTGGCGTCCTAGCTAGGTTACAAAGTAGTCTGTGCTTGATTAAGACTGACTGAAGATTATAGACTATGTCCTCGGTTAACATGTAGTAAGATAAAAGTGTTGTGTTTAGTATAAAAACAGGCTAATCCAAGCGGGGCGAGACTCGAACAAATTTACTGAGCCAACAATCAACCGGCACTAACATACGTATGAGTAAGGGTGAGGGCATATCTCGCGACCAACTGTGACGTTTACACGCTCGGTGTGAAGGTCAAAATAGTGGCAGTTGTCCCATCACGGGACAACACGATGGGACTAGTGGGTTAGACTCTATAATTCGGCTTATCACAGAAAGATTCATCGCGCATCCCTCGAGATCTGTTTATTAAAAATAAAAATAGCCTATATTTTCTATATCTGTCTATCTGCATGCCAAATTTAATTCAAATCCGTTCAGCTATTTCAGCGTGATTGAGTTATAAACGTCCAAACATCCTAACATCCAAACATCTTCACAAACTTTCACTTAAATGATATTAGTACGATAAAATAGTAGGACTAGCTTTTACCCGCAGTTTCGCTGCCAAATTTCGTTAAAAAAAATACAGTCGTTTTTGCGTGAAAGAGTAACAAACATACATACATCCTCACAAACTTTCACGTTTATAATATTAGTAGGATATGATAGGATATCTTCCCATATTTCAGTTTATGGCTACCAAAGCTTTTCGTAGTTTTAAATAAATATTTTTTCTTTTTTCATTTCTTTCTAAACCAATAACCTCAGTAAAACCAGTGCCCCAATATGAACATAAGCACTGCTATCACGAAACATCCTAATTTCGTTATTTATCGGTTTACGGACGCGACGCAAAAATGTCCGGCGCGCGACCCCTTAAATCATACGCAGGCCTTTTAATTGAGAAAAATAATATAATACTTCGCACTGAATTGGTTTGGAATGACTTAAGAATTCTCCGTGAACCGAATATAGAAAAGTCTTTTGAAGAAAAATCTTTAATTAATTTGGAATTGGACGTAAATAGCAGAAGTGCTATAAATTCTCACGCTACCATTCTTGTTATGTAAAAAGTTTAGTAAAGTAGGGCAGTTATTTAGTTCATCGCGATTTATTGTAATTGTAATAATTAATGTTATAATAAAACCGATTTAATAAAATGTTTCCAGATCTTGGAGCTTTAATTTCTCGCAGATTAAATAAATAAATAATTTATTTCACAAAAAATGTACACAGTATCGTCGTCATCATCATTTCAGCCGAAAGACGTCCACTGCTAGACATAGGCTTCCCCCAAGCATCGCCACAACGACCGGTCCTGCGCCTTCCGCATCCAGCGGATTATAGTAGTATTATTATAGTATATCTATCTATTAAGGTAGTAAACAACCTATCTATGGTTACAATAAGTCTGGTACCTATGTTAAGATTCAACTTGTATTGTGGGTACCAGGGGTGTTAAAGAAATGACTCATAAAATGTGGTTATGGGCAAAAGACAATTATTTGCTTAAACCTTTGTTCAAGGGTACCATTTATAAACAAAAACAGAAAACTATCGAAACAAAAAATCCATTAGTCATCATAACCTTTTTTGAGTGGCACCACGTTTATGGAATCATTTTACTGACCGGTTCAATAGTGGCACAAGTCAAAATTTTAATGATTTGAGTTAGTAATAGATTCCGTCAGCATTTTCAGGCTTCAGGCTGAGAATAACAATAATTATTACAGTCTTTACTACTGGCGTGTTATTTTAATAACTTAAAACCTTAGGCACCCTAACCATTTTTATTGTTAAATTGATATGACAAGTAATTATTTACTTTTATAAATTATTGTAGAAGATATTGGTAATTTTTGTTGTCATTTTTATTCTAAGTAAGACACGCGCCCCACTCGCCCCACGCTGCATCTCCGCAGCTATTTCAAAATAATAATATTATGACGTGTTCTTTTTACCTAGTAGACATCAGTCTCGCGCTCTGCGTTTCGTCGTATGATTTTATTTTTATTTTTTGGGAAAAATTAACCTGTTTATATCTTAATAAATAGCGTAAACGTATTCAACTATAGATTCTGAAAAAAAAAAACAATTTCAGGTTTTGAGTTATTTCCCAACACGTTGTACAAAGCCAGACAGCAATATATTATAGACAATTATAGACCTTAAATGTAGTCGGTATAGGTGGGCAATCCACCGGGATTTAAACCCGGTGCTTGGGTTAAATCCCGATAAACACCCAGAAAATTGGTTATACTGGAATATTACTGGGTGTTTATCGGGGTTTGCCCTTCTATAGTAAGAAGTCAGTAAGGAGTAATAAGTGCGCACGCATGGAAATTTTAATTTAGATATCTCCTCTCTTTCTCCGAGAATTTTTCCAATTATGTCAGGGTCAGCTTCCAGTCTAACCAGATGCGCCGGAGCATCAGTATTTTAGGTTTTTTGTTATGAAAATGTTTATGTATGATTTCTCAAATCGTCTACTTTTTGTCTTGTCAACTCAGCCTATCGCAGTCCACTGCTGGACATAGGTCTCTCCCAAGTTGCGCCACAACACTCGGTCCTCTGCCTTCCGCATCCAGTCCCCCCCAGCCACGTTTTTCAGGTCGTCGGTCCACCTGGCGGGGGGGCGCCCTACGCTGCGTTTGCCGATTCGCGGTCTCCACTCAAGGACTCGTCTGCTCCAGCGATCATCGGTCCTTCGACAGACATGGCCAGCCCACTGCCACTTCAGCTTACTGATCCTACAAGCTATGTCGGTCACTCCGGTTCTTCTCCGACTAATCTCGTTTCGGATTTTATCCTTCAAAGAAACTCCAAGCATAGCTCGCTCCATAGCTCATAGTTTTGTCTTGTCCCACTCTTGAATTCAGTTAGTTATTTATCCGCTGTCATTTCTTCTGTACATACCTAAGATAAGAACGTAAGACAATAGCTAGTTATCAGCAAACAAAACAAATGTAGCCAAGATTTACAGGCAGTTACTCATAAGAGATATGGTTACTTACTTCGACGCGCTGGCGCATATCATATCTCGGTTAATTTATCATCTACCGCAAGAAATTGATATATGCACCCAGCCTGCATGCCGTCAGAACGTCTACATAAATTCCGGACTTGTTACACGGACTTAACCTTGAGAAACACAATGCTGCATCAAATGATAATCAGCTTTACGATTTCAGGGATACAATTCCTTTTTGATTGATCAGTTTCGACGACTAGTACATGTAAGAAGGCCCTGCGTGGTGCCAAAGCCCAACGGGTGGTAACTTCTTATTTGCATACGTGTTTGTTTTATAATAACAAATCAAAAATGGTCGTGTGCTTATTAGTGAGCTGATGTCTGCCATGTTATTTTTATTTGAACATGGTCTTTTTGACTTCTATGGGAATATTTATGGTTGATTTGATGATTATCGTGGAATCAAACGTGGCGTGATTAAGTTTTGATGTTACCTAGTGAAAAACTTTTTACTTTGGGAAAGTTGTATTAAAGTTATCGAAATGTTTGTAATATGTTTGAATATAAATTCAGTCAGATTTAGATACTAATATTGGAGGTGAAGGTGGAACGACGACCTGGGGAAGGTCGCGGTAATCCGCTGGATGCGGGAAGCGCAGGATCGGTCGTTATGGCGATGCTTGGGGGAGGCCTGTCTCCAGCAGTGGACGACTTTCGGCTGAAATGATGATGATGATGGGTTATATGGGCACTCCTTGTACTTCGTAATACCTAGTTCAAATCAGACTGTAGGTACTCAACTTTAAGGCAAAATTCAATATTCAATCACCGGTTCACACATTGCAGTCAAAAACTCTGCTTACTCAATCTATTTTAAAGGCTCAACTTATTCCAGTCAATTTTGTTGAAGAGAGAGAAAGTCAAAGGATTAAATTTTATGTTAAATACATTTTCTGATTGCTCACAAAACTTATCCGTCTCTCTACTTCTAAGAATGAAAAAGAATTCCACCATAAGCATAACCCTGTCTTTGCTGTCGCATGGTCTGGTAAAAAAGCTAGCACCCGCGGAAGGGCACGCTAACTGAAACACGTTGCACCCAGAACCCGAGCCACGGAAAGTAGGAGCGTTTATTAGATTAACGCGTGAATCCATCCGTGCCATGTTCACATTGTAGTATCAAACAACGGTTGAACAAGGATAATTGAATAAAGAATTATGCTGGTAGATAGAATAGTGAAATGAACACACACTACCTGGCAAACTTTTCAATTACATCTAACAGGGGTAAAAAAAACCTTTTAAATAACTGTTAATAAAGGAAACGTCCAGTAAAAAATGCATAGTTTTTGTAGATGCTTTGGTACACACGGCTACTCATCAAGCTGTACAAAACCAGTAAAGGCTGACCTCGCGTTGTAAGGAAAACCTATACAATGCGAGGTCAGCTTATACTGGAAATGTACAGCTTGATGTGTAGCCGTGTGTACTACCACAGACCAGCTCCCCTAGCCTAGTTGACAATCTACAATCGTCAACGCTATAGAAAACAATCAATATGTGTGGGAATGGCGTATCTCAACGAATGACTTTTTCGTTGAGATCATTCCCATACATTTTCAACTTGGCTAGCGGGGCAGTAAGCCTCAAGACGCTGCATACACAAAGTTTTGCATGAGAACACAGTCGTAAAATATTGGGGGAGACCGGGGGTAGACGGCGCGTTATGATTGGTCGGCTCAAAAGTTCGGTGGTATGATTCCGTATGATTGGTGCCGATCGCTGACGGACTGACGATGATGTCCAGATTGGCGGCAGGGCGTATGATATGCAGTGGTGCTGCATATGCGTGGTGACCGGGGGTGTCCAGCTAATCTGCGTCTAGAGACTGATTGGTCTGTGGGTACCACATATATTTTCCTGATTTTTGACTGGCTATGCAAAATGTCATGAAACTAATTAATTATAGATTTTCATACCGTTATGGATCTTTTTTATCAGACTTTATATCGGATTATCAGTAGACAACTTGCCTTAACAAAGTAAAAACAGAACAGTATCCTATTTAAAGAACGGATATAAGAACATAACATGTTGCCTTTAAAAAATATCTGAGGCTTGATCTTATACGATAAATTCAATTATGTACACATTATAACATTGTTGTGATCATAAAGTTCGCTGCTATCACGGTATTTTACTCTCTATTGTATGTTATTTAAAGACGAAAATATAGCGTGTAACATAGGAAGCTTGCAAGCTCCAGTAACTGGTGGTTCAGAGTTGCGGTTTTCCGTATCCTAGATAATTTATTAGATTATCAACGGTTCGCATATTGCAGACTATGGTGCATGCGCCGATGATTAATAATAGCGGTGAGTCTAGACCATAGAAATCTAAATAAAAAGGTAATAAAAGTGATAAAAGCGTGTGAACTTGTTGCCGCGTGCATGTCTCGTAGGACTCTAGTGTATGAACCTTTTTCTTGATCATTAGTGCTGTTTTAGACTTGGAGTCACTAAAATTGTAGTTAGCATATCTAACAGTGGATATTTTTTAGACTATGCTAGAAACATAAATAAATATCTTTTGGGACATTTTTTACAGAGCACCATCTAGTCCCAAACTTAGCAGAGCTTGTGCTATGGGTACTAGACAATGGATATAATACTTATATACCCAGACCAACACAAACACTTATGTTCATCACACAAATATTTGTGTCCTGTCCATAGGACCCACAATTGGGAACCGTGCAACTAGAGCCTGACCTTTCAAAAGTGCCTGTAATTAGGTTTATTTGAAATAAAAAAACATTGAAATTGAAATTGAATCGAACCCACGACCTCGTTAGCAGCAGTCCGCCATGGTGGGCGTAATTGCGTATTTAAGTGTTAGTAGCGGAAAATCGGCGACACGCGTTCCTGTATTAAAAGACAGTGTATAACATTTCTATTACCTTATTATTAAGATTACTATGGTCTAGACTGATCTTTAATTCAGAAATTTTACATGCCATATTTAAAAGTGAAATTGAGGGTAAATTAATGTGAAAGCTAGAAAACGATCATTCGGTTCGCCTAAGCCCTAAGTTTTTCTTTAACCACGTTTTTAAAAAGAAAGCGAGTTAATATTGCATTTTCATCCCGTCCTGAGTTATATTATGTTTCAAGTGTCTAGCTCACCGGGAAGTTAGTATAAAATCGATTGCAAAATTTGTACCGACCAGACAAACAAGATTGAAAGCGAGTTAATAAAAACGTAGTAGAAAGATAGTATTATATTATCTGTGTAGAAAGTAACCTTATTTATTTAGAACAGAGTGTATATTACTTTGGGTACCTATGTATAATAAATATTCCGCAAAGTGTCAAATTCAAGTCAAATCAAACTTGCACATCTTGGATTCAAAAATTCTTGATGGTCTGTGTCACAGAAATAGATAGAATGGCCAAGTGGGCAGGGCGCGCGTGCCAACACTCTGCACCATAGTGCAGGGCATTTCAAAGCCTTTCTAAGTACGCCTTATAACTTGTTTCTATAAAACCCGCAAAAATGCCTTATTGTGCTGTTTCTAACTGCAGAAGCAAAACAAAAGAAAAAGCAACAAACAACAAAAGCAAAAAAAAGGAGGCGTAGTTTGTTCGAAAGTTGCCACGCATGAATCGCAAGTAATATTGTGATTACAACCGTTCTATCTATTTCTGTGGTCTGTGTAGTCCACCCATTTGCACCAGGTCAGCATGGTGGGCAAAGACATTCTCAATCTGAAATGAGGACAGTAATTTTACCACCCGCCATAAATCCAAATTCCATCTTCGTCATTTTTAATAGTTGGCGGTCAATTACTGTACTCTTCACACGCAGTTTTTTGCCTTGTAGAGCAAAACTGTGGAATTGAATTCCGTCAGCGGTTTTCCCGAACAAATTCAACATGGATTCACTAAAGTATAATTATATTCTACTAGACTTTGCCCACGGCTTCGCCCACGTACTGAAATATAGGCTATATTAGCCTATGCTACTTCTGGATATAGCTTTCTAATCGTGAAAGAATTATTAAAATCGGTTCAGTAGTTTCAGAGTTTATCGATAACAAACAAACTAATTTTTCCTCTTTATTAAAATACCTATTAGTATTTAGTATAGATGACAATGACATGGGAGTCTTCAAGAAATGAGCAATTAACTATAAGGTAGGCAATGCATCGGCGACTCTCTTTGTGTTGCGGATGTCCATGAGCGGTGGTGATTGCGTACCGTCTGGTGACACGCTTGCTCGTTTGTCTGATAAAAAATGGGCTGATTATGGTGTATTTGAAAAAAGAAAATAAAGATTCAATCATTATTTTTCCTTATCATGTCATCACTATCAAATAATCATGGCGAGATCCATACATTGATTTGTACCAAAAAAAAAGTACAAATCAATGTATGTTTGAATTGCTTTACTGTTGGTCCCTAAAGAATAATTTTCGGCATTTAAAAAAATGTTTAAACCCCGCAACAAAAACATAATATATTTTATCATTTCATTGATAACATTGAGCTAAATCTAAGCTCAATTCCAAATGATTTACTTTTTGAAATATAACATTTTATTCCGGGGTTCTAAAAATATTTCAAATGCTGAAAAATATTCTTTAGAGACGAAGCATGGCAAATTATGTACAAAAAAATAAAGATTTTTAGAGAAGTTGTTTTTTTTTTATATGTATATTAAAACTATATCAACTTCTCTAAAAATCTTTATTTTTGTGTACATAATTTGCCTTGCTTCTTTCTGCCAGTTCTCGAGTATATGAATTAGCACCGTTTGGCTGCACCACCAGCTCAACGACCCGCCGCACAACGCTTCCATCAAAATGTCACTTGAGTGAGCATGATATGCTCAAACTGGCAATCAAGGCTATTTGTATCAATTGATTGGCTTTGCGACGCTCAATTTATGTGACTTGAGGTTGTATTTGGACCTCGGAACTTGTAAACACGTAAGCAAATTGACATCATACCTTAAGAATAGTCAATAATTATATACTAGTAATATTATTATCTATTTTAGTATCATAATTTGCATCTTTCAATATCACTTTTACTTAAAATTTTATAGGTAGGTTACTCATTGTTATCTTGATATTTTCGTAATACAGAACTAGAAGAATATCACAAAAAAGAAGTGGTCATGGATTGGTTAAGGCTGATAGATATTGAGGAGTAACCGCCAAAATTAATATGCAATCTATCCACGATTTATCCTACTGGAGATAGAAATTTGACACATTTTGTATGGAGCTTAATTTTTATTTAATTTATGTCACATTCCTATCTCTAGTAGGGCAAATCGTGGATAGATTGGATATTAATTTTGGCCGTAAGTATATAATTTTAAAACTTCGGATATTGTGGAACTTTCATAAAGTCTGTTTTCCGTATCTTTTTCTTCCACATCGCTAGGTCCAAGATAGCATCTGTCGTTGTACTTAAAACAAGTCTAAAAATGTAGTTTGAAATTAACACAGCCGGAAATCTAGCTTAGAAAACAACAAAGTTGCTCTGGCATAATTCTGCAGCTAAGTAAAGTGTTTATTACTGCGTATGAGCTCCTAATTGTCACAGTTCTACTTACAGCTGACACCCATGGAGCGGGACAGCAAAATTCAGAAGGCATGTTCTAAGAAATGCATGATGATAAGGCCACCCACAGAAGATAATGAACCAACATGAATAAATGAGTTCAATATTAGAGAAGCATACAATGCTGTATGCTGGGGCATTGCATAAAACAACTTCCCAAAATGCTTCAAATAAGAAGACAAAAACGCTTTAAGCTCTAATAAATATGTGAACGCCAAGACATTGAAAGCATTAGGTGGTTGCTTGCTCCATGAATATGAGCAATATTTGTGTTTGGAAACTCAAGTGATCTAATCGGATGCGGCAACGACTTACAGAGGATAGCTGTGACAGATCTGTGAGAAATGTATGCCATGATGCAACTTGAGAGAGCTATGGCAGCAGATGACTTTACGCTGATCAATTGATTAGCGACTTTTTGTGCGAGTACCTTATCACTCGTTGAAAGAATTGGAGCTTCTGGATCGTCTTATTTTGCGCTCTTGATGCGAGCGTTGTCGTCAGTCGATCTGTCTGTCAGCGTGTGTGCACCGCTCCGACGACCACTAAATACGTCTGCGCCAACGTTACTGTTTCCGATACTATTTCCATTTGTTGTTTCCTCGATTTCGTTTACTACACACGTGATCGAGGAAGTTTTATGTCTATTAGGAGTTTTATTTCGTTGTCACTATGTGTGGTAGGTGACGGGACATCAAAACGGTAAACGTGTTTGTTTCAGTTTAGATCTTTAGGATATGGAATTGACTTTTGATCCCTTGTTTAGAGGATAAATTTCAATGTCTTTTTAGGGTATCCAAAGGGTGCTAACGGGACCCTATTACTCTCGCTACGCTGTCCGTCCGTCCGTCCGTCTGTCTGTCACAGGGCTGTATCTTTGTAACGGTAATAGATAACTAGTTGAAATTTTCACAGAATATGTGTTACTATAGTGTCCATCAAATACTAAAAATGAAAAAGGCTAAAATGAAAGGGAGGATTCATACAAGAAACCTCGAAAAACATGCTTTTTTTTTCAACGTTTTTGTTCCTGCTCTATCTTCAAAACGGTAATACATACCAGCGTCAAACTTGGTTTGATTGTAGTGCACTATGTAGTTTAGCATGTAGTTTAACAAATACTAAAAACACACAATGGCTTGTTTTAATATTAATTAATTAATATTTTTGGGACATTTTCACACAGCACCATCTAATCCCAAACTAAGCAGAGCTTGTGCTATGGGTACTAGACAATGGATATAATACATATATACTTTTTTTATATAATACATAAGAAACACCCAGACCAACACAAACACTCGAACCCACGACCTAGTGATCAGCAGTCCGAACCTCGAAACACTAGACCACAGACGTCGTCATTGTTGGGCTTGTGATTTAAATCAGCCTATATGTGCAACATAATGACAAACATAATGCTTTTGTTTACGTTCTGTTGGTTGATTTCTAATTAATCTAAAAGCATCGGAGTTCTTTAGATTATATTACACAGAAGCACGACAATACTAATTTGATTTCCATTCGTCCAAACATTGTTCCCGACATTCCCGTCCAGAATTAGGTTACTGAGTCAACGGACCCCCCTATCTCTTCCTAAAATCTGCCAAAGGAGGTTTATGGGACAATTTTGTTGAACTTTATGGTCTTTACGTTGTTCAATATGGGAGAGGAGCGTACTAACCATAACTCTTGGGGTCGTTAAATTTTATTTCACTTTTCGGTATGTTTCGCGAATAAATAGATTTATGGCGTACTAGCTGTGCCCGCGACTCCGTCCGCGTGGATGTCGGAAAATAACATCGTGTCATAATTATGAACACAATATCTTCAAATATATACATATAAGCGCCTACACAGACGATTACACTATTTACCGACCATACTATATTTTGTTTTTACAACCAACCGGCTAAGGTGATGGAATTTCATGGAATTAGCCCTAAACTCCCTCATTCTGAGAAGACGCTCGTGCCCAGCAGTGGGAAGTAATTGGGCTGATTATGTTATTCTATAACACTAACCACATCTCTTCTTATGCTGAGAAGAGGCCCGTGTCCAGCAGTGGGACTGTAATGGGCTGGTAATGTTATGGTATTCTAGAATACTAATAATATCCAGTTCTCATTCATATTATTATTTATTCGTTCTTCTCATTTTGAGAAGAGGGCCATACCCAGTAGTGGGACAGTAATGGGTTGACTACGTTATGTTATTCTATATTTTCTAGTTTCTTAACTCTTCTCGTTCCGAGAAGAGGTCCGTGCCCAGCAGTGGGGTAATGAGCTGATTATGTTATGATAATCTATTACACTAACAATATCCGGTTCCTTAACTCTTCTCATTCCAAGAAGAGGGCCATGCCCAGCAGCGGGACAGTGATGGGCTATGTTATGTTATTCTATATTTTCTATAATACTAATAGAATCCAGTTGTATTTTTAGGAACCTGCAACCTGCATCTAACCAACAATCATGACCTCTACTTTGTATGCAACTTAATACAATAGAGGGGTCAAGCTGTATCGCTGGATCTACTCAACCGATTCAGATAAAACATACCCTATATTTTAAGTTAGACTAATACCAATACAAATGCTAAGTTTCATTACGATCCGTTCAGCCGTTTTCACGTGATGAGGTAACAAACAGACAGACAGACAGACAGACAGACAGACAGACAGACAGACATAAATTTTTTAAACGATTGATTCGTGTTCTATAGCTTATTTCTAGTCCCCCTAGCTGGTTTTCGCGAAAAAAAAACAACTCAATGTACAGACTTTTCGACCTTTACAGTTTTATTATAGTATAGATAGATAGATGTAAACCGCACAGAATATGAATGTGATTTTGCATTTTAATGGTCTTTACCGTTTGTGATGGTCACGCAAAGGGTATCTTTTTAACAGAGTTGACGTTGTCGTGGTATGACGATAATAGGTCTAAGTTGGACCTAATATCGTTATACCACGGAATGTACTAGTGAGCATATCGCCGACTTGATGAACGTATTTCAATGTCTGTATTTCTTTATTTTAATCTATATCATATATTTTGATAATTTTTTAACTGAAGGGTGCTTGAGTAAATTGAAGAACCACTGCAAGCTAGAAATTACAATCACATGAGACTTTCCATCTTCATGTCTCTGTTTGGCGAACCGACTTGCGGTACCGTTTAGGCAACAGCCTAGGTGGTATTGCAGTTGTTATGGGCAAAGGTGACCGCTTAAAATCCAGGTGGGCCTTTAGCTCGTTTCGCCATCCTACAAAAAAAAAGCTACGATGTTTGTGCTAGTTCTTCCTGTGTTTAAGAAAATTAAATTGGCACTTGGGAAATTAAAATGGCTTGTATGGGTAAATTCAAAGGAAGTACCTACGTGATAGAAAATTAATAGGAAAAAGTTTTTATTTACTTACCAGAAAGGATAGTAGATATCGGAAGCTAGTATATTAATGGTGTGGATATAAATAAATGACTGTTAAATCAAATAAGTGGTTGCCGGATAAAGAGATAAAGAATATGGAAATTGTAAAATATGATAAATTATCATTGAGATGCTTATTTCCTGAGTCTGAGCGATTGACTGGTTAGGATGTTATAGCTTTCTTATGTCTCACACTTACAAATGGTAATGAACACATTTTGACAAACTCTGTGGTCCTCTGTTTGAAGACAAAGGTCTTCAACCAGTGCGTCCTGCCAGTCATGACTTACGGTGCCGAGACGTGGACACTGACAGTTGGGCTAGTCCACAAATTTAAAGTCGCTCAGCGAGCTATGGAGCGAGCTATGCTTGGAGTTTCTTTGAAGGATAAAATCCGTAACGAGATTATCCGGAGAAGAACCAGAGTGACCGACATAGCTTGTAGGATCAGTAAGCTGAAGTGGCAGTGGGCTGGCCATGTCTGTCGAAGGACCGATGGCCGTTGGAGCAGACGAGTCCTTGAGTGGAGACCGCGTATCGGCAAACGCAGCGTAGGGCGCCCCCCTGCCAGGTGGACCGACGACCTGAAGAACGTGGCTGGGGGAGACTGGATGCGGAAGGCAGAGGACCGAGCGTTGTGGCGCAACTTGGGAGAGGCCTATGTCCAGCAGTGGACTGCGATAGGCTGAGTTGATTGATTGATTGTGGTCCTCTGAGGTTCGAGTGTGGGACTGCTTGTAACGAGGTCGTGGGTTCGATTCCCACAAGACACAAATATTTGTGTGTTGAACATAGGTGTTTGTGGTGGTCTGGGTGTTCCTTATGTATTATAAGTATGTATTTACAAAAAAAAAGTATATAAGTCATAAAGGTATTATACTGTTAGTATAGAAATGTCTTTGATATAAGTATTATATCCATTGTCTAGTACCCATAGCACAAGCTGTGCTTAGTTTGGGACTAGATGGTGCTGTGTAAAAATGTCCCAAAGATATTTATTCATTTATTATAGAGGCTTAATAATATGTTGGATCTATGCTGTATTTTAAGTTAAAAGAGTTAATACAGACAAAATTCAAGTATTTAGAGTAAAGGTTCATCTAACTACTTACAAATAATAGTTCCTTTATTTTTCTTTGAGTTCTTTTTATTACGAGTAAAGATTCGTTTTAGTAATTTGTTTAATTGGCACATGGCTTCTAGTTTATTGCACTTTATATCAACTGCTATAAAATCGTTTTGTTGTTCCAAGCTTCTCGCCCAGCTTTAGAACAAGCTCGATTATTGTTTCAGCTGTAAAGTTGTATGGACTTTCCTTATAATAAACACTGCTGTAAAGGACTTGTTATCTCGTCAGGCGCTGAGTAAAATATTGCTATTCGTTGTTTGTTTGTTTTTTACAAGTGTCGACTGCGAGCATTTGGTTTGTGTATCATCTTGAGTTTTTTGTCTGAATATGGTGTACCGAAATGTGGTTTTGGCAGTTTATTTATGTTTGTGTGTTTTGTTTAGTGTCTTCGTGGAAAAGAAGCTCTGTGAAAAGTATTTACTTTTAAACAACACAAACAAACAAATTACAACAAAACAATAAAACATGACTGAAATGCCTTCTTGCCCTTTTTATAAAAAGCTATTGTCAAATCTTATGTCAAATGAACTGCCCCCTCGCACAGGGCCCTAATTCACATAATTTCATAATGGGCCGATTAAGTTGCAGTGACGGACGCTGCAGTTCGTATCTGAGCGCGACCGCCAAAGATACGAGAATACGAAAAGCATCGTTTTGATCCAAACTTAACTACAACGGCACTTCTTTAGTTACGTGAATTGGTCAACTGAGTGCGCAGATTATTTATCAGCCGATATTTTTAAAGTCAGGACAGGAGAGACCTGTGAGAGTGACCTGTGATCGAACAACAATGAATGAATTTGAATTTTTAATTTGAGAGCGCACATAATATAGACCCAGATTTCCTATACAAAAATTCTATCATCAACTATCAGCTGAGATTTTAGTCTGTAGGCCCCAAGAGCACTATTTTGATTGACTAATACCTATACTAACAATCAATAACAATGGTGTAGACTATTCTCTTGTTCACGAACTAAACTTATTTTAAACTATCGCTCTCTTTTACTAATAGTAGATATAAGAAAGGGATCGCAACAATTTTAGTGCAGTCAAATTAGTTCACGTGTTACATAACATAACATAACATCACGCCTGTATTTCCCTGAAGGAGTAGGCAGAGGTGTAATAGTACACCCACATTTCGCCAGTTATGTTATAGTACCATGTAATAGGGGGCGAGCCTATTGCCATTGACCGGGCACAAATCCAGACTCCGGGCTGCTACTGAGAATTTCCTAATGAAAAAACCCAATAACACTTTGCCCGACCCGGGAATCGAAACCAGGAACCCACGCTCAGCAGTCGAGTTTTAACCACTAGACCAACGAGGCAGGCAACGTGTTACATTTCTATGTATTTTAGTCGGAAATTTTAATTCTAACTAATTTGACAGCACTAAAATTGTTGCCATACCTTTCTTGGATCGACTATTAGTAAAAGAGAGCGATAGTTTAAAATATGTTCAGTTCGTGAACAAGATAATTGACACCAATGACATTTAACAGATTTTTGCGTTGTTGGTCTTGTAGAAACCTTAAACTTTAATAAACCTTGCCATCTTAGACACCAATACAACTAATTTAGAAGCAATTCATGGATGTTTTAGATCCAGAACTGCTGCCGAATTGCGTACTGTAAAATGCCCTAACTTGGCCCACAAGCTCTACTTTGCCTAGTTGTTTTTTGAGTAAACTATAATAGCTATGATTTCCGTACTTGGCGAGATTTTATAACTGTGAGAACGCTAACGCTTTTGGTTCAGTTATAAAGTGTCAGTGCGTGTATAAATTAAGTTAATGCCTTGGGCAAAGTAGAGCTTGTGGGCAAAGTTAGGGCATTTTACGGTAACTCACTCGCGATCGCAATCATCTGAATTTCAATGTTCATTGCACTGTTTTGAAAATCCGTGTTATCGGTAACTGCGTACCACACAATGAATATTGCTTTAATTTCAAAATGAAAGCTAATGTCAAAGTGAATGTATTACACAACTGCCCCACGGGTTAAACAACCGACTATCGATAAATTGCATACTACATTTCAGTTGTAGACTCGTGAATTGCAGTTTGCAAGTCTCCCAAAGCGAACTGGTAGTAAAATATACTTTTTTACTACCTCCAGTCTAAGGCCCGTATTACAGAAGCATCCTCAAGTACAGTTTAAACTCCAATCACCTGATCACTACTTAAGGATAGAATCGTTACTTGAGTATCGGTCTTATTCCAGAACGGTAATTATAAACTTTAATTCAACAACATAACACACGAATTTGACCTGAAATATAATAGAAATCTCTACTCAAGCGGAGTCTGGACCACACTTGAGTGATTACAGATCAAATCTCTGCTCAAATACCGAAACAGGTGACAATATAAAACGAAACTAAACTCAGCTGAACTGTGATCAACAAATCTTTGCTTGAGGGACGTTCTAAAATCAAAGCTCAACTCAAAACTAGTTTTAAACAGTGATCAACGCTTGAGTATCGTTCTGGAATACGGAGCTTAGACTAAGGTGATATTATCAGGTAGTTATCTCGACGCCCGCCGTGTCGTAAGTATCGAGTGAGAGAAATAGCACGTGTTGGCTTCTATTACCAATATGGGCAATATGTTTGGACTTGTTTGTGCACTATTTATATCCTCGAGACCGTTATGTTTCACGTAATGGCTCTAACGAGAAATGAATATCCTCTAATCGATCAGAGTGAACTGTTATTCATTGTAAAATAAATCTGTGTGCGTGTGGAAGTGTGATTATTTTATACATTATTTTTGGTAATTGTAAATATTTTGTGTGTCAGTAGTGTTGACGATTTTGGTACTTATGTGTAATCGTTATTCAATATTTGCAACTTGAGGGATAATACAATAATTCGTGCTGTCGAATATGGCTTTCTATTAATTTGTGGTAACTTTCTATTGATTTCAGGGTTCCGTACCCGAAGGGTGCCAAACGGGACCCAATTACTCTCGCTACGCTGTCCGTCCGTTCGTCCGTCCGTCCGTCTGTCTGTCACAGGACTGTATCTTTTGAACGGTAATAGGTAACCGGTTGAAATTTTGACAGAATATGTGTTGCTATGAGGTGTATCACGACAACTACTAAAAACAAAAAAAAGTCTAAAACCAAAGGGGGTCCCCATACAAGAAACCTCAAAAAACAAGCATTTTTTTCAACGTTTTTGTTCCTGCTCTATCTTCAAAATGTGCATATTATGTAGTTAAGCAAAAAATTCTAAAAATAAGACATACATAGACATATGTGGTGGTACCTGCGTAAGAAAGACATGCAAAAATTCATATTTCGCGCACTGTGCGTTGATATCTTTTGATAAACTCTCGTAAATTAAATCAGTTTTTATGGGGTATCGGGTCGTTGAGAGGTACGGAACCCTTACTGCGCGAGTCCAACTCGCACTTGGCCGGTTATAACTACTTGAGTCACCTACCAGAAATCATTATTGATAACTGAACAATCATCAAGTGATGGTCTGGTGGTCTTCAAGGTACCTACTAGTCAATAGGTTTTTGCTGGGGCAAGCGGGCAACACAGCACCATCGACCGCACGATCGCTTAACATCAGGTGAGGTAGCCGTCAAACGCAAGCCCATTAAAGATACAAAAAAACTTGCTAGCGTGGATATAAGGAATGGCCTCTGACTGTGATAATGCGAAAAAAATATATTTTAGCGTAACATCAATTTACTGGAAATGCTGAAATTGTAATCGCTTCTTTCCCGAAAAGGGGTCATTGTACTCATCATTATGAATAACTTTTACTATGGCAGCAAACCTTAAATCGCAAAAAAAAATCAGTTTTTCCCTGCATTTTTGTTCACTTAAATCGATAAAATGTAGGGACCACCTGATTTTGTTTCAACATGTATAGAATGTGTGTTAGGTAGCTCTATCGCAATAATGAGCTCCATTATTTATTCTGCTTTTAATAGTCAATAATATATTTCCAATAAAAAATGCTTTCGAAACAGCCACATTACGTTATTATCTTTAATTCTATAACCGTATCATTGGCTGCAGTTCTGTAAGTTTAGCATAATCCCGCGATTTACCGGGACAGTCCCCGCGGGCAGAAAGGCCCTCATATTTCCCAGATTATCCCACTTCTGCTGAGAGAGGTCAATTCACTTTTCCCGTAAACCTTGCCTCATTTGAATGTGGGTTTAGGAAAAAGGTATATTCTCCTTCTTGCGGAGATAGTAAGTAAAAAAACTTTTTTGTAATATTGCAAGAATGAAAATTAATTATTTTACCAATATGTTTGCAGCTAATAAGCTTTGTAATTAAGCGGACATAAAAGTTTATGTAAAAGATACAATACTCACTACAAAAAACTACATGTAGGCACGTTGTACATGAATATGTGGAAGCCTATAACTTAAACTATGTTAATTCAAATTTGACATTAAGCTGTTAGTTTTCTGTAAATAAAAAGAACTATTGAATAAACATGCGGAAGGCACCGGACCGGTCGTTGTGGCGATGCTTGGGGAAGGCCTATGTCCAGCAGTGGACGTCTTTCGGCTGAAATGATGATGATGATTAAATAAACAATATGCCCATGTTTTTGATGTTAAACTTTTGTATAAAATGTTGTTTATTTTCCATGACTTATTAGCCATAACTACGGGAAACGCCAATATGTCCCAACGATTTTATAGCTCAATAAAATAAATACAATAAATAAAGTTGTTTACCCCTAAACTGACGTCACCAAAACACACATAAATCCCGGGTTCCGTTCATTTCCCGTTCCCTATTGTACAGTTCCGTTTCCGTTTTGACACCGTTGTAATTGTCGTGAGAGACTTGCATGTTGATTGTTCTGAAACTGTGAATTATTAATATTGCTGTCTCACTTATTCTGTAACAGTTGAAGGTGGGAGACCGAGACATAAATATATTTAAATAGACGTAATATTGATAGTTATGGTATGGAAGTGGGTAAATATAAGTGAGTATAGAATTTTTGATATGGCAATATTTTTTATCCCTATACGTTGTTGATCCGATTGGTCCTGTAAGTTTTAGTTGTATGATGTTTTTGGAGGTAAAGGATGGGATATTGACGAAAGAACTAGTTTTTCAGTAAATACAGTAAGAATAGTAGGAGATTAACATAAGCAAAAAAAGTTTGTATGAATACTTAGTATTTAGTAACGATATGATATGACTAAGAAAACCTTTAAGGGGCCGAAATCCGTAATTCAACAAACTAATGCGAATCTCGCCCAAAAAATACTCACTCTATGATACTGAAATTAAAATACGTGTTACTCAAGGACAGACGTGATAATATTATTAAGTCCAAAACATGAATGCACGTATTTGGCTTTGACTCTATCATAAAACATTCCAAACATACCTCGGAAACTGTTTATTTTCAAACTGTTTCCTAAATATATCCAACATGTATTGGTATTTTGGTATAATATTTTACCTAAATATTGTTTTATTATTATGAAATAATTTTACTGAGCCATTTTATCGAAGGTATACATATTTTCTGAGTACTATATTTTTTTTCGCTTAAATGCACTTTAATTCGGAGTGCTGCCGTGTCAGGCCTATCTCTTGTATCTCACGAAACATAGTTTTGAGATATCACGGTTTAAAGTTTTTTACAGATAATTGCGATTATCTTAAATGTTTCAAAACTTTCGGGAAATATTTTTACATAATTGGTTGTATTAAAGTCTGAGAAAAACCGGGCAATTTATAGATTTTTGAAAACTTCGTAATTTTCAGAGTTATTAGCTATAACAGAGATAGGTGTGACAAGTTCTCTATACATCGGTTGTTACGCGGTGCTCTCTATCTTAAGATACGTGACTTAGCCGCAACAAGTGTAATATGGAATGTATTGCTAAACACAGGTATCTTTAACTTAAGTTTGTCTGACTGATTATTTAGTATTAAATTAAATTAGTTTATAAAGGAATAGAAAAAATAGTACTCATCTAAACAAATGAATAATAACTTATGACTTATCAAGTAAAAACTCAAATATTCAAATGCATTAAAATATCCTTTTTAATGAGTCAAAAAGTAAAACGAAAACTCAAACTTCTTCTAACCAAGATTCGATAACTTTTAAAACAAATTAACTTAATAAACTTCATAACTAACATAAAAATTGGAATGAGAACTTAGTATTATCAAAATTATTTTAGATACAAAAAAAAACTAAATCCTAGATATGGAAGATCTTATCTAAATCTACATCTGCATCTAAGTCTGCTTTCTTTCTTTCACTTACACTCCTTCGCCTTACTTCCCGGGGTACTTCTTTTTTAACTAAGTCCAACACACTTTTGCAATACACATGCAAATCTTTGAATAATTTTTCATCGTATGATTTCTTGACGACTATGTAAGTTGAGCATCTTCAAAATTCAACTATTCTTAATGCCTAAATAGGTACGTGGATTGAAAAGTTCGCGGTCTTATATAAAAATAATAATGCAATCGAAATGCTTTTGATCTCATTATAATCGTCAACCCTTCAGATGATTTTACGCTAAATTTCTTTATTGTATTACTTTTGCTTCGAGACTTAGAAGGATTTAATCAGAGCCAGATGATAAATTTCTTGCATTCGAAAAAAAATATCTCAACAATGCGCTGTCAGTAAGTCAGTCCGTTTTAAATTTTGTCCAAAATAGCACAAAACTACATAGTGACGGAATAAGGAGAATCTATTGCATCCGATGCTGTAGTTAAAAATCTGTTAGCTGAATTAAATCCCAGTAGACAGAGCGTTGAATATGTCCTCTACTGTAAATAGCCTTCAACTTCCACTATAGCACAAAACACCGAAAAGATATTTAATCTGATGGTAGGAAATCAATAATGAAATATTAAAGAAATAGCTATGTAATAGATGTTTTTAAAAAGTGATAAAGAAGCAATATTTGCCATAAATTCTAATTTCCCAGGGTATCTAAGAGAAAGATACCGATTCCCTTTTGAATCGAACAAAAACACAACCGGCTAAGCACTTCACGCAAATTTTTATTTCGTTTGATGCCGATATATAAGAAATTTTAAGCAAATTAGTTGTCATAAATAAAATTAGGGTCCAGCTAAGAAAACAGAATAGTAAGACCAAAAAATACTTAAAAGAAAAGTATAGACCAGAACTACTAGCCTCTAAGCAACATAAGGTGATTATTTTGAAAATAAGGTAATGGTGGCAGTTTTTTGGGTATAAGACAACTGCTGATTAAAGGGTATCGTCATAAACTGCATTTATAACTGCACTTTTTTATACAAATTTTGTAGTTATTGAATAAACGTCAAACAGTAAAAATTACCAACGAAGTTACTAAAAACTGTTTGGTTTTATCTAAGCACAATTCGAGCGTTCTGAAATTATCTGAAACTCTGAAACCATGACGGAAATCCATAATTTAAGGTGCCAGTTGGCTTTTCATTGCCTTGTTTAGGACCTATTTACTTCAATTTCCTGCGTAGTAAAATAATAATTGATTAACACACATTTTCATAAAATAACCAGTGGAAAACCAACCACAGATAGTGCGTATTTTGAAGGCTTTTGAAAATTATTTTAAAGTACGTACACTTTTCAAAACCCCGGTAAATGAGATATATCAAGCTGATATACTAACCAACAAAAATAGGTTTGTGAACATTACTCCTGCATATTCGACCGCGATTCTTTTAATCCACCTATTGATTTCAGAAAGGTAGTTATTTTTCTTCAGCTGGTCCCCATGTTGCCGTGGGCTATTACTTGTTAACCATGTTTGTTAATGAAGCTCTCATAATATCCACATCATCATCAGTTAATACGCGCACTACTGTCACGGATAAATACTGTATCTAGTAGTTAGCAGAGTTAGGATTTGCTCGATGCGCTCGCAACTTATCACGCGTAATTCATGTAACTTAAGATAGAATATTTTACCATAACTAACAATGGCAAAATCATAGTTTCAAGAGTTAGGTGATAGGCAATTGTGACTAATTGGTAATAGTTAATTAAAATATTATTTTACTGGGTGATAGAGGATCATGAAAAAATACGATTTAGACCTGTTACGCGTAACTCATGTATCTTAAGATAACAGACCTGCGAGTGACACGGCAGAGTGGCGTCTACTTCATGCTGCACTACTCCTTCCCGGCAAGACTCGTATTTTGCGTCGCGCTCACTCTTATTCCGCGGCGTTTTGGGCCTTAATTATAATTTGTTGTTTGAATTTTAAATGACGAAATAATGTTGTTACAAAAAACACCTCTAAATCATCTAAGCTCTACATAGTCAATCTATATTATTTGATTGACGGACAGATAAAATGATTAACGATAATTTACGACGTCAGGAGCCGTTCGGTCATCCATCGTTCATGTTAGCTTTTATGTGAGCGTTTACCGTTCCTAATTGCATTCTCAATGGTCACGCACACTTGGACTTCTGACAAACGGAACGTAGGTAGGTAGGTATCTATGCTTGTAAAAGTTAGGCAAGTTTTTGTTTGTAATTTTTAATGATAAATGTATAATTCTATATTGTATTTTTTTGCACTTGAATGAAATTGAAATTGAAATTTGAAATTTATTTATTTTCAAGAAAACATGTTTTTACATTATAAATGTGACACTGGATCCCACACTAGGATACCCTGTGTTGCAGGATCCAGTCTCTTTCGACACGTCGGAAATGACATTATTTTTACCACAATTAGTTGCGTATTTTAATACAATAATAATAAATAACTGTATGTGTGTGGGGTGTGTGTGTAGTGAGAGTGTGTGGTGCGTGTGTGTGTGGGGTGGGGGTGAGTATTGAGTATATATGTGGGTGGTGGTGATGATGAGCGCGCGAGTATATCCGTGTTAGTGTTGAAAAACAGCATGGATGAATATTAAGTTTATTTGTCTACGGAAGTAGTGATAAGGTCTTCCGTTTTCATATAGCTAAGACCTTGCAGCCAATTTGTCGCTTGTTTTTTACAAGAAAACTTGGTCAAGGGTAGGATATTCAACCTTTTGTTAACTTTATCGTACAAGTATGGCCCTATGCAATAAAACCCTCTATTGCTGAATTTAAGATTGCAGAAAGCTCTGTTCCATTTAGGATTCTTACGCGAGCGCTGGTCCTTAACCTGTGTGGCAATTGCATAATGTTTTGTTATATGTGTTATTGATATAACTGAAAATCTCTTAAGGGGTCATTGTACTCATCAGAATGAACAATTACTATAGGACTAACCCTGAAATCGCGAAAAAGAAATCAGCAATGTAGGCGATAACATTTTTGTTCACATGAATCGACAAAATGTAGGGATCAGCTGAATTTTTTTCGCGATTTCAATATTTTATTTTACCTCTTTGTCGGCGTGATTAATATGTATTCCCATGCAAAATTACAGCTTTCTAGTAATAAGAGTCTCTGAGCTAAGCCGCGGACAGACAGACGGACGGACATGGTGAAACTAAGGGTTCCTTGTTGACTACAGAACCCTAAAAAGGTTAATTTAATTAACTATTCAATGAGATCGTTATACCGCCGCGTTCTCTAAATAACTTTATTATGGAATGGTGGAAAAATATTGACTGTTATTTTAAAATAAAAATCAACAGACAGGTGTAAATTCTTTGAAATTAATTAATTTTTTCAAGTATTAATTATATTTTGCAACTTTAGCACGAGTAATGACAAGTTTTGTTTGGTATTGTTGTCATTTGCAATTAATTAGGCATTGAAATTAACGAACACCTCATCACTTCCGATGGAGTTCCATGTTTAGCAGTTTAGGTACCTATCGTAACATCCCCAATTACCAACACTTTAAGGGACGATCACAAGTATTTTTTAAATACATATTTGGTTTCGTGATGATTTTTTACGTACTTGTGATGTTTTTAGACCGATATATGTACTTACTTATTATTATCTATTAACACAGTTCCTTCGTCCGTGTGTCACTGCTGGGTGCCAACTGAAAATCAGCGCTGGATGTTCCACGCCAGCACATGCCGAGTTGGTGACCCTTTTGGCGTGGGCATGCCCGGCATCAACTTGTTTGCAACAATGTTTTTCTTATATCTTTAGTATTTTTATTATTATTAATGTTATTGTTGTGCTGTCCTGTCACTGTTCTGTGCCAAATAAAAGTTTTTCTTTCTTTCTTTCTTTGATGCACTATGTAACAGTTCAATGTTTATTAGATAATATTTAACCGTATACCAAATTATAATTTTGCTCTTATTTTCTGAAGTTGTTTTTTTTGTCGAATAATGGGGCACTGTCCTGTCGGTAATTAGTGCTTTTACTTTTATGTACGGAAAATAATGATTATCAATCAATCTTTCGCCTCGCTGGGACATTTTTCACCCACTAACGGCCAAAATTAATATCCAATCTATCCACGATTTACCCTACTAGACATGGAAATCTGACATATTTTTAACCGACTTCAAAAAAAGGAGGAGGTTAAGTATTCCGAGGCTTTTTTTTTTTTTTTCTTGTATGTACACCGATTACTTCGAGATCTGTGGGCCGATTTACGTGGTTGTTTTTTTATTTGGTAGAGAAAGTCCGCGCGGTGGTCCCATATAAATTTTATTGACTTAGGTTGATTAGTTTTTTAACTAGCTTCAATAAATCAGTTTATTTTAGCTTCGCCTTCTCTAGATGATCTGCTCATTGGTTCGTTTTTCTGAGAATTCTTGGCCGATATGCGTGTTTTTTTTTTCACAATAGTGATTGGACGTTTGGAAGAACATGAGCGAGACCTTTGCTCAACAGTGGGATAGCAAAGGTTAATAAAAAAAAATCTCAAATTGGTTATATAAACATTTATGAATCAACCCTCAACTAAAAAGTATGAAATAAAATTTTTTTCACAAAAAATAAAACCGACTTCAAAAACCTTAACTAAAAAGTAAAAAATAATCATTGTATGTATTTTAAAATCTTAACATAAACAACATTTTGAAGGCGGCGCGTGATTTTCATGTCGAACTCGAAGTAACGCAAAAAGCAACAGGTCAGGTATGTCATCATCATCATCATCATTTCAGCAAAAAGACGTCCATTGCTGGACATAGGCCTCTCCCAAGCATCGCCACAACGACCGGTCCTGCGCTTTCCGCATCCAGCGGATTCCTGCGATCTTCACCAGGTCGTCAGTCCACCCTCTGAGGGACCTACCCATGTTGCGCCTTCCAGTATGCGGTCGCCACTCCAAAACTTTACTGCCTCATCGGCCATCCGTTCTGCGAGCAAAAATATAAGATGTATCAGGTATAATAACAAAACTAGTATTTTATTGGCTTTCGGTTTTACCTCCTCGTCCTCCTCCACTTCTCCTTACACCATCCTCTATAACACGCAACTAGAGATACCTATTTGATCTGCGGTTGTTGTGTTTTGTACGCCATCCCATACACAGGGAAGTATGCTATAAAAGGTAGGAGGTGACGTAGTAACTAATAGGTAATCTGTGGTGGTATAGGTAGGGCTGTCATTACCTAAATTGCCAATTCTGGACAAAGACTACCAAAACCATACATAAACCATTTGGCCTAAACCAGGTTTTTCCACCGAAACCACAAAGAATTAAAAAAAAAAAAAAGAATGTGGGGAGCGTCCTTTTAAGAACCCCGCCTGGACTCCTCTGGACACCCCAAACGGATGTCAGCCCTAGTGAAACGGGACTTATGATTAAAAAAACACAACGACGTGAATTATAATAACATTTAAACTATAACGACTTTCCAATGTTCATTGCTAACAACGTAACAATTAAGGTTATATAAACGGATCTATAATATAATAACAAAAGGCCGGGTCTCACACTGTTAAACTCAATATAAAAATTAAATAGTGTTATAACGTGTCAATAAATACTTAACTGCAATTATACGCACTTGGGATCAATTACTTAGGGTGGTGTTAATTATGATGTTGTTAGGGTTGTCGCAAGGATATGTGGAAATACTTGGCCGGTTTTTAATGTGGTTATTGACCAAGTATCTTTAAAGCTATGTCTCCTCCACCAAAGGGAAATTGCAACTTTTGTCAGCAACACGTATTGACAACACAAAAATTGTCAAATTTCCTTTGGTGGAGACTAAGTTTTACAGAAAATTTTGTCACCAATACTGTTGACAACACAAAAGTTGGCAATTTTATTTTAGTGGAGACTACTTAACTCTGAATTCTTAAAACTCACACTCTGGAACTCTCTATCTCTTAATTTGACACGTTAAAGCCGTTGTCTTTCTCAATCCATGATCAAGCTTATGATTATAATGAGTTTTCCCAAAGGCTACAAGTACTGCTGTACAAGCCCGCCACACTTTATCAACCACTGCATCTCCTGTAAGCCAGGATCTACAATCGCAATTGTAGATCCCAACCAGAAAAACGCTGAAATAATGAAGTTTGGCACGTCCCGGGGAAATGATAGAATTGCCTTGGAAGAAGAAGAAGAAATTAATCAGAAAATAAATTAGGAGTGGGAAGACAATTTGTTTATTACCCTCCGTATTAAGCGGAAGACAGAAAAGAGAATTTGTACTCGTAGTCGTACAAGTACCTACTGCGGTACAGTCAACATTTTATATTTCTATTCCAATAAACAGAAGCTCTTCAAAGTTTTAGCAGCTTGATCTGAAAACACAACCTTCCAAATTGGCATTACTTTTTTCAAACGCAAATTGGTACGATTAGATTACTAGCAGCCCTACATTCCATAGGGTTAATTCACACAACACGTCATGCGAAACGCCACGTTTTTACACTGTCGTGCTTTATCATGAGTTATTAATTACTAGTGGATACAGCTTATGTTTAATTAACACGAAAGCGGCCGCTAGGGAAGCTAGAATAATATCATGTCTTGTAACGAGGGAGCTTAGTGCCTATTAGTTATGTGGGTATATGTCAAGATATTGTTACGAATACGCTAGAATAGGCTTTTGTTTGCGTGACGTTTTTAGGGTTCCGTACCCAAAGGGTGCTTACGGGACCCTATTACTCTCGCTACGCTGTCCGTCCGTCCGTCTGTCTGTCACAGAGCTGTATCTTTGTAACGGTAATAGATAACGAGTTGAAATTTTCAGAGAATATGTGTTACTATAAGGAGTATCACAACAAATACTAAAAACAAAAAGAAAGTCTAAAACCAATGGGGGTCCCCATACAAGAAACCTCGAAAAACATGCATTTTTTTCATCGTTTTTGTTCCTGCTCTATCTTCAAAACGGTAATACATGCCAGCGTCAAACTTGGTCTGATTATAGTGCATACTATGTAGTTTAGCAACAAATACTAAAAATAGGGCAAACATAGACATATGTGGTAGTACCTACGTAAGAAAGAGATGCAAAGATTCACATTTCGCGTACGATCGTTGATGTCATATGATAAACTCACTAAATTAAATCAGTTTCTATGGGGTATCAGGTCGATGGGTGGTACGGAACCCTTACTGCGTGAGTCCAACTCACACTTGGCCGGTTTTTATTTTTTAACCTAGAGGCGTCCTACAGATATAGCAACAAATTGTGCTTCACCAAGATTATTTTTAATTGCATCTGACTTGACATTTTCTACAAAATTTTCTAGCAATTCATTTACTAATTTAGGCGTAATCCATTTTCAAGTTCTTTCTCCAATATAGTTGCTAACCCTAGGGACATTAATTTTTTTTTTTTAGCTAAACGCATCGGTATATATGTATTATTTTTTGTTTATTCAACATTACATTATGCTGTTCAAGCTGTATTGTTATTTTTGCTTTTACATCTACTGGTAATATTTTACTTTTTAATAAACAAATATTTTTAAAAATCTCATTTGCAACCTCTTTATTTAATTTAAATGTGTCTCAAACAGTCTCAAATGTCAAGCCATAACCACTCATCCCGTTTAATAGAGTAAGATTTGAAAGTGTGTTAGTTTTCACAACATTATTAGCATCAAAAGCATGTTCTATCCGAAGAAGAAGACTCAATAGCATCCCATTCTATCTAGCTTCTTCTCTCCTCCTTATCTAGCTGCCGTCAGCTATGTAACCTATTTCTTTTTTTTTCCTTTGTTTAATTAAAGCATAAGTGATAAATATCTACTGGTTACTGTCGTGCTATTACCCTTTTGTATTCATGTTGTCAATAATATTGTGTATCTATGTAATTTTTGTGTTTTTTTTGCCATAATTTTATTATTACACTTGTTGTTTTTTGTTGCTATTGTTGTTGTGTGTGTGTTTGTCGGTTTTATGCCAATAAATGCGTTCCTTTCTTTTTCTTTTTTTTTCTATTAAATTTTTCGAAGATTGTCACTAACCTAGCATGACGGAGATCTACGTCAGGTCATCGGTTCTACTGCAGCCACTTCAGCTTACTTCTTGGACACTGTCAACTATCTATACGGTGTAGTTTGTGTGTTTAGTTGAACCAGAGTATGATCCACAGTTAGTAAATCTAACATAACAACCTACATACATATTTCCAGTAACAGAAATGCGTACAAAAGCTTACAGTTCCGAGTTCCGTTGATCTCGTAAAAGAAAAGAATGTACAACATTAGTACTTCTGCGAAGCGTGAATTCGTTTGATATTCAGAATAGATATAAGTTTTTACGACGAATCAGCTGAGATTTATAGTTATTGCACAGTTAATGCCCCTCAGAGATTTTGCCGCACTAATTTTAAACTAAGATTATGGAACTAATCTTTTCGTCAACAGATTCAGCCTTGTTAATTGAATAGGTGTCGTAAAATTAAGGTTAGCTATTTAGTTTTATGTCATATTAATTTGAATTCGTAAATTAATTTTATTATAAAGGGATTTTGATTAAAAAATAATATTTCTCGTTTCATTATCACAGTTTTATTAGTTTTTTCTATGAAAATCTTGAAATCCATATTGTTAATAAAATTGAGTTGTTATTAATTTGTACATACTCATAATTAAAATATGTATAAGTAACGTGTATGTCACACGGCTAAATATCAAGCTATAAATATCCAGTATAAGCCATCGATCTATATGTATTTCGATGATATTTTAAGCTGACCTAGCATTGCAGAGAGGCCTTCCGTATAATGAGAGGTCAGCTTATACTGTAAATGTATAGCTTAATTATGTAGCCGTGCATACACGGTGTATGTATAGGTCCATTTTATTTTGACTATAAAAAGTTCATGATTTTGTGAGATATTTGGTTCAAAATACAAACTTGAATTTGAAATTATTTTGACAAATATGTGGTACATAATACAGTTGTCTTCTTGTGAACGAAGTAGGTACTTCATTGAAAGATAAAACCATTCAATGTTCTGGGGAATTACCTTATAATTTTAAAGATAGGCGGCTACTGCTACCTACACCCATAATACAGCTCCTATAATAGAAAATATAGTAACTGATAAAACTTATAGTATCTTAAAAAATAAAACTGCGAAAATTCAAAAAAGTTTGGTTTATAAATAGAACATCGAATTTGAGAAACCCAACTTTTTGAAATAGAGTTCTCGGTTATTTCTCGAAAAGCACCCATGACTAGTGAAGCAGAAAAGTGCTAGGAATGACGGAAAATGTTCAATGTTAAAAGAAAAACGGGATTAAACGTAATCTAGAATTTCAACGTACAATCTTCGCATGAACCGTAGTCTTATGAATATATTACGATTACAAAATCATATATCACCGGATTCTGTATACAAAACTATGAACAAATCCCTCACTTAAAAAGGCAATAAATTATAAAATTAAAAACATCTGTAACAAACGTGGACCTGCTAAATGGGTCGTATGTGAGATTAAAAAGATTTCCCGGATAACTTTTGGGTCATAAAAGCTCTTAAATTTAAGGCGATCTGTCGGGACCAAACGCTACGCATTCGCACTTTATAGATGTTTTAATCCTGCACTTGAAATATGTTAGGGGGTAGGACCGACCCGCCTCGGGGGAGTTGGGGGATATCGTCCAATTCACTGACAAGCATCTAGTCGAAGCTAGAGATTAACGGATGTCTTCCTTTTTTTAGGGTACGTCTAAATGACGATTCATATAGAGCAGTTTGCGAAATTCTCTTACTCGGTTTTAACATTGCGTTTTGAAGTTCGTATTCGCTTTGATCATCCTTGGTATGTAACTCATTGATCGCAGGCGCCACTGCTGAGCATGAGGTCTTGAGTTCGATCCCCAGGTCAGACAGTGTTATTGGGTTTTTCCACTAGGAAAACTTCTCCGTAGCAGACCCGGAAACTAAATTTGTGCCCGGTAGATGGCAATAAGCTCATAACAATAACTGGTGAAATGTTGGTGTACTACACAGTTACACACGTCTACCTAACCCTTTGGGGAATATATACCGGCGTGATGTTATGTTATGTTGGTATGCGGATGGTATACTTTTGTTTATGATTAATTGATTATAGGCAAAAATTGCTCTCAGAACAGATGGCCGATGGGGCAGTAAAGTTCTGGAGTGGCTACCGCGTACTGGAAGGCGCAGCGTGGTAGGCCCCCCACAAGGTGGACCGACGACCTGGTGAAGGTCGCGGGAATCCGCTGGATGCGGAAGGCGCAGGACCGGTCGTTGTGGCGATGCTTGGGGGTGGCCTATGTCCAGCAGTGGACGTCTTTCGGTTGAAATGATGATGAATGTAGGCAAAAACAGTCCGAGACATGTACAAAAGATAGCTTAACCTAATGGATAGAATAAGAAGGAACTAATAAACAATGAAAATTATTAACAAGAATGGGATATATCCAAGTAATTTGACATTTAACTACATCCAATGACAAATCAAAGTGACTAATGATGTAAATATTTGTTTGGATAACAAGTTTAGGAAAATAAATACAGCGTCTATAAAACATTTAATAAATTAGCCTTTTCTTAGAAGTAACATGTAACATAGGTATCTCAGTATATAATCGCTCTTAAACAAGATTTGTAAATTATCCAAATACTTGGAACAACTGAATGATCTCAAATGAAGTCACTTTGATCATCTTAACGATACCTACGCACCCGCTTATTTTTTTTTATCTTATGAGTTTTTAATTAATAGGGTATATAAATCAACCCGAAATATTTAAAAAAAACTGGATCTAGTAGGTAAACATTTAAAAATAAAACTCACACCAAAATAATAGCCGAACACACTAGCTAGTAACTCTATTGCGTAGAAACAATACAGCGACGTGTCAAGTCCCCACAGGGCAGGGTTACGCAAAATTAGACCCCAGGGAGTATACTGCATCCGACCTGCAATGTGCATGGCACAGTTCATGCAATATGTCGTGATGTGTCCTTCTTGCTTCTTCTTTTATATTATTTATGTCTTTGAAAGTATTGCAAATAACAACATAGTGACAACACTTTTTCTAAAACAAAATCGTATTGTCAATTCAATTAAATTCAATCGTTTATTGCGAATATAGGTAAGGTAGGTGTTACATAAATATTGTCATAAAAATAATCTTTGTGCAGCTATATTCCACCATTTAGCATGCACCAGGAAATACACAATTCTACGCCAAGCTAATAACTGAAGCGTCTAAAGCAATAAAACATAAAACATATGTCCAGAATAATACAATATCTTAATGTCAAAGTGAATATGAAAACATGTCAAATGTAATTAATTGAAAGTGCTATATCGTGATGTCAAAACCTATTATACAATGTCAACGTAGATTTAATTTTTTACTAAGATATTCAACCACACTATAATATGCCTTGATAAAAAGAAATTGTTTAAATTTAAATTTAAATGTATCTATGTTCGAACAATTATATATGTAGGAAGATGATTATAAATGCGAGGCGCCATACAAAATATGCTTTAACTAAATTGTGCAGTTTTGTTCGATGGAAAACAGATCCTTTGATTATTTCGTTGGCTCTTGCTTTTGTCACCGTTTTGAACTTCCGGATGCTAAAACCGCTTCACCACAGTGACTAATTCATAAAAAATCCTACACTCTATAATATACATGATGATACTAGTCTTGGTCTTACAGTTTTGCGGGTTTTAATTTTCGCAAGACCAATGCAAGACCACAACACTGCATGGCCAATACTTTGGGCAGCGCCACAGATAATATAATACTATGGCAATACTAATACACGTATTCATTACAGAAAAAATGTTTGGCGACCGCAGAGCATGTCCTCTTTCTTGCCCCCTTAGCTCTTTTTCGAAGTACAGACATTGATGGCTATTATTTTTGCCCAAAGTCTTTGTATTGCAGTCTTGCGGTTTTCCGTTTTCGCAAAACCAATGAAAGACCGCAAGACTGCAAGGCCAATACTTTGGGCAACAGTAATACCCGTATTCATTACAGAAAAGTGGTTGGCGATCCAAGAGCATGTCCTCTTGCCCCCTTGGCTCATTTAAGAAGCACATACATTTATGGCTATTAGTGTAGCCCAAAGTCTTGGTCTTGCAGTCTTGCGTTCTTGCATTGGTCTTGTGAAAAACCGCAAGACAGCAAGACCAAAACTGGGCAACACTACCCCATATACTTTGTCACTTGCCAATGAAAATGAAAGTAGACCATTTATGTATGTATGTTACGATGGAAAACAAGCCGTACAAGTTTATTTCAAGTGCTCAGGAAACTATATTTTATAGTAAATTATATGTTTCTTAGAAAAGCTGTAATCCAATCCAACAACTGGCTGTAAACGACAGTAGTGGAATTTATCATAAGAATAAAATTTATGGTATTTAGGTATTTATTTATCATGGCACGTTGTCAACATAAACACATCCATGGACATAAAACGATACAGTGGACGAGAACTAGTGTTTACATCAATAATAGACATGCAAATCATAGATTAAAAAAAGAATTGAAATGCAAGCAATTAAGTAAAATTAAAATTGTTATATTTTCTTACAAGGAGCGCAGTGACTGAATACCTGCGTTAACAACTCCTGAAGACATCACAAAACGAAACAAAATTCAATTAAAAACTAGAACAACCAATTGAAGAACAAACAGAACAGCTAACAAAATAAGAACTGCAAATCATGTTCCATTCTTGTTGTACAACGTCCCGTAGTCGCCGCGCGCATTCCCAATGAAGTTATCAAGAAATACAGGGGTCCACACAGCGGGGTCCCTACCTCGCAGTAGTGTACAAAAAAGCTAACATGTCGCTCAGAAATTGCGTAACTTTTGTGAAGGGGGTACCTACCTACGCCAAATGGTGAATAATGTAGGCTTCCATTCATATAGTTAAAAGTTTAAACACCCTCTATTGACAGAACAATTGCCGGGTGTGAAATGATAAATATAAAGTCTACTCGAGCTAGTTTGTTTGCTATTGAACGGTATAAATGATTGTATTTTATCGATTCATAACGGGAGATGTGCGGATCTTTTGTAGTTGCGTACGAAATGGTTTTTGTTGCATTAGAAGTAGGTACCTTAAGCCCTTGTACTAAATTTGTTGTATTGGTTCATCAAAGACCGGTTAACGAGACACAGATTAGATAGATTTTTTAATGTCCCGCAGGAGACGGATCAAAGTTTTGACTGTAGACTGCTGTCATTATCCAGAATTTTGGTGGTTTATTGGCACTACAACGCAGTTATAAAGGAGAATATTCGCCTAGTGATATGTGTCCCACATGTGTCAATAAAAGACAAACTTTTGACCTTTTGACCCCATTAGTCGCAGTCACTAACCCACTAGAGTAGATAAAACTTTCTCCAACGTACAACCACTACATAAATCAGGAACAAAATATTTCATTTCAGGCCTTCCATTACGCCAACTATCCTTCATGTCCCTAAAGCCTCGTTCACCCGAGAAACCTTGGAACAAGCATCCATCTACATTCCTTGTTTTTCTTCCATTCCCACATCAGCCATTTTATTTTATAATACGCTCATGTATTCTTGTCCGTTTTAATAAAAACGATTCCCAAGAGCCTTCATAAAACTTGGAAGAGGAATAAGGAGAAAACTGATTCTTATTCCACTCAAGTCCAAACACTTATAACTTTCAACTGAATATCGTCGCTATTATTATAGTACGACTTCATTTTCATGACTTTACTTTTATTGTAATACCACAGATAATATAATACTATAGTAGTAACGGAGTTTATTTTTATTGTCTATGCTGTTTTTCTGTAGGTACCGTGTATTTTGGGATAAGTTCAATTTTTTTTAGTAATGTGTCTTAAAATACCTACATCGTAATAATTTGAGTTAAATGCCGTATTTCGATGAATATAAATATTGTTGGTCGAAAAATTGATTGTATAAATCTGCATAACTAATAACATAACATAACATAACATAACATCACGCCTGTATTTCCCCGAAGGGGTAGGCAGAGGTGTAATAGTACACCCACATTTCGCCAGTTATGTTATAGTCCCATGTAATAGGGGGCGAGCCTATTGCCATCAACCGGGCACAAATCCAGACTCCGGGCTGCTACTGAGAATTTCCTAATGAAAAAACCCAATAACACTTTGCCCGACCCGGGAATCGAACCCAGGACCCCACGCTCAGCAGTCGCGCTTGCAACCACTAGACCAACGAGGCAGTCATAACTAATATGTATAATATTATCGACTGCTGACTTTCCAAAAGGGCCAGATAGAGGGTTAATTATAGTTTGACTTAGCTCCGGTATTACTTGGTGTCATTATATTATAGGCAAACCTCTTTGGAAGAGTAAATAGATTACCTGAAACAATCGCCTTGTAACAGGCACTTCATTTATAGTTAAGACAAAATAACCATCCCACTTTATAACATCGCTATTCTCAACCACTTTATTAAAAATGTCAGGCATCTGTGTGCAAATACCACTCAGGCACCGGATACCGTACCGTACCGTAGTACAATTTCCAATATTCATTGAGTACAAAGAAAAAGTTTCTTACTATGAACAAAGGCCTAGCAGGAGGAGGCAGTGGAAGGCGATGGACCGTGGCATTTACACTCGGTTTTAATCAATGAAGTTCTGAAGCGATAGGACTCACCACAAAGGAAATTATTGAGTCTGGAAATGGTTGAGAGTGGATGAAGATGGTGGTACAAGTTAGGAACGGTAAGTGAGGAAGGGAAATTGGAATTTGATGAACCATTTTTTAGAAGAGTAGTGTGTCTGCAAAATATGATTTTGTATGTTTTCGTTCTATGTGGTCCTTGCAAAGGAATAGGTTACACCCCTTCCTAATTTGTCAAGGGCTTATGTTTAGTGAAAGGGCTGCAGCGTCTTCTTGTTAGCTCTCTATCTTCTGCAAAGCAGTGATATCCCAGCGGTTGAACGCATGCCTTCCATGGAAAGGAGATTGAGTTCGAACCCGGCTCCCACCTCAGACTTTTTGATTAATACTTGTTTTACCGGTGAAGGAAAACATCGTGAGAAAACCTGCACACCAGAGAGTGCTTCATAAAGTTCTTGATGGTGTGTGTAGTCCACCAGCCTGTAGTAGGCTAGCGTGGTGTACTAAGGCCTGACACGTTCTCATTTTGAGAACAGGCTCGTGCCCAGCTGTGGGACAGTAACTGGCTAGTTATGTTTTTGTTTATTGTCCTCTTGTTTGACAAAAAGACAAACTATGTTCACCAATCCATGTACTCATCATGATTCATTGTAGTGATAATTAGAAGGTCCAGGTTCAGCAGACTTTTATGGTCTGATATCATGACATTTTCGTGAATGAAAACTAAAATCTACGAACATATGTTTTCAGCCATTTTAAGTTCGATCTACCGTAAATTAAAGCAAAAATGTAGACAAAACTTATTTTTTTTTAGAATACATGTAAATTTATTGAATATTGAAATTACATACTACTTTATACAATATAATTACACATCTTATAATTAACTACTACCTATCTAAATTAATATAAATAATATATACAACATAAACATGTATAAAAAAAACAGATTCAATAATATTAAAATATCATAAAAGTAGACTTAGGTGTCGAAGAATTCCTCCACATCGCTGTCATCCGGAATTATTTGTTTAAACGTTGTAAATTGTAATCATAAAAACAGTACTAAATTTGATTTATAACAACATCCTTTTGGTTCTAAAAGATTCTTGAGACCTTGATAGACTTTGTGGAATAAAATTACGGGAAGATTTTTTTTAATGAAATACATATTTACGGTGTCCTAAAGAAATGAAGTCTACCAAAAAGTTATCGTGATATCATCACCACGTACAAAAAGTTTTTAGACAAGCATGAGTTTAAATTTATTTATGGCAGTTGTAAAAATGTTTATCTTCTTTACAAAAAAAATTGGTTGTAATCATAAAAACATTTGATTTATACCTAAAACCCTATTGGTTCTAAAAGATTCTTGAGACTTTAATAAACTTTGTGGTAATAAATTACAGGAAGAAAACATTTTTAAATGAAATAGATAGTTACTGTGTCTTATAGAAATGAAATTTACGAAAAAGTTATCTTGGTATCATTATCACATACAAAAAGTTTTTAGACATGCATGAGTTTAAATGTATTTATGGCAGTTGTAATAATTTTTTGCTCCTTCACAAAAAAACACGTGAGGGTAAATACAAATTTTCCAACATACAAACTCTACCAATCGTTAGTAAATACATCTCTTATCAAAATGGATGGAAATTTGGTGTGTGCCCATGTCATTCCTTATCGATGACAGGAGCAAATAATTCGATATCCGTTTCTCGATACGTGCTTATCAGTAGTGGTTGCTTAGAAGACACCGGGCCTTGAAAGGCCACCTTTGCATATAAGGTTATATGCAAAGGTGGCCTTTCAAGGCCCGTAACATTAGCGGCGATCGGACGTGCCTTCGTGATGTTTGCAATATTTACAATTTATAATAAGTATTTGCAGCCTATTTACATATTAGAATTTTTGAATTACAGGACGGTTCATTGTGGCAATGGTCAATGGACAAGGTTTTAATAGGTCTTCATTCTATATTAAAACCTGATTCATTTACAGATGCGTGCATTGCATATAAGCAATTAGGCAGTACCAAGTGCCTTCCTCATTCAAATACAATAGTGGTGTAAGTTATTATCTTTTTTTCAAAGTACGATGGTTATTTATCTTTTAATAGACCTATTAACCTTCCTAGTGGCGACCGCGTACTAGAAGGCGCAGCATGGTGGCGCAAGGTGGACCGATGACCTGGTGAAGGTCGAGGGAATCCGCTGGATGCGGAAAGCGCAAGACCAGTCGTTGTGGCGAATGCTTGGGGGAGGTATATGTCCAGCAGTGGACATCTTTCGGCTGAAATGATGATAAATTATGATATGTTGCGCGTCGTTTAACTGTGAAAATAACCCTTTTTTCTTTTCTTTTCTTATATAAAAAAATCAATAACTGACACCACAATTAAATTCAAATGAAGTAGGCCTATGCACGCCACTGTTTATTCATATCAAGGTTGTATGAATGTGTAAACAAGAAGTAATTATGACTGACTTTAGCATGGCTATTCTATAAGATCTCCCTAGCAAATTCTCTTCTGAAACCTAGGTGTCTTTTTTATTGTTTTTATTATTTACCACTGCGGATTCAGAAGTGAGTTTGGTAGTAAGATGTTACAGAACAGCACTGCTTTGTCAAAATCCGCATCGCAAATTATCACAACATCATTTTTTCTATTATTATGGCTTATATGTGTACAGCTTAGGAAAAATATCCGCTGGTAGCTTGGACCGGAGTGCTGCAGCTGCATTCGGATTGTCAAAGTCGTTATTGAATTGTGACCAGTCATGAGACAGCATTCGACTTGTATTGATAGCTTCAGTAGGCGAATGCTAGAAAAATTGCTTTTCGTAACAATGAAACATATTGTCTCTTGGAATATTTTGCTTCGAATACAATACGTTATTGCTGCTTGTGGGTTAAGAGATACAGATGCTGATATTAAATTGGTTGCCATAGGAATTTTATTGAATAAGTTCTTCGTCAAAGACTTACAAAGGTATGGTACCTTGCTTGATTTTTTTTATTTTGCCATTTGCTAAGACATTTAAATGGTCTAGAATGTGGCACGTGTTTATAAAAGTATGAGTTACTAATGTCAAGTCATTTGTGTAACTTACAAAATTAAATACAACATGTAACAAAAACCCTGTTGTTCCTGTGAGGTACGTTATCAAAATCGATATTCATACGTAAGGACACAACTCATTTGGACAAACTCTTCAATAAAAATAATCAAATTATATTTTAAATAATTATTATAGAATAGAATAGAATATATTTATTTGCATAAAAAATGGTATAAAAAGGTGTTATAAACTTAAAAATGAGATCATTCATTATTATTATTCTTATTAAGAGCCTGTACAGTCCCACTGCAGGGAAAAGGCCTCCCTACTCTCCTTCCACCTCTCTCTGTCTGTGGCTAATAAGGACCAGTCTTTTTGAAAGTTGTCCAGTTCATTCCGCCATCTCCATCTGGGCCTGCCGCGTTGGCGTTTGCCATTTGTGGGGGCCCATTGGGTCGTACGTTTGGCCCATTGGTCGTCTGGCATGCGGCAGATGTGTCCAGCCCAGTTCCACTTCAGCATGGCAGCTTTCCGAGTGACATCAGTTATTTTTGTCCTGGAACGGATGATTGTATTCCTAATCCGGTCAACAAGGTTAATTCCCAGAATACTCCGTTCCATTGCTCTCTGGCAAACCTCGAGCGTGGTCCTCTGTTGAATTGTCAAAGACCATGTTTGAGAACCATATGTGAGGATGGGAAGAATGCATACGTCCATGAGTCTCTTCTTAAGGGACAGAGGAAGATTACCCTTCATGAGTTATTTCATGGCCCAATAGCTCTTCCAGGCATTTTCGGTGCGTCTTGCAACTTTCTTATTTTGTCTTGCCTGGAAAGAGACTATTTGACCTAGATAGAGGTACTCATCGACGTACTCAACCTCCACACCCCCCACTGTGATTCTGCGATACGAACTGTTCGTCATCAACTTGGTCTTTGACATGTTCATTTGAAGTCCGACCTCGAGGCTTGCTATGCTCAGATCTTGTAGCATCTGAGTCAACTCGGAAACTAAAGCTGCGAAAAGGACAATATCATCGGCAAAGCGAAGATTGGACAATCTCTTATGAGATCATATGAGATCATTCATGTTTTGCTTAAAATTAAAGCATGCAAAATTGTAGACATTTTAATCTTTTCTTTATATCACTTTCAATTTACAATTAATACATAACATAAAATAACCAGCCTCTTACTGTCCCACTGCTGGGCACGGGCCTCTTCTCAGTACGAGAAGGCTGAAGCCTTAGTCCACCACGTTGGCCTAGTGCGGGTTGGCGGACTACACACACCATTGAGAACTGTATGGAGCACTCTCAGGTGTGCAGGTTTCCTCACGATGTTTTCCTTCACAAAGCAAGTGATAATCGAATATAAATCCGCACATGAATTCGAAAAGTCAGAGGTGCGAGCCGGGGTCGAACTCAGACCCTCCTGCATGGAAGGTAAGCGCTCAACCACTAGGCTATCCCTGCTATAAAATGACAATGATTACAATTAATAATGATTTAATATTAAATTTGATTATTTTTACAGAGTGAGTGAGTGTCGAGTGATATAATCACTTTAAATTTACAATAAATAATGATTTAATATTTAATTTGACTATTTTTATTGAAGAGTTTTTCCAAATGAGTTATGTCCTTGCGTATGAATATCGATACTGATATAACGTACCGCACAGGAACAACAGGGTTTTTGTTACATGTTGTATACAGGGTTATTTTTAATTCACCAATAACCCATAAAGGGATGATTGCACTCATCAATTTGAACAACTTTTACTATGGGACTAATTCTGAAATCATGAAAATAAACAATCATTCTATAGAAAATGTTTCGTGTACTTGACCAAAATGAATTGATCCTATGATAAAAGTTTATCAAATTGATGAGAACGATCATCCTTTAAAGGGATTACTGATTTAATAATAACCCTGAATTATCTGTGCCTGAATATAAAAATGTAAAATGTGCCCGAATAAATTGTTATGATAAAATTCAAATTCTATGTACACCCAACAATGTCAAAGAACGATAATAAACGATAGACAATTTGCACGAAATAACGGAAAACATTTCGGATGTTTCAGTCATAAAACTCCGTAAAATTACAAAAAAAGTTCGAGTGTCATCAGGGGGAACGATCTTGGCGAGTTGTTCGACCAAGTTGAATTACTTCCAAGTCTTGGCATTCATAAACGTGATCGTAATATTTCATCCTTGAACCACTTTGTTTTTCGAAGTTTCATTTCGTAATTTACTTGAAAGTAAGCCTTGTTGCTTGTTGCCTCAAACGAGATAAAAATGACAAAGCTGTAAATATTCCGACTAAGTTTCGAGATTGCTAATAAAGTGAAGGAGAAGTGGGGGATATGAATTAAATTCCACTTGGAAATGAACAAAGGAGAAAATATGGAGTGCTGTAAAAATTGCCCTTTACTACTCTCATATTAAAAGAAGCAATTGTGCGGAATTGTTATTGTGCTTGTAACCTATAACTATTGCCCTTTGCCTTTTGATCAACCATCGCTACCCAAGAGTATCGTAAAAGCCAATTTGATGATTGATAATGGAGGCAACATCATCTAACAGCGATCACAATTAAGTCTGTCACGTGTGGTGGTGTTCATTTAGTTATTTTGAAGGGCTTATATTATGATCCTTTATCTATTGGTAGCTGACGCCCGCGGCTTCGCTCCCGTAGTATGTCAAAAAAAAGTACCTTATGTGTTAATCCAAGACAAGGTCTATTTGTGTGCCAAATTCCATCCAAATCCATTCAGCCGTTTAAACGTGATTGAGGGACAAATAAACCATCAAATAAGGATTGTTTTCAAAATCGTTTGATGACTAACCCCCTGCCAATTAAGTTAGTACCTCAGAAACGTAGAAACTGAAAGATTTTTAAAAATAATTGTTTCAACAGTTTTCAGCCTCACTTAACAACCTCGATATTCTAACGTTATTCAATTCGTTATTTCAAATCGAATGATTTAAGCTGATTAATCGCTTGAGCAGACAAAACGTTAACGAATTTACTCATTAATTATGTCAATATCACTGAACTTGCTGACAGCTAAAATGTCGACTTGCCAGCTATGCAGTATTTAATAATTGAAACTTTGGACTTGTTCGTCAAAATTAAGTGCAGTAGTCAAATAAATTGCAAGGGAGTGAATAAAACCAAATTATTTTTGGCGTATTTTGTGAGTTGCATTGTACCTATGTTTGTGATTTTGGTCGCAAGACTCACTTTTTCAGTAAACAGTGTTAGGAAAGTATCTGGGATCATTTAAATCATTGCTACCTTCTTTATAAAAGTGCACTTCATACTTTTGTCATTGTTGGATTAGCTTCTTTTCAACACAATGACACATGATACATGTGTTTATTAACATCACGTATCAAATTTATTAACCAAAAAAATCGAACAAAAGACCCATAGTTTTCGGAGTCTACTCACACATCCCCGCACTAATGCTGGTATAAACGTCATTATAAATCCCCTTTGGATTTCAACTGGCAGACGGGAGGACGGTAAGGAATTAGGGATGCGCGGTCACGTACCGGGTATGAAAATAACAAGGCGTTAGATCCATGGACGTAGCTAACATTAATCGCAAAGAAATTATGTTGCTGCTGATTTGTTTAAAAACTCAAATATAAACGTAAAGTAACAGGGGTGGGGTGCTGGGTACGATTCCTGGGCCGGGCAAAGTGTATTGGGTTTCTCAGTAGCAGTCCGGAGTCTGGATTTGTGTTCGGTTAATGGCAATAGGCTCGCCCCCTGTTACATGGGCAACATAACTGGCGAAATGTGGGTGTAGTATTATACACCTCTGCCTACCTCTTCGAAGAATACAGGCGTGATGCTGTATGTAAGTTCATTTTATTATTTTGTTCAGTTTCCATTAGCTAACAACAACCTGCGAATTATTGATCTGATCACTCTACATTTATTTTTGAAACAGCAAATAATAGCTCAGCACTACCTCCCGCTTATTTCTCTCAATACAACACACTGCTTCGAGCATCATTTTAGCGGCTTTCAACCCAGTTCGACGAGGGCAGTGAGCACAGGGGCGGATTAGAACCCCTGACCTCGTAACGTCTCGACGTTTCAATCGCACCGACTCATTACCACGCCCTGTATTGACGCCCAATAATAGTTATCGGGCGTCAATATATTATTATCATTTGTTCCGGGGATGTTCTAGGGATTTGGAATGCTTGTTAGTGAGATTTTTTTCTTTATTTCAATAGTTTGCAGATTTCATTGTATACAATTTGGGGCGCAACATATTCTGTGGTTAATATAGTTTTAATTATAACATGATGTAAGAATAGTGTTCTTCGTTTCACAATATTTGTTCTGTGGTTTCACATAAAACTGGTTGCTGTTTGGATAGTACCTACCTAAGCCTTTTAGTAAAGGACATCCTGGAAAAAAGTAGGTCAGGAAAATTCGGAGAGCAAGAAAAGGCAAGAAAGAGCAAATAAACGAGTAAAACTGCGTGACTGCGTAGCGCTTATAACGATAAAACCGTCTTTGTGCCCAGATGTGCATAAAGAATTAAAATAAATAAAATACTACTTATTACAACCCACACAAAAACCGAATATGATCCTAAAAATACTCCAGATCGATACTTGAATAAAAGTAATAATGTCCCGGATCACAATAATGAGGGTGACAGCCATTAACAGCACGTGATGCAGCATGCGTGATTTGATTCTGAACGATTACCCATAAAGAGGACGATCAGAAGGACCATGCACTTGCAACTTGCACGAGGTGAGAGATTTTTTGACGTCCCGCGACGTCATCAAACGCTTATCTACGGTCGAGTACTAACTGTCGACTGATAAATGTAAGCTTGTCTAGAAAAGGAGAGGATATTTTCATTTTATTTTTTAGTAGTATAAATAGCAGCTAATCCTCTTTTATGGTTGTTTAGGCTAGGCTAGACTATAAAAACACACCCGAGAAAATCGGTAACTCAGATTTTTACGATTTTGAAGTTTGCTAAAGCTGATGTTCAGCGTTTTTTCTTGCACATTATAAACAGGGTTATTTTAATTATTATACCGAAAACTCTTTAAAGGTGGTTTCTGCTCATCACTGCACAACTTTTACTATGGGACCTACCTTGATATCGTGAAAAAAAAACTGCTGTTCCATGCATTTTGGTTGAGTTAGGTATCAACTTAGTATGAGACAACAGATTATTTTTTTACTGTTTCAGAGTTGGTCCCATAGTAAAAGTTGTGCAAAATGCTCAGCAGAGACTACCCCTAAACTGTCTTTGGTATATATTAAAAATAACCATGTACAGTCTAACAAAGCAATTAGTATACAGGGTCGCCAGATATAGATGAAGATTTATCAGGAAGTTATTATAGAATGATTTGTTTAGGGTTTTGTATCGATACAGTTTAACTTTGTCCGTTATTAAAATGATATTTCACTCGAAAACATCCATAAACTTCTGAGAAAACTTCATTTATATCGCTCTACCCTGTATACCAATTGATTTGTTAGACTGTACAAGTAAAGTTAGGAAAAACGGCTTCAAATCGTAAGCGTGTTTAAATGTTGTGCTTTTTTCTGCCAACGAATTTTTTTACGCTTTTAGTTTTTCACTTCTAAAAAAAATTACTTTTCATTACTACACTCTCAGAGTACTGAAAATCTGTTATTACACTATTCTATTTACAATTTCACTAAAAACTATACAAACAAACTACAATCGTCGCGTAATTACCGAGGAGAACATTCAAAAACGCATTCACTCGTTGACAACAAAAAATAAACTAAGCGCCAAAGCGAAAGCAAATTAATCAAGATCAAAAACGTTTAAACGATACGAAATTAATCAACAAAATAAAGAAAGTGATTTCTCTAAACAAATGTTACGTAAACGAATAAAATTTAATTCTGCCGCTTATCAAACCACCCGTCAACTTTGAAATTGGGTCTTATATTCATAAGAATAAGGTTACATTTCAATCGTACTATTGAAAGCATAAGTTTGGTTTACGAAAAAGTCTAAACGAAATCTGCTTAAATCACTAAGCGTGCTTATATGCTTTTTTTTTTCATTAGACTTTTTTAAGCGCTTTTCGTTTAAACGCCCACTTCTATGTACAAGTCTAAAACCATCATCTTGAACATGCTTTATTTCAATATTCGAACCATTCTATGGTGTTTGGATAATGAACTATAGACTTTTAGAGATAGACATCTATGTACGTAACGTAGTGGACCTTCTATACCTCTTTGTTTTGTGGTCTCTCCATAAATAAAGTTGGCTCTTGATTGTATTCGGTGCATGCAATTGCAAATATTTGTTCTATGGCCACTGCAACGCGTGGCAGAAGTAATATTGAAACTGAACATTGCTTTGTTAAAATTTGTGGATTTGTAGATATTGAACTTGGTGTGTGTTTGTTTTTGATCAGTTGCTTTAACTAGTTGTGGCAATACAACTAGTTGAAGAATAGCTTATTTATTTAAAAAAAAATGTGTTATCAATCACTACAGTTAAAAGTTTTTTTAAACTACTTATTGTTTAATATAAATACTTACCTATGTATAATTAACTTTATTTGAACCAGAAGCAACGACCAAAAGGAGCACTAATTAGACGTTGACATACGAAGCGAACATATAATAATTACACGTCGACAGACACTATATTTCGTTTTCTAAAAGCTTTCTTTTGTTTTTAAAATGAACCATTTAACAACTTCACTTGTCAATAATTAATCTCTATCAGGCAAAAGCACGCGACATTCAGCCATGCAGCTGCGGCCTATGAAATGAGTTTGAAACATTTCCGAACTATTTTGTTTACAAACTATTCAATTACGCGGGAATTGTGGAGTGCCATAGAGTTTTGTAGTTGATTATCGCGCGATTAGGCATCGTAGGGATAACGGGACACGCGATCTGAAGCGGAAACTAAATTATTTCCGTATTAGTTGTTTGGGTAAAGGGATCATTGGTCTGATAAGAAGAAAAATATGTGAATAATTGATAAAGAACTCTGTACGGTGCTACCGAACATTGCGAAATTAATGTACAACCCGCGTCAGCATTATCCGCCAACATTCATAATTAATTTTCATTTACTTTTAAGTTAGTTCACTACCGATCATCGAACGCGCCGTGTGTTCTCATATACCTATCAATATAATATCAATATAATTTATTCTTTAGTATTTCTGTCTGAACTTTGGTGTTAATTTAGTGCAATAAACTATTGGTCATCAAAGGACTCGTATCATTTATAATTATCATATCAGCATATCAATAAAGTTGTTCGGTACCTACAATTAAAGTTGGGAAAAACGACTTAAAATCGTAAGCGTGTTTAAACGTTGTGCTTTTTTCTGCCAACGAATTTTTTTACGCTTTTGCCGCTTTTCGTTTTTCACTTCTAAAAAAATTGACTTTTATTTGTCTACATTACACTATTCTATTTACATTTAAACTATTTACAAAGTTCACTAAAAACTATACAAACAAACTATAATCGTCGCGTAATTACCAAGGAGAACATTCAAAAACGCATTCACTCGTTGACGACGAAAAATAAACTAAGCGCCAAAGCAAAAGCAAATCAATCAAGGTCAAAAACGTTTAAAATGTTTAAACGATACGAAAATAATCAACAAAATAAAAAAGTGCTTTCTCTAAACAAATTTTACGTAAACGAATAAAATTTAATTCTGCCGGTTTCAAACCACCACCAGTCAACTTTGAAATTGAGTCTTATAGTCATAGAAATAAGGTTACATTTCAATCGTACTATTGAAAGCATAAGTTTCATTTCAATCGTACTATTGAAAGCATAAGTTTGGTTTACGAAAAAGTCTAAACGAAATCTGCTTTAATCACAAAGCGTGCTTATACGCTTTTTTTTTAATTAGACTTTTTTAAGCGCTTTTTGTTTAAACGCCCACTTCTACCTACAATACCCTACAAACTCATTAGAAGTTGTCGGTGTTGTAGTAGGAGAAATATAATAAGTTTTTATAACATACCATAACCTAATATAACATCACGCCTGTATTTCCCCGAAGGGGTAGGCAGAGGTCTATAGTACACCCACATTTATTTTATTTACTTTTTAGTTTTTATAATTGCGTTTTATTATGAAGGAAATTAATAAATCGCTCACAATTTCCAATGATACTAGTTAGTGTTACCAAAGAGTGTTTCCCATACAGGAAAAGTTCTTATTATTTTCTTCAGTGCTATTTCCAAAAATGTTTTTAAGCAACTTTATACATTATTGTTTCCGTGTGGTGCCAGACACAAAGAATAGCACCATCCTATCCCTTCTCGTGGGTGTCGTAAAAGGCGACTAAGGGTCACCAGAGGATGGACATTGGACAGCATGGACATTGGACATCAGCGTTCTCTGAGTATTTATTCTACCAACTGCGATCGCCAACCCACCTACCAAGCGTGGCGATTATGGCATATCCCCCTTTTGGCGGAGGCCTAAGTCCAGCAGTGGACGTATTTTGCCTCATCATCATCATCATCATTTCAGCCGAAAGACGTCCACAGCTGGACATAGGCCTCCCTCAAGTATCGCCACAACGACCGGTCCTGCGCCTTCCGCATCCAGCGGATTCCCGCGACCTTCACCAGGTCGTCGGTCCACCTTGTGGGGGGCCTACCCACGCTGCGCCATCCAGTACGCGGTCGCCACTCCAGAACTTTACTGCCCCATCGGCCATCATTTCTGCGAGCAATCTGCCCCGCCCACTGCCACTTAAGCTTGGCAATTATTCGGGCTATGTCGGTCACTTTCGTTCTCCTGCGAATCATTGCATTTCTGATTCGATCACGCAGGGACACTCCGAGCATAGCCCTCTCCATTGACCTTTGAGTGACTTTGAGTCTTCTTATCAGGCCCATTGTGAACGACCACGTTTCAGTGCCGTAAGTAATTACTGGCAACACACAGGGGTCAAAGACTTTCGTCTTGAGACACGGCGGTATTTTGGACGAGAAGATATTGTGTAGCTTCCCGAACGCTGCCCAACCGAGTCGGATTGGACGATTGACCGATTGATCGATTGTATTTTGCCTGAAATGATACATTTACCCTTTTAATGTAACCAATACATCTGGAATTTAATTCAACAACGTTATTTGAATGACAAAATATATGAGAATCCATTTAAATCTCACAGCTCACAGCATTATTCTCACCGCAATGCTTCGTTATTAATTATATTATTAACGATGTAGTAAGTTATCAAAATAATTATTAACCATTCTATTTTAGACTTTATGTTTAACATGTTTGGGGTTAAATTGAAATAGTTGGTTCCAGATTTATTTTCGATCTCAATTACTCATTTCATTGCGCCTCAGTCGCGGGATGCTCGCAGACCCATACGTCTTGCCGGAGACAATATTATTTATCCGAGGTACACTGACAAGGGGTAACAACTGCACGCGCAGTGTAAACTCGAAGGAGTGGGCGAGTAAATCAACTATTTGCATCGGCTGCGCGGGCGCAGGGCGGAATGCACGCCACTACGGTGTGCACAGTGCACTCTTGAATCTTTCAGGGTGTGGTTTATTTTTCTTTTATGTGCAACTTACTTTCAGAAGTTAACTTTTAGGGTGTTCTAGTAATTGCGAAACGGTATTAAATAGGTATACAAGTTGTAAGTAGTTACTTATTTTCATTTCGTTTCCAAAATCATCATTCTCCTTATGAGGACGCTATATGTTATTGTTTCAATGTAGTTTACAAAATTCTCTTTTTATTATATTTTTATATTTTATTTACTTTTTTCCTAGCTTTTGCTATTTTTTTTAAATCATAGACTAGCTGTGCTTGCGGCTTTGCCTACGTACTGAAATACAGTCTGTTACTACTGGATAAAGTAGCTTTCTAATGGTGAAAGAATGATTAAAATCGATTCAGTAGTTTCAGAGTTTATCGATTACAAACAAACAAACAAACAAATCTTTCTTCTTTATAATATTAGTATGGATTTAGTATAGATTGTATAGATTTATCTTGAAAATTATGAAATTTCTGTAAATTGAATGTGTAGAAAGAAATTACTTCATGAAATCTGGTGATATTTTATATTTTTGACTTTGTAACCCTCACCTGTAAATAATTCTATTCTAGCTATGCTGCGGGGCGAATTCATCACTACCATAAACAGTAACTAACCTAAAATGTCTTCATTAAACTTTTTTTTTTTTTTTTTTTTTTTTTTTTTTTCGAATGGGCTCTCGCAGGTGGGACCGAAGTCCCATTTCTGCTTAACCGGACTTAGTTGGCGGAGAGTCCCATGTGGGACTCCATTCGCCGAAGGTTTTTTCCCTACATACTTACAAACTAGATGCGCGCGGCATCAATACCGCGCTTAATCGGGCGGGCGCCCCCCAAGGGGGGGGCTCGAACCTCGCTAGGGCATTGCAGGGGGACCCCGCAGTTCCTATGTCCCCCTAGCAGCCGTTGCTGCATCGAATTGGTTACCTCGAAAGTAGCGGACTTTCGGTCCCTATCGGGTGACGTGCTAAACGCCGTGAAGCGGCAAGCCTCGCCGGCGAGGCTAAGACCTACCTAGAAAACCTAACCAGTGGCTACGCAATAGCCTGCTCCTAGGAACTACTCTAGAGCATAGGGCCGGTCTCGCGTGACGAGATTATCTCCGGTTGCTTACACCGTGAGGGCGTCCCCAGGGGGGAGCTCGGACCTCGACTCAGGGTGCAGCAGGGGGACCCCGCCACTGATCCCCCCAGCAGCCGGTGCTGCGTCGGCATGTGTTTCTGTTTCTCGAGAGTCGGACTCTCGGATTCTGTGTGTGTGTCGCGTCGGTCCTCGCCGGCGGGGACGATATTTTGGACGACGGCGTCGGAGTGTGCTTGTACTTTTATCTGACTCCTGGAGGAGTGTGATATCGTCATCGGGCTCAATGAGTGTGTGTCTGGGACGTCGGGTTTTGCTGATAGCGGATGGCTGGTAGACGGTGGCCGCCACGACCAAGGGGTTGGGGTGCTTGGGAGCGGAATCGAAATAGCGTTTTGAGACACGCTTGAAAAACTGCTTGATGGTCGGCAGTTTGAAGTCTAGGTGGAGGTCGACGTTGCGTACGTACCAGGGGGCGTCTACAGCCCTACGCATGAAACGGTTTTGGATGGTTTGGAGCATGTGAATTCTCACCGGCTTAACGTGTGCGAACACAACGCTAGCATAGGCGAGTATGGGGCGGATACAGGTGGTGAATATCCTTACTTTGAGATGAGTGGGCAGCTTACTGTGCGCATTGAGAAGGGGGTGGAGACGTGCGAGGACGAGGGCGGCACGGTTTTTCACCCTGCGGATATGCGGACGGAAAGTCAGTCTACGGTCAAGGATCACTCCGAGATATTTGGCTTCTCGTTGCCATGGGATCTGTTTTCCGAACATTGAGACTGGTACGCTCAGTTCTTTACGGTACTGTGACAGGGGTCTCTTATCGAAGAGGACCGCTGCACTTTTTTCGGGATTTACTTCGATTCTCCATTTCCGGAACCATTCACCTAGGGTGTTGGCCGCGGATTGGAGGGTACGAGAAATAGCGACATGGGTCATGCCGGAGTAATAGATTGCCGTGTCGTCGGCGAAAAGGGCCATACGGGCTGCACCGCATTTTGGAATATCACTGGTGTACAGCGTGAACAGTAGGGGGGAGAGCACGGAGCCTTGAGGCACACCGGCGTGAATGGGATGGGGGGAGGAGAGAGCCCCTTCTATGCGATAGCAAAAGGTACGATTCGACAAGTAGTCTCGGATGATGAGCACGAGACGATGTGGCACATTCATAGTGTACAGCTTATATAATAAGCCGTTGTGCCACACTTTATCGAAAGCCTTTGCTACGTCGAAAAAGAGAGTGCCGGTCATTTGACCGCGTACGAAGCCTGCACTGATGTGTTCTACAATGCGGTGCAGTTGATTAACGCAGCAGTGCTTTGTACGAAAGCCAAACTGCTCGTCGGGAAGGAGTTTATTTGAGTCGGCGAAATCTTTGAGTCGCTTATAAATAAGCTTCTCGTAGATCTTACCGAAGACATTGAGGAGACTAATCGGCCGGTAACTACTCGGCTCGGCTTTTGGTTTGCCCGGTTTGGAAATACCGATTACCGTAGCCTGTTTCCAAGCCTGGGGAAAGATGTTGTTTTTAAATGCCGCATTGAAGATGACGGTCATTAGAGCGATTAGGGTGGCAGGGAAACGTTTCAGCACCTTATTGGTGATGCCGTCTGCGCCGGGGGCTTTTTTGGGCTTAAGATCCTTGACTATAGAGAGAACTTCGTCAGGGGTGATCGGTGGGAGCGGGTCATCAGGGTCATCTATTGGGGGGGGGGGGAGGGCTGACCTACGCTCTACTTCTGAATTAACCTTATCAAGGTGGGTTTGGCTTACGGGAAGCGTACTGAGAGTGCATTGAGACTCCAAACTGTCGGCTAAGCATTCGGCTTTTTCGTCGTCGTCAAAGGCCGGCCTTTGATTGGGTCGATTTAGGGGGGGCATAGTTGCCGTGGTCTCGCATTTAAGTCTGCGTTGAAGGGCCCAGAAGGCTACATGAGACGGTTGGATTGCGCTGACTTCCTTGTCCCAATGCTCCTCCCGTACCTGAGCTACACGTCTCTTTACAGTATTCTGTAAGGAGCGCATATGGGCACGATTGGCTTCATTGGGAAAAGCGTCATAGGCACGGATGGCCGCGTTCCTCTCGGTCCTCAACTCATTCACATCGTCCGGCAGTTTCAGACGCTGGTCATCCAGCATCGGAACCTGCCGTGAGCATTCGCCCACTACGGACTGCACATGGTTGGTGAGCGAGGTGATCGCGGCCACCGTGTCCGCGACTGTCTCAATGGAGTCAGGGATTGAATCTAATTGGGGGGATGAGGTAGATTTGAGGCGGTCCTCTAATCTCCTCCAATCGGTTATCGTTTTTGTTATGGGTGGAATACCGGGATCCGAGGGACCACCTCGGGGACCCAGTTGAATGATCACAGGGCGATGATCTGAGTCTAATTCTTGGATTACCTCGATAGAGCGGATACCGAGGTTTACGCGCTTTAAGAGGGCTATATCTAGGATGTCGGGCCGGTGCCCTACTGTGTCAGGATAGTGAGTGGGACGCATCGGGGCGATGACGTCGAAGGAAAGTTTGTCGCTAAGTGCTCCTAATTGAATGCCAGCGGCGTTATTGGAGACACAGCTCCATGAACGGTGTTTGGCGTTTAAGTCGCCTGCAATAATTACAGAGTTACTAAGATCGAGTAGGGATTTGAGGTCGTCCTCGAGCAGACTCGCGGGTTTGTTTGCGGATCTATAGGCCGAGACTATGGTGATGGGCTGGTGCCCTGTCATGCCTAGGCGACAGATTGAAGCCTCCAGGCATGCTAGCTCTGGGGGATCAATGGGGATGCAATACAATGAATTTCGGTAATAGATGAGCGTTCCGCCTAGTGCGGTGTGTGCTCTGTCGTTTCTTATCAGCCTATAGTTGGCTATATTGGGATTACGACTATGGGGTTTGAGGAAAGACTCTTGAATGAGTAAAATATCGATTTGGTGCTCACGCAAGAAGACGGCTACGTCGTCGCGTTGACCACTAATGCCTCGGGCATTAAAAAAGCCTAAAATTAGGGAACGGGGTTTGAATCTTTTGGGTGGGGCCGTATTATACATTATAATTGGAATTAAGTATTCTATAGATGTCTTGGTACTTGGTAAGTACCTGAAGGCGCTGCTCATGGATGCCTTGGGTAAAGGCCCAAAGTCTAGAGTAGGCGTCAATGCGGGATTCCCCTGACTGGGGTTCGAGGTATTCTCTCGGCAGAAGGCCGGGGGAGTTTACCGGAGGGGGGGTTCTCATGGCTTTAGCTGCTGGTGCAGTTTTGGGCCTGAGAGAAGGTGCGGGGATGGGTATGTTCATCAGCGCAGGGGGCTCTGAGGCCGGGGGCGCGAGACGAGAGGGCGGAAGAGGTGGGAAATGGGGCTTTTGGTTACCCTTAAACCAGGGGTTGGGCCCGAGTGGGCCGCGGAAATTAGGGGAGGGCCCGAGTGGGCCTCTAGGGTTTGGTGGTTGGTACTGGTAGGGGGCTGCGTAGGAGGGGGCTTCCCTCGCAACGCGGTCGGAGGCGCGTTTCGCCGATTTGGCGTTGCGCATTTTGGGGGCTTTGGGGCATCCGCGATAATTCGCTGGATGCCCGGATTTGCCGCAAAGGACACAGCTAGGGGGCTCCGTGCACTGGTCCCTCTCCTTGGGACGCTCGCAATTGGAAGTCCCGTGATCGCCTAGGCACTTAACGCACCTGGGCTTTGCGTAGCAGTTACGCTGGGAGTGACCATACAGCTGGCAACGGTGACATTGACCAGGCTGGTTTGACTTGTGGGGGCGCTCGACCGTGATGCCTGATAAGTTGCATACGGTCTTTATGTTATAGATTTTTTTGGCGTTTTCGCCAGGGTGACAGATGACAAGAACCATATTGTAGGGTTCACCGTGCTTACCACGGAACATTCGGTGGGTTATTGCAACCGGGATCCCTTGACGATCGAGGTCGGCGTGCACTTCCGTGCAGCTGACTTCGGTCGGAATCCCTCGGATCACAACTCTAAGGAGTCGGTCCTCTGGGAGTGCGTAGGTGTGAAAAGACACACCACGCTCGCGTAGCAACCTGGTAAGGTTGCGGTAATCGGTGGGGGTGGGGACAACTACTTTAATGCCCTGCTGCGTGGGGCGGGCACTAGTAAAATTGATTTTATTTTGATTGCACCAGTCGGAAATTCTGGTCCAATATGCCTTATCCTGGATGAATAAGGGAGGCGGGATGGGTACCTTCTTCTGGGAAGATGAGGTATGTTCATGATCGTGAGGGGAGGCAGGCCTGTTATCCTGCGAGGAGGAGTAAGAGGCGGGACGGGGGGTAGGGGCCGGGGCAGAGTTTGCCTCGGAAAGTTTAAGTGCTTTTGAGGCGAGAGCCTCGGCCTTATTTGTCTTTCGTCTGCGTTTTTTACCTTTACCCACTACCGTGGTAAAGGCGTCGGCCTCGTCTGAGTTGACCTCACTGTCCGAAGACATCTCTTGGTCTGATGGGATCGGGGAGCGATCAGGGTATTGGGTGGGGGCTGGGGTGGGGAGAGGTGAGGGGGTGCGGTCCTTATGGTCCAGGCTGGCTGAACGCCTAGGCGGACCACGCGGAGACCTCGGCCTCTCCTCATCGCTGTCGGAACGGGCGGGGCGCCTATTCCTCTTTTGGGGTGGGGGGGTATCGGGCAACTCTGGAGAGTTGGGGGTTACGGACGTTTGAGGTTTGACCACCTCATCGTCGCAAAAGAGGTTGCCATAATTGGCTAGGAAATTGGGGTCCTTGAGGAGGACGTTTTTGAGGATGCTCAGGAACTTGGCATCAGACACCATCGTACAGATGATGACTAAGCCAAGCCTAGCAACAATGAGAGGGGAGAGAAATTAGTGGCGTACTAATCATGGGGGTTTGCTCCTCGGGTGGGTGTTCCCGGGAGTGTGTTCAAACCCTCCCCGTCGGGTATAGACGGGGAGGTTGTGTGCCTATTGGTGAGCCCTAAGCTTGCTCTCCTGTTTGCCAGTCTTAATGTGCAAACAGGTCCCTAAGTCTCTAGTGTGCAATGGGTGTAAACCCCTAGAGAGTGCTAGATAGGACGAAACGGGGTTAAAGCTAGGGAAGACTAGGAGATCCCCCAAGGCCTTCTGGTCCTAGCTCCTTCCAATTTTTGCTTTGCCCTGAAGGAGCGCAGCTGGCGTGTCGGGTCAACGCCCCTCAGTTCGTTAGCACCGTTAGGTATCCACTGAGGACCACAGTAAATAAGTGGGTTTTTCCTGAAGGGACACTACGTTTTTGACGAAACTCTGTCTAAAGAGACAAAAGCGCGCCCGCTGTCTTGAAAAAGACAGCGAATGTGCTTATCGGGCTGCAGTCGGCGGGGCGACTGCGGAGGGCGCTACGGTGAGCCGTAGCGAAAAATATTCGAGCACGTAATTCGGCACGACAGGACGGAGCAGGAGCAGCACGACCTCTCGGGGCGAGTGTCAGAGCGAGAATCCGTGCCTTCATTAAACACTGAACACCCTATTTAGTAGCAGTTGCGCCTGCGCCGCCGGCAAGGATCTCGTTAGCGACACGCATGCGCGTCGCGGGCTACCCGGCGCCGGCGCGACAAATGCGACGTCGTTATTTACACCCGCCACGACGAACAATGAGAAAAACATGAAACAATCACCTTAGGTATTCGGAAACACAGACAGCAAAAGTTAAGAAATTATAGGGCTGTCGGCGTGTCCTGTTTTATTTTCGTAATAATGGTTAAAATAATACAATTTAAGTGTCTCGCTTGTGACCTTTGCAGTTTTTTAATTACTGAAATAGTTCCCATTTGATTTCAATATTTATTATAAGCCTGAAGTGTCCCACTGCAGGGCAAAGGCCTCCCTACTCTCCTTCCAATTCTCCCTGTCTATTGCTACAAGCGTCCTTTCCTTTTGTAAGGAGTCCAACTCATCCCGCCATCTCCGTCTGGGCCTGCCGCGTTGACGTCTATGCCATGTAAAGGGACCCATTGTTCCTAGTTGAGGTCCCGGTAGCCCGTACAAACATTTTAAAATTTGCACCGGTCGTTCAGGCAATAGGAATACTTAACGCTATCTCGCAACGGCTTGATATTTTTACTTGCTCTTTGGCGGAATTCGAGAGGGTGACACTTAGTTATTTGTCTTCTGTGTAACTACATTGTCGAATTGGGTAAAAACCTGTAATAACTATATGTATATTGTGAAATAAATAAATAAAAATAAATAGTTAATTAAAATTGAGACGACATTAAGTTCTAAATAAGAATCATAGAGCTCACAATTTCAAGGACTGGACTACTGCTAATAGCTGCACAATTTTTAAACTCTAAAGTCCTAAAGTCATACCTCAAAAAACCAAAGCATTCTTGTTCTCCCAAAATCATTGTGGCTGGACTAAAGCAAACTCAATGGGAATGGAGTACCTCTTTATTGATTGAAGGCATTGTAAGCAGCTTTTAAAGAAGTTGTTATAAGCAGCTAGAAAGACGCCCGCTGTATATCTTGAATCCTTGTTATTATTAGCCGTCTTTTTGACAATTACTGCAAAAATTGCGTATTTTTCAAAGACATTTCTGATATTGACGTGACAGTTTCTCTCATACGTCAGTATAATAACTTTATGGTATTTTTAGAATAAAAAAATATTTTCTCTCATTTGCTCGGAAATTGATTTATTATTTAAAAAAAAAGAATACATCAATCGGCTCTTTTCCGTACACAACGAATATAATATATAATAACTTGCCAGCAATATCCAACACGACAATAATATAAATTGCTGGACAGAATTTGTTTTTTAAATTATGCTACCGAGGTTTATAAGTACACACTTACATAAATGAGGTGTTTTTAGATACAAAATATTTATCATTACAAGGCTGAAAGCGCATTATTTTTTAAAAAACTTTGAAAATAGAACAAGATACGCGCGCCGACGAATTGGCGCGAATGAAAATTTGATGCTGTTGAATTAATTTGTGTATTGTTTCCTCGCAAATAAGAGAAAATGAAAATAAAAATGAAAAAAGTTTAAGTTTTTTTGTTTTTTTTTTTTCAATGAGTTTATGGTTAGCTGGGAATATCCCGTAAACAAGTGAACTTCTTACTTGACTTGCTTCTTCTAAAAGAAACCATCTAGCATAGTGTGTAGTGTGTGTCTGTGTAGCTAGATGAAACGAATTCAACGAAAATAAAACCGCACGTCATTTCTAATTACGTACATTACGAGTGCCAGATGCAGTGCAGAGTCAAGTGCGGAGACAATTTACAATCTGCTGAGCGTTTTAATTGCGCTCCGTTTAAACGTATTAAAATTTAAATGTATGCAAGGATTTATCAAAATGTCCTGATGCACTGCTATTATAGGCGTAATAAATGAACTGTGAGACAACTCAGTTTTATATACTCGTAAATCATTGAGGTTTTATTGTCATATCTACTTTGTTATAGTGTTTGGGCATTTTCTAGGGATTTTAAAGGGAAATATGGAACTTTATTTAGGGGACGGCTGTTGGTCATAGTTTCTTGCTGTATGGGGTTGATTTCTTTTGCATAAAATAAGTTACATAATCAGTTACTTATTTGCTAGCTACAAGCCTCTTCTCAGAGTGAAATGGTAAGACCAAAGACTACGCTAACCTGCTCCCGAATCGTTTAACTTTCTTGCGATTGCAGTCATGTTGATTTCAATGTTCAATTTCATTGCTCCGTGTGTTTTGAAAATCGTTTTTGTCGGCAACTATGTATCACGCAATGAATATTGCTATAATGCGTTACACAATTACCCCCACTAGTGCAGGTTAGCGGGTTTCTTTTGCCTTTATAAATATGGATGAAAATTTACAAAAAATGCGGTTATTTTAGTAAACAAGTTATTTCTATCGTTCCTTTTATGAATATGACGACTATACGCCGATCAAATGCTGTCTCTCCGACTGTTTTTCAACGTATGATGTACAGATCAATCTGCCGATCTATCTGATGCAATGCGTCATTTTCAGGGCAGTCCCTTATATATTAACAATACATACAGATAATCAAGGGATCTACTCTTTGTTTCTTTGTAAATAAACATAAATATAGATGAGATTTTCACGTGTCCTTGACTAAGGTTGTGAGTGTTAGTATTCAAGACGTGAACTAGCTTCGCTTAGGTCATGTGGCATAACCCTACTTCAATTATCTTCTGAGTTATGGCTGGCTAGGCTTCAGGAGCTCGCATAATTTTATTTATTTTGACAACCTCTGTGGTCTAGTGGTTCGAGTGTCGGACTGCTGATAACGAGGTCGTGGGTTCGATTCCCACAGGACACAAATATTTGTGTGATGAACATAGGTGCTTGTGTTGGTCTGGGTGATGCTTATGTATTATAAGTATGTCTTTACAAAAAAAAAGTATATAAGTATTATATCAGGGTGCATTAAAAGAGCCTCCACGAGTGACGATATTTAATTGATCGTCCGGCGCACCCTGGGCAGTCAGACCCGCTACCAACCTGCTGACTGGCTAATCTTTTCCCCACGGCATGAGCTGTTATCATTATGTAGCTCATGTCGACACGATATAAGAAGAGAAGAAGTATTATATGCATACATCCATCCATCCATTGTCTAGTTCCCATAGCACAAGCTCTGCTTAGTTTGGGACTAGATGGTGCTGTGTAAAAATGTCCCAAAGATATTTATTATTATTTATTTATTTATTATATTCTTTATTGTACATACACCAAACGAATACAACGACAGAGTTTACAGACAGATTATGTATAAGTACAATGGGCGGTCTTATCGCACGAGGCAATCTCTAAAAACAATTTGAATTATTTACCAATTTTGTGAAGTTTATGAAGAATAAGTTATTTTTTTCATTTTAATTAAAGCTGTTTTATGTCTAACTAGTTGAGCCCCCAGCGCTGCCGTTAGGCTGAAAAGTACTCAGCCAAAATTAATTTTATGGACCATACCTTACTATTATTACCTATTCTATGCCCATGTGCCAAACAGGAGCAAGATATATCAAAGTTTTACAGAAATGTGACTCTTTTTTTTTTCTAAGTTAATGTAGCTTTCATATCTTTCTATTTTATGGATATTAAAGCACCAGGAAGCTACCAAAGAATTCGTCAAATCCGCAACTAAATATAGCCATAAAAACTCCTGAATACGAACACATTAGGAAACGACCTATTTCCAAAAGCAGTAAGGGTCACCGAACGCTGCGCTCATAAATCATACCAATACAAAACGAATGCCATCATAATTGTCATGCAAGGAGCAGGCAGGACTCAGTCACGTTTATGAGACGGTCGTAATTTTTCAGTATCTGGTTACACGAAAACGAATTGCAGCGATTTCTGATGAGCGAGTAGCGGTAAGGACGAAACCAAGATATCGCCACAGACATAATAAAAAATATAGACGAAATGCTGCAAACAATCTAGTTAACCCAAAAAATCTATGCTCCTTCGTGTACAACCAACGCTCACGTACACACATGCACCTCAAACCTTGCTCACCCCTCTTAGCACAAATGTTCCGGCATCGTCCAGTAAGCATCGTAAAAGCAAATATCCTTCAGGTGCATGGTGTGTGCGTGAGCGCTGGTTGTACACGAAGGAGCATAGTTTTTTGGCTTTACTATGATTGTTCGCAGCACTTCGTCTGTTACTATGTCTGTGAGTATAGTATTATATTATCTGTGGCCTGTGGATATCGCTGTTGCTAAAAACTACCGTACTACCGTGTGATCACGATGCTACAAAAATATGGTCCCTTAATTTTTTTAATGTTTTCCAATTAGTTTTATCAAAATTACTGTGGACACCACAGAAATAGATAGATAGAGTGGTTGTAATCACAATTTTATTTGCAACTAGCTTTTACCCGCAGCTCCGCTCGCGTTAAATTCTGCTAACCCACGTCAGTCCAGTCCAGTCCACTGTCCCACTGTCCCGCTGTCCCGCTGCCCCGCTGCCCCGCTGCCCCGCTGCCCAGCTGCCCTGCTGCCCCACTGCACCGCTGCCCCACTATCCCACTGCCCCACTGCCCCGCTGCCCCACAGCCCCGCTGCCCCACTGCCTCGCTGCCCCGCTGCCCTGCTGCCCCACTGCCCCGCTGCCCCACTATCCCACTGCCCCACTGCCCCGCTGCCCCACTGCCCCGCTGCCCAGCTGCCCTGCTGCCCCACTGCCCCGCGGCCCCACTATCCCACTGCCCCACTGCCCCGCTGCCCCACTGCCCCGCTGCCCCACAGCCCCGCTGCCCCACTGCCTCGCTGCCCCGCTGCCCCACTGCCCCGCTGCCCCACAGCCCCGATGCCCCACTGCCCAGCTGCCCCTCTACCCACTGCCCCGCTATACCACTGCCCCACTGCCCCGCTGCCCCACTACCCCGCTGCCCCGCTGCCCCACGGCCCCGTTGCCCAGCTGCACCGCTGCCCAACTACCCCACTGCCCCACTGTCCCACCGTCCCACTGCCACTGTCCTACTGTTCCATTGTCCCACTGTCCCATTGTCCCACTATCTCACTCTATCACTATCGTCCCGTCGCATGTCCCATGTCCCATCCTATGTCCAGTCCCATGTGCCGTCCCACTGTCCTGTCCCATGTCCCGTCTCATGTCCCGTCTCATGTCCCGTCCCCTGTCCCGTCCCCAGTCCCATCCCCAGTCCCATCCCCTGTCCACTCCACTCCACTCCACTCCATCGTACATTACTATCCGCTCGTGCAAATGCATAGAAGCTTCGATCTGTCGGGTGAGTACGCAACCCACGAATATTTTTTTTTATTTTTGTATTTATTTATTTCTGACGCGAATGACAGCTGGATATGAGCGCCTTATTCACCTTAATGTATGCAAAATGTTGTAGAAAAATATAATTAAAAATCACCGGTTCCCGTCATCGTAGCGAGGTAAAATACATGGGTGAATTTCCCAAATGACTTATTTTTTTGTCTTCGGCGAAATTAGTATTGAAAAAAGGAATATTGTTCTGTTTTTTTTTTTTTTGTATTCAATAGGTAGTTATTGGATTGTGGCAAAAATATAATTTGCCTAGGACTATTAAAAAAGGTAGAAATAAATACATAAACCTCTATTTTTTTCAAATCGGTGCTGTCTCTCTACTTTTTTTACAAACAAAAAAGCTTATACACTAATAAAAATAAGTAAGTTAAGTATATAACTTATTCTATTTCATAGAATATTAGTTTTGTTATTAATATATAGCATATTTTATTACGTAATTAACGATTATTATTACTGAGAGGCACAAACGTACTTGTCCTGCAAAATGTTCTCATATCGCTGGACAAAAGTAATTTAAACTTAACTTTACATCGACGAGTCCGACAGCGTCCCCATCCCAATTTTATTTCCCTCGTTAGTGTGTGCTAGTGCGCAGTCAGGACGGATGTGTGTCAAATTGCTGCATATTCCCACCAATAACGTAAGTACGCCATTTCAGTTGCTCCTGGACAATTATTTTACATTATCGGTGGTTGCATTTTTCTAGTGTAATGAGTAGTTTTATTATTGTTGTTTGGTTCTTACAGAGGTAGTAAGTGAATTAGCTTCATTGACTGTTATTGAATTTATCCTAGATATTATACATTTTTTCTAATTTTCCAAAAAGTGTGTTATTTCTCACGTCGCTGTTCTCATATCGCTGTAATCGGTGATCTTTATTACCACCGATGTGATAATTTACACCGAAATGATAAGAAAAAATCAATCGGTGTCTTATATCTAATATCGGTGTTTTGATTCAAGATCAACGCACAGTTTTGTCACATCGGTGGATTGATTTATCATATCGGTAGACCATTTTATCATCTCGGTGAGTCGTTTTATCATATCGGTAGATCCCGTGTCATTTCGTTAAGTATACAAAGAAACAATGGAACATACAAACATACATACAAACACATACATTATATACATACATATATACCTACATACAAACATTCATACATACATACATACATACTTACCTACTTAGACTGCCAAAATCATTACCACGATACCACTGGGTAGTAGAAGATGTGTAAATGTATCATTAGGGGAGGTCTGTATTCGGTAATGTACGTCTATAGGCTAGGTGATGATGGAGAGGTGGAGCAATTGAACGCATTAAAGGTTTCTCTAGAAAATATTCTCTAGTTAAAAAATAGTAAGTACATAATAATAAATAACAAAATAATAAATAGATAAAAAGAAAACATCATAATAGCTTAATTTTGTTTAAGAATGCCGAGGCCAAAACTAAAAGAGGAAAAGAAAAAAGAGAGAAAGAGGTTGCTGGAAAGAATAAGAAAAGCTAAACTCAAAAGCTATGCTGTGTTAAGAGAGGAGCATTTAAGAAAAGATAGAGAACGTTTAGCTAGACTTAAGGCAGCCGGACTTATCCCAACCCGAAGCCAAATCGTCGCCTCAGTGCTTGAATGTCCAACCGACCATTGACCAAATTTTACCGGGGACGTTTTCTTTTAGTTTATTATTGCTTTAAGAGAAATATTTTAAAAACTTTGATGATTTAAGAATAATGTATAGTATTATTACATCATTGTTAAATCTTCAAAGTATTAAAAATATTTCTCCTTAATCAATAATAAACTAAAAAAAACGTCTCCGGTAAAATTTGGTCAATGGTCGTTTGGACATTCAAGCACTGAGGCGACGAAATGACTGCACATGCACGTCGCATTGCACAAAAAAATAACCGAATCAGTGCCCGTGCATATAATTAGAGGAAAAAAGCTAAGGCAAATGTTGCCCGAAACAACCAAACAAGTGTTTCAGTGACCAATGATGTAACAGAATCGCTACCGAAAAATCGAGATAATAAGCCTGATATTTCTCCTACCTACCTACCTAGGTACCTACTAACTATTTCCTTTTTGATGTTCAAAGTTGGATAGATTATCATATCGCTGGATATGTACATCATTTCGGTGGATAAACTTATCATATCGGTGTACAGAAAAAATAATCGGTGCCGGTTTGTCATACCGGTGGAAACCAGAATTCAAACTGAATTTTCTCCTAAGTCTTAAATGATACGTTGATGATATTAAATTTGGGGATATTTGATATCCTAAAGATTATATAAAACCTGAAAAATATACAAAAAAAATATAAATGAAAAAGTTCACCGATATGATGAAAAAAATGGCATTTGTTGAAATTCACCCACATACCAGTTTTTAAGTCAAATCATAAATTTTTAGTCACAAACCCTTTCAACAAAATCGGTCTAGTAGTTTTATAGTGATGCTGGAACAAACAAACAAACAAACAGACAACTGACATTTAACAATTTTATAATAGTATAGTAGATTCATGCGTGGCAACTTTCGGACAAACCATGCCTCCCATGTTTACGTCATCAATTTTTAAAAATTAAGTTTTTTGTGTAAGTTTAATTATTATGATATATAGATCTGCTCTTAAACGCAATATAGACAGCTTTGTCCGGATGTGGTCAACGATGGAGCGAGCAAATCTATTAGGTGCCGATTCACTCCAGCTTTAAAGGCGTTGGGGTTATAAGTGCCCGAAAATACAGAACCATTTTCTGCATTTAGAAACAGCGCAATTAGGAATTTTTGCGGGTTTTTGTTACTGTATTTACAGAAACAAGTCAAGGCATATTGAGAAATGTTTTAAAACGCCCTGCACTTTGATGCATAGTGTTGGCACGCGCGCCCCGCCCTCTTTTCCATTCTATCTATCTATTTCTGTGGTGGAGAGACCAATGAAAATGCCCCTAGTGGAAAAAGGCAAATATTATATTATATACAACTTTATAAAATTCACTAAAAAACACTGGCCGTAACTCTTAATGTCCCTATATACACAGCACGCAGAGCAGAGTAGCGGAGGGCCGGGTAGCGGAGGGTTCCTCCGCAAAACGGAACAGCAGGCTGCAGAAGACGGGCCGCAAGACAGAGAGCACCTTTGATTTTCAGACTGGATTGTCTGCAACTTTTCAAGAGGAAGCTTTAGGGAGTTGGCTAACTAGGAGGCGTCCCTCACAATCCAACCTTCCGTGCAAATTCGGAATTCAGACTTCCCTATCAATATTTTAACTAAAAGCATCAGCTCAGCGCCAGATCTAGTCTTTCACTGACAGCCCCATCTTTTTCGATCTGTTCCAAACACCAAGGTAGATTTTTGAATATGATTGTTTTCTTTTTTCATTAGTGGCCAGCGACAAGCTCCAATCATCTGTAACATGATTTATTCCACCCTGAACAATGTGAGCTACGCCTATCTATACTGGCCGATGCCATTATTATATATTAACGGCCGAAATTAATATCCAATCTATCCACGATTTGCCCTACTAGAAATAGAAATTTGACATAAGCTCCATACAAAATATGTCAAATTCCTATCGCTAGTAGGGTAAATCGTGGATAGATTAGATATTAATTTTGGCCGTAAGAAAACATTCAGACATACGACACATGTCATGTGTCAGTATAAATATGATGGTAACAATAATAATTTACTGCTTAATTTGAATATATAAATGATGTTATAAACATAAACCGTAAGTAAAAATAGGCGTAAAAGACGCAACACTACAACGCACATTCTACCATATTCTTGAATATGTGTATAGTTCATTTAGTCATGCTGTAAAAGGTCTCTACATACATATACCTTTTTTTAAAGTCATAATCATGATAACGAAAATCAAAAGCGGTTTCTGTCGAAACTTTTTATAAGTCAATCGATTGCATTTAATAAAACTATCATATTATTATCACCGGTTAAACCTTAGATCTTCACAGATCCCAAAATTAACGACAAAATGCATAAAATTAATTAACCGATTCACGTTTAAACATCATAATCAAATTATTTTTAAGTATCAATTTTGTGGTAGCAATCAGAATTCAGAATTGATTGAGTCTATTTAAAGGTCGATTCAATTTCACGCGGCTGTAAAGTGGTTGGTTTATCCGCTATTCGCTCTTCTGTGGTCGCATCCGTGGCCATACATCACGCCAGACCACAGCAGACCACGTGCAGTTAGATTAACAGATAAGCATTAAATGGAGGCCCGAATATTTCACGAACCCTGTCATAAATTTGTATCTGTCTATCGGGTATCAGGATCGGGTAACTCGAGAAGTGAAGGGTTAGAACGGGGATGATAGACGGTCGGTAATTTTAATGATAGTCGGATATCTGATGTATGAGGGTTAATTAGTCAATGTTGACGTATGAAAAAATTCCGAAGCGTTTATTGGAAACACCTGCTTAATTAGTTTAATAATGCATGTAACTGCTTCAGAAATAAATTTAATTGCACACCTACTTTATTTTGATTTTTTTCAATCCACGTCACTGATGCCATCATTAATATTTATATAAAAACTGGCCACGGTATATACCGTACCTACCGTAGCTATATGCCTATTATTCACTTTACGACAAAACAAGACCGTCGGAGTAAATTGTTTGGATATTATCATAAAGATCTAGACATGCATTTTACAATAAACCACATGCATTTTACAATAAACCACATGCATTTTACAATAAACCATATGCATTTTACAATAAACCAATTATTAATATTAATTGTCTGTTTCATGTCTAGATGCTCTAAGGAAACAGACAGATAAACAGATAAACATTTTATTGATAATTGGTCAAAATTATACGTCACAATTTATAGATAAGTTTATTTTTCAAAAAATTTATAGTATGTGAAAAAATCTTATTATATGCACTGCTCAACTGCTCATTAACCCTTATTTTTACTTAATAATCTGTCTCTTATTCTGACATTTGTTCTCGATGTTATACCTATTGATAGCTTCATGTTGTCTTTAAATTGTCCTTACTGTGTACACTTCAACCCTAATGAAGTGACGCCTTCTCAATAACATCACTGACTTGGAAGCCATACAAGATTGATCGATCACGGCCACCCCAGGATAGGGGTGTCACGATGAAAAATACGACGATTTGTTGCAATTAGGGAGCTTCATGTATTTGCGTAAAAAATCGGAGGAGCATGATCGAAAATATTCAGGGCCCGGTAACTGTAGCGTTCAATCGACTCGGCAAAATGTGTGTACTCTGACATGTTATTCTATGATTTCTCAACAGCTTATGAAGAAGAAGAATCTTGTTTACGTAGGTTCCTATGCAATAACTACCTATCAGGAATTACCTACGTTCATTTTTAGGAGTGGAGGAGATATGTATAATTTCATTTTAGGAGGCGTAAGTTCAGCTGGCGATATCATGACGTTGTTAGGAAGGATGCATCAAATCAAGCACAAAAAAAATTGTGGAGGAACGAGGTAAGTATTAAGTTTCTCCAATACAATGGGAGGATCCTCCAACCAGCTCCCCGATTCAGAACCATACGATAACCAGTTGTCGATCGATTCGGTTTGTTATATATTTTTCTCTCGTTGCGTGAATCATAAGACGAAACGAGATAACAAACCGAATCGGTTGACAACTGGTTATCGTGTGGTTCTGAATCGCATAGCTGGCTGGCCGGCTGGGTCCCCGCGGCCTAACGGTTGATGTTGGGCGTTCAGTTAGCGCGTCAAATCTTGATAGCGCGATTCAAGATTTGTGACGTCATCTACTACGCCAGTCGTAGTTCGCATGTAGCGCCATAGATGTCGCTACACATTCATAAATTCTAATGGGTATGCACGATTGTCGCTTGAAAAACTGCGCTATCAAAACTGTGCAATAATCAGTCACGTGCACAGTTTCGCTCTCAGCCGCTTCACGACCGCATTAGCAGTGAGACGTTTCACTATGCTAAAATCTGTAGAAAAAATTATATAAAAACTATACTGAACTATACTAAACAATATAATACAATGGCTACATTATAATAATTTACAAATTAATATGGAGAAAACTAAAATGATCCAATTTCAAACGTATAAAAGAAAACCATTGACGTTAAGTGTTAAATATAATGATACTATCATCGAACAAGTAGCAAGTACAAAATTTTTGGGTATACAGTTGGATCAGAATTGCAACTGGAAAACACACGTCGATTACGTTTGTGACAAACTCGATAGATTTGCCTACGCAATAAAAAGATTAAGAGTCACAGTTTCAACAGAAGCTGCTCTTTGTGCATATCACGGATACGTTTCGTCCGTACTTTCTTATGGTCTTCTATTGTGGGGAAATTCGGTGGATATTATAAACGCGTTTAGAGTACAAAAAAAATGTGTGCGTGCAGTATGTGGAGCCTGGTATATGGATAGCTGTAAGCCCTTGTTTAAGAAGTACAATATATTGCCATTACCGTGTATGTATATTAAGGAATTGTGCCTATTTGTAAAACAATATCCGGAATATTTTGATAAGCATATAGATGTAATCAAACGGAAGGTAGTCCCTAGAAATAAATATATGCTCTATTTTCCACTGTGCAGGCTCGAACTGCATAAAAGGAACTCGTTCATAAATGCTATAAAGGTATATAACCAGTTACCCAACGCCTTTAAAGATTTACCTTTGACCATGTTCAAAAAAAAGTTGACCCAATGGCTAAAAGAAAAATGTTTTTACGATCTCAATGAATTTATGTCATATCGAGAAGGAAAATTATATTAATAATGCTGGTATATACCTTATCATAATTAAATTTAAATGTTCAAATTTAGGTACTTTTTAATCAAGATTGACATTATAATATTAATTCATTATGGACATTATTAATTACAATTCACAATACATTTGATCTGACAATAAGTATATTAGAATTTATCTCATGAACTGACATTGTATAACTCATTTTTTTTTCTCTTGTTAATAATCATTTATAAAACACAATTATTGAGTTCCTATTAGTTATTTAAAATAAGAATTAAATGCTCGTCATAATGTATATTTGCACACCATATGTAATGGTAGAATGTAAATGGGCCATTTATATTTAAGATCATACTTGTACACCTACATTCTGGCAAATAAATGAATTGAATTGAATTGAATTACTCCAAATGTGCAAACAAAGGATGGAGTGTCGAACGTGTCGTTGTCCTAAACATAATTACTAGTACATTTTATCACAGACATTTTTTGGGTTTGTTTTTGTACAAGATCGTGCATCTATAGTCTATAGTATATTTGATCGAAGGGTATGAGACTGAACTTTCTCTGGAATTGTATTAAACATAGGTATTACGATACTTTTAAAACAACTCAAAATATCTTATTACACCATCTAACTAAAGTTGGGAAAAACGACTTAAAATCGTAAGCGTGTTTAAACCTTGTGCTTTTTTCTGCCAACGAATTTTTTTACGCTTTTGCCGCTTTTCGTTTTTCACATCTAAAAAAATTGACTTTTATTTGTCTACATTACACAATTCTATTTACATTTGAACTATTTACAAAGTTCACTAAAAACTATACAAACAAACTACAATCGTCGCGTAATTACCAAGGAGAACATTCAAAAACGCATTCACTCGTTGACGACGAAAAATAAACTAAGCGCCAAAGCAAAAGCAAATCAATCAAGGTCAAAAACGTTTAAAATGTTTAAACGATACGAAAATAATCAACAAAATAAAAAAGTGCTTTCTCTAAACAAATTTTACGTAAACGAATAAAATTTAATTCTGCCGGTTTCAAACCACCACCAGTCAACTTTGAAATTGAGTCTTATGATAATAGAAATAAGGTTACATTTCAATCGTACTATTGAAAGAATTAAGTTTGGTTTACGAAAAAGTCTAAACGAAATCTGCTTTAATCACAAAGCGTGCTTATACGCTTTTTTTTTTATTAGACTTTTTTAAGCGCTTTTTGTTTAAACGCCCACTTCTACATCTAACACCCGATTTATATTTCCCTGTAGGTAACACTATCCTTTCCATAGCAACTTTATTCGATCTCAAAACTATAAATTCTCGAAGAGCCGATAATAAAATATGAGGAGGTGTCTCGATAGCGCGGGCGGCTGCGCAGGCGCATTGTATGGAGATGCGTATGAGATGTGTTGTGTTCAATAAAACAATGATTGTAAACAAACAAGCCTTCGCCGACGCCGACGCAACGTCATCGTTATCATGTGCTTTTTTTTAATTATTTGGAATCTTGAAGTGGTGTGGAGATGTTTTTCTTTCATTAATATAAAATAATTTGGACTTTTCTAATGTCCAAGTCAAAGTCAAGTTCAAGTAAAAGGAAAATTGTTCTTGATAGAAAGAAAGAAAGAAAAAGATTTTATTCTTGCGCTCCATTTGACGCACACACTACAATACTTATACATAAATACTTTACAATTCCATGGCAAATTAGACTTGGCAAATTTGATACTGATTTCCTATATGAAAATTCCAAGAGGCAACTGCTTTATAGGGATTTAAGTTTTATAGGGATTAAAGCCACTTAACTTACGTAATTTTAAATTAGAATTGAGAAGTTTTTGATCATTCGAATTTTACGTACGATCGACCGCGCATCAATGTCTTAGTATTGAATTTTCATACACGACAGACTGTGTTTATACTGGTTTTTACCTTCGATATTCGGTTCAGTCCATTCAATGGTTGTCTGGAAGAGATCGCCGTGGAGCGATAAGACCGCCAATTGTACGCTTATACTTAGTTTATATTTGTCATGTTATTTATGTTGTGCAATAAAGAGGATTTGTCAATACAAATCCTACAATACAATACAATTATATTATTTTTGATTTACTTGTTCCGTTCATCCCCATTGAAGTTAAAGATGATGACATCTTAGACGAAAACAATGCAAAGATAATTTTTTTTATTTAAATTAAACGGTACGCTACTCCACGCCTTCTTTGTTCAGTCATTCAATATGTAAAATTAACGCCTCGTCATGGTCCGTACGTCTGTCACACTCTTTAATACTTTAACAGTCTAATTGTACCTTAATGTGTATTAAAAAAAGTAATTAAAGAACAATTTGTGTGATTACAGCCCTGGACGCGATTTATTTTATAGTTTTGAAATAGAATTTGATGGTGTTAGAGATTAGTTATTCAATTCAATATATATTTATTTGCTAGTTATATCTGTAATGCAATCGGATTATTTTATAAGGTTCTTATGTATTTAATTGAAGAAAAGGAAATTGGAAAGCAGGAAGAGGACTGTAGATACATAAATGAAATGACAGTTACACATTATAATAAAACAAAGTTTAACCGGATTAAATCACATATATTATTTAAATATACGTGAAAACATAAGAAGTTATTATGACAGTTGCACAATGTCAGTGTAAGAAAAAAAAGTTCAATAAAAGTTTCAAGAAATAACTTCTATTACCATGATAGAACGAATTTTCTGTTACTTTCTGTTCTTCATTGTAATTCTAGGTTTGATTTCTAAATTAAAAGGTCTACCTTTATTGTGTTGGTGGCATATGCCCCAGCGGCAAGAAAGAAGCCAGGCACAACATTTTATGAAAACGCATAGTTCCATTGACATGAATGACAATTTGCAGTCGCGTGGTCGACAGCCATTAAGCTGTTGCGAAAGTGTAGTCAATACAGACGATGACGCCGCCACAAATGCAACAACTTGAGAAAGTAGTCAACCACCGACCGGCCACAAAGCAACTACATCTTAACTACACATAATTTGTGGCTGCGACAACGCAACTTTAGGCAGCTGTAGCGAGACCATTCACACAAGACCACTGCCTGTCGACATTTTTGTCACTGGCTGGCGTGAATGTGTTGATATGTCCAAAACAATGATTTTACAGGGCAGCAATTTGGAAGTTTGCCGTTTTGTGTTAAATCAATTTATATGTTAAGCTAATGTATTTTAACTTGATTTAAGGATAATTTTATGCAGTCTTTCGAATCTTGTAATTTTTTTCCTATAAAACCATAGGCGTTGGTAACGAATCAAAACAAAATTAAAAAACGTGTATCTCGAGTTATCAACACATTCACGCCAGCCACGGGTATTATGTGGTGTGGTTGTGGCGTGGTCCGTCTAAATAGACTCTAAGCCGTTATTTCTCTTCATAGTATTACCTGCACATTATGTAGCTACTAGCTACGTACCTAACCTACCCTGACTCATACATGGAATGCGTTTCCTCGAGCATGTATGGTGAGGCACTGGATGTGATAGTTGTTATAGTGCCAATACCGAGGAGGGAAAAATATAATACTATTTCTATACTACGCGACGCAATTTAGTGAAAGCATTCGTACTGGAATGATTTCCATGAAATCTTTAAAACAGTTATTAGTCTTTTTATTTCTTGGTTTTTTTTTTGTGGGTGTACTATACACCTCTGCCTACCCCTTCGGGGAAATACAGGCGTGATGTTATGTTATGTGATATAACTAAAGTAGTGTGTGGAAAAAAAATGAACTCCAATTAATGAAACCACGGACTAATTACGGCAAGAAAACGTTATCGTATGAAGGAGCACAGCTGTTCAATAGATTACCAGAGGATCTAAAAGAATGTGATAACATGAATGTGTTCAAACCTAAGCTAAAGAATTATGTATGCACACTAACATTTCCAACGCTCTAGAGGCTAAAATTATATAATTTAGTTGTAAGTACTTTTGTATCTCATTATAAGTGAACTGTTTGTTCTTATGAGAAATAAAATTCTTTAAACCTAAGTGCAGTTTTGATCAAAACAACGCTTTTCGTATTCTCTGATATTCATTCCGCTTAACATCAGGTGGGCCTTTAGCTCGTTTCTCCATCCTATACTATAAAAAAAAATGAAAAAAATTCGGCGGTCGCTGTCAGATATGAACTGTAGCGGTTACCTTTGCCCAAAACAATTACTGCAATACCACCTAGGTTGATGCCTAAATGCAATTCTTACTACAAATCGCGTTCGCCAAACTGAGACATGAAGATGAAAAAGTCATAAGTGATTGTAATTTTACCGGCAATCGTACCTTTCGCACCGGAACACAGCAATGCCAGCCTCACTGTTCGGCGGCAGTAACAGGAACGGTGATAGTACTTCCCCAGACAAGCTCTTTCACAAGGAGCATGACTACTACTGAAATAATGTCTTATTCAAACATTTGAACGAAACTGACAAATACACGTAAAGAAAAGATTCTCATAATAAAGTGCGTAGGCGACATTACGTCAGTCATGCAAGGGCTGGGGAAGGAAGTGACTCATACATAATTCACGAACCACGTAGAATAATCATCTTCGATACTGTTTGTTAGTCAAATAAGCTATTGTGAATGTTAACATCTGATATGGGAATTGGATAGACTTGGATGAAAGGAGATATGTTGTTGGGTATTGGGATGTGTGACGAGAATATTTTGTATGTTTGTGTTGAACAAAACTTAAAATGCTAATGAAACGAGTTATTTGAATAGAAGCGTAGGGTCGTCTTACATCGATCCTTTTTTTTTTTTTTTTTTTTTTTTTTTTTTTTTTTTTTTTTTTTCGTGGGGAAAATCCTCATGGACGCACTCCGCCCGGGGAAGACGGAGCCAGTGTCGGACTCTTACCGACTAAAAACCACCACGGTGTTCCTCTACCGACCCTTGGCCGGGGGCGTGAGAAATACTCCCGTATTCGCCCAACCATCCCCGGCAGGTCCCGGCTCGCCGCTAACAGGCGAGCCCCTTCACCCCGTGCGGCACCCACATTGGCCGCACCCTCCTCTTGACTGGCGCGCGTGGAACACAACGCGCCACCGTCACGGGCCTTGACTGGTCGGGTGGCGGGCCACCCCGAGTCCGCCGCCCGCAGGCCCACATCTAGGGTGGCTGGAGGTCGGCATACGCCCTCCTACGACGCCCAGCTCGTCTCCTGCGGATGGGAAGAGAGGTTATTGCCTCTCGAACCCTCTCCGCCGCCTCCTTAGCGAGCATTACATCCTCGCAGAAGGAGACGACGCCTTCCCAAGCGCTCTCGCTCCTGACCATAGACAGAACCACGGCCGGAAGCAAGAGGTCGCTGCTGCCTACTGCAGTAATGAGGTCACGGCGCTGCGCGGCCCAAGCTGGGCACTCCGCCAGTGTGTGCTGCGCCGTGTCCTCTGGGCAGCTCCCGCAGTGATGACACTCGGGCGTCGGCTCCCGGCCTATACGACACAGATACTTCCCAAAGCAACCGTGCCCTGAGAGTATCTGCGTCAGGCGGTAGGTGTGGGCACCATGGCCCCTCTCCAACCACTCCCCTATGACGGGCCTTACCGCCACTATTGCGGCGTGCCCTGCGCTGGGTTGCGCAAGTCGCTCCTCCCATTCAGCCACTAGGATCTGGCGGACCTCAGTCCGATCAGGCGGGTCTTCACGCTGGTGGTACCTCAGCGCAAGGTCTCTCGCCTCCAGATCCCAGGGCATTGATCCGGCTAGGAGGCTCGCCGCCTCAAAGGAGATCGTACGATATCCCCGTATCACCCTGATGGCCATCGCACGCTGCGGCCTACGCAGCAGCGCGACGTTGCAGCGTGTCAGGGTGGTCTTACATCGATCCTCAGCCACTCGTATCCAGTTGCTACCAGCCATCTTGTCAATATCATTGCTCCACCGAGCCTGAGGGCGTCCTACCCTGTGTTTACCGATTCACAGTGTCCACTCTATTACCTGTCTACCCCAACGGCCATCGGTTCTTCGGCTAATGTGGCCGGCCCACTGCCACTTCAGCTTGCTAATCCTGTAGGCTATGTCGACAACTTTGGTTCTCTGTCGGATCACCTCGTGATCAATCTCTCATGATCCTCATGATCTTATAAATACCTGTAGTCACGGGAACATACAAATATAATACCTAGAAAAAATCTGGCTTTTTAATGGTACCTGACAAGCTCTGCTAAGCTATAATGTATTTGGCGATTCATCTTTAATAGATGTAAAAAAAACTCAGTCGACTTTGACGATAGGACGAATGATAGAAGAGAGACCACGAATCGGCAAACGCATCGTAGAACCTGAAGAAGGTAGCTGGAGTAGACTGGATGCGTAAGGTGGAGGACCGAGTGTTGTGGCGGAGCTCGGGAGAGGCCTATGTCCAGCAGTGCACTGCGATAGGCTGAGTTGATGATAGAGTGTATGCACCTACCTTGCTATTACCACTTTTACATTGAATTTCATTTTATTTCATTAAATTTCAAACAACAGCACTTATGCATCACACAAATCATTCAAACGTAATATCAAGACGTATATAATACCTATTTTCCGATTACGTACACATAATATATCCGTTTACTTGTCTTAAAATCAATTTAAAAGATTAATTAAAAATGAATGTATTCTATTATCTCCATGTTGTTAGTACATGCATTAACTTTTCGACTTCCTGTATGACGTCGATTTACAGCGTTATATCTTGTAAAAACTATTTTATTGCGCCCACGCAACGCATTCAATCTAACGATAGGGATTGCTCTGTATAAACTTCTGTAGCTGCGATCACTGCTCCTGTTACCACTCGGAACGTGAACTGGAACTCTTTGCAGCGAACTAGCAGTGAACTAGATAAATTTAGCTCATTCATTAGAAATGTTTTTCTTTTTGGGCTTCTCATGCTACTGTTTCGTTATTCTTCATTAGTTTACGATTTTGGTTTACTCGTGTCATTCAGCTGGAATGCCACGGCGTGTTTTATTTAAAAAAATCTTCATTTATTTAGAGCCGCTTTTCAATAGTCAGATAACTTTAATCTGATAAATTTTATGTTTTTTCTGATTTTTATTCAAATACCGTTAAAATAATGTTTCTGATAAAAGTAACTAGTTATATCTACCTGACTGTTAAAAATGTAGCCGTTATAGACAAAGGTCGCTCCTTTTTCTTTCTAGAAAAATATCTCATCTTTTACATTCTCATTTATTATATTGTATCGTTCAAACGATGTTTTGAGTCTACACCAAACTTGTATTTCTACGCAGAGTGAAAAAATCACTGCTCCATCTCTCCCTGTTATTTATCATCAGTCCCTGTTCCCATCCTTTTGAAAACAACGAGTAGAATATTAATTGCTTTAATACGACCTCCGGATGCGTCCACGGTTGTGAATTCACAGCTAATGTTTATTAAGACCGATTACGTTTTATTTGTATAAAACCTTGTTTATTTTAAAAAGGTTTGAGGTTGGTTGCATTACCAATTTTTTCTTGTTTTTTCTATCTGATTTAGATTTGATGGTATCGGGTGTAGATCTTGGCAGGTCTTCATTAAAAGTTGGAATCTGAAACAATGTAAGAACTGGTGTGTAGAAAAACCTCTCTGTGTTTGGTTTTCAGTGGGTACGAGGGTTCTTGCCTACATGATAAAAATGTGCGTGTTTGTGGTGTTTGGTTTGTTATATACATTTTCTTTTGCAATAAGTGGTGATCTCCCTTCGAGACTATAATTTTCATGAAGGGATCTATTTGGATTAGTTAAGTACGCTTAACTAAAGCTGTTGGCTTTTTGGTGGTTTTAGCAAATTAATAGGTCCTACTTGGTTAATCTATTATTACGACCCTCACCCGTTCCATAGTCATTACGCCGAACACTAACTACTAACTGCCTTCATCCGTACTTAATTCAGCTCCAAAGAAAACTAGTAATTTATGCCTAACACATTACCCCAATTGCCAAATATACCTTACTCCACACATTTTATCTCCTGCATTTAAAACCTTAACTGTTAGATCTAAGGTTGAAATTCGGTTGTCTAATTTATTTGTTATTTTAATACCTCAGCCATTCTAGCCCAGTGTCCCCTCACGGTCCGGTGAACAACGGACCGGGCAGTTAATTACGTGATAGTGGCGGTCCATTTTAGTAACACCCCCCCTCTTCACCACAGAATAAATGTATTCGATAAGAGCTTTGTACGGAAATTCGCAAGAGGATAATTTTTGACTAGGAGATTCTGTTATTCTGTGTTACAGTCGTTGACAGTTAGTATAGGAGCTATTTGGGAGCATGTGTTAGTTTGACAATACAATTTAAGGGTATAGGGTGTGTCTTAGATTTGGGGCTATCGTGTCCCTTTGATTAATTCTATCCTAATGGTCCGGCGGAATTTGTAATTCGGAAGTTGTGGCAGTAATGTTTTTAGTTAAATTAATGCCCTTACAATTTATTTGAAGTTATCTATCTGTTGTTAGGAGTTGTTGAGTCGGTGAGGCAGCAAGATATTTAAGTAATTGTTTTGCATGTGCACTAATGAATGCCCAACAATATGTCGCTTTTTGGTTTCATCCGGGTCTAGTATTACTTTTTTAGAAATTGTGATTTCGATCGAATAATATCAGAGCAAAATACAAAGTGGATGTTCTATAAAATACTACGTAATACCAAAAACAACTCCCGGAAAGGTTGTGAATAGCATAGCATATTAAACGTTTCTAAATTCAAAATCCGCAAAGGAAACAAACCAATGTTCGTTTGAGTTTAGACGACAAACGGTTGTAGAGGATTTGAAAATGGAACGGGCCGCAATCACGAAGGATTGTGCTCGAATCCCATTCTACTCACATATCTATGGTCGAACAATCAAAGTAAGCTCTATTGTGAACCACATGCCTTCCCCTTTGTCGCCTGTATTAGTGAAACGGGAAGAGGGCAGGGTAGGTCTTGTGTTGTTGGTGTGCAAAAGCGTGAAGGGGTCGCGTGAATGACATTTGCGTAAGCGGCTGCCCGCCCTCAAGATTAGCTCTACTATGATCCTCGTCTGCCTAGCTTGAGAACAGCTAAAAGTGTCGGAGACTTCTATTGATTTATTTTTTAATGCCGAGAAAAATAAAAAAATTGAGAAGATATTTATTTGTCACCAAAAGCAATGCAAACAGGATAGGCATCTTTCTTTGATGCACAAAATCAGATAACAACATACTACGTTACGTTGTCACACCATACATAAGTAGCCCATTACTTTCCCACTGCTGGGCATGGGTCTCTTCTCTGAAGGAGAAGGTTAAGGCCTTAGTCCACCACACTGGCCTGGTGCGGGTTGGCAGACACACCATCGAGGACTGTATGGAGCACTCTCAGCTGTGCAGGTTTCCTTAAAATATTTTCGATTAACAAATTCTGATCCACATATGATCTCGAAAAGTCAGAGGTGGGTTCGAACTCAGACACACCTGCATGGAAGGCAAGCGTACATTCGTACAACCTCTAGGCTATCACTGCTTTTCGTCACACCAATCCGTGTCAATCAGTGTCGTGAATCGTGATAATGAGATTTAGGTGTAGGAATCTTCGTAACTTTTTATCGTAATGGTCCATCAAAAGTTTTAATTTCACCAGGGGGCCTAGTACGACTTTGACACTTAAAAATAGTTTCATGGTTTTTGTCGCCTTTCATTGCATTCATAAATCAATAGTTCCTCCTCGTATCCGCCAGGGGCGCTACTGATTCATGAATGAAAGTCATCGAATTCGATGGAGGTGTCCGTAAGTGGCAAACCCGTACCAGGCCCCCAGTAGACTAATCGTTTAGGAACCATATATTGACTATATTTTTAATATTTTTTGTAGTTTTGTATAGTCCTCTCTTCAGTTTTCTCTGTGCAATCAATGGGAAGGCTCAAGCGGATCCCTAATTTAACTGTATCGGCGGCATGTTGTGAGCGAAGTTGTAATGGTCGCCATCAGCCCTCGCCTACCGCTGCAGTCAAACCATCCTAGCTATAGGTACTTTTTTGTTATTTATATTGCCAATGGTTATTATTGATTATATCATGATGACAAGTTTAGAGCTGATTGTATGTGGCTCAGATAAAAACATGCATAGCCAAATGCAGGAGTAGGTACTTACTACGAAGTAACTAGGTGCTAGAACTGCTAGAAGATTCCATATATGTCATAAACGTTTTGACTTCATATATGTTTCGTTTGGAACAGCAGACAAAGTGCAGTTTTCTACCCTTCAAAAGTCAAAAAATTGCAATGGATAAATCCATAGTTTCTTGCCGGTTCATCTCCATAGGACCCACAATTTGGAACCGTGCATCTAGAGCCTGACGTTTCAAAAGTGCCTGTTATCAGGTTTATTTGAAATTAAAACTTTTAAAATTGAATGTATGTACCTATGTAAACTAACGCAGTGTACGAGCAGATTTTGATTTTTGCCTAAAAAATGAAGAGATAACTGCAGATTCTACTAGTTTTGTGCAGTAGCTAACTTACTATAGATTTTTATTGTTATTGATTGTTCTATAGATTTGGCTACATTATACAGTACTTACTTAGCTCACTTAGGTACCTAATGATGACTCCACAGTCTCCAACTTACCAACTATTATAGATCGAGCAACGCTTACCAATTTGAGTGGTGAACTTTTTTACAAGCATCCTGCCAAATACTAACTGTATATTCATACCAACTGTTAGAGCTCAGTTGGTCCCGTGGAATTAATTTCCCTCAGTGAAAAACATTTAAAATTACTTCAACCAGCCGTTGCCAAACTTTCCTGTCGCTTTTGTACGACAAACACCACTTCTTAACTACCTCACTTAAGTTTTAATTATAGTTTCAACGTTTCTATACAGGATAGGAAAATTTAAGGTTGAGTAAAGTTTATAGTTGCGTAGTTAAAAGTTGATTTTGTGATTTATAACAAAAATATTTGAGGAAATACTGCATTGAATCCAGGCGTGTTTTTTCGTAGCAAAATATTTAGGTAAAAAGAAAATGGAAACAGCTAATGAAAATCATTGTGAATTACTCAGGTCTGGTCACCATAAAATATCACCCAAAGTTTCCTCCTGGGTACCGTCAAAGGCAACTAAAGGAATATGTTAAATTACTTTCAGTAGCATACATCAATCAACTTAGCCTATCGCAGTCCACTGCTGGACGTAGGCCTCTCCCAAGTTGCGCCACAACGCTCGGTCCTCTGCCTTCCGCATCCAGTAGCATACATAAACGATCAATTTTCGTTGGTTTTGGAAACGAAAAGGGGTTATTGTACTCATCATTATGAACAACTTTTACTATTAGAACAACCCCAAAAAGCAAAAAATCAAATCAGCTGTTCCCTATATTTTGTGGATTTATGTGAACACAAATGTAAGGATCAGCTGATATTTTTTTCGCGATTTCAGGGTTGGTCCCATAGCAAAAGTTATTCATAATGATGAGTACAATGACCCCTTTTCGTTTCCTAAACCAACGAAAATTCACCGTGTATAATTCAAAATGATAATAATGAACTTCAACAATCTGGCAACCTGAATTTCTCTTTGTGTTCGTTTTTAAAACAAAAACAAACAATCTAATCCCGTTAGCTTTCGCTTTTCGGAATCTGTACTACAAAGAGGACCGAAAACCTTCAACATTTGATCTCTGCCTCTACAAACGAAACATATTGTATGCAAATGGCCTATGTAAAGTACATAATTTCGTCAATCCTATTGAAATGTCATTAATATAGTTTTGAAAGGACATTGTGTGACACGGGTCTCAGTTAATTTCCGCCGGGAGTCGCCTTCTCTGACTCCTAATAGAGTTGATTCCGTAAACAGAACTACAATATTTGGAAGCCTACGAAATACATGTACAGCGTATTATTCAAATAACTGAAAACCTCTTAAAGGGTCATTGTACTCATCAGTATATTTTCAGAAAAAAATCTGCTGTTCTCTACATTTGTGTGTTTCATATAAATTGACAAAACGTAGGGAACGGATGATTATTTGTTCGCGATTTCATAACATAACACAACAACACGCCAATGACGTCACATTATCACTCCATGATAAGTGAAAGTGTTGAAAGATACAGTAACCTTCATTTATATAACGTGTTATTGAACAAACATAACATAACATCACGCCTGTATTTACCCGAAGGGGTAGGCAGAGGTGTATAGCACACCCACATTTCACCAGTTATGTAATAGTCCCATGTAATAGGGGGCGAGCCTAATGCCACTAACCGGTCACAAATCCAGACTCCGGGCTGCTACTGAGAATTTCCTAATGAAAAACCCAATAACCCGATTATATAGTTAGTCCCATAGTAAAAGTTGTTCATACTGATGAGTACAATGACCCCTTAAGAGATTTTCAGTTACTTCAATAACACTGCCTCGTTGCTTAGTGGTCGCAAGCGCGACTGCTGAGCGTGGGGTCCTGGGTTCGATTCCCGGGTTGGGCAAAGTGTTATTGGGTTTTTTCATTAAGAAATTCTCAGTAACAGCCCGGAGTATGGATTTGTGCCCGGTTAGTGGCAATAGGCTCGCCCCCTATTACATGGGACTATAACATAACTTGCGAAATGTGGGTGTACTATACACCTGTGCCTACCCCTTCGGGTAAATACAGGCGTGATGTTATGTTATGTTTGTTCAATAACACGTTATATAAATGAAGGTTACTGTATCTTTTAACACTTTCACTTATCATGGAGTGATAATGTGACGTCATTGGATGTTGGAGAAAAGGAATTGAAAATAATGTTTTAAAATCAACCGCCAAAGTTTTTCCGCGGAAACTCTGTTTAGTATTTGTGTTGAAACGAAACATGGGCGGCCCACTGCCACTTTCATCGGTACTCCATGGACCAATTGGTCTATGGGGAAAATTACAAGTTTCCATCGTCCAAATACCTTATCGACAACGTTGGTTGGGGTAGACGTGTTCTAGAGTGGGGACCGCGAATCGGAAAACGTAGCGTAGCACGCTCTCAAGTTAGGTGGAGTGTCGATCTACGCAAGGTGGCTGGTGGAAACTGGATGAGAGTGGCCGAGGATAGAAATCGGTGGCGTGCTATTGGAAAGGCAAAGGTCCAACAGTGGACTGCGATAGGCTGATGATGATGATGATTAAACTTCTATAGCCTCGTTGCGCGTTCGGCCACAGCCGGGCAGGAAACCGAGAAAAAACGTCACCGTTAACTCACGCGCTCGTTGTATCCGCGATTGCATATGCGTATAATTATACTTCGCTTCTGTAAGGCCTTCCCGTCGCTACCCGTTTGTTTACATTTCAGTTTTATCGGAGTAGTCTGAAAATGTTTTGACTCAGTTTAGTAGAGATCCAATTCTTCGGTCTAAGGTCTCGAAGTTTCTAAGTTCCAAATGTAATTAGGAATAGAGTCTAAAGCAAGTGGTAGCTCCCGTATCAAATGGCACCGACTGCAAGCGCGAATTACTCCAAGAAATTTCGTTAGCCAAAAATGCTTCTATTAGAGCTGTGTGGCGTCCTACTTTTGAAATTAATTCAGTTGAAAATTTGTGGGTCAACGCTGAATGAGATAACTTTTCTGTTTTGCAATCCTCACACCCTGGACTCCCATATTTTTCGAACTCGTAGCAAATTGTCAGTTCAGCTACCGGGCCTAACATTTTTTCCCATTAAAAGTTTTATGTAATTGCCGCTTCGTTTCGCTTTCCTACGGTAAACAGAGGTGTTTCAGGGTGCCTCGAGGTGTGTTGCCACTTTGCCACTTAAGCTAACGATGATTTTCTAATTTACAGCTTACAAATTGAAGCATCCTACTAACCTATTTCATTTTCCTTTTTTCACGAGAAAATGGGGATATCCTGCATAAACTGTATTTTATCTTTCCTTGTACCTATGTCCTACAAGTTTTGCCAAGTTTTGTAAATTATGTGATCTGTTCAATTTACCGTCACGTAAGTACTAATAACGTGTCCCACTAAATTTGCTCCCACGTTATTGAATCCGACGCGACGTGCCGCAACAAATAAATACACCAAATAAATTATCCGTTTCCAATAAAACAACATCCTTGCTACGCTCCATGGAGCACCAAGTGCGGGTAAAGTTGTACACAGCAATTTATTTTGAAACTTATTTATGTAGGATAAAGTTGAATTTTTGTTATGTAAATTATAGATCCGTGGCACGCGACGCATATCTCTCGGGCGGTCGTCGATTTTTCAAAAACCCATCCTCTGCGCTTAATCGAGCGGATGTAAACATACCATTTTTCGCGTCTCGTGTAAAAATATCGATATCTCGCATTGTAGTGGAACGAGACACCGGAATAGAGGGGCTCCCACGAATGAATATGTTTTCGAAGTCTGCAATCATTAATCATGCATTGAGTGGTGGCACAATGCGAAGTCTAATGGACGGTTTTGTCGCAAAATAGCGGTGGGAGTATAATGTATAATGCACGTAGCGATGCTTCTGCTGAACAATGACGGAGAAAAGCTTTGTTTCAGTAAAGATCTTGCTTCTACGATCTACGGTTTATGAAGCGCAGCTAAGTGAATTACTGTTGAATGAATTGTCTTACTTAGGCCCGTATTATGAACCAACCAACCAACCGAACAAACTCTAGCTTTGATAACTGTTTAGTTTTGACTTGAGCTTTGATTTTAGAATATTCCTCAAGCATAGATTCATTGACCACAGTTCAGCTGAGTTTAGCTTTATTCTACACTATCACCTGCTTATAGGTGAGCAGAGATTTGATCTGTTAACACTCAAGTGTGGTCGGGACTACGCTTGAGTACAGATTTCCTTGCTATTTCAGGTTATTATATTCGTGTGTCATGTTGTTGAGTTGAAGTTTATTATTACTGTATTGGAATAAGACCGATGCTCAAGTAACGATTCTGTCCCATCAAACGGTACTTAAGGAACGTTCTGTAATACGGACCTTAGTAAGGATGCGTTATTGCATGAGTTCTACCAATTTCAGTATTTAACATGTTTATTTGGTTTTCTCGAAATTAATATAACTAATTAAGAGAGCTAGTTAAAATATATGATTCTAATGAATGTTTTAATATGAATTTTCCATTAAAACCATTCAAGTGGACAACACTTCATATTTACACACAAACGACAGGACATGTTATTTGACAGCGGAACTCATAATAAACAAATAAGTATCTCACTGATTCAATTAAGAAACATCAAAAGCACTGCTAAAAAACTTAAAATCAACCGTAAATTACAACATTTAAAGTTTATTTTTGGTTGTACTATAAAGGTGTTTATGGCTATGTAAACGGTTTACAGGGATGATTAAAAATGGTTCGAAGCTATCCATCAAGCGACAAGTCGCCTGCGATATGCAGCGCGTCTTATTTGAATAACGCCCTTTGGACAACGAATGGCGTGGAGTCTGTGGAGATGCTATACAGGGTGGAAACTTTCAGCGGGGCAGTAAGGGGAAGTACCTTATCCGTTGCAGCTACGCGAAAATGGTCTTAGGAGACTATCCATATTTTTAATGGAATTTTGATCCCCATTCACAGTTTAAAAATAAAACACTGTTAGAAAGAAAATAGTCATTTTACACAAAAACATTTTTTGATGCCAATCGATCCAGTTTCTAATATTGATCAAAAACTTCTATGGAACCAACCATCGTTGGAGTACTTGAAAAGTCACAAATTGCAAAAAACTTATCCCATTTTGTATGAAAATTTTACGCAAAAGCTTTTTTAGTGACGGTTGAGATGTTTTTGTTGACTGAATAAAAAGATAAGTTTAAAAACAATTCAAATTTCGAACTCGTTAATTATTAAATAAAAAACAATCTTGACAGTTTGTTGCGTCAGAAAAGCTCTGAGTGTGTCGTGGATTTTACATTAAGTGCATAATTGGACAGCTATTGTTTAGATAAAAATGACCTCCAATTTAGAACGTTTAGACTTGCTAGAAACATATTACGTAAACAATAAAAATACGTCGGCTGCGTTAGAATGGTATAGGATCAAATATCCAAATCGTCATGTGCCAACCAGAAAGGTTATTACAAATCTTTTAAGAAATCTTGGACAAGGTGGCTCTTTCAAGAAAAAATCTGTACGCTACCCATTTATACTAAAAAATTTGATCATTTCTGTTCTTACACTTGTCGAAGCTTATCCCGAAATATCAACAAGAGCAGTCGCTGAAGAAGTAGGTGTCTCACATCGTTTTGTGCTAAAGATATGGAAGAAGTATGGTTATAAATGTTACCGACAGGGGCGACTAGTTCAAGCCTTACATTCAGGGGATGCCGCTCGAAGACTTACTTTTTGCAGGTGGTTAAGAGGAAAAATAAGCAAAGATTACCATTTTCTGAATTTTATATTATGGTCTGATGAAACAATTTTTTAAAACCTCGTCGATGATTTACCACTGTCGGAATCAAGAAGAATGTTTTTTCAACAAGATGGCGCTCCACCTCACAACTGCCGCAGTACGCGTTTGACTTTGAACCGACACGACAGTTTGGTGATCAATGGATAGGAACACATGGTCCTATTTCTTGGCCAGCGCGTAGTCCAGATCTGACGCCTCTAGATTTCTTTTTGTGGGGCTACCTGAAAACCGAGGTTTACAAAAAGCAATACGATAGTGTTCAAGAACTTAAAGACACACTTACCACAATTTTGTATGGAATTCATACAAATAAATTGTCAGCAGCCACTAGGTCGGTACAGAAACGAATCAATTTATGTATTCGTCAAAATGGCGGTCATTTCGAGCACTTGATATCGTAGGGCAAGAAACGGCAATATTTGAAAATCAAACGAACTTACCAAAGTGAAGTTCGATGATAATTATGTGAACAGCTTCATTCGAAGCGATTGTTTACGTATTGTAGTAGCATCTCCATCCACCAGCCTTGCACGGATTTTTAGAGGTAAGGATGTCAACACTGTTGATATATATATATTTTTTTTTTTTTTTTTTTTTTTATACTATTGGCAACACTGACATCCTACCCCCGCCGCCATACTATTTCTCGTTATCGGTCCGCTGACAATATTACCTCATTTGTTGAAAGCTATTAATATTATTTTATTTTATTTCACATTTTATTTTCTAGGGTAGGGTGAAAAAATTCTAGGGAGGGTGATTAAGAATCGCTTCGAATGAAGCTGTTCAAATAATTATCATCGAACTTCACTTTGGTAAGTTCGTTTGATTTTCAATTATGTTTCACAGCTTCATTCGAAGCGATTGTTTACGTATTGTAGATGTTCAGAGACAAAAATGTGAAATTGAACAAAACAGGTGAGTAATCACACATTTATTTTATTTTATAATAACAATCAAACATTCATAAACCTAGAATGACATTAATTTATATACTAATTTGCATAATTATTTTTGTTACAGGTTACAATTATGGCCAGCTAGTACAGTCGTGGCGAATTGATTAGGATCAGAAATAATTTCTTTGTTATAGAACTTAGCGAAGACAGAGGAAGAATCGGACCAACCTGCTGTCTTCCTAATTAGATCAACGTTGACCCCAAGTCTGTTGGCTGAGGATGTGGCTGCGTGTCGAGTGCTGTGAGCACTGAATATGGAAGTATCTATACCGCAATTGTGAAGTGTACTTTTTATCCAGTGACTGAGTGTTTGTGATGATACTTTTGAGTGCGGTTTTTTGTGGCTAATAAATAAATAATTATTTTTGCGAAATGGTTGTGTTTTATTAATATATGCCTGTAAGCAGGTAGCTGGACAAATCTGAGGACGAAAACTGAAAAAAGGTAATCTTAAAACTGGTTGAACCGAGTTAGGTTTGGAAGTTTTTATTAAATCAGGTATAGTAATAGTAATGTCCTTCTGAGAATTGACTCTAATATTGCAAATTTTTATTAATGCGAAAGTCTGAACGCGATGCGCAGTTACCAAAGCCAACAGAGTGATAGCCTTTTTTGAAAGAGTTTCCAAATCAAGGTCCATATTTGGCCATTTGTGAGCTAAATGGTCGAGAACTATTGTTGGATCCCACGTCAAATTATATTTTGGATTGCTAGGCCTCAATCTGAAAACTCCTTTCATAAATCGTTTGATTCTATCGTCGTCAGCAATATTACTTAATAGCAAGGATAATGCAGATTTGTATGAATTAATAGTACCATATTTGGCACCCTTATCAAATATTGTTGTAAGAAAGTGAATTACTATAGGTACTGAAACAGCAGAATAATCATAATCATGTGTATTACAGTATTTTATCCACGATTTAATGCAAACATCATATTGTTTATATGTAGAATCAGACAGTGATGATAACATAATTTCTATAGACTTAGGGGATAAATGTCTCTTCTGTAACGTTTGCCTGAAAGCTTCGCGGCTACCAATCTTAGTGTGCGATGCAGATTGTGAGTTGTTCTGAAAGGAGACGTTAACAAATCTATGTTAGGTTCGAAATAAATTAGATCAGAACAAATTAATTTTTTGAACACTGGGAACCAGGGCTGTGTTGGCCAATATGGAACAACTACAATGCCGTCTGCATTGTCATTAATAATTTTTTGCATGGTCTTCGTGATAAGTGAAAATGGTGGAAATGCGTAGAATAACTTGTTTTTCCAAGAAATGGTAAAAGCATCTATTGCCCATGCTTCGGGATCATTTTTCCAGGTTACGTATCTAGGACACTTGGCATTACATCTACTCGCAAAAAGATCTATTTCAGGCGATCCAAAATGCTGCGTTATTTGGTTGAATGAATTATCATTTAATTCCCATTCCGTATCCTGAAATTTCTTGCGTGATAACTGATCTGCTTCATAGTTATCTTTAGTATTTATGTAGGATGCAAATACGGTTATTCCACGCGTTTCACACCACTGCCATATTTCTTTAGAGATACAATGTAAGTGTTCAAACTGTACACTGCCCATGCGATTTATACATGATATAGCAGTAACATTATCAATTCTTAGTAATATGTTTGAACCTTTTAAATCATTAGCAAAACATTTAAGTGCCAGAAAGGCTGCTTTAAGTTCTAATTCATTTATATGCAAGCATCTTTCACTCTCCTTCCAGTAACCAAAAGATTCATTTCTGTTGCAATAAGCACCCCAACCTGTAGATGATGCGTCAGAAAATATTTCTAGATCGTAATTATCACAAGTCAGAGGGAAAGCGCCATGATCAATATGATCTAGCCACCATATCATATCGCTATGTAGGCTATTGGGAAGTTGAACTACTTGTTCGTAGCTAGGATTGGTAAGTAAGCAGGAATATTTAAACTGTTCAAAATTTTTTGTGTATAGCCAAGAATACTGAATTGCGGGGCAAGCAGAAACTAAAAGACCAATAAAGCGGGCAAATTCACGAAGCTTACATTTACGCTTCTTCAAAAAACTTAAAACATATTCTCTGATTTTTGACTTTTTAGTATCAGGCAATTTTAACAACATATTTTTGGAATCGAATTCGAAACCCAAAAATTTGCAACGTGTTTTTGGTTTTAAGCTGCTTTTTTCTACATTTATAATAAAACCCAAGTTTTTTAGTAAGGTTATAGTACTTTTAACATTATTTTCACATTCAGAGAACGTTGTTCCAATGCAAAAAATGTCATCAATATATATGACTGATATCATGCCAAGGGCTCTTAAATATTCCATCACTGGTTTTAATAATTTTGTAAAAACATACGGAGCAGTGCATAAACCAAACGGAAGACAATTGAATTCGTAGAGAACGTTATTGTACTTAAAACGAAGATATTTTCTTTGGGATGCATGTATAGGTATCAAAAAATATGCATCTTTGAGATCTACTGATGCCATATAACAATTTTCTGTTACAAGCTTTGATGCCGTACGATAATCTTCCATTTTAAAATGTTTTGTTTCAACGAATTTGTTTAAACATTTAAGGTTCAATATGAATCTTTTTTCTCCGTTTGGTTTCGGCACTAAGAACACAGATGATAAAAAATCTCCATTTTCGTGTTTACAATTAGATATTGCGTTAATATCAAGCAAAGTTTTGATTGATTTATCAAAATCTTGAGCTTCTAGAACCGTTTTAGGATAAACACAAGGAGTATCGGTACGAAATGGGGAATACTTAAAAGGTATTTGATAACCTTTCACCCAAGACAGGACAGTTTTATCATTAGTGATGTCAGTCCATTTTTTGAAAAAATACTGGAGTCTGCCAGCGGGTAATACCTGGTCAGCTATCTCCGGTGCGATGCTCTCGTCGGCGGCGACTGGTGGCGTGCATTGCTGCTGCGCGGCGCCCGCTGCGTAGCTCGAGGAACTTTTGTGTTGCTCGTCGTCTTGTTGTCTGTCTTGCGGTGTTGAGGCGTGAAGTGTAAATTACCCTTATTTGGGCCTCTTGGAACAACTTTAGGTCTATTGACCTTTGGCTTTTGGGCGTTTTTTAAAGCATCTCCTGATTGCTGTATCGTTTTGGCGGCCTTAAGCTTATCCGTTACATTGTCACCAAATAAGAGGTTTCCTCTTTTTGTTTCTAGTAAAGCTCCCTTCAAATTTGAATTTATTGAAGATATAACGAAATTACGCCTAGTTTTGGTCTCTGAAAAATGACTATCGCAAAGAATACGGCAGGCGTCGCTAAGTGGCTTTAAAATCTTCTGTTTTGAAGTTTCATTTAGAATAATCATGTCAGTTACGGTTGCTAAAGCTGACAATGCAATTCCGAGCTGATTTTGCTTGTGCGTGAGGGACAAGTCCCTTTTTACAAGAGTGTCCTGCAAAGCTGCTTTTACTTCCGGGTTGAGAGCTGGCGCTATGAAAAGTTCGCAGTTGCTAGGAACGAGATAACTTTTGACAAGCTTCTCTTTAACCTCCTTAGGCAAACCATTGGCGAGTATATCTTGCCAACGATTGGCAACATCCTTATGGATGGACGGACCCATGGGGGTTTCCGTTTTAGGGGCATCGCCTAGCAACTGCAGGATTTCCTCATCCAACTCCTGTTCCTCCGACGCTTCTGGTGGCTTCGTTTCTGCAGAGGTACCTGGCTTGGGTGACAGTGGTGGCAGTGCGATGCATGGCGAAGGCGGTGGCAGTGCGTTGCGCGGCGAAGGTGGTGGCGGCAGCGGCGAATCAGGGTGCAGAGAGCAAGCACGTGGTGAAGCAGGAAGTGGTGTAGGTTGGAACAGCTGATCCTCTTCAAACTCGACAACCTCTAGGTCTGGCGACATAGTATAGTCCGGATCTAGTTCATTCAGCGGCAAGCCTGCGACAAAGGGTTCTTTTTTAGAACAGATTGAGTAAAAATTGTGAAAGCATCTGCCCAGGAATAGCAGTACGCATCACCTTTTACGTGACAGAGGAAACCCAAGCTTAGTAGCCTCGCATCACTAACTCAAGCAAACAAAACGTGACAGTATCTACCCAAGTATAGTAGTACGCATCACACTAAACTTTTTAATATGACAGAGGAGACCCAAACTCGGTAACCTCGCATCATAAAAGTTTGCAAGTACTTACAATTTAAATCTTCTGACTGCGGCGGTGATTCGATACGGCGACTAGTCGTTGCATTTAATTTTTCTTGCAACTTTTTAATTTTGTGCCGTATTTCTTCTTCGGTTTTTTCGCTCTTCCTCTTCTTTCCCATTTTTTAAAGTTTTTTGAAAATATGGGACGGGTATACGAGTTGTGGAGACGTGCGAAGGCTTGAGCACGGAAACACATAATGAGGTAATATTGTCAGCGGACCGATAACGAGAAATAGTATGGCGGCGGGGGTAGGATGTCAGTGTTGCCAATAGTATAAAAAAAAAAAAAAAAAAAAAAAATATATATATATCAACAGTGTTGACATCCTTACCTCTAAAAATCCGTGCAAGGCTGGTGGATGGAGATGCTACTACAATACGTAAACAATCGCTTCGAATGAAGCTGTGAAACATAATTTAAATATGAATAACATCATCAAGTTATATTAGTTAATAAAAAACCGGCCAAGTGTGAGTCGGACTCACGCAGTAAGGGTTCCGTACCACCCATCCTAACCTGATACCCCATAGAAACTGATTTAATTTACGAGAGTTTATCAAAAGACATCAACGTTCGTACGCTAAATGTGAATTTTTGCATCTCTTTCTTCCGTAGGTACCACCACATATGTCTATGTTTGTCCTGTTTTTAGTATTTGTTGCTAAACTAGATAGTATGCACTATAATCAGACCAAGTTTGACGCTGGTATGTATTACCGTTTTGAAGATAGAACAGGAACAAAAACGATGAAAAAAATGCATGTTTTTCGAGGTTTCTTGTGTGGGGGCCCCCTTTGGTTTAAGCCTTTTTTTTGTTTTTAGTATTTGTCGTGATACACCTCATAGCAACACATTTTCTGTGAAAATTTTAACTGGTAATCTATTACCGTTACAAAGATACAGCCCTGTGACAGACAGACGGACGGACGGACAGCGTAACGAGAGTAATAGGGTCCCGTTTGCACCCTTTGGGTACGGAACCCTAAAAAACTAAATTAATACGCCTTGTTTCGGATATGTGTAAAATTCTACGTGATCATTTGTCTTTTATTTTATTTTTTGTATTTCAGTTAAACAAATTCTTTACAAAATGTAAGGGAAAAGTTTTTTGCAATTTGTGACTTTTTGAGTACTCCAACGATGGTTGGTCCCATAGAAGTTTTTGATTAATATTAGAAACAGAATCGATTGGCATCAAAAAATGTTTTTGTGTAAAACGGCTATTTTCTTGCTAACAGTATTTTTTTATTTTTAAACTGTGAATTGGGATCAAAATTCCATAAAAAAATATGGATAGTCTCCTAAGACCATTTTCGTGTAGCTGCAACGGATAAGGTACTTCCCCTTACTGCCCTGCTGAAAGTTTCCACCCTGTATAGCATCCCCTGAATAAGCTCTTCAAATATGACCACGCATTTCTGATACACGTTGTTTATACTACTGTTTTTATAATAACAATAAGGAAAAGCTAGCATAGCAATAATATATAATTTCCTCCCGGCCGAATTTCGGTCACAGCCAATCTCAACGGAGACTAGCCATGTGCGCGAGAAATTATAGTGCACAAGTGTATGCGCAAACGCAGGTCTATTCTCTATTCCCTCACTCTCATAATCCGATGGGACGGCAATCTGACACGATCGGAAAGAGATCAGCATCACCACTTGGATCCACAACCAATACCACCACCACTTAATATCTGCCATTGACATATTCGTAAGATAGGTACATTTTGACATCATTGGCCTTACTCTACATTGCCAGACGATAAAAGTCTCGAGAAAAAGAATGTTCTTAATGTCCATCAATAGGAAAACTTGGAATCGATAAATATTTCTTAATTATCATCATCGTAAGTCAAATTAGGTTTTTTTCCAATAGCTTCTAAGATAGTTAACATTATGATACTTAGGTATGTATTAGATTATAATTTATGTATTAAATTTTTACTGACAAAACATTTTATTTAAAAATATTTCGACTCCATGCATCTCCAATACACGTAGGGTGTGTTCAATCCGGTAGATTGATCGTTCTGGCGGAGTATCGGCAGCACACAAATTGTGGCTCATTTTAATATTAGATCTGGATAACTCAACTAACAAGTGCATGTATAAGTTAGCCAGACTGCCAGACTGATTGTTGAACTTAAGTAGGTACTTAACTAGTACCTATTTATTAAATAGAAGTTTTTAAACTTTCGCGAATTTCACTCATATTGAATTAAGTTTACGGGACTTGTCGCGCACAATTAAATCAAAATATAACAAACATTTTGACTAACCTCGACGTTTCGGTCGAGTTGCATTGGCCGTGGTCACGAGCAGACTGAATGAAGTATGTGGGTATCATCGTCTTGAGCGGCGGGTGTTTTCTCGAACTACCCGCGGTTGGTTTTTTGTAACGTCGCTGTCCGTAACAAGATATGCTGCATCACGACACACAATGCTGACAGTTTCGGCGGACATACATGTAGACAAACCACGACGCGAACACTTCTCGATTACCGGATTCCACGAGGAGGACAACCTATATCCATCTTCCCGATTGAAATTTTTATATTTCTTTATCTCAATCGCTTCTCGTACAATTCTGGGGTAGTAATGACGATCAGTGGAGAGGATTTTCGGGTCATGTAGCTCAATCCAATGGTTTGGTCCTGAATCGAGCAAATGTTCGGCTATGGAAGATTTGTCCACTTGACGGCGCCTTACCGCTGTGATGTGTTCCTTCACTCTCTCCGCGATAGTACGCTTTGTCTGTCCAATGTAGGAGCTACCACAGCTGCAGTCAACCTTATATACCCCCGGTGTTTGGAATGGTATCACATCCTTCGCTGTCCTGACCTGATGTGCTACTTTAGATAACGGAATAAATACAGTCTTAATGGAGTAGTTTCTCAGTGCTGTTCCAACTTTATCCGTTATTCCTTTCACATATGGCATAAACACCGGTTGTCGGCTGACATCGAACCCCGTCTTCTTATAGAATCTACGCCTAGGCTGCCTCCCATTAAATTTATAACCATTGCGTTTAAGTACCTCCTGAACATGCGATAACTCCGATGGTAGGTTTTCAGGGTCACAAAGGTCATAGGCTCGGTCCACCAACGATCTCACAACATACGGTAATTGGCAGGGATGGTGATGTGACGAAGCATCCAGATACCTGTCCGTATGTATTGGTTTTCTGTAAACTGAGTGTGCCAAGAACCGGAGTGACCGACATAGCTTGTAGGATCAGTAAGCTGAAGTGGCAGTGGGCTGGCCATGTCTGTCGAAGGACCGATGGCCGTTGGAGCAGACGAGTCCTTGAGTGGAGACCGCGAATCGGCAAACGCAGCGTAGGGCGCCCCCCTGCCAGGTGGACCGACGACCTAAAGAACGTGGCTGGGGGGGACTGGATGCGGAAGGCAGAGGACCGAGCGTTGTGGCGCAACTTGGGAGAGGCCTATGTCCAGCAGTGGACTGCGATAGGCTGAGTTGATTGATTGATTGAGTGTGCCAAGGATACATCCAGTTTTACCATCACCTTCACGTCAAGAAAAGCCAAAACCCTGTCCACTTCAACCTCATAAGAGAACTTTATCTTCGGATGAATGGATTCCAGATAAGATTTTAGCTGTTCTACTTCTTGCTGACCACCCTTAAGTATGCAGAAAACGTCACCAACGTACCGCTTCCACAAGCTTACCGCAGATGACTGCAGATCTAATGATGCTTCTAAATGTTCCATCCAGATATTGGCCAATACCGGTGCTACAGGGCTACCCATAGCAACGCCATCTATCTGGAGGTAGTATTGTCCGCGATACAAAAAGTAGTTACCTTCCAAACAGTTCCGAAGCAAGACCATAAAATTCTCAGAGATGTTGTTCACTTTCAACTTTTCTCTAACAACCCCAAGGCACTCCTTTACCAGAACGTTGGTGAAGAGTGACTCCACGTCAAAACTCACCATGATGTCATCTGGTTCTAGCTTAATGCTCTTGATGATGCCGACAAAATGGCGTGAATCTTTCACGAAAGACGATGTTTTTCCCACTAACGGCTGTAGTACACCTGCAACGTGCTTTGCAAGATGGTAAGTTGGCGAGTCTATTTGACTTACAATGGGCCGCAGAGGTACGTGGGTTTTGTGTACTTTCGGTAAACCATAAAACTTGGGTGGTTGTACAATTCTAGGCTTAGAAAGGTGTTCATAAACCTCTTCGGTGAATAATTCCTGATAATCCTTGATTACGACATGACGTATTCGAGCCGTAATCAAGGATAACGGAGTAACACATATTTATGTGTTATTTTTATTTTTTTTATTCTGTGAAAATTTCAACTAGTTATCTCATACCGTTACAAAGATACAGCCCTGTGACAGACAGACGGACGGACGGACAGCGTAGCGAGAGTAATAGGGTCCCGTTTGGCACCCTTCGGGTACGGAACCCTAAAAATCATAGCTCAATAATAATAACAGCATTATTTTTTACTAAGATATCGATTAATTCCCAAATGATGGATGTTCTCAATAATATGCGTATCGAATGGATTTATAATCATAATACTAATGTTTGTTTACGGTGCTATCTGGCGGGCACAGGCAACACCCCATACAGCCATGCCGGTTAATTGATCGGTCCAAAATGTTTACTATACAAACATTTCATACAAAACTGTCTCGTTGATCGAGGGGTTATTAAAATGTTTGTTTTAGATTTAGTTTCGTTATTAACTAACATATTTGTCGATAAAGTTGCTTTTACAACTTAAACTTATGATACTACTATTATTACTTTCTAATGATGAACCCAATATGGACCTAATGGAGTTCATGCTTAAAAACTGGCCAAGTGCGAGTCGGTCTCACGCCTGATACCCTAGAAAATGATAGAAACTGATTTAATTTATGAGAGTTTATCAAAAGACATCAATGCTCCGTGCGCGAAATATGAATATTTGCATCTCTTTCTTATGCAGGTACCACCGAACATGTCTGTGTTTGCTTTATTTTTAGTATTTGTTGTTAAAAAATATAGAATACATACACTACATAATCACACCAAGTTTGACGCTTGTAAAATACCGTTTTGAAAAAATAGCGGGAAAAAAAAGTTGAAGAAATGCATGTTTTTAGAGGTTTCTTGTCTGGGAACCCCTTTTCTTTTTTTTTTTAGTTTTAGTATTTGTTGTGATAGCGAACATTTCAACGGGCTACCTATAACCGTTCAAAAGATACAGACAGACGGACGGACGGACGGACGGACGGATGGATGGACGGACACACAGACGGCGCTAGCGAGAGTAATAGGGTCCCGTTTGACACTCTTTGGGTACGGAACCCTAAACACTATTAAACTAAGTATTTTTTTCATCAATCGCCCCAAGACCGACGCTCGTCCACGTCGGCGGCGAAACAATACTTCGATTATTAACTAGGGCAGTCATGTCAAACATACGGTCCGCGGGCCGCATCCGGCCCTTGGACCATAATGATGTGGCCCGCGACTAGAATCCAGATCTCAAGATTTTTATCGATATAAAAAAAAACATAACATAACCAGCCCACTACTGTCCCACTGCTGGGCAAGGGCCTCTTCTCAGTATGAGAAGGCTAAGGCCTTAGTCCACCACGCTGGCCTAGTGCGGGTTGGCGGACTACACACACCATTGAGAACTGTATGGAGCACTCTCTGGTGTGCAGGTTTCCTCACGATATCGATATTTTATCGATACAGATATTACCAATTTAGTATGTGTTTCGTTATTTTGAGTCTCACCCGCTGACACACAAAAAATTTGGTAAATGGCCCTTTAAAAAATCCAGTCTGACACCCCTGATCTAAGGTTTCTCATTAGTCCCAAATTCGAAATTTTGTTATTAATGTAATGATTGATTTATAGTATTCCTATTCTCAGGAATCTGATCTGAAAAGTCATTCAAAAATTCAAATCATAATCCACCGATTTAAATTACTACTATGTATATTTTGTTTTGTAGTTTTATGGCGTGATTGCTAGGAAATTTTAACCACATCTTTATTAAACAAAAAAAAAGCATACACAATAATAAAATTAAAGTGCAAAAACCCTAATAAAGTGATGGATTACTAAAAGTTTCTGAGGGATTGATGAGAAAATACGAATAGTAAAAATTTTCAACTTTGTGCCATTACCCACACTTGTGTACATTAATGATAAAACATCATTATTACACATTGACACTTGATGAATCAAAATCTATGCTTTTTCTGAATTTTACCACCAACCACTCTTTGCAGCATTCAAAACAGATCCAGTAAAAAACAAAAATTGAGAAACGACAGTCATCTACATTTTAATAAACATAAGCGAAACATGACAAACGTGTTCTTAATTTAAAATTTCTACGCACGAGCACCTCAGAATTACATCGCGTCGCATCGTTATCTATTTAACATCTACAACCAGAACTAAAAGTAGGGTAAACAGGGTTGATTTTTTGTCGCAAAAAGTGTCGCATCATGTGAGGTGCAGCGACATTTAGTCGCATCACGTCAAAAGATTTGTATAGTTAGACTGCTGTGTCATGGCAAAAGGTAGAAACTCATGCATGTGTGTGACAGTTTTGATATTGTATCACAAAATGGCATGTCACTTTTTTATGAGAATTCTTGGGTACAGCACTCCATACACGTTTACATACTCAATTTAATGATCTTAGAAGTGTATGTACGGTCGACCGCACGTCAGTGGTAACAGTTTGACATTGACAGCATCTTTATTTCGTAGGCAGTAAGGGCGGTTTTCTAACTCAAGTGTTACCACTGTCATGCAGACGACTGTACCTACGTATGTACCTAACCTTTTAATACATAAGTTTTGTTAATCTTGTAATTCGATCGATTAAATTAAGTTGTTATCAAAATAATATTATATTGTTAAATAAATATATTAGTAGTATAACGGGCTGGTTTCCGCAACTCCACGTCCAAGCGTGTATTTTGCGTACGGAAATAAATATATATATTATTAATTAAATAATGTTGATACTTAACCATCTCATAGGGCTGTAACAAAATTATAAGTTATTAAACAACGTCATTCCCAGAGATCACCCTCGGCGTCTGTCATTCCCACGCACAACGCCTCCGTACAATGAGCACTTTATTTTTTATTTATACCTACCAATGTTTATTTTATTTATCTCTACTATATTTTATTAGGGACGCAAACAATAGTTTTTGTGACAACCCTATAGCGACACGCGACAAAAACGAGTCGTAATTTTGAAGATGGCAATATTTACGATGAAATAAATTATTAATATCTAGGTGCTTATGCTTATTTATTATTTACGTGATATTTGCCTTAAAGTTTATGACTAGAATAGTGTGTCCTACGGTCGACCGCAAGTCTGTGGTAACACTTTGACATTGACAGCATCTTTATTTCGTAAGCAGTAAGGGCGATTTTCGAATTGAAGTGTTACCGCTGTCATGCAGTCGACTGTACCTATTTCTATTATACAGGGTGATTTGTAATTCGACCTATTCCATGAAAGGGGTTATACTAGAGCTCATTTGCAACAAAAATTATTCCGTGAACCAGGGGGCGCCAGTCATTTATTTTCGAGTTACAGCAGTTTTAAGATTTTTTTGATATTTTCCGTCTTTGGATGGAAAAATGCTAATTGTGAAAAATCAAAAATCATTTTTGTCTACGTTTTTATTTCTTCTCTATCTTCAAAACGGTAATACATACCAGCGTCAAACTTGGTCTGATTATAGTGTATTTAGTGTGTAGTTTAGCAACAAATACTAAAAATAGGGCAAACATAGACATATGTGGTGGTACCTGCGTAAGAAAGAGATGCAAAAATTCATATTTCGCACACAATCGTTGATGTCTTTTGATGAACTCTCCTAAATTAAATAAATAAATATCTTTGGGACATTTTTACACAGTACCATCTAGTCCCAAACTAAGCAGAGCTTGTGCTATCGGGACTAGACAGTGGATATAATAATTACATACTTGTTTTTTTGTAAATACATACTTATAATACATAAGAAACACCCAGACAAACACAATCACTTATGTTCATCACAAAAATATTCGTGTCCTGTGGGAATCGAACCCACGACTTCGTGATCAGCAGTCCGACCCTCGAACCACTAGACCACAGACGTCGTCAAAACAGTTCCTATGGGGTCGATGGGTGGTACGGAACCCTTACTCCGTGAGTTCAACTCACACTTGGCCGGTTTTTTGTCTCTGCATCACCGTAAGGTTGTTTGGTGGAGAACGCCTATGGCGTTAAGACTGCCTTTGTACCCTGTTGTCTTCGATCAATAATAGTACTTAAATAAATAAATAAATAGTCGTGATATCGTTACGTTGCAATATTCCAATACATATCACAAGCAACTCGCCCCGGCTTAACATCGGTAGCACTGATCATTTATAGCCTGTAACCTTTATAGATAATCTCTCTTTCTATTGGTGAAAACTGTATGAAAATCCGTACAGTAGTTTCTGAGATTAGCCCTAACAGAAACGAACTCGGCGCGGTGTAATGCTTACACTTCGGAGGTCAAAAAATAAATGATAATTAAGTAAAATGGGTGACATATTTATATCCTCAGGTAGCTTGTTTATCGGTGGATGATTATATGTAATTAAATAATGGGTATTTGACAACTGACTTTCTGCATTTATGACCTACGGGGGAACCACCGTGCGATGGAGGAATTGTAGTTATGATATCGATTCGTAACAGCGGAAATGTACAGTATTTATTCAGTACAAATAATTGATAATAAACATAGTAAGCATTACTTAAATTAATTATACTTGAGTACACGCAAAATTAAACAACCATCTTATTTTCTTATTACGTGCAACTAGCAATTTGGTTAAAAAAATAATAAGACCGGTCTTGACTAAGTTGATATACAACGTGTATCAGAAATGCGTGGTCATATTTTAAGAGCTCATTCATTACATAGCATAGAACAACTTTTACTATGGGACCAACCCTGAAATCGCGAAAAAAATATCAGCTGATCCCTACTAAATCATCAATGTCGCCCGATAAAATGTAAGGATCAGCGGATTTTTTTTTCGCGATTTCAGGGTTGGTCCCATAGTAAAAGTTGTTCGATAGCATCCCCTGAATAAGCTCTTCAAATATGACCACGCATTTCTGATACACGTTGTATATGTAAACATAACATTATCATAATTGCAGAGAACAGAAAGGTAATCAATGAGCTGTCTGCCTGGGTAATTTTTACTCCACGATCGATGGATAAACATCGGTAAAACAAACAAGCTTGTTCTGAAGTTACCATATAAAATGACTGCTTATAAAAAATTGTGGGTAATTTTCGATGTGTGTGTTTTTGTGCCGGTAGGCATTATTGCTCATGCCTTCATTGCAGCATAACTTACGTAAAGTAGTGAGCTGTGCTTAAGTAGGTATAGTCGAGTCTTTATTTCGTAAGCAGTAAGGGTGATTTCCGCAATTCAAGTGTTACTACTGACGTGCAGTTGACTGTACTAAAAGCGGTCGAACGTCGTTGTAAAAAGAAGTAGATATATTGGGATGGATAGCAATTTTTATCAAATATGAAGAGGCCCGCGCCCAGCAGTGGGACAGTAATGGGCTGGTTATGTTATGTTATGTTATTGATTACTTAGATAGATAGATAGATAAAACGTTTATTAAGTACAAAAAAACAAGACACAGGACATACAAGTGAAAATACAATAAAAACCGGCCAAGAGCATGTCGGGCCATGCTCAGTATTATAGGGTTCCTTAAGTAGGTTTAATTACAAACGAATCAAATCGCATATTAATCATTGCTATTTTAGTTTTTGCAAACAGCGCCACCTAGCGCTGAATTTATGAAGCTAAATTTAAGAAGTGTGTTTCTTTTTGTGATTTTTTTAAATAGAAAGTAACTACAGGAGCATTATTTGCTACGATCATTTTTCTCTAAGGTCAATGACCTATGAACTAGGACGTCTTAAGTATTTTTCAGTTTTCTCACTATAACTCATAAATTTATAATCACACTATACTCGAAATAATTTTAAAAGAGAGTTTTTATAAAGGTCTATCAATGTTGAAGACTATAAGTTTCTACGTTGCATAGTTTAGAAATGGCAGGGGTGGGGGGACACATTGCAAGCCACTTTGGCGAACTGTATTTCGCAGATGGTATAACGGATAAAAAAGTTGTGTATGAAACATTACCTTCATTTTAGTAGACCTATTCAACGATACCCCACACGAGGGGGTGCAGCGAAAAAAATATTTTCATCCCCATTTCACATGTATGGGCGCCGCCCCTAGAATACGTAATCAAGATTTTTTTATTCTTTTAAAATTGAGATCTATATCTATTCCATTTTTTGTCAAAATTTAATTTACTTATGTTTATAACTGTAGAAGTTATTAAGCGGTAAAGGATTAGGACAGACGGACAGACGGACAGACGGACAGACGGACGGACATGACGAAACTATAAGGGTTCCTTGTAGGACTACGGAACCCTAAAAAGTGTGACAACAACTTAAACATAAACATTCACAAAAGCGGCCCATTAGTGTCCTATCAGCCTACTGCTGGACACGGGCCTCTTCTCAGAATGAGAATACCTTAGTCAACTACGCTAGTCTACTGCAGGTTGGCGGAATACACACAGTACACACCATCAAGAACTGTTTGCAGCAATCTCAGGTGTGCTTTTGTCCTTGAATTTTTATTATTGATTCCATTTAGTGCATCTTTTAGGAAGGGCCGAGTAGACTTCCTTGCGGCATTCCTTAAGAACTCTGTACATTATTTTGCCAATTTGCAACTTTATGTGCGTTGCGTACCTACTCAGTATTTCGAAGGCTTGAAACAAATCTCTCAACACTAAAATCTTGAACACTAACGGACAAAATGCGCTAGACTCCTGAAATAAATCAAATATTAAAATGAAGATCTTCATCGGCATGAATGTAACCAAAGTGTCAAGTAAGAAGGATGCAGTTTTGTGAAACTAAGGATTTTATAGTGTGAAAATCTTATATGATAATTTAAAAGTAGTTTTTTATTTATGTTTTTTTTGGCTTTACTGCTATGGTTAGCTGTTAGCACCTTTGACACCAATTTTGCTCTCGCCAGTCTGCTTTATGAGATAAACATCAGGTACCTTTGTACCTAATAGTCCTATTTTAAGTTATTTTAAGTTTTTATAATTCTTTTGTGTGTACATGAATCCTACTAATATTATAAATGTGAAAGCTCGTGAAGATGTTTGGATGTTTGTTACTCAATCACGCTGTAAGGGCTACACGGATTTGGATAAAATTTTGCATACTGATAGAATATAACTCGGATTAACATCTATGCTTTTTATACCGAAATCATGAACAGTTCCCGAGGGATGCGCCATAAACGACATCCAAACGACGGAAGCCGCGGGCATAGGCTAGTTACAAAATAAATGAATAGGTAATATTCTTTTCCTAGATTTGATTGCTTCTCCCAAAAACACATTGAATTTCTTTCTTTCAAATACGTTATTCTGAAATACAAACACAAATAAAGCAGACAATGGCACACTACTCCAAAAATAAAGTAAACATAGATTACAATGAGGAGCATCGTTATCATGAACGTGTTGTCAGGTAAGAAAGGATGCAATTTGCAATTTTGTCGGATCAATATCGGATAACGAGTGAGCGGAGAGATTTTAAATTGCAGCCTCCGCAACTCGTTGGACGCGATGAAATGAGGATAGAGTGTTTGTTTGTTAAAATTATATGGCGATAGATCTCGTGATTATGAAATAAAAAAACCGGCCAAGTGCGAGTCGGACTCGCGCAGTAAGGGTTCCGTGCCTCTCAACGCCCTGATATCCCATAAAAACTGATTTAATTTACGAGAGTTTATCAAAAGATATCAACGCACAGTGCGCGAAATATGAATTTGTGAATGAATTTTTGCATGTCTTTCTTACGCAGGTACCACCACATATGTCTATGTTTGCCTCATTTTTAGTATTTGTTGCTAAACTACATAATATGCACTATAATCTGACCAAGTTTGACGCTGGTATATATTACCGTTTTGAAGATAGAGCAGGAACTAAAACGTTGAAAAAAATGCATGTTTTTTGAGGTTTCTTCTATGGGGACCCCCTTTGGTTTTAGACTTTTTTTTGTTTTTAGTATTTGTCGTGATACTACTCATTGCAACACAATTTCTGAGAAAACTTCAACCGGTTACCTATTACCGTTCAAAAGATACAGCCCTGTGACAGACAGACGGACGGACGGCCGGACAGCGTAGCGAGAGTAATAGGGTCCCGTTTGTCACCCTTCGGGTACGGAACCCTAAAAAAACAGCTAAGTTTTATCTTGCTCTTATTGTAGCAATTGAGGAAATGCAACTTGACAATTTGGTAAGCCGTTATTAAAGTTAATTTGGTATAACTAAATTGTTTACCTTTATAGAACAAAAATTTTACAAAAATTTTGGTTTGTTAAAATAGTTTTGTAGTCGATTTTTTGAGTTACAGGTTGTGAAAATTGGGTTACATTTAAACCACATTTTTTTTCAGTTTGTATAGGTACTTTTGATCTCAAAAAACAAGAATCCTATTTCAATAACTTTGGATCGTTTATATTTCTGTTAAAAGTCATTGAAAATCGCCATTATGACTCTTTGGTAAGTCTTCCACATCCAACCTAATAGTTGCTAGCTCATCAGCTATACTCACCTTCAAGAAATCACTTACTTCATTTCTCAGTCAGTACGTTTGATCATTCATAAAAATGTATAAATCTTTTAACAGTTTTAAACAACATATTATCATAAAAAGGCAAAAAGGAACAAATATTGAATCGGATCCCCGTGAAAAAATTTGCAGATTTTTTTTAGTAAAGAACCGAGTTCCCGGACAGACATAATGCATAACAATATTTTTATTCAGTTCCTTTCCGCCCTCCTTGCTAACCAAAGGCTGTCTCGGTGCTTTCAACTTCCTCGTACTTTCTTATTACGTCATAATTCTCCATCGCCCTCCTTAAATTATGATTAAAATTTACGATAACCGCGAATTCTCCCATCTAGCAACCTAAAATTGTTTGCTTCAGATGATTTTATGCAAAATTTACTTTGATTATGGGCAAAATTTGCACTAATAAACACAGTGAGAGGGTTAAATGTATAATTTTTATGGTTATTGTTTGATAACTTTCCTTAATCTTTGGTAAACATTTGACATGAATTAAAAATAAGTACAACATATTATAGGGATAATTTATTTGTAAAGATTTCAATTTTAATGTTGCCATACTTATAGCTTATATTATATATTTTTGGGTATTTGTATAATAAGCGGTTTCTTTTGTTGGCTTGGTGTTGACACTGAAATCAGCGCTATGTTCTGGCTCATGTTACAACACAGCATCATGCTGAGTGTCAACCTCTTTGCCGCAGCTAATACGACATGCAAAGTAATTTTTCTTTCTATGTTTGTTACTTTTTAGGGTTCCGTACCCAAAGGGTCCAAACGGGACCCTATTACTCTCGCTACGCTGTCCGTCCGTCCGTCCATCCGTCCGTCCGTCTGTCTGTCACAGGGCTGTATCTTTGTAACGGTAATAGATAACCAGTTGAATTTTTCACAGAAAATGTGTTGCTATGAGGTGTATCACGACAAATACTAAAACCAAAAAAAAGTCTAAAACCAAAGGGGGTCCCCATACAAGAAACCTCGAAAAACATGCATTTTTTTCAACGTTTTTGTTCCTGTTCTATCTTCAAAACGGTAATATATATCAGTGTCAAACTTGATCTGATTATAGTGCATACTATCTAGTTTAGCAACAAAAACTAAAAACAGGACAAACATAGACGTATGTGGTGACACCTACGGCAGAAAGGGATGCAAAAATTCACATTTCGCGTACATTCGTTGATGTCTTTTGATAAACTCTCGTAAATTAAATCAGTTTCTATGGGGTATTAGGTCGATGGGTGGTACGGAACCCTTACTGCGTGAGTCTGACTCACGCTTGGCCGGTTTTTATGTACACCTACCGCATGTCTTTTGTTGTGGCAATAAATCATTTTTCTTTCTTTCTATTGAGCTGAGTATGGAGACATGGTAAAGAATTTTTGGTTGCAACTCATCATTTTATTCTTATATGGAATAAATAGAGCTAAGGGATTTGCTTTTTTAATTTTTACTAGTAGAAAAAGGCAGGAAAGTCAATAACATATCACACACACTAAAATCACAACTCAGAACATGAAACCCCTACCTCTGAGACTAAGAAAACGTTTTTTTTCGTTTCCTGCAAATTTGATATGAAAGCACTTAGCGGTTTTTGATTTAATATGCCTCATATATAGTATCATTATTCTCCTGCCCTCATCCCAATTTAATTTTTAGCTTTGCACAGCATCTATTTTTTTCTTCCTTTACATCTATACGCCGTCATCTGTGTCCATTGCTTTACTACCTATATCGTATTTCACACAATCCATCCGTCTCTTATATGGTTTCTTTCACTTGCTTTCTTTCCTGTTGAGTGATGATTTGAGCATTTCAGCAAAATACAGCTTAGCAACAACAACAAACCTCAGGTGTTCTCCCCATTACAATCTACTAGATTACATCCAGCAAACTCTGTACTACACCATAACACTTCACAACTAACGTTGCATCTGAAACCATAGACTTGTATAAACTTATTGACCACTTTACCAAGATACCTCTGTAACATCTTTCATTTGCAATACTCAGTCTTACTGCTTATAGAATAAGGTCTGTTCATTTTTTATCGGAAGTGAATTCAAGAATTGCATGGTGGGGTACAGAAGTGCATTTGGCACAGGTGGCTGTCGGCTGTCCCTATCGTCTTAAGTTATGAGATTTAAATAAATGGTTGTTTCCTTGACAATTTAATTATTCATACCTTTGTTTTGTTACGATAAGGTACCTATATTAGCAGGGGCGGATCTATATAAGGACTTTTTGGGCTGCAGCCCAGGGCCCCGTGAATATAAAGGGCCCCCATTGGGGAATGAAGACATTGGACCTTATTGCGACTAAAATAAAACGAAAAATAAAAAGAATCTTTTCATAAGGTTGGCAACCAGACAGATCAATTAGACCGTTTGCGCGCCTATCGAACGGAATGCGGGATTCTCTCTTTTTTTCCTGTACCTCTACCTAGTTAACGAAAATAGTTTTTGACAAAATAGCAAATAGTTGATTAATTAGGCAGGCTCCCAAGTAGTATTAGCCCAGGGCCCCACAAACTCACGGTCCGCCCCTGAATATTAGTTTCAAGTTTGCAGATCTGGAAAAGTGGATGGAATATTGAATTCCTGAACATACCAGGCCCCTCAGAAAGTATTGCGAAAAAAAGTTTTTATATATGGGAGACTGGCCAGTTATAATGTTTTTCGAAAATATGATTATTTATAAGTAAAAATAAGTAAGTTCCAATTTCAAAATTTCCCTCCACATTTTTTGCGAGTTAATTCAAAGTATTGTGTCTCACTGAAATATGGATCTGCGCCGGGAACATTTTAAAGCTATGATTTTATACGATTTCAAGTGTCGCCTGAAACCGGATGAATCGTACGATAGACTTCAAATGGCATTCATGGGTGAAGGCCCTTCCAAGGCAACCGTGTATCGTTGGTGTAACGAATTCAAGCGCGGTCGACCAACTTTGGGGGATGACGAAAGAAGCGGTCGCCCTTTGACGGCTGTTACCGAAGAAAACGTGCTAGCAGTGAAAAATTTAATCCAAGACAATAGGCGAATTACATATCAGGAGATTCAACACATATTGAAGATTGGATCGGGAAGCGTTCACGAGATTCTACACAGCCATCTTCGCGTGAGGAGGATAGTATCACGCTGGGTGCCGCACAACATCACCGATGCTCAGAAGCAGGCCCGGGTGGAATGGTGCCGTGATATGCTTAACAAATTTGAAGCAGGCTCGTCTCGGCGTGTTTACGACATCGTTACAGGTGATGAGTCCTGGATTTATCAATACGACCCAGAAACCAAGCGCCAGTCGACTGTTTGGGTGTTTCAAAATGAGCCAACGCCTACCAAAGTGAAGCGATCTAGAAGCGGGGGTAAGATTTTGATCGCTAGCTTTTTTAATTTGACTGGCCACTTGGTATCAATTCCCTTACGGGATCAAAGAAGCATTAATGCCGAATGGTATACTACCAAATGTTTGCCAGAAGTTTTCTCTGTTATAAGCAACAAGCGACCAAACACAGGGCTCCGCGGGCTACTGCTCCACCACGACAATGCACCTGCGCACACCGCACTCAAAACGAGGGACTTCCTGGACAGCACGCCAGTCAAACTCCTGGGTCACCCTCCTTACAGCCCTGATCTAGCACCGTGTGACTTCTTTTTATTCCCAAAAATAAAAAATCAGCTCAAAGGGATACAATTTTCGTCGCCGGAAGATGCGCTGGCTGCGTTCGAGCAGGCTGTAAACGAGGTGTCTGCGGCGGACTGGAAAAAGTGTTTTGAAAACTGGTTTAGGCGCATGAATCTTTGTATAGAGGCTGGTGGAAAGTACTTTGAAAAGATTTGATAAAAATATATGTACGTATAGAACAATTTTTTTTAGTTTCGCAAAACTTTCTGAGTGTCCCACGTATTGGAAGTCATATTATTGGGTTGCACTTTAATTACAAAAATATTTGATTTGTCTGCAACTGCAACATAAGAATACAGCATGTTATTGAAATAACTGAAAACCTCTTGAGGGGTCATTGTACTTATAAGTATGAACTACTTTTATTATGGAACCAACCTTGAAATAGCGAAAAAAATATCAGCTGTTCTCCACATTTGTGTTCACATTAATCGAAAAAATGTAAGGAGCACTTAAATATTTTTCCTCGATTTCAGGGTTGGTCCCATAGCAAAAGATGTTCATACTGATGAACACAATGACCCCTTAAGTGGTTTTCAGTTATTTCAATAACACGTTGTATATGAATTTAGAGTTACATACATCTAAGTTTTTTTATACATATATTACGTATAGAAAAGAAAAGGCAATAAGCCCTTCTATTTATGTGACATCTACTTATAATCTGTCGTTAATGTCAAAACACAAATTAAAAATATAAAAAAGTTACTGCAACGTAAGTGCTTAAACACTTAATAATTTAAATAAAATGTAATAAGTATTTTGGATGTTGTTCGCCGTCATACGTCATGACGAAACTCGTAACTTTCAAGTGGTGGGTACTGTGACCATCACTTATTTTAAAAGTGAACATTCTTAGTTATAACTCCTGTGGTTTATTTAGCTGAATGACATATTGTCTTTTAGCGGTGGCGATTTTCCTGCCTTTCACATAAATTCGTCTGCAATTGCCAACCCGCCTGCCAAGCGTGGCGATTATGGCATGTCCTCCCTTTTGGAGGAGGCCTATGTCCAACAGTGGACGTATTTCGACTTATATCGGTTAATCTCTAGATTCTAGACTTGCCTGCTCGTATAGGCACTGACTGTGAAATGCATCATTTTTTTTTACATTTTACATTTTGTTTAGCTTATTTTGTATAGCTTTATCAGGCGTACCACTAAAGGTTGAAGGCATTCCTTGCCTTATCTGTGCATTTCTCGATAAGTATAACCTTGTGATCTTCAGGTTCTTCGCAACTAATTATGTCGTAATTTCATCTTAGTAGATAGCGGGTTGGTAAGAAAAAAAAACAATAAAGTTGAGGCATGTCAAAAAATTAACCATTCCCAAATTGTATTTCTATTTTGTACTTCGTTGTATTTTGTGGTCACACTACTCTTCACTCGGCTGACATGAGGTGATTACGAGCGTTGTTTATTTTGTTATTATTGTTTATTTTTTATCTAAACACGCTCGTGATTATCGACTGGATGCTCAGTATTGTGAGTGATTTCTTTTATTTATAATTTTATTTAACCTTTGGGATTGTCCGGTGTATGGCCACTTATGGAATTGGTGACCTTACTATGCGGTACGTTTATTAGATTTAATAGATTATTTCGGTAAATGGATTCTTATTGGAAATTCTCAGTAGCAGCCCAGAGTCTGGATTTGTGCCCGGTCAATGGCAATTGGCTCGCCCCCTATTACATGGGACTATAACATAACTGGCGATATGTGGATATACTATTACACCTCTGCCTACCCCTTCGGGGAAATACATGATGAGATGAGTAATGCGTGATGTTATGTTATGTTATTGGATATTCATTCGGTTTACCTACTTATTTTGGAACATAATGTGTAAAAGTTAGGTTTGCTTTCTAATTGATATAAACATTAAGGAATTGTTGAATACCTTCTTATTGACACAAAGAATGTAGGTAGATATCAAATTAAACGCTAATACAACTTGTTGTTGAAATAACTGAAAACATCTTAAGGGGTCATTGTTCTAATCAGTATCAACAACTTTTACTATGGGACCAAGCCTGAAATCGCAAAAAAAACCACCTGTTCCCAATCATACACTTCATCATCATCATCATCATTTCAGCCGAAAAATGGTCCACTGCTGGACATAGGCCTCCCCCAAAAGGGGGGATATGCCATAATCGCCACACTTGGCAGGCGGGTAGGCGATCGCAGTTGGTTGGTTAAATAATAAGAGAACGCTGCTGCCCATCCTCTGGTAAATCCCTTAGTCGCCTTTTACGACACCCATGAGAAGAAATAGGGAATAATACACTTGTGTTTACATAAATCGACAAAATGTAGGGAAAAACTAAATTAACTTCTGTCGATAATTGCTATAATCTAAATTCATTTCGGTCTAAAGTTTAGTCATATAAAATTCTCAGTGTGTTTTAATGTTTGCTCACAAATACTAGGCAATAACCTTATAATAACCGTATCTCCAATACGGTACATGTACCAATTTTCTATCAAAGCCTTCGCCGCCAATGATCTAAGCGCTAAGGCACGCTACATCATTTCAGTCAAGCGCTTCAAGCTAACTTGATATACACTTGACAGATAACTCGGTATGAGTGAATAACATTTGACCCTCCCTCATCGAGTAGCGAGTAGGGTGTGCACGAATATGCACGATACAGGATTAGTCACAGCTGACTCATTGGTTTTTAAAGAGCACTTTTAGCACTTTAGGCGCGTATGCGAAGGGTTAAGGTAAATTGATCTTTTATTAACATGTGTTTGAAAATTACTTTTGCTTGTTCAAAGATATGGAAAGCTAACAAAAATACATTCTGCTTGAGATAAAAACTTACGTTTGGTTTCGGTTAACGTTTAAATCTAAAAAAAATATGCTTACAAAAACAGTGGAGGTTTTAACTTTGTTAGAACTGGGTAATACTACAGCTGAAACTTAAGGATTATGTAACGTATTATACAGATATATTTCCCTAGTTTTAATAAAAAAGCGTAGACGTGAAAACATAAGGATACGACAAGTCATTCGCTGGGAAAATGGAATCGTGCCTCTTCCTATTACTGATATGACATTTCGTGTTGCGAAAATTGAATTTCACAGGAAGAATAATGTAATGTACTTCCCTATTTTTATAGAGACTATTATGTGCTGTGCTATAAAAGAAAAAGAAAAACAGACTTTTTCTGGAAGTAAAAGTAAGTGTACAGTCGACCGCACGTCAGTGGCAACAGTTTAACCTTGACAGCGTCTTTATCATTACATGTGGTTTTCGTAATTCAAGTGTTAGGTACCACTGACATGCGGTTGACTGTAAATTAGTGAATGAGATGTTTTCTAGTTTTCACAGCTAAACTGTTATCCCCATTTTGCTGTGATTTTTGACAATATTTACCTGGAGAAAAAAAATATCGAAATAGGGAAAACAGTTATACGAGAAAAAACTTTGTCTTCTTTATTTTAGTAATAAAGCAAAGATATTTTCACAGATATTTTCAGCCTCATATTAAAAAGGTTAAAGGTGAAATTACACGGAGAGTCAGTGCCTAAAAGAAAAGGATTGCGAATTTGCGATGCATCCTAATAAACTGACATCAAGCAAGCCTGCTGCAAATTAAAAAAATCAGAAGGGTCAAATGATTGGCCCCACAAGACTTACTATGACATTAATTTTATAATGACTAGACGTGTGCCCGATGGGAGTTCCCATCAGCAACATCTCAGGACCCATCCGAATTTTCATTCTATATTTATCCCTCTTAGGGGATGAATTTTCAAAAATCCTTTCTTAGCGCTCCCCTTTTAAGGAACTCCTGTGCAAAATGTCATCCTTCTAGATCCACCAGTTCAGCCTGTGCGTTGTCTGTCAGTCAGTTTTAAGGATGTGCCAATGGGCGCATACCAAGCATGTCTCAGAACTATTGTACTGTTACTATTAGCCTGTAACATCCCGCTGCTGGGCAAAGGCTTCCCTCCTTGATTTCCATGTGTCACGGTTTTGCGCTATTGTTGACTAATAGTCATTACAGTATTTTTCGAGCTCGTCCCGCCATCGCTTTCGCGGTCTGCCTCGACGGTGCTTCGCTGTGTTAGGGCTCTAATGTGTGGTAATTTTGGCCCACAGATCAGAAAGCATCCGGCAGACGTGGCCAACCCAATCCCACTTTAGTTTTGCAGCTTTGTGAGCAACTTCAATGATTTGTGTTTTGGAGCGAACCTTATCCGTTCAATCCAGACAAGACAAAGAAGTAGCAAGACGAACAGAAAATGCCTGGAAGAGCTACTGTTCCATGAAAGAGTGGAGTGGTCCAATGGAGTGCAGCATTTTAGGTGTCAAATTAACGGAACTATTGTACAACACATGATAAATGTCAGATGGGACAGATTCGTCATCATCATCAGTCCATTACTGTCCCATTCCTGGGCACGGGCCTCTTCTCAGGATGATAAAGTTAAGGCATTCGTCCACGACGCTGGCCTAGTGCGGGTTGGCGGACTACACACACTATCGATAACTGGGGTGCATTAAAAGAGCCTCCACGAGTGACGCTGACGATATTTAACTGACCGACCAACGCACTATGGGCAGTCAGCTCTGCTACCAACCTGCTGACTGGCTAATATTTTCTCCATCGCATGAGCTATTTTCATAATGTAGCTCATGTCGACACGATTGAAGAAGATCGAGAACTGTGCCTAAGGAGCTCTCTCAGGTGTGTAGGTTTCCTCACGATGTTTTCCTTCACCGTTAAAGCAAGTGGTAATCAAATTCTGATCCACACATGAATTCGAAAAGTCACGTGCGGGCCGAGTTTGAACTCAGACCCTCCTGCATGGAAGGCAAGGGTTGAACCGCTAGGCTATCACAGCTTCTGGACAGATTGCGCCAATAATAATAAAAAAATTAAAACAATGAGAAGGATACGTAATTTACATGATATCATGTACCTAAGTGTAGGTAAGGCTAGTGGCTTGTAGGCTACCTAAGGTATCAAAATTAAAGTCCTATACGATTTTTTCCAACGCTTTTTATTTGTAGCCACGTCTACACACTTTTTGAAATTATCCCATATAATTCTCAAGCCATGCTGACACTGCAGCGATACTCTCAGAAGTAGCCGCCACTTTATCTCCTATTGAATTTACATTGTGTAGATTTTTTGTCCCAATCGTGACCGCCTGATAACTACATACGATGGAAGCCAGTTATTTTGCATACTATAAATTCTCTCTTTGTATACGCCGATATTTTTTGTCTTGTTAGCGAAGCATGAAAAAGTTATTAATAAAATAACATGCGTTGATCAGCTGTCAAAACTTTAATAGTTTTACACTGTATTATAAATTGGCTAATTATTTGTTAAAAGTTCCGTGTTTGCTTTGTTGTTGTTTTCATTTTGTTGGTAACTTTTGTTACGAGTTGTCTTATTGTGACGAGTTTATATGTAGCATTTAATACCTAGATAAGTCTCAACTCAGCCTATCGCAGTCCACTGCTGGACATAGGCCTCTCCCAAGTTGCGCCACAACACTCGGTCCTCTGCCTTCCGCATCCAGTCCCCCCAGCCACGTTCTTCAGGTCGTCGGTCCACATGGCGGGGGGGGCACCCTACGCTGCGTTTGCCGATTCGCGGTCTCCACTCAAGGACTCGTCTGCTCCAGCGGCCATTGGTCCTTCGACAGACTTGGCCAGCCCACTGCCACTTCAGCTTACTGATCCTACTAGCTATGTCGGTCACTCCGGTTCTTTTCCGGATAATCTCGTTACGGATTTTATCCTTCAAAGAAACTCCAAGCATAGCTCGATCCATAGCTCGCTGAGCGACTTTGAATTTGTGGACTAGCCCAACTGTCAGTGTCCACGTCTCGGCACCGTAAGTCATGACGGGTACGACGCACTGGTTGAAGACTAAGATTAGTACTTATTTACTATTATAATTCAAAATACCTATTATAATTTAAACCAATGATAAGTATAAGATTTCTTCTGTTAAGGATGTTTATAGATCACATTAGAGAACATAAGATAGATTTTTATTTATTTATTTATTTAACAGCTGCCTACTGTACTTAAAGTTGGCCAACACGTACAGTAGGCCAAGTTATAACTACTACTACTACGTTTAGGTACATACATAATTCTTATAAGTCTAATCATAATTACTTAAAAATTTATGACAAAAGCTTACAAATTATAAAACAATGCATCGTTGAACGACACATAGGTAGTGAATTACTCGTAAAGGAAAATCACTGCAAAAATACAATGTCGTTTGGTACTTTGGTACCCATATTGGTTTCCTATTCCTACAAAAATGGTAAAGTCGACTGCACGTCAGTAGTACCAGTTTGACCCATAGAGTTACGTTTGACCTTTGACAACATCATTATTTCGTAAGCAGTAAGGGCGGTTTTCGTAATTCATGTGTAACCACTGACGTGCGGTCGATTGTACAAGCTGCTGGGTGAAACTTCCCGAACTAAGTAAATTGCAGGCTAGCTTTTACTGGCTTCACTCCCTTGGTTCTTTATCGGGATAAAAAGTAGCCAATGTTACTTTCCGGATTCCGGCTTTTATTATATCTCTACACAAAAAATCATGTCGATGCGTTGCTCCAAGGACAAACCAATTAACATACTTTCGCATTTATGGGTAATACATATTACTTGGAAGTATGATTACTTTATGTCCATCCTATTTAAACAAGTTGTTCCGTGTGGTGCTGGACATAAGAATTGCACCACCGTATCTCTTCTCATGGGTGTCATAAAAGGCGACTAAGGGATTCACCAGAGGATGGGCAGCAGCGTTCTCTGAGTATTTAACCAACCAACTGTAATCGCCAACCCGCCTGCCAAGCGTGGTGATTATGGCATATCTCCCCAACATATGCTTGGGGGAGGCCTATGTCCAGCAGTGGACGTCTTTCGGCTGAAATGGAGATGATGATGGTGATGATTTAAACAAGTTATCTTCTAAAATAAGGATACATCCCTATTCTTATAACATTAGCTAATTGAACACCTAATACGATACCAATTTGCTTGGAATCTTATTCGACCGGTTCGCAAGGGTTCGCCGTAAATGTTAGTATTAAAGTGTTTTCCTTGAAAAACTTAGCATATGCAATATTTAACGAACGGGTACCTGCATTAGAGGAAGGTAAAGGTAAGTAGTCACGGGCCCACTCCGCTGATTGCGAGCGCCATTCGCATCAGCCATATTGGTGTGCAGTGTACACTCGGCTGAACAAATATCTATGCTCTGGACTTTCTAGGACGGGGACGAAATTTTGTATTGTTACTGTAAAGGTTAGGTGGGTTCTTTGGTTATATTATAACTTATTTATTCGCAGCGTGGGTAGGCCCCCCACAAGGTGGACCGACGACCTGGTGAAGGTCGCGGGAATCCGCTGGATGCGGAGGGCGCAGGACCGGTCGTTGTGGCGATGCTTGGGGGAGGCCTATGTCCAGCAGTGGACGTCTTTCGGCTGAAATGATGATGATGATGATTATAACTTACCCAAATTACATTATTTTTGGCCATTCCGTCGTGGTATTATTTTTATATTCCCAAAAGTCAAAATAATGGTAAAATATGCTATAGACCTATGTCCAGCAGTGGACGTCTTTCGGCTGAAATGATGATGATGATGATGATGCTATAGACAATATAAGAACATAATACACGGTTCAACCAAATTGATTCACTTTGTTTGAAAGGTATTGACATATAGTGTAATTCCTTTAATTGTAATTCCTTTTGAAATCATTGTTGAAAGGTGCAGAAAGCAAGGAGCACAATGACGTCGAATGATTCACTTTTACGTTTACATGATTCAATTTGGTTGCTTCATCCAGATTGAAAGGCAAAAGTAAACCGTGTATTACCATTGCTATTAGACACGTGTAGATTTTAAAATAATAAAAATCAACATCCTCTTTTATTAAAAGGGAAATGTCTAAATAAGTCTTGCTATGGACATGGAATACATTGAGCTTATTTATTGAATCAGACCGACTTGCATTCACGATGATAAAATTCAAAATGACGTCACAAAATGAATATATCTAACCACTATTTTAATTCAAATTGTTTTTTATTCAAATATAAACAACAAACTAATAAAAATATAAAGTAACTAGCCAATGCCAGCGGCTTCGCCCGCGGATAACTTGGTTTATCACAGAAAGACGTTATCGTGAACTGTTTATTTGCCGAGCTAAAAAGTTGCTTATATTTTAATTCAGGTTCTCTATCGGTGTGCCAAATTTCATGCTTTGTTCAGCCGTTTCAGCGTGATTGAAACAAACAATCATCCCTTCTTTCGGATTTATAATATTACTAGCCTGTGCCCGCGACTTCGCCCGCGTGATTGTCGTTTATCGCGCATCCCTCGGGAACTGTCCATCTTCCCGGGATAAAGGTAGCCTATATGTTAATCCGGGTTACATTCTATCTGTATGCCAAATTTCATGAAAATCCATACAGTAGTTTTTGCGTGGAGGAGTAACAAACATCCATATCCATACATCCTCACAAACTTTCACGTTTAAAATATGAGTAGGATAGAATAGTAATAAGTAATATAGTTAGTTATAATAGTAGGATAGTAGGATTACAAGCACTTATGAGCTGTTGTCTCTTGTACCACGGTTCCAAATGGTAGAACCGACAAGAAACTCAATGGATATACTTTTAAAATAAATAATAATCATAATAAATAATAAATACTTTTGGGACATTTTACGCATCGCCATCTAGTCCCAAACTAAGCAGAGCTTGTACTATGGGTACTTGACAATGGATACTTAGATACTTTTTGTTTTGTAAATACATACTTATAATACATAAGAAACACAAAATAATTGTTTGATACAATAAATTAATTCAAATAGTGCAAGAAAAAACTGTAAAATTTTTGATATCACAAAACGAGCATCTTCATTTTTCCGTTTGACTGTACCTGTACTGTATGAAACTAGCACAGCATCTTGGTAATTTGAAAGCGTCACCCGCACCCCTGCCTCCCTTGGTAGCGTAAGAAAAACACAACTTTTCTTTTCTTACGGTTTCACTTTCCATAATAGCACAAACCTACCTGAAATACACTATGACGTAGCATGAATAGGTATGTGAGAATTCACTCAAATGCATGTATGAAAAAAATTATAATGGTTACCTGACTCCAATCCTATCGGAGCTTAGATTTTTACATTTTCAGCTAGTTGAACTTTGAAGTTAGTTATCAGTAATTATAAACAACTGCATGTCAATGTCGTTCCAAATTAGTCGTAAAAATAGCCTTTCCATGCGTAAGGAGGGGTGAGAAATGATGTCAAGAAAAATATCACATCCTACCTAGGGACCTAGTACGAGTTTGACTCATTCGAATACTTTCATAGTTTTCGTCAATTTTCATTCATAAATCAGTATTTCCTCGTATCCGCTAGCGGCGCTACTGATTAATGAAAGAAAGTGGACGAAAACTATAAAAGTCGTACTAGGCCCTCTGTAAATGTCTATTTGTTCGAGCATCCCGCTAAAACTACTGGACCGATATAGATAAAACCAGCGACCATACACCCCATAGACGCCCCATAACAGACAACGATGACTGCAACACATTTATGAAATTTCACTAATGTAGGTCGCCACTATTCGCCACTTGAAATCTTCAAATCTGTTTCGAGCACTTACATGAGCCGTCAAAACTACCGCGTTAGTAATTAGCCTATAGCCGACTTGGTAGGGCCAATCAGATTGTAGTACCCCGCCTCAGCTAGTGGCAGAATTTATTGTATGCACTATATTCAACTATTAGGCGTCTATTGGGCTGTATGGTCGTTGGATAAAATATATTGTTTGTTTAAAAAATAAACAAAATGATTAGATTATAATAAAACAAAGTTTAACCGGATTAAATCGCGTATATTATTTAAATTGGATTCCCTGACGTTTCGAAAGCTTTGCAGCATTTCGTGGTCGTAGGTAGACTAAGATGACAAGCGTCTTTACAAATATTTCTAAAAAAATATTTTAATCTACCGTACAATATTATTAATTAAAATCGTTTCAATCCAATCCAAATCCAAAAATAAAATCCAATCCAATTTAAATAATATACGCGATTTAATCCGGTTAAACTTTGTTTTATTATAATGTATAGTGATCGCGAAAACCTAAGAAGTTATTAAAATGATTAGACTTAAAAACTGGTACTTGTGTGTTTTATAAAAAAAGTTTCCTGTGGGGATGACCACGGGAGCGAAGTTGCTATAGTATATTGGCTAAGTTTAGTTCTTAATAATATTACAATAAAAATTTGTCGGTCAAACTTGGAGATGTTGGTAGTGTATTATTTACCTATAATACTGAGCATGGCCCGACATGCTCTTGGCCGGATTTCTTTCTTGCCTTACGTCTTCAAACATCGCACAATGCCTTACGCGTCAGCGATTGCAAGTTGCCAACAACCATCAACAACACAAAATGTCACTGCGCCTGCCAAGTTCCATATGTGATTTTTGATAGGTTTCGGGAAACAACAAAAAACATATTATTTTCTAAACAATACATTAAATAAGAAAACAAATAATAAATAACGTTTTTTATGCTGCATTATTAGTTTTCTTATTTAATATATTGTTTAGAAAATAATATGTTTTTTGTTGTTTCCCGAAACCTATCAAAAATCACATATGGAACTTGGCAGGCGCAGCGACGAATAACAGTTTGTAGGTACTTTGTAGTTGTATCTCAAATAACGTGTGCTATCCGCTTTCCCCTGCGGATACAGCTTTGAGCTTTGAGAGCGCAATATCCACAAGTAAACATTTTTCTAACAGCCCGCTAGTTTGTGGCCTTTATACGCCAAGCCAAGATATCATGACTTCTGTGACTTGCCCGACTGTTTAGTAACTCTGTGAGTGCTATTATAAACCAGACTCACGCATCGAGTGGGTGATTCTTCGAAACAAGGTAATTTCATGTTTTTCCCGGGAGAACATACCAAATAATGCACTAAATTCAATGAGTTCTTAACATAATATGTACAAAGTTCTTCTCTGTCGAGGCCTGTTGTTTATACCACATTTATTTAAATTAAAGCTAGTTTAAAGTTCGCAGAAAACAGGAAAATCTAATTAGTCTGCCTGTCCCAACTGCGTTTTCTGTTTCTTCAAACTGGATTTTTGTGGCAGCCATTGAATTTGGGTAAAATGTAATGATCTGTATTGATTTTTCATTAACTTATCAATCGTGTTTCAAAGACAGATATCACAAACAACGCATTTATTGAGAGATACGTTCATTTTAAAATTGTCCACGACCATACCACTCATTAGGCTGGCACGATGTATTTGTGTGCGTGGCAGTGTATGTGTTGAGTTTATCGACGTGTCCCAAACACAATCGATCACACCATACCACGGCAAGGCATCACCGTGGGAGAATATCTCTTCATACCATTTTTGAGCGACCTACGATCGAAAACATTTTGTAATCTGGTTTTTGTAAGGTAAGTAGCATAATTTATCTGTGTTCATTTATGTAAATAATGTTAGTATTAGTAATTTGTTATCAAAGTATTACGTATTACTAGGGTTTTTGTTATTGCTAATCCAGGTTTTAATTCCATATTTAAAAAGAATATAGAACTAGGTTAATTTATCTTCGAATTACTAATTGATCTGGCCCTCATTAATTTGTCTTTTTCTGGCTCTTAATGCCAGATTAATTTTTAAAGACCAGACAAATTATGTTCAAAGCATCTATGCTTTACGTATCAGTTTTTATATTAAACTATTTCATCATCATCATCATTTCAGCCGAAAGACGTCCACTGCTGGACATAGGCCTCCCCCAAGCATCGCCACAACGACCAGTCCTGTGCCTTCCAAAAACTATTTAACAAGTTTAAAAAAACTCTTGGTTAATAACGTTCGTGGTTGACTGCGCCATGTGTTGTGGTCGTAGTGGATTCGATTTCCACACAGGACAATAGAGGAGTGTCTTTTCAAAAACAGTTATATCATATTGTCCATAAAGTGCAAATTAGCATGCTTATCTGTACAAAAAGTAACTAATTTGGACCTTATGGTCATTGGTATATATAACTGTTTTTGAACAGAAACTCTTCTATTTGTGCGATCCACAGATAGTTGTTTTAAATCCGAGTTTACTTCAATATTTATTTAAGTTATTTTATATTTTAGATCCCCAGGTTTACTCAATGGCATAGCCGAAAAAACAGAGCATAGAAGAGAGATTACGTAAGAAAAGAGAGGCTGAAAAAAAGATACAAACGAATATATAATGAAGAATTATCGAAGAAAAACCAAGAAAAGAATAAACAGGCTTTTATACGCACAAAAGAAGAAATAAGCAGCTATCTACAAACTAAATTAATCCTAGACAGCAATGATTGCAAAGGAATAAATGAAGAGTAAACTATAAGTCCTATTATTTAAGATAAAAGCAAGACAAGAAAGTTACAGCTCACAATGCACTAAATTCCCCACCTGAAAGCCCTGCAAGATCTGATTTTGTACAGATACCTCTACCAGTCCACTATGATAATCATCGTCAATTCTCCAGCCTCAGTGTCTTCATTTTAACAATATCAGACATTACTTTACAGGCGATTCTAGTGATGTCGATCCCAATATTTTATCATCATCATTTCAGCCGAAAGACGTCTACTGCTGGATATAGGCCTGGCAGGCGGGTTGGCGATCGCAGTTGGATGGTAATATTTTATAGGTCAAGTTTATTGAGTATACCCTTTTCATCGATCTCGGTTAAAGTTTCTAATGAAATTGAATTGTTAGAAGATATTTTATAATTTAAAATTTTATGATAATTAAGCTATCTATAGTAAGTACTTTTATTTTCGTTACCTGATAGACATGGCTTAAGTTAATTTTGATGATTAACGATCTCACTTCGATTGTAAAACTTAGACAGATTAGTAATAAGGTTTTTCTAAAGATTTTCATGTGACAATATTTTAATTTTTGTTGGTTTTAGTTAGATTTTTGTTCAATTCATAGTTGATTTCATTTGGACAGAAAATTATTGTTAAATTCTGTTGAATTTATTGTGAATAGGATATTATTTTTGTTTCTGCTGTTATTGGAGTTAAATAATTAACACCAAATATTACAATACTAGGCTAAATTTCATGCCAAATAAAATGTGTATCTAAATAATATAGTAACTGACAGAAATTTAATTTCATGGCAGAAATATAAGTTTAGTAGTTTTAAATATAAAAATGAATTAAATAATTAAGAATCTTTTAGAATTCCTCATTTCACTAACTCTAAATCAACCCTATTTAATTATTACATTTAAGTATATTATGTACGAAACGTACCTAATTTTACACCGTAACTACCCACGATCGGTTCCCATTCTTCTAGTCCATCCAAAGGTTGTTTGGAAGAGATTGCCTTGTGCGATAAGGCCGCCCATTATACTTATATAATCTTTCTGTAAATTACTGTCTTTATTTTCGTTTGGTGTATGTACAATAAAGAATATAATAAATAAAATAAATAAATATGTAACAAAAATCTAATTAATCTGTCCTTTTCATAATTCATCTGGACGGCTAATTCATCAGGAAACTCTTAATTTTAAACCCATGAGGATATAGCCGTGCCTTTCACATATGTTTTTGCGCATACTGATCAGACATGGATTTTAGGATAAATAAGGAGGAAATCCTAAAAATAAAAAATGGCAGACGAATTAGTTGAAAACACTCTCTTTCAAAGAATCACCCGAGTGTTCCGTACCTTCCTTGGACGTATAAAATGTTATAATAATTATTCATCTGCCACCTCAAACATCTACTTAGACACCCGGCCAGTGGTGGATCCAGAATTTTGATTTGGGAGGAGCTTGACCCAGCGGAGGGTAGGCTTTATCAAGATAAACAGTGAACTAGATAAGTGATGAAAATTTTACTGTAGGTAGTGTAGTAGGTACCTAATAAGAAAGTAGGTTAATATCAAGTTTAATTTTAGATTTGTCAGGGGTAGATCCAGATGATTTTGGGGGGGGGGGGGGTCTTGAGCCCCTTAGCCCCCCCGTGGATCCGCCACAGCAAACGGCAGTGTGTCAGCCAAGTTTGCAAAGGAAAAGGGCGACACACCGGTCGTGGGTTATTATAGGTAGTACATAAAACTTACCGGACCGCATATTTAAGTCTGTTTGTAAAGGATTTTTGGTGATTTTTAGAAAACCGTGCTAATTAGATTCTTACTTTTTTTCTGTAACATTTACATACATTTACTTTTATCATGTAATTACATGTAAATACAATTGTATTCGGCGTATTTCTGTACCAAATGTTTCAATCCACAGTCACAGCAATGTTTTTTTTTGCCATGGAACTATAAATTCTGAAGCAACAGTTTTAAAAATGAATAACAATTTCGAAAGTTGTTCCATAAGCCCGGCTAGCTCAGTCGGTAGAGCATGAGACTCTTAATCTCAGGGTCGTGGGTTCGAGCCCCACGTTGGGCGCAATCTTTTTGTTTTTAAATTCTAGACAACGCCATCTATCAAAAAATGTAAGAAGCTTCTGAAGTCACATGTCTAGTAGTGCATGTAATGTTTTAAAAGTTCACATAAAATTCAGTAGATGGCGCAAGCTTCTGAAGTCAACTCACATGTCTAGTAGTGCATTGTTTTAAGAGTTCACATAAAATTCAGTAGATGGCACTAATTGAAAATTGCTGATAGACTGAAAAGTTTATTTCATACAAAATGGTTACAATATTGAATCGTCCTGCTTTTTGGTACTGTACGTACGTGCGCATTCTTTTTGCATAGATTTTTTTTTTTTTTTTTTTTGTCAACCTGTACTGTCCCACTGCTGGGCAAAGGTCTCCCCCATTTTCTTCCAAACTTCCCTATCAGTAGCTTCTTCAGTCCAATTCTTCAGAAACATGTCCAGATCATCCCGCCAGCGTTTCCTCGGCCTACCCCGGCGACGAATTCCTTCCTGAGGCACCCAATGTGTAGCGATGCTTGCCCACCTTTCTGGATGCATTCTGCTGATATGGCCCGCCCATTCCCACTTTAATCTGGCAGACTTGTTGCCTACATCGGCAATACCGGTCTTGGAGCGTATCGTGGTGTTACGAATCCGATCACTGAGTCTTATTTTTAATATACTACGCTCCATAGCCCTTTGGCAAATCTTAAGTTTGGACTTCTGAGCTTCAGTCAAGGACCAAGTCTGAGCACCATAAGTTAGAATAGGCAGGATACACATGTCGATAAGTTTGCGCTTTAGTGATAAAGGAAGGTCACCCTTCATGAGCGTCTTCATGGACCAGTAGCTCTTCCAGGCGTTTTCGATGCGACGGTCGATTTCCTTGTCTTGCCTGTTTTCGAAGGAGACTAGCTGGCCCAGGTAGATGTACTCATTGACATAGTGTATTTCCTGCCCATCGACCTCGACCCTATGTTCTACGCAATTGGTCATGACCTTTGTCTTTGACCGATTCATCATCAGTCCAACCCTATGACTGGCTGTGCTCAGTTCATGGAGCATTTTTTGTATTTGTTCTGGGCAAGGGGCGAAGAGGACGATATCATCAGCAAAACGAAGGTTTGACAGTCTTTTATTGCCGACTTGAATGCCCATACCTGCCCAAGAGTCTGCCAGAGATTTAAATATCTCTTCTAATGTGCTAGTGAATAGTTTAGGAGAGAGCGGGTCACCCTGTTTTACTCCTTTATCAATTTTAAATGTGGTACCTAAAGATTCTAGTTTGATATTAGCTGTACTATTGCTGTAAATTACTTTAAGAATGTCTATGTAAACTTTATCTAGGTCTTGACATTGTAAAGCTGAAAATATGGCATTGTGCTCAATGCTATCAAATGCCTTTGTGTAGTCCACGAAGGCTAAATATAAGGGTTTTTGAAATTCAGAATGCTTTTCTATTATCTGGTTAAGAGTGTGAAGGTGGTCAGCGGTTGAAAAACTTGGTCGAAATCCGGCTTGTTCTGGTGGTTGGTGGGAGTCTAATTTTCCATCGATTCGATTGTGGATAACCTTGATAAATACCTTGTAAACATGTGAAACTAAACTTATAGGTCTATAGTTATTTATATTGGATTTGTCTCCTTTTTTATGCAGAAGGATTATGTTAGAGTGACACATCTTTTTTGGAATTGTACCCGTTTGCAACATCGTATTAAATAAGTTGGTCAAATGAGGAAGAAGTGTGGAAGATCCAAATTTCAAAGCCTCCGTGGTAACACCGTCTTCTCCAGGACTTTTATCAAAATGCAATGTCATTAGAACTTTGTAAACTTCAAGGTTTGTTATAGGAGAGATGTCTTCTGGGTAGCTGTAAAGCGTTTCTGTGTCTGTTTTTGAATTATCTGAGTAAAGAGATCTATAGAATTCGGTGCAAATTTCTATAATTTTTTGTCTGTTATGGTGTTTGGTTCCATTTTTGTCTATTAAACTATTGATCCATGGTTTTGTTCTTGTAATACCTTGTTTTGCTACCCTCAATGAACGGTGTCTTTCTAGTGCCACTTTCACTAAATGAGTGTTTAGGTTTCTTATATCTCGTCTAATACTCCGTTTGATCTGCTTGTCAATTTGTCTATGTTGTGCTGTTCCAATGCTATGCTCGTTCCTCTGCTCTATTAGATATAGTGTGTGTGTTGTTAATTTATTATTTTTCTTCTTATCTGTTTTTATGCTAATGCTACTTTTTTGTATGCCAGTAACTATGTTGTCATATTGTTCTTCCACGTCACTCACATTAAGATCGAGAGCTAGAGCATAGATTACAAGTTTATTAATCCAGATAATTAAATTACTGCTCTGCGATAATGAACAAGTTTTTCGGCTATGCAAATACCAACGTCCATACTACGTTGAATACACCGGTTCTCGTCCGATCACCGAAGTTAAGCAACATCGGGCGTGGTCAGTACTTGGATGGGTGACCGCCTGGGAACACCACGTGACGTTGGCTTTTTTGATATTTTTGTGACATAATAGAACTCTATTTAGATCCTCAAGCGGCGAAAATATACATAATAAGTAATCATATTTTCGATCCGTTTGGGGTTGAAACACTTGGATCGTGGGGTCCGAGTGCTCGTCTCTTATTCAAAGCCATCTCCAGGCGGTTGGTCGACACTTCACGTGACCAGAATACTGGCCTTTTCTTTGGTCAAAGAATACGCATTGCCATACAACGTGTCAATGCTGCCAGTATTCTGGGCACGCTTCCGGTAGAAAGCGATGCGGGGGATGGTTGGATTTTTTGTAGCTTTTAGTTTTGTTTTGTTTATTCTTAAGTAAGTTGTGTATATAGTTATATAAGTCTGTAAACATAATTTATTGTTCCATTGTAATATATATAGGTAGGTATTAATTTTATTATTATTTCCTTCATTTCAGTTCTAACAAAGAACATCAGCGGATCGGCGAAAAATATCGGCGAATATCTGAATGACTAAAATTATGAAATGGTTTTTTTATATATTTACGGCCAAAATTAATATCCAATCTATCCACGATTTACCCTACTGGAGATAGAAATTTGACATATTTTGTATGGAGCTTATGTCAAATTCCTATCTCTAGTAGGGCAAATCGTGGATAGATTGGATATTAATTTTGGCCGTTAGATGTTTACAAGTTTATTAATCCAGATAATTAAATTACTGCTCTGCGATATTGAACATGTTTTTCAGCCAAGCATATGCCAACGTCCATACTACGTTGAATACACCGGTTCTCGTCCGATCACCGAAGTTAAGCAACATCGGGCGTGGTCAGTACTTGGATGGGTGACCGCCTGGGAACACCACGTGACGTTGGCTTTTTTGATATTTTTGTGACATTTAGTTTCATCGTAGTATAGGTACCAATTTTATTATTATTTCCCTTATTTCAGTTCTAACAAAGTACATCATCGGAGAATATCTGAATGACAAAAATTATGAAATGATTTGTTTTATATTTGTACTTTAAATGTACTAGATTTTGACATAGTAATGCGATATTGTATAATCATTGTCATTTTTTATACTTTGTAAACTTGCAAAGGTTGAATACGGAAATATTTTTTTTTTCTAACACCTAAACCATTACGTGGGTCGCTGTTGCGCCATCTCATAATCTCATGGGATGAGGCAGCGTCATAGAAATCTAAATAAAGGTAATATTATTTACGGCAATTTTGGGCAGCGTAATAAAATTTATGAAATAAACCAATTTCCGAGCAAGTGGGAGAAAATGTTATTATAGCCTTGATGAATTTCTTAATGATATTAATTTAATTTGATTTGAAATTAAACATTTTATTTTTATAATTCACATTTAAGCCATTTTCAAAACTTTATTAAAATTTAGGACAGACGGCGAGCTACGCGTTTATGTCTTTTGTTGGCAAATACTTATCATGTGGCACTGGGTGAGTTGGGCCAAATTTTCGGTGCGGCGTTACTTTATTTACAAGTTCCAACCATCCACTCCATGAGCTGTGCCTTATGCGTGGGCTCGGGGTGTGTCAGGTTTAAGTTTAATCCAAGTTATGCTGTGATAATATTGCTCATTGTGCATCCAAACCATGACAAATCAACATTACGAGTTACCTACCTACACAGACATAGTAAAAAAACCGGCCAAGAGCATGTCGGGCCATGCTCAGTATTATAGGGTTCCTTAAGTAGGTGTTACAAACAAATCAAATCGAATATTAATCATGGCTATTTTAGTTTTTGCAATAGACGGCAGCATTGGCGACTCAGAGAGTGTTGTCAGTAGCCGCTAGATGGCGCTATACAGTGCCAAATGCAATAGACAGCACTTGACGGCAGCATTGGCGACTCAGAGAGTGTTGTTAGTATAGTATTATATTATCTGTGATAGCGCCAAATTTAAGAAGTGTGTCGTCAACATAACACAAAGTTACTTTTTGTGATTTTTTCAAATAGAAAGTAGCTAAAGGAGCATTATTTGCTAACATCATTTTTCTCTTAGGTCAATGACCTTTGAACTAGGACGTTTTAAGTATTTTTCAGTTTTCTCTCTATAACTCAAAAAATTATAATGAATTTATGCTCAAAATAATTTTAAAAGAGAGTTTTTACAAAGATCTATCAATATAGAAGATTATAAGTTTCTATATTGCATAGTTTAGAAATGGCAAGGGGGGGACACATTGCAAGCCACTTTGGCAGGCTATATTTCGCAGATGGTACACCTGATAAAAAAGTGTTGTATTAAACATTACCTTCATTTTAGTAGACCTATTCAATGATACCCCAGACGAGGGGGTGCAGCGAAAAAAAAAATTTCATCCCCATTTCACATGTATGGGCGCCACCCCTAAAATACGTAATCATGATATTTTTATTCTTTTAAAATTGAGATCTATATCTATTCTATTTTTTAACCAAATTTCATTTACTTATGTTTATAACTGTAGAAGTTATTAAGCTGTAAAGGATTAGGACAGACGGACAGACGGACGGACATGATGAAACTATAAGGGTTCCTTGTAGGACTACGGAACCCTAAAAATATAGACGAAGTGCTGCGAACAACCATAGTAAAGCCAACAAAACCGTGCTCCTCCGTGTACAAACTAGCGCTCACGCACACACATGCACATCAAACCGTGCTTACCGCTCCCAGTAACATGACGCGGCATTGTCCAGTAAGCATCGTGAAAAACAAGTATCTTTCAGGTGCATGTGTATGCTTGAGCGCTGGTTTGTACGTACACGGAGCACGGTTTTGTTGGCTTCACTATGATTGTTCGCAGCACTTCGTCTATATTGTTTACTAGAATTTTTAAATGTCCAATTAATTTAATAATATTATTATTAGTGACCGAGAATACTATATGACATTTTTATTTTATAACATCATCATTACATTTTATCATTTTATTATTTTGTGACATTTCGAGTTGTTTGATAATAATTAAATAATTTTTACAAGCATTTATTATTTTATAAATTTATTTTTATTTTTATTCAAATTTCTCATTTAGATTTTAAATACACATTTGTACGCCTGCTGGTATAACATAGCGGACTCTATATTGTATTTAAGAACTTTATATTATTTTTTGTACCTAATATGTTACACAAATGTATAAATGACTTACGACTTATGTCTGTGCCTACCTACCATCATTAGTGTACTACAGGTGTCTTGTTTCTTATAGCATCAACACGGGAGGTAATTGTGCAGCTTCCTTTGCGACATCATTTAAAGTAATTTTGTATAGTTTATATAAAACGTAGGTAGCACGCGACGGAAGCCATATTGTTTGTGATCGCGAGTGACAAGATGAGACGCCTGTTGTATTTCTGCTTGAGTATTTGTGGTAAGAAATTGAAGTATGTATGTAGGTACCTATGTAGTTGCTCTCAACATCCAGGAATCTTTTTACTTTTGACTCTGAAGCCTCAAGTTTCTTTTATGCTTTTTATACTGAACTAGCAGTGCTCTTGAGACTTTGCCCACCTAAAACGTTGTAACATGACCCGATAATGTTTCTGTCGTAGTTTTGGTATAAGAAAAATACGTATTACTTTATTATTATTTATTTTGTTTTGAAGAATATTTATGTCCAATGACCCCAGAAAGATTTTTCATAGAAACTTTAACACTCCTTTTTTACCCCCGTTAGGTTTAATTTTTTTAAAGATTTATTTATACCGAGTTTTGACTCAATCCAGTCTCGGAATAATTTCCTCCCATACAAAGTTTGTACCTAACCCTATTGTACCCTCTTTTCGGGTTAATTTTGGAAAATGAAAAGATAAATGTGTCATTATTGACTTTAAATATTATTTGTCCCAAGTTTTGAGGGAATCAATTCAGAAGAAAAGATTTTTCATACAAACTCTAACCCATTACCTATTCCATATCACCCCCTTAGGGTTAAAATGTCTAAAAATGCTTTCTTAATGAGTGCTTACATTACAAAAGAACCTACTATCCAAATTTCATATTTCTAACTTGAGTAATTTCGGCGCTGCGTTGATGAATCAGTCAGTCAGCACATCTCTCTTTATAAGTATATAAGAAGTATAGATAGATATCTCCTTTACCTAAGCGATTATCGTTTTTCTTACTTTGGTAGCTAAAGATATTGAGGCCGGTGATGATCAACGTAAATTTGCTGATTAAGCGGCTGATTACTTGAAAAATATAATAGAATTGTGGATAAACATTCGTTCAATCAGAAAATAATCGTTGGTGAAATACAGCCTTAAAATGTCCAAGTATACCTGGGTTGTTCCATTTATAGGTTTTATGCGCGTAGGCGCAAGTAGTTAAGGATGTAGCATATCCACCCTATATGCTACATCGGTTTCCTTTCAATATGGTAATGAAAACAAGTTCGAAGTTTTAGTTTATAAAGTATATTTAGGTATTGTTATTGCGTGCCGGGTTTACCCGTACTGTTAAACTCATATCGATGGTGACAAAACCAGTATAAGCAGAGCTCGAGTTGTATGAAACTTACTTACTAAGCCAGTTCTGCTTATAATGGATTATTATCCATTGATATATCTACGTTTGACCGTTCCTCACGAGGCTAAATGCTCACGATTAACATCACGATGTTTGTTTTATGAATATCAAATAATAAATGACTTTGTTGGTTGTTTTTCAGATTATTCTTTCAGAAAAAAAAACTGTTTAGATTTTTTTGTGATAGGAATTTATTTGTGATAGATATCTGTGTAATATCGTAGGTACCTACTACGTTCATAACCCAACCCTGAAATCGCGAAAAAAATCACATGTTCCCTACATTTGTGTTCACATTGATTTACGATTTATGTGAACACAAATGTAGGGAACATGTGATTTTTTTCGCGATTTCGGGGTTGGTCCCATAATAAAAGTTGTTTATACTGATGAGTACAATGACTCCTAAAGAGGTTTTCAGTTATTTCAATAACACGTTGTATACGTTGCTCCTGTTTTGTACTATTTTCATGGTGTACAATCAATCATATTCTATCTATGTTCAACTATCTATCGATCTATTTGCAACTATATAACTACCTAATTATATCTCTATCTGTGTCTTCACAGTAATTTAAATTTTTTGAAAGGGTTGATCTTTTTTATCCTCCGTAAAAAACTGCATGATACGTCTTCCCAAAAGGTTGGCAACGCATCGGCGACTGTGTTGTCGCGGATGTCCATGGCCGCGGCGATTACTTACCATCACGTGACCCGCTTGCTCGTTTGTCCCCTCTATTATAAAAACCGGCCAAGAGCATGTCGGGCCATGCTCAGTATTATAGGGTTCCTTAAGTAGGTGTAATTACAAACGAATCAAATCGAATATTAATCATGACTATTTTAGTTTTTGAAATAATCGGCAGCATTCGCGACTCAGAGCGTGTTGTTAGTAGCGCCATCTAGCGATAAATTCATGAAGCCTAATTGAAGAAGTGTGTTCAACATAACACAAAGTTACTTTTTGAGATTTTTTCAAATAGAAAGTAACTAAAGGAGCATTATTTGCTAACATCATTTTTCTCTAAGGTCAATGACCTTTGAACTAGGACGTTTTAAGTATTTTTCAGTTTTCTCTCTATAACTCAAAAAATTATAATCACATTATACTCGAAATAATTTTAAAAGAGAGTTTTCACAAAGGTCTATCAATGTGGAAGATTATAAGTTTCTACGTTGCATAGTTTAGAAATGACAGGGGGTGGGACACATTGCAAGCCACTTTGGCGGGCTATATTTCACAGATGGTACACCTGATAAAAAAGTGGTGTATGAAACATTGCCTTCATTTTAGTAGACCTATTCAATGATACACCACACGAGGGGGTGCAGCGAAAAATATTTTTTCATCCTCATTTCACATGTATGGACGCCACCCCTAAAATACGTAAAAACGATTTTTTTATTATTTTAAAATTGAGATCTATATGTAGACTATTTTTTAACAAAATATCATTTACTTATGTTTATAACTGTAGAAGTTATTAAGCTGTAAAGGATTAGGACAGACGGACAGACGGACAGACGGACGGACATGACGAAACTATAAGGGCTCCTTGTAGGCCTTCGGAACCCTAAAAAGAAGTATCTTAATAGCAAAATATATATTTTACTGTGAAATCTTATTTGTTGTATAGCTTAATAATAATAAATAATAATTCGGCAATCATTGTGCCGATAGTCGTAACGGCCAATGGTCTCATAGCCAAGAGCCTCGACCAACATCTTAAGAGGCTCTCGTTAGGTGGCTGGGTCAAGGGCCAGATTCAGAAGGCGGTTCTCCTCGACACGGCACGTATTGTGAGGAGGTTCCTGTCTCTGCGGCCCTAACCGCCGGTAGCTTGGACCCTGCTCCCGATGCCGGTGGAACACTGTTTTTTATATTTTTAAATGTTTTATTTCTTTTCTTTTTATAAAAAATATTTAAAAATGTATTTAATAAGGTTAATAACCAAATAAAGGAAATAAATAATAATTATAAATATTTTTGCGTCATTTTTACACAGCACCATCTAGTCCCAAACTAAGCAGAGCTTGTTCTATGCGTACTAGACAATGGATTTAATACTTATATACTCTTTTTTTTTTGTAAATACATACTTATAATACATAAGCAACACCCAGACCAACACAAACACTTATGTTCATCACGTAAATATTTGTGGCTATGGGAATCGAACCCACGACCTCGTGAACAGCAGTCCGACAGCTTGTATATAAATCCTTTGCGTTATATAGCTAACTAAATGAGCTAAAAATGGCTCTGTGTAAAGAAAGCCAGTGTTGAATACAGATAAAAGCCCAAGGTTTATCATTGACTTTGACATAATGGAAGCGTAGCCTTGCGACGAAAATACTCAATGACAAAGGAGACTTATTCCAAGGATAAAGAAAGAACCAAGGCCAAGACCAATATTACTTTAGTTCTTTTCATTTTCAGATTTAGAAATGAAACCAGTACAGTGTTTCGGATAATTACGATAGGTTCTTAATTTAGGCTGTTAGTCCATCACACTGGCCTACTGTGAGTTAGCGGACACTACACATCAACGAGACTTTTATGGAGCACTCTAAGGTGTGCAGTGTCCTCACGATGTTTTCCTACACCATTATAGCAAGTGTTAATCAAATTCAATTCGCCCATGAATCTGAAAAGTCAGAGGGTCGAGTTTGAACTCGGACCTTTCTGCATGGAAGGCAAGCGTTCAAATACTAGGCTGGGTTGTCTTTTCTTTGTAATTTTTTTTACCTTTATTTATCGCTGAACCGAATCCGCCGTGCGTCGTATCGCCCGCCCGCGCTGCTTCATTTTCGCTACGCGTTCTTTCCGACTTTTTTTTCTTTTTGTTCGGCTCCTAAGGGTTGTAGCGTGATGTTTGAATAGCCTATATTATTCCTCATGAATCTGGCTACCATGAAGAAAAAGATTTTTTTAAATCCTGAAGACTGGTAGGTAGTTCCAGAGATTTACGCGTTTAAACAAACGAACAATCAAACAAAAAACTTTTTAGCTTTATTATATTAGTATAGATCACGAAGAAAAGAACTTTCTGTTCTCCATGGATAGATAGATCGTTTCCTAAGGAAAAGTTGCTTTATCACCAAGATTTCAAATGTTATTTGAATTCAAAATTAATTTGGTAATCGCAGTACTTTATGAGATAAATTATACATTTTGATTTCAGCCCTCGCTGGTTGGAGTGATGGTGTCTCGACAAAGATGGATTTTGGTGAAGATGAAGTGTTATCGACAGTCACTAATTCTACCAAAGTGGAAGACGAAGATGTTGAAGTCCAACATACTATTGTGTTGTCCACAAAACTTAAGAATAATAATAGAAGAGGATTACATAGCTCCAATGAAGGTGAGACATACATGCAATGGATATATATCCACTCGTCTATTGATGGTTCACTGAGAATAATAATTTGATGAAAAATATTTTCTTTAACATTAATAATATTTTCTCCAATTGTAAAATCATTCTCTCTCCCTTAGAGAGACCAGTTCAAAATGTATCTTTCCCTACCTGTCCAACCCTTGGTTGGATTGGGATGAGTGGTCATCCACGATTATACAAGTGACTGGATTTCTTGATATATTAGCGCAATAATTACATCCATCTCTACGTTATTAACAACTTTGAAAGACCTCTTGCGTATGAGTGGAGTATTAATGGTCGTAATTATCCGGTTGGCTAACCCGAGCCTTTGTAGAGGCAGTATTAGATAATGAGAGTATTAAAATTCAAGTCTTTTATACGAGCAGGTAGAAATATTAATGAAAATTGTTAAACAAATTGTTGCACGTTTTATTGATCATATCGATCGGAAAGTAAACAGAGGATTTGGCAGTATGTTGTTATCTATCAGTATCTGCACAAGGACGACGCTACTGACCTGGTTATAATGATTTTTAGTTATCTCGTGACATTTATGCGCTACTCTATTCATCTATTAAGCCTAAAATCACATATAGTTTTCTCTTTTTTTCCTTGGGGAAATCCTCATTGAAACACTCCGCCCGAAGACGGTGGAGCCAGTGTCGGACTCTTATCGACTAAAACCACCACGGTGTTCATACAACTACTTGGGATGGATGTAGATGGACTAAATTGGCCAGCGGCATGGGAACCCTCTGTATTCGCACAACCATTTCCGACAGGTCCCGACTCACCACAAGCAGGCAAGCCCCTTCTCCCCGTGCGGCCTAACATTGGCCGCACCCTCCCTGGCAGTGCACATGGAACGCTGCGCGCCACCTTACGGGCCCCGCCATGACGCAGCTAACTCGCCGATGTCACGGCCACGCCAGCCACGCCTGCCTCGCCAGCCTCACCAGCCATCGGAGCCACATCAGCCACGCCAGCCTCGCAAGCCTCACCCTCGCCAGCCTAGCCAGCCATGCCAGCAATACTAGCCACGCCAGCTACGCCAGGCAGCGGACTACCCTGAGTCCGCCGGCCGCCCGCAGGCCCTATCCTCCGCTATATTCCGACCCATCTGATCCTGACCCAGTCTCGTGCGATTCTCATTATGTCATATTCCCATAATTCTGACATAATGGATTTCCGATGTTAGTGAACAATCTAATGTTTTATACTTATTTCCTAATACTTACAGGTAATCGAGGAACACAAACATATAAAATTGGCAACAGAGAAGCAAAGCAAGATAGTGGCGAAGTTCCCGTAGTAGACGGATACAAATCGGTTGAGACTACACAAATAAGAACACCAGACACAAGAAACAGGGGTCAATTCTATCCTGATTCTACCTTTATTAATAGGAATGTACGGGATGAAAACGATATATACCCTAACTATATATCGAATCCTTCACAGTGGAAACCTTCACCTTTCTACAATAATATCAACTGGATGAATCAAGAACTGCCAATAAACACAGAATTTAATTCAGGCTGGAAAGTGAGTAGACCAGCTTACCAGACTCCGGGAAAGTTCCACAGAAGGATAACAGATGATGGAATGAAAGAGTTCTACTGCAAAAAATGCAGGGAGTTAAATGGACAAGGTGCCAGAGGCTGTTCACAAGCCCAACAAAGGAGTAATTCATGGTCGTACGAGCCAACGACTCCTAAAATGAAGTTAGATGGTAAATTGGCGAAATTAAACTAATTTGTTTGCGGTCATTGTTTTTGTTCATCCCGTATCCGTGAGTGTGCAGAAAAAACTTGGCGATGTTATCTTGGCGACCTTGAGACGTTGCTCAGAGGTTGAAAGGCATGGAATAATGAGACGTTCGTAATTGTGTGCACGTTTCCAAGTATCCGCTAATACCTAATGTTTTCGTCAGATGTTATTATGCCCATATCTTTTTCATCATCAATAGGTGGGCTGTCTTCATTTTTAAGTTATGCAAGAGGAGGATTTTGTTTAATTACTGCTTGCGTTCATAAGGTAGATGAACTTCCATTGTTGACTTTGAAAAAACTAGACATGTTAACTAGACATAATATATATTGTCGAAGTAACAATACAAAAACTGCAATGTTTTAGATTGTAATAAGAGATATCATTCAAATTATGCAAATACTCTTTGTAGCTTTCTAAGGCTTCCTCAAATTCATTTTTAAAACTTATATTTATAGGAATATTATCGATGAACTTAACTTTTCTAAATTCGGTATTGGTAAAACCCGTGTTGACAACACATTCTAAGCTCTTTGTAAATGAGATAATAAAAGTATAATTCAAATATAAAGTATCAATAAATCACAATTTATTGTCTATGGATGAGTCATACATACGAGAACTAACACTCTCGATTGATGTATCAAAAGATCCTATTGTATCGTTTTTACTATATTTTTTCTCAGACTTTAAATGAGTAGCCTTATGAAACGTATAATCACTTTATTGATACATCTTATTTAATACATTTGTAAAAAGATCAACGAAACATAACATGAATATAACATTTAGTACGCCTCTACTTAAACAGAATACTACCAGGTTTATACATAGATTGGAATTAAAAAAATAACAATTGTACTTAAAGTAATTTTTTGTCTTTTCTTGATCACTTTGAGAGTCATTTTACATTGTTGTCATATCAAGAGATCCATGTTTAAAAATCAATTTCATGAGGATAGTGGCGTTTGGAACATCGTTTATTTTAGATTAATTTCCGACTTTGTAATGGGTGACTCTTCCATTGTCGTTAACCACGGTCTCGGCACCCCGGTTGTTGGACTCCTTGCCATCGACATTGGCGGAGGAGGAGTATGACTTGCTGGAGACGGAGTAGAAACCACCTCGGTTTGGCACTGAGGCCGGATCGGAGTAACGGTTTATTTGATCCACATTCGGGTTGCCCTGAAATTCGGTGAAATGTGTTGGTTATTTCAAAGTTAGACACAATATCTTCTAGTTTAACAGGGTGACTTGTAAATACAGGCCACCACATTTCAATGGTAAGAAACCATTATAAGCGGAACTGGCTTAGTATGTAAATTTTATACAAGACAGGTTCTGCTTATACTGGTTTTTTAAGCATCTATATGTGCTTGACTGTACCTACATTGGAAAAACGTAAAAGGTGAGTTCGCTTACAATATGTTTACAAAATATTACTGTTGTATGCACATCATAATCAGCCTATTACTGTCCAATTACTGGACAGAGGTCTCTTCTCACAATGAGTAGGGATCAGGCCTTAGTCCACCACTTCAATGGTACTAAATTAAAATTCATAAAACCATTTAACACTGCCTATTGCATAGTAACATTTAGACTGGATGGTAGTCATGCTACTATGAACTCTAAAAAAAATCCTTTTTTTTCTTCTTTTTTTTATATTAAAGGATGGCGAAACGAGCTAAAGGCCCACCTGATGTTAAGCGGTTAACCTTTGCCCATGACAACTTCAATACCTTTGATTATTAGATTAAAATAATAACAAAATAAAAGAGATAAGTTAAATACCTCCGATTCTTCCTAATTTTTAACTGTCCCTGTAAACTAGATTTATTAATTTTACGTTGTACCGTCTTGTACCAATGATAACATTAAGGTATTGAAAACTACACATGATACCTAATTGGAAGCATCGTGTTTACGGCAATCTCTTTTGTTTTTCTTAAAAAAAATAACAGGTTCTTTGTATTTAATAGTAGACTTTGCCCTCGGGCAACTTCCGGATAAAGTAGCTTTCTAATTGTGAAAGAATGATTAAAATCGGTTCAGTAGTTTCAGAGTTTATCAATCACAAAAAAATCTTTCCTCTTTATAATATGTATTAGTATAGACTAGACTTTTTTTTTTTTGTCTTTGGCCGATGGGGCAGTAAAGTTCTGGAGTGGCGACCGCGTACTGGAAGGCGCAGCGTGGGTAGGCCCCCCACAAGGTGGACCGACGACCTGGTGAAGGTCGCGGGAATCCGCTGGATGCGGAAGGCACAGGACCGGTCGTTGTGGCGATGCTTGGGGGAGGCCTATGTCCAGCAGTGGACGTCTTTCGGCTGAAATGATGATGATGATAGACTAGACACTAGCTGATGATCCTGTGTTAATCTAGGATATGGTCTATCAGCCTAGTTTCATCCAGTTTCAGTGTGATTCAAGGACAAACAAACAAAATATTTAGCAGGATGTACCAAAGCCTCCGTGTAGTTTAGTCACGACAGATAAGGCCACGTCAGTGCACAGCTATGTAAATATCAATACAAACGCAACTAATAAAAATGTCCTTTCTAACATGAATGTCAAAACAATAACATAATAACATGACCGTTTTTTGCTCAGTATGTGAGAAACTACTGTAGTTGATGATATCAATAATCATAATTATTTATGAACAAAATACTTTATTATTAAACAATATTTTTTCACATAATAATTTCATAGGTTTTCGCGATCACTACACATTATATTATAATAAAACAAAATTTTACCGGGTTACATCGCGTATATTATTATTGGTTTTCCTGACGTTTCGAAAGCTTTGCAGCGTGGTCGCAGTGGAATCCAGTTCTAAAAATAATCAAGTCCCAAACAGCACGCCACACTACAGTGTTTACAAAACATAATGATACTGTGAGTGACTACAGCGTGCATCGAAACGATTTTAATTAAGTAAAAATTGTACGGTAGATTAAAATGAATGATATTTAAAAATATAGATATATACCCTAACAAAACCAACGAAAAAATGTTCCGAACGCAGCGGCAGCACAATACTCATAAACTAGTAAAAAGTAAGTAAGTTGATTACTTCAAGTTACTTTCGTGTCATAATTGGAATACTTTCTGTACACACACGACGGCATTTAATTTTTTTTTGCCTCCGGTCACGCTCGGCGCCTTACTTGAAAAACGTAAATAATAAGGACGTTTTCGAGTCTTCAGATTGTGAGCTCAGTAGCATATCTGTACTTTTAAATATCATTGTTATCATCTTAATCTTCCTGCGACCAAGAATGCTGCAAAGCTTTCAAAACGTCAGGAAAACCAATTTAAATACTACATAACATAAACATAACATCACGCCTGTATTTCCCCGAAGGGGTAGGCAGAGGTGTATAGTACACCCATATTTCGCCAGTTATGTTGAATATTACACGCGATGTAATCCGGTTAAACTTTGTTTTATTAATATTAATTCATATTTAAAAATGATATCATGAAGATAGATATACCAGCTTCTTTTTAAGTACACGACCTTAAGTAAAAAAATCAACAAAAACAGTCAGGATTTGCAGGTAGGCACTAAAGGTAAAATTCGTGATATGCTCATTACAAAGATACATATCTATCAAGATTTTCTTACCGATAAACAAATTAAAAAACTTACCGGATTGGCTGGGAATATTTGGGCAACGTGATGTTGGTAGCCTGGTCCTGCAGCAGCACTGGCATATGCGCTATTTGGGAAATTCGGTTGTGGCATTGCGAAGGGGAAACTGATTGGCGGGAATTCGTTGAACGCTGGGAACCTGGAGGCAATATTTGGTTGACTGGAGGCTATATTTGGATGATAGTAACCAGCAGCCTGGTTAGACGCCAAGTCGTATGCTTTTTGTGCAGCGTTGAACGCTAGCTTCTGGTTATCCAAATTCGATCTGAACACCCTGTGAACACACAATTATTAATCAAACACACTGAATAGTTAGTATGAGTGCTACAGAGCCGATGGAAGCGAAGATGGAAGAGAAGTCCAAGCAGAATTAGTATAAGATCGTAAATCATTAGAAAATTACAACGATAGTAAAAGCACTCCACGCATCCCAGGTTTATCAGTTTACCTTTTAACCCCTGCTCCTCGTCGACTAGTATAGCTACAAAATGCAATTGCTCATTAAACATGTGTTTAGCATAACTGACACAAGGGTACAGGGAGCAGGTAACACAAGAGTGATATTGCCATAAACATATTATACTAGTGGGTATTGCTGCATCGTATGAGCATAGTTTAAGTTTCTAGGCGTCAGTATTTTAGCACCTGATAATATTCCAACAAAATAAATTCAGTGTACAGTACGCGTAATTTAATTATGCCCCTGTGAAACCAGGCTTTGCAAAGAGCTGTGCAGGTACTGTCGCGTAATAAGTGTAAGCAGGACATAAGGATGCATCGAACATTGACGAACGACTGATACAGCAAGAACATGCAGTCCTCGCTATTCGCTACTTACCTGCTTGTGTTTATCACTGTTGTTTTAATGTTGCGCGTCGTTAACTGTGACAATAAACTATTTTTCTTTCTTTTCTTTTTCTTTCTTTTCTTTTTCTTTCTGTCTTGTCGCTCAGATGAACTAACTGATCTGACCACGGATACCTAACGAACTAGTCTTGCAGCCATTACCACGCATAGAAAATACTGATTTCGTTGCAAAATTGACTACTGGGCAGCCGCCTGTTGCTGTTTTCACAGGGGCAGAGTTAAATTATGCGTACTGTATTCTCATAGGAAACGGGTAGAAAAATCTTCTTTTTCGGTCAGACGCAGGATATTTCCGACGATCTCAGTTTTTTATTTTACTTTCCAAATAAATTACGAAATATTGAAGAAGTTCTAATTACTTTTTACCATCCTGATAATAATGCTAGAAAACAGTAAATATAAATATTCCAGAATTTCCTAAAATAGTCGTAGCCCTTCACCATATAAATGCATACGGCTGATCCTCCACCGGAAGCGTTTAGCTTCAGACACGAATCAGGTCTTACTCTTGGAGCAAATTCTCGAGGTTCGAGAAATAGGAGGCACCGAAGTCGTCACCTTGGTACGCGTTATCGGAGAAGGGCACTGGAAACGCGTCGCCGTTTTGGCTTATGACCTTTCCGTCCTGCAGGCCGTATGTACCTCCGTACCTATTGCCTGATGAATCCACGTAGGCGAATGCTCCACCGCCTTGTGAATTTGGTGCACCTGAAACAGATTGAGATAGGCATTCATTGATTATTGTTTTCTAATGGGGTTTTGCACAGGTATTTTGGGAAATTACTCTACAACGTGTAACGGAGAGGGTATGTACATATCAAGTGCACGGCTTCTTTGGATGATAACAAATTATACAGCAAGGGTTTTAAATCCTATATGTACATATTAGGAACATAAAAGAAACACAAACACACCAAACAAAACTGAAATTTACACATCACTGGCACCTATATCTTAATATTAGCAACTAACGTGAAAAATAATGACCTTCGTAGTGCAGTGACATGTTTTTAGGGTTCTGTACCCGAAGGGTGCCAAACGGGACCCTATTACTCTCGCTACGCTGTCCGTCCGTCTGTCTGTCACAGGGATATATCTTTTGAACGGAAACAGGTAGCCGGTTGAAATTTTCTCAGAATATGTGTTGCTATAACGACAAATACTAAAAACAAAAGAAAAACTAAAACCAAAGAAAACCAAACCTCGAAAAACTTGCATTTTTTAAACGTTTTTGTTCCTGTTCTATCTTCAAAACGGTAATAAATGCCAGCTTCAAACTTGGTCTGATTATAGTTCATATTATGTAGTTAAGCAACAAATACTAAAAACAGGACAAACATAGACATATGTGGTGGTACATGCATAAGAAAGAGATGCCAAAATTAATATTTCGCGCACCGCTCTTCGAAATTTGATTGAATGGTGAATATCTAATGAATACAATGAAGAGATGGTGAGTGGGCAGATTAATTTCAAGATGGCAGATTTAATCAAGATTGTCAATATTAAAGTAACCCATATAAGTATTGATACACCTACGATGTCAATTAATGTAATTATATTGACGTCACATGTTGGTTTTAGTGATGTGGAGTCACTGAATCAATCAATCGCGAACCAATTAATTTTTAATAATCCAATCGATAAAATATTTATTAGCAAGATATACAAATTAGGAAATGTGTGCACAATAACTATTTTAAAACTGAATCAGTAGAATGAATGAAATATCTATAGTAGAAACAGGTCTGAATCTGTATCTGTCCATAGTTTTTCAATCATTACAAGTTAAGTAAATACTTTTATAAGTATTACCTATCTTTAAATCAAAGTCTAAAAAAGTAAACAGAATGGGGAAAATCCCATCACACATGAATCACTGGTCAAAACAATACATCAATTTGACTTGCTAATTTGGTCAGTCATCTACTATTAAATGCTCTAAAAACTTGGTACTCACGTCACGTGTTTATGCACATGTAAAAAGTCGATAATATCATCAATAATAGGCAGATATCAAAACGATTTCGTGTCAAAACGTTTAACGTGTCGGCATCCATTAGGAGTTAGGACAGTGGTTAGAATAAAAACTCATGCGCATCTGAGATCATTATTTAATCGACGGGAATACCCATCTGATAGGTTATTATGTACTATGTAATTATGAATTTAATTACGTCTTATTAGTCTGCGAAAAGTTACAAAGCTATAAGAATTCGCAGTTGAAAATTATATGGCAAGGTTCTTTTGTTATTTAAAACACGAGAAACAATTGTTCGTTGTATTTCAGAATTTAAGAGCAGATTTTATAAAGTTTGCATGATTACCTATCTAGATAATTTTATGCAAGCAGATAATGTATGTTTAGAAACAAATTCGTTTTTTGGAGAACAAAGAACGGAGATAGAAGCTAAAAACAATTTTATATACCGTTAAATCTAGATTAAGTATCTGAAAGTAAATCTACCAAAATAAAATACTAGTGAGTAAAAACAAAACTAACCTTAACTTGTGAACGCCTAAGCAGCGAACAATGTACTGAATTTAATGGAATTGCTACCGAAACGGTGTGAAGTACGCAATGGAGCTGAACCGAACTAATAATGACGAAGATTGCATGCCCACGGACTTTACAAATGACGTGTTATATGATGTGTAGAATTATAAAGAAAATCGTTGCTTAGTCGTGCATGGTTCTAGAACATTATTATGAATAATGTTGATAACAACTGAATTCGTTATTGGACCACTAATTTGCATCGTTTGAAAGCAATTGTCTTTGCTTAGTATGTTTTCAACTATCACTCATATTGGTTCTTTAGCAAACTTCAGACATTCAGATTCAACAGTTCCTTTTACCAGACCCTCAACGGGCACAAGGCCGCCGGTGACAGCAAAACAGTAGAATTTATTATATTATTGTGTTTCATAAGCGAATCTTTGATTAAATAAAAGGTTTATGTACTAAACCAAAACATGCGTTCTTAGGAAAGTATTGTCCATTGGCCATCTGAAAAACTTCAGAAATTTCGTTTTACAAATAAGTTTAACATATAAAACGTGTGAATGATTTTAAAGTAATTGTGATTTATTAGAAACCATTATTTATTATTAAAAAGTGATTAGGGACAAGCACTAGCTGTAGTAAATAAATATCAAGAGAATTTAATTCAGGTTACAGCTTAATTACACTTTGACAGTGGTCCTGCTATATTAACGGTAGTTTTAAAATAGTGTATCTATATTTATATTTACACCTAATTGCCGGATGTTAGCTGTCCCGGATAACAATCACGTCTTTATAACGAGACTAAGTTTAGTAGGTACTGAAAATGTGGTCTGTGATCGAAATCTAAAGGATATACGCGTAGAACAAATTAAACATGTAATTAAACTAATGTTTTTGCACCGTAAAAATGTAGCTCTAAAAATGCTAATGGCATATTAAGATTTTTGGATAATTAAGATACGTATCAGAAACACGTTTGTATACCTAATACAATTGTTTTGTATAAAGCAGTACTTTTGTTGTAAGCTGATACTGCGTGTTGAGATTTTAGAAATCATTTCTTTTGGGCAGTGACTTACAACATTTTCCAGAGCGAGACACTGTTGGTAAAATGACAGCGTCCCCCTCGCCGTTCCCTAGACATAGGATCATGTCTGTAAGGCTTTTTAATAACATAATTATTAAGAATTATAACAGAACACTTTAATTTTTTAAATGACTGTGACTTTATTTAATTGGGTTAAAAAAGCACCCGTTGAAAATCACTGCTTTAGGGCAAAATAAAACCCAATTTTGTATATGGAATACGCTAGCTGCAATTGCAAGTTGGTAAGACAACGATGACATTTTTATTTTTATTATTTTTATGTTAGTCTTTGGTATATACAACGTGTAACGGAAAGGGTATATAATATACCGTAGGATAATCGGAAAAATCGTATCTTTGCGAAAATCCTAGGACGATTGCAAAGAACCGGATAATTGGAATATAAGAAAAAAAATCGCAATCATTCGAGCTATTTTCAGGATCATTACAAAAATCCAGCTTATCTTAGATAAGTCGCGAAAAACCGCTCACGTTATGAGCGCTGATTGGCCGATATGAACGTTATGCACTGACGGATGCGCTGATTGGCTAACGGCTACATTCCTTCGTCTTTTGTTGTTATGAAGAGCCATGTTCTGACCAACCAGAATAAAGATGTTATAAATCGACACAGATTAGCCAATTACCGTTCAAGTTTCCAATCGTCCTAAACAAACTGGGATTTTTGCAAATATCCTGATAATAGCTCGTACTATAGCGAAAATCTTTCTTAGATTCTAATCAGCCGGTTCTTTGCAATCGTCTTAGGATTTTCGCAAAGATTCGATTTGTCCGTAATCGGACGACATATACATATCAAGTGCTTCTTTGGATGATAACAAATTATACGGCAAGGTTTTAAAATCTTTTGTTTTTTTCACTGCTGGAGGTGTTATTTATGTTACTTGCGGTTTTGTACGATGTGCATTGTGCATTAAGTACCTACCTAGTATATGGCATTGATTGTATTGACAATACAATGGCAAATATTTTTGCTACCGACTTTTGGTGTTTATGCCCTAAGCGTCCAAGTCCTAAGCAAGTACCCTAGATCAACAATTTGCAAACATTAATTATGGTTTCGGTATATCCATGAGGACTTCCAACCGAAAAAAAAAAAAAAGTATTTATGCGAGTGATTTCTATCCAAACTATCCAATATTCCTATTCATGTGATGATGAGCAGCTACATACCAATTGTCATTTCAGCCAGTATGGAAAATATTGCATTATTGTTTTTACTGCTATTTACATTGAACTCACAACAATATGAGTGACAGGTAAAATCGCCATATGAATACTAAAACTGACGTCACTGCGACCCAGTCAGTTGCATACTGCATAATGTAAAGTATTCGTCATGCAACTAAAAAATACCTTCATGTGTAGAGTAAGGTTCTAACTGGTTGGAAGTATTGACGATTTTTTTATTGTAATCTTATTTTTTCGTGCTAAATAATTAATTTATTGTTAATGTTGAAATATTTTCAACAGAATCGCTAGAGTATTTTAAAACTTATCTTTTAAAAGAAGAATGATTTAAACCGGTTTAAGCTATCATCTAATGTTACAATTAATTCGTTCAAAAAAGGTACTTGTTATGTATTGTTTTACAACAGCACTATTATATATAATATTAATGATAACAACAATCGGATAGTCCATTAGACGAAACCATTTGTTGTTTTCAGAAATTTTGCTCTCGTAGCTTCAGAAAAATAAGTTTAAAACCTTTTTGCGTCGGTCTGGTTCTTAAGAAGAAAGACGTTGAATCTATGTCAAAGAAACTTGTCCCACAAATCCATTATTTTTTATTTATCTACTAACAATATCAACGTTATCATATTTAATGTTTTGATTTGGTTATTAAATTACAATAATAATAGACAGCTTTTAAACCCTTTTGAATATATACATAAATGAATAAAACATCGTTTGATTAAATGTGAAATAATACAAATGTGATATTATGCATAGTACAATACATTATTAGCAACAAATACTTATTGTATCGGGTTTCCCTCAAACCAGATTTTAGAATAGAATATGGAAGATAAATACTTTATCACGTCTATTTTATAAAAAAAACTTACTGGCGCTAAAGAAATGTATAATGAGAGTCAACCAACGTGTGAAATTGTGCCATGTACCGCATGGCCAATGAACCTACACCAGGACAGATCTTATCAACACAAATTACTTGACTATTTCAATGGGAAAACTCGATTCCGTCATCTTACGTGTACTTACATACGTCTAGGTACATATTGTACCAATTTTAGATGTGTACTGTGAATTCTCAGAAGTGTACAGTCGACTGCATGACAGTGGTAACACTTCAATTCGAAAATCGCCCTTATGCTTACGAAATAAAGATACTGTCAATGTTAAAGTGTTACCACGGACGTGCGGTCGACCGTACATGCCACTTAGCAGTTAGCACATAATTGATTGGGTTGGACAAAATCATATCAATTTTGTACACGTGGTATACCTAGTTTTTGTCCTATTTTCCTCATTGAAGACATAGTGTAGCTTCAACTTATGATTTCTTAATTTATTTATTCATTCTTATTTCTCACTAATAAGCTCATCTAATATCATAAATGTTTGTGATGATGTTTGGATTTGCATGTTTGTTACTCAATCACGCTAAAACGGCTGAACGGATTTCAATGAAATTTGACACACAGATAAACCATAACTCGGATTAACATACTATAGGCAAATTTTTATCCAAAGAAAATAAGTATTTCCTGAGGGATGCGAAAAACAAAGACCTAGAATGTCATAGAAGTGCAACGCAATGGACAAGGCCTTCAATAAAAGCCAAGCCTATGTTCGCGGTTTCGCCCACCTTTAATTCAGTTTATCACAAAAATACGTTATCGCGAATCCCTCGGAAACTGTGTACTTTCCCGCGATAAAAAGTAGCCATTAATCCAGATTAGGGTCTATTTCATCATCCTCCTGCCCTTATCCCAATATATTTGGGGTCGGCGCAGCATGTATTTTTCTTCCATACATCTCTATCAGCCTAATCTAATCTTAATGAGACTCTTATAACTAAATAATAATTTGTCTTGGCACAAGGAATGCTTTCAAATAGTTCCGAAATTTGCCAAGTAAAGAAAAAAACACCTTTCTGCAGAATATAACCTTCCCTGGTCAACTTGGAAGTCACTAAGCCGACTTCGAACTCAAGTCGGAAGAAGCAAGTTCAATCTCGCCAAGTGGGGCTATATTGAAAAAATAGCGACAGGATATGGTTGTGGTGCTGACCCCCAATCGATAAGTCACCTCTCATATTGCCCTTTGTGCCCCAAAACCCGTAGCCTGGTTGACCTTTGCGATGCTACTGACAACGCCGTTGAAGTGGCAAAGTTTTGGGCTTGCCAAGTCTGAGCCAAGAACTAACATACATTATTCTAACATATTATACCATCGACACGAAAAAGAAGAAAATTGTGATAATTTAAGTGCACACTGCTCCACTGTTTTATTACTGCTAATTGCTTTTCCCTTTTATTCTGTGCGAATAGTGTTTTGTGCGTTTTCCCAAAACGGAAAGATTCCATTACTGCTACGTGTAAGGTATGAAACCAGTTACTAAATTGACAACATCGAGAGCCTCATCAAGGATGTACATGGTAGGTCAAAGTTTATTGCAGTCCCCAAGAATAACGGAAAAACTCCGACATGCCTCTGTAAGAAATTTTACCTACTTTTACACAATGACAAAGGTTTTTTGTATTCGAGTACAGCAACATATTTTTCGAAAACAGTAGGATGTGTGGATTTTAGGTCAGTTTTAGAAATTGTCTTTGTACGATGCAACCGTACTTTTTCTCAGGTCAGCGTTTTTACGCGACTCGTGTATTTCTTTTACTAATTAGACCAGTTTGCGACGAGCGATCAAGTAAGCCGCGCGTTCTCACATTTTACGTGACTAACATGTGTCGCGTATTAGTAAAATCATTTCCACTCACATACCTACAGTTCATTCAGCTCATTAAATTTCATAATTATTCGGACAATATAACATTTCTTTTCTTGAGCTATCGTATTATCATCAAAGAAAGTGCAGTCTAACAAGAAACTGTACAGTGTACAGTCTTTGCTTTCATATTGTTCAAAACAGACAGACACTTCACTTACATTTCCTCTGTTTGAAAAGACCGTGTCACACTAAAATTCATCATCATCATCATCAATTCAGCCGAAAGAAGTTCACTGCACACAACGCTTGTTCGCCACAACGACCGGTCCTGCGCCTTCCGCATCCAGCGGATTCCCGTGACCTTCACCAGTTCGTCGGTCCACCTTGTGGGGGGCCTACCCACGCTACGCCTTTCAGTACGCGGTCGCCACTCCAGAACTTTGCTGCCCCATCGGCCATCTGTTCTGCGAGAAATGTGCCCCGCCCACTGCCACTTAAGTTTGGCAATTCTTCGGGCTATGTCGGTTACTTTCGTTCTCCTGCGAATCTCCTCATTTCTGATTCGATCGCGCAGGGACACTCCAAACATACTAAAATTAAGCAGATACAATTAGTTTAAGAATATTCATCAGTTTATATCAGTCAAAAAATATTTATTTCAAGCGGAGAATTTGCCTGTTGCATGTAACTCCCCGGGCGGCGGTTATATGGGGCTCATCGCACCCCTAAAACTACGTCGTGTGCCTACTCTCGCCTTAGGTGGATAAGCCGCGAGAACTGTAAAGCATGGCATTCGCGACCTTTTCATTCCAGACCTTTTTTTTAAACATAGGAGGGCAAACAAGAAGCGGGATACCAGTGTGTAATCAATCTTCGCCACTCATGGACATCCGCAACACCAGAGGAGTCGCCAATGCGTTGCCGAACTTTTAAAAACATACATATATTTTTGTATGTCTCTTTAATCACGGCTTATCTTCCGTTAGGAAGAAGTCCGGGCCTTGGGCAGGCTTGCCAGAGGACACAACTTTAATCTAAGATGAAGACAGTCGACAGCACTACAGTAGTACAGTCATATTCTATCTCGGAAGGGTGCAGGTTTATTTCGAAATATGGTAACAATTTTTTTTTACCTATGGATATAACTAAACTTTTTTCCGGAAGAAAACAGCGTCTGCCTCTTGAACTATATTGCAGACGGTGACTCGCGGACTCATTGACCGGGCCCCCTAAATAGGTAATTGTTATTTTTCCTCGTCCTTCCTTCATTACTCGTTTTTGGCGATGTCCGGGCACACTTGGGATATCACTGCAATTCGAGGGCCGTGCAATACGGACGATGGACTCCCCAATCTATCGTCCAATGGCATTTAGGGCGCCATAATGACTCCTTTGCTGAACCGTCGATCGTACGATGTTATCGATTCTTTAGCTATTATAATATTATCAGTCGATAAACCAACAGACTTTCTCATTTATGTTAATTTTAAAGGTATTCTTTATTTTTATGTATTATTATCTTGTGATCAAACAAGTTTTGTTATAGTCAGCTACATTCCTTTGTTTTGTTAATGGCTTGAAAATTCTTATTTTTACTGTTTTAATATACCTACAACGTTCTTGGATCATAGGTAAGTATCAATAAATTCCGTTTCATTTAAAAATGCTACAGCTACCAAAGATAATCATTATAATCATAAAAACTAGTAACCTGCCTTGACTATCCTGTATTCAATTAACACTGCAGAATTAATGTTAAAATTTTAATTATTCATTAAATTATTGTTGCTTCATACTAATTGGATTATTTAAAGTGTTTTATGATGTCTTGTTCATTCGAAAATTTAATACCACAAAACTGGAAGACCATTCTTGCGAAAATGCAAGACCACAAGGTCCCAAGACTTGGTGTTCCAAAAATGCAAGACTGCAAGACCATTCTTCCGAAAATGCAACCCCACAGGAGCCCAAAGTCTTGGTGGAGTAAAACGATTCTTGCAAAAATGCAAGTCCACAAGAGCCCAAAGTCTTAGTCTTGAAAAAATGCAAGACCGCAATAATGCAAGACCATTCTTGCGAAAATGCAAGACTACAAGAGCCCAGTCATGTTCTTGCAATTCATGATCGTAATAAGACTGCAAGACCATTCTTGCGGAAATGCAAGTCCACAAGAGCCCAGTCTTTTTGTTGCAAAAATACAAGACCGCTATATTGCAAGACCATTCTTGCAAAAATGCAAGACCACAAGAGCCAAAAGTCTTGGTCTTGGTATTGCGAAAATGCAAGCCTGCAAGACTGGTCTTGCTAAAATAGTAAGCAGGTCATATTCCGGCCTAATATTCTGGTTGATAGTCATAATAACTACAGCTTTAAATGCTGCTAATGGAATGAGCATAATGAATTTTTAAATACATAATTAAAAAGCAATTAATTATTTTGAATGGTATATTAACTGTGATAGTGGCTTTTTAAGATTAAAAATTCAGCGCAATAAACAAGTCCTTAGTCATTAAGTATTTCTGAACAAATCTTTTGAGTTATAGAAGTGTTATGAACGAACAAAGATCGTTATTCATTTATAAAATAGGAAAATACCAAAGAAACGAAGCTAAAACAGCAATTAGCGAAGCAGTGGTTACCTTTAGGCGTTTCGTTTATCGCTTTAAAATTGTTTAAAATAAGTTATTGCTAATAAGAAAGACATCGTGCGATGATGTATTTGCTTATTTTAACAGTTTCGCTGTGAAAGTTCAATAAATCTGTCAACTAATTCTAAATAATGAGCTGATCTTTATTATTTTTTAAGCAGTTTATTCGAGCTTCTTTATCGCTGATCATTCGCCTCCAGCGATTTTGTATGTAAGGATTTATCATAACAGAATCTAACTAGACTAGATCTAGATATATATTCTCAATGGTATCAACTAATTTCAAGTTCATTATACTAAAAATATTTAATGAATATTTCAACTATTTGCTACTTCTCCCAGCGTTTCTTAACTGTATTTTTTTGGTCTGCATCATAACACAATTTGGATTCTTTTGTCTGATTTGAGGTTTTTGACTATCTACATCGTTAACTTTACTGTAGAAAAGATTTTTTTAATGATTTTTGCTGTGAAAGAATCTTTTACCATCATTTAACCATCGTTTCTGTATTTTTATAGGTCGTTGATCTATGTATTCATACCAGGGGTACCAGATTTTGGTTGTACGATGTTGTACTAGAATTCCGTCACCCATCCTCTAGCATCACGTACCATGCGAGTTTACAGTGTAACCAAACCTTTATAATAATTATATTGGAATCCGACATTTAACCTAAGCGTGACTAATGAATTTATTTAATGAAACTATTCGGTTTTCGTTACAGTGTATAACTAAACACATTTAACTGTTTGTGTGAAGATGAAATAATACGGTTTGTTAACCACTCAAATAATTTTGATTCCATTCCTTAAGGGGAATGTAGCAGCCAAGTGGCGCCCCCATTAGTAAAAAAAATATTACTAGCTGAATACATCATTATCAAAAATTCGTTTGAACGGTTGAAGTACAGATACTGTAAATTAATCAGAAACTATTAACTCTGTAAATTAAATTCGCTGTAGTTGTAGATAGAAAAAGTGCGAAAAACGGCCAATTTTGGCACTTTTTCTGTCTGCAACTACAGCGAACTATATTTTACAGAGTTAATAGTTTCTGATTAAACTAAAGTACCTGTATTTCAATAGTTAATAGTAGATTACTGTTGAAGCCTGAAATGAAGCAATTGACGGCCGAGTAATACTTCCCAAGTTATTTTAAAAGGACGAGGCGCCAGCGAGCGATATCTAAACGAGGCTGTGCCTATTCTATTATATATATTATATTATTGTGCTATTTCAGCCGAGACTTGTATAGTACTTTTCTCTCATTTGCGAGGAAACATTGAACAGTATCTAATTTTTATTCGCGAATTCGTCCGCGCGCGGTTCTTGTTCTATTTTCAAAGTTTTGAAAAAAAAAATCGCATTCAGCCTTTATAATATATATTACAAAGGCTGAATATTAATGATTGATTATTAATTATTATATTTTGTACCTAAAAACACCTAATTTATGTAAGTGTGTAAAAACCTCGTTAACATAATTTAAATTAATTAAGAAAACCAAAAAACCCGACTGCGTATAATAATAACTGAAAAGATGTAAACAAGACTTGTGTAGGTACAGTAGGTATATGTGAAAGTATCTGAACTACTTTATGTAATTCATGACCAAAAACATACGTAGCCTCCGCCTGCGTGTTGATTTGATACTTTCACATATACCTACTGTACCTACACAAGTCTTGTTTACATCTTTTCAGTTATTATTATACACATTCGGGTTTTTTGGTTTTCTTAATTAACTTTTTTATTTTAAAATTTTTAGTTCTGTCATGTTTTATCGCGCTATTAATGTAATTTATTTTTAACGATGAATATTTTGTTGTTTTTTAGCATTTCTCATTCCAAATTACATTTAAATATATAAGTTGTATATATTTTTGTAAAGCATTTATAAAGTCCTTTATTTGATACCCCACTCTATAGGTTTTGAGGGAAAAAAAAAATTTTTGACGACTTAAAATGGCGCCAAAATGCGGCCATTGTCACTCTCACAATTAAGACGAATCTAACGACACATCTCAAGCTAAAATCCATCAAGCCGTTTAGGCTACAGAGCGTGCCAAAGAAATATACATACATACATACATACATACACTCGAAAAACATAACCCTCCTTCTGGCGCAGTCGGGTAAAAATAAAAACTGTCCAGCAATTTCTATTATTGTCGTGTTGGATATTACTGGCGTGTTATTTCGTTGCGTACGGAAAAGAGCCGATTGATGTATTTTTTTTTAATAATGAATTTCCGAGCAAGTGGAAGCAAAGAAAATGCTAGATGGCGTGCCCTTGCCAGTCTGCTCCGACTTTCGGTACCTCGGTTCACTTGTGCAAAGCGATGGCGAAATTGACCGGACAGTCAAGCACCGAATTAACACAGGATGGTTGAAATGGCGGCAGGTCACGGGAACTACATGTGACTCCCGAATTCCTCTTAAACTGAAGGGGAAAATCTATAAGACCATGATAAGACCTGCTGTCCTGTATGGATCGGAATGTTGGGCTACGAAAGGAATTAATGAAAGGCAAGTGCATGCAGCTGAGATGAGAATGTTAAGAGGAATGTGTGGTGTAACGAGAATGGATAGGATAAGGAATGAATATGTAAGAGGGAGTCTGAAAGTAGCGCCAGTGACAGAGAAGTTAAGTAGCAACAGACTATCATGGTATGGACATGTGATGAGGAGGAATGGGGAGCATGTTACGAGGAAAGTTTTAAGCATGAATGTTGATGGCTATAAGAAAAGAGGGAGACCGAAGAAAATATGGATGGATTGTGTGAAAGATGATATGAATAGAAAGAAAGTAAACACAGAGATGACGGCTGATAGAGATTTATGGAAGAAAAAAAACATGCTGCGCCGACCCCAAATAAATTGGGATAAGGGCAGGAGGATGATGATGGAAGCAAAGAAAATTAATTCTGCTTCATAAGTGCTTTCGAGGTTTGAATGAGATAGAGCAATTCGATGGGAGAGGTTTCGCACTGTTAAAACTTTAAATTGAACATCTGAAACAACGTCACTTTGGAACTGTTCAGATTGTAATCAGCATAGTTAATGATTATTCCCTAAATAGAATCATAATACGAAGGTCAAGTTTTCAATAAAATTGCAAATGTTGCATGATCATGGGCTTGTAATCAGGGATGTTATGGAGCTCCTAAACCGTAACTGAAACTATCGGATATCCGAAATAAAAATATATCCGTAACCGTAACCGTGTCCGTTTCACAAGTTTCGGATAGTTTCATATAAGGGTGAAGTCTAAATAAAACGACATGTTTCGACAGGTTTTTGTTGCACCGCTTGCGCGCCACGTTAATCTTGCAGTTTGTTTGTTATTTCTATTCATAACATAACCTCTTTCATAACCTATAAATAAAACCAAATTATTACATACTATTTGTGTTTATATTTTACTTCAATCTAATATCCGTAACAAAAACTATCCGAAACTAACGGATAATCCGAAATAATTATATATCCGTAACCGTATCCGAAACCGATATAATTTTATTCCTATATCCATATCCGTATCCAGATCCGAAATATCATATCCATAACATCTCTACTTGTAATAATCTATTTAAAATTAAGATTATTTTTATTAAAACAAAAACTTATTATAGGAACTAATGAAACGTTGACTCTAGTTGCATGGTTCCAAATGAACGAAATGTTCCTATGGAAAACAACCGGCAAAAAACTCCATGAATCAATAAATCATCATTCATCATTTCAGCCGAAAGATATCCACTGCTGGACATAGGCCTCCCCCAAGCATATGTATGTTGGGGGGGATATGCCATAATCGCCACGCTTGGCAGGCGGGTTGGCGATCGCAGTTGGTTGGTTAAATACTCAGAGAACGCTGCTGCCCATCCTCTGGTGAATCCCTTACGGCCAAAATTAATATCCAATCTATCCACGATTTGCCCTACTAGAGATAGGAATTTGACATAAGTTCCATACAAAATATGTCAAATTTCTATCTCTAGTAGGGTAAATCATAGATAGATTGGATATTAATTTTGGCCGTTAGTCGCCTTTTACGACACCCATGAGAAGAGATAATCAATAAATAAATGAATTCAAATAATATCAGAATAATGTAGCTTAATGACACCCGAAAAAAGTAAATTAACAATTATTTCCTTGGTATGTGGAAGCTGACCAGTCCCGACAGACGGCATCCTTGCGGTCGACGATGGTACACGCTTGCCCAGAAAAAATCTATTCACTCGAGGTCTGATAATTACATACAAGGAATTCTCGTCTTTAGCTTAACCATAAATTATTGTAGGAAACATAACGACCCAATACTAAAGCTACAATCAGCAATACATGATGATATGGTATCGTAATAGGTCATGGCAGCTATAAAAATATCAGCATAGCCCTTCAAGATTTACAGACGTTTATGTAGCAGCTTCAGTATTACCTTCAACTAATTTATTCAATCACTAATATTTTCAATCGATTCAAGGGTATAGTGGTTAAATTGGTAGTGTTGTTTTTATTTCTCTGGCTCGAACTACACTTATTTCCTGAACAATTCTCGTAATTAAAAACGTTCAAATATAGTTCCAAGCTAATCTCAATGCTTTAAATCTCAATCTCCTGACAGTAGACGCTCCTGTTTGCCATTTATTTGTGACACTGACCCCCAGTTTCTGGAAGGCTAATCAACGCAAAAATTAACTAATCGACTGTCAAATCTCAGGCCAAGCGATGCGATTGGTTGTTAACATTTTCGCCGGCCAATCACAGAAGCTGACATTAGATTTGACCATAGATCAAATCAGCCTTCCAGAAACTGGGGGTTAGATCATTAATTTTACCAATAAACGGCAATCAGAAACATCTACTGTCAGGAGATTGCAATTTAAGGGGAATTTAGCAGCCAAGCTGCGCCCCTATCAGTAAAAAAAGATTACTCGCTGAATACATCATTTATCGAAAATTCGTTTTTAACTATTGAAGTACAAGTACTGTAGTTTAATCAGAAACTATTAACTCCGTAAAATACATCCTGAAATTTGAATCGCTTATGTCCCGTAATCGCGAAAAAAAAATCTGTTTGTCCCTACATTTGTGTTCACTTAAATCGATAAAATGTAGGAACCACCTGATATTTTTTTCGCGATTTCAAGGTTGGTCCCATAGTAAAAGTTGTTCATAATGATGAGTACAATGACCCCTTTTCGGGAAATAAGCGATTCAAATTTCAGCATGTATAGTTCGCTGTAGTTGTAGAAAAAATGCCAAAAGTGGCCGTTTTTCGCACTTTTTCTATTTACAACTACAGCGAAGTAAAATTTACAGATTTAATATTTTCTGAATAAACTACAGTACCTGTACTTCAATCTTTAAAAACTAATTTTCGATAAATGATGTATTCAGCGAGTAATCATTTTTTTACTGATGGGAGCGCCACTGGGGCTGCTACATTCCCCTTAAGCATTCAGATTAGTTTGGAACTATATTTTCAACGTTTTTAGTTACGAGAATTGACCTTCTGATTTTTCTTTGGGTAAGTAATGATTAAAATTCAAAAATCAATAAAAATGTCGAGTGCTTCTCGCACTGTACAAATTCGTAGCAGGTAATAAATATAAACATTACAGCTGCACCTTTGTCTATAAGTAAAAAAGTGTCTAGTTATGGTCCTGTATTTAAGAACATCTTTGAAAGACCGGGAAAAGATGATAAATGGTTGCGTGTATGAATAAGATGGCGGTCGACCTTCAGAGACTAGATGCGCAATAAATGACCATTACTAAAGTGAATATAAGCCCAATGAATCAACGGCCAACTGAAGGCATCTGGGTGAAATGGGTGCAGAAAAAGGAAGTATTGTAGTAAAACTTGGGAGAATAGTCCAGTAGACCTTTACAGTTTGAATAGATGAATGGAAAGATAAAGTTATGCTCCGATTCTTTTTTTATGTCTAATGAATTTATGAAGCAGACTGGGTAGGTAATGCCATTACTGGGTAGGTAGGTGCCTGCCTACCAGGGCCGAAGGGTGATAATTTTCAAAAGTGAAGCCAGTGCAAAATGGTTTGCAGTAGGTAGTGTGTTTAAGTAATGTTTAGCACCAGTTTACAAAGGAAAGTCGGTAGGAATAGTATGCACCACCACCCTCACATCCGTATGAAACCCTTTTGTTTTTCTTTAATTTTCCTCATATTTGTTTTACCAATTGTCAATTAGAAATAAAGAATAGCTTTGCTCACAATTTATTCACATTTGCTGGAACTTTTTATGTATTGTGTCATTCATCACTCACTTATGTTTTTTTTCTCTCGGATACCTAATGGAAGTAACTAATCACATAGGGATTACACTACACACACACACACACACACTAGTAGGGATTAGTGTTCTAACCTTATAAGCACCTTTTTTGTTATTGCTATAACTGTACCACAATAACTGATTTTATGTGAATAAATAAATTATAAATTAATTAAAAATTAAATTAGTATCCAAAGACATTAAATATTTACTAATTAAATCTCTTTGTTAGTATCATACAAAATCTTCGGGACTGCAAACACTGGTGAAAATGGGTTTACAATAATATTGTTTTATTCTCTCATAGTACATAAACTAGAAACATCATAAATCAGAGGCCAAGATACAGGGAAGCAAGATATTGATAATGATTATATAAGATACAAAAAATACTGTTTCCTGCACCTGAGATAGTCTTCTACAATGTCTAACTTCCTATTTAAATTTGAAATGTCAACTTAGTAACTTTGTATTCATGAACTTAACTCTTGACTTGGAAATTATAAATAGCCTACTTGAGTCTTGAAGTACCTAGCTTTTAAGTTATTGCCATCAAAGTCCCGTTGAGTGCTAAATCTTCCTGTAATTGCCGGTAAACAAACATAGTTGCAGCCTTGCAGCCACCGTGTGATTCCAAAATACTTTATTTTTAGAATTTTGTAGAAAACCAACAGTTTTTGTTTTAATTTCTTTATGTATCTAAAATTAGTGATGCAGTCATCAATTTCGTGTAAAAATAATATCACTTTCTTCATTCTAAGTTCGATTTTCCACATATTATATTATAGATTTGCGCGTATAGTATTTTGCACAAGAATAATATAGAGATCCTATAATTTTGTTGTTTTATGTTCTTAAATCAAGTTATAAATAATTTTATGAAAGATTGTTTTTCCTAAAAGCTTTTTTATCAACCGGAATAGTCGTTCCTTGTATAATTATATTATAAGATTTTCCTCTTCAGAAATATGAATATGAGAAGTACATGAACAAATAATGTACCTTTTATGTTCCTGACGTAATGCATCTTGACCTGACGCAATGTTTACTATGGACTACACAGTCTAATGTAAGTGCCAGTGGTTGTTACTCTACTTATATTATTATCCTATGTCAATCTGGACGCTACGGGCCATCAGATAGTGCATGCTACAAGTCAAGGATAAGATAACATTTCTATGCGCAGATGCGCAAAGTTTCCTTTTGATGTATAGGTGTATCACAAACACGTACAGACATTGAAACCGTATTAATGTAAATACATGACATTGATATAACCTGAACAGTCGTTATTAAACCGCATCGTATTGGTCCAAACTGTCTAAATACTTTTTAATTATAATTTTGTTAATGATTGGATTCTTCCATTACTTTTTCAAATTCATTTAAAAATAGAACGGCAGTTGCTCTTTAAAAATTAAGAAACAAAAGATAATTTAAGCGATCTTTACTTACCATAACTCCAAGCTAAAGGTAGCATCACTAAGAATATTATTGTCATCATTTTGACACGTTCACTGATTGATTTTTATTTCAAAATTATTAATTCACAGTTCTAATAGGGCACAATTATCGATACACAAGTATGTCGGACGGACGGCCGGTGTGTTGTGATGGTTGTTGGAACACGCGCATTATTAAATATTTTTCACTGCGCTTATCACATCACTAGCTGTTTAGCGAACTGCAGAGTCACACGTTCTATATCATTTAGTTGATTCGATTTTCACGGTTAATTCTTTATTACGTGTGTTGAAAGAATAAGCTCTTCGTGCATGTTTTTCAACTGTTTTTATTTATTTTCTTTGGACTAATTTTCATGTCAATTAAAATCATTATCATAATGGCCTAGCTACCATATTTTTAACTAGCTTAGCTTTTTAATATATGGTTAATTTTATGTCGGATTCGTTTATTCGGAAATCATGGATATACACTAGCATTACCATATTTATATCCATTTAAAATCCATTATTTATTTATTACTAAGAATAAAAATTACATCTTATTTAATCTTCTAGCAAGAAGTGTGGACTGTAGAGATAATTAAAAAAACAATAACTATTTTATCTGTCATGTCATTAGGTTAAAACTCGTTATAAATATTTATGATTTTATCAGTTTATTGTTTGAAAAATGTGTAATAATATGCTCGTCACACTATAATTCCCTTGGCATTTATTATTTTAGGGACATCTGCAAATGAGCCATCAACCAGTTTGCAGAGGATAATATTATACTATACATGTGATAAAATATAAGATATACAGTTAATATACAGAGGTGTGCCGATGCCCTTGAAAACACAAAATTAAATTTATGGTAATATGCGAAGAAGCTTTCTGATTATTTTCACGACCATGAGGGTGTATCAGGTGTCATGGTGTATCATTTATTATTCTTTGAAAGATATAATAAATTAAAAAAAAACACATGAAAACATATTATATGGACTTAAACACCACTTAAATTGATTTTTAAAGGGTTTTGGAAAGAAAAAATGGCTCACAAGCAGGATTCGAACCTGCGGCTTGCTGCTTTAGCCACTAAGCTGCCGTTAACACCTCCCTGCCCTCTCCCCCCACCCCCTTCTCATAAGCGATTTTTTCTTTCCACAATTAAAAAAAACCTTTAGATTTTGCTTCGCATGCGTAAATGCGTTAAAAGTAATCATCATTTGTAATCATCGGTATAAATTTCTTGATAATAAATTAAATGTTTCACATAGATCTATGTGTAATACCTTAAAACCATTATGTACCGTGACTGACGTAAAAACTTTGCACAGAGTAATATAGGCTAGCGCTAAAGAACGTTTCTTTTTACATAAAGCTCTGCTGGCAGAGATTTATGTAAAAAAAGTCAGTAATTATTGGTTTTTGATTTGGTAGAACTAGGAACTAGGGGGTCCAATGGACCGTGGGGCCCTGGGAATTTGTAGAATCCACAGGGATGACTGACTATACTATCTATACTGCCTTTGACATTGTGTAACTTTATGGCACATTTTATTTTGTATCAATCTGTATCAACTGTTGGTAATTTTTCTACCAACTCATGATATTTTGAAATTTTTGTCAGTTATTGTTAAGGGGGCGGCGTACCTCGGTTTGCCCATACAAACTGAATACCGAAATCATTTGTAATTCTAACATATTTTCACCATATTTTTTCATTATTCTGACTCGGATAGTGATTATCTAGGTGCTTACGTCGATTTATTTTCAAAATTCTAACCCAAAATGAAATGTAAGCAAATTTCATTTTGCACATTTTTACGACATTTTCGAAGAGTTTTCATCTTATTTGTTTCGTATTAAAAACAATGATATTTTAAGTATTTTTGGGCTAGAAACATAGCTTATATAATCAATTTTTAGAATAACAACAACAAATGGATAAAACATTAACTTTTCATTCATGTTTCTTGGTATTCACGTTCACAATAAAAATTTTACCATATTCTGAGTGGATATTATTGCTATCGCGCTCTAATTATGGGGCGGAGCCAGCACACGGCGCACACATGCACAAGAGTCACAGTACTCACAGTCAGGGCAAGAGGCCACACGCTACCCTTCTCGGTGCACGCGCACTTGTAGTAGCATATTTAAATATTCTCAGTGTTTGACGATTATCGTGCGTTGAGTTTCTTGTATTACTAGCCTATGCTCGCGGCTTCGCCCGCGTGGATATCGTTTATCGCGCATCCCTCGGGAACTGGATATCTTCCCGGGATAAAAAGTAGGTCTTTCGGTGTTTCGGTGAACGGATTGGCATACGAAATAATAAATAAAAAAGAGGATCAATTCTGGAAATCAGCTGTCGAAAAATTAAAAGAATTTTATTTATAATAAATACATAGTATATTGCCAGAATAAGAGATCCCCGCTTGCCAATCCCGTTTTATAATAATAATATATTTTACTACACGACTAGGTACGTAAAAGTAGGGTTCAGTACAATTAAGTCAAAGGTTCTCAGAGTCCATGTTTTTTATATTTTTAAGTACCTATGTATATATGTTGTACGTATGATCCACTATTAGTCGTATTTTGGCAAATAGTGGCATTTGATGATACTGTACTACGTCATACGTGTCATAAGATGTAGTAGGTACCTACTTAGGAAGTTTGATTAAATACAATATCGGGGAATTCTACAATATTTAATCGGTTCTATATGTCATTCATCCATCTATACTTTTATTTACACGTCTAACCATTTTTAAATACTTATTACACAAACAAAAAATAAAAATATATATAAATATGTAAAATAGTAGCCACTATGCATCGGGAGTTTTAGTAGTAGTAGAGCTCCTTTGTGAAAAAGCTCTTCCGGGGCAGTACTACTACCGTACCTACTTCTCCGCCAAACAGTGATGCTTGCATTGCTGTTTTTCGGTATGAAGGGTACGGGTGCCGGTGAAATAAAAATCACATGAGACTTTCCATCTTCACGTCTCATTTTGGCCAACCGACTTGCGGTACCATTTAGGCAACAGTCTAGGTGGTATTGCAGTTGTTATGGGCAAAGGACGGGCAAAGGTTTCCGCTTACACCAGGGGGCCTAGTACGAGTTTGACACTTACGAATACCTACTTTAATAGTTTTCGTCGACTTTCATTCATAGATCAGTAGCGCCCCTGGCGGATACAAGGAGGAACTACTGATTTACGAATGAAATTCGACGAAAACTATTAAAGTATTCGTAAGTGTCAAACTCGTACTAGGCCCCCTGGTGGACCTTTAGCTCGTTTCGCCATTCTATAATGTTAAAAAAAGATTCAAGTTCATTAAGTTATCGGTGGCCAGGGCCTCAGAGAGAGAGGAAGTTCCTAACGATATTCACTATGTTGTAATTTATAAGTACATTGATATAAAGGCTAGAAAAGTATTCTGTAAACTTAGTACCTACATAAAAAACACGCATTGAATTTATAGATATTTTCCGACAGATTTGCAATATTCTTAAAAATCGTGGCACGGGACTGTCGGCTGTTACAGGGAACTGTTTCATCTAGGTACATCTTATATTTCATGATTTTATTACTTTTCCGTCGTAAAACTCTTTGTGTCCAGCCTATTCAGAAGTCTTAGTTTTGTAAATCAGGCGATATTTATTATGTTATTATTTACACGATTATTTAGTAAATAAATATTCATATGCGAGGATGAAGATAGCTGACGTCACGGATATTCTGTAACCATGTTATTTTTGATAAAAGAGCGATTCTCTGTAAACTCGTTATCAGCTCTAACAAAGCTGCCCGCCGCGGCATTTTCCTAACAATTATATGAAAATTTGTTACTAAGACCCAGTAAAGTATCCTTTAAACTTCATCAACTCAGCCTATCACAGTCCACTACTGGACATAGGCCTCTTCCAAGTTGCGCCACAACACTCGGTCCTCTGTCTTCCGCATCCAGTCCCCCCCAGCCACGTTCTTCAGGTCGTCGGACCAGCTGGCGGGGGGGCGCCCTACGCTGCGTTTGCCGATTCGCGGTCTCCACTCAAGGACTCGTCTGCTCCAGCGGTCACCGGTCCTTCGACAGACATGGCCAGCCCACTGCTACTTCAGCTTACTGATCCTACAAGCTATGTCGGTCACTCCGGTTCTTTTCCGGATAATCTCGTTACGGATTTTATCCTTCAAAGAAACTCCAAGCATAGCTGGCTGAGCGACTTTGAATTTGTGGACTAGCCCAACATTGTGCATGAGAGCTAGTTTGTACATGGAGAAGCACGGTTTTGTTGGCTTCACTATGATTGTTCAGAGCACTTCGACTATATTTTTTACTATGTCTGTGCTAATAATAAACAAAACTATTGCAGTGCATTTTATTTCTTGACAACTGATAAGTTGATCTTTATTTACGGGACTTTTCACGCACAATTAAATCAAAACAAAACGAATATTTTGGCTAACCTCGACAAATAAATATACAGGGCGTCCCTCGGATATGCCACATGGAGGGAAAGTACCTTGAATATTGTAGATGGAACATTTTACTGAAAGAAGACATTATTTGAATTTAAAAAAAACAATTTAAACTGCATTCATAGATATTTAAATAACTACACGGTTGAACCGGAAATCGAACCCGTTACATGAGAAAAATAATCACCCTGTATCTTTATCATACCGATCGAAAGGCTTCATCATAAGGATTATTTTTTGCTAAATAACATAGTCACAAATAAAAGGAAGACCATGGATTTTAACATTTTTGATACAAATTTAATCAATTTATCAAATGCTCAAAATGAGTCCCTTCCTGTTGATTACAAAGTCGTACTCTTTTGATTTATAACCCTATTGCTCTGCCTACGCCATCTGTCCGTCGGTCTGTCTTCCACAGGGCTGTATCTTTTTAACCGAAACAGGAAATTCTGAAAGTGGCACAGCCCAGGGGACTGTGTTTCAGCGGATTTGGGAACCCAATAACGTACATCCCACACGTAGGGTTGCCATACATACAGAATTTTCATGTCCGGTCTGGACCTTTGTCCGGAATTCCAAGTTGCTGGAACTTATTCACTTTAACTTCACCTGCCCGTACCCGCATTACAAATGCAATGGCTTCACGTAATAAATCGACATGCCGCGAAATTAGAGAAAGTGTCCGGATTTTTCCGCAAATGTCCGTAATTTTCTCCAGGTTTTCTTTTTCTTGATCAGACAACCCTCTACCCACACGCGACTATTAACAACATCGCGAATTGATTTGTAGGTATTGGTTGAATAGGTGGATAAAATGTTTCATAACAATAATCAATGAACATAATAAACATAATTATCATTACGTTATTGTTATTATTAGAATGTCTTTGACTGCCTCGTTGGTCTAGTGGTTGCAAGCGCGACTGCTGAGCGTGGGGTCCTGGGTTCGATTCCCGGGTCGGGCAAAGTGTTATTGGGTTTTTTCATTAGGACTTTCTCAGTAGCAGCCCGGAGTCTGGATTTGTGCCCGGTCAATGGCAATAGGCTCGCCCCCTGTTACATGGGACTATAACATAACTGGCGAAATGTGGGTGTACTATTACACCTCTGCCTATCCCTTCGGGGAAATACAGGCGTGATGTTATGTTGTTATGTTATGTCTTTGAATAAACATAACTTCGACGTGTAAGTGCGCTCTTTATATTATTTGATTTTGTACTAATATTTTTACATACATAAACATAATCAGCCAATTACTGTCCCACTGCTGGGCACGGGCCTCTTCTCAGTATGAGAAGGCTAAGGCCTTAGTCCGCCACGCTGGCCTAGTGCGGGTTGGCGGACTACACACACCATCGAGAACTGTATGGAGCACTCTCAGGTGTGCAGGTTTCCTCACGATGTTTTCCTTCACCGTTAAAGCAAGTGATAATAACATTCTGATCCGCAAATGAATCCGAAAAGTCAGAGGTGCGGGCCGGGATCGAACGAGCAACCTCCTGCATGGAAGGCAAGCGTTCAACCACTAGGCTATCACTGCTTTCATCATATCTTCATCTTTCATCTATCATTTTTACATGGTCCTACTCAATTATGTCGTACTTGAGTACATATTTTTTATGAACTTAAATGTACATATTTTATTTTTAGTTTAATTAAATAAAACCAATTTTACCTTTTTTTTAACCATTATTGTATTGTATTTTTAAATGATTTTGTATTATAATCCAATCCTAGACGCAGAGTACCTAGTAGGTGTAAGATATCTTGTGATCTAAGCGTCGCAGAGAAATTTCCTCAAAACGCATTACTAATAAGTACATTTTCTAGCGATTTTCCAAATAAATAAATAATAATAACGCAAATCATAAACATCTTTCATAATTACAAATGTTATTAGATAATTACGAGCCGTCATGCATGCGTAGCCGCGGCTACACACACATATAAGCGCGCCTCACCCCGCGCGCACCTCCCTCAGTCAAACGGAGATAGCATTATTTGGGCCGAGTTTTGCCGTCGCCTCGAATCGTAGTTGCTCGTCCCTTTCGCCGGACCCTTAACTGTTTATTATTTCGGCATTATACAATTTATTTACACTTTTACTATTTCAGTATTATACAATTTATTTACACTTTTTTTCTAGTATTGTATTATTTTCTGTCATAGAACTGCAACGTGTGTCAAATGCTTACAATTTTTTAATAGGTGATTAAAATGTAAAATGTAGATATCATGTGGCCTTTAATGTTTTTACAGTAATTCTATATATTCCTGCCTATTTGTTATCTAGCAATATGAGTCTGTCATGCTCACTTAAATGTCATGCTGATGGTGGCGTTAGTGTCGGGTCGTTAAGTTCCCTTCAATATGGTTGAGTTAAGCGATGGCTGATCGCGGGAATCCGATGGATGCGAAAGGCGCAGTTCCAGCAGTGGACGTCTTTCGGCTGAAATGATGATGATGAAGCGATGGCTGATGCTCGCGTCATGCTCGTCAATGGGTGCCGTCTGTTGGGAAAGGTCAGCTCCTACACACTATGGCAACTCTTGTTACGTTTATTTCTAAAGGCAATATTCTCACTTTTAAACTCTTGTTTATTTCTGACATTAACCTACTCACATTATCTGAATAAATTTGATGTAATAAACAATAACCTATTTTAAAAAGACTATATCCATGGAATTTCTTGCCGTTCTTCTCCATAGGGCCCACAATTTGAGATCGTGCAACTAGAGCCTGACGTTTCAAAAGTGCCTGTAATTAGGTTTATTTGAAATAAAAAATATTTTAATTTGAATTTATAATATTTACTTATCAGCTTTTTAGAAAGGGTGCCAAACGGGAACCTATTACTTTCGCTAAGCTATCCGTCTGTCCGTCTGTCTGTCACAGGGCTGTATTTTTTGAACGGTAATAGGTAGCTGGATAAAATTTTCTCAGAATATGTGTTGCTATGATCCCTATCACGACAAATACACAATGTCGGGCGTCGGAGTAACTCGGATATAGGATATGTTAATTTTTTTGAAAGTGAAGAAGTGATACATATCCGCTTTGAGATATATATCCGAAAATATACAACGAGTGTGAGTTTAAAAACCGAGCCGTAGGAGAGGTTTTTAATAGTATCTGTCCGGAGTTACCCTTACCTACAGTACAGTTTTTCGTAAATATCCAGTCTTAATGGTGATCAATAATAGTTGGCTCTCAACTCTCAATAACATTTTTTTGTTTTATAAATAAAAAGCTATAATTGTTTTGCTTTTCTGATCTTTATTTCGGATTTCTAAGCTGCATTGTTATCGTGTCAAGGCTACTGCATTTTTATTTTGTTTGGAATCATTTAAATCCTGTTTTAGTATACCGTGTTGTAATTTTATTTATTAAGTAGGTAATATTTTAATAAACGCCTCGCGACAAGAGTAAAGACATGTATTTCGTTTAACGGCCAAAATTAATATCCAACCTATCTACGATTTACCCTACTAGAGATAGAAATTTGACATATTTTGTATGGAGCTTATGTCAAATTCTTATCTCTAGTAGGGCAAATCGTGGATAGATTGTATATTAATGTTGGCCGTAAGCCTGAATGAAATTGTATCTATGGGATCAAAATTCGTGACACACGTTTTGTCTCAGTAGTTGACAATAGTGCGAGTCCCTTGATAATAGCGTTTCTCCAGCATTGGTGTTCCGCAACCGCGAAAATGCGACGAACGCGACGCAGACTTCGCGTTGTTGCGCTAGCATCGCGCAGACGCCGCACGCTATTAGGCCAACGTGTGGATCGGGAAAATATCGTAGGCCCGAACGTTGGCTGTTGGCCGTCGCGTGTCGGTTTTATCAAAGGCATTATGCGCCAACGTTCACGATGCGTCCACACATTGGCGGTTTGCTCAGTCTTGCCACAGCACGCGTACAGCACGGTGCATCGAAAGAGCTTGTTCCGACGGTCGCCGCGTCGTAAAAATATCATTCGCGTATACCAACACAAATGTTATAGAATTTTTAGAAAAATATCTGTTTTTTATTAACAACGAATAATGAAATCCTCTTAGTGTATCAAAACATCTTTCAAAGACGACACCCATTATTTAACTTTTGTGTTATTTTCATTGACAGTTGAGCATATTATAAGCACTCAATAATGTTAAAGTGCCCAGTGCAACTTCTATTTCAGACGTCTTTATATTGGCACGTGACTAAACTAATATTATCTCCAACGTGTGGAGTTGTGGACGCTAGGCAAAATTCACGGACGAATGTTGGCCCGAACTTACAAGCGATAACGCGACGATTTTGTCGCGTTGTCGTGGCGTCTGCGCTGCGCATACGTTTATCGAAGGCCTACGCTGGACAAATGTTAGTGCGAAAGGGCTCTAAGGCTTACATTCAGACTCAGATTAATAACTAACAGAGATGAATCTAAGCGTGAACTCACGATTCCAACTGTCAAATAGCACTGCATTTTGACAGTTGGAAGCATGAGTTTGTAGGATGTTCTACGTGAGAGTAATTAAAACCACTGTATCCACTTATTTCAACGATGTATTAAAGTTACAAGCGTAAGCACAATTAGAAATAATAGTGAAATGCGTAAACATTAGCGGAGCGGTCGGTAAGCGCGGCATTGATCCCGAGTTTGTACGCTTTACCTTTTTTGAATTCCTTTTAAATTCGTCTCTGAATATAACACTATGTCCCTACCGTGAGATGTGTCACAATGTTAGTAAACATCCGGGGTCAATGTCATTGATGTTGAAATAAGGTGTTCCTTCTAGGGTTCCTCATGAATAGTACATAGTACTTACCTTGACAAGGATGTACCGATACATTTACATTTCAATAGACATTCTATTTAATTCTAATTCTTTAAGTCTAAATTTGAAGAACAATGTATTTTACTATTAGGGCACGCACGCGACACTTTATTATTAGAGCGCTAATGATATGTCGCGGCGGTAACCCAGTGATTTCGTGCTTCTGAGAAGGCTATAATAATAATACATTTTTATTCAAGTGCAATGAGACTCATAAATTGTTAGTACGTAACAGATTACTTTAAAACTAGTAGGTATATCACAAATATTTCGCATCTATGAAATCACTACTGCAAGGTCACGGGTCCAGCTGAATCCTTGCAGCAGTGGTTAAAAAATGCACATTCTAGCCTCCTAGCCAACATCATTGGGAAATTGTTGGTGCTGGCCTGAACCCTACGGAGTAGAGATACGCAACGCTTCCGCACATAGAAATCTTAATAATAAGGTAATAGAAATGTCATCTATGTCTTTTATTAACGGAACGCGTGTCGCCGGTTTGCCGCTGCCAACACATAAATACGCAATTACGCCCACCATGTTTAAATACTCAATCATTCATTGCATTCCACAATGTGTTCCACAAAGGTGGTAAACTTATAATAATGAGATCATTATGGACCCTGTCGGGCACAGCAACAATAGTAAAACAATAGGAGAGAGATAGCTTTAAATGCTTTTAATGCTTCTAGCATTCAATGCAAAATAAATTAAGCCTAAAAAATCCGTTGTAAGATATGCTGCAAAATACAATATTAGTGACAGCGTCCAAAACAGCACTGATGATTAAACAAACAGTTCGCGTACTGGTGTCCTACGAGACACATGTACGCGGCGATAATTTCGCGTGCCTTTGCCACTTCTATTATCTTATATTATTTAGATTTCTATGCTTCCGCATGACCGCATAACATAGAAGCAGAATGAGAAGCAAAGTGAGCATCCGCGAACTGAATTCATTATTACAATTATTGGACACAAAGGGTATCGATCTATGTCCAGGATTAGACTGCGAGACATAATCAGCCCATTATATTGTCTTATTGCTAGGCATGAGCCTCTTCTCAGAATGAAAAGGTCCACCACGCTGGCCTAGTGCGGGTTGAAAGACTACACACCATCGAGGACTATATGGAGCACTCTCAGGTGTGCAGGAATTGCACAATCTAATTCCATCATCGGATGACCAGACGGACGGCAATGCGCCACTCTACATGGTAGATATTCCACCCTTACGCACGAAGCGATTTGCTAATAGAAAAAATGAAATAAAGAAAAAATATTTATTGCCACAACAAGACATGCGGTAGGTTAAAATAAAAAATAACTTATAACATCTTAGGAAAGAGACACATAATTGTCACATCTTAAGAAAAAGTAACATTGCATGTCGTAGCTGCGGCAAAGAGGTTGACACACAGCATGATACTGTGTTGGAACTTGGAACGTGAGCCACAATCATAGACAAGTTGACAAGTAAGCCTATTGGTCTGTGGCCACAATACAGCGCTGATCTTCAGTGTCAACCCCAAGTGACGAGCGGGTACCAACTACAACAACCAAGACAGTGAAATAAACTAATGATTATACTGGGTGACAGGGAAACGCTCCCGAAACTGAAAGGCTATTATACTACCTAAATACAATCGAATACCAATAACCATTAGCTTTATACTCATTGTTTTAGTGATTTGGTATTTTGCAAACCCGCAATGTAATGCGTACAAAACTCGGGATCAATGCCGCGCGTACCTAACCTACCTACGCTCGCTACGACACGGACTGCGTATGCGAGCGATGTCGTTCACCCGTAGCGCCAGCTGATGTTTTATTTCAAACTCGGGATCAATGCCGCGCGTACCTAACCTACCTACGCTCGCTACGACACGGACTGCATATGCGAGCGATGTCATTCACCCGTAGCGCCAGCTGTTTTATTTGAATTAGGTTTAAAGAAATGTATTCTCAATAAAAACACAAAGTCACTTACTTGAGAACAATATTAACTTAAGCTATGATGGTTTAGTTCGTCGAATTTAAAAATGTTTGTAAATTGTCTGAAATTACATATAGTGCTAGCTCAGTTTTGAATGCATTAAATGAGCTTAGATTTTTAATACGTGAGGGTATTTTATTATAGATTTGTGCTCCTTCATAAGTTATAGTTTTTTTGCCATAGTTGATTCTAATTTTTGGTAAAACCAAGAAACTAGCTCGGCGAGTGCTACGTTGGGTAATCTGTTTTAGTTTGGTGAAAGATATATTAGTACGGATACTTTTGTTTAGAGCCTTTCGGATTAAAATACATGTGTTATAAGTATATAACTGATTGGTGTTCATTATTTTAGTTTCTTTATAAATGTTATTTGTTGGTGTTAAATATGAATTACATTGCGAACTTTAATAGATTAAGTAAATAAATAGTTGGTTATTTTTGCAAATCAGTTTTATTTAACTGTCCAAAGCTGGTTATGAATGAAAATTACAAAAAAATATGTAAAATCTAAAAAATAAATCGCATTTTTTTGTGGTTTCGTATCAGTATCACCAGCACTATCACCTATCTTCGTTTTCGGAAGCGTTTCCCTGACTCCCAGTGTACCCAAAAAAATAAGAACCATATTTTAAAGAGGTAAGTAAGTAGTAACAGCTTTATCATGCGTACCGTTATCCGCTATTAGGAATTCCTTGCCGACGTCAGTGTTTCCCGATACGTATAATCTGATGGTCTACAAGGCTCGAGTGAATAGGTTTTTGCTGGGCAAGCGTGTACCATCGGCGACTGCACCATCGCTTAAGATCAGGTAAGGTGGCGGTCAGACGCAAGGCCATTAGGAATAAAAAAAGGTTTCCTCACAATGTCTTCCTTGGTTAAAATAAGTGATAATCAAATTCTGATCCGCACATGGATTCGAAAAGTCAGAGGTGTGCGTGCGACGTTCACTGTAGATTAGGTTTATTGATTGATTCAATACTATTATCATCATGTCTAATAATAGGATAGAATAGAATTACTTTATTTCGAGCAAAACAACTCGTATAGGGTTAGTAACATTTTTATTATCATAGCAGTGCATTATACAACGTGTATCAGAAATGCGTGGTCATATTTTATGAGCTCATCCAGTGCACAGCATAGAACAACATTTACTATGGGACCAACCGTGAAATCGCAAAAAAAAAATCAGCTGATCCTTACATTTTGTCAAGCGACATCGATGATTTAGTAAGGAACAGCTGATATTTTTTTCGCGATTTCAGGGTTGACCCCGTAGTAAAAGTTTTTCTATGCTTTGCCCTGAATGAGCTCTTAAAATATGACCACGCATTTCTGATACACGTTGTATATGGACAATCCACTCTGTCAGCTATTAAAACTGCTGTGTGGTGTCTGTTATGATAAAAAAGTGTGTACCACACGACTGAACTGAATTATTATTATCTTGCATGTCTGTTATGTCAGGTTATATACATTATAATTTATAATACACAAACTATACAATTGTCACAGAAAAACAGTTCAGTGTGCAGTTATTGTTTGAGTCACGGAAAAAAGAAAACAAGGGAAGTAGCATACGGCTACCGGACGCGTGGCACAATTAAGTGCAGATACGCAAGACCAATTTTATCGCACTTAGTTTTCCGCTGCGATACTATAACGTCTCGAATACTTACGTGAAATACTAGATTAGATCTTATTGTGTATTTTTTATGCGTAAAAATGATAGCAGATCGAAAAATTATTCTCATAGAGGTGAATTATATCACCGCTATGTGTAAAATTTTGATAAATTTCAATAAAACAATTTTAATTTGAACAACTTGTATTAAGCTTTAATTTAAAAAAAAAAAAAACATTATATATATTTCAAGGCATTCCCCATTTGAATTTGAATTAGACCCAATAACAAAATAGTTTTTTGTGTATTTTAATGTACTATGTCAATTGTCAATGTGTGATTTTGACGACACTTTTTCCCATACATAACTATTACTATAACTTTTTGCACGTATTACAAAACGTTCCTCAAGCGTTGATCACTGTTTAAAACTAGTTTTGAGTTGGGATTTAATTTTAGAACATTCCTCAAGCAGAGATTTATTGATCACATTTCAGCTGAGTTTAGCTTTATACTGTCACCTGTTTCGGTATTTAAGCAGAAATTTGATCTGTAATCACTCGTGTGGTCGAGACCACGCATGAGTAGAGATTTCTTTCCAATTTCAGGTTAAATTCGTGTGCTATGTTGAATTGAAGTTTATAATTACCGTATTGGAATAAGACCGATGCTCAATTAACGATTCTATCCTTAAGTAGTGATCAGTTGATTGAATGAAGATCAAACTGTACTTGAGGAACGTTCTGTAATACGTGCTTAATAAGGGCACTTCCACTTGAATTCTTTATTCCGTGGTTTGAGTCACCCATTGTGTCTTTAATTGGTGACGAGTGACTAATTCGAAGGTCGTTCACTTACCTTTAAGTTATGTTGTGTTGTACCTAATTTACTTTGAGATGCTTCTTTTACTTAGTTACAATAATAAATAATTATCAGGCTAAATACCAAACTGTTGGCAAGTGATTACTGCCTCTTGTGTTCACATAAATCGACAAAATGTTGGGAACAGCTGATATTTATTCTGCAATTTCAGGGTTGGTTCCATGGTAAAAGTTTTTATAATGAAGAGTACAATGACACCTTTTCAGGTTTATGGTAAACAGAAACTAATGCTGTATAGTGTTGCTGCTGATTCGTTGATACAAAGTATATTAAAAGTCCCATTTGCCTTGCATATTATACCGGCACCTTCAAACTGGAACATCGCATTGCTGCTTGGCTTCTGAACGATATGTTGGACGCGATGGTACAGTCGACTGCACGTCAGTAGTAACACGTTAATAACCAAAACCAAGTTTAAGAAATAAAGTCGCTGTCATGGTCATGTTACCTCTGACGTGCGGTCAACTACTTCACGGGAAGAATAAGGAGCTCGTCTTCTCAAAATTGTGAAGCTCATGTTTATGGGAAAGTAGTGAAATAAAAATCTTTCGAAAATTCTACAACATAGATTTCATTCTAGGAAAGCTATACAAGTTACACAGTCATTAATATTTGTTCAAGTGTTCAATTGCGCGTTTAGTAATTCTACAAACCCCATTTTATTAATTTATACTTAACACATAGTTGCCATAAAAACACATACAATGTGTACATACATAATTTATATATTCATAACTAAAAACAATAAAACATGTTGTGAACATCATCATTTACTCGTTCATTTAAACATAAAATAAACTCTAAGTATCTCTTTTGCCATCTCACTCTTTTCTGAAGGAAATAACAATAGCAGAAAGATTTGTAAATTAATAAATAAAAATTAATTACGTACATAATGTACAGTAAATACTTCTAAATAGCACTAAAGGTATACAACTATACAGTGTATCTGGTGGGTATAAAGCACAGAATTGTACTCTAGTTTCATTTGAGTTCTCCCTCTTATGAGAATTAATGAGAGCGCTGATACCCATAACACTTTTTTTTTTGTTGGTTACAGATTCTTTTTGTATTACTATTTTTTTACGTCAACCTAACATATTGATTTCATTCTGTTTTCTTTAGCTATAAGTCTTCCATAGAAATTAAATAAATAAATAATTCATTTAACTTTATACTTTTTTTAATTATCAAAGGAGGAGTTATTATTAAAGTATTTATTTTATAATTTTTAACGCATTTACTCATGTGAAGCGAAATTTAAAGTTAGAAATTATGGAAAGAAAAAAGTTCGCCTACCAAAGTGAAGCGATCTAGAAGCGGGGGTAAGATTTTGATCGCTAGCTTTTTTAATTTGACTGGCCACTTGGTATCAATTCCCTTACGGGATCAAAGAAGCATTAATGCCGAATGGTATACTACCAAATGTTTGCCAGAAGTTTTCTCTGTTATAAGCAACAAGCGACCAAACACAGGGCTCCGCGGGCTACTGCTCCACCACGACAATGCACCTGCGCACACCGCACTCAAAACGAGGGACTTCCTGGACAGCACGCCAGTCAAACTCCTGGGTCACCCTCCTTACAGCCCTGATCTAGCACCGTGTGACTTCTTTTTATTCCCAAAAATAAAAAATCAGCTCAAAGGGATACAATTTTCGTCGCCGGAAGATGCGCTGGCTGCGTTCGAGCAGGCTGTAAACGAGGTGTCTGCGGCGGACTGGAAAAAGTGTTTTGAAAACTGGTTTAGGCGCATGAATCTTTGTATAGAGGCTGGTGGAAAGTACTTTGAAAAGATTTGATAAAAATATATGTACGTATAGAACAATTTTTTTTAGTTTCGCAAAACTTTCTGAGTGTCCCACGTACTTATATGGATATTGTAATAATAAGAACCGTTGTGTGTAAAACTGCATTACTGTACTTCGAAAGAATAAAAATATGTATGTTAAAATTATTTGGTTTGATACAATTGGCGATCTTATCGTTAAAAGCAATTTCTTTCAGAAAATCATTGGATGAACTTGAAAGTTTCACCGCTAGAGCAAATTTAGTGATAACCAAATTCTAATCCGCACATGAATCCGAAAAGTCAAAGGTGCGGGCTGGGTTTGAACTCCAGACTTTTTGCATGGAAGGCAGGCGTTCAACCCAAAGAAATCTAAATAGTATAAGGTAATAGAAGTGGCTAAGGCGCGTGAAAGTGTCGCCGCGTATAGTTGCCGGCACGAGTCGTGAGCACAGATTCCACTGCGTTAGTGGTCAAATCTCTGTTCACTATTGTGAACAGAGATTTGACCACAATTTTTGTATTCAACAGACCAGAAACGTGCACTTGCATTGGCTTAATGATATGATAATGCATAATTAAATATATGTAGAAAACGGAATACTAGAATACGGTGATGACAGAGACTACCATGCAGGTACAATTTGTGCTCACGTCTCGTGCCGGGAACTATACAGGTGTTTCGTAGGACACCAGTGCGCGAACCGTTAAAGATAAAGATTTTATTTGCAAGAAACATGGTTTTTACAAAGATGTTAGTGGTTTTTGGCAGGTGCATCATGTCTGACCGTATGATCGGCATGCAAAATATTATTTATTAGGTACAATTAATTTACAATTGTCAGAACTGACAATGACTGACTAACTTGTTTGCATGATCAACTGTGCTGTTTTGGACGCAGAGTCACTAAAATTGTATTTTGCAGCATATCTATCACCGGACTTATTTTTAGGCTTTATTTATTTTGCATTGAATGCTAAAAAAATGCTGGGCGCAATTGCGTATTTATGTGTTGGTAGCGGCAAACCGGCGCGGCGGCGGCGACACGCGTTCCGGTAGATGACATTTCTATTACCTTATTTTTAATATTTCTATGGTTCTATCACTGCTTTTAACGCAAAATGCTAAATAGAAAAATCAACAATAAAAACAAAACCAAATATGTCAAAACATACAAAACTATACATATTTACATAATTATATAATAAATAATAATTAAAAGTTTAACCGGATTAAATCGCGTATCGAAACGATTTTAATTAATAATATTGTACGGTAGATTAAAATAGATTTTTTTAGAAATATCTGTAAAGACGCTTGTCATCTCAGTCTACCTGCGACCACGAAATGCTGCAAAGCTTTCGAAACGTCAGGAATACCAATTTAAATAATATACGCGATTTAATCCGGTTAAACTTTGTTTTATCATAATGTGTAGTGATCGCGAAAACCTAAGAAATTATTATATAATAAATATTGCAGTATTTTTGTTATCATAACATTAAGAAAATGTAAGTACCATTTGCTTGGTAATTGAAAAAAAAAATATCACTAGTGATTAAAACAGACATGATGTAAATCGGTGTTATCCTGTTTTCGTTCACACCAATTACCTTAATGACGTAATATATCGTAGGTATATACAGCGTAGGTATATAATTATGCTGTATACCTAATTAATGTAATCGTGCCTCACGATCCACATGTACCTATATCTCACACGGAGAAACATGGTGGCTTGCAAGGCCGGCTGTGTCATCATCATCCACTCAGCCTATCGCAGTCCACTGCTGGACATAGGCCTCTCCCAAGTTGCGACACAACAATCGGTCCGCATTCCGCATCCTGTAATTTTTTTTTTTTTCGTGCAGATAATCCCCTTGGACGCAATCCGCCCGTGGAAGGCAGAGCCTGTGTCGGACTCTTACCGACTAAAAGCCATCACAGTGTTCCTCTACCAACCCCCGGCCGGGGGCGTGGGAAATACTCCCGTATTCGCCCAACCATACCCGGCAGGTCCCGGCTCGCCACTGGCAGGTGAGCCCTTCTCTCCGTGCGGCAACCATATCCTGTCCATGGTATAATAAGATGTTTCACCAGGTATTCTCTTCCCGCAATGACAGCGCGATGCTTCCAAGCTACGTCACGATCAGTGTTGCCATTGATTGATATCTTCAATATACTTAAGGAGATTTTTGTTCATAATGAATATAAAATAAATTCCTAACTAGCCTAAGTAACTATTTGTTATCTCGTGTTATTCATCTAATTAGTTATTAAAAGAAACTGTTTAAAATTAAAGTAAGTAAATGAAAAAATGCATTTTGCTCGGGTAATTTATTTTCACAAAGTGGCAGCAAATCAAACTGACAAGTGTCATGCTAACAGCCCGCTATTGGCTCCACGGCCAATGACGTAGTACGGAGGCAATCACGTGACCTAGCTGTCACGGGAAGAGACTACCTGGTGAAACATCTTATTATACCATGATCCTGTCCATCCCCTCTTTAGGTCGGACCGAATAAAATAAAATTAATACTATCAAAACAAGAAACTAGACGCTTTATTTATTTATAGGAAACAACTATAAAATTAAAACCTCACTATAAAACATGCGATAAATGTATTCACTGAATTGAAAAGAGAGATACAACAAATAAACAAATGCTTTGTCTTTGAACATAGCACATTAAAATAAGAACAACTTGCGAGTATAAAATTAATTTATTTACAACAATATAATCATAACATTATTACAATCACAGAATATCACCGACCTATTGATCTCATATACTCATATTATATTTTCCTACTATAATTTTATTTAACAAAAATAATTTCATTTTTAATAATAATATGTACTTTAAAACATTCCAAATCTCATGCTTTGAACAGTCACAAGACGATATCAGTTACGAACCCCTATTTTTACATGACTGCCCAAAAAAGGAGTCTAATGTTTTTACGTACTTTACTCTCTTTCTTAAGGCGCTACTAAGAGCTAAGTGGTACTGATGGGGGATCAGTAAAAAAATAATTACTCGCTGACTACATCGTTTATCGAAAATTCGTTTTTAACTATCATCATTTCAGCCGAATGACGTCCACTGCTGGACATAGGCCTCCCCCAAGCATCGCCACAACGATTGGTCCTGCGCTTTCCGCATCCGGCGGATTCCCTCGACCTTCACTAGATTGTCGGTCCACCTTGTGGGGGGCCTACCCCCGCTGTGCCTTCCAGTGCGCGGTCGCTTCTACAGAACTTTAATGCCCCATCGGCTAACCGTTCTGCGAGCAATGTGCCCCACCCACTGCCACTTAAGTTTGGCAATTCTTCGGGCTATGTCGGTTACTTTCTTTCAGATACTGTAGTTTAATCGAAAACTATTAACTCTTCGCTATAGTTATAGATATATAAAAAATGTGAAAAACGGCCACTTTTGGCACTTTTTCTATCTACAACTACAGCGAACTATAATTTACAGAATTAATTGTTTCTGATTAAACTACAGTACCTATACTTTAATGAATTTTCGGTAAATGATGTATCTCAGCGAGTAATTATTTTTTTACTGATGGGGGCGCCACTTAGATTTTAGTAGCGCCTTAACAAAATTTCACCTTTTTAATTCGTTTCTCCATTAAAGAGATCAACACTACCGGTCCTTTTTAGTGAGAGGGATTTTTTTTAATCTTAAAAGAAACAACTTTTGCTCTACGACTTTAGGTAGGTACACGCGGCTACACATCAAGCTGTACATTTGCATTATAAGCTGACCTCGCATTTTATAGGCTTTCCGTACAATACGAGATCAGCTTATACTGGAAATATACAGCTTGATGTGTAGCCTTGCGTACAGTCACGATCCTTTCCCGTGATACATTTTGTCGACAAAGTCCCTTGAACGAATCCTGCTACATTACACGTACCAACGGGTGCTTAAAAAAAGCCGTCGAACACTGAGCGCAAGCGATTTTAGCCTTAGTGGTGGTTCGCCGGAAAGTTTGCCGATAGTACCGAATAAGGAAAAAAACCCTATAACTATACTATATCGTGCATTTGACTTATCAAAGTTTTAGAAAATGAACATACATTGTGTATAAGAATGAGTTTAATCACCAAGTTTTCCTACATAAAGCACGATATTATAGTATTGTTCACTTAATATAATTAATTATGGCAACAATTTTTATTTCAACTGGATTTCTTCAAGTATCAAGTATACTTCATACAGTACCTACTTAGTTAATTATTATTATACACACTTTTCATGTCACCGTTGTTTTAATAAAGTACGGGTAACGGAAACTGCTTTTGCTGGAACAAAAAAAAAGATTAGTTATAGATTTTTGCGAATATTGAAGAAATAAGATGGTGAAGATAATCAAGTAATAGTTCATCAACTCAGCCTATCGCAGTCCACTGCAGGACATAGGCCTCTCCCAAGTTGCGCCCCCTATTACATGGGACTAATAACAGAACTGGCGAAATGTGGGTGTACTATTACAGCTCTACCTACCCCTTCGAGGAAATACAGGCGTGATGTTATGTTATGTTATGTTAAGAATAAGGTTATGTTGTTATGTAGTGATCGCGAAAACCTAAGAAATTGTAACTTAGTTAATATTCATGTCATTGTGTGTGTTTGGATGGCGGGAACTGGCACATAATGGATTTGGATGATTTTAGCAATCGGATAGGGGGCTCCGAACGGCGGGACCTGGTCAGATTGATTGGGCAGGATCTTTCTCTGCCAGCAGTAGTGTCGGCTATGCTGGCAGATCCGACGGCTTGGAGGGCCATGGCTTCCTTCTGTGAGACCGTCATGCTTCAGAAGGAGGCCGCAGAGCGAGATCGGGAGAGGGCCGATCCCGCTCGGAGAAGGAGGCGCCGGGGAGGCAACCGCCCTGGCGCAAGGCTCAGATAGGGCAACAGGCCGCATCTCCTGCTGCCACATCTGGCAGGGGACCTTCGGGATCGTGGACGCTAAGAGTGGGGGGACTCGAGGCGTCTTTTAGACGACCCTGGGGAGGACAGCAGTACGTGGTGGTCGCGTGCTACTGTGGGGAAAACAATACTGTTTTCCCGGGACGTGCCAAAGGCATAGCACTAGAGGGGCACCGGCGCGGTCCAATGGAGTTCCCGGAGCTCCTCTATTTTGTGCAGAGGATGGCCACCGTGTGGTTTTAGTCGGTAAGAGTCCGACATACCCCTCCGCCGTCCCCAGTCGGAGGGTATCCATGAGGATTTCCACCAGAGGCGCAAGACGTAGGTACTCGGTAAACACCCCTATTTTTTAATTACTACAAAAGTAGTCACAACATTTACTATGGAAGCAACACTGTAATTTGTGAAAAAAAAAACTGTTTTTCGATACATAAGTGGATCCCTAACTCGATCAAAATGTATGGCACTGCAATTTTTTTCGCGATTTCAGAGTTTGTTGTGCAGAATGTTGAGGAGTGACCGTAAACTTATTATACTAGCGTAACTAGTATAATAAGTTTATGGCAGATACTTAACCTTTGTTTTTTGGTAATAAAAAATAGGGGTGTGTAGAAAACGAAGCAAGTTGAATACAAAACTTACTGGTAAATTTGCGGTGCTTGGTATGAAATCGAACTCTTTGACTTTGCCATTATTGTTGATAACTTTATGACCGAATTTGTCTTCAGACTTCTGGCCGTTGATGTTAGAAGTGGCTTGGACGGCGTACTGTGCCTCACCGTAGACTTGGCCGCCATGGGGTGGTTTCAAATTACGTACGCCGTTGAAATCCACAGCCTGAAAGATTAGATTACCAAACTTGGATTAGATTACCATAACATAGATAGTTAGCTCATTATTATCCCACTGCTGGGCACGGGCCTCTTCTCAGAATAAGAAGTTTTCAGGCCTTGGTCCACCACATTAGCTTGCTGCGGGTTGGCAGGATTGAACGAAACTTGGATTAACACGTTCCCAGTTCAATGACTCAATTTGGAGTCATAGAAGATTGTTTAAATATTATGCCAGCTGTCTGGACAGTGAATGTGTTAAACTTAAATACTGCAAGGCTTTTGGAAAGTTGCTTAGGGTCATCATTCCTCTGAGCTAGGATAGATGGTCTTTGTCTATACACCATAAGCCCTGCTGTCTAGGAGACACATTTACTGTAGAACCCATCGCTCAAGTGGTCATTAACCTCTCGTATGCTGAAAATAGACCCATACGAGACATAATAGAAATTTAATTGCAGCCATGAACGTTTACATTTGTATGAATAAAAAATTTAATTCAATAAATAACTTACGGGCACTGGTAACTTCACGGTGCTCGGTGTGAAATCGAACTCTTTGACATGGCCATTATTGTTGATAACTTTATGACCGAATTTGTCTTCAGACTTCTGGCCATTGATGTTGGAAGCAGTTTGGACAGCATACTGTGCCTCGCCGTAGACTTGGCCACCATGGGGTGGCTTCAAATTACGTACGCCGTTGAAATCCACAACCTGAAAGGTAAAACTTGGATTAGGTTACCATAACAAAGCCAGTTTCAGGCCTCGGTCCACCACAATGGCATAAGTATACTGCGGGTTGGCAGGATTGAACGAAACTCAGATTAACACGTTACTTACTAGGAACGCGGCTACGTGCGGCTACGTGCGGTCGACCCCACGTTGTTGGTAACACTTTGACATTAGCAGCAGTTTTATTTCGTAAGCAGTAAGGGCAGTTTTCGAACTGAAGTGTTACCACTGTCATGCAGTCGACTGTATAATGACTCCATTTGGAGTCATAGACGATTGTTTAACTATTATGTCTGCTCTCTGGACAATGAATGTGTTAAACTAAAACACTTTACGGTTATCGTTCCTCGAAGGTCTCTGTTTATTCATCGTAAGCCCTGCCGCGGCATAGAAGAAAACATTTACTCTAGAACCCATCACCCAAGTGGTCATTAACTTCTTGTATGCTAAACATAGACCCATACGAGACATATTACAATGTCTGGAATTGCAGGAACTTTATACAAGAGGTTAAAGATGAAATGAAACTTTGTATGGGCAAATAATCCAGAACGGATAAAACCGAATCACATTCCAATTGCTGGTCGTAGTTGGTATATGATTCGTTTGTATACGCCCTGAGTCAAAACGCCAATCTCTTTACCTTGCTTAGTCTAGTCATCAGCTACAGTTAGGAACAGTTACAACTATTGCAGCAGTGAACGAATAAATAATTTAATACAATAAATAACTTACGGGTACTGGTAACTTCACGGTGCTCGGTGTGAAATCGAACTCTTTGACATGGCCATTATTGTTGATAACTTTATGACCGAATTTGTCTTCCGACTTCTGGCCATTAATGTTGGAAGAGGTGTGGAAAGCGTACTGTGCCTCACCGTAGACTTGGCCGCCATGGGGTGGCTTCAAATTGCGTACGCCGTTGAAATCCACAGCCTGAAAGGTTAAATTTGGACTAGTTTACCATTACATAAATAATGGGCTCATTATTATCCCACTGCTGGGCACGTGCCTCTTCTCAGAATAAGATTTCAGGCCTTGGTCCACTACATGGGCTTGCTGCGGGTTGGCAAGATTTAACGAAAGTTGGATTAACTCGTAACCAGTTTAATGACTCAATTTGGAGTCACAGAATATTGTTTAACTATTATGGAAAAAGGGAAGGGAGGCCTTTACCCTGCAGTAGGACACTACAGGCTGATAATAATAATTATTATTATTATGCCAGCTGTCTGGACACTTGGACATTAAAATCCTGCAAGGCGTTTGGAAAGTTGTTTAAGGTCATCATTCCTCTGAGCTAGGATAGACGGTCTTTGCTTACACAAGTAAGCCTTGCCGGCTATGAGAACACGTTTACTGAAGATCCCATCGCTCAAGTGGTCGTTAACCTCTCATATGCTGAACATAGACCCATACAAGACATAATGGAATTTTATTTATGTATTGTAAAGACATACTTATGTATTATAAGTATATCTTTACAAAAAAAATGTATCTAAGATTATATCCATTGTCTAGTACCCATAGCACAAGCTATGCTTAGTTTGGGACTAGATGGTGCTGTGTGAAATGTCCCAAAGATATTTATTATTTATTTGCAGCCGTGAACGTTTACATTTGTGTGAATAATTAATTTAATTTAATAAATAACTTACGGGCACTGGTAACGTCACGGTGCTCGGTGTGAAATCGAACTCTTTGACGTGACCATTATTGTTGATAACTTTATGTCCGAATTGGTCTTCGGACTTGTGGCCATTAATGTTGGAAGCGGTCTGGAAGGCGTATTGTGCTTCACCGTAGACTTGGCCACCGTGGGGTGGCTTCAGATTACGTACACCGTTGAACGTCAGGGGCTGTAATAGAATGATGCGAAGTTAGCCGCGCTTGTTGTAGTACATTTTGAATACCTTTGATGGCTTTGATGTTTCAAAGTAAGTTAAATGTTTGAACCCATCCATCCATCAGGCATCAGGAGATTAATAAATCATTTTGCATAGTCGGTGGTTAAAATATAATATTTGGGCACTGAGAGTATTTGGGTAATAATCTAGGATACACGTAGAGATAAATATAATAATATGGTTTCATGCAACTTTAGGAGGGCAAGGACACCACGAAAAAAAAACGGTGATTGAGAAAACTTTAGGAACAGTCTGGAATCTAGACTGCTGCGCAAGAGTTTCGCTTCGGTAGGTAAAAAATGATTATACTGCAATCACTGATCCGTTAGTTATCATCATTATCAGCCCACTGCTGGGCAAGGGCCTTTTCTCAGAATGAGAAGGGTTCAGGCCAAAGTCTACCACGCTGGTCTAGTGCAGGTTGGCGGACTGCACACACCATTGAGAGCTGTATGGAGCACTCTCAGGTATGCAGGTTTCCTTACAATTTTTTTCCTTTACCGTTAAAGCTAGTGATAATCAAACTCTCATCGGCACATGAATTTTAAAGTCAGAGATGCGGGCCGGGTTTTAACTCAGACCCTCCTGCATAAAAGGCAAGCTTTAAACCATAACCATAGCCTACTTTCATTGCTGCTCCATCCGTTAGTAAAGTGTGGTGATTATGGCACTATTCTCACTAAATACATAACTAAAGCCGGCAATACATGTTGGCCATAGCTCGCCAAACGAAGGCGAGTACCAACGTGTTGACAGCCTCGCCGTCTCTCGTCATCGCTCGTCGCCGTTGATCTCATTCGATCTTAGCAAACATGTCTACATGTTGGTATCTCGCCTTGTCCCAATTTGAGTAAGCACGCGTTGGCTTAGGCTCGACCAACATGTATTGCCGGCTTACGGCCAAAATTAATATCCAATCTATCCACGATTTACCCTACTAGAGATAGAAATTTGACATATTTTGTATGGAGCTTATGTCAAATTCCTATCTCCAGTAGGGCAAATCGTGGATAGATTGGATATTAATTTAGGCCGTTAATAATTATTACATTTACACTATTGACGACTGAGGATTTATTAGCAGTGCCTATAGACTGATATGAGATTATTACAATGTAAAAAACTTACGTATTCGGGTGATTTTGGTGTGACCGGCGTGAAATCGACTTTTCCGTAATTGGTGATGGGTTGGTAGCCGCCGATGTCCCCTGTCGTCTTGCCATAAGAAGTGTGGTAGGCGTAGTTATGATTGTGACTGTAGGAGTGACTGCCATGCGATGGCTTCAGACTTGGGTCACCGTTGAATGGCAGAATCTGAAATAGAATACAACCAGATTAAGCTACATTTCCAAAACTATGCTTTAGTTATTATTACTTATTTACTATTTTTAGCTTATCTTGTCCCACTGCAGGGCAAAGGCCTCCCTTTCCTATTTCCATTTATCTCCGTTATGAGCCAGTGTAGTCCAATCCTTTCTGTAGGCGTCAAGCTTGTCTCGCCACTGTGCTTTAGGCCTCGTTTATCGCTTTAGGCCTCGTTTCCACGCGTGGCGTCACGCGGCTCTCCGTGGCGATACCAGCGACGAAACCCACGGCGGTGCCCGCGGCGTCACACGAGCAAATACTAACATATGGCGATTGCAGACTCCACCGCCGCGGGCGTCGCAGCGTTGGGCGGTGATACACCACCGCGAGTAACGATGCATATCTAAAAATCGCTTCTCCGTAAACGCTCTCATACATGGCCATGGCCATACGTTTGAATTCGTCACGCAACGCGCCGCCCGACACGCGCCGCGTGTCCATAATCGAGCCCTTTGTTGTCTAAATTTTTTTTGTACATCACTTTAGTCTTCCACTCAACAGCACTAATACAATTTGCAACCAAGCTTAACACCTTACTTGACTACTTGACTTCACCTTATCACAGAATTTATGTAGAAATATGTTTTTGAAAAGAGTAACCCTATAAGTAAATCTGGAAGAAATTGCCTTGAGCGATGAGACCGCCCATTGTAGATGTCTTCTATATAAGTCATATATGTTGCTATTTCCTTTTGTGTACAATAAAGAGTATTTTTATTGTATTGTATTGTAACCGTAAAGTAGGTATCCTAGAGTCCCCCTTATTATGCTGAAGAAGGCCACTGGGGGGGTTTTAGTGGATAAAATTTAGTGTTTTAGCCTCATGGGGTACAGAGGGTGTGTTGGATTTTTATCCAACACACCCTCTGTACCCCATGAGGCTGGCTGTCTTTTGAAGGTTATCTCCTCGGAGCAAAAATAAAAAAGGGACCTATTTTCTGCCCATTCTTCTCCATAAAGAACATTGTTTTTGAACATTATTATTAAATTGTCTAAGTCTGTGGTCTAGTGGTTCAAGTATCGGACTGCTAATCACAAGGTCGTGGGTTTGATTCCCACAGGACACAAATATTTATGTGATGAACATAAGTGTTTGTGTTGGTCTGGGTGTTTATTCTTATTCTTTATTGCACACAAGAAAATCACAACAATAAATAATAGTTTTGTCAAAGGAGAGCTTAACTCATAATTGAGTTTTCTACCACCAAACCTTGTTTCTTATGTATAATAAGTATTTATTAACAAAAAAAATATATAAGTATTATATCCATTGTCTAGTACCCATATTAAAAGGTCTGCTTAGTTTGGGACTAGATAGTGCTATGTAAAAATGTACCAAAAATATTTATCTATTTATTTTATATTACAAATAAAAACATTTTAATGTAAGTTTGTTAATAATAAGAAGAATAACTTACTGGAAAAGGTGAAAGTTCGGTGTTTGGTGTGAAATCGAACTCTTTGACTCTGCCGTCATTGTTGATGACTTTATGGCCACCTTTATCTTCTGAGGTCTGGCCATCAACGTTTGACGCCGAGTGGTAGGAGTACTCCGCCTCACCGAAAACATGGGTCCCGTCCGAAGGCTTCAGGTTACGCACGCTGTTGAACCCAACAGGCTGAAATAGAATAATGAAAAAGTATCAAGCTTGTTGTATATTGAACCCAGCCAGCAGGTTTTTAATCAAGACCAAAAGTGGCAGTTTTTCGCATTTTTTCTATCTACAACTACAGCGAAGTATATTTTACAGAGTTAATAGTTTCTGATTAAACTACAGTACCTGTACTTCAATTATTAAAAACGAATTTTCTATAAATGATATAATCAGCGAGTAATAAATTTAAAGAGAAAATTGAGGTAAAACTTGGGTAAAACCTATTTTAAAGTCGTCATTTAGCTGAACCGGATATATTTAAAAAAATAGTTTTAAATTTTGTATCAATGGGAATACATTCCAAATATTATCGTATATTTTAAACAGTTTATAGTAAAAGGTAACTGAGATCCAGGACGTTAAAATACCCTTCTTAGCGTTTATACAACGTGGCGGCAGGGATAAAGGTTATTGGTGTCGATTCTCTTGTTCACGAACTAAACTTATTTTAAACTATCGCTCTCTTTTACTAATAGTAGATACAAGAAAGGGATGGCAACCATTTAAGAGCTGTCAAATTAGACGAAATTAAAATTTCCATACAAGTTTAGTCGTGATCTCGGAACGTGCCCACTAAAATACAAAGAAATGTAACACGTAAACTAATTTGACAGTTCTAAAATGGTTGCCATCCCTTTCTTGTATCTACTTTTAGTAAAAGAGAGCGATAGTTTAAAATAAGTTTAGTTCGTGAACAAGAGAATCGACACCAGTGTTAGTCTTAGACGCAATAAATGATAATTCAACAAAATTTTGTGATTACAATACGAATAAAACTATCATATTCCACAAAGAAAATGTTGAAATAAACACATATACGTGTATTACTTAGACCCACGACGCAAATCATACTCGATTAAAATTAATGAAGGGGGGCTCGTAGCGATGCAACGACTGCGCGGATTGTACGATCTGCAAGGTTAAGCTGCACTTGCCGCGGTCAGTCTGTGGATGGGTGACCGGTTCGTTACACATCGAGACCCCTCCGTGCCTCGGAGAGCACGTTAAGCTGTCGGTCCCGGTTGTCATACGAATATCTATGGCAGTCGTTACGGGTAGTCAGAAGCCTGAAAGTCTGACAACTGGTCTAACCTCCGAATGTCAGTATTACCCAGTAACTGGGTTGGGTCTGATGGCAGTCGCTCCGTGTAAAATACTGATGTTCAGCCGCATCTGGCTAGACTGGAAGCCGACCCCAATATAATTGGGAAAAGGCTCGGAGGATGATGACTCGATTAAAATTAATCACAAATCCATTTTTTTAGCATTGTTATTTTGTCAATATAATTAGTTGTGGTATTTTTGAAGGTCTATGTGATCTTGTCATCCGTTTTAGTTTAGTATGCTTATTTGCTTTTAAAAGGTTATTGTTCTCACAAGGACCCATATTTTTAATAGTATGAGCAATGCAGTTCTGAGTATACGTTGCGTTTAAAAGTCACAAGCTCAAGTGTACAGACTATCAACATACCGCAAACGAATGTGACCTTAATGAATGACCATAGTCATCAAATGGGTGCAATTATATTGAACAGTGCCTAGCGCCTATTAAAGTAGTTATCCACTACTAATTGACATACTAGTGTGTGGTATGTGCCTTAAATTGTGTTGCTTTGATATGGGTACATCATCATCATCATCATTTCAGCTGAAAGACGTCCACTGCTGGACAAAGGGCTTGGCAGGCGGGTTGGCGATCGAAGTTGGTTGTTTAAATACTCGGAGAACGCTGCTGCCCATCCTCTGGTGAATCCCTTAGTCGCCTTATACGACACCCATGAGAAGAGAGAGGGTGGCGCAATTCTTTACGTCCGGCACCACACGGAACATACACGTACACATTGAATTATATGCACGTACAGGGTGTCTTTAATTGTAGCCAGGCGATTATTCCGTAAAAATAACAGATTTAAAAACATTGAAATGATAACAACCGAAAGTAATTTAATCTTTAAGTGAAATGACATCAATAACTTTTTTTAACAAAACGTGTGTTTTTTATTAAAAAAATATGATCTTACGAAATAATTTGCTAAAACGAATCTGAAGACCAATTCTCGTAGTTAAGAACTTTCAAAATATTGTTCCAAACTAGATGATCCTGTTTGCTGTTTATTGGTGACATGAATGACCTAAATATCACAAATAATAACACTAATCACTAATAATCGTCTTCTCCAATGTCCTTCTCACCGCTCTGACTTCGTTCACACTACATTCTTCGTGCAATCTATCCTAATAAGGAATGCGCTTCCTCATGAAATCAGGATGGCTAACAGTCGGCACGCCTTTAAAATTAAGTTAAGGAAATATTTCCGTGAAAACAATTTTCGACTTTGATTTATCTTGATGTTATATATTTATAGATATATTATATGTAGGTATGTATAATATGTATATTTTATTATATGTATAATGTACATAGGTATTTTTAATTTTTATTATAAGTCCATAGTACTAAACATATTTTACTACTTTACTTGTGCATCTACCTTATTCTTTGTCTCTGCATTACCCTAACTAAGGTTGTCTGGTAGAGAACGCCTATGGCGTTAAGACCGCCTTTGTACCCAGTTGTGCATAAAGAATTAAATAAATAAACGGCAAACAGGCACGTCTACTGTCAGGAGATTGAGATTTAAAGCATTGAGGTTAGTTTAGAACTATATTTTGAATGTTTTGAATTATGAGAATTGGCCTTCTGTAGAGAACATTAAGATCTACAATATCAAATGTGCCTTAGACTCTAATATCGTATGATGCACAGAAAACGAGTTCTTCGAAAAACCTGCTTTTGTGACCTTGCATATTTGGTGACGCAGGCACGAAATTATATTTGAGACTTTTCAGCGAGTTTTAGAATATAAAACCAAGTTTCAGGAAAAAAAATGGTTTCTAGCTTTCATTCGGAGGTTAATAATTTGGCTGGACTATTCAGAGACGTACAAGTTTATTAGAATTTTTTATATCAAATGCTTTATTACTTCTATTCGTATCTTAGTTATAGTTTTTTATGAGTGTTCTTTTTCGCCAAGTTTCTGTAATTAAGTAAGTACATTGTGATAATTTTTTTATAGTCTTTAGCAACAGTCCGACCTTTGGATACCTATGTACAGTCAACAAATCGGAATCATCATCATCAATCATCACCCACTCAGCTGATAATTCGTTTGAAATCGTCAAAACAGTAAGGTTTTCTTCTATGCTGCACTTAGGACATTTTGAATATTACAGAAACTGCATTAAAACGGGTCAGAGGTCTGTGCCGTTTTGAGCTTTGTTTTCAATGCAATAGATTTATAATTGGATTGGAAATTATGTTTTTGATAAAGCAGGAATTATGTTTTGAATTTCGAATTAGCTGCCGTTTCACGTGGTTTTCCTACAAACAAATATATTTTTTAAGAAACCTATACTAACTTTTTCGATTACAGAACATTAATAAAATAAAAATAAAAATGACAAATAATGTGATAATAAATGTCAAGTATGAAAAGGTGTCAAACTTAACGGCCAAAAATGTGGAACATACATTTAATTTATATTAACCTCTGTACCATATTTCACGCAATAAATGATAAATAAATAAATAAATAACAATATTTGGAGTTAAACATCAAGAATAAAATTTAGAATAATAATTTTACTGGTAAACTAGCTGTCACTGTCAATAGCTAAAAAAATTGATAACAAGTCTGTTGCCAGGGAAATATCTGTTTAAGCGAAATTCAACCTAATTGTATTAGAATGTCTGTAGGATATTAAGCTTATCGTGGGTCATGATTCCGATTTGTTGACTGTACCTATTTCAACCGGTCTATCCTGAGGGTACAGCATTACATGAAAGCACCAGACTAACCGAAAGCAGGGAAGGGTGGCGAGGTATCGTGAGGCGAGCTACAGCAGTAGCCCGGCAATAGTACATGATGGCCACGACCGCTCTGTCAAGAGCGAAACGACGAGGAAGAAGATCCTGAGGGTACAGTAGTACAGGTATTCTCCAGTTACCAATGATGTGGAGTTCTTAAGGAATTCCTCGTAAAATACTGATATAATATGGTGTCTTGGGGTAATTCCGGATTTAGGGCAATTCCGTTAAACCATTAAAATAGATTTTGGGGGTCGAGTCATCCACGTCCGTAGGAGAGTACCCCTTTTCCGAATCCCTACACGTGATCCCTGGGTGGTGCAAATCAGGTGACATACTGGTGGTAGGCCTCAGCCGACGGCTTGCGACCACCCACCGGGCAAAGACGTGCCGCCAAGCGACCCAGTCGTGTTCCGGTACGATGCCCAGTGTAGCCACTCGAGAGGATGGGTCGAAATAGTTGTTTCACTGCAAGCAGACCAATCTGACGCGCGCTGATACTGTCACATCGGGAGGCTAATCGCGGAGGGTAGCGGGATCCGAGGCACGGTGCACCGCTGGCCGACCGCAGGTAGTAGGGGGCCCAATTAGTGTGCTAGCCACACATGAAAGGCTGCCCCGCCAACTAGCGAAAAATCCCGGGATGCGCCATCGTGCCGGTCGGCGACCGGTTGAGAGGGCCCGATGGACACTCCTGGGGGGGCTCGGGCGTCCCCGCAGTCTCCGGCTTAGTCCCCCAATGTTGTGACTTGTCAGTGTGTGTCTGAACGTTAGCAGCGTGGAACCTCACTTCACTGCCATCCCCTCACCTTCCTTCACTCGACAAAAATTATGATAAAGGGAAGCAAGAGAAAAATGGTTTCACAGCGGCTGCACTCCCTCTCTCTCAAAGTGCACCTCCACAACATCCGAGGTCTGCACTCAAATCTCGTTGCAGTCCACCACCACCTCGAGACTGATAAACCATCACTCCTGTTTCTCTCGGAGACGCAGATCGGATGTCCGTCTGACGTGTCGTACCTTTCCTACCCAGGGTTTACCCTGGAGCACAACTTCAAACCACGTGCGGGCGTATGCCTGTACGCCCGGGACGACATCTGCTATCGGCGTCTCCGAAACCTTGAAGATCCCAGTTTCTCCATACTTTGGGTTTTGGTTGACACAGGCATGGAGAAAATTCTGTATGCCTGCGTCTACCGTTCACATAGCGGAGATCAGGAGACAACCAGGCTCACACAGTACCTTAGTGAGGCGGCGGATGCGGCCCAGCAACGGTACCCTTCGGCCCAGTTAGTGATTCTGGGGGATTTCAATGCCCACCACCAGGAGTGGCTTTTCCCATACCAGATAACTGACCACGCAGGGAGAGAGACGCGAAAGCTGGCTTTAGCGTTAAATCTCACCCAGCTGGTCCAAGGGGCAACGAGGGTGCCTGATGTTGAGTCGCACACAGCCAACTGTTTGGACCTTCTGCTGACAACTGATCCAGACCGGTATTCCTTGTCGGTATCATCACCCTTAGGTAGTTCTGACCACTGTCTGGTGAAATCTGTATCCGTCTACTCTCCGCCCGATCCCAGCCCTAGAGGCATCCGGCGAGTGTGGCGGTACAAAGCAGCAGATTGGGATGAGATGCGGTCGTTTTTTGCATCTTATCCTTGGCAGCCGACTTGCTTCTCTTCTGATGATCCTTCAGTTTGTGCAAGCGCCGTGACGGACGTGTTGCGTCAGGGGATGGAGTATTACATTCCATTTTCTGATGTAACAATGTCTGGCGAAGCTCGTCCATGGTTTGGGGCCGAGTGTAGAAGCGCTGAGGCGCTGAAACACACGGCATACCTGGAGTGGGTCGACGCTCGAAACCGCAAAACTAAGGACTTAAGCGAGAAGAAGAGAGCTTTCAACAAGGCTGCCAAGTCCTGTAAGAAGGCTTTGCGCAGAGCTCGATTTGACCACATAGGCCGAATAGGTAACAAACTTGCTTCTTACCCGTCGGGTAGTAAGGCGTTTTGGTCCCTGGCGAAGTCGGTCGAATCGAACTTCTGTCGCCCCTCACTACCTCCACTGCTGAAGCCTGATGGGTCACTGGCCCACACTGCTGAGGAGAAGGCAAACTTGTTTGCCTCTCTCTTCGCGGATTCTTCACGTCTCGATGCTGGTGGCGCTACACCCCCTTCTCCACAAAATGGATGTGAGACTTGTATGTCGGATATTCGCATCCACCAGAAGGAGGTCCGTAAAACGCTACTCAATCTTGACGTGAACAAAGCCAGTGGCCCCGACGGTATACCAGCCATAGTCCTTAAAACCTGTGCGCCTGAATTGTCTCCGATCCTGACACGCCTATTTCGTCTCTCGATGGTGACTGGTAAAGTGCCGAAATCCTGGAAGCAGGCTAATGTGCAACCAGTGCCCAAAAAGGGCAGTCGTGCTGACCCTGCTAATTACAAGCCCATCTCAGTAACGTCCATACTCTGTAAGAGTATGGAACGAGTACTTAATAACAAGCTCCTAGGATACCTTGAAGCTAATGACCTTCTGAGTGACCGACAATACGGTTTCCGCCGAAACCGGTCTACCGGAGATCTTCTTGCGTATGCCTCCCACATTTGGAGCGAGACCATCGAGAAACACGGAGAAGCGATTGCCGTTTCTCTTGACATCTCGAAGGCCTTCGACAGGGTCTGGCACGATAGCCTTATAAACAAGCTTCCTTCATTCGGCCTGCATACTGATCTGTGTAATTGGATCTCAGACTTCCTGAGGGATCGGTCGATCCGAGTTGTCATTGACGGCTGCACGTCCGACCAATTGGCTATAAATGCCGGGGTCCCTCAGGGCTCAGTACTCTCCGCAACTTTGTTTTTGCTCCACATAAATGATCTGCTAAGACCCGGCACCTTTGGGTACGCAGACGACAGCACCGTTGTTGAGAGTTACACATCCAATGCACGAGCGAGTCGGACGCAAATCCAGTCTCTTAGAGAGGCCATGGTTGAACGCTTGAACTTGACCCTGAAAGCTGTCTCCGAATGGGGTGATGCTAACTTGGTCAAGTTCAATGCTGCTAAGACCCAGGCGTGCCTGTTTTCTGCTAAACGGAGTCAATTTGAACTTACTCCAACTTTCTGTGATGCATCCGTGCCGATAACTGACCACCTTGAGCTTCTTGGCGTGTCACTAACATCCACCCTAAACTTCGGCTCATACATAGAGTCCAAGGCTCAACTTGCTGCCAAAAAGCTGGGCATCCTCTCTAAGGTGAGGCGGTACTTCACACCTGAACAGCTGCTCAATTTGTACCAAGCACAAGTTCGGTCCTGTATGGAGTACTGCTCTCATCTCTGTGATGGCTCGGCTAAATATCAACTGGCGGCTCTCGAGTCGATTGAGAGGCGCGCCAAGAGGCTCGTTGGCAACGATGCGCTGGTCGACGCCAAGCTACAAAGCCTCGAGCATCGGCGCAGAGTTGCTAGCCTATCGGTTTTTTATCGAATGCATTTCGGCGAGTGTGCGTTGGAATTGCACAATTTAATTCCCCCAAGCCCTTTCCATTATCGGACGACCAGACGCACGGCGATGCGCCACCGTTATATGGTAGATATTCCACCCTTACGCACGAACCGGTTTGCTAATAGCTTTATCATGCGTACCGCCAAAGAGTGGAATTCCTTGCCGGCGTCAGTGTTTCCCGAGAAATATAATCTGGTGGTCTTCAAGACTCGAGTGAATAGGTTTTTGCTGGGCAAGCGTGTACCACCGTCGACCGCACCATCGCTTAACATCAGGTGAGGTGGCGGTCAAACGCAAGCCCGTTAAGAATAAAATAAAATAAAAAAAATAAAAAAAAAGATTTTCATCGGATGTCGTAACAAAATTTAGGATGCGCATTAAAGTGAGGGGTAGAATAAAATGACGTCTGACACTATTAATGAGGTATTATTAAGGTTGTCTGGAAGAAATTGCCTTGTGCGATAAGACCGCCCATTGTACTTAAATAATCTTTCTGTAAAGTAGTCTTTGTATTCGTTTGGTGTATGTACAGTAAAGAATATAATAAATAAATAAATAAGTAATGCTGCCAGCAATTAAAAAAATTGCTAGACTCTGCGTCAAATCCATTTTAACGGAATTGCCCTGTGTCAGATATTACCCTAAGGCACCATACAGTCGCAACCGTATGGACTGCAGGCTGATCCCTATTTCATTGTTTGGAATAAACTAGGCTGATGATGTATGTAGTTATGTAGTATTTTAAAATAGATAATAATTGCAGATAGTGATAGCATATTAGAGTTAGTTAAGCGTACCTTATATGCAGCTTCTTTAGGAAAACCGCTATGTACTCTGTAAATAAGAAAATAAATCAATATTAACAAATGAAAAATTGTTACATAAACAAGTAAAATAGGTAATTGTATGTGTTGGCGGCTCCGTTCTTTCCAGCGGACTAAATATTGTAATTCAGTATCATATTTATGTGTACAATTTGTAGGGAAACGTATAATGGTTTAGCCTTATACGCTAAATAATTTTTAGATTTTCAGGAAGAACACAACTAACATAAGTATAAAGATTTTGTCCATTTGTATTTTCACACGAATCGAATTGGCGTTGATAAATTCAAATTCAAAGTTTTTTTTTACTAAATTATACAACGTGTAACCGAAAGGGTATATCTATCCGAAAGGGGTGAAGAGTAAATCTGGTATAGAATCTTTATTCCAAATTTCTGCCCAAAACAAAGTATCTAGGTACTCGAAAAAATTATCCCAAATTATTGATTTCATAAGTTTAATTTGAATTCAAATCATAAAAATGTGTCACTGCACTACGAAGGTCATTATCTTTTCACGTCAGTTGCTAATATTGAGATATAGGTGCTAGTGATGTGTAAAATTACATGGGTCACAAAATAGAGGAAGTTGCAAAATAGAATAAGGTGAACTGGAAACTACATATAAAATTTATTTGCAAAAAATTGAGCCAGTTTGCGTATGGACTCTACTTACTGGGTCTACTGAATGACGTTTAAGTTCAACTGGTAATGTTCATGAGATCCTTTACCAAGTCTAGGGATGCTCGGACAAAAAATACACGATTGAGATATTTTTATGTTCCACACACAGGCATAATAAAAAATATAGACGAAGTGCTGCGAGCAATCATAGTGAAGCCAAAAAAACATGCTCTTCCGTGCACATCAAACCGTGCTCTCCGTTCTCAGAAATCATCTCGCGGAATCGTCAAGTACCTAAGCATCGCCAAGAACAAATATCTTGCAGGTGTATGTGTGTGCGTGAGCGCTGGTTTGTACACGGAGGAGCATGGGTTTGTTGGCTTCACTAAGATTGTTCGCAGCACTTCGTCTATATTTTTTTACTGTGTCTGTGGTTCCACAGTGATACTTACAAATCCTGAACTGGGTCCCATTGTCCAGCCCTTGCCGCTGAGAGATTTTCATCGTATGCAGTTGGTAGTCCTGAAAAAAAAAAGATTAGTACGTTTCATTAACACATAGGAGAGAGAACGTATACTCTGTTTTTTCTTACTTATCTAATTTAGTAAACAATTTTGGCATGGAAGTTTAAACTTTCGCGAATTTCACTCATATTGAAGTATATATACGGGACTTGTCGCGCACAATAAAATCAAAACATAACAAACATTTTGACTAATCTCGACGTTTCGGCCAAGTTGCATTGGCCGTGGTCACGAGCAGACTGAAGTATGCGGTTGTCATCGTCTTGAGCGGCGGGTGTTTTCTCGAACTACCCGCGATTGGTTTTTCGTAACGTCGCTGTCCGTAAATGTTGGTTATTTTTTTATTTTATTTTGCGCGACAAGTCCCGTAAATATTATTCAATCTTGGTATGTCTTTTTAATGCAATTCATCAATAATAATTATTAAATGACATTATGTTAACAATTTCACTCACTAAATAATATTTTTTAACCCAATTACGTGTGCAGAACTAGCAATTATATTGTATCAGTAGGTATTTGAATAAAGAGACGTGCCAAGATTGTTTACTAAATAAGACAATAACATAATATATACATATACAACATTTTATGTTTGGCAGATCCGCCCTAAATGCGCCCTAAAAGTGGCCGTTTTCGCACTTTTCGTATCTACATCTACAGCGAACTATAATTTACGAAGATAATAGTTTCTGATTAAACTACAGCACCTTTACTTCAATTATTAAAAACGAATTTTCGATAAATTCAGCGAGTAATCATTTTTTTACTGATGTGGGCGCCACTTGGTTGCTACTCTTGTTAAAATATACCTAATATGACACGTGAGTCGATAATTATGTTATGTTTTTATCTATTATCTATTGTTACCATTTAGATCAAATAATAATAATACATTTCTTTATTGACACAAAAGTTGTTTTACATCATGTGAGGCCCTGACTCCTGAGCTAGGTTAAAACACCTGTGTTACAGGAGCCAGTGTCTTTTCCCAATAATTTATGTCCTAGATTGTATGCAATAAGAATAAGGATACAATTAAAGTAATACCTAAGCCAAAGTTAATCAATTAATAATATAAATAAAAATGAATGTGTTTAATTTGTGTCATGAACACAGCAAAAATATACTATTTCGTGGGAAGACCGCTAGACCTATTAGAAACTGAATGATAATACGCTTATAAATACGGAACTCAGCCACCGGCTAAGATTATTGTTTGTATCAACGTCAGTATACAAATGTATTTGGTATCACAATCAATGAGTCATGATCAGAATTCACATTTTGGAAAATATTTGCACACGCATTACTACATACAGGATATACAAGCGGAACTGATGACCTAATGATGCATTTGAGATACATATTTGTGGATGATTTCAAAGCATTTCTTTTATTTATTTCCACAAAGAATACATACATTTGGCAGATACAGTGTAGAACATCGTCACGTCATCTTCACGTCTACCTAGGGCAGGCAATTCAGCTTGGTAGACACAACTTCGAGAAAGAAGCCAACAGAAGGATCCGTCTGGGCTGGGCAGCATTTGGCAAACTTCGCCGAGTCTTCTCGTCGCCTATACCGCAAAGTTTGAAGACAAAGGTCTTCAACCAGTGCGTCCTGCGAGTCATGACTTACGGTGCCGAGACGTGGACACTGACAGTTGGGCTAGTCCACAAATACAAAGTCGCTCAGCGAGCTATGGAGCGAGCTATGCTTGGATTTTCTTTGAAGGATAAAATCCGTAGTGGCAGTGGGCTGGCCATGTCTGTCGAAGGACTGATGGCCGTTGGAGCAGACGAGTCCTTGAGTGGAGACCACGAATCGGCAAACGCAGCGTAGGGCACACCCCTGCCAGGTGGACCGACGACCTAAAGAACGTGGCTGGGGGGGACTGGATGCGGAAGGCAGAGGACCGAGTGTTGTGGCGCAACTTGGGAGAGGCGTATGTGCAGCAGTGGACTGCGATAGGCTGAGTTGATTGATTTGATTGTGTAGAACATAAACCAGTTTAGGTTTTTCTGTACCCGCTTGGTCCGTCGACATTCATTAAACAAGATGTGAAGTTATCATAGTATTGTATTGCATAGAAGACATGCTGCGCCAAATTGGGATAAGGGCAGGAGGATGATGATGAGTAGACTCTCATATTATAACCCTCATAGATAAAATATGCACACAAGTCCAACCTTTACAACTTTATTTTAGGGTTCAGTATCCAAAGGGTGCCAAACGGGACCCTATTACTCTCGCTACGCTGTCCGTCCGTCCGTCTGTCTATCACAGGGCTGTATCTTTTGAACGATTGTATCTAGGTAGCCGGTTGAAATTTTCTCAGAATATGTATTGCTATGACCCTATCACGACAAATGCTAAAACTAAAAAAAAAGTCTAAAATCAAAGGGGATATCTAGATATCCATACAAGAATCCTCAAAAAACATACACTTTTTTCTACTTTTTGTTGCTGACAGCTGATTATTGTGCATACTATATTGTTTAACAAAAAATGCTAAACATAGGCGAACATAGACATATGTGGTGGTACGGTCAACCGCACGTCGGTGGTAACACTTTAACATTAGCAGCATCTTTATTTCGTTAGCAGTAAGGACGGTTTTCGAATTGAAGTGTTACCACTGTCATGCAGTCGACTGTACCTGCGTAAGAAAGAGATGCAAATATTCATATTTCGCGCACGGTGCGTTAATGTGTTTTGATGAACTCTCGTAAATTAAATCAGTTTCTAGGGGGTATCAGGTCGATGAGTGGTACGGAACCCTTATTGCGTGAGTCCGACTCGTACTTAGCCGGTTTTTTGTTTACGCAATATGAGAAACTACTTTGCTCAAAATTACTAGGAGAATCGATGCACGAAAACTGATCCTTATGGACGTATTCACGATCCGCTGATGTATTGAATTTAATCATAAGAACCAAATTGAGTTTTTAAATATATTTTTGGTTTAAATGTAAGATGGTACAAAAACTATCCGAATCGATTCTCCTAGTGATTCAGTTTCTCAAATTACGTTAACGAAAAGTAACGTTGTATAAATTCTCAGTTTTGCATTTATATATTTATTATTTATTTATTTATTTCCACAAAAAAAATACAACGAAATGAAAACGAAGTTTGCATATGGAAAACCATACGCGGCGTAGAACGAACTACGCAGTGCGAGCTACGTTGCGAGAGATTGGTATTTACGCAATTCTTTTGTCGACGAATAATATATAATTTAATAAATCCGAAAACAGGGTTTTCCAAAACATTACACCATTTTAAGTGAATTTTGAAATAAGTTTCTTCATATATTTGAGGCTACTTGGACTGTGCTTAAACAAACGTGAAATATATCAACAAAAGTTGTTAAATTGTAACAAAAATAAAAACTAAATCAAAGCAAAAAAAGGAATTACTTGAGCGTACAAAACCAGCTAAAAAAAATTGGGGTTTTCCGAATATATCACATCATTTTAAGTGCATTTTAACAGAACTTCTGAGCTTTGAAACAGTTTTTGTAATACCAGGCCCCTCAGAAAGTATTGCGAAAAAAAGTTTTTTTATATGGGAGACTGGCCAGTTATAATGTTTTTCGAAAATATGATTATTTATAAGTAAAAATAAGTAAGTTCCAATTTCAAAATTTCCCTCCACATTTTTTGCGAGTTAATTCAAAGTATTGTGTCTCACTGAAATATGGATCTGCGCCGGGAACATTTTAGAGCTATGATTTTATACGATTTCAAGTGTCGCCTGAAACCGGATGAATCGTACGATAGACTTTCAAAATGGCATTCATGGATGAAGGCCCTTCCAAGGCAACCGTGTATCGTTGGTATAACGAATTCAAGCGCGGTCGACCAACTTTGGGGGATGACGAAAGAAGCGGTCGCCCTTTGACGGCTGTTACCGAAGAAAACGTGCTAGCAGTGAAAAATTTAATCCAAGACAATAGGCGAATTACATATCAGGAGATTCAACACATATTGAAGATTGGATCGGGAAGCGTTCACGAGATTCTACACAGCCATCATCGCGTGAGGAGGATAGTATCACGCTGGGTGCCGCACAACCTCACCGATGCTCAGAAGCAGGCCCGGGTGGAATGGTGCCGTGATATGCTTAACAAATTTGAAGCAGGCTCGTCTCGGCGTGTTTACGACATCGTTACAGGTGATGAGTCCTGGATTTATCAATACGACCCAGAAACCAAGCGCCAGTCGACTGTTTGGGTGTTTCAAAATGAGCCAACGCCTACCAAAGTGAAGCGATCTAGAAGCGGGGGTAAGATTTTGATCGCTAGCTTTTTTAATTTGACTGGCCACTTGGTATCAATTCCCTTACGGGATCAAAGAAGCATTAATGCCGAATGGTATACTACCAAATGTTTGCCAGAAGTTTTCTCTGTTATAAGCAACAAGCGACCAAACACAGGGCTCCGCGGGCTACTGCTCCACCACGACAATGCACCTGCGCACACCGCACTCAAAACGAGGGACTTCCTGGACAGCACGCCAGTCAAACTCCTGGGTCACCCTCCTTACAGCCCTGATCTAGCACCGTGTGACTTCTTTTTATTCCCAAAAATAAAAAATCAGCTCAAAGGGATACAATTTTCGTCGCCGGAAGATGCGCTGGCTGCGTTCGAGCAGGCTGTAAACGAGGTGTCTGCGGCGGACTGGAAAAAGTGTTTTGAAAACTGGTTTAGGCGCATGAATCTTTGTATAGAGGCTGGTGGAAAGTACTTTGAAAAGATTTGATAAAAATATATGTACGCATAGAACAATTTTTTTTAGTTTCGCAAAACTTTCTGAGTGTCCCACGTACTATAGATGAGCGTAGAAAAGGCAAGCGCGAGCGCATCGCGTGCGTTTTTTTTTGTTTTTTTTGCTAAAAAGCGAAGTTTATACTTCTTTTTCTTTAATTAACCGACATTTAATCCGCCTTGTATAAATTGAGATATCAATTTATAAAAATATTTTCAATAAATATCAGCCAGTAGCTTTAGATTCAAAAGCCATACCAAAATTGTTGCCTCTTAGTTTTTTATGTATTTATTATCAATTTTAAAGCAATTTTTTTGAACGTTTTTCATAGCAGCCCTAGGAAAGAGCACAAAACTCCTCTCAACCGCAGTTGATATTGTTGGATGTGCTGCAGAGAGTCTGGAAGGCAGGCTGGGTCATCTGATTTTAATACTTAAGTAAAGTAGTTTTGGTATTTTTAAATTACCCTGTAGGTAGGTATACATATTACAGATCTCGGACTTGATGGATTGTGCCGAAGATGGCCATTGGAGTTTTAGTGCAGTTAAATACCATCACTTGAAACTAAAAACGCCAAACGACTCGGAAGGACTCGGGCCTTGACTCGGGATAATAAGATAACGGATAACATGTCTTGCATAATTATTAGTATTACTAAGCCTTTTATTTCCTTAACTGTCAATTAAATTAAATTTTGCATATTAGTGTACATAGATCTTCGGGTAAATAATTTAAATTTCGGCCTCCTCCATATTTTTCCGCCGATTTTTCTCCTTCGCTATCTTGTAACAGTCTTGTCCGGCAGTCTTTTTGATTTCGTCTTTCTTTCGGTCGTCTTCTGGCTCTCTTGCCGCTTGGGCCTGACCATCGCGTTACCAAATTTGTCCATCTCTTACATAATATCATAGATCAATTATATTCATTCATGCATGATAATACCTATGATTATAATCGACAAATATTTCTGTAAGAAAAGATTATATTGTCAACACCTACGTAAAATAAATGGGGTAAAACCATTCCCAAATGCCAATGCTAAAACGAATAAATATTCTATAAATCACTGTGTGGGCGATTTTCGCAAAAGTCTAAATCTTGTTTTCTAGAAGTTTAGTATACTCAGTCACTTATTAATATCAAAAGAATGTAGCTTTGTATACAGGAAGATTATTGAAAATAGTACTGGAGGGCCAAATCCGAAATTAAAAGGTATAGAGAAAAGTCTTCAAATGAGTCTTGAGTTCGATTTTGGAGAAAACAAAAACTTGTCTTGACTCGTTTGACGACTTTTCTTTATAGCTTATAGTTTGAGATTTGGCCTTCCAGCACTTTTTCCAAAACTCATCCTGTGTAACGTTAATAAAAATAAATGGATTATTTAAGAGATAAACCACGTCTTTGCAGAAGCATTGCAAAATGTCAGATTTAGAAACAACATTTTAATGATAACATCAGACGGAAAATTCCATTTTTGTTGTTAATATAATAAGTTTCCTTATCTTTAGGAGTCTCAACAGGTAAAAAAGAGTTACTTTACGGTCTTCCTCGTATGAATATAAATTTTGGAACGTGGGTATTTATCGAGTCAAGACTTTAGAAACTCGAATTGAATGAACTTAATGCACTACGTACTGTTAGATATTCTGTGGCACTACTATTAATGTTGGGTTCCTAAATACAGAAGCTACGAAATCACAAATAAATCAATCAATCAATACACAAATTAAATGAAGAAATTAATTTCAATTTGTTTAACTTCAGTTTAGTTAAGAGTATAGTGATTATTTTAATGAATGTGATGTGGCTGTACTTTTATAAATAAAATAAAACAAGGAACTGTATGGGTGTACCGTACAAATGTACACCTCTGCCGACCCCTTCGAGTAATTCAGGCGAGATGTTATGTTATGTTATGTGTTATATTAAAGAAACATACAAAAACATTACCAAACGCACTACACGTATCTATAAATAAAATAATAATTCCATTCGTAAAACTTACCATGACTACTAGTATAGTATTATATTATCTGTGCCATGACACAGAAAAAATAGAATTATATGGCTATAAAAGCTTACAACGCTCTTCCTGCCGAGATTCGCTAGTTGGAGGGTCTTTTAAAACAAATCACAGCTCCATTAAAGAATACTTTAAAAAAAAACATGCTTGGTATAATATCACCTTGCATTAATTCAAGTCATAGTTTTGGTGTACCTTGTCAACTATTATAATACACATCCTATATTCTTTATACATATAATTCACACAGAAGCATATATGAAACACATTCATAACATATTCATATCACGCACAGAAGTTCGTGTGTATGTGACTAAACTCCTCCTAAACGGCTGGACCGATTTGGATGAAATTTTGTATGTATATTACAATGTGTTCCTGGATGGCTCGAAAATACAATTTGTCCCGGTAGGTGGCGCTGCTTTTCCAGGCAGGGCGATGTCTGCCGGTTCCGCTAATATATTATAAATAGTAATATTAATAAATTAACTTGGCATGCACGTTATTGATTGAGTATTAATTTCTGTCTTATAATGTTAGAACTTATTTGTACGCTTATTTGTAAAAATAGGTAATAATCCATCTTATGTACTTTACCCAAAATCATATGCAAATAAATGATTTATATTCTACACAGGTTTGTCCGGGTGTTGAGACAGTTTTGACACAAAACGCCGAGAGTATTTTGAGTTGTCCAATAACATTATTATAGTACAATTTATAAGTACATCCGAAACAAGTAATTTACAATATTGTTTTCTAGAAAAGGTAATAAGAAACTGATCACTGTTATACATCGATATATATGTACTACGTACTAGATACGCTATTTAGAAGAACAACATGGTTACACGAGTTATGGTGCCGGAACCACACTGTCATCTGTCGTTGACAGCTGTCTCGCGAACACATGTACATTTTATCAACGGTTGCGTCAACTGAATTAGGAACACGCTGCTTAAATGAGATCGCGTGTCTACTGTTAACAGATCTAATACTCCCAAATACTCCAGATAAAAATGAACATTTATTTATTAAGATTGATAGTAATGCCGTTTTTATCCGTTTTTATGATAATCTGAACGGTAGCACAGTTTTAACTGACTTTTCTGAGATACGATTTTGCTGCTTTTTTCTTTCACTTGAATAGCAATGGAAACAATTGTGTTATTGTGTTCGATACCTAATATGCACCGTTCCTGTTAAAACGTTCGAGACAAACGCATATACCTACAACCTTTTTCTTAATTTATACTAAACCTCTTAAGGGGTCATTGTACTCATCACTAGGAACTACTTTTACTATGGGACTAACCCTGAAATCACGAAAAAAAGCTGTTCCCTTGATTTATGTGGATACAAATGTAGGGATCAGCTGACTTTATTCCTGATTTCAGGATCGGTCCCATAGTAAAAGATGGTCATAATGATGAGTACAATGACCCCTTAAGAGGTTTAGTATAAACTAAGAATCAGGTTGTAAAATGTTCTTTAAACAAGAAAGTAGGTCCGTGTCCTGAATTTTCACTATGACTTCTTCTTTTTAAAACAGGGTCTGATGTTAACTCTGTGGACCTCTGCTTAAGCAGGGGACAGATGTTAACCCTCTGGACCTCTGGTTAAGAATTGGACACATTATAAAATAAATTATAGGACATAGGATACCAACATAGGTAGTTACTTTCCGGAATTAGGTAAACAATTATTATACCAATAAATTAAAATATTCAACTAAACACAAACAAAAAAATCAAAACGTTCTTTATCGTTATTTTGGTTAGTTATACTAGTATTCATGCGATGCCATGCCGTAGTATTCTATCCAAAGACAGAGAATCAATTGATAGAGCAGCCAGGAGACTCCCGGGAGTCTAAAAGTTTGTCTAGATTACACCCTTTGAAACAAGTTTTGTGTTGAGTAGCACAAATTTTAGCTGCTAGTACCATAAAAAAGACGACTAATAAACTGACACTACTAGTAGCTAGCTACCTAGTTTAAGATATGGCAGCAAATCAGTTCAGCTATTATAACAAAAATTTGATCTCTACTGATTAAAATTCGGCAATTTTTAGCTATTACATTTTTCAGTGAAGGCTAATTGATATTGGCAGTTAATTGATTCAATATCATTGAACTTGCCGGGAGGTTAAGTGGCCGGCCGTGACAAAACCTGCATATTATGTGACATGTTCAATGTTTATAGACATCATAGGTCATATTTGTCAGTTTTATAAATCGAGCCCGAAAGTGATTGTTCATCATGGTTCATCAGTTACGAAAATTATGACTTACAAAAGGTTTTAGCAGGTTTTGTTTGAAATTAAAAGATAAACCTCATTTACGACGCCCATACAATATATAGGTTTTTTGGTAACACAGATTGACATAATATACTCATTTATAATTTGGTTTAACTCTAATTATCTATGTGAGGTTTTGATTTACTTAAAATATTCAAGTATGTATTTAAATAACAATGTAACAATTTCGTAACAGGTTTATCCACGTATCTCTAATCTACGTTTATCTACGTACTATCCAAGTATTCAAATTTCAAACATAATTTTACTTACTGACTCAAAATCACCAATAAAAATGTATGATAATGATTTTTTATATTCGCAAAAACGTAAAATTCAAATAAAAAAGTACGTTTTGAAGACAAAGGCTTATGAAGGTATCAACGACACTGCCCTATACCTATATAAATACAAATAAGACAATACACAAACACATATTATACGTAAATGGCAAGTAGTTAGTATGCAAAAAAAGGGATATCAGAAGATTGTACGTCGCGTTCGACCAACTTTAATGACCATTAATTGAAATACAATAAACATAACACCAATAGGAATATAAGGAATATAATATAGGGATTTACCAGAGGATGGGCAGCAGCGGTCTCTGAGTATTTAAACAACCAACTGCGATCGCCAACCCGCCTGCCAAGCGTGGCGATTATGGCATATCTCCCAAACATATGCTAGGTCAGGCCTATGTCCAACAGTGGACGTCTTTCGGCTGAAATGATTATGATGATGATGATAACACCAATATTCATAAAACATATACGTATTCGTCCTTACTTTTGTAAACAACTGTTAGATCTACCATAGAAATTGTAGATTCTATGGCAGTTCTGTTTATATACGTGTGTGTTCGAGTTTATTTGAAGCAGTAATTACCAAAATTATTTGTTTATGTCTCTTCAATTGTATTTCGAAATCCAATAGTATTTTAACAAATTAATGCCATAACTCAATCAGCAAACACAGATATTCTATTTCTATTTTGTTTGATTTCCGTGTTCAGAATTTGAATATTAGCTAATTTGTTGAGCAATTTTTTAAAACGATTGCCATTTCAGGTAAGTTATTAGAAGCAAAAACTAATTTTGGTATGCACATTTTTTTTATAAAAACAGCTTAACAAATTGCGTTTGATTTGATCACACAAAATTGCAATTTTTTTCTTCTATTGTGGATTTTAAGATAGAAGATGTCGCTTACCTTGGACGGTGATAACAACAACCACTAATACTAATGTTAAGGCAAGTCTTGCCATTTCGTATGAATTTATAACTAACAAGTTTTATGTAAACACGGTCGCTCCGTGTGACTTGTCGCGTCTAAATGCCGCTAACTGATGCGAAATCAAGACTTATATCGAACACAATTTTCCACATATTGTATCTACTTATGTATATGTGTTCAAAAGGATATTCTTGAGACTTTTCTTTATTTTTCTCCGACAATTTAATCGATCGAGTACCATTTTAGCGATCGTCTCTTTTTTTCGTTCTTTCAATTCGATTCAAACTTTTCGTTTTTAAGAATCCTTTTTGCGTTTTGTCTTCAGAAACAAACAGATTTTATTGGTGTTTATATACGTAGGCATTTTAATTTTATTATGTCTTTATTATTCTGATATTTTGTTTTTTATACAATTTAACTACATATTCATCGTTTTATGAGTGCACGTGTTCTTCAGAGATTATTTTTGGAGTCATGATGCTAATCAGATAATTCTCATATTCTGTATTAATTTTATTGAAGTGACAACTTCTTTAGCTGCGTAACAGATAATATAATACTGGCCGCGTGTAGCAATTTTTGGTAGGAGCAAAACTCATTTATTTATATGTTATTGGTACCTTCACAGCTTACAGTAATACAATCTAGACATTATGCCAATTACGAAGCACACTACTTAATTAAAATCACAAACCTATGCAGAGAGCCTCTTGGTCATTTATACAATATCTAGTTAAAATTGTATGTGTGTGTTACTTACTGTAAGGATTTGATAATTTGTGTGGTGTGGTGGTGGGTAGTGAGGTATACGTGTCATCAACTCAGCCTATCGCAGTCCACTGCTGGACATAGGCCTCTCCCAAGTTACGCCACAACACTCGGTTCTCTGCCTTCCGCATCCAGTCCCTCCCAGCCACGTTCTTCAGGTCATCGGTCTAACTGGCGGGGGGCACCCTACACTGCGTTTGCCTATTCGCGGTCTCCACTCAAGGACTCGTCTGCTCCAGCGGCCATCGGTCCTTCGACAGACATGGCCAGCCCACTGCCACTTCAGCTTACTGATCCTACAAGCTATGTCGGTCACTCCGGTATACGTGGATTTCTCTGGTGCACGGAGGTATACGTGTGATTCGTGTTATTAGGAGTTCGCGTCACTCTACGTCATCGACATGCGACCAAAGTGGATATATGCGACATGATTATGTGACAGTTTTAAGTTTTCACTTCTGTCGGCAGTCCCCATGACTGCCAATGTTTTTTTTTATTCTAGACCAGGGTTGTCCAAAGCACAGCCCGTGGGTCGCATGCGGCCCGCCACCGCTTATATTTTAACGTTCCGCAGCAAACATGGGAATGATGTCGCCTGGATCTTTTATTACTTCTTTAAAACTGACAGCTCTTATTTGTTTCTGCGGCCCGCCAGTCTATGTCGTAATTTGTATTAGCCCATATGAATATCTGGGTAGTGGAGCGTTTCACACCACGGCTGTTTTACTTGGGTCTGGGTAGACTTGATGGATTTAATCCACCGGCACTATATTTAGATGAGAGTATTATTGATTATTTACTTACGCCCAGTAATTACTTACGGCACTGAAACGTGGTCGCTCACAATGGGCCTGATAAGAAGGCTCAAAGTCACTCAAAGGTCAATGGGGAGGGCTATGCTCGGAGTGTCCCTGCGTGACCGAATCAGAAATGAGGAGATTCGCAGGAGAACGAAAGTAACCGACATAGCCCGAAGAATTGCCAAACTTAAGTGGCAATGGGCGGGGCACATTGCTCGCAGAACGGATGGCCGATGGGGCAGTAAAGTTCTGGAGTGACGACCGCGTACTGGAAGGCGCAGCGTGGGAAGGCCCACCACAAGGTGGACCGACGACCTGGTGAAGGTCGCTGGAATCCGCTGGATGCGGAAGGCGCAGGACCGGTCGTGGTGGCGATGCTTGGGGGAGGCCTATTACCAGCGGTGGACGTCTTTCGGCTGAAATGATGAATGATGATAATGATTATTGATTATATTAAATCAATGCGATCCGTTTCACTTAACAAAATTAATGTCATCACGGACGGACGGACAGCGTAGCGAGAGTAATAGGGTCCCGTTTGGCACCTTTTGGATACGGAACCATAAAAAGGCCATCTCAGCATATTATTATGCTGCTAAATCATAACCGCGAAACACCGCAGTATTTATTATAGTTGAGAAACGTGGTTGGTTGGAGGTAGCTCCTAGTGATATTTTAATATTCTTGTAAACTGACTGACCTCAACACTGTCGAGAAAAGGCTAAACACAATTTGAGGTAATGAATCAAGCTCAGACAAAACAAAAACAATTTGTGTGTCTAAGTGTCTATAGACATTGAATGTCTTTTGTAAGTTATAGCATTCGCATATTCTTATTTTAAGGGGTGACATACCTATTAATTATTTTGTTCGTATTAATTATCGCATACGAAAATATAAATCGAAAATAGGATTCTATTCTTACATCAGATTAAGAGGTTTTTTCTACTTATTTTAACATTTTTTTTACGTGATAAACCTGTTGATAAAATACAAATAAAATAAAAATATATGAGGAGGTAACATGATATATATGCAAGTACATTAAGTTAAGCGTGAAGAGCCTTCTTTGTTGTGACAACGTTATATTAATTTTACTTTCATATTTTCCCTAACACACATAAAGATACTTCTTTCTGACTAAAAAACGATTTCTGTGAAAAAACGTACTTAACTAAGATAATACTTATACACCGTGACTGGTTAAACGAGGGATTCATCAAAGGAGGGTGTTCTGTAGTCCTAGCACGAACAATATTGACGTTTCGTAACGTTAATGTAAGCGTTTTCGAATTAAAATTACAACAGTTCTATTACATTTTGATTTAATATTTGTGTCCTGTGGAGGGGCTCGTAGCGAAGCAACGACTGCGCGGATTGTACGATCTGCAAGGTTAAGCTGCACTTGCCGCGGTCAGTCTGTAGATGGGTGACTGTTTCGATACACAGCAAGACACCTCCGTGCCTCGGAGAGCAAGTTAAGCTGTCGGTCCCGGTTGTCATACGAATATCTATGGCAGTCGTTACGGGTAGTCAGAAGCCTGAAAGTCTGACAACTGGTCTAACCTCCGAATGTCAGTATTACCCATTTACTGGGTTGCGGGGGTCTGATGGCAGTCGCTTCGTGTAAAATACTGATGTTCAGCCGCATCTGGCTAGACTGGAAGCCGACCCCAATATAATTGGGAATAGGCTCGGAGGATGACGATTTGTGTCCTGTGGGAATCGAACCCACGACCTCGTGATCAGCAGTCCGACCCTCGAACCAATAGACCACAGACGTCCTCGTCGTCGTCGTCAACGTCCTACAGGCATGAATGTTCGTACGTTTTTATAACGGGAACCTATTATTGCTCTGTCTACGCCGTCTGTTCGTTCGTCCGCCGACCATCCGTCCATCCATCTGCCCGTCCACCTGTCTGTCACAGGACTGTATATTTTAACCATAATAAGAAACCAGTTCTTTTTCTTCTGTCGTGTGGATATGAGCTACATAATGATAATAGCTCATGTCGTGGTGTAAAGATTACCCAGTCAGCAGGTTGGTAACGCGGCTGAGTGCCCAGGGTCCGCCGGACGATCAATTAGATATCGTAACTCGTGGAAGCACTTTAAAAGCCAACCAGCCAGTGGTAGCCAGTTGAAATATGTGTTACTATGGCCTCTATCATAGCAAATTATTAAAAAACCCCGAAATACATGATTTTTTAAAGTTTTTTGTTGCTGCTCTATTTTATTCAAAAATGGTAATGCATACAAGCGTCAAACTACATGTGATTTTAGTGCATACTATATTGTTTAACAACAAATAATAAAAATAAGGCAAAAATAGACGTAGACATGCGGGTATGCGTTAGGAAGAGACATAACAGTGCATCAGCAATGCACGCAGCTGCACCTTTGGTAAGCTGTTCCTACGGGGTATCAGGTCGATGGGTGGTACGGAACTCTTACTGCGCGAGTCCGACCTCCACTAAGGCTCGTATTACAGAAGCTTCCTCAAGTACAGTTTAAACTCCAATCACCTGATCACTACTTAAGGATAGAATCGTTACTTGAGTATCGGTCTTATTCCAGAACGGTAATTATAAACTTTAATTCAACAACAAAACACACGAATTTGACCTGAAATATAATAGAAATCTCTACTCAAGCGTAGTCTGGACCACGCTTGAGTGATTACAGATCAAATATCTGCCCAAATACCGAAACAGGTGACAATATAAAACGAAACTAAACTCAGCTGAACTGTGATCAACAAATCTCTGCTTGAGGAACGTTCTAAAATCAAAGCTCAACTCAAAACTAGTTTTAAACAGAGATCAACGCTTGAGTATCCTTCTGGAATACGGGCCTTAGCCGGTTCTTTTCGTTATATTTTTTTATTCTGTATACGCACATTCTACCGTATTCTTGGATATTATGTGCCTCGTTTATCCAGCCATGCTGTAGGTTTTTTTTTCTAAATTAGTATGTAAGATGCGATTCACCTCAGCTTGGTATTGCACTGGTAAAGGACAATGACATCGTATAAATTTAAGCTATTTTCATAAACAAACCTATAAATCATAGGTTATTAGAATAAGACTTGCGGGTAAATGCTATAGATTCGATTGATACTGGAAGCATAAGAGCCCTAGAGTTCTTTAGACTGTGCTGGAAGTGTGTTTTATACATTCTTGTTATCTAATATTCTTATTCCTCTGACCATTTCTGGGAGAGGCCTATGTCCAGCAGTGGACTGCGATAGGCTGAGTTGATGACCATTTCTGACTCAAATTAGGGGAAATCCTCTCACCCTGTTCGTACCATGGTTTTTTTTTGTGGCGTAATTATTCCTCATGATAAAATTCCGCCCAGGGAAGGTGAAGCCTACTGGCTAGTAGACTCTTACTGACTAACCATCACGGTGTTCCTTTAAGTTTCCTATGGCTGGGGGCGTGGGATACGTGCATTCTCATACCCTACCCTAACAGGTACCGGCTCGCCATTAGTAGGCAGGCCCCTTCTACTCGTGCGGACTAACGTTGGCCACACCCTCCTCCTGACTCGCGCCTTAACTAGTTGAGTGGTGGATTATCCAAAGTCCGCTGCCCGCAAGCCCACTTCTAGGATGGCTGGAGGTCGGCGTCCCACGGTGGCGGAACCTGGCTCGCTCCTACGTGTGCAGAAAGAGGTCATCGCCTCTTGAACTCTCTCCACCACCTCCTTTGCGAGCATTTGCGAGGAGGTGCCTCACAGAAGGAGACGACGGTGAAACCGACGAAGAAGAAGAAAAAGATCCAGGGGCCTTACTCCTGACTGGTTCGAGTTCTGAGGGGGATATGCCATTATCGCCACGCTTCGCAGGTGGGTTGGCGATTGCAGTTGGTTGGTTAAATACTCAGAGAACGCTGCTGCCCATCCTTTGGTGAATCCCTTAGTCGCCTTTTACGACACCCATGAGAAGATACAGGGTGGTGCAATTCTTTACGTCCAACACCACACGGAACAATGTCTGGACTATAAAATAGATTTTATCCTTCAGTTTGTTTCGGAATTTCTTATCAGAAGTAAGTAGTCAATTAGGAAATGCCGACGCCATCTACCTAGTTTTAAAAATGACCGATTTTATAAGTTATTTTAACATCCAATTTGCAGAATAAATATTTTTTATTTCATTCCATTATAAGCAATAACTACTTATGAATAAATTCGCTTGCGCTAGTCTATAAAAGAAACTGGATATTCTTGTAGTACTTAGGTGTTACCTTCATGTCACCTATTTTTATCCTGGTTTTAATGTAGATACCTATGACAAAACAAACTTATACAATAGCCCATGACGCCATCGTGTTGTACCTACCTACTTAGTAGATATTACTGACGTCAAACATAATTACTTTCGTCAAACATAATTACTTTCTATTATGGGCTCTTTTTGGAATCTATCCTCTAATACTGGATTAAAAAAAAAGAAGTTTTCGACCTTTCCGATTTTATTAATCTTTACTCTTTAGTTTAGTAAAATCGTAAAGAACATTCCTTTTGACGTTTTTTGAGTGAGCGAAGAACGCCATGTTTACTTGAAGTTCATATTTATGCCGTACGCGAAGCTTATAATAATTGACATTCAGGATCATTCAAATAGAAGATAATCTGTTCAGTGCCTAAAGCTGTCTATACCACAGAAAACTTTTCTGTGGCCTTTACATACAAACTCTAGGCGTAAGTTAGCAATGTTTAACTCATTAAAGATATTGCTTTACCTTTTTCTTTAGGCGCAGGCGGTAAGCTTAGAGTAAAAAGTGATAGTGACGACGTCTGTGGTCTAGTGGTTCGAGTGTCAGACTAATGATAACCAGGTCGTGGGTTTGATTCCTACAGGACACAAATATTTGGTCTGGGTGTTTCTTATATATTATAAGTATGTACATATTTCTAGTAGGTACCCGTAGTACACGCTTTGCTTAGTTTGGGACTAGATGGTGCTGTGTAAAAAAATCCCAAAGATATTTACGTATAGGTACTCATACAATATGTTATTGAATTAACTCAAAACATGAAACTAGTTTGTTCAAATTAACAATTTTTCAATTTTATTTTGAAGAAAAAATGTAATTTTATACCACAAACTACAGCTATTTTTATTTTTAGACTCCAGGTTATTAAGAAACCAAAGATGTCAGTACCTATAGTTACGTCAGTATACAAATGTCTTTGGTACCTACTACTTTAATTGACAGGAATTGCATTTCAATTGAATTGTATTAAATATCATGCACGACTCAGGCTTGAGTCCTTTTAGAAATGACTCGAGACATTTAAGGGGAATGTAGCAGCCAAGTGGCACCCCCATCAGTAAAAAAAATTATAATTAGCTGAATACATCATTTATCGAAAATTAGATTTCAACAATTGAAGTACGGTACTGTAGTTTAATCATAAACTATTAACTCTGTAAAATATAGTTCTCTGTAGTTGTAGATAGAAAAAGTGCCAAAAGTGGCAGTTTTTCAAACTTTTTCTATCTACATTTTATAATTATTTTTTATTACTCAAATATTATTATTTTTCGCACTTCTTCCAGTTTCTGATTAAACTACAACAGTACCTGCCTCCCTAGCCAAGTTGACAATCTACAATCGTCAACGCTATAGAAAACAATCAAAATGTATGGGAATGACTTTTTTTTTATATTATAGGATGGCGATACGAGCTAAAGATGATGGAAAGTAGATGGTGCTGTGTAAAAATGTACCAAAGGAAAAAAATAAATTTAAAAAAAATATACCTTAAGACACCTTACCGGTTTTCGATGAGATATGTCATTCCCACACATTTTGATTGTTTTTTATTAGCGTTGACGATTGTAGATTGTCAACATAGCTAGGGGGGCTGTACTTCAATCGTTAAAACCGAATTTTCGATAAATTATGTATTCAGCGAGAAATATATTTTTTACTCATGGGGCGCCACTTGGCTGCTACATTCCCCTTAACGCTTAATCTGCAGACTACCGGGTATAATCCGGTACAGTGCGTTTAACTTAAAGTAGCAGGTATCCGCACTTCACCGAGTTCTTTTAGCAAACATAGGTAGCCCATCTTATGCAATATAAAGAAGTGGAAAACTATTTGGAATTCAAGACCCAGTCATCAAATTCTATAAGATAGGTATGTAAGATAAAATAAATAAAACCACCTTCTTTTGTAGTCTAGTTTATTGGAATGATTTAAATAAATTTACATGACAATAAAGGTAATAATTATTATTACCTACAGGAAAGAATCAGTTTACAATAATTTATATGTAACAATGATAAAATTAAAACCAGTATTTTTTAATGTTTGAAGAAGTAAATGTCAACGTACTTTATGCTCCTACAAGGTAGTGCTACCAGTATATTCTAGGCGACGGGGAAAAATGAAATTAAACAATTTTGGTACAGATTTTAACGTAGTACCCACTGTTGATTAGTAAATGTCACATGCAGCGCCGCTTTGAAGTAGCATGATATACTGGGCAGACAGTACACCGTCATCAACTCATCATTAATAATGTTGAAATGAAATATATTAGGCATTATTATTTTGAGGAAAGAGGTCTTCAATGCCCCTAGCCACTGCGACCTAGATAAGATCTATTGTGACGTCTCTTGCAGTGTTACAGCAACAAAAATGCTCGCCGATGTACTTATGATTTCCTACTGTAATAAATATGTGTGTACAATAAAGTATAATTAATTAAGAAATATTTAAGGTAATAATCTACTATTTATTTTTGTATTCCTAATATAAAATGAAGTATTAGGAATTAAATAATGATCCATTATAATTTGAACTCTTATTTCTTTGTACCAGGTTGACATTTTCCTCCTCGAGAATGCTTAAAAATCCACTGTAATAGGTGTAATAGGTCTTAATAAGTTCGTATTCAGGTTGTTAATTAGTCTTTGTATTTATAGGAATATTCCTTTCCATTGACATTCCTTCGTATGTCAGTGACAGTCCCATCTTTATCTGAAGTCTGAGACATGTACGCCGAGTTCCCACCCTTGGGCACTGGCATGTCCCTTATTTGTTGGACACTCATCAGCGGCTGTGAAACATTTAAAGGGTAGAATTATTACACAATTATTATGTATGTTTACGAATGTGACTGATACCTAATATTTAACTAAAGGTATAAAATATAGACATGTCTTTAGATCCATTTGGCGACACTTTTTCATAATCGTAAGGGCACTTCACTTTTGTGGACGCAATAAATGAAAATTCTACAACATTTTGTGACTACGTCATGAATAAAACTATCATATTCGACTAACAATAACACATCTATTACCCATTACTCTGAGACCCACGACGCCAAAAAGTAGCTTAAAACGCAGATTTCTTGTGTTTTTAGGGTTCCGTACCCAAAGGGTGCAAATGGGACCCTATTACTCTCGCTACGCTGTCCGTCCGTCCGTCTGTCTGTCACAGGGCTGTATCTTTGTAAAGGTAATAGATAACCAGTTGAAATTTTCACAAAAAAAGTGTTGCTATGAGGTGTATCACGACAAATCATCATCATCATCATTTCAGCCGAAAGACGTCCACTGCTGGACATAGGCCTCCCCCAAGCATCGCCACAACGACCGTTCCTGTGCCTTCCACATCCAGCGAATTCCCGCGACCTTCACCAGGTCGTCGATCCACCTTGTGGGGGGCAGACCCACGCTGCGCCTTCCAGTACGCGGTCGCCACTCCAGAACTTTATTGCCCCATCGGCCATCCGTTCTGCGAGCAATGTGCCCCACCCACTGCCACTTAAGTTTGGCAATTCTTCGGGCTATGTCGGTTACTTTCGTTCTCCTGCGATCACGACAAATACTAAAAACAAAAAAAGTCTAAGTCAAAGGGGGTCCCCCTTAGATTTACCATACAAGAAACCTCGAAAAACATGCATTTTTTTCAACGTTTTTGTTCCTGTTCTATCTTCAAAACGGTAATACATACCAGCGTCAAACTTAGTCTGATTATAGTGCATACTATCTAGTTTAGCAACAAATACTAAAAATAGAACAAACATAGACATATGTGGTGTACCTAGCTACCGAAAGACATGCAAATATTCACATTTCGCGTACGTTCGTTGATGTCTTTTGATAAACTCTCGTAAATTAAATCAGTTTCTATGGGGTATCAGGTCAATGGGTAGTACGGAACCCTTACTGCGTGAGTCCGACTCACACTTGGCCGGTTTTTTTGTAATACGGCTTAGGAAATGCGTCGACCTCTCGGTATCGTACGCATCGGACGGATCGCATGAAACGGATTCGTATAGCGTAGTGCGTCCAACTATCCGCAGCGTACAAACGAAGAATTTCTATGAGCAATCAGATTTTCAATATTGACATTCGGATGCCGATGACGTCATTTGTATTTTTGTATTCAATCCGATCCGTCCGATGCGTACGATACCAATAGGTGGACGCGTGCCTTCAATAGCCGGATCCTTAGAACGTAGCACTAAATACTCTTGTGTTTCCCAATAGTAGTTATTCGCTATTGTGTATTAACTTAAGGGGCATGTAGCAGCCAGGTGGCGCTTCCTTTAAATTATAGTTCGCTGTAGTTGTAGTTAGGAAAAATGCCAAAAGGGGCCGTTTTTCGCACTTTTTCTGTCTACAACTACAGAAAACTATGATTTACAGAGTTAATAAATTATTTTATTTATTTATTTATTTTATTTATTTGTTCAGTGGTATACATAACAAATACATTCTAAAGATGTAAACATAAACTCTTTAGAGTTTTACCGTACATCAGTATCATCGACTATGCAAACAGGTAAACAAAAATGTAGTTAACAAGGTAGGATATTAAATAAGTACAATGAGGGTAGATACCAGATAATATTTAGCTACATTGTGAAGGAGCGAACACCGGTGACTGCGCGAGCCGCCTTTAAAAACTGGCGGAGGGTAGTATTTGTGTTGATACAGGTTTTTCCTACAAATGCAGCAAACTTTTGAGAATTTATTATACTTACATATCTACTTAACATTATTAATATAATGTAATTCTTAGTAATAAACTACAGTACCTGTACTTCAGTTGTTAAAAACCTATTTTCGATAAAATTAAATGATGTATTCAGCGAGTAATAATTATTTTACTCATGGAGCGCCACTTGGCTGCTAAATGCGCCTTAAGTACCGTTCTTTATCGACCTTACACTACGCTATACGTTATTTTAAAGATTTAAAAAAACTCACTGGACCAAATCTCGTCGCCATCGTCGGTAAGCCAAAAAGTCCATTATTCGCCCTGTAAAATACAAAAAAGATTAATGTTTAATCTTAGGAACATGAAGTAGAACGAAAAAGTCGCCGCAACCGCGCAGAACAGAAGTAAATTGAGAAGACTGACGAGAAAAGCCAACCCCGTAGTTCCCAGATAATGGAACAAGACCATTACCATAGAATAGGTAATAATACTAGTCTTTTCTTATTCCATTACCTTTTTTTACGTGGGGAAAGCTTTACACTGTTTTCTTTTACTTGTCTTATTTAATACTAGCGGACTAAAAAGATAATGATATTGTGAGTGTTTACTGCGTGCATCGAAACGATTTTAATTAATAATATTGTACGGTAGATTAAAATAATTTGTTAGAAATATCTGTAAAGACGCTGGTCATCTTAGTCTACCTGCGACGAAATGCTGCAAAGCTTTCGAATCGTCAGGAAAACCAATTTAAATAATATACGCGATTTAATCCGGTTAAACTTTGTTTTTAACCGACGAAAAAAAGGAGGAGGTTCTAAATTCGACGCGTATATATATATATATATTATTATTATTTTTTAATGTATGACCACGCATAACTTTTTACAGAGTGGTCCGATTTTGATGATTCTTTTTTTAATGGATAGAGTATATCTTGAAGTTGGTCCCATTTAAATTTCAAAATCAAAATCCACCCCTAAGGGTAGTAAAACAGGGGATGAGTGTTTGTTCACCCACTGAATTCTTACCTGTTAACCGATTCTGTTGAAACTTGGCACACATAAATATAGTTCTAGACACTACGACATAATGGAGACCTGGAGTTAGATTTTAACCACAAAAAAATGAAAAATAAAACTTTTTAACAAAAAATTGAACCGACGAAAACAGAAACTGAAAAGCGAAAAATAATTAATTATGAGTCGGCGCCAAACAAACAATCAACGAAGATCATTAAATTCCTTTAAATAAATAATAAAAACAACGTGACATCAAATATAACGTGAAATTTTCAACGATAAACAATAACTTTCCAAAAATGCGTTCTCCGCTCGGCCACTTGCAACTTGCTAGGTTGGCGCCGACTCATAATTAATTATTTTTCGCTTTTCAGTTTCTGTTTTCGTCGGTTCAATTTTTTGTTAAAAAGTTTTATATTATAATGTGTAGTGATCGCGAAAACCTAATAAATTAGAAGAATATTGCTTTGTTTTTCTTTTTCATTAATAGCTCATAAAGTTTATACACTAGGCCTCTGTAGATAGCGGTCTAAATAAACAATTTCGAGAAGTTTTGAGGGCTTCTAGAAATAATGTATTAACACAAATGCAAAAATAGGGCCAAGTTGATAGTTATTTTAGTGTAATAATCATTGTTCTAGGGTTCTAGGGGAAACACCAGAAAGAAAATAGTTAAGAGCGTTTGTATATGGAAAAGACTTACTTACTCTTACGCTTACAAAACAACGTACCTAGTCCTACCCAAATAGCCAGTGCAGTCAAAGCATACAAGTACGTGTCCCGTGTGGTAAGCGAACTCGAGTTGCCCGAGTAGCGTTTGGTCGGCGCCAAAGACATTAAATATTTACAAAGACATTATATATTTATTAAATCTCTTTGGTCAGCACAGACCAAGAAGACACCAAAAACTTAACTCTATTTCCAGTGTAAATAAACCAATTTGTCAGCTTTTGTCATAAAATTTTAAGTGATTAGACTTATAAGAATTATACATATATGTACTTAAATTATAACTTGGCCTACTGTACGTGTTGGACAACTGTAAGTACAGTAGGCAGCGCTGTTAAATAAATAAATTTTAGTAGTAGTAGAGCTCCTTTGTGAAAGAGCTCGTCCGGGGAAGTACTACCACCGTGCCTACTTCTCCGCCAAATAGTGATGCTTGCATTGCTGTGTTTCGGTCTGAAGGGTACGGGTGCCGGTGAAATTACAATCACATGAGACTTTCCACCTTCATGTCTCAGTTTGGCGAACCGACTTGCGGTACCATTTAGGTAACAGCCTAGGTGGTATTGCAGTTGTTATGGGCAAAGGTAACCACTTAACACCAGGTGGGCCTTTACCTAGTTTCGCTATCCAATACCATAAAAAAAAAAATATATATATATATATATATATATATATATATATATATATATATATTAAGTGCACAGCGCTGCGTTGACCCTTAAGGGGAATGTAGCAGACAAGTGGCGCCCCCAACAGTAAAAAAAAAACACTTTTTCTATCTACAACTACAGCGAAGTATATTTTACAGAATTATTAGTTTCTGATTAAACTACAGTACCTGTACTTCAAGTGTTTAAAACGAATTTTCGATAAATGATGTTTTCAGCGAGTTATAATTTTTTTTTTACTGATGGTGGCGCCACTTCGCTGAAGCACTCAACTTCTTCGCTTTCGCACTTCTAAATTGAAGTGTTTCTAAACAATAAAATTGTTTCAATACAATAATAATTAAAGATAAAAATAACGAAGTTCTTGTCTAATTTATGTAAATAATAAAGCAAATATGTTACACTCTTACCCAGGGAAGTTAAATGGATTTAATTGACCTGAAAAAATAGAGAAACAGAATAAGTTAACAATATTTCAATGTTTTCAATTGATAATAATAAAAACATATCGTTTATTTATAAGAATAAATAAAGAAATAGTATTTAACTACTAAAATTCTAAAAGAACGGCAGTAATTATGATATCACACATGAACGTGAAGTAGAACTTTATCCTATTTCTTTCTTTCTATATAGTTGGTAGGTACTTGTTTGGTTTTTGAAATTAACTAACAGTTCTATATTTTTTTTCTAAGTCACGTGTGGTAAATGTAGTGAGTATGATTTGTGTCATGAAACCAATGTAGGTACACAGACATAGTAAAAAATATAGACTAAGTGCTGTGAACAACCATAGTGAAGCCGACAAAACCCGTGCTCCTTCATATACAACCAGTGCTCACGCACACACCATGCACCTGAAGGATATTTGTTTTCGCGATGCTTACTGGAAGATGCCGCGACATGTGAACTGAGAGGGGTGAGCACGGTTTAAGGTGCATGTGTGTGCGTGAGCACTAGTTGTACATGAAGGAGCACGGTTTTTGTTGGCTTCACTATGGTTGTTCGCAGCACTTAGTCTATATTTTTTACTATGTACGTATTATGCTACGTTTGTTTTCCATAGTCTAATTACAAAATAAAATAACGTGTAAGTTTTATAATTTTATAAAATATCCATTGAATCATGATCTAAGTAATTTCTGCGCAATACAAAAAACACTGAATATTGATTGGACTATTGTTCTTATGTGTTATTCGGTTATGTGAGTAAATCAACTGTGATTGTTCAGGTGAAGGAATCACAAAGTTTAAAAGTTGTATTCATTTCGTCTCTAGGCAAATTATTTCAGTGGGCAACCAGCAAGCAGAAAACCTAACAATTACTCACATAGAGACAGTAAAAAAATAAGTCACAATGGTTCTATAGAGACGTTTAACTCTTCACTAATATAGCATTTCTAATGTGACAGAAAGAGATAAACATATATGCTCCAGTTCCGAAAACATGAACTACATAGTTTCAGTTACTACAAGCCTATCTAATATTAATTCAATTGCTACTGCTTCATTTTGTTTACTCAAGTGCCAGACTAGTGTTGTGTATGTGTAGCACATCATCGGCTATCATCAAGGATAGGAGCCCTCTTACATTTTTAACCGACTTCAAAAAAAGGAAGAGGTTATTAGCATTCTCATTCTATTCGATAGAAAAGTCTATTTACATTTTCATTACTAAATTAGATACTGAGCCCATACCGCGCGGTAAAGTCTTTTGATTTTTAGTTTATATATTATGATGAGACTTTTTTATTGTTTCGATCACAGAAATAGATAGATAGAATGGTTGCAATCACAATTTTACTTGCGATTCATGCGTGGCAACTTTTGAACAAATTACACCTCCCATGTTGAAAACATTAATTTTTTTAAATTAATTTTTATCTAATGTACTTTACAGCTTTTGTTTCTGCAGTTAGAAACAGCGCATTTTTGCGTGTTTTTGTTACAGTATTTACAAAAACAAGTCATAAGGCGTACTGAGAAGGGTGTAATACACTGCACTCTGGTGTGTCAGTGTTGGCACGCGCGCCCCGCCCTCTTTTCCATTCTTCCTATCTAGATAAAAAGAAAAGATATTTCTGTGGTTTCGATATTTCAATTTTATCATGCTAGCAAAAGTGTGAACTTTTATGTATATTTTTCGTTTAGAAACTTTATTTATTTTAGGAGAAAATTGAGGTTTCAAATACCTCAAACGGAACATATTTCAAATAGTATGGTCTATTTTTAAACAACTTATAGCAAAATGTAACTGAGATCCAGGACTTTGAAATACCGCTCCTTAGTTTAAACAACGTGGTTCATCATCCTCCGATCCTTTTCCCAATTATATTGAGGTCGGCTTCCAGTCTAGCCAGATGCGGCTGAACATCAGTATTTTACACGGAGCGACTGCCATCAGACCCCCGCAACCCAATTACTGGGTAATACTGACATTCGGAGGTTAGACCAGTTGTCAGACTTTCAGGCTTCTGACTACCCGTAACGACTGCCATAGATATTCGTATGACAACCGGGACCGACAGCTTAACGTGCTCTCCGAGGCACGGAGGGGTCTCGATGTGTAACGAAACGGTCACCCATCCACAGACTGACCGCGGCAAGTGCAGCTTAACCTTGCAGATCGTACAATCCGTGCAGTCGTTGCATCGCTACGAGCCCCTTTAAACAACGTGGTTGTGGGGAAAAAATATTATTGTTAGTCTTAAACGCATTAAATGAATATTCTACAAAACTATCTTACTATAACAAAACTACCATATTGCTTTATAAAATTTATAGTAAACTAGTAAAGTAATCTATTACTGAAATCTACGACGCCAAAAAGTAGCTTAACGCATTTCCTGTGTTTTTTGTAATACATAAATAAAAATGATTGATTCGTGTTCTATTGCTTATTTCTAGTCCTCCTAGCCGGTTTTCGCGAAAAAAAAAACTCTATGTACAGACTTTTCGACCTTTGCATTTTTATTATAGTAAAGATTACACAACTATAACCCGCAAATAAAATGGACTAGTAACGGTTACGGTTATAATCGAAAAAATATGGCAGTAATTTTGAATGTGCAGTTGACATATCATTGTCAAATAGCCTTTGCAAGTAAACTGCAAATATGCTATTGTTATGCGGTCGCGTTTTACATATTTTTCTTGAAATATTTTTAGACCATCAAGCGGTGGTGTAGTATAACGACTAATTAAAAAAAATTAAGACTAGGGTTTTGTCTACGAAAGAATAGACAAAAGGCGTTTGGTGAACAGTCACAGCTGAAATATATTTGTATTTATTTGAATACGTATTTATTAAATAACGAAAATACATTTGGAATTTTGTCCCGACATTACTAACCACCGGCCTTCAAGAATAGCACCACCCTTATCTCTTCTCATGGGTGTCGTAAAAGGCGACTAAGGGATTCACCAGAGGATGGGCAGCAGCGTTCTCTGAGTATTTAACGAACCAACTGCGATCGCCAACCCGCCTGCCAAGCGTGGCGATTATGGCATATCCCCCCCTTAATTGGCCTCCGCCTATGTCCAGTAGTGGACGTCTTTCGGCTGTAATGATGATGATGATGATTACTAACCACCATATTTATGCTATTTTGTTCTAAACAGGATAAAAATTTGGAACAATAGTAATTTGGCCAAACGTGGACCTATAAAAGTTATAAAAAATACGATTTTCTATAATAACAGTTCAATAAAATTAATAAAATTAATAATTACATGTAACTTATTAATTTGATTTATGATTTATAATGATATTATTGTATGCCGAAAAGGCAGGGCATAGTGGAACTGAAATTTCAATATTATCATCTGTACTTTGACCTATGCTCACAATAAACTGATTTGATTTTGATTTTGATTTTTAATATATACACAATTTACTATCACTTCACCGTAAGTCAATGACTGTCGAAGCTACTTCAGTTAATAATATTCAAAAGAACAGTGACACTATCTATACTTTTTTCTACCATTTCCATGTTTCACAGAATTTAACCAAATTAAAAATAAGTATGAAATTCTTTTTTTACCATTGACACACGCCAACACAACGATCGCGAGAAATATGACGATTTTCGACATGTTTATTTATTTTTAAGTAAATTATATAGCAACTGTTAGAACCGATTCTCACAATGTTATGGGAAATATGGAAATTTCAGGACGTATATATACGAAACATGTGTTGACAACCTTGAATCGGTCGATACTTCTGGCAATGAACATCGAGGGGAGGAGAGGGTTAAATGGCCCACCTGAAAAACTATTCTTGATAAAATATACAATTGAGGTTAGCTTTATTATTTAATTTCTGTACACTGTCAAGTAATAGGTACCTATGTAGCTATATAAATGTGATTCTAAATTTTAATATCAACGAATTTTTTTAAGCAATTGGTTCGGTCGACCGCAAGTCAATGGTAACAGTTTGACATTGACAGCGACTTTATTTCGTAAGCAGTAAGGGCGGTTTTCTAATTTAACTGTTAGTTAGTTAGTGGACTGTACCTGTATATTTTTTTGTATTGTATGTGTTTTTAACTTAAATAAAATTGTATTCAGCGCCCTCTAAGATAACATTTCCTAAGCATAAATTGGGTACTTCCAAGCAAATTCTGTAGATTTATTATGTTTTAAGTTTGATTATTGATGAAGGAAAACAGATCTTGAGAAAACTCCAACAAGTTAGTGGGTAGTCCACCAACCCGCAGTAGGCCAGCGTGATTGACTAAATCCTGTGAACCCTTCTCATTCTGAGAAGAGGCCTGTCCCCAACAAACATTTCAAAATAATATTTTGTGTATTCTTTTTTTTCTATGGTTAATTTTCCCCTTGTGCATGAAAACAAGGAAAACGTTATTCGTCAAAATTAATATAGTCTATAATTTAAGAATAGATTTTGAAAGACATTCACTTTAAAACATCTATAACAGAATGAATAGATGTCTCAACCAATGATCGTGGTGACTAACTAGTTTCTTTTGTTAAAATTTTTCTCAGAATTTTAACAAAAGGCACTTTAACACATGTTTTACAGACTATTGTAAGCAGTACCTACGCATCTACATTTTGTCAATTATATACTGACACTTCATGGTAGCAATTTTTTCAAACGTTTTACGTGAAATTCAGTACTCTGATATTTTTATCCTTATTTTCTGCGTCTCAAGATATATTGGACTACCACTACTAGCTATGTAGATACTTACTTATGGTTATTCATTTTCGAAAAGTTGAAATGATGTCGCTTAGTATACGTGTTCCTATGACAGACGATTTTCATAGATTTTCCAGAACAATATGAAATAATTATATTAACTAGGTACGTCGTTAGTACTAATATCACGTAATAAACTAATCCTTAGTTTCTGAATGGCTGAAACTATTGTCAAATCTCATGTCAAGTAACGTGACTGGCCAACCAAAATAAAACAACCAATCACAGTAGTAGTAAAGCTCCTTCATATCACCTAATAGTCTGTGAGCTCCTTTGTGTTGAGGAAGAGCTCGTCTGTTAAGTACAGTCGACTGCATGACAGTGGTAACATTTGAATTAGAAAACCACCCTTACTGCTTATGAAATAAAGGCGCTGTCAATGTCAAACTATTACCACTGACTTGCGGTCGACCGTACTACCACCGTACCTATTCTGCCAAATAGTGATGCTTGCATTGCTGTGTTTCGGTCTGAAGGGTATGGGTGCCGGTGAAATTACTATCACATGAGACTTTCCATCTTCATGTCTCAGTTTGGCGAACCGACTTGCAGTACCTAGCCGCCTAACATCAGGTGGGCCTTTAGCTCGTTTCGCCTACATACAATAATAAAAAACACGTCATTAATAAAGCTTAGTTTACACGAGGTTAGTAACTAATTCTTATTACTTGTCACTTAATACCTATAAACACACGTACTGCACACTACTTATTTACCTACTTACCATACTACTACTTACCTAACTTACTTATTTACTTAACTTAACCCATACTCTAATACCCAGCGTTTAAACGGCTGAATTCTTGATTAGTATTAGTGAAAATGCAAGCGCCAGTGAATAGAAGACGAACCTTTTTACTAAGTGACAAGCAAGCAGCGCTAATGAGATGTACCTACGGTCACGATATTTCGCGGTGGTACATTTTGTCGACTAATGGCAAAACTAATATCCAATCTATCCACGATTTGCCCTACTAGAGATAGGAATTTGACATAAGCTCCATACAAAATATGTTAAATTTCTATCTCTGGTAGGGCAAATTGTGGATAGATAGGATATTAATTTTGGCCGTAAATCCCTTGAACGAATCCTGCTTCATTACACGTACCGGCTGTCATCTAACATTGAGTGCAAGCGATTTTAGCCTTAGTGGTGGGTTGGAAAGATTTCTGACTGCACATCTGAGTATTATTTTATACTTTCACATAATTGTAGTTTTTTTTAGTTTATTGTTTAAAACCATTTAAGTTTACTTGATGAAATTGTGCGATTGTTAATTAACCACCACAGACCAGTAAGCCTCAAGACGCTACATAAACAAAGTTTTGCATGAGAACACAGTCGTATAATGTTGGCGGGGACCGGGCAAATGTTCGGTGATATGATTGGTGGCGCTCGCTGACGGAGTGACGTCCCGATTGGTGGCTGGGCGTAAGATATGCAATGCTGCTGCATATGCTTTGTGACCGGGGTATCCGGTTAATAGGCGTCTAGAGGCTTACTGGTCTGTGTTAACCACGAATACCTCTCCCCCCACCCTAATAAAATTAAAATACCAATAACTATCTGCTGCCAATCAACAATACTGTTTCCGTTTGAAGATAGAAGAAAAGAAAACAATAATGGACCCATGCGCAGTACGTACCACAGTTTAAACTGTGGTACGTACCGACGACCGCACGTCGGTGATAACAGTTTGATATTGACAGCGCCTTTATTTCGTACGCAGTAACGGCGGTTTTCTAATTCAAGTGTTACCACTGTCATGCAGTTGACTGTACGATAGTCGCACTGTTGCTATGCGTCTGCAGTGTGAATGCAATTGTCGGATTTGAAAGCGTCTGAGAATATACATAATTCTCGGAAAAGGGCTTTCTAGTTTAAAACTTTCGTGTGTTGATAAACAAGGTAGGTACCACTACCTACTATAAAATATGAAACAACACAGAGTGTGCCTTAACATCTGTAAGAGCAAAATGTAAATAAAGTGTTGAGAGTCGTGACATAAATATCAGGCGCTTAATATTTGAATGGCCTCGTGATTAGTAATACAAGGCTCGTATGATTCGTATGTATTTAATTATGTTATACTGTTATAATAAGACAATAACATAAAATACATAATCAGCCCATTATCGTCCCACTGCTGGGCACGAGCCACTTTTGCGAATGAGAAGGTTTAGGCCTTAGTCAACCACGCTGGCCTTTTTTTTTCGTGGGAAATATCCTCATGGACGCACTCCGCCCGGGGAAGGCGGACTCTTACCGACTAAAAACTACCACGGTGTTCCTCTAACGACCCTTGGCCGGGGGCCTGGGGAACTTTTATTCTCCCAACCATCGCCGGGTAAGTCCCGGCTCGCCATTAGTACCGGCAAGCTCCTTCACCCCGTTCGGCAACCACATCGGCCACACTCTCCTCTTAAATGGCGCGCGCGGAACACTACGCGCCACCGTCACGGGCCTTGAATGGTAGGGCGTAGGGCGGGCCACCCCGAGTCCGCCACCCGCAGGCACACACCTAGGTTGGCTGGAGGTCGGCATACGCCCTCATGCGACGCCCAGGTCATCTCCTGCGGTTGGGGAGAGGTCAATACCTCTCGAACCCTCTCCACCACCTTCTTAGCGAGCATCACCTCCTCGCAGAAGGAGACGACGCCTTCCCAAGCGCTCTCGCTCCCGACCATAGACAGAACCACGGCTAGAAGCGAGAGATCACTGCTGCCTACTGCAGTCATGAGGTCACGGCGCTACGTGGCCCAAGCTGGGCACTCCTCTAGTGTGTGCCGCGCCGTCACCACGCTGGCCTAGTGCGAGTTGGCGGACTACACGCACCATTGAGAAGCAAATGGAGCACTCTCAGGTGTGCAGGTTTCCTTACAATATTTTCCTTCACCGTTAAATCAAGTGATATACAAATTCTGTAACTGTGACATTGAAGGTAATATCTGAATTTTTGATTTAGTACTAAAATCGCCCCACAAAAGTTTGATAAATTTTTCACATAAAGCTCTTTGCCTATCTGGATGTTCGGCATACAAGAAGTCATTAAAAAAATAAAGAAGTTTTTAACGTGCATTCCAATTTTTTTTCATCAGTTAAAAATTTACCGACAACCTGAAGAAGGTGGCTGGGGGGGACTGGATGCGGAAGGCAGAGGACTAAATATCATCCATATAAACTATCCATATTTTTTGCTTTTTTAAAGGAAAATATCAGACCATGTTCGAAACACAATACGCGCTATTAATCTAAGACTGCGCTCAAAAACGCAAATTGTTGACGTGGGTCACAAGGTCGCCCAATAGAAGTGGTACTGGAGAGGACACGTCTGCCGCATGCCAAATGAGCTGTGGGCCGGAAAAACACAGGACTGGAGCCCTGAGACAGCGAGACGAGGTCGCGGCAGACCACGCAGGAGATGGAGAGACGAGTTGGATGTCTTCATGGACAACTGGCAGAAGGCGGCACAGAACCGCGATAGATGGAAAGAATTGAGGGAGGCATTTGCCCAGCAGTGGTACAGAACAGGCTAAACAAAAAAAAGTCTCAGGCTTCATTTTTTTTTTTTTTCTTAAAGGCCTTTTAGTTGCTTGTATTTAATTCAGAAAAAAATTGTACGTCCACTGTTAATAGTTTGAATCAATTTTTGTAGGCACTATGAGACAAATACTGAAATTGCGATTTTCTCGAAAACTGATTATTTTCGCGGAAAATACCGATAAAATAAAATATCCCCATATTTTATCTTATTTTACGCAAATCATTGGTCATCAATCAAGGGCACCAACGACTATCGAAAACATCCCAATAAAATAACCCGATATTTTATTTTAGCGTTTGGACTACCAGAAACGTGACACCGCGTATATTTGGTCCTTCATTATTAATCCGAAATATTTTAAGACAAATCTATGAATAGTAAAGAAGTCAAATTCATTATTGCAATGTTTTATTGTAGTTGTGTTTTTTTTAATAGTTTTACAAGTTGATGAAATAAACATTTTATTTTATTTATTTATTTATTCATCATCAACTCAACCTATCGCAGTCCACTGCTGGACATAGGCCTCTCCCAAGTTGCGCCACAACACTCGGTCCTCTGCCTTTTTACTAAAAAGCATATTTGCAGTCACACCCCCTGAAATATTTAGGATTAATAATGTAGGACCTTATGCCTCTCCTAGCCTCTCTTGAGACGTGCCTTACAGGCGTAGCATAGGGAGGGCTCCGGAGGCATATTACTCCCGGAGTGCCCCTTATTGTGCTGTAGACGGCCACTGGTGGGGTTTTAGTGGGTAAGAATCCCACACACCCCGGCCTCCAACCCCCATGGGGCCGGCAGCCTTTTGAAGGTTTCCTCCTCGCAGCAAAAAAAAAAAAGAAGTTTTTATGCCTATTTCACATGAGGGCATGGAAGTGAGGCAGAGCAGTGAGCAGAACGGTATTGCTACCTACCATTTGAACGCTCGATTGTAACTGTTCTGTCGCAGTACAGCATAACTTTTCTGTCGTTCAAATGATAGCAGTACCTGTTCTGCTCACTGCTCTGTCTCGCTGCCGTGCCCTCGTGTGAAATAGGCATTGTATAAAATTTTAGAGTTTCTAAGGGTTTCAAAGCATCCAACTTAAAATACATAAAAAAACATTAGAAAAAAAAACACTAATACTGGGCTTTAGGTTTTTTATTACTTTATGAATCAAAAATAATTAAAGTCGAATATAAAACTAAGAATACACTAATTTATTAAATACAATATTGGACTGAGAAAAGATATGATTATAAAATAAAAGTCTTGATTTAAGATTAATTAAGGTTTATGTCCATTACGAAACACTGATTTGAACTAAATGCCTAACTAAGGCCCGTATTACAGAAGCTTCCTCAAGTACAGTTTAAACTCCAATCACCTGATCACTACTTAAGGATAGAATCGTTACTTGAGTATCGGTCTTATTCCAGAACGGTAATTATAAACTTTAATTCAACAACAAAACACACGAATTTGACCTGAAATATAATAGAAATCTATACTCAAGCGTAGTCTGGACCACGCTTGAGTGATTACAGATCAAATATCTGCCCAAATACCGAAACAGGTGACAATATAAAACGAAACTAAACTCAGCTGAACTGTGATCAACAAATCTCTGCTTGAGGGACGTTCTAAAATCAAAGCTCAACATAAAACTAGTTTTAAACAGAGATCAACGCTTGAGTATCCTTCTGGAATACGGGCCTTAAAGAGCTGAAAAACTTGATGTATGAAAATAAGTGGACAAGGCAAATGTGAGACTAATAATTATTTATTAGTATTGGTAAGCAAGTTTAACTTCTTCTACGACGCCGTTATCATTTTTCACTTTGGTCAAAGTGCCTTCTTGCTTTATCACGCCATCTACGTCGGAATAAGAGGTGTGATGTCTTACAGAATGACCTTTGTACGTCTCGCCTTTTGCTGGTACATGAGTCTTAATCTTCTCGGGATCTATTGGCTTCATGGTAGGAAAAGTATGGTCGAAGAAATCAAAGTCATTGAAGTCACCGAAGTTATCGAAGTTACCGAAGTGAGATTTCGGCTTGAACTTATGTTGCTTAAAACGGTTGATCTGTACAAGTGAAAATACCTAATTATTAAAAATTTTGATACACAATACAGATGAAGAAAAATAAGTATTTCTTGATCGCATTGCAGACATTCAATACTTTAATATTTAAACTTAACTTGAAGTAGGTAGAAAAAAAAGAAAGACAAATTCGTTTATTGAAAGAGGACTGAAAGTCAAGACACAAAAGACATCGCCCATATTCGCCCCCTACCTTCACCCCTTCCTAGTGCTTTTGCTGAGAAGAAGAAACAGCAAAGAAGAAAAGAAGATGTTGCATTGGCCAACACGCCACTGATAGAAGGCAACATGTAAGGTACACTCTGTTTTTTCTTACTTGTGTTATTTAGTAAACAATGTTGGCATGTCTTTTTAATGCAATTTGTCAATAATAAGTACTAAAAGACATTAAGTTAACAATTTCACACACTAAACATTTTTAACAACATTTTTTAAATGTTAATCAGTAGTTATTTGAATAAAGAGATATGCCAAGATTGTTTACAAAATAAGACAAGAGAGAAAAAACAGACTTTAGACATGATACATGTTCAGATGATGTGTTGAGATATTACGAGATATATTTTAAGCTAAAAAAAAATTACATTACTCTCAAAATCTTCGAATACTGTAATATTATTAAATCTTAACGTGTCTGGTAGGTATATGTGAAAGTATCAAATCAACACGCAGGGGGAGGCTACGTATGTTTTTGGTCATGAATTACATAAATTAATTCATAGGTAGCCTCCGCCTGCGTGTTGATTTGATACTTTCACATATACCTACATGTACCTACACAAGTCTTGTTTACATCTTTTCAGTTATATTTATACGCAGTCGGGTTTTTTGGTTTTGTAAATTAACTTTTTTATTGTTTCCACTATTAGAAAAGTATATTCAATGAATAGTTTACATTAAGGTAAGTCGGTAAACAAGAGGACCAACACCATTGTCAAATACACACGGAAAATGAAATATAGTATGAACATTTTAGCAAAGGAATTATTGCAGCCATAGAAACTAGCAGCTATGAAGATAAGACAGACAAAGACAAATGTAGACAAAGGTTTTGGTAATAACATGGTTACGTAAAAAACCACAAGTGGGATGTTTTTACCGATAAAATTTAGTGTATTTAACGCCCTTGAAGTTTTAATACTACAAGACATATTGTATATCCATTAGTTTTCTTGGATCGGGCCATATTAGGTTTTAAAACTTGAGCATCGGAATTTTAAACAACAGGAGGTGGGAATACTGTGACACAAAAGCTTTTGGCTACGCTACGACACATAATTTGTAACAGAATAAATAAAAAATGTGTACCTTCGGTGCGTCGCTGTTATAAGACTGTAACAAAAAGAAAAATATCTTAAAATCATCTATTTTACTGATAGTCGAATGTACATTTGGTAAAGCTACCGTGTTATAATTTACGTATTATATTTTGAATAAGGCCCCTTAAGTCTAAATAAAAAAGTGTTTTGTGTATAATTAGATAAAAATTATAGATTAAGATAAGTATAGTTCGTCTTTGTAAAGAAGGATTAGTTAGTTAGTATTGTTTTCATGTTATTTACCTGTTTCGTACTATTTTGCTCCTGTATTTGGTAATTTATTTACATTTTAGTATGTGTTATATGTATTATGTGTATAATATTATTTGTTGCATACATATAATTGTAACAATATAATTATTAAAAATAACATTTTATTCCGTCTTGAAGTTATTTGTTGCTTACCGGAGTGGGACTGAAACAAATGAAAATAATATATGACGATTTGTGTCAGAGAACTTTTTCTTTGTTTTTTATTTAAGTAATAAAATCATAAACGATGGGCTCCCCTTTTTTACTTAAAACATAATCAGGTAAGCACAATAAAATATGAATTGTATTTTTGAGTGTATTAACTAGATAATTATAACAACTTTTATTTGTTTTGTATTAATTCAGTAAAATATGTCGCTTATATGAAAGTAAATACATACACAAATACAATACAATATTAAACATTAATATAAAAATAACGGGTAACAGATTTATATATTTGAAAGAAAGAATGAAAGAAAGAAACATTTATTTGACACAAAGCACATAGATACACAGACACAATTCAACAGGAACACAATCAAATATACAAAACGGATCGTAGATGCTGTGTGTCTAGCGACTGTGCCAAATAGTAATTAGTGTAAAATAATAAATAGCCGCAATTTCCCTAAATACATTTTGTTTAAGGAACACATACTTGGTAGCAATTGGTGGTGCCGAGTCTCCAACTGAAAATAAATTATATATTAAATTTATCTTTCAAAAACTTTATTGACTTTTTTTTTATTCAAAATAAAAACTTCTCCATGATTCACTGTACCCCTATCTCCTCTATTTAAGGTACTGTTTACATACGAGTACAGTTGTCTTTATCTAGGTACCTACCGAGTACTATTTATGGATGAATTGCTATTCAATTAACCAGATTCCCTAAGTAAACCATCAGTTCCTTGAATGAAGGAAGCGGATTGTTTTATTAAATTAATTGACACATAATCAGCCCATTACTCTCCCATTGCTGGGCACGGGCCTCTTCTCAGAATGAGAAGGTTAGGCCTTAGTACTCCTAGCTGACCTAGTGCGGGTTGGCAGACTTCACACACCATCGAGAACTATTTGGAGTAGTCTCAGGTGTGCAGGTTTCCTCACGATGTATACCTTCACCGTTAAAGCAAGAAACAATCAAATTCTGATCTGCACATTAATTCGAAGAGACAGCGGTTCATACTCAGATCCTCCTGCATTGAAGGCAATTGTTCAATCGCTAAGCTATCAATACTTGAACACACAATCACATATCAGTAATAGACACACACACGTAAAATAAATTTGATTCCCGTATACAAGAAGTCACAGTAAAACATACTTTGCCCCACTTTAACATTTCCGTTAATATTAGTCAAATAGCTGGTTACAGTATCTTTGACCAATGTTCCATTCTTATTTTTCTTGTAGTTGGTCTGCGTTTTGACTACCATGCCAGTGAATGTTCCTCCATCTGCTGGCTTCGCATTGGCTATCTCTTGTTCTGTTGGCACCTTAGGCATTGTGAACGGAGGCATTGTAAAAGCAGGGAATGGAGTTAAGGACAACGGATTGGGCATGTCCGGGAAATTCATAGCAGGGGCAGGCGGGGCAACCACGTTTCCAAAACGCATCGTCATCTGGAATTAACAACAAAGACGAACTATGCTCATCGAATTGTATGCTTTAATTGTGTAATGTGTATGTGTCCTTACACCGTTCTAACTTACCAGTGGTGATCTGAAACAAAAACAATAAAGTTAGAATCTTAATCCTTACTATAAGTACTACTTGATACTAGTAACAATTATCTGTGTCCTATTATTAGTTGATTTAGAAAGGCAACGAAAGGCACTGTTCGGTAGATAGATAGATAGATAGGATATGCTTTATTGTACACCATGAAAATAGTAGTAAACAGGAACAATGTATAAATTATGGGTACATTGGCGGTCTTATCGCTCAAAGCGATATCTTCCAGACAACCTTTGGATGGACCTAGATGCGCTGTTCAGAAGAACAACATGGTTACACGAGTTATGGTTCCGGAACCACACTGTCATCTGTCAATAGTTCACTTCACAGCTGTCTCGCAAACACACGTAAATTTTATCGCGTACGATCTGAAGAACCACGAGAACAAGCTGAGGGTTAAAGCTCGTTGTTTTTTAAAACGTTTAATTGTTCCAGACGAATCTCTTTTCAAAACTGTTTTTATCCAAGCAAACTTGAAGATTGGATCGTATGTGTCACTAGGAGTGATTTGTTCTGGTGAACCCTATATATTACTCACCCTGCGAACGGACTGTCTTCTTCGTACCATCCTGATGGATAGCCGGCTAAAAAAAATCGGCCAAAATTAAATCCTGTTTTGGTGGAAACAAAAAAATATTATAACAAAATCGCTAGCGTTCAAAATACACTCAAGAGCAATGAATCCGGGTCACCAACAAACACCTTAATATCTCGGAAAGTAAAAATGATAGCATAATCAAATAAAATTATTTTATAGACTATTTATGAACAAAAAAGACAAGACAAGTTTTATAGACCTATGTATTATAAACTTTTTTTTTGAATAAGCTGTCATTCTTAATAATTTCATAGGTTTTTGTGATCACTACACATTATAATAAAACAAGTTTAACCGTATTTAATCGCGTATATTATTTAAATTGGTTTTCCTGACGTTTCGAAAGCTTTGCAGCGTTCGTGGACGCAGGAAGACTAAGATGACAAGCGTCTTTTCAGATATTTCTAAAAAAATATTTTAATCTACCGTACAATTTTTATTAATTAAAATCGTTTCAATAATCCGGTAAATCTTGTTTTATCATACTGTCATTCTTAGTTTCCCAAATATTAAGGTTTATGTTGGTGACCATGATTCATTGCTCTTGAGTGTAATAGTATAAATTGTAACTCCATATTTCAAAACATGGGGTTGGAGTTTTTTTCTTATAATCTATTAAGAACTTCTATAATATTTTTTAAGGAACAAAGGTATCGATTCTTTAAGGATATAATCTTACGACATAATTACATAAGATAACGCTGGTTTCGAAACATATTATGTTATATAAATTATAATTGCATTTGCAATTTGCATTATAACGTGTTATTTAAATTACTCAAAACCTGAAACACCCCAACTTATTTTCATTGTAATAAATTGATACATAATCATCATCATCATCAACTTAGCCTAACGTAGTCCAAATAAATAAATCGCAAAAAACAGCTGGTCCCTACATTTTGTCGATTTATGTGAACACAAATGTAGGGAACGGTGTTTTTTTTTGCGATTTCAGTGTTGATTCCGTAGTAAAAGTTATTCATACTGATGAGTACAATGACTGCTTAGGAGTTTTTCAGCCCCCCTAGCCAAGTTTACAATCTACAATCGTCAACGCTATAGAAAACAATCAAAATGTATGGGAATGACATATCTCAACGAATGATTTTTTCGTTGACGATTGTAGATTGTCAACTTGGCTAGGGGGGCAGTTATTTTAATAACACGTTGTAGATGTAATAACAATGATACTCCTATTGAACTGAGTTTGTTTATTAACAGCGCTCGAAACTGTTAAGCATTTAAGTGAAAAAACAATAACAATGTTTTTTTTTCAAATCGCGGATGTTCTCAAAAAATGCCAGGTTAAGAGTTCTCTAAACCGACGAGCATGCATGACGAGGTTAATGGACGTAGATGAAGCGAAAGAGGTGTGTCAGGATCGTAGCAGGTGGAAATCCATAGTCTCTGCCTACCCCAATGGGTAACAGGCGTGATAATATGTATGTATGTATGTTTCTTTTTCTTAACTAAATTGGCACAGTTTTGTTTTTAAAAATATCAGTAGGAACTTTACTGTTATTAAAGATCGTAGTTTATTATATTTAGAGTAGAGAAACTCTATACAATCTGTATTTGCACAATTGCAGCGCGTTCGCAGTATGCATACCAGAATGTTCATGATTTTCATGAAGATCATGTTGTGTTGTTATGTTCTAGAAATTATGTGATTAAACTCTTTTGTACTCAAGCATTCGGAAACATAATAAGCTTACCTATCTAACTTTTACTTACAATGTTAACATTTTTAAATTAACACATTAACTGTCCAAACAACAGACATAAAACAATGGTCTGTGACTCCAAATGGAGTCACTGCACTGTCAAAGTTTTTACATAAACACAGATTGAAAATGCTGTCGCAAAAGAATTGTCTCAATACTAAGACAATGAATTTGTTCATTGCTTCATAATAACATAACATAACATCACGCCTGTATTTCCCCGAAGGGGTAGGCAGAGGTGTATAATACACCCACATTTCGCCAGTTATGTTATAGTCCCATGTAATAGGGGGCGAGCCTATTGCCATCAACCGGGCAGAAGTCCAGACTCCGGGCTGCTACTGAGAATTTCCTAATGCAAAAACCCAATAACACTTTGCCCGACCCGGGAATCGAACCGAGGACACCACGATCAGCAGTCGCGCTTGCGACCACTAGACAAACGAGGCAGTTTATAATGCTCTTTTAATAACAACAAGTATATTAACAATGTGCAATGCGGGTACGGCTCATTTCATACGGTTTGACAAAGCTTCCGTACTAGCGAGGGAGAAGTACTTTATACCGCGGAAAGTACGTGAAGCTATTGAAATCAGTCGTCACCCAAATTTCAATAGAGACGGAGGTTGGAAACTGCCACCTGCCTGGAAACCAGCTCTCAGGTCTTCATCAAACAGCCATGTCCCGTTGAGCCTGGAGTATGACACGGTCAGCAGTGTGTGTACCGGTGATAATCCACCTGAAGACTCGGACACGACTAGCGACGAAGATGCACGACCACCACCGAAACCAGGCGCTCCGTCACCGTCTTCGCGAGCGCAGCGCTACGCGGCGCGCTGTGGCCTCTAAATCCACAGTTTGGTGCGCGACGCCGCCGCGTAACCAGCTCATGATTAAGGGCTCCGTTCGAGCTCGAAACCGGTCGGGCACACCCGATGATATAACGTGAGTGAAACCGTGTATATTAATCATTATATTAAAAACCTACCTAAGCTATTAATATTGCAGTTACATAGTTAACATAACGTCACCCAGGAGTGAAAACCTCATATTTGCATAGAAAGTAATTTTCCAGGACGAGAGAAGAACCTCCGTAAACCGGGGTAAATAAGAAAAAAAGTGAGCAAGGATTTTAACACTGAGGCACACAGTTATGCACAATCTGTTGCCCACAAAGATATCAAAATTTTTGCCATAATTTGATAAACATTCTAAATTTTTGTGGGCAACTAACTATCTTATTTCAATGTAAAAAATCTTGCCCACTTTTGTCCCTATTCACCCCGTTTTACGGAAGTTCTTTTCTTTATTTTCTTCTTCTTTTGTGCTTTTCTTTTTTAACTGGTAAAAAAACTCCGTAAAAGGGGGGGAAAAGGAATGCAGGGGTGAATAGCATTGAGGTAATATGTACTATTACCTCAGTGGTGAATAGGGACAAAAGTGGGCAAGGATTTTAACATTGAAATATGATAGTTTTCTCCCACTTGCTCGGAAATTAGTTCATTATTCAAAAAAAAAATACAACAATCGGCTCTTTTCCGTACGCAAAGAAATAACAGGCCGGTAATATCCAACAGGACAATGATATAAATTGCTGGATACTTTTTATTTTTTAAATTATGCTGCCGAGGTTTTTAAGCACACACTTACATAAATTAGGTATTTTTCGGTACAAAATATTTATATATACAGGCTGAATGCGCCTTTACTTTTTCAAAACTTTGAAAATAGAACAAGAACCGCCCGCGGGCGAATTCGGGTGAATGAAAATGAGATACTGTTGAATTAATTTGTGTTGTGTTTCCTCGCAAATGAGAGAAAAGTACTATACAAGTCTCGGCCGAAATAGCAATTAACGGCCTCGTTTAGTTATAAAGGATTTATTTAGGAAAAGGTTTATTTCAAAATAGGAAAGGGTTTATTTCAAAATCACTTGGGAAGTACTCGGCTTCGCTTCGTGCTTCCAATATTACTTGGCCGTAAATTGCTTCATTTCAGGCCTCGACAGTAATGTACTATTGTTGCCCACAAATACTTTAGAATGTTCATCAAATTATGGCAACATTTTGGCTGCCCAGAAATACTACAAATACTTCCTATTCACCCGTGCATTCCCATTCACCCCGTTTTACCCAGTATTTAAAGAAATCGAGAAAATCTTTAGTTACATAGATTTAACAATCCACGGTGGCGTCAGATTTGCCAAGGATCACGAATTTTGTTTATTATAATATCCAATGAATAATACTCGGAGGTGAAAAGCACTTCGTCAAATCTTACTTGGAAGTGAAAAGCACTAACCTAAGTCAAATCAAATTTTGACTTGATTTGACTTCAGTGCTTTAATTATACAAAAATAAAGGACGAGGTTTTCACCCTCGAGCGACGATAGGTAACTTTTCCGATAAAGTATAAACAAACGGAAGTAACTTACGAGTATAAATATAATTCACTTACCGCTCGCGATGGTGACCAAAGAAACGGTCATAAGAACCGTCGTGAATCCCATTATGTGACAAAGAGTTTATTAAAAGTGAAAACTATTCACAATATGTGTAGCATTTACCAACAGTTGATGAATAACTGAGCTCCTTGCAACAAATGTTCTTTAAATATTAGTCATTACTTGTTGTTCATCGGGCAAGCTGTTCAAATACTGTAAATAATGCCTCTGTGCGGGAAAACTTATTCTTTACTGCTGAGCGGCTGAAAAATGTAAAATTGTTTATTTATTTACATATGCTTTATTGTACACCATAAAAAACATTACATTGAATATGTATTTAAACTATTGTACAAATGGCGGCCTTATCGCGATAAGCGATTTCTTACAGGCAACCTTAACATTGAGTATAATGGTATTCTACACTGTGGGATAATGTGACTTAGTTATAAGTTGCTCACTTGCTCAGTGCCTGTTGGCTCTAAATGCAAGAATTCGGAAATTTTCGAAATCGATAATCGATTTATAGTGGACTTTATCGAGTCATATCGTAACCGAGTCTAAGGTCCGTATTACAGAAGCTTCCTCAAGTACAGTTTAAACTCCAATCACCTGATCACTACTTAAGGATAGAATCGTTACTTGAGTATCGGTCTTATTCCAGAACGGTAATTATAAACTTTAATTCAACAACAAAACACACGAATTTGACCTGAAATATAATAGAAATCTCTACTCAAGCGTAGTCTGGACCACGCTTGAGTGATTACAGATCAAATATCTGCCCAAATACCGAAACAGGTGACAATATAAAACGAAACTAAACTCAGCTGAACTGTGATCAACAAATCTCTGCTTGAGGGACGTTCTAAAATCAAAGCTCAACTTAAAACTAGTTTTAAACAGAGATCAACGCTTGAGTATCCTTCTGGAATACAGGCCTAAGTAGCTTACGTCGGCGTCGGTGCAACCAACGCTCATACCAAGCAACAAACAATACTAATCAACTGTAACCCTACTGTTAGTTGTTAAATGCTATTGACTTAATTTCTGACATTTAAATTCAAACATAGTCCGTAAAAATCACTTTGTAAAAAACTCAATAAGAGCAATTAAGCTCACAATATTAATGTGTCTATGAATTTGATTACCGCAGCCATAGTATAAAATATATATGAAGTGCTGCGAACAATCATAGTGAACAAAAAAAAACTATGCTCCTTCGTGTACGTACAACCAGCACTCACGCATACACCATGCACCTGAAGGATATTTGCTTTCGCGATGTTTACTGGACGATGCCACGACATGTGTATTATGAGAGGTGAGCACGGTTTGAAGTCATGGACTCGAAAAATATACCAAACGCCGATTTGGTACGGCTTACGAAGCTTCGATTGTAATGATTTTAGTCAAGCTGTACATTTGTATGCAAATAAGAAATATTATTATTGTTACTTGCCAAGTTCATGTTGAGTAAACCCAAAATGGGTATAGCAAGTAAAATGTTGGCATTAGATACCGTTTGCTTTAAATGAACGCTCTACTTATACTCCATTTGTGGATACAAACTACATAATAAGTATACTTCATAAGATTGTTACGATATACACAAGATGTGATGATGATGTGATGACGGAATTACGGCCGAACTCCTGAAGGCGGGTGGAAAACCGATCCTTAAGGCCCTTCAGAAGCTGTTTGATTCCGTCATTCTCGAGGGAAGAACGCCACAGGCATGGAGCAGAGGTGTGGTGGTACTCTTCTTCAAAAAGGGCGATAATGCTCTACTGAAGAATTATAGGCCCATCTCACTTCTGAGCCATGTCTACAAGCTGTTTTCGAGAGTCATTACGAACTGTCTATCGCGCAGGTTTGACGACTTCCAGCCTCCCGAACAAGCCGGTTTCCGAAAAGGCTTTAGCACCGTAGACCACATACATACGCTGCGGCAGGTTATACAGAAGACCGAAGAGTATAACTTGCCTCTTTGTTTAGCGTTTGTGGACTACGAGAAAGCCTTCGATTCGATCGAGACTTGGGCGGTACTACAGTCTCTTCAACGGTGCCAGATTGACTATCGGTACATCGAAGTGTTAAAGTCTTTGTATGAAAACGCCACTATGTCAGTCCGATTACAGGACCAAGCCTCGAAACCTATCCTTCTGCAGCGAGGTGTGAGACAGGGAGATGTGATCTCTCCGAAACTGTTCACTGCTGCATTGGAGGATATCTTCAAGGTTCTGGACTGGAAGGGGCTAGGCATTTTGACGACCTCTGTGGTCTAGTGGTTCGAGTGTCGGATTGCTGATCACAAGGTCGTGGGTTCGATTCCCACAGGACACAAATATTTGTGTGATGAACATGAGTGTTTGTGTTCGTCTGGTTGTTTCTTATGTATTATAAGTATGTATTTACAAAAAAAAAAGTATATAAGTATTATATCCATTGTCTAGTACCCATACCACAAGCTCTGCTTAGTTTGGGACTAGATGGTGATGTGTAAAAATCTCCCAAAAATATGTATTTAAATATAATTAACATAAACGGCGAGTACATCACTCACCTTCGGTTTGCCGACGACATAGTAGTCATGGCTGAGACCATGGAGGACCTCGGTACAATGCTCGATGACCTCAGTAGAGCTTCTGATACAGTGGGTCTTAAGATGAATATGGACAAGACAAAGGCTATGTCGAATTCCCATATAGCACCCATTCCCGTAAACATCGGAGAATCTACACTCGAAGTTGTTGACGATTATGTATACCTAGGACAAACTGTCCAGCTAGGTAAGTCCAACTTCGAGAAAGAGGTCAATCGTCGAATCCGACTCGGTTGGGCAGCGTTCGGGAAGCTACGCAATATCTTCTCGTCCAAAATACCGCAGTGTCTCAAGACGAAAGTCTTTGACCAGTGTGTGTTGCCAGTAATTACTTACGGTACTGAAACGTGGTCGCTCACAATGGGCCTCATAAGAAGGCTCAAAGTCACTCAAAGGGCAATGGAGAGGGCTATGCTCGGAGTGTCCCTGCGTGATCGAATCAGAAATGAGGAGATTCGCAGGAGAACGAAAGTAACCGACATAGCCCGAAGAATTGCCAAACTTAAGTGGCAGTGGGCGGGGCACATTGCTCGCAGAACGGATGGCCGATGGGGCAGTAAAGTTCTGGAGTGGCGACCGCGTACTGGAAGGCGCAGCGTGGGTAGGCCCCCCACAAGGTGGACTGACGACCTGGTGAAGGTCGCGGGAATCCGCTGGATGCGGAAGGCACAGGACCGGTCGTTGTGGCGATGCTTGGGGGAGGCCTATGTCCAGCAGTGGACGTCTTTCGGCTGAAATGATGATGATGATGATGACACAAGATGTTGATCTAACCGTGCCATATTTCTAGAACAAATGATAAATAATGTGCTTAGGCATCTAAAAATACTTAACTAACTAACCAACTTTGGTTATAAATAACCAAATTTTCACTTAGAAATATAGCGAGGGTTTGAGAATAAATCCCGAACGACTTTAAAAATAAGTCACCAGCGGCATTGTCAAAGGGCAGGCAGGTTTTTGGTGGTTTCGCATGCATCGTTTTTGTGTCGCGCGCGACACACGGGGGGAATTGGTTTGTTTACAAATAAGTAAATAAATAAAAAATTGGTATTGTTTTTTATTGATTCGTGTTTAGAATCAGTGGTATAGTCGCCTCCTTAGATATGGCACGGATATAGATCAACATATTGTAGACAGTAGTTATATCACACAATACCTTACAGCTATAAAGGTAGACATAAGCACAAACAAAGAGGTTCAGTAACTGTAGTCAGAGCATTTATGTTATAAAGGCTTTACGTCTGGTTTTTACTGTATCTAATTGGTTATTAACCATGCCAAATAAATAGACATAAATATATTTACATTAATGTTAAAAATTAATTGGAACCAATTGTCATGTTATTTTGATTAAATTGTCACATTGTATAGTCAGAACAGAATTGTAAATATTTATCATAAAAATGTTGGATAAATAACTCGTTACCTAGCTGTGTGATGCTAGGAATATTCGTATTCATCGAATACCAGTGACAAATATAGTAAAGCCAAAAAAAACTGTGCTCCCTTCGTGTACAACCAGTGCTCACGCACTCATATGCACCTCAAACCATGCTCACCCCTTTCAGTACACATGTTGCGGCATTTTCCAGTAAGCATCCGAACTCCGAACATATTTTGTTGAGGTTTAAGTTTGATTAGTTAGGAATTAATAAAATAAATAATAAATAATAATAAATATTTTTGGGACATTTTTACACAGCACCATCTAGTCCAAAACTAAGCAGAGCTTGTGCTATGCGTACTAGACAATGGATATAATACATATATACATTATTTTTTGTAAATACATACTTATAATATATAAGAAACACCCAGACCAACACAAACACTTATGTTCATCACACAAATATTTGTGTCATGTGGGAATCGACCCACGACCTCGTGATCAGCAGTCCGAACCTCGAACCAGTAGACCACAGACGTCGTCAAACTTATTATTAGTATTCGTATTCGCCAAATAGTAGAATCACTATTCGTATTCATAAAAGTGTTATTCGTTATTGAAAACAAAATGAGATACACTACCTTTAATTGTTGTATCCATATCACTACTGTTACAAAATTAATTAAATGACAAAAAAAGTTAATGACTACTGCACAGAAATTTTCAGTTTGACACACTTTAATGACTATTGATGGTCATAAATATACTCTAAAATTACTTTTTGTAAACAAATTCAGTGATGAACGTTTCAGTGTGTCCAATAGTGGTTTTTGTGTGCAAGAGTCAAAATATTTAGACAAATAAATAAACGTAAAAACAATATTCGTTTGCAGTCTTGCTATCACTGAGCTATTAGAACAAGGGTTTTGCAAATCGTGACTGGCACCACATTTTAATGGATGGTGACGCAGTTTTTGTAATAAAATGTATTACTTGTCATGACAAACAATAACCTACAATGTTTTTCATTACATATTTAGGTGTTTTAGGGTTCCATACACAAAGGTTCCCGACAGGACCCTATTACAGTTGTTTTATCTCACGAAAACGGGTGAGCTATACTTGTAGTTGTAATGCGTATAGACTCGCGCTCTTGTGTGCGCAACTACAAAACTCGGCCAAAACCATAAGAATAGTCAATAATACTAGTATAGAAGAGAATCTCTTTTATACCTACTGTTATAAAAAGTATGGTGAGGGGCAAGTCTCCGGGGCATGACTTCCTCAGCATCGAGCAGCTGCAGTATGCAGGAGTTCACCTGTCAAGGGTAATGGCGATGTTCTTCTCTCTGTGTCTAAGCCACTCCCATCTACCCAGCGATCTAATCAAAACTATAGTTGTGCCGATTGTGAAGGACAAGACCGGGGACACATCAGATCTCTCGAACTATAGGCTTATATCGCTTGCTACTGTAATGGCCAAGGTGCTGGACAGTTTGCTTGATAGGCATATGGCGACCCGCATTGAATTGCATGATGCGCAGTTTGGGTTCAGACCAGGTCTGTCTACCGAAAGTGCCATACCGTCTCTCAAGCACACTGTCCATTACTACACGTCTAGGAAAACGCCTGTTAACGCGTGTTTCCTAGACCTTTCCAAAGCGTTTGATCTGGTGTCATACGACTTGCTGTGGCAGAAGTTATTTAATGATACTTCAGTGGATAGGGCAGTTATATCAATACTTCGGTTTTGGTATAACAATCAGACCAATTGTGTAAGGTGGGCAGGCTCGTTGTCGGATGTGTATGGGCTGGAGTGCGGAGTGAGGCAGGGTGGCCTTTCTTTTTTTTTTTTTTTTTTTTTTTTTCGTGGGGAAAATCCTCATGGACGCACTCCGCCCGGGGAAGGCGGAGCCAGTGTCGGACTCTTACCGACTAAAAACCACCACGGTGTTCCTCTACCGATCTTGGCCGGGGGCGTGAGAAATACTTCCGTATTCGCCCAACCATCCCCGGCAGGTCCCGGCTCGCCATTGGCAGGCGAGCCCCTTCTCCCCGTGCGGCAACCACAACGGCCGCACCCTCCTCTAGACTGGCGCGCGCGGAACATGACGCTCCACCGTCACGGGCCTTCACTGGTCGGGCGGCGGGCCACCCTGAGTCCGCCGCCCGCAGGCCCACACCTAGGGTGGCTGGAGGTCGGCATACGCCCTCCTACGACGCCCAGGTCGTCTCCTGCGGATGGGAAGAGAGGTTATCGCAGGGTGGCCTGTCCTCACCTCGGCTCTTCAGTCTGTACATAAACCGGTTGATCGTTGAGCTCAGCAACACTTATCAGGAATGTCACGTAGACGGAGTATGCGTCAATAACATTAGTAATGCTGATGATATGGTGTTGTTGAGCCCCTCGATTAACGCAATGATGAGTCTGCTTACGATATGTGAAAGGTAAGCGGAAGCCCATGGGCTCAGATACAACGTTAAGAAAAGTGAGATACCTACTGGTCTTTAAGGCAGGCACTAAATTCTACCCGATTGTGCCACAGTTGAATCTTTGCGGAAGTGCTTTAAAGCAAGTCACTACCTTCAAGTATCTGGGTCACTGGGTTTCCGAAGACCTAAAGGACAGCCTGGACATTGAGCGTGAGCGCAGGGCGTTGGCTGTCCGCTGCAATATGTTGGCTCGCAGATTTGCAACATGCACGACCGAAGTAAAGGCTACGCTGTTTACAGCATACTGTCGGTCATTCTATACATGCAGTCTCTGGGTTAACTACACGCAGAGGACATACAACACCCTGCGCGTACAATATAATAATGCATTTAGGGTGTTGATGGGGCTACCGCGCTACTGCAGTGCTTCCGGCATGTTCGCAGAGGCGGGAATAGATGGTTTTCACGCTATCATGCGCAAGCGATGCGCTTCCATCATGCGCAGGGTACGCGCCAGCCGCAACAGCATCCTGAAAACTATAGCAGATAGGTGGGACAGCCCCATACTGGGACATTGGATACGCCTACATGCCCCTGTGGCGTAATTCTTAATTTATTTTATTCACTGGTAGATGTAAGTACTAACATTAGTTTCTAAGTTGTTTGTATACTAACCAAATGGAGTTACAGTCTGAAATAAAAGATTTTTAATTTTAATTTTTAATTTAATACCGACCCCAAATGCCGCCTTATAAATATCTACTTCCCCCTTCAGCTTCTAACGTCCCTCTGTCGTCCGTGTGTGCTGCCAGGGCTGATAGCTGCTAATATTAATCTGAGGCTGCTAAGTATTTAAAGCGTTATCTGTCGGTTTAGTTAGAAACAATATTTTAGACTTTTCTTTACCATGAAATCATTATTTTATCCTAGTTTTACATATATATTTTTTTTTATTTACATAATACTTACATTATTTTTTTATGTTTAGGTAGGTAGGTACCTAGTTTACATAAGATGAGAGAAATCAATAGACGTCGTTTGTAATACTCATTCATGTTTATCGAATGTCGGTATAGTCCGAAAGCTAGGTAATCTCTGTTTTCGATTACACTACTACACTAACTAATCTTTTATGGTGGCAAGTGAGTGACGCTATATAATGCGTTATGTTCTCCGTTTACCCGTGTATTGTTAGTGATATTTTACACTGCAATGGTAGGTACCTACGTTACTTTAATAGTAAAGTATCACATCATTAACATTTAATCAAATAAGGAAAACGTTTATAGGTACCTTGTACGAGTATCATTGGCCAGCAGTTATTAATGGCAATCTTGGTGTGGTGGTTAATTCACGTTAAAGTTTATTTAATGGGCTTGGGTTTGTCACAAAAAACACTAGATTGAGACCGTGTTATAGCTATATCTCTAGTGAGATAGTTATGATGCGCTTTTGTATCTTACGGTAAATAAACTAAGTAGGTAGGTATTTATATTACTAGGGATATAAATAAACGGCTTTAGTTTTCTTACCGCGACATATACCTACATATCTACACAGCACACATCATTTTAATTAGATTATAGGTATAGTAGTTATCATTAACACTTTCGACTTACGAACAAAACAAATGATTTAAATGAACAGGAGAATCTAGAAAATAATATATAGGTACTTATATTTGAGAATGTATAAAATAAATCACAATTGAAAATATCACTTACTTTTCCTCATTTTTGGGCAAACTAAAGAAACTAAGGTCTGGCGTGGTTTTTGAGTTAATTTTACTCCCAAATACATCGCAATATTTTGGCGCCATGTCCGCAACTGACGGCACGCGCGTGCAAGCGTGAGGCGACGCAAACCCCGACTGTGCATTCCCTTTAAAGGTACGCTAGACGGTAGGCTATTATCGTGAATTTGAACGCGTCTGGGGCCGGAGTTTCGTTTCTATACTAGTATTATTATCTATTCTATGCCAAAACTGAGCGCTCCCGAGCTTACGCACGCAAAGACAATGTGCATGTACATTTACACAAACAAGTATGATTTACATACACAAGTATGGCTCACCCGCTTTCGTGAGATAAAACATCTGTACTATGCCTACGTCGTCTGCCCGTCCGTTCGTCCATCCATGTCTGTCACAGGGCTGTATCTTTTTAGCCGTGATAAGTAGCAAGTTAAAATATTCACAGAACATGCGTTAATATAGCCTTTATAGTGGCAAATACTAAAACGATTAAAAAAAATAACACAAAGGGAATCCTCATACTACGAAGCTTCTTCTAATTTTTCTTATATTTTAGGTATTTTTTCGTTTTATTTTCTTTGTATACCAGTTATTTTTTCTTTGTAGTGTAACAGGTACACAAAAAGGTAAATAACAGGTGTTAGTTACCTATTTGTGTACCTGTAACACTATTTATTTAATTGTTGCGCGCCACCTTCTACCGACGGTAAATGTCATGTCTCTGCGCGCCACTAACTAGGACCATAAACCATATTTCTTTCTTTTTTCTTTTCTTTCTCCAAAAAAAGGATTTTTTAGATAGATAGATAATTAGATATCTATCTATGATCTCATTTATTTGTCGGAATATGGTACAATACAGTTGTTACAAAAAATTTGGATCCATCATATTCTGCCGTTTCCGGCGTAAAAATATTTTAATTTATGATAGGTATTAGAATAATAATTTATAATACAGCAATTTCATCATACGATAATTATCAAATAATTTAAAATTGTATAATCAGTTTAACGCACAGACATAGTAAAAAATATAGACGAAGTGCTGCAAACAATCTAGAGAAGCCAAATAACTATGCTCCTTTGTGTACAACCAGCGCTCAGGCACACACATGCACCTCAAACCGTGCTCACCCCTCTCAGTACACATGTCGCGGCATGCATCGCGAAAGCAAATATCCTTCAGGTGCACGGTGTGTGCATGAGCGGTGATTGTACACGAAGGAGCATAGTTTTTTTTGGCTTCACTATGATTGTTCGCAGTTCGTTTTTTTTTTTTATTACTATGTCTGTGGTTTAACGTTGTTTGTTCCTGCTCTTTCTTAAAAACAGAGAGTTATACTTACAAGCGTCAAACTTGGTCTTATTGTAATGCATACTCCTTAGTTAAACAACAAAAAAAAAATTAACAAAAAATTTAACCGACGAAAACAGAAACTGAAAAGCGAAAAATAAATGTAAATAACTAATTATGAGTCGGCGCCAAAAAAACAAGCAAAACGCGTGCGAGTTGCAAATGGTCGAGCGGAGAACGCATTTTTGGAAAGTTATTGTTTATCGTAGAAAATTTCATGTTGTATTTGATGTTATTTTGTTTTTTATCAGTAGTAACTAATTTAATGATCTTCGTTGATTGTTTGTTTGGCGTCGACTCATAATTAGTTATTTACATTAATTTTTCACTTTTCAGTTTCTGTTTTCGTCGTTCCATTTTTTGTTAAAAAGTTTTATTTTTTAAATTTTTAGTGGCTAAAATCCAACTCCAGGTCTCCATTATGTTGTATTGTCAAGAACTACATTTATGTGTGCCAAGTTTCAACAGAATTCAGTGGGTGAAGAAACTCTCATTCCCTGTTTTCCTGCCATTAGGGGTGGATTTTGATTTTAAAATTTAAATGGGACCGACTTCGAGATGGGTATATATCCAATAAAAAAATCATCATCAAAATCGGACTACTCTGTAAAAAAAATTCGTGGTCATACATTAAAAAAAAAAAAATATATATATAATATACGCGTCGAATTGAGAACCTCCTCCTTTTTTTTTCGTCGGTTAATAAAAAGAAGCTAACTTAGGATATGTGTAGTGGTATGGAACCCCGAAGTCCGATTCGCAATGGACCGGTTTTTACATACTTTTCCGGCAGTCCGAGATGAGCAATATACACGTACACAGGAGAACGCGTGAGACTTTACACACTCATACCTACTTATATTTAAGAAATAAAAAGGAAGGAATTTCTCCTATACTTCTCGTTATACAAACATGGCATTTAATGACCGTATTAAATCTGACTTGTTTTCGCATTAACCGTACAGTTTTCAAGGAAAACAAACTGATAAGTCTTACAATAACGTTTTTATACGTGTAGTACTTAACTTACAAAGAACATTTTATGCTTTTTTCGAGCAACATTTTAACCAATTTTATTTTTCAAGTCAACCTTTTAGTGTAGTTTAGTTAGCGGAGCCTTAAAAAATTCTGTTGTGAATTATTTTTTTCAAGTCAACCTTTTTGTGTAGTTTAGTTAGCGGAGCCTTAAAAAATTCTGTTGTGATTTTTTTTTATATTTTTATTATAATATATGATGGCGAAACGAGCTAAAGGCCCACCTGATTTTAAGCGGTTACCTTTGCCCATAACAACTGCAATACCACCTAGGCTGTTGCCTAAATGGTACCGCAAGTCGGTTCGCCAAACTGAGACATGAAGATGGAAAGTCTCATGTGATTGTAATTTCACCGGCACCCGTACACTTAGAAGTATCAGTATTCTTAGAAAAAAAACTTATTAGAAGCTAACTCGTAACGAAAAACAGATCAAAGATTTCGATCGAAATTTTCGGTCAATAGTAACTAAATAACCAATCAAGTTCATCCAATGTGACCGAAGCCGGACCAACTTTGAGGTCAACAAATTAAAGCGTCAAGAAAGAGTTGTCTTACGCAAAACATGCCGCAACATGTGACATGTTTTACCGTAATTTGGTACAAAATTTCCGAATACATCCGCCTTCAACTATGTAGGCGCCAACGAGATACCCACATGCCTCGTGGTGACGTCATCCGATGCATCCTTACTCTTTCGAAATTGCAACACTTCTACTGTTATACAACTGTGACGTCACGTGTTAGCAATGTGATGCAGTATTGGGAGATCAGCAGTAACTGAACTGGTATGAGCGTAGATTTCATAAGAGTCCTTGCATTGTCAAATACGAATACTGTTTCAATTTCTTAGGTTAGTAAATCGTGGATTTGTTTGTACCTAAGTTTCACACCAAATTTTGTTGCTCTTTTGGAATTTAGAAATATAGAGTATATTTGTAATTTGACGAAATATTCAGAAAACACCTTAAAGAACAGTCGTGTGGATGATGAGCTGTAGAATTTCAGAATAGAAACGAATACGACGGAATAAGAATAAATTATTTTGCAAAAAATATGGGTACAGATAGACAGATCACAATTACTTTCCACATATTTTTTTACCTTTAGTGGCACACAAAAAATTTACTATATTTATAATTAAAATATTAAAATCAAAATAAAGCAAAAAAAAACAACTTGGGTTATGGCCTCTGCAGGCAATATTGTGTTTAGTGTTTCGTTGCAACAAATAATCATTTAGTGCTCAAAGTGAGATAATTCTATAATAATTTGTCCTTAACGATACAATATCGTTACTCGAATTATAAGTAGGTACGGATTAGCTAGGACTATTATCAGTATTAGAATTATCAAGATTTTAGATCTTAAAGAACTGGCGGGGAAGTACTACCACCGTATTTACTTCTCCGCCAAACAGTGATGCTTGCATTGCTGTGTTTCGGTCTGAAGGGTAGGTACGGGTGCCGATGAAATTACAATCACATGAGACTTTCCATCTTCATGTCTGACTCCCAGTTTCTGGAAGGCTGATCAACGCAAAAAATAACTAATCGACTGTGAAATCTCAGGTCAAGCAATGTGATTGGTTGTTAACATTTTTGCCGGCCAATCACAGAAGCTGATATTAGATTTGACAATAGATCAAATTGATCAGCCTTCCAGAAACTGGGGGTCAGTTTGGCGAACAGATTTGCAGTAGGTACCATTTAGGTACCAGCTTAGGTGTTATTGAAGTTGTTATGGGCAAAGGTAACCGCTTAACATCAGGTGGGCCTTTAGCTCGTTTCGCCATCATATAGGTACTATAAAAAAAAAGTATTTAAGAAAAAAATATTATATAAGTATTATATCCATTGTCTAGTATCCATAGCACAAGCTCTGCTTAGTTTGGGACTAGATGGTGCTGTGTAAAAATGTTTCAAAGATATTTATTTATTTATCAGTGATGAATTCCAATTGACTATTGGGTTAGAATCACTGAAATCTAAATAAAGGTAATAGAAGTGGTAAAGGCACATGAACTTCTCGCCGGGTACACGTGTCTTTAGAACACCAGTGTGCGAACCGTTTGCTTGATCGCCAGTGCTGTTTTGAACGCAGAGTCACTGAAATAGTATTTTTCAACACACTTGCTCATAAAGTGGCTCTTATTGCACCGCTTTTGGGTTCATAATGTATAACGCACGCGTGCTTTTTACATTATATTATCACACTAGTGCTTTTTACTTTACAGTTTAATTTTAAATCGCAGCAAAGAGTTTTTACGCAATAAATTAACTGTATTAATTAAAATATGATAAATAAACATTTCATTTCATCAAATTATTTATTTTTGTCAACAAATTAACATTAATTTGTATTATAAATAAAAAAGATATTTTTATTATATTTTTAATATTTGGCTGTTTGGCAGTTTCCTTCGACTACCTGCTAGCCCATAGCTGTCACCATGCGATTACAGTAATGTAATCCGAGCGCCATTTTTCACAAATTCAATATTTGTCTAAAATATGTATTTGTATGTTTTTTTCCTTGCAAGTGTGTTGAAAAATGTCGTATGACACGCGTGAGCATTGACTATTATAGTTTCGGCTCCATTACGCCGCCCTCGCCTACGGCTCGGGCTGCAATCCAGCCTCGAGTATATTAGTCAACTTAGCTCACTTGTATCATAATGTACTATTGCAGTATGCTGCAATAGTACATTATGATACAAGTGAGTAGATATGTCTAGCAGCGGTTTTTTTAGGCTTAATTAATTTTGCATTGTATGTTACAAACATAATGGGCATGATTGCGTATTTATACTGTGGGTATGCACTAATATCACTATAATCGTCTGGCATGTCTATGTTTGACTCTGGTATGTATTACTATTTTGAAGATAGAGCTGGAACAAAAACGTTGAAATAGTGCATGTTTTTCGAGGTTTCTTCTATAAGGACCCCCTTTGGTTTTGGACTTTTTATTTTTAGTATTTTTCGTGATAAGGGCAACACATCTTCCGACAACATTTCAACCGGCTACCTTACCTATCAAAAGATACAGTCCTGAGACAGACAGACGGACGGACGGACGGACAACGTAGTGAGAGTCCCGAGAGAGGCTCCCGTTTGGCACTCTATGGGTACGGAACCCTAAAAAAGTAAAAACTACTTGTTTTAATTTTTTAATTATTTTTCCGTAGTTGGGTTTTAGTTTTTTTTAACTTTTATTGATCAAGTGATTTTTCATTTTGACATATTTTACAAATCGTCACACGTGGCTGTTTTAATTTTTTCTAATGGGCTTTAGTTTGTGTGCATAGCATGCCATAGGCATAGGTAAGCACCTAATGAACTGTTAAAGTACGGTTATGGATTTAGGAAAGTTCAATTCCATTGTTATCCAACCTTGAGCTTAAACTCAGTTCCGTTTAAGTCTAAATATAGTTAAATTAACTAAATGTGGTTTGACAAGCAGTAAGGACGACTATTGAGTTTCATAACTTGTAAAGATATATGAAACAATAGGTGTTGTATTATTCAGTGACAAGGCACAGGGGCCGGACTTAGCAAATGAGACAATTATGTGTTTTTGTGAAAAGTATTTTTTATGGCGTGCTGAAATATTACAAAGATTGCAAATATTTTTGTGGGGCTCGATGGGACACGATTTCTCACATACATACATACATATTATCACGCCTGTTTCCCATTGGAGTAGGCAGAGACTATGGATTTCCACCTGCTACGATCCTGACACACCTCTTTTGCTTCATCTACGTCCATTAACCTCGTCATGCATGCTCGTCGGTTTAGAGTACTCTTAACCTGGCATTTTTTGAGAACGTCCGCGATTTGATTTCCCACATAACACGAAAAAAAAACAGAACTTTCAATCGATAGCGTATTTCATAAAGAAATCCATATTGTCGAAAGTTATTCTTTAGAGACCAAGGATCAACAAAAAAATCCTAAAAATAACTTCTCTAAAAATACTTATTTTTTGTACAAATAAATGCACATGCCTATGTGCACAATGTATGCTATCATCATCATCATCAACCCATTATTTTCCCACTGCTGCCTTTTCTCAGAATGAAAAGGTAAAAAAAATATGTAGGAAGGAAATATATGTATGTAACTCGCCATTATTCTTTAGATGATCTCGGCCAAGATATTAGGATGAACCCTGTGATGGTTTAAGTTGATAAGAGTCCGACATACTCCTTCATTTTTCCCTGCAAAAAGATAACCTCCACGGAAAAAAGGCCGCCCTGTTAAAAGAGTTTTACTAACACGGACCTAAATCCTTCTCTGACTTCCGAGTTCATTGACAGAACCGCCGACAAGATTCCGAGTCTTCTCAGGTCCTATGACGTCAGAGCGAAATGGTTTTGATATGTCCGCCTCTCTAACATACCTACACCACAAGCGGATCTAAATCTTTGTCAATCATAACGGTAAGAACAATAAATGTCTGATTTACATATATGCAATCAAAATCATAAACTGGTTTTAGGTCTAAATATTTTTAGTACCTAACCAGTTTTATCTGTAACGGTCATGCTTTTAGCATCCAATAATAATCAGTGTCAAAATATTTGTGTCATTGATTTAATAACACAATGACTTGGAGAAGGTAGCTTTAGTAGACAAGAAGATGCAAATGGCTAGGCTTCTATTGTGACGCAACTTCGGTTTGTAGAAATGTCTTTCTCAAAAAGAGCGGATACAGTTTAAATTGAGAAAATTTATACTCAATAGGTACTCAAATCTTTAATGCATTCCATAATGTAATATTAAAACAGGTGGTAGGACTGTATGATCAATTAATGACCCTCACACAGCACAGCACAGTTTAGTAGGAGAGAGTAGGAAGAATGCTTGTTTTTGTATGATTACAATTAAATATTTTACTCAATTATTCTGTTATATGTAATTTTGTTTTTTAAATATTGTAATTTGGAGATAATAGGACTTTTTATCATTACAGTAACATAACATAACATAATCAGCCCATTACTGTCCCACTGCTGGGCACGGACCTCTTCTCAGTATGAGAAGGTTAAGGCCTTAGTCCACCACGCTGGCCTAGTGCGGGTTGGTGGACTACACACACCATCGAGAACTGTATGGAGCACTCTCTGGTGTGCAGGTTTCCTCACGATGTTTTCCTTCACCGTTAAAGCAAGTGATAATCAAATTCTGATCCGCACATGAATCCGAAAAGTCAGAGGTTCGGGCCGGGATCAAACTCGCACCCTCCTGCATGGAAGGCAAGCGTTCAACCACTAGGCTAATCATTACAGTAAATAATGTTTATTAGGGTTCCGTACCCGAAGGGTGCCAAACGGGACCCTATCACTCTCGCTACGCTGTCCGTCCGTCCGTCCGTCTGTCTATCACAGGGCTGTATCTTTGTAACGGTAATAGATAACCAGTTGCAATTTTCACAAAATATGTTTTACTATGATGCCTATTACGACAAATACTAAAAACTAAAAAAAGTCTAAAATCAAAGCGGGTCCCCATACAAGAAACCTCTAAAAACCATGCATTTTTCAACGTTTTTGTTCCTGCTCTATTTTCAAAACGGTAATACATACCAGCGTCAAACTTGGTCTGATTATAGTGCATACTATGTTGTTTAGCAACAATAGACATATATGGTGGTACCTACATGAGAAAGAGGTGCAAAAATTCATATTTCGTGAACGGTGCGTTGATGTCTTTTGATGAACTCTCGTAAATTAAATCAGTTTCTAAGGGGTATCAGGCCGATGGCTGGTACGGAACCCTTAATGTTTGAGTCCGACTTGCACTTGGCCGGTTTTTTTATTAAATATTTTGTTTTTACTTATACATAACGTTCCTTGTTTTGTTTTTACTCTATACGATCTGAATACGAACCGTTAAATTACATTTTCTCAAACATGCTTGGAAATTCAAACATTATTTTGGCAACTTTCTTCGAGATAAATCGAAAATGCTGTATTGGTCAAATACATCTGATCAATGGCCGGTAATATTAGTATGGAAATCCATATCTGTCTTGTTTAGCGGCCGAACAAATTATTATGAAAACTCACATCCGTCATGTAATTTAAACTTTGGGAAATTTTAAGATTTTACTTCATTAATTGTAACAGCCGTTAAGTTTTCGATTGTATGTCTTTGTTTGTGTCATGTGGTTTTTTTATGAAATACCATGGATTGCTTCGAAGATTAGAACTATCGATGAATTGTAGTCAATGTATGAGAAAATACAAAATGTTAATAAAAACACAATTTCTTTGCAGGATTTGTTCATTATCAGCAACCTTATCAATTGGTACAGTCAGTATAGTGATGTTTTATTAACCGACTTCAAAAAAGGAGGAGGTTCTCAATTCGATTGTATTTTTTTTGTTTGTTACCTCAGAACTCCGTCATTTATAACCGATTTCTAAAATTATTTTTTTAGTTGAAAGGTTATACTTCCAGATTGGTCCCATTTTTATCAAAATCCAACTGGATTTTCAAAACTTTGATGATGGGATCCATGTGGAATTGAGGGAACTCATCAAATATTATAGACATACATGTCATGATGACATGACATGTGTCAGTGATTTTGGTATTTTCATCAACAAATCAAGCATTTGCATTCAGATAGTATCATTTGGTGAAGATCTGATTAAGATCTTTGGAGATAAAGAAGGGAACTCTTCAATGGATGACAGCAAATCATCCGGAATTGCAGCAATCGCTTGTCTTTCTATTTTCAATGCCACTCAAAATAGAACAATGGAATAAACTTAAAAAAATAGTTAAAACCAAGTTCAAAAATAATAATATTGGCTATATTTGTATGAAACAGTTTAGGAAGTCGGTGCCAAGTTTTTCTTAAATCAAACCGAATCAACGGCACCTAATTGCTAAATTGTTTTGAAGTCGGTTTTTACTTTATTTTTAAAGTTTATTGCAAAAAAGATTGGGTTCGATTCCTGGCCAAACCAGCAGATTTTTCAAAAATCAAAAAATGCAATTTTTGTTTTCTCCGAAATCGAGCTCATTACTCCTTTGACGACTTTTCTCTACACCCTATAGTTTCGGATTTGGCCCTCCAGCACTATTTTTAAAACTCACCCTGTAGAGGTACTAATATTTACTTTGGCACAGATTGGGCCATTCCATCAATAATAATAACAACAAATCGTGGTGCATTCGGCAATTGTTGCGGTTGCTGCTCCCCGATTCAGAACATTACGATAACCAGTTGTCGACCGATTCGGTTTGTTATCTCTTTTTCTCTCGTTGCGTGAATCATCAGACGCAACGAGATAGCAAACCGAACCGGTCGAGAACTGGTTATCGTGTGGTTCTGAATCGGGGGGCTGGTTCGTTGTTACTAATTATGAGACCCATTTCACATGGTTGATTCATTTTCTGGAGCCCAGGTTTTACAGTGGACGCTGTCGTTTACGAGCAGATTTCATAAAGATAGACTAACATATAATATTTTTACCTATCCACACATGTTCGAAATGACTGTATAACTGTTCGTTATGTGACATTTGCGACACTACAAAATACAGTCGGTCGTAAGCTAAGTATTAACACAAATAATTTTACAACATTCTGTCATTTATTTACATGTATATATAAGATGTTTAGCTCTGTACACGTTGAGAAACCACATGTCATGATTGTATTCTTGCTTAAGAGCACCAGACTAAGGTGAGCATAGTAAGTACATACATACACTGTTAGGATAATTCAATTAGCTAAAACGTGGAAAAATTATTTAACACTAATTGCAAGGGTACAGTCCAACCTTGAAAAGGGTTGGTATCATATTCGTTTAGTATAGTGTTAACGTGTTCATATAAAATGTATGCTATGAGCGATATTGTTGTGCTATATAATATTTGCTATATGCTATACTATACTACAGCGTAGTGCGAACGGCCCTTTAACACGTACGTGTCTTCTCTTAACACGTACGTTTCTTAATGACGCTCGGTATGCAGAATGCCTAATACATAGATAGTCCATAATGTATTCATTCCTTGTACAATGAATTGAGCAACATATTCAATGTCATTGCTAACCGATGCGCACGCGGTGACTGTTGTGAAATTACGCATCTACGCCAAATTAGAATAACGACTCGCCCACGCCTTAGATAAAAATAAAAATATTAAATATTCAACGTAATACGCAATAATTTAAACAGGGTATGGGTCATTATAGTATCCACCCGTAAATCACGGGATCTCGCAACGAAAGTTTATATATAGTTAAAATTAAAACTGGTTATTTCTTCTAACTGTCATCAGTTTCCACTCTAGTTGGGAGTTTAGTGTGTAATATTTTGTAATATGTATTTTGTTTTAAAAATATCATAGGTGCGACCCAAAGGACATTGCTAAAGATCCTGAGTGACTCCGCCTTAAGGCGTTACAAATTAAAGTTGATGCTCACCATATACAACTCAATGAAGCCAATGTATTGCATTACATTCATAAACACGGACTGTACTAAATATAATTTTAGATTTTTTAAATATTTACTATTTTGACACATATATAATCACAGATATCTGTGCTATTTTGATGTCATGTTTTGCTTTTTTTGTTATGACAAACAACCTACAATGTCGTCAAGTTGTCAGTCGATGCCAATTTTTTGGAATTTCTTGTGTGAAAAGTAGTATATAATATTGAATCATAGACTATAGAGTATCGAAATAAAAATATGGATGATACACAGATATCTTGGATGATACAATTTTATCCGGTTACGTCATTAATGTATTGATACTCCTTAAAATATGAAAAATGGTTCTTGTACTGTCCGCATTAAATACAATATATATTATGAAACGAAAAAATTCGCATGTAATTTTCGTATATTGTTCATCTTTGTAACAGTTTAAGGCTATTTTTAACCGACTTCAAAAAAAGGAGGAGGTTATGTATTCCGCGGCTTTTTTTTTTTTTTTTCTTTTTTTTTTTTTTTTTTTTTTTCATGTATGTACACCGATTACTCCGAGATTTGTGGACCGATTTACGTGGTTGTTTTTTTATTTGGTAGAGGAAGCCCCATATAAATTTTATCGACTTAGGTTGAGTAGTTTTTTAACCAGCTTCAATAAATCAGTTTATTTTAGCTTCGCCTATCTAGATGATCTGCTCATTGGTTCGTTTTTCTGAGAATTCTTGGCCGATAAGCGTGTTTTTTTTACGACAATGATTGGAACAACAACAATAACAACAACAACTAAAAAGTATGAAATAAAAACTTTTTAACAAAAAAAAAACCGACTTCAAAAACCTTAACTAAAAAGTAAAAAATAATCCTTGTATGTATTTCAAAATCTTTTCATAAGCCAAAATTTTGAAGGCGGCGCGTGATTTTCATGTACGTTCACTTATACTGTTTATTACTATAGATAATGCGCTCGACTGTACATTATCACGGAAAGGGTCAATCACGCGCCGCCTTCAAAATTTTGGCTTATGAAAAGATTTTGAAATACATACAAGGATTATTTTTTACTTTTTAGTTAAGGTTTTTAAAGTCGGTTTTTTTTTTGTTAAAAAGTTTTTATCAATGTCCTTTCCTCGCGCTCGTAATTATCAAAAAATAGTTGTCTTGTACACGTTTGAAAATATGGCAATGAAAATAGTTATATACTGGTCACTAACTTATTATGTAGGTATATAGTTAGGCACTTTTACATTTCATAAAATTATTGCTCATTTTCCATATCGATAACTTTGGATGCAGAATTTTATATTGTGACGTAAATATTTAAAATGTCTTTATTAATACTGTAACTAAGTAGTAAACCGAGCCACCAATATTTTAATATTGAGTTTAATCTCATTCTTTGTGCGAAAACTGTTATTTTACGACAGCTGCGAACTTTAACTCTAATAATAATTTATTTATAAAGATAAATTTACTACAAATAAAGACAGTTTACACAAGTGGCAAAAATATCTAGACAAAGACAAATAAGGTCAAGATTACACTGTATGTACGTGAAAAACATTATAAATGAGCGGCTATATAGAGTCTAGACATTTAAGGCTATACAGCATTCGAAGGTCCTCATTATTACCTACAAAAAAATTGTGTAAATGCAATAGTTGCTGCAAGTACTTAACCTAGGGAAGAAAGTCCCACGTCACCCAGTGCCAACGGGAGAATTGTCGAACAAAAGACATAAACGCGCCATTTTGCACTTTGCTGGATAGGTTTAATGCAGCAGACATAAGGAGCTTAAAAGGCCCGTCGTCCACGACGCTACTCAAAAGAAACTAGTTAAAAACTTAAATCACCAATGAGAAACTAGAACGTACGTAATTGCTCACACATTAATTTAAAATTTTCGCATGCCAACTGGTAAAATATGGCTGTACTTGATTTATTATTTTACCACCAAGTAATATACCCATATTTGCGTATTAAAAAAAACCTTTATCTTTATCTTTACATAATCAGCCCATTACTGTCCCACTGTTGGGCACGGGCCTCTTCTCAGTATGATCTTTATCTTTGCTAGCGTTTAATTCGATTTATCACAGAAAGACTTTATTGCATATACCTTGGGAACTGTTATGGTCTACCTGTGTGCCAAATTTAAACCAAATTCGTTCAGCTGTTTCAGCGTGATTGAAGGAGAAAAAACAAACATCCATACTTTCGCATTTATACTATTATTATCAGCATTTTCAGTACCATGTTCGTAAAGTATACTCTAATAAGGCAATAACGGGCTTCTATGTATAAAAAAACATTGCTTCAATAATCTGTTGAATTTTATGGCACGTGGATAGTAATGACCAATGATTTGAAAACCGTCTTTATCGAAAAATACGTTACAATAATTGAGTGTTCATACAAAATTACAATTTACAATATACGATTAAGAAGATGTAAGTTATTTTTTATTTCATTTTTCCACACTAACATAAATAAGGTATTTTTGCTTAATGCGCGTTTCCTTTAACGTGGTCGCTCCCAATGGGCCTGATAAGAAGGCTCAAAGTTATTCAAAGGGCAATTTGAAATTTTAAACTACTAACGGCTAAAATTAATATCAAATCTATCCACGATTTGCCCTACTAGAGATAGGAATTTGACATAAGCTCCATACAAAATATGTCAAATTTCTATCTCTAGTAGGGTAAATCGTGGATAGATTGGATATTAATTTTGGCCGTTAGATTACTTGGATCACTGAGTTGCTCAAAGTATATGAGGCTTACTTAAAATTGTGCATAGAGTGATCACCTAGCTGTCGGGTGATCTATGCAAGAAAATTAAAATATATGTTTCTTTATGATGTTACTAACATTAATATTTAAGTTCATGTCTGTTACTAACAAATTATGGATCCCTTAGTTGTCCGAAATAAAGTATTTGATTGATTTATTGATTACGAGAACTGCCTCAAAATTTACTTGCTACATTTGTAGCAGACAGACAAACAGATGGACAAACAACGGAGCAAGTTAATTACAAGCTTTCAAAAACTTTGCCAGTAAAAACTATATGTGGATTGGATCTTTTCTGCTAAACTAGTTTAGCAAGAAGGATCCAACCACAAACACGAAAAAATATAATGTTATCGTATTTCATCAGAATAACATGTTGTAAGCAAAATTTTAACCCGTTTTTCAAAACTTTGTTAGTTGCCATAGCAAAAAATTACTTGCATGATTTTTCGTTCGACAAATTGAGAAACAAAGAAGTTTTTTTTTTATTCGGTCCGAATAAGGAATGTCTGGTTTGATTCTTTTTGCTTAATTATGTCCAATTTGAGTTAAAAATTTGCCAATCGTATCTCAGATGTTTCCGAAAATAATCTAGAGCTTACATTAATATACTGATATCATCGAGCGACACAGCGTGAATAAGAATGCCTTTCACGTCTCACACAATAACATTCAAATGACTCATTTTTAAGCAGTTTACCTGCGCGACCAGGATCTCACGAATATGTTTTCTATAAATAGCAGTACTTATTCATACTTATTTAAAAACAGTTTAGGTTAAATACGGATAGGATACAGATAAGATAACTACTTTACTGTATCGGAAAAAATTACAGATAGGAATTATTATAACAAGTTTATATTAGTTGCAGGTCTTAGTATTTGTGCAAATGCACTAGTATTAATGTATTAATTAGTAATGCACTTAGTATTTGTGCACTGGGAGCTAAGTTAAAAAAAACTATGATCTTATAACAATTTCTTAGGTTTTCGCGATCACTACACATTATAATAAAACAAAGTTTAACCGGATTAAATCGCGTATATTATTTAAATTGGTTTCGAAAGCTTTGCAGCATTTCGTGGTCGCAGGTAGACTAAGATGACAAGCGTCTTTACAGATATTTCTAAAAAAATACTAAACTATGATCTCGTTTTCTTTTTCCAAATAGCCTGTATCGTCCACTGTTGAACAACTGTTATCCTTCTAAGACTGCTGCCAAATTGTGTAACTCACCTCACGATCACCAGTATGTTGATTACAATGTTCACTGCACCGTATATTTTGACAATCCATCTTAACGTCTTAAATGAAAGATATTGCCGTTGACTGCCTCGTTGGTCTAGTGGTTGCAAGCGCGACTGCTGAGCGTGGGGTCCTGGGTTCGATTCCCGGGTCGGGCAAAGTGTTATTGGGTTTTTTCATTAGGAAATTCTCAGTAGCAGCCCGGAGTCTGGATTTGTGGGTGTACTATACACCTCTGCCTACCCCTTCGGGGAAATACAGGCGTGATGTTATGTTATGTTATTGCCGTTGTGAATGCAAGGGTCTATTCAGACGGCAAAACCTACCCTACCCAAACTTCACAACACTTGTCATATAAAATGTATTACTGATTTGCTTCAAATTCACATTAACGGTATTGAACTATTATTATCATCATCATCATTTCAGCCAAAAGACGTCCACTACTGGACATAGGCCTTCTCCAAGCATTGCCACAACCTGGCTTCATCCGCACCGAGTTATAATACACGCTGAAATTTTAATGGTTTTCCCTGAAACGGGGTCATTGTACCCATCATTATGAATAAGTTTTAGTATGGGACCTACCCCGAAATCGCGAAAAAAAATCACCTGGTCCAAAGTCAAAGTCAAAAGTTTTTATTTCACTTTCAAAACGTTAATTATGAATCTAGTTGCACGGTTTCAAAAAGTTGGTCCTATGGAGAAGAACCGACAAGAAACTCCATGGATATACTCTTTTCAAATAATACATTTTATCGATTTAAGTGAACAAAAATGTAGGGACCAACTGATTTTTTTTCGCGTTTTCAGTGTAGGCCCCATAGTAAAAGTTATTCATAATGATGAGTAAAAACCCCTTTTCAGAAAAACAACCATTTAAATTTCAGCGTGTATAACATAGTAATAATAACATCATTTAGCCCACTGAACACCATGCTTAAAATTGAAGTAGAACCGAGGATTTGAACGCAGTCACTAGTAGTAATAGCAGTATATAGCTACAGCTATACAACGTGTATCAGAAATGTGTGGTCATATTTGAAGAGCTCATTCAGGGCATAGTATAGAACAACTTTTACTATGGGACCAACCCTGAAATCGCGAAAAAAATATCATCTTTTCCCTACTAAATCACCGATGTCGTTCGACAAAATGTAAGGTTCAGCTGATTTTTTTTCGAGATTTCATGGTTGGTCCCATAGTAAAAGTTGATCGATAGTATCCCCTGAATAAGCTCTTCAAATATGACCACGTATTTCTGATACACGTTGTATACCAAAGGTAATACAAGCAAAGCGGGTTTGTAGCTAAAGCCAACAAGTGAGTGGTTCTTACTTTAACGGTGAATAAAAATATGTTGAGAAAACCTGCACATCTGAGAGAATGCTCCACACAGTTCTCGATTGTGTGTATAGTCTGTGAATAGCACTAGGCCAGCAGTAGGACAATAATAGCCTTTTCTGTGTGTTTCATTTACAAAATACGATTCCAGGCTACTTCGCATTTGACCGTTCATTTTAGCAGTCATTAGAAGTCCTGTTTTCTACTGAATAATGAGGAGTCCACGCTAAGGGACTGATGATGACGATAAATAAACATAATATATTTAAAGAGTCGAAAGAGCATATAAATTAAAAAATTTGTGAGGAATGGGTACCTATTTCTATTGTTTTCTTTATCCAGAGACGGATTGAGACCGTAACCCTGATTTACATATGTATCCATACTAATATTATTAATGCGAAATCAACTCCGTCTGTCTGTTTGTCTGTTTGTTTGTTACCTTTTCACGGCTAAACCTCTGAACCGATTGTAATGAAATGTCGCAAAGCGGTAGCCTGGGTCTTGGAGAAGGACGTAAGCTACTTTTTATCCCAGGAAGATAAACAGTTTCCGAAGGATGCGTTAATATAGTCTTAAATAAATATCTTTGGGACATTTTTACACACCACCATCTAGTCCCAAACTAAGCAGAGCTTGTAGTATGGGTACTAGACAATGGATATAATACGTATATACTTTTTTTTTGTAAATACATACTTATAATTGTTGTGTATTGCTGTATAGACCTTTATAGACAACACTGGCCACTTTTGTGATAGATCTTTTATGAAGTGTTCGTCTTCGTTTTTTTAATATCATCTGTCAATCTCTTGGTTTCTGGTTCTGAATATATTTACAAGTCTGTAAATCTATAAATATTTTTATTATACTCTTTCATTCAAAGAACAATCCAACAATAGGGGATGCTATAAACAGTCTTGTATTGCGCTATCGTCTACCGAGGCGGAGTACATTAGCCTGAGCGAAGCTGCAAGAGAGGCGGTATTCCTCAGGGCGCTGCTACGGGAACTAGAGTTTCCGTGCCATGTTATTATGTCGTGTGACAACCAGTCCGCAATAAAACTGGCAGAAAACCCAATTCACCATAGGCGTACAAAACACATTAGTGTACGCTACCATTATGTAAGACAGATTATTGATGTTTTTGGCTTTGAGCTGGTCTATTTGCCTACGGGTGAAATGGTAGCAGATATTTTTACAAAGCCTTTGGGCAGTATCAAACACGAAGGCTTTACCGAGCTGCTTGGGCTTCTGTAAGCAAGATTTAAAGGTGCCTGTGTTGTGGGAGGGTGTTGTGTATTGCTGTATAGACCTTTATAGACAACACTGGCCACTTTTGTGATAGATCTTTTATGAAGTGTTCGTCTTCGTTTTTTTAATATCATCTGTCAATCTCTTGGTTTCTGGTTCTGAATATATTTACAAGTCTGTAAATCTATAAATATTTTTATTATACTCTTTCATTCAAAGAACAATCCAACAATAATAATACATAAGCAACACACCCAGACCAACACAAACACTTATGTTCATCACACAAATATTTGTGTCCTGTGGGAATCGAACCTACGACCTCGTTATCAGCAGTCCGACACTCGAACCACTAGACCACAGAGGTCGTCTTTCTGTGATAAACCTAACACGCGTGCGAAGCAGCGGGCAGAATGTATATGCGATAATGTGCATTGATCGCCGACCGTGACACGAGACGTGTGACCCCGGCCCTGTTCACACTCACCTTACACTTCGAACCACTACTGCTTAGGCCTATCGCATGCACACAATGTCCAGTCATTGACGTACCATAAATCTTCTTTCGTATGATAATGTGGACATGGATAAAAAAATCGAGTGGTCATAGTTAAAAATTACTCCCTGCACGAAATAATTGCTTCTGCTATATACAATGTGTATCAAAAATCATATTTGAAGAGCTTATTGAGGGAATGCTATCGAACAATTTCTGCAGCGGTTATCATTATCAACCTATATTAGTCCACTGCTGGGCATAGGCCTCTCCAAAGGCACGCCACTGACTTCGATCCTCGGCCACTCGCATCCAGTTGCTACCAGCCACCTTGCTAATATCATCGCTCCACCGCGCCTGAGGGTGTCCTACCCTACGTTTACCGATTCGCGGTCTCCACTCAAGAACACGTTTACCCCAACGGCAATCGGTTCTTGGACTAATGTGGCCGGCCCACTGCCACTTCAGCTTTTTTACAACGGTATCAACCCTGAAATTGTGAAAAACAAATCAGTCCTTCCATTCACTTCGGTCGTGAGGTATTGCACTTTGCGATGTCAGGGTTGTCGCCATATTAAAAGTTGTTCTATGCTACGCCCTGAATATGACCAGGCATTTCTGATACGCATTGTAGAGTAATACATAATTAGATGTGTGGGATTGTCTTAAGTTAAACACAGGGAAAAGCCCAGTGATCCTATAATGGCAACATTAAATTTGAAAGATCAGGTTACAAAGTTTAGTCCTACATGATCATCATTAGCTACACGCACAGACAAGTAAACCGCTAGACGCCGATTAACCGGTCACCCCCGGTCACAACGCATATGCTGTGCCACTGCATATGATACGCCCCGCCGCCAATCAGACGTCAGTCCGTCAGCGACCGGCACCAATCATACGGAATCATACCACCGAAATTTTGAGCCGACCAATCATAACGCGCCGTCCACCCCCCGGTCCCCGCCAACATTTTACGACTGCGTTCTCATGCAAAACTTTGTTTAAGCGGCGTCTTGAGGCTAACTGGTCTGTGGCTACACGTTACGATAAAAAATAAACCTCGGTAACGTAACTGTCGTATATAACAGCGCTTGTGCAGTGTGTACTGTTCTAAATTACAATCCGAGAAAATACGACCTGAAAAAATTAAGTTAGGATGCAGTGCCATTTTATTAAATTCACCGTTCAGTCACCAAAAATATTAGTATTGTTTAAAAAACTTTGACTTTGCCCGCGGCTTCGTCAGCGAATAATTTTGCTTCCCACAGAAAGACTTATCGCGCATCCTTCGGGAACTGTTTATTTTCCCGGGATAAAAGTAACCTACATGTAAATCTGGCTTATGGTCTATCCGTATGCCAAATTATAACCAAATTCATAAATCTTTTCAGCATGATTGTATGGCAAACATCCAAACATCTTGACAAACTTTCACATTTATAATATTACTAGCTTTTACCCGCGGCTTTGCTCCCGTAGTTTTTTAACCTCGTGGAACCGTGCATAATGTGCGTGTTTCTTCAAAATAAAAATATAATTATCGTGAGTTCATACAAAAATCCTCTGGAAAAAAGCACTTTCAGTTTTATTTCCAACTTTTCCAATTTTTATTACATACAAACCTTATCCTGACATACATGTGACAATTGTTTTTTTTAATATAGATAGTAGGATAAAAACAAATAAAATAAATGCCAATGAATGCAACTTTTATTGTATTTTACAATGATTAGGTATCATATCTATGCCGACCGTACATAAAACCGTTATTTTTACAAAAGAAAAATATTTATGATTGTGTTTAAATTTAAGCATCATTGATTTAAAAAATCTACCTATAATCTTTATTGCATTATTATTTGAATCATTAATTAATTAGGAGAAAATATTTTAAACAATAAACAAAACCAAAATTATTAACATACTTTCCAATTCCTATCACAATTTACGGTTATATTTTAATTTTAGTAATCAAGATCAAATAAACGTAAAACGTTTAGAAGTAAAAGTTTTGATATGGATGTTAATAGCTCGATCATGCCTAAACTACTGTCCCATTTTTGCAAAAATTTGGCACAAAGATAGCTTGACATCGAGAAAATAATATAATATACTTAACTGCCCCGTTGGTCTAGTGGTCGCAAGCGCGACTGCTGAGCACGGGGTCCTGGGTTCGATTCCTGGGTCGGGCAAAGTGTTATTGGGTTTTTTCATTAGGAAATTCTCAGTAGCAGCCCGGAGTCTGGATTTGTTTTAATGGCAATAGACTCGCCCCCTATTACATGGGACTTATAACATAACTGGCGAAATGTGGGTGTACTATGTATACTATGTAGAGGTGTACCTCTGCCTACCCATTCGGGGAAATACAGGCGTGATGTTATGTTATGTTATACTTAACATTGATTTACCATGCGAGCAAAGCTACGGGTGTCAGTTAGTTTATCATCATTACAAAAATGTTGCGCCAATCCCGACAACAACTAATGTAAAATAATAGGGCAAAGAACTGCTACTTTACGACAACTTTACTATTACGTTTAATTAATAGGTATTGGTGTCGATTCTCTTGTTCACGAACTGAACTTATTTTAAACTATCACTCTCTTTTACTAATAGTAGATACAAGAAAGGGATGGCAAAAAATTTTGAGCTGTCAAATTAGTCGAAATTCAAAGTTCAATACAAGTTTAGTCGTGATCTCGGAACATGCCGACTAAAATACAAAGAAATGTAACAGTTAAACTAATTTGACAGTTCTAAAATGGTTGCCATCTCTTTCTTGTATCTACTTTTAGTAAAAGAGAGCAATAGTTTAAATAAGTTTAGTGAACAAGAGAATCTTACAATGGTGTCGATTCTCTTGTTCACGAACTAAACTTATTTTAAACTATCGCTCTCTTTTACTAAAAGTAGATACAAGAAAGAGATGGCAACCATTTTAGAACTGTCAAATTAGTTTACGTGTTACATTTCTTTGTATTTTAGTGGGCACGTTCCGAGATCACGACTAAACTTGTATGGAAAATTTAATTTCGTCTAATTTGACAGCTCTTAAATGGTTGCCATCCCTTTCTTGTATCTACTATTAGTAAAAGAGGGCGATAGTTTAAAATAAGTTTAGTTCGTGAACAAGAGAATCGACACCATTGACGTGAATTATGCCATTTACAAGGTTCGAACAGTCAGGATACAATAATGTACTAGATCAGATATGGGAAATAACGGGTTCTAAAAAAACTATTTCATATGTTTGCGTTAAAATATTTTTTGTGCGTATTTATTTTACAAGCACATAATTTCCTTAAAAATGAATTCAGAACTGAATGTTGTGATGTAGATCAAAGTAAATAGTAACTTTGTTAATTCGTTAAACCATTTGTTTCGGTTTATTATTTTTTATTTTATGTTAAATTATTTCCTAACTTTCTTGTGGTAAATAAAACGTATGTTGTTGAATTTTATGTTATCAGTGTTTTGTACTGAAATGTGCATTATTACACAAATTGGTATTAACAGGTATATTTATTTTAACATATTTAAATTTTAGAAGTGATGAAACATTTATGGATTTTCAAAAATATTTTTTATTATTTTCTTACTCATAAACATTCTTTGTGCTACTTTTTTGCCTATCATAACTGGTATGGATAAATACAGATTAGTGTTTTAGTTTTTTGTAAAAATTAAGCTGAACATTTGGCGATAAAAAAATGTTGCCCTCTGACATTTCGTAAAATAAAATTGATAGTTTATTCTTCTAATAACGTAATAACAACCATTTAGATTAATTATTATAAATGTTCTTGTTCATTAGGTATTCGTTTATACGTTTTGATAAATGTCTTTGAAATTAAAAGATCACACTATAAACATTTTGTTTAGTGTGACAACGAGGTGCGCAGTTAGAATAAACCTCCCAGCTCATCTGCTTCCGTGGCTGACCATAGAATGTCAACGTGCTCAGACTGTTTAACTGTACAAATTAAGTAGGACACTTGGATTTCCCAATCACGAGCTACACCATTAACATCAAATTTTCCCGTCGCCTCTAAACTCGCGGGAGACAATAAAGTCGTTAAATTTAAAAGGAATACGTATTTTATGGGCACGGGCGTGTAGGAGGGGGGATGCATAGTTGGCAGGATGTCGTCTCGGGCGCAGCGCAGTGGGTTTTCCGAAGGCTGCGGTGCGTGCCGCATGCCAACACCGCGGGTGACCTCGTGCAACCCTATTAAAACAAGATACATCGACAATCTCACGTAGTCACCAGAAGACACCATGAGGTTCATCTACACGTGTTTGTGTTTCGCCTCTGTGCTGAAAATTGTTGTGCCGGCGCCGGCGGACGGTTTCGTGTTCCCGGATGATCGAAGGCGGGAGAAGAAACTGGAACCAGTGATCACTCCACCAGTTCTACCTGTTTTGGAACATTTGGAGCGTGATCCTAGTACATTGTTGCCGCATGAGAGACGGGCTCCTGGACCCAGTCAAGTGAAGCCGAGGTTTGGTAGTTTTGGTGGAGGTTTCAATGTGGCTCCATCTGGAAATGGTGGTCTGACGGCGAGTGTCAGCAGCAGTGGAAGTGGTCTTGGTGCCAGCCACTCAGCATCGCAGTCGTTCTCCTTCGGGTTCAATGAAGGCTTCAGCGCTTCTCAGTCTGCGAGTCAAGCGTCGTCGTTCAATGGCTTCGGAAGGTCAGTCACCTTATCATTGACTTGTTTATGTTTGGAAAAATAATTCGACCTTTGTCAAGCGAAAAAGTTTCGTTACAAAAATAAGGTTGTGATAAAATAAGTAGTTACGTTTTAAAATTATTTCCTCCTGATACAACGGTTTGCGGTATCAGGTTTGTTCGGTTGAGATTAATTTAAAGTTTTAAGAAAAATCACTATATTTTCTGGGCATATGAACACACTAGCCTATGCCCGCGACGTCGCCCGCGTGAATGTCGTTTATTGCGCATCCCTCGGCAACTGTTCATCTTCCCGGGATAAAAAGTACCCTATATCTTAATCCGGAATATGTTCTATCTGTATACCAAATTTCATTAAAATCCATGCAGTAGTTTTTGCGTGAAAGAGTAGCAAATATCCATGCATCCATACATCCTTACAAACTTTCACGTTTATAATATTGTTGTAGTAGGAAGTAGGATGAGTAGGATTTTGAAATAAGATATTGAATTCAAATCTAAACTTTCCAAATATTCTTGAAAATATTTTGTTCAAATGTTTGCGTGTCATGAGTGGGCCATCTCACTGTGGCCCAAATAAAGACAACATGGGTTTCCCAAACGTGACTCAACACCTCAGCGACTTACTTTTACTCATGTATGTGTATACATACATACATAAACTACGCGTCACTAACCTAGTGGCAACAAGTACAGTATTGAACTGAAATTTTGAATCAATTCAATTATCAGTACAAGAAAAACATTATGCTGAGCTCGGCCCGGCAACTCTAACTAACAATATTTATGAAAAAGTTAAAACGAGTGGAGATAATGATGAAAGTTCTTCTTAACTTATTTACTAGCCTATGCCCGCGGCTTTGCTCGCATGTAATTAGGCTTATCACAGAAATATTTTATCGAGCATCCCTCGGGAACTGTTTGTTCTGCCGGGATAAAAGTAGCCTATATGTTAATTTATTTTATGGTCTACCTTTATGCCAAATTTTATCCAAATCCGTTCATCACTTACAGCGTAATTGATTTAACAAACATTCAAACATCTTCACAAACTTTTACAATTTTAATTACACATTTATATTTATATTTTTTTTAATAAATATTTTTTGGACATTTTTACGCACTACCGTCTAGTCCCAAACTAAGCAGAGCTTGTGGTATGGGTACTAGAAAATGGATATAATACTTATATACTTTTCTTTTTGTAAATACATACTTATACTTATAATACATAAGAAACAACCAGACCAACACAAACACTCATGTTCATCACACAAATATTTGTGTCCTGTGGGAATCGAACCCTCGTGATCAGGAGTCCGACACTCGTACCACTAGACCACAGAGGTCATAAACATTAGTAGGATTATACAACGTGTTATTGAATTAACTGAAAACCTCTTAAGGGGTCATTGTACTCATCAGTATGAACTACTTTTACTGTGGGACCAACCCTGGAACACATTATATTTACATTTTGTCGATTTATGTGAACACAAATGTAAGGATCAGCTGATATTTTTTTCGCGTATTCAGGGTTGATCCTTTTGTAAAAGTTGTTCATAATGGTGTGTATAATAACCCCTTAAGAGTTTTAATATAAACTAAGAATAAGGTTACATATTATTGTTTTTCTACTTATTCACATTTATATTACTATTAATTAGTAGAAACAGTTTTGGATTATTATTGTATCTAAATTTAATACTTTAAAAATGTTGTGATGTTTCCCCAATAAAATAACAAAAATAAATATTTATTTGTATGTTTTTACTGCCATACCATAGTAAAAGTTGTTTATACTGATGAGTACAATGACCCCTTAAGAGGTTTTCAGTTATTTCAGTAACACGTTGTAATAATAGTAGGATAGTAATAGGATTTTTGTTGTTAACCTATCGATTGTAGCAACAATTTAACTGTAGAAAAAAAATAGAAGTAAAAGTTATTGTTGGTTCATGTATGATTTGTATCATAAGGTCGAAAAAATTTGTAATTTTCTTTATTATATTACACATTAATTTGTTTTAATAACGATGTAGTTTCTCCTTCTAATATAATACCGTTGCAGTTTCATCGCCATTATTTAATAGTAACCAATATTGACAATAGTACATTACTGTCGAGGCCTGAAATGAAGCAATTGATGGCCGATTAATATTGGAAGTAAGAGGTGAAACCGCGTACTTCCGAAGTGATTCTAAAAGGACGAGGCGCCAGCCGAGTCTTTTTTAACCAAACAAGGCCGTTAATTGCTATTTCGGCCGAGACTTGTATAGTACTTTTCTCTCATTTACGAGGAAACAATACACAAATTAATTCAATAGTACCTATATAATTTTCATTTGCGCCAATTCGGCCGCGCGCGGTTCTTGTTCTATTTTCAAAGTTTTGAAAAAAAATGCGCATTCAGCCATTTTAATTATAAATATTTTGTACCTAAAAACACCTAACTTATAAGTGAGTAACTTGTAAGTGTGTACTTAAATACCTCGGTAGCATAATTTGAAAAATATAAACTGTCCTACAATTTATATTATTGTCGTGTTGGATATTGCTGGCCTGTTAATTCGTTGCGTACGGAAAAGAGCTGATTGATGTATTCTTATAATAAAACAAAGTTTAACCGGATTAAATCGCGTATATTATTTAAATTGGTTTTCCTGACGTTTCGAAAGCTTTACAGCAGCAGATTAAAAAATATTTTTTTTAGAAATATCTGTAAAGACGATTGTCATCTTAGTCTACCTGCGACCACGAAATGCTGTAAAGCTTTCGAAACGTCAGGAAAACCAATTTAAATAATATACGCGATTTAATCCGGTTAAACTTTGTTTTATTATAATGTGTAGTGATCGCGAAAACATAAGAAGTTATGATATATTCTTTTTTTTGAATAATGAACCAATTTCCGAGCAAGTGGTAAAAAAATAGTATATTTACTTTGGTAGCCATGAAGTTCTATCGTTTTTAGGGTTCCGAACACGAAGGGTGCCAAACGGGACCCTATTACTCTGGCTACGCTGTCCGTCCGTCCGTCCGTCCGTCCGTCTGTCTGTCACAAGCCTGTATCTTTTGAACGGTAATAGATAACCGAATGAAATTTTCTCAAAAATTGTGTTGCTATGAGGTGTATCACGACAAATAATAAAAACAAAAAAAAGTCTAAAACCAAAGGGGGTGCTCATACAAGAAACCTCAAAATCATGCATTTTTTTCAACGTTTTTGTTCCTGCTCTATCTTCAAAACGGTAATATATACCAGCGTCAAACCTGGTCATATTATAGTGCATATTATGTAGTTTAGCAACAAATACTAAAAATAAGACAAACATAGACATATGTGGTGGTACCTGCGTAAGAAAGACATGCAAAAATTCATATTTCTTGTCTTTTGATAAACTCTCGTAAATTAAATCAATTTTTATGAGGTATCAGGTCGTTGAGAGGTACGGAACCCTTACTGCGCGAGTCCGACTCGCACTTGGCCGGTTTTTTTATTATAATAAGTAGGCAGATATGTTCCCATATAAATGTAAATTAATGTAAATCGGTTTTAAAGTACACACACGAAAAAGGTCAGTTTGTCAACGATCAATAATCAATATTAAATGATTAAATACAGAACACAGGTCATTAAATATTCATTGAAAGTTATCGTGTATATTTAGTAGGTAGGTACATAAAACGTTGTAAAATTAATGGCAAAAGTCCATTATTCTTTTTATCCTATTAATTTTATAATAATTATCCTACCTAATATTATACATTCGAAAGTATGGATGTTTGTTAATCTTTCAACCACGCTGAAACGCCTGAACAGATGTGGATGAAATTCAGCACACAGATAGACCATGTCCTGGATTGAAACATGGAATACTTTTTATCGACTCACTTGGGGTGCATTAAAATAGCCTCCACGAGTGACGATATTTAATTAATCGTCCGGCGCACCCTGGGCAGTCAGCACCACTACCAACCTGCTGACTGGCTAATCTTTTTCCATGGCATGAGTTATAATCATCTTTAAGTAGCTCATGTCGACACGATAGAAGAAAAAGATCGACTCACTACGGGAGGGAAGCCGCGGGTGTCAGATATTAAATATAAAATGTGTGTACATAAATAAATAAATAAAAGTGAATTTGTATTGATTGTAGCGCGAAAAAAAAGTGTGGGGTGCGTAGAATTATTTTCTTCAAAAATATTATATAGTGTAATTTATATAACATCAAACATTTTTCATTTCTCATTGATGATGATGATGATCTGATTGAAAATATATCCAAGAAGTTATCACCTGCAATAAAAATATTTGACATCCCTACACTACATGTATTATTTCCTATTAATAAGAAAGTTTGTGACGGAGATGTTTGGATGTTTGTTACTCAATTACGCGTTAACCATTGAATTTATTTGGATGTAATTTGTCACACAGATAGACCATAACCGAGATTAACATATAGGGTACTTTATCCTAGAAAGGTAAACAGTTCCTGAGGTATTCGCGATACCATATTACTGTGATAAACCGAATGATGCGCGGGCGAAGTCGGGGGCATAGTCTAGTAATAATATATTATATTAAAGCAATGTAGTTACCAAATATATATATAAGGAAGATTAGTTTATTATATAGGAAAACTTTGAGAATTCGTTATAAAATGTAAAATGGAGATGATGTATGTGAATGTATTGTACAATGATGAATGTAATCTATTTATTAAATATTGAAATCTTGATTGAAAATTAATTGTAATAAACTATAAATATTACTAATTAATATTATTTATAGATACTATTCGAAGTATCAATGGAAATCAGATAGGAGTTTGTACGAGTTTAGGTTTGAATACATACATACATACATATTATCACGCCTGTTTCCCATTGGGGTAGGCAGAGACTATGGATTTCCACCTGCTACGATCCTGACACACCTCTTTCGCTTCATCTACGTCCATTAACCTCGTCATGCATGCTCGTCGGTTTAGAGAACTCTTAACCTGGCATTTTTTGAGAACATCCGCGATTTGATCGCGATACGTTCTTCCTTCCAACTCTTCCATCCACACTCGCTTCGTATACTTAGGTTTAAATGAAATTAATAATTCAAAATTTTTCATAATGACAGACGGAAATGTGTTGCTGAGTAGTTTGTTGCGAGCAATAACAGACTGTAATGTGTCGATTACTAAATGTTATGTTTTTAATTTTACAGTGGCCTCAGTGGTAGCCAGGCGAGCAGTCAAGCGGCTTCATTCGGGGGCTCAGGACTATCTGGCTCGGGATCGGCTTCTTCGGCCTCGGCACTCGGCGGTAATTTCGGCGGCAATTTCGGCGGCAGCCAGAGCCAGAGCGCCTCTTCGGCTTTCGGCTTCAACTCCCTGAACGGGTTCCAGCAACAGCAACCTGATGTAAGTAAAATAATATTAACAGAAATAAAACAATAATTCTAATAATAATTATTATAATAATTCTTTGCCTGTGTTTCCCGATAAGTATAATCTGGTGACCTTCAAGACTCGAGTGAATAGGTTTTTGCTGGGCAAGCGTGTATCATCGTCAACCGCACCATTGCGAGGTGATAGTCAAACGCAAACCCATAAGATATTTAAAAAAAAATGTGGAATGGTGACACCGCTTTTCTGCTCGGAGATTGAAAATAAAATTATGTAACATGACATAACATAGCATAACATCACGCCTGTATTTCCCCGAAGAGGAATAAAAAAATTGTGCAAACCATTCTACTCTTAATTTTGAACAAACTAGTTTCAGGTTTTGGGTTATTTCAATATCACATTGTACAAGAAAGTATTACATGCTCTATAATTTTCGAAAGTAGTCTTATCAGATTATCTCTTTATTTTCCAGTACTTCGGCGACGGCCTCCTAGACGTCAGACACAGAGGTGTACCCAACTTCCCCTTCCCCAATTTCGTGGGGAGGGGTAAGGGGGTTGGAGCTGCAGCGTTCAGGAGCGGGAAGAGTGGTCCCACATCGAGGAACAGAGACGACTTCCTTTCTGTCCTGGTCTCTAATTAAATGACATCATTACAGTACAAACCAGAGGTTCCACCTGACGTGATAGGCAATGAATTTATGAACCTTATTGTAAAGACACAAAATTTATTTTTATTTATTGGCTGTAAGCACGTTCGCTAAATTATACTCGCATTTCGTTCGGCTAAATTCGGCTGTCCTGTCACGGAATTAGCCGATGGAACCTTAGGCTCGTGTTGTACTGTAAAGTGCACTTATCTTAGTTGCTCAGTTGACGTCGTAGCTAGTAGTAATACGGACGGACTACTTTCTCACTCACAATCACTACATTTTTGAATGGTTGATTTAGTTCAAATTATGGCCATCTGAAAATTAAAGTTTTTGACACTCTACTGGGTTGTTCTAGTAATTCACGTGTGAAGCGAGAATCTTCGAATCAGCTAATTGCAGCAAACTATGAATAAAAAAATTATGTACAGTCAACCGCGTATATGGTAAACAAAAAAATTATAAGCGGAACTGGGTTATCATGCGAGTTACATACTAGACAGGCTCTGCTTATACTAGTTTTGTTGCTATATCGGTATGCGGTTGACTGTGTGGTTTTATCGACATAATTTTAATTAATTTATTGGATTCATAGACATTTATGATAATACACCTTAAGTTGACAACGCTGTTATGTAGATTTTGTGTCGATTAAAAGTTATAGGTTAATTTAATTGATACAAAAATTGACGCAATCTATTTACAAAAACATTGCGAGAAATCTGCCTCGACTGCCTCGTTGGTCTAGTGGTTGCAAGCTCGACTGCTGAGCGTGGGGTCCTGGGTTCGATTCCCGGGTCGGGCAAAGTGTTATTGGGTTAATTCATTAGGAAATTCTCAGTAGCAGCCCCCAGTCTGGATTTGTGCCCGGTCAATGGCAATAGGCTCGCCCCCTATTACATGGGACTATAACATAACTGGCGAAATGTGGGTATACTATTACACCTCTGCCTACCCCTTCGGGGAAATACAGGCGTGATGTTATGTTATGTTGTTTTTTGCGAGAAATCTCAGAACATACTTGTTTCTCTAGTATTTCGGTAGGTAAACTATATGAGTGATAGTTTTAACGATATAACATTAAACGACCGACAAATGATGCGGCTTACAAGTTATCCGTTTAACATATTCATTTAACATATCGGTTTTTAATGAATTCAAACAATATTGCTTCACTTCGTTCGCCATTTGATTAATATGTTGTACCTAAGCTGGATATTAATCTAATCAAAACAGTCACGTCATCAAGATTAACAGGTATGGCATCAATACAAAAAATATCTAATTCTTGTTAATTTGTACAGTCAAGCTCATATCTATGTTAACAAAATCAGTATAAGCCGAGCATGTCTTGTACGAAATTTACATACTAAGCCAGTTCTGCTTATAATTGATTTTGTTATCACTGATATGCAGTTGACTGTACCTAGGTGAGATTTCCATTTGTGTTTCTATTTATCAAACAAGCATTGCGACCTGTGATTGAAGTGTAGTTCTAATCTTGTTTCTAACTTATCTGTTGTAATATTAAATCTTTATTTAATTGTATTATAATTAATTAAAGGTTACTACGATGTTAAGTGTATTCGAATTACTTTAGGACGTGTTATTACGACAAAGTACACGTATTCGCTTCGAAACTCACGCTACACCCGTGACTTAACTACGCCCGTAGCACTACGCGCGTAGCACTACGCGAGTGACGTTACGCCACACTCGTGATGCTACGAATGTATCCTGACGACGTAGAATGCTCCACCTGGGCAGACTCATTCTAAAATATTGTGACAACGTCACACCAAGATATTAATTTGAACAATTTTGGTCGCATAAGACGTGTGAGGTTCCCGATTTACAAACTCATTAATTAAGTAACGAGTTAACTTACCTATTTGGGTTCTCCAAAAATTTGTTGAACTTCCAAATGGGGTTTCCTCATAATTCGATCAGCAAGTAACTTTTTGATTAACTTATGAATGTATAATCGTACACATGTTCCGTTTCCACTCACTAGATCCCAGAGTCCAGTCATTGCTGTTACGTTCAGTTAAATCATTACTGGGGTATAATAATCACCACTGAATGATTAAGTATTAACTCGTCAACGGGCGCAAGACCGTCTGTGGTTGTTTAACAATAGATTAATTATCCATTGTGTCTCATTAATGGAGTATTGTTGAATTAATCTGAGTTCTATTATAACTTGATTTATGTGTTGATCTGTATAGAATTAAGGTCTTACTCATAGGTAGACTGCAATTTATTTATTAATTTATTATTTAAGGTGTGTTAATTTAATATTATTGTGAAATAAAAGAAAATAATAAAATGTTGTGTTCATACGCTTGTTGTTAAATCCCCTGAATTACTACCCTCATCATAATCATGTTTGCATGGAAAGGCCCATTGCTGATCATAAGTCCCTCAATGATCGCTAAAAAAACTACCATACAGCCAATAAGACGAGTAGTTGTCATAAAATTGGAGCGACCACGACCCATGAAAGTCACAACCATCTTTAAGGTGGCCTTCGATCGGTCATGCCGATGTAATAGACATAATGCGTGTCCAACGCGACGTGGCTGACGCGACAATACTAAAGGTTTATTCCACTTTGTTCACCAGGGTGAAATCACCTGGGTGAACAACACCATGATAACGTATGGCACCGCTTCCGAGACCCGCAACAGATATATGTGGAGTATAGCATACTGTCTCCCAAGATACAGGATATTCTAGTTTGGGAGACAGGGTGTCACTAATTGCTCTTACCTGCCGAGTACGGGCGAGCGCAACGATTTCAATTTAAAGCAATCCTTATACGTATACCATAGACACAGTTGACGTGCGGACGGGCGGTGGACGGGCTCGTCTGGTCTACCCGATCGCACGTCGTCAATGTGCTCCCATATTCTAGCCTTAAAGACTATTTTAAATTGAACTCGTTGCGCCCGTCCCGTCCCGTGCCCGCCCGTCCTTATATGGATAGACCTCTAACTTTGGTTCTCTTTATACCGCCTGCGATGTTACACTGGGCACTTTGTTCTCGAGACTTTTCAAGTTTGCAACAGCGCCTAAACAAACCGTAAATATGAAGTTGCTCTTAAAAAATGGTCAGGCATATGATACGAAACCATCGAGCAACGTAATAATCATATCTAATTTGTTTGAAACATGTTTCCTATTTCATATTTATCTGTGCAAATCAATGGAACAGTTTCGTAAGTGAACAGCCCGTAATCTCTATAAGGTTTAATGTTCGATGTACGGAACAGAACCCCTGACCCCATTCAATTATTTGAACAACCAGAAACGGCTTAGGAGATTTTAAACTCATTTTTAGGATACACTAGATTACTGGATATTGTATGAAAATCATGGACAAATAAATTATAATAATAAAAATGTTATTGGAACAGGAAAATTGCAACCTATTACCGTTCAAAGGATACAGCTCTGTGACAGACAGACGGACGGACGGATGCACAGCGTAGCGAGAGTAATAGGGTTCCATTTGGCACCCTTTGGGTACGGAACCCTAAAAAAGTACATGATTTTCTGACTACTACTAGCTTCAAGTCCTAAACATTGTAACGCCACTGCATGTCTTTGCTGTTTTATAACTGTGTGAATTTGCCGAGTATAAAATTTTCGTGGCGTAACTGAAAACGGCAGTGCAAATAAATGTTTTTTTTTTCAATTATCTAGAGTATCAATAGAAACTAAATTAAACATGCTTTAGAGGGAGATTCAGAAGAATCGGTATCATTTTGTTATGGTGTCCCACTAGAAACGTAAGTACATCAAACGATTTAAATTGTGGAAAGAAAAAAAAAAAAAAAAAAAAAAAAAAGGCTCACGAGCAGGATTCGAACCTGCGACTCCTGGCTCAGTACGCCAGTGCTTTAGCCACTAAGCTACCGTGATAACTGCTCGTGGTAACGAAATTAAAAAAATGCGTTAAAATAATAAATAGTAAGTACCTACATCATTTCGGTGACATGGAGACGGAAATAACTTCATTTCAGTAGCTGTTATGCCTCGTGTATGCTTCATTTATCATTTTGTTTTAAAATAGTACATTGTGTGTGCTTTCAGAAGTGTATAACTTGGGTAGTGTTGTGTATAAAACGTTTTACTTCAGAGTGTATTTAAAACTAGCTTCTGCCCGCTGTTTCGCACGCGTGTAATTCGGTTTATCACAGAAAGACGCATCCCTCGGGAACTTAGGTGGATTTCTGGATTTTCAGGATTTTTTTGTCGCTGGTGCATAATATCTTTTACCCCTGCTAGTTATAATGAATACCATACGAATGCTTTGGCCAATGTTGTTTGCTTTTTAACCGACGAAAAAAAGGAGGAGGTTCTCAATTCGACGCGTATATATATATATATTTTTTTTTTTTTTTTTTTTTTTTTATGTATGACCACGCATAACTTTTTACAGAGTGGTCCGATTTTGATGATTCTTTTTTTAATGGATAGGGTATATCTCGAAGTTGGTCCCATTTAAATTTCAAAATCAAAATCCACCCCTAAGGGTAGTAAAATAGGGGATGAGTGTTTGTTCACCCACTGAATTCTTATCTGTTAACCGATTCTGTTGAAACTTGACACACATAAATATAGTTATAGACACTACGACATAATGGAGACCTGGAGTTAGAGATTAACCACAAACTGGAGTTAGAGATTAACCACAAAAAAATGAAAAATAAAACTTTTTAACAAAAAATTGAACCGACGAAAACATAAACTGAAAAGCGAAAAATAACTAATTATGAGTCGGCGCCAAACAACCAATCAACGAAGATCATTAAATTACTTTAAATAAATAATAAAAACAACGTCACATCAAATACAACGTGAAATTTTCAACGATAAACAATAACTTTCCAAAAATGCGTTCTCCGCTCGGCCACTTCCAACTTACACGCACTTTGCTTGTTAAAAGTTCGTTTGGCGCCGACTCATAATTAGTTATTTTTCGCTTTTCAGTTTATGTTTTCGTCGGTTCAATTTTTTGTTAAAAAGTTTTATTTATGTTGTGGAATGGTCCAAATCATAAAAATATGACATGCCTATGAATGCAGATAAATGATAATTAAGTAAACAAAACATCAATAACGCCATTTCTTTGATAAACGAAGTTAATAAACACAAAGTTTCATTAGTAGTTATTTAAAAGTATAATAACATGTTGAATGTAGCTCATATTTAAAATGAACCTTCTTTTTATCATTTTGTTGTTATTATTTCGGTTTATGTTTATCAATACGGTTTCTTTAAAAAATTAGTCTCATATATCTTAGTAACTTATCATGATATCGGATACCCGCTCACACACATTTGATAAAATAAACTATATTAATTTGATGTCAGAAAACTGTACAAGAACATTAAAATAAATAATCTCACCGATATTATACAAAAATCTCAAATGTTGATTTTGACCCAACTATGTACTTATTATATGGAACATATAAACAAAACAGGTTCTGCTTGAAGATGTATCTCACGTATTCAAGGACCATCAAACCGGTCCCGCCCGCCTTGGCTAAAAATATCAGATAGACTTTTTTGTTTTACATCCTTATAAGTTCGAAGCAAGTACGTTCCGCTCCGAAGACTGAATCCTCATATTTTGTGTAACCGGTTGAAATAAGCTACGCTATGATAAAGTTTTGTTACCTACACTTACCTATACATAAACGGAGACTACCTAAATACCAATTAATAGAAATAAAAATTAACTAACAAGTAATACAAAACAAATTAATAAATTATAATAATGTCTAATAATAAATTATTTTCTATTTATACATTTACGGACAAAAATTAATATCCAATTATCCACGATTTGCTTTTACTAGAGATAGAAATTTGAGTAAATCGTGGATAGATTGAATATTGGCCGATAGACAATATCCTAAAAGCAAGGATTTTCCAAGTATCACCATTGATTTCAATATTAAATTCTGACATGCAAAGTTACGTAATTTTGACTTACAAAGCAAAAGTTTGTCATACACTGATCGTTGTTTACGATCAGGATATACCAATGACTCACGATTTTGTCTCTGCTCAAACCTTCAGATTACAAATGATCCATAAAATTCAATTGTGTAGTCTGATGGTCTGAATTCTCAAATAGGTTATATACGTCACTGGAGCCTGATATGAACTGCTATAATTTACTCATACATAAAATTAACTAATCTTGCCGTCTTTTTGTCTAAACCATTGAATCCTACTTATATAATAATGGAGGATGTATGGATGTATGTATGGATGTTTGTTACTCTTTCACACAAAAACTACTATATGGATTTTAATGAAATTTGGCATACAGATAGAACATAACCCGGATTAACATATAAGCTACTTTTTATCCCGGGAAGATGAACAGTTTCTCGCGTTTTCAGAAATTCACGCGGGCGAAGTCGCGGGCATAGGCTAGTAAAATATAATTATTAATTTCTTTGGTTTTCGCGATCACTACACATTATAAATACACTCGGGCTCGTTAAGATAAGATAAGATAAGATAATGTTTATTTGTCATAACATGAGTAATAGTTAGCAATGAATACCAAAACCTTTTAAATTAAGTTTCGATCAAAACAATGTTTTTCGCATTCTCTTATCTACGGCGATCGCTGTCAGAAACGAACTGCAGCGTCACTGCAACTTGTCGGCGCGTCATGAAATCCGGTAGTTGACTACTGTTAAAAATTACCAAAATGTTTATATTATTTAAAAGAAGGTACAGAAAGGACAACATTGTAGAAAGAATAAACAAAATCCACGCAGAAATTAAAGAGATACACGTTTTTTAAGTTTTTCGAAGGGGCATTTTCTGTCCTTGTCATGCAAAACGGACATTGTTCAGAGAAATGTCAAGTTGCTATGAAGGTTTTGTACAATGACGTCTTTCTTTAATGACGTCTTTTCTTTTCTCTTTTTAGTGCTGTCTCTTTGTAGTGAACAAATTTAAATCGCTTATAACTTGGACATTTTATTAAATATTTTATTGGTTTTTTCACTGTTGCTTATTTTTCTTGAAAAAGTTTCGAGATTTCTAGTTTTTACAACAAAAAATTAACTAATTTTTAGTTTTTACGAATAAAAAAATAGTCACCTTCCCTGTTACGTGAATTAGGGCCCAGGGTGTCTACTTGAAAAATCGATAGCGATATAATATAAACGACACGATAGTGCTCTGAATATATCGGTTGTACCCTACTCTAAACGTTCGGATTCATTGTCGTTTACCGAATTCACGGACAAAAATTGTGAATTTTTACGACGTCATAGGCAATGTTTGTAGTGAATAAGTATTACGAATGGGATACTGGAAGTGAACCATGACATAGAATATACCATGGTGTACGGATTCTCCTTAACCTAGGCGTATACGCCATAGGTGAGTGAATGCAGTAACACGAAGCGTCAAAACATGACTTCATTTGTTGCTTCCGCTGATAAGAAGGGGTCTCTGGGTTAGCTGATCCACGAATTTGTATATAACATAAGTCAAAAACAAAATAAATACTGTCAATTACATTTGCAAATAAAAGTAGTCACTTACAACTAATAGGTCTGTGCTTACAACGGAAAATTGACAACCACTCGACCAGTATCCTTCGTTCAATCAATCAAACAACTCAGCCTATCGCAGTCCACTGCTGGACATAGGCCTCTCTCAAGTTGCGCCACAACGCTCGGTCCTCTGCCTTCCGCATCCAGTCCCCCCCAGCCACATTCTTTAGGTCGTCGGTCCACCTGGCAGGGGGGCGCCCTACGCTGCGTTTGCCGATTCGCGGTCTCCACTCAAGGACTCGTCTGCTCCTTCGACAGACATGGCCAGCCCACTGCCACTTCAGCTTACTGATCCTACAAGCTATGTCGGTCACTCCGGTTCTTCTCCGGATAATCTCGTTACGGATTTTATCCTTCAATGAAACTCCAAGCATAGCTCGCTCCATAGCTCGCTGAGCGACTTTGAATTTGTGGACTAGCCCAACTGTCAGTGTCCACGTCTCGGCACCGTAAGTCATGACTAGCAGGACGCACTGGTTGAAGACCTTTGTCTTCAAACTTTGTGGTATAGGCGACGAGAAGACTCGGCAAAGTTTGCCAAATGCTGCCCAGCCCAGACGGATCCTTCTGTTGGCTTCTTTCTCGAAGTTGTGTCTACCAAGCTGAATTGCCTGCCCTAGGTAGACGTATTCCGTTACAACTTCGAGTGCCGACCCTTCGACGAATATTGGCCTCGGCATGACATGCATATTGAACATGACTTTAGTCTTGTCCAGATTCATGCCGAGACCGACACGTCGAGAGGCTCCGATTTCGGCATTTCGCCCAGTTGTTCCAGCGACTCAGCCATTACAACGATGTCATCGGCAAAACGGAGATGTGAGATGTTCTCGCCGTTACCGTTGATACCCTATCCAGTCCAGTCCAGCGTCTTGAAGACGTCCTCCAACGCGTTAGTGAACAATTTTGGGGATATTACATCCCCTTGTCTCACCCCTCTGCGCAGTTGGATTGGCTTCGTCTTTTGGTCCTGGAGCTGAACAGTCATCCGTCGTCATCAGTCATCGTCAGTTATCCTTCGTTGCATCATATAAACTATAGTTAAATCGACATGACTTAGGCCGGTGTTCATAAACTTTAATTATCTGATTAAACGGCCGATTACTCGAAAAAGTACTGGAATTGTGGGCAAACGATCGATTAACCAGATAATTTATCGTTGATGAAGCAAGCACTAGAGTAGGTTTCGATACGATAAATATCACGATATATCGATTATCGTTTTTGTGAGTAGACCCTTCGTTTTACTTGCGATACATTAATATACAACATGTTATTGAAATAACTGAAAACCTCTTAAGGCGGGCATTGTACTCATCAGTATGAACAACTTTTACTAAGGGCCCAACCCAGAATCGCGAAAATAAAATCTGATGTTCCCTTTAATTTGTCGATTTATATGAACACAACATACAACAACCGACACAACAAAAACATACGTAGCCTCCGACTGCGTGTTGATTTGACACTTACCTACACAAGTCTTGTTTACATCTTTTCAGTTATTTTTACACGCAGTTGGGTTTTTTGGTTTTGATAATTAGTGTTATAAGTATATTATTGTTTATTAGCCAAGTATCATTGAGCAACGATGGGTTCAAACGTATACAATTTATCACTTAATATTTATTATAAATAGCCGCGTCCACACACGGTTTTACTCATTTAAGAATAATATTTTTTCACTAGTTGAAGTTAATTGAGTGCTTAAAATCATGAAGACTTCTTTATTAATAACATTATTACTTATCGGCGGCATATTATTCGTAGCTACTGAAGTTTCTTGCCAACTGTCGGTAAAACAGGATGATGAACCGCAATACACAACCGGGACCACGAGCACGATCCCGACCCCGAGCACGACCCCGAGCACGACCCCGAGCACGACCTCGACCACGACCCTGGATAATATAACAGGTTTTGCGCCATCTAGTTATATCAGGAAGTTTTACATGAGGAGACCTAATAATAACTAGGTAAGCACAGCAGTATTTACTTATTCATTTAAGCTTCAATGTACTTAATATTATCATCGTCATCATCATCATCATTTCAGCCGAAAGACGTCCACTGCTGGACATATCCTCCCCCAAGCATCGCCACACCGACCGGTCCTTCGCTTTCCGCATCCAGCGGATACCCGCAACCTTCACCAGGTCGTCGGTCCACCTTGTGGGGGGCCACCCACGCTGCGCCACTTTACTACCCCATCGGCCATCCGTTCTGCAAGCAATGTGCCCCGCCCACTGCCACTTAAGTTTGGCAATTCTTCGGGCTATGTCGGTTACTTTCGTTCCCCTGTAAATCTCATCATAGCCCTCTCCATTGCCCTTTGAGTCACTGAGTCTTCTTATCAGGCCCATTGTGAGCAACCACGTTTCAGTGCCGTAAGTAATTGCTGGCAACACACACTGGTCAAAGACTTTCGTCTTGAAACACTGCCGTATTTTGGAAGAGAAGATACTTAATATAAATTAGTGAAATTTAAAAAACCCCTGTGATACAACTCATTCATTCATTCTCTTTACAGATTCATACAATCATGTACGATTTACACTGATCGGGCCGCGTCAGAGTGTGGCGCAGCGCGTCGTAGCGGATGCGCGCGCATGCGGCGTCAACTGACTGTGACTCGTACTTAATTCACCACGCACTGAACAACAGCGTATACCATTTCATATCGATTAAACATGTGAAAGTAGCTTAGAATCCCTCACCAATTCATCTCTCTTCCCTACTCCATCATCAGACCCTGATCACCATCTATCTATAACTGTTACTTATTCATTAATACCATTCCAATGAACCCAAACACGATACCTATGCTGTATGTTAGTTAGGAGTTGGGTATCCTACAGATTTCAGGTGATGCTGTAGCATCAGGTCAAGGTTACCATTTTACTGTATTACCGTTTTCTTGCGATATCATTGAAGTAACAGGATATCAAATTTCTCATCTATCAGACCTGTGGAAATTTGCATCCTTTCATCAACTAGAAAAGAGCTGATAATCTTCAAACGGCTGAACAGATTTTCTTGAATCATAGCTAAGAATGCTCTCGATCAAGTCACCTTTCAAACAAAAAAAACTTAATCAAAATCGGTTCATCCGTCTGGGAGCTACGATGCCACAGACAGACACACAGATACACAGATCCAAACGTTAAACACACATGCATAAGGCGGACTTAACGCCATACGCACCCCAGATCAAAACTATACAAAGTATAAAAGTATGATATTTCAGTTAATCATTTGTGCTGTGTGAAAACGAAGCTGCATAAAGCCACAAACCAGTTTTTTTATGTTGCATTGTCATCATCATCATTTCAGCCGAAAGATGTCCACTGCTGGACATAAGCCTCCCCACAGGGGGATGCCATAATCGCCACGCTTGGCGGGTGGGTTGGCAATCACAGTTGGTTGAGTAAATACTAAGAGAACGCTGCTGCCCATCCTCTGGTTAGTCCTTTATTGCATTGTACGTGCTTAAATGTATAAAAAACACAACAAACGCCGAACACTTGTAGGACCCGCATTTCAGTAAAGTGTTTTTTCTAGTTACTACAATTTAAAACTAGGGATGCGGTATCAGTCAACCTTAAACTAACCTTAAAAATACTTAACACATAACATAACATAACATCACGCCTGTATTTCCCCGAAGGGGTAGGCAGAGGTGTATAGTAGGTACACCCACATTTCGCCAGTTTTCGACTGCCTCGTTGGTCTAGTGGTTGCAAGCGCGACTGCTGAGCGTGAGGTCCTGGTTTCGATTCCCGGGTCGGGTAAAGTGTTATTGGGTTTTTTCATTAGGAAATTCTCAGTAGCAGCCCGGAGTCTGGATTTGTGTGCCCGGTCAATGGCAATAGGCTCGCCCCCTATTACATGGGATGGGACTATAATATAAAAATACTGAACTATTGAGTAATAAAAAAACCGACCAAGTGCAAGTCGGACTCTGTACCACCCATCGACCTGATACCCCGTAGAAATTGATTTAATTTATGAGAGTTCGTCAAAAGACATCAACGTGCCGTGCGCAATCAACTTGCACCTTTGGTGAAACATTATTTGCATCTCTTTCTTACGTAAGTACCACCACACATGTCTGGTTGTGTTTGCTTTATTTTTATTATTTATTGTTAAACTACATAGTTTTCACTACAATCTTACCAAGTGTGACAGAAATAACAAATCGTTAAAAAAATTTGTTTTTCGAGTTTTCTTGTTTCCTTTGGTTTTAGACTTTTTTATTAGTAGTATTTATCATGATAGAAATCATAGTATCATACTTATGTGAAAATTTCAACTGGCTACCTATTACATACTTATAAAATAGTTTTTAAAATGACAGACAGACGGACGAACGGAAGAACGCCGTAGTTAGAGTAATAGAGTCGTTTGTCTGCTCGTGACCACAGCCAATGCAACTTGACCGAAACGTCGAGGTTAGTCAAAATGTTCGTTATATTTTGATTTAATTGTGCGCGACAAGTCCCGTAAACATAGTTTAATATGAGTGAAATTCGCGAAAGTTTAAAAACTTCTATGAACATATACTATAACTAATATTAAACTATACGAGTGGAAATCCTCATGATACCCTTCGTCTAGGGAAAGCGGAGAGGTATACATGTTTGACGTGACGTCGCTCTTGCCACCTTAACATCTCAAACACCCTCGCAGGCGCACTACCTTCCCTCTGATGAATGATGCTGATCCGGTCATAAACTCTCCCGTCCATATCCACCATGAAGATGTCCCATGGCGGGAAGTGTGCCAGGACTCGCCAACTCAAAGGATATCGTTCAGTATCCTCGTGCGATCTGGATGCCACTGTGCTGCAGGCTGTCGATGAAGTGCTGGACGCCTGACAGTTTTTGGAAGGGCCATAGATCGCACAACTCCCGCATCGAAGCGGCAATCTTCCTCCCGAGGATCCCTGAAATTGAGCAGCAAACTGTATTGCAACGGCTAACTTCTCGATCGTCTTGGCTAAAATGCTCTTTGAAGCCCCAGCAACCGTACAGGATGAGGGTAACAACTGCCTAGTTAACGTTGAACAGCATTTTTTTTAAATAGTAATTAATGAGGGACTGATACATAACTGAGCGTGGAACCTTTTCGGTTCCGAATATTGCTAATGTTAGTATTTACAGTATTTACTCTGTTCTTCGCGATTCTGTGTTTCGCGTAAATGAAACTTCGAACAAAGGAATTATTTCAGAGTGAGTTCGTTTACCTTTAATTGTTTGCTTTCTTGGCGGTATATCATGTTATGTAATGTTCTTAGGTGCTTTGATTCAAAGGGAACTTTTAGAGTACTAATAGTTGATGATGGACGTCAACTCTTTTTAACCGACTTCAAAAAAAGGAGGAGGTTATGTATTTGTTTATTTTGTTTGCTAATGCTAGTATTGCCAATGATCTTATTATCAAACTATACTACGCGTCATCTGACGAATATAGAAGCAGAAAATATAACTCCCTATCCCCACTGGTTTCAAAGGTCTCTCTCTTATCTCTATTATAAATAATAAAGTCAACACTTGCAGCTGTTCATTGCAGTGATAGTTATAAAGTTCTCGCCATTAGAACCATAATGAAGACCACGTTTATTTACTTATTAATAATTGGATTATTATGTTTCGTTACCGGGAGTAAGTTGGCACTTACGAAAGCCGGTTCAGAGAAAAAGGTCGAGACTAACATGGTGACGGCGTCACGCTTAAGGGCTTACTTCAAGTCTGCTCAAAATAGTTAAGTAAGTAGTAAGTAGTAGTAGTATTCAAGGAAGCAAACAACATGACACTGCAGAGTTCCAGCAGAATACCAGCATCAGATATAATACCTGGCACATGCTGAGCTGGACACTCATTTGGTACAATACTGAGACACATATCACACTTATTCATGCAAAGACTGCAATTTAATGTAAAAATTCACTGTGTTTTCTTCCGAGTTTTTAATGTTCCTTTTATTTGACTTTTGTTAAGTTATGTCTTTGTATTGTCTTTTTACTTGTATGTCTTGTGTCTTGTTTTGTACTAAATAAACGTTTTATCTATCTATCTATCATGAGAAAAACAACTTACATATAGTCAAGCTCAAATCAAAGGTAACAATTATAGCCTGAGCTTGTCTTGTATATACTTTACATGCTAAGCCAGTCTCATTTGTAATGGTTTTTTTACCATTAATATTTGGTTGACTGTATACCACCTGAAATGAAATTATTTATTCTGCATATTGGATGTTAAAATCGCTTTTACAATCGCCAGTTCTTTTAAAAACTAGATGGTGTCGCCTACTTTACAGATATCGATTCTGTGTTTCGCTTAAATGAAACTTCCTAACACAGGAATGATTTCAGAGTGAGTTCGTTTAACTTTTATTTCTTTCTTTCTTGACGGTATATCATGTTATGTAGGTGCTTTTATTCAAAAGGAACGTTTAGTTAGAGTCGACTAAGAGTCCATGGCTTTTAAAAAATACAATTTTCTTGAAAACCATGCACCTGAAGGATATTTGTTTTCGCAATATTACTAGACGATGCCGCGACATGTGTACTGAGAGCGGTGAGCACGCTTTGAAATGCATTGTTTGTTTGTTTATAGTATAGGATGGCGAAACCAGCTAAAAGCCCACCTGATGTTATGCGGTTACCTTTGCCCATAACAACTTCAATACTACCTAGGCTGTTGCCTTAATGTGTGTGCATGAGCGCTCGTTTGTACACGGAGGAGCACGGTTTTGTTGGCTTCACTATGATTGTTCGCAGCGCTTCTTCCACATCATTTAACAAAAACCCTGTTGTTCCTATGAGGTATGTTATCAGAATCGATATTCATACGTAAGGACACAAGTCATTTGGAAAAAAAAAATATCATTATTAAAAGTGATTATATCACAATAATAACTTTTTGGTTTTCGCGATCACTACACATTATAATAAAACAAAGTTTAACCGCATTAAATCGCGTATATTATTTAAATTGGTTTCCCTGACGTTTCGAAAGCTTTGCAGCATTTCGTGGTCGCAGGTAGACTAACGGCCAAAATCAATATCCTATCTATCCATGATTTATCTTACTAGAGATAGAAATTTGACGTATTTTGTATGGAGTTAATGTCAAATGTCTATCTCTAGTAGGGCAAATCGTGGATAGATTGGATATTAATTTTGGCCGTAAGATGACAAGCGTCTTTACAAATATTAATATATATTTTTATTAATATTATATCACTTTAAATTTACAATTTATAATGATTTATTTAAAAACTTGATTATTTTTATTGATGAGTTTTTCCAAATGATTGTGTCCTTACGTATGAATATCGATTCTGATAGCGTACCTCACAGGAACAACAGAGTTATTGTTACATATTGTATATTTTTTACTACTATCTCTATTATATTATGAATATTTGCAGAAATTACTCTCGGTCCCAACGATTTAAGAAACTAATTCGTAGCTCGGTCCCGGTTGTCATACGATATCTATGGCAGTCGTTACGGGTAGTCAGAAGTCTAAAAGTCTGACAACTGGTCTAACCTCCGAATGTCAGTATTACCGCTTCTTAAATCGTTGTTATTACCCAGTAACTGGGTTGCGGGGGTCTGATGGCAGTCGCTCCGTGTAAAATACTGATGTTCAGCTGCATCTGGCATCTGGCTAGACTGAAAGCCGACCCCAATATAATAGGGAAAAGCCTCGGAGGATGATAATTTGCAGAAATTACTTCCATTTATATTTAAAAAAAAATGTTTTTGGATGAAGTGAGCATAAGAAATCTAGTATACAAACATCTGTATTCTTATCAATATACAATAAATAAGCAAGACAGACCAGAGGGAGTTCATTTTGTGATAACTACACAGTTGCATTGTTTAAGATTGTTTAAAATGTCTCTGTTTATTTTAATAATAATAATCAGTATCAGTCTGGTTGTTTCCGTTATTTCTGCGGAAATTATTGAGTACTACGAAGAGATAGATGGCGCAACTGTTCGGTAAGACCGAATTTTGTGATAATTCTTACTTCTCTTCAACATTTGGTAGTTACGACTATTGCACTTTCACATTTTTTATGTTTTATTGGTGAATATGAGTTTTAACTATTTTGGATTAGTTGTCACCCCGCGGCTTTTCTCCCGTGGTACCTATGTCAATAAAAAGGGTCCTATAAAAAACAAAAAACCGGCCAAGAGCATGTCGGGCCATGCTCAATATTATAGGGTTCCTTAAGTAGGTGTTACAAACAAATCAAGTCGAATATTAATCACGGCTATTTTAGTTTTTACAATAGACGGCAGCATTGGCGACTCAGAGAGTGATGTCAATAGCCGCTAGATGGCGCTATACAGTGCCAAATGTAATAGACGGCACTTGACGGCAGCATTGGCGACCCAGAGAGTGTTGTTAGACGCCGCTAGATGGCGCCAAATTTAAGAAGTGTGTCGTCAAGATGATGTCAGTTATAAACAAATGTCAGTGATAGCCTAGTGGTTGAACGCTTGCCTTCCATGCAAGAGAGTGCGAGTTCGATCCTGGCCCGCACCTCTGACTTTTCGGATTCATGTGCGGATCAGAATTTGATTATCACTTGCTTTAACGGTGAAGGAAAACATCGTGAGGAAACCTGCACGCCAGAGAGTGCTCCATACAGTTCTCGATGGTGTGTGTAGTCCACCAACCCGCACTAGGCCAGCGTGGTGGACTAAGGCCTTAGCCTTCTCATACTGAGAAGAGGCCCGTGCCCAGCAGTGGGACAGTAATGGGCTGATTATGTTATGTTTGGCCAGACGTGTAACCCGGGTGTATTGAAGGAGGTGTGCCTATATGTGCCGGACAATTACGTGGGGCGGCGGCGGAAGCCGCAATTATTCGCAGTACCGCGCGGACGAACTAACTTGCTCGGCAAAGCGCCTATGACGCGCGCCTTGTCTACACTTACGGCCAAAATTAATATCCAATCTATCCACGATTTACCCTACTAGAGATTTGACATATTTTGTATGGAGCTTACGTCAAATTCCTATCTCTAGTAGGGCAAATCGTGGATAGATTGGATATTAATTTTGGCCGTTAATGATGTAGCTGAGAGAATAGATTTATTTTCCTGCACTCTGAATGAATTCACAAAAATTACATTGTACGTGTTATGTTATGCATAATTAAGGACCACACTACCGCATTGGGAGTGTGCTGTAATGGTAGTGGTGATTGGGATAAATAAATAAATAAATGTTATGTCGTCAACATAACACAAAGTTACTTTTTGTGATTTTTTCAAATAGAAAGTAGCTAAAGGAGCATTATTTGCTAAGATCATTTTTCTCTAAGGTCAATAACCTTTGAACTAGGACGTTTTAAGTATTTTTCAGTTTTCTCTCTATAACTCAAAAATTTATTATCAAATTATACTCGAAATAATTTTAAAAGAGAGTTTTTACAAAGGTTATACAATGTGGAAGATTATAAGTTTCTACGTTGCATAGTTTAGAAATGGCAGGGGGGGGGGACACATTGCAAGCCACTTTGGCAGGCTCAGTTCAATATGCATATTATGCATGTCGTGCCGAGGTTCGTTGATGGTACTTCCCTCGAAGTTGTGCAGGTATCTGGGGCAGGTTATTCGGTTTGGTAGATACAACTTCAAATAAGTATCAGGCAGAACGATCCAGTTGGGCTGGGCAGCATTTCGCAAACTTCGCCTTCTTCTCTTCGCCTAAACCATAATGTTTGAAAACAGAAGTCTTTAACCAGTGCGTTCTGCGTGTCATGGCCTACTGTGTCGAGACGTGGACGCTGACAGTTGGGCTAGTCCACAAATTTAGACTCGCGCAGCAAGCTGTACTTCTTTGAAGGATAAAATAAGATCCGTGATGAGATTATCCAAAAATGTACCAAAGTGACTGGACATAGCTTGTAGAATCAACAAGCTGAAGTGGCAGTGAATAAGTCCTTGAATGGAGATCTTCAAATGTAGGTTAGGACGCTCCCAATCAGGTGGACTGAAGACCTGGACTATCTGGGATGGAATAAATGCGGAAGGCGGAGGACCGAGTATTGTGGTGAATCTCGGAAGAGACCAAAAATTACCGGTAGTATACTCAATACTCAATACTCAATATATTTATTGCATTCACAATGTATTACTTAGGTGGTAGACTTAAAAACTATGAGATCATTGTGAACCCTGTCGGGCACGGCAAAATAAATATGTAGGAGAGGAAGCTGACTGTTCAATGAAATAACTAACTAGTATATTTACTGATTTTTATTTATTTATTTTATTTATTTATTTATTTAGTTTATTTATTTATATTTTATTTGTTTTTTTTTTTTATTTATTTTAACTAGTATATTTTTGTAATGATTTATCATCGAAATATTCATTAATATTGTAATAGCATTTTTTTAATAATAGTTGTTTTAGTTTTTTATTCAATATATTTATTTTGCTTTCATTTTTTATTGGCTCAGGTAATCTATTATATATTTTTATGGACATTACGTAAGGACTAGTTGAATGCATTTTTAAGCGGGAATGTGGTAAATTTAGCCTAGATTTGTGTCGGAGTTCATAATTTAACTGTATATCTCCACGTTTTGAGTAGAATTCCTGATGCTTCCGAACAAATTTACATGTCTCTAATATATAAATGCTAGGGAAGGTTAGAATGTTATGCTTTATAAAATGGGGTTTGCAGCTGTCAGTTTGTTCTATGTTTACTAGAATTCTTACTAATTTTTTTTGAAGTGTGAATATTGTTGGTGCGTCTGTGCTATTTCCCCAAAGGGTAACTCCGTAACTTAGCCACGCATAAGCATAAGCATAATAGGTGGTTAAGGCGGTTTGTTGATTGGTGGTCTTTTTTATTTCGCGGAGGGCATAAGAAAACTTTGAAATTTTTGATCTTAATTTTTTTATGTGCGATTTCCATTTAATGTGCTTGTCTATTGTTAAACCTAGTAAGTTAAATTCGTTAACAGTTTCTAATTTTGATCCGTTAAAAGTGTAGTTTACGTTTATAGGTGCTCTTTGTTGGGGGTAGAAAGTAATTAATTTGGTTTTTGTGTAATTAATTTCAAGATTGTGTTCTTTCATCCAGTTTGTTGTTTTGGTTAGTATGGAGTTTAGTTTTTCATGTAAATTGAAATTTTTGTGACAAGAAACAAGAAGGGACATATCGTCCGCAAACAAAACACATGGACCCTCTATAGTTTTTGGCAGGTCGTTGATATATATTAGGAATAGAAGGCATCCTATTACGCTTCCTTGGGGAATAGAGGCGTTAATTCTTTTACTATTTGATCGGAATTTTTCTATTGCATTACTTTGGTGGTTAAAATATTCTATCTCAACTAGTTGTTCTCTGTTTTGTAAGTAAGATGAGAGCCATTCGTGAGCTTTTCCGCGAATTCCTATTCCGTATAATTTGTTTAATAATATTCTAAATTTTACTTTGTCGTAGGCTTTAGTCATATCTAGTAATATACCTATTGCATAGTTTTTGTTATCGATGATATTAAGTGCTTCTTGAATATATTTATAGACTGCCAAAGTTGTGGAACGGTTTTTACGGAAACCGTTCTGGCATTCATCAAATATTTTATATTTTTCACAGAAAGTGTAAATACGATCACACATAGCTTTTTCAAATATCTTAGAAGCTGAGGGCAAGAGAGCAATGGGGCGATAATTATTTGGATCTGTTTTTGCATTTTTTTTGTGGATCGGTTTTATCAAAGCTTTTTTTAATAGGTCAGGAAATGCGCCTTCGACAAATGATTGGTTTATTAACTTATAAAATGGTAAGGTTATACAAATGGGTATACAAATGGGTTGAGTTGGATAGCATCGTAGACCATTCTTTTCGGAAGATTGGAAGAACGACTGAAGAGAACAATTAGCTGCTGTGTATTTGTGTACTATGAGAAGGCCTTCGGGCGATACTCTTTCGAAACTGTTCACTGATGACTTGGAGGACGTTTTGAAGACACTGGATTAGACGGGGAAGGGTTGTGATGGAAAAGACGAGAACATTTCACGTCTCCACTTTGCCGATGACATTATTGTAATGGCAGTCTCTGAAACAGCTGAGCGAGATGCTACATAGCATATAGTATATAGTCATTTAGTGTATCAGTCTTAGTATGAATCTGGACAAGACTATGGTAGACAAGATCATGTTCAAAACGCATGTTGCGCAGCGTGCCAAGCCCAATCGGTCTTCTTCAAAGAAACGACGCTAGAAGTTGTGCAGGAATTTGACTACATAGGTAGATAGGGACCTGTTATATTCAGGTTGGTAGACTAGTAGTTAGTTTATACTACTCTTGCCTGTCATTACTTACAATGCCGAGACGACGTGAACACTGACAGTCTGGCTAGTCCACAAATTCAAAATCGCTCAGCGGATTATGGAGCGAGCTATCCTTGGAGATTCTTTGAAGGATAAAATTATCCAAAAGAACCAGAGAGTAGCATAGGCTGTAGATTTAGCAAGCTAATGTGTCAATGGGTAGGCCAGTCTACCAAAAGATCGATGGCTGTTGGAGCAGACGAATCTTTGATTGATTACCGCAAAAACGCAGCGTTGGGCGCCCTCCAGCCAGGTGGACCGACGACCTAAAGTAGGTAGCTGGGGTGGACTGGATGGAAAAGATAAAGGTTATTTTGTTGTGGAGCAACTTAGGAGCAGCCTTTATTCAGTACTGGATTGCGATAGGCTTAGTTATTAGCTGTTTTAAACATTGCCCACAATTTCGAAATTTCGAAACTGATGAGGCCAATTTCATAAGCCAATTTCGAAACTGAAAATGTATGAAACTGCATGCCCTAGTCCCCATACAAGAAACCTCAAAAAACATGCATTTTTTTTAACGTTTTTGTTTTTGCTCTATCTTCAAAACCGTAATATATACCAGCGTAAAACTTGGTCAGATTATATTGCATATTATGTAGTTTAGCAACAAATACTAAATATAAGACAAACATAGACATATGTGGCGGTACATGCGTAAGAAAGACATGCAAAAATTCATATTTCGCGCACTGTACGTTGATGTCTTTTGATAAACTCTCGTAAATTAAATATGTTTTTATGGGGTATCAGGTCGTTGAGAGGTACGGAACCCTTACTGCGCGAGTCCGACTCGCACTTGGCCGGTTTTTTAATATCGTAACGTCTCGTTTTATTTAATATCGTAACTTTTATTTAATATCGTAACGTCATCCCCACTTTGTATATGTATAAAAATGAATGTTTCTGTGTTTGTTTGTCCCGTATGCGTAACTATACCATTCATCCGATTGCGATGAAACTTTGGTGAGTTATACCCATCAAAAATATCGGGGCACAGCTATTACTTACCTAATATAATACAGGAAAAAGTTTTAAGGAATGCGGATAACATACATATTGGATTAGTATCTGTTTGCAAACATATTATTAAAATTCACTTTAAAACTAAATTAAAAACCGACGTCGTATGGGAGACTCAGAAAATTTTGTAGCGCACGCCATACAAAGGAAAATTTATTAAAGTGAATTTTAAAAACGTGGTTGCGATAAGGAACACACTGAGACTTTCCATCTTCATGTCTCAGTTTGGCGAACCGACATGCGGTACCATTTAGGCAACAGCCTAGGTGGTATTACAGTTGTTATGGGCAAAGGTAACCGCTTAACATCAGGTGGGCCTTTAGCTCGTTTCGCCACCCTATGCCAAAAAAAATTAACCACCATGCAAATTAGCCGCACTTAAAAAAAACCGGGCAAGTATGAGTCAGACTATGCAGTAAGGGTTCCGTACCACCCATCGACCTGATACCCCAACTGATTTAATTTACGAGAGTTCATCAAAAGACATCAACGCACCGTGCGCGAAATATGAATTTTTGCATCTCTTTCTTACGCAGTACTACTACTACTACTATTATTAGTATTTGTTGCTAAACTATATAGTATGCACTATAATCAGACCAAGTTTGACGCTGTTATGTATTACTGTTTTGAAGATAGAGCAGGAACAAAAATGTTTTTCGAGGTTTCTTATATGGGGACCCCCATTTTTAGATTTTAGATTTATTTTTATTTTCAGTTTTTATCGTGATAGTGGTCATAGCAACACATATTCTGAGAAAATTTCAACCTTGCACCTATTACCGTTCAAAAGATACAGCCCTATGTTAGACAGACGGACGGACGGACAGCGTAGAGAGGGTCGCGTTTGGTACCCTTTGGGTATGGAACCCTAAAAATATACTGTATACACACAGTTTTTTCTTACTTGTCTTATTTAGTAAACAATCTTGGCATGTCTTTTTAATACAATTCAATCATTATTAATAAAAGACATATGTTAACAATTTCACACACGATTTTTTTTAACGTAATTGTCCAGTACTAGTAGGTACATTTAACAGTAGTTATTTGAATAAAGAGACGTGCCAATATTGTTTACTAAATAAGACAAGAGAGAAAAAACAGACTTGAGTTCACCATAATATTAGAAAATGAATTATCAATATTCTTTAAACGTCCATTAAAATAGTTCCCACCTCATTTTATTTGAGTGTTCAGTAATAAATCGTAATGAACCTGTCTTCCGCAGATCATCTGAGGTGCGTGGGAGTAAGAATCGCGTCAAACGATCTCGTTTCATGGTGAGCGGCTCTTACCTAAGAATTTATGTTAATTCAACACTTCAGTAGAGTGCTAAAATTCTATACATTAAAAACACGACATCCATTCCAGTTTTAACGATCAACCAGTTCTTGCGTGTTGGCTACCAAAATTTTAAAAAATGATTAAGAATTATTTAATGGTTTTCGTTTTGACTGTTGTGTGTTCTGTAAATGGTTGGACCATTTTTCCTTTGCCGGATGCGCCTGCGCCGGTATATACTGTTAATGTCGTGAGGCCTACTCCGGTTCTCCCGCGGTTTCCAGTAGCCAGTTCGACGGCACCGTATTCTCCAACAAATCCGTTTAATATATTGCCTACTATTGTGAACCCTGTACCATCTACTCAAGAATATGGTGTGTTATCTACAGATCTGCTCCCACCTAAGGTACCTATTGTGATATCATTACTATCTAAATTCATATTAACGCTCTACAATTTAATCCCTTTTATTTTATTTACATATCTATTTCTGCCACCAACCAGTAATGCTTGCATTGCTATATTCCGGTGCGAAGGATACTTCAGTGCCATGAAACTTTTCGTCTTCGCATCTCAGCTTGGTGAAAGTGATTTGCAGTAGGTACCATTCAGACAACAGTCTAAGTAGTATTACAGTTGTAGTAGGCAAAGGTAAGCGCTTAATAACATCATGTGAGCCTTGTACCTTTAGATAGATAGATAGAATATACTTTTCTCCTACTTACTCGGAAATTAGTTCATTATTCAAAAAAAAGAATACAACAATCGGCTCTTTCCAGTACGCAACGAAATAACAGGCCGGTAATATCCAACAGGACAATAATAGAAATTGCTGGACACTTTTTATTTTTTAAATTATGCTACTGAGGTTTTTAAGTACACACTTACATAAATTTGGTGTTTTTAGGTACAAAATATTTATCATTAAATACAGGCTGAATGCAATTTTTTTTTTCAATAGTTTGAAAATAGAACAAGAACCGCGCGCGGGTGAATTGGCGTGAATGAAAATGAGATACTTTTGTGTTGTGTTTCCTGGCAATTGAGAGAAAAGTACTATACAAGTCTCGGCCAAAATAGCAATTAACGGCCTCCTTTAGTTAAAAAGGACTCGGCTTGCGCCTCGTCCTTTCAAAATCACTTGGGAAGTACTCGGCTTCGCCTCGTACTTCCAATATTTCTCGACCGTAAATTGCTTCATTTCAGGCCTCGACAGTAATGTACTATTATTGTACACCATGAAAATAGTAGTAAACAGGAACAACGTATAAATTATGGGCACATTGGCGGTCTTATCACTAAAAGCGATATCTTCCAGACAACCTTTGGATGGACAAAGAAGACGTAAGATCTAGATCATGGGGGCATCATGGTATTATTTATAAACTAAAATAAATAAATAACACAAAATATATTACACATATATATACCTATATCCTAAAATTTGACGACGTCTGTGGTCTAGTGGTTCGAGTGTCGGACTGCTGATCACGAGGGGGTTCGATTCCCACAGGACACAAATATTTGTGTGATGAACATAAGTGTTTGTGTTGTGTTTGTGTTTATGTCTGGGTATTGTTTATGTCTTATAAGTACTTATGTATTTACAAAAAAAAGTATTTAAGTATTATATCCATTATCTAGTACCCATAGTACAAGCTCTGCTTAGTTTGGGATTAGATGGTGCTGTGTAAAAATGTCCCATAAATATTATATTAAATATTAATTTAGAATAGAGAATGGATACATAGGCAATGCCTTAGTAAATTACAATCTATTTGGAATGGTAGTATTCTATTAAAAATAAATTAAATCATAATATTGACTGTTGTCGCTGTATAGTCACAGGTAACTCATTCCACAGATGCACAGCCTGAACAGTAAAAGATTCATCATATATTTTTTTAGAATAAATTGGCATCAGAAGCCTTAACTTTAGCTTATTTCGCCATCTTGTGCCATAAAAAATCTGCTTTACATAAAAACGTTATACCATTCAGCGGAAAGTACCGAATTTCAAAAGTAAGCCATGATTGAGTCACTTAAATCTTCATCTTACATAAGTCAGCATTGTTAAAAAAAACCGCCCAAGTGCGAGTCTGACTCGCACAGTAAGGGTTCCGTACCGCCCATCGACCTGATACCCCATAGAAACTGATTTAATTTACGAGAGTTTATAAAAAGACATCAACGCACAGTGCGCGAAATATGAATTTTTGCCTCTCTTTCTTACGCAGGTACCACCACATATGTCTATGTTTGTCTTATTTTTAGTATTTTTTGATAGACTAAATAATATGCACTTTATAATCTGACCAAGTTTGACGCTGGTATGTATTACCGTTTTGAAGATAGAGCAGAAACAAAAACGTTGAAAAAAATGCATGTTTTTTGAGGTTTCTGTATAGGAACCCCCTTTGGTTTAAGTTTGTTTTTTTGTTTTTAGTATTTGTCGTGATACCCCTCATAGCAACACATATTATGAGAAAATTTCAACCGGCTAACTATTACCGTTCAAAAGATACAGCCCTGTGACAGACAGACGAACGGACGGACGGACGGACAGCGTAGCGAGAGTAATAGGGTCCCGTTTGGCATCCTTCGGGTACGGAACCCTAAAAACTTTGGTATTTATAATTATTAATACAATCTAGATATATCACCCTCTAGAGTATGTTAGTATGTCTACTCATGTTATTGAGAAATATACGTCGAGTGTGAATTTTATTGATAAATCGACGTAAATAGACACTCGTATCTACTAAGCGTTATTTAATGACAAAACAATACATCACATTAATAATCATTTAATGGATAACCTACTTTACTACTTTTATGTATTATTATATATCTATCTAATATTATAAATACGAAAGTGTGTTTGATATTTTATGCAAAATAAATATAAATAGATACGTGGGACACTCAGAAAGTTTTGCGAAACTAAAAAAAATTGTTCTATACGTACATATATTTTTATCAAATCTTTTCAAAGTACTTTCCACCAGCCTCTATACAAAGATTCATGCGCCTAAACCAGTTTTCAAAACACTTTTTCCAGTCCGCCGCAGACACCTCGTTTACAGCCTGCTCGAACGCAGCCAGCGCATCTTCCGGCGACGAAAATTGTATCCCTTTGAGCTGATTTTTTATTTTTGGGAATAAAAAGAAGTCACACGGTGCTAGATCAGGGCTGTAAGGAGGGTGACCCAGGAGTTTGACTGGCGTGCTGTCCAGGAAGTCCCTCGTTTTGAGTGCGGTGTGCGCAGGTGCATTGTCGTGGTGGAGCAGTAGCCCGCGGAGCCCTGTGTTTGGTCGCTTGTTGCTTATAACAGAGAAAACTTCTGGCAAACATTTGGTAGTATACCATTCGGCATTAATGCTTCTTTGATCCCGTAAGGGAATTGATACCAAGTGGCCAGTCAAATTAAAAAAGCTAGCGATCAAAATCTTACCCCCGCTTCTAGATCGCTTCACTTTGGTAGGCGTTGGCTCATTTTGAAACACCCAAACAGTCGACTGGCGCTTGGTTTCTGGGTCGTATTGATAAATCCAGGACTCATCACCTGTAACGATGTCGTAAACACGCCGAGACGAGCCTGCTTCAAATTTGTTAAGCATATCACGGCACCATTCCACCCGGGCCTGCTTCTGAGCATCGGTGAGGTTGTGCGGCACCCAGCGTGATACTATCCTTCTCACGCAAAGATGGCTGTGTAGAATCTCGTGAACGCTTCCCGATCCAATCTTCAATATGTGTTGAATCTCCTGATATGTAATTCGCCTATTGTCTTGGATTAAATTTTTCACTGCTAGCACGTTTTCTTCGGTAACAGCCGTCAAAGGGCGACCGCTTCTTTCGTCATCCCCCAAAGTTGGTCGACCGCGCTTGAATTCGTTATACCAACGATACACGGTTGCCTTGGAAGGGCCTTCATCCATGAATGCCATTTGAAGTCTATCGTACGATTCATCCGGTTTCAGGCGACACTTGAAATCGTATAAAATCATAGCTCTAAAATGTTCCCGGCGCAGATCCATATTTCAGTGAGACACAATACTTTGAATTAACTCGCAAAAAATGTGGAGGGAAATTTTGAAATTGGAACTTACTTATTTTTACTTATAAATAATCATATTTTCGAAAAACATTATAACTGGCCAGTCTCCCATATATAAAAACTTTTTTTCGCAATACTTTCTGAGGGGCCTGGTATAGTTTATGGTAGGGATGTAACTTAGTTGTGAAAAAATCGATTTATTAATAATCGATTATTTTAAGTTTAATTAAAATCGATTACTAAAATATCGATTTATTCTAAAATAATAATCGATTTTTCAAAAAAAAAAATTGTTTCTTTTAAATAAATCACTAATATCAAGAACAGATTAAAGTGTCCAAACACAAATTTATTTGTGAAACAAAACAAAATTAACGAACCAACGAACGCGGATCGAGAACTTGAATTAATATTGAAGATTGGAAAAAATTGAATGAACTAGTTAAAGTCAGTGTCAATAAAACAATGGCTTTTGACTTGACATTGACGAAGACATAGTAGAAAAAAATTTAAAACACGACGCAAAAAATCGATTTCTGAATAATCGATTTTTCTAGAAATAATAATCTACCCAAAAAAATCGATTATAAAATAAAAAATAAATGATATTTTTAATAATTGATTATATTTTCACATCCCTAGTTTATGGGCTACTCTACTACTACATAGGCTACTTTTTATCCCGGAAAAATGCAGTTATGAAAAAAATCTAACAAACCACCACCAACCACCAAAACCACCCCACCGGGCAAAGACGAGCCGCCAAGCAACCTAGTCGTGTTCCGGTACGATACCCGGTCAGCCCGGATGGCTCGGACTATTTCACTGCCATCCTCTCACCTTTGCTGGGCAAGCGTGTACCTCGACCGCACCATCGCTTAACATCAGGTGAGGTGGCGGTCAAACGCAAGCCCAATCTATAAAACACATTTTTAAGGGGACCAAAAAACAATAAACATGATGGGTTTTTTTCTTTCACGTGTCCCGTCATGTATGGTATTGTTGAATAGGTATTTAAAAAATATTAGGGGTTGTCTTAAAAACTTTAGAAATAAATGAATATTTTTGGGACATTTTTACATAGCACGATCTAGCCCCAAACTAAACAGAGCCTTGTACTATGGGTACTAGACAATGGATATGATACTTATATCCTTTTTTTGTTGTAAATACATATTGCTTATGTTTATGTAAAAGGAAAACTGTCACGGATGAGTAGGCTTCTCTAGTTTACTAGTAATAATTGACCAAATTAACTGAAATTAACGATGTAGTTTAGTTTAGTCTGTAAAAAGTTCATAGAAATTCGGTATAAAAGAACTGCAAAATTAACTTTGTATTTAAAAAACATCGGGTTTAGAATCGATGTCTTGTAACAATTCTGCATAGCCTGACTACGGAACCCTTTTTTTTTCCGTGGGAATTTCCTCATGGCCGACCGGACCTGACCGGCCCAACAACTGCTGTTCCCTCGCGACGAAATCGAATCGAATCGTATCGAAAAGGAACAGCAGCCGTCAGGCACATAAGGAGGTTTTCTGGCCCAGCACCCTGACTACTCTGGAACCCTACTCTGTGCGTAGTTAGACACACACTCGGCCGGTTTTGATATAATGGGTACATTGATTGCATTTTGTAATGTATGTGGTTAATTTCTAATAATATGCTTTCTACATTTGCTGTTAACAATTCCTTAACGATTTTTATGTACATACCTTACCATCCCTTGAATTCGTTCATCCGTCTCGGTCTTTAGCTAGCCGGTTATTATCATTCCACAAATATGTAATAAGGAAAAATTATGTATGGAAAACATCTTCAAAGTCAAGAATCAAGTTTTGTGATTATTAATTATATCGATACAAACGAGATTGGCCAAGGTTATCTTAGATTATCTTTATTAATTATATGTATTTGGTTCTCCATTTTTACAATTGTAACATTATACACTTATGGCGGAATCCTATAATTTACTGATTCCTTCCGATCCGTTATTGGTTAAAATTAGAACTTGTAGGTACCTTTACGAATGACGAAGTTTTTTTTTACTTGATGATGTCCAATAATGATAATAATTTAATACATTTTTGCTATGGGGTAGGCTCTTCATATATTGGCATAGTAAAAGTTTGCAGCCATCAAAAGCAAACCTTTTGGTGTATATGTACATACGTACTACATACTTTTGGTGTATTGGATATGCTTTTGCATATCGATAGCAGCGCGGGTTGAAGGGGCCTTACAAGCGGTAATACATGGAACGATATGAAATACGACATACCGAATATGAGTGTAGGCCCGCTGGCAAACTGCGCCGCTGCTGCCCTGCTCTAGACCCACAGGGCGATCAACCGAGCAACGCGGCACGTGAGATGCGTAGGGCAGAAGCGGTGCGGTTGCGTTGTATCACTATGGCCTCCATACTTACTCTTAAAACTGGGAGCGGGTCCGGCGCCGTGGCGGAACGTTTGTCAATGCGTCGTCGAAGCGGTGACGAAGCCGTTGTATTTTTTTTAATCGCCACAACACGGTATCACACTGGAAGCAGTTCCTGCCTGCCCGCGCTGCTCACGCCCCGCGCCTCTACTGACATGATTTTGGTGTGCTGGAGCCTTTAGGAGTCAAGTATTTTTAAACTTCCAGTCGGCAATAAGCAATGCCTCCATTGGTATGCAAAATGATTCATTTTTCATTATAGGGAATGAAAATGTAGCATAAATAAAGAAATGTAGTCAAATTACAACGTCTTACCTGATAAAAACCAATATTCAAATATTTTTCTTAGGCCGTATTACAGAACGTTCTACGTTGTACTTTGAACGTACTCAAGCGTTGATCACTGTTTAATTTGAGCTGGGATTGAATTTTAGAACATTCCTCAAGCATAGATTCGTTGATCACAGTTCAGCCGAGTTTAGCTTTATTTTATACTGTCACCTGTTTCGGTATTTGAGCAGAGATTTGATCTGTAATCACTCAAGTGTAGTCGAGACCACGCTTTACTAGAGATTTCTTTCCAATTTCAGATAAAATTCGTGTGATGTGTTGTTGAATTGAACTTTATAATAACCGTATTGGAATAAGACCGATGCTCAAGTAATGATTCTATCCTTAAGTAGTGATCAGTTGATTGAAGATCAAACTGTACTTGAGGAACGTTCTGTAATACAGCGAATGATGAAATAGTAGTGTAGTGTTATAATATCGTTATGTTTTGCATCTCGAGTGACATCAACTTAGCTTTTTATGATATTTCCTTATACTTATGAGTATTTATATGCATCAGTGGCGACCATCTGCTCTAGATTGGCCTGCATGTTACGTTCTAATGCCTTCTTACAAAGACTGTTTGTTTATTTTCTGCTCACTAATACCGCAATCGATAACGAAATTCTTGTTTGATATATACAGTGTGATATCACAACGTTAATATTTACCACTAGGCACATCATCTCTGTTGTTATTGTCAATTTTATAACAGACAGGTGAAATGAAATGGTTGAGTGTTGAACTACTCAAATGAAACATCAATAAAATAACCTAGAACAAAACTAAAGCTATGTTTCCTTTTTATTTCAGACGGAGTACGTTGAGTACGAGCCATGAATGCAATGACTGACATCTTCGGGAAACATTAACTTCATATCAAACAATAGTGTTAAGAAATACCGCATCAATAACTAAACAAATAAAAGGTAGCGGTTCCTTGGTGAGCATGAACGCTACATATAGATTGTAGACATTACACAGTGCATTTGCGCACACACCAAACAACCAAACAAAACGTAATTTTCAATAGTTCGACTTCTGCATTTTTGTACGTTGCGTTCATACACTACATACCATAGTAATCTAAATAATAAAAGGTTATAGAAGTGGTAAAGGTGCATGAAGGTCCTATGAGGTCTCTCATAGGACACCAGTGCGCGATTCATTTGCTTGATCATCAGTGCTGTTTTGAACGCAGTCACTAAAATTGTATTTTGCAGCATAATATAACAGCGGAATTGTTTTCAAGCTTCATTTATTTTGAAAAATGGTGGGCTTAATTGCGTATTTATGTATAAAAAAAGTATCTAAGTATTATATCCATTGTCTAGTACCCATAGTACAAGCTCTGCTTAGTTTGGGACTAGATGGTGACGTGTAAAATGTCCCAAAAATATTTATTTATGTGTTGGTAGCGGAAAACTGGCGACATGCGTTCCGGTAATAAAAGACAGTAGATAACATTTCTATAACCTTATTATTTAGATTTCAATGCTATATACCAAGGAACCCCTACCTGAACATGTTTTGTTGCCAAACATTTTGGGAATTCCCTCATACACACATATAGAATATAAGAATCATTCTAAACTACAGCAATGTACATTTACCTGACAAATTAAATTACACGGTTTGTAGTTTTATGTGTATTATTACTGGTTTGTCTACTTAGGGCTGCCGAGTCTCTAATAAGCAATTTTCACAAGAAAAATACTTGATCAACAAAATTAAATCCAATATCCTACGTACATATGTACCTATAATATAGTATTAGAATTGAAGGATGTCTTTATGTCCGTTGTTATTACATTTAATTCTGTATGATAATCTGAGGAAACTGTTTCTGGATATTGTTTTACCTACTTGTATAGGTACTTACATGCTGAAGTGGAACTAGGCTGGACACGTCTGCCGCATGCCAGACGACCAATGGGCCAAACGTACGACCCAATGGGCCCCCACAAATGGCAAACGCCAACGCGGCAGGCCCAGACGGAGATGGCGGGATGAACTGGACAACTTTCAAAAAGACTGGTCCTTATTAGCCACAGACAGAGAGAGGTGGAAGGAGAGTAGGGAGGCCTTTGCCCTGCAGTGGGACCGTACAGGCTCTTAATAATAATAATAATAGGTACTTATGTTTGTTACTATCTGTTTGTTGCTCAAATGAAGTAAAGTAAAGAAGAATCTAGGATTTATAATTATAAATACGAAAGTATAGATGTTTGTTTGCTTGTCCTTCAATAACGCTGAAACGATTGAACGGATTTTGATGAAATTTGGCACACAGATAGACCATTACCCAGACTACTTTTAGAGAGAGAAAGCAAGAAGACAAGCAGTTCCCGGTGAGCGATAACGTTTTAAGCTTGATTCACATCTGCAGACACCGTACGTGGTAGACACGTACCAGCACAGACACCGAAAATAATAATTCATATATTATGAGTATTCACATCTAGTGCACATGAGCGTAGCGTGTCGGCACAGACACGGGCCGGACGCGCCGCCTTCAAAATTTTGGTTTATGTTAAGATTTTAAAATACATACAATGATTATTTTTTACTTTTTAGTTAAGGTTTTTGAAGTCGGTTTTTTTTTTTGTTAAAAAGTTTTTATTGTTACAAATTTCATGACAACCCTATTAAATAGATGCGTTACGTAGGCACTATACCCATGCCTTTGTCTCGCATGCTGATCATCGTGAATTCCCCGGTGACCGGCCAAACCACTCTGTTATATGACCGACATAATAAACGTACAAGTTATTGCCTTTTATTTCTCATCATTGTATCATATCATCTTGATTGAAATAGTGTTGTACATGTACTCAATTATAATTGAATGTAATCAGGTAGAGCCCGCGTAAAATGCTTCTCCAGAGTACTGTACTTACAGTGTTATACAAAATTCAAACTACATTCAAATGTTGAGCACGATTATAAATTTATTGTCTTAAGGTATGTCTGAAGTATTTGGACATTTTAAAGCTTACAGAAATAAGTTAATTAAACATGAAAATATTCACAGAAATTTTAGAAAAGAGTTACACAAGAATATATTATAGGCCTGTTTTATTACCTTTTGCGTAGTAGCTACAGCTCAATAATCTTTAATAATCTAAGCATTACAAAATATGAATATAAGAGCAAAAACCACACTATAAAATGTTTTCTCTCAATAACAATTAGTAATATAAAGTTATATGTTGTAGTAACCCTATAAATACAGCTGAACGAATTATTTAAAAACATTAGTGTTGATTTTATCCTTGTGACACCACCTCTCCGAGTCAGATATGCAGTGGCTACCGGTTATGATATCTATGCTCATTATAGTGCAATATAATGCGGCTAAAGAAACCGTTGTTTACCAAGCGACGGGCGTCGAACTAATTGACCTGATACGTGGCTATAAGACGAAAGATAATGTGTTGAACCTGAAAAAAGTGGAAGGAGATCGGACCAACTTGCCAGATGGAATATACTTCGAACCCGAAGACGAAGTTTTGACTGGAGAAACTCAACATTTGCATTTTAATGTAAGAGACAATTATGTTTAATTCGTTGACTAGCAAACATTTCGGATATGAATTTATGTGAAGTTTTAATTTAACATAGTGAAGTGAAATGGTAAGGGATACACCAGAGGATGGGCAGCAGCGTTCTCTGAGTATTTAACCAACCAACTGCGATAGCCAAACCGCCTCCCAAGCGTGGCAATTATGGCATCAATCAAAATCAAAATCAAATGTTATTTATTTCAACTAATTAATAATAATATTAATTTAAACTAATTACAGGCACTTTTGAAACGTCAGACTCTAGTTGCACGGTTCCAAATTGTGGATCCTATGGAGAAAAACCAGCAAGAAACTCCATGGATATACTCTTTTTAAAATAGGTCGTTGTGGCGATGCTTGGGGGAGGCCTATTTCCAGCAGTGAACGTCTTTCGGCTGAAATGATGAAAATAGGTTATTGTTTATTACATCAAATGTATTCAAATAATGTGAGTATAATGTAAGTTAATGCCAGAAATAAACAAGTTTAAAGGTGAGAATATTGCCTTTAGAAATAAACGTAAAAAGAGTTGACATAGTATGTAGGCCTAAACTGCTTGGGGAGGCCTATGTCTAGCAGTGGACGCCTTTCGGCTGTAATGATGAAGTGAAATGGCCCTCCAATTTGATTAACACTTGCTTTAATGGTGAAGGAAAACATTGTGAGGAAACCTGCATAATGTGCTCTACACAATTCTCGATGGTGTGTGTAGTCTGCCAACCCGCACTAGGCCAGCATGGTGACATAAAACCTAAACCCTTCTCATTCTGGGAAGAGGCCTGTGCCTTTAATTAGGTTTATTTGAAATAAAAAACAACTGCGATCGCCAACCCGCCTGCCAAACGTGGCGATTATGGCATATCCCCCCAACATACATATGCTTGGGGGAGGCCTATGTCCAGCAGTGGATATCTTTCGGCTGAAATGATGATGATGATGAAATAAAAAAACATTTGATTTTGATTTTATTTTAAACTGAACCGACAGCGAGCAACGGCCAACAGGGATAACACGGCTAAACATAATTCTTATAGATTTTTAAATAATCACAATAAAATATAATCTCACCTTGAAGGTTACAAGAGGCTAACTTCAACGTGATTGCAAACTTTTACCCTTCGTTATCTTTTAGAGAAATCGGGTCTAGTGTAGTTACTAGACCCGATTTCTCTAAAAGATAACGAAGGAAAAAAGTTTGCTCATGAGACTTAATTCTTGATAGTCTGCATAAACTACAGGTTGAAGAAGAAGACTTAATACAAATATGTCGAGTAAAATATAATATAATTAATCGTAAATACTTTACTAATTCTCGACTCTGTTGGAAAAGCGTAGGAGAGTTATCACTGATCGGCAACGCAAACGTTACAGGCGTTTTCCGAAACGATATATTTCTCATAACAGTTGCAATTATTGTCTTGAAAATGTACATAATGTTGGAAAAGCGTAGGAGAGGGTGTTATTTAGCATAGATCGTTTTCAAAACGTTATCACTGATCGGTAACGCAAACGTTACAGGCGTTTTCCAAAACGATATATTTCTCATAACAGTTGCCATTATTGTCTTGAAAATGTACTTAATGTTAGAAAAGCGTAGGAGAGGGTGTTATTTAGCATAGATCGTTTTCAAAACGTTATCACTGATCGGTAACGCAAACGTTACAGGCGTTTTCCAAAACGATATATTTCTCATAACAGTTGCCATTATTGTCTTGAAAATGTACTTAATGTTAGAAAAGCGTAGGAGAGGGTGTTATTTAGCATAGATCGTTTTCAAAACGTTATCACTGATCGGTAACGCAAACGTTACAGGCGTTTTCCAAAACGATATATTTCTCATAACAGTTGCCATTATTGTCTTGAAAATGTACTTAATGTTAGAAAAGCGTAGAAGAGGGTGTTATTTAGCATAGATCGTTTTCAAAACGTTATCACTCATCGGTAACGCAAACGTTACAGGCGTTTTCCAACAACAACATAACAACATAACATCACGCCTGTATTTCCCCGAAGGGGTAGGCAGAGTTGCCAGTTCGCCAGTTATGTTATGTTTGTTTTGTTAGGCGTTTTCCAAAACGATCTATTTCTCTAAACAGTTGCCATTATTGTCTTGAAAATGTACATAATGTTGGAAAAGCGTAGGAGAGGGTGTTATTTAGCATTGATCGTTTTCAAAACGTTATCACTGATCGGCAACGCAAACGTTACAGGCGTTTTCCAAAACGATATTTTACTCAAAAAACAGGTTTTCATTTCGTCCGTGTGGTGCCGAACGCAAAGAATTTCACCACCCTATATCTTCTCATGGGTGTCGTAAAAGGCGACTAAGGTATTCACCAGAGGATGGGCAGCAGCGTCCTCTGAGTATTTAACCAACCAACTGCGATCGCCAACCCGCCTGCCAAGCGTGGCGATTATAGTATATCCCCCCCTTTTGGGGGAGGCCCATGTCCAGTAATGGACGTTTTTCGGCTGAAATGATGATAGAAGATAGATAGAATATTCTTTATTGTACACCAATAACATTATTAAACTTAGGACTAACATGTAAAATAAGGGTACATTGGCGGTCTTATCGCTAATAGCGATATCTTCCAGACAACCTTTACCTGATGATGTTGATGAGGTTTTCATTATTCTTGAAAATGTACATAAAATGATGATATCGATGAGATTTGCACGATAATGCATCGATCAATCAACAATATACGCGATGTAATCCGGTTTAAACGTGTTGTATTACATCGCGGAAATCAAAGAAATTATATCTTTGTACGGTCAACCGCACGTCGGTGGTAACACTTTGACATTAGCAGCATCTTTATTTCGTAAGCAGTAAGGGTGGTTTTCGAATTGACATGTTACCACTGTCATGCAGGCGACTGTACCTATTTGCAATAGTACATTATTTGTTCTATTATAGTACTTTGTTCATACCTATTTTTGGTCTGAGGATTAGACGCACGCTCCCGATTGTGGCTCGTGAACACTGTGGGTGGAATAGTAGGCATCTCCTTTGCTATTTAGTAGGTATTCCTTTTTCTGACTTCAGTTACAATTTCTACGCGCTCCATCCATCTTATTCTTTTGGTCTGAGTTAAATACAAATAGAATAAATCGGAAATACCTTAGTAATCGTTTAAGAGAACCTCGACCCTGTTAGAAGAGCGTGAAATAATAGATACTAACGAACTTGCACATGAATTAATAGCAACACCTATCAATTACAAACTATAGTTCTCTATAATATAAACTAGGCTTTGCCCGTGGCTTTGCGTATAATTTGGTTTATCACGGAAAGACGTTATCCCGCATCCAAAAGAAACCGGGATAAATCGTACCATCAGATTTAAATTATTTATTTGCAATATCTGCTTCTGATTTTAATCCGGGTAATGATCGATCTGTGAGCTATCTCAATCCGTTCAGCCGTTTCTGTGTGATTGAAGGACAAACAATGATATTTGAAAATACAGATATGTTATTGCGCTCGCAATCTGAAGACAATCAATCAATCAATCAATTTGTAATCTGAATCTCAAAAACGTCCCTAATTAGAACAGTTTTTGTATTAATTTGCGTCAATTAAGGCACCGAGCGTGACCGGTGACAGCAAAAACCTAAGATGCCATCGTGGGTGTACAGAAAAAGTTCCAATTATGACGCGAAAGTAACTTCAAGTAACCAACTTACTTACTTTGTACTAGTTTATGTGTATTGTGCTGCCACTGCGTACGGAACATTTTTTTCATTTGTTTTGTTTAGGGTATGACATATCTATACTTTTAAATATCATTGAGGACAAGCAAATAAACAAACCGGGACCGAGTGTTGTTGGCGCAACTTGGAAGAGGCCTATGTCCAGCATTGAACTGCGATAGGCAGAGTTGATGATGATGATGAAATAAACAAACAAACAACCATAGTTTGCGTTTATAATGCTAGTAGGAAGTAGAATAATTACACCATATTTCTTCTAGAACTAAGAAAACGAAGGTTGTACTTCCTGTTATCATCACGCGTAAAGTAGGTATCTAGTCCACTGAAGAACCGATTGCTATATTTTCTAAAACGCTTTTTTTGTGTTCATCATCATCAGCCACTGTTCCACTGCTGGGCGCGGGCCTCTTCTCAGAATGAGAAGGGGTGGTTTACGCCACCACGCTGGCCTAGTGCAGGTTGGCGGACTACACACACTATCGAGAACTGTATGGAACACTCAGGTGTGCAGGTTTCCTAACGATGTTTTCCTTCACCATTAAAGCAAGTGATAATCAAATGCTGATCGACACATGAATTCAAAAGGTTCGAACTTAAACCCCTCTTCATGGAAGGCAATCGCTCAATCGCTAGGCTATTCATTCTTTTTCACAGCTTTTTTGTGTTTCTTCACTTTAAATATAGATCAGATGAAATTTAAAGAACTGCGTGCCTTCGGGGGTTTCGTCAATAAATAGACACGCTATCTCATACATATAAGCAGCATGTTCCAAATTCGGTTGACGCAACCGTTGATAAAATTAGGTGTGTTTGCGAGACAGCTGTCAAGTGAACTAATGACAGATGACGGTGTGGCTCCGGAACCATAACTCGTGTAACCATGTTGTTCTTCTAAATAGCGCATCTAGTACAGAGTACATAGATATCGATGATTTTATTTATTTCCCAATTACATTATTATACCTACACGATACAATGATAATGCCGTACACGAAAACCGCTAAGGACTATCTGAGTATCGATGCTGGCAAGCTCTTTTTTAGAATTCCGTACCCAAAGAGTGCCAACGGGACCTATTACATTGCCTACGCCTTCTGTTCATCCACCCATCCGTCCATCGCATCGGTATGTGTGTCTGTTACAGGGGTATCTTTTAAACGGTAATAGGTAGCCAATTGGAACTATAACAGGATAGAAAAAAATACTAAAACCACATACAAAAAGCCTCTAAAAAAATTTTTTTTAACCTTTTATGTTTCTGCTCTATTTTCAAAACGAGACGGTAACACATACAAGCGTCAAACTTTTTGTGATTGTAGTGCATTTATAACTATTATAGTTTAACAACGATATCATCATCATCATCATTTCAACCGAAAAACGTCCACTACTGGAAGACGCAGCGTGGGTAGGTCGCCCACAAGGTGGACCGACGACCTGGTGAAAGCCATGGGAATCCGCTGGATGCGTAATGCGCAGGACCGGTCATTGTGGCGATGCTTGGGGAAGGCCTATGTCCAGCAGTTTAACAACAAATAATAAAAATACAGCAAACACAGACATGTGTGGTGGTACCTGCGTAAGAAAAACATGCGAGTATTCATATTTCACCAAAGGTTGATGGCGCATAGCGCTGCAGTGCGTTGATATCTTTCAACGTTCAGTGGTCATAAAATCGTTTATTAATACTATTAGTATTTAGGTACTAATATCCTATTAAACAATTCGTGAAGTAATATTTATGAATCATCGACAGATGTCTTGTTTTCAACAAGTTTTTTACTTGTATTTTTTTTTGTTCCAGGGACAAGAAAAAAAAAGCAGGTTTGGGAAAAAAACAGGCAACAGTCACGACGAGCAATTAACTGTGTTAGGAGCATTCGGAAATCAATCACAATAAACATAATTAAATGTTTGCAGCATTTTTATTTGTACTCTAATCACGATAAAGGTCAAACAAAAAAAATTCCTGATAAGTATAATCTCTAAATCTGGTGGTCTTTAAGGCTCGAGTGAATAGGATTTTGCTGGGCAAGCGTGTACCCATAGCTACATATGAAACTATGCAATTCCATTATAAGCTGACCTCTCATTGTAACGGTAAGCCTACAATACGAGGTCAGCTTATACTGCAGGAATTTATAGCTTGATATGTAGGATTGTGTACCATCGTTGACCGTACCATCGTATAACATCAGATGAGCAGACTTGCCAGGTTTTCAGTTTCTTAACCGAACCGTTCGGTATTTCAGCCCCGTATTCGGTATGACTAAAATACCGGTATGAGTGGTTCGGTATTTTTTTTAAATACGTTATTATCACAAATTTCTTGTACCTTTAAAAAGGAGTGGCTGCAAGAAGAAAGTTTATCCAATTGGATTAGTCAAGCAGATGAGTAACAGCAGCCCAGATGTACGGATTAGTTTTATTGATTAGCCAGATCGTTCATCTTCTTTAAGTCTAAAACAGACGGGATGAAAGCTCTTATTCAACATAGTATTTAAGTGTTTCATTTCATTATGTTCACACCACTCAGTAAATCCCTTCGGCAGGTAATGTTCGGTAATTTTGTTAAAAAATATTACTCGCTGAATACATCACTTATCGAAAATTCGTTTTTAACTATTGAAGTACAGGTACGGTAGTTTAATCAAAAACCATTAACTCTATAAAATATAGTTTGCTGTAGTTGTAGATAGAAAATGATCTGGCAACCCTGCAGTCGCCAGTAGGATATATTCTATGGCCGCGAGTAAAATCTGGTATTTCATAATTTTCCTAACTCTTTGTCGTGCATGACGTTCTTTAATTAAATTACTTGATTCTATGTAGCTGTATATCCACGTTCATGACTATAATATCCTTCAAGTGTACAAACAACACAAAAAGCTTCGGGATGAGCTCATTTGATCACTAGATTACCTACTTTATGCATTGTTAATGTTCATATCCTTCTAGAGATTTTATTTATGATAACTACATAATTATGCATAATTAGATCTGGGTTTTAAGTCGACTATAACACTATTTAGTAGATAGTCAAATATTGTCTAAGTCACTACACATACATACATTGGTCTTGGGGTCGAACTCTAAACATTGAAATCTGTATCTTGGTAACATTAGAACCGTAAGAATTTATGTTGGGTAAAAATAAAATGTTCTGCCCTTCCGTCCCCAGTGTGTGCTGGCCTTTATATATAACATCTCTCAGTTTCAATTTTATATATAAAATCAATTAACACCACTTATTTTTATGTCAGCACATGTCTTAGCTACCAGCATCAAAGCACAACAAATGAATTAATAAAAAAAATACACAACAGACAAGATATTATGCATGTATTTGTACGTGACTAAACAAAATTCTGTGTTCAAGTTTGGTGTCCATCATTTCAAAAATCGTGATGTTACCTTGCTCGTGTGAAGAAGGATCGTATATAAAGCTTCCTTAAAACACCATGTACACATTTACATTCGCACACGATGAGATATACTCGTAAAGTACTCAAACTTTTAATTCTCATCATTATTACTGGTCTTACGAAAAGTGAAATAAGTAAGGATGGACGAGTGGTGTTAGTTTCACCAGTATTAGCTCCTTATAGAATTGAAAGAGCTCACACAGTAGAAACGGCAAAAGATTTCCCTTTGCTAATGGTATTAGCTAGTGATGACAAAGCTACAGATGTCGATGAAGCAAAAGAAAACGAAAATACTGCAGTTCAGCAGCCTATATACGTGAAAGTAAGTTAACTTGAGGTGACTTGGTGCAGGGAGGCGCAGGCTGCCGTACTGGAGCAGTGGAGGGAGAGGCTGGATACGCCCAGTGCCGGACACTGGACCGTGGGGGCTATCCAGCCAATTCTTGAGGAGTGGCTGCGGAAGCGACATGGGACGTTGTCTTTCCGTCTGGTGCAGGTGTTGTCGGGCCATGGTTGCTTCGGCAGATACCTGCACAAGGTGGCGAGACGGGAAGCTACTCCCGTGTGGCTGCAGTGAGGACAGGCCCTTCATACGCTGGCGCACTGTCCTGCATGGGAGGTGCAGCGCCGTGCTCTCACTGCAGTAATTGGGGGAGACCTCTCGCTGCCAACCGTGGTCAGGGCCATGGCTGACAGTGGGGGGGCCTGGGAGGCAGTCTCGTCCTTCTGCGAGGATGTCATCTCGCAGAAAGAAGCGGCGGAGCGGGTCAGGGAGGAAGACTCCCTCGCTGATCCGATCCGCCGCAGGAGGACGGGACGGCGCAGGCGGCTTTATGCCCCTAAGAGAGGCCAGTGGGTGATAGATTGGGGAGTCTATCATCCACGCTGCAAGGCCCTCGAGTTGCAGTGATGTCCCACGTGTGCCCGGACATCGCTGAAGGAGAGTTTAGGTTGGAAGTGGAAGACCCTGAAGTGGGCCGCGCTGGATGGGTTGCGAATGCCATGCATTGCAGTTCTCGTAGCCCATCCACCCAAGGCGAGAGTAGGCACACGGCGGAGTTTTTCAGTGGGTGCGAGTCCCACATAACCACGCCACCTCCCCGGGTGGTGTGACATGCGATAGGCATTTTCTCCGTCTCAAAAAAAAAAAGAACCAAAAAAAAAAAAAAGTCGGAACGAACTTACCCCGTGGTAAGTTCATTCAAATGGATTTGACGCAAAGTGTAATGACATTTTCAATTGCTGGCGGTAGTAGTGGGTCACGTCAGTTTATCCTACACCTCACTTAAGTGCGCGTCGTAATACTGGGACGATACTTTCTGCGGAAAATCCATTTGAATGAACTTACCCCGTGTCCCGACTTACCCCAAGTCACTATACCTTAAAAGCTAGAAATGTAATAAATATTATTTGTTCGTCTTATATACGTTCCATTCATCCGATTACGATGAAAATTTGACGAGTTGTTGTGGGCGCGCCCGTGGAGGTTCCTGACAAAAAAAGTTGTTTATTTGTTTGTTTGTTCGTTGAACTTTGGTAAGTTGTCGTAAGCGTGCTCACGAAGGTTTCAGACATAAAAAAAATTTTTTTGTTTGCATATTTATTTATTCGTTAAACTTCTGAAGTTGGCATTGCAACGCAAACGCACGATACAGCTAGTTTTAATAATAATAATAAATATTTTTAAAATCAAATTTATATTTTTTTTAGAAACTGGAAAACCAAAAAGATCTTTTGAGACGTCGCAGAAGAATAAGCAGAATCTACTTCGTACAAAGATATTAATAGTTTGGACAAAACATACTTTTGAATTTTGATGAGCATTTATTACCGGAACGAATTGAGTGTTTACTTTAAAAGGTAAAAAGGAGTAAACAACAAGTTTGGATGGATGGTAATCTAAATAACATAAAGACTAATAAATCTGCCAATGTTAGTACCACAGAAATAGATAGAATAGAATGGAAAAGTGGGCAGGGCGCGCGTGTCAACACTCTGCACCAGAGTGCAGGGCATTTCAAAACCTTTCTCGGTATGCCTTACGTAAATACTGTACCAAAAACCCGCAAAATTCCTTATTGCGCTGTTTCTAACTGCATAAACAAAAGCTGTAAAGTAAATTTGATTAAAGCAATTTTTTTTAAATTTTTGACGTCAACGATTGTTGTTGTGTGAACGTCAACGTCAAGTTGCCACGCATGAATCGCAATTAAAATTGTGATTACAACCATTCTACATATCTATTTCTGTGGTTGGTACACTCAACTCTTGCCAAGCCAACTCATCATCATCGTCGTACCCAGCTCTCCGATTCAGAACATCTTCTATATGCAGTTGTCAACCGATTCGGTTTGTTATCTCGTTTCGTCTTCGATTCGCGTTACGAGAGAAAAAGAGATAACAAGTCGAATCGATTGACAACTTATCGAAGATGTACTGAACCGGGGCGCTGGTCCAAAATTACTTGGGGTTGGCGTATATGTATTCTGCCAAGCCTACGATAACAATATTTGCAAAGAAGAAACACCTAGCTAGGTGCCTAGCGCTGATTTAATATTTATCAAAGTATCTAACGAACAATAGTTATTTGTGCAACAAGAGAGCAAAGTCGTTTTTTGCTGCGAGTGCTGATTTTGAATCCTGAGCAAGCGAAGGATTCATCGATTGAATCATGAGCGTAGCGAGTGATTCTAAAGTTGAATCCCGAGTGTGGCGAGGGATTCAAAGGCACGAGATGCAAAAAACTTTGCTCTCGTGTAACACACATAACTTTTCACTTCAGCAGCGAGAACACTTTAGGAGATAAAATAATAAACAGGAATAGATTGAAATAACTATTTATTGTGATACAAAATAATTAACATTGTAGATAGAGGTACCAATTCAATAAAGCATACCATATGCTTTCAGTTAATTCTCGCGAGACTTCTCAGGTAGGAAACTTAATTCTGCATTAATAACTTGTAACATAAAATACTGTTCTCGTCGCTTCTTTCACTTATATTTTACGATTATTTTAATATTTTTTAACTTATTCGACTCTTTAGGCCAGCCACGAAATTTTATTCCCGCTCTTTTATTTAAATTAAGGCGTGTTCGGAAATAGCACCCATGATATTTTATTATTCAAAATATATTACGTAACATTATTGAAACTAGAAATAAATATTTACAGGTTAAATATCAGTTTTATTTACAGTAAATACTTATTTTCGTTTAAATACAACAATAAGTTAAAAATTCAATAAATTACATTAAAAGACATAATTATCTTTTTGCAAAATTTCTTTAGTTAGTACGAAATTCCGAATGTGTTTGTCTTTGAAGTCGAATTCAAAATCGGAATTTCGAAAGGGCTGGCGTTTGTCTCTCTCTCTTTCTAATGGCGGGAAAGAGATAGAGTGTGAATGTTTCGAATTGATGATTAACCCAAGGCTGAATAAGATATTCGCGGCTTTCTGAAAAAAATAATTAAAAAGTTACTTTGTCTCACTCAGTGAGCAAAATCGCATTTTGCTCACTGATTTCAGGCAGTAAAACCTACATGTTTGAGCTACTGAAGTGAAAAATTAATATACAGTCTATCCACGATTTACCCTACTAGAGATAGAAATTTGACATATTTTGCATGGAGCTTACATCAAATTCCTATCTAGAGACAGGAATACTCTATCCACGATTAGATTGGATATTAATTTTGGCCGTAAGTATATCTTCTTAAAAACTATCCAAATGGTGCACTTTAATAGTGCCTTCAAGTTTATAATGTATCATCACAGACATAGTAAAAAACATTTATACTATGTCTGTGTGCCCACGGAACAAAAAATCGGCCAAGTGCAAGTCAGACTCACACAGTAAGGGTTTCGTACATTTCATCGACCTAATACCCCATAGAAACTGATATAATTTACGAGAGTTTATCAAAAGACATGAAGTTTTACATCTCTGTCTTACGCAGGTACCACAACATATGTCTATGTTTAGTATTTTTTGCGAAATAACATAGTAATATGCACTATAATAGTCCGTGTGGTACCGGACTTAAAGAATAGCACCACACTTATCTCTTCTCATGGGTGTCGTAAAAGGCGACTAAGGGATTCACCAGAGGATAGGCAGCAGCGTTCTCTGAGTATTTAACCAACCAACTGCAATCGCCAACCCGCCTGCCAAGCGTGGCGATTATGGCATATCCCCCCCTTAATTGGGGGAGGCCTATGTCCAGTAGTGGACGTCTTTCGGCTGAAATGATGATGATGATGCACTATAATCAGTCCAAGTTTGCCGCTAGTATGTATTACCGTCTTGAAGATAGAGCAGAAACAAAACAGTTGAAAAAAATGCATGTTTTTCGAGGTTTCTTGTATGGGGACCCCCGATGGATTCCGATTGTTTTCATTTTTAGTATTTGTCGTGATAGGGTACATAGCAACACATATTCAAGAGATACAGCCCTGTGACAGATAGACGGATGGACGGACGGACATCGTAGCAAGAGTAATAGGGTCCCGTTTGGCACCCTTTGGGTACGGAACCCTAAAAAACAGTGTATCACACTGCAGAATGTCAAATTTAAAATATCTTGTTCTTTTGACATTTAAAACATGAAAACATGACCCTTTTATACCCACAGACATAGTAATACCTAACACATATAAATGTAAATTTAATTAGCATTTAGTAATAAAAATTAAGTTTGTAGATACGAAGTCGGGGTTTTTATTTTTATTAATAGTACCTATGACGTGTAGAAAAATTCCATATTTTTTTAATGAAATGTGGTGTAAGTTGCATAACCATACATAACATATCCAATCCAGCCCATTTCTGTCCCACTGGGACATTTTCACACAACACCCCATCTAGTCCCAAACTAAGCAGAGCTTGTGCTATGGGTACTAGACAATGGATATAATACTTATATACTTTTTTTTGTAAATACATAGTTATGATACATAAGAAATACCCAGACCAACACAAATACTTATGTTCATCACACAAATATTTGTGTCCTGTGGGAATCGAACCCACGACCTCGTGATCAGCAGTCCGACACTCGATCCACCAGACCACAGACGTCGTTAACTTCAACTTTGTCACTATCATCATCATCACTACATATTATAATTAAAGTTGGGTTAGAAAAAGTTCTAGTGTTTACTTATTTGCACACTGCAATCTGTATTTCCCAAATTAAAATGATTAAATGTAAATGTTTTTTTTAAATTTTAATGTTTCATGATAATTATCTATACTATAATAAAACTGTAAAGGTCGAAAAGTCTGTACATTGAGTTTTTTTTCGCGAAAACCGGCTAGGGGGACTAAAAATAAGCTATAGAACACGAATCAATCGTTTAAAAAATTTATGTCTGTCTGTCTGTCTGTCTGTCTGTCTGTCTGTCTGTCTGTCTGTCTGTCTGTTTGTTACCTCATCACGTGAAAACGGCTGAACGGATCGTAATGAAACTTAGCATTTGTATTGGTATTAGTCTAACTTAAAATATAGGGTATGTTTTATCTGAATCGGTTGAGTAGATCCAGCGATACAGCTTGACCCCTCTATTGTATTAAGTTGCATACAAAGTAGAGGTCATGATTGTTGGTTATAAGCAGGTTGCAGGTTCCTAAAAATACAACTGGATTCTATTAGTATTATAGAAAATATAGAATAACATAACATAGCCCATCACTGTCCCGCTGCTGGGCATGGCCCTCTTCTTGGAATGAGAAGAGTTAAGGAACTGGATATTGTTAGTGTAATAGATTATCATAACATAATCAGCTCATTACCTACTGCCCCACTGCTGGGCACGGACCTCTTCGCGGAACGAGAAGAGTTAAGAAACTAGAAAATATAGAATACCATAACGTAGTCAACCCATGAGAAGAGTTAAGGAACTGGATATTGTTAGTATAATAGATTATCATAACATAATCAGCTCATTACCTACTGACCCACTGCTGGGCACGGACCTCTTCGCGGAACGAGAAGAGTTAAGAAACTAGAAAATATAGAATACCATAACGTAGTCAACCCATGAGAAGAGTTAAGGAACTGGATATTGTTAGTATAATAGATTATCATAACATAATCAGCTCATTACCTACTGACCCACTGCTGGGCACGGACCTCTTCGCGGAACGAGAAGAGTTAAGAAACTATAAAATATAGAATAACATAACGTAGTCAACCCATGAGAAGAGTTAAGGAACTGGATATTGTTAGTATAATAGATTATCATAACATAATCAGCTCATTACCTACTGACCCACTGCTGGGCACGGATCTCTTCTCGGAACGAGAAGAGTTAAGAAACTAGAAAATATAGAATAAGATAACGTAGTCAACCCATTACTGTCCCACTACTGGGTATGGCCCTCTTCTCAAAATGAGAAGAGTTAATGAACTGGATATTATTAGTATTCTAGAATAACATAACATTACCAGCCCATTACAGTCCCACTGCTGGACACGGGCCTCTTCTCAGCATAAGAAGAGATGTGGTTAGTGTTATAGAATAACATAATCAGCCCAATTACTTCCCACTGCTGGGCACGAGCGTCTTCACAGAATGAGGGAGTTTAGGGCTAATTCCATGAAATTCCATTACCTTAGCCGGTTGGTTGTAAATACAAAATATAGTATGGTCGGTAAATAGTGTAATCGTCTGTGTAGGCGCTTATATGTATATATTTGAAGATATTGTGTTTATAATTTTGACACGATGTTATTTTCCGACATCCACGCGGACGGAGTCGCGGGCACAGCTAGTGTTACGAATAAAATTTAAATAACAGATTGCAAAAACTCATACATTCAGCAGCTGTTTAACAGAGTGTGGTCGTCATGCCTAGCAGGAGTAAGTAGTAGTTAAGCCGTAAATAGCAGTGTAACTTGCTCTATAAAAGATATTAAAACATCTCTGTGTTTAGATCATTTAAAGCCATGAAAAGCCACATAAATGTTTTTTTTTTTTGTTGAAAAGTTAATAAAATGCCGTGCTGAACAGAATGCATGAATGAATCTTTGCTTAGTTGAAAGCTAGCCCGAAGGAAGGCCTCTTCTAAATTCAACCTTATAAGAGATAATTATGTGTTGTAAAAGTGATGTAAATCCGTATTTTTACGTGGAGTTGGTTGACTTTTATAATAAATTTAAATTGTGGGAAGAAAAATCGCTCAAGAGCAGGATTCGAACCTGCGACCCCTGGCTCAGTACGCCAGTGTTTTAGCCACTAATCTTTTTTCTTTTTACAATTTAAATCGTTAGATCGTCGTTTCGCTTCGCATGCGTAAATGCGTAAAAAATAATAAAATAACTTTATAAGAAATTTTATATTATAATAAAACAAAGTTTAGCCGGATTAAATCGCGTATATTATTAACATTGGTTTCCCTGACGTTTCGAAAGCTTTGCAGCATTTCGTGGTCGCAGGTAGACTAAGATGACAATCGTCTTTACAGATATTTCTAAAAAAAAAAAAAATGTACCGTACAATTTTTATTAATTAAAATCGTTTCGATGCACCCAGTCATCACTCACAATGTCATCTTTTACAACCCAACAGTTTTCGACCCTGATTATGAACTCTGCTGGACTTCTTAGAAATTTTGGCACCTTAAAGATATTGTCAGAACTTTTGTTTTAAACCGATAAGAAAGAACATAATACCGATGATAACTATTTATTGACATCAAAATAGTAAATATGGAAATATTAATTTATTATAGAGTAAGGTAGCAGGCGATAAGTTATATATGTACCATGTATTGTGTACTAAATTTCAAGTTTGGTAACAAAACATATTTGTCTTAATCAGTTTTTCCTCATTTCCAAGAGTTTTCCGCATTTTCCTAGGTAACCTATGTTATATCTTACAAAGTACCAGTATCAACCTGTTAAAATCATATTACAATCGGTTAGGTTACGTAAGTTTGAATTCGTTTTTCCCCATTTTCAAGAGTTTTTCGCAATTTTCCAATTTCTTAAAAAGTAACCTATATTATACCACAAAAAGTATTCTATCTGCCTGTAAAAGTCCCGTCACAATCGGTTTAGCCGTTTCGAAGATTAGCCCGGACAGACAGACAGACAAAAATTAAAAAAGAGGATATTTTGGGTTAGGTCACTTGCAAACAGTAGTATGAGTTAAAAAGAATCAGTTACTTCAAAATCACAAACAGACACTTCAATTTTTTTTATATGGTATAGATTTTATTGTTTTTTTCACTGTTGCTTATTTTTCTTAAAACAGTTTCGAGTTCTCTAATTAATAATAAACAAGTGCGAGTCGGACTCGCGCAGTAAGGGTTCCGTACCTCTCAACGACCTGATACCCCATAAAAACTGATTTAATTTACGAGAGTTTATCAAAAGACATCAACGCACAGTGCGCGAAATATGAATTTTTGCATGTCTTTCTTACGCAGGTACCACCACATATGTCTATGTTTGTCTTATTTTTAGTATTTGTTGCTAAACTACATAATATGCACTATAATCTGACCAAGTTTGACGCTGGTATATATTACGGTTTTGAAGATAGAGCAAAAACAAAAACTTTGAAAAAAATGCATGTTTTTTGAGGTTTCTTGTATGGGGACTCCCTTTGGTTTTAGACTTTTTTTTGTTTTTAGTATTTGCCGTGATACACCTCATAGCAACACATATTCTGAGAAAATTACAACCGGATACCTTTTACCGTTCAAAATATACAGCCCTGTGACAGACAGACGGACGGACGGACGGACGGACGGACAGCGTAGCGAGAGTAATAGGGTCCCGTTTGTCACCCTTCGGGTACGGAACCCTAAAAACGGCATCAAGATTCTGTTTTTGATATGAATATTTTCTGTTTATGTGGTCATCGGATTTTCCATACGAAAAGTTCTCGCTTGTCTATTCCATTATTATTTAAGTTTGTAATATTATCCCCTTCAAGTTAACATATATTAACTGCCTATATTCTTACCTAAGGTCTATACATTTTAATATTTTATATGTACGATATCAGTAGACTTTTTTACGAATTTAGTGTCATATTTTATTTAAACAAATTAGATTAAATTAACAATTTAGCAAAATAAAAATCAGAATAACGAACCTTATTACGATTACGACGAATAAAAAATGGCGGACGGAATCTCGCTAAGAAAAGATTGAAGCACTTAGTTTTTTTCTAAACCCACTATCATTTCGACAGAATTTTAACACACTAGATATATATTGTTATTTTATTAGTGACACTACGACAATCACTATCGCCACATGAGATTTGTTGCGTAATCGCGGCTTTTAAAAAAAATTTCGCGCTCGCTTCGCTCGCGCTTGTCTTTCTGTCCTTCTTTCTTCTGTATACTGGACGTATTTTGTAGTTAATAGAGACAAAGCCAAAACTGAGAAAAAATTCGCGCTCGCTTCGCTCGCGCCAGTATATATTACTTTCTTTTTGGTGTATAAGTTTTGTGACTAACTAACCGTTACATTAATATTCTACAAAGAGAAAATCTAAAGCTCTAAAATTCACTTAAATTCATGTTTTAGCAAAAATTACGAAAATTCTATAATTTAATTGGTTGAAAGTTTTTTTCTAAAAGGGCGAATTTTTGATCCGGGACTGGAAATAAGTACGCGACCCCCCCCCCCCCTGATACAAAGGCTGGATCCGCCCTTGGTTATCTTACTATGGGTGTGAATGTGAGCGTGCCAGCCCGTTTTCTTAAGTGAGCCGTCTTACTACGGATGCTTCACTTTTTGTTTAGCGAGATTCCATCCGCCTTTTTTATTCGTCCAAGCCTTATTATCATTTACATATTATGAATACCCATAACGTCCTGTATAAATTGTTTCAGATAAAGTTTCAGTTTTCAGTGTCCATTATATTCAACTTTAAACTTAAAAGTAAATTATTACTTTTTTTTGCAAATACTAATGAACATACCTACATTAAGATAAAAAGGAAATCCCCTGACATTAATGTTTTTATTATAAACTATTTACATTTTTAAACCTTTCTATGAATATTAATAATCATTTAATTATCTTACATCCTTGGCAACAACGACAGTTCAGCGAACCTTATGGTAAGGTAAGGTGACCTAAGAATTTAACGTTATTTTATCCATTTCCAGATGACACCAACATCCAACCGGTAGTAAACAGTCCATACGTCATTCCATCAAGAAGATTATAGACTATAACTACTTTCAACAAAAATGAGATAAGAATTCATACCTGTTATTGAAAATAAAGCTCTATTAATATGCCAACTAGTTAATTTTTTCATTGTTAACACAGAAGAGGTCAGGTAATTTACTTTTTCCTTGATAATTGAATATCTGTGCGGATAATTATGAATCGCAATGATGTTTCTTGAAGATGGTCCTCACTCATGCAACAAACTGATGTCATTTCGTTCAATAACTTCCGTCTCGTTTTGTCTCTAGAGGACAAGTTAATTATGAAGAAAATGGATTAACCGGAACATATCATTGGAAATTAATAACAAGAAAATGTGATTACATAAAATGCACCTTTGTTACCTATATACCAGAGACGTAGTGTCACTCGATAATACTGTATCAAAACTGTTCCTTGGGAACTATTCAAAGAATATCATGATGTTATTGAATAATATTACTTATTCTTATTTTTTAATGTACACCAGAAAAATACATTACAAATTATTGTTAATTGCTTGTATTTATGGGTGTCGTACTTTCAAGCGCAGGGCCGGTCGTTGTGGCGATGCTTGGGTGAAGCTTATGTCCAGCAGTGGACGTCTTTCGGCTGAAATGATGATGATAGGTGTCGTAAAGCTGTGATAGCCTAGCGGATGAGCGCTTGCCTTCCGTGCAAGAGAGTCAGAGTTCAAACCCGGCCCGCACCACTGACTTTTTGAATTAATGTGTGGTTCAGAATTTGATTATCACTTGCTTTAACGATTAATGAAGACATCGTGAGGACACCGGCACACTTGAAAGTGCTCCATACTGTTCTTGATGGTGTGTGTAGTCCGCCGACCCGCACTAAGCTAGCGTGGTGGACTAAGGCTTTAAGGCTCTAAGGCTTTGGTGCATCTTCTCATTCTGAGAAGAGGCCCGTGCCCAGCAGTGGGACAATAAGGGCTGTGTTTAACCTCTTGAGTACTGAGGTCTACCAAAATGGAGACCAAAATAGTCTTTTTGAAACGTATTTATCTGTGTAACGCAGATGCAGACGCATTTCTAGGCATCGAGAAAAGTTTTTTTTTGCAAACATTTAGATTTTCTCGACCTTTCTATTATATATAAAGGTGTAACTAACTACAGAAAAACCCAAAAGTCATACTCTAGGGCACAGGAGGATAAAAAATAACTAAGGGGCAGTTTTCGCTGCTAACGGCCAAAATTAATATCCAATCTATCCACGATTTGCCCTACCAGAGATAGGAATTTGACATAAGCTCCATACAAAATATGTCAAATTTATATCTCTAGTAGGATAAATCGTAGATAGATTGGATATTAATTTTGGCCGTAAGGGGATTTGGCTAAGAGAATGACCAGAAACATTTTCCCGCCAACTAAAAAAAACACGTTGTGATAGCTGAATTTCCATTTTGACCGTTTGTTAGGAGGTCCATGTTCAACAATGGGCTCAAACAAAATAGAAAAAACTATGTATACTTCTCAGACAGAGAATCTTATTCTTTTGGTCTGAGGTATACTTGCAAACCTTTTCAAATGTCTTCGAATGCGAACTAAATATCAAATGAAACTAGTCGTTAGTGTTTGTTTACAATGTGAGAATGTTAAATCACATTGTACACAAACAACACAATTGATGCTGCATTGAACTGCATTCCTGCAAAATAACGTGTCTAACGTTTCATTGAAGAAATTAGATTATCTATAATTGGAGTGTCCAATGCAAATAGTTGAAAAGTCCATAAATATATAGTGCTCCCAATTCTGCTATTACTGCATTTTTTTTCCAAGCCTTTGCGAAACTTGACCACATCTGTACCATTTTAGATAGCTTAAAAAATGAGAATGTTATTTCTGTAATTTGTACGCCAAATGTCATACATTTTTTTCGAGTAATTCTCTGTAATGTAAAGGGTACTTAGATGATATTGTTTGATAACTTGTGATTTTTGACCATTTATTTCCGAGATTATGAAAATATTGGCCATGAATTTTGTATGATAGTATTTGCTCATTCATCAGCTTTCAGGAAAGTGTCAATCGAGTGCCCAGAGTAGGATAGATTTTTCACAGTTAAGGAAAATATCAAAAAAATCTTAAATAACTCGAAAACAAATGACTGGCGCCCCTTGGTTCACGGGATCATTTTTGTTGCAAATGAGCTCTAGTATAACCCCTTTCAAGGAATAGTTCGAATAATAAATCACCCTGTATAAGGTTAAATCAAATTAGTAAAAGCAATAGTAAAAGGCAAAACTTAACAGACGTGATGGGTATCGATGTCTAATGATTACAAAACAAGGAAAAAATTTCATTACCTAAACTCAACATTTCATTAAAACCAGCTGATCACGGGATCAAATCACGGGACGCATGACCTTGTAGGACAACTGTTTTGAAATACGTAAAAAATACATTTTGCGCGTCGCATGGCCGTTGACCCCGTGATCAGCTGGCTGTAGTTGAAGTTATGAGTTCCGAAAATCATATTTTTTCTTGTTTTATTAACATTAGATATACCCATCACATCTGTGAAGTTTCGCCAACTAATTTGATTTAACCAGATTTAACCTTATATACCAGGCCCCTCAGAAAGTATTGCGAAAAAAAGTTTTTATATATGGGAGACTGGCCAGTTATAATTTTTTTCGAAAATATGATTATTTATAAGTAAAAATAAGTAAGTTCCAATTTCAAAATTTCCCTCCACATTTTTTGCGAGTTAATTCAAAGTATTGTGTCTCACTGAAATATGGATCTGCGCCGGGAACATTTTAGAGCTATGATTTTATACGATTTCAAGTGTCGCCTGAAACCGGATGAATCGTACGATAGACTTCAAATGGCATTCATGGATGAAGGCCCTTCCAAGGCAACCGTGTATCGTTGGTATAACGAATTCAAGCGCAGTCGACCAACTTTGGGGGATGACGAAAGAAGCGGTCGCCCTTTGACGGCTGTTACCGAAGAAAACGTGCTAGCAGTGAAAAATTTAATCCAAGACAATAGGCGAATTACATATCAGGAGATTCAACACATATTGAAGATTGGATCGGGAAGCGTTCACGAGATTCTACACAGCCATCTTCGCGTGAGGAGGATAGTATCACGCTGGGTGCCGCACAACCTCACCGATGCTCAGAAGCAGGCCCGGGTGGAATGGTGCCGTGATATGCTTAACAAATTTGAAGCAGGCTCGTCTCGGCGTGTTTACGACATCGTTACAGGTGATGAGTCCTGGATTTATCAATACGACCCAGAAACCAAGCGCCAGTCGACTGTTTGGGTGTTTCAAAATGAGCCAACGCCTACCAAAGTGAAGCGATCTAGAAGCGGGGGTAAGATTTTGATCGCTAGCTTTTTTAATTTGACTGGCCACTTGGTATCAATTCCCTTACGGGATCAAAGAAGCATTAATGCCGAATGGTATACTACCAAATGTTTGCCAGAAGTTTTCTCTGTTATAAGCAACAAGCGACCAAACACAGGGCTCCGCGGGCTACTGCTCCACCACGACAATGCACCTGCGCACACCGCACTCAAAACGAGGGACTTCCTGGACAGCACGCCAGTCAAACTCCTGGGTCACCCTCCTTACAGCCCTGATCTAGCACCGTGTGACTTCTTTTTATTCCCAAAAATAAAAAATCAGCTCAAAGGGATACAATTTTCGTCGCCGGAAGATGCGCTGGCTGCGTTCGAGCAGGCTGTAAACGAGGTGTCTGCGGCGGACTGGAAAAAGTGTTTTGAAAACTGGTTTAGGCGCATGAATCTTTGTATAGAGGCTGGTGGAAAGTACTTTGAAAAGATTTGATAAAAATATATGTACGTATAGAACAATTTTTTTTAGTTTCGCAAAACTTTCTGAGTGTCCCACGTATATAGAAATTAAAATTTAACCTTAGAATACTCTTTATTGTACACCATTAACAATAACAAAAACTTAGGAACAACATGTCAATTTAGGATATACTCGCGGTCTATATCTTCCAGACAACCTTTGGAACAAGGAAGACGTGAAAAATAGATGGCCCCTGGGGTCAGTTTGTTGAATTATGTTTAAGGTAAAATACATTAACGTTTGATGTGCATTTTTATATTGAAATATCAATTTGTTAATTATTATGTTTATAACTAAGGTCCATATAACAGAACTCAAGTACTCTTATTCCAATACGGTAATCATAAACTTCAATTTAACAACATAACACACGAGTATAACCTGAAACGGCGAAGAAATCTCTACTCAAGCGTGGTCTCGACCTCACTTGAGTGATTACAGATCAAACTCTACTCAAACACCTAAACAGGTGACAGTGTAGAATAAAGCTAAACTCAGCTGAACTGTGATCAATGAATCTATGCTTGAGGAATGTTCTAAAATTTAATCCCAACTCAAAACTAGTTTTAAACATGTGTGTGTGAGTGTGTGTTTGTGTGTGTGTTTTTAGGAACGTTCTGTACGTCCCTCAAGCTTTGATCACTGTTTACTGATACGGGCCTAAGACATATTATTAGAAATACGAAAATAACGTTTTACATTGCAACTGTATAAATCATGAAAATAGGCTTAGATACTTCTTGCATTGGAGCCTCCAATTATACGTTTTTCAGTTTTTAAAATAAAATACGGAACTAAGTAGATTCTTCATCACTAGCCTTTGTTTGTACATCGTCTTTTTCTTAGATTCACGATACGACCAGAGGCCTTTCCGAAACTGGTTGCGTTCACAGATTACGTCAATTCATTAATTTTATTATTCAGCCAAGTTTTAACTTAAGTCGGAACTTGTTTGTAAACTCAACTTTTTTACGTCTTTGTATTTTAACAACAGAGCCATCTTCGTAATCAGACACAAAAACCATATAGAACCTGTTCGCTGTTATTAAGTACCTATGTATCCAAACACACACAGACAAGCATCCGGTTTATGGGAATAACCAACTTAATACGTGCATGGACTCCGCAAATTGGCAGGCGTGTAACATCACGGTTTTTTTTATTCAACGACAAATACTTGCACATCATCTTTTTATTTTTAACCGACTTCAAAAAAAGGAGAAGGTTCTCATTTCGATTGTATTTTTTTTTGTTACTACATAACTCCGTCATTTATCAACCGATTTGGAAAATTGTTCTTTTATTTGAAAGGATATAATACTTCCAGATTAGTCCCATTTTTATCAAAATCTAGTTCTGATAGTGGGATCCATCTGGAATTGAGAGAACTCCTCAAATATTGTAGGCATACATATGGCGATTTTGGTATTTTCATCAACAAATCAAGCATTTGCATTCAGAAAGTATAATTTGGTGAAGATCTGATGAAGATCTTCAGAGATAAAGAAGGGAACTCTTCAATGGATGACAGCAAATCATCGGAGATTGCAGCAGTCGCTTGTCTTTCTATTGTTAATGCCACTAAAAATACAAAAATAAAATGAACTTTAAAAAAAGTAAAAACCGACTTCAAAAAGATTTATTTTTTGTGTGAATCAGTTTTGGAAGTCGGTGCCAATTTTTTCTAAAATCAAACCGAATCAAAGGCACCTACTTCCTAAACTAAACTGTTTCACACAAATTTATTTTATTCTTTTTGAAGTCGGTTTTAACTTTTTTATTATTTGGCAAATAATATTTGAAGCATGTACCTTATTCACGTCATATTGGAAAACATCAGATTTATCCGTTTGTCCACAACGTCATCGTGGAAATCGACCATTCTGCGAACTGATCCCGCCGACTGGCCGCTGTAGTAGGCGGTTCATGACGTCGCGTCGCAGCCGCAGGAAAATCGAGTCATATAAATAGGTTTGCTTTGTTAGTCCTGCGTCAGTAATCGCGATGGGATACAGTAGTGTGGTGGTGAGCGTGTTAGCGCTTTCTGCGCTTGCAGCGGCAGTGCCATCAATCGGCGACAATTCTTTAGACGGTGGAGAGCGAGTGGTCCTCGTTTCGCCGGTGTTAGCCCCTCCGAGGGACTCCCGGTTGCATGACACGACGCGGTCGAGGCAGTTCCCGATTCTTGTGCTCCTTGCTCAGTCGAACCCTCAGTATGCGCGTCTGGAGCCCGAAGCTAAGTCCTTGAGAGGAAACTTTCAGCCCATTTACGTTCAGGTGATTATTTAAATGCTGTGTTTTCGTCGTTTTATTTTGACACTGATAGCGTTATTATATTATTTGAAATTATTTTAAAATCGTTATGGCACTAAACATTATTATGATTATGGAAATGAACATGCGTATAAGTGGTTTATTTTGCGTGCATATTTTTTAATAAGTTGAATGGTATTTATAGTTAATTTTTAATACAGGTTTATAAAATATAACAGTGGGATTACAATAATTAAATAATCTATCTATAAATGTAATTTTAACTAGTTATAAATATTGTTATTTATAACTAGTTAAAATTACATTATCCAGTATTTTTTCAAAAAAATATTAATCTGAATTTTTTAGTTTGTACAGTATTGTATCGTCTGCAGTGCTCCGCAGTATTGTATAGTATATTTAAGAGTGGACTGTTTTTTTACCGTGTGTGTTAATCTCAGCTGTAATTTTCTGGACTAATTTCAATTATTTAATTTTATTACAATCACGCATTATAACCAGGAGTTTCGAATCCAGCTTATGAGCGAATTTTTCTTTCCACAATTTACTTATTTTTTATTTTTTCATTTTACAATTCGTCATGGTACGTTGAACAACACATTTGTGCAAACGTGGTTGTTAATGAATAGTTATGTATTTCAGATAATTTCAGACTGTTAGAGTCTGAAATTACATTGCTGAAACCGCTTGTTATCTGTTGTTTGATGATTTAATTCAGTTTTCGAAGGAAAAAAACAAACATCTTTGAACTTTTATTGTAAAGAGATAACTATTTATGGACATTAATTTATTAGAGGGGAGAAAATGACGACACTTCGTAGCTAATTGATATTATTACAAATAAAAATCTGTAAATAAAAACTTTTTTTACGACGCGACAACGCAATCAAAGATGCTTCATTTCACTAACCATACGTTTATGTGTGGTAGGCCACTGGTCTTTCTTTGTCCAATCCAATTTATTTGATGATCAGTGTTTTATTCTATGCAACATTTGATGAAAATCATCCAATTTCATTGATCAAAGTCATATTGGACAAAGAAATTTGATCAGGGGCATACCACCCTAATTAACGTATACAACGTGTTATTGAAATAACTCAAAACCTCTTAAGGGGTCATTGTCCTCATCAGTATTAACAACTTTTATTATGGGACTAACCCTGAAATCACGAAAAAAAAACACATGTTCCCTACATTTGTTTACACATTAATCGACAAAATGTACTGATATTTTTTTCGCGATTTCAGTGTTGGTCCCATAGTAAAAGTTGTCCATACTGATGAATACAATGACCCCTCAAGAGGTTTTGAGTTATTTCAATAACACGTTGTATGTACCTAGTAACCATAAAGTTATGAACCCATCAATGTTTATAGCCGCAATAAACATTAACGCAACACATTGACGTAACTTTAATAGATTTAAGTTATAAACTGTGGAAGAAAAAATCGTTCACGAGCAGGATTCGAGCGTGCAACTCCTGGCTCAGTACGCCAGTGCTTTAGCCACTAAGCTACTGTGAACACTACTTAAATTTACTATTACTATATTTTATTTTAACTAGCCTATGCCCGCGACTTCGCCCGCGTGAATGTCGTTTATCGCGCATCCCTCGGGAACTGGTCATCTTCCCGGGATAAAAAGTAGCCTTTATATTAATCCGTGTTATGTTCTATCTGTATGCCAAAAATTAAAATCGGTTCAGCCGTTCTTGTTATAAATTGTGTAACTAACCCGACTTTGTTTTATACACGCTGAAAATCGAATCGCTTAATTCCCGAAAAGGGGTAGTTTTACTCATCATTATAAACAACTTTTACCATGGGACCAAACCTGAAATCGCGAAAAAAAAATCAGTTGTACATTTGTGTTCACTTAAATCAAAAAAATTTAGGGACCACCTGTTTTTTTTTTTCGAGATTTCAGGGTTGGTCCCATAGTAAAAGTTGTTCATAATGATGAGTACAATGACCCCCCTTTCGGGAAATAAGCGATTCTTTCAGCGTGTATAAAAGTAGGTAGGTATGTATTCTTAAGCGTTTCCCGGTACTACTACTTACTTTATTAATATATTTAATCCCTTTTTCACAGAAACTCGAAGACCAAGAGAAGCCCAAAAGTTTGAACAGACAGAAACGCCATTTGCTAGCGAAGAAGTTATTAGGTATAGGCGGAGGCGGCATTTCGTTTGGTGGCGGTTTTGACATCGGCGGCGGTGGTCTCAACTTTGGCGATGGCGGCTACAGTCACGATAGCGGCCATGGAGGAGGCTATGGCGGTGGCTATGGAGGAGGCTATGGCGGTGGCTATGGAGGAGACTATGGCGGCCACAGTGGAGGCTATGGTGGCGGCTACGAAAAACCATCCAAAACCATAATTGTGGTGAAAGAGCATGGTACGGACTGCACACGGCTTGTTGCGCACACACTTCAATGTGCTTTTTAAAACGCTTTGTTTGTATTTGTGTAGTAATTTAAAAAAGGCTGTGATAACGCCGACCAAAGTAGACAATGATAAATTTGCATGCACCTATTCGGTTTTTGAATAGTAGTAAACACGGAATAAAGAAAACAAGTGGAAGAGTCTACACGATTACTTAATACGGGCACAGATAATATAATACTACTACTATTATAATTAATACACAAAAATAATTAAATGTGATTTGTTCTATTAACTCAAATTGAGCCTAACAATTACATGACGTTTTTTTTGTAAATTCAATCTTGTTAAAAGTTATTAAAATTTAAAAAAAAATGTATTAAAATTTAACACATATCGGTGATATGAAACACCTCTTCGAGAATGATTTTACGTTCTGCTATAATTTTTAATCGTTAACATTGCACAATTAGGTATAATCTAGTATTTCACGTAAGCGTTCGTGAAATCTTCGTGACGCAGTGCGAAATTAAGCTCGATTAAGTGCATCTGCGCTTAATTGTGCCACACGTACGGTAGCCGTTGGGCACTTCCACCTTGTTTTCTATTCCGTGGTAGTAAACTAGATAAATTATACAATCAGTAGTGTTTTTTTACAAAGATAACATAAACTGGCTTTGCAACACTACGTAAGGTCACGATACTTTCCGGTGGTACAAAGTTGCTTGAACGAATCTTACTACATTACACGTACCTACAGCTGCCATCAAACATTTTAGCGATTTTAGCCTTAGTGGTGGTTCATCGGAAAGTTTTCTGACTGTACTTACGTATGACTGTCTCAGTGGTGTAGCTGTAACGTGTTCGACCGCAGATCGTGAGGTCCTGGGTTCGATTCCCCGGGTTGGGCAAAAAGTGTTATTATGATTTCGCAGTCAAGAAAATTTCTCACTAGCAACCCGGAATCAGGATGTTGGCGGTGGTACACCCCATGCCTCAGAGAGGATCTAAAGCCGTCGGTCTTATGCCTAAACTTTCAGGTCCTGCGCCTGATCTCTCTCCGTTAGTTTTTTTATATACCTACTATAGGATGGCGAAACGAACTAAAGGCCCACCTGATGTTAAGCGGTTACCTTTGCCCATATGATATATTATTGGCACCGTAAGTCGATTCGCTATACTGAGAAATGAAGATGGAAAGTCTCATGTGATTGTAATTTCACCGGCACCCGTACCCTTCAGGCCGAAAAACATCAATGCAAGCATCACTATTTGGCGGAGAATTACGATCACATGAGACTTTCCATCTTCATGTCTCAGTTTGGCGAACCGACTTGCGGTACCATTTAGGCAACAGCCTAGGTGGTATTGAAGTTGTCATGGGCAAAGGTAACCGCTTAACATCAGGTGGGACTTTAGATCGTTTCGCCATCCTATACTATAAAAAAAAGAAAAAAGAAGTAGGTGGTAGTACTTCCCCGGACGAGCTCTTTCACAAAAGAGCTCTACTACTACTACTACTAGTTGGTGTCGGATTGCCATCCCATCGGATTATGAAAGTGAGGGAATAGAGAGTGCACCTGTGTCTGCGCACACACTTCATCATCCTCCATTTTCCCAACTACATTGGGGTCAGCTTCCAGTCTAACCAGATGCGGCTGAACATCAGTATCTTACACGAAACGACTGCCATCAGACCCTAGCAACCCAGTTAATGGACAATACTGACATTCGATGATTAGACCAGTTGTCAGACTTTCGGGCTTCTGACTACCCGTAACGACAGCCATAGATATTCGTATGATAACCGGGACCGACAGCTTAACGTGCTCTCCGAGGCACGGAGAGGTCTTGATATGCAATAAAATGATCACCCATCCACGGACTGACCGTGGCAAGTGTAGCTTAACCTCACAGATGATACAATCCACTTGTGCACTATAACATGTCCCACGCAGATGGCTAGTCTCCGTTGAGATTGGCTGCCGTGATCGGAATTCGGCCGGGGGGGACATTTTTAATTTATTAAGCAGTGCTCTTGCGGCTTTGCTCGCGTAAAAAGTTTTAACTTGCCCCGTATATTGTTCCCCGTCGTAGTTAAAAAAAAAGAAATTATGCATTTCTTTACTATTATTTAATTTGAAGAGTATTTGTGTCAAGCGTGACCCCAGGAAGATTTTTCATAGAAACTTTAGCACTCCTTTTTACCCCCGATTTTTCATAGAAACTTTAGCACTACTTTTTACCCCCCGTTGAGTTTGATTTTTGAAAAACGGAAGATTATTTATACCGAGTTTCGACTCAATCCAGCCACGCCATAATATTCTCCCATACAAAATAAAATTTATAACCCTATTGCCACAGTTTTACTATTATATCGTTAAACTGTGCTATTGCACCCTCTTTTAGGAGTAATTTTGGAAAAAGAAAAGAGCAACATTTCATTATTTACTTTAGAGATTATTTTTCTAAAGTACTTTTGAGCTAATCGATTCAGTAGAAAAGATTTTTAATACAAACCCAAACACCCTATTTCACCCCCTTAGGGTTAAAATTTCCAAAAATCCTTTCGTAGCGGGTGCTTATGTTCCAAATGGAACCTACTGTTGAAATTTCATGCTTCTAACTTGAGTAGTGATGAATCAGTCAGTCAGGACATCTATCTTTATAAGTATAGATAGATAATTATTATTAACTTATGTTTGTTTATTTCTAGATAGATTGTTCAAGAGTTTATATTGCAAGTAGGTATTATCTTTTTTAGGGTTCCGTACCCGAAGGGTGCCAAACGGGACCCTATTACTTTCGCTACACTGTCCGTCCGTCCGTCCATCTGTCTGTCACTGGGTAGTATCTTTTGAACGGTAATAGGTAACCGATTCAAATTTTCTCAGAATATGTGTTGCTATGAGGTGTATCACGACAAAAAAAGTTTAAAACCAAAGGGGATCCCCATACAAGAAACCTCAAAAAACATGCATTTTTTTCAACGTTTTTGTTCCTGCTCTATCTTCAAAACGGTAATATATACCAGCGTCAAACTTGGTCAGATTATAGTACATATTATGTAGTTTACCAACAAATACTAAAAATAAGACAAACATAGACATATGTGATGGTACCTGCGTAAGAAAAACATGCAAAAATTCATATTTCGCGCACTGTACGTTGATGCCATGTCTTTTGATAAACTCTCGTAAATTAAATGAGTTTTTATGGGGTATCAGGTCGTTGAGAGGTACGGAACCCTTACTGCGCGAGTCCGACTTGGCCGCACTTGGCCGGTTTTTTTGTCTTTGGGTGGAAATCCTCTTCAACATCCTCCTTCTAGGGTTGGCGGAGGGGTATGTCGGACTCTTAACGACTAAAACCACACGGTGGCCTACCTCAGCACAAAATAGAGGAGCTCCGGGAACTCCATTGGACTGCGCTGGTACCCCTCTAGTGATACGCCTTTGGCACGTCCCGAGAAAACAATATTGTTTCCTCCACCACCGTCGACCGTCGTCGTGACTACCACGTGCTGCTGTCCTCCCCAGGATAGCTTAATAGATGTCTTGAGCTCCCCCACCCTTAGCGTTCAGAATCCCGAAGGTAACCCCTGTCAGATGTAGCGACAGGGGATACGGCCTTTCACCCTATCTGGACCTTGTGCCAGGGCGGTTGCCTCCCCAGCGGCTCCTTCTCCGAGTGGGATCGGGTCTCTCTTGATATCGCTCTGTGGCTTCCTTCTGAAGCATCACAGTCTTGAAGGCAGCCACGGCCCTTTAAGACATCAGATCTGCCAGTATAGCCGACACTACTGCTGGCAGAGAAAGAACCTGTCCAATTCGGCGACTAGGTCCCGCCATTTGGAGCCCCACGCAGGGCACTCCTCCAGTGTGTTCTGTGCGGTGTCCTAGTTACACCCATAATGGTTTGAATTTGCCATGGGTTCGCGTAGGTACCTACCACAAATTATATATGTTGTACAATATTTCAGGTGTTTATCTACTTTTTTAAACAGTTAATCATTTTATTTATGTTTTAGGTCACCGTGGCCATCATCATGGAGGCTACGAAGGCAATGGTGGATATGGTGGTGGAAACGGTGGCGGCTATGGCGGAGGCGGCGGCGGCGGACATGGCACAGGTGGCGGCGGCGGATATGGCGCAGGCGGCGGTGGCGGATATGGCACAGGCGGCGGCGGCGGATATGGCGCAGGTGGCGGTGGCGGATATGGCGCAGGCGGCGGTGGCGGATATGGCGCAGGCGGCGGCGGCGGCGGCGGTGGTGGTGGCGGCGGCGGCGGAGGCGGTGGCTCCGGTGGAGGAAGCGGTTACGGTGGCGGTTACGGCGGAGGCCAAGGTGGCGGAGGCAATAACGGCTATGGCAATAACTACAACCAAGGTGGAGGTGGAGGATGTGGCGGCGGCTGCGGCGGTGGTGGCCATAGTGGCAGCAGTGCCACTGCGACAGCTACCGCGACTGCCACGGCGACAGCGTACTCTAACGGTTACAGGTGCGTACATATTATTATTTCATATATTTATTTTGACGGCGTTTGTGGTGTAGTGGTTCGACTGCTTATCACGAGGTCGTGGGTTCGATTCCCACAGGACACAAATATTTGTGTGATGAACATAGGTGTTTATGTTGGTCTGGGTGTTTCTCATGTATTATAAGTATATATTTACTAAAAAATAGTATATAAGTATTATATCCATTGTCTATTACCCATAGTACAAGCTCTGCTTAGTTTGGAGTAGATGGTGCTGTGTAAAAATGTCGAAAATGTCACAAATATTTTCACAATAGCATATGCCCGCGACTCACTGTTGCCAGGTCTCCCGATTTTCCGGGAGATTCCCGATTTTCGACAAAAATCTCCCGATTTTTTACAGTCCCTGTATAAAGCCTAATAATAGGAATAAGATCAAAACCTGGCAAAAAAACGACATAAAATGAAACAGATGGATAAGTTGCTGCCCTGAATATTTCCGTCACTCCCAGTAGTCCCAGTGTATCGTATGTTCACTAAACACATTCAATTTTTTTCATTACACAGGGCAGTAAACTGTAAAAAATTGTTTTGATTTTAATATTACAGCTGGAATGGAGACAAAATAGTGAATTAGATAGACGAAAGTGATTACTTCAAAAACTTTGATTTTTGTTAATAAACATCATCTCCCGCTTTTTTCATAATAAGCCTCCCGGATTTTGAAAATCGGACCTGGCAACACTGCCGCGACTTCGCCCGCGTACGCTAAAGTTAATTATAATCCATACATAATTTTTTGCGTGAAAGCGTAACAAACATCCACACATCCTCAAAAACTTTCATGTTTACAATCTTACGGCCAAAATTAATATCCAATCTATCCACGATTTACCCTACCGGAGATAGAAATTTGACATATTTTGTATGGAGCTTATGTCAAATTTCTATCTCTAGTAGGGCAAATCGTGGATAGATTGGATATCAATTTTGGCCGTAAGTAGGACTAGCAATGCTCTTGCGGCTTTGCCCGCGTGAAAAGTTTTATCTTGCCCCATATAATGTTCCCCGTAGTAGATTTGGGGAAAGAATAATTCGTATTTCTTTATTATTATTTCATTTGAAGGCCCCTGGAAGATTTTTCATAGAAACTTCGACAACCTTTTTAACGCCATTTAGTTTAATTTTTAAAAATTCAAAAACTCTAATTTATTAATTTTAAGATTATTTATACCGATTTTCGCCCCAATACAGCCACGCAATAATATTCTCCCATAAAAAAACTACAACCCTATTACACCCTCTTCTAGGAGTATTTTGTAAAAAGAAAAGATAAATGTTTCATTATTTACTTTAGAAATTATTTTTCTGATGTTTTAAGTTAATCGATTCAGAAAAAAAGATTTTTCATACAAACTCTAACACCCTATTTCACCCCTTTAGGGGTTTGAATAGGGTTATTTACATTTTTCACATTTTACATCGTATTGTATTTAATCTAACTTATTTATTTTTTATCGTTATTTACCAACATCACGCCTCACTGATTTACCAGGCCCCTCAGAAAGTATTGCGAAAAAAAGTTTTTATATATGGGAGACTGGCCAGTTATAATGTTTTTCGAAAATATGATTATTTATAAGTAAAAATAAGTAAGTTCCAATTTCAAAATTTCCCTCCACATTTTTTGCGAGTTAATTCAAAGTATTGTGTCTCACTGAAATATGGATCTGCGCCGGGAACATTTTAGAGCTATGATTTTATACGATTTCAAGTGTCGCCTGAAACCGGATGAATCGTACGATAGACTTCAAATGGCATTCATGGATGAAGGCCCTTCCAAGGCAACCGTGTATCGTTGGTATAACGAATTCAAGCGCGGTCGACCAACTTTGGGGGATGACGAAAGAAGCGGTCGCCCTTTGACGGCTGTTACCGAAGAAAACGTGCTAGCAGTGAAAAATTTAATCCAAGACAATAGGCGAATTACATATCAGGAGATTCAACACATATTGAAGATTGGATCGGGAAGCGTTCACGAGATTCTACACAGCCATCTTCGCGTGAGGAGGATAGTATCACGCTGGGTGCCGCACAACCTCACCGATGCTCAGAAGCAGGCCCGGGTGGAATGGTGCCGTGATATGCTTAACAAATTTGAAGCAGGCTCGTCTCGGCGTGTTTACGACATCGTTACAGGTGATGAGTCCTGGATTTATCAATACGACCCAGAAACCAAGCGCCAGTCGACTGTTTGGGTGTTTCAAAATGAGCCAACGCCTACCAAAGTGAAGCGATCTAGAAGCGGGGGTAAGATTTTGATCGCTAGCTTTTTTAATTTGACTGGCCACTTGGTATCAATTCCCTTACGGGATCAAAGAAGCATTAATGCCGAATGGTATACTACCAAATGTTTGCCAGAAGTTTTCACTGTTATAAGCAAAAAGCGACCAAACACAGGGCTCCGCGGGCTACTGCTCCACCACGACAATGCACCTGCGCACACCGCACTCAAAACGAGGGACTTCCTGGACAGCACGCCAGTCAAACTCCTGGGTCACCCTCCTTACAGCCCTGATCTAGCACCGTGTGACTTCTTTTTATTCCCAAAAATAAAAAATCAGCTCAAAGGGATACAATTTTCGTCGCCGGAAGATGCGCTGGCTGCGTTCGAGCAGGCTGTAAACGAGGTGTCTGCGGCGGACTGGAAAAAGTGTTTTGAAAACTGGTTTAGGCGCATGAATCTTTGTATAGAGGCTGGTGGAAAGTACTTTGAAAAGATTTGATAAAAATATATGTACGTATAGAACAATTTTTTTTAGTTTCGCAAAACTTTCTGAGTGTCCCACGTACGTTACTGCATTGTGAATTCGTGTCGACGCCGGCTGTCGCTGAAAACCAGCGCTGTGTCTTTGCTCCGTGCATGAGGCACAGCAATATGCTGAGCGGTGGCCGTTTTGCGCGGATGTGACGCATATCTTACCACACTTCTTGACTCTGTACCTGTATTTGTTCTGTGTTCTTGAATTTTTTGGTAATTTTGTGCGTCACTTTTGAAGCATATAAATATTTTTCTTTCTTTCTTTCTTTTCTTTCTTAAAATTTTCAAAAATCGTTTCTTAGTGGGTGCTTGCGTTACAAACGGAATCTACTGTCCAAATTTTACGTTTCTAGCTTGAGTATTTTCAGCACTGCGTTGATAAATCAGTCAGTCAGGACATCTGTCTTTATATGTATAGATTCTATAGATAGATAGATAGATTTACAGAGCACAGTAGCAAACCTTCAGATTGAATAAAAAAAAACATTAATTTGCCAACTTATTACTTACATAGGTAATATTTAATTACATTAATTATATTCTGTAACTGTATAGGTCCGACAAAAGTATTTAAAGACTAAATTAATTATACTTCTATCTTATATCTTATCTCGGATGTAAGATCTCGTATAATTATGGTTGAACTACACTTACAGGTAAGTTATTTTAACCATAAATTAGATACTACAAGACAAGTGTCTTAAATGTTGTATAATCTTATGCTCTTGTTATAATCTCGGAAATTCAATTTGGCAGTCAAAGACATATGAAATGAATTCGACCTGACACTGTCTGACATTGAAGTCAATGCACTCCTTGATTTTAATGATATTTTCTTCCATTCAATGTTTTTGCAACATAATGAATGACACATGGTATAATATTTGTGATAATGATAGATGATTATACTATATTATAAAGTATTAATTATGTTATAATGTAATTATGATACAAACAAAATCTGTGAACTCAAGATTAAGTCTTTTTGCATACAACGATATTTTTTGTAAACGTCTCCATGTTCCCATACGGCTGGCTATAAACTATTCTTTCATTTTAATGCAAGCGCAGAAGCTGGGTGAAATCTAAAGATAAAAAAATTGTGGTATTTGCATCTTTAGCTGTGGTTTGGTTCACCAAACAATCTTTGACAAATAACAGCTGACATTTATTTGCTACTAGCTGGACCGCACACGCGCCGGCCGTCCGCGGGTGACGGCGGACGCGGAAACGTCCTTTGAGCGGAAACGTGACTAGACTTGTATTTAGTTCCTGGTTTAAACCTGTTTTAATCCCAATACTTAACACTTAGTCCGCGTTTTGGAATAAGGCTGGTTGAGCTTCAGTTAGAAATTAGAAAATTTAAAATTTAACGTCCTTCTGACAACACCTATTTTTTATTCTATGTTCGCTACAATACATACCGTTATAGGATTGTCGGGCTGAAATCTTTTGTAGAACTGATTCCAATATTATCAGCATTAATTAATAAAGTACACTACTTTTATTTACCACCCGAAGGGACTTTTTTACAGCTGACTATAAAACCAAATTGCCTGAAAATAATTCCTGGCAGCACTGATTGTCATGTGATTTTTGGCAAAGAACAGATTGTTTGTACATGTTTTTGTTTTAGCTTGTTGGTGTCGAAAAAGACGATTTATTGCCGATCCGATCGATTTTTCGAGCGTTATTAATTTTAGCAATAATGATGCATAAACCATTGCTTTGCATAGTTAAATCTACCATTTACAAGCAAAATTATTAGTTTTTGCCATAGGAACCGACATCTAATTGGGATGTTCCCTTATAAGGCCGTGTGTCGTATATAGCAGTATAAATTAAGTATATATCTCATGTCCATTCAGTATGTAGTTATGGATAATTATATTCGACCTTTCTGTACTGTAATAAGACTGTAGCTTCAATAAATTACAGTTTTATTTGGATGTTGACGATTTTACGCATCGAACATTCGATTTTGCCCTATAATGCCATGGGCCTTGAGCGTCCTTTTTGGGCGATAATTTTCATCGCCTACCTGGCTATCTTATAGTACTTACCTACAAAGCTCAAGGTATTTTCTCTTTTTTTACAGGAAACGTTAACTTCGAAGTGCTCCGTAAAGTATCGAAGTGTTACGAAGTGCATTGAACCAGCTGTGATAGTGGTGACCGGACGATAATCGCTACACACCAAATAGCTTTAATAACAAAAATGTTACTTACTATACATATAATTTTACAGGAAAATGGATAGTATGAGTACGACCTCTCAAACGGTTGTTGCCATTTTTTACAGGCAAAAACTGAAACTGTTTTCCGTACTTACCTATATTTTTATACGTATAGTATAGTCCTCAGCCAATAAAAGCAATTACTTATTGTTACTTGTAATTTAAATATTAAGTAAGTGATTGAAATAAAGATTTTTAAATTATGATTTGTTTTAATCTCTCCTAAGCATAACTGATTTTCATGTGTAACAAGACGGACGAGAAAAAAAAGAGACTCCGTGCCACATAATATAACAAATGTGAAGCCCCCTACCGAACTATGTGTGCGTAAATTGAGAAACGAAACGCCCCATAAGAAGAATTAAATGCTCGTCATAATGTATATTTGCACACCATATGTAATGGTAGAATGTAAATGGGCCATTTATATTTAAGATCATACTTGTACACCTACATTCTGGCAAATAAATGAATTGAATTGAATTGAATTGAATAATGGCGGTTGATCGACACACTACGACGTTACTGTGTGTGCGAGGCACGAATACAAACAAGCCGGGTTGGCTTACTTATGGTGCTTGTGTCGAATTGTCATAGGCTTGATACACGAATAATATTATACATTCACGTTCAATATATCCTTTTTTAGGGTTCCGTACCCGAAGGGTGCCAAACGGGACCCTATTACTCTCGCTACGCTGTCCGTCCGTCCGTCTGTCTGTCACAGGGCTATATCTTTTGAACGGAAATAGGTAACCGGTTGAAATTTTCTCAGAATATGTGTTGCTATGAGATGTATCACGACAAATGCTAAAAAAAAAAAAGTTTAAAATCAAAGGGGGTCCCCATACAAGAAACCTCAAAAAACATGCATTTTTTCCATCGTTTTTGTTCCTGCTCTATCTTCGAAACGGTAATATATACCAGGATCAAACTTGGTCAGATTATAGTGTATATTATGTAGTTTAGCAAGAAATACTAAAAATAAGACAAACATACACATATGTGGTGGAACCTGCGTAAGAAAGACATGCAAAAATTAATATTTCGTGCACTGTGCGTTGATGTCTTTTGATAAGCTATCATAAATAAAATCAGTTTTTATGGGGTATCAGGTCGTTGAGAGGTACGGAACCCTTAATGCGTGAGTCCAACTCGCACTTGGCCGGTTTTCTTTCTTTCTTTATCTATTTAAAACAGAATTATATGAAAACTGTATCTAATAGGTACGGTCAAGCACATATCAATGGTATAAGCACTCCATTATAAGCAGAACTGGCAAGTTTATAGTATTAAACTGGGTGTCAGAGAAGCGCTTCCGAAAACGAAGATAGATGATAGTGCTGGTGATATGAAACCATAAAAAATGCGATTCTTTATTTAGATTTTCCATATTTTTTTTGGTATTTTTCATACATTTTTATTACCATTTACATATTTACTTAATTATTTTAAGTTCGCAATGTAATTCAAATGAAATATCAGCTGGCGTTAGGGGTGAACGTCATCCGCTCGCATACGCAGTCTGTGTCGTAGCGAGCGTAGGTAGGTTAGGTACGTGCGGCATTGATCCCGAGTTTTGTACGCTTTACATTGCGGGTTTGCAAAATACCAAATCACTAAAACAATGAGTATTAGGCTAATGGTTATTTGTATTCGATTTTGTTTAGGTAGTATAAAAATAGCCTTTCAATTTCGGGAGCGTTTCCCTGACACCCAGTATTATCTGTGGTATTAGACAGGCTCTGCTTATACTGGTTTATTACCATCGATATGTACTTAACTATACCTACAATATGTTAACCGGAAAACTTCTAAATGTAGAACTAAAACATTTCGTAAGTGGCTGGTCTTATTGCAACACATTTTTACTAACCGACTTCAAAAAAAGCAGCAGGTTATTTATTCGGCGGGTTTTTTTTTCACATTGGCCATTTAGATCTCTAGTCACTTAATTACGATTCAAATAACAAAGACACTTCTTTTTAATAACATAAGTAGCAACTAAGGGGCCATCTATAAATTACGTCACTCGTTAAGGGTAGGGAGTGGGAAAACAAAATGTGACATCGTGTGACAAAGGAGGAGACGAGTCATAAGCTTCGTGCATTCATAATCTAAAGTATTAAAAATCGCTGTGCCTTCGATGCTTGGGGGAGGACTATGTCCAGCAGTGGACGTCTTTTAGCTGAAATGATGACGATTAAAACTCTAAACTTCAACTCTAGCAGTATTAATAATCGTCGCCGCTCCACTAATAATCGTCTTCTCCAATGTCCTTCTCACCGCTCTGACTTCGTTCACTTTACATTCTTCGTGCAATCTATCCTATTATGGAATGCGCTTCCTCATGAAATCAGGATGGCCAACAGTCGGCTCGCCTTTAAAATCAAGTTAAGGAAATATTTCCGTGAAAACAATTTAGCAGATTCAGCTCGTCTTTGATTTATCTTGATGTTATATATTTATAGTTATATATGTAGGTATGTATAATATGTATATTTTATTATATGTATAATGTATCTATTTTTATTATATGTAAAAAAAAAAGTTAAAGTCCGTAGTACGAAACATATTTTACTACTTTACTGGTGCATCTACCTTATTCTTTGTCTCTGCATTACCCTAAGGTTGTCTGGTAGAGAACGCCTATGGCGTTAAGACCGCCTTTGTACCCTGTTGTGCATAAAGAATTAAATAAATAAATATTATTATAAGGTTTAAGTTTGTTTGTGTCACTTTGGAGGTGCTGTTTTAATTTTAAATTAAAATTAAATTAAATTTCTAAATTTAAACTGCCTCGTTGGTCTAGTGGTTACAAGCGCGACTGCTGAGCGTGGGGTCCTGGGTTCGATTCCCGGGTCGGGCAAAGTGTTATTGGGTTTTTTCATTAGGAAATTCTCAGTAGCAGCCCGGAGTCTGGATTTGTGCTCGGTCAATTACAATAGGCTCGCCCCCTTAATAGTCCCATGTAATCATGGGACTATAACATAACTAGCGAAATGTGGGTGTACTATTACACCTCTGCCTACCCCTTCGGGGAATTACAGGCGTGATGTTATGTTATGTTAAATTTAAACTTGCAAAATATGTGACGTCACACATGTGACAAGTATGGGATGAGGTCTAAAAATCATGAAATTCGTGTGACGTAATCTAAAGATGGGCCATCTAAGTATGAATTACAGTGTAATTATTAACAACTTAAAATAATAATTAAATTGTGCTCATAATAATAATTACACCACTATTATTACCTTATTCACACGATTTAATGACCTTTGTAACTATTGACGTAGGTATCGCTTCATAGAATACTAGCCGTTCGCTTCCTCATAGGTAATTGATGGGTGGCTGCTGTAATGATTTATCATAGAAAATTGCTTTAAATAAGTACATTTAGATATCATCAGCATCACATTCGAATTGGCGATTGTTTTAATTTTTATTCTAATGATATAGGTACATTAGTCAACCCACGCTGTTTTTAGGGTTTCTGAATACACTTAGCGACTGCCATAGATATTCCTATAAAAATCGGGTCTGAAAGTTTAAAGTGGTCTCCGAGGTATTATTTAGAACATCAATAGACGCCTATTGCTGAATATAATGCGTACAATACATTCTTTCAACTAAGGTAGGAGGAAGCGGGGTACTGCAATCCGATTGGCCCTACCAAGTCAGCTATTGGCTGATCACTAACGCGAAAGTATTGACGGCTCACATAAGTGGTCGAAACTGATTTGAAGTTTTTAAGAGGCGAATAGTCGCAACCTATATCAGATCTATTCATTGACTTGTACCTATGGACCAGTAATACCTACGAAATAAGCGTGGTATACCTACAATATCCGGGCCACCGTTATGGTGGCCATAGCTAGGGAAGTAAGTAATCAAAACTAAAAAGTATCGATATCGATGCCCGTGTTTCGTTCCAGAGATGTGTGCTGATTAAAATCATTTTCAAGTAGTAATAAATAATGCAATTATATCAAATACTAAGTTCGGCTGTCCCTAGGACATAAAAAATCAAGCTTCTAGGTCAAGGCAATCATACGGCTATGTCACATTTTGATACTCGCAAACTCACATAAAAAACCTATAGGGTACTTCGCATTGACCTAGAATCATGAAATTTGGCCAATATATCGAAATATCTTTTTTTTTCAATATATCGAACTCCGATTGTATATTTAAAAATATCGATAGATCGAAAATCTGATATTTAAAAAATATCAACAGCCCTAGTTTGTTTACTTGACAGCTCATGTACTATGGGCCACATTGCGGGGTAAGCGGGGTTGCCACGCGGCGTAGGTATTTTGACATCCCGTAAAGATGTTGCCAAACAGAGAATATACAAATAGCATGCGATCTCTTTCACCAGACGACATAACACGTTGGTTAGCAAGAGACAAAGAATAGTTTCATAATTCAATAACGATTTAATAGATATTTGTATGAACTAGGTAGATATAGAAGAATGGGCCACTTCCATAGGTTTCTTAATTCAATGGATCTATTAGACTGATGTGTTGACAGACATCGGTCACCTGTTAGGAGACGTCTATTGGGATATATGGTCAATGATTTAGAAGAACTCTTTTGAATATGATTGTCAAAGGTTGTCTGGAAGATATCGCTTTTAGCGATAAGATCGCCCATGTAGGTACCCATAATTTATACTTTGTTCCTTTTTACTACTATTTTCATAGTTTACAATAAAGTATATTCTATCTATCTATCTATGAAGGGTCTGTTACAAAAAGTCGCAGAAGGAAAGTTTGTTTTGGGGTTTTTCTTCAAGTAGTGAGTTACCTAGCTCTAAAAAAAGTGCCAAAGTTCAGTGGTGTCGTAAAGGGGGGGCGGTGGGGGTGGTCCCTCCCGGGCGCCAAGCATCAAGTGGTGACAAGTGGGTGCGGCGCCCGCGCCACTTAGAAGCCTGTATTTCTTCCCAAGTGGCGGTCCAGTGGACATCCTTGGAGCTTCTGAGATTATTCTGTAAAATGGGACTATTCTGAGTCTGTTCCGAGTGTAGTGATGGGTCTAAGATTTGTCGTTTCGGTGGCATCATATGAAAACGCTTTTCAAAATTAAATAAATAAATAAATATCTTTGGGACATTTTTACACAGCACCATCTAGTCCCAAACTAAGCAGAGCTTGTGCTATGGGTACTAGACAATGGACATAATACGTATATTCTTTTTTTTTGTAAATACATACTTATAATACATAAATAAATTAAAATAAAATAACATTAAAGCTAGTGAAATCGTAATTAAGATTCGCAATGAGCCGAGCGCGACTAATCTTCATAATGTCATTGAATATTTTAGCAAAATGAAGTCACGTAAGCACGTTTAGTTCTTGTTGTTTTATTTTGGGGGGTACTCGATAGAAGGGCCCCGGGTGCCAACCCATGCTGCACCGCCACTGCCAAAGCCAGCTTAGATATTGTCTTGTTCATGGTATAATAACACCAGGTAGTCTCTTCCCGTGACAGCTAGGTCACGTGATTGCCTCCGTACTACGTCATCGGCCGTGGAGCCAATAGCGGGCTGTTAGCGTGACACTTGTCAGTTTGATGTGCTGCCACTTTGTGAAAATAAATTACCCGAGCAAAATGCATTTTTTCATTTACTTTCTTCTATAAAGAATCACTTTTTAACTAGTAATTTAATATAGTTTCCTTTATTAACTAATTAGATGAATAACACGAGATAACAAATAGTTAGGCTAGTTGGGAATTTATTTTATATTCATTATGAACAAAAATCTCCTTAAGTATATTGAAGATATCAATCAATGGCAGCACTGATCGTGACGCAGCTTGGAGGCATCGCGCTGTCATTGCGGGAAGAGAATACCTGGTGAAACATTTTATTATACCATGGTCTTGTTGTTGTTGTTTTGTTGTACAGTCAATCACACTTCAGTGGTAACATTTGAGTTACGAAAACCACTTGCGAAATAAATATACTGATGAGATAAAACTGTTACCACTGAAGCGAGGTCGACTGTACCTGTACCGATACAAATTAAATATAAGTTTTTATTTTTCAGCCTACTTTAGCTAAGTTTCTTAATAACACCAATTTTGTTTTAAATAAAATTTCAATACACGTGTGGCACACACGTGTTTTATTCACAATTTTTATTATTCTATTTCAAAGGTTAAAATGTTGGAATTATAAAATTAATTGCGCCTCAAAAAAAACAACACAAAAACTAATGGAAATACATACCTGCTTGTTTAGTTTTTTTATGTTTTGTAATTTGTAACAACTCCCTGGTGGTATTGCAAAATTGAGGATACCAAAGAGGTATACGAATACCTCAACAGGCAAGGGTTGTCATACGTCCGCATTCGGTTCTTTGTTCGGAATTCTAAGGGGGGGGGATTCTAAGCTGTCCGTTATTTTTACACAAATTAAAGGAAGGAAAATTACACATCATAATTATTCAATGTTTATAATAGAGTGGATTATGAGGTACCCGCGTATCATACATGCATCGTTTCACGCAAGAAATAGACATGCAGCGAAATTATAAATTTTAAAGAAAATGACCGGATTTTTCTGCAATTGTCCGAAATTGTCTCCGGATTTACTTTTTTTATGTAGTAAAAATTACCTTAATGGGAATCCATCCTCAGTGGGTACCTAGTAGGACAATGATTAGCTAAATGTAGTCCACAGTTGGGCCTCGCCCCTAAAAATAAAGTTAATAGTGAACAACGAAATATATGTTAACACGTCGTCACGTGAACGTCCTGAGATGACCAATCCGTCTGCCAACTGGGGTGATTACTTACGGTCAAAATGAAAACCTAAGCCTAAGCTCCATACAAAATATGTCAAACTACCTCTGATAGGGCAAATCGTGTATAGATGGAATATTAATTTTGGCAATAAAGTACATCGTTGGATTATATGGTCCACAGTCTGGTCTTCTTCGCCACACTCACATTGGCTGGAGTTGCTCCATCACTTGTATTTGTCGTACCCTGGCTCTCCGGAGGATCTTTTCACCCTTACACCTGATGGCACCATCTGGTTGAAGAATCTCAATTTGTCATTGTGAATAAAATTATAAAATAATATAGATTAGCCTATAAAGATGCCATACGATTAAATAAATTAATTAATTTTGGCCATTACAGAATCCTGTTCATCGAAGAGGTCAATGGTAGGTCCAAATTCATCGAACGTTCACGGGTTTTAACTTATTTTTTCTTGAGTGGAAACAACTATGCATACCGGCTGGAAAATAAGAAAACATACATCGAACTCGTTCCAAAAAAATCACGCTGCGGTCATCTTTAGAACAAAGATCACCAGTGATATACACCAATGCCCTTCTTAGGGTGACTTCATAATAAATTCACCAATAGGATTGCTTAACTTTCGTATCCTCGCACATTCAGCTCTCCTATTGGTGGATCCTCCCCGTTATCTGCCATATCCTGAACTACTCCACATCCTGTGGCGTTTTTCCATCTATATGGAAGGATGCCCAAATAACCCCTTTGCCCAAAAAATCTAATCCTATATCATTTTCTGAATACCGCCCAATATCCATATTACCATTCCTCTCCAAGGTCCTCGAACGCCTTATCCACAACCAGCTTAGTACTTTCCTTTGTAAAAACAACCTCCTTAATCCTTTCCAATCCGGGTTTCGTCCAGGACATAGTACAGTCTCAGCCTTAGTTCACATTACGGATGACATCAGGATAGGTATGGAAAATGGAAATCTGACGGTACTTTCCTTACTTGACTTTAGTAATGCCTTTAACACCGTCGATTTCGATATCCTGCTTGGCATACTTCGCTCTCTCAACATATCTCCAACGGCAATTGATTGGTTTCGTAGTTACCTGTGTGGCCGTCGGCAACGTATTTGCATTGATGGTACTCTGTCCTCATGGTGTAATATTTCTGCCGGCGTACCACAGGGGGGTGTTCTTTCTCCTTTACTTTTCGCAATATTTATTAACTCAATTTCAAATCAACTTCTATCATCCTACCACCTCTATGCAGATGACCTACAAATTTATTCACAGGCTCCTTTAGAAGAGTTGTCGGAGGCTGTTAAAATGGTGAACACAGATCTAGCACATAAATATATATAATATTATTTATATATATATTATATATATTTATGATACCTATATGTGTAATATATTTTGTGCTATTTATTTATTTTAGTTTAGTAGTACGCCACGGACTGCCCCCATTATCTAGATCTTACGTCTTCTTTGTCCATCCAAAGGTTGTCTGGAAGATATCGCTTTTAGCGATAAGACCGCCCATGTACCCATAATTTGTACGTTGTTCCTGTTTACTACTATTTTCATGGTGTACAATAAAGTATATTCTATCTATCTATTGTTTCCTTATGCTTGTCCTTGTTGTTTTTAGCTTCCTCGCCCAGCTCTGGTGGAAAGCTGGTAAAGGTACGACCTACGATTTAGCACGTCCCAGGAAAACAACGTTGTCTCCTGAACAAAATCGCTGGACCATCAACGTGTAACATAATTAACGCAAGTCCAGAAAGTTCATAATCACTAGATGTTTTTTATACCATGTTACATTTTACAACAAAAGATGTTTTCAATATGTATTTTGTATACTAAGGATATATAAGTACACTAGCAGTGCACTTACGACTTCATCCGCGTAAAAAGTTTTAACATGTCCCGTGTGGATACATTACACGTCGTAGTTTTGGGAAAAGAAAAATATGTAGGTATTTCTTTATTATTATTTACTCTGATAACAAGTGTTCTTTACCCCCGTTGGTTTTATTTTAGGAAAATCCAAAATACGTACTTAATTCATTTATTTCTGTATAGATATTATATAAACCAAGTATCGACTCAATAATTTACTCCTATACAAAATGTACCTACTGTCCAAATTTCATGTTTCTAACTTGAGTAGTTTCGGTTCTGCATTGATGAATCAGTCTTCAATTTCTCTTTATAAGTATAAATAAGCGAATCCTAAGTAGGTCCTTGAGGTCCAGGAAGACCAGACAAGTGGGTTCCGTGTGTCAGGTAATCCCTAAACGGCACCGGCACGGGCACGGGGGAAGGTTTTAGGGGTTTAAACCTACCCTAAAAAATTTAAATATCACATTAATTTACTTAATATTACTTATAAATTTATTTAAACGCTTGTTGTTGCACAGTTGTTACTTATTATATTCTTTCTCATGAATATTAACGTTGCACTTTTTTTCAAACCCCCCCCCAACCCCCCACAATACTGAAATCGGCTAAACCGCATACTACAGCTATCCAGAAAAACCAACTCAAAATACTTGAAAACTTGAAAACCATGCAATTTTGTGATTTTGAAAAAATTATGCCAGATTGTTATCTATCTACTACTATTATAAAATTGTTAAATGTCAGTTGTCTGTTTGTTTGTTTGTTTGTTCCAGCATCACGATAAAACTACTGGACCGATTTTGTTGAAACTGTTTGTAACTTACGATTTGACTTAAAAACTGGTATGTATTTTACCTCGCTACGATGACGGGAACCGGTGATTTTTAATTATATTTTTCTACAACATTTTGCATACAATAAGGCGCTCATATCCAGCTGTCATTCGCACGCATGCGCTCTAGCGCGCGCCTCCATAGACAAAATACGGCTGCTAAAGAAATTGCATTAAAAACTTTTTGGCCGGGCCGAATTGTACTGTTTAGACAAAAAAAATCCTGTCGTATGTAGTGGCACCATCTTGGAAATGCACTCTTTTGAGCCAACCGAAAATCAGAATCCTTCGACTTACAGACAAGGACCGGAAGCTACCTCTAAATTGCGATTTCTCGATAAAATTATGTTAGAATTACCTAAACGTTGTTATATTAATCATCATCATCTTAATCTTAACTATTATAAAATTGTAAATGTCTGTTTGTTTGTTTGTTCCAGCATCACGCTAAAATTACTGGACCGATTTTGATGAAACTTTTTTTGTTTGAAAGCTGATGATCTGTCTTTAAACTGGTATGGGTTTTGAGAAAGAAAGAAAGAAAGAATAAAATTAATTCGTGGGGTGCGTCAGACAGAATCGAAGCTTCTACGTATTTATTTGCACGAGCGAGCGGGTAGTAATGTACGATGATGGATGGATGGATGGCTGGATGGCTGGATGAGTGAGTGAGTGAGTGGGCCAGTGGGCGAGTGGGCGAGCGGGCGAGCGGGCGAGCGGGCGATTGAGCGAGTGGGCGAGTGGGTGAAGGGCGAGTGGGCGCGAGGTAGGCGAGTGGGCAAGTGGGCGAGTGGGCGAGAGGTGGGCGTGAGGTGAGCGATTGGTGGGTGAGTGGGCAAGTGGGTGACAGGCCAGTGGGCGAGTGGGTCAGTGGGCGAGTGGGCGAGTGAGCGAGTGAGCGAGTGGGTGAGAGAGTGGGTGTGTGGGCGAGAGGGCGGGTGGGTGAGTGGGCGAGTGAGCATGTGGGCAAGTGGGCCAGCGGGCATGTGGGCAAGTGGGCCAGTGGGCGAGTGGACGCGTGGGAGAGTGGGCGTGCGACTGGTGGGCGATTGAGCGATCGGGCGAGTGGGCGACTGGGCGAGTGGGCGAGTGGGCGAGTGAGAGAGTGGGCGACTGGGTGAGAGGTGGGTAAGTTGGCAAGTGGGTGTCAGGCCAGTGGGCGAGTGGGCCAGTGGGCGAGTGGGCGAGAGAGTTGACCTGTGGGCGAGAGGGCGAGAGGTGGGTGCGAGGTGGGTGAGTGTGAGAGTGGGCGTGTGGGCGAGTGGGAGAGTGGGCAAGTGGGCGAGAGGTGGGCGAGTGTTCGAGTGGGTGAGTGGGCGAGTGGGCAAGTGGGTGACAGGCCAATGGGCGAGTGGGTGAGTGAGTGGACTGGGACTGGGACTGGAACTAAGACTGGGACTAAGATTGGGACTGGGACTGGAGTGGACTGGATCGGACTGGATCGGACTGGATCGGACTGGATCGGACTGTATCGGACTGGATCGGACTGAATCGGACTGGATCGGGCTGGATCGGACTGGATCGGACTGGACAGGACTTTGCCCATGGCTTCACTCCGTGGTTCTTCAATTCATCCTACAGGAATCGTTTTCTTTTTTCATAAAATGCATACCTGTTTACAAGTCTAAACACAAAAAAAAAAAAAAATAGGTCCCGTAGTTTTTGCGTGATGCTTGAATAAACAAACAAACAGACATTTACAGTTTTGTAATAGTTACCGAAAAACATCTTATTATTAACAGGATCCATCACGGGGGGATACCAGTCTAACGCGAGCGGAGCCGCGTGTAAAAGCTAGTTATTCATAACATTCTAATGGGGTGACTGAGGTCTTGCGTTCATTCCGTTTCACATTGTGTAAACACTTAAACAGCATAAACTAAACCTAAAACAAGATACTAAGTTACGCATGATACGTTCACCCTGATCTCATCGCTAATTACAGCAGCTGCCTATTGAGATTATTATTACCAGTTTCTTGGTAAAATCGATGCGAAGTAAACAAGAATGTGAGCTTGTTTATGCAAAAACCACAAAGTTATAGGAAAATCCTCATGTTAATAAATAACTAGTATAAGAACTTAAGAGGATACTTAATATACTTGTATAGGTTTATAAATACCATCCTATATCTCTAAGTTTTTTATTAACCTACCTACTTTTTCGCTTGTAGTACGTAGTCCAAAATACAGCCTACCAGTTTTTTTTTTGTACATAGTCCACAATGGTCGTTGGAATCCACTCATCTCCATAAAGAATCCTCCCATCATCATCCATCCATCCATCATCTCCAGACAAAGATTATCTGAAAGCCATACCATAAGACAAGAGAAGACATTATTATCTATTCTATGGCCATAAGTATGTTATGGTATGGTAATAAGCACGGACGAATAAAAAAATTCGGACGGACTCTCGCCAAGAAAAGATTGAACCACTACTTTTTTTCTTAAAATCGACAGCATTTAAACACACCAGACGGCATATCTTTATTTTATTTTTGACACTACGACAACGACTCCGTCACACGAGATTTGTGTGTTGTTTGTGTGTGCGTTATGGCGGCTCTTAGACTTACTATGGGTGTGAATATGTGCCTGCCGGCTCGTACGTTCAAGCGAGCCGTCTTACTATGGGTGCTTCACTTATTGCTTAGCGAGATTCCGTCCACCTTTTTTATTCATCCATGCCTACAAGTAAGTACTTGTTTCGTTCAGGAATCGAAAACATGGCATGTTGCGTAGCAGTAAAGTAAAGTGCTTAGCGGAGTAGTCTCCGATCATAACATCAAGTTGTGAGTAACATTGAGTGATGTGTAGGTACGCGGTGATGCATCTGATAATTACATAATCCTCACGATAATAATCCAAGTAATATTACAAGAAATAATGTAGGGTCGTTGTGCCGGTTAGCCGGCCACCTCTGGATTTCGGCCTTTTGGCCCAGGTGAATCAGTAAATTTGATTTAATAACAATTTTAATGCATTTTATCGCACGAAATGAAGTTTAATATAACCGCAAATAGTTGCATTATATCTTCTAACATTACTTGATCAGGTAACTACAACACGTGAATTCTAATTAATTGCTTAGTTCAACCCCAGCACTGGAGTTGTCAACGAGTGTGGGAAAGAGCGAAAAAAATAGTGGCGCGCGGTACACTCAAAAGCAAGTTTTGGGTTGTATTTACTAGGATTATCTTATAATGTGCATATATTCCACTGCTTATATAATTTATTACTGTATTTTCACATTGATAATTTTAATATTTTGATTTCTATGTTAAAAATTTAGGTGGCCGGAAAGTAACTTGGAAAATTCTCCATATGTTTGGTTTTCGGCCGTGTGGCCGAAAACTAGCTCGCGTTCAGCCTAGATACTTTTGTGCAGAAAACCAGTTCTTATTTAATTTTAATGATAATGCCAGTTTTAGATATTTAAACGAACTTTAAAAAAAAGTGTTTCCTTTAATCATAGAAGTAAAAAATTATTTAAATACAAGCTTAAGAACACTGAACTTGAAACTGGAGAAAATAATTACCTTTTGTTGATGCTATCGAATGACTACGATGGAAGATAACATCGAGGGATCGACAGCATAATCTATCGCAGTTATTAGTTCGAAAAAGGACATGGCCAGTTTGTATAAGGCTTTCTGCCTAGCTTCTAAAAGTTCATGTACTAATATGAGTTTTGCTTTTTTGGATTCAGGGATTCCTAAAATTATTATTTGTATGAGTTACATAGTCCAAAAACTTCAATAATTTTTTATATTTACAAAAAATATGTCAGGTAGTCATTATGTTTAAACTGTTCAATATTATGTTTTTAATTTCGGTTTTGCTTTTTTGAATGGATAAGTAACATAATAATACTACCCGACTCGCACTTGGCCGGTTTATTGATGATCTAGTTATGCTTAAAAAGCATAATCGATTATTAAAATAATCGAATCGATACATCACTATATTAAACATACTAAACAAATGTCAAACTCAACTCAACACAGATCACCTGTTAAATTGTTACGTTTCGCTATAGCAAAGAAAAATTAAAAACAAAAAAAGTGGAAAAAATTATTATTAATTATTACTCACGATTTTTTTAAAATAAATATTATGATCAATATCACTATGCATGATGAACTATTATTATCTTTGCGCATTTTCGCGGAACGTAAATATTTTGCATATTTGCTTGTGTAGGAACAAAACGTTTACCGAAAATGGCGAATATGACCGGAAACAAATAATTAAAAAACTATTAAGAAATATGAAAACACTAACCGTTATACATAAAAATAAATAGTACAGTAATTTATAAATTAATTTTTACTGCTTTACCATTCGACTTTTGTTAATGTACACCTTCTATCGAGTAACTAGGCTGGAATTGGCCATGTCCTTTGGTTTTTGCATAGAATTATTATACTGTCAGTATGGAAATGTCTTTGGGTTTTTGATACCATGCGATTTAACCACGGAAATAGATAGAATAGAATGGAAAAGGGGGCAGGGCGTGCGTGCCAACACTCTGCACCATAGTGCAAACAAACAAAGAAGCAGTCATTTTCATAATTATGTGTGTGTCGACTATTATGTGTTCTGTATTATTTGTAGTTGGAAGTCCATGTGAAGATTTCACTCTGTCCGCTATAAGCTGTATTCCAAGATATATGTGCTGGTAAAAATACAGACACATGATATTTTTAACATTTTTTTTTTTTTTTTTTTTTTTTTTTTTTTTTTTATTGATAAAGCATCTGCTTTATTTATATTACAATCTAGCGGTTAAGGCTAATAAGTAATTTAATTTTAACTTAAACTTCTAAACAATTAAAATTCTAAGAATGCGTCCTATAACACTTTCCTTAGTTTCTAATTAAGGTGAAGACACTTTGTTCATGTGTTCTTTTTAGCACTTATTGTTTTGCACTCTCACTAACTACTCATAAACTAACTCAAAGGGTTTTTTCCTTTTGAGTCTTCTTTAACATTTAAAATTTTTAAATGTAGTCGCTGAACAAATGACGTTTCTGAACGTCGTTTTCTTGAAGCTCCTTTTACGATGCGATTTTCAGTAGAGGTGTAGAGCCTCCACGAGTGACGATTTTCCCCATTTATCATTATGTAGCTCATGTCGACACGATAGAAGAAGAAGAAGTATATTATAATGTACTCTGTGGATACGATGCTTCATACAATTAACGTAGGTACTCGGTTGCTCAAAAATAACCTGCTCCCCGCTTCAGTATATCTTTGATAAGCAGTTCACGACCGAATCGGTTTGTTATCTCGTTTCGTCTACGATTCTCGTAACGAGAGAAAAAGAGATAACTAACCGAATTGGTCAACCACTGTTTATCGAAGATGTTTTAAATCCGGGTGCTGGTTTGTTTTGCGCTAAAGGTTCGCAACACACAACTAGCAATCCTCTTGGTGCAGTTGGCAGGCGAAGATTACAGTTTCCAATGTTTCCAACCAGTGGGTCACTGTGGGTCATCGGACTGTTTGCCAAACTACTTGATAAAAATAAACATAACTGTTAATTTGTCAGAAGAAATAAAACTATGCTAATACAGTTGGAGAATCTTAATTATCAGCACGTAATCACCCACTGCTAAAGATGGCCGTCTGCCGCATATTGAACAAAGTCCAGCCTTTTTTTTTACGTAGAGAATGCCTATCGCTTTTCACACCACCCGGGGTGGCGGTGTGGTTATGTTGGACTGGCTTCCACTAAAAACAACGCCGTGTGCCTTCTCTCGCCTTGGGTTTATGGGCCACGAGGACTGGTGCAATTGCGACCCATCCAGCAGAGCCTTCCACTCTTAACCTAAACTCTCTTTCGGCGATGTCCGGTTACACATGTGACATCACCACAGCTCGCGGGCAATGCAATGTGGACGTTAGACTCCCCAATCTATCGCCCACTGACCTCTTATGGTGACATCTGGTCGCCATAAAAAGACGCCTGGGCCTACACATCCTCCTGTGGTGGATCGGATCAGCGAGGGAGTCATCCTCTCTGACCCGCTCCATCGCTTCCTGCTTGATAACAAATACACTAACTATTAACACTACAAAACACGTATGTTCATCACATAAATAATTCTGACCTGTAGGAATCGAACCCAAGACCTCGTAATCAGCAGTCCGACACTCGAACCACTAGACCACAGACGTCAAACGAGATGACGTCCTTACAGAAGGACGCAACTGCCTCTCGCACCCCCCCATTGTCAGCCATGGACCTGAACACGGTTGGCAGTGAGAGATCTGTCCCGATTGCTGTAGTGAGAGTACGGCTCTGCACCACCCAAGCAGGGCATTGTACCAGGGCATGAAGGACCATGTCCTCACTACTTCAACACTGATGGTACACGGGAGAAGCCTTGCCACTTTATGCAGATATTGCCGAAGTAACCACGCACGGACAAAACAACGCAGTCCAGCCTGGCACAGCCAAGTGCCGGATAGCGTGTTTGTCTTTTATTTGCAAATGCTTCAACTCACTGGCCTCTGAACAGTCATATAGGAAAATTGTATGTAGGTAATTTTTTTTGGTGTATTTACAAAAAAAAAGTATGTAAGTATTATATCCATTGTCTAGTATCTACCCATAGTACAAGCTCTGCTTAGTTTGGGACTAGATGGTGTTGTGTAAAAAACCCAAATATTTATTGTTCTTATGATTTATTATTATTATTTCTATTATGCTTGAAAACATTGTTATTTCGCAGTTTGGATTGCTGCCTGTCATAGGTGTGAGCGAAGTACACTATGAGCTAGGTACTAATTATATATACTAAAGTAGAAGAAAATTGGAGGACCTAAAAAAGCACTCATCTTACCTCGAAAATGATTACCGACTACTACTTCTACTAATTTAATTATAAAATGTATACTGTATGTATGTACCTATACTGTATAGGTATCAAATAAAAATCCGTGACTAATAAAGCGCCTAAAACAAGAATATTAACTTTACCAGGCTGTATAGTAAAATTCTGTTGCTCTTTCAAGATTGATAAGAGTTTTTGCCTTCAAACTTGAATCAGGCGTAGTAACTATTCAGTTAGTCATTATCACTGAACACAGACCAGTTTACTGGTCTGTGTTCAGTGAATAAAAATCTTCATTCAATGATAATGACATGTTTACTCCCATTATTATATACATTTGAAGAAAACTTTTTTAGTAACGATGTAAAGGGAGTTTTCACTTAACTTATCATTTCATAATTTCTACATGTTTCAATTTGTACATGTACATTTCTGATAATTTTTTCATGTGTTCTTTAAATCTTAAATATTTATTTCACCAAATGGGACAACAAGTAAGTACAAATTTAAATTTTGATTACAGTACTTCTTAGTATAGGTACTAGTGAAAGTTTACAAACAGAAGAATTTTAATTAATTCTACAAAACATAATTAACGCTCACGAGCGTAACAAGTACCTATTAAAATTGCATTCTTAACATTGGAATAGCGGTTATTCTAAGTTGATTTATTTAAAATTACAATAAAGTAAATAAAGAATATTTAAAAATCGAAACGTTAAATAATTCAAATATTGTCTCATATTATCTGCATCAAAAACATAAAATGTTTTATCGTACCTAATAAGGGGAAACTGTCGGATAAAAACTCATTTACTGTGTAATACGGCCTAGTTACCAAAAAGTCATTCAACCTTTTCATGAAAATTTGGGCACTGTCGACCTCTCTTATTTGCTTAGGTAGATTATTATAGATCCTCACAGTACACAGATCTCACACCTATCGCAGTAATTCACTGCAAAATCTACATCCTCGCAATTCTCCAGGTTGGCTATGTGAACCGCTGTGATCCCCATACGTGCTAACTCTCCAGCGAGCCTTCCTGGTGTTAGTTACCTATATATTATTTTCGAGGACATGCCAAAGAAGCTTTGGACGTCTGCGGTATAGTTTGTCTAACTCGGAAACGATGTTACTTACAGACAAAATATTTTGTGACGATAAAAAGCAATAAATACAAATCATATGGATGCTGAAATGCTTAGTTCACTTACGACAAAACTGTCAGTTACGTCTGTTTGTCATGCGATCGATATCATTGTAATGTAATACACTTTTGGACACGAATAGAACAGGTTCATAGTACAGGGCAACAGGTTAATTTATTGATAATAATAAATAAATAATAAAATGTTTATTTGACGCTACAAATGCGTCTGTTTGTCATGCGAGAGACGGCATCATTGCAATCTATTGCAATACACTTTGGGACACGAATAGAATTGGTGCATAGCACCGGGACACATGCTAATTAATTGATAATAATAAATAAATAATAAAATGTATATTTGCCGTTATAAATATATGCCTCTAGAATCTAGAATGTTACAATCAATATCTTATAATATGTATTGCAATAAATTTGATACTAACCCCCAAACTAGGCCTCGACCTATACCTTGGGGGTCAGTATTCTGCCATAGGAACTTCGAAGATAGGAAGTTATTTTAAAAGGACGAGGCGCTCGCCGAGTTTTTTTTAACTAAACGAGGCCTTTAATACATGTAATTATGAACTTAAAAAGCCTCGCTAACATACTAAAAAAAACTGTCTAGCTATTTATATTATTGTCGTATAGGAAATCGCTAGCGTGTTGAATCGTTGCGTAAGGAAAAGGGCCGATTAATGTATTATTTTTAGGGTTCCGTACCTCAAAAGGAAAAAACGGAACCCTTATAGGATCACTTTATTGTCCGTCTGTCTGTCTGTCCGTCTGTCAAGAATTTTTATATCAAAAACGGGTTGAGATATCAAGTTGAAATTTATGTCAAATACTAAGGTCTACGGTCCCTAGGAGTAAAAAAAAACCGGCCAAGTGCGAGTCGGACTCGAGCAGTAAGGGTTCCGAACCTCTCAACGACCTGATACCCCATAAAAACTGATTTAATTTACGAGAGTTATCAAAAGAAATCAACACTCAGAGCGTGAAATATGAATTTTTGCATGTCTTTCTTACGCAGGTACCACCACATATGTCTATGTTTGTTTTATTTTTAGTATTTGTTGCTAAACTACATAATATGCACTATAATCTGACAAAGTTTGACGCTGGTATATACCGTTTTGAAGATAGAGCAGGAACAAAAACGTTGATAAAAATGCATGTTTTTTGAGGTTTCTTGTATGGGGACCCCCTTTGGTTTTAGACTTTTTTTTTGTTTTTAGTATTTGTCGTGATACACCTCATAGCAACACATATTCTGAGAAAATTTCAACCGGTTATCTATTACCGTTCTAAAGATACAGCCCTGTGACAGACAGACGGACGGACGGACAGCGTTGTGAGAGTAATAGGGTCCCGTTTGGCACTCTTCGGGTACGGAACCCTAAAATTGAGGCTACTCTGACACACTCATTTTAGAAACATGTATTACCCAACACAACATTAATGCCAACACCTAACCCGAGTCAAAATCAAAGACATCACTTTTGATAAATTCTCGTAAATTAAATCAGTTTCTATGGGGTATCAGGTCGATGAGTGGTACGGAACCCTTACTGCGCGTGTCCGACTCGCACTTGGCCGGTTTTCAAATAATGTAACAGTTTCCGAGCAAATGGGAGTAAAAGTATATTGACGCCGCATTGTTGATCCAGTCTTTTTGCACTGTACATCATACTGATAGACGGATGCCTCTAACTGGTTTAAAAAATTGTGGGGCCAACAAGTTACACCAGTCTATACAAGTTTACCAGTGGCAGGATACAATGTAAGTAAGGTTCAAGTTTAAGATAGCGGATTACGTACTAAGGCTTATATTCAGAGACGAATCTAAACATGAACTCATGCTTCCAACTGTCAAAATGCAGTGCTATTTGACAGTTGAAAGCATGAGTTCACGTTAAGAGCCTAGTTACCAACAAAAGAACCGACGTTTAGAGCGAAAACAACAACTGTCTAAAACAAAAATGTAGAATTGCAGTTTATAAATTAATCATCTGTTATTGCGTTGGTGAACTTGACCATAAGTAGAATTTTGAGTTCCAAAATGTTTCTGTTTTAAAAATGATTCAACGTAATAACTTCTTCTTCTTAGGTTTTCGCGATCACTACACATTATAGTAAAACAAAGTTTAACCGGATAAAACCAATTTAAATAATATACGCGATTTAATCCGGTTAAACTTTGATTCAATGTACTTTAAAACATTTTTTTTCTTTTGTTTATTTTTATTATGTAAGAGTAAAGTTTTGACGTGGCTACTGAATTTGAATTATATGCAAACTGAGGAAATCCTGGTCATACCTAAATAGGGCTGGACACATACACACACACCCCCACACAACACACACTCCACACAAATAACACACACAACACCCCCCACACAAACAACACCCCCACACAAACAACACACACCCCCACACAAACAACACACACAACACCCCCCACACAAAAAACACACACAACAACCCCCCACATACATATACAAGATACCAGAATTTTTAGCTGTTTTTTTGTTTTTTGTTTTTGTTATTTATAACTCATTGACCATTAAATTAATTCTGAACCGTGTCAACTATGTCTTCTGGACTGAAAGAGACTAGACCCCACGACACAGGGAATCCTAGTGTGAGGTCTAGGGCTTCAACCAATGTTATGTATATTTTTTGGCACAATAAAGAAAAATTTTATTTATTTTATTTATTGTAGAAATCACAGATTTATTCAGTAATCTGAGGTAGGAATGTTCATTTCAATACAATTGAGCTATTAATACCTCTCAGAGCATCTACCTATCTCCTACAAATATATCCGTATTTTGCACGATATTCAGTCCAAGAATAGCCACATTTTAATATTCATGCAATTACTTGCAGCAATAATTTAGTTTAATTATTATAACCGCCGAGGAACACCAAAGACGCAACTTATCTAAGGTTATCAAGAAGTCTAGACAATTAAATTGTACTATATTATATGGAAAGTATTTAAATGTGACAAAGTTCGGAGAATCAATAGTGTCAATAAACTTTAAACAAACACACAAATACATATCACGCTTGTATTCCCCGAAGGGGTAGGCGTAGGCGTAGAGGTGTATAGTATTGTACACACACGTTTATCACGATTTCAGTATTGGTACCATAGTAAAAGTTGTTCATACTGATGAGTACAATGACCCCTTAAGAGGTTTTCAGTTATTTCAATAACACGTTGTATAAACTTCAAGATCCAAAGCTTAACACTGTGGCTATATTCAACATTTCAACCATTTCTCATCCACTGCAACGTAAGCCTCCATTTTAAAGTTCCACTTCAAACGGTTTTAAGCTGCTTCCACTCAACAGCGCCTTGTTAAACACTTATCAGATCATCTATCCATCTAGTTGAAGGCCGTCCTACATTTCACTTCCCGGTTCGTGATCTCCATTCATAAACTTCATCATCACCATCGTTTCAGCCGAAAGACGTCCACTGCTGGACACAGGCCTCCCCCAAAGACGGGGAATTTCCATAATCGCCACGCTTGGCATGCGGAATGGCGATCGCAGTAGAGAACGCTGCTGCCCATCCTCTGGTGAATCTCTTAGGCCCGTATTACAGAAGCTTCCTCAAGTACAGTTTAAACTCCAATCACCTGATCACTACTTAAGGATAGAATCGTTACTTGAGTATCGGTTTTATTCCAGAATTATAAACTTTAACTCACAACATTACACACAAATATGACATGAAATATAATATAAATCTCTACTCAAGCGTAATCTGGACCACACTAGAGTGATTACAGATCAAATCTCAGCTGAAATTACGAAACAGGTGACAGTAAACTAAACTCAGCTGTACTGTGATCAATAAATCTCTGCTTGAGGAACGTTCTAAAATCAAAGCTCAACTCAAAATTAGACATAGACAGAGATCAACGCTTGAGTATCGTTCTGTAATACGGGCCTTAGTCGCCTTTTACGACACCCATGAGAAGAGATAGGGTTAAAATCTCTTCTCAACGTGCATAATAATTCTCATTGGGTTATCTACATTATGTTCAATAATGGATAGTTGCGGTGCGGCCTCATGATGATTATGTCCTAATTCAAATTCCAAGTTTTTATTTCAAATAGGCACAGTAATTAGTAGTATTAAGTCGCAGTGGACGGGGCACATTGCTCGCAGAACGGATGGCCGATGGGGCAGTAAAGTTCTGGAGTGGCGACCGCGTACTGGAAGGCGCAGAGTGGGTAGGCCCCCCACAAGGTGGACCGACGACCTGGTGAAGGTCACGGATATCCGCTGGATGCGAAAAGCGCAGAACCGGTCGTTGTGGCGATGCTTGGGTGAGGCCTATGTCCAGCAGTGAACGTCTTTCGGCTGAAATGATGATGATGATGAGGCACAGGACACGCGAATTTCGTTGCTTGGTTCCTAAATGGAAATCCTTATGGAGAGAAGCCGGCCTAATAATGCTACATCAAGAGATAAATAAATATGATAAGTTAGTTATTCAGATATAAACAGGAATAATAGCACGATTTAAATATCACGACCATAGATGTGAAGCCATAGATAATCATATCATAAATCAATAGCTAGATGTAAATTCACGATCAATACATCATAATATAAAGACGCCTACTTACTTAAGACTAAACAATATTCTATGAAATCACAATCCAGGAAGATTCAATCAAAATTGTTATTATTTCCGCAAATCCACATCCTCATATCATAGATATTATTTTTATAGTTTTATTTTAAATCATGGCCGCTTTTCGAAACTCTAGTGCTAAGCCACATTTAAGGCCATGAATAATGTCTGCTGAACATTTTAGTCCGTTTGTTTGAACTCTTATACGACAAACTAGCAAACTTAAATATTCAAATATAACCAGATTTGGCTGAATGTTAGCATTTTAGAAACTGTCACCGAAGTTCCAGAACACAGATTTTAAGAGAAACTGGTATTCTTAAAATTCCACCAGTCGTGACACTTTTTTCAGGCTTCTTGCTGACATTTGCATAAAGGTGTTATACCTTAAGCTATAATATAATCTTAGCTTAAACTGTTGAACAAAAAGTAAAAAAAGAGAAGATGGGCAGTGTCCTTTTGCGTCTCAAACCGCGATCATGAATCTATATGAAAAGCGTGGTCGTTATAGCAATATCCCCTATGATACCTATGACTTTTGATTGTAGTCCATTTGAAGTAGCTTAGTTGGTCACCGCGAAGCCGATATTCAGGACTGGACGATACACCATTTTATTTTAATTAAATGTCGGATAACAAATATTCATATTACAAAAATAGTTAGTGACTTTACAAATCATACACATACACAAAAACAAGAACAATAGTCAACACAAAAAGACATGGTTAGTGATAATTCTACACACCTAGTAACAGACAGTCATACCCGCCTGCTATCACACTCAGAATGCCGATGCTGCTCGCACACACTCTATGCAGCAACGATGAGGCAGCTCTTTTGCACAAAATTGCACAAAAGCCATCTGTGCGTGCCTGCATGAACATGGTGGATGCGCCGCAAAACGGTGATAGCCTCGGCAAAATCTTGGAAAATGATGATGCAACTTTACAAGAAAATTATTAAAGTAAAACTTCTTTAGGCACGCACGCTTGACTTGGGGAGTAAGCTGGTGAATGTGTTACGAAAAGTGAGGCGAACGGAGGGGGCAGTACGGGACGCGGAGAACGAGGCGTGCACGACGGCTGGCCACGACACAGCGCCGGCAGAGCAGACGCGCGCCGCGCCACCATTCCTTTGTTCTAATTGAAATAGTATTGAGGGAGACATAAGTTACTGAAGTTTTACTTCAGTCGTGTGGTCTAAAGCACACTCGTTTTTTTATATGAGGCTTTGGTTTTTTACTAGCCTGTGCTTTATTGTAATTCTGAAATATGTACAATACCCAATCATTACAATCAGCGAATCAATGGTATATTTGATGGAATACAATTTAGCTTAATTGACGGTCGTGATCTACACTTCACAGGGACCTGTTGTTGATAAACAATGATAACTCAGAACAGATCGTTTAGGTTAACGCAGGTTACGGTCAATAAGTGACTCATGTAATCGTAGCTTTATTTTTATCGTAGCTTTTGACTGTGGCTCCGCTTCCTTCGAATTCATGAAACTATAACATCTATACATATAATAAAATCGTATCGAAGAAAAAACTGTACATTGAATATTTTTTGAAAAATTAGTTGCTTAGCATTCTAGGTACGATACTGATGCCAAAACTGCAATCTTTCCAACATCAAGGTAGGAAAAGTACGTAATATTTTCTGTGGCCCGTGTCCTTTCATAATTACATTAGGGTGTTATGCACTAGTCAAATTTCTTTATCCAATGTGACTTTGATGAAAGAAGTTGGATGATTTTCATCAAATGTTGAATGTATTTTATCACTGAGCAACAAATAAATTGGATTGGACAAAAAAAATTGACGAGTGGCATACCACCCTTAAATGAATAATTTCAGATTTTCTAATAACATAGTCTTTATTCGTCTGCATCACAATATTTTTTATTGATAATTTGGTAGTTTAAAAAATCAAAATGTTAATAATTTAACATTACACAAATCTTCATGTCCGTTGTGACTACAGGCGTTGTTGTTCGATAATCTGAGAAAACTATTTCTGGATATTGTTTTACCCATTTGTATTATTTTATTACTATTTGGTTCCTGAAAGGGCAAGCCAGGGAAAAATCGATCACATTTCACGAGATGCGCTAAACAAAAAAATTCAAGGCTCGCTGAGTACTTAACCCAGCCCACCTGGTGGTGGCGCGTTTATGTCTATTGATAGCATTTTTTTCTCGTGGCACTGGATGACATATTAAAGGTTTCTTCACACATTTTACAAAACCATCCACACGTCAGCTGTATGTGGGCTCAAGTGGGCTGGGTTCAGTATGGCGAGCCTTATACTTCTTGTTATGTCTCCAAGACAATATTAATATCCCTGATAAAATAAAATAAAAATACAATACAATACAAATACAATACAAATCCTCTTTATTGCACAACATAAAAAACATGATAAATATAACCTAACTAAAAATATCTTTGTACAAACACCCAAACAGATTAAACCTCAATTAATGAAAGTAAAGACAGATACTGGCTAATTCCCACGGCCGAGTAATTCAATTAATTAAATGGTTTTATAAACGGCAAATCTTGTTGTTTTATAATGCTCCGATCAATTATTATTTTGTTTATTCCTTGTAAACTTGTATTTTTTTATGATATGATCGTTTGATTTGTGTCATGACAAAAACGATGACACTTACATTTGATTAATATTTGTATACCTACATTTTATTTATCCCATATGATCCGACTGGATTCATACCAAAAGAGGATTTAGTATCCACATAAGAAATATCATAGGTCTGTATCCTACATAGGGGACCTATCATGGGTAGGTACTTATAATAGTTTCAGTCATCCTTCCATATGCAAATGCTATTAAATTGGCAAACATTGCACATTTTTTTTATAGTTTACATGCAGTACTGATACAAAATTGTATATAAATTTAAATATATGCAATTATGCATATTAATTTATTTTATTTATTTATTTATTTTATTTGTTCAGTGGTATACATAACAAAAACATTCTAAAGATGTAAACATAAACTCATTAGAGTTTTACCGTACATCAGTATCATCGACTATACAAACAGGTAAACAAAAATATAGTTAACAAGGTAGGATATTAAATAAGTACAATGAGGGTAGATACCAGATAATATTTATCTATATTATGAAGGAGCGAACACCGGTGACTGCGCGATCCGTCTTTACAAACTAACGTTTACTATAATGTTTCTTTATTATAACGTTACAATAACCTATAATAGTTTAGCGCGAAAAATTTGTTTTGTTGGATACGTATTCTTCTCAGCGGAGGCACTTTAGCTTATTTTGCTTTCGGTTACGCCCTGTACCTTTTTTTATTATTATTTTATTTTATTAAAAGCCATTCATTCATTAATTTTATTTTTTTGACCATTTTTGAGTATACATAATACATTTTCTTGCATGCACAAGAAAATTGTACTTAAAACATTTACTTAAACTATTAATTAATTATTGTTTATTTGACACCGATGCTTTGGTCTATGAACCTTTTAGCAAAGGCCTCCTCCATTTCCTTCCATTTTTCTCTGTTACTTGCTACTCTCGTCCATAGTTTTCCACCTATTTCTTCGATCTCGTCACTCCAGCGTTTATTCTGCCGTCCTCTGCTTCTCTTGCCATTTCTGTACCTGCCCTGTATCTACTACATCTTAACAATTATTCCGATGAGGATCCTGTTAAATCAAAATCCATCAAACCAGTATTTTTTCCAACAAACAATTAGGTATGGTCATTATTTTGATAATTTACAAAATAATAATCTTGTTTTCAAGAAAATCAAACTTATTGGTACCGCCCGCTTTTTGATAGGTATTATATATATGGATAAGGAAAGTTTAGCTTTACTGCTGGAAAAATACCTCCGATAAATAAATAAAACTTTTACACAAAAAATTTAACCGACGAAAACAGAAATTGAAAAGCGAAAAATTAAATGAAGCTTTAGTCTTAATTACTATTTTCCTTACTAAACTAATGTAAATAACTAATTATGAGTCGGCGCCAAACAAACAAGCAAAGTGCGTGCAAGTTGCAAGTGGTCGAGCGGAGAACGCATTTTTGGAAAGTTATTGTTTATCGTTGAAAATTTCACGTTGTATTTAATGTTATTTTGTTTTTATTATTTCTTTTAAGTAATTTAATGATCTTCGTTGATTGTTTGTTTGGCGCTTTATTTTTATTTGGTTTGAAGTTTAATTTTTAATTTTTTTGTGGCTAAAATCTAACTCCAGTTCTCCATTATGTTGTAGTGTCTAGAACATTTATGTGTGCCAAGTTTCAACAAGAATTCAGTGGGTGAACAAGCACTCTCACTCTCATTTCCTACCCTTAGGGGTAGATTTTGATTTTCAAATTTAAATGGGACCAACTTCGAGATATACCCTATCCAATAAAAACAGAATTATCAAAATTGGACCACTCTGTAAAAAGTTATGCGTGGGCGTACAAAAAGACACGCTTCGAATTGAAAACTTCCTCCTTTTTTCGTCGATGACGCCAAGCATAGACATGTGCGCCGCGCCGGCGCGCCGCCGATCTGCGTATCGGCGTAAAATCGGCGCGAGTTCTAATTGTTTTAGAACTTAGTTTTAGGAAACCCTACAAAATCACTCACACCTGTACTGAATTTCAGACTTTTGAACATAGACATGTCTAAGTACCTAGATCTAGTTACAATAAAAGTAAAGTAGCGACCGACCGACCGTTACACCATTCATATTTCATTTTTCCATACAATAAATTACAAAAAAAACTAATGATATGAAGTTGGTTACACCTTCCTATTTAGAATACTTATCTTACTTACTTATCTAAAGTTACATAATACTTATTTATCAATTATTAGGATTTACCGCGTACACGAAGCCTGACTGATGAAGTCTACGCTCCGTCCAGCACCGATCCAAATCCAAAACCCTGAGAGCTTTCAGCTTGAACTTCAGAATCCTTTCGAATGTCAGGGGAGCTCAGTGGACGATTATAGCGATGGGTTTGTGGAAACTGTCCATACGGTCGGGTCTAGGATATTTAAGACCTGTCGTACAAATAGCAACAAAAAGCTCTCTGACCACACTCTCGAGCTCATGGTTGGTGGAAAGACGCGAGATGATTCTGCAGTCCTCAGATGATGCGTCTAAGTACCGGCGGCACAATACTACACAGATCTCAAAGTCCTTGAAAAGTTACCTATGCCGATTTAACACTGAACGTAATAAAGACGCGATAGAGACGAACAAAGATGGCTCCTAAGTCTTCCCAAGAGATCTGTCTATTAAAATTTTTGTTTAAATTCTCCGCGCCGAAATCACGCCGAAAACACGCCGCCGCCGCCGATTTTTTACCGGCGCCCGCCGCCGGAGATTTTGGCATCGGCGCACACGTCTAGCCAAGCATTTTTATAAATGAGTTAATTCGTTGGTTTAAATTATTAATAATTATTTTGTATGTGATCTTATATGATAAGGCAGTGTGGTCGCTAAGCGACAAAGCCTTTTAAATAAATTTAAAAAAAAAAGTACCTAGTGCGTTTTTTTTTAAATTGGTGCTCTATTTACCCGACTGCGCAAGAGCAAAAACGCGCGGGATTATGTTTTTCACGTGTATTTATGTATGTATGAGGGAATCTTTACACCCTCAAAGCATCCCAACGGCTAGATGGATTTTAATGAATGAGGTATCTATAGAATTTTCGAAGCCATGCGATGGCTAAAGGTTTTGTTTGAGTGCAAGCGATTTTAGCCTTAGTGGTGGTTCACCGGAAAGTTTGCTGATAGTACGTGTAATGTAGCAGGGTTCGTTCAAGGGATTTTGTCGACATATTGTACCAACGCGAAGTATCGTGACCGCAACCACACTCCCTAAGATTGTCACACCCAGATTAACAATAACACACCACACTAATTTTATTTATTTCCCTACTTTCTGAATACACAATATCGATAGGAATTCATTTTCCTTATTTTAATCTGCAATATATTAAAGTTGAACATATAAATAGGTACCCTAATAATTAACTGACTGATGAACTTTAACTCACGTCATAGGTATATTTTACGATAAACTGTGGTACTGAGAAATACCTTTTCCATTTTATAATCAGACAAACCATTGCATACATATGTACGGCACGATTCATTGACGTCTTGTAAAGTTCTTAGGTTATCCAAATAAACTTTCACATTAATTTTAATTTATTTTATCTATAGAAAACATCACGAGTCCATAAGTCCTATTTTGATAAAAGGAGAATTCATGTCATAAAGAAAATTAGTTACGTTGGATCTACAGTTGCTTAAGGTAGGTAATTGCTACTTAGTAATCTGCGAAATTCAAAATTTCTTTCGTATTTTTGCAAATCGTAGCCGTATTTCATAATAATTTCCTATCAAATTATCGATTATCGAGCATAAAAAACTATTTTAATGTATGCTATGGGTATTATTCACTAAATAGACTTATTTTTATTATTACCAAGAATCATATTCCGATCAAAATACTAGGTACCTAGTTGTAGAAAGAAAAAAATCGAAAAATTGCCACTTGTGCGTACAGGGAGCTCAGGGTTTGGTACCGCCACTTTTCCGAATGCACACTAGAGATTTTTTTTAGCTACGTTTAAACAGCTGGGCCTTATTCCTACTTCACCTAAGACCCACCTGACTATAAAACTTAACCCTACCAAACGAAAAAAAAACCTGTATACAAACCCTAACTATCCTAGCGCCCTAGCCCTACCACACATACCACTTTTGGCACTTTTTCTATCTACAACTACAGCGAACTATAATTTACAGAGTTAATAGTTTCTGATTAAACAAGTAATATTTACCTGTACTTCGATTTTTAAAAAATAAGTTTCGATAAATGATGTATTCAGCGAGTAATTATTTTTTTACTGATGGGGGCGCCACTTAGCTCTTAGTACAGCCTTAAGAGATTTGGCTAAAGGCGCTGCGGACTTGACATACCTACGGGGCAACAAAACGAACACAGAAAATAATAACAAATTAGGTGCATTAACGAAACGTGGTCGCTCACATTGAGCAATTGAGAGGACTATGTGCTCGGAGTGTCCCTTCGTGATCGAATCAGAAATGAGGAGATTCGCAGTAGAACGAAAGTAACCGACATAGCCCGAAGAATTGCCAAACTTAAGTGGCAGTGAGCGGGGCACATTGCTCGCAGAACGGATGGCCGATGGGGCAGTAAAGTTCTGGAGCGGCGACTGCGTACTGGAAAGGCGCAGCGTGGATAGGCCCTCCACAAGGAGGCCCGACAACCTGAAGTGAAGGTCGCGGGAATCTGCTGGATGAGGAAAGTGTAGGACCGGTCGTTGTGGCGATGCTTGGGGGAGGCCTATGTACAGCAGTGGACGTCTTTCGGCTGAAATGATGATGATGATGAGTTGCATTAATATACTCTTTATTCAGTTCAGTGACATTGTACCTAACGTACTTATGAAACTACTTACTCGTATGATCCTTCACCTTTACGCTCATTGCTATCTATAGATATGTCCATTTTGTTGCGTTTGCGCATCGCAGACAGCTAAATTGATATCTCTTTTTAAGATAAAATTTTAGCACGCACTTATATTCGATTGTGCCAATATTTATTTTGAATTTGAATATTTATTCCGTTAAAATATTTAAAAAGTTGTATTCAAATACATAAATACGTAAATATGTACGTATATATGTATATCTTTCTTATTTGGCAGCTCAAATACGTCAGTATGGGAAGACTAGTTTGCTGCCATAAATAATGTAACGAGAAAGCAGTTTCAGAATCCTTTCTTTATATCGTTTGTGATTAACCAGCTATTCCTAGCAGATGATGGTGATATACCTTAATATCATAGCATATTCATGATACAGCCTATTTGTAGCGAGTAATTAACTTAAGCTTGTATAAAATGAGTTGGTTTGACCTATAAAATACCACATTATAGAATACAGTCAACACCAACATTTCAAAAAAGTATGGATGTTTGTTTCTTTATTTGTCCTTCAATCACGCTGAAACGGTTGAATGGATTTGGATGAAAATTAGCACACAGATAGATGATAACCCGGACTAACATACCTATGGGCATCTTTTTATCTCTGGATATCCATGGGTGGCAGAGATTGCTTACCATCATATGACCCGCCTGCTCGTTTGCTCTCTAAGTTATGAAAAAGAAGAAGAAAAAAACAGTAGATGATATCGCGCAATCCGCCGAGGATTGCGCGATATCGTATCGTATAAGCTGTTTATTATTTTGTTCAAAATATAATAATAATGTATTTAATACTTGAAACAGATGGGTAAACCTAATGTAACGCAAATAATGTTTCACAAACGTTCATTTCGCAAATTACTTAGTCTTTTGACTAACTACATATTTTTCAAAAAAACAACCTTTCACAGTGTTTCATTTCGCAAACAAGCGTTTTTACAAATAACGTTTCTAAAAACAACCTAGCACATTGTTTCATTTCGCAAATAAGTGTTTTTACAAACTACATGTTTCTAAAAACAACGTTTTACAGCATTTCTATTTGAAAATCGTTTTTTACAAGCTACTGGTTTCTAAAATGTTATACAAACGTTGGTTACGTTTGGCAATAGACTTTTTGCATAATGTTTCATCTAAAGTGTTTCTGAGTATGATCCACCAGAAGACTTGCTTTGTCGCCCCTTCGCTTCTCTCGTACACTCGACCTGTGGGCCTAGTACGAGTTTCACACTTACGAATACTTTCATCGTTTTCGTCGACTTTCATTCATAAATCAGTAGCGCCCCTGGCGGATATGAGGAGGAACTACAGATTTATTAATGAAAGTCGACGAATACTTTGAAAGTATTCGTAAGTGTCAAACTCGTACTAGGCCCCCAGAGCTACGCTCGAGAGGTTGCCGGTTCGCTACGCTCGCCACCTCCCCCCAATCGCTGCGCTATAGCCTCATGCAGTCGTTACACTCAGGAGCTCCTTCATGAGCTCCACGAATTTAAATAACAATCCAGGGGTAAGACTGAGCCTGACCACGTGCAGTCGGGGTGAGCCGAGTCTGTTTAACACTTAGTTCCACCACAGACAACTAAACGTAGCTAGGGAAACATTTATTCATAAATGTATCATTAGGGACAAGATACAGATAATCTATGTTTTGTAACAAGGCTACTATAACTTTTTTCAAAAGTTACTTATGAAACATTGTTTTGCGAAATAAATAAATGATCAATCAATAAAATAAGAAAACTTTATTTAATAAAAGTAGTGTTGTGAATTGATACATTTGCGAAATGAATAGTTTAAAAAACGTTTCTTTATTGAAAGTAGCATTGGGAAGTGATATATGAATGAATACTTTATGAGACGTGAGTTTGTGAAATGAAAGCTTGTCAAAATACCATTTTGCTAAATTAATACTTTTCCAAACATATTTTTGTAGAAAATGATACATTTTTGAATAATTGCTTGCAAAGTGTATTTTTATGAAAAGTTTTTTGCGAAACGGCGGGTGCCCGCAACAGACACTCGATAGAGTAGGATAAATTTACAATGTTACCGCTTTATGGTTAAAAAAACTCTGAGGGTTGCATCAACCAGAAGGCCGCAGCAAGGCCGTAGGCAGGTGCGTCGACCCGCGCGCGATCGTTGACCGCGGGCTGACCGGCCGCCTGCGTCCACTTATGCCGAAATGGTCCATAGCTGTGCTGACAGGTGATTATTGAGCTCATCAAAAAGATCCAATCAACTTATCGTATATACGTGCGTCGCACATTTTGAGACCCCTGATTTAAATTGTTGAAAATATAAGATTTAAAAAACGTTTTGAGACATAATTTGCGACTTTTTTTTTGTAAATAATAAGTAGTAATTAGAAGTAGTCTTTGCAAAGTAAGTCGGACATGAAAAATATGAAATACCTCTTACTTCTCCAGTAAGTGTCTTTTCTTTAACACACACGGTGGAGTTTCGGAATCTCCGATGGAAAGCACCATCAAAATAAGTAGGTTTATCCTAAGGGAAAGCCGGTAGCCTCAGCCCACAACAACAACCGCTGCTCCACTCTGATACGCTCACAGATACGCTGCCCTTATATTGAGGACTAAAACGAAATTTAAAAAAAAGGATTTTGAATATCATTAAATTAATTATTCTAAACCCTAGACTCTTTACTTTTAATCCTACTATCATACTAATATTATAAATGTGAAAGTTCCTAAAGAAGTTTGAAAGAAAAAAAATAAGAAAGAAAAATTATTTATTGTTTGTTTGTTTTTATTTGTTTGGATGTTTGTTACTCAATCACGCATCAACCGTTGAACGGATTTGGATGAAATTTTTCTCGCTGAGCGACTTTTAATTTGTGGATTAGCCCAACTGTCAGAGTCCACGTCGCGGATGCGGGGAAAGGCTCGTTGTAATTATAAAATGAGCATGTTTTCTAAACTACATATGTAGATTTTTGGAAGAGGTAGGTAGCTCGTTATCTGAAAGCAAAAACATCGTGAACACTGAATGCCTGAGATTGTCTCATACAGTTCTGGAATCTGCTACGCTATTCAGAACCATAGGATAACCAGTTGTCGATCGATTCGGTTTGTTATCTCTTTTTCTCTCGTTGCGTGAATCATAAGACGAAACGAGATCACAAACCGAATCGTTCGACAACTGGTTATCGTGTGGTTCTGAATTGGGGGGCTGGTGTATGTAGTTTGCCAACCCGCACTAAGGCAGCGTAATAGTCTGTTAAGGCCTGATCCTGCCCTTCTCATATTGAGAAGAGGCCCATGCCCACTGGGACAGTAATGGACTTGTATCTAAAAGCGGAAACACATCCCGAAAAATTAAAACCTTGAAAATTCAAGTAATGTATGTCGAACCTTTGTTAACATGAAAAGTAGAATTTCTACAATCTTTCGAATTTCACTTACTTTTGATGTCGATACTATGCATACTAGTAATGACGTTTCGTTGCCAATAACTAATTAAATTGAATATAATTTAATTAGTTACTAGTATAAACAGTAATTCTAATTAAGATATGATTCACGAAAGGAAATCCCTCTCAGATATGACAGGCCAATATCTGATCTCAGAAATGAAAGTCATGAATTAGATCATGTTTTCTATCTTTCACTGTTTACCTGATTTACATATCATTTTTGTGTATCTTAAACACGCAGGCATACCTTTAGTTAAGTATTGCTATTTTGAAAATAGATTGATTTAAATATTTTTAACCAGTGCGCTTCTATAGTGATGTCGTGTATTTCGTTTTTTAGGTCGTTTAAAATATACTGATAAAAATCACCAGTATATTTATATTTGATATAAATTACATGAAAATATATAAATAATCACACTAATATTAGAAATGCGAAAGTCTGTGATTGTATATGTATGTTTAATACTTCTTTACGCTATAACGGATGAACGGACATGGATGAAATTTGGCACACAGATAGATCATTAGCTGGATTAACATATAGGCTACTTTTTATCGCGGAAAGATAAACAGTTCCTGAGGGTAGCGTGTTAAACGACAATGAAATTATTTCACAATATACACTCGGCATAATATGTACCAGGGTGAGATTCACTAAGTTGCGATTCAAACGGTTGCTGTTCCTGGAATGCCTCAATTTGACTTAGTAGCCAACTACAGAGAAAATGAGCCACGCTTATATTTAGGCAAATCGAACGAAACGACTCGCTCAATAGCTCTTAGGCCGGGATTCCACCAAAGCAGAGATGTGTGCGGTGTGCTGTTTGCTGTGCGAGAAGAGATGTTTTTCAGCTCGGGGGACTCCACCAAAGCGGAGATGTGTGCGGTGTGCTGTGTGCTGTGCGAGAAGAGATGTTTTTCAGCTAGGGTGCGAGGCGTTGAGTGCTCAGTACGCATTCTGACACGAAAGGTAGACGATGTCGCTATTATTACAAAAAAAGTATCTTCTTTTACTTGAAGAAGAAGAACTACTCACTGCACGCCGCTCACATCTCTCGTCTCCACTGCGCGTCGTCCGCGCACAGCTCACATCTCCGCTTCCATCGCGTCATACAAATATTACACATCTCCGCACAGCTATCTCCACTGGAGCTGAGCGGAGAGGAGATGTGTCAATAACACAATTCTATTGGTTGTTTAAATAACATCTCCTCTCCGCTCGTCTCGTCTCCGCTTTGGTGGAGTCCCGGCCTTAACGGCTCTTTAGCTCATTTGACTCAGCTAATGGCGTTTTCAAATATTTTCTACTTTACTTCGATAAATAGAAAGAGCAATTCACGCGCACGATTTGAAGCGGTGAGCCGCTTAGAGAGCTAGAGTTACCTATTATTAGGTACTTATGTTAATGTGCTCAAGTATTTCTACTTTACTTTGATAGATGCAAAGATCAATTTACAATGTACAGCGAGCGTAATGAGTCAGTGCGCCAATTGAACTGGTGAGCTATACGTATTTTCCGATGAATAATGTACAGTTTTTGTCTGCCAATTAAAAACATAGACACCTGTTTATACATTTAAATACACACAATACTCACATGAAACGTACCGACTCAAATTCAAATTCTCAAAAATACATATTTAAATTTTATCTTTAGTCATTTGAATGTCAAAAAACAAATTAAAAGTAGCGTTAAAACAATCTCTATCTTCATAATTTTAATAACATATCAAATTAAAATAAACGGTATTTTTTGAGTTTTAGTTAAGCACAGATTTGGCATCTACCGCCGTTAGGTATTTGGGGAAAACAATTGTTTTCCCGGGACGTGCCAAAAGCATAGCACTAGAGGGGCATCGGCGCGTCCAATGGAGTTCCCACAGCTCCTCTATTTTGTGGAGAGGATGGCCACCGTGTGGTTTTAGACGGTAAGAGTCCGACATACCCCTCCGCCGTCCCCAGTCGGATTTCCTGAAAATGGATGGTGATAAAAGAATTAAATTTTATATTTCTTCGCGCAGGAGCGTCGGTAGAAAAACCGGCCAAGTACAAGTCGGACCCACGCTGTTAAGGTTCCTTACAACACATCGACCTGATACCCCATAGAAACAGATTTAATTTACCACACCACACATGTCTGTGTTTGCCTTATTTCTATTACCACATTTTTATTAACTGGCTTTCCTGCCTGTCTGTCTTTTCGGATGAGCTAGAGACTTGAAACTTTAAACATAGCTCAGAATTAGTTCATCAACTCAGCCTGTTGCAGTCCACTGCTGGACATAGGTCTCTCCCAAGTTGAAGAACTGGATAACAATGCAATATTAAGTCACATTCGTTTTAAAAATGGTATGTATATTTAAAAAAATGATTTTCATCAAGTTATTATGTGTTATTATTATTGGTTGTTAGTCATAGTATGCACTACAATCACACAAAGTTTGACGCTTGTATGTCTATGTACTATCGTTATCATGATAGCTACCTAAATGTCCCTACATAAAACGTTGAAATATGCATACTTTTTTCGAGGTTTTTTATATGGGGGAGGTTCCCTGGATTCAGACTTTTTTACTTTTAGTAAAGTTTTGTCATAATAGAGGTCACGGTAACACATTGTCTGTGAAATTTACTACCTATTACGGTTTATAAAATACCCAGGGACAGACAGATGGCCGGATGGAGAGACAGTGCGGCGGCGTTGCACGTTATCAGAGTAATAGAGTCCTGCTGGTACCTTTTGGGTACGGAACCCAAAAATGCGTCAAACAGCATGCGCATAGTTGCATGTCACATCGGGAGATACATCTTTTCTATTTCTTAAATATACGTGAAGTTTTCGCTCAACGGTTATAGACAACAATTTAAACCAACTCTATTACTAAGACAGTTGCTATGCTCATGTTTAAATGCTAATATTTTATGTGGGAAAAGCAGAAAGCTTAGTTATTCGTTGTAGTGTCGACTTTCACGTAACTTTCAGGTCGGCTATTGAATGTATTGCTTATTGGTACTTTAAAACTGTTTTTGCTTAAAACTGGTACTCCTCGGCTGACTGCTCACTGCGAGAAAATATTTCAATTTCAATTTCAATGTTTTTTATTTCAAATAAACCTAATTACAGGCACTTTTGAAAGGTCAGGCTCTAGTTGTACGGTTCCAAATTGTGGGTCCTATGGAGAAGAACCGGCAAGAAACTCCATGGATAAACTCTTTTTAAAATAAGTTATTGTTTATTACATCAAATTTATTCAAATAATGTGAGTATAATGTAGGTTAATGTCAGAAATAAACAAGAGTTTAAAAGTGAGTATATTGCCTTTAGAAATAAACGTAAAAAGAGTTGCCATAGTATGTAGAAGTGAAGCTGACCTGTCCCGATAGACGGCACCCGTTCACGAGCATGACGCGAGCATCAGCCATCGCTTAACTCAACCATATTGAAGGGAACTTAACGACCCGACACTAACGCCACCATCAGCATGACATAGCTATTATTATTCCATTTATTCATTATTTACACTTATCAATTACATTTTTAAATATTTTTTAAACAAATAAAAAACAAAAACTATTGTTATTATTATTAGCTAGCCTATGACCGCTTCGCTCGCGTGGATTTCGTTTATCGCGCAACCCTCGGGAACTGTTCATCTTCTTGGAATAAAAAGTAGTGTTATATTATATTAAACCGGGCTATGTTCTATGTGTAGTCTAAATTTCATCTAAATTCGTTAAACCCTTACAGCGTTTTTATAAATAAAATAAATTAATGAATATTTTTGGGACATTTTTTACACAACACCACACAGCTACTTTTTTTTGTTGTAAATTCATACTTATAATACATAAGGAACACTCAGACCAACACAAACACTTATGTTCATCACACAAATATTTGTGTCCTGTGGGAATCGAACCCACGACCTCGTGATCAGCAGTCCGACACTCGAACCACCAGACCACCGACGTCGTCAACAACGACAACAACGTAATTGAGTAACAAACATCCAAACATCTTCACATACTTTCAAATTTATAATATTAGTAGGATAATCGTGTATTTCTTACCACAAACCAAAAAGTGCAAAACAATGGTGTCGATTCTCTTGATCACAAAATAAACTTATTTTTAAACCTTCAAAAGGCTGCCAGCCTCATGGGGACCGGAGTCCGGGGTGTGTGCCACCGGTAGCCGTCTTTAGCCCAAAACAGACTCCGGGAATGTATTGCCTCCGGAGCCCTTTCTGTGCTAAGCCTGTAAGGCACGTCTCAAAGGAGACCTCGTCTCCTGTTTCCAACATCGTTGAGGTCGGCTTCCAGTCTATCATTTTTTTTCCGTGTTGAAGATCCTCATGGACGCACTCCGCCCGGGGAAGGCGGAGCCAGTGTCGGACTCTTACCGACTAAAAACCACCACGGTGTTCCTCTACCGACCCTTGGCCGGGGGCGTGAGGAATACTCCCGTATTCACCCAACCATCCCCGGCAGGTCCCAGCCTGCCACTAACAGGCGAGTCCCTAAGATACAGCTGAATTTCAGTATTTTACACGGAGCGACTGCCATCAGACCACGAAGAGTACAAATATCCTGAGGTTCATCATCATCATCATCATCTCAGCTGAAAGACGTCCACTGCTGGACATAGGCCTCCCCTAAACATCACCACAGTGACCGATCCTGCGCTTTCCGCATCCAGCGGATACCTGCGCGCATATTAGGGGCAGCGTGGGTAGACCCCCCACAAGGTGTACCGACAACCTGGTGAAGGTCGCGGGAATCCTGAGGTTAAACCATAGAAATCTAAATAAAGGTAATAGAAGTGGCAAAGATGCGTGAACTTGTCACCGCGTAAAGGTTACTTTTAGGGCACCAGTGCGTGAACCGTTTGCTTAATCATCAGTGCTGTTTTGGACGCAAAGTCACCAAAACTGTATTTTGCAGCATATCTAGCAGCGGCTTTTCGTTGGCTTAATTTATTTTGCATTGAATGCTAGAAACATTGGTGGGCGTGATTGCGTGTTTATGTGTTGGTGGCGGAAAACCGGCGACATGCGTTCCCGTAGTAAAATACAGTAGATAACATTTCTATTACCTTATTAATTAGATTTCTATGGGTTAGACAAACTGTATAACATAAATATCTTTAAATACATTTTCATTCAATTAAATAGTTTGTCGCAGAATTTCTTACAATAGTTTATAGTCAGCGATCATGTAGTTTTACTATTCAAAATAATGTTTATCGTCTTTAAGAAATACTTGTAATAGAAAATGGTTATGAATATGAATAAATAGTAGAATTTTCCTCTACAAATACTTTTAGCAATAATATTTAGCTCCTATTACAGCCAATGCGTAGAGTCGACAAGTTTTTTTTTATAATAAATAATTAACTGGTTTATTTCATGTATGGCTTTAGATACCGGTGATGATGAAAACAGCATTCTGTATAGTTACTTAACTTTCACTGAACAGTCAACAGTATTATGGATCGAAATAAAGTATACCTAATACTATTTTTAACAGTATGGTTGGCAGCCCTATTATGTCTCAAACGAGTATTTCAGATCCAAAATTAACTTATATTTTACGTTTCGATTCGTCAAAATGGTTCGTGCTAGAGATACTGAACTGGCAACCCTTTTCGTAACATCCCATCTTATGATCTTAGGAATAGCAAGCTCATGACTTATATGATGTTAGTGTAAAGGGCGGTGAATATTTTATTTTTGCCCGGAGCGGCTAAATGGCTAGATTGGGCCCCGCGTGTCAACATAAGCTACATAATGATGCTTATGTCGTGGGAAAAGATTAGCCAATGAGCAGGTTGGTAGCGGGGCTGACTAACCGGGTAGGCAGATGCAGGCTTAACGTGAGCAAGTTGGGCTATATAGACCAAACAGCTACAGCCTGCATGTGTGGCATTGATCCTCAATCAATGTCACACTTGCTATGCTGCTCCTTGTGTCCAAGCACTTGCACATTGAGTGACCTTATCGATGCCACAGACAACGCACAAGACGTAGCAAATTTCTGGGCCAGCAGCGTGTGATTACTGTGCCACTATCAGTAAATTTTTTGTACCGTCGACACGAAGAAGAAGAAGGGTGCGCCGGCGGCCTATCAATTTAATATTGTCACTCGTTGAAGCTCTTTTAATGCACGCCCTCTGCTATATTAACTTGATACTTTATTTCATTGTCATTTTTCATTTGACTATTATGTCAAAAAAAAACAAAAATTTAAAACTAATATTTTGGGTGTGTAATGTTTACGAAAGCTTGTAAAAACAATAAGACGTAAAAGATTTAGGATCAAAGGTGCTGATACAACATATTACGGACTAGATATGATACTAAAGTCTAAATAAACAAGTATTTTAACTCTGAAAACAACATAATAATATTATCATTATTATCATTTGTTGGAAATTCACAATGAATCATTTTAAGATAATGAGTTGAATACCTAATTACCTACCTAGAGCCCTAGAACTCAAAATCAAAAACACTGAATAACCAAACGGTATCTCTAAAAGATTGTTTTATTACTTTATTAATCATTTTAATACACATGAACAACAACTTAAGAATAATGAAAAAGTAAATAAGTAGGTAGGTACCTAGTATTGCTAAGGGGGAACTCTTGGGAGTACGTGGTGGTCGCGTGCTGCTGTTGAGAAAACAATATTATTTTCCCGGGACGTGTCAAAGGCACTGGCACGGTCGTATGGAGTTCCCGGAGCTCCTATTTTGTACTGAGGATGGTCACCGTGTGCCTCCGCCTTCCCCAGATGAAGGATATCCATGAGCTTTTACACCCAAAAACAAAAAAGGTAGGTAGGAATTAATAGGAGAAAAATAAACCATTATACTAAACATACCACCGGGAATTGAAATTAAACGCAAGAAATCTGCGTTTTAAGCTACTTTTTGGCGTCGTGGGTCTCAGTAAACTTTTGGGCGTCGCTTTTTGGCGTCATGGGTTTTTATTTAAAATTTTGTTTGTGGAACAAGATAGTTTTATTCATGCCATACAAAATTTTGTAGAATTTTCATTTATTGCGTCTAAGACTAACAATAACCTTTTTTCCCCGCCGCCATATTGGTTAAACGCTAAGAAGCGGTATTTTAACGTCTTTTAATCTCAGTTATCTTTTAATCTCATTTATCTTTTATTAATTTATTAAATATTTATTATATTCTTTATTTTACATACACCAAACGAAAACAAACACAGTAGTTCACAGATAGATAATGTAAGTACCTACAATGGGCGGTCTTATCGCACGAGGCAATCTCTTCCAGACAACCTTTGGATGGACTTGAAGAATGGGAACCGGTCGTGGGTAGTTACGGTGTAAAAGTAGGTACGTTTCGTACATAATATACTTAAATAATTTTACTATAAACTGTTTAAAAATAGATACCTACAATGGGCGGTCTTATCGCACGAGGCAATCTCTTCCAGACAACCTTTGGATGGACTTGAAGAATGGGAACCGGTCGTGGGTAGTTACGGTGTAAAAGTAGGTACGTTTCGTACATAATATACTTAAATAATTTTACTATAAACTGTTTAAAAATAGATAGTTATATATGAAATATAGAAGTTTTTAAACTTTCGCGAATTTCACTCATATTGAACTATGTTTACGGGACTTGTCGCGCACAATAAAATCAAACATATCTCTAGTCCAGCTAAATTACCACTTTAAAATACGTATTTTCTAACCAGAAAAAAGGTTTTTTAAACCTTAATTTTCTCCTAAAATAAACAAAGTTTCTATAACAAAAAAATATACCTACTACATAGGAATACAGAGTTTTGCCAACACAATTAAATTGAAGCATGAAAAGAATTGAAAGGATATGTTATCATAAACTTTAAATCAAAAGGCTATTTATATCTTTGCGCTCGCTACTCGGGGAAGTCTGCTGCCTGACCATCAACTGGCGTAGCTGGCACAGCTGGCGTAGTTGGCGCAGCTGGTAAAGACCCGTGTGGTGAGGTGGCGTGCAGAGTTCGATTGTGCGGCCAACGTTAGGCCGCACGGGGAGAAGGGGCTCGCCAGCTTGTGGTAGGCCGGGACCTGTCGGGGGTGGTTCTGTGAATACTCACGGGTTCCCACGCCCCCGGCAACGTAGTTGAAGGAACACCGTGGTGGTTTTAGTCGGTAAGAGTCCGACGCTGGCTCCGCCTACCCCAGGCGGGGTACGTCCATGAGGATTTCCCCACGGTAAAAAAAGAACTTATCCATGCTATAACGCCTCCAAAACATTGAGAACGATCACAAACTCTCATTGGTTTATCAACAACAATGAAATTCACTAACATTCGGATGGACTAAAGCTCAGCCCGATGCTAAAACTTGTAGTTTTTGCAGATGACACAAACGTAATAGTCAGTGCGCACGACCTAGAAGAATTGACCACTAATGTAAATAAAAGTTTAGAATATCTATTTGAATGGTTCACTGCAAATAATTTAATAATCAATAAAAATAAAACAAATTTAATATTATTTAAGACTACATCACGTAACAACGACACTTTAGATGTCAAATTAAAAGGAGATATGATAGGATTGGTAAATGAGGTCAAATTCTTAGGTATACAAATTGATTCCCATTTAAATTGGAAACGAGAACTTGCCGCTATTGATTCTTCTGTGTCTTCCGCATGTTATGCGCTCAGAAGCCTTAGAGATGAAATAAACTTAAAGCATCTCAAGGCTGTTTATTACGCTTTGGTGGAGTCTAGGTTACGATATAGCATTATGTTTTGGGGTAACAGTTATAGTTATAATAGTGAAAGAGCATTTATCCTTCAAAAACGAGCCATAAGAACAATTATGAAAATTTCGCAGCGTGAGTCATGCAAAGAACATTTTAAGAAGTTAGGCATACTAACTGTTCCTAGTTTGTATATTCTAATCCTCCTCAGCAACTTCGCTAAATATATTCATCTGCATGAGACGCAAGAAGAGAGGGAGCTTAGAGAGAGTACACGAAGGAAGGTGATTAAACATATTATGATTCCCAAATTTAATATATCTAAGCATTGCTCAGAGTACCAAGCAGTAGAACTGTTTAATAGATTACCTACTAACCTTAAAACATTGATTTATAACGGTAACGGGTAACGGTAACATTGTTTTTTTTTTTTTTTTTAAGGCATACTGCACATCGCTGTACTCGGGGGCCCTGTGGTTTGGATATACCCAAAGGGCTTACAATGCTCTGCGTATCCAATATAATAATACGTTCAGGGCGCTGTTGAGGCTGCCGCGCTTTTGTAGTGCGTCGGCGATGTTCGCCGAAGCGCATACCGACGGGTTTAACGCCGTCTGGCGCAAAAAGTCCGCCTCACTACTGCGCAGGGTGCGCGGCAGCCCCAACACCATCCTGCGTGCGATTGCAGCACGGACCGATAGCCGGCTCGTGTGGGCACTGCTCGATCGGACCAAATCTCTTCTAGTTATTAGGTACTAACATAGGTTAAGTTAATTTGTTACTAACACACTGGACCCTCTGTTGTCTGTAATAAATGAATAATAATAATAATAACAAAAACTTATTCAAAGCAAAACTAAAAGCCTTCCTGTTAGAAAAATGTTTGTATTCAGTGTCCGATTTTATGTCAAATGATACTAAATAGTAATATGATACCTACAAGTAATAATTTATGATCGACATAATTTAAAATTCAATTAACTATTTATATTATATTATGTTATGTGATATTCATTATATATATTTATATTAAGTGACATTCAAACACAATGTGAATTGTTCATGAATAAATAAATAAATAATAAATTTACAAATGAGCACAGTTAAGGAAGAAATCCGACACGCTGCCGAAAATTATAAACAACGATTAACATACCACGCAGACGAACTAGCAGCCCAACAAAAACTAACTAGCAGCCCAACAAAAACTAACTAGCAGCCCAACAAAAACTAACTAGCAGCCCAACAAAAACTAACTAGCAGCCCAACAAAAACTAACTAGCAGCCCAACAAAAACTAACTAGCAGCCCAACAAAAACTAACTAGCAGCCCAACAAAAACTAACTAGCAGCCCAACAAAAACTAACTAGCAGCCCAACAAAAACTAACTAGCAGCCCAACAAAAAAAAATTACGCCATAGGGACATGTAGGCGTAACCAATGTCCCAGTATGGGACTGTCCCACCTGTCTTAAGAGACATCATGAAGCTACAGACTAGCTACTCTGTAGCTGCTGCATAGAGGAGTAACTGCCTCACTGGAGGAAGCACAGTGTCCAGAAAACTCGTCCGATTACAGTCATTACTATTCTATCAACCTTCATGTATCCGTTCTTTGACAAACGGCTTGTAAACCCCCTCTAGCTATCTGCGAAGATCCGTACTGTCCTTCAGTTTTGTTCAGTCCTGCATCTCCTAGTTTAAAAAGCGTTTCCAGACGCACTTACTTCGTCTAAGTTTGAAAACTGGCCGTATCATACAATATTTCTTTTCCGTGGGGATAATCCTCATGGACGCACTCCGCCCGGGGTAGGCGGAACCAGTGTCGGACTCTTACCGACTAAAACCACCACGGTGTTCCTTTAACAAGCTTATCCGGGGGCGGGGGAACCCGTGAGTATTCACACAACCACCCCCGACAGGTACTGGCCCGCCATAAGCAGGCGAGCCCCTTCTCCTCGTGCGGCCTAACGTCGGCCATGGCGCACACGGAACACTGCACGCCACCTCATCTCATGGGCCTTTACCAGCTGCGCCAAGTCGGGCAGCAGACTACCCCGAGTCTGCTGCTCGCAGGCCCTACCTCCCGTAATTTTTTATAGAGGTTTTCTTCCTCGCGGTCCGGGCGGTGAAGCCAAGACCCTCGGTCCCAAGAGGCGCGAGAACACTACTCAGCGGGCACTCCTGGGGTTACGAGATCGACGGGGGCAGGGAAGGACAGTCCCCCCGCTGCCTGCCCAGTGGCAGGGTGAGTGCACACCGTGCCCGTCCCTGCTCCTCCACTGTGCCCTCTGTTGGCAACAGAGCGACACGTGGAGCAACTCCCCACTGGCCCAGAACGGGCCCCTCCCGTGCCAGAATATTCGCCACAGGCAATAAAATCCAGACGTGTCCAGAAGGACAAGCAGCCGTCAGGCACACGTGGAGGTCTTCTGGCCAACCCCGTATCATACAAACCTAACTTAACTACATACTAACCTAACGTAGGCTTTAGGAAAAGGTTTACGAAAGAAGCGCTTTCATAGAACAGGAACCACATAAGAATCCTGAGCAGAAACCTTACTAGGCGCTGCAAACTGAATAAACAACTTCACAGAATGGGCCTTAGTGACACGCTGACACCACAGTTTGCAGCGCAGAAATAGATAGAATGGAAAAGTGGGCAGGGCGCGCGTGCCAACACTCTGCACCATAGTGCAGTGCATTTCAAAGCCTTTCTCAGAACGCCTTATGACTTGTTTCTGTAATTCTGTATCAAAAACCCACAAAAATGCCTTATTGTGCTGTTTCTATCTGCAGAAACAAAAGCTGTAAAGTACATTTGATTAAAGTTAATTTAAAAAAAATAATGACGTCAATATGTAAGGCGTAGTTTGTTCGAAAGTTGCCACGCATGAATCGCAAGTAAAATTGTGATTAGAACCATTCTATCCTCTATCTATTTCTGTGGTCGTTGCTAAAGGTGAATGAAACTACGGTTTAGAAGTACACGTGAAAGTGACCAAACCTAAATTCCTCATGGACAATGGACTTACTAGAACTTATCTAGTGTTAACTAGTGCAATACTTGCACTACTTGCTAATGGCAATGTGTGCAGGTCCTAGTCCTTTTAATCCGGTTATGTGAGCGCGGGCGCATCACTCGCTAGCTCGCAGTCCAACGCGCAGCCCGCCACCTGCGCAAGCGCACGACAGATATATACCGCGAATTAAAAAAAACCTTTTTTTTATTACTTCATAATAAATTAACCCAAAATGTACAAATCGCTGATCGTTCTTTGTGTGGTTTACTGTGTTGTTATTGGTAAGTTACTTTTCTCATAAGTTATAAAAAATATATTCTCGTGAAAAATGAAAAAAATAATGCCAAAATAAAAACTTCAGAAATGTGTTCAATGCACTTTAATAATTTTCCAGTTGCATTGTAATACATGAAATCAATTTATTATAATAGGCTATTCAATCTTTATGATGTAACATATTCAGAAGCATAAATCATAATTTAAACTGTATTGCTCACGTAGTTGCTTTTTGTTCATCAGTTCGTAATGAACATTTAGAGAAACATTAAGGTAACAAAAAAGCTTGTATCGAATAACTAAGTGTTAGAACAAAAACAGTTCACGACGCTAATTATAACGTATTATCTTAGCTATTCATAGTTGTAAGTCACGGAGATGTCGGGCCGGGCGCGGGCCAAATCGTGACACGATGATCCTTTTCCGCAATCGTGACCCCAGATCGTACGTTTTTTCATAAAATACATATTCAATTAATGACTATTCAGTATTTATAACGAATATAAAATATATAAATTGATATCAAAATCAAAAGTTAACAAGTCCATAATAAAATTATAAAGTGATTGGAATATGTCTGAGGCTGACACCTATTTTGACGCTAATTGGACATCTGATCAGTATGCAGTAGTACCGTAATATATGGTCAATCCGACATATTTGACTTGCAAATATTTACTAAATACTAACTACATCCATTGCAATTGAATTATATCACAAATGAACATTTTAATTAATTAATCTGCGGTTGCCGAAAAAGTTTGAGTTAACGCGTAAGTCACGTTTATGTGTCATATCGTGTTTAACAAACTGTATCTTGTTTGTTAACATCGTACCTATAGTTACTCAAAAAGTTAATGTACCGGTAAACAATTTTATGGTAGCGTACCGTTATTAAATAAAACTGTAATTAATACAAAAAACGTTATGAAAATATAAGGAACGAACCTTAAAACATTCGGCTAAAAAATAAAGTGCTTTAGACCTAAATAAAACTAATTTGTACCAACAAAAGTTCATAATTGCCTCAATATTTTTCAAAACTTTGTCGTATTGACGAGGTAAGGTTACGGGAAAAGAGGAGGCTTGATGGCAATGGAATGCAGTAGGTACCATGCACCTAACCGATCTAAGGGTTATATTCAGAGACGAATCCAACCTTCAAAATGCAGTGCTGTTTGACAGTTCCCTAGTTCTTTACAAACTTGTTAGACTCGTCCATATTCAGTGCACATTTTTATTTTAGTGTCTTCTGAAACGGGAATCATAAAATTACTGATGACATAACAGATCTTTCGTTTCTTAATTGGCCAATTCCAAAAAAATGGTTTCCATAATACGATATCCGCATTTTTTTTCGATCGTTGACACGAATTGATGACTCTTCTTCTCCATTTATTAATATCTGATGAAAAAACATAAACTAACGTTTGAGTAACGAGTTATTTTAAAACATTTAATAAATGTTTACAATATTTTACGTGATAAACTTATATCTTTGCTCATCAATGACTAATATTGATGATCCCACCGCAAGTATTTTTTGCACGCCTGTTTTTATTAAAATTGTAACTTGGGGAAATGATATCATCGACGCGCAGGTCCAATAATTCCGGGAAATGTTATGTTACCTAAAGCTAAAGGGCCAATAGTGCTTGTTATGTTAAAGTTTTTGTTAATGAAAACGATAAAAAAACAAAGTTAGCTGGCTTTAGACAGGTGATATAGCGACCATATCCTCATGCCCTTATACATTAACCGGACAGCTCCATCGAAGCTCAACGCAGCGGAACTTACAAAGCATTGGAGAGTGAACATAGCAATAGTGTGGGACATGAGGATTTTATGTAAGGAATTTTATAATAATGCAAAAACAAACATGATTGGCCCGGTTCGAGACGAGTTGGGTTACACACCACTGGACAGGACAATGACTCTGACATTAAGTCCCATCGCGATTAAAAAGCTTTTTTAGTATATATTTCTCTGAACATCTTTTATTTGAAAAATAACTGATATTTTCATAAAATCCTTAACACTGACTCGTAGACGTGCTAAGTTGGCGACCCTTTTGGCATTGGCATGCTCGGCAGCAACTTCATGTTTTTCTTATATCTTTAGTATTTTTATTAATGTTATTGTTGTGCTGTCCTGTCACTGTTCCGTGCCAAATAAAAGTTTTTCTTTCTTTCTTTCTTTAGTTCGAACTTTGAAACTAAAAGTTTGAAAGAAATAAAGGTGAAAAAGGATTCGGAAGGCAGAGGACCGAGTGTTGTGGCGCACCTTGGGAGAGGCCTATGTCCAGCAGTGGACTGCGATAGACTGAGTTGATAAAAGGTGAAAAAAGTGAAAAGAAACCGTTTGTGGTAAAATTATATTAATAAATTCCGTGGTATGGATGGACATGTGTGATTACATTATACAATTTGGAGTAACGAGAAGCATTTACAAGAAAAGATTCAAGTATGAATTTGAACGGCAGGAGAAAAGGGAGAAAGCCATTACCATTTTGCAGCCTTGTCAACCAGGCAAGATAAAATAGTATAATTAGAATTGATTATTAAAAATATTGTTTGTAACCTTAACACAAAAAAACACCTTAGATATACAGTCTCTAACAGATCTTTGATTGATGGATGATTTGTATTTCGATCTAAGGGATCTCCACGTCCATAGTTGCTCATTTGATCAATCGATCATTTATTCTGCAATTATTAAGACGTAGGTACAGATAATGTGTTAGAATTAATTAAACGTATTCATGAATCTCAGGATTGTCGCCGTTTGTTCAAAGTTGTTTAGACTTATATAGATAAGAAACTCGCGACTTGACTCTTAACTGACCCACTTTCGCGGTCATGTAGCTAAACTAGTTGCATTTCACTCCTAACATCTTAATTAATTACAATTTTATTTGGAACACCTATTATTTTTATTTGAGAAAAGAGATAGGGCCTGTCAAAGCCTCTTTGTCACTGCGACCTAAAATATTCTGTCTGACGCGTCTATTTGTATTTTACAGTACCTCCCCAAGCCACAGGTCAAACACCTAACTGTAGATTTATATACGTAGGTACTAACGGCCAAAATTAATATCCAATCTATCAACGATTTACCCTACTAGGGATAGAAATTTGACATATTTTGTATGGAGCTTATGTCAAATTCCTATCTCTAGTAGGGCAAATCGTGGATAGATTGGATATTAATTTTGGCCGTAAATCTAACAAAGTGGTTTTAGGCTGATAGTAAAAGGTTTAGGTTGGTATTCATCTGCATTCATTATTGTCTGAATAAACAACCGATTATCTAAAATTCTACTACCTAAATAATTCAAATAAATTGATATGTGACCAGAGAATAAAAACTGAAAACTTGGTTGTTTGTGAAATTTGGTCTTAGGCCGGTGTTCATTAACATTAATTCTCTGATAAAATGGCCAGTTACTCGAAAAATATACTGTAATTGTGGGTAAACAATAAACAATTTATACGTTGTTCCTGTTTACTACTATTTTCATGGTGTACAATAAAGTATATTCTATCTAAACGGTCGTTGAACCAGATAATTATCGTTGATGAAATCAAGTCTTAATCGACTAAAAAGGCTTTTGTTTAAATAAATATCTCAATAACATTTATTTATTTATAATTAGGAGAACCAACAGCTATATAAAAATTAATAAGCAGCTAGCATAGGTTACATTAAGCCAATTACAGGTTTCCACGGATAGTAATAGGATAAATTAAAACTGATTTAAACGATCACTAGCAAGCACAAAAACTACAATTGATTAGAGTTGAAAAAGATTACATAAAATACTTGAATATTACTTATTCAGTCATTCTAAAGATGTCAAGATTTAGCACATTGCGTACCGTAGAGCTTTTTGAAGTAAATGGGTCAAATGAGAACTCTTTACAAAGTTCATTAAAGTCTTTGCTCGCCCGCACGATATATGAATTTTGCCTATAGTTCGCGGAACAAAAGGGGATGGAGATAGGTGGATTGAACCTAATAATTTTTCGGGAAACATCAACTCGTAGCTTTTGTAGAAGATCTGGGCAATCAATTTCATTACGCAGTATTTTTAATAGAAATGTGCAATCAGCTAGTCGACGACGATTTACAAGTGGCTGTAAGTGAAACTTCCTGCAGAGATTTATGTAATTTTCAGAACGATATGGTATTCGTAGACGAAAACACAAAAAACTAATAAATCTTTTTTGGATATTTTCAATACGATTGATGTATTTATCATAACACGGGTTCCAAATTAGTGTACATCATCTTGTACCAAAGATTTTTTCTTGTCTTGTACACTATCACTGTACAATTTTAAAATACTGCAGGTAACTGGGGGCTGAGACAAGATCCATTTTCCGTAATTGGTCACGTCTGCGGAAAGGACCAAATGTATGAATGACATTTGCTTGAGGTTATTGATATAATTAATATTTATTTCTAATATTAATAGAACATAATAATATGTCTACGAATATTAATAGAACATATGTCTATGAATAGAACTAAGTAAATTGTTTCATTTGTGGTTTTTTTTTTCGGAAAAATAATACATCGCGTGACTATAGATTTATAGTGTGAATAGAAGAAACAATTATAATTACTCACGTTCGTTAATTGTATTACTTTTTTGCCCTATCTCTGTAAAAAATATTGTGCGCAATATGATCATGCATGACCGTTTTATGTCGATACCTAAGTTCAAACAATTCAACTGCGTATTAGCCGAGTTGTTTTCGGTCTACTTACAACGCGAGACCGATAATGCTGTATTTACAGATATTTTCCTTTTTTTTTTCTTTGTCTGTTTGGCGAACCGACTTGCGGTACCATCTATGCAACAGACTAGGTGGTATTGAAGTTGTTATGGGCAAAGGTAACCGCTTAACATCAGGTGAGCCTTTAGCTTGTTTCGCCATCCTATACAATAAAAAAAATAAAAAAAACAATAACCTAGGTATAGAAACACACACACAGATGATGCAGATCTTTCACGGAGTGCCCAGCCAAATTCCATCATCGGCCCCAAAAAGTGATATTTGGTCGAGACAATTTTACCGGCTTCCAATCATCAAATCTAGGGCAAGTCGTAGAATTAAAAAGCATTATGAGACGAAGACACCTTCACTTGTAGGTATTCGTATATTTGTACCTGGACAACAGACGTTGAATTCTAAATCTTATCAGTGCTGAGTTTGAGAGCAAAATCGATAGAAGACGCGGGATTTATTTAGGTGAAATGTACTGGACAAATGAAGCAGGTACAGTTAGCGTTTTGACAAGCAAAAACTCAGCCTTGAGTCGGATGGACCGACCGTTAGAAAGCCGGTGCGACTACACATTCACATCATCACAACGCTAACACACAAGCAAACTGGTAGTTGTTAGAACATTTTATAGGTAGGTAATCATGAAGGCATTTTAATTTTTAACGGTTTTACTCAGTCGGCTCTCGTTATTTGTGAGCAATTACTTTTAAAGTGTTCATAAGAGAGATGAGACCGGAAATGCAACTTTGGTATTTAAAATCAGTCTTGCTAAGTGTTTCTCTTAGTTGTTCGAAAATTATAGTAAATTACCGTGCGTAGCTCTTTAGCTTTTATGGCGCTTTTACGTTATTGCTTCAGTGCCTATAATATTTTTAACAACCAGGCATAAAAACAAAATTTCTGTCAGAATGGTGAACTTCAAGTCTATTTTCCCTCCAAATTCTTGTCACCTCACTCGTCTCAAAGCGCCTCAAAAACAAAAGCTCATCGATGCGCAAGCGCGTCACGTCAGACCGCAGCACGTTTCTGATACAAACGGCTCCGATATTTATTTTGTTGCACACCCAAATATTGGTAAAGACCAAACCATTAGACCATTCAATTCAACATTTCAATACAATATTATTTTGCTAAAAAGATACAAAATACAATAAACTGGTTGAAAAAAGCTTTAACGAAGTATAATAAATGTACAATCAAATGATTTTAAATTGAAATGATCAAAAGAGATCAATCAGCTTATAACCTTGGCTAAAACCCTCGATAATCACCGAGAAAAGTCAAGGTTTAAAAGTTTTTTGAAAGGGACTTGAGAAGCACTTCGAACTTTCCATGTCCGAGTGACACCACTGAAAGAATTTCATAGCCTTGACCTAAGTAGATCATACCTACATTCTTGTAAAATCAGGCAGTCCAAACGATCAAACACAAAATTACATAAAAGTAAAGTATTTTTTATAAGTGGGTAAGAAGTATGTTTTTATCTGTACAAATGGGTTTTTTATAGTACCTAGGATGGCCACCTGATGTTAAACGATTACCATTGCCCATAACAACTGCAATACTTTCGGCTGTTGTCTAAATGATACCTACAACAAGTCACGTTCGCTAAACTAAGACATGAAGAATATGAAGATGGAAAGTGTCGTGTGGTATTAATTTCACCGGCAACCCCTTCGCACCTAAACACAGCAATGCAAGCATTACTGTTCGGTAGCAGAAATATAGGTACGGTGGGAGTACTTCCCCGGAAGAGTTCTTTTTACAAGGAACTCTACCACTAGGTACTCCGGATAATACCGAATCCGGTTAAGAAGGGTAAAATATTACAACATAGTTTCAAAAGTTGGCAATTTGGAAACGAATCAGCAATCCCGTAGAGTTGTAGGGTAATAATGCGGAATAATACCTGGCGGTGATAACCACTTACCATCAGGTGGGTCGTCTACCTGTTGCCAAAATTGTATTGCCTAAATGAAAAATAAACGTAGTTAAAATTAAATTTTTAACATACAACTCATATTTGCTTCTTTTTTTGTATTTGTGGTATCGTAGAATCGTTGGTATCACAAGCGTCCCCCCACTCCTCCTTCAGTGACATCCAAATGGTTTTCTAAAGATGGTGTTGTCTCATTTGGTAGAGGCAAATACTAAAGAACTAATACTATAACAAAAAAAAAAAACAAATACTAATACTATACGTACCTATTTTTACACCGTACCTACCCACGATCGGTTCCCATTCTTCCAGTCCATCCAAAGGTTGTCTGGAAGAGATTGCCTTGTGCGATAATACCGCCCATTGTAATTACTTAATCTTTCTGTAAACTATTGTCTTTGTTATCGTTTGGTGTAATGTACAATAATGAATATAATAAATAAATAAATATCACTACGACGTAAAGCCGACGACGTAGACGTGCCTCGTTGGTCTAGTGGTTGCAAGCGCGACTGCTGAGCGTGGGGTCCTGGGTTCGATTCCCGGGTCGGGCAAAGTGTTATTGGGTTTTTTCATTAGGAAATTCTCAGTAGCAGCCCGGAGTCTGGATTTGTGCCCGGTCAATGGCAATAGGCTCGCCCCCTATTACATGGGACTATAACATAACTGGCGAAATGTGGGTGTACTAATACTCCTCTGCCTACCCCTTCGGGGAAGTACAGGCGTGATGTTATGTTATGTTATGTTACGACGTAAAGAAGCTAAATTTGTTTCCCTCGCGAGTTTAGCGGCTCCCACAAAGCAGAGGTACGGTCAGAGATACTTACGCTGGCTGTACTGGACTTATCGCACTACGCGAACACAAAAACGTGTACGGATTGGCTGACACTTCGGTAGTAGTTTTGGTGAATAAATCTGTTCGGATTTTTGTAGCCTTAGCCACAAAAAGATCAAGCCATAAAAAGATTCACATTCTGGGTCACAATAACCAACCGAAAATAGAGAAACAAATTGTTAAATGGATAAGAGTCGATCCGAACATCAAATCTCTATATACCATACCATAAATCTCTATCTACCCAGAAAATATGTATTTTACAATTGCAGCAATTGTCTAATCGAAACCGAGCTAGATGAACAAACGTGCTCCTCATAGTACGTATAGTTATAGATATCTAGACCTCTAGAGAATCAATTGTTTCTGCGTCAAACGCTAAAGTGGTTAGATCGTGACCTTGTTACTGCAAGTTATGATATGTGATATTTTGCACTCGGTATCTTTAACCATATCAATGCAGCATGACAACAACCATGTTTGGTGCAAGGATGAACCCTAAAAACCTAAATAGCTAAGAAGCTAGACTTAGGCACAGATAATATAATACTATACTTAGGTAACTGCCCACAAAAATAATTGCGAAAAGGTTTCTATAAAATCTGTGACTATTATTATCGGTTTACTAACGGCCAAAATTAATATCCAATCTATCCACGATTTGCCCTACTGAAGACAGGAATTTGACACCAGCTCCATACAAAATACGTCAAATTTCTATCTCTAGTAGGGCAAATCGTGGATAGATAGGTCCTATCAACAGCTATTAACGGCCAAAATGTATATCCTATCTGATAGGATATAAATTTTGGCCGTTAATAGCTGTTTCCCGGAATCCTCTCCGAATAGAAAAGACTAAGAGCTTCCAAGCGTATTGGCACGACCTATCGGTAGTGTTGCCATAATTGCCAGGAATTGATACGGGATGTTTAGGTACGAGCTAAATAAAATAAAGACATAAAAAGAGTAGGAAGGTTTAGTATTCTTATTCTTATAAAATAATCAATAAAGTTTGATTGATACTCAAATCAAATGAAATGAACTACGATACCAAATGAACCAGAATAGCACAACCCCATCTTATGGGTGTAGTAATGGGCAGCAGCGTTCCCTGAGTATTTATTCAACCAATTGTGATCTTCAACCCGACTGCCAAACGTGGCGATTATGGCACATAGGGGGCCTTTTGGGGAGGCCTATGTCCAGCAGTGGACGCCTTTCGTCTGAAATGATAATGATGATGATGAACTACGATACGCGAGAAGAAGATCCAAAAAGGGCTTATCTTTTTTTGCCCAGTTATATCTTGAAGTCAATTTTACTTTCGCTGCCCGGCCCAGCGGTAAAAGCTCGGCCTTTACGCGTATTATGTAGAAAACAGGACAAAAACGGGACAAATACTCGATGGGACTCGATGGTAAAACACGGTAGCAGTCCCGTATACAGGGTTATTTTAAATTCACCAATAACAATACCAAAGCTATTTACAGCCGTGCTGGAGGAAGTCTTTAGAAAGCTGACAGTTGGCTGGGCGGAGACGGGCATTATGGATGGTCGGACATAGGAGATTGTCCAATCTTCGCTTTGCCGATGATATTGTCCTTTTCTCAGCTTCAGCCTCCGAGTTGACTCAGATGCTACAAGATCTGAGCATAGCAAGACCAAGTTGATGACGAACAGTTCGTATCGCAGAATCACAGTGGGGGGTGAGGAGGTTGAGTACGTCGATGAGTACCTCTATCTAGGTCAAATAGTCTCTTTCCAGGCAAGACAAAATAAGGAAGTTGCAAGGCGCACCGAAAATGCCTGGAAGAGCTATTGGGCCATAAAAGAACTCATGAAGGGTGATCTTCCTCTGTCCCTTAAGAAGAGACTCATGGACGTATGCATTCTTCCCATCCTCACATATGGTTCTCAAACATGGTCTTTGACAATTCAACAGAGGACCACGCTCGAGGTTTGCCAGAGAGCAATGGAACGGAGAATTCTGGGAATTAACCTTGTTGACCGGATTAGGAATACAATCATCCGTTCCAGGACAAAAATAACTGATGTCACTCGGAAAGCTGCCATGCTGAAGTGGAACTGGGCTGGACACATCTGCCGCATGCCAGACGACCAATGGGCCAAACGTACGACCCAATGGGCCCCCACAAATGGCAAACGCCAACGCGGCAGACCCAGACGGAGATGGCGGGTCTTTATTAGCCACAGACAGAGAGAGGTGGAAGGAGAGTAGAGAGGCCTTTGCCCTGCAGTGGGACTGGTACTGTACTGCTCTTAATAATAATAATAACAATAAAATAAGGGGTGACTGTACTCATCAATTTGAACAACTTTTACTAGGGGACCGCGAAAAAAAATCTGCTGATAGTAAAAGTTGTTCTAATTGTACAGTATTCCCTTAAAGGGTTATTGGTGAATTTAAAATAACCCTGTATTCGGGACGTATGGCAACATTGGCAACCCTACCTTTCTGCATCTCGTTTCATCTACATTTAATAGGCTAGTTGAATGACCGCAGTAACAAGGAAAGCGACCTAAACAAGCTCCGGCCTAGCCATTATCTAGGTATTAGCAAATTTACGAGGCACGATGCATGCATAGATCGATGGATGCATGCGATCGCGTCGTGCAATGCGCGATCACCAGTCTCGTGCCCATGCAAGCAGATGAATACCTATATTATGATTTCGGTAACTTTCTTCAAACATCACTCGCGACAGATAGTTTCGTATTGAAATCGTATTTAAAGCAACCATGAGTTCCGTGTGGTGCCAGACATAAAGAATTGCACCACCCTTATCTCTTCTCATGGGTGTCGTAAAAGGTGACTAAGGGATTCACCAGAGGATGGGCAGCAGCGTTCTCTGAGTATTTAACCAACCAACTGCGATCGCCAACCCGCCACCCAAGCGTGGCGATTATGGCACATCCCCCCTTGAGGGAGGCCTGTGTCCAGCGGTGGACGTCTTTCGGCTGGGATGATGATGATAAATTGAAACTATTCAACGTGCATACTGCATAGTAGGTAATAGGTATGCATGACATGTCACGGAAGATCGTATGATATTACCTGTGCCCACGCAGAGTCATGTTTAACTACAATAAAAAACATGTTAATATTAAAACTAGATAAATTATGTTTTTCACATGTAATACAAATTATTGATGTTCTTCTATCAAAGCGTATAATTTATAAAGGTATAATTGGTCATGACTTTTAGCCGACTGTCATCCATCACTGTTAACTGGAGGTCAGCTGTATAGGAAACAATATGAATAATCGCTTCGTTTTCGCTTGCAAAAAAGCTATTTTAAATATTTAACTTATCACGTTCATAAATCCTTCAAAAGGTTACTCACGCAGTGACACTGACCGTCGAAGCTCTAAAATTCACTGTCATAAAGAAACACTATCTGCTAACTTTTTTTTCTTGTGGAAATTAGCATTCGCAAAACCAATATTTTCATTCTTGGGAATTCTGCGCATCCCAGTGTTACCATTACTAAGGCAAAGGCCGTGATCTACGGCAATCCGATAGTTGACTACTTTAAAAAAAAAAAAAACAAAAATGTTATATTATTTAAAAGAAGGTAGAGAAACGACAACATTGTTGAAAATAATAATATCCATGAAAAAATGGAAGAGATTCACGCTTTTTAAGTTTTTGGAGGGGGCATTTCCTGTCCTTGTCGTGCTCAACGGACATTATACAGAGAGATGTCAAGTTTCTATGTAGGTTTTGAACAATTACGTCATACCATTTACCTTTTCTTTTGGTCATACTTTGATAGTGCTGTCTCTGTCTAGTGAACAAATTTTAATCGCTTATAACTTTGACATTTTACTAACAATTTTATTGGTTTTTACACTGTTGCTTTTTTTTCTAGAAAGTTTCGAGATTTCTAATGAAAATTGTTAAAAAAAAATATCGCTTTAAAAAAAAAATTTTTTTTTGTGAAATGGTGAAGATGGTAGCCAAACGACGCAAGGCCATTAGGGTTAAAAAAATACAAAAAATCTACGGCCTACGGCAGCATCTCTGGCAGGAGAGCCACGCCTTTGAATGGCACCCAGGGGCTTAGGGCTCCTGCCTCCCCCCCCCCTTGGTACCCCACTGATCGAGAATGCCAAGCCTTCTAATAGGTAGGTGCATGTCACGTTAAGTCATCATGTCGTCTAGAGGAAGAGAGTTAATACTACTGAGTCCGTAGCCGATAAGGGGTTCTAAACAACAATTCAGTTATCCAACCACCTGACAGCTTGTATAAGCTGGTTAATATTGAATGAAAAACGAAAGTCCTTTACTACTAATCATTAGGACGGGGTTTATACCGCGACAAAACCAAAAGATAACACCGCGTCCTAAGTCCTCGCATCGGCTAAGCCTTCGGCTGGACCGTTAGGACTTATGTTGCTTGTGCTATGGTCCAACCATAAACATGTGATATAACTAGTCGTAAGTTCATGGGTCAACCCTTTTTTGAACAAATAATCAATGAAAATACCGGACCTGTTTATCGTTGCGTCATATTAAAAATACCTGCCTACCATAAGATGTACTAGAGTTTACCTAGGTACCTTCTTGAATGAAATGTGGTCACGAAAATAATACAGTTTTATCTATTTCAGAGGCACGTCCCAAATGGCAGGTCCTACCGCCAATGCCAGGTTACGTGCCAGTCTACATCAGGTCGGGGGACACACCGCTTGAGGAGATCAACCTGGACTTGGCAGAGGCTTTCCACGAGCTGCAATCGGGCAGGAGCGCCGGGAAGCAACTGGAAGCGTCGCCAGAGACTCCCGAGCAAGCAGACCAGCCTCAGCCCGACGATATCCCAGCCCCTGAAGATGATATCCTAGACCGCCGTCCCTACGAAAAGAAACTCCTTGAAAAGAAAAAGAAAGCCACCGAAATCCCGAAACCGATCGAACGTAGATAGATAAACGTACTTAAGTCTTAATTTATAAGTCACTAATTTTAATTATTACACAACTCAAACTTTAAATACTCAGTTTCCTAAAAGCTTGCCGTTAGCTTTATTTATTTGATGTTATTTATTAACTCAATGTGTAACCGTAGCAGTTTGCCACTTTGTATTTAGAATACTCTCGAAACTTATTGAAGTAAATAATTTATTTTTAATGTCTTAAATTTATTTTTTCTATCCCAATTTGTAGCGATCTATAAAGGTGGCGACTGACCGGATTTTTTTGCCATAATGTAACAGGCTTAGAATAATTAGGTTTAGCACCGCAGTAGTTGCACGGGGAAAATTTCCATACAAGTTTAGTCGTGATCTCGGAACGTGCCGACTAAAATACAAAGAAATGCAACACCTAAACTAATTTGACAGCACTGAAATTGTTGCCATCCCTTTCTTGTATCTACCATTAGTAAAAGAGAGCGATAGTTTAAAATAAGTTTAGTTAGTAAACAAGAGAATCGACACCAATGTTTGGCGAAATCATCTAAAGCACCAACGTAGTGAGTGAGTTTTGGCTTCTTGTAACTCCTTTTAAAGACGAGACTTACCCCCAGTTTCCGAAAGGCTGATCAACACAAAAATTAACTAATCAACTGTCAAATCTCAGGTAAAGCGATGTGATTGGTTGTTAGTGTTTTTGCCGACCAATCACAGGAGTTGACATTAGATTTGACAATAGATCAAATTGATCAGCCTTCTAGAAACGGGGGTATAACTTCAAAGGTAACAAACTTAGGAACTGCATAGTGTAACCAGAGCAGAAATATCAATACTAACTTAATGGTGTCGATTCTCTTGTTCACGAACTAAACTTATTTTAAACTATCGCTCTCTTTTACAAATAGTAGATACAAGAAAGGGATGGCAATCATTTTAGAGCTGTCAAATTAGACGGAATTAAAATTTCCATACAAGTTTAGTCGTGATCTCGGAACGTGCCCACTAAAATACAAAGAAATGTAACACGTAAACTAATTTGACAGTTCTAAAATGGTTGCTATCCCTTTCTTGTATCTACTTTTAGTAAAAGAGAGCGATAGTTTAAAATAAGTTTAGTTCGTGAACAAGAGATTCGACACCAATGGCTCATAAACACAATGGTTGTCCCCTTAAATGTTTTTAACTACTTTTGGGATGAATGAGAAGATTACCAATATAAAGCCATTGTGTAGGTACAGTACAGCATCATGACCCATGTCTGACCCCATTGCTGTGGCCTCAATAGAGTGATGCCTCATGACGTGATTGCTTAACAAAAAACCAGGTCAACTTTTTCAATTAAACAACTATTACAAAAGATTCTTATTATTTATTATTTAAATCTTATACCTATTTCAAGAGTACGAAACATAGTCTACCAATTATACAAGATTTCCCTTAGCAATGCTTCATGGAGGGAAAGTAGATACTTTAAATAATAGAAATATGAAATTTTACTCAAAGGAGGCTGAATTTTATTTTTTAAACCAAGTAATACTGCATTAAAGGAATGTTAAAGTGTCTTCCGTAAGTCAGGGATCGAACCAGTATTTAGGGGAAAAATAACATGCTGCATTTTAATGTTACCAATTTATAGGATCAAAAATGAGAATCAAATCTCTACAGCGAACGCTGTCTTAGATTGAAGGAAAACCATGAAATCTAACAATAGCTAAAGTTCATTTTAACAAAATGACACCAAGGCAACAATTTTAATTTAAAAAACCGGCCAAGTGCGAGTCGGACTCGCGCAGTAAGGTTTCCGCACCATCCATCGACCTGATACCCCATAGGAACTGATTTAATTTACGAGAGTTCATCAAAAGACATCAGCGCACAAAAGCGCAAAAGTCTAGTCTCCTTTGAGTAAAACTTCATATTTTAAGTTCTTTCACTACATGAAGCATTGCGATGGGACACCTTAAGCCGGGTTATACAATTTTGGGATATTTACAAAAATATTCATATCAAACTCGGTATTTGTTTAGTTTGCAAAAACAAAAGAATTTCAGACAATATAATTATTTACAAACTCCAAACTGTCACTGAGAAATTATCCTATCAGAAACACCCAATCACATTACAACACAGACACCCCATCTGGTATTCTAATGTAGGACCTCATGATTGGCAACAGCGTTACACACTACGCCCAAGAGTCGAATCATGAATAATTAGGTTGGCGGGAAAGTTCGGAAAGATCGTGTTGTGGATTTTTAATTATTTTCCTATTATTAAATAATTAAATGTTAAATGCTCGTTAACGTGTACAATTATAGATAAATGGTACAAAGTTAAAAAACGTGACTTTCGTATTTTCTGATCATCCCCTCAGAAACTTAGTAAAGTTTCCATCACTTTACTAGGGTGAGTATAATCTAAAGACATGGCTAGAAGATCTAAGCAACCAGGCCATAAAACTACTCACAAAACAAACAAAAAAACATGAATAATTACACAAGCCTCCCAAGTAACGACAAAACCGTTTAAAGGTAAAAGTAGAAGCCAATATACATCTCCAAGTATTACAAAAGATGTTTAATGGCATCCGCAAAGTATTAAAGTTGTATACTGGGTGTAAGGGGAACGCTTCCGAAAACGAAGATAGGTGCTGGTGATTACTGATACGAAAAAACTAAAAAATAATGCGATTCTTTTTTTAGATTTTTTCATACATATTTTTTCGCGTTTTTCATACATAACCAGCTTTGGGCAGTTAAATAAAACTCATAAATAATGAAAAATTCAAAAAAAAATATACTGAAAAAAGAATCGCATTTTTTTTCGTGGTTTCGTATCTGTAATCACCAGCACTATCACCTGTCTTCGTTTTCGGAAGCGTTTCCCTGACACCCTGTATACAACTTTAAGTACCTATTGATAAAATCTATAGTACAGAATTATTACTTTGTCGAAGCCATTATACATCTTTTGTAAGACTTGGGAGATGTATATTGGCTTTTACTTTTACCTATTAACAAATTTAAACGGTTTTTGTATTACTTGGGCTCCTTCACAAAAAACATTGTGTTCTTGTGTTGCCGAGTTCCAAACTGCATCTTGTCACTATGTTTCAGAGATGACGTAAGTATGGCAATATTTTCTGCATCTAAAATTTCGTAACTTGGCCTATTTATGTAGTTCCAAGTTTCTCATGTCCAAGTAAAAACTTCTACACAAAAATGATTTTTTTTCTAAAGGTCATGTTGTCCAGTAACAGTTAATACTAATTTTAGATAAACAGATATCAGTTTTTGAAGTAAAACTTCTTTACGCACGCTTGACTTGGGAAGCAAGCTGGTGAATGCGTTACGAAAAGTGTGGCGAACGGAGGGGGTAGTGCGGGACGCGGGGAACGAGGAGCGGGCGACGGCCGGCCACGACACAGCGCCGGCAGATGTACGCGCGCCGCGCCGCCATTCCATTGTTCTCATTGAAATAGTATTGAGGGAGATATAAGTTAGTGAAGTTTTTTTTCAGTCGCACACTCGTTTTTTTTGTTATTATCTCATTTTTACCTAAACTGGGCAAAACGTTTTTGGAACATGACTCAATTCAGTCTATATGAAAAACTATTGAAGTGTGTACACGATGCAATATGGCTTACTTTATACAGATACTTATAATTAGGTACGGTCAACCACATATGAATGGTCACTAAACCATTATAAACGGAACTGCCTTATTAAGATTTATACACAAAAAAAGCTCTGCTTGTACTGGTTTTGTCACCATCGATGTGAAACTGTACGTCTAAATAGCCTAAAGGATTCTATGGATTAAAAGAGTCTTCACTCTTCACTTCTATTTATTAGCAAGTGTTCTATAATTTTTACTAGATTCGAAACTTTAATAATTCCATTGTTTATGGTTCAGTTTACTAACTTTCCAATAGGTTATGTCATTCTGAATTAAATTTTGTTTTCATGAAGTCATAGTTGATATTTTAGTACAATACGCGTAATATAACTGTGCCTCTCCGAGTATAGGCTTTGCGAAAGGCCGCGCAGGTATCTACGAGTACTAAGTTTGATCAGGGTCCCTAGTGCGAGTTTGAAACTTACGCATACGCGATCGATTGAGTCGACTTTTATTCATAAATCTTAGGACCCCTGACGGAAAGGAGTAAGAACTACTTATTTATGAATGAAAGTGAACGCATTCAAACACGTATGCGGTAAGTTTTTAACTCGGGATCGGCAGTCTGGATGTAATCAAGCATCGAACGTTAACGAACGACTCGACTGGGTCAGCTAGAATATGCAGATCCGCCATCTTGCAGATCAGAATGCCCAGATGAACAACCGCCGCCATTACCACGCATGCGCACTACTGATTTTGATGCAAAATTGACTACTGCGCAGTCACCTGTCCCGCACTTCACAGGGGCAGAGTTATTTTACGCGTATTGTATATGGCTTGGGTAAGATTAGGATACATTGACATTATGTACTACTTAATTCTACCACATATAACTATGAAAGGGATGGGGAAATATGGCGGCCCGTGGGCTGCAACCCAAGTGCGGTCTATGGTCAATGCGAGCCATCTATTATACTTATTATTTACAAATACCTCGGCACGCGAGGAACAAAATTCCACCATTCGCTATAAATAATTAAATTCGTAACGAGATTACAAACGACGGTCAACTCGAAATAATTGAATTAGAATTTCACAAAACGCTGAAACAGCTTTTTAACATTTTATCAAAGCTTCATTTCTACAAAAAAAACGTAATCTATAATATCCCCAATTTAATACTAAAGCGCGATCAGAAAATGTCGTCTGTTTGATTTGTTTGTTGTGACCTAGCGTGTTTCACTCGACAAAATGATTAATTAATTAATGTATAACCCAATGTCAATACAAAAAAGGTATAGGACTTTTTAATGTGGTTAGGCAAAACATACAAATATCTATTTATTTCGAATGTTTCAATTCAAATTAATAATTTTAACAACATTCTTTGTTCACACCATACTGCAGTAAAAGGGAGCTACTTTTCACCCGCCATTTTTTTTTCATTCTTTCATTCTTCATTCTTTCATTCTTCATTCTTTCATTTTTCATTCTTTCATTTTTCATTCTTCGTTCTTTCATTCTTTATTTGGACCGCTAAAATAATCTAATCATTTTATATGGGCCTCTTCAAAATCTGATTCCCCATCCCTATGCTAGGACCTCCGCATGGTCAACATTACATTAATTTCCCAAATGATAGTCCTCAGATTAGTAATTACTTCCTTTAACTGCTTGTTTTTTAACACGACCTGTAAACAAAAATAAACGTATTTTAAAACCTGCTAATAATTTATGAGTTTCAATGGGCTTCCAGATTTGGGCCCGTAAATCAAATATTGCCTATTGGCTGGAGCAATAACTACCGGTACTTAGACCCAATTTTTTTTTTAGTAATGGGCTGGTTATGTTATTTATACTGGGTGTCAGGGACACGCTTCCGAAAACGAAAATAGGTGATAGTGCTGGTGATTACTGATACGACACCACACAAAAATGCGACTCTTTTTTTTAGATTGTTTCATATTTTTTTTGCATTTTTCATACATAACCAGTTTTGGGCAGTTAAATAAAACTGATTTGAAAAAAAAAACCCATTTGATTACTTGATTTTTTAAAGTTCGCAATGTAATTTAAATAATATCAGCTGGCGCTAGAGGTGAACGACATCCACTCGCATACGCAGTCCGTGTCGTAGCGAGCGTAGGTAGGTTAGGGACGCGCGGCATTGGTCCCGAGTTTTGTACGTTTTACATTGCGGGTTTACAAAATACCAAATCACTAAAACAATGAGTATAAGGCTAATGGCTATTGGTATTCGATTGTTTTTAAGTAGTATAATAATACCCTTTCAGTTTCGGAAGCGTTTCCCTGACACCCAGTATACAGAGAAGGTTAAAAAACTAAAGATGGCCAAATCCGAAACTATAAGGGTATAGAGAAAAGTTATCAAAGGAGTGGTGAAGTGGGCTCAATTTAGGAGAAAACCAAATCTGTATTTTGAGATTTTTTTAAAGCAGCTGGTTCGGAGAAGTATCGAATCCAATCTGTTTTGCAAGCATGTATCACCCCATATTTTTGTACCAATTGATAAGGTCGCTAACAAGGAACAAAACCTGCAATAAAATGTTGTGGGGAAATCTAAGGAAATGTTACCTGTTCAGTGAGCTCCCTATTTTCTTCCAGTGCTAGTCGATATGATTCAGTATTTCGTCTTTCATCCAAAGCCTTATTCTCTGCTTCATCCTTCAGTGGTATGAGACTTTCCATGTGAGTGTACTCCATTCCCTAAAAAAAAAAATTTTCATATTAGCCTATGCCCGCGTCTGCACCCGCGTATAATTCAGTTTATCACAGAAATATATTATCGCGCATCCCTTGCTAGCTTTTTAAGCTTAGACACACAGCGGGCGGGACGGAACCGAAGCGTATCGCCAGCGGGCCTCGTTGTGTTGTAATGTACTGAACTGTATTAAGGTGTAGGCACACAGCGGGCGGGACGGAACCGAAGCGTATCGCCAGCGGGCCTCGTTGTGTTGTAATGTACTGAACTGTATTAAGGTGTAGGCACACAGCGGGCGGGACGGAACTAAGGCGGAGCGTCGACCGAACGTGGACGGGGCGTGCATGTTACAATGCGGGCAGATCGCGCACGTGACTTGACGGCGGCGGAATGACGGCGCCAGAAGAATACGTTCCGCTGTCTGTGTGACTCCTACAATGCATTCCCATAAAATACAACGCCAGCGTATCGGCCGGCGTCGGGTTTCCGCCCGACGGATCGGCAGCGGATCGGTCACGCCGTCAAAACGCCCGGCAGGACGGCGCTGTGTGCACTATCTAAAGCTGCAATGGCTGCAAAGCCTGCGCCTGATCTTTCTCCTGTCGTGTTGGATAGCCATCCCATCGGATTAGGAGAGTGAGAGAATAGAGAGCCTGAGAGTAACTTGTATCGATGCATCAAGCATCTACATTTGATGCAATCAGTACATACCTGACAAGTCTCGTTACATTTCTCGTAGATAAGTCGAAGTCTCTTGAACAAAAGCCGGATTGTGCGCAGTTGTTCCTGCATCTTCGCTTTTTTGTCATTACTGGCATTTTCACCATTATGAGTACCGTTTGGGGGCTGAAAATAGGAGAACCATGTCATTTTATATTCAGTCCGTTTTTCTATACTTGTCTTATTTAGTAAACAATCTTGGCATGTCTTTTTAATACAATTCGCCAAAAGAAACGTTTCGTTTCGTTATGTTTTTTTATAAAAACCGGCCAAGTGTGAGTCGGAATCACGCAGTAAGGGTTCTGTACCACCCATCGACCTGCGGGGTTAATCTTGAAAATAATTCAAATTTCAATCCAATACCAATGTCAAAAAGTTACAAGAATTAATGGTAATTCTTGATAAAAAAATATACACAATTCACAATTTATTGCAAATTTTGCATTTAAAAGTACGAATTGACATTAGCAAAATACCGATCGATCGGAATTATTTTCAAGAGTAAGGCCGCTGATACCCCATAGAAACTGATTTAATTTACGAGAGCTTATCAAAACACATCAACGACCGTACGCGAAATGTGAATTTTTGCATCTCTTTCTTACGTAGGTACCACCACATATGTCTATGTTTGCCCCATTTTTAGTATTTGTTCCTAAACTACATAGTATGCACTATAATCAAACCAAGTTTAACGCTGGTATATGTTCATAGTTCATAGTTATTTATTGATAATAGTAATTATTATAAGTCACATTTTAAGTAAATAAATTACATTTTCATTTATCATTATTACATGCTATGTAATAATTATTAAAATTTATTATAATAATATTCTTATTTTAACATATTATATTCTCAATTAATCATTATTCTATTATACAATTAGTAATTATGTTACCGTTTTGATGATAGAAATGAACAAAAACGTAAAAAAATGCATGTTTTTCGAGGTTTCTTGTATGGGGTTTCTTGTATCTTCTCCCCTTTAGTTTTAGACTTTTTTATTTTCAGTATTTGTCGTGATAGGCACCATAGAAACACATATTCTGTGAAAATTTCAACTGGCTGTGACAGACAGCCGGACGGACGGACGGATAGCGTTGCGAGAGTAATAAGGTCCCGTTAGCACCCTTTGGGTACGGAACCCTAATAAAAAGACGTTATATTAACAACTTTATATACTAAATAAAAATATTTAACCTAATTACGTGTGCGGAACTAGTAATCTACTTGTTGAGGACAACCCAAGGATCATGAAAGTAAACAAACGATCTGTTGAAAGGCACTTGCCATATGTATTAAAATTGAAAGTACACTCGTTCCTACGTAGCTCTGTTCTAGGCGACTAATACGTTATTCTTTCTTCAGGCTTCAGGGTTCAGGACGTCAGGATCAGTTCTTCATAGGTTGAGGTCTTGATCTGAAGCGTAGAACGAGTGACGAGTCCCATTTCTGCTTAACCGGGCTTAGTTGGCGGAGAGTCCCATGTGGGACTCCATTCGCCGAAAGTTTTTCCCTAACTTATAAACTAAATACGCGCGGTATCAATACCGCGCGCAAGCGGGCGCCCCCCGAGGGGGGGGGCTCGAACCTCGCTGGGGCATTGCAGGGGGACCCCGCCGTTCCTATGTCCCCCTAGCAGCCGTTGCTGCATCGAATTGGTTACCTCGAAAGTAGCGGACTTTCGGTCCCTATCGGGTGACGTGCTAAACGCCGTGAAGCGGCAAGCCTCGCCGGCGAGGCTAAGACCTACCTAGAAAACCTAACCAGTGGCTACGCAATAGCCTGCTCCTAGGAACTACTCTAGAGCATAGGGCCGGTCTCGCGTGACGAGATTATCTCCGGTTGCTTACACCGTGAGGGCGTCCCCAGGGGGGAGCTCGGACCTCGACTCAGGGTGCAGCAGGGGGACCCCGCCACTGATCCCCCCAGCAGCCGGTGCTGCGTCGGCATGTGTTTCTGTTTCTCGAGAGTCGGACTCTCGGATTCTGTGTGTGTGTCGCGTCGGTCCTCGCCGGCGGGGACGATATTTTGGACGACGGCGTCGGAGTGTGCTTGTACTTTTATCTGACTCCTGGAGGAGTGTAATAGCGTCATCGGGCTCAATGAGTGTGTGTCTGGGACGTCGGGTTTTGCTAATAGCAGATGGCTGGTAGACGGTGGCCGCCACGACCAAGGGGTTGGGGTGCTTGGGAGCGGAATCGAAATAGCGTTTTGAGACACGCTTGAAAAACTGCTTGATGGTCGGCAGTTTGAGGTCTAGGTGGAGGTCGACGTTGCGTACGTACCAGGGGGCGCCTACGGCCCTTCGCATGAAACGGTTTTGGAGGGTTTGGAGTATGTGAATTCTCACCGGCTTAACGTGTGCGAACACAACGCTAGCATAGGCGAGTATGGGGCGGATACAGGTGGTGTATATCCTTACTTTGAGAGGAGTGGGCAACTTACTGTGCGCATTGAGTAGGGGGTGGAGACGTCCGAGGACGAAGGCGGCACGGTTTTTCACCTTGCGGATATGCGGTCTGAAAGTCAGTCTACGGTCAAGGATCACGCCAAGGTATTTGGCTTCTCGTTGCCATGGGATCTGTTTTCCGAACATTGAGACTGGTACGCTTAATTCTTTACGATACTGTGACAGGGGTCTCTTATCGAAGAGGACCGCTGCACTTTTTTCGGGATTTACTTCGATTCTCCATTTCCGGAACCATTCACCTAGGGTGTTGGCCGCGGATTGGAGGGTACGAGAAATGGCGACATGGGTCCTGCCGGAGTAATAGATTGCCGTGTCGTCGGCGAAAAGGGCCATACGGGCTGCACCGCATTTTGGAATATCGCTGGTGTACAGCGTGAACAGTAGGGGGGAGAGCACGGAGCCTTGTGGCACACCGGCGTGAATGGGATGGGGGAAAAAAAAAAAAAAAAAAAAAAAAAAAAAAATGCCGCTTATTCACCCGCTTAAGTAGTATTCAGCGGGGCACAAGTGGCGCGTAGTGCGCCCTGCGGCTGCTCTGTTCTTCCAACATTTTTACAAGTCATAGCTAGTTGTAGTTATGTATGGCTTATGACCTGTGATTGGTTCATGGTTTATGACTCATCAAACTGTGATTGGCTGATGATCTGTACCTAGCTATAGTGTGATTATAGCTAGATTTCATGCCCTTGTTACTTTGTACATAACGTTTCAGCTGTGTTAGCACAAGTTTTCAGTTACATTAATTAAGTTCAGGCTTGCGTCCGCAACAGTCTCCCCCCGGCGTAGCCTCGCGAGCCTCTCCCTTCTGGTCGAGGACGATAAGCCTTCTTACTGGCCTTCTAAAAATGCCACCCCGAGTTCGCACATCCGCACTCCGCACAACACCGTCCGTACCTACTATCGCGCGCACAACAAGGCCCCGCGGCCACACATTCCGCGGTAATAAGCCGTCAGCGATTATGACGACATCGCCTTCTTTAATTTGTTCAGCGTGATTAGATCTGACGTCACCGCGCGGTGTCAGTGTCGGTAGATACTCTTTCATCCATCTTGCCCAGAATCGATCTGCCAGCGCTTGGGCCGCTCGCCAAGCGCGTTTATCAGCTACGTCACAAGATCCAGTGACCGGTAGCCCTGCTGATGACCCCAACAGGAAATGATTCGGCGTTAACGCTTCCGCGTCTTCCGGGTTCACAGATACGTGAGTAAGCGGTCGCGAGTTCAATATGTTCTCTATTTCAGCCATGACCGTTATTAATGTTTCTTCCTTTGGCATTCGTTCTTTCAATATTACAGCGAGGGCTGTTTTCACGCTACGTATGAGCCGCTCCCAGGCTCCCCCCTGGTTTGGTGCACCAGGGTCGATGAAACGCCAATCGGTTTCCTTATTAAGGGCGTAATCCTTAAGTTCAGTCGCCCATTCTTTGTAAGCGTTTTTTAGTTCGACGTCAGCTCCACGGAAGTTCGTACCGTTGTCTGACATTATTGTGCGTGGCCATCCACGGCGCGCGGCCATTCTTCTAAGGGCCATGATCGCACTGTCAGTACTGAGACTCGGTAACAGTTCTATATGCACGGCCCTAGTTACCAAACAGGTAAATAACATGCCCCAGCGTTTTTCTCTACGTTTTCCTATAGTGATCGTCATGGGACCGAAACAATCAACACCGCTGCGAGTAAAAGGGCGAGCGTATGCATCAAGCCTTTCGCAGGGTAAGTTTCCTTTCACCGGTATAGGTGGCGCTTTACGTCGCATGCGACACACGGTGCATTCGTTCAGCACGGCGCGCACACTCGTTCGTAATCGTAATATCCAAAATCGCTGACGCAGGTTATTGACTACATGCTCTCGGCCTGCATGCCCATTCTTCTCGTGTTCACGTTTTACAAGTAGGCGCGCAAGTGGATGCCTGCCGTCTAAGATCGGTGGCCTCTTCCTGTACTCTGGTACATTCGCTGCGTTGATTCGTCCGTTCAGTCGAATAATTTTATTTTCATACACCGGGTCTAGCTTGCTGAGCCGGCTCGATCTCTCAACGCTTTTTCCTGACGTCAATCTCTTAATTTCTTCAGAGAAACTGTCACGTTGCGAATCTCGTATAAGCATTAGTTCGGCTTCTTCGAGATGACGCACGTCCATCGTTGTCGCGCATTTACGACATTTTTCTATAAAGAGCAACACGCTTGCCATAGCGCGCAATGCTCGATCATATGAGGAGAATCGTTTCAGGTCCATAACGTTCTCCTCGCCTCTAACATGGGCTACTGTTTCTTCCTCGACCTGGTTCTCTTCGCTCGGCCACTGTTCTTCCGGTTCGCGTAAGAAGGCCGGTCCGATGAACCATCGATCGTGTTTATTGAGGCTCGTTCTGCCATATCTAGTTGCGTCATCAGCTACGTTCTGAGCGGTCGGCACCCAGCGCCATCGTTCAGCGGGGGTAAGATCGGCTATCTCACTCAGTCGATGCGCAACATATGGCGTATATCTCGCAGAGTCGTGCAAGCTTATTGGTCTCTGGCGACCACATCATACCCAGCGTCTTGCCATAGGTATGCATTCGCACCTAGTTCTTTCGGGGCGTTAGCCTTATCCTGTTCTAGGATATGAGCGAGTAAGTGTGGACGATTCGAATTCCACCCGGCGAGTTCAAAGCCGGCTCGCTCATGAATGCGCTGCACCTCTTTGATCGTGAGGGCGGCGCTTTCTTCAGTTTCAAAACTGTCGACCCAATCATCCATATAATGGTTCATTGTTATTGCATAGAGGGCGCGCGGGTGCGCGTCTTGACATTCCTCAGCGTTTCTGTTTCTAACGCTGTGAGCTAGGAAGGGTGAACTCCGAGCGCCAAATATCATAGAATTCATCACGTATTTCTGAGGCGGGCTTTTTCGGTCATCACCACGCCACAAAAATCGTTGCGCTGCTTTGTCTTCTGGTCGTATTTTGACTCGCAAGAACATTTCGCGTATGTCTGCCGCTATAGCAATTGGCTTCTCTCTGAATCGGAACAATATTCCGTAAAGCGTGTTCAACATATCGGGCCCGGCGAGCAGTTCGTCGTTCAGACAGCGCCCGCCTGTACTCGCGGCTGCGTCGAAGACAAGGCGCACCTTTCCTGGTTTGTTCGGATTGGTCACAGCGAAATGTGGGAGGAGCCAATCAATTGCGCTGTCGTCTGTGTCCTCGACTCGAGTTGCATAACCCTTCGCCAACAAGTTGTCAACTTGTGACGTGTATGCTCTGCGAAATTCCGTGTTTCGATCCATTTTACGTTCCATAGAGCGCAATCTGCTTAGGGCCATATTATAACTAGGCGGCAGGCGAGTATCGTCTGTACGCCATGGCAGGCCGACTTCGTAACGTCCGTCGACCAATCGCGCTGTTCTATTGAATATTTCTTTTGCGCGCTCGTCTTCCTTCACAGGTTTATTTTTGGATGATATTCCTAGCGCATCGATCTTAAAATGTTCTGTGATTAGTTCATGTAGTTCATCATCATGATCAAATCGTTCTCTATGCTGAGGCGCACGTATGTGCAGTACTGTAGCGCCATCTATTGGGTCTTCCTTCGCCACTATCGTTCGTGGCACCGTACCGTGCACTACCCATCCTAGCATAGTTAGTGATGCGGCCGGCTCGTTCCATTCTCCGGTCAGGAGTTTTCGCGATACTATTAAGTGCCAATGGTCTGCACCTATTAGTATGCGCGGGCTTGCTTGTCCATAGCAAACCTCGTTCCGTGGTAGCTGTTTCAAGTGTTCATAGTTCAAACACTCAGCTGCGATCGCTTGACTGGTAATGTTGAGACTCTTGACGGTTCGCGCCTGTATTGGATGGAAGCTAGTTCGTGCTCCCCGTATCTCCAATGACACGCTCTGACTCTCGGGTTCTTGCCGCGTTGCAGTTAATCCATGCAAACGCAGCGCGCATTTCGTTCCTTGCGCGTTCACTGCTCTAGCGACTTCCTCATCGATCAAGGTTATCGTAGATCCCTCATCGAGTAGGGCGTGAGTTTCAACTTCCAGTCCATCGGGCCCTCTTATCGTGATAGGGCATATTTTTAATAACACCGCGCCAGTTGACATTACGGTGTTAGCCGAGGCGGTGATCTCTTGATCGTTCTGTTCGCCTCCTGGCGCGGCTTGCGGTGCGCTGTGTAGCAACACATGATGAGGATGGCGACACTCATCTATACCGCATTTCTTTGCGGTACAACTGGCACGGCGGTGACGGCTATTCAAGCAACGAAAACATACGCGTGCTTCTTTTGCCCATTCCCACCTCTGTGGTAATGTCATCGCTTCCAGTTTCCTACATTTCACCGTATCATGTTCGGCCCCGCAACATAGACACATCTTTACGTTTTTATTTTCGGTTGCAGTGTACGCAGCTCCGCCTCGCTTCTTGCCTTCCTGGCGTTTAGACGAACTACTGGTCTTAGCTGCTGGCGTATTACGTGCTGGCTCCTTTGTCGAGCTACCTGCAGCGGAGTACGCGAATCGTACGGCACGGTCAGCCTCTCTCATGAGGAAACGAGACAGCGTAACAATCTCAGGTTCGCTGCGACTTCCATACTCTTCTGCGTAGTCGCACCATCTCGCTCTAATATGCGGACTTAATTTTTCTGTAACTTGCCGGGCCATCATAGGATTCTGTAGGTACCCCTTCTCATCTATACAAGTGAGTACACTGACTATGTTCTGAAGCCGTATCGCAAACGCGTTCAGTTCGCTGGCTGTTGTTCCGGGTCGCGGTAACTTTCTTAACTCGTCCAGCGTTTTATCAATGATGATCTCAGGGCGGCCGTAATACTGTTCAAGCGTCTGCATTATAATTGCGGGATCGGCAGCTGTGCACAATAAAGCTGCTACTGTTTCACGTGCTTCACCTCGTACACATGTTCGGAGACGCGCCAGGTTCTCAGCTTTTGTATAGCTATACATTTTGGTCGAATCTCGCATCGCTGCTTGGAATAGTAGCCATTCGTTCGGCGCGCCGTTGAAGACAGGCAGTTCTTGCGCTTGTCTAGGCGGCGGGCGTTTCAAGGCCATTCGTTCTAAGACCTCGGCTAATCTATCTATTCCTCGTTCTCGGGACCGTGCTGGCGTAGGTGATCTGTCTCGTCTCGGATTGGGCGTAGGTGATCGGTTGCGCCGCGGAGTGTCGATCGTGACTCCTCTTTGTTCTTGCGGCGGTGGCGCATATCTATAAAAAGAGTGGTGTGATCGTTGCCCTTCGTTCTCGCGCTGGTAACACAATGTGGCTCCGTTGTCGTCATGTTCGATACGTCGTCGTTCGTTCTCGGTACGTTCCCCCTGTGGTTCGCACAGGGCCGAGACGCGGACCGCTGATGACATGTCTTCATATGACGTCATGTGGGGTCGTTCTTCCCTTTTGGGTTGTGTGTTATTTAGCCAATCAGCGATTCGGTTGTCCACTTCTATTGTTTCACGGGCGATGACGCTCTCGCGGTCAGTCTCCTCCCGTATAGTGGCGACGTCCAAAGCTAGCCTTTTCTTGATAAGTGCTGCTTCTAATTGCAGCTCTTTTCTCTGGATCTCGGCTAGACGTTCCTGGGCTTCGAATTCAGCTAATCTTATTCGGGCAAAAGCGCTGGCAGTTGATCTCTGAGAGCGCACGGACGGCGCCCTCGATCTCCTCTCTTCTCTAGTATCAGGCGCAGCGGCGGCGGTGGTGGCGGCGGCGGCGCGTGACCTTATTGCGGCTATGCTGGGGTCTATTTGTGCGGGTAACGCGGGCACGCGGGGGTTCGGTTCGGCATGCGCGCGCGACGTGGTAGCGGTTTGTGCGGACGCGGACGCGGCTGCTTGTGCGGACGGGGACGCGGGGGGGTCTTCGTACACTCTTGCTGTTCTCTCCTCAGCTGCTTGGCTTCTTGTAGTCGGCATCTTCGGCATTTGACGCCCCTAACAGCCCTATCAATCCTTTTGGAGGGCCCGGGTTTAACCAGGATATGCTCCGCCAGGGATGGATACGTGCAGGATTGGACAGGTGGGATCTACCCAGCAGAGGATTGTGCGCACTGTGGGGTGCTCAGGGCCGGTAGGAATACCCGGACCCGTCAGCAGTGCCTACAGTCCGGCCCCCACACCACGCACGACCTTACCGGCGTAGTGTACTGGTTCGGTTCGCGCCTTGAAAAAGGCGCTCTTGATGAACCGGTGGTATCGCACAATACCACACCGCCTTGTTCGGCGTTAACTCTGGCCTCCACCGTTTGACACCGTTAGGTGGCAGAGACACAGAGCCGCGGTCCACCCGCTAAGAAATAGTGACACGTTTTAGACGATCTTTACGTTCGAAGACCACCAGCTGATGCTCGCAGACACGGTCTTTCCTCTTGAGCTCCCGGCGCGAACGTTGACTTGATCTTCACGTTCTTGAACTCCCGGCACCGTGTTCGTTCTTGGTCTTGGATCTTGAATCTTGCTATTGAATCTTCAATCTTGCTATTGAATCTTCGATCTTGCTATTGATTCTTCGATCCGGCTCGAAGGACCAGAAAACTTGGGCTGTTGAGGACAACCCAAGGATCATGAAAGTAAACAAACGATCTGTTGAAAGGCACTTGCCATATGTATTAAAATTGAAAGTACACTCGTTCCTACGTAGCTCTGTTCTAGGCGACTAATACGTTATTCTTTCTTCAGGCTTCAGGGTTCAGGACGTCAGGATCAGTTCTTCATAGGTTGAGGTCTTGATCTGAAGCGTAGAACGAGTGACGATCGAATGAAATATTGCCCACCAAAAATGCCGCTTATTCACCCGCTTAAGTAGTATTCAGCGGGGCACAAGTGGCGCGTAGTGCGCCCTGCGGCTGCTCTGTTCTTCCAACATTTTTACAAGTCATAGCTAGTTGTAGTTATGTATGGCTTATGACCTGTGATTGGTTCATGGTTTATGACTCATCAAACTGTGATTGGCTGATGATCTGTACCTAGCTATAGTGTGATTATAGCTAGATTTCATGCCCTTGTTACTTTGTACATAACGTTTCAGCTGTGTTAGCACAAGTTTTCAGTTACATTAATTAAGTTCAGGCTTGCGTCCGCAACACTACTACTATTATAAAATTGTTAAATGTCAGTTGTCTGTTTGTTTGTTTGTTTGTTTGTTCCAGCATCACTATAAAACTACTAGACCGATTTTGTTGAAAGGGTTTGTGACTAAAAACTTATGATTTGACTTAAAAACTGGTATGTATTTTACCTCGCTACGATGACGGGAACCGGTGATTTTTAATTATATTTTTCTACAACATTTTGCATACATTAAGGTGAATAAGGCGCTCATATCCAGCTGTCATTCGCACGCATGCGCTCTAGCGCGCGCCTCCATAGAGAAAATACGGCTGCTAAAGATATTGCCTTAAAAACTTTTTGGTCGGGCCGAATTGTACAGAGTAGAAAAAAAAATCCTGTCGTGTGTGGGTGGTGCCATCTTGAAAATGCAGTCTTTTGAGCCAACCGAAAATCAGAATCTTTCGACTTCAATTTCAATTCAATTTCAATTTATTTATTCAGAAACAATTTTAACATTGTGTTTGAACATAATCACTTTAGTTAAAATTCAATAAATCAAAATTATTAGGTAAATACATTAATTTAAAAAAATACACAATAATATAACCACCAAATATACATCATCACAATTCATAATTAATAACAATATTTTATTATGTCATAGTAATAAAATCAACGTCTAGTAACTACGTTAATACACTTACAGACAAGGACCGGAAGCTACCTCTAAATTGCGATTTCTCTAATTTTTTGTATGAAAAGCAATAAAATTTAGAAGTACCTAAACGTTGTTATATTGTATCCATCTTAATATACGAATAAGCATAAATTTATCTTGGTGTAACTAAAAAAATACTATTTTCAGTCTACAATTTTTAATTACCTTCTTCTTCAAGTATATTATCTTATCTTCTTAACTATTATAATCTTAACTATTATAAAATTGTTAACGTCTGTTTGTTTGTTTGTTTGTTCCAGCATCACGCTAAAACTACTGGACCGATTTTGATGTTTTTTTTTTTGTTTGAAAGCTGATGATCTGATTTAAAAACTGGTATGGGTTTTGAGAAAGAAAGAAAGAAAGAAAAAAAGAAAAAAATTAATTCGTGGGTTGCGTACTCACCCGACAGATCGAAGCTTCTATGCATTTGCACGAGCGGATAGTAATGTACGATGGAGTGGAGTGGAGTGGAGTGGACAGGGGATGGGACTGGGGATGGGACTGGGGACGCGACAGGGGACAGGACTGGGGACGGGACAGTGGACGGGACAGGGAACGGAACATGGGACGGGAAATGGGACGGGACATGAGACGGGACATGGGACAGGACAGTGGGACGGCACATGGGACTGGACATAGGATGGGACATGGGACATGCGACGGGACGATAGTGATAGAGTGAGATAGTGGGACAGTGGAACAGTAGGACAGTGGCAGTGGGACGGTGGGTCAGTGGGGTAGTGGGACAGCGGGGCAACGGGACAGCGGGGCAGTGGGCCAGTGGGGCAGTGGGATAGTGGGGCAGTGGGGCAGCGTGGCTGTGGGGCAGTGTGGTAGCGGGGCAGCGGGGCAGCTGGGCAGCGGGGCAGTGGGGCAGCGGGGCAGTGGGTTACCGGGGCGGCGGGGCAGCGGGGCAGTGTGGCAGTGGGTTACCGGGGCAGCGGGGCAGCGGGGCTGTGGGGCAGCGGGGCAGTGGGGCAGTGGGGCAGCGGGGCTGTGGGGCAGCGGGGCAGTGGGGCAGCGGGATAGTGGGGCAGCGGGGCAGTCGGGCAGTGGGGTAGCGGAGCAGTGGGGCAGCGGGGCAGCTGGGCAGCGGGGCAGTGGGGCAGCGGGGTAGCGGGGCAGTGGGGCAGTGGGGTAGCGGGGCAGCGGGGCATTGGGGCAGTGGGGGACAGTGGGGCAGTGGGACAGTGGGGAAGCGGGGCAGTGGGGCAGCTGGGCAGCGGGTCCGTGGGGCAGCGGGGTAGTGGGGCAGCGGGGCAGTGGGGCAGTGGTGTAGCGGGGCAGTGGGGCAGAGGGGCAGTGGGGCTGTGGGGCAGCGGGGCTGTGGGGCAGCGGGGCAGTGGGGCAGCGGGGCAGCGACACAGTGGGGCAGCGGGGCAGTGGGGCAGCGGGGCAGCGGGGCAGTGGGATAGTGGGGCATCGGGGCAGTGGGGCAGCGGGGCAGTGGGGCATCGGGGCAGTGGGGCATAGGGGCAGCGGGGCAGTGGGGCAGCGGGGCAGCGGGACAGCGGGACAGTGGGACAGTGGACTGGACTGGAATGGACTGGACTGGACTGGACTGACGTGGGTTAGCAGAATTTAACGCGAGCGGAGCCGCGGGTAAAAGCTAGTTATATATATTCTCCTAGTCATTATTACAAAAAAAAAACAAAAAGGCGGACGGACAGACAGACGGACAACAAAGTGATCCTATAAGGGTTGCGTTTTTTCCTTTTGAGGTACAGAGCCCTAAACACAATGTTAAAATTACCTACATAGATTATTTACTAAATAAGACAAGTATAGATAAACAGAGTTTAGTCACAGAATAACTAATAGTACTAACGTACAGAACGGCCACTCACCGCCCCCCGCCAATTTAAGTTCCTCACCCGCGCCCTGCACGTGCCCGCAGTTTGGCGGCAAGTTGGACTGCAATATTCAATGGATGTCAATCGCCAGTCGAGTGCGTCACGCAATATATTTTTTGGTGTTGTAGTTGTATTTTAATTGAAAATGGTAGTGTATTGTGCTTTACACGGATGTGTGTCTACATCTAGACAAGGAAACAGAAGATTTTTTCGATTTCCGAAGGATGAAATAAGGTAAGCCACAAAAAATCATTTATAGGTAGAACTACAGAAGAGCGAGCATTTAATTTTACAATTAAACGTTTTTTTTGTACTTTGCCAGTTATGACAAAAAGGAAAAAATAATTTGCTTGTACCTAATGCTTGAAAGCAGATTCCTTTGAGTACCTATTTATTGTATTTTATTAAAGGTAGGTATCTACTTATCGCGAGAGTTTAATTTTACAACTATAGTGAGGGATTGTTTACTGTAAAATTACGTACTTATGATAAGAGAGGAATGAATTATTATAAATTGTAATGCTTGCAAAACAAAACTTTTTTGAGATTCTTTATTTTCAATGTCATACGGTTCAATAACCACCAATTTAAATCTTTTAGGCGTAAATTTTTCAGTGTGTGTAATATATAATTTATTTAATAATTTATTAGGTTTTCGCGATCACTACACATTACAATAAAATAAATTTTACTGGATTACATCGTCAGATACAACTGATGCAATTTACGCGATGTAATCCGGTTAAACTTGTTTTATTATAATGTATAATTTCTATGGCAATAATAATTTAATACATTTTTTTGGTTAATTAACTTTTTATTTTATTTTACAATATATATAATGATTGATAGTATTTTAATAAGCTTCAGTAATGTGTTTCAGTAGTACGAGCTCTTTAAGTAACAATTTACAATAAATAAAACTATCAATTTACTGCAGCTAATTTAAATTACTAAATTATTTTCTTCGCCACCCGTACAAACTCACGGCGTTCGTGCGCAAGAATAACTTTCGCTACACAAGCTAACGCCATCTGAGAACTACTGAGAAGCATTTGGAACGCAGTCGGCATTTCGAACGGCAAGCAACCCTGTTCATTCTCGTGTGTGCGTGTTTGTATAAGACGTAAGCTTGCGTATGTAGGCGGTGCTAACATTCATATTGTATTGAGTGGCCGGGGTATGGTTTAGTTATACAGTATCTGGATTCACTACATCATCATCATCTCAGCCGAAAGTCGTCCACTGCTGGACAAAGTCTCAATTCTCCCCCAAAGGGGTAGGGGGGATATGCCATAATCGCCACGCTTGGCAGGCGGGTTGGCGTTCGCAGTTGGTTGGTTAAATACTCAGAGAATGCTGCTGCCTGTACTTGGGGGAATTCCTTAGTCGCCTTTTACGACACCACCACGGTCATATAGGATGGTGCAATTCTTTGCGTCCGGCACCACATGGAACACCACATACAAGCCGACAATACATTAAGCTATTGCTACAATGCGATGGATGCGGAAAGCGCAGGACCGGTCGTTGTGGCGATGCTTGGGAGAGGCCTATGTCCAGCAGTCGCCGTCTGTCGGCTGAAATGATGATGATGACTGCTACAATGTATTTTGGACAAAGATTGCATAGAACATAATTTAAAAACTATATTGATGTATAGAACTTACTTGTATCGCTTTCAATGTCTGGAAAACATCTTGGGTCCTGCTCACAATGTCCTGCACTGTCTCCTGACCGAATCTAAAATGGAATAGAGCTGTAATTAATCCCAAATTATAATAATATTTCTTCAATGGCATTCAAAACATATAACTTCCATTCGGTGAAGTACAGTCGACTGCATGACTTGAATTAGAAAATCGCCCTTACTGCTTACGAAATAAAGGTGCTGTCAATGTCAAAATGTTACCACTGTGGCTGCGGTCAACCGTACCTGGCAAATAATAGTCCGCATTTCAGCAACCGTAAGTGTCATAGAAAACAACAATAGGATTAAGCCAGGATGGTTGGTATATTCATGTTTGCTAATAATTAAACAGGCTTCGCCCGCGTGGATGTCGTTTATCGCGAATTAAAGTATCCTATGTCCTTATCCTGGTTCCAGACTATCTCTGTACCATGTTTCATCAAAATCGGTTTATCGATTTAGGTGTGAAAAGGTAATAGACAAACAGACAGTTACTTTCACATTTATAATATTAGTATTGATGAAATCAAATAAAGTCAACGAATTTTAAAGGTGGATTCTACTAATTAAACTGAAAAACTTTTCTAAAAAAAATGGGTCATCAAACGAAATTTTATGGCCATGGATTTTGTATGGAAAGTAAAAAAATCGTCTTATGACCCATGTTTGTTAGGAAAAGTTTCTTTGGTAAAATTCACCTTTAAAATCTGTCGAAAGTATTTGATTTCAACCTATAGGTTTATTACATTAGACAGCGTCCATAGTGTTAGTAACAATTATTTAGATAATATCTAGTGTAAATACAGTCTTAAAATCTGGTATAATTTAAAATACAGTGTGTACGCTGAGAGTCCGGAAGAATGCCAAAATCGAAAAGCTAGTGAACCAGCCTAATATCATTGGCGTGATCAAAGCACAACGTCTGCGATGGCTCGGCCACGTCAAACGCATGGGGGAGGATCGAGGAGCCAAGAAAGCGTATTTGGGCCAACCAACCGGACGTAGACCGGTAGGTCGCCCCAGATATCGCTGGGGAGATGCTGTGAAGGCTGATATGCTTGAGCTTCAAGTTACCAACTGGCGAGATATCGCGCAAGATCGAGGAAAGTGAAGAGTTTATTTATGTATTTAATTATTTATGCACAACTGGGTACAAAGGCGGTGTTAACGCCATAGGCGTTCTCTACCAGACAACCTTAGGGTAATGCAGAGACAAAGAATAAGGTAGATGCACCAGTAAAGTAGTAAAATACAGCAGATCGGTGGGATTCGCCGATGCTGTGGAGATGGATGCAGCTATACTTACTTACTTACTTACTCCTCTGGCTCAGCGACCCATTGTGAGTCATGGCCTCCGAAACGAGAAGAGTTCTCGTTTCCCACCGATCTGCGAATACACTGGTAGTTTCGGAACTGCCACGGATATAATATGCGTCATCAGAGGAGGAACATCAAACTACAATAATTAATCCATGTTAACACTTTCAGGGACACACAACGTCTATGGACATCATAACAATAAAACTTCTATTTTGTCTCTTCGACACATCACAATCACACACATCCTGTCCTTGACAATGGGGGGGCGAACGCAAAACAAAAGGCAAGTGGTGGCGCCTCCGTTTGCACGTACATTCTTCAGTTTCCTACCGCAATGAGAGTCACTTTTTGATTAAATGATGATAGGAATATAACTTCACTTACTTGCACAAGGAGGCGGTATTGAACTCCTTGTTCTGTGGCGGTTGAGCGGCGGGCGGCTGCGGGGGAGGCGGCGCGGTATTGCTCGACACAGCACCTCCAGGTTGCATGCCGCCTGAAAGATGTAATAAAGAAAAATATTCATTACTAGCCGTATGCCCAATACACATCTTAGGAGCTATCCGACTTTTCTCCCCCTATTTAATCACCTTAGGGGATGAATTTAAAAAAATCCTTTTTTAGTGGCCACCTATGTTATACAACGTGTAATTGAAATAACTGAAAACCTCTATGAACATACTGATGAGTACAATGACCCCTTAAGAGGTTTTCAGTTATTTCAATAACACGTTGTATAAGTAACTCCTGTGCAAAATTTCATCCTCCTAGACCTACCGGTTTAGGTTGTATATTGTTTGTCAGTCAGTTTTAAGAATTTTATTAAGTAGATTTAAAATAAGCCATAGTCTTTAGTGCTAATAAATAATTAGATATGTCAATAAAATTAATGTAATTTAGCTAACATTTTACCACATAATTCAATATCAGATATTAAATTATGTCCTTGACTGTATGTATTGAATTGCATGAAATGATACTGTCGAGAGTCTACGATTTCAGTGCTATAATAAAGTTTAAATTATTTACACACATGTATATTCTCACAAGACGCACATTACAGGCGCACGCATGCTTACAAGTTCCAACACCTTTGTGTGGCAATTTAATTAAAATTCGAAATGTTTTTTCTTATTTTGTTTAACATTTTATTTTCCTAATTCCCAATATACAGGCATGCCTAGATTAGATCTTCAGTAACATAAAACACTGCATTAGTAATACATAAATGTTCTTTTCTCCCACTTGCTCGGAATTTGATTCATTATTAAAAAAGAAAAAAATCAAACTGCTCTTTTCCGTATGCAACAAAATAATACAGATCAATGACATTTCTATGCTAATTTATTGTTATAAAGTACAAAATAAGTATGTAAAATTAAATTAAAAGTTGTTAAATTGTTTATTTTATTTTATTAAAGTGCCATCTTAGCTATTTTAGGACTTTTAGGTACCTACAGCTTCCCTTCTGAAAATATTCACCTTTCGCCACTGTTATGTATTTATTTAATTATTAATATTACTTTGACTTTGTAGTTTGATTGTGTATAGACTTTTTAAAGTAGAAAATGAATAACTGGCATTAAGTAATACCTGTTTGCTGGACAGTTTGTGGCCCCATGCCTGCTCCAGGTCCACCACTGACTCCTACTCCCATCCCCTGGAAAAAACAGAAAAATTAAAAGATTCAAAAAACAGAAGTAATTTAGTGATAGGTAGGTAATGAATCTCTGATGCACTCACATTGTTTTAGCCATTAGGTACTCCTATAATGCTGAAATTTTAATGGCTTCTTTCCCGAAAAGGGGTCATTGTACTCATCATTATGAACAACTTTTACTATGGGACCAACCCTGAAATCGCGAAAAAAATAGCAGTTGGTCTCTACATTTGTGTTCACTTAAATCAATAAAATTTAGTGGCCACCTTATTTTTTTCGCCAGAGAAGCCATTAAAATTTCAGCATGTACTTACAATGCAAAGTAGACTACATTATTGACTTTACATTAAAAGATCATACATACTTTCAGCAAATAGCACTAAAATTCGCTTTCGCCGGAATGCCCATATTCTTTCGCTGCTATATAATGTGCTCTTTAATCCTTCTAACCCATTTTACCTTAAAGAGCGGTTCAAGTTCCTCTGTGACACACATTCTAAATCCTTGAGATCATCAGAAAATCTTAAATTAAGTATGCTCTTGCATTCCACCACCTTTTTTGATAAATCCTACACTATACAAGCTGCTCGCCTGTAGAATGCATTACCACTAAATGTGAGGCGTGCACAATCACTACCACTTTTTATAAAATTAGTAAAGGAAGTATTTTGGGGGTCAAACTTACTGATCGTGTAAGAAACTCGATACTGCGTTCCCAAACTAAAATTGCAGACATAGGTCATACAGCTGCCAAGTTAAAATGGAACTGGGCTGGCCACATCTGCCGCATGCCACAACAGACACAACAGGGTGGATCCCAGACAGCCGGAAACGAAAATGCGGTAGGCCCAGAAGGAGATGGAGGGATGAGCTGGACTCCTACTTAAAGGATTGGCCACAAATTGCCATAGACCGCGAAAAGTGGAAGAAAGAAAGGGAGGCCTTTGCCCTGCAGTGGGACAAAACAGGCTCGTAAAAAAAAAAAAGTAAAGGAACTCTACTTGTCAATCTGTTTCACTACCTCTTGAAATTGCTCAACTACTACAATTTATATTTGTATTTATTAGTATATTATTTGATATATATTTCTCATACTTATTTAAGTAAATTCCATGTACTTTATATTATTATATTTAAGTAGGTATATTATGTACGAAACATACCTACTTTTACACCGTACCTACCCATGATCGGTTCCCATTCTTCTAGTCCATCCAAAGGTTGTCTGGAAGAGATTGCCTTGTGCGATAAGACCGCCCATTGTACTTACTTAATCTTTCTGTAAACTATTGTCTTTTTTTTCGTTTGGTGTAATGTACAATAAAGAATATGATAAATAAATAAAATTTTGAAGTATCAATATTCAGCCAAAACAGAAAATTAATAAATACCTGTGGTCCCATTCCCATGTTCCCCATCTGATTCTGCATAGTGGCCCCATACGGTGGCACCATTTGATTGCCCATGCCAACCATGCCACCAGTATTAGCCATTGGACCGCCCATCACTCCTACAATAAAACAAAAATTAAATTCTTGGATACTAGCTTATGGCTTTGCTCTTGTGGTTCTTTAACCCAGAGGAACTGTGCACTTTGTGGGAATAAAAAGTAGCCTTTCCGTACCATTGTTTTTTTTTTTTTTTTTTTATAGTATAGGTTGGCGAAACGAGCTAAAGGCCCACCTGATGTTAAGCGGTTACCTTTGCCCATAACAACTTTACTACCACCTAGGCTGTTACCTAAATAGTACCGCAAGTTGGTTCGCCAAACTGAGACATGAAGATGGAAAGTCTCATGTGATTGTAATTTCACCGGCACCTGTACCCTTCAGACCGAAACACAGCAATGCAAGCATCACTATTTGGCGGAGAAGTAGATACGGTGGTAGTACTTCCCCGGATGAGCTCTTTCACAAAGGAGTTCTACTACTATTATTTGTTACATTACATGCAAATGCGTGTGGTGAGTGAGCTCCCAACATGAAATTAATAAGAATTTGATTATCACTTGTTTTAAGAATGAAGGAAAACTAAACCTGAACATCTGAGAAAGCTCCATACAGATCTCCATGGTATGAGTAGTCCGCCAACCTGCACTAGGCCAGCATGGTTGACCAAGGCCTTAACCCTCTCATTCTGACATCAGGCCCATATCCAGCATTGAGATATTAATGGACTGATCATGTAGTTAAGCAGTAGTTACCTGATAATTCAGTGTTCGAGTTAATTTGCATGATTACTGCCTACTTTTGAATGATAACAATTTTTGAGTAATTCCCGCCAAGTTAACATACAAAAACAGACAAAAATTCAACCGGCATGACGAAAAACTTAAGACCGGGGACAAACCGAACCAGCACAATGAGAGTACTGGCTGTGCCGACCATGGACCTACTATTATATCGCATAAAAAGACAAAAACACTAACCTGCTAACTGATTCGGCATCGACTGCATCTGCCCGCTCATCGGTCCCCCGCCGAAACCAGATCTCATGCCGCCAGCATTGCCTTGAAAGTTTCCAGGGAACTGATGCCCCTGACCAGCCATAGTTGTTTATTAATTTAATAACACCTAACGATTTCAAAAAGTATTTCGATCAGTTATATAATGTACTCTGTGATTTCGATCACAGATCACTTTAACGCTAATTTCGATTCGATATTCAAGAATCAAGCAAATTAGCAAAACAACTTGCAAAACAACATGAACGAAGTGACATTGACAATTTAACATCAGTGTTGCCAGATCCAATTTTCAAAATCCGGGATGTATTGTGAAAATAAAATGAAAATCGGGAGATGATGTTTTTCGACCAAAATCAAAGTTTTTGAAGTAATCATATACACAACGTTTAAACCTACATATTATTAAGTAGCTATTATAATTCGCCACCATTTTAGCTGTAATACTAAAATGAATTTTTTATAATATTTTATGAGCTCACTTAATTGATAAAAAAAAAAATGAATTTGCAACTTTTTGATTTTGTGATAGTCTTTTCAACGCTAAATTAATCACCCCCTGCAGAAAGGGCATCAGTCGGCAACATGGCAGAATCAACTTTTTTTTCAAAAATTGATCTTTTTCTATGTTATAGGTACATATGATCGGTAATGAAAGGGCATCAGTCCCTTACTAGAACACTCTGAAATCGACATTAAACTTTCCGATCCGTACAGAAACGGCATCAGTGCTAGAGTCATGCCCTTTCTCTATGGAATGCAGTTAGACTTTTATTAAGGGACACTACTTTATTTAAACTCGAAATGTCAAACCCAAAGGCAAGGGGTCTACGCTAGCGCTATCTGGGATTAGTTTGCACCGACCAACCCCATTACAGTGATACAAAGTTGTTATATCATAAGAAAAGTAACTTTGCATGTCGTAGCTGCGGTAAAGTAGATTTACACACGACTAAGTTACAATTTACAAAGAAAAAATCACCTAAAGGTTGGCGATCCACTTTCTATCTGCTCTTTTATCAATTCTCCGTCAATTCCCCAACCGTATAAATATTTTAGAAATAAAATATTTTATTTGGGTTAATTGTTATATTATCAACAAATATAGCTTTTTATTTACAGTAATTGTATAAATCAAATGGTAGGTAATCAATTATTATTGAATTTAGATCATGTTCAATAAAAAATCATCAAAATTCAAATCAATAAAAAAATATGTTATTTTTCCCCTTGCCTTCCGCATGTTCCTGATAAGCATGTTGTTTGATAAAGAACTTGATGCGTTAAATAAAACCATTAAAATGTTTGATTTGTCCATTCCTATTTAGACTAATCGAGACCACGAGCTCTCCCCGCGCAGGCCTTTCATTCCCCGCCAATCAGGGAATTCCCCGCAGATTGGCAGCACTGGCTGGCAGTAATGTTTAACGGGTTGGCGGGAAAATTCGTAAAGATCATGTTGTGGATTTTTTATTATTTTCCAAAATTTGTGTTTCTTCGAGTGTTAATGTGTAATAATGGTGGATTATTAAATGTTAAATGCTAGTTAACGTGTACAAGTGTGGTTAAATGGTAGAAAGTTGAAAAACATGACTTTCGTATTATCTCATCATCCCCCTCAGAAACCTAGTAAAGTTTCCATCACTTTACTAGGATACAAGTATAATATGTTCAATGATTACGACTGAAGGACAAGTATCCATGGTCATGAATAAATAAAAAAAAAAAAAAAAAGTAATGTTTAACGAGTTGCTATTATAAAAAAAAATTGCAATACTATCAATAATATCGATACAATCGATTGCGTTTCCACAAACGTGCGATACTATCGATATTATTGAAAATTGCCAATCTAAAAGGGCGGTATGCCACTCGTCCAATGTGACTTTGATCACAGAAATTGGATGATATTCAATGATTTTACATAAGTACAGATATGATATACCCTAACAAATCAAACGAAAAACATGTTCCGTGCGCAGCGGTCGCAGCCATACACACACAGACTACTAGGAGATACTACGTATCAGACGGACGACTTAGAACATTTTTTTTCGTCAATAGCGGAGTGCTTCCCTAGAGTTTGACATTTAACTTTTTTTTTAATTCGGCTTGATTTCGTAGGCTCATTGTGGGCGAAGGAATTATCCATACGTCCAAGCGCGGCGCGGGGGGCGGGGGTTAGGTTTTCTATTGAACATAAATATTTATTTGAATATTTATAGGAATAATTCAATAAAAAAACATTTCTTTTAAACCATCTTTTAATTTTTTAACTTTTAGACACAATAGTTAATCAATTCTGTTATGCCGAACACATACACTAAATTTTTTCTGACTTGTCTTTTTAGTAAATAATCTTGACACATCTTTTGCAATTCGTTAATTACAATTATTTTTAAGCCATAATAACTTACAACAACATAACACAATAATATTGTTACTTAATACGGGATATTTACCATGTACACACGGCTACACATCAAGCTGTACAAAACCAGTAAAGGCTGACCTCGCGTTGTAAGGAAAACCTATACAATGCGAGGTCAGCTTATACTGGAAATGTACAGCTTGATGTGTAGCCGTGTGTACAACATTAAAAGACATTATGTTATTTTATTATTTTAATGCATTTTACGCATGCGAAACGAATTCTAAAGATATAAATTGTGGAAAGAAAAAATCGCTCACGAGCAGGATTCGAACCTGCAACTCCTGGCTCAGTACGCCAGTGCTTTAGCCACTAAGCTACCGTGAACACTGCTCGTGGTATCGAAATTATCCTCCACTATACGTCTTTGGGTGACGTCAGCGATATCTTATTAAGAAACATTGTTCCTTAACCGACTCGACTAACTTTCGCCAGGAGTCGCAGGTTCGAATCCTGCTCGTGAGCGATTTTTTCTTTCCACAATTTATATCTTTAGAATTCGTTTCGCATGCGTAAAATGCGTTAAAATAATAAAATAATTAGTAAGGGTAGGCATATCTATACGACTTTGATTTAACTGTAAAGTTAGTCGAGTCGGTTAAGGAACAATGTTTCTTAATAAGATATCGCTGACGTCACCCAAAGACGTATAGTGGAGGATAATTTCGATACCACGAGCAGTGTTCACGGTAGCTTAGTGGCTAAAGCACTGGCGTACTGAGCCAGGAGTCGCAGGTTCGAATCCTGCTCGTGAGCGATTTTTTCTTTCCACAATTTATATCTTTAGACATTATGTTAACAATTTCATACACTAAATATATTTTTTTTACCTAATAACATGTGCAGAACTTGTAATTATATTTTATCAGTAGCTGTTTGAATAAAGAGACATGCCAAGATTGTTTACTAAATAAGTCAAGAGAGAAAAACAGACTTAAGGTCCTTTACATTATGTTACAGCAGCCCTTAGTAGTTTCTCTCTTTTTGCTGACCAATGTAGAACCATTACATGAATGTAAGCTGTGTAACAAATCGTCGAGAAGAGATATGAACTCCGATGTATTCTTCAGAGCTTCCCTTCCATCAACATAGCAAGCTGTAATAAATAATAATATATATTATTTTAAACGTATTTACGCAGGTTTTTTTTCTTTCCACTATTTAAATAGTTAATAATATAGATACTAAGTTATCAATTAAATAGCCCAACAGCTAATGCATTAATCTGATAAGAGAAAGATATGAACTGCATTCCTAAAGTATCTTTAATTTAGCTTAAGCCCAAACAGTGACTGTTCTGTCGCAGCACTGTAACTGTTCAGGTGTTCACACAGTAGCAGTACTGTTATGCTCACTGTTTTGCCTCACTGTCCTGCCCTCGTGTGCGATAGGCATTTCTTAGTTGAAGCAGTCAACAGAAATATAAGTAATATGCAACCCACACTCAAGTCTTTCTTTTAAGTCACAAAAAAAGAAGGTTGTTGAATATATAAAAATGAACTAAAACTTACCGGGTTTGGAGTTTGTCTTAAGTTGTTGTTGGAGCCAATTGGTTCTAGCGGGGCTTAATATGATGTACATACACCGTTTATTGGAAACATTTGGCCCTAGCCGGGGCTGAGCGATTAAATCCATTAAAGGATTCTGAAACAGCTTGTTGTATGTGGGATCATCGTTTTTCCTTTTTCTCGTATAATCATGATCAACGTGAGGCAGGCGTTTTTCTGTTAAAAATATAAATATGGTTAGGTACTGCAGAGGTTATTGTTGTTCTGTTGGGTCGACATGAGCTACATAATGATAATAGCTCATATTGTGGTGTAGAGATTGGTCAGTCAGATGTCTTTTAATAATTATTAATAATTTAAAGTGCAATTCAACTTACTTAAGTCTACATCTGTACGTGGAAGTTACCACATCTGTACTTGGTTCTCGTCTTTCATAAATAAAGAAGGATATGTAAGCCGAATGCAGCAGTCAGTCTTTGCAAAATGCTTATGGCACACCCAGTTTCTGGAGGTCCTTTGGAGTCATATTTCAAACATAATCACTATTGACGCACTTCACCCACTGTTTGAGTCCTATTAGTGTCTTCGGGAATATCTGTAAAATTCCTTTTGTTGGACCAAGCAAGAATACAACAACGCATTGCGTACACAATGACGTATTACAGGTTTAATGGAGATAAAACACGGAAAAAAATAGTCGTCATTACTTGAATCAATCAACAATTTATAGTAATTATAAGTAAATAAACCTCAAAAATTAATAAATGAAAAAAAGACAAGACTGAAGGGTTGTCAGATCGAGTATCTGAATTTTCCCCATATTCACTAATTTGGCAAAAAAATCCCCATTTTTTTTCAACCAGGAAATTTTACAAATTAATAAATATAAGACAGTTTTTATTCAAAAAATTGCTAAAAGAACATTTTATAGTGTATCGTGGATCATTTTTGAAACTTTCGGTACTTCGTCTGTATTCAAACCTTCAATTATTTTCCCAGAGACATTATATAAACTAGTACAATATCTGTATTGTATCTGTGTTTTCCTTTCCCCAAAATTTGCTCAGGAATTTCATTCCCCAAAATTTCCCCAAGAATGATTTTTTTACCCAAAATTGCGAAAAAACCCCCACCCCTAACCATGCAAGACTGATTATTATTTTCAAAATGGCCAGCGAGGGGTAAGAGCTGAAGTAAGGGGAGGGCGGTAAATGTCAATATCTAGGTGAGCGCTCATCTATGTTTGTCTATGATTATTCTGTATAGCGCAATTTTTTTGTTCGAAGATAACCTGCCGTGCATACACAATGTTTTACATCACTTACATTTCACAACATTGCCGTGTCGTGTGAAAGAGATGGTGTATGTAAACCAATATGAACAAAAAAGACAGCTAGTGTTTGTCAGCTACGTGTAGTGTATGTGGCCATTTAGGCCAGCCAATCACAGCACGCAGCAGCACGCAGGGTAGCCAATCACAGCACGCAGCAGCATGCAGAGTAGCTAATCACAGCACTTTTGGCATAGATTAACGAAAACGAGTAAGTATACAGAAGGTACAAGTATTTTACGCGGCAAGTATTATACCCTACGATTAAAGATCCAACTTTAATCGTAGATTATACCAGGGTCGATTGATTTAAATCAAGTGATTTTTTTATAAAAATGATTTTTTTGACAAACTTTATTTTTTTCCATAAAATTTCATTGATTTATTTATTTCATAATGTTAAGAAAAATTCATATTAAAATTTATACAGTTTTTATTTTTTACTGAATATTGAATAAAAATATGGCATTCAAACTACAAATAGTCAAGAAAATCGAGTTCGGAGTTGCTTCTATTAGATGTTGAATTTACTTTTCGGAACTGATTATAGAACAGTTATTTTTATTACTGGTTTCCTACATTTCTGTAGTTAATTACTACTGTCATACTAAGATTTATTTATGGTTTTTTTAATTCTTACAAAGTTGCATACTAGTAAAACTTTTCGTAAAAATATTCATAATAAGTGAAGAAGTAGGTAAGAGTTTTAAGTAAATAGGGAGTAGGTCTTCTTCAAGTTTAGTTTTTTTTATTTTGACGTTGTAATTTTTGTCATGAATATGGAAGATTCTATGTCAGTAGATTAACATTTATGAAAACCATTTAAAAATGATAACTAATTTTGGAGATAAAAAATGTTTTTTTTCTTATCTAGTTTTCTTCGGAACCATTGGGATTTTTGAGACGATATTTGGAATATTATCAGTTAAGAGTATGTAAATAATAAAAATCAAGTAAAAATCTTAAAAGTCAAATAAAAAGTGAAAAAAATCTAATAAATCATGATTGTTTTGATTAAAATTAAAAAAAAAACTGTCAACCAAAAAGTCATGATTTTTATCAATCCTGGATTAAACCCCATACATACCCCTGTGACAGTATAAATTACATAAACTATGCTTTCATTAAATTGATCTCAATTCAAAATTCGTAATTTACTAACATTAGGCCGCGTTCAGTATTATCGTCCGATGACGCCCGCAGCATACTTTGGTCGTTCAGTTACTCAGAGTGATCATACAAACAAACGCCAAGGAACGCTCCGAGCGTCATCCGACGACGGGTGATAATATTAAACGCGGCTCAGGGCAATATTTACTAACAAAATGGATGCAAATCTGAAATAATGATGATCCTGTCTGGTGCGGGGAATTCAACCATTAAATTGTATGCTTTTTAAGGTGAATGCTACCGGGTAGTCAGAGAAATTAAAAATTTCTTGTGGGGGTATTAACAAATTGTAGCTCTATTTCGCGTTGTACATCAATAAAAAAATAACAATATATCTACTGAATAATACTCATAAAAAGATTAACCTAGCTCTATAATCTCGATAATCGATAATTTATTGTATTATTTCGCATTTACGCATACGAAGCAAAATCTCACGATTTAACGATCAGTTGATAGATCAAACTGTACTTAAGGAATGTTCTGTAATACGGACCTGAGCTGAGTAACTGAACGACCAAAGTACGCTCCGTGCGTCGTCGGACGATAATACTGAACGTACCACTTTTCTGCCTACGAGTCGCATCTGCATCTTTAAAATCTATGTTTTGTCTTATCGCTCTCGGTACAAAAAATATTTATTGTTTTTAAATAGAAATACGCCTATAATGCAAATATTTTTTTGTACTTACAAGTGGTATGTGATCCCTTATTGTTTGTTTGCTTTCATGTCATAATTAGTACACTTTCTGTACATTCACGACGGCATTTTTGTAATTTTTTGTCACCGGTTACGCTCGGCGCCTTGCCTTGACGCGGACTAATAGCAAGATGTCACAATTAGCTTGTTTTCGAGTCTTCAGATATTCGCGCTAGTCACTCATCTGTACTTATGTAATATCATTGATGATATTCATCAAATGTTGTACGTATAAAGACACTGATCATCAAATAAATTGGATTGAACAAAGAAATTCAACCAGTGGCATACCACCCTTAGTTACCAATAGTAGATTTACCTCATTCTGTGCTATCAATACCATCGACAGTATCGATTGTATTGATACAATCGATAGTTCTATCGATATTCGCACTATTACTGGACTATCGATATACTATCAATAATCGCCTATCAAGCGGCATCACTATGTGACGTAGGTATTTCATTTGATTAAATTAAAATTTTTATTTATAAATTTAAAATTTAAAATAATATTTGACAGAAGTTGACGTTTGTTAAATTGGCGGGATTATCAATTTGTTACACATTTGTTATTTTGAAATATTTTGTTACAATATATTAAAGAGTTTACCGTCAGTATACAAATGTCTTTGGAGTTTACCAAACTTAGCTTTTGTTTTGTTAAAATGAAGTCAGCTATGCTATTACTCGATTTTTGTGCAAAGAGAATTAATTACAAATTACGTGCAAATTACAAACAGACGGGAGTCAGCCTGAATTAAGTAGGTAAGTACCTCAGATGTAAGTACCTACCTAAAACCATAGACATATAACACACTTCTATGCCTAAAACTTTAATAAATTGAGTTGCAATAGGTACCTACCTAGTGTATTGAGTGCAAAATATATTAAGTACCTAAGTACTACATTATCTACAGTAGGTATTTAGCATTCGTCCTGTTTAGAGCTTCCGAGCTTCGTTAGTAATCAGGTAAGAGGGCGGTATATTGTTAATATATTTGATATACCTACCTATATCCTGAGCCTATATCGATGATTTTTGAAGACATCTTGTTTCAGTAAATTGTATTCAATCAACTCAGCCTATCGCAGTCCACTGCTGGACATAGGCCTCTCCCAAATTGCGCCACAACGCTCGGTCCTCTGCCTTCCGCATCCAGTCCCCCCCAGCCACTCAAATATTGATTCAATTGTATTCAATGGCATTCAAATATTGATTGGTATTAAGTACCACTCCGTGGAATTCTCGCCAAAGTTTGCCGCTATAAAGCCCCTTCTCTGATCAAGATATTCCCCAGGGGCACAGATAATATAATACTGCCAGGGGGTCAGAGTGTAGCAAAGGGAGTGCAAGGCTTTTTGGGACACTAAATTGTTTCGCGAACAACGTCACCCAATCAAGACTTTGGGACCCAGTGGGATGTGGAAGTGGTAGAGTGGCGGGAACACCATGGAAAGGACTGGACTGGACAGTTCAATTCCAGTTCATTCCAGGCTAGTTCAATCCATTCCAGGCCAGTCCAGTTCATTCCGGGCCATTCCAGTCCATTTTAGTCCAATCCAATCCAGTAGATATATGGATTTTGCAATTTCTGTGAATTCTCTGACTGATCAATTGATCCATATAATCAAAGGACATTGCCCATTCTCTTAGGAGCTTTAGGCCCCTCAAAAAAAATGGCTATGTCACGGCGGTTTTAGTCTTATTTTGTAGACCAAGAATTATCTTTTATTATTCTGCAAACGATTTTAATTTTTTCACCCTGGTTTAAGAGAAATCTAATTTTTTCCAACTCCTTAACTGATTGATAAGTACGCTCCGTGCATCGTTGGGCGATATAACTGAACGCACCCATAAAGACATCCAGAGACACCACGTATGGTGTTGCAAGATATAATTATTTTGATATTCGATTTTTGAAATCGATATTTGTAGTATTTAAAAAAAAATAAGATTGCAAGCTTTTAAGTTTTTGTGTGTATTATATAATATCGATTTATAAGTAATATTTCAGTTAATTTAAAATGATTATAACAATATTTACAATAAATGCATAGGTATTATCATCTTATTTTTCTGTACAAAAATATTTCAAAAATATGTTTTGCAATTTCTTTTGATTTGACGTCATATGAGTGATTTTTTATAATTTTTAACGGATTTACGCAGGCGAACCGAAATCTAAAGATATAAATTGTGGAAAGAAAAAATAAGCAATCAATCAATCAAGATAAGTCATAGATGGTAATAGCATCTGAAATTCATAGAAGTATCGCTATTTAGAATCGATTCCGATTATTTTTGGAAATAGTCTGATATCTGGCAACATTTTCGTTCGGTTTGAATGGAGGATATACTTACGATTTAGTTTAATACATATTTATTATGTTTTGTAATGCTAGGGTGAAAGAAATGTTGATAAAGAACACATAAACATGAAAAAATAAGACATAATTTTTGAATAAAATACAGTTTTGACATGGCGCCAAAAATGGGCCCATCTGTGGGCATTGTCCTTTCTATGAGCCATTAAACATAGGACTTACTTAACTAGGTACCTACCTATATGATTTTTTAATTATTTTTCTACTTTTAACTCTTAGTACCTACATGGAAGTTAGGAACACAATAAATATAAAAACATTTGTTTATAACATAGGGGGGAAAACTACCAAGCGGGTCACCTGATGGTAAGCAATCTCCGCTGCCCATTAGGCATCCGCAACACCAGGGGTGTCCCGATGCGTTGCCGACCTTTTAAAAAGACGTGGGTAGATATGCTCTTTTCTTGAAGGCTCCCGTGTCGAATATGTTCGAAAAAACCGCTGACGGCAGTTGGTTCCAAAAAATGGCTTTTTGGGTTGAATTTTCAAGTTATTGTAAGTATTCTATGTACCTACATTCATTACCTAATAAATATATCAAAAGTGGCATTGTTTTAGTAGAATTTCTTAAGAAAGACAGAAGTTTTAAGATAAAACCCAACAGTGTTTTCTCAGTCCAGTCCTAAAGTACATTAGCATAGACTTATATATTACTAGGTCTAGTTTCCTTAAATTTATTCCGGATGACCGTTTTTACCGTCTGAAAAGGGGAGAGAGAGATGGTCCACGGAGCCCAGCGGTAGGGTTCCTATTTCTGTCTAAAACACTTTACGAAGGGGATGACGAACCTAACCTATGCGTATCGGAGTGCCCCGTAGACGGAGATCTCTGTCTACGGAGTGCCCCAAGTTATCGAGTTCACTTTGCTTTTGTTGGACTTATTAGTCCAATCAACCCAAAAGATTCGATTTCCTCGATTTTATATAGCATTACACTAAAAATACGTTGAGGGGCTCGTGGCGAAGTAGCAACCGCTCGGATTGTACGATCTGCGAGGTGCACTTGCCGCGGTAAATCCGTGGATGGGTGACCATTTCATAACACATCGAGACCTCCCCTGTGCCTCGGAGGCTGTCGATCCCGGTTGTCATACGAATATCTATGGCAGTCGTTACGGGTAGTTAGAAGCCTGAAAATTACGTTATAATTTCGGACGAATAAAAAAGGCGGACGGAATCTCGCTAAACTATAAGTGAAGCATCCATAGTAAGCCGGCTCGCTTAAAAGTACGGCCACATTCACATACATAGTATGCCAAAAAGCCGCGATTACGCAAAAAATCTAGTGTGACGATAGTCATTGTTGTAGTGTCACAATAGTAGTTTATGAAACTGTTGCATAATAGGGGTTATTAAAACACGAGTGTGAGTTTAAAAACCGAGCCGTAGGCGAGGTTTTTAATAGTATCACACGAGTGTTTTAATACCTAATTATGTCAGTTTCATACACTATTTTATCTACACTCATACAATTTTAAATAAAATACCAAAGTCAAAATCTTGGTAACATTGTCGTTGTTTTTCTTGATTTCTCTGGTAAAAGATTGTTCGTCATTTACGTTGCTGCATCCAGAAATTCAGGCGGGGTCATATTCTCCTCAGTTCAGTATCACTGCTGTAGTCAGATATTTTTGCCCAGATTAAAACTTTCGACATACAAAACCATAATAATAACGTAAACAATAACAATAAATTTACAAGTAACGAGGACCAAATCCAGTAGGCCGCGGCCGTGGCGCGCGGCCGCGCACGCGCGCTGGTGCGCGCCTACACAGATAATAAAATATAGTCTGGCGAAAATATTATAATCGGAACTAATTTTCTATCCTTGTCAGGTTTCCGTCAATCTCTGTTTTATCATACAAAAAATATGCCTGTAAACACTTAAATATAATTAAAAGCAATATGACAATCAAAAGTTCTGCCAAAAACGCGATTTTAAACGATAAAATTTTTCAATGTATGACAAGTGGCGCCACCCTGAATTTTGTGTACTCATTGGTGCCAAACTGTACGACTGCTAAAAAAAAGGTTTGAAAACTCCTTGGTTAGGTCGAAGTGGCATTAAAAACTCCTTAGTTGGGCTGAAGTGTGCGGTTATGGAAGAAAAATTAAATTACCGCATTGTTTTGTTCAGCAAACTGTATCGTAATAAAACTTTTTAAATTCATTACAGGTGCGTGTGCGTAAAGTATGTCATTATGACATTACTTTCGAGTTCATAATTCGAATTTTACGATACGAGTGTAGATAAATAAAATAACAGCATGGTGTGTTATAATGCTTTCGAAATTATAGTGTGTTTAGGAAACAAATAAGTACTTCAGTCTTTGTTTAGCGAGATTCCGTCCGCCTTTTTTATTCGTCCGAGGTTATAATATCAAATAAAAATTAGATAATTAATTGTTAATACCCAAATGATAAGTAGGTAAGTATGTAATGAACATTATTTTTCAGCTAATTTTAGTTTTTAGGGTTCCGTACCCAAAGGGACCCTATTACCACAGAATATGCAATAGTACTACCAGGGTTGTTGCTGATCCAGAATTTTATCACATCAGCGGATGCTGATGCTGATGCTGATTTTGGACATTGCCATCAGCGCATGCTGATGCTGATGCAGATTTTTTTTAATTGGAAATGTGTACTGATCCTCATGAATTTATATAAAAATGTAATTTGAATTTATTTATATAATATTTCTTTTATATAAATCCGATATTGGTTAAAGGCTAAAAATAGTGCCTTTTTAAAATTTTACGGTGTTTAAGTTAATTTTAAAATTAAGGGCAAAATAATGTAACAAACTTAACTTTTTCATGTTTTCATAGAGCCCTAGGAAAAAAAATCGCGACCCTACATTTTTATTTACGAATTATTAACTAAAATCTGTGTGTGTGTGGTGGACTAAGGCCTTACTTAGCCTTCTCGTACTGAGAAGAGGCCTGTGCCCTGCAGTGGGACAGTAATGGGCTGGTTATGTTAACTAAAATCTGGTAAATTATGAAAAACATAACATGAACATTGAAATTTTACGCGAAACAAATCCGTAAAGAAACCTGCACACTAGTGCGAGCGAAGCGAGCGTAAATTTTAAAAGGAGTTTTAAGGCTTTTCTTTTTATATAAAAGCGTTTGAGCTTTCTTTCACTATGCTTAAACAAACGAGAGATAAATATACAAAGTTTTTGCATATAAAGAAACAAACCTTTTGTAAGTGAACTTATTTAAACTGGAACTACTTTATTCCGTGTGGTGCCGGACGTAAAGAATTGCACCACCCTATATCTTCTCATGGGTGTCGTAAAATATGACTAAGGGATTTACCACAGGATGGGCAGCAGCGTTCTCTAACGGCCAAAATTAACATCCAATCTATCCACGATTTACCCTACTAGAGATAGAAATTTGACATATTTTGTATGGAGCTTATGTCAAATTTCTATCTCTAGTAGGGCAAATCGTGGATAGATTGGATATTAATTTTGGCCGTAAGTATTTAACCAACCAACTGCGATCGCCAAACCCGCCTGCCAAGCGTGGCGATTATGGCATATTCACCCAAACTGCTTGGAGAAGCATATGTCCAGCAGTGGACGACTTTCGGCTGACATGATGATGATGAATGATGGACCTACTTTGAGCGCACAGAAGAGCAGCGCGAACGCAAACGCCAATATTTCTTTGTTTTAAAAATGTAGAGTGCCCCTTATTATCTTACGGCCAAAATTAATATCCAATCTATCCTCGATTTACCCTACTAGAGATAGAAATTTGACATATTTTGTATGGAACTTATGTCAAATTCTTATCTCTAGTAGGGCAAATCGTGGATAGATTGGATATTAATTTTAGCCGTTAATGCTTCTGTTATGATTTGCATTCGTTAATGAAGAGATTGGTTATTTTTATCCAGCAAAGACAATCCAGCATAAATTATTTTTAATCTTGGCTTTTTATTAGCTGACTATAATAGCTCCACATTGTCCTTTTTGTTAGAACGCCTCTTTCAACTGAACTGTCTGCTGTTGACATTTGTCGTAATAAACAAGTTTGTTTTGGTTTTGCTAAAAATCACCGAAATGCAATAATCTGTGCTATTATTGGTCAAAACCATAAACTTATTACACTAGCCTCAGATTAATAACTATACTAGCGATCAAAACTCAAAAGCGAAACAAAAAATGTGCCATAAGCCCCTCCCCCTTCGGTCACGTTACAACATGAACATCAGCATAAATATCAGCATCATTTAATGCGGATGCTGATGCTGTTGCTGATTTTGAAAATGATGCTGATGCTGATGCTGATATTCGGAACAACCCTGGTACTAACGTACAGAACGGCCACTCACTGCCCCCCGCCAATTTAAGTTCCTCACCCGCGCCCTGCACGTGCCCGCAGTTTGGCGGCAAGTTGGACTGCAATATTCAATGGATGTCAATCGCCAGTCGAGTGCGTCACGCAATATATTTTTTGGTGTTTGTAGTTGTATTTTAATTGAAAATGGTAGTGTATTGTGCTTTACATGGATGTGTGTCTACATCTAGACAAGGAAACAGAAGATTTTTTCGATTTCCGAAGGATGAAATAAGGTAAGCCACAAAAAAACCTTTATAGGTAGAACTACAGAACAGCGAGCATTTAATTTTACAATTAAAAGATTTTTTTGTACTTTGCTAGTTATGACAAAAAGGAAAAAAATATTTGCTTGTAATGCTTGAAAGCAGATTCCTTTGCGTACCTATTTATTGTATTTTATTAAAGGTAGGTATCTACTTACCGCGAGAGTTTAATTTTACAACTATAGTGAGAGATTGATTACTGTAAAATTAAGAGAGGAATGAATTATTATAAATTAAAATGCTTGCAAAACAAAACTTTTTTTCAGTGTCCGTATTTTCATTGTCATACGGTTCAATAACCGCCAATTTAAATCGTTTAGGCGTAAATTTTTCAGTGTGTGTAATATATAATTTATTTAATAATTTATTAGGTTTTCGCGATCACTACACATTACATTTTTTTTTTTTTTACTGGATTACATCGTCAGATACAACCGAACTGATGCAATTTACGCTATGTAATCTGGTTAAACTTGTTTTATTATAATGTATAATTTCTATGGCAATAATAATATAATGATTTTTTTTGATTAATTAACTGTTTATTTTATTTTCCAATATATATAATGATTGATAGTATTTTAATAAGCTTCAGTAATGTGATTCAGTAGTACGTGCTCTTTAAGTAACAATTTACAATAAATAAAACTATCAATTTACTGCAGCTAATTTAAAATACTAAATAATTTTCTTCGCCGCCCCCCGTATAAACTCACTGCGTTCGTGCGCAAGAATAACTTTCGCTACACAAGCTAACGCCATCTCTGAGAACTACTGAGAAGCGTTTGGAACACAGTTGGCATTTCGAGCGGCAAGCAACCCTATTCATTCACGTGTGTGCGTGTTTGTATAAGACGTAAGCTTGCGTATGTAGGCGGTGCTAGCATTCAAATTGTATTGAGTGGCCGGGGTGTGCTATTACTCTCGCTACGCTGTCCGTCCGTCCGTCCGTCCGTCCGTCTGTCTGTCTGTCTGTCTGTTTGTCACAAGGCTGTATCTTTGTAACGGTAATAGATAACCTGCCCCCCTAGCCAAGTTGACAATCTACACAATCGTCAATCGTCAACGCTAATAGAAAACGATCAAAATGTATGGGAATGACATATCTCAACGAAAAAAACATTCGTTCAGATATGTCATTCCCATACATTTTGATTGTTTTCTATTAGCGTTGACGATTGTAAATTGTGTAGATTGTCAACTTGGCTAGGGGGCAGTTGTAATTTTCACAAAATATGTGTTACTATAGTGTGTATCACGACATTCACGACAAATACTGAAAATAAAAAGTCTTAAACCAAAGGAGAGGAAAAAAAACCCCATACAAGAAATCTCGAAAAACATGCATATTTTTCAATGTTTTTTTCCTGTTCTATCTTCAAAACGGTCATACATACCAGCGTCAAACTTGGTCTAATTTTAGTGCATACTATGACAAACATAGACATATGTGGTGGTACTTACGTAAGAAAGAGATGCAAAATTTCAAATTTCACGTACGTTCGTTGTCTTTTGATAAACTGTCGTAAATTAAATCAGTTTCTATGGGGTATCAGGTCGATGGGTGGTACGGAACCCTTGCTGCGCGAGTCCGCCTCGCACTTGGCCGGTTTTTATTTATACATATATATATTTATAGTATTTATTATATTACAGTAACTGATTAAAACTTTTTACGGTAAATAAGTCAAAAATGCGATAAATACCGCAGTGTCTCAAGACTAAAGTCTTTGACCAGTGTGTGTTGCCAGTAATTACTTACGGCACTGAAACGTGGTTGCTCACAATGGGCATGATAAGAAGGCTCAAAGTCACTCATAGGTCAATGGAGAGGGCTATGCTCGGAATGTCCCTGCGTGATCGAATCAATAATGTGGAGATTCGCAGTAAAACTAAAGTAACCGACATAACCCGAAGAATTTCCAAACTTAGTGGCAGTGGGCGGGGCACATTGGTCGCAGAAAGGACGGGGCAGTAAAGTTCTGGAGTGGTGGAAAGAACAACGTGGGTAGGCCCCCCACAAGATAGACCGACTACCTGGTGAAGGTCGCGGGAATCCGCTGGATGCGGAAAGCGCAGGACCGGTCGTTGTGGATGCTTGGGGCAGGCCTTTGTCCAGCAGTGGACGTCTTTCGGCTGAAATGATGATGATGATGATGAAAAAAAGTCATCCGGGGTATTATATTGGCCATAAAAGTCCTTTTAGTCTTCGCCATTCTATTTTTATTGGTCATTCTCCAAACCTTTTTCCAACGATGTTGGGACCAGTCCAATCTAACCAGATGCAGCTTTTTTTTTGTTTTTTTTTTTTTTTTTTCGTGGGGAAATCCTCATGGACGCACTCCGCCCGGGGAAGGCGGAGCCAGTGTCGGACTCTTACCGACTAAAACCACCACGGTGTTCCTCTTCCAACCATTGGCCGGGGGCGTGGGAAACTTATAGTCGTCCAACCATCCCCGGCAGGTCCCGGCTCGCCACTAGTAGGCGAGCCCCTTCTCCCCGTGCGGCATCATCGGCCGCACCCTTTTCTTGACTGGCGCGCGCGGAACACGACGCGCCACCATCACGGGCCTTGACTGATCGGGCGGCGGGCCACCCCGAGTCCGCCGCCCGCAGGCCCACTCCTAGGGTGGCTGGAGGTCGGCGTACGCCCTCCTACGACGCCCGGTCCGTCTCCTGCGGGTGGGGAGGGAGGTCGTTGCCTCTCGAACCCTCTCCGCCGCCTCCTTAGCGAGCATCACCTCCTCGCAAAAGGAGACGACGCCCTCCCAAGCGTTCTCGCTCCCGACCATAGCCAAAACAACAGCCGGAAGCGAGAGATCACTGCCGCCTACTGCAGTTGTAAGGTCACGGCGCTGCGTGGCCCAAGCTGGGCATTCCGCCAGTGTGTGCTGCGCCGTGTCCTCAAGGCAGCTCCCGCAGTGATGACACTCGGGAGTCGGCTCCCGGCCTATGCGACACAGATACTTCCCGAAGCAACCGTGCCCCGAGAGTATCTGCGTCAGCCGGTAGGTGAGGGCGCCATAGCCCCTCTCCAGCCACTCCTCCATGACGGGCCTTACCGCCGCTATTGCGGCGTGCCCTAACCAGATGCAGCTGAATATCAGTATTTAACTCGGAGCGACTGCCACAGACCTCCGCAACCCAGTTAGGATTGATTTCCCCAACGTACCTAATTTCTAATTTTTTTTTTTTTTTTTTTTTTTACGACGTCTGTGGTTCATTGGTTCGAGTGTCGGACTGCTGATCACGAGGTCGTGGGTTCGATTCCCGCAGGACACAAATATTTGTGTGATGAACATAAGTGTTTGTGTTGGTCTGGGTGTTTTCTATGTATTATATGTATTTACAAAAAAAATGTACAAAAGTATTCTATCCATTGTCTAGTACCCATAGTACAAGCTCTGCTTAGTTTGGGACTAGATGGTGCTGTGTAAAAATGTCCCAAAAAATTGTTTTTTTTCTCTGGTTAAACGGCCGCTTACTAACAAATCCAGTAAATTTTTGGAGTAATCAGCCGTTTAATCAGATAATTAACGTATATATGAACACCGGCCTTACTGGACAATACCGACATTCTAAGGTTAGGCCAATTGTCAGACTTAGGGGCTTCTGACTACCAGTAACGACTGCCATAGATATTCATGTAGGTATGACAATCGCTCACCGATTCAGAAAATTTTCGATAAGAAGTTGTAACGACAGAAAAAGAGATAACAAGCCGAATCGGTCGACAAATGCTTATAGAAAATTTTCTGAATCGAGGAGATAACGTTAGACGTGTAGACGTTAAGCCGGGTCTCCTGCGACCAAAATCTAACAAAACATGCTAACATTTTGTTTAGGCCAATCAAATGCAGCCAAACAGCTAGGCCACGCCCCCATTTTGTTAGAAAAACATGTTAGATGTTAGAAATAACAAAAATATGGTCGCAGGAGACCTAGCTTTAGATGTGTAGCCGTGTAGACGCAGCTTAACGTGTTCTCCGAGACACAGGGGAGGTCTCGATGTGTAACGAAACGGTTACCCATGCACGGACTGACCGCGGCTAGCGCAGCTCAACCTCGCAGTTCCTGCAATCCACAAGATTAATACTTAGCCACGAGCCCCGCAGATTTCGCCATTCTATGAGCTACGTAATTTTTTAAAGAAAGCTGTTGTTATACAATTTAGATACCTGTTTGAACTGCCTCATTGGTCTAGTGGTCGCAAGCGCGACTGCTAAGCGAGAGGTCCTGATGGGTGTGATTCCCAGGTCGGGCAAAAGTATTCGAATTTTTCTGTCAAGAAAATTTCTCAGTAACAGCCTGGAGTCAGAAAGTTGGCGGTGCTACAACCCGTGCCTATAAAGCCGTCGGCCCTGCGCCTGATCTCTCTCCGGTCGTGTCGGATTGCCGTCCCATCGAATTATGAGAGTGGAGGTATAGAGAGTGCGCCTGTGTTCACACACACACTTGTGCACTATACATAATATGTCCCGTGCAGATGTATCGTCTCCGTTGAGACTGGCCGCCGTAACCGAAATTCGGGCGGCACGACATTATTATTATTAGAGACCCTCTTGTAAACAGTTTCAATGTTACCGTCAAATAATGCCTAACACGACTCCTTTAGTCACTGGGAAGTCAACTGTGTCAAACAGTGAGAGGACCCATTACACTGCCTTGAGGAACTCCTGCTGCTCTGATTGCATTCGAAATAACGTGGGTTAGAAGTTTTTAAACTTTCGCGAATTTCACTGATATTGAACTATATTTATGGGACTTGTTGCGCACAGTAAAATCAAAACATAACAAACATTTTGACTAACCTCGACATTTCGGCCAAGTTGCATTGTCTGCTCGTGACCACGGCCAATGCAACTTGGCCGAAACGTCGGGGTTAGTCAAAATGTTTGTTATGTTTTGATTTTATTGTGCGCAACAAGTCGCGTAAATATAGTTCAATATAACGTGGGTTAGGTACTCGAAATGCGAGTGAGTGATACATAGTGATTGAGTAATGCACTCTTCATTAGGCTGGTGCAGACCATTTTCGGAGTCATTAACTTCTTAGATAGGATTTTTTGCTTCTGATTTTTCACTTTAATTTTATTTTGTCACATTTGTTTCAAGCTTAGTATTCGTGCAACATTCAGATTTTTTTTTTAATTTATCGTGGTTAAATAAATTAGATTATTAAATTTTATTTACAATCGTGGTTTCTTCTAAAATACTATTTCACAAACTGTTCTTTCTGGAGTATGACCTTTGTCAAAACTGAAAGTCCGCTGGATCCAAGCCAAATGCTTGATGACACAGATTTTTTCGTTTCTAATCTTCAAATAGATATGTCTTTTTTTAAATAGATTGAAATGTGCCACCTAAAATTAAAAAGATAGGAGGGAGATTAAAAACGTACAGTGTATCTTATAAATTTATTTTCCATTTATTGTATCCTAAATTAAGTACGATAGTATAATTTTAAATTAATTATAACAGTTATTAAGTATTTATTATGAATTTACGTTCATATAGTTATGTAATATATATAATAATAATTGTGCTTAAAATTACTGTGTATGAAATGCACTATTATGGACAATTCAGTGCGTATTGCCGCTCTGAAATTTTTATATATTTGATGATATGTGTATATGGTTTTTTTGTATTATATATAATCTAAAAGTACAATATTCATCTATATATAAGGCAAGATGGCCACGACTATGGCTAACTGGTACTATGTTCTGTTTCGTACTCATCTACTTATAATATTATTCTACTTACATTTAAAAGTACAATGAATGTATATAATTCTATATATTAGACCGAATCTTGTTTTAAAACTGTGACAATCCCGAACGTTAAGAGATTCGATTCGGTCGGTAAATATTTAACAATTTTTATTTATCTTCCACATAATAAATAGTTATCAACATGTAGATTTACAAATATCAACAAAATAAATTACGAATAACAGAATATTACAATTAAAGTTAAGCTTACAAACTATGTACCTACTGCGTCTAATGCCACTAACTTGTACTATGTCGCCGTCCAAGTCCTCGCCTTCATTTTAGATATGAGATGCATCAAAAATTAAGGGAATGCCCTCCAAATGAAATACACAGTTATCAATATGAATCACACAGTGACTACGTACTTACTATGTTGTAGGTACTGACGTGTGGATAGTGCTGAATAAGCGACCGAGATCTATGGTACTCAAAGACTCGAACAGACATTTTCTAGCTGGATAAATGAAATAAACAGTTATCAATATGAATCACACAGTGACTACGTACTTACTATGTAGGTACTGACTTGTGGATAGTGCTGAATAAGCTACCGAGATCTATGGTACTCAAAGACTCGAACAGACATTTTCTAGCTGGATAAATGAAATAAACAGTTATCAATATGAATCACACAGAAACTACGTACTTACTATGTAGGTACTGACTTGTGGATAGTGCTGAATAAGCGACCGAGATTTATGGTAGGTACTCAAAGACTCAAACAGACATTTTCTAGCTGGATAAATGAAATAAACAGTTATCAATATGAATCACACAGAAACTACGTACTTACTATGTAGGTACTGACTTGTGGATAGTGCTGAATAAGCGACCGAGATTTATGGTAGGTACTCAAAGACTCAAACAGACATTTTCTAGCTGGATAAATGAAATAAACAGTTATCAATATTCATATTGATAACTGTTTATTTCATTAATCATGAATCACTGTGTGATTCATCACACAGTGACTACGTACTTACAATGTAGGTACTGACTTGTGGATAGTGCTGAATAAGCGACCGAGATCTATGGTACTCAAAGACACAAACAGACATTTTCTAGCTGGATAAATTCGTTTACCTATCTCAATAAGTTTTTTTATTAGCATGTATTTACATAAGTATTAGCTTTGTAGGTATTTAGTTCTTAGATGGAATGGCCGGCGACCGTCTATAATTCAATACATTAAAATTACATGGACTAGTAATTGAATTATCCTAACTACTAAGTAACCTAACCGCTTTGGAGAACAAATTATAAGTAATAATAGTTAAATATTACAAGGGCGTGTAGGTAGTGTACAAAAAATATTGTTGTTTTTCACTGAGACAATAATAAGTACATATTTTACTTAAAATTATATTAATTACTTAGCCCTTTATTGCTCTCCCTCAATCTTCTTAAGCTAAACCAAGTCCATTTTAAGGACTTATTGAGCAACATGGACATGTTAATACAGAACTAGGAAACCTAAGAATTATCTATGGCATCTTACAACCAAAGCAAATCGACTAATAAAAGCTTCATTTTGAATGAAGCAATGTAGGTGATGAAGTCTCCATGTCTTCATGTTTTGCACACTTAGGTGAGTTCTAGAGCTGGCATCGCAAAAAATCTAAATAATATGCGTTATTACTATTAATATAATTTAATTTTAGAGGAGACTGCCGTGGCTTAATTTTATAGATCGACATACGTACCTATGTACATTCTTGCGTACCAAAAAGTGAAAATCTGTGCCGAAGAATTACACACTTTGGGATTATTTTTGTTCTTAGGCGTCCGATTGGTCAATAGCAGGATTGACGTGTAAATAAAACTAAAAAGTTTCGTAAAATGGAAATTATGTATCGAAATTATACATATATTAGTCCAGTCAAATTAGGATTTAATCGCGGAATCAAAAGTAAGAAATCGAATTTCTTGATGTTCTACAAACTGGCTGAAAAGTCTCATATAATCATTGAATCACATAATCTTGTGTATGCGTTTCAAAATATTCAAGGTGATAGGGTCACAATCAGTTTTTATCACTTTTTCTGTGCCTCATACGACATTAGAATCTAAAGAACCATAAATATTTCGAGAAGCGGATACGAGATTTTATGAGACTTTTATGAAAGTCACTAGAACACCAAAACAAAGATTCATGCAAAAAAATCTGAATTTTACTTTCACCCTTAATTTCTTCTAATTTGCCTCAGACGAGTGATGGAAGAATCCTTTAAAAAATTGCTGTCAGGCAGTCGTTTTTTTGTTTCGCAAGCCATGAATATGAACGATAGATGCCACTCATGAGGTCTCATCATGACATGTCATTTAGTTTAAATTAAGAAACGCACTCATTTTTGTATTACCAATTTGGTTGGTAGACCAATTCATAAGTAAATTCTTCAATCCTTTTGAATAAATACCATGAGAAGAATAAGATTTAAATTTCGTATATACTATTACAATGAATAAAATACGAAAAGATGCGATAGTTTTTTTGTTACGAAATCTAAGTATATTATAAAATGAGTCAAGAAATATACAACTCGCGAATCTTTACTAAGGCTTTGTTGCTATCAAACTATGATATCGTATAAAACGCAGATAATACTCTCTTTTATCGTATTTATTGTCATTTAACAGCTGTATGCTTTTAAATGTATCTTTCATTTCTACATTTTGTATAGTTACTTGAATATTAAGGATATCTTCTATGAAAATATCTACCTATGTAACTAATCTATAAGTATAAAAATATGTGATGTTAGGAAGTTGTATGAATGAGGCAAGAACAGTTCAACATAGCTATCGTTATGTTTGTATATTAATGGTATGGTATTGGTGCTTTTTATAATTAATACATACAAATAAGTACGTAATTATTACCTACACAGTTTCATCACCAATTAATTGGTTAAGTACCGAGGTCTTACTTCTAAATAATAAGCTCATAGCCTTTGGTCATTCTTTGACATTTTTGGTTTATGGATTCAACTAGATTCTAGACGTATAGTCTATTATATATATTTGGCTTTTCTTCCATCAGTATGTATTAAAAATTTCTAATGACATGGTTTGCTATCGTCTTTAACCACCGATCGACAAGACACCGAACGTTTGCTGTAACAGCTGTGTCATTATTTATTTTCATTTCACATTCAGACCTATAAACGTGTTTTTAGTTAACGACTTCATTACTGGTGATAATTTTTGTATTTACAGCGATACAACTTGTATGTTCTTTAAAAACTCAGATCTGAATACAAACTAACATTTTGCTTGTCATCCGTAATGTGTCCGAGAACTATTACGTTGAGCCTACTGCATCCGCGCCTCTTGAAGCTGCGGGGGGTATGACAGTTGGGGTAGCAGAGGAGCCTGGACGCCTCCACCTGGGAGCGCGTAGTATGGAGACATATAGCCGGCACCGCTAGCTGCTGCCGCTGCTGCTGGAACATGATAATAAATTTTATAAATAAACAAACAAGTGTTCGAAATTTCTTTCAGAGTTCATGATTTAAAACAAAACGTAGCGGTGCAATATTACGCAACCGCATTGATTCAAATATACACGGTGAATTTTCGTTAGTTCTGGAAACGAAAAGGGGTCATTGTACTCAACATTATGATCAACTTTTACTATGGGACCCACCGTTAAATCGCGAAAAAGAAATCTGGTGGTCTCTTTGTGTTTACATAAATAGACAAAAAAAACCCGCGGAATACATAACCTCCTCCTTTTTTGAAGTCTGTTAAAAATATAATCAGCTGATATTTTTTTGCGATTTCATGGTTGGTCCAAAAGTAAAACTTGTTCATAATGATGAGAACAACTACCCCTTTTCGTTTCCAAAACCAACGAAAATTCACCGTGAATAGGATACAGGGTGGAAGAAACGAACGGGATTTGTAACGGAAATTGTAAAATGTAGTTATACTTATTTTTGAATATTAAGGAATATTTCCTTTGAGTAAAATTTGCAATCTGTAATATTTAATGTACTTTTCCTCCATGTCCCGCTCGTTTTTTCCTCAAAACCATTCACAAGGAGGCCTAGTAAGAGTTTGACACTTACGAATACTTTCATAGTTTTCGTCGACTTTCATCACTTTCATTCATAAATTAGTAGCGCCACTGGCGGATGCGAGGAGGAACTACTGATTTATGAATAGAAGTCGACGAAAACTATGAAAGTATTCGTAAGTGTCCAACTGGCACTAGGCCCCACGATTGTGATGAAACTTTTTTGAGTTGTTCTGCTTACGCCCGCGAAGTTTTCTGGCCTATAGAAGATGGCATTGTAATTATAGATGGGCAATCCCATGCTTGGGTTACAACAACCCGATAAACACCCAGTAAAAATTCAGCATCCACCCAGTTTTCTGGGTGTTTATCGGGTTTAAACTCGAGCACCGGGTTTACACTTCGGTGGATTGCCCATCTATAACTGCAAGCACAGCTAGTATTAAATAAAAGTCCAAAGATTTTTACCATCCAGATGTACTTGAAAGCAATTTTTTTTTATATACATATTTCATGTTGTATTCGCTTTGGAAAGAATTAAAATATTTAAATACCTTGGCCTTGGTTCCAAAATATACCTAATGAAGAAGCTTAGCTTAGGTGTTGATTGTTCATTGATGAGCCCCTTAGGGCTGTGCCTTGGTTTTACTTATCTTATTATAGGAAATATCTATTGTAAATAACTGAAATGGTAGTAATATAGTTTACACACCGGCAGCTGTAGCATACGGATCGAAGCCGGCTGCGGCGTATTGTTGCTGCTGGTACGCCGCCGCTCCCTGTGCTGCAGCAGCCTGGTACTCGTACAAATGGTTGGCAGCAGCCACTGCCGCAGCGTGCTGCAGCTGGGGCAGCTGCACTAACCCGCCCGCTCCCGTACCAACGCCTGCTCCCACCCCGCTCATCGCGTTCATGTACCCGGGAGTGCTGTACATGTATCCAGGCGACAACCTGTCAATTTATAACATACTTATATTCAAAAATCCTCCCGGCATCAAGGACGTCAAATATTCAGATACTTTAAAAAGTATCTTTACATTTGACGCCTACTGTCACCCGCGATGTCCTCTCACAAAGGTTCTCAATTCTCAATGTTTCAAACTCGTGAGGTCATGGTTTATTAAGATGTTTCACCAGGTATTCTCTTCCCACGATGACAGCGCGATGCCTCCAAGCTACGTCACGATCAGTGTTGCCATTGATTGATATCTACAATAAATTTAAGGAGATTTTTGTCCATAATGATTTTAAAATAAATTTCTAACTAGCCTAACTATTTGTTATCTCGTGTTATTCATCTAACTAGTTATTAAAGGAAACTGTATAAAATTACCAGTTCAAAAGTGATTCTTTATAGAAGCAAGTAAATGAAAAAATGCATTTTGCTCGGGTAATTTATTTACACAAAGTGGCAGCACATCAAACTGACAAGTGTCACGATAACAACCCGCTATTGGCTCCACAGTCGATGACGTAGTACGGAGGCAATCACGTGACCTTGTAGTAAGTACCTGGTAAAACATCTTATTATTACACCATGCGTGAGGTGACATCGAAAAATTAATACTCTTCAAAACGATAACACTATACCTAGCCCCAGAAGCCTCGACAGGCACGAGCATCTAATCTTGTTATGTTAGTAGACATCGATAAACAGAACTGTTATAATTATGTAAGTATGCGACTGTCTGCCTGTGTCGCCGTTGCGGAACCGCCGCCGTGCGTCATTGCCAAAAAAGTTCAAGAAAATGTAATAAAAATATACAACGGGCGGCACTCCGCCTCGACCGAAATATCCGGATCACTCGGTATTTTCCTACTTATCGTTACATCGGAACAGTCGGGAAAATTAAAATTTAGTGGCGGCCAGTGTCGTTGTCCCATTTTTGTTACGAAATTAGGAGATGGAACTAAAAACGTATGATTCAAACTCTTTAATATGTGAACATAGGAAAAATTATAACTAATATAACAATGTGGTACCTTGCCAATGCGGAGACGTAGGTATACACTAAATATTAGCTGTGCAGTTTTGTTTATAGAAATAGCAACTTTATTGATAAGTAAATGGGTAATTCTCAGGTGTCTCATTGTTTGGGTCACTTCGGTGGCGCATTTTTCTTTAAATTGAGACATGCTAACAGGAAATATCAAATTTTATAATAAAAGTACTTAGAACGTTCGTAAATTAAATTTAGATTTGATATTTCCTGTTAACATGTCTCAACTTGAAAAAAAATGCGCCACAGAAGTGACCCAAACAATGAGACCTGAGAATTACCCAAATGTGTTTTAGTAGTAAACTTTAACAACGAAGGCCCTTTCTTTGAAATCATTTTAATCAATACAAAATGGGGAGAATAAAAAATGCTTAATCTGCTTAATTTGATCAGAAGGCGGCCAAGTTTGTTCGAGAGCATCTTGAATTCGCGTTTAGCCATGCCAGCATTTTTAAAGGGCTCTCTTCATCCACACTATTAACCATCACACCACTTGATGTTGCAATTATCTATCTTTTTCTACCACTATGTGATCTGATAGAGACGGGTTGATTGTTGTTTGTTCTATTTAGACAGAATTAGCATGGTACAGGAATTGGAGGCAACACGCATGCGTAGTCCACGCCCGTATCAACGCCCCGCCCGTCTTATACGCCCACCTGTGGTCTACTGTTGTACTGAAAAATACCTACTTGATGTTGGTACAATATAAATACAAAGCTCAACTACCTTATCCTAAAATCTCAATTGATAAAGTGTCATCTACAATTATTGTCCGACTACGATCCTTAGCTACAGCACGCGACGTTTTTTTTTTTGATACCCGAGTTAAAGATAGAAAAAGTATATAGGTACTCGCGGCACGCTATGATGGCGTTTTTGACATTTTCCAATAGTGCTGTGACACATTCAAATTATTAGTAATTAGGACCAGGTTTATTACTTTGACCAACTCTAACTAGCTATTATTATATGAATACCTACATTGGACCTACATAAAGTAAATAATTTATCAAATTATTCAATAAACATAACGTCTAGCCATTTTGTTTAATCGCTATTTAATCAAATTTTCTGTGACATAAAAAAACAATAGAACTAAATAGAATTTGAATAATAGATTCGAAATTCGAAAAATTATATTGCTGTAGCAGTGCATCACTATTGACAATAAAGTACGGCAATTGTTCCCTCATACGTAGCTGTCAATATTTACGGATCTTCATGAGCAGACAAACGTCAAAAACGCCATCATAGCGTGCCGCACCTATAGTAGTAGGTGAAAACAAACAGCATTATTAAAACTGGCATATACTCACACAAGCTGAGCTGACACATCTACTAAAATACAAAAAACACAACCACATTCTATTCTGATAGCTAATACAGGATGTTTAGGATCATATGGTTAAGTGCCACTTTCAAAGTTTTATAATAATTACATAAATTACATGCAATAATTAATCGCAAGAATACTAGGCATAAATAAGGATAATAGACTCCTAATAGAGATATCTGATAAATCAACTTTTTTTGTAAAACAATTTGTACCTAACAATAATTGCATTTGGAACCCAGTCCTAAAAATAATCAAGTCCCAAACAGCACGCAACACTGTAAAAGATAATGATATTATGAGTGATTACTGCGTGCATCGAAACGATTTTAATTAATAATATTGTAGGGTAGTTTTTTTTTTTTTTTACAAATGTCTGTTACGACGATTGTCATCTTAGTCTACCTACGACCACGAAATGCTGCAAAGCTTTCGAAACGTCAGGAAAACCAATTTAAATAATATACGCGATTTAATCCGGTTAAACTTTGTTTTATTATAATGTGTAGTGATCGCGAAAACCTAAGAAGTTAATAATTGCATTGTTTACATAATACATTATTTACAAATTATATTTCAAATCAATAGGTAATTTAGCGTAAACTGTAACCATAATTTTGATTACAATGAGTTTTATTTGCAATCGTTTGTAACTTAACAGAGGAATAAATGAATTACACAGAGATACAGATTTTCTATTATATGCTGCCAAAATATCAAACTTATTCCTCAGATATAAGATAGCTGATGATTGAAAATCCGGCCCTAATGAATCGATCGTTTGCTTACGATAGCGTAGCCTTTTCAATAAAATCTTATGATAATTTTCACTGACGAAAAGGATAATAACATTAATAACAGATTTCCCAGACGTCTTAGAATAACACCCTATTTGATTTGGAACGGAAACAAAAGCGTTAATTAGATTAAAGCTTTCACTTGATTATATTCCATTAAAACAAGATTGTCACTGAATAATATATGGACAGTTGTGTTGGCGTGGTGGCCCTGGCTAAGCATCGATCGGGCTCACGTCAATATGTAATTAACCGGGACATGAGGACTGCATGGCACGGGAGGCCACGTTGTATCAAATGCATGTTAGACAGCACGGCGGCACCGGCGGCGACGGCGACGACAGCGGCGATCCAGTCGAGAGCGCGCTCACACCTACGCACACACAGCGCGACCTCGACTACCGCCGCCGCCGTACTACGACAGTGACTTAGTAAGTGTATTAAACGAAATCCACCACCAACAAAACTCAATTCAAATCAACAAAATCTTACACGAACACGGCATAAAACATAAAAAGTAAGGAAAACATTGAGTGTCGAGAACGATGCGTAAAGTGTGACGGCGGTGGGCGGCGCCCGCGACCGACGACGTCGCCGCCGGCGCCGCCCATGCTCGGTATAGCTTTATAAAACGTAAACATTAAAAAACCCAATCGACTAATTCACACCCAAAACGAAAAAAAATCCACTCTCACGCTCACGCTTGCCATAGATACCTATGTGAAAATGTTTGATAATTTAGTCTAGGTGTGGTCCGCCGGCCGCCGCACCGCTAGCCTTCCGGGGACACCGCTCGCCTCATCTACCGAGACAAAAGTCAGAATACTATATGAATACTGCTAAGCGTTATGAACCTGGACCTCTGCAGTTCTGATTTAGGAGAAATTTGACGTATCTATCATTTACTCAAGTAAACTTTATGCAACAGTTTTACTTAGACGGACTTAACTCATCATAATGATTTTGGAATTGATATTTGATTCAATTACATACCTATACCACAAAACAGTATGTACGTGTTTTGGTAATGACAAAGTTACTATACTGGATGAGTTTCCATGACTTAAACTACATTTAATTTTGATTTAGGAAGCTATAACTTCTGGGAATTACAAACGAACGTAGGTACAAGAATTACAAAAATAATTTCGTTTTAATTGCGAAGTGGATAGATAACCTTTTTTTCATGTCCATAATATCCGATCTATATGATCCAAGAAGTGATTCGAGGGTTTTTGTTAGATCATAGTCTATAAGAAACATCCTATGTCTGTCTCTGATTTTTGTCTCGTGAGATGTATTCAGAGCGGCATGCGGCGCCGCTTGTGCTGGCAAATATCGAAGTGTTGAACCACTGAACATTGATACATGATACAGATAATACAGAAGTAACGAGCCGATTGGCTACTTACCCGTATGGCGAAGGCAGCACGGTCTGATAGCCGGCACGGACACCGGCTGCAGCTGCCGCAGCTAACCCGAAACCTGAAATAAATCAACTAATTTGTAAATATGTCGCCACACTGCATATATAAAGTTTCAACTAAAAGAGGACGTGACATTTTATGAAAAATATATTGACTACAACATTACTCTTTCAACATTAAGATGTTATTTTCAGTCTCACTTAGCGGAAGCGACTAGAGCGTAGTCAAACCCAAAATATATCTCAAAGAGATTGGACCACATCCAAACGACACGAGAGTCAACTTAGCGCAGGCAACGTCACTGTTAATTTCTTTTTATTGCATTATTAAGTCGCGCGAGGCGGCGTCTATTTTAGTCGCTCGCTGCTCGCCCGGGCACCGGCATCCACGGACATACCTCTTGACAAGAAGACGACAAACGCCAGCTATAAATGGCTTTTGAACTTTGCCACAGGCTGATGCACAGTTACTTATTTGTTTGGGAAGGCATCTTCCACCTAAACAGGCGGTGGTAGCCAAGCTGGTGTGGACATTTCCCGGGTGTCACACGAATTAAACATATACTTTTTTGATACGGATTGCTTATTACGCGGCTAGCAATTTCGAAAACCATGATATGTCGTATTTAGGAAATGTGCAATCATAGTAATGGCGTTTTTGAATCATAATCTCTGATTAATGGTTAATATGCAGAAGAGCGTGACCTCTACCGGCCTGTAAATAAGTTTGCTATTGTGTGGCGAAATTTCACCGGTGATTACAGTGGATCACATCCGCAGACTCTCCGGATGGTGTTGCGGTTCGTTTGCTATGAGAGTAATGTAGTGACCTTGCTACTTTCAATACTTAGATATTGCACTGTCAACGTTCGGTTTCGGTTATAATCTATAGGTACATCTCGTAATTTTTTGCGTTGTGTAGCAAAAGTGTGGAACCAAATTCCGTCACCGGTTTTCACGAAAAAAATTGTTATGGTGGCCCTCAAGAAAAGATCATACCTAGGTTATCTGCCCCCTCAATTGCGTAACTTAATCTTTTGAAACAAAAAGATTAATCTGTCTCAAAAATCTGTAATTTCTTCAATGGATGACAGCAATCGCTTGGTCTATCTATTGTTTATGCCACTCAAAACAGACCTAGGTAAATCTTTTTAAAAGGCTGGCAAGGCATCTTCGGCTCCTCTGTTGTTGATAGATGTCCATGGGCGGTGGTGATAACTTATCATCAGGTGACTCGCTTGCTCGTTTGCCCATTATAAAAAGCTAATAATTATAAAAATTTCGTTGTATGAATCTAGGTAGTTATATGGAAATTACCTGCGTTTTGATGCACATAACTAGACCAAGTAATAAAACTAGAGCTGATTGGCTCTGAAGTCTAAGGCTAATCGCGTGCCGTACAGTGCGCGTGATGTGCCACCGCATTTGTTCGATCGATGCGGTGTCATTTGACGGCCGAGGTCGAACCACTGTCCACCACAAAGCTTATCTTGATTCATTAATTTTTTTTCTCTTTCCTTTTATGACCATTGTCATCCGACCTGAATGTAGCGCGATGGTCTTTTGTTGCTTATATGTGACCCAGATAGATTTTAGTCGTAATCGATTGTTAAATACGATACAAAAGGCAAACAGTTGAATTTATTCACAATAATGTAGAACGAATATGACGCAGTGTAAACACGCTTTGAAGCTAAAACTAAAATGAATCAGTCGTCAATGGTTCATGGTAATTAGTAATTAGTCATGGGTCCTCCTGAAAATATTTCGGACGTTCATGTAGTTGGCACGAAAAAAGCTTTGTTTAAATTCCAGCGCGCGTATTTTTTTTTCAGGATGTTTTCAGGAGCTCAGGTCGTCGAACTGCAAAGCCGACAGTAAGTGCTTAACGTCGCTTGTAAGGATTCTACGGAAATACAATTTTAGACGCAAGCGGGCTGAGCGGGATAGAGAGTTTTATAATATGTAGGCTAGTATATAGGTACCCAAGTCGCCGATGATACGTAGGTATTTTCAATGCCTTTTACCATTACCTTTTGTACCATTTACATTTCCACAAAATATACCTAACTTACCTACAGGTACCAAAAAGCACAATAAACATGTTTAATTTCATAATCATAATCATATTCATTTCAAACAATTGAAGCATCTCCGAGTTTAATTATTTCGTTTATGAGTTCTAGATTTATACGAAATGTGTTTTTGCAGCCAAAATTTTGGGTAAAATCTTTCATTAATATAAGAACACGGTTTCATGAATACATTGTAGAATAAATATGTCGTGTTAGTTTATCGGTACGAGAATAGAACTAGATGTGTCGTGGCCCAGATTCGTATGACCAAACTGGCCGTGTTGGACTCACGGCCGTCACGGTTTTGTGTTTAGCGAGACTTTGATCTGATCGGTGTCGTCTCAGACTGTGTCGGTCGTCAATCCTATACCATCACTATTTCGCGGGCCTGTGCGTTCGTTTGCCGGGAGCAATTAATTACATCCCTCCCCGTCGCGACATCAGTTCCTGGGACACTTATTTTTGGACAAAACACGTGCGCGGTTTGAGCCAACGGCATGTTTTATGGCAAGCGTGTCTTTTTCTTACACCGGCTACTAGTACTAGTATTAAGTTAAACGAGATTCTTTTTTTATATTATTTGTAAGTTGCAAAACACACATCTATCGTTCATCATACCGCAGCGCAGTCTAGCTAGTTTGAAAAAATAAGAGATGCATCTATTTAAATATGAGGTAGGTAGCTTCATAGGTCTCGACAAAAGATAAGCTGGCGAGGAAAGATGAGGTTCTGGCTTCATGCCAGAACTGGTGTCGCGGCAGAGTCGGCTGCGACGACGTTCCCAAAACTGCGTATATTTAGACAAAATAAAGAGCGCGCCGAAGACAAAACGAGACGCAACTCTGTTTTATAAATAACCGCGTCGTTCGCCGGACGGACTCAGCCTCGTTCGACCAACCTCTGCACGCCAGCTGTTGTACATAAATAATAATTAAGACACGAAGAAAGCTCCACGTCCATCTTTTGAAGATCATCAGATCAGGATAAAAATTGTTGAGGTGATACGAGTTTATTTCTATTAAATGGTTTAAATTTCAAGTAGGTAGTATGATGTAATCTAAAATGTAGGAGGATTATCGCAGGCTCGAAGGGCTTCGCGCGGAAGTCGTGGACGGGGATCGTGTTTCAGATGGTGACAAAGGGAACGGAACTACTACAGTGAAGTGTTCCTGTTTGAACAGGGGTCACTGCTCGATGCTAGGAGTGTAAGCTGTTTTATGCCAGCTACCTACGTTCATGGCATGGCTCTATCGTTCAATTTCCTTCAGCGCACAAATATATTTTTTTATAAGGAAAATACGATCATCGGCCTTCATCTCATAACCATGGGATACATAATTTTTACTACAAGCTTTTATTTACCTTGCAATGTTTATAAGTTGGTTTAGGTCAAATCTTGCCAGCCAAATATAAACCAGCAGGCGTAGCATGACCACTGTAGAAAAGCGTTTTGTCCACGAAATAATAGATAAAATGACAGATAAAATTCTATACAATGTTGTTTTGACGATTCTTCCGTAGACAAATTTCTTGTCTACAATGGTCATGCTACGCCTGCTGTTCCCGTCATCAGAATTGGCTGAAATTTGGTACACATGTGTTAACCCGATGACAATGCAATATTATGGACGAAATGCTGCAAAGCTTTCGAAACGTCAGGAAAATCAATTTAAATAATATACGCGATTTAATCTGGTTAAACTTTGTTTTATTACAATATTATGGTGTTTAGGAGCTGATCTGATGATGGAGCCAGAAGGTGGTAACAGGATCTCTGCTGTAGTTACCATTGACACACCAAGTTTGGGTTACAGTACCAAATCCGTGTCATATAAAAGTTTGTCTTGAAAATTCGATTTTTCAACTAAAACTTATATTGTAGTCTATTTATTATGAATAGAAATATTTACATAGATATAGAAAAAGTGCAAATTAGTATCATATCGCAATGTACAACGTAATTAACTAAGATTTTCGGGCCACTTGCCACACAACATCCGCATGCTACGGAAGACGCTGTTATTTACTTGGACGGCGTTCAAAAACGTGTGGCGACGACGTCGCAAATTAATTATCCTGTACACAAACAAATACGCTAACGGCCAAAATTAATATCCAATCTATCCACGATTTGCCCTACTACAGATAGGAATTTGACATAAGCTTCATACAAAATATGTCAAATTTCTATCTCTAGTAGGGTAAATCGTGGATAGATTGGATATTAATTTTGGCCGTTAATCTAGTTTAGGCTATGGAGCGAGCTATGCTTGGAGTTTCTTTGAAGGATAAAATCCGTAACGAGATTATCCGGAGAAGAACCGGAGTGACCGACATAGCTTGTAGGATCAGTAAGCTGAAGTGGCAGTGGGCTGGCCATGTCTGTCGAAGGACCGATGGCCGCTGGAGCAGACGTGTCCTTGAGTGGAGACGGCAAACGCAGTGTAGGACGCCCCCCGGACAGGTGGACCGACGATCTGATGAAGGTTGCTGGGGGGGACTGGATGCGGAAGGCAGAGGACCGAGTGTTGTAGCGCAATTTGGGAGAGGCCTATGTCCAGCAGTCGACTGCGATGGGTACTTCTAATTCAATCTGATTTCCAAATAAGTATCTAGAAAATAACTATGCATACATAATGCATGTGTTGTGTATGATAATGCGTTACTTAAAGCAAACGCGTTAAAATGATAATGCTGAATTATTCAGCCGCGGCTTTATAACGTTTTTGCCTGATTTCAGTAACCACGCACAGGGTAGGGTTCCGTAGTCAGTAGGTATAGGCTATAATCTTTACAACTATTACAAGACACCTGAGCCCAAACAATATGTACTTAAGTTATTATAAAAATACAAAGTGAATTTTGCAGCTCATTTATAGGGAATTTCTATGATCTTTTTACAGACTCAACTACATGGTTAAGTTGTAAATTTTAACTCTTCTATAGGGGACCTTATTATCCGTGGTGTATATTCAGACGGGACAGGAGGGGCCCGATCTGGACCAATGGGGCGCGACTCCGCGTGTCCCTCTGAAGTTAACAGAGGGCACAGTGGAGGATGAGGAACGAGGAAGAAAACCTCTATAAAAATTACGGGAAGATAGGCCTGCGCGTGGCGGAGTCGGGGTAGACTGCTGCCCGACCTGGTTTAGCTTGTGTGGCTGGCGCTTTTTTTCCTAATTTTGTAGGCGTCAGAGAATATATAATCATGCTAAATCTCAACTCCATAGCACTCGCAATCTTCGAGTAAAATGGCTGTAACAAACAGTCGGACGGACGGACACAATGTTTGACTACGGAACCCTAAAAGGAATTAAATATCACCTTCAACACCTTATAATTTATTTATTTATTTATAATAAAACAAGTTTAACCGGATTACATCGCGTAGGTATACCTATTATTAAAATTGATTTTCCTGACGTTTTGAATCCTTTGCAGCGTTCGTGGTCGCAGGAAGACTAAGATGACAAGCCTCTTTTTTTTTTTTATTCTTAACGGGCTTGCTTTTGACCGCCACCTCACCTGATGTTAAGCGATGGTGCGGTCGACGATGGTACACGCTTGCCCAGCAAGTTATTATTAAAAAAATACAATCACCGTACAATTTTTATTAAATATTAGCTGTGCCCGGCAAGCATTGCAATGCCTTTTTTGTTGTCGCAGAACAACTCACCAAAGTTTCATCACAATCGGATGGTTTAGGAACGTATAGAGACAAACGTACAGAGAAACATTATTTTTTATATAGTTGTATAGATTACCTACATATCACCTACCTAATATATATTTATTTAAGAAATAAGAAGACCGCAGAAGAACCCAGACATAATAACACAGTCAATATCCTGAATGCCTTGCCACTTCTCAATAAAAAGTATTTTTCGATAAGTAAATAAGGAGTTTTATTGCTAATTTATAGCCGAAATCACATCAAAGCGACATTGTGGCGATAATTACAAGTTTCCGTTGCAATAAAACAAAGATAGTTCCTACTGCATTGGTGTGAAGCGAGATCGTATCACGAATTCACGATCCACGCGACCGCCATCGGCTGACCATTATGGCTTCGCTTCATACAATTATAAACGATGCTCGCTTGGTATCGATTTGTGGTTTAACTTTTTGTAGTTGAGCTTCTAAAACTAATATAGTATAGTAGTGTAGCATTACAAAATCTCTAATCTTACATCTACACCGGCCCAAAGACTGCGTGTTACCTAGCACCAACAGTATTTTCGAAATAATTTCATCCCGTTATCATTATCTACTAGGACTGCCAAGCAGGCACACTGGATGGGAATTGTAACGGGTATTGTATGAAATTTCGACCACTTTTTGAGTTGCATCGTACTAACATTTTGCCGTGTGGTATCCGGCAAATAAAAATAATAGACCACCCCCCTTCTACCCATGGGTGTCGTAAAAGGCTACTAAGGGTTGAAATCAGGAGGATGGGCAGCAGCGTCCTTCTGTGCACTAACATCGTGCAACATCACCCACTGCGGTCACCAACCCGCTTGCCCACCGTGGTGACTATGGGCATACATCCCAATGCACGCACAACCAAAACAACGGCGCCCAGTTCCCGGTTGGGGACTGGATGCGGAAGGCAGAGGACCGAGCGTTGAGGGGCAACTTGGGAGAAGCCTATGTCCAACAGTGGACTGCGATAGGCTGAGTTGATGTACTAACATTATAGGTAGCATAATAAAAAATACACTAACACTGAATCCTATCCGATATAAATATTTTAAGTGTTACGTATACCTAGATACCTAATTAACTAGCTTTCGGGCAAAGCTGGAGCAATTTCCGGTACTACTTGTGCTCCTGAAATTGATATAAAACCATTGTTTTCTTTCTATAGAGCTGGTGTTCGGATTGTAAATCATGAAACTGCATTAGATACGAAGAATTCACAATGGGTAGGTACCTAGTACCTACCTACTTATTCGTCAAGCCGCTTACCGAACGCCTATAACACCATTAGTTGATTCATGCAACGTGACGAAAAGTAAGCGAACGCATCACTATTAGGTTAGGTTTAAAGAATCTTTATTCTAAAATCGCTTATATGAGAAGCTTACATTATTCTTAAAATTACATATAAGTAGTCGTTTAAAGACGAAGCATGCAAGTCTATCAATGCCCTACAAATTTAAACATTAAATACATTAGACACATCTAAAATTATCGTAGAAACTACGCGTACAAAAATCGGTTAATCAAATAACCCACTCGCTGCGCCATATCGATCGTGTAAGTGAGCGGCGCGTGCGGACCCATCAGTGCATTCATCGCCTAAATCCCAAAGACCAAATAAAAATAGTCGCTGGGGTGTGTTGGCCACTGCGGGGGGGCACTGGGCATGCATAAGTAATGCACAAGCGAAGGGCGCCCGGCGCACGCGATCCGCCTGCAATGCCAAACACAGGGACAACCCCTTCCCAACACCGCAAAGAACCAAGCTATCCATTAATCAATGATGACTTACATGCTTATTGCTCAACTCTAGTAAGCTTACTAGACACATGGATTGACAGTTTTACTAAAAAATTGTGGCCTCAAAACCATTGTGCCCGCTAGCAAAGAAGGCTGACGTGGTTATCAGGTTCAGAGTCAGATTGTAATGATTTCGTAAATATAAAATAGTTTCTTTGTCCAAATGAAGCCTAAGCAGGATGTCCTAACATCCTCTACAACAAAATAATCAAAAAAAAATGTAGGTTGGTAGATAGGTACCTAGTTACTTATTGCTCTTGGTTACATAAACACACTTTAAATTTTTACTAAAACTTTCAATCTAAATATGTATAACATACCCATAAGAAAACTTAATTAAAAATATTTGGTAACTTCCCAAGAAACGTTAAAGTTTCAGGCGTAGGTACCCAGTTCTTGATTAGGTACTACAGACATATTTAGTCATTATTTAGCTTGAACGTTGCTAGACTCTGATCGAATGTTTTCGATTGGGAACCTTTCATAGACAGGTGTGAATCGATTACCGCGGTGCTCGTTCCACTCAATAATTCATAGTGTCGCTTCGTATGTTTGGACAAGTGGCCCGTTCGGCCTTCATCAACACGCCCATATAATAAAACTTTAACAATGTTTTCTTAATCGACGCCAGGCCCGCTGAAATCGCCCATTGGTTGCAACCACTACGGTGTATTTAGAAACTGGGCTATACAAATTTCTTACCGCAGCAGTTAACACGTACGCTATGTACGTAAACAATATACATACCTACCGCCGCGGTACAAAGCAACAGCAAAATTCAGTCTACATTTATTTTGTTGTGAACAAAAAAAGACACCTAATCAAACAACAGCGTGAATCGTCACGCAAACTGGTTCGCATGATAATGATTTGTATATATCTTTTAAACATGTAAAGTTAGAATGTCATCACTATCACCGCCTTTCCCAATATTAACTTGATAACATAAATATTAAAAAACGTGAACGAATTTAACTATATCGATTTCCTTTAACTCTACATACGCGCTCTACTTGCTTATTTATTTTGGCGCGGGCAACGATGCGCGGGCGCCGAAGACAGACAAGCCGTTACGCCTCCATCAAATCCGGTGAATGGATTTCCATAAAAAATATTATCCCAACTAATCCAAACCAGTCAGCCTACTGAGGCAAATCTAGTTTTATGATTCCTACAGAAGACATTCTTATTTAACTCGAACTCGAATCATGATATCAAAACCCACTAACTAGCTAATTTTTAATACAGTCCACAAAATGCAGAAATGTATACTGTCACAGTTCTTCACAATCGGCGAATAATGCACAAAAAAATTGTGTCTATTATACTTTTTATTGAAATTTTGCTGCTGCGGTGCGCATGCGTCTCTTTGACTATAAATCCCAGCCCCCCAAAGTAACGGTAACAGCCAACGTTGCACTCGCATTATTTGAGGACAAAAAGGTCTGTCTAAAACCGGCCTAGTTAACGGTCATTTTCATTTCAAAGCACATGAACTGAATCTAGATTAAGGGGATTCGAATTTGCAAAGCGGGTTTCAAATGTACGAACGGTGAACAGACGCTGGAAACATAATTTCAACGTATTCGTATAAAGGTACGGGTTGAAGGGCTCCGTAAACAAACACAATGTGCCTCAGGCGTTCTGTTTAAACCAATTTTACAAGACACAGAATGTAGACTAAACAGGCTCTGCGGCGGCAAATTTAATGCGTTTCCCGCACTGTTTCCAGTGGTGTGCTAAAAGTAAACTGTTTGAATCAAATATTTGAGCGCATACGCATTCAAAATTATTGTATGGAAATTATGAACAGAGTTGCTGATGTATCATTTCTTTCTTTTGACTAGAAGTAACAAGTACTTACCTATTGGTTACGAAAAACTATCCTCTTCATAGTGCTGGCTGCAAACCCTTTTTTAATACTAGACCAGTGTTAATTTTTATGAGTAATGCTATAAATTGATTAGGTAGCTGATGATTAGAAGGCATAATTCAAGGGTCGTATTTTAACGTAGCTCTGCTCTTATCTTTCGAAAACTCAAAATCAAGCACATAAGTTGATAAATAAGCTGTAGAGCAAAAAACAAACTCGTCAGTATTCGCAGAAAAGATTATATATTGATAAATCCCATGTGGAACATTTGTATTTTTACTATAGCCACGTTCGTCAATATATTTGACGTAAAGTGCCAATGCGTACCGTAGCCTAGCCTTTATAAACAAATATGTGAATCAAATCCAAAAGACTCGGACTCTGATGTAGGGTTGGTATGTATGGCGGACACACTCGTGGTGCGCGCACATATCACAGGGAGTGTGGCATATGGTGTAGCCGGTATAGCGAACCAGGTGTCTCGTCATGCGCGCCCGCACCCATTGTGTAGCACCCCTCCCCGCGAGGCCCGCGCAACTGTTTTCAATGTGTGCATTACCCGACACATTTAACAATGCCGCGACCTCCAGTAAACGTTGCCGTAGCGAGGATGCGGATCCATTCATTTTTTCTCAGACATCTGACAAAGATTCGACGATCAGCTGTTCCCACCGTCAATGAACTAATTTTTGTAACGGCCCTTTTATATCTGGAGAAGACGGACTTTATAAATCCGCTGTAGGTTAGGTATAGTAGGTACTAAGCACCAATACCAAAACAATAATAATAATAGTAATAATATGCCAATGTTTAAATTCTATAAAATATAATAAATTCTATAAAATCAGTGTTCTTTCACAGATCATTAAATAATGACATTGCCAGTACTCAATTTATACATATCCTTATGATGTGGTTATTATCAATTTAATTGGTAATCTAAGTATTCTTCTAACTCCAACGATTGATAAGGACAAAATATATTAATATACTATAACGAGAACGAAATAAAACATCAGAACTAATCAGAAGCAATATAGAAACAGTTTATCTTTGCAGGATATGCGTTTTGTATGATAAAATTACATAGTAATCACACGGGATTAATTTGATCTGCAATCACTTTTCAACTTTAATAGTTCTTTTGCATGAAATTATATGTGGCGCGGGTGGCTATCAAGGTATTGTTGATTGCGTATGCGCGGAAGTTTCATTATGCTATGTCATTCATGTTACTCGTCTGGCCATGTGATGGTCGGTTATATTGTAAATTGGTTTATGTGCTGAACCGTATGAGTCTCTGGCAGAGATGCAAACGATTCTTCCGGTTCTTTTCCATAGGACCCACAATTTGGAACCGTGCAACTAGAGCCTGACCTTTCAAAAGTGCCTGTAATTAGGTTTATTTGAAATAAAAAACATTGAAATTGAAATTCAGCACATAAACCAGCAGCAGAGATTCGGGTTATTCTCGTCCCCCAGTCCCACTAGGGGTGAACGGGATTTTTTTTCCTGTTGTCCCCCAATTTTTTTTGGGGGGTGAACGGGAACTACCATTTCCTGTTGGCCCCAACTTAAATATTAGGGTTTATTTTATTATTGAAATTATATTAGATTTGATTCAATGTCGACATTTAACATGACAGAAGACGATTATTATGAATTATTATGAAGACAAGCATTTATTAAGATCACACTGCTTCTTATTTTATCAATATTTACTAGAGATAGGACAACATCAACACAGTTTTATTCAATGAATGTAAGGAAGTTGTTTCAATGTACCTGCGCCTAAAATACTACCTGCAGCCTATTATTTTACAAATCCGAAATTGCAATTTGAAATACCTACCTAATCAGAACATTTTAATGGGGGTCAGCAGGAATAAAAATTCCCATTGTCTCCGCTGAGGGACATCGGGAAAAAATTCCCGTTGACCCAAAAGTGGGGGCGAACGACTGAGGGACAGCGGGAATAACCTCGAGATTCTCTGCCAACGTGCTTTACGCTCAACCCCAACGAAGACATTAAAAAGAGAGTGTACCTAATTATTACTACCATGGTACCGTATAATACTAGAGCTCGTTTTCAACGAAAATGATGCCGTGAACCAGGAGTCGCCAGTCATTTGTTTTCGAGTTATAGCAGTTTTAAGTTTTTATGAATATTTTTGGGAAATTTTTAGACAGCACCATCTAGTCCCAAACTAAGCAGAGCTTGTGCTATTGGTACTAGACAATGGATATAATACGTATATACTTTTTTTTTTTTGTAAATACATACTTATAATACATATGAAACACCCAGACCAACACAAACACTTATGTTTATCACACAAATATTTGTGTCCTGTGGGAATCGAACCCACGACCTCGTGATCAGCAGTCCGACCCTCGAACCACTAGACCACAGATGTCAATAATAATATAGGTAACTGTTATATCAGTTTATATCGAAGATAATATTTCATATCCGATGCTATGATGCAGAACGATAAACTAGTAACCCATTCATCAAAGGCAATCATAAGAGTTCATACTATAGAAATACATGAATGGAAAAGTGGGCAGGGCGCGCGTGCCAACACTCTGCACCATAGTGCAGGGCATTTCAAAGCCTTTTTCAGTACGCCTTATGATTGGTTTCTGTAAATACTGTAACAAAAAGTAGTGCCTCTAACATGTTTGCTCAAGCGCGTGTTCATGATTTTTATGGCATAGTGAGGATTAAGACGGCCTCACTTTTAGAGAGAACGCGGTCAAGTCCTAATGGCATCCTGAAGATGTTATTATCTAAGTTTGATTCGCCAATCCTAAATCACTTCATGCATGTGTTGGTTAGGCAGAAGTGATTTAATTATATTGAATTGGTTATAGTATTGAAGACAAGTTGTCAGATACCTACCTACTACATAACACTAACATAGTTTTAAGTCAATTGCCAAGCCAACACGTGGATCCTTGTTGTCTAATAAATAAATAATAATTAAAAACCCGCAAAAATGCATTATTGTGCTGTTTCTAACTGCAGAAACAAAAGCTGTAAAGTTACTTTAAAAAAAATTATGACGTCAATATGTAAGGCGTAGTTTGTTCGAAAGTTGCCATGCATGAATCGCAAGTAAAATTGTGATTACAACCATTCTACTCTTATCTATTTCTGTGGTTAATACTCATGTACCTAGTTATGAAAAATCAATTAAGTATTAGATATACACACAGTGTAAACACAAAAATACTTTTTCTGTATCCTTTTTTGAGGGTTATTACTTATTATGTTTCAACAATGTAGGTAGGTATGTTTTATGTACGAATGGATGTACCCTCATTAGTCTAAATTGCCGGACTGAATTACGAACTTTGATAAATGACGTATCGTTCGATCAAACATGGTCGGAGGGTAGACTTATTGTAATTATGTAGTATCATATTCTAAAGAACTCTTTTGTTATTACTTCTAGTACCAGGAATGTAGATGCAGAGATTACCTATCAAAGGTTACAGTATGTCACCTTGCAAGGGTTGCGGCGGTGCGTGTCCGGGGCGCAATCAATTAGCGAGCCGCGTATACCGAGCACTTCCGTTTCCGAGCGTTTAGGAACTTCCGGCGGGGACGGAACACTGATCGCTCCCCGTACAAGGTACAACCGTCACCAAGACACTTTCCAACAAGGATTTTTATGATTAATACTTTAAGTGGTCTACTTAAAGCTTAATATTTGATGTAGGATTTTAGTATGCCTTATGAGGTTGACTGTACTAATCACTTTTGTGTTCGACACGTCATCGTGGCAGTCGCAATAAATTGTAATTAATGGCACTGTTCATAGACAATTAAAGTTTGGCTGCTTGGTGTGATTATGATGGTCTAAAATAAACAATTAGCATAAACAGTTTCTTTCTTATTTTATCGTAGAATAACTATACGTGCTATCTTTCTAGGTACTAATATAAAAATCATGAATGTCCAATAGCAGCGCAAAGAAGAAATAGCTCTACCTCGGCCGACATTTAAAAAATATAGGTAAAAATATATTAGGTACCTAATTGTTCGTTTTATAACGCTTTAGTTTGTAATACACAAAGTAAAGTAACTAATTTCTACTTTTATGCTTTTAATTAATTGTTGTCTTCAAATAAAAGAGTATTCCGGATTGACGTAGATTTTGTTTTGCAACTTACGGCTGAAATCAATAACCTTCCGTAAAATGCCCTAACTTGGCCCACAAGCTCTACTTTGCCTAGTTGTTTTTGAGTAAAATATAATAGCTATGAATTCCGTACTTTACTTGGGGATATTTAAAAACTATGACAACGCAAATTTTTGGTTCAGTGGTAAAGTGCCAGTGAGTGTAAACATTATGTTAATGCCTTAGGCAAAGTATCACAAAGGGCTTGTGGGCAAAGTTAGGGAATTTTTCGGTACCTATCCACGATTTGCCCTACTAGAGATAGAAGTTTGACATAATTTGTATAGAACTACAAATTACATCAAATTTCTGTGTCTAGTAGATAGATAGGATATTAATTTTGGCCGTAAGAAAACTTATATTGACATAATCAAAACATGTGCCCACGTCCAACACTTACAAAGTAAAGAAAGGGAATTCTTTACTTTGTGCAACAATGTCGGTAAACTCTTCCTGCTACTATTAATATCATTGAATGGCACTTTATTAACACTATCCTCATCACTACACTCAGAGATAAACATTAAATAAATTGATATCAGTAAGTACTCTTTATCGGATTGCTATCGTGAACTAATCAAACGATAAAATATGGAACGACCCACTTGTACGTAAGCGGTAATTAATTCAAATATAATTCAAGGATTCTTTCCAAGTTTTTTTTTGTAAAATAGGTACCTGGATAAAAGGTTAGATATCGAACAAGAAGCATAAAAGATGTGCAAAGCGGAGAAGATCGTTCCGGAAAATAGACCATCATTCAAATAATTTTCCCGAAGTAATTAAGATTTTTTAATCATTACAAGCTTTTTTTGTAAGTAGTAGACCAGCATCCAAATAATTTTACCGAATTAATTAGGATTTTATAATCATTACAAGATTTACAAGCTTTTTCATGTCTCTATTACGATTAAGTAATTAAGCAAAATGTATCCAACAGTACGACAACACAGAGTTCAACTTAGTCTCCGGATTCAAAACTAACAGACACCATTCAAATTATTGTTCGTATAAGTACAATCTGTAACTACATTTATTTTTCTAAAATTTTATACGGTAATGGTTAACATAGTATAAATTTTAGTGTGCCACAGCACACATGTAAAGCTGACCCCCACGAAGGCATTGTATCACACAGGGAGCGATCTCACAATTTTTTTGTCCGTTGACGACACGCTGACTTCGAAAATGAAGCCGGAGCACAAAAAAGAATCATGTGTACGTTTGTACGAACAAAAAATGCTCCTTTTACAAACAGCTGAGCGTTGATAAGCTTCGTCCCGGAGCTACGGAGGTTATACAACCCTTATAACAAGCCGTGAAGATAATGTTCAGTGATTTCTTATTCGACCGTTAAACGAGTTTTAGTTCCTTTCATTTCTGCCTTGGGAGCTCTTGGGCATTTAGTTAACAAATACATAATAACAGTGAGTCTGCTTTTTTATTTGGCAATCCCGTCTGGCAACGGATGCGGCCCCATTGGTCAACCGTGTCCAATTCTACTAAAAATGTATGATATAATTATTATTTTTTATTCCCATGGCATCCGAGCCCTACTTACATATTATTGACGACCTCTGTGGTCTAGTGGTTCGAGTGTCGGACTGCTGATAACGAGGTCGTGGGTTCGATTCCCACAGAACACAAATATTTGTGTGATGAACATAAGTGTTTGTGTTGGTCTGGGTGTTGTTTATGTATTATAAGTATGTATTTACAACAACAAAAAAAGTATATAAGTATTATATCCATTGTCTAGTACCCATAGAACAAGCTCTGCTTAGTTTGGGACTAGATGGTGCTGTGTAAAAAAAAAAAAAAAAAATGTCCCAAAAGATATTTATTTATTATTTATGTTCGTAAGATTATACTTGAATCAAAATATATTCTGATTACTTTCTAATTTTACATTTATGAATAGGTACGGTCGACCGTCGCACGTCAATGGTAACAGTTTGACATTGACAGAGTCTTTATTCCGTAAACAGTAAGGGCGCTTTTCTAATTAAAGTGTTACTGCTGACGTGCAGTCGACTGTACTAAACTTCTCACGTGTGCTAAAATGTGTTCGCACTTGCATTGATATCAAACCTACTTAGGTATTTGTATTTTTATTTATAGGTTCTATTAATAGGTAATAAAATAAAATAAATCCAATATTGGACTATTCGTTGAAGTCAGCCAGTTTTCTACCAATATTGTTGTAACTCAAGCAATTATATATTTATTTTAAGTATATATTTAATATATATATTACTATAAAGTACAGAGGTGATGCTTTATTTGTATTAAACAATCTAGACTCAAGTCTAATGAGTAATTTGATTTTAACCTAAATTGCTATGTAAACTAAATCTAAGAATGCGTTCAAATCTTTTCTTAATTTCTATCAAGGGAAAGACAATGTTTAAATTATCTCCTGTTATTATCTCTCTCTATATCTCCTGTATATATACACTGATAATCGGTATCTATTAATTGTATTGTGGATCTCACGTTAAATTAAAACACCAAAATATTGGCCATTAAAATAAATAAATAAATATCTTAGGGACATCTTACACAGCACCGTCTAGTCCCAAACTAAGCAGAGCTTGTACTATGGGTACTAGACAATGGATGTAATACTTATATACTTTTTTTTTTGTAAATACATACTTATAACACCCAGACAAACACAAACACTTATGTTCATCACACAAATATTTGTGTCCTGTGGGAATCGAACCCACGACCTCGTTATCAGCAGTCCGACACTCGAACCACTAGACCACAGACTTCGTCAACATCATCGTCGTCGTCATTGACGGAGTTTTAAATTGAAAAATGAAATAACTGCTCAAGTAGTATGTTAACAATACCCGTTGCCTTCACCGTGTCGACCTATTTCCCGTAGCCGGCTGTTGCTTATCTTCGGTATCGATAAGGCAAGCGTGTCACTAACCTGGCGCTAGGTTCCCTCTAGGCTTGGCTCCGAGAATGGCGAGATTCACGTTTGCTTTCCTCCCATCTATGATAGGATTAGGGTCCTTGCACGCTCTCTCCGCCGCCGCTCGGTCTCCCATTATTACCTGCAAACAAATGCTCAACTCAGTATTGTATTTTCAATGATATTTTATACCGAATCCATTTAACTAACAAATTTGTTGAAGGATGACGTCGAGCCGACATTACCTATTGTAATGCATGCGTGATCCATGGGTCGCCACCTCGTCGCTTCTACTATCGTATCGACCAATTTCAATTGACCTTCTTTGTCCCCCAGTCGAGCTCAAACTTTAAATTACTCACAACCAAACAATATAATAGCGGGGGCTCAATTTAAAGTGGAAAACTGATCTAAGGCAAATGCTTGATGACCTCCAGATAACGAAAGTCTGGAACAATTGAAAATTCAAATATTCCACAATTTAGACATATTTTTTATTTATGTTCGTTGCGAGTCAAATCAACATACTGTTGAATTAAAACAGATATTTGTCATTCACTTCGTAAAAAATAGGTGTATCTCTGACACCAAAAGAAAACATTTAAATCGCTCCAAATATTATATGTTTGTAGCTTGTATATTATATGTTTGTAGCTTGTATAAATTACAGAATCATTCAAAATTCTCACTTTTCAATGTTAAAAATATCCGGCAATTTTTGGAATTCAGTAGGTATTGTATGTAAATTAACCGGTGGCAAGGAACATGTATTTAAATGTATGAATCGGTTAAACGCAGACATTATAACGTTTGTAAACCGTAGAAATCGTGGTAAAGCGCGGTGTGCGATAAGAAATTTTATCAACTTGCAGCTAACTGCCTGTTAGTTGATTGGCTGTATGTTTGATTGTTCTGCCGAATCTGTATTAAGTTAGTAATGCCATAGAATAGGTAATAATACTAGTAGTAATGCCTAAGCAACAGTATTTGATTTTTTTTAAATCCTATTAAATAACGTTTTGTATTGTAAAATTGTAATGCGCAATGTTTTAAAAATGAGATTGACTAGTTATAGTTACTACTGAGTACGAGAGTTTATACATATATATCGATGCATAAAGGTTTTATTTTCTACTAACAGCATTATGTTGCGACTGCGAGCTGCAACCGAATGTAAATCAACCTTCCATGGTGTTTTCATAGATTAAATGTGTCGGTCTAAGGAAAAGGTTGAATTGGTAGATAATTACAATGACAAGATAAGCCTCGGGTATAAATGTACTCTCTGGCTTCGGGGAAATTCTAACCTTTAAAACCTCACTATCACTTTGCACTGAAAAAGAAGTTTTGTTATGAGTAGCACAAATGTTAGCTGCTAGTAACATAAAAAACCAGCCAAGTGCGAGTCGGACTCGCGTAGTAAGGGTTCCGTACATCTCAACGACCTGATACCCTATAAAAACGGATTTAATTTACGAGAGTTTAACAAAAGACATCAACGTTCAGTGCGCGAAATATGAATTTTTGCATGTCTTTCTTACGCAGGTACCACCACATATGTCTATGTTTGTCTAATTTTTAGTATTTTTTGCTAAACTACATAATATGCACTATAATCTGACCAAGTTTGACACTGGTATATATTACCGTTTTGAAGATAGCGCAGGAACAAAAATGTTGTAAAAATGCATATTTTTTGAGGTTTTTTGTATGGGGACCACCTTTGGTTTTAGACATTTTTTTGTTTTTAGTATTTGTCGTGATACACCTCATAGCAACACATATTCTGAGAAAATTTCAACCGATTATCTATTACCGTTCAAAAGATACAGACCTGTGACAGACAGACAGACGGACGGACGGACAGCGTAGTGAGAGTAACCGTCAGCACCCTTTGGGTACGGAATCCTAAAAAGCGACTAATAAACCGACGCTACTAGTAGCTAACTAGTTTGAGATGTGCATCAAATCAGTTTAGCTATTTTAACGAAAATTTGTTTTCCACTTATTAAAATTTGGCAATTTTTGAAGTATCTAGCTAAACTAGTTTAGCTATTCTTTTTTGAGTGTGTTTTTCATAAACGAAACTATTAACTTAAAACAAAGCACCACTGCGTCACTTATTACCATGATTTTATTATTATTTATTACACCTTTCTCCATAAACAAATAAAAATAAAAACTGTTTTTGCCACTAAAGGTATAGGTACGGTCTCTTTTTTCTGTCTTGTCTTATTTAGTAAACAATCTTGGCATGTCTCTTTATTCAAATAACTACTGATAACATATAATTATTAGTTCTGCACATGTAATTCGGTAAAAAATGTTATTTAGTGTGTAAAATTGTTAACATAATGTCTATTAATAATTATTATTGACGAATTATATTAAAAAGGCATGTCAAGATTATTTACTAAATAAGACAAGTAAGAAAAAACAGAGATTATGATAATATTTCATTGAAAACGTATTTTCATAGCAAATGATACAATCTTACTGTGATTATAAAGACTTAAAACATCTCATGGGTACTGAAATTGGTACAGAAACTTGTTGAAATAGAAATAGTGGGTCTGATTACAAAATATAACACCAAATAATAATAGTACATTATGATACAAGTGAGCTAAGTTGACTATTATACTCGAGGCTGGATTGCAGCCCGAGACGAAGGCGAGGGCGTAATGGAGCCGAGAGTATAATAGTCAATGCTCACGCGTGTCATACGACGTTTTTCAACACACTTGCAAGGAAAAAAACATAAATTACACATTTTAGACAAATATTGAATTTGTGAAAAATGATAAGAATGGCGCGCGGACCACGCGGTGACATACAGCTATGCGCGCGCAGGTGGTCGAAGGAAACCGCCATACAGCCTAATATAAAAATATTATAAATTGAATTTTTTATTTATAACACAAATTAATATTAATTTGTTGACAAAAAATTATAATTTGATGAAATGAAATATTTATATAGCATATTTTAATTAATACAGTTGATTTATTCCCAAAAATGTTTTATTTAGTTCAGGCATAAAAACTCTTTGCTGCGATTTAAAAATAAACTGTAAAGTAAAAAGCACTAGTGCAATAATTTAATGAAAAAGGCACGCGTGCGTTATAAGCCACATTATGAACCTAAAAGCGATGCAATAAGAGCCACTTTACGAGCAAGTGTGTTGAAAAAATAGTTATTAAAACCGGGTTAAATGTTAAACTCCATAAGAACATAAATAGGGTATTTAAGTCTTGTATAATCATAACCACTGCAAAACCCGATTTTGTAATCCAAAGGTGGAATAAGCTTAGTTAAAAAGGTTTTAAACACTAGAACATCAAAAAAATTCAATCAAACTGCAAAAAATATAAAAACTAATAGAATTAGTCTGTTTGCTGTGCTTAAGTTCTACATTTAAAGAGTTTTATTATTATATTTATTCGGTTACTAAACATTTAGCTACGTATACATGAGAAGCTTATCAATTTACCGTTCACCGGTTCAACTAATCAACTGAAAGTACATACTTAATTATTCGAACGTATGCATTTTACGTGAAACATGGTAAGAGTGCACAACGTACCTATTTGAATTTTACTTTGAACTGAGAAGCATTAGCATTTGTACGGTCGACCGTACGTCATTGGTAAAAGTTTGACATCCATTAACTCAGCCTATTGCAGTCCACTGCTGGACATAGGCCTCTCCCAAATTGCACCACAACACTCGGTCCTCTGCCTTCCGCAATTTCCGCATACAGTCCCCCCTAGCCAGTTTGACATTACAGCGTCTTTATTTCGTAAGCAGTAAGGGCGGTTTTCTAATTCAAGTGGTACCACTGCACAGTGTGATAAGATCCCGGTTTTTGTCTCATCGTGTTTTTATTGAATTAATCGATAGAGTTTACAATTCCGAAGATTAGACTAAAACTCCGGGTTCGCTCAGACTTGAGGTTTTTTTTAAAAAAAATGTCAAAGTTTCGCAATATCCGACTCTTGAAAAATGAAAAAAAAATCATTATAATTTAATGGAAGTACTTATTACAGAATTTATTTATTCTATCGAAAAATGGAATAATAGCCGACCGTTCTACCAATTCCTGTTGCATTAGTATGAATGGGTCGAGAGATATGATTTTTTTTCTCATTTTTCGTTTTCATTTTTTTATTCATCTAAACCACCGTAGTAGGTGGTCATTCCTACATCAAAAAATTGCTGATACTTTCTATTATGTGTAGTATTAATTCCAAAACCTAATTCGTTGGTTTCCAGGAGTTATTGGAGATTCAAAATTTTCCTTAGGGGTGACACTTTCATGTATCCGAAAAAAAAACAATAAGAATATATTTTATCTGAAAAAAAAAGAAGGTGTTTTAAATCAATCAATCAATCAACTCAGCCTATCGCAGTCCACTGCTGGACATAGGCCTCTCCCAAGTTGCGCCACAACGCTCGGTCCTCTGCCTTCCGCATCCAGTCCCCCCCAGCCACGTTCTTCAGGTCGTCGTCTTCTTGTTTTAAATACTTTTTAATAATTAATATGGAGTTGGCTATTTGAAAGAAAGAAAATGAAAGAAAGAAAAATTTTTTATTTTTATTTTTAATTTTTTTGTGGCTAAAGTCTAACTCCAGGTCTCCATTATAAACCCGACCCTAAACATATTGCCGACGTTTTTAAACATCATTTTAAAGTGGAGTCACCTTTAAAAACGTGTGTCTTACCTAGCACTGTTACCAGTGATGTCTGTTGCGTTACACATCCAATTCGAATTACTAGTGGGGAGGTACGTCAGGCTATTGGCAATATGAAAAGAGGAAAATCGCCGGGGCATGACGGGCTCAGTGTGGAGCATCTTAAGTATGCGGGTGTTCACATACATAGGTTGCTGTCTATGTTGTATACTCTGTGTATAAGGCATTCATATTTGCCACCAGACTTAATGAAAACTATTGTTGTACCACTTGTTAAGAATCGTACGGGAGATATATCGGACAAAAATAATTATAGACCAATCTCACTTGCAACTGTGATTGCAAAAGTACTAGATAGGATAATGGACGAGCGCCTTAGTGGATGCATACAACTTCAGGACGCTCAGTTTGGTTTTCAATCAGGTTTGTCAACGGAAACGGCGATTTTGTCACTTAAGCATACTGTGAACTACTATGTTGAAAGAAAAACACCAATTTATGCATGTTTCCTAGATCTATCTAAGGCGTTCGATCTCGTGTCCTATAACTTACTTTGGGCTAAGTTGAAACAGGTGGGTGTTTCTCTGGAGGTCATAGAAATGTTCTCATATTGGTACGGTCATCAGAAAAATATTATAAAATGGGCAAATGTTTATTCAGATGAATACTCATTAAATTGTGGTGTGCGACAAGGAGGGTTAACCTCTCCTAGACTTTTTAATTTGTATGTAAATCAGCTGATTGAGGGGCTGAGCAGCATGCATGTCGGCTGCCGAATGGATAATGTTAGTGTTAATAACATTAGCTACGCAGACGATATGGTGCTGCTGAGCCCGTCAATCGGCGGTTTGAGGAAACTTCTCAGCGTATGTGAAGTTTATGCTGAGGAACACGGTTTAAAGTATAATGAGAAAAAGAGTGAGTTTATGGTTCTGGTTGGAAAGAATAAGAGACCTAACAGTGTTCCACCTTTGACTCTGAATGGAGTTCAGCTGAACCGTGTTCCTCAGTTTAAGTATCTCGGGCACATTATTACTGAAACTTTACGCGATGACCCGGATATAGAGAGGGAAAGGAGGGCATTGTCGGTGCGTGGCAATATGTTGGCTCATCGATTCACTCGTTGTACGGTAGAAGTCAAGCTTACATTATTCAAGGCTTACTGTCAAAGTTTTTACACGAGTGGTCTATGGGTTAACTTTACGCAAAAATCCTACAATGCCCTCAGAGTTCAGTATAATAACATCTTCAGGGCTCTGTTGCGCCTCCCTCGGTATTGTAGTGCTTCAGGCATGTTTGCGGATGCACATGTGGATGATTTTCATGCCATCATACGCAAGAAAATTGCGTCTGTTGTGCAGAGGATGCGGGGGAGTAGCAATGGAATCCTGAAGATGTTAGCGGGAAGGATGGACACCGCCGTCCTCAGTCGTTTCATTGATTTACATGTGAGAGGTGCGAATCAATGACTCGACATTTGTTAATATTTATTAATGATTGTTATCTGTGTTTACTAACATAGTTGTTTAAGTTTTTCATTGTTACTAACAAAAATGATTATGGAATGTTGTTTTCTGAAGATAAAATATTTTATTATTATTATTATTATGTTGTAGTGTCTAGAACATTTATGTATGCCAAGTTTCAACGGAATCGGTTAACAGGTAAGAATTCAGTGGGTGAACAAGCACTCATCCCCTGTTTTCCTACCCTTAGGGGTGGATTTTGATTTTCAAATTTAAATGGGAGCAACTTCGAGATATACCCTATCTATTAAAAGAAGAATCATCAAAATCGGACTACTCTGTAAAAAGACGAATTGAGAACCTCCTCGTTTTTTTCGTCGGTTAAAAAGTAAAACAAAATTGATTTAAAAGAATTGTAAAATTAATAACAAAGAACTAAATTGACTAAGAATATTTAATAAATTGTCAAAAATGTTGATATAGGTATATTACTCATGTTTAATGTTGATTTATATACTTATGAGACATCGGAAAGGATTTTCTTTTATTTACTATTAGTTGAGTCTTTTGGGTTAGAATTTATAGACGGTTTACAAAAAACGTGTAACAGTCAACATGATACCAATTTCTCCATTAGTTTTTTAATTTCCTTTATAAAATTACTCAATCTTTGCCATCTAAGCCACAAAATAATGATATCTTGTTATGGTCGTGATAAGGAAGCTAAAACTTAATAAAAATAAACAAATTATGTTTTGGTTGAAGTGGCAGCCCTAAGTACGGATATTTCGGATATTACTAAAATTTCCAATAACTCCTGGAAACCAACGAGTTAGGTTTTGGAATTAATACTACACATAATAGAAAGTATCAGCAATTTTTTGATATAGGAATGACCACCTACTACGGCGGTTTAGATGAATAAAAAAATGAAAACGAAAAATGAGAAAAAAAATCATATCTCTCGACCCATTCATACTAATGCAACAGGAATTGGTAGAACGGTCGGCTATTATTCCATTTTTCGATAGAATAAATAAATTCTGTAATAAGTACTTCCATTAAATTATAATGGTTTTTTTTTCATTTTTCAAGAGTCGGATATTGCGAAACTTTGACATTTTTTAAAAAAAAAACCTCAAGTCTTAGCGAACCCGGAGTTTTAGTCTAATCTTCGGAATTGTAAACTCTATCGATTAACTCAATAAAAACACGATGAGACAAAAACCGGGATCTTATCACACTGTGCACTGTCATGCAGTTGACTGTACGTATTAATAATGCTTAATTTCCTTCCCTTTTTCAAGTTAAATGCCTGCTGGATTTCACAGAACAATAGTGCAAATAAGTGAAATAAATAATAATAAATATTTTGTGACATTTTTACACAGCACCATCTAGTCCCAAACTAAACAGAGCTTGTATTATGGGTACTAGACAATGGATATAATACTTATTATACTTTTTTTGTTGTAAATACATACTTATTATAATACATAAGAAACACCCAGGCCAACAGAAACACTTTTATTCATCACATAAATATTTGTGTCCTGTGGGAATCGAACCCACGACCTCGTGATCAGCAGTCCGATACTCGAACCACTCGACCACAGACGTCGTCAAAATCTGACAGTAAAATAAAGTAATTTTGCAACATTTTCGATCTTCCAAATCAGTTGAATAGAGAAACTTCATTTCGAAAGTACACAATGCCAAAAATATAGGGTTTATTGGCAGCAAAAAGAAAAGTGTAAAAATGTCCAAAAAATATTTATTATATTTAATTTATTTTATTGCACTGCCGAGTGTCGATATGTAAAAAGGTACCACACCATTCGCTCCATAGTGACATATTACCCACAGTAGCGGAAACATAAATAAATAACACACTCCATTGTCTAGATAAAGACGGTCATTATTTTAATACTCGTCGACAAGATACAAGTCAGATTCCCGCATCGGAGCAAAATATTTGTATGGCCTTGGCAATAGAATAATATCAGCACTGCAGTTTTCTTACTTGTTGTAATGTCACTATTACGGAGCTAAACGGGAGGTGTGTACCGGCACAGATAATATAATACTATAGTAACCGGGGTGTCTACTCGCGTTTTGCGAACGAAAAATGAAGTACGAACTTTCGTTCCGACTGATACCTACACAATAAAAATAGGCACATAGAAAAGGCACAATAAAAATAGACTATAGTTCATATTCGTATGAAATTGACCGATGATCAGAGAAAGAAACGTCAAAACACGATCATCGCATGCGATAAGGGAATGATGGTTGACCGGAGTAGCAAATTGTGCCATGAATCGTACGATTAATCGAACATCGTCAAACGCGAGTATAACCCCTGGGTACTAAACAAAGGTGTAAAATTAATAAAAAGCTTAATGGTTTGGTGACCCTGAAATAACAATTTCAGATCAATATAATAGTCTCCAGGAAAAAAATTCTTATGTGAAATGGAGGACACATGGCCGAATTTCTTTGACAGTGTAATAGCAGCCTTAAAAGTCTACGACGTAGCTCGTAGCCACAGGAGGCGTGTCCATGACCCGCCCATATTAACGCACTTCTACGACACTTTAATAAACTCAAGTGGATAATAATTATTGTCAATAACACTGTAAATATTGTATGGTCTTGTTTGTGTACTTTACTAATTTTATTTTTTGTGTTAAAAAAAAAGTCATTCAACGTAATATAATTTTTGAAGACATATTAGTGAAAGACGTTATCAGGTAGATAAAGTACTTTTTATTAGTTATCTATTCATAATAATAATTATTGGGTTATAAGAAGTTACTGCAAACTTTGACATTTAAAAGAAGAATTCTGAATTCAGTAAACTGAATTCTTACCTGTTAACCGATTCTGTTGAAACTTGGCACACATAAATGTAGTTCTAGACACTACAACATAATGGAGACCTGGAGAAAGATTTTAGCCACAAAAATAAATAAAAAGAAAATTTTTAACAAAAAATTTAACCAACGAAATCAGAAACTGAAAAGCGAAAAATAAAATGAAGCTTTTAGTCTTTTACTAACTAAACTAATGTAAATAACTAATTATGAGTCGGCGCCAAACAAACAAGCATAGTGCATGCAGGTTGCAAGTGGTCGAGCGGAGAACGCATTTGTAGAAAACTATTGTTTATCGTTGAAAATTTCACGTTGTATTTGATGTTATGTTGTTTTTATTATTTATTTAAAGTAATTTAATGATCTTCGTTAATTGTTTGTTTGGCGCCGATTCATAATTAGTTGTTTACATTAGTTTAGTTAGGAAAAGACTAAAAGCTTCATTTTATTTTTCGCTTTTCAGTTTCTGTTTTCGTCGGTTAATTTTTTTGTTAAAAAGTTTTATTTGTTTATCTAGTTATTAATTTTATTTCCGTCGGCCATGGTAACGATTTCATCTGAATTTCGAGTTTATTAATAAGCCTATTAACAAATATTATACATAAATGTTTTAAATGATTTAATTAAAGAAGACTCACAACACTCATGTCTACTCAAACAAACTTAATTATATTTTTTTTCAAACTGAACGGTTGAAACCTTGACCTTAGTAAGGCTTCGTAAATTCGTAATTATTTCTCAATTACATGATTAACATTTTATTTGAAAATGTTAAATGAAGTGTACGCTGTTAAATGATGCCTAGTTATTTATGTGTTTCCGTTTTATGTAATAAGACCTTCTTTCATGCCAAACTGTGTTCTCCTAGGTTAGCAGGAAGTATGTTTTGATAACCTAAAGTAAAAAATGTAAATGCCCTAGCTAGAAACTTGATTTGTTCGTTTGTTTGTAATCGATAAACTGTAAAACTACTGAAACGATTTTAATAATTATTTTAGTTATAACTTGGGTTATACATAACTAGACTTTGTCCGCAGCTTCGGTCGCGTACTGAAATAAAATATAGCCTATATTTGTTAAAAAGTCGATTTCTAATGGTAAAATAATTATTAAAATCGTTTCAGTAGTTTTACAGTTTATCGATTACAAACAAACGAACAAATCAAGTTTCTAGCTAGGGCATTTACATTTTTTACTTTAGGTTATCAAAACATACTTCCTGCTAACCTAGGAGAACACAGTTTGGCATGAAAGAAGGTCTTATTACATAAAACGGAAACACATAAATAACTAGGCATCATTTAACAGCGTACTCTTCATTTAACATTTTATGTATAACCCAAGTTATAACTTGGGTTATACATAACTAGACTTTGTCCGCAGCTTCGGTCGCGTACTGAAATAAAATATAGCCTATATATGTTAAAAAGTCGATTGAAACGATTTTAATAATTATTTTACCATTAGAAATCGACTTTTTAACATATATAGGCTATATTTTATTTCAGTACGCGACCGAAGCTGCGGACAAAACAGACCAAGAGCTAAGCTAAGTTAGTTTAGCTTAGCTGGGCATAGCTGAGGTAATTTTTAGAGTTCCGTAGTCCTACAAGGAACCCTTATAGTTTCGTCATGTCTGTCCGTCTGTCCGTCTGTCCTAATCCTTTACCGCTTAATAACTTCTACAGTTATAAACATAAGTAAATGAAATTTTGACAAAAAATGGAATAGATATAGATCTCAATTTTAAAAGAATAAAAATATCTTGATTACGTATTTTAGGGGTGGCGCCCATACATGTGAAATGGGGATGAAAATATTTTTTTCGCTGCACCCCCTCGTGTGGGGTATCGTTGAATAGGTCTACTAAAATGAAGGTAATGTTTCATACACAACTTTTTTATCAGGTATACCATCTGCCAAATACAGTTCGCCAAAGTGGCTTGCAATGTGTCCCCCCCCCCTGCCATTTCTAAACTATGCAACGTAGAAACTTACAGTCTTCAACATTGATAGACCTTTATAAAAACTCTCTTTTAAAATTATTTCAAGTATAATGTGATTATAAATGTTTGAGTTATAGTGAGAAAACTGAAAAATACTTAAGACGTCCTAGTTCATAGGTCATTGACCTTAGAGAAAAATGATCGTAGCAAATAATGCTCCTTTAGTTACTTTCTATTTAAAAACATCACAAAAAGAAACACACTTCTTCAATTTAGCTTCATAAATTTATCGCTAGGTGGCGCTGTTTGCAAAAACTAAAATAGCAATGATTAATATTCGATTTGATTCGTTTGTAATTAGACCTACTTAAGGAACCCTATAATACTGAGCATGGCCCGACATGCCCTTGGCCGGTTTCTCATACTTCAGACCGCAACCAATGAAAAAGCTATCAATTTACTTTAGATTCGCGAGCTTAGCTTAGCTTTGGCATAGCTTAGCTAGCAACTCAGGTTAATTTCAACTCAGTACCTTACACCGTTCTCGATAAAAACGGGAATTGATAGTCGGGCAGACAACAAAGTGGTCCTATCTTATATTATAAGGCAGAGACGTACAAACTTATAAGGACTTGGGGCAACTCCGACAGGCTATGAGCTAAAGGCGAGCTAAACTTAAAAACTACAAAACCAAGTTAAAATAAAGTTTACTGAAAAAAAACATAATATTCGTGTAGTGTGGTTATTTAAATTAATTAACAAAACCAAAAAACCCGACTGCGTGTAAAAATAACTTGTTTACATCTTTTCAGTAATTTTTACACGCAGTCGGGTTTTTCGGTTTTGTTAATTAACTATTTTTATTTATTTTTTAGTTTGTCATGTTTTATTGCACTTATAAGTCTATGGCTGTTAATGTTTATTTTGAATCATCATTACAGCCGAAAGACGTCCACTACTGGACATAGGCCTCCCCCAATTAAGGGGGGGATATGCCATAATCGCCACGCTTGGCAGGCGGGTTGGCGATCACAGTTGAACTTGAACAGTTGAGTTGAAGTTGAACTTTTATTTTGAATAGTCACACATAAATATAATTTATTTTTAACGTTAAATATTTTGTTGTTTTTAGCATTTCTCATTCCAAATTACATTTAAACATATAAGTTGTATATATTTTTGTAAAGCACTTATTAAAAAAAATGTTGAAGACATTTAATATGACGCCAAAAAGCGGCCATGTTGATTTTTTTAATTTTGATATACCTAGTGTCACTCTCACGATTAAGACGAATCTAACGACACCTCTCAAGCTAAAATCCATCAAGCCGTTTAGGCTACAGAGCGTGCCAAAGAAATAAATATACATACATACATACACTCGAAAAACATAACCCTCCTTCTGGCGCAGTCGGGTAAAAATGCAAATTATTTATGTAAATAAAATAGGAGCCAGTTTAACTAACATCTCTGAACGTTAAGCTGGGCCAGCTATTTTTCGAATATTGCAGTATTTTCCAACGATTTAAGAAGCTAGTATTTTCATACAAACCAAAGAAATTTAATATTCACTAGTAAATATTTAATGTCTTTGATACAAACGCATAAAAGAGATTCGTTGGCGGAACGCGAGCCGCATGCGGCCCGTGGGCCGCGGTCTGTGCAGACCTGCTACAAGGATTCTGTTTTTTTGAGGTATGAAACCCTATAAACCACACCTACAAACCTATCACATACATACTTATTATTATATCACAACAGTGTGCGAAAAAGTAAAAGTCAGCAGTAACTGCGATCAAAAAGTTTTCCTCGACTCCCATATTACCTGTATATTGTGTACTAATAAAATTACAGAAGCTTCTGAAAAACAAATTGAGACAAGTTTTTATCCGTATCTTGTAACTTTGTTTTGAATAATATTAAATGCTGGTTCTGTCAACGTGTTTTCTGTTTCTGTTAGATAACGCAAATGAAGGGTACAGAAAAAGAACAGGGAATGTCACAATTTTTTACTTTTTAATTTTTTAATGGCAATGTAAACCTACATCGTTTATGCAACTTTCGTTTGCAATCGCCAGATTTTTTATTATGTACCGGTTTGTCATAAGAAACTGTTTTTACATCCATTGTTCTCAATAATAATAATAATAAATAAATATAATAAATATTTTTGGTAAATTTTACACATGGTGATGTCCCATGATCTAGTCCCAAACTAAGCAGAGCTTGTGCTTTGGGTACTAGACAATGGATATAATACTTATATCCTTTTTTTTTTGTAAATACATACTTATAATACATAAGAAACAACCAGACCAACACAAACACTCATGTTCATCACACAAATATTTGTGTTCTGTGGGAATCGAACCCACGACCTCGTGATCAGCAGTCCGACACTCGAACCACTAGATCCGATAGACAGAGGTCGTCAAATAATGAACCAGCAATATTCCAATTTTTAATTGCGTTTTTCTCTTGTTTGTCTCCTCTGGACATACCCTGTTCTTCAGGCAATATATACATTGTTTATGAAAGTTTTGTTTGCAATCGCCAGATTTTTTATTATGTACCGGTTTGTCATAAGAAACTGTTTTTACATCCATTGTTCTCAATAATGAACTAGCAACATTCCAATTTTTAATGCGTTTTTCTCTTGAGTGACTCCTGTGGACATACCCTGTTCTTTGCCTGTACCCTTCAAATGGTTTCTTTCAGAAATGTGATCGCTGGCACTACGTTTTTCGTAGGTCAGACATGCACTATTTTATTAAAACTATATTTCTAACACTACATACTATAACTCTATTTTATGTTACATATAACTCGACATCAATCGCAGTAAGAACCGTGTTTACTTATTGATAAACTTTCCGATTTCTAATCATAACATTTGATATTGAATTTTTATACATGACGTATAAGTTTAGCAAGACAGACTATAGTATAATTTCATTTTATTTAAGGATTTTAGGCTGATTAGGCAATAAAGATTGTTAGGCATAATCACGATCACGTCGTCAAACATTGTTATCCGTATCTACATATAGAGTTTACTGATTAATACTTCCTGAGAATCTGATTTGGAAACATTGCCGTGCAATAATATTTTTACTGATGTTATAATTAGATATTTCCTTTCCAATTATGCATAATTATATACTTCTATTGGTTCAGAATTCAGAATATGAACGACAGAACATGAAAAAGTTTAGATTTGTTATAAATTAGAAAGACATAATTAAGAAATTCTGTTGTAACATAAGTACATAACAGCATAAAATCACGCCTGTATTTCCCCGAAGGGGTAGGCAGAGGTGTAATTGTACACCCACATTTCGCCAGTTATGTTATAGTCCCATGTAATAGGGGGCGAGCCTATTGCCATTGACCGGGCACAAATCCAGACTCCGGGCTGCTACTGAGAATTTCCTAATGAAAAAACCCAATAATATTTTGCCCGACCCGGGAATCGAACCCAGGACCCCACGCTCAGCAGTCGCGCTTGCAGCCACTAGACCAATGAGGCAGTCATATCAATTCATATCATATTAATTCTGTTGTAGAACAATAAAATTAATATGTTATATAGTATCTGTGATAAAATGTGGGGTATTCAAGCACTTCCGAGTCTTAGCTTAAATAGCTTAACATTTTTTTTCTTAGTTTCTATCACGTTTATTGTACTCAGTCGTTGTTAGATGTCTACCCAGTTCCTCGGCCCGTACGCTATCAGATGACATTCTTTTGTTTCCTACAAGTACTTCAGCACGTCCCGACTGGAGCCGTTGCCGGTCGCTTCGACCCAACGGCTATGTGGAGCAAAGGGACGTGCATCAACTATGACAATCATTTTAAAATGAAGGAACTTTGAAATATACGAAATATGTAGGTAGGTATTAGCAAGACGTGTATTTTCATATCTGTAACGATAAGCTACCGATATTATTCGAAATTAGCTCTAGAAATATATCTCTTTAGGTGTTTAGTTCATCAACTAAGACTAAAATGAAAGAACCTTGAAATTGACGAAATATGTATTGGCAAGACGTGTCTTTTCATATCTGTAACGATAAGCTACCGATATTATTCGAAATTAGCTCTAGAAATATATCTCTTTAGGTGTTTAGTTCATCAACTAAGACATCATTATAAAATAAAAACCGGCCAAGAGCATGTCGGGCCATGCTCAGTATTATAGGGTTCCTTAAGTAGGTGTAATTCAAACGAATCAAATCGAATATTAAGCATGGCTATTTTAGTTTTTGCAATAATCGGAAGCATTCGCGACTCAGAGCGTGTTGTTAGTAGCGCCATCTAGCGATAAATTCAAGAAGCCAAATTTAAGAAGTCTGTCATGTCAAAGTTACTTTTTGTGATTTTTTCAAATAGAAAATAGCTAAAGGAGCATTATTTGCTACGATCAAATTTCTCTAAGGTCAATGACCGTTGAACTAGGACGTTTTAAGTATTTTTCAGTTTTCTGTCTATAACTCAAAAAATTATAATCACATTATACTCGAAATAATTTTAAAAGAAAGTTTTCACAAAGGTCTATCAATGTGGAAGTTTTTAAGTTTCTACGTTGCATAGTTTAGCAATGGCAGGGGGGGGGACACATTGCAAGCCACTTTGTCGGGCTATATTTCGCAGATGGTACACCTGATAAAAAGTGATGTATTAAACATTACCTTCATTTTAGTAGACCTATTCAATGATACCTCAAAAGAGGGGGTGCAGTGAAAAAAAAAATTAATCCCCATTTCACATGTATGGGCGCCACCCCTAAAGTACGTAAAAACGATTTTTTTATTCTTTTAAAATTGAGATCTATATGCAGACTATTTTTTAACAAAATTTCACTTACTTATGTTTATAACTGTAGAAGTTATTAAGCTGTAAAGTATTAGGACAGACTGACAGACGGACAGATGGACAGACGGACGGACATGACGAAACTATTAGGGTTCCTTGTAGGACTACGGAACCCTAAAAAGAAGGAACTTTGAAATTGACGAAATATGTATTGACAAGACGTGTCTTTTCATATCTATAACGATAAGCTACCGATATTAATTCGAAATTAGCTCTACAAATATATCTGTATATGTGTTTAGTTTTGCAATGTGTATATAACATGTAAAGAAAACTCTGTCCGAGCCGAAAGGATGTTGTTAGGGATCGTGATATGATTCCATCTATTCATGTAATTTTTTTCAGAAAATACGTTTTGTGTGAAAAACGCGTTTTTTTACATATTTAATAAAAACTAATTTTATTATCAGGTAATCGGCTAAGATTTTTTAATGGTCGATGTTCTGAAAGTCATAGATTTATACCTATTATAACCGAAATAATATTAAGAGGAAATTGGGGCAATTTGTGTAGGTACTAAAAACGTGAATTTTAAACAGCAATAACTATTTGTATTCATTAATAAATAATAAAAAATTATGTGCATTAATGGAGGTTAATTTCGATATCACGAGCAGTGTTCACAGTAGCTTAGTGGCTAAAGCACTGGCGTACTGAGCCTGGAGTCGCAGGTTCGAATCCTGCTCGTGAGCGATTTTTTCTTTCCACAATAATTTAAAACGTTAGATTTTGCTTCGCATGCGTAAATGCGTTAAAAATAATAAAATAATTTTGGTGATGTTATTGCGGTACCTGTGTGCCCCTTTCGGGTCGGATAAAACTCAGTCTCGTAGTCCTCTACGGCATTTTTTTATAATATTGGGATGAGCCCCTACTTAATGCATCCAAAATCTAAAGCTTCTTAAATCTATTTCAACTAATTGGCAACAAGTCATCATCTACAAATTGAACATGATTTAAAATTCATGTCCGTAGCAAATTTGCGATCGTTTCTATAATATATCAATTAAGTTCCAAACACCCAATCAATTGCCGAAACAAAATCATTACAATATTAAGTTTATTACTACTATTTGAAAATGAAATTTTAGTTTATAACACATTTGTAAAGTGTTATGAACGATGAATTGCGATTATTACAGCTATTCGGATGTCACAGCGAGGGTGCTACGCGTCGTGTTCCCTCAGGGTCCGATCACCCCTAGTACGAATTGAAAATGGGGTTGTGATTCATTTCCCACGAGCCCCACGCTGCACCAAACAAAAAGCCTCAAACATTATTACATTAAACTAGCTGCATTGAAAAAAAAGTCATTTACTGCATCTGTTGGTTAGAAATAATAAGTGCTTGCGAATTGCGAAATAGCCAACAACTTGGTAAGAAATCATCAAATTATACCGCGCAACTAATTCATTCATCACACAATAATTCGCCAAGGAGTAACTATTGATGCATAATTCAGAAATTTTAGTAAGTATTTGTAGAATATTTCTGATTCAAATGTCCTCGACATTTCTATATTTGGCACAATCAATGTTATTCCCAAAATGACGGTGCACCGTCCTGAAATGAAAATCGTCAGCAATGATGATGCATCTTAAAAGAATTGCGCATCAAACCCTCTATTTTCAGTAGGTGCCCACTTTGTTTGACATTTATACCTGCGTAGAACAACTTCCGTGTTGTATGTAATTTCGCGATATACCTCGTATATGTACATGTATGTACTTAGCTGCCGCGCCGGTGGGTTAGGTATAATGTAGGTAGCAATGAGGTGCGATAACGCGCTAACTGTGCGATACGGTTGGTGTTTCAGAGCCGACACGAGTCGACTGCGCACGAGCATTAAAAGTTTACGTGTCAATTCAGTTTCACATCATACTTTCTTTTCAGGGGAATTTGTAATAATGTTAATTTCAGGGGCTGAAATATTATCATTATCAGTAAAAAATACTTACAAAGCCATATCCTCTGCTTTTGCTGGTCTGTCTATCTGTTATCACCACCGCCTCTTCGATGTCGCCATAAACCGCAAAGTGCTCCCTGAGGCTCTTGTCGGTCGTGTGGTATGGTAGTCCTCCGACAAATAACTTAGTCCAGGTTGTGTCTTTCTGGCCTGGCAGCCCGCCCAATGCCAGCAGCCCCTCGGACTCGCCCGGCAGAGCGCCTGCCATCAACATGCCTTGCACCGTCTCCGTCGCGCCGGTCACCGTTGCACTCTGCTAACACTGTCACTGCCGCCGCTTTTGCGGTTAAGTCTACGGGCCGCACTGGTGTGTAGGTTAAGTTACAGTTGTAAACACTGGTGTGTGTGCGGAAGCGGCCGTTCGTTGTGGTGGTTGAGCGCGGACTGATGCTCGTTCGTAGCGCACGTGGCGCTCCGGTACTAATTTTAGCCCCCGCCGCGCCCCCCTCGTCACCAGATGCGTCGGCACCGTCCCGGCCACATGCGTTGCGTGCCCTACCATGCCCTACTGCCTGCTACCCTCCACTCACGCTTAATGATATGCCTCGTTATCACAGTTGTGTTGGTCTTCGATTAACTAACATTAAGACTCCTACCTATATTTCGATTTGCGAATGTCTATTTCAAGAAATAAATTTAATTTTTTTAATTCTTAGGGCCGGTATTTCAATAGTCAGATAACTTTTAACTGAGAAATAAATGTGACATCTCGACATATTTTCTATACTACAACTGTCAAAATGTCAAACTTATTCCTCAGTTAAAATTTAACTGGCTATTGAAAGACCTCCCCTTAGTTTTGTTCTAAAAGCTATAAGTATATTTATTTTCAGCCACCCAAATCAATGCAAAATTTTATGTTATAAAATCCTCAGATGAGTTTTTTTTTTATAATATAGGATGGTGAAACGAGCTAAAAGCCCACCTGATGTTAAGCGGTTACCTTTGCCCATGACAACTTTAATACCACCTAGGCCTATTATTTATTACATTCAGCCTATATTGTCCCACTGCAGGGCAAAGGCCTCCCTTTTCTTGTTCCACTCTTTCCAGTCAAGTGCAAGCGTGGACCAGTATTTTCTATAAGAGTCCAGCTCGTCCCGCCATCTTCGCCTGGGTCTGCCGCGATGCCGTTGGACGTTTTTCGGTACAAATTTTAGCAGTGGCGTAGCTACCGTAGGGGTAGGTGGAGCATTGCCCCGGGGCCCCCAAGCTCAAGGGGCCCCTCAGCCTCCATGAACGACGTTCGAAAAAGTTTTATAATATCCTAGTTGAATAAAGAATTTTCGACATCCAACTTTTGCCCCGGGCCCTTAGTTACATAGCTACGCCACTGAATTTAAGCCCAAAAGTTGTCCGCCATTCGGCAAGAGAGATGAGGAATAGGACAAAATGTTTTGTTCTAAACCTGAGGTATCTACCTATTATATAATTATCATATTGCGTAATTGGATTGTGTAAATTAGTATAAAAGATGACATGAATTAGAAAGAAAGTGAACACTGCGATGACGGCTAATAGAGACGTATGGAAGAAAAATACATGCTGCGCCGACCACAAACAAACTGGTAAGTAATTAGGGATGCCACCTCTCCGGGTTTGACCCGGAGTCTACGGGTTTGAATGGTGCATGTCTGGGCTACGGGATAACATCAAACATGTCCGGGTCAGACCGGGTGGTGAGCGCGATACTCGAGAGTCGTCCATCACGCGGCGGTGATGGCTAGCTTTCGCTGCTCAACTGTACAAACAACCAACAATCTGACGAACGTTTGCTAGATCGACTTAAAAAAAGCTCTATGTTAGCTTATTTTTGAAAAAAGGCGCCAGATTATTGAAAACCGCGGAAAAAACAAAAGGAAAATTAAACTACCGCACCATACATATCAAGCAGGTAGGACAAACGAGCGATGGCAATTAACATCTGGTTTTGCCCATCTGCCATGGCAATGTTTGCCATTAGTTCACCGTCACCGTCACTTGCTTTCGCTGCTTGGTCTGGATTATAGGCAAAAAAAACCCTACATACTCGTAGATAGGTATCTAACCTATGGTCTAGCACAGGAGTGGGCCAATTTTTTTTCATCAAAGACCAAAAAAACGCTAGGAAATCTAATGGGGACCAGGTTTGTTTACTAAACCAACTACTAGGTCTTCCTTCTAATTTCTATTCTTTGTCTACGCTTCTAATACTCACTAATCTATTATAGTATTATATTATCTGTACACTAATCAAGCTAAATTAATGTTTTTTATTTATTTATATTATTGAGGACCTCCAACAAAAGATATACACAAAAAATCACAAGTGACAGATACAGGATTCTATCTAGTGTACTCCTTCACTTACAGGAGGCCACAGCATGCACAAATATAATATAATCACTGAGCTAACTTAAAATTAAGGTGAAAGTATCTTACTCAACTAAAAACAAAACAATATGTAGGTAATATATATAGCTTCCCGTTTTTAATCGAGTCAGGCACTTTTTACAACACTTTTTTTTTTTGAACTCCTTATTTTACCGAAATCTCCGGGCCTGCCTTTTTTTAAAGATGGCAGCCCTATAAGTAATACGGGATAAGAGTAGGAGGAGATGATGACTTCGAAAAACAATATACTTACCTGTAGGAAGAATCTAAATTCTTATTCATTCTTACACCTTACCATGGCTGCAGATTTGCAATGTAAGTTTTCAAAAATCTTATAATATGCACAGACGTAACGTGCGTCCGAACATATGATTGCAATAGTCAAAAACACACGTTCATTTAAAAGAAGAACAAAGACGGAAACATTTGAAGACATGCGTAAATAATCAGAAATGAATGGGTCAAAATATCTGAACAATGATCTCATAATACATTACCTAAGTACCTACAGATTTTTTTGTTGATATTTACCTTACTTTATTTACCTATTAAGTTAACTTTTCTCAACGATTTGGTCAATGCATAACTGCATATTATGCTTAGATGATGTTTTGTGATTGAAATAATTTCTCAAAAATAAACAATATTTCTTGTAGGTACGGTAAGTCATGATATTTTGAGTCTAAATAGACTCAAAATAGTAGTTATTCCAAATGGAATATACCTATAGAGAGAAATGAAATATACTATGTTTAGGTAAATGAGAGTAAGAAATGAGTTTTTTTTTAAATAGATAAAAAAGAAGTGTTCGCTGTATGTTTTTTTTTTGCATTAGAGCAGGGGTCACCAATTACTTTCATTTGAGGTCCGTTTTTTAAAATAATAGGACCGTCGCGGTCCGTAAGGTTTAAAGTCACCCCCCGGCCTTTACATCGTCATGGAGATGTTCATCATGTAAGTCTACTCCGAAATTTATTTTTAATAAAGTTCATCAGTAAGAAGTTTTGGCAACTTTTTTAGTTCTGGGTATTCATTACCATACACAAATTTAATCCAAAACCCCTTACAAGAAACTTCCATATTTTTGTGTTTTAAAACTGTATTTTCTTGAAAATCGATAATTTCCATGTGGAGAGTAGCTTTCTTTATTACTCTCGAAAACATTTTTACAGCTTCAAGCTCAAGTAACACAAGTAGTTTATATTGTACTGTTTACTTAAGGTCCGCACAAAGGTCCGCAGCAGCATCCTCTAATGATTAGAGGATGCTGCTGCCCGTGCCAGCACATCTTTCCTTTAAAATCTATGAGGTGAGGTGAGGCGTCCCGTAAACACAGATGCACTTAACCTATGTGCATGTGTGTTCCGTGTGGTGCCGGACATAAAGATTTGCACCACCCTATGTCTTCCCATCAGTGTCGTAAAAGGCGACTAAGGGATTCACCAGAGGATGGGCAACAGCGTTCTCGAGTATTTAACCAACCAACTGCTACTGCCAACCCGCCTGCCAAGCGTGGCGATAATGGCAAATGGGGGGGCATTTGGTGGAGGCTTATGTCCAGCAGTCGACGATTTTCGGCTGAAATGATGATGATGATGAACTGTGTTTAAAGGACAATTGTCTTGAAACACGTTGATAAATCTTATGGGTAGCAGCGTTGCAAATATACTGGCTCCTCGGTATCATGGCCACGATAAATGAGCATTACTTCCAAATACTTCCAATTATGGAAGATATCTTTAGTCTAGCCGTGGACTGCGATAGGCCGTTGGGTACACTGTACAATGTGTTATTGAAATAACTGAAAACCTCTTAAGGAATCAAATCGCGAAAAAAAAACAGCTGTCCCCTACATTTTTATTCACATAAATCGGAAAAATCTAGGGATCAACTGATACTTTTTCGCAATTTCAGGGTTGTTCCCACAGAGATAGATAGAATGGCCAAGTGGGCAGGGCGCGCGTGCCAACACTATGCACCATAGTGCAGCTCATTTCAAAGCCTTTCTCAGTACGCCTTATGACTTGTTTCTGTAAATACTGTAACAAAATCCCGCAAAAATGCCTTATTGTGCTTATCTAACTGCAGAAACTAAATTTGTAAAGTACATATGATTAAAGTTAATTTTTTTAAATTAATGACGTCAATATGGGAGGCGGAGTTTGTCCGAAAAGTTGCCACGCATGAATCGCAAGTAAAATTTTGATACAACCATTCTATTTCTGTGGTTGTTCCCATTGTAAAAGTTTTTCTTACTGATAAATACATTGACCCCTTAAGAGGTTTTCAGTTATTTCAATAACTCGTTGTAGAGATACACCAAATCAATTATCTTCAAAACACTCGTTCGTATTGTCACAAGATATTTATAATTGTCAACCGAATCAATGGTTGGTTTCATATTCGGCCGGGCCGGAAGCGTGAGTGCGGTGCGCGCCTGCTGTGGGAAATGCATTGTTCTTGTGAACACTATGTGGAACCGAACGCTTCCTCTACGTCACTAGTGCGGCCAGCTACGATTCATAATCACACACTATTTCCTTTTACAGTAGGTACCTTACGTGTGTACATAGAGAGGTACTCAGGTAATCGTAAATAGCACGTGAGTTTGAATCCTTGATCTTTCAGTTTTGCAGGTATTGTACGTTTGACCGTTTTACATCAAGTTTTGCAATATTGGGTAGGTATAATATGATCCATGGAATTCATGGATTCCATAGGAGGCGTATGTCCAGCAGTGGACGTCTTTCGGCTTAAATTATGATAACATGATCTCCGTTCATATCATATGATGGAGACAAATATAACTAGAACTGTAAGGTACAGTCAACCGCACGTCAGTGGTAATTCATAAATTACAAAAACCGCTGTTTCTGCTTACGAAATAAGTACGCTGTCAAGGTCTAATATTACCACTGACGTGCGGTCAACTGTACCTTACAGTTCTACTTATATTTATCTCCATTTTATGATATGAACGGAGATCATGTTATCATCATCATCATCATTTCAGCCGAAAGACGTCCACTGCTGGACATAGGCCTCCTGATCCATGAATTCCATGGATCATGTTATACCTACCAATATTGCAAAACTTTATGTAAAACGGTCAAACGTACAATACCAATAATACTAATAATACCGTAATTTTCTATGATTTTCAGACGGATTTAACTCTTTCTCCCTTTCTCCGAGACTTTCCCAATTATGTTGGGGTCGGCTTCCAGTCTAACCAGTTGCGGCTGAACATCAGTATTTTACACGGAGCGACTGCCATCTATGCCATAGTATATGCTATGCCATCATCCGAAGAACCGGAGTGACCGACATAGCTTGTAGGATTAGTAAGCTGAAGTTGCAGAGGGCTTGTCTGTCGAAGGACCGATGGCCGCTGGAGCAGACAAGTCCTTGAGTGGAGACTGCAAATTGGGAAACGCATTGTAGGGTGCCCCCCAGCCAGGTGGACCGACGACCTGATGAAGTAGCTGGGGGGACAGGCAGAGGAGCGAGTGTTGTGGTGCAATTTCGGAGAGGCCAATTTTTTTTTTTATAGTATAGGATGGCGAAACGAGCTAAAGGCCCACCTGATGTTAAGCGGTTACCTTTGCCCATGACAACTTCAATACCACCTAGGCTGTTGCCTAAATGGTACCACAAGTCGGTTCGCCAAACTGAGACATGAAGATGGAAAGTCTCATGTGATTGTAATTAGTTGTCAGACTTTCGGGCTTCTGACTACTCGTAACGACTGCCATAGATATTCGTTGCATGGCAACCGGGACCGACAGCTTCAACGTGCTCTCTTAGGCACGAAGGGGCCTCGATGTGCAACAAAAAGGCACCCATCCGAGGACTGACTGCGGCTAGCGCAGCTTAACCTCGTAGATCTTGAAATCCAATTTTATTTTATTTTATCTATACCACGTGTTATTGAAATAACTGAAAACCTCTTAAGGGGTCATTGTTCTGCTCAGCATGATCAACTTTTATTATGGGACTAACCATGAAATCGCCAAAAAAATATTAGCTGATCCCTACATTTTGTCGATTTATGTGAACACAAATGTAGGTAACAGCTGATATTTTTTTCGCGATTTCAGGTTTGGTCCAATAGTAAAATATGATCATACTGAGCAGTACAATGACCCCTTAAAAGTTTTTCAGTTATTTCAATAACAGGTTGTATGTTTGTGTGTATTTGTGTTGTGTTAGTATGTATTTTTATTAGTTACAAAAATAACGAATAAATAACTGGATGAAGATGATATTGTTTTGGTGCAGTCTCCCGCAGTGTTTATCATAATTATCTTAAAGACATATAATTATTATTATTATTATATATCACTATAATTTGACCTTAAATCTTCAAAAATATATTTTAGAATCAGTAGACATCAAAGTGCAGATGCATCAGCTGAATCAGCTGTTCGTGCCTTTTTTTTCGGTTTTTGTGGTCCAAAAACTAGTTGGCCAGAAAGAAGAACGGTACGGTACCTGATATGAAGGGTGAGGGGTGCCGGGTTCATTGATCGCGTCTATTGTAGAACCAGCGCGTGCGACGGCAGCTGCACCCCGCCGCCCTACGCTTTGGGGTAGACAGATGCTAGATATTGAACTTTTTTTTTTACCAAACATTATCTATTATGCGTGATAACTGATAAGTGAATAAACGTGGTGACGGATGAACGGGTACAATGATAAAATGCAAATATTTTTGCCGTGATATCGCTACCACTTTTGTGTGCTTTGGGCTTCCATTTTCAACTCATTCGATATTTTGTAGAACAATAAGCAAAATCAAAATATCTCACTCGATAAAAAAGAAACCGTGAACCGTGTTCCGTGTAGTGCCGGATGTAAAGAATTGCATCACCCTATATAGAAGCTTTTAAACTTTCAAAATATAACGAACATTTTGACTAACCTCGACGTTTCGGTCAAGTTGCATTGGCCGTGGTCACGAGCAGACATATTGACATATTGTTTGTTATATTTTGATTTAATTGTGCGCGATATGTTCCGTAAACATAGTTCAATATCACCCTATATCTTCTCATGGGTGTCGTAAAAGGCGACTAAGGGATTCACCAGAGGATGGGCAGCAGCGTTCTCTGAGTATTTAACCAACCAACTGCGATTGCCAACCCGCCTGCCAAGCGTGGCGATTATGGCATATCCCCCAGTTTTGGGGGAGGCCTATGTCCAGCAGTGGACGTCTTTCGGCTGAAATGATGATTATGATGTTGAAAAAAGAAACAAGAACTCTTTACTCGATATTATTTCTAAAAAGGGACAACAGTTGATCTCCCTTAAATCATAATAACCATATTCAGGTAAAGAGCAGTCAAAGGAATTCATAGGAAGGTAATAACAATGTCCAGAATACAGTTTTTCCAAACACAATTTGCGCAAAAAAATGTACATCTTATTTATGACAATCATTGTCCAAGAAGTCCCGTTAAATCCTACAAAATCGATACATCAAAAAAGAGTAGACATAGACATCCCTTTTGTACAAAATCAATAGTTTGTCAGTGTGAGCACCGAGCAGTGAGCTCGGCGCTAGCGCACCCCTAAATGCACTACCTTGCAATAACTACCTAAGCCAATAGAACATGGTGACCACAACTAAGACAATGAACGTTGTTTTAGCTTACACCAGCAACTACCTACTATTCGTGATCTATTTTTAAGTTTAAAGCTTATTCGCTAATTGGTAGCAACTAATCATCATCATTTCAGCCGAAAGACGTCCACTGCTGGACATAATCACCACGCTTGGCAGGCGAGTGCCCATCCTCTGGTGAATCCCTTAGTCGCCTTTTACGACACCCATGAGAAGATATAGGGTGGTGCAATTCTTTAGGTCCGACACCACACGGAACAATTCGTAGCAAATACTAACATAATAATTAGCATTTAACCAACCTTTGTATTTCTATTCACTTGGAACTTACGTATTCATCATTACAGCCGAAAGACGTCCACTACTGGACAAAGGCCTCCCCCAATTAAGGGGGGGATATGCCATAATCGCCACGCTTGGCAGGCGGATTGGCGATCGCAGTTGGTTGGTTAAATACTCAGAGAATGCTGCTGCCCATCCTCTGGTGAATCCCTTAGTCGCCTTTTACGACACCCATGAGAAGAGATAAGGGTGATGCTATTCTTTAAGTCCGGCACCACACGGACTGAACGGAACTTACGTATTACTTAGTACTATTAGATATTCTGTGGTATTACCATGGATGAATAAGTATATTATTGGTCTATGGTACAATAAATGACTAGCGTTCATTTAGCGAAAAAGAACTTTCTGCACAAAAAGACTGATCAACAGAAATCACAGTCCAACTCCAAGTGTCATGTATTATTGTATAGGTTACCCGATGATTTCTGAAGATACCCACTTAAAGCAAAAGTTACAGTACACAGGCTTTTGCCAATCAGTTTTCCAATTGAATACCAAAATTAATATCCGATCTATCCACTATTTGCCCTACTAGAGATAGGAATTTGACATAAGCTCCATACAAAATATGTCAAATTTCTATCTCCAGTACGGTAAATCGTGGATAGATTGGATATTAATTTTGGCCGTTAGCAAACCCAGAAATAAACTTGAGTCACAGATAGGTATATAATTTGTAGCTACGTGAGATCGATGTAGCTTAGAAGCAACCTATATATGTTTGGAATTTTGAGCCCTCTATCTGTTGGATCAAAAAAATGGCGGAACGTAGCGTAGCGGCTAGAATCACGGGTTTCTCACGTGATTCTAACGGCCAAAATTAATAATATCCACGATTTACCGTACTGGAGATAGAAATTTGACTTATTTTGTATGGAGCTTATGTCAAATTCCTATCTCTAGTAGGGCAAATAGTGGATAGATCGGATATTAATTTTGGCAGTAAGACAACTTTTGTTGCTAACTTGTACAGTGACTAGTAACTGTAATGTGAAAAACAACCTATTTTCAGGACAACTTATTTTGATCGGAAAGACATAGTTTGTCTTGACAATAAATGTAATTAATGTACCTATGCCTCACTGTCTACTCTATACCAGCTGCTGGCCTACGAAGTGTATGGCTACAAAAATAATCACCTAAGTTAAAAATTAAACAATTCTATATGAATAGCCAAAGGCCCAAATATAATGATTATATTATTACAATAAAGTAATACATAATGCGTAACCACTTTTGTAAAATGTTTGAATGTTCTAGTTCGTCATATTTCATGGCTCAGAGCTCGTTGTAACTCTCGAAATAACAGGGTTCAACCAAAGTAGGTACTTCATCGTATAATTTTGTATTCTACTATTGAAGGCATACATAATGAAAATATTCTATATGAAGCAAGGCTCAAACATGATTATATTATTACAATAAAGTAATAGTGTATAACCTTCGATCAAATAAACTATGTATAACCCCTTATTCAGATGTTTGAATGTTCTAGTTCAATATATTACAAGGCTCAATGCTCGTTACTGTAACCCCCGATATGACAGAATTGACAGAGTTCAACCAAAGTAGGTACTTCATCATATAAATGATGATGAAAAATTTTTTCTACGGTTGAAGTCTGTTTTTCAAATTGTCAGCTATTAAGTGCAAGTGAAACAGTCAACGACCCAATAGACGCCAAATGTTGCGCACAATAAATTCTGCCACTAGCTGAGGCGGGGTACTGCGATCCGATTGACCCTACCAAGGCGGCTATTGGCTAATCACTAACGCGGCAGTTTTGACGGCTCATGTAAGTGGTCGAAACTGATTTGACGTTTTCAACTGGCGAATAGTGGCGACCTACATTTGTGAAATTTCATAGACGTGTTGCAGACATCGGTCGCCTGTTATGAGGCGTCTATGGGCTGTGTGGTCGCTGGAAACAGTAGATCGGGACTTCGGCAGTCAACCTCTTACCCCCAGTCTTTAAAGCCTGAAGTAAACACAAACTCAATCCAATAAACTAAAACTAAAAATTTGTGAATAATTATGAAGGTAACTTATGTTATGATGCCATTTGCTATGTGATAATTGCCAGAACCGACAACCCAAGACAGAGTAACTTGGCGCAGAAATGTGAGGAGACCCGACCCCAAATAATGGGACCAGGGAAGCAAGAAGAAGAAGAACTTATGTTATGTTGTTATGTTACACACGCAGGAGGTACCTACTCTCGATACATAAAAAAAACTTTTTAACGATAACGGGGAAATCAGTCCGTACGTTAGATAATTTGCACATAAGCATGAAATACTTATCCAAATGACATAAAAAAGTTCTGTACAGTCATAAGTTCCTAACTAATCGATACTAATCTAATTATAGGTACAAATATTTGTGATCAGCATTAGGAATTGTGCCAAAGTATGTTAACATACATTTTGCACAAAAGCGTTATTTTTGTTTCTTCTGGGAGTTAGTCTTAAATTAGTTCACTAGACCCAGTGTTGTCCCAGGCCTTCTTATGTATGCAAAAATTTTTTATCGGAAAATGTTTAGTGATGAAATGTGATGATGGAATTACATGCAAAAGGACAGAATAACTGACTCAGCATCATAATTTCATTTTTCATCTGTGTATTAGCTATCGCAAAAAAAAATACACACCAGAGTGCGACGTATGCACAAATGCTGCAAGCATCTAACAAGACTTTTTCAGCCTAGAAATAAATTTTCACACCGACTTTCATACATCAATATATTATAATATACTCAATATAATATCATAATATCAATATACTCAAATAACCTCACATTTGTACTAAATTTAATAATTTTATCTTGTATACAGTGAATCTGTTTTTGCACACATCAGTTTCAATAATTTTCTTTATCACAATTCTGGAGGGCAGAGCGTTTTGCTTATCCCATAACACAGGGCCTCACCGCTCTATTTTGCGAAGCAAAGTCTTAACCCTATTTTTCGTGTTTTTGATTACATGTTCCTTTGTCAAAAATTGTACTGTTATATTTTTTTTGGAAATAAATTGAATTGAATTGAAATTGAATTGAATATTTTCTTGACAAGTTTTGTCATTATAGTACAGTCCACTGCACGTCAGTGGTAACACTTGAAATAAAAAACCGCCCTTACTGCTTACGAAATAAAGACGCTGTCAATGTCAAACTATTACCACTGACGAGCGGTCGACCGTACCTGTCTTCTGGCCCGCAGTTTAGGTACTAATAAGGTGTTTAGAATTCTAAACCGGAAAATAGGTGCGCAGCTATTTCATGAGGATTTTTTCCTAATTCCTGCGTTGAACGTGTGACCAGTGGGAAAAAGATAAAGATAAAGATATATTTTATTCGCAAGGATATGGTACTGAAGATGTTAAATATACATATTTTTACACACTAGGTGTCCGACAAATCCACCTTTAGTAGGCATGCGAATTTTTGTGCACATATTTTTAGTGCTTTATTAGCGTAATCATATGCAAAAAAAAAAAAAACTCCAGCTCTATACATTACAAAAGCTTATGTAATTAAGAAAAGCATTATTTTAACCATTATTATTTTCATATGTTTATGAAAATTAAATTAGTATATTTATAATTCATATGTTACATTTTGGAATCCATAAATTCATTCATTGTATAAAAACATTTTTCAATCAACCATGTTTTAAGTTTTGTTTTAAATAGGCGTAGTGGTAGTTCTCTTGAGCATTGTGGAATATGGTTGTAAACTTTAATGGACATGAAATCTGTTTCTCTGATGAAGAGTACTTCTACAAAACTCATTTTTTAACTTTGTTGGATCCCTTTTCATGAATCTACCCAAACCTAAACTTCCTAAAGGAAGTAAGTAGTTATATTTCAATTTCAACTACAGACGAAACAATAAAGGAAACTTTACTTTCGTCACGTCCGCGCGTCCGTCTATTCATCTGTTACATAAATATCCCCCCTCCGTATCTTTTCAGTAACTTTTACCTAAAATATTTGTTTTAATTATTGTCGATTTGATTTAACAGATTTTATTTCGGGTAAACGATTTTAGAATACCAAGTTAGTAAGTAAGTATAGTAAGTAAGTATTTATTTATTTTCAAGAAAACATGTTTAGTTATAAATCAATTGGCCCAGAACAAAATATTCCTAGGCGAATGCACAAAATGAGATATAAGTTAGTCTTTTTATTATTTCTGTGTTTCTACAAACAACTTGGTTTATTTTTTTGGGGTTGCGGTTGCTCTATGTTTTTTGTCAAATGATATCGCTTTTTAGTGTTATTTTTCCCTTACATCGAAAACTCACTCTGTAGGTATTCCTGATGGCATACAAATAGTGCTCATCTTAAAACACTCTAACGGCCGAACTTAATATCCAATCTATCCACGATTTGCCCTACTAGATATAGGAATTTGACATAAGCTCCATACAAAATATGTAAGAAGATGTAAAGGATGATATCGAATCTGACTTTGATCAAGGTGATCAACTGATCGCGTACTTTAATGGCCATAATTAATATCATATCTATCCACGACTTACCCTACTGGATATAGATATTGAACATAATGTGTATGAAGCTTATGTCAAATTTAAATGTCTAGTAGGGTAAATCACAGATAAAGGGGTAAATCGTGGATAGATACGATATTAATTTTGGCCATTAATGGATAAAAACGAGAGCCTGAAAACTAATTGCTATATGCCGCGACCTCAGATTAATAACTAAAGCATCGACTTGCGAACTGACAGCGAGCAACCAATCTTTTTCGGGTTCCATAAATATCTATTCAGATGACACCTTAGGTAGTTACTAATAATAATGAAAATGAGTAGAGGTGTGAAGAAAAGAGTGCCTAAAGTTTGTTTAAACTGTAATTAAAGGCACATGCGCATGAGTTAGGTAAAACAATAACCTTGGCTCAATCTGTTGCCGATTTACCTACGTGATTTTCCATTACATTTCTGTAAAATATCAAGGATCATAGACCATTATTGCTTTTTTGTGCCATGTACAACGTTATTTTATGAATAGTGCAATCCTAAAACACCCCAATCAGATTTTCGACAGAACTATCTGAGAAAATTTATTTATGGTATTGATTACAATAAATCCAGAAAAAATATGATTTTCTAAACTCTTCATTTCAACTACAGCCAGCTGATCATTGGGGTCAATGACCGCGTGACAAGCGAACAGTATTTTTTATGTATTTTAAAACAATGTTATGATATCTGATATTTCTTAAAAAATACTATGTAAACCTACAAGGTCACGCGTCCCGTGACTTGATCTCGATCTTGATGACTTGAATGAAATTATGAGTATTTTTATATACATCATCATCATTTCAGCTGAAAGCAGTGCCGGATTAACCACGTAGCAAGAGTAGCAATTGCTACGGGCCCCGCGCGAAAGGGGGCCCCGCATATCACCCACTCATCTTTGCCTGAGCGTAATTTTTTGAGTGAAACTTATTAAGATGTGGTATATTGAATTTACTTGATGTCACAAAAACGTGAAACGTTACAACTTTTCCTACTAAGATAATCCACGTCAGACAATCGGTAACCGACTATTTCCTTGGCGTAAATAAAACACCGAATTTCATACGGTAAACGCACAAGTTCTACAAAAAGTTACTTGTATAAACGTGTAGAATTTCAGTCAGCCCGATAATCAGCTCTATAAAAAGGGTGACGTATGCAAGCACTCTTATCCGACACTTAGTGTGGATGTGTAGCAGAATAGAAATGGCTCGATTTAAAGTGTTAATATTATCTATTTATTTGTAAGATTAACAGTCTATATTATTACGCTAGGTAAGGGCTCTTTGAAAGAATTTGCTACGGGCCCCGCGCTTGCTTAATCCGGCACTGGCTGAAAGACGTCCGCTGCTGGGCATTAGGCCTCCCCCAAGCATCGTCACAACCCTCGGTCCTGCACTTTCCGCATCCAGCAGATTCCCGCGACCTTCACCAGCTCGTCGGTTCACCTTATGGGGGGCCTACCCACGCTGCGCCTTCCTGTAGGTACGCGGTCCCCACTCCAAAACTTTACGGCCCGGTACGTATTAAGTATACATATTTTTTCTTGTTACATTATCATTAGACATCGACACTTCTGTGAAGTATCGCCAAGTAATTTGATTAAACCTTATAAAAAAAAAGTTTTTTATTCTAAATCACATATCTCTAGCTTTTATAGTTACTGTAAGTTCCCCAGTAGAAAGCGGAGAAAGTGAAAAATGTCGTGCAGGGTCTACCTGATGCATAGAAACTCATGAAGCTGAACTTTCTGAGCCTCAAGAACCTATTCACAATCTGTTGATGTATTGAATTAAACCATAATAACCAAATTAAATTTTCAATATTTTTTTTATGAAACATGTTATTCAATAAAACGTACATATTAAGTACTAGTCGATTCTCCTAGTGATTTTGAACGAACTACTTTTAGGTTTGCACTAACTCAATTACTTTTTATTCTAATAGAATATGATTCGTCAACCCGCCCGCTACGCGTAGTAAATGACCAATTATATTCTAGCAATCGTATTTATTTATTTATATACAACGTGTTATTGAAATAACTGAAAACCTCTTAAGGGGAATGTAGCAGTCAAGTGGCGCCCCCATCATTAAAAAAGTAAAAAAAAATATTACTCCCTTCTTCTTCTTCGTGTCGACGGTACAAAAATGTACTGATAGTGGCACAGTAATCACACGCTGCTGGCCCAGAAATTTGCCACGTCTTGTGCGTTGTCTGTGGCATCGATAAGGTCACTCAATGTGCAAGTGCTTGGACACAAAGAGCAGCATAGCAAGTGTGACATTGATTGAGGATCAATGCCACACATGCAGGCTGTAGCTGTTTGGTCTATATAGCCCCACTTGCTCATGTTAAGCCTGCATCTGCCTACCTGGGTCCGCAATCTGTTTAGGGACTTCCTGAATACATCATTTATCAAAAATTCGTTTTCAATTATTGAAGTACAGGTACTGTAGTTTAATCAGAAACTATTAACTCTGTAAATTATACTTCGCTGTAGTTGTAGATTGAATAAGTGCGAAAAACGTCCACTTTTGCCACTTTTTCCATCTACAACTACAGCGAACTATATCTGTTTGCACAGAATTGTAGTAAAGGTACTGTAGTTTAATCGTAAAATATAGTTCGCTGTAGTTAAAGATAGAATAATAGCCAAAAGTGGCCGTTATTCGCATTTTTTCAATCTACACCGGATGAAAAATAAATACACCGAACTATAATTTACAGCGTTAATAGTTTCTAATTAAACTACAGTAGGCACCATTAAATAAATAAAAAAATCTTTATTGATCAAAAGCAGAGTTACAATACTTAGAACACTAGCCTCCACACTAGGATTCCCTGTGTCGTGGAGTCTAGTCTCTTTCATCAGACTAACAATTATTAATTTAAAAAAAATTACTACAATAAAAAAAAATACATTTACTTCAGTAAAAAATATTACATTACTTCAATAGGTATATCTAAATTTTCGATAAATTATGTACTCAGTGATTAATTAGTTTTTGCCTCTTAGCTGCTAGTAGCGCCTTAAAACGCAGATTTCTTGCGTTTTTTATAATTCTACAAAAAATCTGGGACACCACATTCCTAATTTTTATGTATAACCCACAATAACTGCTTTAATTTAGAGTTTATAAAATATGAAAATAATTAGGTAGGTAGGTACTAGGTAACTAATGATCAGGTGAATTCATTCGTTATAATAAATTATTTTATCCTTATCAAAAGAAATCGTTTTATATTTAACGGAGATATGTTTTCCCCTTTACAGCATTTTATTTATTGTTGGCTGTATAATTTAGGAGATGCAAAAGGGCAAGCTTTATTTTATGAGAGTTACGACACAATGCGGGAAGCTATTGCGATTTTGCGAACAAAAGATTTAAACGCGCTGCCTAGCCCTCGCTGGGCTGGCCTGTAAGCACGGATAAAAGTACTCTGTGAAGCACGGTATGCGGCAGGTATATAATAATATGGCCATATGGGTTGTGTAATTGTGTTATCCGGATTCCGGAGATACAGCTTGTCCTCTCTGTACCTAGCTAAGCTCCTAAACAAAGCGAAGGTCTTGATTGCATGTTCTCAACATGAAGTAGATTTCCGATTTTTTAATTCGAACCACGCGAAACTAAAGAAAATTAACTAGTTTTTTTTAGTAAAGTTTGCGTGTAGGTTTAAACGGAATAAAAAATTACTTGCCAGCGACGATAGCGCCATCTAGTGTTTTATTTACAGACTTACACTGTCCGCCAACTCTTTGGTAGCAACCGAAGCGCTGATAGGTACTATTAAGAAACGTAAAGATCTATGTAGTTCACAAGTACACAGTTAGATGACACTGCTATAGATTTATTCGATGATGAGAGATGAAATGAGTTCAAACACCTTCCGTTGTCCCAATTATTAAATAAGAGGAGTTAAGTAAATGCCCAATGTAACCCATTTAAATAGTAGAAATTACTTGTACCTAGGTTTGTTTTGTTTTTATAAAATAAAAACAGGTTTTTATTACTTACTACCTATTAAAACTTACGCCTACTTGCTTAGCCTCTAGAGTCTAGTCACTCATCTGGTTCATTCATAAAACATAAATAATGATGACGTACTGGTACAAGAGTGACGTCACACAGTTAAAAATAAATATTACGTAGAGGGGTAGAGGTTACGGGTTACCTTAGACGTATGCATAGGTACAGTGAAGGGTTATAGAAGATTGGGCGTTTCTGACACAGAGCGTAGATAAACTAATCATATTTTTATTTTCTGTAATTTATTTCATCGATTTAATTAATGAAAACCAAAAAATAATTTTGTTTGTAGGTGACCGTGGTCCCGTGAGCTGGTGAAGGTCGCGGGAATCCGCTGGATGCGGAAGGCACAGGACCGGTCGTTGTGGCGATGCTTGGGGGAGGCCTATGTCCAGCAGTGGACGTCTTTCGGCTGAAATGATGATGATGATGATGATAATTTTGTTTGTATGAAAACATCATTATCTATCTATCAATAACAAATACCTATGAATGGACATAATATCATTCGTTTCCCTTTCTTACCCGTGCTACTACAAATCCTATATTACCAGTAGTTACATAGGTAATTGAACTGCCTCCATTACTACTGCAGTAGTAAGTTGTAAGAAGGGGTTATTTGCTCATGTGTAAAGTGCCCATTCTCTTTGCAAAACAACAGAAAAACACGGTACCTATCAATTGGTCTGTAAGGTAATGAGTATTTTATCAATATTAATTGGTACCTACATACAAGTGATGAGTATATGGGTGAATCATTACAAACTACAAACAGATAACACCACTCTGCTCTCTTGATGGCTATTTATAAAACAGTTTTTATAATATTCTTAGAATAAGTGGATACGGAGATCAGACATACCTAAATAGATTTAGAATAATCACATTTGTACGATGATGAACTTTTCATAACTAGTGGTTCGCCACGAACGGAGACGGAATTCCACTCCATAGCGGTACGAAGGCACGCATAATGAAGTTATCAGCAAAACGCTACGTGCGTGTAGGTGGAATGTCTACCTGTGGAATGTCTACCTTACAAGGGTGGCGCCCAGTTTAAGTACATTATCTATGGGTGGCGCATTGCCATGTGTCTGGTTGTCCGATAAAATCTACTCGACGTTCCTTACTATAGAACTACGCGATCAACCTTGGAAAGATCCCTGATCCTCTCCATGTAGCTGAAGCAGAGATCTACTAATAATATCTTTAGCACTATCGATAATTCTCGTTGGAGAGCTCAATAAAACAACTCCATGAAATGGATTTGTACCTGTAACCTTGTTTGTTAACAAGCAATTACTGCCAGGTAAAACGGAGTTCCGTGTGGTGCCAGACATAAAGAATTACACCACCCTATTTCTTCTCATGGGTAAAAAGAAAAAAAAGTAAAGTAAGTAAAAGGCGACTAAGGGATTCACCAGAGGTTGGGCAGCAGCGTTTTCTGAGTATTTAACCAACCAACTGCGATTGCCAACCCGCCTGCCAAGCGTGGCAATTATGGCATATCCCCCCGTTTCGGGGGAGGCCTATGTCCAGCAGTGGACGTCTTTCGGCTGAAATGATGATGATGAAAACGGGGTGAATAGGGATGCAGGGGTGAATAAGGACTAAAGTAGGCAAGGATTTTAACATTGAAATAATATAGTTTGTTGGCTTTTGTGGCCTTTGTGGACTTTAGAATATATACCAAATTATGGCAGCACATTTTTGAAGTATTTCTGGGCAAAAAACTATCTTACTTCAATGTTAAAATCCTTGCCCACTTTTGTCCCTATTCACCCCGTTTTACCACATTTTTTTAGGGATTCACCAGAGGATGGGCAGCAGCGTTCTCTGAGTATTTAACCAACCAACTGTGATCGCCAACCCGCCTGCCAAGCGTGGCAACTATGGCATATCCCCCCAACACATGCTCAGGGGAGGCCTGTGTCCAGTAGTGGACGTTTTTCGGCTGAAATGATGATGATGATGATAATGACCCCGTTTTACGCTACCTAAGGATTGTTCTAATAGCCAGCAGCAGCCTCCTGTGAGCTACCTAATTACCTTACAATCAACACTTTCATTGAAAATACCGAGACAAAATCACGCGCCATGAGATGTCACAACTACAATGTAATGATTCACAGTATTGTAGTATCCCAGGCCAGTCAAGTCAGTCGATCAAGGTTGCCTGCACCTACCCGTCATTGTACACTAATAAAATATAATACCTACGACTGCCCATTACTGTGACGTCATAAAGCAGTTAGGTGAGCTGCGAGCTTGATTAGTTTTATACCTATAAGTAGTCGATGACATCAGTTTATTGGTCGTAAACCAAATGATGCGATGTGTAAATATGTCTTTGTTATGACTTCTAAAATAAGAGTACCTACCTAATGGAAACAAGTGATAAACTGAAAACACTGCAAAGTTTTCCAACGTAACCATCAATCATCAACTCAGCCTATCGCAGTCCACTGCTGGACATAGGCCTCTCCCAAGTTGCGCCACAACACTCGGTCCTCTGCCTTCCGCATCCAGTCCCCCCCAGCCACGTTCTTTAGGTCTTCGGTCCACCTGGCAGGGGGGCGTCCGTTTGCCGATTCGCGGTCTCCACTCAAGGACTCGTCTGCTCCAGCGGCCATCGGTCCTTCGACAGACATGGCCAGCCCACTGCCACTTCAGCTTACTGATCCTACAAGCTATGTCGGTCACTCCGGTTCTTCCCCGGATAATCTCGTTTCGGATTTTATCTTTCAAAGAAACTCCAAGCATAGCTCGCTCCATAGCTCGCTGAGCGACTTTGAACTTGTGGACTAGCCCAACTGTCAGTGTCCACGTCTCGGCACCGTAAGTCATGACAGGAAGGACGCACTGGTTGAAGACCTTTGTCTTCAAACTTTGCGGTACAGGCGACGAGAAGACTCGGCGAAGTTTGCCAAATGCTGCCCAGCCCAAACGGATCCTTCTGTTGGCTTCTTTCTCGAAGTTGTGTCTACCAAGCTGAATTGCCTGCCCTAGGTAGACCTATTCCGTTACAACTTCGAGTGCCGACCCTTCGACGAATATTGGCCTCGGCATGACATGTATATTGAACATGACTTTAGTCTTGTCCAGATTCATGCTGAGACCGACACGTCGAGAGGCTCCGTTTAAGCTGTGCAGCATTTCACCCAGTTGTTCCAGCGACTCAGCCATTACAAAAATGTCATCGGCAAAACGGAGATGTGAGATGTTCTTGCCATTAACGTTGATACCCTGTCCAGTCCAGTCCAGCGTCTTGAAGACGTCCTCCAACGCGTTAGTGAACCTAGACCTAGTAGTCCTAAACTATACCTTCTTTCAAAACAATAGTAATTTTCTGTACTATTGTTTTGAAAGAAGGTATATCGGTCGGTCGTCGCCCTTTTGGTCGACCCAGATAGGCTCTCTTCGCATCTCGATCTTCTCCCATTCTCTCCACGTGACCAAGCCAACCGAGTGTGTGAGTTTTTGCCTCTCCTATCACATTTGGTTCAGCCAACCATTTCTTCTCATGGGTGTCGTAAATGGCGACTAAGGACTAGTGGATGGGCAGCAGCGTTCTCTGAGTATTTAACCAACCAACTGCGATTGCCAACCCGCCTGCCAAGCGTGGCTATTATGGCATATCCCTTTTGGGGGAGGCCTATGTCCAGCAGTGGACGTCTTTCGGCTGAAATGATGATGATGATGTTAAAAAAATGTTATGTATTCGGCGATTTTTTTTGGTATGTGTCTGTCTACTTGGTAATTTTTTAAAGCAAGGACAGCCAGTGCTATTCTGCAAGAACTCCCTAGCAAACTCACTTCTGAATCCGCAGTAAAAATTAGTAAAAACAGTACGAAATTAGAGGTTTCACTACGGATTAAGAAGTGAGCTCGACATTGAGTTCTAATAGAATAGTCACGGTGCTTGAACTACTTTTATTTTTGATTACCTAGACCTAGATCATGCTCATAGAGCCGGTGTCTTCGATCTCGGAAAAGTGATCGAAGACTGGTGTAGAACTTACTAGTAGTTACAGGTTGCCCGTGGTGAGGATTTTGAAAGTTATAAAAATAACCTTTTGAAAGCTTCCGGTTTGAATTTTTTCTAAAAACAGTTATTATAATTTAGTTAAGTAATAGAAAATATTTACAAAGTACAAAATAAAATGATACAATATTTACAAAGTACAAAATGAATAAGTGTTTGTCCAGCAATGGAGGGAAAAGAGATAAATAGCTATGACATATTTTTGATATAGGTAGGTAGTTAATTAAAATTGAGAACCAGAATCGCCAACCATTTTTGTTATTAAAAAATCAATCATAAAATATAACATCGGCCAAGTGCGAGTTGGACTCGCGCACCGAGGGTTCCGTATCTTCCTTGGACGCTAAAAATATGGACGCACAAAAAGTTATCCTTTTGTCCTTAGTTTAGGGCAAAACCGTGGTAAAAACAGGACCGCATAGTTTAGTAGTATTAGTTGTAGTTAGTTTGTGAAGATTTTTTGATGGTTAGTTGGTTAGAAACATTGTTCTATTGTTTTTTGTTATATTTACATGAAAATGAACAACCGATACTACATCGTATACCATAATTTACACTTATTTACCTCAATCAATCAGTTTATTGCACACCTGCATACCTGAAAGTGCTCAATACAGTTCTTAATGGTGTATGTAGTCCGCCAATCTGCAGTAGGCCAGCGTGGTGGACTAAGGCCTAAGACCTCGTACTGAGGAGAGGTCCGTGCCCAGCAGTGGGACAGTAATTGGCTGATATATAATCAATTTATACAGCAACAATTTACGTTGTGTTTTAAATACAACATTGAAGTCATAAAACAATAAATAAAATGAAATCCCAATAAATAAAATTATAACGACTTTGGCACGGAACTCGAAAACCTAATAAGTATGAATAACAACAAAATAGTCAATAAAAATTACAAACTAACTTATGTTTTGTGAAAGATTTTAAAAGGACAGGATTCTTATAAAATTACCATTTTAATAGAGTTGTTTGTAAGATTTTTTAGCTCGTAACAACTGCGCGGATTGTACGATCTGCAAGGTTAAGCTCCACTTGTCGCGGTCAGTCTGTTGATGGGTGACCGTTTCGTTACACATCGTGACCTCTGTGCCTCGGAGAGCTCGTTAAGCTGTCTGTCCCGGTTGTCATATGAATATTCATGACAGTCGTTACGGGTCTTCAGAAGGCTGAAGGTCTGATGACTGGTCTAACCTCCGAATGTCAGTATGGCCCAGTAACTGGGTTGCGGGGGTCTGATGGCAGTCGCTCCGTGTAAAATACTGATGTTCAGCCGCATCTGGTTATCCTGGAAGCCGACCCCAACATAGTTTGGAAAAGCCTTGGAGGATGATTAATCAACATCATTATCATCATTTCAGCCGAAAGACGTCCACTGCTGGACATAGGCCTCCCCCAAGCATCGCCACAAAGGCCGGTCCTGCGCTTTCCGCATCCAGCGGATTCCCGCGACCTTCACCAAGTCTTCGGTCCACCTTGTGGGGGGCCTACCCACGGATGATGAATATCGTAAACAAAAAAGTTTATTGGAAAATTTAAAACACGTTGTTCGAACGATTTTCTGTGTCATATACTCTGTTAGTGTGCTCAATTTGAGTTCTTGGAGTTCTCGTAGCAGCACAGTAGCAGTCGTAGCCATAGCGCTAACCTGTATTGGAAATGGAAACCGGCCTGCCCACTTAGGTATCTAGGTGACCCGTTTCATGCTTACGTCATACTGCTGAAACCTTGCCCTTTCCATTTACGTTGTGTTTTAAAAATAACGATCGTCGGCGCCGCAACTAACTCCAAGTAAGTTACAAATTATAGGCAGTAAAATGCCCATTGGGTACTTTTTCGTCAAAATCTATGATGACTATGATAACCATGACGCCGGCTACCGTGTCTAGTTGTGATTGACTCATGAGTCATCTCTATTGTGATTTGTGACGTATTCTTCTTGACGATAAGAAGCTTTTTTTACTGCGGTATAGCAGCAGCTTTTTATTATGCATAACGGATGTTTAGCAAAAAATATTCTGACGGTATAAATGTTCTAGTGGATAATATTATAAGTACTTCATCATTTCAGCCGAAAGACGTCCACTGCTGGACATGAGCCTCTCCCAAGCATATGTTGAGGGGATATGCCATAATCGCCACGCTTGGCAGGCGCGTTGGCGATCGCAGTTGGTTGGTTAAATAATCAGAGGACGCTGCTGCCCATCCTCTGGTGAATCCCTTAGTCGCTTTTTACGACACCCATGAGAAGATATAGGGTGGTGAAATTCTTTGCGTCCGGCACCACACTATATAAGTACTATTATAAGTACTTATATCTGATAGGGATGATATTTGTCCAAATGCTATGCAAGTGCAGATATCCCTACTGGTAGAGATAAATGGAATTAAATTTGAACTATCCCTACCAGTCGGTGGCCGGGGGAGATAATTGGACAAAACAGTTCCACCTATCCCTACTCGTAGGGATAAGTGGGAAAACATTCCATCTATCCCTACCAGTGGAAATACATTAGTAGGGATAGATGGAACTTTAGATTCCACTTATCCCCGTTGGCAGGGATAGATGGAACAGCCGGAACAATTTGTGTGCACTATATACTGGTTTTTAATTCAATTTTGCAACGATATTAATATTTACATTATGGTAGTGTCCATTGTCCATCAGTTGCTGTTTTCACTATCTCTGCTAACTGCTTTACTAACCAGCCACCCCAGCTACTTAGCTTTCGTACTGTACTAGCTAGCCAGACCCCTAGACCGAGCGTGTGCGAGCATTTTTACTCCCGTAGGTCGGGGTTTATATATTTTTCATCCAGTCATGCTGTACACATGCATGCAGTGTGAGTTCCGAACAGAACGAATGAAGAAGAATGTTAAATAAAATAATTCATCTTCATCATTTCAGCCGAAAGACGTCCACTGCTAAACATAGTCCTCCCCCAAGCATCGCCATAACGACTGGGGGGTGATTCTCGCGTCGTAGACATTATCTCGAACTCGACATAATGTCGAAACAAGATGGCGAATGTCGATTGAACATGAATTTTCGTAATCTCAGAATGTCACGATAGAGATATGTCACCTAGCACTCTAAATACTTAAATACAAAGAGTGGTTCAAAGCAGTTGACATTACCGGCGACATTTTTCGTAGAGATTTAAAATTAGAGATTATCTCGAATTAGGTATTTATATCTATAATGCGAGAATTAGGGCCCTGGACCTACGCTTTCCGCTTGGGGGACCTACCCACGCTGCGCCTTCTAGTAGTCCCTCATAATGAGGCTCAAAGTCACTCAAAGGGCAATGAAGAGGGCTATACTCGGAGTGTCCCTGTGTGATCGAATAAAACACTTACCAGTCTGAAAATATCACTAAATAATAATACAGCTATAATGGCAAATAGCGTGAAAAAAATAAATTTCGTACCAAAGTACGCAAATAATCATAAGTGCGGGTACGGGTCAACTGACATAACAAGCCGTGTTCGTAGATGATTCATAGTAATCAGGCCATTCAAATGCCATTTGTATGATACTTCGTTGCGATTTAGTTATCTGCATCTTCCTAAATAACTATATGAATGGTTACCTATTGGAAGTGTCCGTGCAGCCATAGGTATTATATTATCTGTGGTGCAGACCCAAATATCAAAACTGAAAGTATCCATGAGTGAGACAAATTTAAATGCGATATGCACTCTGGTTATAAAAAAAACGTCTTGTGGAATTCGTATAATAAACAAGTATCAGTCCACCTCTGCCTGACCATTACGCATTAGTTAGTCTGACCTTGACCAAGGCGAGGGCCTGTGAAGGTCGTCTATTGTTTTATTTATAATGTGTAATGTAAGAACTTGTCCATTATAATAACTGCGATATTCTTTATAGATTGTCCTACGTTATGCTCTCAGACCATGTTTATTCCGTGAATTTATCCAAACCATACCTCTATCCGAAGGCTACACAGTCGTCGTTTAGTCATATAGCGTAATGGCTTTATTCAATGTCTATAAGGTAAGAAGTCAATGCAACGTGTTGTATAGTTTGTTCTTAAAACTTTAATGAGAGAACTTTATTTCAAAAGTATAGTATGACATCATCTATCAGTTACGTCGCGTCGGTGTCGAGGCCACAAGACGTGATCGCACGTCGCACCAACTTCGCTTCGCAGTCCGCAGCTCCGCACCGCACAGGCCCTCGCCTCGCCCTACCTACCAGTTTGAAATAGCACTCGCGAGAGACACCACGTACATTCAATATTTCAGTGTGAAATAATATACCTAGCATTTCATACATCATGGCTAACATAATGGGTGAGTAAATAACTATTAACTACCTATCTGTTAATTGTATTACCTACCTTTTCCGGAGTATTCAGTTCGTTATTTACGTTTTTTTTTCTCGTACCCTTGATACCGGCTACCGACTGATGCCTTAAGATCTTAATATCTATCTATCTATAGATGTAGGTATTCTAAATTGTAAAGGATATTTCTAGCCTTAGATATTTCATGTTCTAGTGTTGTTTTTGACAAGCCGGTGCCGCAAATACCGGACCGGCGTTTTCTTGGCACAAGGCCAACACCGGGCGTGGTGATGCGGCATAGAAAATTCGTTAGAAACAATCAATACAAACATTCTATTCACCTTTTTAAATCAAAAATATGTATTTGAACAATTGTTACGACAAGCCTTATAATAAAAACCACACGGCTGCTATATTTAAGTAATGTGGGTATGATTGTAAAAAAAAAACCAACAAGAATGTCGGACTTAGTACCTACGTTGGTAATCTCCCACAATTACCCAATTGGTTTTTATATATTTATGTTTGCTAGGTCATATTGTTTGATAGTACCTACTTAAACGTTGTAATGTATGAGATCATCCACAATTTTGTCGCCATCGAAGGTTAACTTACTGGTAGGTGTGAGCCTATTTATTTTACTGTTTTCCTGCATATAAGTACCTATGCAGTGGGTAAGATATTATGGATATGCTAATTAAAATTTAAATAAATCACTCAGGTCCGAGTCTAATAAGTAGGGAATGATTCTTATTCTTAATTGTACACACATAATACCTACATTTATATTACAATAGGAAAGTTTATGTACCTACATCAGCGAAATTAATTCGAAAATATGACAATACCCATCAAAACAACATTATCACATTATTCACAAAACTCAGGTAGGTAGGCGTAGCATCTTAGGTGAGAATGTTAGATTGGTCTAATTGACCTACCTAATAGATCTCTGTGTAGGTGCCGAGAAAATACTTGGGACAAACTAATGACGTGGCGGCGACGCGACTGATAAGGTTCAGCGGTTCAAACATTGTTTCAAAACATAATATGTAAACATTATATGACAGCTCTATACAACTTATCACCTGCCCGCTAATCTTTGTAAACGAACAAGTGTAAACGCCCTCTGTTGTTTCTTGTTTAGCATTCAAATGATTTCTTTATGAGTTGAAGGTACCTAACAAGCTGGTCGATCGTCATGGTAGATTACTCGTCGTCGTTGATTACTAATAATTATCTTACAAGGACTATTCTAGACTTTAATGGAACACTAGCTACTTCTGCTACTTATTGGGAGGTAACTAGGGTTGCCAACTGTTTTTCGGGAAAACTTGGTATTTTTCAGGACAAGACATGAAACACATAGGTACCTAGTATACTGAAAGAAAATATAGTATGTATAGGAAAATATCAAGACGATTTCTTGAAAGATTTTTTAAGATTTTTGCGATAACACGATAACCATTTTCTTTTTAGTTTTTTAACTTTTTTCTCGTTAGATAGATTGATAGAATATTCTTTATTGTACACCATTAACGTTTTACGTTTTTAATAAGGTGTTTTTTAAATTGTACCTTAGTTAAGGTGCTTATATGTATATTAAGTTGCAATTATAAAATTAGCTGAGTGCTGTTGCAGTTTTAATAAAAAATAAAAAACAGGGTAATAAATGCACTTAAGGTGCTGCATTGAATTTGCAACCGTCCCTTTCTAACATACGGCAAATTGCGCGTGTGAGAACAGAGCGGAATCGCGCTGTTTTGAAGTTTTTATATTTTTGCAAATATCTCAGCGAATAAACATTTAAATAAAAATCTGTTACACCAGAATTTAGATATGTACAAGATATATCATATTCACAAAAAGCAATGGTAAAAACTATTGGAATTTCTAAATGCAATGCAAAATAGTGCAAAAACAACCTTACTTTGGAAATTTCATTAAATCGTGTTTTCCCTTTACCAAAATCTAGTAAATATAATAAAAAATCTTAAATATGAAAATTAGATCAACGTCGTATCCACAAATGAAAATATTTTGATTCTAAAATCCCTATTTTTCCCAATGCCGCCCCTTTAGGCATATACTATATACTAATGACTTGCTTAAGGTTCTCAAAGGCAATACAAAGAGATCTATGGAAACCTGAGCTGCATGAAAATCAGAAGCACAATGTGCCTTCGACCAAAATATGGTATTTTTGCGTAACATTTCTTCAACAGTATTGTATAGTACGCCAGGCCGAAATTATAGTAAAATACTATATTACATACATGCTGAAATTTGAATCGCTTATTTCACGAAAAGGGGTCATTGTACTCATCATTATGAACAACTTTTACTATGGGACCAATCCTGAAATCGCAAAAAAAAAATCAGTTGGTCCCTACATTTGTGTTCACTTAAATCGATAAAATGTAGGAACCATTAGATTTTTTTTTCGCGATTTCTGTGTTGGTCCGATAGTAAAAGTTGTTCATAATGATGAGTAAAATGACCCCTTTTCGGGAAATAAGCGATTCAAATTTCAGCGTGTATATACGGTTGGCAACCCTAGAGGTAACTGTCTGTTTTTATACATAGTTTACCATTCCAAGAATGTAATAAACAGGAAAGTGTTTAATTTCCTAATACGATGACTCCTCTAGTCATTGATCGTGTTATCCACTTGCACACACACACAAACAAACAAACAAACAGGTGAATAAATTAACTTTCAAGTAGGAACCTAGTCAGGGTGTGGTCAGCCGGTAGTATATTTTCTTGTTTGCACACCATAAAAATAAAATTATAACAAACTTGAGCAAAATATTAACAATTAACGGTCTTATCGCTTAAAGCAATTAATAATAATAATTTACTAACATGTAGGTACCTAAGTAAATTGACTCGAGCAATACCTACGTGCTTGCATCATAAATAAACCTTCTTGACCTTTATGATATCACTAGGTTTTGAATTATTTTATTAAAGTTTATTTTGTTTGAACATGACATATTCTACATTCCTCCCAGTCCCTGACTCAACGCGCAGATAAATAAACTCAATCAACTGCAGGAGGTTCAAACAACATTGATTTGATAGGATGACATCATCGGGTTGGACTAGTTTCATAATAAACGAATCGAATCCACGACTGAGTCCTACTGCGCAGACGCCATGGACGCGTTTCCAATGTCCAGCTACAAAACAAGGTCTATGTAAGCAGCAATGAAAAGCTTCCATTAGACTATGAGATAATCAAGTTATGAATTCGTGGGTGCCACACGAACCACCTCCTTGCTCGCATACCAATACACCAGCCTATATTTAGAGTCGCGTTAAGAGACATGCCTCGAATTAAAGGCAACAACCGTATATCGTTAGACTAAATAGGAATCGAGGAAAGCACTAAGAAATGTTCACTGAATTTTAAATAGCTCACTCATAGGTACATAAGCCATTGAACTCTGCGTTTGGAATGTTAGGATCTTGTCTAGACAACTGCGAAAATTGAAGTGTTACTAGCTATGCTATTGGTGTCGATTCTCTTGTTCTAGAATCGACACCGTTAAGGGATTTTAAATAAGAACAGTTATTTGATTTTAGGTAGCTACCTACCTAGATATTGATTTTCAGTCCAACAAGAATTAACTCAGTTTTGTTTTTTAAACTCAAACATCCGAAAATATCGCATTATAATTTTATTGAACATTTCAATGTATAATTATGAGACCTTATTAGGTTAGATTATTATGTCTGTCAGCCTGTGATAATGTTAACAAATTCATCAAGACTGTAGCGTTACAGTAGGTGTAGGAACAGATTTTTAAGCTATTTTTTATTATAATATAAGTTAATTTTGTTGTTTACAGATTTAGCTACCGAGGACAAACTCGAATACCACTTCTTCCCGGTATCAAGTGGCTCCGTGCAATTCAAAGTCAGAACGCCCAATGACGCCCACATTGCTCTCACCATGGGACCCCAAGAAAGTGATCCAATGATTGAGGTACGTAATTTAGTTTTTATAAGAAAATAACAATGGTACTAATTTAACAAAGGTTAACAAATCGGTGCTTTTAAAATAATAACGGTTTTTTTTCTTTCTATTTATTATTTGTTTCTTAATTGTCAGATCTTCCTCGGAGGTTGGGGCAACACAAAGAGTGTGATCAGGAGGAACAGAACTAAGCCAGAGAAAGTTGAAATTGAAACCCCTAACATCTTAAACGGCGGTGAATTCCGTGGTTTCTGGGTGCGTTGGGACGCTGGCATCATTTCAGCCGGTCGCGATGGTGAAGCCATCCCCTTCCTTTCTTGGGCTGATCCCGAACCCTTCCCAATTGCGTTTGTCGGCGTGTGTACCGGCTGGGGCGCGACAGGCACATGGAAGATTGAAGGTACCGTGTTCAATTATCTACCGCTTGAAATTATCATTACATAAAATGTACCCAACAACTTAAAATTTTACCCTTTATTATCGGTACAGATGGGGCTGAATTCAATACTCCGGACCAGTTAGAGTATAAATTCGGACCCGTCCTCGCCGGCTCTCTGAAATTTGAGTACCGCGGTCCTCACAACTGCCATGTATCCCTGACGCAAGCCCCTGCAGAGGTGGACCCTATGTACGAAATTATACTCGGTGGTTGGGAGAACACAAAGTCAGTTATTAGACACTGCAGGCAGAAACCAGATAAGGTACCTAGTATTGAATGTCGTATTCGTCGTTGTGTTATTTTGTTGGAACACTGCGTTAAAAATTCACTGTTGACCCGTAGGTTGAGGTACCGACCCCAGGAATTATGAATCCTAACGAGTTCAGGAAATTCTTAATCGAATGGAGGTGCGGCAGAGTGATCGTTCGCGACGGCGAGTCGGGCATGGTTATCATGGAGTGGGCTGACCCCGCACCGTTCGGTGTCACGCACTTTGGAGTGCGAAGTGCGTGGGGAGCTCGCGGACAGTGGCGTATCTCTCACTTCAACAACCCCGGCGCACAGCCACGTTGAGTTTTCTTTTATTAGAGAATGCTTTGGATGTTAATTGCTGATTTCTAATCCGCATTCAGTGCGTTGTATTCAAAATATTTTTATCGTTACATAAACTAAATTATTAATCGTTGTAAACATCACCTTGTTAGACTAACAATAAATATGGTGTCCTAAAGAAAATTGCGTGTGTTTGGAATCCGGACATGTGGTAAAGTTGATACCTACTTGGAGTTTGCATCTGGATGTTGTCAATTGGTGTTTGGTACGTTGGGTACATTTTGTGGCTAAGCTTTTTTTTTTGTTTTGTTCCCTTATTTCTCCACGCATTTTCTTACTGTGTATATATATTAACTTACTCAGCACTAGAGCCTAGTTCACACTACCTATGTTTGTTATTTAGCTGAGTGGCGAGTAATATAGTCAGATGAGTGTTAGAACATAAAATTGAGTCGCCTAGATTACTGTGTATTTCTTTATTCACTTTTACCTTAGTTTCGGCCAAATTACAAACATCGCTTGACTGAACTAGGTTTCATACATCATTTGTATCTGTGTAGGTATTTAATTGAATTTAAATTAAAACTACTGCTCACATTTTAAGAGGTCTTTTACGTTTCGCAGCTGTCTCGCTCTAATATTAAGTTTTTTTTAAATCTTTAAAAGGATTTTAGGCGACATTGAAAAATGTATTCTATAAACATCCTTCAGAGTGTCATCACGAATATTTAAGCAATGGTTTTATTTCCATACACGATTTATATAGAAAGAAAAACAAAGAAATATATTTTTCTCTCCTCCTCCTTCTCAGCAACAAATCAAAACGAAAATATGTTTAAAATATTCGTAATGTTTCCCTGAAGAATATCTATGTCTATAGAACCAATTTTTCTATTTCGCCTAAAATCTCTTGAAATCTTGAAAAAAGTGTTGAGCGAAAGGGCCGTAAAACTTGAAACTAGGTACTGGATCTTATGGTATAGATGCGCAAAGAATTATTAGAAAAGAGGACCCAGTGGGTAGTAGTTTGTTTTAATTTCGTATGAGTAGATACCTAATCAGATGGGCATATATTTTTATCAAACCACATTGCTACTTAACGTCTACAACGTTAACGTCACCGCGTTTTCATTGCATGGTTAGCAATATTTACGCTACGTCAGTGTATTCAGGCATTTGTACTTATTAATTTGCAAGGAAACAATACCTAAACATAATAATTCAAAAAACCTAATTTTCATTCGCGCCAATTTGCACGCGGTCTTTGTTCTTTTATTTAAATTTTGAAAAGCAATGCGCATTTAAAAATTATTTATATCGTGTAGGTAGGTACCTAAAAACACTCCAAGAATATTAATAAAAAAACTGACCAGCAATTTCTCATTATATTGTCGTGTTGGAAATTGCTGGCTTGTTATTTCGTTGCGTACCGAAAAGAGCCGATTAATGTTTTACATTTTTTTTTGTAATGGCAGGCGGCAGCACCATTACAAAAAAAATACATTAATCGGCTCTTTGAACATCATTTGTATCTGTGTAGGTATTTAATTGAATTTAAATTAAAACTACTGCTGTTTCCGAGCAAATTCGAGAAAAGTATTTTTTATTTCATCGCATCTTATTACATGATAAAAGTCTGCAAGCATGCATGCATGCACATCAAAAGCATGATATTGGCCTGTAAAAGTCAGTTATCTTAATAAATATTTGAACAAGATTCCACATTAATTCCGCTTATTTATCTCTTTATGTCTTGCAAGAATAACATACCTACTTTCTGTATCATAATTCTAGTGTAATTTTCTAGTGCCTCCATCGGCGCCAGTGGCTGCACCCCTGTACGCCGCGCCCCCCGGCTACCCCGGCGCCGGCGTTGCGCCCGGCTACCCCGGTGCCGGCTACCCCGGCGTTGCTCCCGTGATGGCTGGAGTCGGCAACTGGGTAGACGCGTCTGCCGGCCAGGTGCCCCCCGGCGCCGTCGTCGGTGGACAGGACTGCAACGGAGAACCGCTGTACGTCGCCAGAGCACAGCACGAGGGAGCTGTAATACCTGGAAAACTTTGCGCTTCACATGGATGCGCCTTCGTTCCTTGGGGAGGTTCGGAGCACGGCAAACCTGAATACCAGGTAAATTTCACTATTTATTTCCAGAATTTGAAAAGGGAGCGTTCAAGTATTACGTAACGAATTTGGGGGGAGGGGAGGTCTTCTGAAACGTTACGATAGGTTACAGGGCGGGAGGGGGCGTTTGAACTACGCGTTACGTAACATTGTTTTAACCCTTCATATTTAAATTTCTTAGGACAAAAAAAGAAAAAAGAAATAGAAATCTCTTGCTTTTAAAAACAAGACATTTCAAATGTAAAACAATAACATAAGTATATTAGCGACTTTCCGGTACTTTACGCCACATAATTGTGACTTTCAAGTAAAAATGGTCACTTGGTGGTGGTTACGTAACGTTTTACTAGGGGGGAGGGGGGGTTAAAGAAAAACGTTACGGCGCGTTACATTGGGGGCGGGGGGGTCAAAAATCTCCAAAAATTGCGTTTAGTTACGTAATACTTGAACGCTCCGTAAGTCTAAAACACAAAGTATATTTTTATGATAACTTCTCAACTTCACAGGTCTTGGTCGGCGGACCCAACAACTGGGTGCGCACAAATGGTGCAAACGTGCCCCCGGGAGCCTTCCGGGGAGGTCAGTCCGAGGACGGCGAGCCTCTATTTGTAGGCCGCGTGAGCCACGAGGGCAGCCTCACAACCGGCAAGGTCCAACAGTCGCACGGCGTCTGCTACATCTCCTTCGCTGGACAGGAGCTCGGCTTCCCCGACTACGAAGTCCTCATGCCTTAAATAAAAAACGCAAGTTGTAATATGAATCTCACGATTGATTTTTGCGTGTCACTTAGGGAAACTGCTTCCACAATATATCTGAGCAATTAAATGGTGCATAAAAGTACCTAGATAGATACATAAATGTTATGTCACGCTGTGCCTGTTCATACGTATGTAAATTGTTTAAAGCACTGCATAATATTATTTTATCTGGTGTTAAAATGTTATTTACCACATAAGTATGCGACATCTTTAAGTAATATTTTTGTTAAATTATTATAATATAAAAACCTATTGAAATTTTACTGTGTTTTTTTGCCCATCAAAGTCCGAAGAAAGATTTATACAAAAAAAAAACCGGCCAAGAGCATGTCGGGCCATGCTCAGTATTATAGGGTTCCTTAAGTAGGTGTAATTACAAACGAATCAAATCGAATATTAATCATGGCTATTTTAGATTTTCCAATAATCGGCAGCATTCGCGACTCAGAGCGTTTTGTTAGTAGCGCCATCTAGCGATAAATTCAAGAAGCCAAATTGAAGAAGCGTGTCATTTCAAAGTTACTTTTTGTGATTTTTTCAAATAGAAAGTAGCTAAAGGAGCATTATTTGCTATGATAATTTTTCTCTAAGGTCAATGACCTTTGAACTAGGACGTTTTAAGTATTTTTCAGTTTTCTCTCTATAACTCAAAAAATTATAATCACATTATACTCGAAATAATTTTAAAAGAGAGTTTTCACAAATTTCTATCAATGTGGAAGATTATAAGTTTCTACATTGCATAGTTTAGAAATGGCAGGGGGGGAGACACATTGCAAGCCACTTTGGCGGGCTATATTTCGCAGATGGTACCTACACCTGATAAAAAAGTGGTGTATCAAACATTACCTTCATTTTAGTAGACCTATTCAATGATATCCCACACGAGGGGGTGCAGCGAAATAACCTTTTTTTTCCCCATTTCACATGTATGGACGCCACCCCTAAAATACGGAAAAACGATTTTTTTATTCTTTTAAAATAGAGATCTATATGTAGACTATTTTTTAACAAAACTTCATTTACTTATGTTTATAACTGTAGAAGTTATTAAGCTGTAAAGGATTAGGACAGACGGACAGACGGACGGACATGACGAAACTATAAGGGTTCCTTGTTGGACTTCGGAACCCTAAAAACAACGTTTTAATTTTATACATTTATTTATTTATTTATGTATACACACAACACATTTAATACAGAAGGATTTTTTTTTTCAATATGGAACGCTTTTTATTTATTTAATAGTAACAATAAATGATATTTACAGACTTATACATCTATATACACAACTTACACAACTACTTAAGAATAAACAAAATAAATAAACAAAACAAAACTAATAGCTACTAAAAAAATTAAAAAAACCTCCGCATCGCTTTCTACCGGACATAAACATAAACATAATCAGCCCATTACTGTCCCACTGCTGGACACGGGCCTCTTCTCAGTATGAGAAGGCTAAGGCCTTAGTCCACCACGCTGGCCTAGTGCGGGTTGGGTTGGGTTGGTTAGTTGGGTTGGTTTCTACCGGACGCGTGCCCAGAATACTGGAAGCATTGCCAGCTCGTTGTATGGCAATGCTTATTCTTTGACCAAAGAAAAGGCCAGGATTCTGGTCACGTGAAGTGTCGACCAACCGCCTGGAGATGGCTTTGAACAAGAGACGAGCATTCGGACCCCACGACCCGAATGTTTCAACCCCAAACGGCTCGAAAATATAATTACTGATTATGTTATTACATTTTCGCCGCTTGAGGGTCTCAGCAGCTACAGCGGCAGCGCCAGCACAGCCCGCCGACCTACGAAGATGGGAGGGTGCAAGGGTATCAAATCACGTTGCGTCCCACACCAGAGGCCTACCCACTTTCCATGGCAATAGAGCCATACCATCTGGTCTCTTGCCATCGTCACGTACCAAGCCATTTCGTTCTAAAACAGCTGGAACGCCGCCGGTGACTAGAGCACGATGGATTGTCATTTATATTAGCGTGCCGTGCCTTAGGTACGACCTGCACTCCTGCTGCAAGACAAACCGTGGTGACCGAGGCTATCGACAGCTTCACCACATTGACAGCGATGCGGAGCACAGCAGGGAGCCCCCAAACGAAGGCATGTAGCGACTCTGAACGTGGTATTATCTAATATAGTGCCTATGTTGGGTGACGGAAGCGCCTGGAGCCATAAGCCCGACTCCCATTCTCCCACAGCCAGCAGACGAGCGCACTCAGCGGTTGTGATTGACGTATTTATGAGTTCATTCCGTATCGCAACATTCGCAACGCAGATCGGCCCATCCCACTATCTCTGAGAAAATGTGTTTGCTGGCATATCTGTATTCGGACAAGCAATTTTCCAAGCATTTACGGCCTCGGTCAGGCACCTCAAAATTAACCAGTGTGGAGGCTATTATTTTCCTGGTTAATTTCTCAGTACTGTGACCGAGGACAAAAATGCCTAAATACGGTAGACTTATATTGGAAATTTTGCGGACGCCGAGCCCACGAAATCGCATGGGCAGGGTAGCCTGAACCTATGCTCAGTCGTCCAAGGCCACATTTAAAATGGAAGTTAGGTTATTTAGGATAACTTCGTAAATTTTCTCCAAAAGTTGGGTATGCTTCCATAGATGGGAAGAACGTAAAATATGGTACGTGAATTTTGGGCCAAAACAGCAGTACCGGTTATTAGTCATGGCCGAATGCATGTTAATTTTTAGAAGTCGTTCCGAAATGGCACTGAAATTTTGTATTTTTTCCTCTTTAAAGATGAAAAAGAATCAATCGGAAGGAATAGGGTGTTTGACAATTTTTTTAAATGTACGTAAAACGATGGCGAAACATCCAATTAAAGCATTCATTAACAAATAATTACTAAAATATGCTTGTAAAATTAAATAATCAAGATTTTTAATTCTCATTTTTAATTTCGCACCAAAACGCTAAGTCACGTGACATTATGGTGAATGTTACAGGGTAGCCCGCAAAATTCAAAATTTCTTGCGTTTTTTGCTAATTGTAGCTCTGTTTTGAGTTGCATATCAATTAAAATACGATTTGCGGTAGTAATAGCAATATATCTACTGAATAATACTTATAAAAAATATAAACCTAGCTTTATAAGCTCTAGAAGCTCGATAACCGATACTTTGATCGTAAATTCATATAATCGAGCTTGTACAGCTTATAGAGCTAGGTTAATATTTTTTATGAGTATTATTCAGTAGATATATTGTTGTTACTACCGCGAATCATATTTAGAATTATACACAACGCAAAATACAACTACAATTTGCAAAAATCGCAAGAAATTTTGAATTTCGCGGGCTACCCTACAGGGATGTAGGTTGACGATTAGGTGAATGCTACAGCATTCACCTAATCGTCAACCTACATCACTGTTCTAGTTCCGGTCAGTGTTGCCGGTGTGAATTCCTATAAAAGTACGACAAGCTTACCATAAAGGTACGAATTTGACAAAAGGTAAAAAATCGGAACACGGTTTTTTTTTGTCACGAGACATGACTAAAACGTTTTGTAGTTTGTGTTTGAATCACGCACATACAAAACAAAAGCTTTTAAATTACGTTCAAATTACCTACAAATGCTGATTAGTTTAATTGTTAGTAAGTTATAAATAAATAAATAAATATCTTTGGGACATTTTTTTTTTTTACACAGCACCATCTAGTCCCAAACTAAGCAGAGCTTGTGCTATGGGTACTAGACAATGGATATAATACTTATATACTTTTTTTTTGTAAATACATACTTATAATAAATAAGCAACACCCAGACCAACACAAACACCTATGTTTATGACACAAATATTTGTGTCCTGTGGGAATCGAACCCATGACCTCGTTATCAGTAGTCCGACACTTGAACCACTAGACCACAGAGGTTGTCTAAGGTTGTTTTATTGAGCCAGGTTATGTAGTTATAAAGTACATAACCTGGCTCAATAAAATAAAAACGAACCTAAATTAACAATTAACATGAATATAATTATTAATAATATACCTACTCGTTCAAAATCTGGTACATTTTATTTTTACGATCACGGCAACATTTAGCTCGCCCTACGTCGTACAGTTAGTTCTTAATCTGTGTCGTACACAGTCGTACAGGATTATGACGTCACCCAAAATGGAGGACAAGTCTCAAGACGTTTTGTATCACGTGATCAACAGATTAAAAAATCAAAATTTCAAACAGAAAAATAAAATATTTATTTAAATTAACAAAACTTAGTAAAAGTTAATCTTCAACCTAAAATCTACGTTGTGTACAATTTTATTACCTTTTTTTTTTGGCAATACCTGTCAAACACCCTATTATGTAGGTTAATGGACGTACTAGAGATGCTAGGCATCTCAGTATTATCCGTAATAGTCTGTGCTCAGTATGATTATGCACAGTTAAAACAAATCGCACTCGCTACGCTCGCGCCTGGTATTCTACCTTCGTATGCATCGTATATATTGTGCGCAACTATTCTGTTGCATTTATTTCTTAAAATGAGAAAAACCCGTAACCGCCAAAAACATATGCCAAAATTTTCAATATTTCCTGTTTGAAAAAAAAAGTAGGGATAAAAATTGCAAAACATAATTATCATTTTGGGGAAAAAAAATATGAATATGCGGAAAATTCTGAAACTCGATTTAGCAACCCTGAATATAGTTAACAAATAGCAAGACTACTAATCACACTACTAATATACACAGTGGTCAGCAGTGGTCAGCCATCGATCCAAAGAATTTTTACCCAAGATACGGAGAAATTTAAGAACATCAAAACTGAATAATATCCCGTTCATATAAGGTCCAAAATCTATTATCAAAATTAGGGAGAAAATACCGGTCTAGCCCGGTGTTCTCAGATAGTATTACCGAGAGCCCGCTGTCCCTTTCCTGCATGTATGGACACCCTATAGAAAGAGACAAAGGGCTCCCCAATCATCGGACCTAATTTTAGTCAGCCGTCCGCTTTCCAGCTTGATATATAAGTTCCTTCAATCACAGACGTACAGAATTAGAGATGCTACCACTGATGCACAGACGTACTAGATGTAGTATCGTACGTTAAAGTACGATAATTTTGACGTCTAGAAATCACTGCTCGAATTCGTAGAAATACTAAATTATGGGTGGCTCTAAATAATCAAGGGAAAATCCGATTGATCCAAAACATCGCAAAGGCTCAATACTGTGTAGGTACGGTCGACAGCACGTCGGTGGTAAGTAACACTTTGACATTAGCAGCATCTTTATTTCGTAGGCAGTAAGGGCGGTTTTCCCTTTCTTTTGGGGGAGGCCTATGTCCAGCAGTGGACGTCTTTTGGCTGAAATGGAAGGGCGGTTTTCGAATTGAAGTGTTACCACTGTCATGCAGTCGACTGTACGATTAATCTTTCACCTAATGCCATAATCCTACTTATAAATGCTAAAGTATGGATGTTTGTTTGTTTACATTTTAATCACGCTGAAACCGGTAGATGGACTTGGATAAAATTTGCATAGGTACAGATAACCAAAATTAACACATAAGCTACTTTTTATCCCGGAAAGATAAACAGTTTCCGAGGGTTGAGCAATAACATTTTTCTGTGAAAAACCGAAATATACGCGGGCGAAGCCGCGGGAGTAGGCTACTATTCCATAAGTTTAAAATGTCAGTTAGATATTAGACTTGCACAGTCAATCGCACATCAGTGGTAACAGTTTGACACTGACAGCGTTTCCTTTTCATAAGTAGAAAGGATGGTTTTTGAAATTCAAGTATTACCACTAAAGTGCGGTCGACTCTACTCATCTGGAAACCCTGGAAAAACCAGGAAAAACTAAGTATTTCATACTTGTACGATTTTTTTTGTCTTTTACGATCATTTTTGAACGTCGTACGATAATTCACTTCGATGCGTCTGGCAACCCTGGTAATCTGTGCAAAAACAATACTACTAGCTAGCTACTAATTTATTAATCTGTGAATTTGAAAACAACTTAACAGTAACAAACAGTAACAACTAGAGCCTGACGTTTCAAAAGTGCCTGTAATTAGGTTTATTTGAAATAAAAAAGATATGATTTGATTATTTGATTTGAGTAATTGCCAATTTACTCAAATCAAATCTTTTTGAAGCAGCGTTGCCAGACGTGCGATAATTATCGTAAATTTACGATAATTTCAAGTAAAGGACTTGATATTATCGTAAATTTACTTCAGCGATAAAAAATAATAGCAAGGTATCGCACGATAGTTTTACTAATTCATACGATAATTTAACCGGCTAAGCTCTTTATACTCTCACGGTAAAGTCTCCGTGCGGCACCGCTGCTCACGCGAGCGGTGCGCGTGGCGCCCGCGCCGTCTGCCACGCCTCATAAAAAAATCTCCATTTCAAATTCTATTTGTCTCTATCCACATAATGTAAACTGTTTTGGATTCCCAAAGAATGAGGCCATAACGCAGCGTAGGGCGCACCCCTGCCAGGTGGACCGACGACCTAAAGAACGTGGCTGGGGGGGACTGGATGCGGAAGGCAGAGGACCGAGCGTTGTGGTGCAACTTGGGAGAAGCCTATGTCCAGCAGTGGACTGCGATAGGCTGAGTTGATTGAGGCCATATATACAAAAAATAACCATTCTCTATTCCAACTAAAGAAAAAAATATAAAATTATGAAGTCAGAGTACTGGCTGATTTATAGGTCATTATTGTAATGAGGTTGTATCATGTGGATTTCTGACAAAACTACTGAATGAATTGTGAACATGTAAATACATGAAACTTTGGAATTATCTATATGAAACTACACGTAATCTAATGGCAGTGTAATTTTATGAGTCCTACATTACATTTAAAACAAACAAAAAAAACTCAAACTTTATATTGTACATACCGTACCAAAACATGATTTTCTGAACGTCCTACAGAGTTTATAACTACTAAATAGATTGTAATGGATTTTACAAGAATTCTGCATGGACCTTCATTGATTTAGTAATATATAAACTGTATTGGTATATGCCGCTATCAGAGACATGACATTTACCTTCGGTAGTACCAAGACTGTGCACTCTGCCGAAAAAATGATCATTCACAGATAGAAAACACAGAGATAAGTCGTCTCGCTCTATTAGAGTGACCCGAATTTTGGGCATCGAGTGGGATGTATCATTTTTATTTTGATATGACTTGTGGTTGTGCAGAATTTGTAAAATGAGATTGTCCAATTCTTCATCGCCCGTTTAGTCTGCGATCGACCGTCACCATCGTATGATATTGTAAAAATGCCATCTTGGGTCATTAAAACGTGTAAAAGTTAGACTACGAAGCATACGAAAACAACTTGTATTACATTTCATGAGTGAGTCTTCTTCAAAAAAAAAAATAAATAAATATTTTTGTGACATTTTTACACAGCACCATCAAGTCCCAAACTAAGCAGAGCTTGTGCTATGGGTACTAGACAATGGATATAATACTTATGTGCTTTTTTTTGTAAAAACAAACTTATAATACATAAGGAACACCCAGACCAACATAAACATTTATGTTCATCACACAAATATTTGTGTCCTGTGGGAATCGAACCCACGACCTCGTGATCAGAAGTCCGACACTCGAACCACTAGACCACAGACGTCAAATACAATATTTTACAAGAAAAAGTAAAATAATTTCAGCCTGGGTAGCGTGCGGATTATTAGACATGACTACTACGACTCCGCGCGCTGACACCCACCGGTGTGTGTAACGCAAAAGTGTGCTTGGAGCGTACAGGCAAGTGAGACAATATCGCTAGAGATGTCTTGATAACGAACAATCGTGTACTACGCGATACGCACACTGCCATTGTTGTGGCATCGCATTTAATATATAGGTAATTGTCTATTTTTTCTATTATGTAAGGGTATAGTTGGATAATCAAATTGAAATAATGGGTCGAGAAGTTAAAACACGAACCCAAAGTCCAATAATAATTTCGCAAATATTGTCACCCTATCAACAACATACATAATTATTTGTATTAAAGCTTAAGCCCGAAACAAACTATTGGATGCGAACCTAAGTCGTGACTGACAGTCACGACGTTATACATTATTGCGACAGACGCTGGGCGATTAAAGGAAACATCCGGATAGTTTGCACACATAGGTTACAATTATTGACCAGATATAGCATTTGTCGCTACCGTCGGTCACGACTGTAATTCGCGTCCGATAACTTGTTTGTAGCTTCACCTGTGAAAATATATGTAACTTACAGCCGGAATACGATTCATTTCCACAACCTTTTACCACAGTTTAACACAGAACATCTTTGTACCATTTTAGAAACCACAACGATAAAAATTACAATGAAAAATACTAAAAAGATGATTCCGACCAACGAAACAACGTTTTTGTATTCCGACTAGATTTCCCCCGGCTTCGCTCCCATGGTTCTCAGTTCATTGGATGAAATAAACGATTTTATTTCGTTTCATTAACTCGCGACTGTCAGTCACGACTTAGGTCACGTCCGATAGTTTGTTTCCAGCTTTAAAACATTTGAATTTGACACCATCACTATTTTGATGTTGCCATAACACTTCAATAAAACATACCTTTCTGGTTACGAACTTTTTTGAATAAATTACATAAATGCATAGAAATATAGATATATTCATCATCATCATCATCATCATCATCATCATCATTTCAGCCGAAAGACGTCCACTGCTGGACATGGGCCTCCCCAAGAATCGCCACAACGACCGGTCCTGCGCTTTCCGTGTCCAGCGGATTCCTAGAATGATTGGAGACATAAACGCTGATTGGCTGATTTAAAAGTCGACTTTCAACATCTTTATTCTGGTTAGTCAGAATATGGTTTTTCATAAAGGTCTAAAGATAAGGTTTATGGATATATATTAGAATTTATTTTATTTATACATGTAATATTTTCTATGGTAGGTAAATATCTATTTATTTATTATATTAAATATTAGTAAATTTTATGAAAGTGCACCACATACTGCCCCCATCTATTTTTCACGTCTTCCTTGTCCATCCAAAGGTTGTCTGGAAGATATCGCTATTAGCGATAAGACCGCCAATGTACCCTTATTTTACATGTTAGTCCTAAGTTTAATAATGTTATTGGTGTACAATAAAGAATATTCTATCTATCTATCTATCTAAAGTAAACGACTGTCGGTCGACTGCCTCGTTGGTCTAGTGGTGCGACTGCTGAGCGTGGGGTCCTGGGTTCGATTCCCGGGTCGGGCAAGTATTATTGGGTTTTTTCATTAGCAAATTCTCAGTAGCAGCCCGGAGTATGGATTTGTGCCCAGTTAATGGCAATAGGCTCGCCCCCATTACATGGGACTATAACATAACTGGCGAAATGTGCGTGTACTATACACCTCTGCCTACCCCTTCGGGGAAATACAGGCGTGATTTTATGTTATGTTCTAAAGTAAAGACATGAAAAAGTAAAGAAGCGACAAAGTAATAGAGGTAGGTATTAATATAAATAAAGTATATTAATGTTAAAATATTATCACAAAAAATTTAAGTACATAGTCAACAAAGCACTGAAACAATATCAGACAACAAAATACGAAGGAATGTAGCCGTTAGCCAATCAGCGCATCCGTCAGTGCATGAAGTTCATATCAGCCAATCAGGACTCATAACGTAAGTAGTTTTCCGCGACTTACCTAAGATAAGCCGGATTTTCGCAATAGTCCTGAAAATAGCTTGGATTATTGCGATTTTTTTTCGATGTATGACTCGTGGACCCACTGGCTTTGTACCACCAGCGCTTAGATTCCAATAATCTGTTTCATTGCAATTGTCCTAAGATTTCGCAAATATACGATTTTTCTGATGATCCCACGACATATACATTCAGATTATATCATGTAAAAGAAAAGAAAGAAAGAAAAATGATTTATTGCCACAACAAGACAGTAGACATGTAAGACAGTAGTTTATCTAGTAAGATATGGCAACAGTCTAGATGGTATTGCAGTTGTTATGGGCAAAGGTAACCGCTTAACATCAGGTAGGCCTTTAGCTCGTTTCGCCATCCTATACTATAAAAAAAGTATATATATATAATATTTAATACTAAAGTGTATCAAAAAACTCTGCCCTGGCAACATTACATTAGAAAAGGATACCTTGACTCCTCGAATGCCATCTCTGTCAGCTCGTAGTCCCTCTTGCTTCAAATACAAATCTTATGATAACTGTTTAAGATCTGTTTTTATCGCAAAATCTGTAACACATGGAATCATATGCAGGTGCCCGCACTGCGAATAAAAATCGCGCTGCAAGAAAACATTTGCCGCAGATTACGCGCGACAACGCGCGACAGTATTCTGTAACACATGGAATCATATGCAGGTGCCCGCACTGCGAATAAAAATCGCGCGTTACGGTATGGGGGGGCGTCGGGGGTCGGAGTAAATAGGTGCCAGTCGGTCCGCCGACTCCGCGGCAGGCGGCAGCTCTCAGTCACGCATCAATGTTTGTAGTAGGATGTCGCGCTCTCCGTCTCACGCTCCGGCGTGGCAGTGCCAGAAAACGATGTCGATATAGAGCAACTAATAACGTAATATCTGTTTTTTCTTACTTGCCTTCTTTAGTAAACAATCTTGGCATGTCTTTTTAATGCAATTCGTCAATAATAATTATCAAAAGACATTATGTTAACAATTTCACACACTAAATAACATTTATTCACCTAATTACATGTGCAGAACCTTTGAGTAAATATGTACTACGTACTAGAGACGACACCTCAAAGAAATTTTTTGTAGCACGCCTTAGAGCTCCCGCACTCTCACCCACTTAGTCTGTGCCAGGCCGCTTGCCGCAACGTGACGTGACCAAGTGCTCAGTTTCATTACCTAAATATGCCTTCGTGTGTATTGAGATACTGTTCTAACAACTCGAGAAACATAGGTAAAAGTCAAGGAGTGATTTTTCATCAGTATGTTCTAAATATTATCTTTTAACAAACGTAATTTAATTTAATTGTATCAATTGTGAATTGTGGTGACGCGTCACAGAGGTGGCGGCCATGTTTCGGTGATAGTCTAAGCGCAGACGTGACACTATCGAGTTATAATACCAAATGGCCATGTATTTTACCCGTATTTTCTATTAACTTACGGTATTTTTTCGTATTTTATTTTTAATACGATTTTAGTAGGTTTCTTTTAGCAAGAAGTGTCATCATTAGTGACATTAATATGAATTTAATTAATAGAATAGAATAGAATATATTTACAGTAGAATTCATTTATAACGACTTCGCTTATAACGACTAACCGGTTTTAGCGACGATAATGTTTACTCAAGTTAGGTTTCATAGTTAGGTACTGAGAAAATATAACCATTTAGTGCGACTCCGGTTTAAGCGACCAACTGCTTATAGCGACCATTATTTATGATATTATGTCCGGTTAAAACGACGCGCAATGTTTTGTTTACACAACCTACGCACCAAAACCTTGGCGCCCCATCTTCACCCCGCCCCGCGCGCTTCACCTCTCCTTATTGGCGCGCGTAAATCACAGTGTTTGTCACCTGTTATGACAAGTTCTTAAAGCTCGACAAAATAGGTTCTGTGACGCAAAAGTGTTTTACAATTGAAGAAAAAAATTCCATTTAAGCATATGTGATTCCTACAAAATGTTTTATTTACCTTAATAGGAAAATCAAACATTCGCATTTATTGTACATATGTATTCATAAGTTAAGTACATGTATACTTGAGAAATGATCCTGCCGTTTTGTACGTCATCCGGTTAGTACGACATAGTATCGCCGGTCCCTTGAAGTTCGTTATATCCGGATTCTACTGTATTTGCTTAAAAACATGTTATAAAAAGGTGTTATAGTATCTTATAGTGAGTATTGTATTGATGATCATCAGATAATCACTGGGTATTTTCCATACTTTTTTACACCCTAAAACATTTCATCGAGAAAGAAGTGTTTACAAATTTAAATCAACATTCACAGAATCAGCCATCAACATTCAACCACAGAATCCATTTAATTCGGGCCATAATAAATCAGTACACAAAAATTAGATTGCACCACGAAGCAAGATTACCATACTAAACGCCAGAAACTAACTAAACTTATTTTATTTAAAGGAAATTAAAATATTGTGTTGCAGTTTAATACTCCTTTTATTTATACGCTTTGTAGACACAATAGGTACCTACCTATCAAGTAGGCAGAATAAACAGGCAATAGCGGCGGTAAGGCCCGTCATGGAGGAGTGGCTGGAGAGGGGCCATGGTGCCCACACCTACCGGCTGACGCAGATACTCTCGGGGCACGGTTGCTTCGGGAAGTATCTGTGTCGCATAGGCCGGGAGCCGACGCCCGAGTGTCATCACTGCGGAAGCTGCCCAGAGGACACGGCGCAGCACACACTGGCGGAGTGCCCAGCTTGGGCCGCGCAGCGCCGTGACCTCATTACTGCAGTAGGCGGCAGCGATCTCTCGCTTCCGGCCGTGGTTCTGTCTATGGTCAGGAGCGAGAGCGCTTGGGAAGGCGTCGTCTCCTTCTGCGAGGATGTAATGCTCGCTAAGGAGGCGGCGGAGAGGGTTCGAGAGGCGATAACCTCTCTTCCCATCCGCAGGAGACGACCTGGGCGTCGTAGGAGGGCGTATGCCGACCTCCAGCCACCCTAGGTGTGGGCCTGCGGGCGGCGGACTCAGGGTGGCCCGCCGCCCGACCAGTCAAGGCCCGTGACGGTGAAGCGTCGTGTTCCGCGCGCGCCATTCTAGAGGAGGGTGCGGCCGTTGTGGTTGCCGCACGGGGAGAAGGGGCTCGCCTGCCAATGGCGAGCTAGGACCTGCCGGGGATGGTTGGGCGAATACGGAAGTATTTCTCACGCCCCCGGCCAAGGTCGGTAGAGGAACACCGTGGTGGTTTTTAGTCGGTAAGAGTCCGACACTGGCTCCGCCTTCCCCGGGCGGAGTGCGTCCATGAGGATTTTCCCCACGAAAAAAAAAAAAAAAAAAAAAAAAAAGGCAGAATAAACAGATTGTCGCATCTGCGCGCATGGATGGGCGTGTTTATGTTCTATGCTGACATAAACACGCCCGCTCACCCCGCGCTTGCCCCGCGGTGAGCAAAATGCGCGATATTTTTTCTTTGTGATGTCGTCTCTAGTACGTAGTACATATTTACTCAAAGTGCAGAACTAGTAATTATATATTATCAGTAGTTATTTGAATTAAGAGACGTGCTATGATTGTTTACTAAATAAGACAAGATTTAAGAGTTTTGACGACGTCTGTGGTTTAGTGGTTCGAGTATCGGACTGCTAATCACGAAGTCGTGGGTTCGATTCCTACAGGGCACAAATATTTGTGTGATAAACATAAGTGTTTGTGTTGGTCTGGGTGTTTATATAAGTATTATATCCATTGTCGAGTACCCATAGTACCTGCTTAGTTTGGGACTGTGTGATGTGTGTAACTGGTGCTGTGTAAAATGTACCAAAACTATTTATTTATAAAAAAAAAGACGAGAGAAAAAACAGAACACAATGTGTTATTGAAATAACTGAAAACCTCTATGGGGTCATTGTACTCATCAGTATGAACAACTTTTACAACGGGACCAACTGTGAAATCACGAAAAAAATATCTGCTGTCCTCTACATTTTTGTTCACATGAATCGACATATACAAATGTCGTATCTTGGTAGGTTATTTATAGCAGGATCAACTACACGTACTACATTATTGGACGATTCTTTAGTCATTCTGTAATATCCGAAAAATTCCTTACATTTTGTCGATTTATATGAACACAAATGTAGGGAACAGCAGTTATTTTTTTGGCGATTTCAGAGTTGGTCCCATAGTAAAAGTTGTTCATACTGATGAGTACAATGACCCCATAGAGGTTTTCAATAACATATATACGTGTTATTGAAAACCTCTTAAGGGGTCATTGTACTCATCAGTATGAACAAGTTTTACGTTTACGATTTTAGCGTACTACGCGACAATACTATTGACATACAACGTGTTACTGAAAACCTCTTAAGGGGTCATTGTACTCATCCGTATGAACAACTTTTACGTTAACGTTTTTAGCGTACTACGCGGCAGTACTATCGACATACAACATGTTATTGAAAACCTCTTAAGGGGTCATTATACTCCTCCGTATGAAAAACTTTTACTATGGGACCAACTCTGAAATCGCCAAAAAATTTACTGCTGTTCCCTACATTTGTGTTCATATAAATCGACAAAATGTAGGGAATTTTTCGGATATTACAGAATGACAAAGGAATCGTCCAATAATGTAGTACGTGTAGTTGGTCCTGCTATAAATAACCTACCAAGATACGACATTTGTATATGTCGATTCATGTGAACAAAAATGTAGAGGACAGCAGATATTTTATTCGTGATTTCAGAGTTGGTCCCATAGTAAAAGTTGTTCATACGGATGAGTATAATTACCCCTTAAGAGTTTTTCAATAACATGTTGTATGTCGATAGTACTTTCGCGTAGTACGCTAAAAACGTAAACGTAAAAGTTGTTCATACGGATGAGTGTAATGACCCCTTAAGAGGTTTCATTATCACGTCGTAACTCGTATGTCGATAGTATTACCTCGTAGTACGCTAAAAACGTAAACGTAATAGTACTAAAACTTGTTCATACGTCTGAGTATAATGACCCCTTAACAGGTTTTCAATAACACGTCTTATGTCGATAGCATTACCGCGTAGTACGCTAAAAACGTTATCGTAAAAGTTGTAAATACGGATGAGTATAATGACCCGTTAAGAGATGTCGATAGTATTGTTGCGTATTACCCTAAAAACGTAAACGTAAAAGTTGTTCATACGGATGAGTACAATGACCCCTTAAGATTTTTTTTAATAACACGTTGTATGTCGATGCAGTCGATGTATAACCGCGTAGCGTAGTACGCTATCGATATACGTGTTATTGAAATCCTGTTAAGGGGTTATTGTACTCATCCGTATGAACAACTTTTTTACTATGGGACCAATCCTGAAATCGCGAAAAAAAAATGTTCATATGGATGAGTACAATGACCCCTTAAGAGGTTTTCAATAACACGTTATATGTCGATAGTATTGCCGCGTATGCGCTACCGACATTCAACGTGTTATTGAAAACCTATTAAAGGGTCATTGTACTCATCCGTATGAACAACTTTTACTATGGGATCAAACATGAAATCGCAAAAAAAAAGTTATAAAAAAAAAAAAAAATGTCTAAGTATATTGTGCCAAAAAATATAAATAACATTTGGTACAAGTCGTCCACGTTACACCGGTTACACGTGCGTCTCAGCCGAGCACTGCTTAGAACTGGCCACAGAGTACATTGAACTCAAGAAAATCGCGAGGATTTTAATCGCAGGGGTACCTAAAATTTTGTGCGCGAATTATTACAGCGCGAATAAAAATCGCGCGAATAAAAATCGCTGTGCTGGGTAGGCCTTACACAGTGAAGTTGTCATATCCACGGCTGATAATCTTCGTAGAACGAAACGCTCGAGATAGCGCCATTTTGTTTTTAGTGTAGTATGACGTTTCTGCGTGGCTGTGATTGGCTGTCGCAGGCGCTGGTCCGCCGCCATTATTTATTTGAAATTTTTGACAACTTTGACATTACAGGTATTGTGTTGATCGAGTGAAGTCGTATTTGCTTATCACGTGCTTATCCTCTTCCACAGACCAAGTAGAGATGCTACGCATCAGACGACAATCTCCGAACAAGAAATTTGGTCAATAGGGAACCAAAGAGTAACCTCAATAATAGAAAATGACAAGCACAGATAATACATTTTTTTCAACTTCCAACCAAGCAAAAGGTTTTTAAATTTTGGCCTTGGATACAAGGCTTTTGCCTCTTATTCATGCGTAGGTAGGTACCTATACATGCATTGCTAATATTTTATTTTTTATAGTGAAAGTGAAATAAAAACCATTACTTTTACATAAATCTGTTTATTTTTCAATTTTCTCCTATAAACATTATGTTTTTTTTCAGTTATTTCTAATCAGAATAAAATTCTACATTTTCTTGTTTGATTTGCATCCTCAGGATCTTCCTAGCCACAGGAGTCATCGTCTTCAGTGTTGAAGGGACTGTTATTTGATTGTACATTACCTGCAAGGAAAATTAAGGCTTTTTAACTACTTTGTTTTACATTAATATCTACAATGTTATCATTGCATTTACATAAATCAAACAAAATGAAAGAAAGAAATAAAATAATTATTTTAATCTTGTTACAGGCGAGAAAAAAAATAACACATCAACAATAAAATTAAAAATAATTTGCCTGTAAAAGACTAAAAAGGCCCCCATCTCAGCATATGCTACAACACCGAAATGTTGCAGCACTGGTTTTCAGATGGGTCCCGGAATGAACATTATAACCTAGTAATTTAAAGTATAGCCTAGTGGTTGAATGCTTGCCATCCTTGCAGGGGGATCTGAGTTCGTACCCGGCCCACACCTCTGGCTTTTCGAATTCAAGTGCGAATCAGAATTTGATTGTCACTTTTTACTTTAACGGTGAACGAAAACATCGTGAGGAAACCTACCCACTTGAGAGTGCTTCATACAGTTCTTGATGGTGTTTCGTCCACCAACAAGCAGTAGGCCAGCGTGGTGGACTCAGGCCTGAATCCTTCTGAGAAGAGGCCCGTGCCCAGAAGTGGAACAATAACGGGCTGATAATGATGAACCATTTTTTAATAGAAATGTCTTTAGAACTTTACCCTGCCTACCGTCATGCTCAAACATTTCTCAGTTGATTGTGACATTCACACACAGCTTACTTTGTTGAGGCCAACTTATAATATTATTATTCATATTATTTTGTTTTTAAATATAAATGCCATTAAAGAAAATGAAAAAAGCTGTTGCTTACCTCATGTAACAAATGATTTCCAACAAAACTATGTAGGCGGTGGCATCTCAGTATCTGAAATAATAAAAATTAGTTTTACAACAGCATTAATATTATTAAGATTCCACACCCGAAGGGTCCAAATGGAATCCTATTGCTGTAGCCAAGGGCAGATCCAGGATTTGTTTCTGGGAGGGGCACAAGGGCCAGATAGGCAAAGAGTACTTAGAAGTGTCCCTTATAGTATTGCATTATGTGTGATATTTTATGATTTCCAACTTGCGGTAGCATGTAGTATACTTATGTTTGCAAAAAGAAACAAATAATATTCAAGCGGTATTGTATTAATCTCCCAACTCCTAGTTTTATTTGAACCATCTGGTGGGAAGGGCATGTTTCCCTGTGTATCAATTCATTAAGCTTCGTTTGGCCCCCAGAAGCCTGAAATAATCGTTTTCTGTAGTGTGTACTGCATGCAGATTGAAAAGTTCACTGTCAAATATTACACTTTAACATTGAAATGAAATATATTATTATTTGCTTACCTGATGTGATCATATAACAGTGGCTTGATGTGCTAGTGGCTAGTAGTAGGCTTGTTTGTTGGGCAGACGATAACAAACATTTCGTAACCGTAATTCGTAATGTACGTTTTTATTTAGTTATATTAAACTTTGTAGAAAACTGAATAGTATATTTCAACTTTTAAATGGGATAGGTACATAGTTTAGACTGCCCATTTTACAAAGAGTTAATTACAAAGAGAATTACTTCAATAATTGAGATTATACATGTGTACTACACATAGGTATATAACAACAATATAATATATACCAGAAGGGGAAGGCCGAGGGGGACGAAGTAACTGTCAAAATCTACTATTGAACCCATCTAGAATCATAGACATAACGTTGAAAATTTTTGTTCTAAGATTACTACCCGTGTCCTCTTCGCTTTAACTGTAATAGAGCCCCAGTGTCTCTGCGTTTACTTTGCTTCTAGCAAAATGTATTACGAGTGCTGTGTTTGTAAAATTTCGCGACAGGACGCTATTTTGCATCATTTTCCGTGTATTGAGAAAAGACTCGCTAAGTGGTTAAAGTGTCTAAACCCCAATGATCTGAAGGCATTATCACCAGAACAACTTTCAAAGCTTTTTGTTTGTCAAAAACACTTTGAAAAGAAGTTTATTACTCCCAAATCACGTCTTATTGGCAGTGCATATCCTTCCCTGTTCACTGAAGACGAGATTTTGAGTGGAATACCATCACAGAAGAATGCCGGTAAATATGATGATACCTATCTATTACTACCTATTATTTAATAATACTACCTAATAAAACCTAAAATGTTGTAGGATTTACATGGTATATATCTTATTATTATGCTCCAGGATTACATAAAACATTAAAAAAATCTAGGTATGCTTGTTATGCCGATTTTCTTACTCATCTCAGTCACTATTTTTAAAACATGTGGTATTAAAATACTTCATACGAAGTAACTATAAAATGTTGTTGTATGTCTTATAACATGCTCCAGGATTACATAAAACATTTAAAAAGGCTAAGCTTTAGATTAGTTGACGTTGAGTTGGAAGTTCATATTTTTTTTACAGACAGGTTACATTATATTAAGACTTCTTGCAAAATCTCAACTTGCGGAAGTTAATAGTTTTCGAGAAAAAAAAACATCAAATTTCTGTGAAATTCACCAATAATTTCAGATAATTTCCAATATTTTGTCAATTTCTACCACAGAGATTCCACAGATTATTATTATTGAAACGCTTCATAGGCGGATCCGACTCTGATAGATTTAGGTTAGAAGGAGAAGGTTTTAAGGCTGTCATTCATTTTCGTTCATTCCATTTCTCCTCGAGTTGCGTCGAAATTTAGTTTACCCCCACTGATTGTAAGTGTGAAAAAAAGGGCACCCCGACTCGGACAGGTTAGGTTAGAAGGGGATGTCGGGTCTAGTGAGCGAGCGTAGCGAGCGAACTCAGACCCCGACATCCCCTTCGTGGTTTTTTTTTTTTTAAACCATTGAGCCCCGCGAAGCGGGGCTCCAACTGCGCCTTTTAAGTGACTTTAAAGTGTTTTGAGGTCAGGTTACAATTTTTTTTTTAACCTTGAAAAAATATTTCGAAACTCAAAAACATGGGGAAAATCTTATAAAGGGGGGCGGGGGCGGTGAAGCCATTACTCAGAAAGGGGGTTTCGTCTTCCCCTTACCTCTTTCCCCCCCTGAAATCGATGTTACCGACAGAAAATTCAAGTTAGGTTAGAATACAAAAAAATTAATATCTCGGAAGGGGGTTCCGCAATTTTTCCTTCACAGGGGGGGTTATGTAAGCCAACGTTCCATTCTTCTTTATTAATAATGTTACACGTCAGGATGGTAGGGTCAAAATAATGCACAATCGTTACTGCGTTTATGAGACAAAGTTTAGTCCAAAGAAGAAATGTACAAAACTGATACAATCAGAATACAGCGGGCAGTAGAACTTACAAGAAGGCAGCAGGCTAGCCAGCTTGTAAGTAGGTAGGTACGAACTTATCGCTCCGAACGCTAATCGTCAACTGACTGACGAGGCGCGACTTTTTTTATATAATAGCGCTTTTATACTTAGTCCTAGACTCGAACTCGAACATTCTCAAAAATACTCGAGTCGGCGCCTTTGATAAACAAAAAGCGGAAATAAAAATATAAATACAAAAAAATGCGTTGTAAACAATCTCGACTTTATGCTTTTGAAGATAGAGCCGAAAGTCGCTTGTTCACAACTATAGTGTCTAATTCAGAGGCGGCTTTTATCAAAGGGACTGCGCGCTCACAAGTATACGCGCGGCGGGCGGATTCAAAACGTTCGACCAGTGACCAGAGAGAGGTGTTTTGTTTTTTTTTTCTAAATTCTTGCGGAACCCCTACAGGGGTATCGCGGAGCCCTAGGGTTCCGCGGAACACACTTAGAGTACCGCTGCTCTACACCTTTTCCCAATTATGTTGTGTAAGGCTTCCAGTATAACCAGATACAGCTGAATGTCAGTATTTTACACAGAGTGGGTGTCATCAAGCCTCCACAACCCAGTTACTGGGTAATACTGACATTCGGACATTAGACCTGTTGTCAGACTTTCGGGCTTCTGACTTCCAGTGACGACTGCCACAGATGTTTGTATGGCAACCGGGACCAACAGCTTAACATGCTCTCCGAGGCACGGAGGGGTTCCAATTTGTAACAAAATGGTCACCCTCCCACTGAATGAACACAGAAAGTGCAGCTTTACCTCACAGATGGTACAATCCGCATGGTTGTTACTTCGCCACAAGCCCCAATTATATTGTAGGTGTATGGGCCGCCTTAAGAAATAAATTTAAAAGCTAACAACTTGCGACAGAATAGCATTATTTCTTAGCTTTCCAGTAGTGGCATGATACTTCTTTTTATTAAACAGCCACTGGTGGCTGTTTAGACACTTCCTTTTCTATTGAATGAGACCTAAAATTAATATTTTATTCTTTGTTGGCTATTTCAGAAGTCATTGCTTCCAAATCCCGAGACTTCCAGACTTTATCAGAAATTTCACAAGATCCTCTGGCTAATCAGAACTCAGGTAATATAGAGTTTCTTTCTGATATCTAAGAATATCTTTATAAGGGCGTTTTTTTTAAATTAGATCTATTATATTATTTAAACAAATATTCAACAGGCAACATTTTGAATTTAACTTTAAAAAACCCTGTTAATAACTCAACTTGTGTATTATGCTAATGTGGCTAGAATCAATAGATATACTAACCTGTAACCTGCTGCAAGTTACAGGTTAATTAGTTAGTGAGTGAGATTTGTTAGATATTGGACTTGGTTATTTTTGTGGTGTTCTGCAGTGGACATGTTTTGGCTGTATGGTTTTTTTTGCTATTGGTGCCCCTTGTGATGCCCTGTCAGTTAATCTATCACTGCAGACAAAACAAATCAATAATATCCTGTTAACTATCTTAGCTAGGCTTTCTTATCTTAGAATATGTATCCTAGATTCTCAAAAATAGAATGAATCCCAGGAATATCACTTCTTACATAGACTATCTTACAATGTTTCAGGTTTGGATAAAGCCAGAACTGTGAAAAAACCAAAAGCTTCCAGAAAGCGAATAATTAAAAAAGTGAAAGATTTAACGCCAACATGCCAAATGCTATACAAAGCATATAAAAAGGCAAAACAACAAACAGACTTTTACCGAAGAGCTAAGAAAGCTCTTAAGTTCAACAAGGAAAAATCCTTTGAGCAACTTACAGCAACCATGAACCCATTTGCAAAAAAAAAAAATGCAAATGCAGATCAACCTTTGCACAAAAAATATGAAAGGGCGTCGATTCACAACGGAGGAAAAGCTTATAGCACTGTCTATAATGAAGCAGAGTCCCAAATGCTACCGATTTTTACACAAAATCTTCATATTACCTTCGAGATCTACTTTTAATAAAATGGTAGCAAAATTGAATGTAGAAACAGGAATCTGCCCACAAGTTTTCGAAATGATGAAGAAAGAGGTTTGTACTACCTTATACTACCCAACCCATGTATATAAACAAGACTATGGTGGTAATTATATTACAGTTAAGAACAAACATTGGTAGATGCAAGAGTTAAATCTTATCAATACTTTTTTGTATTTAAAAAATAAGAAAATATGTTTATATTACTTTAATTTACTTATTCCAGGTTGCAACATGGGAAGATAAAAAGAAGATGTGTTCGTGTATATTTGACGAAATGTCATTAGAGGCTGCTCTAACATATAATAAAAATAAGGACACTATTATTTGGTTTTGTGGAGCTGAATACAAAAAAAAACCAGTTTGCCGACCATGCCCTTGTGTTCATGCTTAGAGGAGCCGTTTTCAAGTGGCAGCAACCTGTGGCTTATTATTACTGCCAAGGAGCAACCTCAGGAATAGAATTGTAAATGCTCCTCAAAGATGTAATATCTGCTGTAGTAGGATGCGGGTTGAAGCCAATTGCTTTAATATGTGACCAAGGTTCTGCCTTTCAATCTGCACTAAAAAGCCTGAAAGCAGACACAAATCGTGACCAACTCCTTGCAAATCAAGAACCAGGTTGGTATAATCCTACGGTATAATCTATTTACTTATAGTATCCCAGCCATAGGGGTGCATTAAAAGAGGCTCCACGAGTGACGATATTTGATTGATCGTCCGGCGCACCCTGGGCAGTCAGCCTCGCTAACAACCTGCTGACTGGCTAATCTGTTCCCCACCGCATGAGCTATTATCATTATGTAGCTCATGTTGACACGATAGAAGAAGAGCCGTAGGTATATTGCTGTTGACCACCACTATGGCTAAAAATTCTAAAATCACTTGCATGAAACGACCGATTGCAGCAGTAGTAGCGCTAGTATTTCAACGTTACATCAATATTTTCCACTATACATGCTGTATATATTCCGTGGTACACACTAAAAACTCAATGGCACTCACTAAATTATAACTGTATAAAAAAATAGTATATTTTATGTAATTCTTTTTTCATTTCAGATGGCACAGTCACAATAAGTGGGGTCAACCTTAGTATTGTGTATGACCCCTCACACCTGATTAAGGGTCTGAGAAATAACTTTTTAAACAAAAATATAATATTTAATGGGAAAATTTCAAAATGGCAAGACATCGTAGATGTGTATGAAACTGACTGCCATCACACCGAAGCCAGACTCTTTTACAAATTAAATGACCAACATGTCATTCCAGAAAAGATAAAGAAGATGAAGGTGGGTTTCTTGTCAGTTTTAACCAGTCATTTGTATGCTGCTAGAGATTGACATGACTAAGTTTTATTAACAATAGCTTAATTTTTATTTTTTCAGGTAAAAAATTGCGTGAAGGTCTTCAGCAAAACAGTATCTGCAGCCTTGTCGTATACAGCAAAATTTTGTAAGTAATATTACATGTATAGAAAAGAAATGTTCAAAATTTTAAATGTTTAAGCAGAAGTATGCAGGTTTGATTCCTGTTAGCAGTCGAATTTCTCTTACAGCTAAATTGCAATTCGAATGAGATAAGATATAAAGATTTAAAATTTTATTTTTTATATGAGATAAGATATTTGTAATTCCACACTGACATATTTCCATTGTATACTTATAGATTGTGTAAGACGTATTGCAATAATTTAATGTCTAGTAGCTTTGACAATTGTAAATTAATTGTACCCAATAAATAATATTTAGCATGCCGATCATACGGTGAGACATGATGTACCTGCCAAAAACCACTAACATCTTTGTAAAAACCATGTTTTTTGCAAATAAAAATCTTTTTCTTTAAAGCGTTAAAGCGACTGCCTCGTTGGTCTAGTGGTTGCAAGCGCGACTGCTGAGCGTGGGGTCCTGGGTTCGATTACCAGGTTGGGCAAAGTGTTATTAGGTTTTTTCATTAGGAAATTCTCAGTAGCAGCCCGGAGTCTGGATTTGTGCCTGGTCAATGGCAATAGGCTCGCCCATTACATGGGACTATAACATATCTGGCGAAATGTGGGTGTGCTATTACACCTCTGCCCTACCCCTTCGGGGAAATACAGGCGTGATGTTATGTTATGTTTGTTAAAGCGTTAAAAAATATAGTTCAAAATGTACTATTAATTAAAAATATTACTAAATTCTCTTTTTTTTTAGCTCACTATGCAGATGGAAGACCTGTCAGTAGAACACTGGAAAATACAGCAGAAACGGTTTTATTTTTTGACCAACTATTTGATAGTGTCAATGGAGCTGCAACATACTCAAAAAGAAGTAAGGGCAAAATACTCAGGACGGCAGTGGTAGACAAATCACCGCATCATCAATTTTGGAAGGAAGCAATTATTAAATTAGAAAGAATTAAATATGTGGATTCGGCAGGAAAAGAAAAGTCTGTGCCCTCTTTAGTGAATTTTGTTTTAACATTAAAAAGTTACATGAGGCTGTGGCAGATTTTTAAAAGTCAGGGTATAAAAATTATGAGACCCAGATTTTTTAATTCTGACCCAATTGAAAACTTTTTTGGTCAAGTAAGGGCATATAACTACCGCAGTAATGACCCAAACTGCCACAGCTTCAACTGCACCTTTAAGTCATTATTGATAACCAGGATTATAAAGTTCCATAATGAAACATTTAATTGTGAGGATGATCCGGCAGATCAAGTGATACATTTACAGACATTGTTCACTCAAGAAGTAAAAGAAAATGTCGAGCCGGGTCATCCAAGGACAGCGCAAAACATTGAAATGATTGTGGAGCAGGCCCGACGAGAACGCTTGAACGTTCATTCGCGGGCCTACACTGCTGGATGGGTAGTACGGAAAATACAAGATAAAATCAAACTTAATAAATGTAATTCGTGTAAAAAAAGTCTCACAAGCGAGCAAGAAAACATCCATGAATGGATAAACACTCGGGAATATACTGCAGCAAAAAACCGTCTAAATTACCCATCCGAAGGTGCAGTAAGGTGTTTTGGTACGGTCATTACTGAAACAAATGAATACTTGGAACACAATGCCCACCAAAGTGATGTAGCATCTAATATAAAAGCTATTATTTTGTCCAAGTATTCATTTGATTTCATAGACTGTACCGAACACAAAACAATTGTCCTCAATCATTTCATTTCATTAACTGTAAGGTTCACAATAATGAATTGGTGCAATATAATAAACAGAATTCTAAAGGGCACTGACATTATTAGGTTACACCAGCGGTTCTCAAACTTTTTTGGTCACGGAACCCTTTTGACAAGCAAAATACTTGACGGAACCCTACAATAAAACAATAGTTTTTAAAAGTGTATTCTTTATTATATAAGCATAATAAAAGTACAATGTAACAGTTACTAATTATTACTTACTTTAACCACATGCCAAGTACAATAATAGAAGATATTAAAAATGAAAAAATCTTAACTAATGGGAGGTATGAAACTGTTTTTTATTTTTCATCAATTGGTTGATATCAGGTTTGATAGAAGACATTTGAAGTCTCCAAAGAGATTTAAAGTCTCATATCAGGTTCGGCGTCCAGTCTATTGCGATATTTTGTTTTCGTGGCTGCATAGGTTGAGAATCCTGTTTCGCACAAATATGTTGTTGGGAACGGGAGAAGAATATTCAGAGCCATTCTGCCAAGCATTGGATATTCATCACGGATTCTGCACCAAAAATCGTTGAGAGGCGTCGTTTTGAATAGTGACTCCATACTTGTGTCCGATGACATTTCTAAAAGAGATTCATATATCTCGTTTGACATACTTTCGGGCTTTTGCAAGTTGGGTAAAAAAGGATTATGAATCCATGAATTCAGCTTCATTTTTGTATTATGTTCTTCGGGAAAATACTTTACAAAAGATGCGCGCATCGAAGTGAGATATTGGACCAATTCTTCAAACACATCATCTTGAAACATTTCCGAGTCGTTATCGCTAACAAACTCACTGAGTGACGTAAAGCTTTCTATTTCTCTCTTACCAACGCAAATAATCCAAAAATCTAATTTTCTTTTGAAGGCAGTTATTTTGTTATAGGCCTGGAACACTGTTGTCTGTTTACCTTGCAATGATAAATTCAATTCGTTCAGTTTTTGAAAGATATCCGCCATAAAAGACAATCGGAACAACCAAGTTTTATCATACAAACGGTCTTTCAAATTAAAAGAAACTGTATCTGCTGAAAGAAACATTTGTAACTCGGCTCTAAGTTCAAATAGCCTTGTTAAAGTTTTACCCCGAGACAGCCATCGCATTTCTGTATGGAGCAGCAGTGTTTTATGTTTGCTGCCATAATCTTCACACAATAATGAGAACAATCGGGATTGTAGTGGTCGTGATTTGATAAAATTAAGGCATTTGCTTCATCGCAAGTGCTTGTCTATGCAGAATACAATGGCTGGAACTACAATTAGGCGCTTTACTTTTTATTCGTGATACTGCTCCTGCTGTTTTACCTGTCATCGCCTTGGCCCCATCTGTACAAATGTCAATGCAATCGTTCCAACTAAGATTATTTTCTTTAAAAAATATGTTTATTTTATTAAAAATTTCTTCCCCGGTAGTGTTTGTGGGCAGCGGTGAACACATAAGCATGTCTTCTTCAAAAGAACGTTCATATGGATATCTCACGATAACCAGCAAGATAGCCAGACCAGTGACATCAGTTGACTCATCCATTTGCAAGGCGAATCGTGTTTTTTGTAGACGTGCAACTAGTTCTTGTTTGACGTAGCTTGCCAGATCATGGATTCGCCGTGAAACAGTATCGTTTGATAGCGGTACAGTAGAAAGATGCTTTGCAGATTTTTCATCGAGCATACATTTTGTTATGTCTAACACACATGGCTTTATTAAATTCTCAGCGATAGTGTGCGCTTCACCTGCTTGTGCAATGCGATAGCTAACTAAATATGATGCCTCCGTGGCCTTTTCATTGATAGTTTGTGTTACATGCATCATATTTTTTTGACTTTCCAATAACTGTTCTTTTTTACGAACAAAAAATTCTTTATTCTTGTCTTTAGACTCGGGGTGTACAGTTTCTAAATGTCTGCGTAATTTGGCAGGTGCCATGGAACTATTAGGAAGCAGTTTACTACATAACATGCAGAGAGGTGAGCCGTTGGAATCAACAAATCCGAAACTGATATATGATTCATCATACTTCCTTTTTTTCGTCTTTGAAACCGTGGAGCTTGACGTCGTGGCATCATCGTCTGGATCGGTAATTGCTGTATTCTCCGCGCGTACTGCTTTTGAACATTCAGCGTCATTAGAAGATGTCGTTGCAACACGTTTAACACCTTTAAGCCAACGTTCCATTCTTCTTTATTAATAATGTTACACGTCAGGATGGTAGGGTCAAAATAATGCACAATCGTTACTGCGTTTATGAGACAAAGTTTAGTCCAAAGAAGAAATGTACAAAACTGATACATACAATATATATATATATGATATGATATGTACAATAGGGTGGGTCACTTTTGTATGGAGAAAAAAAAAAGATTAGTTTTTATACGGGCACAGTGACATAACGGTGCTAAATTATGAGTGTAAGAAGATTATGAAGTTTCATTGCTATCGCAATCAATCTTCTGCCTCCGGAGCCATGTGGAAATTGTCAACAAATATGTTAAAAAAGACTTAGCAGCATGGCATACAAAGTTACACTAATGTGCACTATTACTAAATAAAAGACTTAAATCAATAGTAATTATAGGTTTATTAAAGAGCAAACAATTTTTTTATAAAAATAATAAAGGATAATGATTATAGTGAAGGGTTTAGTTTGTGGCGAAATCCTTTTTGCTGTCGAATTTCGGCATTGCTTTTCTAGAGTCGATCTGGGCTTTGATGAAACCTTCTTTCATTGTTTTGTTACATAAAGTGGATGAAACTTCGGTAACAGCTTTAACTGCTCTTTCTACTGCTTGTGTGTGACACGGAAGGCGTAATAAATCAAATTCTCCTTCTCCTTTTTGTTGAATAAGCAATCGAAGATTTTCTTCGGTTACGGATTTTAATAGCGGTGGCTCGGTGATATTTTCTTGCCAATTCAAAAGGTCATAATATGTTGATGCGTTAAAATTTATCTTTGGTAACTGAAAAAGACGCAATTTTTTTGGTGTTTCTGATCTAGCTTTCAAAATTCGACGTGCAGCTAATTCACGAACGTGTGGCTGGTGATCTGTCAACATTGCAAGCAATAAGTTTTCCGGGTGTGCGAAATAGCTGTTTCTTTGTATTACTGGATCGATAACGGCTTTTAAATTTGTTGGTAAATATCTGGTTAGCTCGATGAGTTGAAACAAGTGTCGCGATCCATCTTTACAGCTAGAGTGAATTTTTATAGAAAACCATATCGGAGCGTAAACCTTGACAATATACGTTGCAAGAGTTATTAGATTTTCAGAGGCAGTCTCTACTGAAACATACAGACGGAGAATCCTGTTGGCACAAGTTAGCCATCGGGCATGGGACATTTTACCTGGTGATTTGTTAGCTAAATCGCTAGGAAATATGCCTGTTGAAATTGCTTCAACTATTCTGTACAAGTATTTTTGGTCTGTACTAATATCTTTCGCAGAAAGCTCGGGTAAGTTCGCCGGAATAGGTTGAAACTGAGTTATAGGTCTTGTCTCACAGTTCTCAAGTCCTTTGCCAACTGTCCCTGATAATGTTTGTGGCCCAGACGTCCTGCCATCAATGTGTTGAAACAGATGTCTTAATGGCAGTTCGTTCATGTGCAATAAACAAATAATCCACTGTAAAGGTCTATCCAATCTTATTTCTAGCATCCGTATAATACCGCCGTATTTGCCAATATTAACATTTGTCCCATCACATCCAATTGCAATCAAATGATCTATTGATATATCGCCATTCAAGAAAAAGTTGAATATTTCTTGTTCTATACACTTTGCAGTGCCTGAAGCAGGTGTAATATAACCTAAAAACTTCGAGTCAGGTTCTTTTATCAAAGAAATATGCTCTTCAAGTATGCGTCGCCTATACTTTTTCCCATCTTTTTCAGACATAATCAATGTTTGATCTTTTCTCCCATCAAAGTATAATGCTGGTATTTGTGAAACAGTTTGTTGTGAAATTATATTTTCTCTAGTTTTTTTTCGTTCTCGGCGAAGCTTACATTTGTCTATTACTTGAGAACTCGATGCATGTAGAACTGCTGATGCAATTGCTGCTCCTGCCCTGTCCGACACTCCAAATCTATCGCATGTTTTCGATAGCAAAGCATAATCAACTGCAGTTGTAGTACTACCCACCGAATTAGTACATGAAGTCCGCAACTGAATTTGGGTTGGTTCTTCACAATCCGAATGCAAGTGGACACACTCGTATTCAGATGTGCTACTCAACTCTTCCGTACATATTTCGGCTACTTTTTGTCGTTTGCTCTCAGATTTTTCTCGTAACAACTTTCTTTTCAGTGCTCTTGTAATTTGTTTTGTTGTGCCAACGTCTACGCCACCTATCATCATTTGCCTAGCAGTTCGTTGATCTGTTATAAAGCTGTGCTCTCTTACAGGTATTTTTTTGTTTTTAGGGCAAGTACATTTAAGAAAATCTCGACACTTGCAAGCCGAAATATCGAACAAAACTTTACTTCCAAGACGAAACTCTTCTAACTTGTTTTTAGGTATTTTCGGGTGAGACTTAAGAAGGTTTTTGCATTTTAAATGATAAGTTTGTAACATTACCTTCATTCTTTTTGGTTCTACTGTAGGAATAGAAGATTTCGCCCATGTTTGTATTAGTTTTGCAACTACAACGGCCTCTATTTCTTTATATGTGGGCTCTTTTTTCGTTTCCCTCTCCAATTTTAGCCTGTGTCGGATCCACTCATAAAACTTCATCACATCTTCGTAAGTTGGCAATATGTTGTCTTTAAAATCACATAAATCACCAAATAAGGGACACTTCCAACTATTTCGTGTGCGTTCCATTTTTCTGATGACGTAAAACAACGACTGCACTCTATTAAGCGAAACGCGACACTGATTGTTTTACCGCTAAATCGCGCGTCACTCGTCTCAACTTCCCCCGCACTCCACCCCTTCTTACTGCTTTGTTATTGAACTCAACCAAACAATTTCGTATTTATCATTACTTAAAAGTATTACATATGAAATCTGATATCAATAACTTGAGAAAAGTGTTAGTAAAGTGACGCCAAAAATCTACTTTTTTTTTAAATAGTTCTATGGCATTCCGGAGGCAATAAAACTTAAAATAATCTAATAAAACTTTACATATCAATTAACGACACCATTTGGCACCTTTTTAATGCTGAGCATTTAAGAAGAACGAGAAAAAAAAAAAATGACCCACCCTAATGTACAATCAGAATACAGCGGGCAGTAGAACTTACAAGAAGGCAGCAGGCTAGCCAGCTTGTAAGTAGGTAGGTACGAACTTATCGCTCCGAACGCTAATCGTCAACTGACTGACGAGGCGCGACTTTTTTTATATAATAGCGCTTTTATACTTAGTCCTAGACTCGAACTCGAACATTCTCAAAAATACTCGAGTCGGCGCCTTTGATAAACAAAAAGCGGAAATAAAAATATAAATACAAAAAAATGCGTTGTAAACAATCTCGACTTTATGCTTTTGAAGATAGAGCCGAAAGTCGCTTGTTCACAACTATAGCGTCTAATTCAGAGGCGGCTTTTATCAAAGGGACTGCGCGCTCACAAGTATACGCGCGGCGGGCGGATTCAAAACGTTCGACCAGTGACCAGAGAGAGGTGTTTTGTTTTTTTTTTCTAAATTCTTGCGGAACCCCTACAGGGGTATCGCGGAACCCTAGGGTTCCGCGGAACACACTTAGAGTACCGCTGGGTTACACAATCGTGTTTTGCCTGCGATGCAAAAAAAAGCTTATGAAAAATACAAAAATAAATTAAAGAATAAATCGTTTAATAAATAATGTGTTGTTTTAATAATACTTCCTTATAACAAATTCAGAAAATGAAAAAAAATCAAAAAAGCGCTAGGCGCGGCATTTCAGGCTGTATCTGTCACGTTCCTTTGCCTTTGTAACATTCTCAGTAACATTCATTTAAAAAAAAAAAACGTCATACGACATTAAAACGTACGCTGAGAATTTTTGTTCTAGCTAGAGTTGGCAATACGTAGTATCTCTAAGTAGTCTGTGGTAGTGTTGCATAAAAATCGACTATCGATCTATCGATAGTCCCCCACTGAAATCAGTCATCCTATCGATAGGCCTATCGATAGTATCGATACTATCGATAGTATCGATAGGCAGGTATCCAACAATACTATCGATAGTATCGATAGTATCTAACTATTGTTTCGATACTATCGATAGTATCGATTGTTCCAAATCATGCAATACTATCGATACTATCGATAGTATCGATACTATCGTGCTATCGTTTAGATAGTATTGATGCATATGATTATTAAAGAAATGGTTAAGTAGGTACACCGTAACAGCACAGCGTAATTAAAACTACCAGTGGTCCACCCCCTTTGAAGTCGCGCAAAATGGCGCTTCCGTCTAGACATTACTTCATACTCAGGGTTGTCACATTTATATTCAGTCTATTATTGAAGTAAAACTTCTTTACGCACGCTTGACTTGAGGAGTAAGCTGGTGAATGCGTTACGAAAAATGTTACGAAAAGTGCGATCGGGCGAGCCGACTTATTTTGAGATCCAAGATGGCGGACGCGATTTTTTAAATAAAATCTATATGGGTATCGTTTTTGAGGTTTCCCGGGGTACTGATTGCGAATATAACATCTGTTTTGAGATCCAAGATGGCGGACGCGACTTTTTAAATAAAATCTATATGGGTATCGTTAACGAGGTTTTCGGGGGTGCTGATAACGAATATAACATGTATTTTAAGATCCAAGATGGCGGGCGCGACTTTTTAAATAAAATCAATATGGGTATCGTTTTCGAGGTTTTTGTGGGTGCTGATTACGAATATAACATCTATTTTAAGATCCAAGATGGCGAACGTAACTTTTTAAATAAAATCTATATGGGTATCGTTTTAGAGGTTTTCGGAGGTGCTGATAACGAATATAACATGTATTTTAAGATCCAAGATGGCGGGCGCGACTTTTTAAATAAAATCAATATGGGTATCGTTTTCGAGGTTGTCGGGGGTGCTGATTGCGAATATAGCATCTATTTTGAGATCCAAGATGGCGGACGCGACTTTTTAAACAAAATCAATATGGGTATCGTATTCGAGGTTTTTGTGGGTGCTGATTACGAATATAACATCTATTTTGAGATCCAAGATGGCGGACGTGACTTTTTAAATAAAATCTATATGGGTATCGTTTTCGAGGTTTTCGGAGGTGCTGATAACGAATATAACATGTATTTTAAGATCCAAGATGGCGGGCGCGACTTTTTAAATAAAATCAATATGGGTATCGTTTTCGAGGTTGTCGGGGGTGCTGATTGCGAATATAGCATCTATTTTGAGATCCAAGATGGCGGACGCGACTTTTTAAACAAAATCAATATGGGTATCGTATTCGAGGTTTTTGTGGGAGCTGATTACGAATATAACATCTATTTTGAGATCCAAGATGGCGGACGCGACTTTTTAAATAAAATCTATATGGGTATCGTTTTCGAGGTTTTCGGGGGTGCTGATAACGAATATAACATGTATTTTAAGATCCAAGATGGCGGACGCGACTTTTTAAATAAAATCAATATGGGTATCGTTTTCGAGGTTGTCGGGGGTGCTGATTGCGAATATAGCATCTATTTTGAGATCCAAGATGGCGGACGCGACTTTTTAAATAAAATCTATATGGGTATCGTTTTCGAAGTTTTCGGGGGTGCTGATAACGAATATAACATGTATTTTAAGATCCAAGATGGCGGACGCGCTTTTTAAATAAAATCAATATGGGTATCGTTTTTGAGGTTTTCGGGGATCATTTCAGCCGAAAGACATCCACTGCTGGACATAGGCCTCCCCCAATGGGGGTGTATATACCATAATCGCCACGCTTGGCAGGCGGGTTGGCGATTGCAGTTGGTTGAATTAATACTCAGAGAACGCTGCTGCCCATCCTCTGGTGAATCCCTTAGTCGCCTTTTACGACACCCATAAGAAGAAAAAGGGTGGTGCAATTCTTTACGTCCGGCACCACACGGAACAACATCCGGCACCACAGGCTCGGCAGCATTTGGCAAACTTCGCCAAGTCTTCTCATCGCCTATACCACAAAGTTTGAAGACAAAGGTCTTCAACCAGTACGTCCTGCCTGTCATGACTTACGGTGCTGAGACGTGGACACTGACAGTTGGGCTAGTCCACAAATTATTCAAAGTCGCTCAGCGACCTATGGAGCGAGCTATGCTCGGAGTATCTTTGAAGGATAAAATCCGTAATGAGATTATCCGGAGAAGAACCAGAGTGACCGACATAGCTTGTAGGATCAGTAAGCTGAAGTGGCATTGGCCTGGCCATGTCTGTCGAAGAACCGATGACCACTGCAGCTGACGAGTCCTTGAGTGGAGACCGCGAATCGGCAAACGCAGCTTAGGGTGTCCTGCCGCCATGTTGATCGACGACCTAAAGAACGTGGCTTGGGGGGGGGACTGGATGCGGAAGGCAGAGGACCAAGTATTGTAGTGTATGACCAGCAGTGGACTACGATGGTCTGAGTTGATGATGATGATGATAACCAGTTACAATTTTGAAAGCGATTGGTCATAAACAAATTAAAAAATTATGAAAATATTTGGATCCAAATATTTATCTGAAAGCAATCAGTTCAAAAGGGCGACCATTTTATTTTCAAAATTCACTTTATATTGATAATAAGTGGACACTTAAGACAGTATCGGTCTTACCACAAAATATTAAACCACATCTTAGACACGTGTTCAACTGATTTTTCAAACTTTTTTACCACAAATCCACGTCTAAAACTCGCGTAGAGTTAAACACGTTTTTGGCACGTATTTGTATTTAAACAGCCACGAAAGTATGTTTAAGAATTGCCTTTGCCCTTGCCCTTGGCTAACCTAAAATTAGCTCTTGGTCATTTTTGAATTTTCTGATAATAGTTAGTGATGTTTGAGGGAGGCCTATGTCCAGCAGTGGACGACTTTCGGCTGAAATTTTGATGATGATAAGTCTTTACAAGCCCTTTCATTTGAGTAGTAACACGAAATATATAAGATAAGTTTTATAAGATAAGATAATATATAAGATAAGTTGGCGGTGCTTGGGGTAGGTCCAGCCGAGTCAACTTATCTTAAAAATGAAAATTCAAAAATGACCAAGAGCTAATTTTAGGTTAGCCAAGGGCAAGGGCAAAGGCAATTCTTAAACATACTTTCGTGGCTGTTTAAATACAAATACGTGCCAAAAACGTGTTTAACTCTACGCGAGTTTTAGACGTGGATTTGTGGTAAAAAAGTTTGAAAAATCAGTTGAACACGTGTCTAAGATGTGGTTAAATATTTTGTGGTAAGACCGATACTGTCTTAAGTGTCCACTTATTATCAATATAAAGTGAATTTTGAAAATAAAATGGTCGCCCTTTTGAACTGATTGCTTTCAGATAAATATTTGGATCCAAATATTTTCATAATTTTTTAATTTGTTTATGACCAATCGCTTTCAAAATTGTAACTGGTTATCATCATCATCATCAACTCAGACCATCGTAGTCCACTGCTGGTCATACACTACAATACTTGGTCCTCTGCCTTCCGCATCCAGTCCCCCCCCCCAGCCACGTTCTTTAGGTCGTCGATCAACATGGCGGCAGGACACCCTAAGCTGCGTTTGCCGATCGCAGATGGCTTTACGCTGAACTGATACCACCCTGACAAAGGCTAGACAAGCGAGCGATAGACTGGGGAGTCAGTCATCCGCATCGCACGGCCTTTGAGTTGTGGTGATGTCCTAAGTGTACCCGGACATCGCCTAAGGAGCGTCATTACAGGTTGAGGGGCCCGAAAATGGGCCGCGCTGGATGGGTCGCGAATGCCATGCATTGCAGTTCTTGTGGCTCATTCACTAAGGCAAGAGTAGGTACATGGCGGAGGTTTTAGTGGGTGCGAGCCCCACATAACCACGCTACCTCCCGGGGTGGCGTGACATGCGATAGGCATTTTGTCCGCCTCAAAAAAAAAAAGGTCTATGTCCAGCAGTGGACGACTTTCGGTTGAAATGATGATGAAGATGAGACTTTACAAGCCCTTTCATTGGAGTAGTAACACGATGGGTCTAAGAGATATAGTGTAGGAGATATGGCCATCAGAAGTCTTGACTCTTTATTTGTGTAGAGCTTGTCAAGCTCTTTCATTTGAGTACCAACACGATGGGTCTAAAACCTTTGGCTTAGGAGATATGGTAATCAGAATTTTCGACCATTTATTTGTCTAGATCTCATCGAGCCCTTTCATTTTATTATCAACACGATCCATCTAAGACCTATGGCTTAGGAAATATGGCCATCAGAAGTTTTGACCATTTATTTGTCTAGAGCTTATCGAGCCCTTTCATTTAAGTATCAACACGATGGGCTTAAGCCTTACTTACACTCAGAGATGAATCTAAGCGTGAACTCATGCCTCCAACTGTCAAAATGAAGTGCCATTTGACAGATGGAAGCATGAGTTCACGCTTAGATTCGACTCTGAATGTAAGCCTAAGAGCACAATCAACTCAGCCTATCGCAGTCCACTGCTGGACATAGGCCTCTCCCAAGTTGCGCCACAACGCTCGGTCCTCTGCCTTCCGCATCCAGTCCCCCCCAGCCACGTTCTTCAGGTCGTCGGTCCACCTGGCAGGGGGGCGCCCTACGCTGCGTTTGCCAATTCGCGGTCTCCACTCAAGGACTCGTCTGCTCCAACGGCCATCGGTCCTTCGACAGACATGGCCAGCCCACTGCCACTTCAGCTTACTGATCCTACAAGCTATGTCGGTCACTCCGGTTCTTCTCCGGATAATCTCGTTACGGATTTTATCCTTCAAAGAAACTCCAAGCATAGCTCGCTCCATAGCTCGCTGAGCGACTTTAAATTTGTGGACTAGCCCAACTGTCAGTGTCCACGTCTCGGCACCGTAAGTCATGACTGGCAGGACGCACTGGTTGAAGACCTTTGTCTTCAAACTTTGCGGTATAGGCGACGAGAAGACTCGGCGAAGTTTGCCAAATGCTGCCCAGCCCAGACGGATCCTTCTGTTGGCTTCTTTCTCTAAGAGCACAAGTTTAGGATAAATGGCTATCGGAAGTTTTGACCATTTATATCTCTACAGCTCGTAGAGCCAACACCCATTTCATTCGAGTACCTATACGATGGGTATAAGTGCTACAGTTTAGGAGATAATTATGGCCATCAGAAGTTCAGTTCAGTTCAGTCCAGTTCAGTTCAGTCTAGTTTGGTCAAGTTCAGTAAATTTCAGTTAAGTTTAGTCAAGTCCAGCCAAGGTCAGTCAAATTCAGTCAAGTCCAGTCAAGTTCAATCAAATTCAGTTAAGTTTTTTATAGTTAATTAACACGGTACAAAAACCAATTACATTAATTAACATAAAAATTATACACAATCACGATATAACGATGATATTACAATTTACATACATACATATATTATATTTACATAAGCTGAGTCAATTTGAGTCAAATTGTGTTGAGTTGAGTCGAGTGGAGTCGAATGGAGTCGAGTTCAGTCGAGTTCAGTCGATTTGAGTCAAGTGGAGTCAAGTTGAGTCGAGTTGAGTCGAGTTGAGTCGAGTTGAGTCGAGTTGAGTCGAGTTGAGTCGAGTTGAGTCGAGTCGAGTTGAGTCGAGTTGAGTCGAGTTGAGTCGAGTTAGATCGAATTGAGTCGAGTGGACTAGAGTTGAGACGAGCTGAGTTGAGTCGAGTTGAGTAGAGTTGAGTAGATTTGAGTCGAGTTGAGTCGAGTTTAGTCAAGTTCAGTCCAGTTCAATTCAGTCCAATTCAGTCAGTCAATTGGGGTGCATTAAAAGAGCCTCCACGAGTGACGATATTTAATTGATCGTCCGGCGCACCCTGGGCAGTCAGCCCCGCTATCAACCTGCTGACTGGCTAATCTTTTCCCCACGACATGAGCTATTATTATTATGGAGCCCATGTCGACACGAAGAAGAAGAAGTCCAGTCCAGTCCAGTACAGTTCTGTTTAGCACAGTTCAGTCTAGTTCAGTTCAGTCAAGTTCAGTCAGTTTTGTATAAATTCTGTCAAGTTCAGTCAGTTTCAGCCAAATTCAGTCAAGTTGAATCATTTTGAGTCAAGTTTAGTCGAGTTTAAGTTGAGTTGAGTCGAGTAGAGTTGAGTGGAGTAAATTTCTGTCAAGTTGAGTCGAGTGGAGTCGAGTTGAGTCAAGCAGATTTATTTATGTTATATTCGGAATCAGCACCCCGGGAAACTTTGAGATCGATACCCATATTGATTTTATTTAAAAATTTGCGTCCACCACCTTAGATCTCGAAATACGTGTTATATTCGTAATCAGCACTCACGAAAACCTAAAAAACTATATCCATATTGATTTTATTAAAAAATCACATCCGCCATCTTGGATCTCAAAACAGATGTTATATTCGCAATCAGCACCCCGGAAAACTACGAAAACGATACCCATATTGATTTTATTTAAAAAGTCACGTCCGCCATCTTGGATCTCAAAATAAATGTTATAGTAGTAATCAGCATCCCGAGAAACCTCGAAAACGATATCCATATTGATTTAACTTAACAAGTCGCGTCCGCCATCTCTAATTTCGATATAGATGTTATATTAGTAATCAGTATCCCGAGAAACCTCGAAAACGATACCCATATTGATTTTATTTAAAAAGTCGCGTCCGCCATCTTGAATCTCGAAATAGATGTTATATTAGTAATCAGCCCCCCCTGAAAACCTCGAAAATGATACCCATATTGATTTTATTTAAAAAGTCGCGTCCGCCATTTAGGATCTCAAAATAGATGTTATATTCGCAATCAGCACCCCCGACAACCTCGAAAACGATACCCATATTGATTTTATTTAAAAAGTCGCGTCCGCCATCTTGGATCTCAAAATACATGTTATATTCGCTATCAGCACCCCCGAAAATCTCGAAAACGATACCCATATAGATTTTATTTAAAAAGTCACGTCCGCCATCTTGGATCTCAAAATAGATGTTATATTCGTAATCAGCACTCACAAAAACCTCGAATACGATACCCATATTGATTTTGTTTAAAAAGTCGCGTCCGCCATCTTGGATCTCAAAATAGATGCTATATTCGCAATTAGCACCCCCGACAACCTCGAAAACGATACCCATATTGATTTTATTTAAAAAGTCGCGTCCGCCATCTTGGATCTTAAAATACATGTTATATTCGTTATCAGCACCCCCGAAAATCTCGAAAACGATACCCATATAGATTTTATTTAAAAAGTCACGTCCGCCATCTTGGATCTCAAAATAGATGTTATATTCGCAATCAGCACCCCGGGAAACCTCAAAAACGATATCCATATTGATTTTATATAAAAAGTCGCGTCCGCCATCTTGGATCTCCAAATAAATGTTATATTAGTAATCAGCATCCCGAGAAATCTTGAAAACGATACCCATATTGATTTAACTTAAAATGTCGCGTCCGCCATCTTGAATCTCGCAATAGAAGTTATATTCGTAATTTGCACCCCCGAAAACCTCAAGAACGATACCCGTATTAATGTTATATAAAAAATCGCATCCGCCATCTTGGATGTCGAAGCAGATGTTGTGTTTTTAGCACCCCGGAAAATGAACCATTTAAAACGTCATACATAAAATTCGTCAACCCACAATGGCGTGTCTCAAGCCAAGCAGCATGTATGGCAGGTGGGGCTCGCATCCACCCCTCTCTCGCCCCGCACACTCCGCACAAATGACGTCAATTAACCGCGACAGCCATATTGCAATACTATCTAAACGATAGCACAATAGTATCGATAGTATCGATAGTATTGCATGATTTCGAACAATCGATACTATCGATAGTATCGATAGTATCGTAACAATAGTTAGATACTATCGATACTATCGATAGTATTGTTGGATACCTGCCAATCGATACTATCGATACTATCGATAGTATCGATACTATCGATAGGCCTATCGATAGTATAGATGATTAGGGGTTTTTCGATACTATCGATAGACAATCGATAGTCTATCGATTGTTAGGCAACACTGGTCTGTGGTCATATCTGGACAGTAAATAAATAGCGAACTTGAATCACCATGGGTGAAGTTGTAGGTAAGTACTTGGAAATGGAGTATTTTTGTTAGTAAATTTTGTAAGTAGTAAGCTTTGACTTAGTAAGTAGGTTCTTTCATCGTAGATTTTGTTAAATTTAAACCAACTAAAAACGTTAAATTATCATCAATAGCCAAAGATGAAGCCATTAAATATACACTTTTTATTAATTGGTTTGTCACTTTTTTCAGAACTCACAACATGGCCAAGACATCCTATTATATTTTATAAAATCACAAGCAATGGTGTTAACTTCGAAATAAAAGCTCCTGGTAATGCAGCCATTGGGCTAGCAAGTAAGCCAGGACCAAATTGTGATTTCTTAGTAAGTATGTGCGACTAGGCATGTGCTGATCCAATCAGATCTTTTAGAAAATCAGCTGGCAAGTAGATCCAGGGATTTTTCATATTGATTTTAAGCCATATGATTTTATATTGGATTAATTCATTATCATAAAGACTGAACCATGAGGATTACATCAATCATACAGTATACTGTAGTTCACTTACAATATTGAATTTATTTTATGTTATTTGGCAGTCACGGTTACAACTTGAATTTGAGGTATCTTTTGAAGGCACAGACATAGTAAAAAATCGAAGTGCTGCGAACAATCTAGTGAAGCCAAAAAAAACTATGCTCCTCCGACATATGCACCTCAAACCATGCTCGCCCCTCTCAGTACACATGTCGCGGTATCGGCCAGTAAGCATCGCGAAAGCAAATATCCTTCAGGTGCATGGTGTGTGCGTGAGCACTGGTTGTACACGAAGGACCATTTTTTTTTTTGGCTTCACTGTGATTGTTTGCAGCACTATCTATCAGTCTGTATTTTTTACTATGTCTGTGTTTGAAGGCAGATAAAAAAAAACAATGAGTGCAAAATTAAAGATCAGTTAACAAAAAATCTTTAGTAGAAGTATTTTTGTGAACTTGGCTTTATTCGTCATTTAGAAATCTATGATAAGCAATTTTGATTTTGCAGATTAAAACTTGTATACATACTTAATATTATTATTTTTCATTTGATCTTTATGGATTGTGGTTATGATTCTAGAAATCAGATCAAATATTGCACACCCATAATACGAAGAGATAAATATCAACCCACACTTTGTTTTTTTCTTCTTGACAACCTCTGTGGTCTAGTGGTTCGAGTGTCGGACTGCTGATCACGAGGTTGTGGGTTTGATTCCCACAGGACACAAATATTTGAGTGATGAACATGAGTGTTTGTGTTGGTCTGGTTGTTTCTTATGTATTATAAGTATGTATTTACAACAACAAAAAACCGGCCAAGAGCATGTCGGGCCATGCTCAGTATTATAGGGTTCCTTAAGTAGGTGTTACAAACAAATCAAATCGAATATAAATCATGGCTATTTTAGTTTTTGCAATAGACGGCAGCATTGGCGACTCAGATAGTGTTATTAGTAGCCGCCGCTAGATGGCGCTATATAGTGCCAAATGCAATAGACGGCAGCATTGGCGACTCAGAGAGTGTTGCTACTAGCCGCTAGATGGCGCTGTATAGCGCCAAATTTAAGAAGTTTGGCATTTCAATATAACACAAAGTTACTTTTTGTAATTTTTTTAAATAGAAAGTAGCTAAAGGAGCATTATTTGCTACGATCATTTTTCTCTATGGTCAATGACCTTTGAACTAGGATGTTTTAAGTAATTTTCAGTTTTCTCTATAACTCAAAAATTTATTATCAAATTATACTCGAAATAATTTTAAAAGAGAGTTTTTATAAAGGTCTATCAATGTGGAAGATTATAAGTTTCTACGTTGCATAGTTTAGAAATGGCTGGGGGGGGACCCATTGCAAGCCACTTTGGCGGGCTATATTTCGCAGATGGTACACCTGATAAAAAAGTGATGTATGAAACATTACCTTCATTTTAGTAGACCTATTCAATGATACCACACACGAGGGGGTGCAGCGAAAAAAAAATTTTCATCCCCATTTCACATGTATGGGCGCCACCCCTAAAATACGTAATCACGATTTTTTTATTCTTTTAAAATTGAGATCTATATCTAGACTATTTTTTAGCAAAATTTCATTTACTTATGTTTATAACTGTAGAAGTTATTAAGCTGTAAAGGATTAGGACAGACGGACGGACATGTCGAAACTATAAGGGTTCCTTGTAGGACTACGGAACCCTAAAAAGCATATAAGTATTATATCCATTGTCTAGCACCCATACCACAAGCTCTGCTTAGTTTGGGACCAGATGGTGATGTGTAAAAATGTTCCAAAAAATATTCTTACTTGTCTTATTTAATAACTTCTTAGGTGTTCGCGATGATTAAATCGTGTATATTATTTAAATTGGTTTTCCTTAGCTTGTGACATTATATTACTTATTCTTCTTCTTCTTCTTCGTGTCGACATGAGCTACATAATAATAATAGCTCATGTCGTGGGGAAAAGATTAGCCAGTCAGCAGGTTGATAGCGGGGCTGACTGCCCAGAGTGCGCCGGACGATCAATTAAATATCGTCACTCGTGGAGGCTCTTTTAATGCACCCCAAGTAGTCTGTTTTCTCTCTTGTCTTATTTAGTAAACAATATTGCCATGTCTTTATACCCGACTGCGCCAGAAGGAGGGTTATGTTTTTCGAGTGTATGTATGTATGTATGTATATTTCTTTGGCACGCTCTGTAGATTCGTCTTAATTCTGAGAGTGACACTGGGTATATCAAAATTTAGAAAATTAAAATGGCCGCTTTTTGGCGCCATTTTACCTCTTCAAAAAAATATGTTTTCCTTCTAAAACTATCGAGTGGGGTATCAAAATAAAGGGATTTATAAATGCTTTACAAAAATATATACAACTTATATGTTTAAATGTAATTTGGAATGAAAAATGCTAAAAAACAACAAAATATTCAACGTTAAAAATGAATTTGACTTTTCAAAAAAAACATTAATAGTATGATAAATAAAACATGACAAAACTAAACAAATTAAAATAAAAAAATTAATTAACAAAAACAAAAAACCCGACTGCGTGTAAAAATAACAGAAAAGATATAAACAAGACTTATCAACACGCAGGCGGAGGCTACCTATGAACTATTATGTAATTCATGACCAAAAACATACGTAGCCTCCGACTACGTGTTGATAAGTCTTGTTTATATCTTTTCTGTTATTTTTACACGCAGTCGGGTTTTTTGTTTTTGTTAATTAATTTTTTTTTATGTAATTCGTCAATATTAATAACAGATATTTATGTTAACAATTTCACACACAAATTTTTTTTTTTTACCTAATTACATGTGCAGAATTAGTATTTATTTTTTATCAGTAGTATTTTGATAGAAACATGCCATTTTTTTTTACTAAATAAGTCAAGAGCGAAATCAGACTACTTATAAGTAATATAATGTCACAAGCTAACAAACATCCGTTTAACAACTTCTGTTTATCCTCTACAGGTAATTGTAATACTTTGCCTGAATAATTCAGCGTTGTTTGAAATTACAGATTGCTATTGGCCATAACCGCCACTCTTGGATTAAGAAATTGACAACAAGAGTTAGTAAGGAAACTGTTGAAACACCAAACATCTTGAGCTCACAAGAGTACAGAAAATTTTGGATTTCATGGTATGGAAACATTTTACGCTTAGGTCAAAGTGAAGAGACCAAACCGCTAGTGACATTTAATAGTAAAAACTCTAATTTCAAATATGTAACATTCACTACTATAGATGATAGTATTGTACATTGGAAAATTGAATGTAAGTATGAGTAAGGACAATATTATTCTAATTCATTAATTGTATAAAACTTCCATTTAAGAGGAAAAGTAGAAGTGTATGAACCCTTTCAATTAATATCCAATCTATAACACTTTATTGTTTATTAATTTATGTTATTTATTATTTTTCAACACTTGCTAATAAAGTGGCTCTTATTGCATCGCTTTTAGGTTCATAATACAGCTTATTAAGCACGCATTCTTTTTAACCGACTTCAAAAAAAGGAGGAGATTACGTATTCGGCGGGGTTTTTTTTTTCATGTATGTTCACCGATTACTCCGTGATTTCTGGGCCGATTGACGTGGCTGTTTTTTTATTTGATAGAGGAAGCCCGCGCGGTGGTCCCATATAAATTCTATTGACTTAGGTTGAGTAGTTTTTTAACCAGCTTCAATAAATCAGTTTATTTTAGCTTCGCCTATCTAGATGACCTGCTCATAGGTTCGTTTTTCTGAGAATTCTTGGCCGATTTACGTGTTTTTTTTTACGACGGTGATTGGACGTTTGGAAGAACCCGAGTAAGACCTTTGCACAGCAGTGGGACAGCATAGGGTACAAAAAAATATATTCTCAAATTGGTTTGTGAATCATTCCTCGCAATTATCAACTAAAAAGTATGAAATAAAAACTTTTTAACAAAAAAAAAACCGACTTCAAAAACCTTAACTAAAAAGTAAAAAATTATCCTTGTATGTATTACAAAATCTTTTCATAAACCAACATTTTGAAGGCGGCGCGTGATTTTCATTTACGTTCACTAATACGGTTTTTTTATCTACTATAGATATGAGCTCGACTATACATTATATTTACATGACGCTCACGATGATTCATCGTGAAATACATGTACATACATAAAGAAAGGGTCAATCACGCGCCGCCTTCAAAATGTTGGTTTATGAAAATATTGTGTAATACATACAAGGATTATTTTTTACTTTTTACTTATTACTTTACAGTTATCTCTGCCATAAGGTTTTATGTCCAAACAATATTAAAAATTTTTGGGAATAAATAAACTGTGTTAATTAAAATAATAATGAAAATAAATAAAAAATTAATTTCATCAAATTATTTAATAGCGATTTATTATATTTTTAATATTAGGCTGTTTGGCGGCTTCCTTCCACCACCTGCGCGCGGTTAGCTATATGTCACTCAACCACAGGCACGGCGTGCGATTACAGAATACAAATTTCTCATATATTCAATATTTGTCTAAAATATGTTTTTATTTTATTTCTCATAAGTGTGTTGAAAACCGTCGTATAAAACGCGTGAACATTGGCCATTATACGCTTTCAGCTCGGGCTGCAATCCAGCCTCGAGTGTAATGGCCAACTTAGCTCACTTGTATCATAAAATAAAATTAATAAATATAAATATCTTCGGGACATTTTTACACAGCACCATCTAGCCCCGAACTAAGGCGAGCTTGTGACATGGGTACTAGACAATGGATATAATACTTATATACTTTTTTTTTTTTTTTTTCATAATGTACTTGTATAATTATTTATAAGCATCATACGTTAACAAACTGAGACAGCGGAAACATGTGGTCCCCTGCCATCTTGCCACTCAGGATGAACAACCTATCAGAGTCTTGCCGCAATTAACGCGCATGCGCGCTACTGATTTGGTTGCAAAATTGAAATATGCACAAGAATAATTTTAATTTTACTTTTTTTTTTCAGTGCCTCCTTTATTAGAAAGACCACTTCTGAAACCCATAAAAGGTGGTAAACTGTATTGGGTACAAGTTGATGCAGACACACAGTTCCCTGATGATGCATACATTGGGGGGTATGAGAAAGAAAACCTTTACATAATCAGGGCCAAACACGGAGGATCTCTGACACCGGGCAAGTTTGTGTCATCTGAAGGTTTGGGCTATATTCCATGGGGTGGAGACGCAAATGTAAAAAATTCATTTGAGGTTTGTTATATTTTATCTACATAGTACGTATTTTTTACGACATAGTAGTCATGGCTGAGACAAAGGAGGACCACGGTACAATGCTTGATGACCTCAGTAGAGCTTCTGATAGAGTGGGTCTTAAAATGAATATGGACAAGACAAAGGTTATGTCGAATTCCCATATAGCACCCATTCCCGTAAACATCGGAGAATCTACACTCGAAGTTGTTGACAATTATGTATACCTAGGACAAATTGTCCAGCTAGGTAAGTCCAACTTCGAGAAAGAGGTCAATCGTCGAATCTGACTCGGTTGGGCAGCGTTCGGGAAGCTACGCAATATCTTCTCGTCCAAAATACCGCAGTGTCTCAAGACGAAAGTCTTTGACCAGTGTGTGTTGCCAGTAATTACTTACGGTACTGAAACGTGGTCGCTCACAATGGGCATGATAAGGCTCAAAGTCACTTAAAGGGCAATGGAGAGGGCTATGCTCGGAGTGTCCCTGCGTGATCGAATCAGAAATGATTAGATTCGTAGAACTAAAGTAACCGACATAGCCTGAAGAATTGCCAAACTTAAGTGGCAGTGGGCGGGGCACATTGCTCGCAGAACGGATGGCCGATGCGGCAATAAAGTTCAGGAGTGGCGACCGCGTACTGGAAGGCGCAGCGTGGGTAGGCCCCCCACAAGGTGGACCGACGACCTGGAGAAGGTCGCGGGAATCCGCTGGATGCGGAAGGCGCAGGACCGGTCGTTGTGGCGATGCTTGGGGGAGGCATATGACCAGCAGTGGACGTCTTTCGGCTGAAATGATGATGATGATATTTTCTCTATGAAACATTTATACTAGTCAAAACAAAATAGGAGCCACTTATATATTTCGTAATCGAATCGATTAATTGATGATTGGTGTCGATTCCTTTGTTCACGAACTAAACTTATTTTAAATTATCGCACTCTTTTACTAATAGTAGATAGAAGAAAGGGATGGCAACAATTTCAGAACTGTCAAATTAGTTTAAGTGTTTCATTTCTTTGTATTTTAGTAGGCATGATCCGAGATCAAGTCTAAACTTGTATGGAAATCAAAATTCCGACCAATTTAACAGTTGTAAAATTGTTGCCATCTCTTTCTTGTATCTACTATTAGTAAAAGAGAGCGAAAGTTTACGACAAGAAGCGACACTTAAGCATGTGTGCTCGTAAAATTGCTCGCGGCTATGTGTGCGGGTCGGGGAGATCGCGTGGGCCGTGCGCGGCGTGTGGAACGGGCAGTCTCTCGGCCTAGCCTAGCCCTTAATGCAATATCACGCGCTTCGCTCAAGGTCACCGGCGAGCGAGCTCACGCGTACACGGAGTGGTACCACTGTGTCTTCGCTTTCATTTCATCCAATTGTTCTAATGTGACAAATCTAGTCTTGACGTCTTTTATTTCCGTTTGTAGAATAACTAAATCTTTTAGTATCTTGAAACGTCCAGATGGTCGAACGTAAGAGGCGGTAGCTTTTCTAGATCTAGGGCTACAAACACTGGCGTCACATCAGGATCTGTGCCTTTAAAAAGCGATATAAATAATTTATTCAAGATCTCTGCTTTCTTTTCCATGCTTAATGCGCAAAATTTTGAGCTTTTTAGAAATAAAAGGAAAAACTTTCATTTGGCACAGAACAGTGACAGGACAGCACAACAGGGCCCCAATTCTCGCGTTATAGAGATAATGTCGAATTTTAAATCTCTTTTTACTAGAGTTATTTCGTCGCACACTGATAGTTTTTTTTAAACAAACGTCAACAACTCGTCGATCACAATAATACACGTATTGCATTTCACGCGAGATACGCAATAATACGCTCGCCGCTCGTAATGCCGAATGGGTTGCAAGCAGGGGCGGATCTTGAATTTGTGGGGCCCTGGGCTAATACTGCTTAGGGGCCCTACCTAATTACTCAACTAATTGCCATTTTGACAAGAACTATTTTCTGTAGTGATGTAGGTATATGTAATGTAATATATGTTAAGTACAGGAAGAAAATAGGAAAACAAAATTTTTTTTTTATTTATTAAAACATTATTTATTGCAAAATAAATTGACAGGTTATAAATGCTTATGTTATATAAATTATAAAGCAACTTTTCTGCATTTTTGTGCTGCAAATTCTTTTATTTGGTCATCGCACTGTAGGTCCTTTGTTAAATCGCAATTTATCGAAAGATCTGATAAATGATTTAGTCGATAGTTCGACATTGTTGTCCTGTATTTGTTTTCTATATACGACATCCTGGAGAAAGAACGCTCCGCTTCACAGCTAGGGATCGGCATCGTTAAAAAAATCTTTAAGATGGTATAGCAGTTTGGGAAAACATCAACAAGTTTCTTTTCATAAATTAGCCAAAAAAGTTCACTGCAAGAGGTGTAAGACTCTGTCTTAGACTGCAGTAAGTAAGATTTCAACTGAATGCACTCATTCACTAAATGTTCGTCTAAGTCATTTGGATAATAATCAACAATATTACGTACACTTTCCAGATCTATGTGTTCTTGATTTTTGTCTTGCAAATCCATTAAAAATTTAAATTTTTTGCTATAGGTCTCATAGGCTTGGCTTCTATTATTTCAATCCATAATCATCTTATCCAACGCAACGTTAAGCGTGTCTCTTTTAAATTTGTCTGCGCCGTTTAGTGAGACTTTATCTGTAGATTTATCTGAAAATTTTAAAGTAATGCGTCTCTCGTCGTTGTTCAATATGATCACGTATGAATGGGTCGAATTCTGCCAATAGCTCTCAATCAATCAACTCAGCCTATCGCAGTCCACTGCTGGACATAGGCCTCTCCCAAGTTGCGCCACAACGCTCGATCCTCTGCCTTCCGCATCCAGTCCCCCCCCAGCCACGCTCTTTAGGTCGTCGGTCCTGCTGCTGTTGTGGGCCAATAGCTCTAGAGCACCCATAAAATTACCATTATGTGGAGAACCAAATACTTCCTCGGAACCTCTAAGTGCTAAGCCTCTTATACTCGAAAATTTTAGCACTGCAATAACCCGTTTTAGGACATTGTGATAATATTCCGTTTCTTTATTTAATTGCTCCTGAAGCTGCTTGTCTAAAACAGACTTATTTTCTTTTCGTGTCAACCACACTAACATTAAATTCTTATGTTCATTAGAATTTTCGTGATTTTCTAAACAAAATCCTATGTGTTTCCAATCAGAAAATCCGGTTGTGTATTGAGAAGGAGTTTTAGAAAAAGTTTGCAAGTCAAACAAAAAACAGTACCAACCCTTTATGAATAACATAACCAAGATCTTTCCAGTAATTGGCAATTTTTCATTTTTCTAGTGAAATACCTATTTGAAAAAGATCTGTTTTGTTCTTTATATTTCTTCATTGAAGCTGAATATATATTCTTCGGATCTTTATTTTGAAAGTCAGTCATTTCATGTGAGAGGACGAAATTAATAAAATCATTATTTAGCTAATCTGGCCACAAGCCCACGTCAACATATTTCTCAAACTCAAACTTAATATTTTCTAAATTTCTTTCCACCTCGGTATCGGTATTACCTTCCTTTTGCTGAACACCAATTTCGTTTTCAGAGGAACCAGAGGGTTGCTGGAAGTCAAGATATTGCATATTTTCATCGTTGGTATTTTTTTTCTGGTTTTCAAAATCTTGCATATTTTCATCACTTGTATTTTTTTCCTGGTTTTGCGATTTTTTCCTTCCTTCGGTTAGATTCTCTTCGCATAAAATACCTTCCTTTAAGTTTTTTAATGGATTTATAGCTATTTCATTCGCGTTTATATGTTCTGATTTAAAAAAAGTTTCAATTTTTGCGCATTTATTTCTTTCCTTTTCACGACCAAACTGTAATTTTCTTTTTTCAGCTCCACTTTTATATTTTCTAGCAGACATATTGTAAAATAAGATATTTTTCTGAAAATAAAAAAAAGAACTGGATAGAACTTTTAATTTTAATACCTACTTTGTAATGAGTGTAGCAATTCACAAATTATCATTAAATTTCGACCGAGTTCGATTCATTTAGTTTTGAAAACTGAAATAAAAATAAAAAAGTCATGTTTTATAATTCTTTTTACTTACCTACTGCCTATTAAAAGCAGGAAGTCTAGTTATGCTGAATACTTTCAATTTTAGTAAATTAATAGAAAGGTCCGGTCCTTTTTAAGTTATCTATCACTTAGTAAACTTAACACACGCACTAAACACATTTCTAACAATAACAAAGTCAATTCGTTAATATAGTCGACGATAGCAGAAGTGCGGAAAAATAACAAAATTGCGTCGGGCGATAAGCGGAGGGAAGTCCCCAGTAATAGACAATACACAGAATACACCGACCGAAAACAAGCGACAGGGAATTCTCCGTTCCGTTTGATAGATGCGCACACGGGTTGATTGATCGCAGTGTTGCCAACCTTATGATCGGATTTTTTTTAATTCTAGATAATTTTTATTATTGACAATATCGTCTATTGGTTTCAGTTCGGTTGGGGGCCCTCTGTATTCGCGGGGCCCTGGGCTGTAGCCCAAAAAGCCTTTAAGTAGATCCGCCCCTGGTTGCAAGCGCTTCTCAGTAGTTCTCAGAGATGGCGTGCTTGTATAGCGGCCGTTTGTCTTATTGATGGCCGCCGATAGACCAAACGCCATACAAATTCGCCCATTGTCCTTGTCTTTTTACGATGAAATAAATTAAAATAACACAATAGTTGAACAATGGACAGAAAAGAGGCTTATCATTATTATTTTTTAATAAAAAAATACATCTTTCTAGAAATTCTATAACTTTTGCGTTCGTCTACGCTAATGACATTTTTACGACGCGTTTTTTTTCTGTTTTCCTGCTCCATACGTTGGCCTGATAGCGTTGGTGCAAACGTTCGGGCCAACGTGTGGAGCCGGGGTAAGATCTAACGCTGGGTCTAGGAGATATAGACATTTAGGAGATTTCGGTTTTAGCCTTGAGCTCAAAATATTTGCCGCCCCATGTAGGTATTATTAACTGAGGCATCCATTTATCATACTTATTAATTAATAAAGTACCAACACAATGGATCTGAGACTTACATTCAGAGACGAATCTAAGCGTGAAGTCATGCTTCCAACCACTGAGGTAATATGTACTACGTACTAGAGAAGACACCTCGAACAAAATGTTTGTAGCATGTTTTAGAGCTCCTGCACTCTTACTCGCTTAGCCACGCTCGCCGCGCGCGTGCTCCGCGGCCAGCAAGTTGCGCGATATTTTTTGTTCGTAATGTCTACTCGAGTACGTAGTACATATTACCTCAGTGCTTCCAACTGTCAAATAGCACTGCATTTTGTCAGTTGGAAGCACGAGTTCACGCTTAGATTCGTCTCTGAATATAAGCCTAATGGCTATAGTTTAGATAAAACCTAAATCTCTAGATTTCAATGAGCCCTATAATATAATTTTTTTTTCATAAGTAAATTCTCTATCCGCTCTTGCAAATGCGTAGAAGCTTCGCATCTGTCGGGCGTCACCTGACGAACGCCATGAATTTATTCTTTTCTTTCTTTCTTAAAACATATAGCCGATTTGGATAGGTATTTCTATGCTTGGAGGAGGGCCCTATGTCCAGCAATGGACGTCTTTCGGCTGAAATGATGATGATGACGAGGTATTTCAAAGTCATTTGTTACAGGTCTTATGTGGATTTGATTGTACCTGGGTGCCAAGTAAGCTTGATAATATACCGATTGGAGCTGTAGTTGCTGGTCACTCAGAGTACATTGGACGTGAGAAGCTGTACATTGGAAGAGCCAAATATTTAAATCACACAATACCAGGAAAAGTGCAACCAACTCACAAAGTCTGTTATATACCATATGAAGGAAAAGAAGTAGCCATGGACAACTATGAAATAATGGTTGTTCCTGAAAAGAACAGATGTGCCAACAAGTTTTTATTGCCTGGTCTAGATGATAGTATGATTGAATCTGAAGATGAAAATGATGATATTGATGATCACTCTATGAATTATGATAATTATGATGAATTCTTTTATGCTGTAAATATGTAATAGTGCAGATTCTTGAACCAAAACATAATATCACAGATATCTCCGGGATTAGGTTAACATAATTATTATTACAAGAGGTCGCCCAATAGTCTGAATTCGACGGTAATAATTTTTTTTTTTTTTAAAGCTCGTCAATGGTGTCGATTCTCTTGTTCACGAACAAAACTTATTTTAAACTATCGCTATCTTTTGCTAATAGTAGATACAAGAAAGGGATGGCAACAATTTTAGTGCTGTCAAATTACTTTACTTGTCGGCGCAAACTATGATTCGTTAAAATACGAAACAATAAAAAACACGTGCGCATCGCGCCATCTCATCGGTCGCAAACAACTGTGACGCATCCCCGCCACTACTTTAATGGAAGTTATAAAAGCGGCCGCCTTTCATTCCCGAGCTTTTGAGCCCGATGACGCTATTACACTCCTCCAGGAGTCAGATAAAAGTACAAGCACACTCCGACGCCGTCGTCCAAAATATCGTCCCCGCCGGCGAGGACCGACGCGACACACACACAGAATCCGAGAGTCCGACTCTCGAGAAACAGTAACACATGCCGACGCAGCACCGGCTGCTGGGGGGATCAGTGGCGGGGTCCCCCTGCTGCACCCTGAGTCGAGGTCCGAGCTCCCCCCTGGGGACGCCCTCACGGTGTAAGCAACCGGAGATAATCTCGTCACGCGAGACCGGCCCTATGCTCTAGAGTAGTTCCTAGGAGCAGGCTATTGCGTAGCCACTGGTTAGGTTTTCTAGGTAGGTCTTAGCCTCGCCGGCGAGGCTTGCCGCTTCACGGCGTTTAGCACGTCACCCGACAGGGACCGAAAGTCCGCTACTTTCGAGGTAACCAATTCGATGCAGCAACGGCTGCTAGGGGGACATAGGAACTGCGGGGTCCCCCTGCAATGCCCTAGCGAGGTTCGAGCCCCCCCCTTGGGGGGCGCCCGCCCGATTACGCGCGGTATTGATGCCGCGCGCATCTAGTTTGTAAGTATGTAGGGAAAAAACCTTCGGCGAATGGAGTCCCACATGGGACTCTCCGCCAACTAAGTCCGGTTAAGCAGAAATGGGACTTCGGTCCCACCTGCGAGAGCCCATTCGAAAAAAAAAAAAAAAAAAAAATTCCCGAGCTCAGAAGTGAGCGAGTCGCCGTGCGAGACGGAACGCTCCTGCGTAATAAGTCGCTCTGAGTTCGAACTAATAGTTTGCTATTTTATTTTATTTGTTGTTTTCTTTAGTTAAAATATTTTAATTTATGTAATTAAATAATAAGTTTAATTTCGAAAGGTGATTTTGCTCTGATTTAATAAATAGCATAAAAAAATAAAGCGACTTCTAATTATGGTGCCACTTCCAAATCTTGGAAAGGATCCAATTGATCCAACATACCTACGTGTTGCATTTCATTGTGTCTTAGTCGGCACGTTCCGAGATCATGATTAAATTAGTATGGAAATTTTTATTCCGACTAATTTGACAGGCCTAAATTGTTGCCATCCCTTTCTTGTATCTACTATTAGTAAAAGATAGCGATATTTTAAAATAAGTTTAGTTCGTGAACGAGAGAATCGACACCAATAGCTACTAAATAAAAAAACGGCCAAGTGCGAGTCGGGACTCGCCCAGTAAGGGTTCCGTACCACCCATCGACCTGATACCCTTTAGAAACTGCTTTAATTCATGAAAGTTCATCAAAAGACATCAATGCAACGTGCGCGAAATATGAATAATAATAATATCTCATTCTTACGCAGGTACTACCACACATGTCTCTTTTTGTCGTATTTTTAGTATTTGTTGCTAAACTATAGTATGCATTATAACCAGACCAAGTTTGACGCTGGTATGAATTACCGTTTTGAAGATAGAGCAGGAACAAAAACGTTCAAAAAATGCATGTTTTTCGAGGTTTCTTGTATGGGGACCCCTTTTGGTTTTCGTTTTTATTTATTTTTAGTATTTGTCGTGATACTCCTCACATCAATACATATTTTGAGAAAATTTCATCCGGCTACCTAATACCGTTCAAAAGTTACAGCCCTGTGACAGACACACGGACGGACGGACAGCGTAGCGAGAGTAACAGGGTCCTGTTTGGCACCCTTTAGGTACGGAACCCTAAAAAGATTATCGAATGACAGAGGAGAAAATGGTACTGAACCGTTTTAGGGTTCCGTAGTTCTTACAAGGAACCCTTAAGTGTCGTATTGTCCGTCCGTTGTCTTAATCCTTTACAGCTGCATAACTACTACAATTATGAACGCAAGTACCTACATGTGATTTTGCTCAAAAATAGTTTTGATATAGATCCACAGACAGTAAAAAATATAGACGAAGTGCACGGGGGCACGGTTTTTGTTGGCATCACTATGGTTGTTCGCAGCACTTGTCTACATTTTTACTATGTCTGTGTATATATCTCAATTTTCAAATAATAAAAAAGTCGTAATTATGTATTTTATGAGTGGCACACATACATGTAAAATGGGGATGAAACAATTGTTTTCGCTGCTCGTGTGGGGGTGTATCATTGAATATAACTATTGAAGTGAAGGTAATGTTTCATACATCACTTTTCTATCAGGTGTACTATCTGCGAAATATAGCCCGCCAAAGTGGCAAACTATGTAATGTAGAAACTTATAATCTTCCACGTTGATAGAACTTGTAAAAACTCTCTTTTGAAATTATTTCGATCATAATATAATAAATTTTAGAGTAATAATGATCTTCGCAAACAATGCCCCTTCAGTTACCTTTTATTTGAATAAATCACAAATAGTACCTGTGTTATGTTGACATGCCACAGGTACTATTAAATTTCCTCTTAAATTTGGCCAATTTGGCCAGCTAGATGGCACTGTATAACAACACGCTCTTAGTCGCCAATGCTGCCGTCTATTGCAAAAACGGAAAAACTAAAATAGCCACGATTAATATTCTATTTGATTCGTTTGTAAATACATCTAGCTACGGAACCCTATACTAAGCATGGCCCAACATGCACTTGGCCGGTTTTTCTTTGCCTATCTATATAGATTCGGAGTAAAGCACCGTCTGAACAGCAATAGCGCTATTCGCGTTCTGGTGCTTTTAATGAATACCGAAAAATGCCTAACTTTGCCTAAGATAATAACTTAATTACTACACGCACTTACACTATATAACTGAACCAAAAGTTCACGTTGTCACAAGTTTAAAAGTTCTCTAACTACGGAAATCATAGCTGTTATCTATTATTATATTCTTTATTGTACATTACACCAAACGAAAACAAAGATAGATAGAGAATAGTTTACAGAAAGATTATACATATATATATATATATATATATTATATATATATATATCTATATATATATATATTATATATATATATATATATATATATATATATATATATCTATATATATATATATTATATATATATATATATATATATATATCTATTATAGTTTAATCAAAAAATAACTAGGCAAAGTAGGGCTTGTGGGCAAAGTTAGGGCATTTTACGGTACGCAATTGCTCTTAAGTTTTGTTCAGCAGGTAGAATGTCGTATAGGATATTTTTTTAGCAGCGACATTTTAACAATGTGATTACGATAAGGAACAGACTGGACCACTATGCAAATTATCCGCACTCATAAAATAATTATCCTGTATATTTAAATAATGAAAACTTTGAAATTGTTATACCTTAAATACGTGTTATTGAAATAACTGAAAATCTCTTAAGGGCCAATGAGACCAATCCTGAAATCGCGAAAAAAAATCCGCTGTTCCCCTACATTTTGTCGTTTTATGTAAACAAATGTAGGGGAACAGCTTTTTTTCGCGATTTCAGGGTTGGTCCCATAGCACCAGAGCAGAGCTAGAGTTCCTTAGCCTGTGCCCATAGTAAAAGTTGTTCATACTGATGAGTACCTACAATGAGAGGTTTCAATAATTTCAATAACATGTTATATCAATACACCTTAAGTTTAACTTTCGTTTAAAAGAAATACATTTTATTTTCTGTAGTCTTTCTTTATATTAGGTTTTCCATCATATTTAAATGTCAAAGTACCTATATGAGTTTGTTTTCTTTCAAAACATTTGTCAATTAATATTAATCTCTATTCTTGCAAGCTTTATTTCAAGGACAATTTAAAGCTTGTGCTATTTCATTTCCTGGTATGACTAATATTTCGTATGAAGATACTTCAACCTCTTTTCCATCAAATGGCAAATAGCATAGGTTATAACGAACATGGACTTTTCCACATATAAGTCTGTGTTTAATCATTGCTCTGCCTATATACAGAGGATCATTCTGCACTTCAGAATAGCCACCGATAAATGCATTTTGTGGAATATAGTTTGATCAGCGACGACACAGCCCCTAGACGCCACATAACAGGCGACCGATTTCTATCACACATAAGGGAAAAATCCTGTATGTAAGCCGCCACTCAAACAATTTGAATCAGTTACGACCACTTCTGTGAGCCGTTGACACTTCCGTGTTAGTGAACACAAAATTTACAAATAAATGTTATAATGACTTCTTGCACAGTACGATTGTGTTGTAAAAACAGCAAGAATTTGAGTGTCCAGAAAGACGGCATAACATTTCATCGTTAAGTTAATAATGTCATTATCCAATTAGATTTTTCAACTGATTTAATATTTAATGAGAGTTCATCTTATACTGGTTAATTCGTAACGGACACCAAAGGTGCAGACGGCACGTTGATGTCTTTCACAAAACATCTCTTTCTTACGCAAGCACTTAATACACTATCTCTTTCCCTCTATTTAATTGTCAATGTAACTAGTGATGTACTAAATCTGTTATCGATGAAACAAAGTTTTTCATACTATCAACGAAATTGAAAAATATAGGTAGTAGAATATTTTGCAATCTACAAAAAAAAAAAAAAACTACGATTTCAAACATTTAATCTTTATATACCTATAACAGCCAGGGAGTCTACTCCCGTTCAACGATAAACGAACTTTTTTTCCGACCGATACGTACACGATAAATGATATTTGTACCTTTTTTAGGGTTCCGTAGTCCTACAAGGAACCCTTACAGTTTCGTCATGTCCGTCCGTCTGTCCGTCTATCCATCTGTCCGTTTGTCCTAATCCTTTACAGCTTAATAACTTCTACAGTTATAAATATAAGTACATGTAATTTTGTTAAAAGATAGTGTAAATATAGATCTCAATTTTAAAAGAATAAAAAATGCGTGATTATTTATTTTAGGGGTAGCGCCCATACATGTGAAATGGGGATGGAAATATTTTTTTCGCTCCACCCCCTCGTGTGTGGTATCATTGAATAGGTCTACTAAAATGAAGGTAATGTTTCATACAGCACTTTTTTATCAGGTGTACCATCTGCGAAATATAGCCCGCTAAAGTGGCTTGCCATGTGTCCCCCCCCTGCCATCTCTAAACTATGTAACGTAGATACTTATAATTCTCCACGTTGATAGACCTTTGTAAAAACTCTCTTTTAAAATTATTTTGAGTATAATGTGATTATAAATTTTTGAGTTATAGAGAGAAAACTGAAAAATACTTAAGACGTCCTAGTTCAAAGGTCATTGACCTTAGAGAAAAATGATCTTAGCAAAGAATGCTCCTTTAGTTAGTTCCTTTAGTTAGTCCTTTAGTTAGTTAGTGTTCCTTCGTGACACACATTCGAGGCTCTTAAGGTCATCAGAAAACCTCACGTTGGCGATACCATCGCATTTCACAAATTTCTTTGGTAATTCTTTTACAGTTCAGGCTGCTCGCCTGTGGAATGCTTTGCCAGTACAAGTGAGGCGTGCTCAATCTTTGCCTATATTTAAAAAACTGGTAAATGATCGCTACCTATCATCACTGTAATTTCCGGCAGGTACATTATGTAATATTTAGACATATTGTATTGTATTTATTATGTTTATTGTATCTTATATTTATGTAGTTTTGTTATAGATATATGTATAGTATTTATGTTATGTAGTATATGTATTCTATTATGTTGTTACACTGCGTACTACCCCTCTCTTTACTTGCCCATATTGTCCATCCTAAGGTTGTCTGGAAGAAATCGCCTTGAGCGATAAGACCGCCCATTGTACATGTGTTCTATATAAGTCATATATGTTGCTATCTTCTTTTGTGTACAATAGTATTTGTATTGTATTGTATTGTTGAAAAAAAAATGATGATAATCAAATTACAGTTATAAGTTGTTATATTCATTAGTCACAAAATTTGTTTTATTTGATTATATCGAATGGTATTTATAATGGCTTTATTATAAAAGCTCAAAGTTACAAATGCACTATTCGAAGGCTATACATATATAAAATTAATTTATTTAAAAAATGATTAGTGGTGATTAGATTTTTTTTTTGTCCTTTAAATTTAAGTTATTTTTGAGTAGGTTCTTTTCTTTTGAATAACGTTTTATTTACGTGCTAATTAGCTGTTATAGTTTGCAATAATATTTGTTTTTGTTCCATGCTGGTACAATAATATTTATACCTAGACGTAGTACCTAGTATGTTAATGTAACATTTTGTGTAATATTGCTGGGTAAAATAAATAATATAATACTACTACTAAATTAATTATTTTATTATTTAATATTTATTTACTATATAAACGGACAATTACCTCTTTTAAAATATCCGCTTCACAAAATAATAACTCCATATTCAACACCAAATAAATACATAAAGATATTTTTAAAGATATAATTATCTTAATTCTGAAAGTACAGAGCACCCGTCTTACTTTCAAAATTAAGATAATTTTGAAAGACTCCCTCCCTACATGTAATACTTACTATTATTATTAGTATATTAATTACTTTATTATTAAATAATATTAAAAGAAATAAGAAGCTAAAATCCTTATAATTAATACTACGTATTACATAAAAATAATATCGATAAAATAATATTTTATCGATATTATATCGTGTTGAATCTAAATCTGTCTCGTCTCTAACCCTACAAAGTTTGAAGTTTCTATGACATAATGACATTGTCAGGGCCAACCGGATCGCAGTACCCCGCTTCCTCATACCTCAGCTAGTGGCAGAATTGTTTGTACGCATTAAATTCAACAATATCCGTCTAGGGGCTGTGTTGTCGCTGAGTTTGATCTTGTTTTTACCCATTGTGCATTGTACCCACATAATATCTGAAAATTAAAAATATGCATGCTTTTAAATTACTGATTAAATGGTAATTTGACAATTATTATTATTCACTAGTGCTGTACTTTTTCAATTTGCTGGTTTTTTTTTCCTTTGCTCATCATGCATACCATAGTGCATTTATAAACTACTTGGAACAAATTATTACCTCAAATTCTTGTTTAGAATGTTCTCTATGACCCCAAGGGACAAATGCCATGCCAGTTGATGGCACGTATTTCCCAGGACACAATGAGTTATTGTGTTCAGATCTAGCTATGTAAATAAGTTCATTTTCAAATCCACCAATCATTGCATCTGGAGGCAATTTTCCATTTATCATAGGACGCCAATGTAATTTTTCATGGAATGTTTTTTGCGGTATGGGTGGCAAAGTTACTGGTGAACCTGTAACGATGACAAACATGTTGCAAAATTACTGACATTATGAATGCATAATGGATAATATTATATAACTCAACACTGAAGGTTATTGCATTCACTAATTATTAAACAAAATAATCAACATGATATTAAAATTCTGTAATGGCGAAAATTAATAAAATAAATTGGGATAAGGGCAGGAGGATGATGATGATGATGGTGAAAATTAACATCTAATTAGATGGATGGATAAAGGATTGTTCTTTAGGCCAGTAATAGATTCAGAGTATTTTATATAAATGAAAAAAAAACTTATAACATTACTTTCAATTATCCACTCCACAGGGGTCCAATGCCTACACATTGTTTTGAATTTAATATATCCTATATTTGGTTCCGTACATATTCTAGTATAGTCAACAAAAGGCTCTTGTTCTGCTACTAGACCTATCCTTATTTTATTGTTGAACCAAGTTAAATAAAACTCTCTGAATTCATGGAAATTTCCAAGAAATCTTGAGGGGAATTTCTCTTCCTGTTCATCACCCAAACTCTTAACTGTGGTTTCATTTCCAAGTATAAGCTGTAACATAAAATCATAACTATTTATTATAAACACTGCCTGTGGTGGGGAAACACACCTTATATTTTTACATAGTACAATAATATGTTACACAAGTGCAGTGTGCACAAATGTAGGTACCTATTTGCAACCAGTTTAATCAATCACTGCAGGCTAGCATAAGCGAAATCGCCCACACAACCAGTGTTACACAATATGTAAATAAAACCCTGTCTGATCCAAAAGGGGCACACAGGTACCACAATAACCAATAACACAACCCTTTTTAGGGTTCCGAAGTCCTACAAGGAACCCTTATAGTTTCGTCATGTCCGTCCGTCTGTCCGTCTGTCCTAATCCTTTACAGCTTAATAACTTCTACAGTTATAAACATAAGTAAATGAAATTTTGTTAAAAAATAGTCTGCATATAGATCTCAATTTTAAAAGAATAATAAAATGGTTTTTAAGTTCTTTAGGGGTGGCGCCCATACATGTGAAATGGGGAAAAAATAATTTTTTTCGCTGCACCCCATCGTGTGGGATATCATTGAATAGGTCTACTAAAATGAAGGTAATGTTTCATACACCACTTTTTTATCAGGTGTACCATCTGCGAAATATAGCCCGCCAAAGTGGCTTGCAATGTGTCCCCCCCCCTGCCATTTCTAAACTATGCAACGTACAAACTTATAATCTTCCACATTGATAGACCTTTGTGAAAACTCTCTTTTAAAATTATTTCGAGTATAATGTGATTATAATTTTTTGAGTTATAGACAGAAAACCGAAAAATACTTAAAACGTCCTAGTTCAAAGGTCATTGACCTTAGAGAAAAATTATCATGGCAAATAATGCTCCTTTAGCTACTTTCTATTTGAAAAAATCACAAAAAGTAACTTTGACATCAATCAGACTTCTTAAATTTGGCTTCTTGAATTTATCGCTAGATGGCGCTACTAACAACACGCTCTGAGTCGCGAATGCTGCCGATTATTGCAAAAACTAAAATAGCCATGATTAATATTCGATTTGATTCGTTTGTACACCTACTTAAGGAACCCTATAATACTGAGCATGGTCCGACATGCTTGGCCGGTTTTTTTTAAAATACAATAATGAATGTTTTTTTTCTTTGTTTCCTGAAAATAATTACCATGAATAGAATAGCATCAAGATACCTAACAACTCCCTCCTGAATAGGACAGGGTTTTCTTTACATAGGTAACCATTTAGTTAACAATAGTGGGACTATGGGCTGATGATGAAGATGGCTAGAAATTTATTTTAGAAATAAGCAGTACATTTGTGCTCAAAAGACTTTTTTATGTATCTTCTTTAGTGTTGTGTGTGTACTTAAACTAATAAATAAAAATAAATTCATAAGAAGCAAATTATTAGTTGAAGAGATGTTGAGGCAGACTGTGAAAGCGATGGAGGGACAAAAGTACTACCAACTAGCCATCACTGGCACTAAGCCACATAGATTGGAAATCAAGAGGGAGGCCTTTACCCAGCAGTGGGATGTTACAGGCTAACAGTAAACGGTAAATCATTGGGTAAAAATGTAAATAATTTATGAATCATATATTTATTTATTTATAGTATTGAGGACCTCCAACAAAAGATATACACAAAAAAATATCACAAGTGACAGATACAGGATTCTATCTGCCATAATATATTATACCAACCTTATATAGTAACATGTTAGGATTATGGTCTGCAATCAATATAATTTCAGGATATTGGCCTGCAGTTCTCATTTGAAACCTTATTCCTCCACTGTTTGCCCGATATATGGAATAACGGTCACATAGCTCAAGAACTAGAAACAAAAGATTTTTTAAACCAGAATTGTGGAATGATGCAGACAGTAAAGTAGGTAAAATGTTCATTATATTCACAGACAAAGTGGTCTGTGATTATATTATAATATAAAATATGTATTAAAGCCCCCATAGGCCATAGACTACAGATTAAACTGTCGGCCGATAATTGGGTGATATAATTTTTGTACGGGAAATTGAATCTGCCCATGTACACACATCTCTGTTTTCATACTGCTTAGGAATTCAACTATCAGATAATTAAGTCTGCAGTAGACCCCTCTCGGTCTAAAAAATATAAATTAAGAACTATGCCAAGGGGATGGGCAGCAGCATTGTCCTGTGCAATAATTTATAGTTACTTGACAGGAAAGCCTTCACAAACCTGTGAAAAAAAAATTATTTAAGATCTGCTAGTCGTTCGTACCTACAACTTGACAATCCCCAATTATTTACTTTACGGATAACTAGTAAATACGATAGGATACGAAGTTATCCCTATGTACAGTCACGTACCTACTTCGCGGTGGTACATTTTGTCGACAAAATCCCTTGAACGAAACCTGCTAGATAACACCTCTGCCATCGAACATTGAGTGCAAGCGATTTTAGCCTTAGTGGTGGATCACCGGAAAGATTTCCAACTGTACCTACTAACAAGCCTTTCTTTTGCACAACGGAAAAACAATAGTTGGAGTACTGACAAAAAATATAAAGTAAGTTACATACCCCTTGTATCTACCATGATTCATTACTTTCAAATTTTACAACAATCTACAAAAAAGCTTGTAAACACAGACAATAACTCTGTTTTGCACAAATAAATAGTATATCAATCGTAATTATAAATAACATTGTGCAACACTTCAATCAAAGATAATATAATCACTACCACACAGTAATCTGAGAACACTACGTTTTATTAACTAACCAAATGGTTTGCTTTCCTTTCCTGCTTGGAAAACTCAGGAATGGAAGGAAATTAAGGGAAGCTGAAATTAAATTTTATTTGAAATCATTTGAATTTTGAAATAGTGTAATAGTGTTGCCTAACAATTAGAAGTAGGCGTTTAAACAAAAAGCGCTTAAAAAAGTCTAATAAAAAAAAAAGCGTATATGCACGCTTTGTGATTAAAGCAGATTTCGTTTAGACTTTTTCGTAAACGATTGAAATGTAACCTTATTTCTATGAACATAAGACTCAATTTCAAAGTTGACTGGTGGTGGTTTGAAACCGGCAGAATTAAATTTTATTCGTTTACGTAAAATTTGTTTAGAGAAAGCACTTTTTTATTTTGTTGATTATTTTTGTATCGTTTAAACATTTTAAACGTTTTTGACCTTGATTGATTTGCTTTTGCTTTGGCGCTTAGTTTATTTTTCGTCGTCAACGAGTGAATGCGTTTTTGAATGTTCTCCTTGGTAATTACGCGACGGTTGTAGTTTGTTTGTATAGTTTTTAGTGAATTTTAGTTTTTGGCAGAAAAAAGCACAACGTTTAAACACGCTTACGATTTTAAGTCGTTTTTCCCAACTTTACTAACAATCAATAGTCAATAGTATTTAAAAACCCCAAATCATTCATACTATCAATTTACCTATCGATACTATCGATTGGAAGGTATCTTAGGCCCGTGTTACAGAAAGTTCGTCAAGCATTGATCACTGTTTGAAACTAGTTTTGAGTTAGGATTTAATTTTAGAACATGCCTCAAGCAGTTATTGATCACAGTTCAGCTGAGTTAAGCTTTATTTTATACTGTCACCTGTTTCGGTATTTGAGCAGAGATTTTATCTGTAATCACTCTACTCTATTGTGGTCTACTTACTTAGAGAGATCTCTACTTAAGTAGAGATGTCTATTCTATTTCAGGTCAAATTCGTGTGTTATGTTGTTGAATTAAGGTTTATAATTAACGTATTGGAATAAGACCGATACTCAAGTAACGATTGTATCCTTAAGTTTTGATCAGTGGGCCTAGTACGAGTTTCACACTTACGAATACTTTCATCGTTTTCGTCGACTTTCATTCATAAATCAGTAGCGCCCCTGGCGGATACGAGGAGGAACTACAGATTTATTAATGAAAGTCGACGAATACTTTGAAAGTATTCGTAAGTGTCAAACTCGTACTAGGCCCCCTGGTGATTGAAGTTTAAACTGTACTTGAGGAATGTTCTGTAATACGGGCCTAACAATACTATCGATATTATCAAACTAATGTTTTGATTGTTTGAAATCTGTAATAGTATCCATACTATCGTGCTTTCTATCCGCTATCTATCTTCCAATCGATAGTAGACTGTTAGGAGGGGACTATCGATACATTGATAGTCGATTTTATTCAACACTAATTTTATTTGAAATGGAGTTTTATAGACCTTTTAGCAAGTCTTTAGGTTTACTCACCCTAGTAAAGTGATACAATCCACAGACTACCCAGAGATGATGGAAACTTTACTAGGTTTCTGAGCGGATGATAAGAAAATACGAAAGTCACGTTTTTCAACTAGCTATGTGTCGTTCGTTCAATTTTGGAGATCCAGATCAATACTGACCCGTTGAGAAAATGACCCGGGTCTAATGACCCGTTCAATCGATTGATAGTTTGGCGCGCGGATAGTAGGTAGATCCTTACCTACTTGGTTCAATCACGATCCAAACATTAAGATTCAATAGCTCATAGCTCAATCAATCCGTATATTTTAATCAATCAGCTAGTAGTTCGTGTGTACGGTTCTCAGATCGGATTATGAATGAGTAAAGTAAACACTTTACAGCTCGCTTTTCAAATATAGTCCTTAATGTCTTTACTATAAGATAGGTTTTTTATTACTTTAACACTTAAATACATGATTTTTTGTTTTGAATTAATAAAAAGTTGAATGCAAGTAATTACGCAGACACTCAGGTTTTTGAAAAAAATTACGTGAAAATGAATGTAACTAGACAAATCAACTCATAGCTACATAAATCAGTAGGTCATGTACCTATACCATTCTCAAATCAATTGGGTACCTACCCAAAAAAATACAAGATTTTATAAGTAAACTAATAGGTATAATAATTAGAAAATAATGCAAGTGAGATAACAGATTGTGAGTAAACACTGCTGCGCTTTGCAAATTTAAATAGACCTTTACACTTTAACTATAAGGAAGAATTTTTATAAAATTAGCATGCGTTCGGCGACAATTTAAATCCCGCCGCCGCCGCGCCGCACCACCTGCCGCTCGCGTTCACCCGTTCACCGTTCGCCTACGCAGAATCGAATGAACGAATCATTATTTTCGTAGGGATCCGATCGTTCGCGAACTGTTGGAGACCCGGGTCAATTGATTCGTTCAATCGCGAACGACACATAGCTATTTTCAACTTTGTATCATTTACCTACTCTTGTACACGTTAACTAGCACTAAGGCCCGTATTACATAAAGTTCCTCAAGCGCATGGTTTAATATGATGTTTCACCAAAAAATGAAAAATGTATGAAATTGAAAAATATGGGACCAACTCAGAAATCGCGAAAAAAATCTGCTGTTTTTTTTCGCGATTTCGGCGGGCACTGGTCTCAACATATGGTCCTTCGAGCCGGATCCATATGTTGAGACCTGTGCCCGCTAACCCTAAGCTGGGAACTTAGTCTTGATTGAAATGACTGTAATGCTGGTTTAACTGATATAATAAAGAGAATATTGGTAAATAAATACACGTAACCGCGGCGCGACAATGAAATTGTGAGGATAATAGCGACGTATGGTCGCCCGTGTCACGTTCCGGTGAATGCTGGCGCAGCCGGCGACGAGTGGAGCTAGGACAGGTGCGCCCCGCGCACCCCTCAGCCCCCTCGTGTGCTCGTGCGTCACCAGTACATTATATTTACATGACGCAAAGGGACAGTCACGCGCCACCTTCAAAATTTTGGTTTATGTTAAGATTTTGAAATACATACAAGGATTATTATTTACTTTTTATTAGTCAAGGTTTTTGAAGTCGGTTTTATTTTTTGTTATTAATTATTGAAGTAGGTACAGGTACCTACTGTTGTTTAATCAGAAATTATTAACTCTATAAATTATACTTCGCTGTAGTTGTAGATAGAAAAAGTGCGAAAAACGGCCACTGCTGGCACATTCCACATTTATTTCAATAACACGTTGTGTACTCCCAATTAACGGCATTTTTTTTCGTCGTCAATAGAATGTACTCAAATGACCTACGTCAAGTAATGGTCGAATTAATCTTAAAACGAAACCAACAGAACTGTACCTGGTTAGAAGAAAGCCACGCGTCTACCCGCTTTTTGCAACAACTACGAGTAGGACAAATGCTGATGAACGCGCTCCACTTCGCAGACTTTCTAAAAATATACTATGAAAACTAACGGCCAAAATTAATATCCAATCTATCTACGATTTGCCCTACTAGAGATATAAATTTGACATAAGCTCCATACAAAATATGTCAAATTTCTATCTCTAGTAGGGTAAATCGTGGATAGGTTGGATATTAATTTTGGCCGTATGTTAACATAGATCAGATATCTTCGTTTTGTCTCACTATTGCTTTAAAAAACAGATTATTAATAATCTCAGTTAATGATCAATGATGTGTATCCTACTATAAAATTATAAACTAGCCTATGCCCGCGACTTCGCCCGCGTGAATATCTTTTATTGCGCATCCTTCAGGAACTTTTTTTTTTTTTTTTTTTTTATTCTTAACGGGCTTGCGTTTGACCGCCACCTCACCTGATGTTAAGCGATGGTGCGGTCGACGATGGTACACGCTTGCCCAGCAAAAACCTATTCACTCGAGTCTTGAAGACCACCAGATTATATTTCTCGGGAAACACTGACGCCGGCAAGGAATGAATGAATGAATCTTCCCGGGATAAAAAGTAGCCTATATGTTAATCCGGGTTATGTTCTATCTGTATGCCAAATTTCATTAAAATCGGTACTGCTGATCTCGAAAAAAAAAATTTTGCTTAAAAATCAGTTGGTCCCTACATTTGTGTTCACTAATATCGATAAAATGTAGGGACCACCAGTTTTTTTTTCGCGATTTCAGGTTTGGTCCCATAGTTAAAGTTGTTCATAATGATGAGTAGATTCACCACTTCAAATATTTCGAAGATGTGAAAGTGTGTGAAAATATTTGGATGTTTGTTACTCAATAACGCTGTAAGGGCTGAACGAATTTGGATACAATTTGGCATACAGATAAAACATAACCCGGATTATCATATAAGCTACCTTTTATTTATGCCGGGAATATCAATAGTCAATAGTCATTTATTGGTAATTTGAATTACACGTCGTTTTTATATTAATATAACAGAATGTTATAATTACAGTACAAAATAAAATTGTAATTTAATCATCATCATCATCATCATCTCAGCCGAAAAACGTCCACTACTGGACAAAGGCCTCACCCAAAGGGGGGGGATATGCCATAATCGCCACGCTTGGCAGGCGGGTTGGCGATCGCAGTTGGTTGTTTAAATACTCAGAGAACGCTGCTGCCCATACTCTGGTGAATCCCTTAGTCGCCTTTTACGACACCCATGAGAAGAAAGAGGGTGGTGCAATTCTTTACGTCCGGCACCACACGGACGTGTAATTTAATAATTATATCTATATAAATAAGAAGAAAGATGAACCGTTCCCGAGGGATGTTCCTACCATAAATTATAAACATCTACGCGAGCGAAGTCGCGGGCGTAACACAGCTTCCTTTGCAAAAGTAATTTGTGGAAACGTCGTGGATTGTACATAATGATGGGTTTCCCAAACAAATAAATTAAAATACATTTTTTGTATCTACCTACAATAAAAATAAATGCTGGCCGAATGTAATTTATCTGAAAGAAGAGTTACTTCAGTCATATTTGAAACACATGTCATTCTTTAAAATGCAAGCAAATCGAAAGAACCTGTTAATAAACTTTGAATTAAATTAATATCTTCAACAAATAGAAGGACTGTTTCTAGAACAAGTTTCTAATTTAGCAGTACAAAATGGCTTCTGGAACACCATCAGAGTTAGCTACTAGCGAGATGCCTGTCTCTGAATTGGGAGATGGAGAAGGTACCAGTGTTAAAATGATAATATTCCCTAACAAATTAGGTACCTCTATATAGGCGTAGGCTCAGATTAAGAAAAGGTATGTAATCAAAGGGCGTAGGTATCATAGACTCAGCCTATCGCAGTGCACTGCTGGACATAGGACTCTGCCAAGTTACGCCACAACACTCGGTTCTCTACCTTTCGCATCCAGTCCCCCCCCCCCAGCCACGTTCTTCAGGTCGTCGGTCCACCTGGCGTGACGGGGAGGCGCCCTACGCTGCGTTTGCCGATTCGCGGTCTCCACTCAAGGACTCGTCTGCTCCAACGGCCATCGGTCCTTCGACAGACATGGCCAGCCCACTGCCACTTCAGCTTAATCAAATTCTTCAATCCGAGCTATGGAGCGAGCTATGCTTGGAGTTTCTTTGAAGGATAAAATCCGTAACGATATTATCCGAAGATGAACTGGAGTGACCGACGTAGCTTGTAGGATCAGTAAGCTGTGGCAGAAGTGGCAGTGGGCTGGCCATGTCTGTCGAAGGACCGATGGCCGCCGGAGGCAGACGAGTCCTTGAGTGGCGTAGGTATATGTATAGGTAAATGAGATCTTTGATATCAAACCTGGATCAGTGTCTTCCCGCCCCTAAGCCGACTTTCTGACCCTTATTTTAATCAAAATACCTAAACAATGTAAAAAACGCTGAAGTTATGATGAATAGTTGATTTGAGTCTTCCAGTCTGAGCTTCCAGTATTATCAATAATATGTACAATAAATTAATACATCTACAAGGTATCTGGTACTTATGCTATATCGCGCTGAATTACCAAGAAAAGATGAAGTAAATACAAGGTATAATGAAATACTTAATTGAAAACCTCTCATGGGCTTTTTGGGCATGGCACTTTTACTATGGTACTGCTCTCATCTTTGGGACGGTTCGACGGGTTCGGCCAAATACCAGCTGGCGGCTCTCGAGTCGATAGAGAGACGTGCCAAGAGGCTCGTTGGCAACGATGCGCTGTTCAACGCCAAACTAGACACAAGGTCTCGAGCACCGGCGCATAGTTTCTAGCCTATCGGGTGCATTTCGGTGAGTGTGCACCGGAATTTCACGATACAATCCCCCCAAGCCCTTTGCATCATCGGACGACCGGATGCAGGATTGGTACGTACGAAGCGATTAGCTTTATCATGCGTACCGCTATGGAGTGGAATTCGTTGGGTTTTGGAAGTTGAATTTCAGTGGGACAATATTGGGCTGGTTAAGTAACCAGAGCTGAGGTTGGGTTCTATCCCGACCTAGTTCTCAACCACTGTTGGAATAAAGCAAAACCTAGAACTTGGGCCACGTTTCCTCCTGCAAAAATCTTGTGCAAGAAATGTTTGAAAATATGTCCGAGCTAGGAAGTAAAAAAACAAAAGAAATCATTTTCTCAATTAATTGCTTGGGTACGCCGATGACCCTGGGGAAATTAAAAAAAACTAGTCAAGTGCGAGTTGGACTCGCGCAGTAAGGGTTAAGTACCACTCATCGACCTGATACCCCATAGAAACTGATTTAATTTACGAGAGTTCATCAAAAGACATCAACGTACCGTGCGCGTAATATGAATTTTTGCATCTCTTTCTTACGCAGGTACCACCACATATGTCTATATTTTTTCAAGTATTTGTTGCTAAACTACATAGTATGCACTATAATCAGAACAAGTTTAACGCTGGTATGTAGTATTGTTTTGAAGATAGAGCAGGAACAAAAACGTTGTTAAAAATGCATGTTTGTATGGGGACCCCCTTTTGTTTTAGACTTTTTTTATTTTTATTATTTCCCGCGATAGGAACCCTAGTAACACATATTCTGTGAAAATTTCAACTGGTTATCTATTACCGTTGCAAAGATACAGCCCTGTGACAGACAGACGGACGGACGGACGGACAGCGTAGCGAGAGTAATAGGGTCCCGTTAGCACCCTTTGGGTACGGAACCCTAAAAAAAAACGAATAAGTCCATTCCTTTAGAAAAAATAACAAGCCCTTCTTTCAATTATTTCTTTTATACAAAAGATTTGATTTTATGAAAATGTATGTGAATTAAAAAGTCTTCAGCTGCAATAACTAAAGACTTAAAGATTTAAATTGTGGAAAGAAAAAATCGCTCACGAGCAGGATTCGAACCTGCGACTCCTGGCTCAGTACGCCAGTGCTTTAGCCACTAAGCTACCGTGAACACTGCTCGTGGTATCTTAGCATGCGTAAAATGCGTTAAAATAATAAAATAAATAAAGACTTGTTAATTCACATATGTTTTAGTTTTTTTTTATTTGTACAGGATTCAACGAATAGCCTCTCAAAATACCCGTAAATTTGTGACATTGCTGACCAAGCGCCTTAACAGAATACCTTATCACGCAGCCACGCCCGTTGTTGCTCATGTACCGACGTTTCCTCCCTACCCGCCGTACGCCACGGAGCCAGCACCACCATCGTTGGCAGACGTTATCATCGCTGGGCGGGATCTGCGGCTGCAGCACAAGTCCATGCCACGAAAACCCGTTCGCCCCCCTCCTAAGCCAGCTAGACCCAGGTAACCATAAACTAACATTATACTTAGTCTCAATACTAACAAAACTAACACTTACAAATCTGCGTGGATGGAGTGTACGCGATATACCAGCTACCCATACCGTTTTTTTTGTGAGGGATAAAATGCCTATCGCATATCACACCACCCGGGCAATGCGATATTGCGATGTGGCTATGTAAGACTCACACCCACTAAAAACCCTGCTGTGTGCTTACTCTCGCCTTGGGTGGATGGGCCACGAGGACTGCAATGCATGGCATTCGTGACCCATCCAGCGCGGCACCCTTCAGGGCCAGGGCCTTTAACTTAAACTTTCTTTCGGCGATGTCCGGGCACACTTGGGACATCACTGCAGCTCGAGGGCCGTGCAATGTGGATGATAGACTCCCCAATGTATCGCCCGCTGGCCGTTGGATGTTCGTTATATTAGGTAGCAGAAAATATAACCTATTATATACAAAAAGCAGGCGCATACTATTATTTCCTTAACACTAGTACCTGCTATCTGCTATAAATTTTTCGTCGTCTTGTTTACGATATTGACTCGAGATATTTGTTGCTAGGTTGTGCCATACGATCAAGTATAGAATATAAGTACATTGTAATAAGGTCTATTTTCAAACGCACGTTGCAATTCGAGACTCGGCGGCGTAACTTTTGCTGACTTGATATTCATTAGGTATCATTTCAATAACAGGCGGCTTACATTACATTAACTAACGCAGCCTGCTATATAGCATGTCAAGGAGCTACAACGCAGATTGTGGTTCACCTATGCGCTCGTGCTCGCACTCGCACATTGCTGATAATGAATATAATAACGCGCACATACTCGTAGTATTTCGAGCGCCGCGCCGCGTCGAACCCCGAAAGCGGACTGAGATTTTTAACGAGTGCTGTATGCTATATTATAGCATAAACAATATTATGCGCTATACATATAGCATGTCGTTACAACGCGTCTTTGATATGTAGCCGTTGTGAACACCTTTGCCGCTGGCTTCTCTAAGGGGCGGCAACAGGTCGCCGTAAAGCCCCTGCGCCATCCCGTCCACTTGCGGCGGATCGGATCAGCGATGGAGTCTTCCTTCCTGACCCACTCCGCCGCTGGATGTCATCTCGCAGAAGGGCGCGACTGAATCCCAGGCCTCCCCACTGTCAGCCATGGCACCGTACCGTACCGTGCTCAGCCAGCCGTAGGAAACAATCACATTCCTGATTGAGAAACTTTAACTCAAGTTGACCCAGAAAACAGACTTAATTCATAAAGCGCCCGAGAGACTCCCCGGAAAAGATTTCTACCTCGTGTATCGTACGCTGCTTGAAATGTTAATAACGTGCTGATAACATTATTTCATCTACAGAGGCGCAATATTCCGCACTGTTGGGATCGTATTTCTTTCAGGGGTCCAAAAGCGACCGATGTGAAGCTGACAAGACGCGCTTTACGAGCGCACTCGCGCTGCCTGCGAAAGCACGGCGCAATCCTCACCGACCGCATGGAACGCATGGCGAAGCCGCTGCGACGCAACATTATATACTTGTGGCGGGAACACGCAGAAACCTTGCCTCCAGAAACGGTCAGTGTCAAATACTTTCGAGAAATACGATCTATTTATTTTATTTTTATTTTATTGTCATGATATCCTATATAATATTATAAATGTGAGTTTGTGAACATGTTTGGATGTTTCTTACTCTATCACGCTGAAACGGCTGAACGGATTTAGATGAAATTTGGCACACAGATAGATTAAAACCTGGATTAACATATGGGCTACTTAAAATAAACATTTCCGAGGGATACGCTATAAGTCTTTGTGGGGTAAGCCGAATTAATATGCGGGCAAAGTCTAGTATAAATGCGAATGTAATGACTAAGCCTCTGAACGAAATAATAACGAGCCTCTAAGTAATGAAATTTGGCAAAGCGGTAGCCTGGGACCTGGAGAAAGACATGCTACTTTTATCCCGGAAAGATAAACAGTGCCCGAAGGTGCGCGATAGCGTCTTTCTGTAATAAACCGAATTACACGCGTGCGAACATTGAATTGCGTGAGGTGGCAGACGCTAGTAATACATCTATCCATCTATACTTATAATAAAACAGTAGAAATGTCAAAACTGTGTCTCTTAGTTAAACTCTGCCAGCTCCGCTTTGTTGGAAATCAAATTATCGACTAGACAAAGACATAATATCTAAATAAACTAGAAAGCAAGCGCGCTCGTGGCCTGATATTTATCTGTGCGAATAAATAGACCAGTTTCGGAATTGGACAGCCCGTAATACATCTCTATTTTTTTTTCTTTGTTTAGATTTCACGTTTGAGATCCATGTTGGATGCAGATGAACCTTTCAAGCCAGATCAGGCCTATGAATATTTTGTCAACATAAAAAAAACGAAGAAGAAAATTACTACGTAAGTTTATATTGTACAACATGAAAAGCCTCAAGACGCCACATAAACATTGTTTTGTATTGGCGGGGGGCGGGCAGGGGGCTAACGGTGCGTTATGATTGGTCGTCTCAAAAGTTCAGTGGTATGATTGGTGCCGGTCGCTGACTGAGTGATATCCCGATTGGCGGAAGGGCGTATGATATGCAGTGGTACTGCATATGCTTTGTGACCGGGGGTTTCCAGCTAATCGGCGTCTAGAGGCTTACTGGTCTGTGAATTAAAATAACTGTAAAGCTCTTATGAGTCATAATTATCATATAAATATGCGTTTTAAGCTCCTTTTTGGCGTCGTGGATCTCAGCAATAGATGTGTTTATTTAAAATATTTTTAAAGAATTCGATAGTTTTATTCGTGTTGTAACCTTCTCGTACTGAGAAGAGGCCCGTGCCCAGCAGTGGGACAGTAATGGGCTGATTATGGCGTTATTTTAACGTCCTGTATCTCGTTGCCTTTTGCCTATTTGGCGTGCGTTATGATGGTCTATTTTTAATTTTATACTAAAAATAGACCATAATATTTGGAATATTTTCCCATTTACAACTTTTGTTAAAAATTTCTTCTGTTCAGCTAAATGATGACTTTAAAATACTTACCTATTTTCTAACCAGAAAACAGGTTTTTTAAACCACAATTTTCTCCTAAAATAAATAGTTAAAAAAAACACATTACACTTCAGACTTTTGCCAACGTAATAAAATTAAAGTAAAAATATTTTTTTTAAATCTCATCACAAACATAAAATTATTGGAAGTCCCTAAAAAAAAGTAAAGAGAAAAAAAAAAAAAAAAAAAAAAAAAATTAAAAAGACTTCCTATTATATTTTCTTGGGCTCGCGATGGCGACGTGGGCTCTGTACCACACGATGTACTCAGTATCTTTCTTTCGAATAGAATAAGAATACCAAAAATCCACTTCTCTTTGCTGTTTTCGTCATAAAAGAGCTCTAAAGGGCTCATTGTACTCATCATTATGAACTACTTTTACTATGGGACCAAACCTGAAATCGCGTAAATAAAATCAACTGCTCCGTGTTCTCCATACATGTTGTGTCGGTGTTGCTTATTAACTCGACAAAATATAGGCTACAGCTGATATTTTGTTCGCAATTTCTATATTAGTCCCATAGTAAAAGTTGTTCATACTGATGAGTACCTACAATCAAAGAAGAAGAAGAAGTTCCTTAAGAAGTTTTCAGTTATTTCAAAATTTCAATTACACGTTGTATAGGTACTTGGGGGTAAAAGTAGACCAAATTATTACATAACACCCAGATGCATAAAGCTACTTCAAAGTAGTTATAAAAATTAGAAAAATACAGCAAATGTGTTTTAAATACCTGTAAAAAGTACCCTTATGCTTTACGAAAGCATATTGAACTTTTACGGGACTTTTCGCGCACAATTAAATCAAAACCAAACCTCGAAGTTTCGGCCATGCTGCATTGGCCGTGGTCACGAGCAGACTGAAGTATGCGGGTGTCATCGTCTTGAGCGGCGCGGCGGCGGGTGTTTTCTCGACCTACCCGCGGTTATTTTTCGTAACGTCATCATCATCATCATCAGCCCATTACTGTTCCACTGCTGGGCACAGGCCTTTTCTCAGAATGAGAAGGTTAAAGCCTTATAGTTACCTTGATCTTGGTTTTAGTTTTTTCGTAACGTAACTGTTCGTAGCACGATATACTGAGTCACGAGCACAGAGTACTTTTTAATATACTGAAAGTCACGAGTTCACGACACAATGCTGACAGTTTCGGCGGACAAACATGTAGACAAATCACGACGCGAACACCTTTCGATGGCTGGATTCCACGAGGAGGACAACCAATATAAATCTTCCCGATTGAATTTTTTATACTTCTTTTACAAAAGCATACTCTCAGCTCGAAGCTTAATAATAGATTTTTTCAATACTCAAATCTTATTTTCGTTGTAGGAACGAACGCGTGAACGAAATAAAGAAGGACATACTGGCCATGTGCGGGGAGAAACGATTCCTGTGGGCACGAAACGCTACCGTGGCTTTCGCTAGGGGCATCCAGCAACGATTGTCCAGGCCTGGTCGTTATGCACTCGCAGACGGGTAAACTTTACCGTCATTCACTACAGTTACCTATAGTCTGTTTTTCCTCTCTTTTCTTAATAAACAATCTCGGCATGTCTGTTTATAAATAACTTAGTAGTTACAGATAGTTCTGTCTGCTACGAGAACGACGTTTTCCCTTCCCGCTTCCTCGTACCGCACCTCAAGCCGGCTAATACCAATACTGACCAATAGCAACGCTGTAAAGTACATAATGACGTAATTTTTTAACGGTCGACCGCGGCTTTCTCTTAGCAAACAGGTAGTAATACTGATAAAATATAATTGCTAGTTCTGCACATGTAATTTGGTTTAAAAAAACGATTAAGTGTGTAAAAATGTTAATTTTCAATTCTTTATTGACGAATTGCATTAAAAAGACATGCTAAGATTGTTTACTAAATAAGACAAGTAAGAAAAAACAGAGTGTACATAATTATTATTATACTGGAGGTAAGGGATGGGCAACATCTCGCATATAATAACTTCTTAGGTTTTCGCGATCACTACACATTATAATAAAACAAAGTTTAACCGGATTAAATCGCGTATATTATTTAAATTGGTTTCCCTGACGTTTCGAAAGCTTTGCAGCATTTCGTGGTCGCAGGTAGACTAAGATGACAAGCGTCTTTACAAATATTTCTAAAAAATTATTTTAATCTACCGTACAATACATATCTCGCATATACTTTTAGATATTAACATTTCCATTCAGATGATTATGACTAGTATTATATTATCTGTGCTTATGACTTCATTCATTATAGCATTAGACAAAACGTAACCTAAAAGGCAAAGAAAATGTAAAATTCAAATTAATTACAGGGGGCCAATTCCACTAACGAAATTACGTTTAAAACGCAGCTGAACGACGGCTGTTAGCTATTTTCTTATTCTGCTAATGAACAACGATCCAGCTGCAGTTACGTTTCAGCTGAAGCTAACGATCGATCGAGTGTTCGTATTCCGCTAACTCGATCGAACATCAACGTTACGTTTCGTCCTATTCCACTAAAATTCTGACAGATGTTTGGGCTGACACGCAACTGAACTTTAGCCGTTCAGCTGTCAAAATTAACAGCTGAACATCAGTCGATAAACTTGTACTTTTACTGGATCGTTGAATGTTTCGACGAAGATTTAGACTTAATTTCGTTGATTTTACAAAAGTTAAAGGGTGTATTTTGTTGTCCTTGCCACTAAGGTTAACATTGGAAGAGTTAAAAAAGAAATTAGTCGACAAGCCGACGAGTTCCAAACAATGCATTTAATTTTACTGACCGAGAGTTAGTTAGTTAAAATATAATAAAGACCTCTTGAGTATAATGTTCTGTGATAAAGACTCACTGAAAACCTTGCAAAATCTCTGACTGAGGAGATTAGCCCTCGTATTATGCTGCATTCATACAGATACAAAGGTAAGATCGCCTGTAATATAAGTTAATATTGATGCAAGTAATTGCATATGTTGTACCTACCTAATAGGTAAAGTAAAATGTCTTTATTGTCTTTTTTAGATTTTGGTGACACTGGCATTTTATGCAACTAGCTCGTAGGTACCAAATGCTAGTCCCTAAGGCGAAACTCTGACCCTTGGCCAATAACCAAGTGAAAGATGAGCTGAATCTAATAAATACCTATGTGAAGCTCCGACTCCCTAGAAGATCTTGATGAAGAAACGAAAAGTTATGTTATGCTGAAAATTAATTAATTTCAGTTTGTGTGACTTATGACAAGCAAGTAATTTAAAAAAGTGTGATTATATTTTTTATTCGCAGAGTTGTATTGTGTAATTTTACGATTATATAGAAAGTTTTACATGCCTGTGTTATGGGGTGCATAGATGTCGCTATAGTTCTAAATAATAATAAACGTGAAGAGAATATTGTTAATATAAAGGGATATCATTCCTTGAACATTCATATTTTGAGTAGGTACTTACCTACTTTATACCTACATGGGCGTTACAAGGGGGAGCAAGGGGGCAGCTGTCCCCCCCATAGACCAGAACCTAGAATATTTGAATATTAAAGTAGACAAAAATTCACAAAAAACCCAAAAAGATTGTTTTAATTAAGATTTTTTTTCTTATAGTAAGGAATTACAACATTACAAATTGTATTTATTTTGCTTAAATTATGTCATCTATCCCTCCTCCTGGCCCATTGGTTTGCGACACCCTAGTATAGGTACCTATTCTACTATTGCAAATTAAATTGCATCTCATCGTCATCCTCCTGCCCTTATCCCAATTTATTTGGGGTTGGCGCAGCATGTTTGAATTAAATTGCATCTACTAATTTTATTTGTTCATACTATAGCCATACCTACATACATACATACTCCACATTCATACTCACACTCACCCACACCACACCTACACGAACACCGCTCACACACTCACACAAACACAACACATAGTCCACATCACAAATAAATTATGTAAACTGTACCTAAGTATTACTCACTATTTGTGTTAAACTAGTGGGAGAAGACACTGACTTCTGTAACACAGGTTTGTACCTAGCTCAGAAGTCAGGGACTTTACAGATATTTGATGTAAAACTTTTTGTGTATTAAAATTTATTTATTTATTTTATTTATACCTGCAGTAATAAATTTTAATAAAACAAAATTGTTCCAGATTTGTGATTTAAATGCCCGTGATGACTATTGGTTGTAGTACCTACTTATCAACAAGGTTTGGAGCAAAATCTGTGGAAGACTTAATAAATAAATAAAACTTTAACAATATTTTTATGGTTTTTTTCCCCTAACATTACTCTCTTTTTTTTACATCAGTCACATGTCTCCTGCCATAACACATACTATTTTTTATTAATCATGGTATCTCAAATGAAATCTCTCTCTCAATCCTATTATTTACTAGTGGTTGCCTGCGGCTTCGCCAACCTGGATGTCGTTGATCGCACCTCCCTCGGGAATTGGTCATCTTCCCGGGACAACAAGCCTAGCCTATCCAAATCTGTACCTATGTCAAATTTCATCCAAATCTGTTCAGACAAACGAACATCCAAATATCTTCACAAACTTTCACATTTATAATATTAATTATAGTAGGATATGGAAATTAGGATGAGGAAAGCGTAAGACCGGTTGTTTTGGCGATGCCTGGGGGAGGCATATGTTCAGCAGTAGACACCTTTCGGCTGAAATGATGATGATATGAAAATTGTGATGAATAAGTCCCATTTCAACGAAAACAAACATTAATTCAGTTTTTATTAAATCAAAACAATATTATGTTATTTTACTAGTTACTACAGTAACATTTTAAGTTATACAGATATAGGCATTAATAGAATTTCCTACTACAGAAATTATGTAGTATACAACGTGTTATTGAAATAACTGAAAACGTCTTAACGGGTCATTGTACTCATTAGTATGAACAACTTTTACTATGGGACCAACCCTAAAGTCACGAATAAAAAGATTTAATTTTTGCAATTTCAGGGTTGGTCCAATAGTAAAAATTGTTTATACTAATGAGTAATGACCCCTTAAGAGGTTTTTAGTTATTACAATAACGGGTTGTAGGTAAAGTCTGTTTTTACTCTCTTGTCTTATTTAGTAAACAATGTTGGCATGTCTCTTTATTAAAACAAACTACTAATAAAATATAACTATTCGTTCTGCACATGTAATTAGCATTAAAAATATATTTAGGGTGTGAAATTGTTAACACAATGTCATTTAATAATTATTATTGACGAATTGTTAAAGACATGCCAAGATTGTTTACTAAATAAGACAAGTAAGAAAAAACATAGTGTAGGTATACAAATTTTGACAAAAAAAGTTTCATACATGTCATAACATAATAGAAAGAAATTAATTTAATAATTTAAAAAAAATACAGAAATGTCATTGATTAATTGTCACCCAAAGTTATTTACTGAATATACACTTTGTCAATTAAGAATATTGTATTACTAGACAAAGTTCTACTTATAGTAACCTTACTATTGATTTGTTGTTATTTAATTACAGACAAGGAGAAATATTGCAGATATTTTTATATCAAACAATGTTGAAAGTTCAAAGTTCAATAAAATTATATTCAATAAAACTATTTAAACTTATTTAGTTTTACTAAAATGAAATAATATTCGAAGTGAGTAGACTAGACAGTAAATATAACAAGGTTTTTTGTATATTTGAATAATAAAAAAAAAAACATCAATTTCAGCGATAATTTGATACTACTTTTATCAGGATCCACCACATAAAATTAAAGTTTGTTTTCAAAGTTTTTTTAATAAACTTTGAATTTTATTTTTTAAGTTATTACTAAAACGTATTAGTGTACGTCTTCCTATCTCACCAAACTAATAGTGTCACCATCCGTCAGCCAACTACCTACTCATTGAGATTAATCTAACAAGCCCAAACTCGATGTGTCTGCGTTAACCACAGCGGAGATCCTGTGACCATCTTCCGGCTCCATCATCAGACCAACTCCTAACTCCAAAGCATCATAATATTGTTTAGTCATTGGGTTTACATATCAGCCAATTGAAATGTCATGTTAAACAAAAGCTTGTAAAAAGATTCTTGTTTGTCCAACAACAACATCAACGAGTAATCTGAAACACAAATATTAATATTAAAATCCAAGCAACAAACTTTATACACACAAAAAAACACTTGTTTCAGGACAAAGTAGGGTAAATTTTACAATTGTAGTTGCTATACTAGATGCTTTCATGTGCCTCTACTTTCACAAACAAATCTTATTACCTACTTATGAATATAAAAAACAATTATTCATGAAGTGTTATAGTACCTAAAACACAAGTGATCCATAACAAGAAAAAAATATGAATATTATAAGCATACCTCTAAATTTATAACCGGATCTCTGCGAACTCAAATTATAGGACCCATATGAGAGAAGCCACCTTGTCCTGCAGTTTGTTTAAAAATGGGGCCAAACTAGGTTCACCCCCCACTTTACTCCAATATTCTTTAAAAAGTTGGATCACTTTGGATTGTACCTGGCTTGTACTCATATTTAAAATAATTAGAAAACTGAAATGGAAATAAATTATAATATTATTTCTTTGTTAACATGAACTTCATACTACATGCATATTTTGTAAGTTTTATGTTGTAAAACTCATAATTGTAACATTTACCTACTTGAACTCATATTATAAACTCTATTTACCATACATAACACAATATCTAATTTTGATGTAAACATAATGTTTGCATGTAATTTTTTTTATTAAAAGTACCTATATTGATTATTACTCTCAAATAAACAAATAGATGTACCTATGTTTCTATACTTGTATGAAAACTTACCTACCTTTAAAACATTCCGAGGTATTATCGATTTCACTTTTCCCATAGGCACCTTTAAAGCACTCCATATATTGGTTGAAAAGCTTTGTTTGTCTCGCCGAAGTAGACTTTCTTCAGGGTAGGTACCATTTAGGTCTATAAAACATGAGACATAAAATAAGTTTCCTATTAAATTAAAAGTAAATACAAGCACACAGATTAATGATATATGTAAAACAAGCAGTTATGCATATAATACTCACAGTAATTTATTTCACAGATAGGAAATTTTTTATACTTTATTAGACTTTTTTGTATTAAACTTATCGTCTGGGAAAGGGATGTCAACACTTAGTTTTACCACGAGAACACCTTTCACAAAAACTCAACACTGCTCCAGGGATGTGTCCAGTATAAATACGTAGTATTAAATCCACTTTAGTGTAAATAGATTATATTAAAAGTAAGTCTTTGTTTGAGCAGAGGAGCTTGTTCTAATCTGCTTGATTTTACAATACAAGCAATGGCGTAATTGTTTATTTCACTCGCCTACATTTCTACTCGCTTGTATTTGCTTACATTGCATACCACATTACAATGGCACATTGTATTATTCAGACATAGATTTGATAATATTTAAATAATTTCGATTTCCTCCGCGGTTTGTTTACGTTATTTTGACAAGTAGAATGAACGAACATAGATTATAATTTATGTATTGAATGAACGATAGCCTAGATTTTCTATTAAAATCTATTTTTAACTATTTTAAATTATTTAAACGTATTGAAAAGACGTATTTTATTAATGTAAGTATTTTAATATAGTCAAAAGTAGTTTTTAATCATTGAACTATAATAGCTCAATGTTATTTTCATGATTAGTAGAGTTAGTAGTAATGAATACTTTTTATATGGTAACATTTCAAGACAACGGCTATGATGCGGTTACGTTCCAGCTGCGATCCATGTTCGTTTCAGCTCATGTTTTTAGTGGAATAACTTTTTATGTTATCATCGAACGACGAACGCAGTCGAACCGTTGCTGAACCGTTGCCGCTAATCAAACGTTGTAAATTAGTGGAATTGGGGCCCTGCTTCTAGCCGTGGTTGGAGACAATTTAATGAGTCTATGAACCTGATAGGCCAATTTTGTATATACGATGTCGAAACGAGGTAAAGGCCCATTTACCATAACAACTGCAATACTACTTAGGCTGTTTCTCTAATGTTATTGCGAGTCGGTTTGCCATTCTGAGACAAGAAGATGGAAAGTTTCATGTGATTGTAATTTCCGGCACCTGTACCGCTTGGCGGCAGATGTAGGTCTGTACAGTCACAGGTACGGTAGTAGTACTTCCCCGGACTAGCTCTTTCACAAAGGAGCTCTACTTCTACGCTGAACTCTGCATGGAGACGTGGATCAAAAGATATTGATGCCCTTGTTAGTCATATTATTTTGTCTGATACTATTATAAATCAAGTATATATATTATCCATTCAGAGATGCCACACCACAACCACGCCATAGCGGCAAAAAAGTAGCCGGTCACAAAATTGTATGAGAAATTAAAACGGGTATAGGTCCATACCAGGGTTGTTGCTGATCCAAAATTTTATAACATCAGCGGATGCTGATGCTGATGCTGATTTTTGACATTGACATCAGCGGATGCTGATGCTGATGCTGATTTTTTTGAATTGGAAATGTGTACTGGTCCTTATGATTTTTTTTTTTTTTTTAGGATTACCTAAAACGTTATTCCATTATAGGCGCATTTTAAAAGGAGTTTTAAGGCTTTTCTTTTTATGTAAAAGCATTTGAGCTTTTTTTCCCTATGCTTAACAAACGAGAGATTAATATACAAAGTTTTTGCATACTGGGTGTAAGGGGAACGCTTCCGAAAACGTAGATAGGTGCTGGTGATTACTGATACGAAAACACTAAAAAAAATGCGATTCTTTTTTTAGATTTTTTATACATATTTTTTTGTATTTTTCATACATAACCAGCTTTGGGCAGTTAAATAAAACTCATACATAACGAAAAACGCAAAAAAAAAAAAAAAAAAAAAAACAAGAATCGCATTTTTTTTTCGTGGTTTCGTATCAGTAATCACCAGCACTATCACCTGTCTTCGTTTTCGGAAGCGTTTCCCTGACACCCTGTATAAAGAAAGAAACCTTTTTGTAAGTGAAATTATTTAAACTGGACCTTCTTTATTCCGTGTGGTGCCGGACGTAAAGAATTGCACCACCTATATCTTCTCATGGGTGTCGATTATAATGTGTAGTGATCGCGAAAACCTATTGTTGTTGTTGTTGTTGGATGTCCACCTGCTACGATACTAACACACCTCTTTCGTTTTTTCCACGTTCATTAAGAGGAAATGCGGGTAAGGGATTCATCAGAGGATGGGCAGCAGCGTTCTCTGAGTATTTAACCAACCAACTAAGATCGCCAAACCGCCTGCTAAGCGTGGCGATTATGGCATATTCCCCCAAACTGCTTGAAGAAGCCTATGTCCAGCAGTGGACGACTTTCGGCAGACATGATGATGATGAATGATGGACCTACTTTGAGCGCAAAAAAGAGCAGCGCGAACGCAAACGCCAATATTTCTGTGTTTAAAAAAATGTTGAGTTCCCCTTATTATCTTAATGCTTCTGTTATGATTTGCATTCGTTAATGAAGAGCTTGATTATTTTTATCCAGCAAAGGCAATCCAGCATAAATTATTTTCATCCATGGCTTTTTATTAGCTGACTATAATAGCTTCACTTTGCCCTTTTTGTTAGAACGCCTCTTTCAACTGTAATGTCTGCTGTTGACATTTGTCGTAACCCCTAATAGACAAGTTTGTTTTGGTTTTGCTAAAAATCACCGAAGTGCAATAATCTGTGCTATGATTGGTCAAAACCATAAACTTATTATACTAGCCTCAGATTAATAACTATACTAGCGGTAAAAACTCACAAGCGAAACAAAAAAATGTGCCATAACATAAGCCCCTCCCCCTTCGGTCACGTTACAACATGAACATCAGCATAAATATCAGCATCATTTAATGCGGATGCTGATGCTGATGCTGATGTTGAAAATTATGCTGATGATCAGCGGATGCTGATGCTGATGCTGATATTCGCAACAACCCTGGTCCATACACACGAACGACATTTTGCATTCGCTTTCGGCAGCTGTCGCGAACGTGTAGTGACTACACTGTAGACAATACCGACGACGCAACGTCTCAGCCACAACGAACCACTCGCTGGCAAGTGACCGGCCAAATCACAGCCACAACTTAACCACTTGCAACACTCGCATGCAATCGTCCGGCCACCGACCGGCCAAATCGCAGCCACAACGCAACCACTCGCAAATTGTTGCTACGAAAACGCTTCAGGCAGCTGCGACGAGACCATTCACGCACAGACACTGCCTGGCGCAACTTTTTCCACTGTGGTGTAGCTGTGAAGTGGCGTGGTCCGTCTGAATGGACCCTAATGGTCTAGTAGATTCATGAAATTATTAAAAAAAAAACTTTGATTTTGTTCCATAGAATGCTAAGGTTGTCTAATATTATCATGGACGAGATTTGCGGTTACATGCACATGAGAACACCGTCAAGACGATCGTCTCATCCCAAAGCCAAGTTTATGATGGAGATGTCTGACAAGGTAATACTTCAACATAAACAGACAATTAATGTTAGAAAGTTTAAAATTAAATGGTTTATTATTTCCTGGGGACAGGTTGCAGTTTGGATCGACGAAATACTTTCTGAATCAGACGATCGAATGCTTATGATGGACTTTGATGAAGACGAGGGTGAGTTATTACTTACTTCTAGGAACAATTGTCATCAGTTTCTACGGAGTCTGTGATATTTAATCCAGCAGCATTCAAGGTAAGGCGTTTGAAATTGTGACAATTGTTCATTCTTTTGATTGTAAGTTTTGCTTGATTCCGAGGAAAATGGTGTTGTTCCAAATTGAATAGATACGATATTGAACAATTGTTTACAAATTCGAATTGTACCTACATCATAATTAACCAATTTTCTCGGAAGCTCAAGAATCGTATTCGAAATTAAGGTACGTTTTTTATATCACATATTTTTTTACGAGAAGAAGTGGAAAGATTCTACGAAGACGTGAAAAGGCCCGAAGGAGAGCCAGCTCCGCGCGACATGACACCCTCCGGTGTCGTGGCGACTCCTGGTGAGGTGGCCGGCTCACCCGTCGTGACGCCGGGCTCGCCGCCCACCACGCCGCTGTCACCCGCCGCCACGCCGCAGTCTGACGCAGTCACGCCGCTGTCAGCCGCCACCACGCCTGCCGTAACACCTACTATCACGCCCGGTGATCAAACACCTAGTCCGTCTCAAACTGTTACTCCGAAGCCATCCGGTACTGACGTCAAAAAAGAATAAAAGTGAGTATCTTACAGTGCTAGTACACCGGTGTTTACAAACGTTTGTCAACATTTAGAAACAGTGGAGCACCTATGCAAACTGCTCCCACACCGCATGTTTCTGAAGATGCGGACACACACTGGGTGGGACGGAACTGAAGCGGAGCGTCCACCGAACGTGGACGGGGCGTGCATGTCACAGTACGGGCTGATCGCGCGTGGGACTGAACGGTGACGGAACGACAGCGCCAGAAGAAAACAATCCGCTGTCTGTGTGACTACTACTATGCATTACCATATAATACAACGCCAGCATATCGGTTTTGGAGCGGAGCGGCGGGCGGCGGATCGGTCAAGCGGGTCACGCCGTCAAAACACCCGGCAGGACGGCGCTGTGTGCACTGTCTAATACAGTTCAGTACATTACAAGACAAAGAGACCCGCCGACGCTACGCTTCAGTTCCGCTCGCTGTGGGTTTGCAGCTTTAATGTTGACAAGCGTTTGTGAACATCGGTGTAGGGACACCTTTACAGTTTTATTTGAATCCGTGTAAATTCTATAGCTATCAAGAATCTCAGTTACGTCTTTTTTGTCCACAGACATATTAGGACCCGACGGAGGCGGCGATGCAAGTTTTACGGATGATTTCCTTAACATGATGGGTGATGTAAGTATCTTACAGTGTTTATTCAACTGTGTTAATACTTCTTTCTATGTAATTTGTAATTAAACTACAATTAATTTAATAGGATACAATCATCAAGCCTGACTTTATCAACAAGGAAAGAAAGGATCTTAAAGAATTTCAATATAAAGACAATTTAGAAACAGTCCTTGAAATAACTTATGTATATAGACCTGAACCGACTGCTCCCACTTGATACTAATAACACTATCTACTTATGAATCGAAATGAATATTAACCAAAAAAAATATTATACAGCAATATCTGATCTAACATAAAGTAATTTTGAAAATGTAAAAAATAAAGCAAAACTGAGAATTGTTCGTTTTTATATTTTTACCATTTTGTATCTCTTACAACTGAACACGGCTGGCCGAGGTAATTAATTTTTACAAAATTATTGATGTTTGAATCTTCATTTTCCACGTCTGATCTTAGTATTTCACTTTTTGTTTAAATATCCGTCGTGTTCATTTGTATCAGATGGGAGAATGAAGATTTATATTATTTAACATGTGTTGCTACATAAAAAGTTTTTGTGAAAGTCATACAAACACTATTTCCAGGGTCCGAGCGGTCTTCTAGGGGGACGTGAGTATCACAAGAAGTAATACTTGATGTGAGTGATACCTGTTGTTCTACCTTCAAGTAACTATTATATATTTCCTTCTTTTAGCGAATCCCGCTCACTTTAAGTTTGATGGTAAGTGTATTACTTTTAATTTTATCTGTCTTTGTTTGTCAATCTAACCTAAAATAAATATGGTTCATCATTATCATCATCCTCCTGCCCCTATCCCAGTATATTTGGGTCGGCGCAGCATACATGTATTTTTCTTCCATACTTCTCTATCAGACGTCATCTCAGTGTTCACTTTCTTTCTATTCATATCATTCTTCCACACCATCCACGTTAACTTTGGTCTGCCTCTTTTCTTATAGCCATTCACATTCATAGTTAAAACTTATATTAATTATAATGAATATATAAACAGGGTATATGAAGAAAGCTTTCGAGATCTTGACGGATTCAATGGACAAAAAGGGTGACGCTAAATTACTGACACATGGAAAATTTAATCAAACTTTCCAAGAGGCTGCTGAAGCGTAAGCTATTTTTTCCAACGTCTTGTCCAAAATAACCTATTATCTCACAAACGTCTAGGACTTTTTAAGTATCGGTCTTTCAATAGCCAGTTAACTTTTATCTGAGGAATAAGTTCGACATTTTGACAGTTGTATGTAGTATAGAAAATCTGTCAAGACATCATATTTATTCCTCAGTTAAAAGTTATCAGACTATTAAAATACCCTAAGTAAAATTCCGTTCATATTCGATATTACAGTTTTAAAGCCAAAAGCAGACTTGCTACTTTTAACATAGGCGATCACACATACAAATTCCAGTCGCAACGATCATGTCGCTCTTTGGACGCTCGATGCAGGGATCTACTCGCGTTTTCAGGAACGATAAACGTAGTACGAACTTTCGTTTCGTCTGATACTTAGACAATAATAGGTATATAAAACCCGGCCAAGAGCATGTCGGGCCATGCTCAGTATTATAGGGTTCCTTAAGTAGGTCTAATTACAGACAAATCAAATCGAATATTAATCATTGCTATTTTAGTTTTTGCAAACAGCGCCACCTAGCGCTAAATTTATGAAGCTAAATTTAAGAAGTGTGTTTCTTATTGTGATTTTTTTAAATAGAAAGTAACTAAAGGAGCATTATTTGCTACGATCATTTTTCTCTAAGTTCAATGACCAATGAACTAGGACGTTTTAAGTATTTTTCAGTTTTCTCACTATAACTCAAAAATTTATAATCACATTATGCTCGAAATAATTTTAAAAGAGAGTTTTTATAAAGGTCTATCAATGTTGAAGACTATAAGTTTCTACGTTGCATAGTTTAGAAATGGCAGGGGGGGGGGACACATTGCAAGCCACTTTGGCGAACTGTATTTCGCAGATGGTATACCTGATAAAACAGTTGTGTATGAAACATTACCTTCATTTTAGTAGATCTATTCTACGATACCCCACACGAGGGGGTGCAGTGAAAAAAATATTTTCATCCCCATTTCACATGTATGGGCGCCACCCCTAAAATACGTAATCAAGATTTTTTTATTCTTTTAAAATTGAGATCTATATCTATTCCATTTTTTGACAACATTTCATTTACTTATGTTTATAACTGTAGAAGTTATTAAGCGGTAAAGGATTAGGACAGACGGACAGACGGACGGACGAAACTATAAGGGTTCCTTGTAGGACTACGGAACCCTAAAAAAGGCACAATAAAGATAGACGGCAGTTCATAGTCGTATAGAAGTGACAGGAGATCAGAGAAACAAACGTCAAAACACGATCATCGCATGCGATACGGGAACGATGGTTGACCGGAGTAGCAAATTGTGCGATGAATGGTACGATTAATCGAATATCGTCAAAGGCGAGTAGATCCCCAGTGATTGAAATAATTTTGATTCCGCAATGGAATGCAGCAAGTCGCAGCATCGACGATCGCCTGTTCTGAAAGTATCGTGTGTGGTTTGGCCCTTAGATAGGTCGTTGCATTAAAAAAAAAAAAAAAAACCAAGAGCTTTTTAGTATTAATAAACCCGTTTTTTTTTATGTTATAGGATGGCGAAACGAGCTAAAGGCCCACCTGATGTTAAGCGGTTACCTTTGCCCATAACAACTTTAATACCACCTAGGCTATTACCTAAATGGTACCTACTACTACTAAAAGAACTAGTAGTAGTATGAACTATTTATTATTGTGAGGATTTTTTTCATAGGTTAAGACAAGCGACTAATCTAGGGGCTACGGAATATAGTACGAAGATTGCAGACAAAGTTAAAAATAAACTTACTGCTGCAACCAAAGAGGTCACTCCACACAAAGTCGCCCGAGCTATGAAAGGTGAGGGCTGAAACAAATTAGTGTTTTAAAACGGAAAACTGTGGAGTAGAGGGACCTTGTCAAACTTTTTTAATTGTTTTCAGATATGGTGGAGATATGCTCAAACTTCTTGGCGCAGAATGCAGAATTTAATAGTATGGAAATAGCGTTATTTCTGCTTATTTACTTTTCATTAGTTATAGAAATGGCTTTTGTCTCGTTTCAATTGTAATTAGGAATAGGTTAGAATAATAAATAAATAAATAAAATAAAATTTCTTTATAATAATACGAATAAGTACTTGAGTACATTAATTTTATTTTTGTAAATTGTAGCTACAATATTTATAACAAAGCAATACAATAAAGCCTATACCTAAAATACTAAACAGGAAATAATTCTTTCTTTCGGTACTTTACAGAGAAAAAAGGGCCAGCATTTAAAATATTAGTTAATGCAATGCGGAATAAGCCTAATGATAAATTGTATCAAAAGGGTAAAATTAACAAGACAAACGGCCAAGCTGCTGCGATGTTAGTATCCATTCAAATAAGCTCCATGAAAATATGGAATTTCTTATATTAAATATAACAACTATTTTTCTTCTTTTAAGCCTTGAAAATGCTAAAGAACTCGACGTGGATCATGACGATCCTAACTTGTCACAAGAAATATATTCAGCAATGACGAAATTAGTTAACAATTTCACTCCGGACGAGTTGAAAAAGGAAATGGCTGGTAGTTAAAACGACGGCGACGGTACCGAAAAACATTTTGAAATAAACGTATTTTTATTTGTATATTATAATTATTTTTTGCAGAAACGTTGGACAGTTGCTCAAAATATTTGTCACAGAAAGCTGTGGATGAGTGTAAGTATAATTTTTAATCATCATTTCTGTCAGCCGAAGGACGTCCACTGCTGGACATAGGTCTCCCCCAAATAAGGGGGGGAATGCAATAATTGCTACGCTTGGCAGGCGGGTTGACGATCGCAGTTGGTTGGTTAAATACTCGGCGAACGCTGCTGCCCATCCTCTGGTGAATGCCTTAGTCGCCTTTTACGACACCCATAAGAAGAGATAGGGTGGTGCAATTCTTTATGTCCGGCACCACACGGAACTTTTAAATACCAACCCTCCATTTTCTGAAAAGCGAGTCAACGCAAAACAATTTCTTTGAAATTAACTAATCAGCTGTCAAATCTCATGTCAAGTGTTGTGATTGGTTGTTAGTATTTTTTCCGACCAATCACAGGAGCTGACATTAGATTTGATAACAGATCAAATTGATCAGCCTTCCAAAAACCGGGGTTGAGTAAACAATATTTAATTAAAAATATTATTATTACAACATTAATGAACTTTCAGTGGAACGTGGGCCTGCGTTTGATGCAATGGTCAAAGAATTGGATAGATATGGAGGTGAACCCTTCAGTGACTATCCCGCTCTCAGTACTAAGCACGCGGCTGCATACACGTTTGTATTTTTTTTCATCATACCTGCTATCATATTTCTGTTAGAAAACCTCAGTAATACGGCCAATGATGATGTTAGCAACGCGGATATAGATACAGATAAAAGAGGTGATGAGAGATGAACTACATTTGGGAAATTTAGGGCCACTTTTCAACTCTAATGATATCATCGTGCCATTTCTATGTCAAATACTGAACATGGTAACTATTCCCAAAACCGTTTTTAATGCCCATGGAACGGAATAAAATGTGTCGGTGTCGTTCAGGTTGTCATCAGCGCCAGGGCTGGCAAGCGTTTCTCCTGACCCAGCAACTGCCCCTGAGTTCAAAGCAGCTCTTCATAAAGCGGTTGACCATATCACGTCTAAAGAAATGCAGCCAGAAATGAATGGTTTGTCACACCTTTATTAAAACTCTATTCAATTAGCTTAGCCTCGTATTAAATTGTAAAGGATTTCAATATTTCCCTAAAACTTTGTCTTCTGTGTCTGTTTAATAAATAAATATCTCACTCTGAAAAAAAGGATTCAAAATGTATTTGCATATCGCGTCTATGGAACTAACGGTATGCTGAAATTCACCCAAGTGACACAAAACCGTTTAAAGGTAAAAATTAAAGCCAATATACATCTCCAAGTTCTACAAAAGATGTTTAATGGCATCCGCAAAGTTTAAAAGTTGTTTAAACTAATTATTCATAAAATTTATAGAACAGAATTAATACTATGCGGATGCCATTAAACATCTCTAGTAAAACTTGAAGATGTATATTGGCTTTTACTTTTACGTTTAAACGGTTTTTGTTTAAGGCCTACACCGCACTGCGATTTTTTCTCGCGCGAATTTTATCGCTAAATCTGTAACACACGGAATCTATGCAGGCACTGGCGATTTAAAATCGCGGCGGTAGGTGAGACTCAGTGCGCGAATAAAATAGCGCGAATAAAAATCGCTGTGCGGGCTTAGCCTAACTTGAGCAGCTTTCTCGTTAAACTTTGTCTAACTTCACCGTACCGCTATTAACCCGCACTTTGTGATGGAGTCGAAGTATTAAGTCAAAAAAGTGATGTTGCTAATGGTATTTATACCGCACACACTGTTATGTTTTGTTTCCTTTCAGATGTGGTTAACCGAAGTGCAAATTACTTGTCTGCGTTCGTTCGTGACAGAGGTAAGTTTTATGATAACCCACTAGGTAGTTCTAGTGTTTCTGTCTTGTAGAAAATGCAACTCGAATTTATGTGGCATAGATGTAAATCTAAATATAATAACGTGGTTTGTTTCAAAAATCTAAAATCAATTTTATACTACTTTTCTGAGCATTAAACAGTAAAAACAGGTGATTTTATTTGCCACAATACACTTGGTTGTAAAAAAATCATTTTCAAAATTTAGGTCCTGCGATGGATGCCTTGCTAGAAATGATGAAAAGTAAACCAACAAATGTTTTTGCAAAGAGAAATGATTATACTATGGACTACAAAACTGCAGCGGAGGAGTAAGATCCACAACATGTTTTCAAAATATATTTATAGGCAAGTAGTCAACCGTGTGAAGTAATCAAATATTGCTTACATTATAGAACAGAAAACGCACCGACGCTGGTTCCATTTCTTCCTGTAAAAGATATTTCTGACGAGGGAAAAGAAAATTTAACTAAAGAAATGAAGGACGCGACGCCACAAGCGCTGAAAGTTCCTATGAAGAGTAAGTTGGAAATGATTTTTTTTAAGACATGGAATTATTTTCTAATAGGTAATATTACCTGTTTCCCACAGCATTAATCCAGGACGTTTCTAAGTATTTGTCCCAACCCGTGGCCATGCGAAGTAAGATTTATTTTTTCATCAATCTATATTAATTTCTCGTTGAGAGTTGATGTTAATGGCCATCCTTTTTCACTAGGTGGGGCTGCTGGTGGAAGATACGCAATGAACTTTTTGGCGGCTGTCAAAAAAACATTGGGCTCTAGGCCCCTTTTTAAATATGAATCGTACGGACAAACCTACTCTGATGCCTCAGATGTGTATGTATTACTACAAAGAAATTTCTATAATGAATTCTTATAAAATGGTTAATTAATGGAACAGCGCTGTGGGCTAAATTAGTTATACAATTAGTTATATTACATAATGTAGCTGTCTGTTGTTACAATTTTTTTTTTTTTTTAATGTATTTATTTATGAGACAGGCTCAAACACGCGGGTCCAATGGCGTCAGACAGCAATCTTGCATCACGGATGAGTCTTCAATCGCACCAGGCGCCGTCAATACAGAATCTTCACTCAAAACAGAATCTACTATCAAAGCAGAATCTTGTATCTCAAGAGGAGCCCGGCAAATCAAACATAAACTTGCGCCATGAGATTGCTTCAGAAATGAAAAGAGGCGTACCAACGCAATTGGCCCCTACTATTGCTGAAGGATTAGAACGTAATTTTTTTTACGGGACTCTATAATATTTCTACATTATTAAATAACTAGCTGTGCCCCGCGGTTTCACCCGTCGTGCGTCGCATCGCATGCTAAGCGAAAACGAATTATGCGGGTACCCGCACTATTAATTCGTTTTCGCTTAGCGTTCTTTCTGACTTTTTTTATTTATCTTCGTCTCCTAAGGGTAGTAGCGCGTGATGTTAAATAGCATAAAAACATCCACGAGAAATGGGCTATCAACTGCAAAAATAATTGTTCAAATCTGACAAATAGTTTCAGAGATTAGGGCGTTCAAACAAACAAATAAACTCTGCAGCTTTAATATATTATATATATGATTGTAGAACTTGAACATAATGGAATTTATAATTATTGACCTACTAAAACTTTATTTATACTACCTTACCGACAAAAGTAGGTACTTTACAAAAAATATCACAAAAGATTCTTAATCAAACAATAATTTTCATCCTAACCTATTGATTTTGTTTTTAGCTACTATGAATAAAGCGGCTAAGCATTTAGCAAATGTTGGAACTGAAAAAGGTTAGTAAAAAGATTTTGTAATAAGTTGTAATAGTTATGTGAGTAATGTCACGGTTTTTAATAGGAAAAGCTTTAAAACATTTGGTGGATCTTATGAAAGAGAAAGGAGATACCTCTCTTGGAAAACTGCAAGGATATGAACAGACCTATAGTGATGCTGCAAGAAGGTTTGTAGGTATTTTACTCGTATTTTAAATTATTTTATTGTATAAGTTGGTATGTTCCTGTAAAAGCCCAATCATCTGCAAAATATTTTAATCGTTCCTAAACAACGATAGATAAACCACGAACGATAGACTAGTCATTGACGGCCAAAATTAATATCCAATCTATCTACGATTTACCCTACTAGAGATAGGAATTTGACATATTTTGTATGGAGCTTATGTCAAATTTCTATCTCTGGTAGGGCAAATCGTGGATAGATTGGATATTAATTTTGGCCGTGAGTGGAGACCGCGAATCGGCAAACGCAGCGTAGGGCGCCTGCCCTGCCAGGTGGACCGACGGCGACGAACGTGGCTGGGGGCGACTGGATGCGGAAGGCAGAAGACCGAGTGTTGTGGCGCAACTTGGGAGAGGCCTATTTCCAGCAGTGAACTACGATAGGCTGAGTTGATTGATAAACAACGATCAAATATATAGATGCATGATCACCGCTCGAAAAACGGCCGCATCAAATCTGTGCAATATAATCAGTCGCGTGCACAGTTTCGCTCTCAGTGGATGGAGTCCCAAACGGGATTCTCCGCCACCCGCCCGTTTAAGCAGGGTATAGGGTACCTATTTTGGGTACCAATTCTGCGAGAGTCCATTCGAAAAAAAAAAGTTTCTCTCTCAGTCGCTTCACGACCGTGCTTCTAGTGCTAGTGGTGAGACGTGTCACGATGCCAAAACGTGTAGAAAAAATATATATGTATAAAAAACTATACTGCAAATGTGCAAACAAAGGATGGAGTGTCGTATTTGTCGTTGTCGTAAACATAATTGTAGGGCTAAGTGGACAAAGGTGTTAACTAGCAAATATTTCTAAACGAGTGATGAGCGTTTGAATCTTTTTGAATTATCAGTTAAAACCTATGTTCATGCAAAAGTCATATTTTTAATTACGTCAGACCACAGTAACACCTTTGTCCTCACTAGTACATTTTATCGCGGAGACGTTTTTTGGGTTTGGTTTTGTACAAGACCGTGCATTTATAGTGCATTTGATCCGAGTTTCTAAATGGTAATATTAATTGTATTTATATATATTTTTTACTCCTAATTCCTCCTTTCCTAATGGGCTTGCATTTGACGGCCACCTCACCTGAAGTTAAGATGGTAATAATGTTGTATTGGATTTGTTTGGTCTATATCGATGATTAATTTTAATCTTTAATTAATTAAATATTGTAGAATCGAGAATGCTCCCAGTCTAGCTAATGATAAAGTTGACAAAAGAGCTTATGAAACTGTGAAAAGTAAACTTACCGCGCTAGCAAAAGAAAAACCAGATAAAAAGCATGAAGAACATCTGCCAGGTATGTTATTGGCTTAGATTAACAATGTTGATCGAAGGTTATTGGTTTTATTAATGCTGAAATAGGATGGGTATGGACGATGTAAGGGTAGTACCTTACTACTCTTCGTAGAGATAAAGGTTGAGAATGCATTATTTTGGAATTAAATCTTTGAATCACGCTTGTATTTATTTTTTCACTGGGACTATAAATCATTTTTCATGTGTTCAGGAGTGATAGATGAATCGTCAAAGTTTCTGGCGGCTCCACTACCTGAGAGTAAGTATTTATGAAGCATAATTATTATTTTTTGGCTTTACTTTAATTTAAAATTTGTAACTGAATTTGTAAATGACAGCGGACGCTGAAAAGCGAGGAGTGCTATCAGATTTGATGGGGCGAAAAGAAGAAGAAGTTTTAGCAGAAGACGGCATTTATAAAATGACGTACAAAGAAGGAGGAGAAGCGTAAGTCATTATAGATTATTTAATTACACAGAAATCGACAAAAATAAAGTATTTTAAGCTGGAAAAATTAATCAAGAATCAAAATCTTATTATATAATCTTCATGCACACATTTAAATTTGTACAAACAAATTTTAGGATTAAAAAAGCTCCAGTGGGTGTAACAAAAGCTCAAGATGAAGAGAAGAAGAAGGAAATGGTTAAAAATATAGAAGCTGTAATACCAGATAAAAGGATGGTGGCATTATTAAAAGGTTTTATTTTAGATTTGGTTAAATCATAAATTTATCTGAACATAATTGATATTGTATATTGATATTTCCTTAAGAAAATATTTCATATTTGTAGTGAATTAAAAAAGTTGTACATTATTATATTATTCTCAGAACCTACTAAAGAAGGCGCAGCTCATTTGACAGACGTAGTTAAAGGCAGAGGTAAATTCATTAATTACATAATAATAAAAGAAACAGCTATTACATAAAATACAGATCAAAATAAGAAATATTTTTCTTACAGGTGAAGCTATGGAAGTTATAAAAGAAAGTTTAAAAAAAGAAAAAGATAAAGAGTTTATAGAAGTTGGCGCTTTCAAGAAAACTCATGAAGAAGCAGCAAAAATGTATAAATAATTAACAATGTTTAAAATATTTGTTGTAACTCTTTGAAATCATTGGTTAGATATAAATTGTTTAAATAATATTACATAAAATTTACGGGTCATTTAATAGCCGTAAGGCTCATTTATACGGGGCACGGGGAGAGTTTCTCGAAGCAAATGTCATGTTGTCCCTTTTTTTTCTCGCCGAGAAAGAAAAAGTCTACGAGTTTCACCTGGTGAAACTATCTTCGTGTAAATCAGCCTTAACATTGCCAGGTTAGCCGAAGCACCGAATTTCAGTGGTGAGAAACCTTCCCCCGTTATTATGGAGAAGGTTGAACATCAAGTCGCAGTGCTTCCAAAAAATGTCCCCCCAGATAAGACAATGGCTAAGGAGCATATGGAAGGTAATATCACAACGAACGAAGGTAATATTTTAACGGCATTATATCCTCAAACATGGTACTTTTATTCAAAACTGGCCAACACTTTTTCAGATGCCAGTAAAATAGCGTCAAAATATATTGCTAGTAAGGCTACAAAGGAAAGTAAGTTGTATTTAAATCTTATTATACATACTAGCACATACATTTTGTGTAAAGGCACATTGTACATCATCATCATCATTTCAGCCGAAAGACGTCTACTGCTGGACATAGGCCTCCCCTAAGCATTGCCACAACAACTGGTCCTACTCGTGTTTCACTAACGACAAACGAAGTTCGAACTTCCGTTCGACTGATATCTACACAGTAAACATAAGTGCATAAAAAGGCACAATAAAGTTAGACTTCGGTTCATTGCCGTATGACACTCACCGGAGATCAAAGAAACAAACGTCAAAAAACGATCATCGCATGCGGTAAGAGAACGATGGTTGACCAGAATAGCAAATTGTGCGATGAATGGTACGATTAATCGAATATCGTCAAACGCGAGTAGACCCCCTGCGCTTCTGCATCCAGCGGATTCCCGCGACATTCACCACATCATCACCACCATAACCTTTACCAGATTATACTTTCCTTTATTCAACAGGTGGTCTAGACGCACAGGAACTAACAGCATTAGACAAAGCAGGATTTAATGCCGATGCAAAAGCCGCAGCGTATGTATCTTATACACTCTCTCTCTCTTCTCTTTTTTTACACGTAACAAAAAATATCATTAGTGTTAATAATACTTTGTGGTTTGTAGGGAGGCACGAAGAGTAGCTGCAGTGAAGGGGGGAGCAAGTAAAAAGGTAACTGAAGAGGGTGATCAAGGTGTTGGTACCAAGGCAGCAACTGCAGAGGAAGCTGGTGCTGAAAAAGGAGCGGGAAGAAAGGGTGCAGGAGGAGTGAGTGCCGATGTAAAGAGTTCTGGCAGAGTGGGTGCAGATGGAAAAGTTTCAGGCGCAGTAGGTGCTGATGGAAAAGCTGCTGGAGGAGTAGGTGCAGATGGGAAAACTGTTGGCGTAGAAGGTGCAGATAGAAAGATTGGTGGAGTATTGGGTGCATTTAAAAATATTTTTAGTGGAGTGGGTGCAGACAAAAAAGCTGCTGGCGTAGTGGGTGCAGATGGGAAAGCCACTGGCATAGTGGCTGCAGATGGGAAAGCTGCTGGCGTAGTGGGTGCAGATGGAAAAGTCGCAGGCGTAGTGGATGCTGATGGAAAAGTCTCTGGCGTAACGGACGCAGATGGAAAAGTCACTAGCGTAGTAGATGCAGATGGAAAAGCTGCTGGTGTAGTGGGTACAGATAGAAAAGCTGCTGACGTAGTGGGTGCAGATGAAAAAGCTGCTAGCACAGTGGGTCCAGATGGAAAAGTTGCTGGAGGTGTAGGTGCAGATAGGAAAGCTGTTGGCGTAGAAGGTGCATATAGAAAGGTTGGTGGTGTATTGGGTGAAGTTAAAAATATTTTTGGTGGAGTGGGTGCAGATGGTAAAGCTGCTGGTGTAGTGGGTGCAGATGGAAAAGCTGCTGGCGTAGTGGGTGCAGATGGAAAAGCCGCTGACGTAGTGGGTGCAGATGGAAAATCTGCTGCTATAGTGGGTGCAAATGGAAAAGCTGCTGGCGTAGTGAGAGCAGATGGAAAAGCCGCTAACGTAGTGGGTTCAGATGGAAAAGCTGCTGGCGTAGTGGGTGCGGATGAAAAAGTTGTTGGCGTAGTGGGTGCAGATGGAACAGCTGCTGGCGTAGAGGGTGCAGATGAAACAGCTACTGACGTAGTGGGTGCAGGTAAAAAATCTGCTGGCGTAGTGGGTACAGATGGACAGGTTGCTAGAGGTGTAGGTGCAGATGGCAAGGGTATTGAAGGAGCAGACGGAAAGACTGCTAGAGGAGTGGGTTCTGGCAGAGCAGGTGCAAGAGAAATAGATACGGGCGTTAGTAAAGCCAGTGGTGCTGGAGGTACAATTGCTGGCCCAGATACTATTGGATATGGCCCTGACGGAGAAGGTTATGGTCCAGGTGGTTCCGGATTCGGTCCTGGTGGTACCGGCCTTGCTCCAGGAGTCACTGGTTATGGCACAGGCAGTGCTGGTTACGGAGGAACTAATGGTCCAGGTTATTTCATGTACAGCCCAGCGGAAGCTGTTGTAAATTACGGCCCGGGTGGCGAAACTCCTGAACAACGTCGCAGGAGGTTAGCTGAGGCAGAAGAATTCAGAATATACGAAGAAGGAGAGAGGAAGAGGTTGGGTGACAAGGAGTATTTTAGACGGCTAGCAGAAAGACGGAAACTAGAACTGGAAGCCGGAGGTCCAGGTGAGAAATTTGCTGTTTTAATTTCTAAATTTTATACGTTTTTAGCCTATGCCTGCGGCTTCGCCCTCGTGTAGTTCGGTTTACCACAGAAAGATGTTACCTATCGCGCATCCGTCGAGAAAAACATTATATCGTAACTTTTTATTGAAGTTAGCGTCATTGTCCAATCTCTAACATTAGTTCCGGTGGACACTCACACTGCTATTAACGCCAAAATTGCCATAATTACGAAAATCAAGTGACTTCATCACGACGTCGTCACTATTGACGACGTCGTAATGAAGTGGACTGGCCGACTGGCTATCCAGTCGGCCAGTCCAGTGTAGTGTATCTACTACAAGAGAACAGTAGTATGTAGGCAAGTATCAGATAAAAAAAATGATTTTGATAATTAATAAAAGTTACACTTAGTCATTATGTACGGTTTTACTCACGTGATTCTATTGGGTGTGCCCAACTAGCCCAATTAAGTAATTAATGAAAATTAATAAATTATTTTGTGTTGGAAAATTGTATAAGGCGGCCCTTTCCTAATTCCTAATTCCTTTTAGAAACAAATTTGCCATAAGGTGGCCCATACACTTACAACATAATTGAGCAATATTTGCAATTGTGCAATGATATTGACCGTGTAGGGTCACCCCTACACGATACAATAATGATTGTGCAATATTAAGATTGCGCAATTATATTGTAGGTGTATGGGCCACCTTATAGCAAATCTGTTTCTAAAAGGAATTTGGTAGTGAATGTTTTTTCAACACAATTGCTCGTAAAGTGGCTTTTATTGCACCGCTTTTAGGTTCATAATGCAGCTTTTTACTTTATATTACCGCACTCGTGCTTTTTACTTTGCATTTTTTTTCAGTAAAGAGTTTTCACGTCTTTAATTAAATAGTAAACATTTTTGTAAATAAATCATCATCATCCTGCTGTGCATGTTCACATACATAAAAGTTGCGTTATCGCGATAATCCCGAACATACCAAGTTTACACGACAACACACGAACCAAAACAAAATAGGCGACGCGGCCGCTCTGTATTTTATGGTGGCAACAATTATTTTTATTTTTTTAAATGAGCATTGTTTATTATACTTTCGGCTTCATTACGCCCTCACTTTCGGCGCTGGCTGCAATCCAGCCTCGAGTTAATGTTCAACTGAGCTCATACCATAATGTACTATTACAGTAGATGCGCCTTTGAATTTTAATTCCATCTAGCAAAAAAAAAAATTACTTATACACAGTAACGAGTTTGGCAAGCGCACCGATAGTATAGTATAGATATACAGGATATTTTTTTAATGAGTGCGGATATTTTGGATAGCGGTTCAGTATCTATTCTTTATCGCAAACATGCATGCATGGGGTGCATTAAAAGAGCCTCCACGAGTGACGCTATTTAATTGATCGTCCGGCGCACCTTGGGCAGTCAGCCCCGCTACCAACCTGCTGACTGGCTAATCTTTTCCCCACGGCATGAGCCATTATCACGATATTCACGATAGAAGAAGAAGATCGCAAACACATTACTAATATTCACTTTAAAACAAAATAAAATGTCGCCTTTGTATGGGACACTCAGAATATTTTGTAGCGTATGCCATACAAAGCCATATTTTCATTTTGTTTTAAAGTAAATTTTAACAATGTGTTTGCGATAAGGTACAGATAATACTGAACCGCTACGCAAATTATGCACACTCATTAAAAAATTATCCTGTAGAATATCTTAACATTATTTTTGTGAAAGTTTGTGAAAATGTTTGGTTGTTTTTTGTTACTTGAAACGGCTGAACGGATTTGTATGAAATTTGGCACATGGATAGACTCGGATTAAAATAGAAACTACTTTTATCCCGAGAAAATAAATAGTTCCCTAGGAATGCGCGATAAGTATTTCTGTGATAAACCGAATCATACGCGGGCGAAGCCGCGTGCAAAGCTAAATTGAAAATAAATTTAATTCCCTACATATGAATTTTTGTATTTTTATGTATCTTATGACATTCCAGGAGGCCGTAAATATCGTGGTGCAGCATTGGGCGCCGGTAAGTTTAAAAAATAAATATCCTGGGGTCATCGACCATACCACCACCTCTGCCTACCCCTTCGGAGAAATACAGGCGTGATGTTATGTTATGTTATGTTATCGACCATACAACCCATAGACGCCTCATAACAGGCGACCGATGTCTGCAACACATCTATGAAATTTCACTAATGTAGGTCGCCACTATTCGTCACTTGAAAACTTCAAATCAGTTTCGACCACTTATCTAAGACGTCAAAACCGCCGCATTAGTGATTAGCTAGTAGCCGCCTTGGTAGACTAGTTGACAGAATTTATTGTACGCATTAGATATTATATTATATATTTTATTATATTTTATTTTGTAAAGTGGTCAACCCATAAAGAACACTGTCCTACAAGATACAGGTTTTCCTTAGTTTATAGGGCAGGGATCTTACCTGATTGTGAATAGCCATAATTACCTAACTATACCTAATAAGATTTTGATGTACCTATAGGCTAAGTTTCTGGTGAATAAATAATTTACTTACTTACTTATATATTCAATAATATTAGGCATCTATTGGGTTGTATGGTCGATGCCTGGACTCGACTAACGGGCAAAATTAATATCCAATCGATCCACGATTTGCCCTACTAGAGATAGAAATTTGACGTATTTTGTATGGAGCTTATGTCAAATTTCTATCTCCAGTAGGGCAAATCGTGGATAGATTGGATATTAATTTTGGCCGCTAGCTGACTAAGTGGAATCCGTCAGTATCAATGGCTTAAAAGACCCATAAAAGTGGTTATGTGTTTTCTGGATCAAAATAATCATTCGATGAAATTAATTACATCTATTGTCATTCCGATTAGTCATAGTAGTTTTATTAGGTTCTTTCATCGTAGAGTTTTATAATATTCATGTCATCTTCTTTGAGCTATCCCTAGATCAGTGGTTCTTAACCGGTGGTCCGCGGACCACTGGTGGTCCGCGAAGCCATACATCATGGACGTACCTACTTACAGTAATTAAAACATAGATGTGAATAATATGTGTAGTCCACGCGCACTTTCATCAAGAATCTGGGCTTGAGTTTAATAAACAAACAGTATTTTTAACCTTATACTGGTTAAGGTTATTAGGTATATACCTAAATTTTAAAGTTTTCAGATGTTTGTGAAACAGAGACTATATTTGGGTACGATGTAGCACCTAATAATTATGATGAGGTAGTTAAATTTAGCGAAAGGGACGGCAAAATACTAAATACACCCTTGATGTAGATGAAGACTTAAACTCCCTTAAAAATTTACTTAAAATTATACAATGTATTTAAAAAACCCCAAAAGATTACGAGCTCGCTCCACTCGCACTACCAGTTCGTCGATGACGAGCAAATGAAAAAACAATAATTTCAAATGTAAATGAAGCCTAAACCTCCCTTTAAAATGCATATAAAATAGCATCATATTCTCCAACACCCCAAAAAAAACTTCGATACTGATACTTTATTATATATAACTCATCAATCATTTTATTCAACACATTCTATAAAAAAGGTAGGACGCGTGTTTTATTTTCTTTTTCAATTTTACCTCTGAAATTCTGATATGTATTCGGTTCGGACTAACTTTGCCTGTTATCTATCTATATACTTCCTGTAATTGGTGGTCCATGACTTAAAATGCTTGGGCAATTAATCCCCTACTATGTAAAGGTTAAGAACCACTGCCATAGATAGTCCGGACGATTTAATTCACAGAACTATCTAAACATAAATGTCAAAAAAATTACAGTCAGTGTATTTTAGATAATCTACTCCATTCATATTGGACGAATAAAAGATAAGCTTATTTAAATGCACGTTTCGTAACAAACAGATTTCGACCCGGACCACGAGGCAGCGCTGGATATCCTGCACAATGTATTGCGCATACACGGTGATGAAATGTTCTACCAGCAGCCACAAACCAACCTTACTCACGGCCAAGCTTCAAATTGGTATAAATTTCTTCAACAATCGTTTTTAGTAACGTATCTTAAGGGGCTCCCTACAGCTCAGTGGCGCCCGCATCAGTAAGAAGAATATTACTCGATGAGTTCTCGATAATCTGGTTCTACAGAATTATAGTAAAGGAACTGTAATTTAATCGGAACTTATTAACTCGGTAAAATATAGTACGCTGTAGTTGCAGATAGAAAAAATGTGAAAAACAACTACTTTTGGCATTTTTTCTATCTACACCTACAGCGATGAGCGAACTATATTAAACTACAGGGTTTAGGATGACATGGTCCACTTTCCCGTGTCGTCCATTTCATATGCCGTCAACGTTACAATTCTACAATGCCCACTTCCTAACTCGTCTTATTTCCTAAGACATCAACTGTCTAACTCGTTTACTTCTTAAGTAGTCCTCTTCCTTACTCTATCTGTATCTGTAGAACCAGATTTTCGATAAATTATGTTCTCGGCGAGTAATTTTTTTTTACTGATCGGGGCGCCACTTACCTGTAGGGAGCCCCTTAAGCAGAAGACATCGCTGTTTCCTTGTGGCCATACTAGTTTGTCATACCAGTATGACCACGAGGATATACATGTCCTCGTGGTCATACTCATATTTCGACACCTTCTATAACTAAAACAAATAGGTAAATGACCAGTCCTTAAGAAAACAAAAATATAGAGCGATAAATAACTAGACAGAACTTGGGAAAAACTTTTAATTCAACAATAACGGATCTGGCGAATACCTCAAAATCTAGGATTACCGTAATAAAAAAAAAACAATACTTATTTCTCCGTGTGTAAGCTCGATTAACGATTTGACATCTTCCTCTATCTATACATATAAATCTGTAGACGTGGAGTTTCTGTATATTGAAAATAAAAAAATGTCGTGGTGTGGTGTGTGGTGGTTATCCTTGATGTTGGTTATCCAATAGAACCCATTTCTATAATATTTTGGAAGTTTTGTCGGTTTGTTTGTGCACGCTTCACGTAAAAAGTGCAGAACCAAAATGGTTAACATGTGTAGACAAATATTGTGCGCACAGTCGGAGTAACATTTAATTTTTGTTTCATTACAATCGGTTCACTCAATCAAAAAAAATAAAAATTTAAAGTGTTCAAGAAGAACTTATCATTGTATTCGTTTGTACCATTTTCGGTCAATAGATGGCTTTTCGTGTGTACAACGTTTTATTGAAGTAACTGAAACTTCTTAAGAGGTCATTGTAAATATCAGTATGAACAACTTTTACTATTGGACCAACACTGAAATCAGGAAAAAAAAATCAGCTGACCCTACATTTAGTCGATTTATGTGAACACAAATGTAGGGGAACAGCTGTTTTTTCCCGCGATTTCAGGGTTGGTCCCATGGTAAAAATTGTTCATACTGATGAGTACAATAACCTCTTAAGTGTTTTCAGTTATTTCAATAACACATTGTATAAATCGCGTAGTGGTATACAGGGCGTCCCACGGATATGCCACATGGAGGGAAAGTACCTTGAATATTGTAGATGTAACATTTTACTGAAAGAAGACATTATTTGAATTTAAAAAACAATTTAAACTGCACACACACGAAATGCTGTAATGCTTTCGAAACGTCTGGAAAACCAATTTAAATAATTTTACGCGATCAAATCCGGTTAAACTTTGTTTTATTATAATTTAAACTGCATTCATAGAAAAAAAAAATATCATACCGATCGAAAGGCTTTATCATAGTGTCACAAATAAAAGGAAGACCATGAATTTTAACATTTTTATCCACACAGATACCGAGAGTCCGACTCTCGAGAAAACCAACACGATGCAGCAGGGGCTGCCGGGGGGACCGGTGGCGGGGTCCCCCAGCTGCACCCTGAGCCGAGGCCCGAGCTCCCCCCTGGGGACGCCCTCACGGTGTCGCAACTGGAGATAATCTCGTCACGCGAGACCGACCCTATGCTCTAGAGTAGTTCCTAGGAGTAGGCTTAACCGCCACTTCGCGAAACGCGCCACCCCCCCGATATACCGAAAGTCCGCCACTTTCGAGAAAACGATTCCCGATGCAGCAACAGCTGCCAGGAGGATATAGTGGCGGGGTCCCCCCGCAATGCCCCAGTAAGCCGAGGTCCGAGCCCCCCTTGGGTGACACCCTTATGCGGTTTTGCAACCGCGATATTAGTTTATAAGTTAGGTTTAGGGAAATGAAAAAACTTGAAAAAAAAAAAAAATGAATGAATGAATGAAATGAATGATAAATGAATAAATTTTTCGGCAGATGGAGTCCCTAACGGGATTATCCGCCACCGGTTAAGCAGTTAGGGTACCTATTTTGGGTAACAATACTGCGAGTCAATTCAAAAAAAAAATATTAAACATTTTTAATACAAAATGAATCAATTTATCAAATGTCAAAATTAGCCCCTTCCTGTTGAATACAAAGTCGCACTCTTTTGATAATTTCGCTCCGTGTCGATTTTTTGATCTTGTTGTGGTGGATATTTAGAATAATACGTCTAAGTTCTGCTTGTAGCTCGTGGACACTTTCATACTGGTTCTTGTAAACTATTTTTTTTACATAACCCCATAAAAAATCCCTTGCCATAAATCTGATTTCTATTCCTATTCTTTTTCTGTCCATGCAGTGCGATTGTGAAACTTGCTTCCCCCTAAAATACGTGATTCTAAAACTATAGCTGTGTTCAAGAATAATGTCAAAGAATATTACCTTTCCTCAATACATTGATCGTCTAATTTAATAAGTTGTTTATTTTCTCGGTGTTGATTATAATATCATATTTTTTATTTATTATATATATATTTTTATTGGTATACATAGTTTATAATTTATTGTCGCAAGTATGTTTATATTTAGTATGTATTCAATGTCACACACTGTGTCTACGTCTTTCTTTTATCCTTCTTTCCTGTCGCAGGTCTGCTGGAAGAAATTTCTTTTAGAGATAAGCAGTACCTTTGTGCTCAAGTGTTTGTTCTGTATGTTATCTATAATAAAATGTGTTGTGTGTACATAAATAAATAAATAAAAAATAAATAAATAAAAAAGTCTAACGGGGTTAGATCTGGGGATCTCGGCGGCCATCTTATTTGTCCATTTGTCCCGATCCAGGGATGAAAGTGTTCATTGAGATAGTCCCTTGTTCTGTGACTGTAATGAGGCGGAGACCCATCTTGCTGAAAAGTAAGGTTTGTCGCTCTGCAACCGGAAGATTATTTATCTCATTTCTCAAAATCTCAAGTATTTCTAAATACCTTTCCGTATTCAAATGCCCTTCGTAAAAATGTACTAAGAGGACCTGGTTTTTTACAATCCCACACCAACAGTTGAACGAAAAACGCACTTGATAAATTTATTAATTTTGTATTAAAAATGTTAAAAATCATGGTCTTCCTTTTATTTGTGACATTATGTTATTTAGCCAAAAATAATCCTTATGATGAAGCCTTTCGATCGGTATGATAAAGCTACAGGGTTATTATTTTTCTCATGTAACGGGTTCGATTTCCGGTTCAACCATGTAATTATTTAAATATCTATAAATGCAGTTTAATTTTTTTAAATTCAAATAATGTCTTCTTTCAGTAAAATGTTCCATCTACAATATTCAACGTACTTTCCCTCCATGTGGCATATCCGTGGGACGCTCTGTATATGACAGTTTATTTGTGAAGGTCGAATTGTCGTTTTTTTTCGCGAAAACCAGCTATTTATTTATTTATTTAATTTGTATGGAAGACTTACAGCTAAAGAAAACAGAATAAGCTAGACTGACAGTCAATTACAAGTCTCCACGTATAAAAATAGAGTAAAACAAAAATAATCTGTGAACAAAGTATAGCTATAAATAAGAATAGCTTTTAGAATTTGTGTCTGTCTGTTTGTTACCTCATCAGGTGGAAACGGCCGAACGCATCTTAATGAGACTTTACAGAGCCGTGGAGAAATCCTCACAGACGCACTCCGCCTGGGGACGGCGCAGCCAATGTCAATGACTCTTATCGACTAAAAACACCACGGTGTTCCTTCAACTACCTTTGGCCGGGGGCGTGAGAACCCGTTGGTATTCGCACAACCACTCCCGACAGGTCCCGGCCTGCAGCTTCCCGCATCCAACGGATTCCCGCGACAATTTATTTATATTTTTCTTAATTGCCAACTCTGTTACATTATTAAGTCAACACGCGGAAAAGTATTTATATATACAGGAGGAAGCAAATTCTTTTTTCTGAAAATATTATGTACAGTATGACCACGAGGACATGTATATCCTCGTGGTCATACTGGTATGACAAACTAGTATGACCACAAGGAAACAGCGGAAGACATAACGCTATTAAAAACAACCTAACGTAGCCCAAATTAAAGCCCAAAAAAACCGTTTTGGAAATCCTTTTTAGCCTTTTAAACCGCGTGAATGATATAATTTGTCCCGGAGTTGCAGGCGCAATAGAATTTCACTTTTTCTGGGAACCAAATGAACCAATCGGTCCCGACCGGACCTGAGAGGTAGCTACTTATTAAATGTATTTAATGCTCAGGCTTGCTATGCCATATCCAATAAGAGTGGACAAGACAGTGAGGGAGTCTGGCGACACGGCGCGCCTTCACAGGAAGTTCGAAAGAAAACTCTGTGCCCTTGTCGGCAGCATCACGCCACCAGACTTGTACGACATAATGCAAGGTACTTAAAAAAGCTTCGAATCCGTATGTCAATAATTATATGAAATTAATAAAGGGTAGCCTTAGGTGGTCCATACACCTACAATATAAATGCGCAATATTAATATTGCACAATTATTATTGTATCGTCCCGATCTTCATTTGTCTTTCAATCTCACCTCGAAACGGTCAATATCATTGCGAATTGCAAATATTGCACAACTATATTGAAGGTGTATGGGCATTTCCCGCATTTCGCAAGTTTCAATTCTTGGGCCTTTGATTTTTCTGATTTATAAAACTACAAAGTTACAAAGAGTTACAAAGACAAATCGCATTTAAAGCTAACGCTTTTGGCAAATCTTTTTCTCCCACGGTATGAGCCACAGAAATTGACAGAGGTATGAGCTGTTATCATTATGTAGCTCATGTCGACACGATAGAAGAAAAAGAAGCTAACGCTATATACGCTAATCACACCTTGCTAATTATTGATATATTGTTTACAGATGTTGTTATTGAAAGCGCTCGTAGACTTTCAGAATTCTTCGTTTCGACAAGTAAGTTTACACAAAAAAAAAATGTAGTTTTTTTTATTATGATGTTGATGGTTTCATTTGTTCTAATTTTTATGCCAATCGCTTAGAAATGATTGACAAAGTTATTAAATTACGTACTAGATTACAAGATTCTCGTTCAAGAAGCCCTCATATCAGAAATGCAGAAGCGCGGTAATGAAATACTCACAGAAGTGGACGGCCCGGCAGAAACCTTCTTTTTTGCAGCTCAGAGGTTTGCCCATTCTGCTATTTAATTACGTCAGTATACAAAGTCTTTGGTTAAATTCAAACAAAATGCAAAGCTGAATACAATATATTACAAAAACCCTGTTGTTCCTGTGAGCTACGCTATCAGAATCGATATTCATACGTAAAGACACAATTCATTTGAAAAAACTCTTTCAATAAAAATAATCAAATTAAATATTAAATGATTAATTAATTAATTTGATTATGAGTGTTTCTTATGTATTATAAGTACCTATGTATTGACAAAAAAAAAGTATATAAGTATTATATCCATTGTCTAGTACCCATAATACAAGCTCTGCTTAGTTTGGGACTAGATGGTGCTGTTAAACGTAGCAAATATTTATTATTTATTTTTATTGAAGAGTTTTTCCAAATTTGTTGTGTCCTTACGTATGAATATCGATTCTGATACCGTAGCTCACAAGAAATACAGGATTTTTGTTACATACTGTATTTCAAAATAAAAGCTTCAAGTTCAAATACTTAATTATCTTTAAATTAAAAAGACAAACACAGCTCCTTATATGCTTAGTCTTACACACACACACGTACACCCCCACGCACACCCCACCCCACACACACACACTTAATGCTAATTAAATAAAATATAATTTGAGGTTAAAGAAACCAAGGTCAATGGAAGCACAAGAGCCATGTTATCAAGTCGCTCACCACGTGTCGAAGAAGTTGGAAGATATCATCCGTAGTCGTTCGATGGCACGCAAGCTGACTGCGACTATGAAAGGTAGTACGATACTAATTATTGTAATAATATATACTACGGCTTCACCTGCGCCCTAACGCGTTAATTATAGCTATAATAAGCGCAGCACGCAGATATGGCCAACAGTTTAACGTTATAATGCAATGCGGGATGACGTTAAACAACCTCCTGCCTACATCTGTTCTACCCGTAGAACATAAAAAAATCAAAGGGGTTTTAAGCGAGACAATGCGCGTCATACCTCCTTGGCTACTTAATTATGCGGTGTGATACGCGATAACACAGGTGGAGCCGTAGCATAAGAACAAGAACTGTAGGCGAAAAATTTACAGGCTAGGTATTTCTAATCATATTTATTAACGTATTTCAGATCACATTAAAGAAGCTGCCAATTACTTGTCGGCGATGGTAACCAAAACTGGTGAGTGACCCTAAGGCCCGCACAGCTATTTTTATTCGCCCTGTTTTTATTCGCGCACTGAGATGATTTTCCCACCGCGATTTTTAATCGCCAGTGCGGGTACCTGCATATGATTCCACGTGTTACAGATTTTGCGATAAAAAATAGCTGTGCGGGCTTGGCCTAAGTGTTTTTAAATTACCGCTAGACTATGGCACCGAGGCAGTGAAGCGCATAATACTCCATAGTCAAACAACAAATAATAAGTTTGGTGGTTCCGACTCGCACTTACCTAGTTGTTTTTTTTTTGTTTATCACTTCAAATAATCTCATGATGGAATAATTTCCAAAAAGCAAACCTTGAATAAAAATTGTTTGGCTATAATTTCAGATGATCAAATCGAGGCTTATATCGCCTTGTTAGGTGAAATGGAAGCGGCCGGTGACACGATGCTCATTGATGGAGACATTGTCAAATCCTACAAAGAAGCAGCGGCTTAGTTAGTTTGTTTTTTTATTAAAAGAAAGATATTTACATCACAATAAATATGCAATAAAGGATTATTACCAAATGAATTACGAAGAAACGGTTCTTCAATATTTTACTCTCCGATCAAATATACCAGGCCCCTCAGAAAGTATTGCGAAAAAAAGTTTTTATATATGGGAGACTGGCCAGTTATAATGTTTTTCGAAAATATGATTATTTATAAGTAAAAATAAGTAAGTTCCAATTTCAAAATTTCCCTCCACATTTTTTGCGAGTTAATTCAAAGTATTGTGTCTCACTGAAATATGGATCTGCGCCGGGAACATTTTAGAGCTATGATTTTATACGATTTCAAGTGTCGCCTGAAACCGGATGAATCGTACGATAGACTTCAAATGGCATTCATGGATGAAGGCCCTTCCAAGGCAACCGTGTATCGTTGGTATAACGAATTCAAGCGCGGTCGACCAACTTTGGGGGATGACGAAAGAAGCGGTCGCCCTTTGACGGCTGTTACCGAAGAAAACGTGCTAGCAGTGAAAAATTTAATCCAAGACAATAGGCGAATTACATATCAGGAGATTCAACACATATTGAAGATTGGATCGGGAAGCGTTCACGAGATTCTACACAGCCATCTTCGCGTGAGGAGGATAGTATCACGCTGGGTGCCGCACAACCTCACCGATGCTCAGAAGCAGGCCCGGGTGGAATGGTGCCGTGATATGCTTAACAAATTTGAAGCAGGCTCGTCTCGGCGTGTTTACGACATCGTTACAGGTGATGAGTCCTGGATTTATCAATACGACCCAGAAACCAAGCGCCAGTCGACTGTTTGGGTGTTTCAAAATGAGCCAACGCCTACCAAAGTGAAGCGATCTAGAAGCGGGGGTAAGATTTTGATCGCTAGCTTTTTTAATTTGACTGGCCACTTGGTATCAATTCCCTTACGGGATCAAAGAAGCATTAATGCCGAATGGTATACTACCAAATGTTTGCCAGAAGTTTTCTCTGTTATAAGCAACAAGCGACCAAACACAGGGCTCCGCGGGCTACTGCTCCACCACGACAATGCACCTGCGCACACCGCACTCAAAACGAGGGACTTCCTGGACAGCACGCCAGTCAAACTCCTGGGTCACCCTCCTTACAGCCCTGATCTAGCACCGTGTGACTTCTTTTTATTCCCAAAAATAAAAAATCAGCTCAAAGGGATACAATTTTCGTCGCCGGAAGATGCGCTGGCTGCGTTCGAGCAGGCTGTAAACGAGGTGTCTGCGGCGGACTGGAAAAAGTGTTTTGAAAACTGGTTTAGGCGCATGAATCTTTGTATAGAGGCTGGTGGAAAGTACTTTGAAAAGATTTGATAAAAATATATGTACGTATAGAACAATTTTTTTTAGTTTCGCAAAACTTTCTGAGTGTCCCACGTACTATAGATGCACGGTCTTGTACAAAATCAAACCTAAAAAACTTTTCCTCGTTAAAATGTACTAGTAATTATGTTTACGACAACGACAAGTACGACACTCCATCCTTTTCATGCACATTTGTAGTATAGTTTTATTTTTTTGTACACATTTTAGCATCGTGACACGTCTCACCGCTTGGGCGGTCGTGAAAGGATGAGAGCGAAAATAAGCACGCCTGCACGCGACTCACGCGATTGATTATTGCAGTTTTGATGAGGCCGTTTTTCGAGCGGTGATCGTGCATCTATAAAATATTTGATCGTTGATTTTATTGATCTAAAGTATTGCTTTTTTATCGCCTGTCTGCCTTTTATATTTATTCATATCACCTTGTTGAACTATCTTGAACATAAACTGTGACCTATAAATATTACGCTACATCATATTATATTCAAAAGTTATAAATCACGGTGGATTAGTAGCATCATCAGTACCTACCTATTAACTTATAATCATTTATTGATTTACCTCATTGAATATATGATGTGCAGACTAGTAACCGGTATTTTACGTCAAACAGCCTTCGGCAACTGATTTCGTTTGAGGACCGGATTGGGCGCCCCAACAGTAGCCTGCAAGCAGCAATAGAAAGCAAGCTCAAGACTCTCATGTCAAATGTGACTCCCAGTGGATACAGCCAGACTGTTATGGACAGTAAGTAAACGAAGGAGGTTCCTTGACTTTATTTGTTTATGTACACAAAGTAGACTTAAAAACGTATACAGGGCGTCCCACGGATATGCCACATAGAGGGAAAGTACCTTGAATATTGTAGATGGAACATTATTTGAATTAAAAAAACAGTTTAAACTGCATTCATAGATATTTAAATAACTACATGGTTGAACCGGAAATCGAACCATACCGATCGATAAGCTTATCATAAGCATTATTTTTTGCTAAATAACATAGTGTCACAAATAAAAGGAAGACCATGAATTTTAAACATTTGATGTGAAATTTAAATTTAAATTTTAATCAAAAGAGTGCGACTTTGTATTCAACAGGATGGGACTCATTTTGAGCATTTGATAAATTGATTAATTTTGTATTAAAAATGTAAAAATTCGTGGTCTTCTTTTTATTTGTGACACTATGTTATTTAGCAAAAAATAATCCTTATGGCCTTTCGATCGGTATGATAAAGATACAGTGTGATTATTTTTCTCATGTAACGGGTTCGATTTCCGGTTCAACCATGTAATTATTTAAATATATATGAATACAGTTTAAATTGTTTTTTAAATTCAAATAATGTGTTCTTTCAGTAAAATGTTCCATCTATACTATAATAAAACTGTAAAGGTCGAAAAGTCTGTACATTGAGTTTTTTTTCGCGAAAACCGGCTAGGGGGACTAGAAATAAGCTATAGAACACGAATCAATCGTTTAAAAAATGTATGTCTGTCTGTCTGTCTGTCTGTTTGTTACCTCATCACGTGAAAACGGCTGAACGGATCGTAATGAAACTTAGCATTTGTATTGGTATTAGTCTAACTTAAAATATAGGGTATGTTTTATCTGAATCGGTTGAGTAGATCTAGCGATACAGCTTGACCCCTCTATTGTATTAAGTTGCATACAAAGTAGAGGTCATGATTGTTGGTTGGATGCAGGTTGCAGGTTCCTAAAAATACAACTGAATTATATTAGTATTATAGAAAATATAGAATAACATAACATAGCCCATCACTGTCCCACTGCTGGGCATGGCCCTCTTCTTGGAATGAGAAGAGTTAAGGAACTGGATATTGTTAGTGTAATAGATTATCATAACATAATCAGCTCATTACCTACTGCCCCACTGCTGGGCACGGCCCTCTTCTCGGAACGAGAAGAGTTAAGAAACTAGAAAATATAGAATAACATAACGTAGTCAACCCATTACTGTCCCACTACTGGGTATGGCCCTCTTCTCAAAATGAGAAGAGTTAATGAACTGGATATTATTAGTATTCTAGAATAACATAACATTACCAGCCCATTACAGTCCCACTGCTGGACACGGGCCTCTTCTCAGCATAAGAAGAAATGTGGTTAGTGTTATAGAATAACATAATCAGCCCAATTACTTCCCACTGCTGGGCACGAGCGTCTTCTCAGAATGAGGGAGTTTAGGGCTAATTCCATGAAATTCCATCACCTTAGCCGGTTGGTTGTAAAAACAAAATATAGTATGGTCGGTAAATAGTGAAATCGTCTGTGTAGGCGCTTATATGTATATATTTGAAGATATTGTGTTCATAATTATGACACGATCCATATAGCATTGACGAGTCCATGGCTTATAACTCCTCAACTGGGATTTCTACATAAATCGGAAGCGTTTCCATGCAAGAAGTTCTATCTCTCACCGTGAAAGCAAAATTTACTGTGTTAATTAAGGATTTTGTTAATTCTAAGTTATCTCGTAATTTTTTACTTACCTAGTTATAATTTATTATTGTTAGAAAAGCAAAGTTGTTATCCAGTTGTAGACAAAATTACTGTGACTGAACCGAGTCCTAAAGTCAAATAACAAGATACTAAAACGTGGTAAGTTACGTGAAAATACAGAAAATTAAAAAGTTGCAGAAAGGAAGAAACTCATTCAATCTAATTTCATGGGAAAAATAGGTTTGGTACGGTAGTAGATAAATCTAAACCAGGAGAAAATAGGACTTCAAATGGCGGTAACACAGCTAGGAACTTTTTTGAGAATCTTATATTTTTCTCAAATTACAGGAATTAACAAAGACTTATAGTGTGTGTGTATATGTTGCGCCGTCGTTCTGCACACGACTAAGGTTGGAGAATTCGCTATGGAAACTGACAGGATTATTTTCCAAACTTATCTGTGGTATTATCAGCCAGCTTCTATATCTTCAGCTGCAGGTATCATAAATACCAAAATTGTTACTTTTTTATTTATTTTTCTTAATGTTATCATTTTACATGTTCTGAATATTCCTAAAATAAAACATTTAAATTAGAAATATGTCGCGTTTTTTACTGTAGATCTTCTTCTATCGTGTCGACATGAGCTACATAATAATAACAGCTCATGCCGTGGGGAAAAGATTAGCCAGTCAGCAGGTTGGTAGCGGGGCTGACTGCCCAGGGTGCGCCGGACGATCAATTAAATATCTTCACTCGTGGAGGCTCTTTTAATGCATCCCGACTATAGATGAAAATTATAGTTGAAAAAAATATTATCATTTTATTATACTTTATTTTTATTTTATGTTAATAAATAATAAATATGTACACAAATTACACTTGTTTAGTCATAAAAACCCCACAGACTAGGAATTTTGTGTTTAACGTACCTTTATTAGGCCGCGGGACCAGTGTGTACCGACTCAATGAAAGGAATCATCCTGTTTCATTTAATGCACCATGCTCATTTTGTAACTTTGTTTCAGCTGTAATTGCTGAATCAGCAGGACTACTGGTATCGTACATTATGCTTCAAGGTACTATACACAAATCTAAATGATTATTAATATTATATTTGATTCGGTCCGTGTGGTGCCGGACTTAAAGAATAGCACCACCCTTATCTCTTCTCATGGGTGTCGTAAAAGGCGACTAAGGGATTCACCAGAGGATGGGCAGCAGCGTTCTCTGAGTATTTAACCAACCAACTGCGATCGCCAACCCGCTTGCCAAGCGTGGCGATTATGGCATATCCCCCCCTTAATTGGGGGAGGCCTATGTCCAGTAGTGGACGTCTTTCGGCTGTAATGATGATGAATGTGATTATATTTGTAAAAATAGAGAATGTGAATATTGGTAAGATATTAATTTTTATGTTAGGTGAGAAAACGGAAGCTTTGAAAGTACTGGTACGAGAGATAAAGGAAGCAGGAGAGGGGGTGCTTTTGAGACATGGACCGCTTCGAAAATCTTTCAAGGAGGGTGCTGATTTGTTAGTATCGATAACGTTTTTGTTGTATTCCTCGAAAGGTGACATGGGATTTGTTTAGAGCCAAACGAGTATTTATAAGATGTATCTTGTGGGGACGCCGCGCGCCGGTGACGTCACGGGCTTGGCTGACCTCAGGTATAGTTAGGAGATCAAAACAGAGTGATACATTGTACACAGCTAAATGAACCTTAACTAGACACAGCACTTCGGCCTACTTCGGGTAACAGCAAAGCAAGCAAATAAATATTTTTTCTTTCTAAAATATAAGTTGTTAAACTTTCGCGAATTTCACTCATATTGAACTATATTTACGGGATGGGACAATAAAATCAAAACATAACAAACATTTTGACTAACCTCGACGTTTCGGCCAAGTTGCAAGTTGTTGATTTTATTGTGCGCGACAAGTCCCGTAAATATAATTCAATATAATCTAAAATAACCTGATTGGACAACATCGGGTATAATTAGTAACTAATACTCTAGAAAAGTGCAGTACCTAGTAAGTATACCCGGATAGAATTTGCCACTCATGACAATTTTTTTTTGGCCGGATGGTGCGTTTTATATTTTGTTCGCAAAGGCTTAACATGTGGTACTGGGTGACTTGGGACCAATATGCGGTGCGGCATTTCTTTACACGTCTTACAAAGCCGTCCACGCCGTGTGCTGTTACACTGAGCTAATACAATCACGTATAGATCAGCTGCCGCAAATACATTTTTGCGGCACGCTCATGGACCATCATCATCGGTCCATGGACCGCAAATATCCTAGACGGTATTTACGCTCAGCGCGGCGCAAATGTAAAGTCCTTAGTCGAATTAATATTGAACAATATATCGTCTCTTGTTCTAAAAACATGTACAAACCATTCAAGAGCGAAAAAAATTGATATAACACTGTGAAATTTCATCGGTACCCCTCAATTTCGGCCACTCGCGTACGCTAACATATTATTCGTGATGTTTGCTTATACGTAGCTAGAAATAATAGATATATGGTGGAAGACAGCCGTTTACTCGGCATAATTCCAAACTCCAGGTCGGTACTGAAAAAAAAATAAAAAATGCTAATTTACTTAATAAAATTTTAGGTTGCGAGGGAAGAATATAGATCAACTCTCTGTGCCGAGTGCAGACCCAGTCGCTACAAGGAAAATACAAATAAAACTGAATAAGTTGATGCTAGATAAAACCCCTGAGCTATTCCAGGCACTTATGGATGGTGGGTTATTAATAAAATTATAATACACGATAAGACTTGTTAACTCTCCTTTGGTCAGTCTTATTTTTACCACGTTTTTTAGTAACCCGTTTTCTTTCCTGTCTGTCTTCGGTACAAATTTTCGATTTTAAACTAACTTTCCGATGAGCTAGATACTTGAAACCTTAAACATAGCTCAGAACTGGATGACAATACAATATTAACTCGCTTTCGTTTTGAAAACGTGGTACCTATATTAAAAAAATATTTTTCATCAAATTATTTACTATAATCGCGACACGCTATGATGGCTTTTTTGACGAATGCCTGCTCATGAAAATCCGTAAATATTGACAGCTACGTATGAAGGAACAATTGCCGTACTTTATTGTCAATAGTGATGTAGGTACTGCTACAGCAATATAATTGTTCGAATTTGGAATCTATTATTCAAATTCTGTTTATTTGTACTGTTTTTTTATGTATGTCACAGAAAATTTGATTAAACAGCGATTAAACAAAATAACACTATTGGAAAATGTCAAAAACGCCATCATAGCGTGGCGCGGGTACCTATACCTAAACCTTAATCCCCCTTATTAAAAAAGCTTATACCAGATTTAGACCCTGTTTAAACCGGGTTAAACGTCAAACTCCATACAAAAAAGGTGCTTAATCCTAGGTTAAGCAAAACATATTGTTAAACCCGATTTTGTAATAACATAACAACACATAACATCACGCCTGTATTTCCCCGAAGGGGTAGGCAGAGGTGTAATAATAGTACACCCACATTTCGCCAGTAATAAAGTAGTAGTAGTAGTTTCGTAGTATTTTGTAACAAAGTGAAATGTATTGTGTTTACAGACGTTATCGAAGATGCGACAATGTATTTGGCAGCACACTTCCTAGAACCACAACGTAAGTTTATATTATTTAACTGACATTTCAGCAATTATATAATAAAAACTTCATCATCATTATCAGCCTATTATTTTTAACCTAAATACATGTGCAGAACTAGTAATTATATTTTATCAGTAGTTATTTGAATAAAGAGACGTGCCAATATTGTTTACTAAATAAGACAAGAGAGAAAAACCAGAATAAAGTTAAGTAGTAGTAGTTAGGTATTAAAACTTCATCATCATCATTTCAGTCAAAAGACGTCCACTGCTGGACATAGGCCTCCCCCAAGCATCGCCAACTGGTCATGTTTGGGGGGATATGCCATAATCTACACGCTTGGCAGGCGGGTTGGCGATCGCAGTTGGTTGGTAACATACTCAGAGAACGCTGCTGCCCATCCTCTGGTGAATCCCTTAGTCGTCTTTAACGACACCCATGAGAAGATATAGGGTGGTGTGGTGCAATTCTTTACGTCCGGCACCACACGGTACGTATTAAAACATGACAAAACAGTTGTGTTTACTGAAGTAATTGTTCGTCACAGCGGTGGTGAAGGTCTGCAAGTGTATGAAGAACGTGTTCGTGCAGTGCGAGCTGTGGTGCGACGAGATCCTGCGGCGCGTGGCGCGGCCGCGCTGCACGTGCTCGCGCCACGCGTCCGCGCAGGCGCTGCTCCCCGCGCCCGCGCAGCGCCCGCGCGGCTCGCCCGGCAACCCACACGTGCACGCGCCCGACCTCGAGATATCCATCACAAGCTGCCCCGCCAAGCAAGCCAGACCAACTAGACGGGGAGAAAGACCTGAGCCTCTCAGAGAATGTCCAGCTCCCACACCTGAATGCCTTCAGGGCCCGACAACTTCTTATCTCCTATATTCTACTTCTCACAAACAGTTTGGCTATGACTCCATGCATCACTCGCCTTCCAGCTCTTCGAATTCAGCACATCACTCGGCTTTCTCATCATCATCTCCAATTCAACCGTCAAAACGTTCCTCGCCTCTCAAGGCTCTATTGCATGACATACACACTGACCATCTGCAGTTTTTGGAACAACAACAAGATCAATTGCAATCTTTCGACATTGAAAATCATGGAGTGCTAGAAGAGCCGTCATCTTCGTTCCATACTCCGGCTACTACTAACGATTCGGGTACAACACAAGAAACGAAAACCAGCTATCCTTTTCCGCGAAATACAGCGGCGATGATTCCTAACGTTCAAATTTCGGAAACATCTAAGATCACACAAGCTAAGAGTGGATACAGCTCCCGTACGTATAAAATGATTCTTTAAACTCCAAGTGGAAAAGTTTAGTAAGTTATTACGTGGTTTTATCTGTATTTATTGTAACTATAATTTTGTAGGCACTCCGATAATAACGACGGACCAAATGGCCGACTGGCACGAAATGATGGTGAGTCTGATGTGGAACGTACAGGCGTGGAGGGATTGGATTCAGGAGATCGTCGATCGTGCCTTAGCATACCAACATAATTCAAATGTGTCACGAGGTGCCTATTATACTCAATACTTAATAAGCGTAATTATTTAAACAAAACTGAACTTTAGAACATATTATGGTGTACGTTAGATAATCTATTAGGCACTCAGTCACGAAACTGTATCAATTACTCAAGCTATATATGTTATTTTACCTCATTGGACTGCCTCGTAGGTCTGGTGTGGTCGCAAGCGCGACTGCTGAGCGTGGGGTCCTGGGTTAGATTGTCGGGTCGGGAAAAGTGTTATTGGGTTTTTTCATTACGAAATTTTCAGTAGTAGCCCGGAGTCTGGATTTGTGCCCGGTTAAAGGCAATAGGCTCGGCCCCTATTACATGGGAATGTGGGTGTACTGTACACCTATGCCTACCCCTTCTGGGAAATACAGCTGTGTGATGCTATACAGTATGTAACAAAATTCCTGTGGTTCCTGTGAGCTACGTTATGCGTTATCAGAATCGATATTCATCATACGTAAAAGGACACAACTCATCTGGAAAAAAAAAACAATAAAAAAAATCAAATTAAATATTAAATCATTATTAATTGTAAATTGAAAGTTATTATATCATTCAAAACTCACTCACTCAGTGAATATAGCAGTAAAAATAATCAAATGTTATATTAAAGTGATACGATCAGTTTCAATTTATAATTAATAATGATTTAATGTTTATTTTGTTTATTTTTATTGAAGAGTTTTTCCAAATGAGTTGTGTCCTTACGTATGAATATCGATCCTGATAACGTAGCTCACAGGAACAACAGGGTTTATGTTACATATATTATTATATTTTATAGCGAGAGAAATTCTCGACGACCTCTGTGGTCTAGTGGTTCGAGTGTCAGACTGCTGATAACGAGGTCGTGGGTTCGATTCCCACAGGACACAAATATTTGTGTGATGAACATAAGTGTTTGTGTTGGTCTGGGTGTGTTGCTTATGTATTATAAGTATGAATTTACAAAAAAAAAAGTATATACGTATTATATCCATTGTCTAGTACCCATACCACAAGCTCTGCTTAGTTTGGGACTAGATGGTGCTGTGTAAAAATGTCCCAAAGATATTTATTTAATTAACCGATAAATTATTTAAATTTCAGAGGAAACTATCGATAACTGGTCAACGTTCCATAGGAGGGTATCTACCGAAGCCTTGCAATGGCGTCAATACAGTGTGTTCAGTCGTCAACTCACGGCGCGTCTCGTATTGCGGTACAAGGACAAAGAAGTAAATAGAGATTATAAGATTGTATAATTACGTGGGACACTCAGAAAGTTTTGCGAAACTAAAAAAAAATGTTCTATACGTACATATATTTTTATCAAATCTTTTCAAAGTACTTTCCACCAGCCTCTATACAAAGATTCATGCGCCTAAACCGGTTTTCAAAACACTTTTTCCAGTCCGCCGCAGACACCTCGTTTACAGCCTGCTCGAACGCAGCCAGCGCATCTTCCGGCGACGAAAATTGTATCCCTTTGAGCTGATTTTTTATTTTTGGGAATAAAAAGAAGTCACACGGTGCTAGATCAGGGCTGTAAGGAGGGTGACCCAGGAGTTTGACTGGCGTGCTGTCCAGGAAGTCCCTCGTTTTGAGTGCGGTGTGCGCAGGTGCATTGTCGTGGTGGAGCAGTAGCCCGCGGAGCCCTGTGTTTGGTCGCTTGTTGCTTATAACAGAGAAAACTTCTGGCAAACATTTGGTAGTATACCATTCGGCATTAATGCTTCTTTGATCCCGTAAGGGAATTGATACCAAGTGGCCAGTCAAATTAAAAAAGCTAGCGATCAAAATCTTACCCCCGCTTCTAGATCGCTTCACTTTGGTAGGCGTTGGCTCATTTTGAAACACCCAAACAGTCGACTGGCGCTTGGTTTCTGGGTCGTATTGCTAAATCCAGGACTCATCACCTGTAACGATGTCGTAAACACGCCGAGACGAGCCTGCTTCAAATTTGTTAAGCATATCACGGCACCATTCCACCCGGGCCTGCTTCTGAGCATCGGTGAAGTTGTGCGGCACCCAGCGTGATACTATCCTCCTCACGCGAAGATGGCTGTGTAGAATCTCGTGAACGCTTCCCGATCCAATCTTCAATATGTGTTGAATCTCCTGATATGTAATTCGCCTATTGTCTTGGATTAAATTTTTCACTGCTAGCACGTTTTCTTCGGTAACAGCCGTCAAAGGGCAACCGCTTCTTTCGTCATCCCCCAAAGTTGGTCGACCGCGCTTGAATTCGTTATACCAACGATACACGGTTGCCTTGGAAGGGCCATCATCCATGAATGCCATTTGAAGTCTATCGTACGATTCATCCGGTTTCAGGCGACACTTGAAATCGTATAAAATCATAGCTCTAAAATGTTCCCGGCGCAGATCCATATTTCAGTGAGACACAATACTTTGAATTAACTTGCAAAAAATGTGGAGGGAAATTTTGAAATTGGAACTTACTTATTTTTACTTATAAATAATCATATTTTCGAAAAACATTATAACTGGCCAGTCTCCCATATATAAAAACTTTTTTTCGCAATACTTTCTGAGGGGCCTGGTATAGCCAACTTGTTGGTCTTCCTGACGCAGTAGACACATGCGCATCAACTCAGCCATAAGAATCCCGGGTTTAATTTCTAACTTTTTAATATCTAAACAGAGTACCAAACCAAAACAGCTTTCTTAATTTTTTTGGAAAAATTGTTATTTATCAAAATTATTCAAAATAGTACAATACAATACAAATAAAAATTCAAAATTTAAAATATTCATTTGTCAAACATAGGTATGATGTACAAGACATGGTGTTACTTTTTAAATAATCCAGTATCAAAATAAATTAAATAAATACTAAATAAATAAAAATTAAAATACTCTTTAATGTACACAAAAAAAAATAAGCAACATTTAGTTTTAATAGTAGTAGAGCTCCTTGTGAAGGAGCTCGTCCGAGGAAGTACTACCACCGTATCTATTGAATAGTAGTAGAGCTCCTTGTGAAGGAGCTCGTCCGAGGAAGTACTACCACCGTACCTATTGAATAGTAGTAGAGCTCCTTGTGAAGGAGCTCGTCCGAGGAAGTACTACCACCGTACCTATTTCTGACGCCAAACAATGATGCTTGCATTGCTGTGTTCTGGTATGAAGGGTGCCAGTAAAATTACAACCACACGAGACTTTCCATCTATAGCTCTCAGATTGGCGAACGCGATTTGGAATGCCATTTACCAATAGGCAACAGTCTAGGTGATATTGCAGTTGTTATTGGCAAAGGTAACCGCTTACCATCAGGTGGGGCGCTCGTATTGCCATCCTGAAAAAAAGTAGTTGATGATATGATTGTGATCAAATCAAACAAAATTATATACCATATTTTTTAAACTTTTGTATTTTTTTTTTAGATCGTGTCTCCTATACGAGCCACCGTGAAAACCAAAACGTATTTAGAATGTCAAGAAGAAATGTTGGAGATATGCGACATGTTCAACAGATGGACACAGTGGCTGACTCTAGTCGTAAGTATTTCTTGTAAGTACAGTCTAGCGCATTTAGAAAGAAAGAAAAGAAAGAAATAATTATTTGTTATACAAGAGTGCAAAGTTGCTTTTTAACCGCGTGCTCAATTTTGATGACCGAGCAAGCGAAGAATTCTAAAATTAAGTTAGAATCCTGAGCGTTAGCGAGGGAATCAAAAGAGCATAAGGTGAAAAATCTTTGCACTCGAGTGCAACACGTAACTTTTCATCCCACCTCAGCGAGGAAATGACTAAATGCATTAAAAAAAAATTACAATCACAAGATACTTTTATTTTAGTTTAGGTATTAACTACTACATTATGATAGGTAAGTATTACAGAATAATCTTTAAATTATAACAAATAATACTTAGGTATAATTAAGAAAAATTTAAAGTAACGTTGCCACAGTTACTTAAGTTGAGAGTAATATTTTTGTAAGGTACTGTAATGTTGGTGTTAGAGACTTGTGTACTGTTTTTCGGTAAACTATCTGTCATACTTAATAGTTGTACCGATTCATTGGATTCCCTTGGCGTAAATGAGCAAAACGTTTTCTGAGAAAGTTTTGGTTCCTTTATCTAGTCGCCACGTGTTAAACATATCGTACTGTTTCAAATCTACTTCTCGCGTGATTGTTGAGGGAGAAAGCTCATTTGTGCATTATTAACAGTTTCAGTCAATTCTGTTGGCGTCAAATAAACTTCCTCGTCGCTAGAACCACTCATTTTAGGTTTTTCACTTGTTTTCAAGTTTCTTGTTTTTAAACTAAGGTTTTAACAATATGACGTGAAAAGAAACAGGCGCGCGCAAAGCAAATTAAAAAGTACACCAAGAAGGTTCCGAGTCTGAGTTTTTAACAAATTAAAAAAGGTTTTATGATAAATTCGGCACCATGGAGGGAGAAGTAAATAGGTTTAATGATGTTTTGAATTCACAAACTTAGTGCACACGATGTTCTAAATTTAATTTACTTTATCCTCTAGCGGATAAAAACGGCTTTTGCACTCAGATATCGAAGAGCAAAAATACTCTTTCCGAGATGGATGGATGAAAAAGTATTTATTTGCTTCAAAAGTGACGCACAAAATTACCAAAAAAAAAAATAACACAGAACAAATACAGGTACAGAGCCAAGAAGTGTGGTTAAATATGCGTCACATCCGCGCAAAACGGTCACCGCTCAGCATATTGCTGTGCCCTCATGCACGGAGCAAAGACACGACAAACACACACGGCAAAGACATGAAAAAAAAATAGATGGTGAAAAAACAATATAAATAGCAGAGCCTGCCTTGTATGAAACTGGGGCTTATATTCAGAGACGAATCTAAGCGTGAACTCATGCTTCCAACCGTCAAAATGCAGTGCTATTTGACAGTTGGAAGCATATGTTCACGCGAAGATTCGTCTCTGAATGTTAGCCTTAAATATAGCCTTAAGTTCCGCTTGTAATTATTAAGTTACCATTGATACGCGGTTGACAGTATAATACTTTAAAGTAAAATATTGTTTTTATTTTGTTTACATTCTTTCAATGCAGGTTAAAGAAACGGATTCATTGCAACAAATGTCTGGCACTGATATTCCTTTAAATGGATTGTAAGTAATGAGACTTACCAAATTTATATAAGTTATAGTCAAAACCCTTCAAAAGAACTTTTAAATGAAAAAAACAGTCAAAACTGCTTTCGACTAACAAGGTTGGCCAAAAGCACTTTTGACTGAAAACATTTTAGTCAAAACTAAAAAGTATTCGGTCAAAACTAGTTTTTTTCAAGAGTGTTAGTCAAAACCACTTGTGAACACCGGGGCCCTTGACCTTGACCCTAAGCATGCAAGTGTTTCTGAGTTTGCTCCGCCAGAACATTTCGACGTATACAAATAGGGTCAAATTCAATTTGTCATTAGTTTTGACGAGACAATTATTATTCCGTCTGACCGAAATTTTTGTCACAAGTGTCAAGTCAATAGTCAAAAGTGTTTTTGACCAACCTCGTTAGTCAAAAGTGCTTTTGAGCAACCTCGTTATTCAAACGAGCTTTTGACTGTTTTTTGCACTTAAAAGTACTTTTGACCGGATAAAGGTTGTGACTGCGACATATACATAGATTATTTGACTATATATTTTTTCGATATTTATAAAATTCAACCGTTTTATAAAAACAGGCGTTGGAATCATTTTAAAAAGAAAGTTGAGGAATACTCCAAAGATTGGGTCAAATACAACATGTATTTGAAAGTAACTTGGGAGCAGAAGTACGGTTCGCTGATCGCGGGTATGTTTTTAACACACAATTTTATGAGGGAATGTTTTACAATGCGGGAAACCACAACCACTTAGTAACTAGTAGTAGAACCATTTAGTAGAAGTAGATATCGTTGTGAAAGAGCTCGACTACCACAGTTTTACTTACTACCATCGCACCTATTTCTGCCGCCAAACAATTATGCTTGCATTGCTGTATTCCGGTGCGAAGGGTACGGGTGCCGGTGACATTACAAACACATGAGACTTTCCATCTCTAGGTCTCAGTTTGGCAAACGCAAGTTGCAATACCATTTAGGCAACAACCTATTAGGTGGTATTGTAGTTGTTATGGGCAAAGCTAACCAGGCAGCCAGCCAGCCGGGACCAGCATCAGGTGGGCCTTTAGCTCGTTTTGACATCCCATGCCAAAAAAACCACGTTAGCCTTTGATTTCTTAGCCGACTAAAATTATCATCTTAGCCGAACCCGGCCTGCGTCTCTGCCTTTTCGTGTCATGTGCAGATCAGAATTTAATTATTTAGAATTTGAGTATGATTCGTGATAATAATACCTATGTAATGGTTCGTATCTTGTCGTGCAGACTACTTGCCTTCTTGGAACGAGCCCGGCCCGGTGTGGGTAGTGAATGCTTGCGGCGCGGTGCCCAGCGGTGCAGTTGCCGCTGGCGTCTATGACGGAGAAGTCATCTGGGTCGCCAGGACCACACACAGGTGCATATTCAAGCAGCCTTACAGTTTTGTATATAATCCATGACCCATTTTCATTGGCAAGTAGGTATAGCCCGTTAATGTGGGCACTTCCTGAAGATGCTTCTTTGGCCAACGAAGCTTGAACAGTTCAACACCACTGATGTGGCAAACATTTGTACATTTTGAATGTAGCAGAAAACCATAAACCATACGAACCATAAACCTGCCAGTTTTGAAAAGTGGAAGTACTGAAATCATCTTTGGTCAATTTGAAAGCAGAAGATTTCATATATACAAATCAACAATACAGACAAATCAACTTCAAAAAAAAAGTGTGATCAAAGGATAACCAAGATAATATAGTTACTTAACCTTCCATTTTTCGGAACTATTTTTATATTTCTCTGTCACATTCAAAGTGCCCACTGCGTGAAATGGTGAGTACAGTTTAAGGATCTAGTAAGAAATAGTACATTATTGCAGGAGCCGGCAAAAGAGGCATTGATGAACAAACGTGAAAATGTGGGCAGAGGCGAATCCGAGGCACACATACGTGAGTCCATCAATGCCTGGTTGCTGCCAAGGCTTGTATAGTACTTTTCTCAACTAATGCGTGAAAATTCAAAACAAAATAAACCATTATAATAAAACAAGTTTAACCGGATTATATTGCGTATATTTTTTAGATTGGTTTCCTTATGTGGTTTTATTATGTATATTGTAGTATTGGTTTTATTATGTGTAGTGATCGGGAAAATCTAAGAAAAAAAAAAGAAAAAAATTGACCAACTTATTTTGTCAAATTAGGAACATCAACAATTAATTATAAATTCCAGAATCAATGACGAACAACAATAATTTATCACGCGTCAATATGTTCATTTGTTTCTTTATTACTTTAAACAGCTCTATTTGCAAGCCAGTTCGAAAATTACACGATAGATATGAGTTTTCATAGTAATTAATTCGGCTGCTGAATTTTCATACTAACTTTGCCGGCCGCTGCTCGCAAGTATTTGACCAACATAGCATTCTCGATTTATCTCGAAGAAGGTTGAATTTCCAAGCATTTTTGAGAAAAATATTTAATTGTCTGCTCTGCTTAGGTGTAACGTGCTACCAGCCGCGTTGTATCCTTCCAAGCATTGCTGCTTGGTGTACGCAGACGGTGCAGTCCACCGCTACACCAAATATCAGGTAGGAAAACCCTTAAATTCATCATCACACCAATATTGTGCACGTTAGCCCTAGCACGAACCATTTTGACGTATCGGACTTAAATATAAGTGAACTCTGAAATACTCGTTTCAGACATAACATTCTTTTAACTTGAAGACTGGCCATATCTCTGTATGATACAAAGTGCGCATTATGCATCAAATTAAATCAAAATGTACGAACGTAATGTATCTATGAACTGTCGATTTTTATTTTGTTTTGATTCATAAAACGCTTTTTTTTAACAAAAATACAACAGTTCCGTTTCGATACGTCAAAATTGTTCGTGCTAGGGCTACTGCTTCCAGTTTTAGAACGAGTACGACTTGCTATTCTTGCTAACCAATTCACCCAGGTGCTATTATAAACCTCGCAACCGTTCCGTTCGTTCGGTTCAGCAGTTCTACTGAGATACACCAATATTCTAACTTCTCTGGATCCCCTTTACAACTCCTACAGCCCCCATTTTTTTTCGCTCACATGTTCTCCTTACATTTCGGAGTCGATCCTGGTGGTCAATCATTTTGGAAATCACTGCTATAGATCAATGTTGTTGAAAATTCATCCTCTAAGTGTAGCGACACACCTGCCGAGAGTAGTGCCGCTGACACTTCAGCGGCTGAATATCGGTCGTAGTATTCGGTTGGCATGCCATACCTAACGCGGCGAACATTCGGAATTACATTCGCATAGCTTCGTTGGTAAGCAGGGTTCGCGGCAGCGCTAACGGTATCCTGAAAATGATTGCGAACAGGGTAGACTGCCCATTTATGAATAATATAATTAGATTTCATGTTTAATATATTGTTAAATTGTATTGGTTTGATTTATTAATTAGCTTCATTTGTAATTTCAATTATTTAATTCGTAATTTTAATGATTTTGTTTTATTTGTGACATGAAATTTAATTATTAAATTTGCTATGTATATTACTAACCATTTCAATGATATCTTTTTACTAACAATAATGGATCTATGTTATCTGAGCAATAAATGAATTATTATTATTATTACGCGGCGTCTTGTTCAGCGCGCTACGTGACGGGAAATTACGTAGCTTCGTCGTCGGTCCGTGGAGGACGTGCCGAACTGTCGGTCGCGTAACGTATCGCATGATGTGACGCTTGTTATGCAAAATACATTGAATGCGTTCAAATGTACATACATTGAATGGGGCAAATAGATGCTCGACGAAAGGTTCAGCGCTACGCCGAACGCTACGTAATTTTGGCTGATGTGTGGTTACTTATATACTGCGAGCATAGAATATATATACTAACGACAAGAAACGACACTTAAGCATGTGTGCGGGTCGGGGCGAGCGCGGGGGCCGTGCGCGGTACGCGACGTGTGGAATGGGCAGTCTCTCGGCTGCCCCAGCCAATATATTGCATGTACACGCGCTCGCTCAAGGTCACCGGCGAGCGAGCTCACACGTACAGGGGAGTGTCATCGCTGTGCTACGAGCGAATTAAGCCGAACGTTTCGCGACGCTACTCTCGGCAGGTTTGTCGCTACACTTAGGGCTAGTGTTTCAATAGGCTGATAACTTTTAACTGAGGAACATGGTATAATAACACCAGGTAGTCTCTTCCCGTGACAGCTAGGTCACGTGATTGCCTCGGTACTACGTCATCGGCCGTGGAGCCAATAGCGGGCTTAATAGCCCGCTATTGGCTCCGCGTGACATGACAAGTGTTTGATGTGCTGCCACTTTGTGAAAATAAATTACCCGAGCAAAATGCATTTTTTACTTACTTTCTTCTATAAAGAATCACTTTTTAACTAGTAATTTAATATAGTTTCCTTTATTTACTAATTAGATGAATAACACGAGATAACAAATAGGCTAGTTAGGAATTTATTCATTATGAACAAAAGTCTCCTTAAGTATATTGAAGATATCAATCAATGGCAGCACTGATCGTGACGTAGCTTGGAGGCATCGCGCTGTCATTACGGGAAGAGAATATCTGGTGAAACATCTTATTATACCATGCTGAGGAATAAATGTGACATTTTGACAGATTTTCTATATACTATAACTGTCAAAAGTCACATTTATTCCTCAGTTAAAAGTTATCAGACTATTGAAAAACTAGCCCTAAGAGGGTTAAATAGGAGTCATAACTTTGTATGAAGAAAACACGGGAGCGAAGCCATGGGCGGCAGTAAATCGAGTACAGATTCAATATAGCGGAGTGGACGCAGGTGATGTGCAACGCGGAGGTGCGCTGGGTGGCGTGGCGCGGCGGCGCGGTGGGGGGGCGCGCCGTGCGCGCGGCGGCCGGCGTGCACGTGGGGCGCGTGCACTACCGCGGCGACCACCTGCTGGGCGCCGTGCACGCGCCGCACTTCCGCTGCCACGTCGTCATCTTCGGCAGGCCCTTCGCCTTCAACTGCTACGAACTACTCATGCTCGCCGGCGATGACGACCAATGAACACACAACACTATAACACCTACACCCAGTAAAGGGTTGCCACACCTACTCTATTATAGAGTATTGTACTTTATAATCTACGAAAGTAATAAAGTACGCTAAAGTACTCTTTTTGTCGGAGACACAATTTCACCTTACTGGTTTAGTCTTTTGGCATTCTTTTATCACCCTGAAGTCTAAACTAGTATTTGCTAAAATTATGATATGATGATGAAAAATATGTGTTCAGACATAAAAATTAAAAATAAGTACCTACTCTTGTTTTATCCAGTGTACTTTATTTTTGCCAACCCAAATCGCTAATGCACTTTTATTGTTCCAAAAAAATGTGACAACCCTGCTCCAGGAGGCGACGGCGCAGGGGTACTGTATAGGTAGTCAAGATATGAGAGGAGTGGCTAAAGCCCCATATTCACAATAAACCTTTGTTGTGTAATAATCGGTCAAAATTGCTGCAAACAACGCCACTATACGTAGTGTTTCTAGCAACATGCAGACAGCAACTCGGTAACTCATTGATGCAACCGTGTAGCTCAACAAAAGTTTACCATGTAATCATGGCTTACTCCGCTCTTTTTTATACATTTTCTTTGAAATTACTATCCTATGTTGTTGCGTGCTGTCTTTAGATAATTGAGAACTTTCGGATGTGTTCGACATTCGAAATTCTATTATGATTTTTTATGAGAATAGATATTTTGAGAAGCTACGGTTGACCGCACGTCAGTGGTAACAGTTTGACTTTGACAGGGCCTTTATTTCGTAAGCAGTGAGGGCGGTTTTCTAATTGAAGTGTTACCCCTGTCATGCAGTCGACTGTACTCCTGTATACCTCAGACCAACAGAAAGGTAATACGAAAATCATGACAAAGTGCTGTGTATTGTTTGTAATTTGGAAGGTCGATAGACTTGCAGGAATGTTTTGATATATTGTCTTTTGTTTTTTATATTTATTCATAATAATTTAGTCAATTATATTGATATTTCTACATAACAATCTTTCACTGTAACACTAACAACCTTAACAGTTTGTTCCTATATTTGTGCACGATACAGCCGATTAATTCTCATTGGCTTTCTTTACTTTCATCTGGTTTTTCATCTTCAACCTCCACTTTTTCTACAATTCCCATTGTCCCTGACAGTCTTACTAAATCTCCTGTTTTGAATACGTCCGTAGCATCTGCTGCTCCTACGATACACGGCAAACCATATTCGCGAGCTATTACAGCACCTGAAAAACACGGAACGAGTAATTAAATCCAATTCAAGAGGTCGGACACTGTGGAACTGAGTTTTTCCTATCAGGAGTTTCTCAAATACAGATCCTAGGGAACAAAGAGCGTAGTTGTAAAATTCCTAATCGTAAGAATAAACAACAGAAAATTAATCATTAAGATTTTAAGCTTATTGAGGAGATTACAAACCGTGTGATATAAGCCCTCCGAGCTCGGTGACGATGCCTGTCAAGAGCGGGAAGTAAGGCGACCAGCCGATGTCAGTCGCGTGCGTTATCAAGATGTCTCCCCGACGCAACTCACCGATCTGTTCATAGTTCATAGAAAACAGACTATATTTTTCAGTACTATTAGAGTAGAATAGAATATGCTTTATTGTTAGTTCACTATAACAGTAACAAATATGTTCAGAAATGTAAAAATATCATAACTAAAAGAACATTCACCTCTGAGAGATCTTTGACGACGCAGGCCCTCGCAACCACCTCTCCTCCGCACACAGACGTGGCCTCAATCCTCACATCACCTGCCATCACCCGTGGTCCCTTCGTTTCCAGTTTCTCCACCCAGCCGGTGTTCAGCTCCGCAAACTTCAGCTTACACCACCCTGGGTGATACTGCTGGCGTTGAATCGCCCTGAAATTACATCAAATATATAAATTGTGGAAAGAAAAAATCGCTCACGAGCAGGATTCGAACCTGCGACTCCTGGCTCAGTACGCCAGTGCTTTAGCCACTAAGCTACCGTGAACACTGCTCGTGGTATCGAAATTATCCTCCACTATACGTCTTTTGGTGACATCAAATATTCAAATCTTGTGTTCCTTTTTATTACAGTTCGGTAATAGTAGTTTATGAAACTGTTGCATAATAGGGGTTATTAAAACACGAGTGTGAGTTTAAAAACCGAGCCGTAGGCGAGGTTTTTAATAGTATCACACGAGTGTTTTAATACCTAATTATGTCAGTTTCATACACTATTTTATCTACACTCATACAATTTTAAATAAAATACCAAAGTCAAAATCTTAGTAACATTGTCGTTGTTTTTCTTGATTTCTCTGGTAAAAGATTGTTCGTCATTTACGTTGCTGCATCCAGAAATTCAGGCGGGGTCATATTTTCCTCAGTTCAGTATCACTGCTGTAGTCAGATATTTTTGCCCAGAATAAAACTTTCGACATACAAAACCATAATAATAACGTAATAGTATAGTATAGTATAGTATAACGGGCTGGTTTCCGCAACTCCACGATCAAGCGTGTATTTTGCGTACGGGTGGGAACTTACTCGATCCACCCTAACTCCTCGAAAAAGGCCAGCAACGCCTTGGTGTTGCTGGTGATCTCTCTGAGGGTACCTGGGTTACCGAAGTACTTGGCCCTGTATGTGGCGACCTCAGGGCAGTCTAGAAGCACATGGGCTGCTGTCTCGTCTTCCACCATGCAGAATAATAACGTAAACAATAACAATAAATTTACAAGTAACGATGTCCATATCCAGTAGGCCAGGCGCGCGGCCGCGCACGCGCGCTGGTGCGCGCCTACACAGATGATAAAATATTGTCTGGCGACAACATTATAATCGGAACTAATTTTCTATCCTTGTCAGGATTCCGTCAATCTCTGTTTTATCATACAAAAAATATGCCTGTAAACACTTAAATATAATTAAAAGCAATATGACAATCAAAAGTTCTGCCAAAAACGCGATTTTAAACGATAAAAATTTTCAATGTATGACAAGTGGCGCCACCCTGAATTTTGTGTACTCATTGGTGCCAAACTGTACGACTGCAAAAAAAAAAGTTTGAAAACTCCTTGGTTAGGTCGAAGTGGCATTAAAAACTCCTTAGTTAGGCTGAAGTGTGCGGTTATGGAAAAAAAATTAAATTACCGCATTGTTTTGTTCAGCAAACTGTATCGTAATGAAACTTTTTAAATTCATAACAGGTGCATGTGCGTAAAGTATGTCATTATGACATTACTTTCGAGTTCATAATTCGAATTTTACGATACGAGTGTAGATAAATAATATAACTTGGTTACTTAATTGCTATGATGTGTCTAGAATTTTTCATACGGTCTATATTAATTAAAATAGACGAAATAATGACCATAGGCCGAATTAAACTTTCGAAAATTTACTTGCTCTCATCCTAACCCGATGCCGCTACTGGGGCAGATGGTTAAAAAGTATCATCTGCCGGGTATTGGTATGTAACGGGGCGGATGCACAGATCAAGTATCATTTGCCCCGGTATTATATCAGGTATTCTTTTTTCAAAAAAGGATTTAGTGAAAAGGTATGATACATAGTAATCAGCTTACTTTTTCAATAAAGCGGGATCCCTTGTCGTCATATATTGTTTGAGCTCGTGCAGACGGAAGAAGAACACAAGTTCAGGATTCGGTATGTACCACTTTTTAACCAACATGCGGCCCAGTCGGAGGAAACCGAGCCGTATTTTATGAATTCCAAGAACTAAATGTGCTTTTGTGCCCTCTCTATGGCGAACAGTACGTCGGCATAAAGGCAAGATCCAGCGAAGAACTTTCCTGCAACAATTCATTTGGCAAACAGAATTAATTTTCAATTTTATACATTTGATTAAACGGTATGTTCTACAACTATTACAAAAAGAAGCACTAATAAACAAGTTAAACCAGTCATTATAATAAAACAAGTTTACAAATACAAATACAAAACCTAACCGGACCTAGTTTAACCGGATTATATCGCGTATATTATGTAGGTAGATTGGTTTCCTGATGTTTCCGGTTAAAATATAGTAATAATCCGGTTAAACTTGTTTTATTACAATGTGTAGTTATCGCGAAAACCTAAGAAATGATTAAACCAGTCACTTAAAATTAGGGATTATTTCATAGGGTTTCGTACAGAACACCGAAAACTAAATGGTCAAACGCAATAAGTCGACAACGAGTGACCGAATGGACCGAATGCTAAAATGGTCGATAGTACGTTAGGTGAAAGTTGGAAACATCAAAAGGTCGATATATTATTATAACGTCGCAAAAACAAATGGATCGCCGATGGATCATTAGTTCGACAGATCAATATTATAGGTCGATACATCAAAATATTGAAGTATTTATTGTAGAAGGTCGAAGCAAATATATTATAGTCTATAAATAAAACAATCACAAATATATAGATTTCGTACGTACCTAGTACTTGATTTTTGAGGACTGGTTAGTGCATCTACAATCTCCTGGCTACTTTTAGTTTTTTTTCCTTCGGTTGTTACGTGTAAAGTCTGGAGTACCTTCATCATATCTTCTGGGACCAAAACCCATGGTTTGGTAACTAAATCAAACTGAAAAACATATATTTTATTTAACTAAACCTCAAACGAACCTTTTGTTCGTTGATTGGGAATAATACGGCTATCCAGGTACGATATTTTAACTAATGATAGAGTTACCTCCATAACGGCTCGATATCCATGTTGTTCCAAAAATGCCCGAACATCAACGTAAATGTCGTCATGGGCGTTGTGTTTTAGCCATTGTAGGGCTGTCTTCGGGTCCTGAGCTCTGAATTCCTCGGCTAGTCCTGATTTCTCTAACATCTGCACAATGTTAGCTAATGCAACAGGTACTTCTGCCGATAGTACGTCTCCTGAGCTAAACAATCCACCTATCTCACTGCACTGTTCCGGAGCAAACTCTAAAAGAGAATTATTGTTGTATCAGTAAACGCTGACTGAATCTTAATACCCTGAGAATACTGCTAAATTACAATCCTTCTATAATATTACAAATGCGAAAGTATTGATGTTTGTTTGGTGGTTTGTCCTTCAATAACTCTGAAATGTCTGAACGGATGCAGATGAAATTTGGCACACAGAGTTTTTAGGAAGCTTTATTTCATTTCCAGAAATCGTTTGTCAAATATTACTGGTAGCAACGTTTAGGATCATTCTCGTTAGATCCATTGTACAGATCCACGATGGTTCTATTGAGAATATTTTTTATCATTAGATCTATTAGTGAAAACCTTAATTCAAATTGGATCCAGTGAGAATTTTATTTATTTATTTATTATATTCTTTATTGTACATTACACCAAACGAAAACAAAGACAATAGTTTACAGAAAGATTAAATAAGATAAGATTGGTTTTTAATAAAACCATTTTATAAAATGGATCTTTTGAGAATGAAATGGTTCTCACGAGATCTATTTTAAATTGAAGCTTTCATTAACGACCTATGGGTGCATCGACTGAGCAGTCTTTCTGCGCTTGCGGGTTCACATCTTTGTTTTTTTTTATTATAAACATATTTTCTTGATTCAGAATCGAATTTTAATGGCTTACCTGTCTTTCCCTCCATAAATACAGTCATGGCCACAAACTGACTGCAAGTACTAGCTGTGCTGGTTACGCTGTGGTTATTCGACAAACGTTCCATTACGTTCTGTGACTTGCAAAGAGCATCACACAACTCGTCAGCACTGTTCGTCTCAATTTCATAATTTACGCTATTTGTAGTTTTTATGGAGTCATCCATTGCCCATTTGGAGGTCAGCATAGTCTGGAAGTAAAGGAACCTTCTTATAGCTCTACTAAATATTATTAATTCGTAAGTATGAATTTTGGTTTGTTTGTTTGTTCTTCAATCATGCTGGAACGGCTGAACAGATTTGGATTAAATTAGGCATACAGATAGACCATGCATGTCCCGTATTAACACATAGGATACTTTATATGACATGCCACGTAAGTGAAGCAACGGGTGTCAGCTAGTAGGTATAGGCAATTTACATGATCTAACAAATATCATCATCATCATTTCAGTCGAAAGATGTCTATTGCTGGACATAGGTCTCCCCCAAGCATCGCCACAACGACCGCTTTCTGCATTCAACGAATTCCCGCGACCTTCACCAGGCCGTCGGCCTACCCACGCTGCGCCTTCCTATACGTGGTCGCCGCATATACCAAAACGTAAACCAAGAGTTAGTTTTGAAGACTCATCTACCCAGAATGAAAGGTATTGATTGGATGTAAATCGCAGTCATGCAGCTTGTGCCTTTCGCAAAAATATTTACAGAATAAACCGCGAAATAAAACAAACTAAAATGACGAAATCAAGAACAAAGCTTGTATAATCTAATGCTTGTACAATCTTTTTTGTGTAAGACACTGTAACGGGGAAGAAACTGATTTCTAACACAGAGGCTATATTATAGCTTAGTTTAGAAATCGGAGCTTTCAACAAATCAAATAAATAAATAGGGTCCGAGTGTAAATGCGTACATAATCAATTTTACCTTTATCATAAGCCAGATTGCTCCGGGTTTGTCAAGCCAGTGAGGCGGTCTTCTGTGATGCGCTGTCTTCAGTATCTGTTCATCGGCCACTATATGTCCATGAATAGCCATCTCCACCATGCGTATATTGACATCTATTTCATAAGGCATCTTCTTGTATATGGTCTATGTGATAAAAAAAATGTGCGTAAAATACGTAAATATATTTTGAAAGCTTCGAATTTTTCTGGGAATTGTCCGGGACAGTCTGTAAAAAAACTTGTAGGTGAAATTGTTAAATGCGTTGATATCTTTCCATAGTATATTGTCATTAGTTAAACTTTAACTAGCACTTATTGGGCTGGTTTTTATGCTTTAACGGTTAATTTTATCCATGCTGTGGCCTCCTGTAATTGAAGGAGTAGGTATACCAAATACCAGATATATTCCTATTCTGTTTGTTATTTGTGATTTCTTGTGTAGTTACATCTTTTGTTAGAGGCACGGGCGTAGCTATAGCTTTCACATAGGGGGTGGAGGGGGCAACAATGCCCAAATATAAACTATTGACTACAACTCAGCCCATGACTACAACTCGGCCTATCGCAGTCCACTGCTTGACATAGGCCTCTCTCAAGTTGCGCCACAACACTCGGTCCTACGCAGTCCATCTTCCGCATTCAGTACCCCTAGCCACTTTACTCAGATCGTCGGTCCACCTGGTTGGAGGGCGCGCTACGCCACGCCAGTGGTGGCAAAAGGAAAAATATTTTTTCAAATTTTCATTTGCCACCAGTGGGCGTTCATAGTGGGAACAACTGGGAATGACCGATGGCTAGCCCACTGCCACTTCAGCTTACTAATGATGAATAATGACACAAGCAAAGGTCAGTCACTCCGGTTCTCATATTCCGTTCCGTGACTTTACGCTATACAAAAGCAGAGCTCTAAACGCCAATACAATAGCGTTTTTTGTAGCCTAAGGGGTGTCCGGACCCCCTAAACCCCCCTTATATTAGCCCGTGGTTAGAGGTCCTCAAAAATAAAATAAATCCGGGGAAATAAAAGCTTTTGAATGTGATTTTATTTTGGTCCTGGTTGGTACTTAGCTTTTACAATCAATAATGCCCGAAAGAACAAAATTTATGCTATTTCACACACATCTTAAAAAATACGAGATAGATAGACTTAGATAAGAAAGGAAGCTTAGCTTACATTATACAGTGCAACGGCGCATCTATTGTGAGTGAGCACCACGCTGTGATCGTAGCCGCTTCCATTGGTGCCAACTGTTTTATCCATGCCAAGTGTCAACGGTACTTTCACTAGATCAAAACTCATCGGAGTTATTGGTTTTGGAAGAACCTGTGAAAAAAAAAACATTAGTTCACTGCCTACTCTTCTCCTGTGGCTCTACATCAGCCCGTAAGAAAGACGAAAGGACAAGATAATATTGCCTCGAAAAGTCTTTAAAATTAAGACAAGTTGCATGAGTGGATTTATATTTGTCATTTGGTTTCCTACCTCACCAGTGTTACCAAACGAAGTAAGTTCATCATCTGCCATGACTGGGGAATCCAATTCGAACAATAACTCTTCTTCGGTCCAACGATCCAGAGATGTGATGGGCCGCGCTTGCAGGAGGAATATGTCGTTCTGGAAATAAATGTAAAGATGAGTATTTAATTAATAATATTCATTCATTTTGTCCTACCAGCAGGCGTGGAATGACTACTGTAGAAAAGAGATTTGTCTACGGAAAAGTATACAAAACTTTGTATAGAACTGTCATTTTGTCTATTCTTTCGTAGACAAAACCCTTGTCTACAGTCGTCATGCTACGCCTGCTTGTGATGTTAACACCAGTGCCGGGTGTTATTAACAGAGATTAAAATTTAAATATTCCGTTGATTCGAAACTACTATAACGGTCTCACCTCGGTAACAGCCCATTCAATATCTCTTCCAGCGCCCCATAACTCTTCTTGGGACACTCCAATCTTAGCCAGTTTCAATGCTTCTATGTCACTAAGACAAGCCACGTTCCTTTCGCCTTCTGGCACATCTTCCATTGCGATGCCACTACCCTCGGTCTTAACTCGGCGACTCTTGGATCCCAACTCTGTCTTCATGATAGTGACATGACCATTTTCTTCTCGTTTTACTATTATCGTATCAGGTTCCACTGCGCCGGATACAACACTCTGTTTAATGAAAAAAATCATGAAGGTAAAGAAAATATGTAATACAGACAAACTTACGAATTAAAAGTTCATGTAGACCTTAAGTCTATTACGCATATTCTCCAAAAACCACCTCATTTTGTTCCAATCAAATAAATTTCAGAATATCAGTCTACTGCTAAACACATATTAAAATTTTCGCAGTTCCAGACACAATTAAAATTCTATTAAGTCTCGCGTGGGTCCACGCTTGTGTTGCTCGTGGAAATGAGAGGTCCATCACCGATCAAGCGGTCATCAAACCCACTCATGCTTCAGTAGAACCATATTACCCCTGTGTACCTGAATCGTTTGGGGTAGCACATTTTTTTTAAATTCTAAAAAGAAATGAAAAATTTGGAGTACCTCTCCGAGTCCATAGTTGGCGGTGATGAGCAGTCGGGAGGGGTCTCCTTGCGCAGGGTGTCGCGTGAACATGACGCCGGCCGCGCGCGGCGCCACTAGCGCCTGCACCACCACGCCGCCGCCGCACAAACATGGCTGCCCGTTCTGCCTGCACCAAACAAGATTTTTTCATTGACTGGCAATCGCTTCCCTGTTTAGTATTGAGAACGAATGATTGGTGACAATCGGAGTAAAAAGTATTCATAATCTTCAAAATTGAATGACATTTAAACAGTAACCGAACATTACACACACACACACATTCACAGTATTAACAGTAGCTAATACTGTGAACTACTGAGGAATAATATCGTCCTATTTCACACGGATACAGAAAAAACAGAGATACCACGAGTTCAGAGAATTAGAGCTGGTAGGACCACGAGTCATTCATCGTCATATGATATAACCATGACTGGTGGACACACCAGTGGGACCACGAATCATTCATTACGATACGATATAACCATGACTCGTGGACCCACCAACCAGTGGCTCCACAAGTCATAAGATTTCGAGCTGGTGGGACCACGAGCACTGGTGGTATAAAGCCCGTGGGTCCACGATACGGTCTATTGATGAAACCCGCAAAGAAAGTCGAAAAATACTAGAAATAAGCAGTAGGTTATTCTGCCTCCTGTAGGTACCTGCGATAATAAGTACTGGTGAAAGAAAACATTGATCCCCAACACTTCTGGACTCCCTCCAAGATATCACTGTCACTTATACATCCAAGAATTGTTTCGTTCTGTCCAGCAGCTGACAATTCTTCACTGTCTTCTCCTACGGCTGTTTAAAAAATAACTTGTTTGTATTTGTATAATTTTTAGTATTACAAACATTTTCATCTCTGCCTTGAATAATTTACCTGATGATCGTACGGCAAAGCGTAGTTCAGAGCCTAATTTCTGCTCCGTAGCTTTTATTCTTAAGTCTTTCATATTAGCTAATATTTCATCTCTGATATCTCCCCTTATTTCTGTAGTTACAAAAAGTTCTGTTGTTCTGAAAATGAAATAGACTCATAGAATATTATTAACTCTTACTTCACCTTGTAATCTTGGGACAATTACATACTTTTTACATTTCTCTTTAAACTTATCTTCGTTATAATCATCATTGGCGGACTCGATATCACGAATTGCAACCAACAATACAGGGTTGAGATCTAGATGCTTCTCTAGAGCCCGAGTCGTCAAACAGAACCCGGGTGGCACTCGGTAAAACTGAAAGGTACAAAATATAAATTAATGGTTACTCAGCTAACAAGTCTCTAGTAACAAGTTTTCTTTGAACCAATCATACCTCTTCCTTCTGCATGGTAGCCAGCAAGGCCAACGAGGCTCCTTTTCCTCCAACATACATGGGGCACGCTGCGGCGCGTTCTTCAAATGGAAGGCAGTAGCCCACCTCACCAGCCTGCTTCTCCGTCAACCACTTCAGAGTACGCGGTGAAGCAATACGCGCGGCAGAATACGATACAACTTGGAAGGAAAAAAACACGTTACAAAGCACAAAGTAAGCTATATCACAAATATTATATGTAAAATGTTGTTTAGCTTGTTTTATGAGAACTTGTTCGGTCGTGTATAATAAACTAGTGTTTTATGAATTCCTACCATGAATGCATAACTTCTACCATGCTGAATTTTTTTGTGAAATCATTTAATTTACCGGAAACATTGAATAATTTGGATTTTTTTATTAGACAAAAATCCTAATATCCTTGGTAATAGGGTGGTCCATAATTAGAACAAGCTTCCGGAGGATGTTGTTGCTGCCACCTCTGTAAACTCATTTAAGAATAGACTCGACAACTGCCTACGAACGAATGGACACTCGTTGGCAAAGCTGTGAACGCAAAAAAAAAAACAAATATAGACATATCGGCAATAGTACTGCTCGTCTATAATCAATAAAAATTAAAATAAAATAAATAGAATAGCATTTTTGGACCTTATTACTATGCCTACGCCGTCCGTCCATCCGTCCGTCTGTCACAAGGCTGTAACTTTTCAAAGTAATAGGTAGCCACATAGAGAAACGACATGGGTAGCCAGTTGAAATGTTCACAGAATATGTGCTGCTGTAGCTTCTATCATGGCAAATTCTGAGGCAAATACTATAAAAAGTATTACTATATATAACTATATAAAAAGTCTAAATCCAAAGGAGGTCCCTACACAAAATACCTCAAAAATATATTTTTCAATCAATCAATCATTTATTTCTATGTAGGAAAGTTTTTTGGTTTTGCTTTATCTTGGTTTAGTCGTTCCTCTGAGCTCTATCTCTCAGAAGAACGACTACACTATCTTAAAAACAGTAATACAAGCGTCAAACTTGATCTGATTGTAGTGCATACTCTAAAGTTAAAAAACAAATAATAATACAGAACCTCCTTTTTTAGAGTCTGTTAAAAATAGGTAAACAAAACGTCTAGTGGCCCAGTGCACGAGTCCAACGCGCACTTGGCCGGTTTTATTTAATAAATTAATTAACAACAATCGTACGAAAGTTGGATCCAACGAGTCAACAACTGTAATTCGATTGCAGGTTATAGGCGCAGAAATCCGCAGAACACAAGAGAATTCAAGTAACTTTTACCTGTCGGTTCATGTCCTAATTCGAGGATGCCGGTTCCCGGTTCACAGTTGATGTCAACTTGCATAGTGCGATACACCACTTCTTGTTGGTAAGGAACCCCGCTGAATAGCTTGCCACCATCGGCGTTGATCCTTAGTACCAACTTCAGATCACTGTTCTCGGCTGAAATCAAGATCGAAATAAAATTTTAGCCTTTAATATTAATTAAGAATCTTTTATGCACATTTGAATCGTAGTAGGTAGGTGCTACCTACATATGTATAGGGATCCCGGTGTGATCAGGATAAGTAGAGTTTTTTTTTGTTTAGTTAACACACAAATGCCTTTCACACAGATTCTATTCGCACACACACACATCTACTTTTAGTCACATACAGTATAATTAAAGACAACAACTTAAACACACACACAGTTAGAATACAACTTTATGACTTACTGCTCACATTTATCGTGTAGACATCGGGTATTCCGTCAGGCCTCTCACAAAAGTCCGACATCACCACATCCGTGTAGGTTATACTCCTCGTTGTAAAGTCTGGGAATCTAACGGATCCGGATATGCAACTGAAATAAATATAAATCAGAAATTTTAAAAAACTCGGTCTCTACCTAAAGCTCTTTAGTCGTAGCTAAATCTGGACGAACCAGAAAGCTTATAAATCCTGGAAAATAATCATCACATTTTGAACAAACCTCTTTGTCTATGTATGCGTTAAATAATAATAATAATTCATTTATTCCAAATAATATAACAATCCATTTTGTTAGTAACACACAACTTAAAAACTATGTTAGTACAACACACAATCACTTGAATAAAAGACAATCACACAAAAACAATCATTTCTTTATTTGGCGAAACGCTTCGCGGGTAAAACTTGCGTCTTGGTCGAGTGCCTGAGTATAGGGCCATCCACCCTCTTTGCCACCGTGATGAGGACGCTGTTGGTGCTGTCTCTCACAAATCTTTAAATCTGTGTGAATTTTACGTAAGGATTTTAATATAACACAGCAATAATACTCACTGGGTCAATATGTTTTTATATGATAGGCAACGCAGTTGCACAGCAGTGCCATCCCTTGCCGATGCGGTTATCGTAACTGATCGTCTCAACCCCTCATAAGCGTGAGGGGCCCAACGCCTTTCCTTGACCCCCCGAGTCCGCAAGTACACGCTCTTGTCCACGACTCCTTCCTCATTGAATGACTGGAAACGACCCTGCGCGGCTCCCCATTGAAGCCACCCACCTTCCTCCCATTTGCCGCTGTAAAAAGATAAGACTGTGTTTTTTTGGTTCGAACAATATTATCAATATTTATCACAATTTTATAATCGCAAGATTTTTCTCATTGTTGAATAGTAAAATAGTTTGATATCCTTCGGTTATCATTGATTAAAAGCTATATTTTAAAACATGTAAATAACCTTACAGCATAAATGGCCACTGGTCGTCTCGCCACGACTCAAGGGCTAATGCCTCTGCTGCTAGCTTATTGCTCCAATCGTCAGGGCAGCGTACAGGTTTAGAAACTGATGCCCATCTGTAAAATTTATGTACCCGATTGTTAGAAATGGGACAAACAACCTGTCAATTTTGTAAGCTAGGATTGTAGAGAGCTTAGATGCTCTTCCAAGCTCTGACTCAGTGAGTCTATGATAACTACCTACTAAAGGCGCAGAGAAGAAGTTAGGCAAAATAATTATCTGGGTCTGACTCCCTAGAATCTGGATAAGTAAGAACAGAAACCTTCGAAAGAGCTCCGAAATATACCAGAAAGTTAAAATAATTAAAGAACTTTATTTGTTTTGAAATGTGTAAATTACGCAATCATCACTTACACAAAGTTCAGTTTTGCATGCTGCGTGACTCCGTCTTCAACTCTAGTCAAGAGTCCATTGTACAAAAATCTGTACCTTGCTTGGTCTTGTACTACCTGGATCTTGAGGCCATTGGCGCTCCAACCACCCTCAACATTTTCCCATGCACATACAGCCGTATCTGGATGCTCTGGACAAGTATATGTTTTGATGAAATAATATAGTTTTCTCAATACGTAAGTTACCAAAATGATGCTAGAGCCAGTGTTATATTTGCCCTCAAAATCAGACATCCTTTTTATCGCATTTCCTAACATAATGAAAATGAATACAAACACGAAAATATCTTCCATGAGTCAATTGAGCCTGGATATAGTGGATATCGAGAAAAAATAAACAAATATTAAACTTGTTCACGTGTAAAAATCGGAAAATACAATCCCATGATCGAGGTGGAAGAAAGGCCTTTTATGTTAATTTCTTCATCTCATTTTAGGTGTGAGTTCTTTAATAATTCTAGATTAAGCTGTGATAGAATCAGTAAAAGCATCAATAGCTTCTATAACTTACGTGGTAACTTGTAAGTGGTTCCATCTGGTAGTTTGACGTGCACAACTATTTCGGCGTAGGGCTGCCTGCCGCATAGCTTTCGTATGGACAGCAGCAACGTTGAGCCGTCAGGGGCACTGGTCCGCACGGTGAAGCTGTCCCAGCCCGTGTACTGCTCCGGCCGAGGCAGCTCATCTAGCCGCGTCGGCTTCAGCTTGGACTTCCAACGACGAACGGCATAGCGCGCGAATAACAGTCGTAGTGGATGATTCCAGCCTGAGTCCAGATAATTGAGATTACTGTACCTATTTTAATTCTAGCACGCTAGATCTCACCAACTCAGCCTATCGCAGTCCACTGCTGGACATAGGCCTCTCCCAAGTTGCGCCACAACACTCTTCTTCCTTTCGCATCCAGTCCCCCCCAGCTTCGTTCTTCAGGTCGTCGGTCCACTTGGCGGGGCTTGGCCCTACGCTGCGTTTGCCCATTCGCGGTCTCTCCTCAAGGACTCGTCTGCTCCAGCAGCCATCGGTCCTTCGACAGATATGGCCAGCCCACTGCCACTTCAGCTTACTGATCCTACAAGCTATGTCGGTCACTCCGGTTCTTCTCCGGATAATCTCGTTACGGATTTATCCTTCAAAGAAACTCTACGAAATGTACTTTAAGAAACGCTAGATCTACTTAGTTTAATTCAAGCTTTCTATTTTTAATTAAATATTCATCGCACAACAACATAACATAACACAACATAACATCACGCCTGTATTTCCCCGAAGGGGTAGGCAGAGGTGTATAGTACACCCACATTTCGCCAGTTATGTTATAGTCCCATGTAATAGGGGGCGAGCCTATTGCCATTGACCGGGCACAAATCCAGACTCCGGGCTGCTACTGAGAATTTCCTAATGAAAAAACCCAATAACACTTTGCCCGACCCGGGAATCGAACCCAGGACCCCACGCTCACAACAACATGTAGAGACAAAATCAGTTTCTTGTCATACTAATATTGAAAAAGCTAAAGTTAGTTTGTTTGTATATTTGTCTGTCCGTTAGTTATGTGTATCTGACCCAATTTACTGGCTCATTGTATTATTTTATTCGGCAAGTCTGCTTCTAAACTAAAGAGTCATACTTATGTAAGAAAGAGCAGAGCTAGAGTTCCTTAGACTGTGCTTACCTATACCTAGATACCGGTACCTATTTTAATTGGTGTCGTAAGTACCTACTAAATACTTTTGGTATTATCTTGTAAGTATTAGAATCAGAATCCGGCACCAATATCTAATCATAGTTAATCATGCACGTTTATTGTCGGTTCGATTTTATTACTTACATAAAACGAATCATGTTTTAACGATTAATCTCCTATTAATCAATTCTATAATGGGTGTCAGGGAAACGCTTCCGAAAACGAAGATAGGTGATAGTGCTGGTGATTACTGATACGAAATCACAAAAAAAATGCGATTATTTTTAAATGTTATCATTTTTTTTTCCATTTTCCATACATTTGGCTTTGGGCAGTTAAATAAGACTGATTTGCAAAAAAACCCAATTTATTTACTTAATTTTTTAAAGTACGCAAATTAATTCAAAATAAAATATCAGCCGGCGCTAGGGGTGAACGACATCCGCTCGCATACGCAGTCCGTGTCGTAGCGAGCGTAGGTAGATTAGGTACGCGCGGCATTAATCCCGAGTTTTGTACGCTTTACATTGCGGGTTTGCAAAATACCAAAACACTAAAACAATGAGTATAAGGCTAATGGTTATTGGTATTCGATTGTGTTTAGGTAGTATAATAATAACCTTTCAGTTTCGGGAGCGTTTCCCTGACACCCAGTATACCTAATAAAATTATGTACTACTTACCTACTTCTCTATAGTTCCCTTTATGTGGTGTCTGTTTCTTAAAAAATACTAAATATACCACTAAAGCACCAGTTATTAATCCGGACTGGAGCAGGATATCATATAAATCCATTTTTGTTACACTACTGCACGATTCACATCAGTAAATAAACAAACTGTATGTTGCCTCTTGTTCAACGTTCAATGATAACCGCAATTATTAAGACCTTGGTACTGATAGAGCGAGCACAGACGGACGAGCGTGTACCGAGACGATCAAACACAGACTGTTGACATCACAACACTACACTATCCATAATAATCACTGATAACCACAATCACTGCTAGGTAACAATAAATGGTTAATTAATTACAAATTATTTGTAATCAACAGATGTCTGAAGGAAGAGACGAGTTTGATGTTAATCAGGCTATCTGACATTACAATACGCAATCATAATATATCACTGATGTAACCTTGGACGAATAAAAAAAGGCGGACGGAATCTCGCTAAACAAAAAGTGAACCACCGAAGTGAAGTAAGACGGCTCGCTTAAAAGTACGGGCTGGCACGCACACATTCACACCCATAGTAAGACAAAAAGCCGCGATTACGCAACAAATCTCATGTGACGGTCACGGTAGTCATTGTCGTACTGTCACAAATAAAATAACAATTTATATCTGGTGTGTTAAGATTTTGTCGAAATTATAGTGGGTTTAGGAGAAAACGAAGTGCTTCAATCTTTTCTTAGCTAGATTCCGTCCGCCATTTTTTATTCGTCCGAGGATGTAATATATGAATGTGTAAATTACTTTGCAGTCATTAAAGAAGATTATGGGTAGGTACAGGTAAATAAATTAGACAATCATGATGATATTGAGTATAATTCAACGTTTTATCCCTTTCATGTACCTATACTTCGTAAGCCTCATAATTATAATATTTGGGATGGTTTAAACAAGATATCAAAACAAGTTGTGACACCTGCGCCTCTGGCTTCGTAACTGTGTTTTCTTCATACAAACTCCCAAACCCTATTTAACCCCTTTAGGGGATGAATTTTCAAAAATTATTTCTTAGTGCTCACCTACGTTATCTAAATAACTCGTGTGCTAAATTTCATCCTGCTAGAGCCACCGGTTTAGGCTGTGCGTTGTCTGTTAGTCAGTTTTAAGAATTTCATTATGTAGATATTTTATTATTATTGTCACCATAGTTCTACATATTTCGGATTTCCCCTAAAAAACATAGCGCCTAAGCTACTATACCATAGAACAAATAATGTAGCCATAAAATAAGTAAGTTTAGGTGCCAATAATAATGGGGTGCTGGCCAGAAAACCTCTACGTGTGCCTGACGGCTGCTTGTCCTTCTGGACACATCTGGAGGGAACGGCAGTTGTTTGGCCGGTGCATGCTGGGCACGGGCAATAAAATCCTTTCAAAGGATTAACCTTCGGGGGATTTTATTACCTGTGGCGAATATTCTGGCGCAGGAGGGGCCCGTTCTGGGCCAGTGGGGAGTTGCTCCACGTGTCCCTCTGTTGCCAACAGAGGGCACAGTGGAGGAGCAGGGGCGGGTCCGGTGTGCACTCACCCTGCCACTGGGCAGGCAGCGGGGGGACTGTCTTTCCCTGCCCCCGTCGATCTCGTAACCCCAGGAGTGCCCGCCGAGTAGTGTTTTCGCGCCTCTTGGGACCGAGGGTCTTGGCTTCGCCGCCCGGACCACGAGGAAGAAAACCTCTGTAAAAAATTACGGGAGGTAGGGCCTGCGAGCAGCATACTCGGGGTAGTCTGCTGCTCGACCAGCAGCTGGCGTAGCTGGCACAGCCGGCGTAGTTGGCGCAGCTGGTAAAGGCCCTTGAGGTGAGGTGGCGAGCAGTGTTCCGTATGCGCCGCCTAGGCGGGTGCGGCCAACGTTAGGCCGCACGGGGAGAAGGGGCTTGCCTGCTTGTGGCGGGCCAGGACCTGTCGGGGGTGGTTGTGTGAATACTCACGGGTTCCCACGCCCCCAGCTAAGGTAGTTGAAGGAACACCGTGGTGGTTTTAGTCGGTAAGAGTCCGACACTGGCTCCGCCTACCCCGGGCGGAGTGCGTCCATGAGGATTTCCTCAGTCAAAAAAAAAAAAAGGTGCCTATAATAATAAATAAAAATCGTACAAAATAGTCTATTTTTTTATACATGCTGGAATTTTAATGGCTTCTTTCCCAAAATGGGGTCATTGTACAGTCAACTGCATGACAGTGGTAACACTTCAATTCTAAAACCGTCCTTACTGCTTACGAAATAAAGATACTGCTAATGTCAAAGTGTTACCACCGACGTGCGGTCGACCGTACTCATCATTATGAACAACTTTTACATGGGAGCAACCATGAAATCGCGAAAAAAAAATCACTTGGTCCCTAAAGGACCACCTGATTTTTTTTCGCGATTTCAGGGTTGCTCCCATAGTAAAACGTGTTCATAATGATGAGTACAATTACCCCTTTTCGGGAAAGAAGCCTTTATTTCAGCATGCATTTCAAACGTAAGCAACAAATAACGTTAATAATTTATGTGGCTTAGGTAGGTAATACCAGCGAGTGAGAACATATACCAGGCCCCTCAGAAAGTATTGCGAAAAAAAGTTTTTATATATGGGAGACTGGCCAGTTATAATGTTTTTCGAAAATATGATTATTTATAAGTAAAAATAAGTAAGTTCCAATTTCAAAATTTCCCTCCATATTTTTTGCGAGTTAATTCAAAGTATTGTGTCTCACTGAAATATGGATCTGCGCCGGGAACATTTTAGAGCTATGATTTTATACGATTTCAAGTGTCGCCTGAAACCGGATGAATCGTACGATAGACTTCAAATGGCATTCATGGATGAAGGCCCTTCCAAGGCAACCGTGTATCGTTGGTATAACGAATTCAAGCGCGGTCGACCAACTTTGGGGGATGACGAAAGAAGCGGTCGCCCTTTGACGGCTGTTACCGAAGAAAACGTGCTAGCAGTGAAAAATTTAATCCAAGACAATAGGCGAATTACATATCAGGAGATTCAACACATATTGAAGATTGGATCGGGAAGCGTTCACGAGATTCTACACAGCCATCTTCGCGTGAGGAGGATAGTATCACGCTGGGTGCCGCACAACCTCACCGATGCTCAGAAGCAGGCCCGGGTGGAATGGTGCCGTGATATGCTTAACAAATTTGAAGCAGGCTCGTCTCGGCGTGTTTACGACATCGTTACAGGTGATGAGTCCTGGATTTATCAATACGACCCAGAAACCAAGCGCCAGTCGACTGTTTGGGTGTTTCAAAATGAGCCAACGCCTACCAAAGTGAAGCGATCTAGAAGCGGGGGTAAGATTTTGATCGCTAGCTTTTTTAATTTGACTGGCCACTTGGTATCAATTCCCTTACGGGATCAAAGAAGCATTAATGCCGAATGGTATACTACCAAATGTTTGCCAGAAGTTTTCTCTGTTACAAGCAACAAGCGACCAAACACAGGGCTCCGCGGGCTACTGCTCCACCACGACAATGCACCTGCGCACACCGCACTCAAAACGAGGGACTTCCTGGACAGCACGCCAGTCAAACTCCTGGGTCACCCTCCTTACAGCCCTGATCTAGCACCGTGTGACTTCTTTTTATTCCCAAAAATAAAAAATCAGCTCAAAGGGATACAATTTTCGTCGCCGGAAGATGCGCTGGCTGCGTTCGAGCAGGCTGTAAACGAGGTGTCTGCGGCGGACTGGAAAAAGTGTTTTGAAAACTGGTTTAGGCGCATGAATCTTTGTATAGAGGCTGGTGGAAAGTACTTTGAAAAGATTTGATAAAAATATATGTACGTATAGAACAATTTTTTTTAGTTTCGCAAAACTTTCTGAGTGTCCCACGTATATACCTATTACGTAGTAATATAAATCTATGAGTAACGAGCCCGAACGATAATACGATACCAGTAAAAAACCAATTGTCATCACTTTCTTTAAAGGTGAAGGAAAACATGGTAAGTTCGTATCTACTTCTCCGCCAAATAGTGATGCTTGCATTGCTGTGTTTCGGTCGTAAGGGTACGGGTGCCGGTGAAATTACAATCACATGAGACTTTCCATCTTCATGTCTCAGTTTGGCGACCCGACTTGCAGTACCATTTAGGTAACAGCCTAGGTGGTATTGAAGTTGTTATAGGCAAAGGTAACCGCTTAACATCAGGTGGGCCTTTAGCTCGTTTCGCCATCCTATACTATATAAAAAAAAAGGAAACTAAACACCTGAGAATGCTCCAAACAGTTCTCGACAGTGTTCACGCATGTCCACCAACTCACACAAGGCCAGCGTGGTGAACTTAAGGCCTCCTCATTCTGAGAAGGGGTCCGTGCCCAGCAGTGGAACAATAATGGGCCGATAATAAATGTCAATATCTCACAAATGTAACATTTCTAATTGAAGAATGTGTGGTTTGAAAAAAGAGACTTTCGTAAAGATTTATTTATTTATTTATGTACACACAATACATTTTATTATAGAAAACGTAAAGATTTCATTTGTTCTACTGACGAAGTAAGAAGCATGTTAAGTACTTAAGACTTTTGACTTGACTTGACTCTTGAAGATATTGAGATGAGTTTCTAGTTATTTTCTTCTTTACTTTCATTTGGTTTTTCTTCTTCCACTTCCACTTTTTCCACAGTTCCCTTCGTCCCTGACAGTCTCACAAAATCTCCGGTTTTGAATACGTCCGTAGCATCTCCTGCTCCTACGATACACGGCAAACCGTATTCGCGAGCTATTACAGCACCTGAATGAGAAGAACCAATATTAAAACTAAAAGTGATCCAGACAGAAAATTTTGAGTCATAGTCCAACGGCGAGTCGTAGAATTGAAGGTTAAATGCATTCGCTCCTGTACTGTCAGTACAGGATGCTTCCCAAAGTCTTCAACTACAGTTCACAAAGGAATAATAAAACATAAGAGAACAACTGAATTCTAAAACGCAAAAAGATTATTATATTGCAATGATTACAAACCGTGTGATATAAGTCCACCGAGCTCGGTGACGATGCCTGTCAAGAGTGGGAAGTAAGGCGACCAGCCGATGTCAGTCGCGTGCGTTATCAAAATGTCTCCCCGACGCAACTCGCCGATCTTTTTATGGAAAATCACATTATAAAATATAAGATTCAACATTGTGTAAGCGCTGAAAAGCAGTTGATTTTATGGCAGAGCAGCTTATGAGCTTATTGCATTTTGCTGACTGTAAACTCTTCCAAAACTCTCTTTGAAAGAGCTAGCACGCGTATTAAGTTAGAAAACACACCTCTGAGAGATCTTTGACGACGCAAGCCCTCGCGACCACCTCTCCTGCACTCACAGACGTGGCCTCTATCTTCACATCACCTGCCATCACCCGCGGACCTTTCGTTTCCAATTTCTCCACCCAGCCAGTGTTCAGCTCTGCAAACTTCAGCTTACACCACCCTGGGTGATACTGCTGGCGTTGAATCGCCCTGAAAATTACAATAACATTATCATAATTATAATCAATCATCATAAACATACCTACTTATTCATCTGCCATATTTTGTAAACGGAAAATCAATAAATTTTGAGGTGTTACCAAGCCGTCCAGGGAGTCTACTCACGTTTGGCAAAAAACAAACGATGCACGAACTTTCGTTCCAGTTAATACTATTTGATACGTACATAATAAAGATTTAAGGTAAAATTTGGTTCATCGGAATACAGAGAGATAAACGTCAAAACACAATAATCGGGAACGATATGGTTGAACCAGGTTGATCGGAGTAGCTAATTGTGCGATGAATGTTACGACTAATCGAATATCGTCAAACGCGAGTAGACCGCCTGTTTCTTAAATCTTTTTATAATGCAATACGTAATCATCATTATTTCAGCCGAAAGACTGCTGGACATAGGCCTCCCTCAAGCAACGCCACAAAGACAGGTCTTCGCTTTCCGCATCCAGCGGATTCCTGCGACCTTCACCAGTTCGTCGGTCCACTTTTTGGGGGGCCTACCCACGCTGCGCTTTCCAGTACGCGGTCGCCACTCCAGAACTTTTCAGCCCCATCGGCCATCCGTTTTGCGAGCAATATAACGAATATGCCCGGCCACTGCCACTTATGTTTGGCAGTTCTATGTCGGTTACTTCGTTCTCCTGCTAATCTCCTCATTTCTGATTCGATCTCGCAGGGACACTCTGCTTAGCCATTGACCTTTGAGTAAATTTGAGCCCACCACCACGTTTCAGTGCCGTAAATAATTACTATTTGAAGGCGTTCGATTCAATCTCGCATTCAAGTTTATGGAAGACCTTAGATCAGCAAGGTGTGCCACACAAGTACATAAGAATATTAGAAGAAATTTATATAAGGCCTTGCAATTGCCCTTTGGGTGACTGAGCCAATGCATGATCAGTATTGTCAAAAAATACAGAAAGTGTCTTACTTTTTCAATAAAGCAGGATCTCTAGTCATAATATAACTTCTGAGCTCATTCACACGGAAGAAGAACACGAGTTCAGGATTCGGTATGTACCACTTTTTAACCAACATGCGGCCCAGTCGGAGGAATCCGATTCGTAGTTTGTGAATAACAAGAACTAGATGTGCCTTCGTGCTTTCTCTGTGGCGCACAGAGCGTCGACATACAGGCAAAACCCAGCGGAGAAATTTCCTGGAACAATTAATTTGGTACTTTATTACGTGACATTTGTTCTTATATATTATGAACTTCTTACAAATAGAGGTCTTGAGTTCAAGAACGAATAATATCGGTTACATAATTTATCTAGTAATGACAAGTCCAGCTAATATAGCTGCCTCTCAAGGAGTCATTTTACTCATCATTATGAAAAAAAATTACTATGAGACTACTTTTACGTGCAACTAGAACCTGACCTTTCAAAAGTGCCTGTAACTAGGTTTATTTGAAATAAAAAACATTGAAATTGAAAACTAACCCTCAAATCGCGAAATGGGTTGGTCCCATAGTAAAAGTTGTTGATACTGATGAGTACCTACAATGACCCCTTAACACATCATCTAAGCCCCTTAAGATGTTTAGTATAAACTAAGAATAAGTTTGTATATCCCAGGTTCTAACACTTACGACAAAAAAAAACAAATATTTACGTACTTTGTGCCCGAATTTTGAGGACTTGTTAGAGAGTCTATAGTCTCCTCACTACTCTTTACTTGAGTTACACCTTTAGTTGTAACGTGTAAGTTTTGGAGTACTTTCATCATTTCTTCGGGAGCCAGCACCCATGGCTTTGTAACTAAATCAAACTGAAAAAATATATTAACTATTTTAAGTGATGATAGCTATAGTTAATTACAACTGTCCTTAGATTTTAATTAAATTCAAAAATGACCTCCATAACAGCTCTATATCCATGTTGTTCTAAAAATGCCCGAACATCAATGTAGATGTCGTCGTGGGCGTTGTGTTTTAGCCATTCTAGGGCTGTTTTCGGGTCCTGGGCTCTGAACTCTTTGGCCAGTCCTGACTCTTCTAATTTCTGCACAATGCTGGCTAACGCCATAGGTACTTCAGCCGAAAGCACGTCACCAGAACTAAACAATCCACTCAGCTCATTGCACTGTTCCGGGGTGAAATCTGCAAAATGAAATTCAAGTAGTTAAATCCAACATCCATTAATTATTATTCATATAAATTAAACAGTTTTAGTAGGCACTGGTACCTACAGTTAACAAGCGTAGGTAAATACACGAACGCTGCAAAGCCTTTGAAATGTCAGGAAAACTAATTTGAATAATATACGCGATGTAATACTTATTTTAGGTATTTGTGTAATGATCACGAAAACCTAAAAGAAAACCTTTCAAAACAATTTTGAAATTATTTGCTAAGAATTCTTTTCATCGACAAATTATACATATTTTAGGGGACCTATTAGTACGAGTTTGACACTTACGAACACTTTCATAGTTTTCGTCGACTTCTAATCATAAATCAGTAGCGCCCCTGGCGGATACGAGGAGGAACTACTGATTTATGAATGAAAGTCGCCGAAAACTATGAAAGTATATAGTGTCAAACTCGTACTAGGCCCCCTAAACGAATTCAGAAAACGCCTTACCCGTCTTTCCTTCCAAGAATATAATCATGGCCAGTACTTGGCTGCCAGTGCTTGCTGTACTGGTTACACAGTGGTTATACGCAAATCGTTCCATTGTCTGACGTGACTCCAAAAACGCATCACACAACTCAACCGCATCATCGGTTTCAATGTCATAATTAACTCTTGTAACAGCTTTGACGGAGTCATTCATTGATCGTTTGGATAGTATCATAGACTGGAAGAAAATATTGTACAAAAACCACACCGAAACATTTTAATTACTGCCTCGACCACAGACCAGTAAGCTTCAAGACTCCGCATAAACAAAGTTTTGTATTCGAATGCAGTCGTAAAACGTTGGTGGGGTCAGGGCGGCAGGACGGCGCGTTATGATTGGCCGGCTCAAAAGTTCGGTGGTATGATTCCTTATGATTGGTGCCGCTCGCTGATTGAGTGACATTCCGATTGGCGGAGGGACGTATGATATGCAGTGGTAGAGCATATGCGTTGTGACCGGGGGTGTCCAGCTAACCGGCGTCTAGAGGCTTACTGGTCTATGGCCTCGACACAACGCTTGTTAATCTGGGAAACTTGTGATCGTTAACAAATTACGGGGAAAATTGAAAAAGCCTCCACGAGTGACGATATTTAACTGATCGTCCGGCGCCCCTTGGGCAGTCAGCCCCGCTACCAACCCGCTGACTGGCTAATATTTTCCCCACGGCATGAGCTATTATCATTATGTAGCTCATGTCGACACGATAGAAAAGAAAGTAAAATTACAAATTGGTGTCTACATTTGTGTATGGTTTACAAATACATGAAGAAGTATACCTTAAGTAATAGCCACATTCCTGCAAGTTTGTTAAGCCAGTGAGGCGGTCGTCTGTTCCGCGCTATCTTCAATATCTGTTCGTCAGCTATTTTGTGCCCATGGATTGCCATTTCCATAACTCGTATGTTTATATCTATTTCTTCGGGAACCGTCCTGTATACCGACTACAAAATGTTAATATATTAGTTGTTATCATGAATTTTGTTATTTACCTACGTTGCTTTTTTTCCCGTGAGGTAACCCTCATGGACACACTCCGCCTGGAGAAGGCGGAACCAGTGTCGGATTCTTACCTACTAAAACCATCACATTGTTCCTCTACTTTTGGCCGGGGGCGTGGGATAGACGCTGCATTCGCCAACTACCCCCGACAGGTCCCAGCTCGCCACTATTAGGCGAACCCATTCTGTCCGAGCGGACTAACGTCAGCCGCACCCTCCTTGAGCGCACGGCACGCAGTGTTCCTTCACGAGTCCTGACATGTCGGGTGGCAGACTACCCTGAGTCTGCTGCCCACGCAGGATATATGGTATACTTCCGTAATTTTATATAGAGGTTTTCTTCCTCGCGGTCCGGGCAGTGAAGCCAATACCCTCGGTCCCAAAAGAACGCGTGAGTACACAACCACAGCATTCCTTTTGGGCTTACGAGATCGACGTGGACAGGGAAGGACATAGCCTTCCCGCTGTCTGCCCAGTGGCAGGGTGAGTGCATACCAGGTCCGTCCCTGCAGTAGAGGACTACTGCTAACATCAGAGTGACACGCGGAGCAATGCCCTATTGGTCAAGATCGGGCCCCTCCCATGCCAGAATATTTGCCAAGGACAATAAGGTACCCCGAAAAAGAGTTATTGCCCATGCCCAGGGTGCTCTGGCCAAACAAGCTGCTGTTCCTTCCAGACGTACTGAGAAAGACCAGCAGCCATCAGACACACGTGTTCAAATTGATGAGTACAATCATCTCTTATGGGGTGGCTAATTAATTCAAAATCATCCCGTATAAAGAGAAAACAATTATACTTACATTGTATAGAGAAAGGGCGACTCTGTTGTGAGTTACAAGTGTACTCATGTCGTCCATCTTTTCAGAATGCACAGATTTAGCAATACCAGTCGTTATCGGCATTGTTACTAGATCAAAAGTCATTGGTGTTATGGGTCTTGGCATTACCTGTGAGAACAAATGAATAAATGCAGTAATACTTGACTGCAACACTAGCTGCTAGTTACAATAAAAACTTTTTAACAAAAAATAAAACCGACTTCAAAAACCTTAACTAAAAAGTAAAAAATAATCATAGTATGTATTTTAAAATCTTAACATAAACCAAAATTTTGAAGGCGGCGCGTGATTGACCCTTTGCGTCATGTAATATACAGTCGAGCGCAATATCTATAATAAAAACAGTTTATGTAAACGTACATAAAAATCACGTGCCGCCTTCAAAATTTTGGTTTATGTTAAGATTTTAAAATACATACAATGATTATTTTTTACTTTTTAGTTAAGGTTTATGAAGTCGGTTTTATTTTTTGTTAAAAAGTTTTTATTTCATACTTTTCAGTTGAAAATTGCGAGGGTCGATTCATAAATGTTTATATTACCAATTTGACATTTTTTTTTTTATTAACCTTTGCTATCCCACTGCTGGGCAAAGGTCTCGCTCATGTTGTTCCAAACGTCCAATCACTATCGTGACAAAAAAACACGCATATCGGCCAAGAATTCTCAGAAAAACGAACCAATGAGCAGATCATCTAGATAGGCGAAGTTAAAATAAACTGATTTATTGAAGCTGGTCAAAAAACTACTCAACCTAAGTCAATAAAATTTATATGGGACCACCGCGCGGACTTTCTCTACCAAATAAAAAAACAACCACGTAAATCGGCCACAAATCTCGGAGTAATCGGTGTACATACATTAAAAAAAAAAAAAAAGCCGCGGAATACATAACCTCCTCCTTTTTTTGAAGTCGGTTAAAAACAGCAACGTTTAATGCCAAGTAGTAAAAATCAAGCTATGTTCTTCACAAAAACAATGTACGTGAACTTTGCCTAAGATAGTTAAGACTTGTATCTTCTTACCTCACCAGTGTTTCCAAATGAGATAAGTTCATCGTCAGCCATGATGGGCGAGTCCAGTTCGTGCAATAGTTCCTCCTCAGTCCAACGATCTAGAGATGTGATGGGCCTTGCTTGTAGAAGGAATATCGCGTTCTGAAGATAAACAAGCTATTTAGTAGTAGAGCTCCTTTTGTGAAAGAGCTCGTCCGGGGAAGTACTACCACCGTACCTACTCCTCCACCAAATAGTGATGCTTGCATTGCTGTGTTTCGGTCTGAAGGGTACGGGTGCCGCCATGCCGGTGAAATTACAATCACATGGGACTTTCCATCTTCATGTCTCAGTTTGGCGAAACGACTTGCGGTACCATTTAGGTCACAGCCTAGGTGGTATTGCAGTTGTTATGGCCAAAGGTAACAGCTTAACATCAGGTGGGCCTTTAACTCGTTTCGCCATCCTATACTATAAAAAAAAATTAAACATAGCACAGAAATCAAAATCAGTAAATAACCTTTTTATCTTCTGTGTAACTTCAAACATGCCATATCTTTCGCTTTCCTTATGAACGATATATAAGGATAAGAAAGAAACTATTGGTATCCAATGAAGATATAAGTCTAACCTCGGTAACAGCCCACTCAATATCTCTTCCAGCGCCCCATAACTCTTCCTGGGTCACTCCGATCTTAGCCAGTTTCAACGCTTCTACGTCAGTAAGACAAGCCACGTTTCTTTCGCCTTCTGGCACATCTTCCATAGCGACGCCACTGCCCTCGGTCTTAACTCGGCGACTTTTGGAGCCCAACTCTGTCTTCAAAATAGTGACCTGACCATTTCTTTCTCGCTTTACTATTATCGTATCAGGTTCTACTAAGCCGGATACAACGCTCTGTGTGATAAAAACGGTTTTATAACATACCTACGTGGTAAGACGTGGTTTTCCAAGAAATATTGTAAGTAAGTACTAATCCTTTAAATCATAGTGTTAAGAGAACCAATTTTATTTTTTCTAGGTGGAAACCATAGGCTGGATGGATAGATCGGATAGAGAAATATCCGATCTATCCACTTGGCCTGGATCTACTGCTGAACATATAATTTCACAAGAACAACAATAGAATACAATTTTAATTTTCAATTTCTTCTTTGTGTACTGTTAAGTCACCACGCTGCAGGATAAGTGAACTCCAGAACTAGTCCTGCCGCTCCGATGATACTGCTACCTGTGTCTTAACTTGTGCATTTGACATTGAGGATTTGCAAAGCTAAATTCATATTCACGTCTTCGTACCCTTAAAAAAATGATTTCGAAATGCCTCTTTATTTGAGGATGCTGAAAGTACCTCTCCGAGTCCATAGTTGGCGGTGATGAGCAGTCGGGAGGGGTCTCCTTGCGCAGGGTGTCGCGTGAACATGACGCCGGCCGCGCGCGGTGCCACTAGCGCCTGCACCACCACGCCGCCGCCGCACAAACATGGCTGCCCGTTCTGCCTGCACCAAACAAGCACAAAATTAATAAATGTATCATCATCATCATCATCATTTCAGCCGAAAGACGTCCATTGCTGGACATAGGCCTCCCCCAAGCATCGCCACAACGACCGGTCCTGTGCCTTCCGCATCCAGCGGATTCCCGCGACCTTCGCAAGGTCGTCGGTCCACCTTGTGGGGGACCTACCCACGCTGCGTCTTCCAGTACGCGGTCGCCACTCCAGAAATTTTCAGCCCCATCAGCTATCTGTTCAGCGAGCAATGTGCCCCACCCACTGCCGCTTAAGTTTGGTAATACTTCGGGCTATGTCGGTTACCTTCGTTCAATACAAAATAATTCAAGAGAATTTACGAAGAAGCATGTTATGCAGAAGAATTTTACTCAATTTGCAAACATGTATAATCCTACAAATTATCTTAGATTTAGCTCATTGTAATTTTGAGCTTGATGTCAAAAATGTAATACTGGGTTCTTAAAATCACTTATGTATGTACATCATTAGATATTAAAAGAAATTATCAGTGAGGTTTTCTTGCATCATGTATCTACCTGCGATAGTAAGTACTGGTGAAGGCGAACATTGATCCCCAGCACTTCTGAACTCCCTCCAGAACATCACTATCACTTATACATCCAAGGATTGTTTCATTCTGTCCAGCAGCTGACAACTCTTCACTATCTTCTCCTACGGCTGTTTAAAAGAACTTGTTTTAGTTAGGTATTCTAATAGACCAAACCCATAAAAAAGGTTCATATACGGATACTTCAACTAATTTTACCTGATGATCGAACCGCAAAACGGAGGTTAGAGAATAGTTTCTGTTCCGTAGCTTTTATTCTCAATTCCTCCATATTGGCTAGGATTTCATCTCTAATGTCTCCCCCTATCTCTGTAACCACAAATAACTGTGATGCTCTGAAAATTTTATAAATTATATTTGAAATTATTCTTTTAACTAAATTTTTTAAGAAAATAATGTGCACATAAGTAAAGACATACTTCTTGCATTTCTCTTTAAAAATGTCCTCGTTGTAGTCTTCATTAACAGCCTCAATATCACGAATAGCAGACAGCAATTGAGGGTTAAGTTCCAGATGCTTCTCCAAGGCTCGAGTCGTCAAGCAAAATCCGGGTGGCACTCGATAACCCTAATAAAATACACATTAAAAGTAGTTATTACAGGCCTGAACATTACCAACTACTCGAATCACTTTATGAGCTGTACTAATAAGTACAGCTCATAAAGTGATTTTTCAAGAAACATTTTCTTCGTTCTTAAAACTGCCACGAAATACCGAATAAATCATACCTCTTCCTTCTGCATGGAAGCCAGCAAGGCCAACGAGGCTCCTTTTCCTCCAACATACATGGGGCACGCTGCGGCGCGTTCTTCAAACGGAAGGGAGTAACCCACCTCACCAGCCTGCTTCTCCGTCAACCACTTTAGCAGACGCGTTGGAGCTATCTGAGAGATTGGCTCCGAAACAACTGTGTCAAAACAAATACTTATATAAGTTTTGGAATAAGCATCTGAAGGTGCACACATCATATATATTTTTTAACATTAACGTAGGTATACGTCACGTCCTTCCCGCTTTGGTCGATAAAATCCCTTGAACGAGTCCTGCTACATTACACGTACCTACGGCTGCCATCGAACATTGAATGCAAGCGATTTTAGCCTTAGTTGTGGTTCACCGGGATGTTTTCTGACTGTTCATAAATTTTAAAAATCCTATTACCTGAAGGTTCATATCCAAGCTCTAGGATGCCGGTGCCCGGCTCACCGTTGATGTCAACTCGCATAGTGCGAAACACGACTACTTGTTGGTAAGGAACTCCGCTGAATAGTTTGCCGCCATCTGCGTTGATCCTTAACAGTAACTGCAGATCCCCGTTCTCGGCTGGAATATGAAAAACCGTTTTCAAATTACGACTGTAATGATGAAAAGGAAGTTGAAGGTGTAATGAAATAGACCTTGGAAAAAACCGACAAAAATATAACTTTATACCAACTTACTGCTCACATTTATCGTGTAAACATCGGGTATTCCGTCTGGCTTCTCACAAAACTCCGACACCATTAAATCAGTGCGGGATATACTTCTTGTTTTGAAGTCCGGGGATCTTACACATCCAGATATACAACTGTAACATTTTTAAGTACCTAATATAAAAAATTTCAACATCAAAATATTTCAACATCAAACTTTAATCTCTCTAACCAGAGTTCAATAATTCAATCAATCACTATCATCAGCCGCAGCTAGGAAGTATGAGTATCTCTTTGGTTACATCAAACTTAAGTCGATCATGCTCCCATTTCTCATTCATGTAATATATGCCCTGGGTACCTATCGTATGTAGGAAAGGCGAAAAACTTACTTAGTCAAAGCATTTTTGTAGGACAAGCATCGAAGCTGTACTGCGACGCCATTCCGAGCCGCAACAGTTATTGACACAGATCGTCTCAGCCCCTCATATGCGCGGGGTGCCCAACTCCTCTCCTTTACCCCCCGAGTCCGCAAATATTCGTTCTTGTCCACAATTCCTTCCTCATCGAAAGACTGAAAACGACCCTGCGCGGTTCCCCATTGTAACCAGCCACCTTCTTCTGATTTTCGTCTGTAAAAAAAGTAGTTATATTGGTTTTGAGATGGTGTTGTCTTCGAATTTTCTCTTTCCTAATAAGTAAAGTTTTTGTAAAAACCTTTTTTGCTATATTGAACATTAATTTAAGAGTAAGAGTCTAGTCATCGTAGTTCTACCTACAGCATACCTACTTAACGTAATCGAGGTCCTAAAGGGTTAACTTACAGCATATGCGGCCACTGGTTATTCCACGATTCAAGGGCCCATGATTCCGCTGCCAGCTTATTGTTCCAATCGGCGGGGTATCGGACCGCGTCTGAAGCCGACGTCCATCTGAAAATACAGATAAGCACTAACTGTTAAAAATGTATGAAAACTAGTTCCATGTCTTGAGAGTTTTAGAGCTAGATTAATTGCTCATCTGGTACCTAACAATTTTTTTTTTATTTGCCACTTTTAATTGTAGATAAGTAAAGTAGTTTTATTTTAACCCAAATTAACATTACTGATCTACTACTCATTAATTAATTTAACATCTACCTACTGTCATTTACAATTAAACATCAAAGAGAATTTATGTATAACCCTTTTCCCTCGAATTTATAAGACCGTGTCTAACTTTTTTGTGCTCCGGAAAGGAGGTATTCTAGGAACGGCAACTGGAGTATTCCACGAAGGGCAACTTTAAATATTTTTGGCAGCTCTTCGTAGAACAATAAATGTAAAGCAAGCACTGCTAGATAAATTATTTATTAGTATCCAAAAATATTAAAGACCAGCACGATCCTTAATGAGGTGAACAAAGACCCCCAGGTTTTTGTGGTAGTTATGTGACAGGCATTTTCTCCTAAAAAGGTTGCGGGCAAGACACTTACACAAAGTTTAGTCTTGCATGCTGCGTGACTCCATCTTCAACTCTTGTTAGGAGACCGTTGTATAAAAATCTGTAGCGTGTCTGGTCTTCTAGAACTTGGATCTTGAGGCCATTGGCACTCCAACCACCCTCGACATTTTCCCATGCACATACAGCAGTGTCTGGATGCTCTGAAGTAATATATCCGCGAATTAGAAAGCTGTGATAGAAAATTCAACATAACACTGTAATAACTTCATATAAAATACTGAAAGCCCCAACTTACGCGGTAACTTGTAGGTAGTTCCATCAGCTAACTTGATGTGCACTACTATTTCGGCGAGTGGCTGTCGGCCACACAGCTTACGTATGGAAAGCAGGAGCGTGCAGCCATCGGGGCCACTGGTTCGCACGGCGAGGCTGTCCCAGCCCGTGTACTGGTCCGGTCGGGGCAGCTCATGCAGCCGCGTCGGCTTCAATTGAGACTTCCAGCGATACACTGCGTATCGCGCGAATAACAGTCGCAGGGCATAATTCCAACCTGCGACAATGACATAAAAACAAGCAATGACCATAATCAATGACACACGAAAACAAGGTTTAAAAGAAACTAAATAAATTCCTTAATTTATTCCACAAATATCAAAATTATGTCATTGTTACAAAGATGAACTGGACCAAGGTGGCAGCTAGTATTATATTATTTTTGGTGGGAGCCTTTGGAACTCCTGATTCTAAGCAAAACATATCGATAACCAAACCTATACCTTTTCTATAATCAACTGAATGTTCCTTAAAAAGCACTCACAAGGGGCTGTTGAGAAACAAGAGGTCCAGCTTTCAAAACAAAACGACATACGGTGTGACCTTTACCACCAAATCATGAATTACTATTAGGTACTAATATAATAAAGAATGGGTGTTGTAAATACGATTTTGAAGAGGCAAAACCTGCATTTTTTTAAGGTTTTCTTTACCTTATGCATAGGTTAAGTTGTTTGATTAATTATCCTTAACATTTCTTTAATAATATATACACACCGGCACAATTAGCGGAACAGAAAAAAAAGTGAGACTATGAGATAATAACGCATATATTTGACGAAAATGTAATTAGACACAAAATAACAAATTGATTAACATCTTTTAACAACGACTTTGAAAAGTCTTCGTTATTTTTTATTGAAAAATAAAGAAATTTAAGTGAAATTTTTTAAATGATTATGAACCATCACAAAAAATAAAAAAAAGTAAGCATTAAATGATTTAACAATAAAATTAAAGCAAAATTAATAACGAGTGTTTCCCCCTCTTGCTCTGATTACGGTTTCCATTCGTCTGGGCATGCTACAGATTATGTTATCGATGATTTCTTGAGGCAACCGCTCCCACTCCTCAAGTAATGCGTTTCCAAGTTCATTCAGATTGTTGGGGGGTGGCATTCTGGATTTAACCCTTCTTTTTAGCAAGTCCCAGACATGCTCTATCGGATTCATATCGGGGGAATTTGCTGGCCATTGCATCACCGGTATACCTACGTGGCTCAGATATGTCTGTACCGATTGTGCACTATGAGCACGAGCATTATCTTGCATTAGAATAAAGTCGTCACCAATAAATGGGGCAAATGGTACAAAATGTTCTTCTAAAATGTCTCTGATGTATCGATCTGCTGTCATGGTCCCTCCTGTGACTATCACTAACTCCGTGCGAGCTCCCAAACATATCCCTCCCCAAACCATAATCGAGCCGCCACCATAAGCCACTGTGTGTTCAAAATTAGACTGTATGTGGCGTTCTCCTTTGCGTCTCCATATTCGCTGTCTCCCATCGATCTGTTTTAAAAGAACTCTGCACTCATCAGTAAAGAGAACCTGCTGCCATTCGTTCAAATCCCAATGACGATGTTCTCGCGCATAGCTTAATCGGTTTACGCGGTGACGTCTCTCAAGTTTTGGGCCTTTGGCAGGTATATACGATCCTAAACCAACTTCTTCAAATCTCCTGCGAACTGTACGCTCACTTACTCGTACTCCTCGAACGTCTTCCAGTTCATTTCGAGCTTGTACAGCCGTTAATCGCGTATTCCTACGAACTCCAAGTTGTAAAAAACTGTCATCTCGCCTCGATGTACATCTTTTTCTACCTTGACCCGTCCTCCTCACAAGAGAATTAGACGATCTGTACCGCTGGATGCTGCGATGAATCGTTGATACTGGTCGACGAAGCCTTGAGGCAATCGATCTGTAGGTATGGCCATTTCTTCTCATTTCATCAGCCCTAATGATTTCCAGTGATGTTAAGTCAGGCATAATAAAGAGCTTTTAATAAACAAAATTGCCTATAGAATAACAAATTTATAAAAAACCATTAAGTGCAATTTTTCAAAAAAATTACAATTACGTAGTTATTACTCGAACAAGTTGACAAAACGTATTGTTCGGGAAAAAAGAACAAATGAATGAAAAAAGTGTATGTCAGCTAATTTTCTACTTTCAAATTTGACAATAAATTAAAAAAATATCATAACTGGCCAGTTCCTCAAGTAAAAGATTTTAAAATCCTGCTTTTTTTGTGTTCCGCTAATTGTGCCGGTGTGTATAGATATTGGTGTCGATTCTCTTGTTTACGAACTAAACTTCTTTTAAACTATCGCTCTCTTTTACTAATAGTAAATACAAAAAAGGGATGGCGACAATTTTAGAACTGTCAAATTGGTTTACGTGTTCCATTTCTTTGTATTTTAGTGGGCACGTTCCGAGATCATGACTAAACTTGTATGGAAATCTAAATTCCGACTAATTTGACATCCTTTTCTTGTATCTGCTATTAGTAAAAGAGAGCGATAGTTTAAAATAAGTTTAGTTCATGGACAAGAGAATCGACACCACTGCCTCCGAAGGGGCTGGTCCGCCAACAGAATTGCTTTATCATGCTGATTCATGCTAAATCAATAAAAGAAAGAAATGAAAGTTATCGATCGACGACAAAGTTAAATGTCGATTTGACATTATTTCTAATATAAAGATTTAAATTGTGGAAAGAAAAAATCGCTCACAATCACAAGCAGGATTCGAACCTGCGACTCCTGGCTCAGCACGCTAGTGCACGTGTTTGTGGTACCTTAGTGGCTAAAGCACTGGCGTACTTACTAAGCCAGGAGTCGCAGGTTCGAATCCTACTCGTGAGCGATTTTTTCTTTCCACAATTTATTTATATCTTTAGATTTCGCTTCGTATGCTTAAATGCGTTAAAAATAATAAAGTAGAGACTAATATTTTGTCGAGATCTTTCTCATTTTGTCGAGATCATTTTCGCACCCAGTCGCACGACTTTTTCCATACTAGATACATAAAATATATTTAATTCACATGACATGACAAGGAGCGCCATACTTAGATCTCGCTCCATCCTAGAACTAGCCTCGGGCCGGGCCGGCTCTGTATATTTATACGACGCAACGTAGTTAAGAGTAATTTGTTTGACCCTCAGTGGTGTGACCTTGCTTTTAGACAGACAGATAACCACAAACCAGACTCGAAAACAAGTTGACAAGTGCAAGTACTCAGTGTAAATTCGGCACGATGGATGGTGCTGTGTAAAAATGTCCAACTATTTATTATTTATTATAAGTAAAAAATGAATTGTTTTAAACACATATTGAACTTACACTCAACTGTGCTCGGAGCTTCTCTACATTACAAGATTAGGAACGATTAAATCCATAAAGAACTAAAGTCACTGACATAGCTTTGGCAATGAGAAGGCTAAATGCTCGGAGGACAGAGAACCAACAAGTAAAAACCGGCCAAGAGCATGTCGGGCCATGCTCAGTATTATAGGGTTCCTATGTAGGTGTAATTACAAACGAATCAAATCGAATATTAATCATGGCTATTTTAGTTTTTGCAATAATCGGCAGCATTCGCGACTCAGTGTGTTAGTAGCGCCATCTAGCGATAAATTCAAGAAACCAAATTTAAGAAGTGTGTCATTTCAAAGTTACTTTTTGTGATTTTTGTCAAATAGAAAGTAGCTAAAGGAGCATTATTTGCTAAAATAATTTTTCTCTAAGGTCAATGACCTTTGAACTAGGATGTTTTAAGTATTTTTCAGTTTTCTCTCTATAACTCAATAAATTATAATCACATTATACTCGAAATAATTTTAAAAGAGAGTTTTACAAAGGTCTATCAATATGGAAGATTATAAGTTTCTACATTTCATAATTTAAAAATGGCAGGGGGGGGCCACATGGCAAGCCACTTTGGCGGGCTATATTTCGCAGATGGTATACCTGATAAAAAAATGGTGTATGAAACATTACCTTCATTTTAGTAGACCTATTCAATGATACCCCACACGAGGGGGTGCAGCGAAAAAAATTTTTCCATCCCCATTTCACATGTATGGACGCCACCCCTAAAATACGTAAAAACTATTTTTTTATTCTTTTAAAATTGAGATCTATATGTAGACTATTTTTTAACAAAATTTAATTTACTTATGTTTATAACTGTAGAAGTTATTAAGCTGTAAAGGATTAGGACAGACGGACAGACGGACGGACATGACGAAACTATAAGGGTTCCTTGTACGACTTCGGAACCCTAAAAAGAAAGATCAGGGGGCCTAGTACGAGTTTGGCACTTTACAAAAAGTTACTTATTTTAATCGTTTTCGTCGACTTTAATTCATAAATCAGTAGTTCCTCCTCGTATCCACCAGGGTCGCTACTGTTTTAGAATCAAAGTCATCTAATTCGATGGAAGTACCGGTAAGTGTCAAACCCGTACTAGGACCAGGACCCCAGGAAATAGAGACCACGAACGAAGCGGAGTGTAGAACGGACCCTAACTAGATGGACAGACGACTTTAGATCGCCGGAGCCGTTGGATGGAAACTTAAATTAACAGAGTTATCTACCTATGTTGTCCAATCCAGTACGTGGTTTAATTCACCTTACGAAACTAGAACACTATATAGCAGTGGCGAAGAGTGAATAGGTATTTCAGAAGGGAAGCCTAAGCCTGGTGGGTACCTAAAAATCCTAAAATAACTAAGATCGCACGTGAATAAAATAAAAAAACAATTTAACAACTTTTAATTTAATTTTACACTATTTTTTTGTACAAAAATTAGCATAGAAATTTCGTTGATTTGTAAATCTCTGTTTGTATGTGATCTGTGTTTGTAAGCCGGTGGGAATCGTGTTATATTTACTGCTAGACCGTTTAAGTGACGGAAAGGAATTCAAAAAAAGATGACCAAGGTTTCCGATAATGGTGTCGATTCTCTTGTTCACGAACTAAACTTATTTTAAACTATCGCTCTCTTTTACTAATAGTAGATACAAGAAAGGGATGGCAACCATTTTAGAGCTGTCAAATTAGACGGAATTAAAATTTCCATACAAGTTTAGTCGTGATCTCGGAACGTGCCCACTAAAATACAAAGAAATGTAACACGTAAACTAATTTGACAGTTCTAAAATGGTTGCCATCCCTTTCTTGTATCTACTTTTAGTAAAAGAGAGCGATAGTTTAAAATAAGTTTAGTTCGTGAACAAGAGAATCGACACCATTGTATAAATTGCATCATCAGATTGATTAACGAACTTTAAACTTATTACTTACCTTTGTTTGTGGACCTTTTCTTGAAAAATAATGAGTACAGCACTATAGCCCCGGTTATTAACCCGGCATGGAGAATAATATTCAATGTTAAGTCCATATTCACAAATGTACGATTTACATTAGTAAACAAACTACTCGCGGGTGCACGTTCAATGTCAACCGGAATTAAGACCAAACTACTGAAACTACCTAATAATCAAGTGGGCACTGCTGACGAGCACACATAAAGTTATATCAGCACACACAGACTGTTTACATCATTGGCACAGACCTTAATCAGTATTTATATCAGTAGGTACCTAATCTACAGCCGTTGTTAGGTGAAGGTGTTGATAAGTACGTAATTGTTCTACAAATAAAATCCCTTATTACCTACCTACATATTTGATGCAACCACAGACCAGTAAGCCTCTAGACGTCGATTAGCCGGACACCCCCGTTCACCACGCATATGCATTAGCACTGCATATCATACGCCCCGCAACCAATCAGGACGTCAGGACGTCAGTCCGTCAGCGAGCGACACTTCTGTCAGACTTGTTACACCAGCAGCCTGTGGATAGAGACGTAAAGATCACTTTATTTAAATCCTTCAGACAGATTTGTTACACCAGCAGCCTGTGGATAGCAGCTGTCAACGCTCTGCGCTACCAATACAATAACGCATTCTGGATGCTGCTGAGGAATTTCACCACCCTATATCTTCTCATGGGTGTCGTAAAAGGCGACTAAGGGATTCACCAGAGGATGGGCAGCAGCGTCCTCTGAGTATTTAACCAACAAACCAACTGCGATCGCCAACCCGCCTGCCAAGCGTGGCGATTATGGCATATCCCCCCCTTTTGGGGGAGGCCCATGTCCAGTAGTGGACGTTTCTCGGCTGAAATGATGATGATGATGATGCTGAGGCTACCACCGTTTTGCAGCACTTCCGCTGATGGCTTTGCAGCAATTTTGCGTAAAAGAGCTGCTTAGTTGCTGCACAATGTGTGCGAGCAGCAACAGCATCCTCAGTGTGATAGCGAGCAGGTATGACTGTCCATTATAATAAAACAAAGTTTAACCATTACAAGATGACCAAGACAACCATTTTATACACACAGACGCATCCACTTTTTAAAAATGGACAGTCATAATAATTTCTTAGGTTTTCGCGATCACTACACATTATAATAAAACAAAGTTTAACCGGATTAAATCGCGTATATTATTTAAATTGGTTTTCCTGACGTTTCAAAAGCGATATGAAAAACGAAAACCAATATGTACCTAGAATGCTCCGTGAAGCTATTGAAATTAAAAAACATCCTAATTTTAATAGAGAAGATGGTTGGCAGCTACCACCTGTTTGGAATCCAGTCCTAAAAATAATCAAGTCCCAAACAGCACGCAACACTGTAAAAGATAATGATATTGTGAGTGATTACTGCGAGTATCGAAACGATTTTAATTAATAATACTGTACGGTAGATAAAAATATTATTTTAGAAATATCTGTAAAGACGCTTATAATCTTAGTCTACCTGCGAGCACGAAATGCTGCAAAGCTTTCGAAACGTCAGGAAAACCAATTTAAATAATATACGCGATTTAATCCGGTTAAACTTTGTTTTATTATAATGTGTAGTTATCGCGAAAACCTAAGAAATTATTATGACTGTCCATTTTTAAAAAGTGGATGCGTCTGTGTGTATAAAATGGTTGTCTGTTGTGTTTTGTTTTTGTGTGTATGATTTCATTCAGGCGTCTTGGGAATACTAACATAGTTATTAAGTAATAATGTTATTAACATTGAGTCATTGTTACTTGTGATTTTTTTTAATTATTTTTCTTAATATGTCGACATGATAAAAGACCATATTACGGACAGATGGGATGTCTAATAGGAAGACATTAAAGCAAGCTTCTATTGGCATATTTCATATTTATCCATGCAAATCAATAGAACAGTTTCGTAATTGTACAGCCCTTAATACGTCTCTATAAGGTTTAATGCTCGATGTTTTTTTTATTGTAATTGGTATGATCGGTATTATTTTCAAAAGTAGCACCCACAATTCCCAAGTCATTTGGCGTCGTTGCAATACGCTTTCAGGACAAAAATGTGATATAAATAAAAATTAAATTGAATATAATAAAGACATATTTTTATTGCGCAATATACATATAAGATCCACCACATTTACCTATTTCATTCACAAACAATAAATAAGGTCTTAGTCACACTAAAACAATCAATTAATTAACAAGGCAAGCAACAAAACCTTTACACTTTATGTAAATATTGGTATTGGTGTTGTGTAAAAAAATGTCCCAAAAGTATTATATTTATTTACCTAAGAATACAGTTCTGTATTCCGAGTTATTTACCTACTAACTTGTAGATACATTAATTATATTTATTTAGCTAAGAATACAGTTCTGTATTCCGAGTTATTTACCTACTAACTTGTAGATACATTAATTATAACTATGTATTATTAGTAGTTAGTAAGTGTATACAGAGTGCAGCAGAAAGGTGCAATAACAATTTAAAGGATAAAAACACTCGTCATTAAGAACAACAGCAACTCTGAATACAAAATAATAATATAGGTAATTCGTGATAAAAAAAATACAGCTGTTCCCGTACGTTGTGGTTGAATATGATAATCACATCACAAGGGTGGGAAGCGAGATGAAGTGACGAATTATAGGCCAATATCAGTACTGACATCACTTTCGAAACTCCTTGAAAAAGCTCTTAATAATAGGCTTATAAAATTTTTGGAACACAACAACGTCTTGGCAAGTTCACAATTTGGCTTTAGGGCGGGAAAAAGCAACGATGACGCAGTCAGTCAGCTGGTTGATCATGTAACCGCTAAGGTTGATGAAAAACAAAAATGTTTAGGGGTTTTCCTCGACCTAGCCAAAGCGTTCGATACAGTCTCGATTCCTATACTTGTCAACAAGTTAGACCGCATCGGTATTCGGGGAAACGCTCTAGAAATTTTCAAGAACTTTCTGTGTGGTCGGAGACAACAAGTGAAAATCGGTGAACATGTTAGCTCGTATGCCAATGTTGTTTATGGTGTCCCACAAGGCAGCATCCTTGGTTCAAGTCTCTTTCTGGTTTATATTAATGACTTATGTCAACAATTACTTTTGAAAGGCAAAATATTTACGTACGCCGATGACACAGCCATAATCTTCCATGGAGAGACTTGGGACGAGGTACAGTGTATTGCTGAGAAATGACTTCACCGTATCAGTCGATGGCTAAGCACCAACCTTCTTACCCTAAATGTATCAAAAACCACATATTTACAGTTTACCTTTGCGAAAACTAACCCTTCCAATGTAAATGTTAAAGTTCACTGATGTAATTACCCACACAGTACTAAATGTTCATGCCTTACGATTGCACAATCTACAAATGTCAAATACTTAGGTGTAATATTAGACGACAAGCTAAGTTGGCGTCCTCATTTAGATCTCTTTATTGCACGTACTAGAAAGCTTATATGGGTTTTTAAGAAATTAAGATATGTGACTGATTTTCATTTGCTACGCACTATATATTACGCGTTGGCCCAATCAGTACTTGGATACTGTATAGGAGTCTGGGGTGGTGCCTGTAAAACCCATATGATACACTTGGAGAGAGCACAAAGGTCTCTACTGAAAGTCATGACGTTTAGACGATTCAGATATCCGACTAAACTATTGTACGAAAATTGCCAATTGCTATCAGTGAGGCGATTGTATTTATTTCAAATAGTGATTAAACAGCATAGAATCACTCCGTATAATGAGGTTGAGTATAATAAAAAGCGTATTATACCAGACGTCTGCTTACCTCCCAATTTCTGCACAGCTGCTGCTAGGCGGCAACAGAGTTTTAGGTCTCCCTACTTATATGACAAAATAAATAAAATAACAAACATACATCCTCTCTTAGGTCGTGAAACCAAAACTATGATTAAGAATTGGCTATTGGAGCTAGATTATGAACAAACAGAAATGTTATTGCTTTCTGCGCCCATGTATATTCACTCCACATTCATACTCACACTCACCCATACCACACCTACACGAACACCGTTCACACACTCACGCAAACACAACACATAGTCCACATCACAAATAAATTATGTAAACTGTACCCATAGACCAGTAAGCCTCTAGACGCCGGTTAGCTGGACACCCCCGGTCACAACGCATATGCTCTACCACTGCATATCATAGGTCCCTCCGCCAATCGGAACATCACTCAGTCAGCGAGCGGCACCAATCATAAGGAATCATACCACCGAACTTTTGAGCCGGCCAATCGTAACGCGCCGTCCGCCCCCCTGACCCCACCAACGTTTTACGACTGCGTTCGAATACAAAACTTTGTTTATGCGGAGTCTTGAAGCTTACTGGTCTGTGACGGTACCTAAGTATTACTCACTATTTGTGTTAAACTAATGGGAGAAGACACTGACTTCTGTAACACAGGTTTGTACCTAGTTCAGAAGTCAGGGACTTTACAGATATTTGATGTAAAACTTTTTGTGAATAAAAATTTATTTATTTATTTATTTATTATAATGTGTTTCCATAGAACAGCTGTTTTTTTATACACGAATTCATGTTTCTGTCATCCTAAAAGTTGTTCTTATTGACGAGTGCTTTTATCCCCTAAACTGTATTATTTCACCATTCTGTTACACCCTGTATAGGAAATCAGGCGATAGAATATATTTATGTTTGTTGTTCTGCAGCATGACATAAATGAAAGGTAGCCTTGTTATAAAATATAACCTAACAAATAATATAGCCTGCAAGTTGGTTATAGTACTTATACAACTTGAAATAACTGAAAACGTCTCAAGGGGTAATTGTACTCATCAGTATGAATAACTTTTACTATGGGACCAATCCTGAAATCGCAAAAAAAAATCAGCTGATCCCTACATTTTGTCGATTTATGTGAACACAAATGTTTGGATCAGCTGATTTGTTTTCGCGATTTCAGGGTTGGTAACCATTGTAAAAGTTGTTCATACTGATGAGTACAATTACCCCTTGAGACGTTTTCAGACAATGACCCCTTAAGAGTTTTTCAGTTATTTCAATAACACGTAGTTCTCATAAAATGTAAAGGTACAATTTTTTGCACTACAGAAATTAATTAACAGGTATTGTATATCTACACATCTCCAATAAATAAAGTTTTATATCTAACATAAATAGCTTCGATTGTTGTAATAATACAATATTTAAATTTTATTAGTCTATGGAATTAATGTACCTACAACGTGTGTTTCTGAAATAACTGAAAACCTCTTAAGGGATCATTGTACTCATCAGTATGAACAACTTTTACTATGGGACCAACCCTGAAATCGCGAAAAAATATCAGACGTTCCCTACATTTTGTTAATTTATGTGTAAAAGTTGTTCATACTGACGAGTGCAATGACCCCTTAAGAGGTTTTCAGTTATTTCAATAACACGTTGTATACATTGTTTTCAATAATATTTCTCTCTCATAAAACTATAACATGCTATACTCGGTTTCATAACAAACCTATTGTAATATCATGAAACATTGTAAGAGGAAATGCGAGTGATGTTCTCCATACAAAATATCTCGACTGTTTTCTTTCTGGTTTATAACTTTAAAGCAATGATTTTTTTACAACATAACATCGATCGATTTGACGTTTTTGAAATGTAAAACTAGTTCGCGGGATTCTACTTTAATCAGCTGTCATGATGCGATTGGTTATAAGTATTCTGGTTATCCAATGGCAGCAGTTGGCGGTGGGGTGCATTAAAAGAGCCTCCACGAGTGACGATATTTAATTGATCGTCCGGCGCACCCTGGGCAGTCGGCCCCGCTACCAACCTGCTGACTGGCTAATCTTTTCCCCACGACATGAGCTGTTATCATTATGAAGCTCATGTCGACACGATAGAAGAAGAAGAAGTTGGCATTACATTTGTCAACAGTTTAAATTGATCAACCTTTCAATAACCGTTGGACAGTTTTTTCCGTTCGTATCGTGGTCTCGCACTAGTTTTATCTGGGGGCCTAGTACGAGTTTGACCTTTACGAATACTTTCATAGTTTTCGTAACTTCATAAATCTGTAGTTCACCCTTGTATCCGCCAGAGGCGCTACTGATTTATGAATGAACGTCGACGAAAACTATGAAAGTAGGTATTCGAAAGTGTCAAACTTGTACTAGGCCCCCTGACAATTAAGTAATTTATGAAACCGAGTGTAAATTCAAATATATCATCGTACACAACCCAAATTCTATGAAGTCTCTATCCATATTATTTATGTCCACATATACCTATACACATTTACATAAAACAATTACAATAATTATTGTCTACAAATTATACGTGTAAATAATTCAGTAACAAATTAATTAGTCTCCCCATAGTCACATCAGACGGATACTTGCGAGACTCGAGCCTCTCGATAAATTCAAGCCGCGATATAATGCGATCCAAATAAGTTTTTAGGGCCAAAACACGCACTATACTTTTAGCACCGACGATCAGCTAGTTTGCGGCGGCAACCCGGTGCATCGCGTTTTGGAAATTAAAGGTTAGCGCACACCTACGAGGCGGCAACGAAGAGCAGTTCACTGGTCACAAGTCACACCGAAATCGTCCTGGCTCATATGGACGCTTTTGGCCACTCGACCACTCTTCGAGGCGCTTGAGCCTCCCACGGTAATTTTATTTCGCTATTCGAATTCCAGTCCTATGTCGAAGCAGATAAGATTGAATTCCAATCATTACAAAATTAGTCGCTTCGTCGCCACTGCGTTAGTGTGTGCTAACCCTTACTGCGTTCGATTGCGGTACCAAAATCGCGGGTTTACCCTATTCTATCGATGCTATAACGGCTGATAGAGAAAGGAAGCAGCATAGTCGCTGCATTGGCTGGTATAGAAAGGAAGCAGCATAGATTGGCTGGTATAGAAAGGAAGCAGCATAGATTGGCTGGTATAGAAAGGAAGCAGCATAGTCGCTGCATTGGCTGGTAGAGAAAGGAAGCAGCATAGTCGCTGCATTGACTGGTAAAGAAAGGAAGCAGCATAGTCGCTACATTGGCTGGTAGAAAAAGGAAGCAGCATAGTCACTGCATTGACTGGTAGAGAAAGGAAGCAGCATAGTCGCTCCATTGGCTGGTATAGAAAGGAAGCAGCATAGATTGGCTGGTATAGAAAGGAAGCAGCATAGTCGCTGCATTGGCTGGTATAGAAAGGAAGCAGCATAGATTGGCTGGTATAGAAAGGAAGCAGCATAGATTGGCTGGTATAGAAAGGAAGCAGCATAGTCGCTGCATTGGCTGGTAGAGAAAGGAAGCAGCATAGTCGCTGCATTGACTGGTAAAGAAAGGAAGCAGCATAGTCGCTACATTGGCTGGTAGAAAAAGGAAGCAGCATAGTCACTGCATTGACTGGTAGAGAAAGGAAGCAGCATAGTCGCTCCATTGGCTGGTATAGAAAGGAAGCAGCATAGATTGGCTGGTATAGAAAGGAAGCAGCATAGATTGGCTGGTATAGAAAGGAAGCAGCATTGTCGCTGCATTGGCTGGTAGAGAAAGGAAGCAGCATAGTCGCTGCATTGACTGGTAAAGAAAGGAAGCAGCATAGTCGCTACATTGGCTGGTAGAAAAAGGAAGCAGCATAGTCACTGCATTGACTGGTAGAGAAAGGAAGCAGCATAGTCGCTCCATTGGCTGGTATAGAAAGGAAGCAGCATAGATTGGCTGGTATAGAAAGGAAGCAGCATAGATTGGCTGGTATAGAAAGGAAGCAGCATTGTCGCTGCATTGGCTGGTAGAGAAAGGAAGCAGCGTAGTCGCTACATTTTGCTTTTGAAACTCACGATCAAATGTGCGGAATTACGAATTAAATCGCAGAGCACCATAAAGCTTCCGTGAAGCGATAAAATATCAAGAATACCGTGTTATTTTTAATTCATTAGCTGTTCTTTAAGATCCCTTACAGCCATCCGGCTGTACTCATCAATTTGAATAACTTTTATTATGGGACCAACACTGAAATCGCGAAAAAAAAGTCAGGTGATCCCTACATTTTGGCGATTTAACTGAAAACAAATGTAGGGATCAGCTGTTATATTTTTCGTGATTTCAGGGTTGGTCCCATAATAAATGTTGTTCAAATTGATGAGTACAGTCATCTTTTAAAGAATAGTTAATGAATTAATAAATTAATAGTTTAGAAAACACTAGAAAAACACGCTTTTATAAATGCACGTAAAAACAAAAAAATGGTCTATATACATTTTATACAGGCACCTATGTCAATATTTACACTAGGTTTGTTATAACCTTGAAACCTGATCGTGTTCAAAGTCCATTACGTGGCCTTTCTCACAAGTGCAAACACGACTATGATACGATATTCCATCATGGAATGCCAGTGCCTATCTTCCGGCTTCATCATCAGACCTTGAAACCTAATCGTGGTCAAAGTTCATTACAAGACTTTTCTATGAAATCCTAAACAGCTATGATACGATTTTCCATCATGAAGTTTCAGTTCATATCTTCCGGCTCCATCATCAGACCAGTTCGACAGTACCATATTATTGTATTGTCATCAGAACTACATACAGCTGCCAATTTTTATTACGCTACTACCCTTGGAAGATGGTTAAATTAGTTACCTTAGATTCCATTACATAGTTAGTTACATACAGGTCGACCTAATAAAAGCGTGTTAAAAATAACCCCGTATAAATCTATTCTTATTTGGATCACATAGTAAGTACATTCAAAGTAAAATAATTCAAATAGTGGTTGTAAGCAAACCCACTAGGGAGCCGAAATCGACGCATACTGTACATCAAACCAAGAAACAAAAAAAAAAAATGTGCTACAAAAATTGCTGGGAAACGACTTTTATTTTTAACCTTTTGACCGCCACGGCATCGTAAAAGTTTTCGTGCCTTCAGCGCCACGTCTTCTATAGAAGACAAATATTGTATGGACGTTATTACAGTCGACTGCAGGACAGTGGTAACACACGTGCGTCAGGCTGGCCCGGCCCCGTGGCTTTAGGTCACGAGATGTGTATTATCAAAACGCTCTTGAATTAGAAAAACGCCCATACTGCTTACGAAATAAAGGTGCTGTCAATGTCAAACTGTTACCACTGACGTGCGGTACCGTACAATGTTATAAAGTGGTGGCGCTGAGGGCACGAAATCGTTTGTCTTCCATAGATTTAATTGGCGGTGAAAAGGTTATAAAATATACATAAAAATAGCTGTTATCAGCTGCCCGCAATGTAACGCGTGCAAATGACTATGCCTATTTGTGTATAGAAATATAACACACATGAAAACTTTATTTCTTAATATTGAGAATTTTAATCATTTATTTTTCTAAATTCTTCAGACAGGTTTCCAATAAACACTAAAATTAAATATCAGATTCGCTGTAAACTTTAAAAAAATTTGCTAACTACGAAATAACGCAATGTTATGCTAATATACATATGATGGTCCTTTTCATAGACCGGCTCGAAGAGCAGAGAAAATTTAGATCGTATTTAAAATAGAGTTTTAAGACATTGAAATATGGTTTATTTTTACATTTCACAACTTTTGTGACAAGAGAATGCTCGAAAGCCATCCCGATGTGCTCAGTGTGAAACATTAACACCCATATTCAAGTTGTTTCCTCAAACGTTTCTAGACTCCACTCATCATCATTTTTCAGCGTTCAGACGAAAAACGTCCACTACTGGACATGGGCCTCCCCCAAAAGGGGACTCCACTCACACTGGTATTCACAGTTGCAAAAAATGTCCGTCACTTGATGGTTTTGCTTACTCAACTCAAGGTATAGTCAGAAATCTTTTCGGTGAACCACCACTAAGACTAAAATCGCTGCACTCAATGTTCGATGGCAGGATTCGTTCAAGGGATTTTGTCGACAAAATGTACCACCGGGATCGTGATCGTGACCGTACATCACGACCAACCTTAAGGCCCGGACTCCACCAAAGCGGAGAAGAAATGTGTCGCAAGCCACCAATAGGATTGCGTTAGATATAGAATTGCGTTAAAGCTAGGCGGTGACATGTGAACATAACGCAATCCAATTGTTTGTTTGACACATCTTCGCTCTTCTCCGCTTTGGTGGAGTCTGGGCCTTAGGCTTCCTCAAGACTGGAAAGCTGTCATTAGCGACGTGATTATTGTTGTTTCTATCCTGAAAAATTACCAATTTTGACGAATTTATGGAATATACCTAGGCCTAGGCCTTCTCGTACTGAGAAGAGGCCCGTGCCCAGCAGTGGGACAGTAATGGGCTGATTGTTATGTTTATGGAATATATGTGAGCGGGGCACATTGCTCGCAGAACGGATGGCCGATGGGGCAGTAAAGTTCTGGAGTGGCGACCGCGTACTGGAAGGCGCAGCGTGGGTAGGCGCCCCACAAGGTGGACCACGACCTGGTAAAGGTCGCGGGAATCCGCTAGATCCGGAAAGCGCAGGACCGGTCGTTGTGGCGATGCTTGGGGGAAGCATATGTCCAGCAGTGGACGTCTTTCGGCTGAAATGATGATGATGATGGAATATATGTACAAAGAGACACAAATCTGGAAGTAGGACTGACCCAGGTAACTACAGGCCGGTGTCAGTCTTACCTGTTATATCAAAGATATTTGAACGAGTTTTATATAGCCGTCTAAATGAATATCTGATCGAAAAAAAGTTTTTAATTGACCAGCAATATGGCTTTCGTTCTAAATCAAGTACTCTCACAGCTACCGTAGATTTAATTACAAAAATTAAAACACATATCGATCAAAAAAACATTACTTTGGGGATATTCATTGATTTAAAAAAAGCATTTGACACAGTAAGCCATCAAAAGCTACTTCAAAAATTAAGTAATGCAGGTGTCACAGGCAGGGCACTTGATATGTTTACATCATATTTACAAAATAGACGCCAAGTCGTTAAAATAAATAATTTCACTTCTTCAATCCAAAATGTGTCATACGGCTGTCCTCAAGGTTCGATTATTAGTCCATTACTTTTTTTAATTTATATTAATAATATTAATAAAATAGGGCTGACGGGTCACCTAACATTATATGCGGACGACACTTGCCTCTTCTACTTTGATGAATCGATTCACGACATAATAGTTGATGCTCAAAAGGACCTAGATCGACTCAGCGAATGGTTAAAATATAACCTACTAACAATTAACACCTCAAAGACATCATTTATGATTCTTGCCGCAAAAAATAAACCCATACCGGATTTTCCACATTTGACAATAAATAATGATGTAATAAAACGCTCCAGTCACGAAAAATATCTTGGACTGTGGGTAGATGACAAGCTTACCTGGAAACTGCACATCGATCATGCCAAAACAAAACTGACGTCATTACTAGGAGCACTACGTAAAGTTGCAAACTGTATACCGAAAAAAGCACGCACTATTATATACAACTCGTTAGTTAAATCAAATCTGGAATATTTAATTGAGATATGGGGATCAGCCGCTAATACTAACCTAAGCCCACTACAAAGAACCCAGAACAAAATTATAAAAGTATTATTTCACTATCACTACCTAACCCCAACAAAAATAATTTATGAAAAAACCAAAATGATGAATCTGACACAACTTTACACATATTACACTTGCATTCTTGTTAAAAATATCACCACTAATTCCATCCAATCGAACATACAGCTACATAAAAAAACAATAACACACAACCTAAGGAAAAAAAATGAACTCCAATTAATGAAACCACGGACTAATTACGGCAAGAAAACGTTATCGTATGAAGGAGCACAGCTGTTCAATAGATTACCAGAGGATCTAAAAGAATGTGATAACATGAATGTGTTCAAAGCTAAGCTAAAGAATTATGTATGCACACTAACATTTCCAACGCTCTAGAGGCTAAAATTATATAATTTAGTTGTAAGTACTTTTGTATCTCATTATAAGTGAACTGTTTGTTCTTATGAGAAATAAAATTCTTTAAACCTAAGAGTGCCATACAATTATCCGTCGTGGTGTTATTTACTTCCTCGAGATCATCATCATCCTCCGAGCCTTTTCCCAATTATATTGGGGTCGGCTTCCAGTCTAGCCAGATGCGGCTGAACATCAGTATTTTACACGGAGCGACTGCCATCAGACCCCCGCAACCCAATCACTGGGTAATACTGACATTCGGAGGTTAGACCAGTTGTCAGACTTTCAGGCTTCTGACTACCCGTAACGACTGCCATAGATATTTGTATGACAACCGGGACCGACAGCTTAACGTGCTCTCCGAGGCACGGAGGGGTCTCGATGTGTAACGAAACGGTCACCCATCCACAGACTGACCGCGGCAAGTGCAGCTTAACCTTGCAGATCTTACAATCCGCGCAGTCGTTGCATCGCTACGAGCCCCTCACTTCCTCGAGATATATTTAGGAAATGTCTAATAATACCGATTTTGACATTATTTGCAGGAACCCTAGAGGGCATCCTTGACCGAGTTAGTCTAGAAACAGTTGAAGAAACAACTAACAAATGCGTGTGCTCTCTCCCAGCCGATCTATGTGAACGGCTCGGTTGAATTCGAGCGTATAAATCCGTCACCAGACCTCCAACAAACCTGTGTGAAAATAAAAACGCTCTCTCCGAAACTCACAGTTTATATGAACGGACCCAAAGTCATAAAACATTTAAAATTCTAGAATCAAGAATACTATTCCTAACAATAATTCATTATTTTACAGATAATGTCTTGATGTTTATCACGGATTATTTAAAATAAATGTAGTTTCAAATTGTTCTTGAATTGAATCTTTCTCAACTGTCGTAATGAGAGAGTCTAAGGCTCGCTCTACGTTCACGGCCGTCAACCCGCGAATAACTGTACTATTAGTTTTTAAATCAAATTCAAACGCTGAGCTACAGCATACATTTGTATGGTTGTACTGAGAGCTCAGCGTAGCTCAGAGCAATGTACATAATTTTCGCGGGATCGCGGCCGCAAATGTACAGCTGGCATAAGTGTACATGAAGACTATGGGCCTGTTTCAACACCTCCTGATAGGCACTATCTTCCAGATAAAATAAAAAATAGACCAAGATTTGTATGAAATCTGCCAGATAAGTTAACCGGAACTTATCAGGAGGTGGTCAAACAAGCGCTACACCTCGGATGATTTCAATCAACAACCAATAGTTGCAGTGTTCATAGTCGCAAATAGTAACATTTTAATAAACAATTACTACCAATGAGCCTGAACATAAAATGAGCGTAATTTAAAAAATACTAATACTATACTAAATTAATAGTAAATAAATATCAGCTAGCAGGAACTCATTATTATATCATAATAATTTGTTAGAAAAGTAACTGTCATAGCCCAAGGATGCAATAGTTTTGCACGTTCAACGAAATAGTCAAAACTTGTAACTCATATTTACGCAAAAAATATGTAAAAAATTAAGATTTTGTGTAAATTTATTGCATTATAATAATATATCAAAGAAAAATACCTTCTAAAAGTACAGTCGTGGCGCTGACCTGTAGCACCTTAAACAGCCTCGTTATGAATCTATAGCGAATTAGCGATGTGTAAGGCTACGTCCGACGTATCCGATTCAAAGCGAACGCGATTACGAAGCAATCCGATGCGGTGACGTGCGAATTTAATGCGACGCGGCGGCTTTGTCCTACGTGCGCGTGAAACGCCCCGCACCACCGCCGCCGCTAACAGTGGGCACTGTACATTTGTTAAAGTTCACGCGAAAATATCAAGCCAACTGATCGCTTTCGCTTCATTTCGCTCAGCACTGCACCGCATCCCGCATGCGTTTGGTCACGTAGGCCATTTCAGTAGGAATCGACTGTTTGTTGTTTTCGTGCCGCAACCGCGTTCGAGTGTGTTTGCGCGAATTCGCTCACGTAGGACGCCGCGTTAATAATTCAATGAGCACTATTCTTCTTTCTGCTTACTAGGCACCAACTCGTCTGGGTTCTCATCCATACTGGAAGCGGTGTCCGTGCGTGACTTGTCAACTGGGTACAACCTGGAATAGAAAAACAAATATATTAGAAGAAAAAACGCATAGTTTTATTTGCGCGTTCGTTTCTCACTATTTTCTAACTGGGACCACACAGACTCAGGCTCTTGACCGCAATCTAGACAGCTTTGTCAAGATGTGGTCGAGGATGGAGCGAGCAAACCTATTAGGTGCCGATTCACTCCAGCTTTAAAGGCGTTGGGGTTGTAAGTGCCCGGAAATACAGATGCCGGCAGTGAATTCTACAACTTGGCTGTGCGCATTATGAAAGAGTTCTCAAAGCGCTTGGTCTTGATAGTAGGTATTTCTACCAAATGTGGATGATATCCTGCAGTGCGTCGTGTAGTCCGATGAAAGAAAGGAGATGGCGGAATATACCAAGTAAAAAAAAAACGAAAGCAGCTATTTCTCTATTTTTTTTTAATTTTACTATTTTTTGTAGATAACACGATCAATAAAGATATAATAAAAGAATAAATAAAACAACACGAACAATACGTGCAATCTTAGTTAGCCGTCTCCCAATGCCTAACTTCAGATCAGCCAGCTAAGATTGCGGGTATTGTATGTATTATTTTGTATGGGTACTTAAATGTCTTTTCGGATTACAATCGTTCCCAGCTAACCTTGTACAAATAGCCAGAAGCAGTGTGGGGCTTGGTTACATAGTGAAGGTATCCTTCATCATCATCATCATCATTTCAGCCCAAAGACGTCCACTGCTGGACATAGGCCTCCCCCAAGCATCGCCACAACGACCGGTCCTGCGCCTTCCGCATCCAGCGGATTCCCGCGACCTTCACCAGGTCGTCGGTCCACCTTGTGGGGGGCCTACCCACGCTGCGCCTTCCCGTACGCGGTCGCCACTCCAAAACTTTACTGCCCCATCGGCCATCCGTTCTGCGAGCAATGTGCCCCGCCCACTGCCACTTAAGTTTGGCAATTCTTCGGGCTATGTCGGTCAATTTCGTTCTCCTGCGAATATCCTCATTTCTGATTCGATCACGCAGGGACTCGGTTGGGCAGCGTTCGGGAAGCTACGCAATATCTTCTCGTCCAAAATACCGCAGTGTCTCAAGACGAGTCTTTGACCAATGACCAGTGTGTGTTGCCAGTAATTACTTACGGTACTGAAACGTGGTCGCTCACAATGGCCCTGATAAGAAGGCTCAAAGTCACTCAAAGGGCAATGGAGAGGGCTATGTTCGAAGTTATCCTTATACTAAACTAAATACATAGTAATAAACGAAAATTTCACTCACCATCTCTGATACAAATAGACTAGGAACACTAGATCATCTCTGAAGCACGCCACTCTGTGGGCAGTGGGCATTGTGATAATAAACGCGAAGATGTCATCGATGAAGGTGTTGAACGCCTTGTACATGAAGGCGCGCCACGGCAGCGCGGCCACCGAGCGCAGCCGATAGTTCACGAACAGCTGCGGAAGCATGAACAGGAACCCGAATGCGTACACGCCGTTTACGATGCTGTGCAGCGCCCACGAATACCAGCTGTGAATAATGTGAATACAAGATTTTAGTCATTTTTATACAACGTTACTTTTTGCTAAAGCAATTTGAAAAATCAGTTTGTTCGGAATCACGAGGAGAATCGATTAGTTTTTTTTTTTTTTTTCTAAATCTGAAAATTACATGCTGTTGGAGCTACTGTAAGTTCTCAGGTTGGTAGCCCTGAACCTTCCTTTGGCCCTTTCCTGAAAAGATGAAGAATGTTGTGCAGGGACTACCATTTTTTTTTTTTTTTTTTTTTTGTCGTGGGGAAATCCTCATGGACGCACTCCGCCCGGGGTAGGCGGAGCCAGTGTCGGACTCTTACCGACTGAAACCACCACACGGTGTTCCTTCAACTACCTTAGCCGGGGGCGTGGGAACCCGTGAGTATTCACACAACCACCCCCGACAGGTCCTGGCCCGCCACAAGCAGGCGAGCCCCTTCTCCCCGTGTGGCCTAACTTCGGCCGCACCCTCCTAGGTGGCGCACACGGAACACTGCACGCCACCTCACCTCATGGGCCTTTACCAGCTGAGCCAACTACGCCGGCTGTGCCAGCTACGCCAGCTGCTGGTCGGGCAGCAGTCTACCCCGAGTCTGCTGCTCGCAGGCCCTAACTCCCGTAATTTTTTATAGAGGTTTTCTCCTCGCGGTCCGGGCGGTGAAGCCAAGACCCTCGGTCCCAAGAGGCGCGAGAACACTACTCAGCCGGCACTCCTGGGGTTACGAGATCGGCGGGGGCAGGGAAAGACAGTCCCCCCGCTGCCTGCCCAGTGGCAGGGTGAGTGCACACCGGGCCCGCCCCTGCTCCTCCACTGTGCCCTCTGCTGATATCAGAGGGACACGTGGAGCAACTCCCTACTGGCCCAGAACGGGCCCCTCCCGCGCCAGAATATTCGCCACAGGCAATAAAATCCCCCGAAGGTTAATCCCTCGGCAGGATTTTATTGCCCGTGCCCAGGATGCACCGGCCAGACAACTGCCGATCCCTCCAGACGTGTCCAGAAGGACAAGCAGCCGTCAGCCACACGTGGAGGTTTTCTGGCCAGCACCCCGTGCAGGGACTACCTGATGCAAGGAAACTAATCGAGCCGAACTTCCTGGACCTATTCACGATCCACTGTACTGAATTCAACTATGATAAGAATAATTTAAACTAATCATATCTTACGATTTAAATTGTGGAAAGAAAAAATAAAATAATAATTAGTAAGGGTAGGCATATCTATAACACTTTGAATTAACTGCAAAGTTAGTCGTGTCGGTTAAGAAACACTGTTTCTTAATAAGATATCGCTGACGTCAACCAAAGACGTACCAAAAGTGGAGGTTAATTGCGATACCACGAGCAGTGTTAACGGTAGCTTAGTGCCTAGTTCGCATGCGTAAGCGTAAGCTGGTGAATGCGTTACGAAAAGTGAGGCGAACGGAGGGGGTAGTGCGGGACGCGGGGAACGAGGCGCGCGCGACGTCCAGCCACGACACAGCGCCGGCAGAGCAGATGCGCGCCGCGCCGCCATTCCTTTGTTCTATCTCATTGAAATAGTATTGAGGGAGATATGAGTTTTATTTTTTTAAATTAGGTTCTCAAACTGGACGTTATGACATTGCATTCAATAATTAACATGTGCGGAAAACCATGGTAGTCGAACGGCCTTCTAGGTGCGAACACGGCATGCATAGGAATATCACACTCAAAATAATTACAATAAAACATAGACGTTAAAATAAAACACAGGATTACAACAAAGCAACAAACACTGCACAAACATTAACACAAAACGAAATAAGCTAATTATGACAATTTGGCGTTGAAATATTTTATTATTATTTTGACCGATGCATTGAATGGATCTAAATCTTGACAGACATCGTTAGTAGCAGTGCACATACGATATAATGGACTATCTACTTTCCCATGCAAGATCTTATAGAGAAAAACGACCTCAGCTCAGCTATCTTACGTCTATGGGCAAGTGGGAACATTTTGTAATTTTCAAGTTAGTAAAGTTTTACTTCAATCGTGTGGTCTAAAGCACACTCGTTTTTAGGGTTCCGTACCCGAAGGGTGCCAAACGGGACCCTATTACTCTCGCTACGCTGTCCGTCCGTCTGTCTGTCACAGGGCTGTAACTTTTGAACGGTAATAGGTAACCGGTTGAAATTTTCTGAGAATATGTGTTGCTTTGAGGTGACACACACAACAAATACAAAAAACAAAAAAAAAGTCTAAAACCAAAGGGGGTTCCCATACAAGAAACCTCAAAAAACATGCATTTTTTTCAACGTTTTTGTTTCTGCTCTATCTTCAAAACGGTAATATATACCAGGGTCAAAATTGGTCATATTATAGTGCATATGCATATTATAGTGCGGGAATCCGCTGGATGCGGAAGGCACAGGACCGGTCGTTGTGGCGATGCTTGGGGGAGGCCTATGTCTAGCAGTGGACGTCTTTCGGCTGAAATGATGATGATGATGATAGTGCATATTATTTAGTTTAGCAACAAATACTAAAAATAAGAAAAACATAGACAGATGTGGTGGTACCTGCGTAAGAAAGACATTCAAAAATTCATATTTCGCGCGCTGTGCGTCGATGTCTTTTGATAAACTCTCGTAAATTAAATCAGTTTTTGAGGTATTAGGTCGTTGAGAGGTACGGAACCCTTACTGCGCGAGTCCGACTCGCACTTGGCCGGTTTTATGGCTACACTCCATTATACTACTTTTTTTTTTACTTCTGCAGCTGTCGGACGTACTAACCTCCTATGCGGCTCGTAAACCAGCGAGTAGAAGGCGCCGGCGACGCAGAGCGGGTACAGCAGCATGGACAGGTACTTCATGGCCTCGGCGTCGGCCTGCGCCGTGCTGCGCTCGCCCGCGTCCGCGCTGCCGTCGCGCCACACTCGCACCCGCCAGCCGGAGAACGACACCCGGAGATGTAACACTTTCGTCACTTTCCATAACTGTAAACATTATGTGTGGGGTACAATGTAAACATCGAGCATAGCATAGACTAGGTATAGACTTTTCTCCCACTTACTCGGAAATTGGTTCATTATTCAAAAAAAAAGAATACAACAATCGGCTCTTTTCCGTACGCAACGAAATAACAGGCCGGTAATATCCAACAGGACAATAATATAAATTGCTGGACACTTTTTATTTTTTTTAATTATGCTACCGAGTTTTATAAAAAGTACACACTTACATAAATTAGGTGTTTTTAGGTACAAAATATTTATCATTATACAGGCTGAATGCGCATTTTTTTTTTCAAAACATTGAAAATAGAACAAGTTCCGCGCGCGGGCGAATTGGTGTGAATGAAAATGAGATACTGTTGAATTAATTTGTGTTGTGTTTCCTCGCAAATGAGAGAAAAGTACTATACAAGTATTGGCCGAAATAGCAATTAACGGCCTCATTTAGTTAAAAAAAAAAAAACTAAATCACTTCTTCCAATATTACTCGGCCATAATTTGCTTCATTTCAGGCCTCGACAGTAATGTACTACCACTGTGACTATGTACGTGCCGTCCAATTCTGACCTTCTTCTATTGATTCGCACGGATAAATAGAAACAAATAGGCCTCGCGTAAATGCCACTCCCACCTGTTGCATTGCCCAAGCCAAATTCGCGGAATTATTTCAAACAAATTAAATGTGATTTGCTCTTACAATGTTAAGACGCTGACAACAGCCAAATACCCCAAATAGGCTTCTTTTAAAAACATTTTTAGCTGTATCTATTCAGTTTGTGGCAATGAAAAAAATATATGTTAATCTTGTACGTATTTCCTAAAACTCTATTGTGCTCAAAACACACATTTTCTTGAAGTTTTTTCTATAGAAAAGAATTGTAAACTAACCTCTTAAAACATGCTTTAAAGCAAACAATATCTATTATTTACCAAATATTATAAATCAAATTAAGAAAACATTTAAGATAGACAATAATCTAAAACATAGTTGTTTCTGTTTTTCAAATAAGCTTTTAGTTTTTTATTTAAAAAAAAAAAAAAAAAAATTCATTCAAGTTGAGCGGCGCACCCGACGTCCTGCCTCTCTTTCAGTTCTGTACAAAACGACAGTGACCGCAGGGGTCTGATTTTTTAGGTGTTGTCAGCCTCTTAAAGGTGCAGACACACAGCGAGCGAGACGGAACTGAGGCGGAGCGTGGACCGAACGTGGACGGGGCGTGCATGTCACAAAGCGGGCGGATCGCACGCGGGACTGAACGGCTGCGGAATGACAGCGCCAGAAGAAAACGTTCCGCTGTCTGTGTTAATCACACACTACTATGCATTCCCATATAATACAACGCCAACGCCAGCGTATCGGTCGCGCACTGACCGGCGTTGTCTTTCCACCCGACGGAGCGGCGGCGGATCAGTCACGCCGTCAAAACGCCCGGCAGGACAGCGCTATATGCACTGTCTAATACAGTTCAGTAAATTACAAAACGACGAGACCCGCCGACGATACGCTTCAGTTCCGCTCGCTGTGGGTTTTTACAGCTTTAATGTTCGATGGGTACAAAGTACAAATGACAGAATGTTCACCGAGAGTGATAACATACGTCCTAAATTAATCACCTATCTATCCACGATTTACCCTACTAGAGATAGAAATTTGACATAAGCTCCATACATTTTATGTCAAATTTCTATCTCTAGTAGGGCAAATCGTGGATGGATCGGTTATCAATTTTGGCCGTATACTATACTCCATAATCTCGTGAAATAGTATAGTATAGTTTTACGTACAAAGTTTGATATAAAGGTCATTTCATAATTGCATGATTTTACGCAATTACAACGAACGAACGAAGATAACCGACATAGCCCGAAGAATTGTCAAACTTAAGTGGCAGTGGGCGGGGCACAGTCCTGAGTGTCTGCTTCATTACTTGCGTTCAAATTTTTATTAATTCAAAACAAAAAATCATGTATTTAAGTGTTAAAGTAATAAAAAACCTATCTTATAGTAAAGATATTAAGGTCTATATTTGAAAAGCGAGCTGTAAAGTGTTTACTTTACTCATTCATAATCCGATCTGAGAACCGTACACACGTGATTGAATAAAATATACGGATTGATTGAGCTATGAGCTATTGAATCATAATGTTTGGATCGTGAGTGAACCAAGTAGGATCTACCTTTTTTCCGCGCGCCAAACTATCAATCGATTGAACGGGTCATAAGACCCGGGTCATTTTCTCAACGGATCAGTATTGATCTGGATCTCCAAAATTGAACGAACGACACATAGCTAGTGTACACTAATGCCTCTCACACTGAATTTTAATTAATGTATTTTGAGTAGGTATGTACGGTCTACCGCACGTCAGTGGAAACTGTTTGACATTGACAGCGCCTTTATTTCGTAAGCGATAAGGGCGATTTTCTGATTCAAGTGTTACCACTATAATGCAGTCGACTGTACAATAAATAATATATATTCCATGTACTTTATATTATTATATTTAAGTAGGTATATTATGTACGAAACGTACCTACTTTTACACCGTACCTACCCACGATCGGTTCCCATTTATATTTATTTTAAGATATTTATTTATTTTATTTATTTATTCTTCTAGTCCATCCAAAGGTTGTCTCGGAAGAGATTGCCTTGTGCGATAAGACCGCCCATTGTACTTACTTAATCTTTCTGTAAACTATTGTCTTTGTTTTCGTTTGGTGTAATGTACAATAAAGAATATTTTTTTTAATAAATGAATAAATAATAATTTAATTAATATGGAAGGAAGGAAAACAAACTTATTGTCCTCAAAACTAATATTTCTTTTAGCTACTTCTCCTGTACCCTTCATGTATAGCAGTGCTTTTATAATGTGTGCTAAATTAACCAGTAAAGGTTAATGAAGTAGAATATAATATACTTCTACAGTATAAATTAAATTCAAGATGAGTTTATTAAAAATAAAAATAAATATCTTTGGGACATTTTACACAGCACCATCTAGTCCCAAACTAAGCAGAGCTTGTGCTATGGGTACTAGACAATGGATATAATACATAAACACTATTTTTTTTTTTGTAAATACATACTTATAATACATAAGCAACACCCAGACCAACACAAACACTTATGCTCATCACACAAATATTTGTGTCCTGTGGGAATCGAACCCACGACCTCGTTATCAGCAGTCCGACACTCGAACCACTAGACCACAGAGGTCGTCGGAATTCTTCAGTGCTTTGCTTTGTTATGGCCATGACATACATAAGTATGTCAGCCAATAAATGGTATTACGCTTTTTTTCCAAGAAGTTGTTGTGCATGAAGACTGAATAAAAACACTGACTAACCATGTGCTACATTCTTTTGTATAATTTGTTTGCTTTGTTCGCATTTATGCATTCTTATTGGAGATACACGCCAATGTTGTTTACGAAAATACTTATACAAACAGTATGTAACAAAAACCCTGTTTTTCATGTGAGCTACGTTATCAGAATCAATATTCATACGTAAGGACACAACTCATATGGGAAAACTCTTCAATAAAAATAATCAAATTGAATAATAAATCATTATTAATTGTAAATCGAAAGTGATTATATCACTCTAAACCCACTCACTCAGTGATTATATCAATAAAAATAATCAAATTAAATATTAAATCATTATTGTAAATTGAATGTGATATAACAACTTTTAATAATCGTCTATCGTGTTGACATGAGCTACATAATGATGATAGCTCATGCCGTGGGGAAAAGATTAGCCAGTCAGCAGGTTGGTAGCGGGGCTGACTGCCCAGGGTGCGCCGGACGATCAATTAAATATCGTCACTCTTGGAGACTCTTAATGCACCCCACTTTTAAATTTTATTATTTTTATTGAAGAGTTTTTCTAAATGAGCCGTGTCCTTACGTATGAATGTCAATTCTGATAACGTAGCTCACAGGAACAACAGGGTTTTTGTGACGTACTGTATAGGTTAATAAGGTCGGGTATTCCCTTTAGTGACCCACAATAAATGCTTTGTGTGAAGACAATGACTAATTACCATAAAGCACTGTCCACACAATTCCGGGTTGCCTTCAGAGCTTCCGGGCCGTGGTCCTGTGTACCTATATCCTATATGCCGTAGGATAATCGGAAAAATTTAATCTTTGCGAAAATCCTAGTGTGTGCAAAAGACCGGATAGTTTGAATCTCAGAAAGATTTTCGGTATCATACTTGCTATTATCAGGATCATTGTTTGCGTATCCGGTACTTTGCAATCGTCCTAGGATTTTCACAGAGATCAGATTTTTTCGATTATCCTACGACATAGACAAGATGCCCGGTAATACATGGGACTTATAACTGGCTAAATGTGGGTGTACCTACTATACTTCTCTGCCTACCCCTTCGGAGAAATACAGGCGTGATGTTATGTTATATACAAGATAGGGGCGGTCACGTGACGTCAGTATCATTACATAGCGCAAAACACTATACAACCTGGCCTGGACCCGGAAATGTGTGGACAGTGCTCAAGGCTTATTAGTCACAACAATTACATGAGACTTTCCATCTTCATGTCTCAGTTTGGCGAAATCAGAACAATGAACATTAGCATAATATATTATTATCATATTTATAACTAGACATCGGATTATACGCATTTGCATATTTGCATACGCAAATGCATATAACTCGATATTTATAGCGTTTTTGCATATTTTAGCACTTTCTTGCTGATCGTGTGCATATTTGACCCCTTTTGTGCATATTTGCATGCATATTTTGCCATTTTATTAGTGTGTAATCCAATGTCTACTTATAACATTTTAATCTCATGTAATATTTGGTTGATACCTATTTGTAAAGGTTTCTGTTATCTTAATTACCTCAATAATTGCACTAATACCGGCCGGCACGAGTACAAGCAGTGACGTCATCTCATCCAGCAGATAGAAGAATATAACGAGTTGTGAGAATGCTCTCCAGAACACAGTACGTGCGGACAAGCCTGCCAGGGAGCGCTTGCGACGCCAAAATGATACGTCATTCTTGAAGGCCAGGAAATCAAATAACAACTGGAATTTAAAAAAAATGAATTATATGGACTTCCTACATATTTCTTTGAGATTCTGGTTCTAAATCCTGATGTTTTGCGATGGCAATTTTTTGGAAAAACCAATCATTTTAGAACTATAAATTCAGCTGGACGCTTATTTTGCAACATACGAAATAGGACTAAAGGGGAGAGTTATGTATAGCGAGACTCATTCTGACCATATCTGTCTTGGTGAGAAAACAAGAGACAAAATGACTCTCGCCTGGTAAAACTATCACTATATAAATCAACCTTAAAACTTACATGACAACTTGCAATCAAAACAGTAGCTGACAGTAGATACAAATTGGTGTCAGCAAATATTCCTTTCACATCATCCACATCTTTCTCGCTGAAGCCTAGTGAAAATAGCTGTTCTAACGCCAATCTGACGTGCAGTGCCAATCGTAACGAACCGTAAGATGTAGGTGACACATTCACCGTTATATTCACTTCTGTTGAGCTACTGTTCAACAATTGGAAATGTGACAATCTAGACTTCAAAACATTGTGTTGTAATATGGGCAAGAATTTACCACTTCTGACCCTGTAACAAGATATGTATTATAAGTATGTATTTACTAAAAAAAAAGTATATAAGTATTATATCCATTGTCTAGTACCCATAGTACAAGCTCTGCTTAGTTTGGGACTAGATGGTACTGTTTAAAAAATGTCTCAAAAATATTTCTTTATTACTCCTTTATTATTTATTATATTAAAATGATGTAGTCCAGCCAAGCAACATACTTAATTTTTGAGATGCTTAATCTTAATTTCAAAATAAAATTGTTGCTTACTATACAAGGTTATTTTTAATTCATTAGCTATTCTTTAAGGGATGACTGTACTCATCAATTTGAACAACTAATATCATAGGACCAAAAAACAGCTGATCCCTACATTTATGTTCACATAAATCGACAAAATGTAGGGATCATCTGATTTTGAGTTTTTTTTTTTTTGAGATTTCTGGGTTTGTTACATAGTTATGGTTGTTCGTAATGATGAGAACAGTCATCCCTTAAAAAATAGCTAATGAACTAAAAATTACCCAATATAAGGTTAAATAAAATTAGTCGTAAATTCTCAGTAGCAGTCCAGAGTATAGATTTGTGCCCGGTTGATGGCAATAGGCTCGCCCCCTATTACATGGGACTATAACAATAGACCAGTAAGCCTCTAGACGCCAGTTAGCTGGACACCCCCGGTCACAACGCATATGCTCTACCACTGCATATCATACGTCCCTCCGCCAATCGGAACGTCACTCAATCAGCGAGCGGCACCAATCATAAGGAATCATACCACCGAACTTTTGAGCCGGCCAATCACAACACGCCGTCCGCCCCCCTGACCCCACCAACGTTTTACGACTGCATTCGAATACAAAACTTTGTTTATGCGGAGTCTTGAAGCTTACTGGTCTGTGGACTATAACATAACTGGCGAAATGTGGGTGTACTATACACCTCTGCCTACCCCTTCGGGGAAATACAGGCGTGATGTTATGTTGTTAATGTTGTTATGTTATAAAATTAGTGGCGAACTGCACAGATGTGATGGGTATCAATATCAAATGATAATAAAACAAGAAATAATATGATTTTCTACACTCATAATTTCAAGTCAACTGATCACGGGATCAACTGTCACGGGACGCGTGACTTTAGGTATATAGTAGCCGGCACGAGTCGTGAGCACAGATGGACAGTAGTGGGGGCAAGTTCGCGCATGTACACTTTCGACCAAAATTATTTAGTATCTTTGTTCACTAAATTTCACCGTTAGCGTTTTATAAGGATTATGGGTAGTTATAGAAAATACAAACATTCTCGCCATATTCCACCCATATTATGATTTTGGGACTTTTTTTTACGCACAGATAAATAAACAGAAAACATTTTGACTTTTAATTTATTTTTTACTATTTAGTTATCGATGGACAGGTTTTTTAACTTGCATTCGTATTCTCAGCAAGTACTTTCATTTGATACCCATATTGTACAAAATTTCAGCTCAATAGGTTGAAGATATCTGCTTCAAAATTGAGTTGCAAGATTCCACCCTAACAAATATATTTACATACATATATAAATTGCAAGTTAAATACAATCTTGTAATAAATAAAGGAAGAGAAGAAGAAAAAATAAACAATTTTTAATTCAAAACATTAAACACTCAAAAATCAAAATATAAATTAATTACAACAAAAGAAAAATAAACTGGTTTTAAAATCGAACATGTGAGTCAATAAAGTTGAACCGAAAGTGTACGGTAGCCGAATGACACCTAATTGTCTAATAGACGACGAGCATTGACAGACTGACCAATGGCGTAAATGCAATGTTCGGCGTTGGCACCCCGCGCTCCTGTCATTCCACCAAACAGATCTATAAATGAACTTCTGCGCAGGTGAAGTTTGTGCTCACGAGCACGACTCGTGCCGGTATCTGTACCTACATAGTATTAAAAAAGCATAATAACATTAAAATTGTTTTTAAATGCGAAGTAAGCAGTTCGCGCGTCACTCGGCTGCTGATCCCGTGATCAGCTGACTGAAGTAAGCAGTTGGCGCGTCATTTGGCTGTTGATCGCGTGATCAGCTGACTGAAGTAAGCAGTTCGCGCGTCATTCGGCTGCTGATCCCGTGATCAGCTGACTGAAGTAAGCAGTTGGCGCGTCATTCGGCAGTTGATCCCGTGATCAGCTGACTGAAGTAAGCAGTTCGCGCGTCATTCGACTGTTGATCCCGTGATCAGCTGACTTGAAATGACGAGTTTAGAAAACCATATTTTTCTGGTTTAGATATTGATAGTTGATACCCATCACATCTGTGAAGTTCCACCAACTAATTTTTTTTTACTTTATATATATGTATTACTCGAAGTTTTGGGGTAGCTCTAAACCTGTGTCCAGTTTTAAATTATATTCAAGAACTCTTTACGAAGAAACAAAAATAATAATAATAAAGAGAAGTAAGTATAGTATAACTACTTCTTTTTAATTTTTTTTTTCATATTGTCTAAGTAAAAACATGTCATAAATCACATTACAATCATAGCTGATTCTGTTATTACCTTATGTAAGGATATAGTTCCCCAGGTATTTTATTACTCGGCAGTCTCAAATCATCTGTGAGTATTGACAGTGGAGCTACTGTTGCTATATGAGAATAAGGGCGAACAGCTTTCTTCTCTACCACTTTCTTATCCTCAACCTGAAAATAACAAATTATAACCACCACTACCGCATAACAGAGTATAATGTCCAAAAAAATATATATAAATAATTTAATTTACAGGATTCTAATCACATTACCCAACTTTAACTGACTGTACTTTAAAAAAAAGTACTATACTACTTTGGCAAGTAACTTTAAAATATGACATATTTAGTCCAGATTACAAAATGGTATGATACTTACTAGATTATTTATTAATCAAGGAAAAAAATATTATTTTTCAAGTCTAAATTCTAATTATGTTTACTTACGTAAAATACTATTTTGCATGCTAGGCTTTCTCTAAGTCCGTAACTTAAAGGTACGGTCAAACACACATCAGTGGTAACACTTGAATTATGAAAACTGTTCTTACTGCTTATGAAATAAAGATGCTATCAAGGTCAAATTGTTACCACCATTGTTGTTTGATTAAGTGAGATGGATACTAATAAATTAAAGAAACCACATACCACAGGTCATCAAGTAGTGACTCCTTTAATTTTTGCTCGTTTTAGCTTTATATAAAATTCAATTACATAAATGAAATGTTTATTCATTAAACTCATATCAAATGTTCAAGTTGTTTGCCTTAGTTCAAAATGCAAGCCCTGTTCACATCTTAAAAAAGATCAGTTTATTAGTCAGGTGTATCTCCTAGAGTTGATTTCTTCATTGGCTTCTGCAATTTTTTGGTGTAGCTCGGCTAAGTTTTGTATTGGTTTGGAGTAAACTTTTTCTTTTATCACTCCCCATTAAAAGTAATGCAGTGGATTTAAATTTGAATTTGTCAGGTGATTAGACTGGCCATGAAATTGTACCAGACCACCCTATCCACCTCCAGGTGTCCCCAGGTATTCTTGATCAAGGAATTCTCGTACTGGGCGAGCATAATGTGCTGGGCAGCCGTCTTGTTGAAACCACATGTTTCTATAAATGCTGAGTGGCATGTCTTATAGTAAATTTGGTAAATGTTATGTAGAAAATCTAAATAAACCTCACCGTTCTTGTACCTTAAAGTTATGAACTTAGAGAAAGCCTAGCATACATAAAAAACGTTTTAAATAAGTAATGTTAATTAGCTTGAAATTGGGTATAGAGAAAAAATATTTTTTTCCTTGATAAAGAAACAATCTATCAAGTGTCATACCATTTTGGAATCTGGACTAAATACACCATCTTTAAAGTTACTTGCCAAAAAAGCGTAGTATTTTTATTTTCAGTACAGACAGTTAAGTTGTGCAATGTAATAATTTTGAGTACATGGTGTGGCAAAACCATGATATTTTCTTTAAAACTGAGGCAGTTGTGTTTCAATTTTAGACTGTAATTAATAGAAAGGTATTCAGGGTTACATCACAACAAAAATTTGAGAAAAGTAAATATTTGTAGTCACAGTACTTGAAAGATCATCACAGGGTGTAAATTTTCATGCTTTTTTTAAATGCCTGTAATGTTAAAAGTACATGACCAAGTTTTTTTCTAGCCATCACTTGTTTCCGGCTTGATGTTGATTTCTGGGACACCCTGTATACCTACACTTTAATATGATACTCACATTTTGTTGAAGAAGATTAAATGTTGCGGCCTGTGGTTCAGTATGTGTCACTAAGGGTAGAGTGTGTATGGACTCTGTGCGGACAATCTCGTCGAATTCCTTGTACAAGCGACCCTCATCCAACAGAACTACATGCATGAACAATGTACCATTGTTGCGAGTTTTCCGAGGTACTTTTAATTGAATATCACTATAAAACAAGTCAACATAAGTTCTCTCAGGAAAATCATCATCTTGAAATTTCGTGCCATAAATTACTTACATGGTTGCCGGATTTCGATACTCAAATTTAAGAGATGTATATACTTTTGTGACACTTTCTACTGAAGACCCGTCCAGGTATGGATGCTCTTTTACAGAAGTATAAATAACTAGATGCTGTACGGGATTTGAAGCTAAATAAGATGAAAAACATCTCTCGCCACGACTACATTCTGGCGGTATAAATATTTCAGCTAATGTCCATATAGTATTTATAACATAAATAGCAAATATTACAGAAAATATTAGACTAAAAGATAAATTATATTTCATTTCGGCAAAGTAATATCTACTTTGAAATTAAAGTATTTCTTCCGTTTATTACAAAATTTGCACGTAAACAAATTCACAGATGTGGAATTGTCTCTCTCTCACTGTCACTGTGAAACACAGACTACTTAGAAGATACTACGTATCAGACGGACGACTGCCTTGAAATTTTTTCATCGATTAAGTAATCTGTAGCAGGGGGAAAATAGAATTTGACATTTGCAAGTAGGTAGGTTTTCAGTATCTATATATCTATAGGTAGATAGGTATAAATGATACTAGTGTATAGATAGGTAGGTACTAAATGTTTTATTATATTTACGTGGGCTTATAGGTAAAATTCACTAAGTGACATTTTTAGCAAAATATACATCACTTTCGGCTGATAGGGAATTGGATGGAAAAAAAAACTGATTTTTGCCAAAAATGTCACCTAATGAATTTCACCTTTATACCCATACTGTTAGGTACGTACAGTACTGGACTGTGTCTGGGATATTAAAATTTAAACAACAGAACATTTTTTAGTTGATTTATTTTTCAGTTTTTTTATATATTTTTCATACGCCATTTTTTGAATTTGCGGCAGTACCCCCACTCGTTTTTCGAGCCACACAATATCGGTTCCCCCTAAAATTTTATTAATTGTGTTACACCAGTTATGGATGGCAAATTTCACAACAATTAATGCAAATTGATTGTTTCGGTGTTTCGGGCAGTTTATTTCGTACGTCATTTTTGATTTAATTTCTTTTAAAATAGTTTTGGAGATATAATTTATGTGAGGGCTATTTTCCAGAAAATTATTTGTCGTTTCCATAACTGTGCCGAAACACCGAACTGCTTTCTCAGATGGGTAGCTTAGTCGCTTTTTACATTGGTTGTACTCCCTGTGACTCACCCATTCATGAATTTGAAGAGGTGATTCAGATGTCAATAAATTTTTACATTCGTCACAGGGAGTTCTTTCTAACACTTTTCTCACTACCCATCCGGCAGTGTACGCCCGAGAATGGACTTCCAGGCGTTGTTGTCTTGCCCGATTGACAACTTCATTTACATTGTCAGGATGATCAGGCAAATTTGACTTTGACCGAGTTGGTGAAGTTGGTGAGGTTGTTTCAGTCTCACATTCGGCTTCAAAAGTGGAACTTGTTTTCAGTTTTAAAATTTGAGACATGCTCAAAAGTTGGTCTGCCCGATCATCCTCACAGTTAAATGTATCATTGTGAAATTTGATCATCCGTGTTATCAGAAGTGATCTGAATGTGCAAATGAAGCTGTAGCAGTCTGGGTCATTGTGTCTGAAGTTATACGCCCTCACTTGCCCAAAAAAGTTTTCAACTGGATCAGAGTTGAAATAGCGAGGACGCATAACTTTTAGACCCTGCTCTTGAAAGAACTGCCACAGCCTCATTAAACTTTTCAAGGTAGTAACACAGCTTTTTAATGTGGGCACTGATATTGTGTTGCCTTTTTCATCCAGAAATTGAATTTTTTCTAAAATGTTAATGGCGTCCTTCCAGAATGAATGGTGCTTAGTTGTGGAAGTAACTGCCCTCCGCAGGTCCTTTCCTTTTGTATGCTTATGGTGGAGGGCAGCACCATTGATGCTGTCAAATAGGTTGTCGAAAAACTTCACTGTTTTTGCTGTGTTTGGCATGGTGTCACTCACTGGTCTTCCATCGGCATAGTGAGCTGGAAATAGAAAATGATTATATTTAAGGTTTGTAGTATATCATAGAATCATAGTCAAAATAAAGAAAAGAAGAATAGGAGCCCACCTAACCAATTACAAAATTAATATGACTTTTTACCATCTGAAAAAAAAAACAGGGTCTGTCATGTAATAATAGATTTATGAAAAAAATAAAGTGAAAACAAAAAATCTGCTGTTTTGACATGTTGTCGAGCAACATTGATGACTGTTGTAGGAAACAGTAGCCCTAGCACAAACCATAGAAAAAGTTGTTCTTTATGATAAGTACATTCACCCCTTCAAAGGTCCCCAGGCCCCAGCTTATGTTACATCTTATCAGTTTTTCAAATATATCTTTAACAAGATATGGCTCAGATAGTTTTTTAATAGTATAGAAAAAAAAACTTACAAAACTGTGAAGTATACGAAAGGGCAGCAGATACGGTGGAACTGAACACACGCGCGGCAGTTTTGACCTGCAAATTTTTCATTTCAATTAATGCTTACAAATCTGAAAAGCAATGCAGTAAACAATAAACTGGGTGTTTATTAGTAATACCGTGCACTACATCATTTTACTGTGCAGTATAAATTGGCCGTTTTTATTAGCATGGCATATACTTAATTATTGACCAAGCAACTAGGTTTCCAAATCAACAGTAGCATCACAGGAACATACTACCATTCCAAAATGAGACAGTTAGGTCAAGTGAGAAGTTCATTTATAAATAGTATTAAAGTTGTTTTGGAATGCAAAGAAAATACAAACCTTCATTTTATTTCTATTGCTCATTTTCTCAGGAATGACATGATGATCATTGAGTTTGTGAAGAAGTCTTGAGTCAGCATGGTTACAGTCTGTCAAATACACGTCTACAATATCCTGCCATTTGGAAATTTTTCCATCCAATTTAATACATTTGTTAAGGAAGTTATTTCTGAAACCCTTAATTATGTGTGAGGGGTCGTAGATAATGTTTAATTTTAGTCCGCATAACTCCACAGTGTCATCTGAAAGACAATAATTATAAATTAGATTGGAATTTAAAATTCAACAAAAAATGTTTAATGTTATGATATCCTGATGTATGGTCTATGTATGTGCTATTGGCACAGATAAAGAATGGGACTGAAAATAGTAGCATTTGTATTCGCCTCTCGCTCACACATATAGTATTGTGAGAGTGAGAGGCACATAGAACAGTAAAAGTGCCGCCATTTCCAATCCCATTCTTTATTTGCATGAGTAGTATGTGTATTCTTTACCAACCTGTTGGCAGATCTGCAATGAGTTGTGCTCGCCTTGTCTCTTGTTGAAGCTCCCCAAGAGCTCTGCGAAATGTCGATCCCTGATCGCAGATTGTAGCAATGGGCCTAAGCCCAATCTCTATGGATGCAGTGACAACTTTTTTTATTATGCGTTTCAGCTCAGCTGGATTAGTTGCACCTTTACAAAAGTAAAAGGCAAATGGTTGCTGCCATTTATATACAGCTCCTCTTAACATAAAGACAAGAGCTTGGTCTGCAAACTCTTTATGTTTTTGATCGAAGTGCACAAATCCATTAATATTATCTTTGTTTTGATTGAAACTTAGCCGTTCATCAAGGTGCATCTCATCAAAAATTATGGAGCAAAATTTTTTGTTAGTGTTCCATGTGGCAACCTGAAAACAAAATAAATGTTACTTTTTCATTGTGCACTACACACATGTGGGATATATTTCTCACTATACACATAAGTTTGAAAATGACATACCTCTTTCTTCATTACTTCAATAAGCACAGAATTTATCCCAACTTCAATATTCAGCTGTGATATTAGCTTATTCAATGTGGATTTTGAAGGTAAGATGAATATTTTCCGTAGAAATCTGTAACACTTTGGGCTCTGTTTCATAATAGATAGTGCAATTAGTTTTTCAGAGTCTGTAAATCTGTGGGCCTGTTTCTTTTTCATACAAAGGTTTATTTGCATCTGCATTATTTGCTTAGCATATGGGTTCATCTTACAAGTAAGCTCTTCAAAAGAGTTCTCCTTAGAAAATTTCAGTGCCCTTTTTGCCCTCTTCAGATAATCAATTTGGTGCTTAGATTTATTGTATATCTTATACAGCTTTGCACAATTGGGTGTTAATTGGTTTATTTTACTTATTAGTCTTTTTCTTGATGCCTTTGGTGTTTTTAGGAGAATCAAACCTGGGCCTGCAAAAAAACTTCATCTCATTATCAATATTCATTTGAGATTATAATTTGGAGTCAGTGTTTCATAAACAGCTACCAGTTGCTGACTGCCTTGTTGGTCTAGTGGTCGCAAGCCCAACTGACGAGCGTGGGGTCCTGGGTTCGATTCCCGGGTTGGGCAGTGTTATTGGGTTTTTTCATTAGGAAATTCTCAGTAGCAGCCCGGAGTCTGGATTTGTGCCCGGTCAATGGCAATAGGCTCGCCCCCTATTACTTGGGACTATAACATAACTGGCGAAATGTGGGTGTACTATTACACCTCTGCCTACCCCTTCGGGGAAATACAGGCGTGATATTATGTGTTATGTGTGTGTGTTTCATAAACCAAGGAGTCTTCAAGTTTCAATTGATTAGGTTAAAGTAGCATTCAATAGCTAGGTAAGCATGCACTATTGTCAACCATTTCATTGCTTAATACTTTGTGAGATAGTGGTCCAACACAAGCCTATTTATACTAATATTATTAAGAAGAAAGATTTGTTTGTTTGTTTGTAATCGATAAACTCTAAAACTACTGATTTTAATAATTCTTTCACTATTAGAAAGCTACTTTATCCAGTATAACAATTATACAATATAACATAACATAACATCACGCCTGTATTTCCCCGAGGGGGTAGGCAGAGGTGTATAGTACATCCACATTTCGCCAGTTATGTTATAGTCCCATGTAATAGGAGGCGAGCCTATTGCCGTTAACCGGGCACAAATCCATACTCCGGGCTGCTACTGAGAATTTCCTAATGAAAAAACCCAATAACACTAACAAACACACACTAACACACTTTTATACAATATAAAATGTCGAAAACTTAGTACAATAATAATAAAAACTTATTTCAAGAAACCAACCTTTTGCTTGAGAACTGGTTGATGGATGAGCAATTAAAATTGATTCTGTTGGTGAATAATGACCAGAGTCCTTGCATATGGAAGCTACAGCTGTAACAATATATACATACCATACATTAAGACCACATTTACTATGTACTCAAGTGCAAAAAAATTACACATGGCAAAAATTGAAATTTACAAGTAACCAACCTTTTGCTTGAGAGCTGGTAGATGGATGAGCAATATAAGGTGATTCTTCTGCCGAGTGATGACCAGAGTCCTTGTATATGGAGGCTGAATCTGTAAAAACATAAATACCATACATTAAGACCACATTTACTACATACTCCTGTGCAAAAAATGACACATGGCAAATTGACATTTACAAGTAACCAACCTTTTGCTTGAGAGCTGGTAGATGGATGAGCACTATAAGGTGATTCTTCTGCAGAGTGATGACCAGAGTCCTTGTATATGGAGGCTGAAGCTGTAAAAACATATAAATACCATACATTAAGACCACATTTACTACATACTTCTGTGCAAAAAATGACACATGGCAAAATTGACATTTACAAGTAACCAACCTTTTGCTTGAGAGCTGGTCAATGGATGAGTAATGTAAGGTGATTCTTCTACAAAGTGATGACCAGAGTCCTTGCATGTGGAGGCTGAAGCTGTAACAACATATACATACATCATTGCCATAATTATTATACTAGTATAAGTCATAAGTATTAGTGTTTTTTTTATATTTAATCTGTATTTCTTGGTGGCTTACCACTGAATCTCGCAACCTTTGGAATTGGTTCTTCATCTTTGAAATAGGAATGGTCTGAATGTCTTTTCTTGGTTATTTCTTCACATTTGTTGGCTGAAATGGGATTAAAGACAGTTGACTTATACATTTTATATTGAATTAGCATGAACAATATTTAAAAAAAAACAGTTAATATCGTTTTAGGCTACTTACAAATATCATCAATGTGTAGTGCGGGAACCCCATTGGTAATTTCCTCAGGTGTAAACAATGATGGGTAGGCACCATACCTCAGTCGGGAATTCGGCCTGGTAAACCTTTTCTCAAAATGTATGTGACAAACCGAGAGTTTAGCAAGTTTTACTTTCGGTACATTTTTGAGATTTTCAGAGTTTATACAGTCCAACCACTTATTAAGTCTAATATCATCACTCACGGGGAAATAATGTAAAAATGCGTCCTCTCGCTTATTACTACAACCAACAACACAGCACTTTGGTGTCCGCATAATTGTTGCTCTCCGTTTATAGTTTTGCACCAAAAATAAACGACTTTAATTAAATCCTCGGAAAATCAATTACAAAAACTCGACGAAAACAACAGAATTTACGGAATTTATTTACTCACAGGAGAAAAAATAACTAACTGACGCTACTACTGACAGCTAACTACAACCAGTCAAAGATGGCGGCGACCCAGGCCACCGCGGGGGAGGAATGCGGTGCGCGGAGGACGCGGTTCTATTTTCCCCCTTCGCTCTACAGCAAAAATATTTTCTATGGAAGTGAACCGGCGGTGCTGTGAAATGTCAACAATATCAATATAACTTAATCTGTGCTGATCATTGACTTGTACCTATGGACCTGTAATACCTACGAAATAAGCGTGGTATACCTACAATATCCGGGCCATCGTTATGGTGGCCATAGCTAGGGAAGTAAGTAATCAAAACTAAAAAGTATCGATATGGATGCTCGTGTTTCGTACCAGAGATGTGTGCTGATTAAAATCATTTTGAAGTAGTAATAAATAATGCAATTATATCAAATACTAAGTTCGGCTGTCCCTAGGACATAAAAAATCAAGCTTCTAAGTCAAGGCAATCATACGGCTATGTCACATTTTGATAACAAGAACATTTTATTTAAAAGTGAGGTAGTTATGTTTTAACTTTTAACTGTAATTTACAGAAGGGTTATTCATGGTTACGTCACAGAAAAAAAACTGACGAAAAGTTAATATAGTCACAGGACTTGAAAAATCATCACAGGGTGTCACTTTTTGACATTCATTTTTGAATCCATAAAATTTGAAAAGTAAATGACCAAGATTTTTTTTATATTTTTCTAATGACTGTCACAACTTGGCCTATTGCCCGTTTTCGGCTTGACGTTGATTTCTGGGACACGTTGTATATCGAAATATCTTCTTTTTTTTTCAATATATCGAACTCCGATTGTATATTTAAAAATATCGATATATCGAAGAACTGATATTTAAAAAATATCAACAGCCCTAGATTGTTTACTTGACAGCTCATGTACTATGGGCCACATTGCGGGGTAAGCGGGGTTGCCACGCGGCATAAGTATTTTGACATCCCGTAAAGATGTTGCCAAGCAGAGAATATACAAATAGCATGCGATCTCTTTCACCAGACGAAATAACACGTTGGTTAACAAGAGACAAAGAATAGTTTCATAATAACAAACGAGTAACTATTTAATAATATTTGTATAAACTAGGTGGATATAGAAGAATATGCCGCTTCCTTAGGTTTCTTAATTCAATGGTGCTGATTCTGTGCTGTCAAATTGTCAATGTCGAATACTGGCTGGCGATGTCGCATTGACTTTATACCTATGGACTCGACATGCCTACGAAATATGCGTGGCATATTTACAATATCCCGGCCACTGTAATGGCAGCCATAGCTAGGGAAATAAGTAATCAAAACTAAAAATTATCGATAATGATACTCGTGTTTCTTACCAGAGATGTGTGCTGAACTTTGAGTATATACCATAGGAGGCCGCAACGCGCAAATTCACAAATATTTTTTTTGCCAACTTTGGTGGGGTACGAGGAAAACACGTACAGCACACATTTACAGGTTAGCGGTAGCGGTAGCACAGAAGTTCAAAAATATATCGTGTCGCAATGAACTCACACTAAAACAAACTCAGAATACAAACAAAAAACACGCACACTAACAACATTATCGTCGTATATATTTGTTCACGTATGTCAACAGACGCAAAAAAACTAGTGATGGGTTACGGATATATTTTTATTTCGGATATCCGATAGTTTCGGTAACGGTTACGGAGCTCCATAACGTCCCTGCTTATTACTTACCCCCAGTTTCTGGAAGGCTGATCAATTTGATCTATTGTCATAATTATCTAATGTGAGCTCCTGTGATTGATCGGCAAAAATACTAACAACCAATCACATCGCTTGACAGGTCAAATCTCAGGAGATTTGACAGTCGATTAGTTAGTTTTGTGATGATCAGCCTTTCGGAAACTGGGGGTTAGTATTGTAGTTTTAAAAAAAACCGGCCAGAACGATAAGGACAAAATATTAATCTATAGTCTCCTTCTTTCATAGGTATTACGTAATTTAACGTTCTCTATCTAACTGGCCGAAATGTCAGTGATTAACCATCTATAGGTTGTTCATCTGAGTATGTGAATATGACCTCAATCGGTCAAGTCGTTCAGAAGTTACACAATAACTAACAGACGCACTAGCAATTTTTGATATACATACAATTTTTTTCAATTTTAAATTAACAAGGCATTATTATAAAATAAAACAATAAGATAGAGCACCAAGTAATAGTATGACAACCGGTGAACCACTTTTTAATTTCGTTCATTCAATTACTATTCACCATGTCCCCACACTACGTCTTGTACTATAATTTTTCTGTCGTAATAAAACGTGGTACGGAACGGAGGTATAATTTTTCTTTAGTTTTCTTCGATTTTATGCAAAATTTATGCATTTTAGACAGAAATAATATTTACATGTGATAGGAAACTACACGGAACAAATAACCATTTTTGTATGAGTGGTATTAAGCGACACAAATCGACACAGAATGGCCAGATATTGCGAGTGAACTAGTTTTTATAAACGTCAATGGGCATACGCCACTTTAATATGCGTGTTATTACTCCCTCCTATGGTATATACTCAAAGGTGCTGAATGTGCTGATTAAAATCATTTTCAAGAAGTAATAAATAATGCAATTATATCAAATACTAAGTTCAGCTGTCCCTAGGATAAAAAAAATCAAGCTTCTTAGGCCCGTATTCCAGAAGGATACTCAAGCGTTGATCTCTGTTTAAAACTAGTTTTAAGTTGAGCTTTGATTTTAGAACGTCCCTCAAGCAGAGATTTGTTGATCACAGTTCAGCTGAGTTTAGTTTCGTTTTATATTGTCACCTGTTTCAGTATTTGGGCAAATATTTGATCTGTAATCACTCAAGCGTGGTCCAGACTACGCTTGAGTAGAGATTTCTATTATATTTCAGGTCAAATTCATGTGTTATGTTGTTGAATTAAAGTTTATAATTACCGTTCTGGAATAAGACCGATACTCAAGTAACGATTCTATACTTAAGTAGTGATCAGGTGATTGGAGTTTAAACTGTACTTGAGGAAGCTACTGTAATACGGGCCTAAGGCCCGTATTCCAGAAGGATACTCAAGCGTTGATCTCTGTTTAAAACTAGTTTTAAGTTGAGCTTTGATTTTAGAACGTCCCTCAAGCAGAGATTTGTTGATCACAGTTCAGCTGAGTTTAGTTTCGTTTTATATTGTCACCTGTTTCGGTATTTGGGCAGATATTTGATCTGTAATCACTCAAGCGTGGTCAAGACTACGCTTGAGTAGAGATTTCTATTATATTTCAGGTCAAATTCGTGTGTTTTGTTGTTGAATTAAAGCTTATAATTACCGTCCTGGAATAAGACCGATACTCAAGTAACGATTCTATCCTTAAGTAGTGATCAGGTGATTGGAGTTTAAACTGTACTTGAGGAAGCTTCTGTAATACGAGCCTTAGTATTTTGATACTGGCAAACTCACATAAAAAAACCTAAAGGGTAATTCGCGTTGACCTAGAATCATGAAATTTGGCCGATATATCGAAATATCGATATTTTTAAAATATATCGAACTCCGATAATGTTTATTTATAAATATCGATATTTTGAAAAATATCAACAGCCCTAGTTTGTCTACTTGACAGCTCATGTACGCTACCGCTACACCACAGACCAAATAGAGATGGCGCTACACGAATGGCTGCAATGACGGTGACTTCGCGTTACCCAAAGAATTTTTACCCAAGATAGAATGCGGACGGAGAAATTTAAGAACTTCAAAAATGAATAATATCCCGTTCATTTAAGAGGCATATAAAATCAAACCCGGCAATCTCCATCGGTAGTCGAAATTTAAGTATGAATGCAGGATTTTTTATCTTTACTTACAATTATATACAAAAAACCGAATTATTCCAAAGCTGGCTATTTCCCATATAAATAAGCTACCAAACCAACCAAACACGGCAATCTCCAGTGTCATTTATTTCAAAGTCGGCAATATCCACGACAGCCAATCACAACACTGCATAAATAAATAAATAAATTTTTATTCACAAAAAGTTTTACATCAAATATCTGTAAAGTCCCTAACTTCTGAGCTAGGTACAAACCTGTGTTACAGAAGTCAGGATGCATGAGGACGCCATTGTTGTGACTTTAGTATGGCAGCGTGTGCGATCTTGTCGTTCGTTGTGTTTGAGTATTAGCCGTCAGTATATACAAAGTCTTTGGTATTAGCCATATTTTTATTGTTTTTTACCAATCAGCTGTAAGATCTTAAAAGAATATCATAATATGTACCGTACAGGTTCTCCTTGTACTATCCATTAAAAAATGAATCATCAAAAAAAAAAATACATTAAAAAAAAATACGCGTCGAGTTGAGAACCACCTTTTTTATCGTCGGTTGAAAATTCATAATTTATTCTCCCAATTACATTCCATTAATAACGTACTAAGTTAGGTAATGTTCTTAGCTTATCCATCGTGTCCTACTTTTCAAGCATCAGGTTTGGTCACTTTATTAGAAAAGGACACCACTAGGTACATAAGTTTTCTCTTTCAAGACCAACTTTTCGGCACTTTTATCATCTAAGCTATAGTTGGGTAATTCGCCAAAACTCTTAATTTTTGCCTAATTTCCATGGCCAGATATTTTTTTCTGAATAAATGCCAGCTTGACTGTTCTTTGGATAGAAGAACAATAACAAAAAATTTGAGTGTGGGAGGGGTGTTACTGAGAGCTTACAAGAAAATGTTATGGGGTCCGAAAGTTTTGGTCAGACATGGAAATTAGCAAGTTTCCATGGAAATTATATTTCCATTGCAAGGAAATTAGGAATAAATCATGGAAATTAAAAATATCCTATCTAGTATGATGGATTTAATCAAAAATACAAATAAATCAACATTACTAAATATAATAGAACGGTTCATAGTGACAGGTAATAACTTAAACGTTATATTATGGAAACAAAATGGCATAAAACAAAATAAATCATCATCATCATTAATTCAAGAGCTAGGCTCTTGTCGGTGGAGCATTTCCCATCTGTCAATGCATTCCGCCTCTTTTTTTACATTTTTTTTATGAGATGTAGGTATGATCTTGACCGCAATCTAGACAGCTTTGTCAAGATGTGATCGAAGATGTAGCAAGCAAACATATTAGGTGCTGATTTCCTCCAGCTTTAAAGACGTTAGTAAGTGCCCGGAAATACAGGTTCACAAATACAAAGCAGTGAATTCCATAACTTGGCTGTGCGCATTATGAAAGAGTTCTCAAAGCGCTTAGTTCTGATAGTAGGGATTTCTACCTTCTTCTTCTTCTGTCATATCGACATGAGTTACATAATGATAATAGCTCATGTCGTGGTGTAATGATTAGTCAGTCAGCAGGCTGGTAGCGGGGCTGACTGCCCAGGGTGCGCCGGACGACCAATTAAATATCGTCACTCGTGGAGGTTCTTTTAATGCACCCCAAACAAAATGTGGATAATATCCTGCAGTGCGTCTTGTAGTCCGATGAAAGAAAGGAGATGATGGAATAAGCTCATGGAGCTCTTGCGCGCCCTCTCTAAAGTACTGCCTGTAGAACACAAACAAGCAACTGTGCGTCTTTGGGTTACGCTTTGTATCTTAGATTTTACTAGCAATTCGTCACCAATTAGCCTCTGAGCTAGCTTTGCAAGCTGGTGTTTGGCAAAGCCATCCCATAAGTGACTGAAATACTCCATACACGATCAGATTTGAGCTTTATATATGGTAATAAGCTATCCAGGAGTGAAGTATCGCTTCACCTTGTTTAGAATGCCCAACTTTTTAGCCACAGTTTGAGCCTTTTCCTGGATTGTGGTGCCGAAGTTGAGGTTAGTTGTCAACTCCATGCCAAGAAGTTCTAGGTGGAGCCAGGTGGAATAGACTCCGTTTTGCAGTGAAAAGACACGCCTGAGTTTTAGAGGCGTTAAATTGACCAGATTGTCATCTGCCCACTGGGAAACAAGATTTAAGATCGGATTTGTCCGCTCTATCATGGCCTCTCGTAGAGAACAGATTTCCTGTTGGTTTGCCCCCGCACTGAACAGGCATCTCTCTGTGATAGTACTGTCATCTGCGTAGCTAACAAGACCTAACTGAAGCAAATCATTTATCCGCTGGAGTGACCGGGCGCATCTGTCTTTTAACCGTTGAGTGACCACGACATTACGTTAACAGCCGAGTAAAAACGCGCGGCCCGCTCATGTTACAAAAAACGTTATTTATGACTTTGTTTCTAAGAAGTTTGCTTACAATTGAAGTTTTTTATAATGCTTATGAGTAGGCCATTTGAACCCTCGAAAGTTTTATTTTCATTTATGATCTCTTCACTTAAATAATCGGTTGTAAACATAAACATTGAGCATTTTTTGTCTTATTTATGAAATCAACTTTAACAATAAAGTGAATTGTTAACCTAGATGTTTTATGGAACGCATGGTGTGATTATTCCTTATGTAGAAATAAAATAAAATCACATTGTATCGAAAAAATACGAGAATAAGTTAAATTCGTTGCCGCCAAGTCGAGACGTAGATACAACAGACCAAATAAAAAATATTCATATTAAATCTTTGAGTGAATGATTGTAGTATTACCGTACCTTAAAGCGTTGGGTTATTCATTAGGAACTAGATGCTAATATTGCCAAAAAGAAATAACTCTTAGTTATAAAAATATACCGCATATTCATGAGGTACTCCACACTCGCTTCGCTTGGGTACTACTAGTACCCAAGGCCACTTTGAGGCAAAACACGTTTGGGTACTACTAGTACCCAAGGCCACTTTGAGGCAAAACACGTTTGGGTACTACTAGTAACCAAGGTCACTCGAGTGGTTATGTGAAGCAGGAAAAGCGTCACAGAGAGAACTGACCCTTGAGGAACTCAGGCATTAATAGCCATGAAGTCAGAGGAGCAGCCATCAATGACCATTTGAATGACCCTAGGGAAAACTGATATTGATCTAATTCATTTTTGAATGCTTGTGAGATTAAGCACAAGGTCCTGTGATCTTCATATTTTAGCTTATTGACTTTCTTTGGAAGAGTCACTGCTTTGCTCAGTAAGAAAAAATTTGGGATTATGACGGTTTTATACATTTGTTGAGTTATTTCAAAGATTTATATTTGCTTGGGTTCACAAATTGCAATCGTTCTACCGATTTTTACGTGTCCTGAGTAGTAAAAAAATATCTTCTGTTATCATTTCCTTTGCATTTTATAATTTCTATGGTCATTTTGGAACCATGGAAAACAAGGAAATTAGTACCAAGGAAATTATATTTAAGTGAACAAAACATGATAGCAAACGAACTATTCACTCGATTCATAAATGGCATAAATTAAGGGTATTACCCTACACAACAATGCATATTCAACAGAAATAGTTGTGAAAAAGCAACCATAGGCTAAGAAACAACGACACAGAAATTGAGAATTCCTTAAACCAAAGTCCAAGGAGGCAAGTAATTACGCGAATAGCGCCAAATTAAACAGAGATACGCACGTCCTGTTTCGATGGGCTATTGCGGTGAAATAGACGAGTCAAATCGTATAACCGCTACATTTAAAATACATGCGGTCCGTTATTTACAAGGGCTGAACGAACAACCCAAGGAAATTATATTTTTCACGTGGACAAGTACAAAATGCCATTTAATTCCATATTCCTAGTGATTTGATACCAAGGAAATTAGAATTTGAATGTTCGCATAACCTAATCTTTGTTATTATATATGTATTTTTTATGTTTAATAGCAAAACCAAGTCGGAAATGATGTTAACTATCACAAAAAATAGGCACGGAGAACACATAAAGTTAAAAAGTAGTGTTCGCCTACCTGGACATGAAAAAAACATGATTTTGGCGAATTATCCAGTTACTAATTCTCTCATTTCACACCGAGATCGAGAGCGACATATTATTGAATTGATAATCGACTAATTAAACATAAGGTATTTTTTCTCGTTAACAGCCATTTTAATATCAATTATCGTTTTGTTATTTACAGTACGTTGTGTTGTAAATGATTAATTAATTACGTTGGTATCTCGTTGGTATAATAAAATCTATAGAGTTACATTTTTCAATATTTCAAGAATACACTCGAGCACGATATTAGTGTGCTGTTAGATCTGTAGTTAGTCTGTGGCTATCTGTGCCTGCATTGGTTTTTTGTTTGGGTAACATTCTGTTATTTATGGGTGACTTCAAAACGTAATAAATCAGTGTTTCCTTGGAAATAATATTGATGTTTCATAAAATTCCAAGAAATATTAAAGGTATATTTAATATTATAAGTTGCTACTCGAAGTGCTAAGTTTTCTATCCCAAATAATCCAACTAAATGGGGCCTATGTATGTGGCATATTGTTTTGACAGTTGTCACTGTAGTTATCTGATATTTTGTTTATATTTCAGAATGGAAATGGTTTTGTGCAATCCCTGGATGTTGAGTTATTCGAAAAAAATTAAATTAGCCGTCAACTAAAAAAATGCTGACACGGAATACTAATATGTGTCCAAGTTACCGTGGCAATGGACGCTAAAGACTTGAGGACAGAGCCTGCTGTGAGTGAACGCAACAATGACGGCAGCAAGTACTCTCAAAGCAGCGGCATCGCGCTCCACTGTGACAGAAATAAGTCATATCAAGACATCGGATCTAACTCATTGGGCAAAGTGGATGTACCGAACGCGCGGCCGTGCGCCGTCATAGGACCCGACAGAGTCGTGCCTCCGCCCGCCGCTAGCGAAGCGTATCATTTAAAAAAAGGTCTCGCCGAGCCATGGCCATGCATGGACAACGCGTATCGACGTCCACCCGAATACCCCCATAAATTAACCAATTTTCAAAACCCAACAAGAAACATATCACCAAGACAAACATTCCAAGAAAACATGCAGCGTATCATGGTGCCACCTACATACAGCTCTATTAAAATAAATGATGACACCAATTATGCTCAAATTTCAGATAGAACTAATGGATTATCTAAAAACATCAAGTTAAATATGCCGCCAGAGGCAAAGTTCTGTGATGTGCCTTATGCTGTTAATCCTAATAGTAATGAACAAAAAAATGTTAGGAACCCTGAAATGTGTTTACCAAGTGTGAATCCTCCTCTTACACGGACTGCTCCTCATGGATGGCCACCAGGCAGTGTTAATTTGCGTTCTACAAGGATGTATAGTGCTCCTGAACTGTATCAATATCAAGAATACCCCAGCTGTGCTGGTCCCCGCCCAGTAGTGCCTCGACCTCATAGAACTGTTGCAGAAGAACAAGGCTATGTCTATACTGATCCTTACTATCAAGAAGGAAACATTCGCTTCAAGCCTTATCCAAGTGTAAAGGAAAGGTATCCCCAGCAAAGGTATGAATACATTGGTAATTATTCAAATCCATTCCATCCACCACCTGGCTTTCCTCCTCATAAATATGAATTACAAAAGTCAATGCCATCTCATCCTTATCCCCCTTACCCTCCTATCAAGTACCTGGACAGCAGAGTTGCTGAACCTGTTATGGAAGGATATCAAAGAAATCCCCAAGGTAACTATAATTTACAATATCGTAATCAAGTAATTCATCCAAACTATGGACAAGTTCTTGGAAACTGTCCCCAAAATAAAATGCACTCATACCCATCTGACGCTCATATTAAAAATATAGCTCCAAACAAACTACCTTATGATAACAGTAAAGCATATATTGAATATGAAAATAACCGACCCAAAATATATCCTTCATCTGAAAGCTATTATGTCAGTGAAATGGCAAGAATGCCTATGAAGAGTCAAATCATAATGCCTAACTATCCTGCATTAAATATGCATAACATACAACCAAATTCATACTACAAAAAAGACAGCCAACAACTGAAAACCTATGAACATAATATGGCTCATTATAGAAACATTGACGCTAATTTAAATATCCATAACGCTATGTCAAGACATGCACCTGTGTTCTCACCCAATACACTGGCTATTTCACCTACCGATTCTAATACTAGCAATGATACCACACAAACTCTAGGGACTTCTCAAGAAGACTGTGGTTATGTGAGCCAATCATCTACTGCAAGTGTTAGAAGTATAGATTCTGGCATTCATAGAATACCAAATGAGTACCTTAGAAAATATTATGATAATAGATATGGACCAATCATAAGAACATCCCCTATCATGTCAAAATCTCAATTAAACTCTAATAATAATTCTTCCAAAGAAAAAAAGCAAATAGATGTCAGAGAGTTCTTGCAAATGTGGAATGAAGGAGATGAAGAAGCAGAAGAAAATGGTTGTAAGCAAGTGATTATTCAGAAAGGCTCTATTGATAAAACCAACTATGGAAAAACATATGAAGGCATGAATAATCAGGAACAACTATATGTCCTTGGATTGGTTAATGTTCCAAGTGAAGAACTTGCAAAATATGAACACATTCAAAAAGTTTCAAAATTACCTGAGAATATCAAAGGATACAATAGTATTGAATTGCTTAATCAGTTTGAAGAGGTAATAGAATCATCAAACATGAATAACTACAAAACACCTTCTAAAGAATTCCAAATGTCAATGAAAGGAGTTGTGTCAAAACAGGTGACAGGTGTAATATCACCAAGACCAGTATCGCCTTTGGATGTGGAAGCAAAAATAAGCCAGTCTGTTATTCATAAAGAAGTTGGTTGTAATTTTGAGATAAAGCCCTGTAGTCCTAAAATGCTCAATGTGGAACTTGCAGCACCCATCCAAAACATTTTGGCCGAGAGATCAATAGAAAAAGTTACAAATCCAGGCATGATAAAATCACCAATGTTAAATGGAATGGATGAAAATATTGACTGTAACAGAATGAAAAGACCAGATCACCGATTGCATGTAAATGAAAATGTAAGAATTCCGAGCTGCAAAATGATAAGTACCCCATTTTCCAATAGCAACAATATTGATCCAATTAAAAGTAGCTACAGTCTGCAAGATTTAGAAAGTAACTCTGGCTTATGTCTCGCTTCACTACCAAGACTGGACAATGATATTGAATTAAACTTCCCTGAAGTCAATCAACAATTTATTAATGCAAATAAAAGAGACTCTACTGTTTTAACAACATCTATTAGGGATTTGCCAACTTTAGAAGTGTTAGATAGATCAGACAATCAAAACAAAGATAAGATTGATAGTATAAATTCATTAGGGCTAGAGAATGATGTTAATAAATCTCACTATGTTGTTGACTCGGAAAAAGAGTTTTCAAAATTGAGTAAATACCGTAAAAATAAAACAAATTCTACCAAAGAGTTCAAAGAAAATCAAGCACTACATAATGTCAACACTATTAGAACTGACAGTGTTATTATTAAAAATCCTGAAAACATCAGGAATTATGAAGAAAATTCGGACTATTCATCTAATAGCTTGAATAAAGTGATCACCGATATTCAGCAGACCCCAATAAACTTGACTTCACAAGGGAATCTTATAAATAATACAGATTGTGAACCCTTAAAAATTGATCTGCATGATGCAGATACAGAAAAACAGATGGAGATTGAGCCTGTAGAGATTGCAATAGACTTCAGTTTGAATAAAACAGGCATTCTCGATAATACTGAATGTGCGGAAACAAAATTTGAGTCACAATCTTCGATACACGTAGAAGAAAATCCTTTAAATAATCTAATGAATAATGATGACTCATCAGATACCAGAAGTATACATCCAGTATTTTCTAAACAAAATGAAAATGTTATCAATATGGATAACATGGATGAAAATTGTAGCCAAAGCCCTGAAATAGATACCATTTATAAACATAAGCAAGTCGCTGATTTTGACAAGAATGACGATGATGCAGATTTAAAAGAAATTTCACCAGGTAACGAGAGCGGGAGCGATACAGAAACCGATAACGAGATTGAAAAATGTGCCTCAGATATCAAGAGCGTGGAGGAGATGATTATAGAAGTTAGTAGCAATTCACTATCAGCTACGAATACTGAAATAGCTGGCAATGAACTTCTGAATGACATTAATCATGGTAATAATTGTGTAAAAGAAATCGATAAACTTGAAGACAAAATAACAACAAATAACCATATTCTTCAAAATAACAAGGAAGTATTATATGATAAAAATTGTGAAGTAGACCCATCAGAAAATAACCCAAATGTTGCTGAAGTAGAAAAGTATCGCGAAAATAATAATGTTAATAAAGCAATAGACTACCTTGACCATAATAAAGCTAAGCTGGAAATGGGCACATCAGAAATTAATAATCCTAACCAAATTGACAATTATGTGGTGGCTGAACAAACACAATCAAGAAATATAGATTGCAATAACGTGCTCTTAACGAATAAAAACATATGCTGCAATGACTATAAACATTCAGATTCTGCAGAAGCACAAAATACTCCAAATTCAGAAACGCGTCCATTTTCAAGTGATTTTATGATGGACAAAATAAATAATAAAACTAAACTTAATAATACGACACTGTTATTAGAAGAAATTCCGAACCATGAAAAGGAATTGAAAGCTTTTGAGGCAAAATATTGTGAAGATATAGAAATGATTAGCTCAGTAAAGTCTGATGAATGTTGCATAGAAAAATCTTTCAATGAAGGCAAAATAAGTGAATGTGAAAATGTTGCCAAGCCAGCTAGAAGATACTTATGGTATGGTAGTAAAGAATTATATTCACCTTGGATTCAAAAACTACTTATGTTTGCTGACGGCAGTACTAACAAAATAACTTCAGAAAATGAAATTAGCTTCAGTGACGATTGTCTTTTAGATTCAACAGAAACAGTTAATACATCTACAATAATTGTTGTGAATGATAGTGATGATTGTTTCTTGGATACACCCAAAATTGTACTTGAGAAAGATTATTATGAAAATGTAACCAAAGACTTAAAACATGAAAATGCTGATGAAACAGTTAAGAAAAGAATTGATAGCAGTGTTTCTGGAACATCTATTTTGAATACCAATAACGACGAAACCCCAAACTCAAACAATCACTTTGAACTTGAAGAAAGCTCTCCGATTTTGAATGACAATACCCACGAAATTGTAAACTCAAACAATCACTTTGATGAAGAAGAAAGTTCTCGTTTTTTGAATGAAAATATCGACGAAACCGTAAACACATATAATAACTTTAAAGTTGAAGGAAGCTCTCCAATTTTGAATAACAACATCGATCAAATTGTAAACTCAAACAATCACTTTGAAGTTGAAGAAAGTTCTCCTATTTTGAATGACGATATCGACAAACCCGTAAACACAAACAATCACTATGATGTTGAAGAAAGCTCTCCAATTTTGAAACACAATATCGACCACATTATAAGCTCAAACAATCACTTTGAAGTTGCAGAAAGTTCTCCTATTTTGAATGACAATCTCGACCAAATTGTAAACTCAAACAATCACTTTGAAGTTGCAGAAAGTTCTCATATTTTGAATGACAACATTGACGAAACAGTAATCATAAACAATCACTTTGATGTTGAAGAAAGTTCTTCTATTTTGAATGACAATATCGACGAAACCATAAACACAAACAAACGCTTTGATGTAGAAGAAAGTTCTCCTACTTTGATTGACGAAACCGTAAACTCACATAATTACTTTGAAGCTAAAGATAGTTCTAAATTTGATTCAAATAACATTGATTACAAAGACAAAGAATCCTTAGGGAATGTACATAATCATATAACTTCCACTGGTAAGCCAGAGTATACAGAGGAATTTAACGATACAGAAGCGATTGATCCTTTACAATCTGAACCAAATAGTATTGAAAATACAGATTCAGAAACGCCACTTAAATCCGTAACAGTCAATCGCTTCAATGGTGATATTGTTAATCAGTATGAAGAACCGGATACATCAGGTCTTGAAGATGGTTTCTTAGAGTCGTTACAAGAAGTGTCAAAACAACCCGATGAAAACCCTGAATGCAAAAATACAGCACCAGAATCAACTGTTCCTTTAGATGATGTGCGATATTTTTGTAATAGTATACAGGCAAATGTAGCTCCATATAAAAAATGCCAGCCTCTAAAGAGATCATTGTCAGATTCCGCATTAAATATGTATAATAATGATGAAAGATCGAAACAAGGAAACAAAGAGAATGTTCAATTGATCTGGCCATTTAAGCGCAGAAAGGTTGATAATGACTTGCTGGCACAGAATTTGTGCAACATCATACACCATTCTAGACGTAATTCTATTTCTTCGTTTTATAATGAAGAAAATGTTTCTTTTTGCATTTTAATAGATAATAGCTGCATTATAACTGAGGAAGGAAATGAAGAACAAGAAAAGATGTGTTATACAGAACTGTCAGAAGATTGCTTAGCTGAAATACAAAGTAATTGTGTAAAACACAATGAAAACATAGAGGCATCAACTGAAGTTTTGTCGAGTCTGCAGCAAGAAAACGCTTGTGATTATTCAAATTCTTTTGTATTGGAATGTGAAGAAGACAAAACACTAGAAGAATCTTGGGTTGAAGATATTGCTTGTGTAGAAACAGTTATCAGTGATGATATTGCGGAAGACATTGAAATATGTCAACCTTCATCTCCGAAAGATTATGTTTTTTCTGAAAACGACGAGTCCGGTGTTTTTAGTAGCACTGAGCACACTGATAAAGTCAAATACATATATGGTGATAAAATGTGCTATGACGATGCTCAATTTGTAGAAACCTTATATAAAACTCCACAAATGGATGTAAATAAAACTTTGTATCGTAGAGAACCTCATGCCTCTGAAGAATACGATAGGTACTATGATAACGATTCTTTGGAAAAAATGTTATCTGAGTCTAATGAGAAAGAGATGTCGCCTTACGTTCCCGAATATATGCATTCGATGTTTCCTTCTGAAGTTGTAAATTCTAAAGACACTCCAGAAAACAAAGAAAATGTGAATATCGAAACATTTCCTCCGTTCCAAAGCAAAGCTTTAGATATTGTTGTAGACATCAATGTTGATAAAATTGAACATGAAAATATGCATTCAATAGAAAATTTTGCTAAAACTCGGGATGATACTCTACATTCCTGCGAATCGAGCGTTGATAACGTTTTTACATATAATCAGAAAGATGAAGACACAAATTATACGACGTCTAGTTCTCCGGAAGTGTCTTCAACAACATCTGAAGATAAGAACTCTAGTATATTATTAAAAATAACAAACTATAAAGGTTCCAGAATATCACAAATTAATGATATTAGTAGAGTTAATAAAAGAACGTGTTGCAAATTTACTGAAGACAAAGAATATTTGCAGTCTCATTCAAATTTTCCTACGAATCGTCCATTATTAACAAAAGCAGCCCAAAAATACATTCCACCATTAAAAGAATCTATCCGTGACCTTAAAGTCAAACTTTCGTTACCTCAACACAGCCTAATGAAACTTAAACAATTAAAAATATCCAAAGATGAACCAAAGGAAATTAAACAAAACGCTACTACTCCGCGAATTGCTAAGAAGCCAAAGCCTAAGTTTGAAGATGTCCTTAAAAGTATAGACGAAATACAATTTAAAATGCACAAAGAAAAGACAAAAAAAACTAAAAGTACTATTCCTAAAGTAGTTATTAAGAAAAATCAAAACGGTTCTCACTATGCTAGTACTTCAAACAAACATGATTTCAACCCAGATATGACTGGTAGAAAATGGCAACCATGGGTGTTTATAGAGAACAACCATTTCATTGATAAAATGGCGATCAAAAAGAAAACGAAAGCTATATACAGCCATAGGAAAAAGACATATGTTTTAGCTGAAAAGTTTCAGAAGTATAAGTCTGCAAGCAGCGCTAAATTCGTGATATCGCCACCAATATCAGACAACCCCTCTGCGGGACTTAAATACACCATAAGATTAAAACATAATTACTGAGGTAGTTTGTCTTGAGTGTTGCAGTTCCTTGGGTCTGTTTATGATGATTGACAGCCATATTGGCCAATGTGTAATGCCTTATGGATCCCACCCTAATAAAGGTCTCGTATTATTATCATTCCTTCAATTCCATTATAGTTTTTTGTAGTTACCCACGTTAGTTTACTATGTAGCTTTTATAACAAAGCCAAATTCAGTACTAAGTGTGATATGAAAAAATAAAAACAAAGACATTGTTTATTATTTGATAGTGCAATTTGATCTGATCTGTATTTTGTTATGTGTTTCAAAGTTTATTATAATCGTTTTACCTGTCATTCCATTTTTATTAGTGTTTTATTATGACTATTTATTTCATAGAATTGCACCTTCAAGATTTGAGGTAGGTAGCCATAATTTATGAGTATTATCTCCGTTAGAATATTCGATTCCAAATAATACTGATATTTCTAATTATGTTTAATATTTTTTAGAATATTTAGGTGATTTTTCGGTATTTTTATTGATTTATATTGGCGGCGGAGTCCATATTATAAAATTAATCAAATATTTTAAGTAGATCGTTTGTAAATATTATACTTGTGTGTGCAATCAAGGTCACCTGACGTACATGTGAACTTATACCTAGTTTATGATAATAATTGAAAATGGAAAAATCGTGTTCCATACACAGAAATAGTAAAAAAAATATAGACGAAGTTCTGCGAGCACATCGTCTATATTTTTATCATGTCTGTGATTCCATATAATATTTTCGTGTACGCGTAACACTATTTCCATGTGATATAGGTATCTAAACATCTCGTTAACCTCCTGTCTTCCGTCGCCAACGTTGAGAACGTCGTCATCGCTGTCTTGCGTTTTGTGATGCTTGAAGCAGAGCCGGGGTAGGTGTGCACTGCGTGTGCATCGTGCATCATCGTTACATCGTCCGCCATGTGCCAGCATGCCAAAGACCAAATTATAATTAAATTATGTAAATGTCCAAAGAGCGCTAACAATACTGTCGGACGATGATGATGTACTAACTTTCATATTTATTTAGGCAATGAAATAATCACTGTGTTTTTTTGGGAAAGATGTTATATTAGTGTTAGTACCTACGGTCAGTGCCTTCGGTACTGTCAAGATTGCTCACATATTATACTGTATATTGTAAGCACATGTTTAATCATACCTATCTATGTATATTGATTTGATTGCGACATGTGTATCAATGCTACTGTGTAGGCGAAGTACAAAATTGCACACTTTAATTATTAATACCATGTATTTTGTAAGAAAATGTTCGTTCAATATCATTCAATAATTTTGTTTGTAATGATATTGCAGTGAAACAACATAGTGTAGGTAGGTAATAAAATTAAAGCGTGAAATAACCAAAGCCAATACTCAGAAATAATAGATGTTGAGAAAGTGTGTATGTAGGTACCTACTTGGGATTTATACCTACACGAAAAAATATAGCTATCGATACGATACGTCTGGTATTATTGAACAGGTAGAAATAATCATAATGAGTAGTTTGGATACTCAATAGTGTCAATTCTCTTGTTCACAAACTAAACTCATTTTAAACTATCGCTCTCTTTTACTAATAGCAGATACAAGACAAGGATGGCAACAATTTTAGTGCTGTCAAATTAGTCGAAATTAGAATTCCCATACAAGTTTAGTTGTGATCTCTGAACGTGCCGACTAAAAATACGAAGAGTAAACTAATTTGACAGTTCTAAAATTGCTGCCATCTCTTGCTTGTCTTCACAATTAGAAAAAGATATGAACAGTTTAAATTAAGTTGGTGAACAAGGGATTCAATACCACTGTCTACAAGTTGAACCCAGAAATATAATATCTGGCATATTTTCATATACGTACTTTAGTTGCAAAGTTTTTTAAACAAAGCAATGTTCCGATACAGGTACATGTTATACTAAATGATGGCGCGTAAGAATGCGCTGACAGTGCCTTTTAAATTGTGCTGATATTATGTCAAGTATATCATATTTGAGACTACTACTGTTATAATTTCTCCATACGTTTTGGCTATTTTAAATATTTTGGAAAATCTGTTGATCTCATAAACAAGGCACTCACCGATTCATGTTTTGCCTTATCGTGCCTATAAATGTATTTTATTATTAAATACACTATTTTGATATCGTGTACAGGGTGTTCAATAAATATACCAAATATGTGCTTTTAAGTCCTGCATTACATGTATTTGCAAAGTGTTGCCTTCGTAGATAAACTATTTTAGGATAAAGATTTAATATAAATAATTAAATAAAAATATTTTAAATTCGTGTTAGAGTTCCGTATAGAGTGATCGGTTAAACTGTTTAATTTATTTATAGATCATAATATTATATTGTATGAAAGTTTTTAATTTTAAGGATTAGTATAAGTTTTAAGGATAATAAATGTACAAAGGTAAAATTAAGAAAAAAATGCGTTGATTTGTGTCCAGTGATTATTTGGGCATACATAACCTCAGTTTATGTTGAGGCAGAATATTTACCAAAATTATAGTTTTCTAGTAGCACGTGCATGTAATGACTATACGAGTCCCAGCGCCTGCTATCACCTTGGCTCCGCGCGGCGTCTGCTTACCATGGTGCTGGTCTGCAGAGCCTCGGGGATACTCGGCGCTGGCTCTCGGTGACTGATGACTGATTATTTCACGTCTACTGATCCGTACCATAGAACTTATTTCTATCGTAATTTTCGATACCTTGTATGTTTGTTATGCACTATTGAGTGGATTGTTGTTTTATTTTCTTGCACTTGTTGGCCATTGTTATAACTTTAAGTTAATGGTATATTCTATTGTGGTTAAATTATTAAATTAAGGGTTATGGATTAGTTATTATTGATGATTTTAATAATTAGATATTGTTTGTCGTTTAAATGTTAATGCATATCTTTTTATGCCAGTAACGCACGTGATAATGTATGGTGATAGACGTAATATTGGACACACTTACTCTAAAACCGAGTGTTTATAAACTCAAGTGTGACACATTATGCTGTTAATTAATGGGAAGTAATTATGTATTACGTTTTCGAGTGGTACCTAGTTTTGAAAATTGTTCTATAATTGACCAAAATAAATGTGTTCGCAGTTAAATACGTTTATTATTTCAAAATATTTTACACAGGAATGTTAACTTTTACAGCTTCCTGCCGAATGGCGCTGATTAGTTCTTGATTCACCAGAAATACGAAGCGAAGACCGGCAACCTGTTTAAAAAAAATAAGTAGCTGAATTATTCATAATCCAAAAAACTAAACCTACCGTTTCTCTACAGGAAATCTGCAAACTTTCCGGTGAACCACCACTAAGGCTAAAATCGCTTGTGCTCAGTGTTCGACGGCAGCCGTAGTGTAATGAATGTAGCAGGATTCGTTCAAGGGACTTCGTTGCCAAAATGTATCAACGGGAAGGATCGTGGCTGTACCTACTCAAGAAAAGAAATCACGTCACTTTCTATACCTAGTACAAAAGACAAAGTATTTTCATTTCAAGATATCTAATCCAAATTTTGCATATAGGTACAGTCGACCGCACATCAGTGGTAACACTTGAATTACGAAAACCTCCCTTACTGCTTACGAAATAAAGACGCTGTCAAGGTCAAACTAGGGACTTACTCCCGACTGGATCTAGTGCTGTATTAATCGAATTTGAATTCGTGATACTGTCAATTCATACTGCAGTCCTCTAGGAATTGACGTTACCTCGATTTGGTTCAAAACTCGAACCAGTAAGCACCCTGTTACCAGTGCCGTCCGGTCGACTGTACCAACTACTGTGTTGTCGCTACTAGGTAGCTACCCGAAGTACAAACAATTTAGTGTTTTCGTAACTTTCAGCACTAAAATTTCTGTACACTAGTAATGACGTAACGTTCAAAATCAAGGTTTGTACAACACAATGGGCATGATATAATCAGCAAGACTAATGATACGCAAAACATTACCTCGATGACGGTGTTGTGATTAAGCTTCACTTTGTTCCCCTGCAGCACTGGGCGGCCGTCCACAAACATGGGTCGTTTCCCCTCTGACGTCATGAAGAAGTCCCCGCTGTTCCGCAGACGGATCGTTGCTTGCTTCCGAGACACCTTGGCCGATGGCCCTTCCAGGGTCAAGTCTACATCGACAGGATTGTCCTTAGTACTGCGGCCGACTACGATCTAATAAACAAAAAAATAAAACATTAATTAAGTTTCATATTATTGTTATATTTTGTTTGTTAGGAGTTTTTATAAATACATTCGATAATTTTTAATTGTCTTGACGCACATAATCTACATAAAATGTTTTTAAACCTAGTCAAAACAACGTTTCATGTAAAATAACAACGCAGCGCAGCGTAGGGCGCCCCCCTGCCAGGTGGACGGACGACCTAAAGAGCGTGGCCGGGGGGGACTGGATGCGGAAGGCAGAGGATCGAGCGTTGTGGCGCAACTTGGGAGAGGCCTATGTCCAGCAGTGGACTGCGATAGGCTGAGTTGATGTAAAATAAGTTGATAATATTATTTTCGTAGTCTGCGATACAAAAATAATACCGGTGCATGCTTATAAATGATTTCGTACGTTGACACTGGTGTTGATTTTCTTGTTCACCAACTAAACCTAATTTAAACTCTTCACATCTTTTTCTAAAAGCAAGAAAGAGATGGCAAGAATTTTAGAACTGTCAAATTAGTTTACGTATTACACTTAGTATTTTTAGTCGGCACGTTCCGAGATCACGACTAAACTTGTTTGGAAAACTTAATTCCGACTAATTTGACAGCACTAAAATTGTTGCCGTCCCTTTCTTGTATTTACTGTTAGTATAAGTGAGCGATAGTTTAAAATAAGTTTAATTTGTTAACAAGAGAATCAATACCACTGAGCACGATATTGAACTAATTATCACCGTAAGCCATGCACGACGTCGCTAATTGATGGATTGGATATATGGTTCCAACGTTCGGCGAAATTACCTAAAACAACTGCATCGTTATCAAAATGTCATCGGTTAAGAATTCTTGCATTCAGTTATGTTGGGTACTTTTTAATAAGCTGTTTGTATCAATAAAAATTCACATTTTCCCATAAAAGTATAACTGTTCACATAGAAACCACGTGTCTTAATAATGAACAACGATATCTTTCTTCACATGTTCGTAACAGAAGCCATCAAAATACTGAACCTCTGCACAAGTTTTGCTTAAAATCGACGTTTATTAAACACGCACGAAAGCAATTAAAACACAATCGAAATCGGAAACTAATTAACGTAGGCAATACGAAACGAATGGTTTTGATAATAGCCGCTTAAACAATACCTGGTTATAATAATTTGTAACGAACTAATGATGGCAGGGAACCGTCTGCACATAAATTAATACTTTGTAAGCACACATGTCTTATCTTCATTGCGTGACTATAAATCTTTTATATTTGAAGAATTTATAAAATTATGAAATGTCATAGACTACGTCACTGTATTATTTTCATTTTCTTAAATAATTTGCGTAAAACGTAATATGACACTGCCATGCTTTAAACTTTTATGTAGGTAAGCAACCTTAGTCGAACCGAGAATGACGTTGATGATCTTGACTTTTTGTATGACTACTATTAAAATTTAATTATGGTGTTCATTAATATTGTGTTATTAACAAACCAGATAGAGCTGTTGACATACTAATTGAACAGATAAGGTTATCAAGCAACTAGCTATTCGTAAAGCTGATTATGTTCTAGTACCTACCTCTGCGATGTTTGTTACTGGTTGGTTGGGAGTGCATTATTTTCCTCTAGCTCGTTGGTAGTGCGACAAATTTTATAAATAGGTACCTACTTATGTTATTAAATTCGTTCAGTTTAATGTTTTTATAGTATAAGTGGAACAATTGTACGGTGTTGATGTTATTTACCTAAACTGGCATTTTATTATCACATGGTATTATTGGCATTGGTATTTAATTTGTACTTATACGTACCTATTCTATTTAATACAATTAAATGTTAAATTATGTTTGTTGGTTCGCATTTGCAGCAACGGATTGACGTGATTTTTTGCATTGCGACAGTTCGGCCGGATCACTAGTGATATGGCTACTTTTAATCCCGAAAAAATGCACGGCATTCCTGCCTGTGGGATGGAAAAGAACCACGGGAGCGAAGCCGCACGTAAAAGCTAGTATTTAATAATTTTATTTATTGCTTGAAGTCCTATACCTACCTAGCTACCCACCTTGAAAGCTACTGGTGTCGATTCTCTTCTCTTGTCCACGAACTAAATTTATTTTCAACTATCGCTCTCTTTAACAAATAGTAGATACAAGAAAGGGATGACAACAATTTTAGTGCTATCAAATTAGTTCACGTGTTACATTTCATTGTATTTTAGTCTGCACGTTCCGAGATAACGACTAAACTTGTATGGAAATTTTAATTCCGACTAATTTGACAGCACTAAAATTAGCAGCACTATTAGTAAAGGAGAGCGATGGTTTAAAATAAGTTTAGTTCGTTAACAAGAGAATCGACACCATTATTATCCTACTAATATTATAATGTGAAAGTTAGTGAAGATGTTTGGATGTTTATTACTCAGTCACGCTGAAACGGACGAATATATTTGGATAGAATTTGCCACACAGATATACCAGAACCCGAATTAACATAACTATAGGATGTTTATCCCGGGAACATAATAAGTCCCCGAGGAACAATGAGTGCGCGATAAGTCTTTCCATGATAAGCTGAATTATATGCAGACGAAGCCGCGGGCAAAGTCTAGTTATGATATATAAGCAAAATTTTGTGATACTACTAATAATACGAACATAGCCTTTTAAGGCTAACTGAAATTTGCTTCACTCTGCGTGCGACTACTGGTTCTAAACCTAGTTGTAGTGTCAGTGGTATAGATTCTCTTGTTCACAAACTAAACTTATTTTAGACTATTGCTCTCTTTTACTAATATTAGATACAAGAAAAGGATGGAAACAATTTTAGTGCTGCCAAATTAGTCTGAATTAAAATATCCATAGAAGTTTAGTAGTGATCTCGAAGCGACTAAAATACAAAGAAATGTAACACGTAAACTAATTTGACAGCACTAAAATTGTTGCTATCCCTGTCTTGTATCTACCATTAGTAAAAGAGAGCGATAGTTTTAAAATAAGTTTAGTTCGTGAACAAGAGAATCTATACCACTGACAGTCACATCAGGAGCAAAACAGATACAAATGGCATGTGGCGTGGCGTGTAAAATAGAGCGCCACGTCACTTCACGTCATGTGTGTTTAAAACCGCGTCGCTTCCATGTTTCGTGTGAAATTAAAAAGAGTGCTTGCGCTACATGCAATTTCTACCCGTTTTACGCCTTACTTGGCGTCTAAAACTAGCAAAACCCTACAAAAACAATATGGTCGAAATATACTTTTATAACAGAAGGACAGAAATTCATAACAATTGATTAACTGTTTCTGAAAGTAGTAAGAAATAATTTAATCAACCGCCATCTTATGCCTTATTTGGTGATTGATCATTACTATTTCGGACAGCCAGTCACGTCAGTTGACATCCGATTATATTTAATTTGATTATACCTACCTAATCTATTGATTAGGCTTTCAGAAAACTGAGGTAAATGAATTTGATTGACCTAAATGCTAAACCATAGTTCTTTATGTCCATCGAACTCATTTGTCATTTGACTGCCTCCTTGTTCTTGTGATCGCAAGCACAGCTGCTGAGCGTGGGTCCTGGGTTCGATTCCCGTATCGGGCAGTGTTATATGTTTTTTTCATTAGGAAAGTCTCAGTAGCAGCCCGGAGTCTGAATTTGTGTCCGGTTAATGGCAATAGGCTCGCCCCCTATTATATAGGACTAAACATATAACATAACTGGCGAAATATGGGTGTATACAATGCTCCTCTGCCTAACCCTTTGGTGAAATACAGGAATAATGTTATGTTATGACTTATGAACTCATTTGATTCATTCAATATACACTATTGTTTTTTGGATCTCTGGGATCAGATATCTATGATATGGTCTACTTCGAAGCGAGGTTCAGTAGCTCATTGTCACGAATAAGTCAGATGCAGTGACTCAGTGAAACGGATATGCACTTTCATTAGTCGTGGCACGGTTGTGTTTAACCACGGTGCAACGAGCACGACACGACATTGCAGAAAAGCTGCAGAAGCGCCGTTTAGAACTGTTCTCGAAATCTCGAAAGCTTTTGGGAAACATGCCTTTAGAAGACTACACTAGTAGCCCTTGGAAATGTCCAAAAAATAAATCGACGATTAACAGAGTTCAATAAAACAAGTACCTATAATTATCTGTGACTTAATAACAACCTGAAAAGTCGGAGCAACTTCCAACGACACTAGTTGCACTCTGCCGTCGCCAAAGAGCCAATCAACAGATGGCCACCTTGGAACACCTTGCATGGATCACCTTGGAACTTACCAGCCCTGATTCCATAGACTAGCACAGGTAGCAACATATACCTCGGCGAGAAGAGGCAAATCATACCGATTAACAGCAAACAGCATCTAATGTGTATGCTCAGCGTAGTTACTGCGGCTATTTATGGCTGATTTACACCAGGTTTACAGGTCACCTACCCGCCGGAGGTTGCTACCAACCCGTGTCAAGCAACTCTGACACCTTCGGCAGTCGACTTAATGTAAACAGAGCGTCCACCTTGTGTAAATGAGCTATTACGTTTATATTACCTTCTTCAAGAGGCTTAAGTGATAGCCAGCATTGGATATGATGCCGTAAGAAAAATAGAGCATCTTTCTCATGTGAGATCGAATTATAGAGTTAACAGTAGTCACCAAGCGAACCTAGGTTTTTTTAAGCCTAGCCTAGCCAGATTTTTTAAAGAGTTTTAAATGGAAGATTCGGGCTGCTACGGTTTTAAGCAAGCCCGCATCGGCAAGCTACGTAATAAGTAGAGGGTCTATATCCATAAACTGTTTAAGTATTTATTTTATTTTATAGAAATTGTCAAAGTTCCCTCTAACACCGTTAGTTTGACCTCCAAACGCAACACAATAACTCGAAAACTATGTTTCGCTATTGGGTGCCAACAGTTACAGAAGATTGGTCCCCGACCACGGCATTCTCATAAAGTATGTAGCTGGATATTTTTTTTTTTTTTTTTTTTTATAGTATAGGATGGCGAAACGAGCCAAAGGCCCACCTGATGTTAAGTGGTTACCTTTGCCCATTACAACTGCAATACCAACTAGGCTGTTGCCTAAATGGTACCGCAAGTCGGTTCGCCAAACTGAGACATGAAGATGGAAAGTCTCATGTGATTGTAATTTCACCGGCACCCGTACCCTTCAAACCGAAACACAGCAATGCAAGCATCACTATTTGGCGGAGAAGTAGGCACGGATCATGTAGAAATGTGGGGCTCTTTGTTACAACAGTGCGAGTCATATCTTCGTAAATGTTTCCATGCAGATTGTCATGACATGATACATGGTTTCAAATCCACTCCTTTAGATTTTCCCCAAGGAATCAAAGACCTCTGTACCGCTGTAACATCCAGGTTTCTGATGATGGCAGATGATCTAAAAAGCTCTAAATAAGTTCATAATTGAATGTAAATGTTATCTTATTACAAAATTACAGTCAATATTACTGGTGTTCTATAAATAAAATGTCCTTGAAGGAGACAAAATGCTATCATCTAAAAATAACCGGCAGGAAGTGTCCTACTGCAGTCACATACAGTAGTACAGGATACATATTTGGCATCGGCTATCTTCGTATTTCCGAACATTACATGACCGAACGCATCATGGCTCTATATAATATAGGGCTGCTGTTACCAACTTGTCCGATAAAGGTGAAATTACGAGTGTTTTTAGGACCAAATTACTTTTGTGAATCGTTTCCGATGTTTGCCGATGCACAATATTTATTCTGCAGTAGGTACTGTATCATTTTATCGAAAGTATTCCTATCAGTGAAGTCTCAAGCACCCGTGACCTGGGAGTTTCAGTGGACAACAAATTAGATTTTTGGGAACACAGATAATAATCCGAGGGTAAATCCAAACATTTCGACCCAGTTATCATCTGTCAGGCTTCACTAGCTGGGACTTGATAAAATAAAAAGATGGCTGTTAACTCACGATAGGGGTTTTATTTCAACTTTGGGATGTCACCGACTGATACTTACAATAATAATCATTAATACCACTAAATGTGTCCATTTTAGACATTGAAAAAATTATATCCAAACCACACAAACAACAAACAACCCAAAATTTCTATGATAAAGGTTACGAACTCTGAGCACGTCATCGTTAATCTTATTGAAATATTTATTTTTGCATAACTTTGCTTTAGTAGTACCACACCTTGGACACTCAATACAAAATAAATGCTAGCACCACCTACATATACAAACTTACGTCTGTACACGAACGCGCACACACGTGTAGGTTAGGGATGCTCGCCGCTCGTAATGCGGACTGGGTTCCATGCGCTTCTCAGTAGTTCTCAGAGATGGCGTGCTTGTATAGCGACTGGCGATTGACATCCATTGCAATCTTGCAGTCCAATTTCCGGAAAAAAGCGGTTGGGTGCGGGGTGCGGGTGAGGAATCTTAAATTGGCGGGGTACGGTGATCGGCGTACTGTACGTTAGTACTATTAGATATTCTGTGGTAGTACTTATTGAGTTCCTCCTCAACGAAATTTGTTTGACAGTGAACCAGCTACAAACAGGATAATGATTTTGGGTGTATCGGACATGATAACCCTACTACCCTAGTACCCTGAGACCAAATTATTAAAAGGAAAATATATGTATCGTTCTATCAATTTGTTATAAGTTTATATTGTTCCGGAACTTGTAGGATTATGACGTCCCGCTGTTTTAAAATGGCGGACGCTAGCAGCCATTTTAGTTTACTCGAAAAGAAAATGGTCCGTTACAACTTTGTAAAATCATCGAGATGTTATGATAATATTAGCTTTCAAGTGAGCTTTATTAGGTAGGTACGTATCACCTTTTTGCCATTATTTGCCGCATTTATTTATTTTTATTAAAAAACCGGCCAAGAGCATGTCGGGCCATGCTCAGTATTATAGGGTTCTTTATTAAGTACCTAGGTGTAATTACAAACGAATCAAATCAAATATTAATCATGGTTATTTTAGTTTTTGCAATAATCAGCAGCATTCGCGACTCATAGCGTGTTGTTAGTAGCGCCATCTAGCGATAAATTCAAGAATCCAAATTGAAGAAGTGTGTCATGTCAACATAACACAAAGTTACTTTTTGTAATTTTTTTTAAATAGAAAGTAACTAAAGGAGCATTATTTACTAACATCATTTTTCTCTAAGGTCAATGACCTGTGAACTAGGACGTCTTAAGTATTTTTCTGTTTTCTCTCTATAACTCGAAAATTTATTATTACATTATACCCGAAATAATTTTAAAAGAGAGTTTTTACAAAGGTCTATCATTGTGGAAGATTATAAGTTTCTACGTTGCATATTTTAGAAATGGCAGGGGGGGGGGACACATTGCAAGCCACTTTGGTGGGCTATATTTCGCAGATGGTACACCTAGAGATGGGTAATGGGTAATAACCCATTCTTTCCATTTAGGTTATAACCGGGTGATTTGGGTTTTAACCCGATTATAACCCATTATCACCTATTTTCATGGGTGAAAATGAGTATTGTAATAAAAGACAATTAAAGTAAGTATTTTAACACTGAGATATTAGTATTCACATTCAGCTAGCAAAAAATAAAAGTGTGCTTTCAAAATCAGGGCCATTAATTATTTATTGAAAGAATTACAAAGTAGTAGTTGGCAATTTGGTCACTTGATTCTGAAATATGATGAAATTCTAAATTGTTCCCGGTACTGTAAGGCACCAGATGTACTGGTGGTCCTCGGACATAGCGCGACTACGAGTTGCGTGTGTTGCCGAGCGACGCCGGTACACCAGGTTCGGGAAGCATCCCCAGCAGTTGAGGAGGAGCTGTACGAAGGGTACAGAGTAGCGAAGGTGGCTCTTCAGGTGGCCATATCGGAGGCTAAAGTCGCGGGATATAATGCCATGCGGGTGGCTCTGGACTGCATTCCGTGGGGGCGTCCATACCTTATGGTACGGGGAAAACTTCGCCCGTGGCCCCCCCACTGTCACTGACTCTCCGGCCTGAGCTTTTGGAGGGCGTGGTGAGCGCTCTGTTCCCTTCAAGGGCGGAGCACACCCCTCCACCGATGGTTCCTCATGGTGTCTAATGCGGATGACAACGACGAAGTGCCCGAAGTGACCCGGGAAGAATTGTAGAGGGTGGTGTAACGGCAACAGGCCAAAAACATCGCCCCAGAACCTGACGGCATACCTGGCCGAGCATGGGTCCTAGCTCTGAAGGCCCTTGGGCCCCGATTGGGAGGGCTCTTAAGCGCATGTTTCGAGCGGGGCCAGTTTCCACGGAGGTGATAGACTAGCAAGCCGGTCCTGCTGAAAAAGGAGGGGCGCCCTGCGGACTCACCATCTGCATACCGCCCCATCGTGTTGTTGGATGAGGTGGGCAAGCTCTTTGAGAGAATAATTGCAGGCCGCCTTGTCCAACACTTGACTAGGATGGGGCCAGATCTCGCGGAAAACCAGTATGGTTTCCGCCGGGGGCACTCCACTGTGGACGCCATTATGCGCGTGATGGCTCTGGTGGAGGAAGCAGTGGCCCGGGATGAGGCGGTTTTGGCGGTGTCTCTCGACATCACTAACACTATCAACACCTTGCCCTGGAGTTGCATTAGGGCGGTACTCGAATACCATCGGGTGCCGACCTACCTTCGCCATATCATCGGGGCCTACCTGACGGACAGGGCCGTCATCTACTCGGGTCGGGAAGGATGGGGTCGAAAAATGGGAGAAGCGACTTGCGCAACCCAGCGCAGGGCACGCCACAATAGCGGCGGTAAGGCCCGTCATGGAGGAGTGGCTGGAAAGGAGCCATGGTGCCCTAACCTACCGGCTGACCCAGATACTCTCGGGGCACGGTTGCTTCGGGACGTATCTGTGTCGCATAGGCCGGGAGCCGACACCCGAGTGTCATCACTGCGGGAGCTTCCTAGAGGACACGGCGCGGCACACACTAGAGGAGTGCTCAGCTTGGGTCACGCAGCGCCGTTACTGCATCACTGCAGTAGGCGGCAGCGCTCTCTCGCTTCCAGCCGTGGTTCTGTCTATGGTCGGGAGCGAGAGCGCTTGGGAAGGCGTCGTCTCCTTCTGCGAGGAGGTGATTTTCGCTAAGGAGGTGGCGGAGAGGGTTCGAGAAGCATTGACCTCTCTCCCCAACCGCAGGAGACGACCTGGGCGTCGCAGGAGGGCGTATGCCGATCTCCAGCCACCCTAGGTGTGGGCCTGCGGGTGGTGGACTCGGGGTGGCCCGCCACCCGGCCAGTTAAGGCCCGTGAAGGTGGCGCGTAGTGTTCCGCGCGCGCCATCAACAGGAGGGTGTGGCTGATGTGGTTACCGCACGGGGAGAAGGGAGCCGGAACCTACCGGGGATGTTTGGGAGAATAAAAGTTTCCCACGCCCCCGGCCAAGGGTCATTAAAGGAACACCGTGGTGGTTTTTAGTCGGTAAGAGTCCGACACTGGCTCCGCCTTCCCCGGGCGGAGTGAGTCCATGAGGATTTTCCCCACGGAAAAAAAGGTTAAGATCAAAATGTTACAATATCGGGTAGTAGATAGATAAAAATACAAAACACGTGGACCCTCACCGTGACAAACAAGCTAGAGTGAGATGAGAGTATATAGGGACGCGGGGAATTATTGCGGCCGCATCCCACTGGCATATCGCGCGTTGCCTCCTTGCCTCGATGCGTGCCTCTTATTGCATGTTAAAAAAAAGTTAATTAACAAAACCAAAAAAGTCTGAGGCTACGTATTATTTTGGTCATGAATTATACAAGTAGTTCATAGGTAGCCTCCGCCTGCGTGTTGATAAGATACTTTCCCATATACTTACCTACAAAAGTCTTGTTTACATCTTTTCAAATGTATTTACACGCAGTCGGGTTTTTTAGAATTATTAATTAACTTTTTTATTTCAATTTTTTTAGTTTTTTCATGTTTTATCGCGGTATTAATGTAATTTTTTTTAACTACACGCATAAAAATAATTCATTTTTTATTGAATATTTTGTGTTTTTTTAGCATTTGTCATTCCAATTTACATTAAAACATGTAAGTTGTACATATTTTTGTAAAGCATTTATAAAACCCTTTATTTTGATACCCCACTCGATAGGTTTTGAGGGGAAAAAAATTTTTGAAGACATAATATTGCGCCAAAAAGCGGCCATTTTAATTTTTATAATTTTGATAACTGGGTATATCACTGTCACTCACAATTAAGACGAATCTAATGACACTTTTCAAGCTAAAATCCATCAAGCCATTTAGGCTACAGAGCGTGCCAAAGAAATATACATATATACAAACACCCCTACATACATACAGACATATATACACTCGAAAAACATAACCCTCCTTCTGGCTCAGTCGGGTAAAAATCGAAATCTAAAGGAATTAGTTTCCACCCGCTCAAAACACCCAGTGGGTGGAATGAAATGGGTGATAACTGGGTTTTAACCCACTTGCGGGTTATAACCCGGGTGATTACCCATCTCTAGGTACACCTGATAAAAAAGCGCCACCCCTAAAATACGTAATCACGACTTTTTTATTCTTTTAAAATTGAGATCTATATCTAGACTATTTTTTAACAAAATTTCATTTACTTATGTTTATAACTGTAGAAGTTATTAAGCTGTAAAGGATTAGGACAGACGGACGGACATGACGAAACTATAAGGGTTCCTTGGAGGACTACGGAACCCAAAAAACGGATCCATAAGATTTTTTATTATTATTATTATATCATTAATTTCAGACCATGGCATGGTTCACAATTGTTAGTACAACTTAAAAACTATATTAATAAAGAGATACATTTTTGTTTTTTATAAAACGTTGAGATGGATGTATTGAGCAATACATATTATCCAAAACGAAATTGCTGACTACACTGTCTCTCCGTAAGAAACCGAATAGCCCGCAACAAAATTGGGCAATCCATTCAGCCTGCCACAACGCTAATAAAGTAAATATTGTACTATACACGCTGAAATTTGAGTCGCTTGATTCCCGAAAAGTGGTCATTGTACTCATCATTATGAACCACTTTTACTATGGGACCAACCCTGAAATCGCGAAAAAAAAATCAGTTGGTCCCTACATTTGTGTTCACTTAAATCAATAAAATGTAGGGACCACCTGATATTTTTTTCGCGATTTCAGAGTTGGTCCCATAGTAAAAGTTGTTCATAATGATGAGTACAATGACCCCCTTTCCGGAAATAAGCGATTCAAACTTCAGCGTGTATACCTACCATTTATTTCGCGTACCTACAAATAATAATGTCGTTAGCATCGACACACAAATATCATTGTTGTAATTTAACACCGGTCGCTGCTCGAACTTCCATTTGCTTGCATTCAGTCGAACTACAGCGATTCTTGGTAAAGCGATAAAGATAATACGAGTAAAACAATGTTTGTATACTTTCTTCGTACTTCAAACAATAAATTGTTTGTTATTAGGTGTGTTCAAAAAATTTGTTTAACAGCCAATTTTCGCCAAGGTGAACAATTTTGGGCAGACCATTTTCCTGCGGGAACTGTGAATTAAAATATATCCTACATTTTACCTTTTATAAAAGAAATGGCAGCAGCATTCTTCAGCGTAAGTACAGCAAGAGCGAACACAGCTAACATTAAACTGCTATTTATTATTATATTACAAATGAACCAATTTACCTGGTATGGCGAAATAAATGAAATGAAATTTATTTGTCACGATTATCTACTGGGAAACAAAAAAACAGGCTACTCACGTTTTACATACCTATCAATTGATAGCGAAATAAAAACCAATATGAGGGCCTAACCGTTCTTGTCAAGTCTTACAAAACAAAGAATATGTATTTATTTTAGATATAATATCTTTATCACAAAACAATTAGCCGTCGATCGATCACGATAAGGACAATATCAAAGATTATTAAATGTTACTTAAATTATGCGTTTGCTACAACAACATGAATTAGCAGCTACTTATGAAATCGTGCCCTTATTCCACAAACTGATTTAGCAAGTTTTATTCGAAACGTCACGACGCAAATACGAAACGCTTACAAAACAATATGACATCTATTGCTCCAATTTACACAAAATTATATTCCTACGCAACAATTGGTTTCAATATCTAATGACTAATCAAAGTTCTTAATACAAATAGACTGAGCAAACACTTCGTTTAAATTTGGACAGGTGTTTTTAAATCTGATCACTTAAATTACTGTTTAAATATTAATATGTAGATACCTCAGTCCTTCTGGTTACTAACCAACACAGGTGAAAAGCACCTAAACAAATAAAAGATCAGAAAATTACCACTCGCCTAAAATGTACACGTCCCAGCCAAAGTATCGTGATAATAGCTACCGAGTGTTGCGAGTTATTATTACAAGCTGTAATTTAAGACCGTCTTATCAATTTACTGAGGTAATTAAACTTACTTATCAAATAAATATGTTCACTTGAAAAATATGTAAATAGGCGCTCGCGATAAAGACGTTTTTACATTTAGATAGGTATAAAATACACATCGTAGTGCAATGAATTGTTCGCACACCGTGATAAAATACAAGTGTTCTAAGAATACAAAAGCAATACAGTATTTATAAATTCACTCCCGTCAATATAACACGCCACTATTATCATTAGAATTTCTGACTTGCGCATAATCAAATGACATTTGGCCTGAGTTGCTGTCCTCGAGACTAATTTTGTTCTACCGTACTGTGCTAAACAAGGAAATCGCGAGTACCTGCTTGGCTATCCATATTCATTGACTGGTGCTATAACGGTAATATTATTCAAAATACATAATGGGTATTTGACTTTTGCTCAAAGCAATAAAAAATGCCAGGTGGACCGACGACCTAAAGAACGTGGCTGGGGGGGGACTGGATGCGGAAGGCAGAGGACCGAGTGTTGTGGCGCAACTTGGGAGAGGCCTATGTCCAGCAGTGGACTGCGATAGGCTGAGTTGATTGATTGAATAAAAAATACGTTGAAGAAAGAATTTTTTTTTTTTTGCACAGCACTATCTAGTCCCAAACTAAGCAGAGCTTGTGCTATGGGTACTAGACAATGGATATAATACATATATACTATTTTTTTTTTTTGTAAATACTTATAATACATAAGAAACACCCAGACCAATACAAATACTTATGTCCATCACACAAATATTTGTATCATGTAGGAATCGAACCCACGACCTCGTGATCAGCAGTCCGAACTTCGAACCACTAGACCACAGACGTCGTCAAAATAACACGAAATGTAAAAAAAAAATTTGATGACTAAATAAAAAGAGATACACGCTTTTTATTTAGTCCATGTTGTGCAAATAAAAACGGATATTGTGTGTAGTTTTGCGATGGCGTTATTGGAGTGACGACAATTTTGGAACTCTTATAAAGTTATACAATAACACATCAATCTTATAAGTTACATCAATCAGTTGTTCAATGCCCAAGTGGGCATTTAAAAAATATTTCATTAGGTTTTTCTTTGATACTTATTTTTTTTCTAAAAGTTTTATGATTTCTAATAAAAAATAATAGTCAAATACGTGTGTTCTTAACTTCCGTTAGAAAAAATAATAGTAAAATTTGACAGTCGCGGTCGAACATTGCGGAGCCAAGTCCCCGCTTTCTACTATTTACGGAACCTTTTAGTGCTTCTAGCATCATTAGCGAGATACTAACGGTAACGTTGTCGTGTGTATTTTATTTAAATTGTACTAAATGAAACACCCGTTAGGCTGTGACATCCTCTAATATTTTTTATAAACTAACGTACAAAGCGCGGTGTTCCGAGTAAAACATAGTTGTTGGTGGAGTCAAGATCAAAGTAACCATAAAAGTAAAAAAAAAATACAGTTCCTTGTGCAACGTGTTATTGAAATAACTAAAAACCTCTTAAGGGGCCATTGTACTCATCATTATGAACAACTTTTACTATTGGACCAAACCCGAAATCGCGAAAAAAATCTTCTGTTCTCTACAATTTGTTGATCTATGTCAGCGGTTCTCAAACTTTTTTGGTCACGGAACCCTTTTGACAAGCAAAATACTTGACGGAACCCTACAATAAAACAATAGTTTTTAAAAGTGTATTCTTTATTATATAAGCATAATAAAAGTACAATGTAACAGTTACTAATTATTACTTACTTTAACCACATGCCAAATACAATAATAGAAGATAATAAAAATGAAAAAATCTTAACTAATGGGAGGTATGAAACTGTTTTTTATTTTTCATCAATTGGTTGATATCAGGTTTGATAGAAGACATTTGAAGTCTCATATCAGGTTCGGCGTCCAGTCTATTGCGATATTTTGTTTTCGTGGCTGCATAGGTTGAGAATCCTGTTTCGCACAAATATGTTGTTGGGAACGGGAGAAGAATATTCAGAGCCATTCTGCCAAGCATTGGATATTCATCACGGATTCTGCACCAAAAATCGTTGAGAGGCGTCGTTTTGAACAGTGACTCCATACTTGTGTCTGATGACATTTCTAAAAGAGATTCATATATCTCGTTTGACATACTTTCGGGCTTTTGCAAGTTGGGTAAAAAAGGATTATGAATCCATGAATTCAGCTTCATTTTTGTATTATGTTCTTCGGGAAAATACTTTACAAAAGATGCGCGCATCGAAGTGAGATATTGGACCAATTCTTCAAACACATCATCTTGAAACATTTCCGAGTCGTTATCGCTAACAAACTCACTGAGTGACGTAAAGCTTTCTATTTCTCTCTTACCAACGCAAATAATCCAAAAATCTAATTTTCTTTTGAAGGCAGTTATTTTGTTATAGGCCTGGAACACTGTTGTCTGTTTACCTTGCAATGATAAATTCAATTCGTTCAGTTTTTGAAAGATATCCGCCATAAAAGACAATCGGAACAACCAAGTTTTATCATACAAACGGTCTTTCAAATTAAAAGAAACTGTATCTGCTGAAAGAAACATTTGTAACTCGGCTCTAAGTTCAAATAGCCTTGTTAAAGTTTTACCCCGAGACAGCCATCGCACTTCTGTATGGAGCAGCAGTGTTTTATGTTTGCTGCCATAATCTTCACACAATAATGAGAACAATCGGGATTGTAGTGGTCGTGATTTGATAAAATTAATTATTTTTACCGCTTCATCCATAACTAATTTTAGATTTGACGGCATTTGCTTCATCGCAAGTGCTTGTCTATGCAGAATACAATGGCTGGAACTACAATTAGGCGCTTTACTTTTTATTCGTGATACTGCTCCTGCTGTTTTACCTGTCATCGCCTTGGCCCCATCTGTACAAATGTCAATGCAATCGTTCCAACTAAGATTATTTTCTTTAAAAAATATATTTATTTTATTAAAAATTTCTTCCCCGGTAGTGTTTGTGGGCAGCGGTGAACACATAAGCATGTCTTCTTCAAAAGAACGTTCATATGGATATCTCACGATAACCAGCAAGATAGCCAGACCAGTGACATCAGTTGACTCATCCATTTGCAAGGCGAATCGTGTTTTTTGTAGACGTGCAACTAGTTCTTGTTTGACGTAGCTTGCCAGATCATGGATTCGCCGTGAAACAGTATCGTTTGATAGCGGTACAGTAGAAAGATGCTTTGCAGATTTTTCATCGAGCATACATTTTGTTATGTCTAACACACATGGCTTTATTAAATTCTCAGCGATAGTGTGCGCTTCACCTGCTTGTGCAATGCGATAGCTAACTAAATATGATGCCTCCGTGGCCTTTTCATTGATAGTTTGTGTTACATGCATCATATTTTTTTGACTTTCCAATAACTGTTCTTTTTTACGAACAAAAAATTCTTTATTCTTGTCTTTAGACTCGGGGTGTACAGTTTCTAAATGTCTGCGTAATTTGGCAGGTGCCATGGAACTATTAGGAAGCAGTTTACTACATAACATGCAGAGAGGTGAGCCGTTGGAATCAACAAATCCGAAACTGATATATGATTCATCATACTTCCTTTTTTTCGTCTTTGAAACCGTGGAGCTTGACGTCGTGGCATCATCGTCTGGATCGGTAATTGCTGTATTCTCCGCGCGTACTGCTTTTGAACATTCAGCGTCATTAGAAGATGTCGTTGCAACACGTTTAACACCTTTAAGCCAACGTTCCATTCCTCTTTATTAATAATGTTACACGTCAGGATGGTAGGGTCAAAATAATGCACAATCGTTACTGCGTTTATGAGACAAAGTTTAGTCCAAAGAAGAAATGTACTAAACTGATACAATCAGAATACAGCGGGCAGTAGAACTTACAAGAAGGCAGCAGGCTAGCCAGCTTGTAAGTAGGTAGGTACGAACTTATCGCTCCGAACGCTAATCGTCAACTGACTGACGAGGCGCGACTTATTTTATATAATAGCGCTTTTATACTTAGTCCTAGACTCGAACTCGAACATTCTCAAAAATACTCGAGTCGGCGCCTTTGATAAACAAAAAGCGGAAATAAAAATATAAATACAAAAAAATGCGTTGTAAACAATCTCGACTTTATGCTTTTGAAGATAGAGCCGAAAGTCGCTTGTTCACAACTATAGCGTCTAATTCAGAGGCGGCTTTTATCAAAGGGACTGCGCGCTCACAAGTATACGCGCGGCGGGCGGATTCAAAACGTTCGACCAGTGACCAGAGAGAGGTGTTTTTTTTTTTTTTCTAAATTCTTGCGGAACCCCTACAGGGGTATCGCGGAACCCTAGGGTTCCGCGGAACACACTTAGAGTACCGCTGATCTATGTGAACAAAAATGTAGGGGACATCAGTTTTTTTTTCGTGATTTCAGAGTTTGTCCCATAGTAAAAGTTGTTCATACTGATGAGTACAATGACCCCTTAAGAGGTTTTCAGTTATTTCAATAACACGTTGTATGCGAACATGCATTTGTTCGCACCGTTTGTGGGGTTACTCTTGAAAATATGTAATTCTTACCTCAAACCAATATCAGTGTCAAAAAATTACAAGAATAAATGGTGTTTTTAATTAAAAATATACACACTTTCAATTCTAATAAGAATTAATTAATTCTAAAACACAATGTTAATTTTGCATTCAAAAGTACGGATTGACATAGTCCAATGACAATCACTCGGAATTATTTTCAAGGGTAACTGTACTAACTTACTCACTAGATAAATAAGTAGATACATCTGAAAGCTGTTTGAAAGTTTATCTCATACAAACGGGATTATGTGTTATGCTCTATCTATGGTATTTTAGGACAAAAAATCGATGATGAATAAATACCCTATAATTACACATCTTCGGAGCGGTTGTTTTTGACAAATATTTATTCTAGCCTTGAAACAGGAATAATATTGTAATAACGCGATGTGGTTAATTTAACTACATGTATGTCGCTGTTTGAAGAAGATTTTGTAATTATTATCCTTGTAGATATCAACGTTGTTTCATATTAGGTAATGGACACGCAGGCAACAACATTGTTGAAAAACAACGAAGTTGGGTTTTACGCTTGTGTTTCTATAAATAAATGTTAAATAATAATGTTATCTTTGTTAAAATCACCAAACAGGTCTGTAAAGTAAAATACAGAACTACACAATCTCTACCTACTTACTGTGGGAAAATTAATTTAATAATAAAACTTGGCAAAAAATTGAACTGAAATTGAAGCGAAAAATAAAATGAAGCTTTTTAGTCTTAAGAGTCCACCATAGCAGCGCTACGAGATAGATTTCGTGTCGTCCCTTCCCCACACCACAGCCCTTACGTCTCTCCGTACGTACGCGGAACCGCAAATGCTACCGAGTGCGCGAGTTCGAGTCGCGGAGTCGCGCATCAGAGGCAAGGCAACGCGTTTTAGCCGGCTTATACTCACGTCACCGCAGCTCTGCGCACACACAAAAGCATGACTCATAATTAGTTATTTACATTAGTTTAGTTAGGAGATTAGTTATTAAGACTAAAAAGCTTAATTTAATTTTTCGCTTTTCAGTTTCTGTTTTCGTTGGTTAAATTTTTAGACAAAATTTATTTTTATTTGTTTGCTAAAATCTAACTCCAGGTCTCCATTATGTTGTAGTGTCTATAACTACATTGATGTGTGCCCAGTTTCAACAGAATCGATTAACAGGTAAGAATTCAGTGAGTGAACAAGCAGTCATCCCCTGTTTTCCTACCATTAGGGGTGGATTTTGATTTTCAAATTAAAATGGAACCAACTTCGAGATATACCCTATCCATTAAAAAAAGAATCATCAAAATCGTACTACTCTGTATAAAGTTATGCGTGGTCATACATAAAAATAATAAAAAAATATACGCGTCGAGTTGAGAACCTCCTCCTTTTTTTTCGTCGGTTAAAAATAATGTTCTTTGGCGTGCACGGACACAGATATAACAGGTAGGTAGGTATATATATATTTTGAACAATGACATGCTAGTATTAGAGATTTTTATTTTTATTTTATTGTAATGACTAACTTGTAATCCATAAAACAGCCATATTTATGAATTAGCATGCACACCGTTGGTACTAAAACACTGCTTAGTATATATACCTACTTATTTACCTATGTATGTACAAATGACCCGATGCTATCAACGACACAATCGTGCATTTTAACATCAGATAACGAATTTTATTTGACGTGTAATTCTGTTTACTATCATAATAATGACCTTTTTGACTGTTACCGATAACGATGACGTCACGTTCTTTGTTCAATAAATTATACAGAAAAACTTTTTAATGACTACACATACGTATCTACTTAAAATTCCAAATTTGTACCTCCACAAATAACTTTCGAAGACGATGAATACTTTAATATTTTTAACCGACTTCAAAAAAGGAGGTTATGTATTCCGCGGGTTTTTTTTTTTTTTTTTCTTGTATGTACACACGGCTACACATCAAGCTGTACATTTCCAGTATAAGCTGACCTCGCATTGTATAGCTTTTCCTTCCAACGCGAGGTAAGCCTTTACTGGTTTTGTACAGCTTGATGTGTAGCCGTGTGTACACCGATTACTCCGATATTTATAGGCCGATTTACGTGGTTGCTTTTTCATTTGGTAGAGGAAGCCCGCGCGGTGGTCCCATATAAATTTTATTGACTTAGGTTGAGCAATTTTTTAACCAGCTTTAATAAATCAGTTTATTTTAGCTTCGCTTATCTAGATGATCTGCTCATTGGTACGTTTTTCTGAGAATTCTTGGTCGATATGCGTGTTTTTTTTTCACGATAGTGACTGGAGGTTTGGAAGAACATGAGCGAGTCTTTGCCCAGCAGTGGGATAGCACAGGTTAATAAAAAATATATTCTCAAACTGGTAATATAAACATTTATGAATCAACCCTCGCAATTATCAACTAAAAAGTATGAAATAAAAACTTTTTAACAAAAAATAAAACCGACTTCAAAAACCTTAACTAAAAAGTAAAAAATAATCATTGTATGTATTTTAAAATCTTAACATAAACCAACATTTTGAAGGCGGCGCATGATTTTCATGTACGTTCACATAAACTGTTTTTTACTATAGATATGCGCTCGACTGTACATTAAATAAAAAAATTAATTAACAAAAACAAAAAACCCGACTGCGTGTAAAAATAACAGAAAAGATATAAACAAGACTTATCAACACGCAGTCGGAGGCTACGTATGTTTTTGGTCATGAATTACATAATAGTTCATAGGTAGCCTCCGCCTGCGTGTTGATAAGTCTTGTTTATATCTTTTCTGTTATTTTTACACGCAGTCGGGTTTTTTGTTTTTGTTAATTAATTTTTTTATTTTATTTTTTTTAGTTTTGTCATGTTTTATTTATCATACTAATAATGTTTTTTTTGAAAAGACAAATTCATTTTTAACGTTGAATATTTCGTTGTTTTTTAGCATTTTTCATTCCAAATTACATTTAAACATATAAGTTGTATATATTTTTGTAAAGCATTTATAAAACCCTTTATTTTGATACCCCACTCGATAGTTTTTGTCGGAAAAAAAAATTTTTTGAAGAGGTAATATGGCGCCAAAAAGCGGCCATTTTAATTTTTTAAATTTTGATGTACCCAGTGTCACTCTCAGAATTAAGAGGAATCTAACGACACCTCTCAATCTCAAATCCATCAAGCCGTTTAGGCCACAGAGCGTGCCAAAGAAATATACATACATACATACACTCGAAAAACATAACCCTCCTTCTGGCGCAGTCGGGTAATAAGGGTCAATCACGCGCCGCCTTTAAAATGTTGGTTTATGTTAAGATTTTAAAATACATACAATGATTATTTTTTACTTTTTAGTTAAGGTGTTTGAAGTCAGTTTTATTTTTTTTAAATTATAATTTCTTTTGTATTATATTTATTTCGTAGTAAAATATGTACATAACTGGCGAAATGTGGGTATTACTATTACACCTCTGCCTAACCCTTCGGTGAAATACAGGCGTGACGTGATGTTATGTTATGTTGGTATGTTAATATGTAGGTAATACTTGTAGCGATTATACAAATACATCCATATTTCGTTTACGACTGTCGTATTGTTGGTCTGCCAACCCGCACTAGGCCAGCATGGGAGACTAAGGCCTTAACCTTCTCATTCTGAGAAGAGGTCTGTGCCCAGCAGTAGGCAATAATGGGCATGTGATTTTGATGATCCACATAGAAATAATGATGATCCATATTTCCGTATCATATTAAATTTATAAACGTCCAACTATGATATTATGGTGCATGTGTCTTATTTGATGCTCGGTTTTGGTTTCGGTGGTCCAAAAAAGATTTCAGCTGAGGTTTTAGTTTCGGCGAAACCAGCCTGAACCGAAACCACGGTGGCATTGTCTACATCGGAAAAGATTCTTGACCGCGACTGAAAAACGACGAACGATATTGTAACCATTGATGGTCGTGTGCTGCTTTTCATCTTCTTTACATAATCCTGTAGCGACACAACTGACGCATTAATTTGGTACAAGGCGCTCAATTGTATTAGCGCGCCGCAGCAGTCGTCTCCCCGCAGCCAATCCGTTAGGTCGTCGATATAATGTAGTCTATAATATTAATATGTATCTGGTACCAGAAGTAAAGTTTAACTATCTATCAACAAGTGACCTTCATTCCAACACCTCAATACATCTACCCCTAAAATCCCTTAGTCATCTTTAACAACGGTGCCGATCAAAAATATCGGGACAAACAAAATGATCTGAACAACTAAGAAAATAAAACTGTAACTCGATGAAAAAGGGGTGTTTCAGAATAAACAATATCATCAGCCTATCACAGTCCACTGCTGGCCATAGGCCTCACCAATAGCACACCACTGACTTCAGTCCTCGGTCACTCTCATCCAGCTTCTTCCAGCCACCATGCGTAGATCGTCACTCCACCTAGCCTGAGGGCGTCCTACGCTTTGTTTTCCGATTCCCGGTCTCCACTCAAGAACACGTCAAGAATAAACATAGTACACGCCGACTATAATTTTGACAAGAATTTTATCCCACTGTGATAAAGTTAAATTTTCTATGTTGTTCAGATCATTTTGAAGTCTGTTCGTTCCGATACTTTTAAATCTGACTGTCCACCGCTATTTTTAATCACATTATATCACTTTAGCTCCATGAGCTTATTTCGCCATCTCCTTTTTTCATCGGACTACAAGACGCACTGCAGGATATCATCCACATCTGGTAGAAATCCCTACTATTAGGACGAAGCGCTTTGGTTGTAGGTAGTTTTGGAATTCACTGCCGGTATCTGTATTTCCGCCGGGCACTTACAACCCTAACACCTTTAAAGCTGGAGCACAGTATAAAGATCATCCTTACTCTGTGGCTGGAGTGAATCGGCACCTAATACATTTGCTCGCTCCATCGTCGACCACATCTTGACAAAGCTGTCTAGATTGCGATCAAGAGCAGATCTATATCTCATAAAAAAATCTTTCTTACTAACATCATTGAAATAGGACAGAAAATATTTAAAACTGAAATTAGTCTGTGCCCTTGTAATTTACGTAACAAGATTTACCAACACAGTAAACTATGACTGAAGTTATCGTTATTAAAAACCCATGCAAAATTTAAGGCAGTTGTGATCTTTAGCAGCACTTAAAATTTCTAATAAATCTGTGTTCAAGTGCTCAGACAGACTTCAAGATTCTTCGTATTATTATTGGAAAACACACGTATCTATAGCAAACAGAGAATTAGGAGCATCATTAAAGGTTTGAGCTAAAACTGTATTTAGAAATCGGATTCAAGGATTTAAGAAATCAAGCATGCAACAAGTACTAACAGAACAGAAATATTAGTTCCGAATCTTCAGTTGTATAGTTCTAATCGAATAAATTATTCAGTATGTATCTATGTGACCTTATTGACCCAGTTGAAGTAAGTGAGCATAGTAAGGAAAGAAGGTTAACGCTTAGCAGCCTTGGGTTACATCCAAGCAGGTTGTGCCAAGTATAAGTATATGGATACAAAAAATCTGCAATAGCAAGCATTGGATCTGATGCTAGTGCCAATAGTGATAGATCCGCTTTGGAAGAATTTACTACTGAATTAGGCATTGATGGAGAGTGGTGAGCGATTGAGCAGACGATCGAATTTAAATTCAATCTAGATCCGCAGCTGCCTGGGGGGTGATTCTCGCGTTGTAGACATTATCTCGAACTCGACATAATGTCGAAACAAGATGGCAAATGTCGATTGGTTTTTTTTTCTTCGTAGTCTCAGAATGTCACGTTAGAGATGTGTCTAGGTCTAGCGCTCTAAATACAAAGAGTGGTTCATAGCAGTTGACATTACCGGCGACATTTTTCGTAGAGATTTAAAATTAGAGATTATCTCGAATTAGTCATTTATCAGTATAATGCGAGAATTTCGGCCCTGGTTAGAAGCTGTCTCTCACTTGGAAAAATCTCTTGACTCTGGGCGTACAAAAGAAACCTCTTTCTTTTAACATTGTAATTATTTAGTGGTGTTGATTCTCTTGTCACAAACTAAACTTATTTTAAACTATCGCTCTCTTTTACTATTAGTAGATACATGAAAGGGATGACAACAGTTTTAGTCTTGTCAAATTAGTCAAAATTAGAATTTATATGCAAGTTTAGTTGTAATCTCGGAACGTGCCGATTAAAAATACAAAGAAGTGTAACACGTAAACAAATTTGACAGTTCTAAAATTATTGCGATCTCTTTCTTGTTTTCTCTATTGATAGAAAAATATATGAATAGTTTGAATTAAGTTGGTGAACAAGAGAATCGACACTATTGTCCTCTTCCAAGGTGGGTCAAAAATTAAATGTTATCAGAAATTCCGATTCCGATTTGCAGGAGAACGAAGGTAACCGACATAGCCCGAAGAATTGCTAAACTTAACCCACAAGGTGGACCGACGACCTGGTGAAGGTCGCGAGAATCCGCTGAATGCAGAAAGCGTAGGACTAGTCGTTGTGGCGATGATGCTTGTGGGAGCCTTCCCAGCCTTCCTTCTACGTCCAGCAGTGGAAGTCTTTCTGCTGAAATGATGATGATGATGATGAGGAATTCCGAACCCTAAATAAGAAAAGTTAGTCAGTCTTCTTTCGCTTCCATTAATTTGTCTACCCAGTCCATCCATACGTTCGAAACTATAGAGAGTGTGCAGATTTTTTTAAACCGGAATTACGTAGCTAAAACTGTTCACGCTCAGCTTAATAGAATTAGGTACATAAAAATATAAAAAGTACGTCATCAACAGCCCACCGTTGTTCAGCTAAACATGAGTATTCTGAAACAGGAGCGATTGTTCCTAGTTACCACCGTGGGCAGATAGGTTGTTGAGTCTACCCTACAACCTGTGTCCTAGTTACCACCGTGGGCAGGTACATTGGTGCGTCTACCCTAAAACCTGTGATTAGTGCCGGTAATCTAGGAAATTCAATTTGACATTTGGGTGTTGACAATGATTTTGGTGCTGGTTATTGGATATCCTTCTCTGTCAGTCAGGTTGGTCAAAAATATCCTGCACCGCAGGCAAATGACTTTGGTGTGTAAGGAAATTGGTCGTTGTGCGGTTTTCCTATGTACCCCACACATCTGATAAGACTTATCCAATATATATAATATATGTCTCTAGTCGGCTCCAGTCTAACCTGAAGCGGCTCAATATTAATATTTCGCACGGGGAGACTGTAACCTCCGCAACCAAATCACTGGGAAATAAGGTTAGATCGGTTGTTTGACTATTAGTCTCCCGATAACCGGGACTGGCAGATCAAGCGCCCTCCAAAGGTCGGAGACTTCTTATTGTGTTCTGAATGATTACCCATCTACAGACTGAAAGCGTCAAACGGAGCTTCACCTCGCAGATCAGATGCCTTGCGCTGTTGCTATTTAGTCATGAACCCTTGTATCCTACTACTACTTAAATATACATAAGGACAAAGTAATAACAAGGTATTATCTTTTATTATTTAATGCATTATATTAATTGCTGTCATCGTATTACTATAAATATATAAATGTCATCCGTATTTGAGTATTGTCCATGGATCAATAATTATATTAATATCTGACTGTTTAAAATAGGTACACTGGCCTCTAAAGAGGATGTATGGTAAATTATGTTTAACTAGCCTTACTATGCCTATTTTCCGAAAGATAATAATTGATAAAATTGATGATAGACGACACCAATTTCATTTGGTGCCCAATGTCAACCAGACAGAACTTACTGAGCATAATATATTATGATTATTAAAGAAATTAATAACATAAATAATTTAATGGAACACATCATTTCATATCAACAAAATTGTATCTAGAAATGGAATTTTTCAAAATGTCAATAACACTTTTCTTTCAGTGTACCATCAGACAGAAAACTAAACCTTTTCTGGGCATGAAATATTCTTAGAAACTAATATCGCTACGTACACATACATACATACATATTATCACGCCTGTTTGGGGTAGGCAGAGACTATGGATTTCCACCGGCTACGATCCTGACACACCTCTTTCGCTTCATCTACGTCCATTAACCTCGTCATGCATGCTCGTCGGTTTAGAGAACTCTTAACCTGGCATTTTTTGAGAACATCCGCGATTTGATCGCGATACGTTCGCCGAGGTCATCCCCTTCCAACTCTTCCATCCACACTCGCTTCGTATACTTGTTTCGTCAATCTCCTCTCTTCCATCCTCTCTATATGTCCAAACCATCTTAACATACCTTTCTCAATCTTTGTCACTACATCTTCTTTCACTCCACAACGCTCCCTTATCATGTTATTCCTTACTTTATCTCTCAAAGTTACACCACACATACTTCTCAAAGCTCTCATTTCTACTGCATTTATTCTGCTTTCATGTTTCTTCTGCCATACCCAACTTTCACTACCATATCGCTACGTGTAACTTAGATTTAGAGTGCTTACCATAATAATATCTACTATAAGTGGTACATAGTGTAAAATATTATAGAAATTATCAAAGGGGTAGATCACATGAAAATAATAATAATATTAAGTCTAGTAATTGACTGCAATCTAAATCAGAACGCGTCAGCATGAAATTCTTGGAAGAGAGGAAACGGTCGAAACTGTCCCGAGCTGCTTATTGTAACTCGGGACATAAACGCCGCCCATTTCTCCCCGCTAGCCTCGCACGATAGCTCTGCGAATACATTAGTGGTTTCGACTATTCGTTGTGTAGATATAGAATGTAAAATGCAATAAATTTTAAAATCAATTTATATCACTACTTTATGATAGAAGTCAGCAATTTTTTTCATTGTTTTTAAATACTGAAATAATATGGGCCGAAAAAGAGTTCATAATCGCAACGAACTACATATTTATAAGGTTATTTTTAGATAATATCAAACAAAAGGTAAGATACATGAAAGAGTGAAAGCCACGTCGCAATGCCAAGACTACTCAAAAGAAACTTCTGGAAATAAGAGCCGCAAAATTAAAAAGTAAAATGAGCTTACACGTGTTCTTCACTTCCACACTACCTTCATTCAACAACAAAAAAAGTATGTATTATATATAGTAACCATTAAAACAAAGAAATTGTATGTACTGCGAGATGACCAGGTATCAGAAACTTCGCTCAGTGGATTCACCGGACATTGACCAAGTTCCACAAGTTTACCATTCCATCCTCTATTGATACTTGTTGTTTTGAATATCCAATTCACTGGTGGTGCCCAAACAATCGCGTTGTTATAAAAGAATGTTATGTAAACACGTCGTGACTACCATCGGCCATTTCTCAAAACAAGAGCCACAGTAAGATTTGTTCTGTACATACTTATTACACCTACTCAGAAGTGAATTGTTAACTGCCGCACGGTAAATAAAGTTAAATTACATAATTTATTTGGACGTAATTACAATGTTATAAATGCCGTTCCGTATCGCTAAGATACTGCGTAATAACTGAGTAAGAAGGTTCGAGCCAAATTCTAATAAAAATAAATAAATGTACGTCATTTGTATTGTCTGATACTGAAAATCCGCTAATGTTTAAACATGATGCATATGATATAACTTAATTTGTGTAGAATTAATAAAATTTGCATTAAGTATATTTAAATTAAAAAATGTTATAATCTTACTTATTTATTTTTTATCGTTATTTACCAACATCACGCCTCACTGATCTATGTTATTGCATTGTGAATTTGTGTCGACGCCGGCTGTCGCTGAAAACCAGCGCTGTGTCTTTGCTCCGTGCATGAGGCACAGCAATATGCTGAGCGGTGGCCGTTTTGCGCGGATGTGACGCATATCTTACCACACTTCTTGACTCTGTACCTGTATTTGTTCTGTGTTCTTGTATTTTTTGGTAATTTTGTGCGTCATTTTTGAGGCAAATAAATATTTTTTCTTTCTTTCTTTCTAAATGCGAAATAGCTCTATTAGAATCAAGTGTCAGGTAAAATCAAATGAATCAAGTGTCAAAGGACAAAAACGGAATCGTAAAAAGCAGGTGTAATAAAGATAAACTGAAAGATAACACAATCTCAAATTTCATTGCCAAGATAAAGTCTGAAACGGTGTACAGACTTTAAAATGAGCAGCATTAAGTTATTGAAACGAGGGCAATCGATACAATGTGACAATATGTGGGCTAGATAGTGAAATGAATAGATATTTTTTTTTATATTGGCCGTCGGGCGGGCGCTGGTGACCGTGTCATTAGGGGTGGGAGGTGTCCTTGGAACTATTGTCAGGGTCTACACGAACACATGTGCGGGCATGTTATGCTTGTATCCGAGAATTCCGATATTGACGGACGAGGGGGAGATGGGCTATGGATTATACGTAATTACGATGCATAACGCTAATTAGTTTTGTTTTCTATTTTATAGACTTTTATAACTATACAGGTACAGGTGACGGGGGATTTTAATGTTATGTAAATATTATTTGAAGTAATAGGAAACGTGGTAAGGAAACCTAGATTTAACGATCTAAAATCGCTGAGAAACACTGAGTGATGTTCGTTTCTTCCTTGTATGAGAAGAGGCCTTTTCCCTACTGTGGGACAACTACAGCCTGGTATTCCACTTATTATTATTATTGATTTAAACGTATTTACTATTAAATTATTATATTTTGCGAATTATTTTACGAAGCCTACATCTATAGTATAGCCGACGATGGTTACGTCAATTGTAAAGGATTTTATGACGACATAATGAGCGCTGAAGTGTAACCAACAATTGTATCTGTACATATTTACAGACACACACAAGAGTCGTGGGATTTTTAAGAAGGCGTCAATGCTAAGGTATTAAATGATAGGAACAAATGTCGCAAGCTGCCTTAATCTCAGAAAATGATAAATTATAATAGGTATAATACAACGTGTTATTGAAATATTGTATTAATATAATATTAAGTCCGCCTATGTACACATGTTGCATGAAGTTTAAATAAATAAATAAAAAATAAAAATACTCAGAATACTGTATTTATTTATTTTTATTTATTTATTTATTTTACTTTAATTACAACGGTCTTGAACCAATTACAGTAATTAAAGATAGAGGAATGACACATAAAATATATAGTGAATTACACATCTTTCATAAATCTCTCTCGCAATGCTTCAGGCATACTAACAGAATCTTCTTCCAATCATCCGCAAACAGATCATAATTCGGATTACAATCCAAGAGTTCGTTGAGTGCAGTGAGAGTACGAGGTACTGGCGATTTAGCTCGCGCTACAGTACGACATGAAGGCACAGCAAAAAGCTTGTGCTTCCTGTTGCGGTGGTAATTGACCGGTGCAAAGAATCGTGCCAGCTCATTATGCAGATCTGGTGCATCAATGGACCCGCGAAGAGTTTTACATGCTGTTGTAAGCTGATCACATGCTCTTCTTACCTCAAGTGAGTTGTAACCGAGGCACCCAAGTAGAAATTTGGTTGGGTAGAGAAACGGATAATAACCATGTACGCGCTTATAAAGGTACCTCAGGAATGGTTTTTGCACCTTTTCTAACATAAGCGCGTAGGTATTTTCGTGAGGGTTCCAAACGCATGCACTGGACTCGAGTTTGGTCCGAACCAATGCATTAAATAATATTTTAATGACATGTGCATTGCGAAATTCTTTTGAGTTTCGCAGAACGAATCCTAATCTTCGGTACGATTCTTTAGCCGTTAGCAGCATGTGGTCATGGAATGTGAGCTTTCGATCGAATGTGACTCCCAAATCTTTCATAGCTGTAGTTTTAATGATAGTGTTATTGCATAACTTGTATTGAAACTCTATTGGGTGCCGCATTCGACCGAAGGTCATGGCATTGCATTTGGAGAAATTGAATTCCATTCTTTAATTGAATTGAATTCGTTCTCTACACTCCATTGATAAATCGCATTTATGTCTTGCTGAAGTGCTAAACAGTCTTCTTCGGAGTTAATTTCGAGGTATAATTTCAGGTCATCGGCATAAAGCAGACATTTTGAGTGGCAAAGTACTGTAGGAAGATCATTAATCATTATCAAAAATAATAAAGGTCCTAAAATTGAGCCTTGGCTGACTCCGGAACGCGTATGATAGGGACTCGACTCGTATATCCCAAGCCTGACAAACTGCTGACGATCACGTAGGTAGTCCGCGAAAAATTGGAGAAGAGCTGGAGCCAGTCCTATTTTACTAAGTTTCGCCAGTAGCATGTCATTATTGACCCTATCAAAAGCCTTCCGAAAGTCAAAGTAAAGAACATCTACTTGTCGACCACGATCTAAGCTAGAAGAAATATATGTATATATTAATCTGTGTAGAAATAACTCAAAATCTCTTAAGGGGTCATTGTACTCATCAGTATGAACATCTGTTACCATGGGACTAACCCTGAAATCGCGAAAAAAATATTAGCTGTTCCTTCCATTTTGTCGATTAATGTGAACACAAATGTAGGGAACATCTGATATTTTTTTCGCGATTTCAGGGCTGATTCCATAGCAAAAGTTGGTTATAATGATGAGTACAATGACCCATTAAGACGTTTTGAGTTATTTCAATAACACGTTGTATAACGTGTAGTGATCGTGAAAACTTAAGAAATCATTATGATGAATTATAGCTCTGAATAATATTGATGCTGGAGTACCACAAGGAAGCATAATTGGGCCACTGCAATACTTCGTCTTTAATCAATAGATGCATGTCTAGCAGGTTTGGGAGAGACGAGAAGAGCCTGTCTCTTTAGGCCAAAAAGATAACAGAAATAGTTTTTTTTATGAGATGGTGGTAATCTAGGGCCATTAAGTTTAATGGTAACTTAAGACCATTGCTGCTTTTTAATGATAACTAAGAAATAAAGAGGATGGAGAGTGAAGATTTCACCAAACCGTCTGCCAAGGGTGCTGAAATTGGCAATATTCCTTATGATCGATTATGAATAAAAAGGTCAATTTTCAGCATTGTGCGTTTACATGTTGATATCTTCTTCTATCAGGTTGATATGATAATCGCAAGTCTTCTCAGCTAATTATGTTTGCCTGAACTTCCGACTGATGTTTTTCTTTATTTCCCAGGTCTACTATGCTTGTTCAAAACAACATACTACTTTAGTAACTGCGTCGTGCATTAAAAAAGCCTTCACGACCGACGATATTTAATTGATCGTCCGACGCACCCTGGGCAGTCGGCCCCGCTACCATCCTGCTGACTGGCTAATCTTTTCCCCACGACATGAGCTATTTTTAGCCGACGGAAAAAAAGGAGGAGGTTCTCAATTCGACGAATACCTTATTTTTTTTTCTGTATGACCACGCATAACTTTTTACAGAGTGGTCCGATTTTGATGATTCTTTTTTTAATGGATCTATCTTTTTATATAAAAACTTTTTAACAAAAAATTGAACCGACGAAAACAGAAACTGAAAAGCGAAAAATAACTAATTATGAGTCGGCGCCAAACCAACTTTTAACAAGCAAAGTGCGTGCAAGTTGCAAGTGGCCGAGCGGAGTACGCATTTTTGGAAAGTTATTGTTTATCGTTGAAAATTTCACGTTGTATTTGATGTGACGTTGTTTTTATTATTTATTTAAAGTAATTTAATGATCTTCGTTGATTGGTTGTTTGGCGCCGACTCATAATTAGTTATTTTTCGCTTTTCAGTTTCTGTTTTCGTCGGTTAAATTTTTTGTTAAAAAGTTATTTTATTTTATTTTTTTGTGGTTAAAATCTACCAACAATCTAACTCCAGGTGGGTGGATTTTGATATCAAGATATATGCTATCCATTAAAAAAAGAATCATCAAAATCGGACCACTCTGTAAAAAGTTATGCGTGGTCATACATAAAAAAATTAAAAATAAAATACGCGTCGAATTGAGAACCTCCTCCTTTTTTTCGTCGGTTAAAAAATAGAACCGACGAAAACTGAAACAGAAAAGCGAAAAATAAAATGAAGCTTTTTTAGTCTTTTCCTAACTAAACTAATGTAAATAACTAATTACCTATGAGTCGGCTAATTACCTATTGTTTCATCATCATCATCATCATTTCAGCCGAAAGACGTCCACTGCTGGACATAGGCCTCCCCCAAGCATCGCCACAACGACCGGTCCTGTGCCTTCCGCATCCAGCGGATTCCCGCGACCTTCACCAGGTCGTCGGTCCACCTTGTGGGGGGTCTACCCACGCTGCGCCTTCCAGTACGCGGTCGCCACTCCAGAACTTTACTGCCCCATCGGCCATCCGTTCTGCGAGCAATGTGCCCCGCCCACTGCCACTTAAGTTTGGCAATTCTTCGGGCTATGTCGGTTACTTTCGTTCTCCTGCGAATCTCCTCATTTCTGATTCGATCATCACCTATTGTTTGGCGCCGACTAAACAATAGGTAATTAGTTATTTACATTACTTTAGTTAGGAAAAGACTAAAAAAGCTTCATTTTATTTTTCGCTGTTCAGTTTCTATTTTCGTCGGTTCAAATTTTTGTTAAAAAGTTTAATCATTATTATGTAGCTCATGTCGACACGATAGAAGAAGTAACTGCGTATGGTTCCTGGTAAAGAAGTAATAAAGAAGTCAGGCTATTGGACGACGTCTATCTATACTGCGATCACAAATTAGTTTTTTAATGGTGGCGGTTATTGCAATGGCTCTATAAATATTAAGTCTATACCATGGAAAATTATAAATTAAAAAAGTAGCAGTGATAGCCTAGTGGTTGAACGCTTGCCTTCCATGAAGGAGGGTGTGACTTCGATCCCGGCCCGCACCTCTGACTTTTCGAATTAATGTGCGGATTTATATTCGATTATCACTTGCTTTAACGGTGAAGGAAAACATCGTGAGGAAACCTGCACACCTGAGAGTGCTCCATACAGTTCTCAATGGTGTGTGTAGTCCGCCAACCCGCACTAGGCCAGCGTGGTGGACTAAGGCCTTAGCCTTCTCGTACTGAGAAGAGGCCCGTGCCCAGCAGTGGGACAGTAATGGGCTGGTTATGTACTATGGAAAATATACTTCTAAACATGTTCATAAAAAAAATGTTCATGTTCTTGTAATAAAAGAGCCTCCACGAGTGACGATATTTAATTGCTCGTCCGGCGCACTCTGGGCAGTCAGCCCCGCTATCAACCTGCTGACTGGCTAATCTTTTCCCCACGACATGAGCTATTATTATTATGTAGCTCATGTCGACACGAAGAAGAAGAAGAAGAACATGTTCATATACACCCCTATTTTAAATTACTACTAAACTTTAAATGTATGGAGCACCTAGTATATTTGTTTTAAAGATTTCAGTGTTGGTCCCATGGTAAAAATTGTGCAGAACGATAAGCAGAGCCCTTAAGGTGAATGCTACGGCCTTCTTCCGAACATTTTCCCGCTAGATGGCGTTGAAGTCAACATTTTACCTTTTTTATTTTTTTGTGCAGAATTGGTCTATTACTGAACCGTAGGACCATTGTTTGCGGATAGAAAACATTGCATTCTATATAATTATGGCATAATATTACCTAAAAATTCACGTAAATAAACATAAATAACGATTCCAATATCTGTCACTTAGATTTATGAAATTCACGCACACATGGACGATAGGATTGTTATATACTAGAATGTCGGTAATGTACATAACTCGTTTTACTATAGAGACCACTAGATGGCGTTTACTTGAAAAATATGAAGTTGGAAATCTTTGAGGGGAATTTTATACCTTTATAAATATCTTATGTAAAGCAGATTTATTTTTGAAAATGAAAGGTATAGTAACAGGTGTAGAAATGTTATTCTGATATTGTAGGAAATTTAATACAAATAAAAACCATTCAAAATATTATATTTGTTTATTATTCAAGTCCCTATGCTAGACGGATCCGACATTTCCTAGCTGAATGACCTCTTGAGAAGAAATGCCCAAACAAAATAGACTCAAGTTGTGATATTCTTTATTTTCTTTCATTATAATTTCACTTTCTTTTCTTTTACATTTGGTGTAGAAGAAGAAATGAAGGAGGCAAAAAAATATTTCAGAAGATCGAAGCACATACATTGTTTCAAAAGAGCAGCTAGTTGAGCTGGGGGCAGATTTTAGCAACTGAAGAATTATTATACCTTTTTGATACATTACATTAGTATTATTTTACCTTTTTCTACATAGTGAATTAGCAAAATTCATTATTTCTTAAAATTAAATGTAACAATGATTCATACACAATGATAAAAAACAGATTCTACACAAACTACAATATATTAGACTAAATAATTGATGTCTTCACTCTCTGCCTTATCTTCCTGTCTTCAAGCCGCTACAAAAGAATAAGTCTTTTTAGTTTATAATAATGACTGCCATTATTTTCAAATTTACTTCAATATGTAATAAATTACCATCAGTGTCTCCATAACTACTCTAAAATAAAATCTTATTGTATATTCTAATCTTGAATTGATGTTGCAGGACAATTTTTTACTAGAACAAAAGAATACCATATTTGATTACGAAGGTGATACAAGTTTACAAGTTATACAGAAAATAAATATTTTTAGTAATTTCTTGTACCTGTAATTTCATTCAAAAAGATTCAAACTTCTATAACAGTCAGAGGTTGTGACCGAAATGCAGCATATGAAGAAACACTTATCCATTTTACTGACACGCAATTGTCCTTGAACCTGAAATGAATTAAAATTATACTAAGAGAAAATAAGATACTTAGAGAACTTATAATGTGGATATGCAACAGTATTAGTAACTTCATCATCATCATCATTTCAGCCGAAAGACGTCCACTGCTGGACATAGGCATCCCCCAAGTATGCTAGGGGATATGTCAAAATCGCCACGCTTGGCAGGCGGGTTGGCAATCGCAGTTGGTTGGATACTCAGAGAGTGCTGCTGCACATCCTCTGGTGAATCCCTTAGTCGCCTTTTACGACACCCATGAGAAGCGAGGTGCAATTCTTTACGTCCAGCACCACAGGGAACAATAGTAACTTACTTGATAGTAAGTCATGCTTTTTATTCATAACTAGACTGTTTTTATTATCCAATTTTAGAGCAAAATTATTCTTTTCTTTTGCTGCTGTCTCTAGACTTTGATTTTTCCACATCAAGGACGGAAACCACTTGATTACAATGACAGCTTTCTCATCATCAATTATACCTGTAACAAATAAACTTATTGAAATTATAGAAATCAAAATTATATAAATTGAAGTAATAGAGCTCCTTGTAAAAGTTCATTTGAGGAAGGAAGCTATGATGTCAGCCTGTAATTCTCCTAGTGCAGGCGTCCTGGAAGGCAGAATCGTGAACATACATAGAATCAGAATCATTTGATTTGTGTATGGGTAGATAAAGAAACTCCCTTTTTTGTCAGTTAAAAACTACTGCAACACTTACCATTCCAAATTGACTAGCAGTTAGACGGTATATAAATCATTATCATGCTGCCCTACAGTAGCCACTTCAATGGATGCTATGTCTTCTGGGATCTTCTGGAATTCCGCTCACCTCTGTTCACATTGTATTTTTAATTGTGCTACATCAATATCAACAGGATCACAAGCTTCAGGCAGTTTTCTTTTCGTTGTATTTTTTTTTTATGTGTCAGGCGACTTTATCCATGCAGTTTCATGCCACTTTTGTCCAGCAGCTGTGACAATCCTATAAATATAATGAACAATTTTTATAAATATTATCAATCGTTCCGTGTGGTGTCAGACGTAAAGAATTGCACCACCCTATATCTTCTCATGGGTTTGTGTATCCACCAGAGGATGGGCAGCAGCGTTCTCTGAGTATTTAACCAACCAACTGCGATCGCCAACCCGCCTGCCAAGCGTGGCGATTATGGCATATCCCCCCAAGCTACTAGGGGGAGGCCAATGTCCAGCTGTGGACGTCTTTCGGCTGAAATGATTATGATGATGATGATTATCAATCGTTATGGATCGTCAAATAACACCGACGCGGCGAAGCAGAGTTGAAGAGCAACAAAGCAACACTAAAATTATACCTACATAGCATTGACCTCTATTTCCACACAGTAATGTTATATAAATGTATGCAATAATGTAATCATCATTTCGGCCTAACGAAGTCCACTACTGGACATAAGCCTCCCCCAAGCATATGTTGGGGGGATATGCCATAATCGCCACGCTTGGCAGGCAGGTTGGCGATCGCAGTTGGTAGTTTATATTATATATAAATATGAAATATTCAAATGTATATGGAGAAAATAAGGAGTAGGTACCATAGTATAGTGGGCTGGTTTCCGCAACTCAACGTCCAAGCATACAAAGACAGTAGGTACCATACAAATACAATATCACTGCCTGCCTGCCTTCAAAGCAATTTTTTCATTGGCCGCATAAATCAGAGCCCAAACTTCAGGTGCAGTCTTTTTTGACTTTCTAATAGGTTTTTCTTCTTTCAGATCACTTTCACTGGCAGATGTTTTATCAAAATTGCAGTAATAATCCTTGCTTCATGTTTTCCTAATACATGAAGTGGACCGTTTCTCAAATCTGCTGCCATTGTAGGCTTGCTACTATTATACATTATAATTTTCCGTGCTACTAGAATAAGCTTCATCAGTTCTGGCTTCAAAATATTTCGCCCATAAAGAGGGAGTCTGGTATTCGCTAAAATCTGAAAAAACAAACAAAAATATTAGGTACTTAAACACTGACCTTGAGATGTAACTTTACTACTATGAATTATGTAGGTAATTAATTTTATTTCTTTTTTTAAAATATGTATTATTTCTTTTATTCAAACATTGCACACTTTTTTATCAGCACTTGAGGTAAATATATGGAATAAATTACTAATGAAAGTTGTTTATGCCACCTCAATCTACTTTTTCAAAAACAATCTTGACAACTGATTATAAACAAAGAAAATCTATCACAACTGCAATTCGATTGTGAAAGACTTTCAACACTGTTTGATACAGACACATGAGCTACAAGCTGCTTGTCTATAAATAAATAAATAAAAATTAAATTACCTTGTAAAGGGCACTGGTATAGTTCTTGATAACATGATTCTTACATTCCTTTTTTTTTATTAGATTTCCATAATGACACTTTCTCTTTCAAGTTTGCAAGTAGAATGTCCAGTATTTTTTTACAGCAATTATGCACTTTCATGTTGATGTTTCTTCTCATAATATTGACAAGTACTTGTAACAATATTTATTTAGAACTCAAAGAAACAGTAATTTCTTAGTTTGTTTACCAATAATGCAGGCCTGAAAATATAAACATTACTTGAAAATTATGCTAATAATAAAAGTCAAATAAAACTAACTTTGTAGTAAAGAAGATATAAATTTGCATACATAATTGACACCTACAGATTTGATATATTTTTTTAGAGTATGACTCAGCAGTGATCAATATGTATTTTGCAATGCAAATCATGTAGGTATGTACTAAAGCTGACAATTCAAAACGGATTTTTAGTTTTACACGTTCATATGTTCTTATTTGTAAAACTGCACTGACAGAAAGAGTAAAATGTATTGAAATAAATTGACAAAATAACCAGGTTGGTTTTACGTGCATCATGATATTTGGTACATATATAATACCATAGAAATGTTATATGTCTATGCAATGATATACTTAGGTAAAATCATTGTGTCTATGTATAATACAATCATCATTGACTTGTTCAATCAGCGGTTTAGTCTTCGTTTTTTGAGAACGCAAGAAAATGTTACGGCTGCGGCTGCAATAAGATATGCATATACAGAGAAAAAGTTGTTGGGTGTTGAATCACGAAACGAAATGGCGGGACCGGGAACTTATTTTGTCATTTCAAGTGATTTCCGATCGAACTTAGCCTCCACTTTTCGAAAATGCCGAGCACAAAAATATAATAACACTACACACGTATACTTACGAAGTTTCATCAATCCAATTATTCAATTGTATTGAAAAACATAACCGGCGCGGCGTAAATATAATTCGCACTTGCAGTCATAGATCATAGAGTCACTGACTGCGTTCGAAAATACAACTTGAATAAAAAAGGATTACAATATTTTACATAACTTTATTTTTCTGGTAGCGTTTGCTTGTTTGCACAAACTAAAAATATTGAATAACCCAATTTTACAAGTTGTTTATTATTATTGATCTATAAGATTAGAGTGAATTAATATTTTTTTAATAATTAATTAGTATGTAATTGATTTGTCTCGTTTTTTTCCTAGTTCAGAACGCACCAAAATTATTTCTCTAGTCTAGTGCTAGTGTGACACAAATCTACATGTACTACAATAATTATAATGTCTGAATGTCTGTCTGTTTTCTTTTGCATAAAAAGTATTTATTATACGATTAAATTATTTCAATAGAATAATGTCTTTGAGTTTCAATTATTCAATTATCCAGTCTCGTAGGTACCTACATGCTTTTTTCAAAATGTCTATTAGGCAAAAATCACCTGTTCCCTACATTTGTGTTCACATAAATCGACAAAATGTGGGGAACATCAGATTTCTTTGGCGGTTTCATGGTTGATCCCATAGTAAAAGTTGTTCATACTGATGAGTACAATGACCTCATAAGAGGTTCAGTTATTTCAATAACACGTTGTAGATAATAAATCCATAGTTATTAGAAAAACCTCTTAAGGGGTCATTGTACTCATCAGTATGAACAACTTTTACTATAGGACCAACACTGAAATCGCGAAAAAAAACACCTATTCCCTACATCTGTGTTCAAATCAATCGACAAAATGTGGGGAACAGCTGATTTTTTTTGGCGATTTCTGGGTCGGTCCCATAGTAAAAGTTGTTCATACTGATGAGTACAATGACTACTTACGTTAAGAGGTTTTCAGTTCTTTCAATAAGACTGTAGATAATAAGTCCATAGTTATTAGGATACGCGATAAACGACATTCACGCGGGCGAAATCGCGGGCATGAGCTAGTTGATTATAAGATTGACCCTGAAAAGTAATAACGTCGACTATTGTGAGTTTGTGAGGAAATTACAGAATGCTGATAGATAGTATAGTAGGTACCTACTTTAGGATATGGAATAAAATTGTGATCATGATAATTATAATTAATGACGATATTGAAATAGTATAATAAATCCAAATCGAAATCAAAATAAATAATTTGTAACATAATAATATAATTCAATAATCCTACAAATAATATAACAACAGTGCAACACGCAACGAAACCGCGCGCAAAAGTTAGTGTCAAACATGAAACTTCGAAATCTAGTTATTACGCCGAGCGACACACTAAGGTCACAAGGGCATCGGTTTGGCAACGCGCCGCGTGGGAATTCCTAGAATCGTAGGTACTGCATCGACATCTGAAAAGAGCGGCAACGTCGCGTTTATTTCAATAAAATATACTACGATAATTTCATTTTTTAAGATAGCGCCATCTATCAAGTAAAATGTAAACTAGCGCTGTTATGGCATGTTCTTTATATACTATCGTATGATACGTTGGTATATACGAAGATCTGTCATAATTATTACGCACACAAAGATCGAAATGCCAAATTTTGCTCGAATTTCATTATTGTTTTACTGAGTAAATACTGCAATTTATTTCGTGAAAAGTTAGTATGCGGATACAGTTTTGTGTAGAAAAGTGATAAAATGATGTGAATTAAGCAAGAACTGTCTGTGAAATAGTGGACGCTCAAACGCAAAATGTATGGACGGAGCCATCGGAGCATCCACCTTAACCTCTTTAAAGTTTTGCAGTATTTCAAAACTAAGTGTGTATGTTTTTAAACAATTGTTAACATGTGACCGACGCAAAAAAAAATCTATTGTCTAAAAAAAACCGGCCAAGTACGAGTCGGACTCGCGCAGTAAGGGTTCCGTATCACCCATCGACCTGATACCCCATAGAAACTGATTTAATTTACGAGGTTCATCAAACGAGATCAACGTACAGTGCGCGAAATATGATTTTTTGCATCTTTTTCTTACGCAGGTACCACCACATATGTCTATGTTTGTCCTATTTTTAGTATTTGTTGCTAAACTACATAATATGCACTATATTCAGACCAAGTTTAACGCTGGTATGTATCACCGTTTTACAGATAGAGCAGGAACAAAAAAGTTGAAAAAAAATCATGTTTTTTGAGGTTTCTTGTAAGGGGACCGCCCTTATTTTTTGTTTTTTTTTTGTTTTTAGTATTTGTCGTGATACCCCTCATAGCAACACATATTCTGAGAAAATTTAAACCAGCTACATATAACCGTTCCAAAGATACAGCCCTGTGACAGACAGACAGACAGACGGACGGACGGACGGACGGACAGCGTAGCAGAGTAATAGGGTCCCGTTTGGCACCCTTCGGGTACAGAACCGTAAGAATAAGTAGCTACTTTGAACTAGTGGTCGGATACTATCGATAGTAGCGATGGTGAAATACTTTCGCTGACTATCGATGGTTCGACATTACTATCGATAGTTTTGAATTTTTACTTGAAAACTAGTTTCTGAACATTCAAAGTAATATCGATAGTAATGTCGATATTGAGGAACTGAAGTCAGTGCCTTCTGAACGAGTGTTTTCAGCGGCTATTCTTCCACAAAAAAGAAATTAATATTCTTATTATCACATCAAAATAATTCGATTAATTTACAAAAAATCGAGCAACGATTTGTTTTGGTGAAAACTATGTGTATTTTTCTTCATTATTTGGTTTGACTATTAGGAAGAATTGGTTAGGTTTCTTGATAGTCGTTCAATGATTGTCGGGTAATTTTAAGTACTTTTCTTTCTTCGTTTGTTGTTTCTCTTAAAAATACTCTTTTAAATAAATCAATCTTAATAATTTCTTAGGTTTTCGCGATCACTACACATTATAATAAGATTAAATCGCGTATATTATTTAAATTGGTTTTTCTTACGTTTCGAAAGCTTTGCAGCATTTCGTGGTCGCAGGTAGACTAAGATGACAAGCATCTAAAAAAGCGTTTAAATCTATCTTGTTCTTTTAGAAAATCTTTTTATTTTTCGATAGTACTATCGATAGAATCTATATTTTTCTTAAAACTATCGATAATTATTGACAATCCTCACTATCGATAGTATCCGATCATTACTTTGAACAATAAACCTTATTTATGTAACACAATTTAGACTAAATTAAACAAATACAACTCGAGAATTTCTATGCATACAAATTTTAATATTTTTATTAATATGTACCTATTGACATTATGCATGATAAATCGCTCTGTCTAAACACATGGTATCTATATTACCTTGAAATTGTAATGGAATCAACATTATTAAGATATGGAATTAAGTACCTACTTATTAAAGTAACGTTATTATTTTAATTTGTCACTGTCATATGTGACATGTTTATACACTTCTTAAACAATATAAATGTTACGAATGTTACGACATTGAACAAATGTTCTTATGGTGTTACTATGTCCATTATGTACAACAATCGCACTTTGCAGGAAATTTGAAATAATAAAGTAATATAAAAGGAGTGAATTACTATAAAACTTGAATTTTCGGATTCCATACATTTTGTAGCTCTACAATATTGTTTTTCAAACATAACTTTTACTGGGATTTGAAGATCCATCTTTTTGGTGGAATTTGACACTTATATAACTGGTATTAACCATAACCACAAAATCCGTATCTTATTCTGGAGTTTCGAAAAGGCAGGTCTAGTCGAGTCTCCTTCAAATATACTGGGGGTCTACTCGCAAAATCGATATATCGTGATATTTGTCGTGTAGAATCCCACTCTAAGTAAAGTCGATTTCAGTATCATTTATACGAAGCAACCAACGAAAGATACTAATGGACAATTTTGGTTCGTAACCCTACTCTTTGTTGAAAATGTCATTGACAGTATTGCTTTTGTTTTTGACTCATTCACTCTGAACATTCTCTATGACGTCGTAAAAATCATCACAATATTTTGTCTGTGAATTCGATAAACGACATAGAATCCGAATATTTATTAGAGTAGGGTACGACCGATATATTCGGAGCACTATCGTGTCGTTTCGATTATATCGTTATCGATTTTGGGAGTAAACCTCCTGGGCTCTGATCTACTTCTAGACTCGTTGTATAACTTATAAAAGATTGTGGCTATAATATAGATTTAAAAAATGGTCCCATTATACTTCCTTGTGGTACTCTATGATGAATATTGTCCAGAGCACTGATTTTTAGTACTTTCATTTAAGGCACATGTAGCTGCCAAGTGGCACCACATCAGTAAAAAAAATATTACTACCCCGCCCGCCACCACTATGAAGTGGTATTTTAACGTCCTGGATCTGTTATTTTTTACTATAAACTTCTTAAAGAAAGATTCATCATAATATTCGGAATACGTTCCCATTGATACAAAATTTACAACTTTTTGAAAAATATCTCCAGTCCTGCTAAATTACCACTTTAAAATACTGTAGTTGTAGATAGAAAAGTGCGACAAACGGCTACTTTTGGCACTTTTTCTATCTACAATTACAGCGATGAGAGAGAGAGTTAACAGTTTCTCATTAAACTACAGTACCTTTACTTCAATGGTTAAAAACGACTTTTCGATAAATGATGTATTCAGCGAGTAATATTTTTTTTACTGATGGGGGTGCCATTTGGCTGCTACATTCCCCTTAAGTAGATTATAAAACAAAATAGTTATTAAATAGAACATACAAAAAGACATGTTTTACTGGGTATCGAACCCGAGCCCTATGGTATCTCAGTCCGACGCATGATGTTTCCTGTCATCAATGCTTGTATTATAGTTGCGAAAGATGTCCTTTCGTTCCAAGTTCCATCCAAGTTCAATACATTTTTGGTTTGGTTCAATACATTTTTGCCAAAAAAAATTTAGCTATATTCTGTTAGAACCTGTCCGTTGTCCGTCTAAGCATTTTTTATTATGGCACCAAAGCTGTAGGGCTATTGTCTTTGGTTTTATTTGAGTTCGAAAAATCCGCCTTCTTATACATGTTTGATGTAATGAAATAACAAAAACAAATGAAATATCCTGCCATTAAATGACATTTTGAAAATAATTTAGTAAGACACAATGGTTCTTAGTCCAGTTTTGACATGGATGTTATTTGTAAGTATTTTTGGAGTTTTTCCTATAAAATATAACAAAAATAAAAACTGCTGTATCTATCTTATATCTAAAGATTCATAGATTAAACAATTATATCGTCAGCGTCTGTCACAACAATAATGTTCTCTAATCCAAAAGCTGTGGGTGTAATTCCTGGTAAATGTCTAGCATAGCTCAGAAACCATATTATACACATAATATGAGAGCAGCATCCAATTGTTCTTTTCCCAATAATGCACATAAAATAAGCATGTCCTCCTAATGACCTATCGATCACAATGTACGTGTAATACTGTCTGGCTCTGATATGTCGGGATTGCAGTCGCCCTCGAATCATCCATAAATCAGTTCCCTGTATCACTGGCAGGTGTGCATCTGGTAAATCATTACTGAGCTCAATTGTGAACGACCCGTTGTCAATAATGTGTTCACCATAATAGCTTTTGGCCGTAACCAGCCGTGACGAAAGGCATGTATAATGTGCATAGGGTGCTGGGGTCAGAAAACCTCCTCGTGTGCCTGAGGGCTGCTGGTGCTTCTCGATATGTCGGGAGGGAACAGCAGTTCTTGGGCTGGTGCACCATGGGCACGGGCAATAACTCTTCTTTGGACCGGGGGACCTTACTGCCCGTGGCGAATATTCAGACACGGGAGAGGCTCGATTTGGGCCAATGGGTAATTGCTCCGCGTGTCCCTTTGACGCCAACAGAGAGCACAGTAGAGGAGCAGGGACAGCCCGGTGTGCACTCACCCTGTCAGTAGGCAGGCGGCAGGGGGACTGTATCCTTCCCTGCCCCCTTCGATCTCGTAACCTCAGAAGGAGTGCTGCGGTTGTGTTCTCGAGCCTCCATTTGAGACCGAGGGTCTAGGCTTCACCACCTGGACCGCAAGGAAGAAAACCTCTATAAAAACTTACAGGAGGATACGGCCTGTGGGTGGTGGACTCGGGGTAGCTCGCCGCTCGATCAGTTAAGATCCGTGACAGTGGCGTGTATTGTCGCGCGCGCTGGTCAGGCCGCAGAGGGTGCGGCCGACGTTACGCCGCACAGGGAGAAGGGGTTCACCTGCTAGTGGCTAGCCAGGACCTGTCGGGAGTAGTTGGCGACTGCAAAGGCTATCCCATGCCCCGGCCAAAAGTTGTTAGTGGAACACCGTGGTGATTTTAGTCGGTAAGAGTGCGATACTAGCTCCACCTTTCCCGGGCGGAGTGCGTCTGCGGATTTTCCCACTGCAAAAAAAAGGTATAATCTACATCCTAGGATGTACCTTTTGGTATCGCACACGCAGCCAGCAGATATTATTATTTTGAAGGTAGAGGTAGGGGTCTTGAACGCCACTAAGCCACTGCGACCTGATAAGATCTATTGTGACGCCTCTTGCAGCATTACAGCACTTCCCCAAGCTGCAAGTCAATCATGAAGTCGATTATTACCTTGGGGGAGGAGGATTTGACAAAACCAGCAAACTGTGGTATCACTGAAGCCCATCCTGTGAAGGTGTTTATTCTTGCTTGCAGTGCCCAGTAAGGGTTCTTGTCAAGATTCTTATCTGGTACCTATTCAAGGAAGCGCTTCTTTCATAAACCTTTATTTGAAGCCTACTAGTAGCGCTTTCGAGCCTTCCCAGGGGATTTTTCCCAAAGGCTAACACACTTTGATCAGCTCCCCAGTTTTTAAGGTGGACTGTAGTGGTGCATTTAGGAATGCCACAGATTAGCTCCGGGCCTACAGTAGGGCTTTCAGCACCAGCTCTGGTCAGTCTGTTAGCGGTTTCGTTGCCCCTAATGCCACAGTGTCCAGGTACCCATCCTAGTGCCACCGAGTTTGCCACTCCTAGATATTCAATAGCTGGACACACTCCTTTACAAGTTTTCTCACCTTTTAAACCTTCCCTGGACTTCCACAAATATTTTAAAACCAAAATTAACCAAATCGGTCCAGCCGTTCTCGAGTTTTAGCGAGACTAACGAACAGCAATTGATTTTTATATATATAGATAAGAATAAAGCGAAAAATCACATAAAGGATTACATCGAAAATGTATGAAAAGACGGATTTTTCGAACTCAAATAAAACCATGGACAATGGCCCTACAGCTTTGGTGCCATAATAACAAATGCTTAGATGGAGAAGTTTAATCAGAATTTAGCAAAAAATGTTTTTGGCCGGACTTTGACTTTCACATCTGGACCAAAATGGATGATGTCCTTGTTGAGCATTATAATGAACCAGTCAAAAAAATATGAATTTTAAGGATAACTTCCCCTGACCGCACATGTTTTTATTTGTATCCATGCGATGACATTTCTCAGGGCCGGCTTAACCTATAGAGCAGGGTGTGCGGCGCACACGGGCGCAGGGTTTTGGGGGGCGCCAAGCGCCAGCCGATCGCGACGCCTCCAAAGAGCCTGCGTCGCTCGCGGCACTACCTACTTTGTCCTATGATTTACATTTAGATTTTGAATTAACGACAAAGTTGAGATTTTTTATTCTTGAAAGCCCTCCCTTCCTAAAAAATACATTTTACTCTCGAGTCTACACCGCGAGTCCAAGAGAAATAAACGTGCTATTGCTTCCCAAAAAGTGTTGCCAGATGTCCCGCCAAGGACGTCCCGTTTTTCAGCCTTCTCAAGACGCGTCCCGCCAGCACCCTGAGCAGGACGCCCAAAATCTTGCTTTTACATCTAGAGAAACAAGTATGCTCGCCTGGCCTGGTATACAACTTTGGTTTCCTTTAGGTGCTTGGCATATTATTATACTGTAGGTAAGCAATTATTGTGATGCATTTATTTATTTAGATTAGATTATATCCATATATAGGAAAACCCATAATCCTCAAAAACATAAAATCCAAATGTTATCGCTCGCTTCGCTCGCGTTGTTGTTCCTTCTTCAATTTCAATTTATTGTGTTTTGTGATACATAGGTAGTTTTACAGTTGTTATAACAAAAAAAAAAAGTGCTGCTATGACCTGCCATATTGGCGTACAATACATTTAAGTTTACATAAAAAACACAGATATTGATTTTAAAAGATTCAATCATTATAATTTGTCAGTGAGGTATAAAAACAAATATAGATTTTAAAGACACAGATATAGATTTTAGAATTTAGATTCGATAATTATAATTTGTCAGAGAGGTAATCATTAGTAGTATAATAGCATTTCGTTTTTCGTTACATTTCTTCCTTACAGTATTTGCTTAATAACTTTTCTCTAACATTTTTCTATTATATTAGCCGACGCCCGCGGCTTCGCTCTCGTGGTAAGTTAGGTATATCGATAAAAGGATGAAATTCCGTCTGTTTCAGCGTGATTGGTGGACAAACAAATAAACTTATGGATGTTTTTCATAGATTAAAGTATGAACTTTCGCGCTTACACGTAATATTAGTAGGATAAAGAGATAACCTAGATTTAAAATAAGCTTAACTTGTCGTCATGTTTTCGCAAAAAATACGAAAAGAAATCGTGCGGCTCAAATGGGATGGGTCTTGGGACTCAAATGGGACTGCAGTGCCAAATCGGAGATGATCTTGATTTAGGAGAAGATTTTAGATTTTTCTAAAAAGAAAATTGGGGGGTAGTCCGCCAGTTTATGTAAATTGTCATATAAATTTCACCTCCCCCCTCACCCCGAGCAAAAACCTGGATTCGCGCCTGCGCACATTTGCATTTTTTCTACGTTTCGATTTTTCGCCCCAGTCCCGCTTTTTTTTATTTGGATAAATTAATCTAACAACACTATTCCCAACATCTTTTATATTTGCATAATTTGCACCCAAATACCGATCAAAATAAAAATCAATCCGGGCGCCACATGTGCTAGAGCCGGCCCTGACATTCCTTATACTATAGGTGGGATAGGTATAATCGCAATGACTTTAAATATAACGTGATCTATCGCCCGATTTTCCGCCCCCTGCACGTGTCGCCCGCGTGTAGTGCACGCCTTGCACGCCCACTTAACCCAGATACTGCGCGGATATAGGCGCGGGCGGGCCTGGCACTGATTTCTGCGAGCCACGTGTCTTGAGATATGTATTTATGATTTCGCGGCAACAATGTCAGAAAATATTTATTTTATTTATTTATTTCACAAAAAAAAAATACATACATTTGGCAGATACAGTGTAGAACATAAACCAGTTTAGGTTTTTCTGTACACCGCTTGGTCCGTCGACATTCATTACAACAAGATGTGGGTGGGTGAACACGACGCATCGAAGGTAGGTAGGTAGGTATATAAATTTGACTATTACTTCTTATCTTACGGTACGGACGGCACAAACACAGACAAAATTGAAAAAACTGAATGACAATAAAATTCAGGGTCATAGCTACAAAGGTTTTAGCCATCCAGCGATCCGAACAAATCTGTCTCGAAGCACGGCGAGTGTGTTTTTGTATCGCTACACACTCAGCAACACTTGCTTAGTTAACAAGTAATGATAATAAAGATACATAACATACCTCTCTGGACCTCATGAGGAACCGAACAAGTCTGCCTATCAGCACATCGAGTGTGTTTTATAACGCTACACACTCAGCAACACTTGTAACATCATATCAGCCGAAAGAAGTCCACTGCTGGACATAAGCCTCCCCCAATGGGGAGAATTTGCCATAATCGCCACGCTTGGCAGGCGGGTTGGCGATCGCAGTTGGTTGGTTAAATACTCAGAGAATGCTGCTGCCCATCCTCTGGTGAATCCCTTAGTCGCCTTTTACGACACCCATGAAAAGATATAGGGTGGTGCAATTCTTTAAGTCCGGCACCACACGGAACACTTGCATCATTTCAGCCAAAAGACGTCCACTGCTGGACATAGGCCTCCTCCAAGGGGATATGCCATAATCGCCACGCTTGGCAGGCGGGTTGGCGATCGCAGTTGGTTGTTAAATACATATACACAACACTTGCATAGTTAAAAGTAATTATAATATTAAAGCTACATAATGTACCTCTCCCCGCCCTGGGCGGTCGCGCAAGTGCACCCTACCCTAAATCTGCTTCGCAGTACGGTGAGCGAGTTTTGATATTGCTACACACTCAGCAACACAAGTAATGATATAAATCGCGCCATCCACAAAGACACGCCCCACTCTTCTTCCTAAATCGCTTATTTATTTATTTAACAGCTGCCTACTGTACTTACAGTTGCCCAACACGTACAGTAGGCCAAGTTATAAATTAGGTACATATATTCTTATAAGTCTAATCTTAATCACTTAAAAATGTATGACAAAAGCTGACAAATTGGTTTATTTTGGTGTAAAAAATATAGTACAGTCGCCTGCATGACAGTGGTAACACGTCAATTCGAAAACCACCCTTATTGCTTACGAAATAAAGATGCTGCTAATGTTAAAGTGTTACCACCGACGTGCGGTCGACCGTACATTCCGTCAGTGTTTTAGTTTTGTCGATACACTCTATAAATTACCTATGAGTGCATGATGCATAGACTAATAAATTATGTACTGTAAGCGATTAGGAAGAAGAGTGGGTCGCGTCTTCGTGGGTGGCGCGGTCTATAATCACAGAATATCTAATAGTAGTAACGTACAGAACGGCCACTCACCGCCCCCCGCCAATTTAAGATTCCTCGCCCGCACCCCGCACGCACCCGCAGTCTGACGCCAATTGGACTGCAATATTGCAATGGGTGTCAATAGCCAGTCGCTATACAAGTACGTCATCTCTGAGAACTACTGAGAAGCGCTTGGAACCCAGTCGGTATTACGAGCGGCGAGCATCCCTAATCTACTCGTGTGTGTGCGTTCGTATACAGACGTAATCTTGTGTATGTAGGTGGTGCTAGCATTGATATTGTATTGAGTGGCCGAGGTGTGCTATAATAATAAAGCTTCATAACATACCTCTCAGGACCTCATGAGTCATGAAGAACCGAGCAAGTCTGTCTCGCTGTTCGGTGAATGTGTTTTTGTATTGCTACACACTCAGCAACACTTGCATAGTTAATAATTAATGATAATAATAAAGCTTCATACCTCTCTAGACCTCATGAGGAACCGAACAAGTCTGCCTCGCAGCACGGCGAGCGTGTTCTTGTCGAGCTCAACATTAGTGCCCGCTAGAGACTGCACCAACACCTGCCAACGAGTCAGCGAGGTTTCCAGAAGGCGGATGTCCTTTTTGTCCACCCTGAAGTATAATACAGGTTCAATGTAGTATAGTTTGCAAATTAACAAAAGGAAACTACAAGCCTGCTTAATATTACTGTCACCTTACACAATTGCTAGCGCTTTATGGTCATTAGAGGATATGTTTGATCTCAAGTTTTATAATAAGAAAGGGTTACACACAAGGGGGACAAATCGGGACAGTAAATCAAATTAATAGTAGTAGTAGTAGAGCTCCTTTGTGAAAAAGCTCGTCCAGGGAAGTACTACCACCGTACCTACTTCTCCGCCAAATAGTGATGCTTGCCAATGCAAGCATAATACACAGCAATCTGTGTTTCGGTCTGCAGGGTAGGGGTGCCGGTGAAATTACAATCACATGAGACTTTCCATCTTCATGTCTGTTTGGCAAACCGACTTGTGGTACCATTCAGGCAATAGCCTAGGTTGTATTGCAATTGTTATGGGCAAAGGTAACCGCTTAACATCAGGTGGGCCCTTAGCTCGTTTCACCATCCTATACTATATTTTAAAAAAATGCATTAAGTCAATTTAGGCTAAAGCAAATTAGCGCCTAAAAGAGGCTCCATGAGTGACGATATTATTTGATCGTCCGACGCACTTTTATTAATGCAATAAAATAAAATACATAGTAGGCACAGGGGTAGCCAGGGCCTTCCCTTTTTTCTTTCCCAGGGTTTTAGTGATTTAACACACTGGGGTCTTTGGTATATTCAGTCCACATTATATTTGTTGAAAACCCCACCATAACATAAAACATAACATAATCAGCCCATTACTGTCCCACTGCTAGGCACGGGCCTCTTCTCAGTATGAGAAGGTTAAGGCCTTAGTCCACCACGCTGGCCTAGTGCGGGTTGATGGACTTCACACAAAATCCAAACCATCAAACCCCATCATCCAAATTAAATTCTGGCTACGCCTACGACTATTATTTACATGCATGGTATATAATACCACATCACTCTTATCAAAAAAGGTGAAAATAAAATAAAGAAAAAAATATTTATTTAAGTCAAGGGTGACGCACAAAATATGCGTCACATCCGCGCAAAACGGCAGTCACTCAGCATACTGCTGTGCCACATCCACGGAGCAGAGCCAGTGTTGGTTTTCAGGTGGAAATAAATATATATAAAAACAGGTACCTGTCAGCCATTTGCATTTCAGCTTCCATGTCATCCTCTTTGTAGTCAGGTAATTCATTGTCATTCATTGTTTCCTCAGCATCGGAAAACGTCATAACTTGATCGGAAGAGTCTGAAATAATTACAGAAAAAACGTTGCAGTTCCGTGTGGTGCCGGACACAAAGAATATAGCACCACCCCATCTCTTCTCCTGATTGTCGTAAAAGGCGACTAAGGGGTTCTCTGAGTATTTATTCAAACAACTGCAATTGCCAACCCACCTGCCAAGCGTGGCGATTATGGCATATCCCCCCCTTTTGGGGAGGCCTATGTCCAGCAGTGGACGTCTTTCAGCTGAAATGATGGTGATGATTATTCCATTTTAAGAAATTGTGACAATTTTTTTAGAAATATACCTTACTCATAAATGTAAAATCAACAACAAAAGGTTAAAAATATTTTGGAATTTCAAAATTAATTACCTAAACCACAGAAATATATAGAATGGTTGTAATCACAATTTTAGTAGCGATTCATGCGTGGCAACTTTCCGAACAAATTACGCCTTACATTTTGACGTCATTATTTAAAAAAAAAAAACTAATCTAATGTACTTTACAGCTTTTGTTACTGCAGTTAGAAACAGCACAATAAGGCATTTTTGCGGGTTATTGTTACAGTATGTCATAAGGCGTGCTGAGAAAGGCTTTGAAATAACCTGCACTATGGTGCATGGCCTCACACACACACACACACAGCGTAGGGCGCCCCCCTGCCAGGTGGACCGACGACCTGGTACAATATTGAGACACATATCACACTTTCTTATTGTATTTTTACCTGTATGTCCTGTGTCTTGTTTTTGTACTAAATAAACGTTTTATCTATCTTATCTATCTATCTATCTACCTAAAGAACGTGGCTGTGGGGGACTGGATGCGGAACGCAGAGGACCGAGCGTTGTGGCGCAACTTGGGAGAGGCCTATGTCCAGCAGTGGACTGCGATAGGCTGAGTTGATGGTGCATGGTGCTACCACGCGCGCCCTGCCCACATGGCCATTCTATCTATTTCTGTGACCTAAACATTTATCATAATACTATCCCAATAATATTATAAATGCGAAAGTATGGATATTTGTTTGTCTGTCCATCAAACACGCTAAAAGGACCGAACGGATTTGGAAAAATGGACATCGCGAGTCTGAGTCTGTACAAAGATAAAAAATGAACGACAATTACATTCGTATTTTTTCATTACTTACTATACATCGTATTTAATGCGGACACTACAGTAAACATTTTTTATTTTAAAGAGTTAATCAACACAATAATAACGTGAGCGGCTATGTTACTCCATTTGACTTCATATTTTTGACCAATCCCTTGTAAGTACTCTATGGTTTTATAATGTATTACGTTGGCATCACCGTTAAAGAAAGCCAATGATAGCCAACCTCTTGTTACCACCTTCACCATGCATAGGAATAGAAGAGTAAAACGGTTTAGTTGCTAGGCATCCACTTGTTTGAAATTAGTTTTGTAAGCAAAAAAATTACCTCAAAATACGTAATATTTTAATAAATTAAACGTCTGTGTAGTACTGTCCGTTTATTAAAATAGATTGCAACACACTGGTGCCGATTCTCTTGTCACAAAATTCTCTAAACTAGACTAAAAATCACCTAAATTTAGTTTAGTCCTGTCAAACGACGTTTTCTATTCTGAAATTCACTTTAAAACTAATTTTTGGTTTGACAGGACCAAAATTAGTTTAGTTATTCAACTTAGTAAAAATTGACATTTTGCTATTCTGTAATTGACGTTTTTCACCTAATATTAGAAATGTCAACCTAAATCCGACTATTTTTAGAAGGCATCAAAATACATGTCGACTATAATTAGTTATCAACAACTAAAATTGCAAAGTTTATTTTATTCATTTTTATAGTTTTTAGGTAGTTTAAAATAAATAATGGATGCCTACTATGTGGTTGCAGCTGTTGTAGATTCAGCAGAAAGGTAAATTGTTCATAGAAATATACAATGAAATTTATAATTTCGATAAGAAGAGGTACCTATATAATAAAGGATAAGAAGTACATAAATCCATACAATGCGAAAAAAAAATCTATGTTTTACATTCAATTCTATCATTTTATGCTAATATGTGTCCCTAAAACCAGTCGGGGTAAGTTGTGAATTTGGGGCCTTCCCTGAGGGGGGGCTTTCAATGTGGCCTTGAATGAGGGCACCTTAGTGGGTGCAGGTGGCCTGGGAGTGGGTGCCGGGACGGAAATGTCCATTAGCGCTGGGGGGGCAGGGGCCGTGGGGGCTGAATGAGAGGGGGGAGGGGCGGGAATTGGCTCTGCTGGCCTCCCCTGTTGAACCAGGGGTTGGGCCCAGTTGGGCCCACGTGTTTAGCTTTAGGTCCTAGGGGCCCGTGGCTATTTGGTATCGGGCCCAAACTTTGCCCAAGTGGGCCAAGTTGATTGGGGATGGGCCCAGGTGGGCCGAGTTGATTGGGAGTGGGCCCAGGTGGGCCTCTACGGAATGGGGGCTGATAGGGGGTGTTGGGGTTAGGGGTCCCGAAGGAGGGGGCTTCCCTACCAACGCGTCCGGAGGCACGTTTCGCCAATTTGGCGTTTTTCTGTTTGGGTGCTTTCGGGCATCCGCGATAACTCGCTGGATGTCCAGATTGCCCGCAGAGGACACAGCTGGGGGGCTCTGTGCACTGGTCCCTCTCTTTGGGACGCTCGCACTCCCTTGTGCCGTGATCACCCAGGCACTTGACGCACCTAGGCTTAGCGTAGCAATTACGCTGTGAGTGGCCATATAATTGGCAACGGTGGCACTGACGATGGGCGAGGGGGTGCGGTCCTTAAAGTCCGTGCTGGCAAAACGCCTATGCGGTGATGCGGACTACGGGGGGACCCTAATGGTTCTCGGGAACGGGGCGGAGATGCTGAACGGCTGCGCGCTGAGTGCAGCTCGTCGTCATCACTGACGGGAGGGGGGCGTCTGCGCCTTAACTGGGGAGCAGCCGGGGGTGACTCCGGAGAGTCAGGTATCCCCGCATCGGTAAACAAATTTCCATACTTATTAATTATATGGGTCCTTGAAGAGGACGGTCTTCAAAATGTAATCCTGCGTGGTACTTTTAAGCTTATAAAAAAAAAAAAAAAAAAAATTAATTTAAATAAATAAATAAATAATAAAAATAAATAATTACTTAATTAATTAAATTAATTAATTATTAAATTAGAAAATGTATTCAACTTTTTTGAGAAATTTCGTGTCCTGGGTGCTAGAACTTTTTAACCACGTCTTTAAAAAGGGAAATTCCAGCTTTTTAAATTAAATAAATAGTTTATTATTGTGATTGCCCATGGAATTCAAAGGTCCTCGCGTTTTTTGCAAATAGCTCTGTTTCTCGTTGTTTAAGATATACAATATGATACGCTGCAATAATAACAATATATCTCCTTTGATAGGTACTCTTAGGCCCGTATTACAGAAGGTTCCTCAAGTACAGTTTAACCTCCAATCACCTGATTACAACTTAAGGATAGAATCGTTACATGAGTATCGGTCTTATTCCAGAACGGTAATTATTATAAACTTTAATTCAACAATATAACACACGAATTTGACCTGAATTAAAATAGAAATCTCTACTCAAGCGTAGTCTGGACCACACTAGAGTGATTGATTACAGATCAAATATCTGCTCGAATACCGAAACAGGTTACAGTATAAAGTAAAGCTAAACTCAGCTGAACTGTGACCAATAAATCTCTGCTTGAGGAACGTTCTAAAATCAAAGCTCAACTCAAAACTAGTTTTAAACAGTGATCAACGCTTGAGTATCGTTCTGTAATACGGGCCGTAGAAAATAATAACCTAGCTCTTTAATCTGATCAAATTATTCCAATTTATATATTTTATTGAAAATATAAAACAAAAATGTACTTTATTTCGTGACATGATTTTTTCTTCTTAATTTTAATGATAAACTAATAATTCCAAATATAATTATTATTTAATTTCCTTCTGTTTTTGTGAACTTTCGGTCATTCCATTCACTCTTTAATATTTTTTTTAAGATGTACTGGTAACACCGCCAATTCAACTTAGATGCGTCAAACTCAATTATTAGAGCTGTCAACAAGTTTTCTAAAATAAGAAAAATATAAACACAGAATAAGTTTTATGATTTTCTAATCTAAAATTTGTAAATTTTAGTTATAGTTTGGTTTAGGTGGGTGTACAAGAGAATCGGCACCATTGTCCTGATCGAATTGTATATGGCGAACATCATTTTTTATTCATAACTTCCATAGGCCGAGCTTTAATGGAACTTTAGCAATGTCCTTTGGCACACAGATAACCCAGATTAAGCTATTTGTTATCCCGGGCAGATATGCAGTTCCTGAGGGATGCGCAATAACGTCTTTGTATGATAAACCGAATTAAACGCGGGCGAAGCCACAGGGATAAGCAAGTTCTAAATAATAATTAGCATGTTTTAATTCAGAATACAATTTTAAAACTTTTAAAACACAATTCTAGACTGAGGCTAAATATGACATTTATTCAACACTTGGTGGCTAAAGCACTGGCGTACTGAGATAGGAGTCGCAGGTTCGAATCCTGCTCGTGAGCGATTTTTTCTCTCCACAATTTAAATCGTTAGAATTCGCTTCGTATGCGTAAATGCGTTAAAAATAATAAAATAAACAATATAAATACTTTTCTATAAAAGTATCCATTCATCTTAATAAAAACACAACTACCACTACTCCAGAAAAAGAAATTTCTTACTTTTAGGCAATGGTTGTACAGTCTGCTCAGGCAATAGATGATACTGCTTCAGAAGTAGCCAATGCGCCAATAAAGTCTTGGCTGTCCGCGACGCGTAGAACACGTGTGGATTCTGATCCAATAGCTCCTGAAACTTTTCTATTGGTGGTAGAGACGCCTGAAATCAAGACAGATTAAAAAGTGTATAAACATACAGTCAGCAGAAAAGAGTTATGATTGTTTAACATTTCAATAAACGAAAATGTTCTATTTGTTGTTATAATCAGTGGCGGCTGTCCCTTAAGTGCACTCGTGCGCTGCACTACAATTTCATAATATCTTTAAAAAGAATAACAAAATATCAAAAATATCAATATTACGCACCTACTTTATACTTACGAATAGTAATGAAGTAACGACAAATCAATTTAATCTCTAAACTGAAGAAATTAAAACTTATTTTCGCTCGAACAAAAAAGGTCCCGTGCGGTTCGCGGAGCGCACGCAGAGCGCTTATACAACTTCTATGAAATACGAGCTACATCACCTGGCGCGTGAGACGGAAGATAATTAGTACATTTACTATGAAGTAACTAGCCTAGATCCGTGCGACGCACGGCACGACGATTTCCGAGGTTGACCGGTCGTTGACGAACGAGGCGTTTAAATTTCTTCATGTTTATTATTTAGTGTTTTTACGTTACTGTAACTGTGAATTGTGTAAAAAATTGCATTAACTTTAATATTGATTACTATAGTATAGTGGTAATATTTATTAAAAGCAATAATAAAACTTTTCTAAACAAAGTGGGAATAAAATAATTAGCTGAACAGCCTAGGCCATTGAATTAAACAATAAAAAAACCGGCCAAGAGCATGTCGGGCCATGCTCAGTATTATAGGGTTCCTTAAGTACCTGTAATTACATTATTATTATATTATTACATATTGATCTATATCTAGAAAATTTTTTAACAAAGTTTAATTTACTTATGTTTATAACTGTAGAAGTTATTAAGCTGTAAAGGATTAGGACAGACGGACAGACGGACGGACATGACGAAACTATAAGGGTTCCTTGTAGGACTACGGAACCCTAAAAAGCAATGCGTGAGTGGATTTCTTTTGTTGTCTTTGCATATTTTTGGTGGACAGTCAGTCAGACAGTTTTATTGTATTTTTTATCATAACACTAAATAAAACAGTACAGGGCACCACCGGTTCTCTCAGGCAGAAGCCGCCACTGGTTATAATTATATTGTAAAACTATATTTAAAGACTAACATTATTCTTCGTGTCAATGGTTCATTATTCTATCATTTCAGCCGAAAGACGTCCACTACTGGACATAGGCCTCCCCCAATGAAGGGGGGGGATTATTATTCTAAATCATCAATATAAATTGGCTCCTTAATTTTAACATATTAAAACGTCATTGACTTTTGCTGTTGACTGTACAGGACATCAGGATGACCAATTTGTTCTACTTACAAAATCATTTATAAGCCGTGCCTACTTCTCCGCTAAATAGTGATGCTTGCATTGCTGTGTTTCGGTCTGAAGGGTACGGGTGCCGGTGAAATTACTATCACATGAGACTTTCCATCTTCATGTCTCAGTTTGGCGAACCGAATTGCGGTACCATTTAGGCAACAGCCTAGGTGGTATTGAGGTTGCTATGGGCAAAGGGAACTGCTTAACATCAGGTGGGCCTTTAGCTTGTTTCGCCATCCTATACTATAAAAAAAAAGCTCCATTGGAAACAGCTGTTTACGACTTTTAAGAGACCTTTTACTTTTCACAGCCATTTTGAACTAATTTTTGCACTTTTTTAAAGTTTTCAAGATGTTATAGGCGAAATTGAAAAATGTATTCTATATCTATTGACTATTGAAATATATTTCATGAGACTTTCCATCTTCATGTCTCAGTTTGGCGAACCGACTTGCGGTACCATTTAGGCAACAGCCTAGGTGGTATTGAGGTTGCTATGGGCAAAGGGAACTGCTTAACATCAGGTGGGCCTTTAGCTTGTTTCGCCATCCTATACTATACAAAAAAGCTCCATTGGAAACAGCTGTTTACGACTTTTAAAGACCTTTTACTTTTCACAGCCATTTTGAACTAATTTTTGCACTTTTTTAAAGTTTTCAAGATGTTATAGGCGAAATTGAAAAATGTATTCTATATCTATTGACTATTGAAATATATTTTTTCCCTTTCCTTCAGGCGGATGAAAGGGAAAATATATATTTCAATATCTTATGCAAAAAACAAAACAAAGTCTCCTTGAAGTAAAACTTCATATTTCCAATATTTAAGTACTGTATTGATACCCTGTCATAATTATGAAGACTAAAAAATTAAAATACTGTATTAATATAATTATGATATTACCTGGAAACATGTTTTTTTTATATTAATATCTCACAAAAAGAAAGTTCTATTAATTGCATGCAAAAGTGTATAAAAGGAGTTATCAGTTTATTATATTTTAGCTAAGGTGCTGAACAGACAACATTGTTTTAGAGTGATTGAGAACACTGTTAAATTGTTTTTTTTTTGTGCTATAATGTACAATGCTTTATACAACATTCTCAAACACTCAAAAAGATTGTCATTTTGGCGCCTCATGATATTTTTTCAACTTTGACACCAATTACTTACTGGAACAGTAGGTATTGTCGCAAGTAATTCTTCTTCAGCAGTTGAGTATAGTGCTTGTTGCTGCACCAACGCTACCAAGTCCGGATGTAGGTTACGCATCGCAGCAATAGCCACTCGAGATATTTCAGCATTGTACAGGAGTGCATACCAACGAGACTGCAGCTCACTGACTGTAAATCGGCAGGAGAATTTCACTCCACGATGGACAATGCGCAAGTCATTTGTCTAGAAATAAGCACAACATAATCATTAGCCAACAAGGCTTGCAGGCATAGAATGACTACTTTAGATAAGAGACATTTTGTCTATTATTTTGTAGACAAACACCTTGTTGTTCATGTTATACTTGTATATTGAACAATTACAGTACAGTTAAATGATATCTAAGGATGAAAGTAATCCTGCAATAATTATCCATTACAAATGGGTTTCAATTCATTCCATGTAGTTGTTTCAAATTGTTTTGACTGCTCATTACTAAAGATGTAATCTAGATATCATTACTTGGACTAAATAAATAAATATTTATAATGAAAAAATGCAGTGATAAAGTTAGTGCTAGTAGAAATCAACTATTACCTGCTGGACACCTAATATCAAAGCAAGATCATCAGTAGGCTTCCAACGTCCCAAATCCTTGGTAGAAAGGTGACTGAGTTGGCCTTTACGGCGAATCTTGCGACCAAAGTTCCCACCAGTAGAAACCTTGCTGGAAGCTCTGCGACGCTCCTGAGGCAGGAGTGCGGGAGTCAAGGGCGCTCCTACTAAAGGAATGTCCGACACTTGGCTCGTATATGACTGCGTACGCATTCTTTTGTCACCTTTACCGAGAGAAGACCCAGGTAAACCACTGTATTCAACCAACTCATCGTCAAATCGCCTCCGTTTTATTGACCTTGATGAACTGAAATGTTAAAAGGCGACATTCTGACCAATGAATCACTTACTTTACAAACTGCAACATTACTAGGAACATATTCTATCAAATAAAACCAACCAACGTACATTTTGATTTGTTATTTTTTCATAATTATGATAATAAGTTTACCTGCGTCTTTTACTGTCGTCTGTCACGTTATGAAACGGAGAGCGTGTAGTGCTTGGATATTCATTACTGTCTGAAGCAGTAGATGGTGTTGCTGGAAAATCCATTATTGTTTGTTAACAACAAGAAAAACACATTGGTTCACAATTCACAACATTGCTCATTTACAACTCTGTCTTTTTCAACTTTTTATTCATCAGTTCTATCAATCACAGAGTACATTTGTATATATGAGCTATCAATGTCAACTCCACTCACAGATCTAATAGGGATACTACGTCAATAGCACAGTCAATAGTCAATAATAGTCATTTTTTTCGAGTAGTTTTATGACCTAGTTGCAAAAACCTTTTAGCCACGTCTTTAGTTGACGACCTCTGTGGTCTAGTGGTTCGAGTGTCGGACTGCTGATAACGAGGTCGTGGGTTCGATTCCCACAGGACACAAATATTTGTGTGATGAACATAAGTGTTTGTGTTGGTCTGGGTGTGTTGCTTATGTATTATAAGTATGTATCTACAAAAAAAAAAAAGTGATACGTATTATGTCCATTGTCTAGTACCCATACCACAAGCTCTGCTTAGTTTGGGACTAGATGGTGCTGTGTAAAATGTCCCAAAGATATTTATTTATTTTATTTTATTTTAGTTTACTCACCCTAGTAAAGTGTTGAAACTTTACTAGGGCCGTATTACAGGAAGTTCCTCAAGTACAGTTTCATCTTCAATCAACTTATCACTACTTAAGGATAGCATCGTTACTTGAGCATCAGTCTTATTCCAAAACAGTAATTATAAACTTCAATTCAACAACGTAGCACATTAATAGAAAATAAATCTCTACTCAAGCGTGGTCTCGACTACACTTGAGTGAACTGATTACAGATCACAGATCTATAGGACATATCAAATCTGACAGTATAAAATAAAGCTAAATTCAGCTGAACTGTGATCAATGAATCTATGCTTGAGGAATGTGCTAAAATTAAATCCCAACTCAAAACTAGTTTTAAACAGTGATCAACGCTTGAGCGTTCTGTAATATGGGCCTAGGTTTGTGAGGGGATGATGAGAAAATATTAAAATACGAAAGAAAGTCGCGTGTTTCAACTTTGTACAATTTACAGGGAGTCGGGGGAGTGAGAGTGACCGACATAGCTTATAGGATCAGTAAGCTGAAGTGGCAGTGGGCTGGCCGGCCATGTCTGTCGAAGGCCCGACGGCCGCTGGAGCAGATGAGTCCTTGAGTGGAAACCACGAATCGGCAAAAGCAGGGAAATAAATTACTGTTTTCCGCTCAATCAGCTAATATTGAGCACTTGTTTCCGTTCATTAATAAGTCGATAACTACGAACTAAAATGCAATCAAATTAATAAAAGCTACATCATTGTTTAACTACGAAATAGTCATGTCATGCATGTCTTAAATAATTCTAAAGATCACCGATTGAAATTAATGTAGTAAGCAAAGAGTATATAATCACTACGTTATAAGAAGTAGGCTATGACAGTAGGTAGGTATTTATGAAAATGTTTGTAATTTTATTTTGTTTAACCTAAATTTAAATAAGTAAGTAAATAGTATATTACCCATAGACTTGTATATAAGGACCCGGCCGAGCGCGCAACTAAATGGCACCAGCGCGCTGGGCCTAAAATTACAGTTTTAGGGCCAACGCGTCTCAGTCGACAGTGGTCCGCTCGCAAGAGAGAGCGAGTATTTGCTTGTCATAATATCTATTTGCGTGGTAAAAGGCTGCAAAAATTACAATACAAAGGTTTAAAAGGAACATGGGATATCGCATCATCGGTAAGTAACCTTGCATTACTTTTGTTGCAATTAAATTATTAAACAAAAACATTTTTAAATCTATAATTATTTTACTACCGAAGTCCACGATGGCGCCATTGTGTCGACGGCACTGGCCTGCAGCGGGCGCAAAGTAACCTTGTACAGACGTCATTTTTTTAATTTAATGAAACTTAAATTTTACCCAAAGAACAACAAACAGGGCAAGCTACTCGGACGAATAAAAAATGGCGGACGGAATATCGCTAAGAAAAGATTGAAGCACTTCGTTTTTTCCTAAACCCACTATAATTTCGACAGAATTTTAACACACCAGATCAATGATATTTAAAAGTAAAGATATGCCATACCCTAACAAAACAAACGAACAAAAATGTTCCGTACGCAGCGACAGTACAATACACATAAACTGGTGTTACAAGATCGTGGATCAGCCAACCCAGAGAGCACTTCTTATCAGCGGAAGGAACGAATGAAGTCACTATGTCTTGTATTTAGAGTCAATTATTATACTTTCAATTCATCATATTTATATCAAGCCAATTAAATTATTTAATAAATCTCGTCACTAGCCAACTTGATCATATTATATAATTTTAGCCTAATTATCAATTTACTTAATAATGAAAAAAGATGATTGACTAAAAGTTTGATCAAGTTTATCAATCAAGCACTAGATTCCTAGAAATTATAAAATAACGTGTAACTGTCATTTTGCGGGCTGTTTGCTGTGAAACTTGGAATAAACAACATGTCTTGACACTTCGTGTTACTGCATTCATCACCTACGCCCAGGTTCAGGAGAACCTGCACACCATGGTTCACTTCCAGCAACCCCTTCGTAACACTAGTGCAAAATAAGTAAGTTGATTACTTCAAGTTACTTTCGCGTCTTAATTGGAACTCTTTGTGTACACTCACGACGGCATTTTAGTTTTTTTTCGTCACCGGTCACGCTCGGTGTTTTACTTGATTCGGTTTAATATATAAACGTCCTAATTAGGACGTTTACGAGTCTTCAGTTGCGAGTGCAAGTAACATATCTGTACTTTTAAATATACATGCTGAAATTTTAATGGCTTCTTTCCCGAAAAGGGGTCATTGTAGTCATCTTTATGAACAACTTTTACCATAGGACCAACCCTGAAATAGCGAAAAATAAATCAGGTGGTCCCTACATTTTATCAATTTCAGTGAACACAAATGTAGGGACAAACTGTATTTTTTTCGCGATTTCTTTTCGCGAAAATTTCAGCGTGTATATTGTTATTTTATTTGTGACACTGTGTAGGTACATTTATGCACAGATAATATAATACTATAGATTTAAGCGAACCGTCGTACTATGGGTGCTTCACTTTTTGTTTAGCGAGATTCCATCCGCCTTTTTTATTCGTCCAAGGCAAGCTAAATAAAACCATTTAAAAATGCAAACTATTTCGACTTATAGTTTTTAAAATACTCTAATACTTAATTATTATTACAATATTAAGTTGTTTACAATTTCAAATAAAGCTGATTGATATTAATTTGTTTTACTTACGTTTTCTTTGTGACCCTGGTAAAGTACCATCGCAAATTGTTATGTATATCGGCATGCAACTGATATACTGAACGACGGTAAAATGTGATGAAAAAAATCATGTACGTAAGTACAAGGTCACGTCGTCGACCTATGGAACCGGGTTCGTTTGAGTTAGGACAGATGGCGCTACTTTTGCTTGTACGAAGAACATTTATGCAAAATGTTTAGACGGGCGCATCCTCCCTTTTGAAATCATTGAACCACAGTACAATACGTATTATTCTTTTATTTCTGCTACATTTTTAAAAGTATTATTCACTAATGAATATTTCAATGAAATCCAGTAAAATTTGTTAGTTTCTAATAATTTACAAGGATAACGAAGTTTTAAATTAAGAAATTCGATTAAACATTTTTTTACATATTATATCGATTTTACATACAAATATACCAATTTTTAGGGGCAGCTCTACCGATTTTGCATTTTGACGTTCGAGACCACTGTGGCAGTGTCAAACATGGATTAAAGTATCTCTATGTAGTCTGTGTAGATTATTAAGTTACTAGCAGTCAGTTTTACTCAGAGACATGACATTTACCGTAAATGTCATGTCTCTGGTTTTACCATTGACTTGTACCTATGGACCTGTAATACCTACGAAATAAGCGTGGTATACCTACAATATCCGGGCCACCTTTATGGTGGCCATAGCTAGGGAAGTAAGTAATCAAAACTAAAAAGTATCGATATCGATGCTCGTGTTTCGTACCAGAGATGTGTGCTGATTAAAATCATTTTCAAGTAGTAATAAATAATGCAATTATATCAAATACTAAGTTCGGCTGTCCCTAGGACATAAAAAATCAAGCTTCTAGGTCAAGGCAATCATACGGCTATGTCACATTTTGATACTCGCAAACTCACATAAAAAACCTATAGGGTACTTCGCATTGACCTAGAATCATGAAATTTGGGTAATATATCGAAATATCTTTTTTTTTTTTTTCAATATATCGAACTCCGATTGTATATTTAAAAAATATCGATAGATCGAAAATCTGATATTAAAAAATATCAACAGCCCTAGTTTGTTTACTTGACAGCTCATGTACTATGGGCCACATTGCGGGGTAAGCGGGGTTGCCACGCGGCGTAGGTATTTTGACATCCAGTAAAGATGTTGCCAAACAGAGAATATACAAATAGCATGCGATCTCTTTCACCAGACGACATAACACGTTGGTTAACAAGAGACAAAGAATAGTTTCATAATTCAATAACGATTTAATAGATATTTGTATAAACTAGGTGGATATAGAAGAATGTGCCACTTCCATAGGTTTCTTAATTCAATGGGTTTTACTAGTACATATATCATTAATCTGTGGTTCATTACCTGTCAAATAAATTTAAGGTTATGTTGTTTAAATTTTAATGATTTTCAACGCTTTTTCGAATAAAATGGCTCAGTTTATTCGTGCTACAGCATTCAAACCAAGGGAAGTAATTACCAGATTCTATAATAAAATTGTTATAACTGACGACGGTTCCACAATAGTTGCGCTTCATAAGGAGCAAGAATTTCCATACGAGCACTCAAGACCACTTCCAGAAGAAACTATTACGGATACCTCGATTCTGAGAATGAGTGATAAACAAGAAGTATACAGAGTATTCAAAGATATGAAGCCGGAGATGGCAAGAAAACAGCTGTCTTCTCTTACATTAACAACAGAGCACAGATGGTTCCCCAGGGCTAGGGACAAGAAGGCCAAGAAGACAGAAATGAACCGCCCTTATTTGTAAATAACTATAAATATTTCATTGGTTTAAGATATTGTAGTATAAATTAATAAAACATTGTTAGCTATATCCTACTTTTTTATTAAGGTTTATACACTCAGTCCTCTTCCATTACTTGAAGAAAGAATTTACAAATCAATTAATATCTTATGTAATGTAGGTATTTAGGTAAACAATAAATTATGAACCACATTGTGGATGATTAGTTCACTATTTGTCATTGTTAACATAACATAACATCACACCTGTATTTCCCCGAAGGGGGAGGCAGAGGTAATAGTACACCCACATTTCGCCAGTTATGTTATAGTCCCATGTAATAGGGGATGAGCCTATTGCCATTGACCGGGCACAAATCCAGACTCCGGGCTGCTACTGACTGTTGCTGCTGGCTGTTTGTCATTGTTGTTGGCCATATTATGGTGTACACACAGTCTAGCGGTTATGCAGCCTGGTGAACTAAGTCATAAATTTGCCAAGATTAGTAGGAGCTTAAAAAACTAGTATTACCTATGTTTACAATCATTATTGCTTGATAAAAAGTGGTTACAAAAAAATAACATTTTGAAAATAAATTATAATAATAAAGATTGCAATTCCATGTTTGTTTCCTGTTTTTGTTGGCCATGTGTACCATTGTCAATTGCACCATTGCTTCATCAGGTGAGGTGGCGGTCAAACGGAGACTGATTATAAATAATAATAAAAAAGCAGGTGTAAAAAGACCCACCACAATAGTGAAAGCCATGTATTCTTTCTTCCCATCATTTTAATAATTTTTTTGTAGTATACCATGCCTTGGAACAGACTTTTACGAATGTATGGTCACAATACTTTCTGGTGGTACATTTTGTAGACAAAATCCCTTGAACGAATCCAGCTACATTACATGTACGGTCGACCGCACATCGGTGGTGGTAGCAGCATCTTTATTTAGTAAGCAGTAAGGGCAGTTTTTGAATTGAAGTGTTACCACTGTCATGCAGTCGACTGTACCTACGGCTGCAATAGAACATTGAGTGCAAGAGATTTTAGCTTTATTGGTGGTTCAACAGAAAGTTTTCAGACTGTACATACGGCCGAACATATACATCGTTTTACACAGGTAGCACAGTAATGAACTTTACCTACACGAAACTAAGTTTTATTTGCAACTATTAATTTGTAAGGAAAATTCGTGCTTGACTTTGGTGAAATCTAATTATAGGTATATTATTCGACAAGGTACTTATCAAATAGTGAGAATACTACTACGTCAGGGAAACCAATTTAAATAATATACGCGATTTAATCCGGTTAAACTTTGTTTTATTATAAGTGAGAATACTATTTTGTGTGAAACAATGAGGCAAGTATAATTAAAAAACTTTAATTTAAATAAATAACTTTATTTTTGATAAATAAATTGTAAATTATTTACTAAATTTATAAATTACACTGTTATTTTTAACAGGTACATAATTTTAATGTTAATATTTTTTCCAACACACTTGCTCGTAAAGTGGCTCTTATTGCACCGGTTTTAGGTTCATAATGCAGCATATAAAGCATGCATGCTTTTTACTTTACAGTTTATTTTTAAATCTCAGCAACGAGTTTTTATGTCTAAACAATATTATAGGTACACATTCACTAGTAAATACTTAATGTCTTTGGTACACATACATTTTTGGGAATAAATCAACATTGTTAATTTAAATATGATAAATAAACATTTCTTTTCATCAAATTATTTATTATTGTTAACAAATTAACGTTAATTCGTGTCATACGGTATGTTATATTTACGGTTATTATATTTTAAACAGACTTTAAAAAAAGGAGGTTTTGTATTCGACCAGTATGTATGTATGTATGTAAGTTTGTATGTAATTTCCTCAAAAACTAATAAATCAATTTTAATTATTGTTTCACTCACACAAATAATCTTTTCATAAACCAATATTTTGAAGGCGGCGCGTGATTGTCATGAACAATATTAGGTATGTACGGTCGACCGCACGTCGGTGGTAACACTTTGACATTAGCAGTATCTTTATTTCGTAAGCAGTAAGGGCAGTTTTCGAATTGACGTGTTACCACTGTCATGCAGGCGATTGTACATGATACTTAGGATGATTGATCGTGAAATATATGTACCTACTTATCCAATGTACCTAAAGGTCAACCACGCGCCGCCTTCAAATTATTGGTTTATGAAAAGATTATTTTACGAAAGCACGTTTTATTTTTTACTTTTTAGTTTGTTTTTGAAGTCAGTTCATTTTTTTGTTAAAAAGTTTTTTTTATTAATATTAGGCTGTTTGGCGGTTTCCTTCCACCTGCGCGTCGCTATACGTCACTCAACCACAGGCATGGGCGTACGATTACGGAAATCCGCGCGCCTGTATTCACAAATTCAATATTTTTCTAAAATAGGTTTACATATTTTTACCTCGCAAGTGTGTTGGAAAACGTCGTATGAAACGCGTGAGCATTGGCCATTATACTCTCGGCTCCATTATGCAATCCAGTCTCTAGTATAATGGCCAACTTAGCTCTCTTGTATCATAATGTACTATTACAATATGATTTTTACTCTATATTATTTATGATAGGTAGACCATGTTATAATAGCGTAGACGCCTTAGATGTGTAGTTATTCTAGAGTGTAGTCATCAACAGTACAATTATTAATTTATTAACTGCCACATCTATTATTTTGTATAACTAGCAAGACTCTGGAATGAGCCGTAGTAATTTAAATCGCTAATGAACAGCTTATCATGATATACCTATTGCTAATAAATAGAACGTATGATCTGAACTATCTTCATAAACTACAATAATTTCTTTCTTAAACCAAAATATTTATTCCTTTTCACATTCAATATCACAATGATTGATTCCTTTGGTGTTGTTTACATCTAAATATTGCACTTATAAACATCGACTAGTACATCATCCATCAGTCACGAACCACATCTTAATCCAACCACAGTTTCCTACGTAACCATTGTAACTGGAAATAAGTTGTCAGCTAATGATATTTAAAAGTATAGATATGTTACTTGCACTCGCAATCTGAGATTCGAAAACGTTCTAATTAGGACGTTTTTCTATTAATCCGCGCCGAGGGTGAGCGGTGACAAACAAAAAAAAACAAATTGCCGTCATATACACATGACATGACAGAAACTGTTTCTATTATGACGCGAAAGTAACTTGAAGTTACCAACTTACTTACTTTGTACTAGTTTATGCGTATTGTGCTGCCGCTGCTGCGTACGGAACGTATGACATATCTATTCTTTCAAATATCATTGTTGTTAGCTAATTAACTGAGCTAATAAATAAGTCTCTATGAAATATTTAGAACTAAAATAAATAAAGTGACATTACAAAAACAGGTCTCCTGATTTATTGCTGTGTGATGAAAGGTATGAATGGTATGTATGATTTAAAATAGAATTAAATAGTGACACATATGTGCAGCCAAATGTCACGTGTTGGCAACTAGTGCGAGTCCTCAAACAATGAGTGCTCACCGTGTGTAACCTGCCCCCGAGGCAATGACATACATGCTAAGCTAAATACCACTAAACCATCACTCAAGTGCCATAATTGCCAGTCTTGAAGAAAAACTTAACATTAAAAAAATATACTCTCAGGAATATAGACATCATTGCATATGACGACGTCATCTCATGACTATAAATAAGGCTAGGCAATTGTACTATAGTGAGATGCCAATAATTACTAGCTATATAAGGTCCTACATTATTAATCCGAAATTTTTGTCGACGTCTGTGGTCCATGACCTACTAGGTTCGAGTGTCGGTCTGCTGAGCAAGAGGTCTTGCGTTAGATTCGCACAGGACACAAATATTTATGTAATTAACATAAGCGATTGTGTTGGTCTGAGTGTTTCTTATGTATTATAAGTATGTATTTACAAAGTAAAAGTTTATAAGTATTAAATCCATTGTCCCATAGGACAAGCTCTGCTTAGTTTAGTTAGTTTGGGACTAGATGGTGCTGTATGAAATGTTCCAAATATTTAAAATGGCAATCTATAGGTTGCAAAGATGCTTAGTAGTAAAAAAATATTTAACATAGGTAGTAAGTAATTCCAATAATGTTTGTTGTCGTTTGCGTAAAACCTTTAAGTATTCCCTTATCACACACTGGGTCATGCATTGTGTCACATGATCACATCACATCCAGACTCAGCATATTCTAAAGAGATTAAAATGCTCATTCCGTAAAATCGAGCGAATATTGCATGCCCTAGTCACATCACATCCAAACTCAGCATATTCTAAAGAGATTAAAATGCTCTTTCCGTAAAATCGAGCGAATATTGCATGCCCTAATCACATCACATCCAAACTCAGCATATTCTAAAGTGATTAAAATGCTCATTCCGTAAAATCGAGCGAATATTGCATGCCCTAGTCACATCACATCCAAACTCAGCAATATTCTAAAGCAGTGGTCGTCAAATCGCGGCCCGCGGGCTGCTCCAGCTTAAGTCTAGTGTGGCCCGCGACTCTTTTTTGTAAGATCTACCTAGCAATAAGCCAAATAGAATGATGTTATCAGTCACTAACTAAAAGACCATCAAAGAAAACAATTTTGGCTTCACTTGGTGTTTGAGCCTGATTGTAGAACAAAAGGGTTTGACCGTTTCTCAGATCGTAAATTAGTGTACTCACTCTGTGCTCAGGTCATAAAAATCGTAGGTATCTACGAAGGAAGTGCGAAAGGGACGGACGTCTTCAGCCTGTGCCGCACCCGTACTTGCTCGGCCGCTCGGGTTCAGGTAATGTCAGTGGTCAGAGTCGACTGTCGAACGTGGATCGTGCACTGAGTTACGTTTGTCGTGTAAGTCGTGTTATCAATCTTGATTTATTTACTTATTATTTCTTATTGCAATTATCTGCGATTATAATGGATAGCCTGTCGCTAAAACTTTCCACTAAAAGAATGTTAAGTGACGAGAATACCGTTATAGTTTGTACTCTTAACCATAGGTACTTACGGTTTCTCCACGTAATCGGAATCTACGTAAGTAAAGCTGTGGGCCTGTAATTAATAATTATGATCGGTACCCATACGGCCCGAGGTACCACCCCGCATAATTTGTATTGGCTCTTGGAAAAAAAAGTTTGACGACCACTGTTCTAAAGAGATTAAAATGCTCTTTCCGTACACCTAACTGTTTTTGGTACACCAGCAATTCGTAGTTTTTAGTACTTACTTAATATTATGTAGAACTTAAGTTCGAGAAAATAACTGATTCGAAGTGTTCGAAGTATGACAATGTTAGATTTTCGCGTTGAAGGGCAAGAAATGACTTATGTTAAATATTACATACTTGTGTTATGAAAAAAATTAAGCTGTTTTTTTAAACGTGCATTCCGTTGAGCTGCCTTCGGTTGTGGTGTAGCACAAACTTAAACTGTCCCGTGGCATTCTCCTTGACTTATTTATAATTACGTAATTATGACACTTAATATTTAGATTAATAATGTAGTAGGACCTTATATAGAAGCTTCAACACCTTATGAACTGGACATAGCAACTTTTCTTATTCTACTTTAAAAAGTTAAAAATTACTTCCCTCTACAAAAATAACAGCCATATAAATGTATGAATACAAAACAAAATGGCACACGAGAATATAACCCAGATACAAAATTTTAATTTCTCATTCAAAAAATAGAATTCTGTGGGAAATATAATTTTATCAAAATTATATGAACATGGCGATCACGTCACATTGAACTAACAAAAATATATTGTTCTTTGGCAAAATAGGTAAAGCTAGTTATTTTATTTAGGTGAATGCTACCAGAATGCTTCTAATATTAATTTACTATCAAATTATCGAGCATTTAGAGCTTATAGAGCTAGGTTAATATTTTCTATGAGTATTGTTCAGTAGATATATTATACCAGATATATTATATATTTATTGATTCAGTAGATCTATTACCGCCGCGAATCATAATCATACAACGCGAAATAGCTACAATTTAAAAATAAAACGCGAGAAATTTTGAGTTTGACGCGCTACCCGGTAGCATACACCTTAACTTCATGATTTTCTTACATTAAAGAGAGCTTAATAATAATAAAATATACAACGTTACTTTTTGTTAACGAATCGATTGGGATAGTTTTTTTTTTCTAAATCACAAAATTACAGGTTTTTAGAGGTTTTCACTAATTTTAATAAACTATAGATTTTTAATTTAACATAGTTTAAAAAATCTGTATAATAGGTCAACAATTAGACTTTTCAAGGTTTTGTAGTCAAGCACACATACAAAACAATGCCCGCTAGATTTTTATATTTGGCGACATGCGGGCGCAATCTCTCCAGAATACTCAATATAACTTAAAAATACCTATGTATAAATGTATGTACTATAATTATTACAAAAAGTTAGTCTAAATTAAGTGTAAATCTTGTAAACGACACGTGTGTTACTCTCCATTTCTTCATTATATAGAAATTGGATACGGCCTTTTTTAAGTTGTGTAGTGTAGTGTAGTTAGTTAGTTACCTAACCCATCTACCAATTACCATACAGCCCAAGAGACGCTTATATAATTGTTAAATAGGTATAATGCATACAATAAATTCTGTCAACTAGCTGAGGCGGGCAATTGCGGCTGCAATCCGATTGGCCCTACCAAGGCAGCTATTGGCAAATCACTAACGCGGAAGTTTTGACGGCTCACATTAGTGGTTGAAACTGATTTGAAGTTTTCAAGTGGCGAATAGTGGCGACCTACATCAGACCTAATATACTCATGTGTTGACAGACATGGGGCACCTATTATGAGGCGTCTGTTGGGTGTATGGTCGATGACCTAACCTAATAGGTACCCTTATGTTTATTTATAAATCTTATTACGTAGGTAGCAGTAAGTTAACATTTTTAAGAAAATTGTGAAATTATTTAAAACTTTCTTACGATTGTTTTTAGAAACGATAGAGGTACGCTCTATCGAGACTTCGTACGCGGCGTCGTCCATCTCCATCGTCTAATGAGTAATTGAAGAGTGATTGAAGAGAACTGTTCCTGTAGGGTCAGCGGATCCGGTTGAGGCGCAGCTCCCTGTCCAGCTGCTGCAACTGTCGGATGAAGCCCTCGTTGGGGTGAATGTCGCGGCGACAGCGGACTGTTCCCAGAGCTTCGGCCAAAGTCATGCCGCGTTTAATCATTAGAAACGCTAGCGCACATGTGGCAGACCGAGACACGCCCATAAAACAGTGAACTAAGACGCGTCCTAAAAGAAAACACATTTATGAGTCGACAAATACTTGAAAAAAAAGAAGTAAAAAAATCAACGTTGGAATGGAAAACGCACCTCCACTCGAAACTCCTTCGTCAATAAAGTTAGCAGCTATATGGAAATATCTTGAAATATCCGTTGATGGTAAGTCCATTAGCTGAAAACCTTTGTAGCGGAGTCCGGGGCAGTCACGATAATAGAGGTGATTTGTGTCCACCTGGGTGTAACGCTTGCCTTCAGCAGTGTTGAGCACATAGTTGATGCGCATGCGCTTTAAGAATGCCTTGTCCTTTGCAGCAACTCTAAATTAACAAATAAATTGTTTACTTAATGCAGCGGTTCTCAAACTTTTTTGGTCACGGAACCCTTTTGACAAGCAAAATACTTGACGGAACCCTACAATAAAACAATAGTTTTTAAAAGTGTATTCTTTATTATATAAGCATAATAAAAGTACAATGTAACAGTTACTAATTATTACTTACTTTAACCACATGCCAAGTACAATAATAGAAGATATTAAAAATGAAAAAATCTTAACTAATGGGAGGTATGAAACTGTTTTTTATTTTTCATCAATTGGTTGATATCAGGTTTGATAGAAGACATTTGAAGTCTCATATCAGGTTCGGCGTCCAGTCTATTGCGATATTTTGTTTTCGTGGCTGCATAGGTTGAGAATCCTGTTTCGCACAAATATGTTGTTGGGAACGGGAGAAGAATATTCAGAGCCATTCTGCCAAGCATTGGATATTCATCACGGATTCTGCACCAAAAATCGTTGAGAGGCGTCGTTTTGAACAGTGACTCCATACTTGTGTCTGATGACATTTCTAAAAGAGATTCATATATCTCGTTTGACATACTTTCGGGCTTTTGCAAGTTGGGTAAAAAAGGATTATGAATCCATGAATTCAGCTTCATTTTTGTATTATGTTCTTCGGGAAAATACTTTACAAAAGATGCGCGCTTCGAAGTGAGATATTGGACCAATTCTTCAAACACATCATCTTGAAACATTTCCGAGTCGTTATCGCTAACAAACTCACTGAGTGACGTAAAGCTTTCTATTTCTCTCTTACCAACGTAAATAATCCAAAAATCTAATTTTCTTTTGAAGGCAGTTATTTTGTTATAGGCCTGGAACACTGTTGTCTGTTTACCTTGCAATGATAAATTCAATTCGTTCAGTTTTTGAAAGATATCCGCCATAAAAGACAATCGGAACAACCAAGTTTTATCATACAAACGGTCTTTCAAATTAAAAGAAACTGTATCTGCTGAAAGAAACATTTGTAACTCGGCTCTAAGTTCAAATAGCCTTGTTAAAGTTTTACCCCGAGACAGCCATCGCACTTCTGTATGGAGCAGCAGTGTTTTATGTTTGCTGCCATAATCTTCACACAATAATGAGAACAATCGGGATTGTAGTGGTCGTGATTTGATAAAATTAATTATTTTTACCGCTTCATCCATAACTAATTTTAGATTTGACGGCATTTGCTTCATCGCAAGTGCTTGTCTATGCAGAATACAATGGCTGGAACTACAATTAGGCGCTTTACTTTTTATTCGTGATACTGCTCCTGCTGTTTTACCTGTCATCGCCTTGGCCCCATCTGTACAAATGTCAATGCAATCGTTCCAACTAAGATTATTTTCTTTAAAAAATATGTTTATTTTATTAAAAATTTCTTCCCCGGTAGTGTTTGTGGGCAGCGGTGAACACATAAGCATGTCTTCTTCAAAAGAACGTTCATATGGATATCTCACGATAACCAGCAAGATAGCCAGACCAGTGACATCAGTTGACTCATCCATTTGCAAGGCGAATCGTGTTTTTTGTAGACGTGCAACTAGTTCTTGTTTGACGTAGCTTGCCAGATCATGGATTCGCCGTGAAACAGTATCGTTTGATAGCGGTACAGTAGAAAGATGCTTTGCAGATTTTTCATCGAGCATACATTTTGTTATGTCTAACTAACACACATGGCTTTATTAAATTCTCAGCGATAGTGTGCGCTTCACCTGCTTGTGCAATGCGATAGCTAACTAAATATGATGCCTCCGTGGCCTTTTCATTGATAGTTTGTGTTACATGCATCATATTTTTTGACTTTCCAATAACTGTTCTTTTTTACGAACAAAAAATTCTTTATTCTTGTCTTTAGACTCGGGGTGTACAGTTTCTAAATGTCTGCGTAATTTGGCAGGTGCCATGGAACTATTAGGAAGCAGTTTACTACATAACATGCAGAGAGGTGAGCCGTTGGAATCAACAAATCCGAAACTGATATATGATTCATCATACTTCCTTTTTTTCGTCTTTGAAACCGTGGAGCTTGACGTCGTGGCATCATCGTCTGGATCGGTAATTGCTGTATTCTCCGCGCGTACTGCTTTTGAACATTCAGCGTCATTAGAAGATGTCGTTGCAACACGTTTAACACCTTTAAGCCAACGTTCCATTCTTCTTTATTAATAATGTTACACGTCAGGATGGTAGGGTCAAAATAATGCACAATCGTTACTGCGTTTATGAGACAAAGTTTAGTCCAAAGAAGAAATGTACAAAACTGATACAATCAGAATACAGCGGGCAGTAGAACTTACAAGAAGGCAGCAGGCTAGCCAGCTTGTAAGTAGGTAGGTACGAACTTATCGCTCCGAACGCTAATCGTCAACTGACTGACGAGGCGCGACTTTTTTTATATAATAGCGCTTTTATACTTAGTCCTAGACTCGAACTCGAACATTCTCAAAAATACTCGAGTCGGCGCCTTTGATAAACAAAAAGCGGAAATAAAAATATAAATACAAAAAAATGCGTTGTAAACAATCTCGACTTTATGCTTTTGAAGATAGAGCCGAAAGTCGCTTGTTCACAACTATAGCGTCTAATTCAGAGGCGGCTTTTATCAAAGGGACTGCGCGCTCACAAGTATACGCGCGGCGGGCGGATTCAAAACGTTCGACCAGTGACCAGAGAGAGGTGTTTTGTTTTTTTTTTCTAAATTCTTGCGGAACCCCTACAGGGGTATCGCGGAACCCTAGGGTTCCGCGGAACACACTTAGAGTACCGCTGACTTAATGGAACAGGAACTACTATCAGAAGGCTTTAAAAATATTTGTTCCGTGCGAGAATAGAACCCGCGACCGCAACGCAGCAGCCAGAAACAATATAGAATAGCAGTATGGCAGGGTCGCCATGTAAGGACGGGCGTTCGGTTGCGAATCAAAGAAGACTGTTTAGGTGCAATTAGTATAATATACTCCAACAATTACATGTTAGGTTGCATTTATATGGGGGAAGGCACGTCATACACTACAACAGTAAGTATAATAATGTACAGTACTTGTCTATAGTAAAGTATAAAGGTAGTGGCCACATGTATAGAGTAAATAAATCCATGATATCATCCAATCTAAGGCCTGTTTTACAGAACGTTCCTCAAGCTTTGAACACTATTTAAAACTAGTTTTGAGTTGGGATTTAATTTAAGAACATTCCTCAAGCATAGATTCATTGATCACAGTTTAGCAGAGTTTAGCTTTATTCTACACTGTCGCTTGTTTACGTGTTTGAGCAGAGATTTGATCTGTACCTAATTACTCCAGTGTGGTCGAGACCACGCTTGAGTAGCGATTTCTTTGCTATTTCAGGTTATATTTGTGAGTTATGTTGTTGAATTGAAGCATAGAGGAAATTAATATAAATAGAGGGGAATTGTGGGCGGGATAGGCGCGCCGCGCTTTTGAGCAGACGCGCAAATTTAACCAAAATCCGCGTCACAGCTTAAACATTGCGGCCAGGCTGTGACAGAGTACGTCGCTCTGCGAAAAAATAATAATTATGCCGTCTTGCGCCATTATATCATTACGAAAAAGAAGCGAGGTGTGTAGTTTAACTAAAGGAGGGATTTCTTTTCATCGGTAAGTCTAAAAACCTTTAATTAGTTGTGATATTTGCAAATATTTTGTTAGTATTATGTGATTCATGACAAAAACGATGTTATCGTAAACTGATAAAAAATTATACATTGCTTATAAAACATGGATATCGACTTTCACTACGTGAGTAACCGCGTAATGTATTGCGTTTCTTTCGATGTCGCCTTCACCTTATTTGCCTGAGTGTCACCAAAATCCCCGCGTATCGATAGTGTAGTAACATATTGAATGCATTATCGATATAATTAATTCGGTGTATACTTTCTGTTTTAAAATAAATATTCCTCATTTTTATTATTTTAAATGCATAATAATTTTATTTTTAGGTAGATTCTTTGTCGAAATTATTTATTCGCAATTTCGAGTTTTGATACTTATCAATTATCATAAACATAAAACACATTAAAAAAGTAAAAACCGACTTAAAAATAATAAAATAATAAAATTTGTGTGAAACAGTTTAGGGAGTAGGTGCCTTTGATTCGGATTGATTTAAGAAAAAACTGAAAAAAAAATGTATTAAAATATTTTAAGTCGGTGTAATGAATAAAGACTTCTATAATGAGTATGGACTGTAACTTTTTATTTGTAAGTAGGTACATGGGTTTTTCAAAAACAATAATAATTTGCGTGTATCAAGGGAGGTTCTCGAAGAGCAAGTGTTCGTGAGATTCCGTCCTTAGTATAGCTGCCCGCGCGCGTTGCGGTGCCCCTGCGACGCCTGTTGTCTTGCATTGTATGAATGAGTAAGCAGATAAGATGGTCGAGTGAAACATATCTTGAACAGTCGGTTTTTTTTTAGTTTATTGTTTTGAGTGGAATTAACAATAGAAAGACAAGCGATTGCTGTAATCCCGGATAATTTGCTGTCATCCATTGAAGAGTTCCCTCTTTATCTCCTATGACCTTCATCAGATCTTCACCAAATGATTTTTTCTGAATGCAAATGCTTGACTTGTTGATGAATATACCAAAATCGCTATGTGTATGCCTATAATATTTGAGAAGTTACCTCAATTTCACATGAATCCCATCATCAAAACTGGATTCAAAAATCAAATGAAATCAAAATCCAGTTTTGATGAAAATGGAACCAATCTGGAAGTATATCCTTTCAAATAAATAAATAATTTTCGAAATCGGTTTATAAATGACGGAGTTCTGAGGTAACAAACATACAAAAAAAACCATACAATTGAATTGAGAACCTCCTCCTTTTTTGAAGTCGGTTAAAAATCGGATTTTAGGCTCGGTTTCCACCAAAACGCAGAGACGAGATGTGTCGCAAGCCACCAATAACACTGCGTTAGATATAGAATAGCTGGTTGACTGGGAGAGAAAGCCAAAGGCATTAAGTCCACCTATGTACATGTATTGTATGAAGTTTAAATAAATAAATAATGTTGAAGTTAGGCGGTGAAATATGAAAATAACGCAATCCTATTGGTTGTTCGACACATATCCTCTCCTCTTCGTTTTGGTGGTTAAATACCTTTGTTATGTATGGAGTATGGATTACACCCGGTTTTAACAAGTGCTTAAGGGGAATGTAGCAGCCAAGTGTTGCCTCCGTCAGAAACAAAAAAAACACTCGCTTAATACATAATTTATCGAAAATTCGTTTTTAAAAGTTGAAGTACAGGTACTGTAGTTCAATCAGAAACTATTAACTCTGTAAAATATATTTCGCTGTAGTTGTAGATAGAAAAAATGCCAAAAGTGGCCGTTTTTCGCATTTTTTCTATTTACAATTACAGCGAAGTATAATTTACAGAGTTAATAGTTTCTGATTAAACTACAGTACCTGGGGGCCGACCACCATCTCTTAAAGCAGTATTATTTTAATCTTACTTTGTCTTTTCGTACCACAACGTCCTTAAAATAAGCTTATTATAAGCTTGAAACAATGTTGTTTTCTTAGCAGTTATGTGACGTCACCTCTAAATCATTCATTCAAATCGTACTACAACGTCGTTTTTGACAGCTAGCATGGTTGTTTTTATGTCAAATTTAGCAATCTTAAAAAAGTTGCTCAGACGCGACTTTATTAACATTTTTTTGCATATTTATACAAATAAAATCGATTTTCGTGTCATATAAAGTAAGTAAATCATATTTATTTACCTAAAATTGAAGAATAGTTGTTTATCTAGTGATTTTAGTACCTGGGTGATTGATTTCTTGTTTGCTTCTAGATGGCGAATTAATACGAAATATTCGAGTTCTTAGAAGCTGATAACGCAGAAATTCATAATAATAGGAAGCGACGTCGTATGCAGCTACGTGAGGAATGTAACCCCTTCAATTTAGTAGATGCGGAGTTCATAAAACGTTACAGACTTACAAAATAACTCTCACGTAACCTGTGCGATGAGTTGAGGCCTCTCATGAAGAATCCAAAAAGATCCACAGACTTGTCTGTAGACACAAAGGTAAATACCCTTGTTTATACCACAAATTACATGTTAAAGCAGTGTATATGTGCTCCTGAACCACTTTCTTATTCATACAGAGTTTCTCAATTTTTTTAGGTATTGATTGCATAAGCAGTACTGAGGGTCATTTTGTGGCTCGGCAGACGGTTTCATCAGTAATCGCACAGGTTACTGCATATCTTAATGCATTGCAGATGAGACAGAAATATATAAAATTTCCAGTGAATGATCAAGAACGCAACAAAATTAAAACACAGTACCTATGTATCTACCACATGTTTATTTGTTGAATATTTACTTTGCAAAATGACAACAATCCAGAAATAATAGTAACAAACTTATTTAAAATAATACAATGTACTAAGTATTGCCTAATTAAATCCCTATATTTTAGAATCAGAAACAGAATATTAAATATAGGTACGGGTTGTTACAATAATAATAATGTGCAGTTTATCCATAAAAAACACAAATAAAACTAAAAGAAAACTAACAATTAATTGTAATAATTTATAGTAAAAAACTTGCAGTAAAATTGAAAAAAAATACAGAAATCTCAAAATATTTCTGTATAAATTGTATTATTTACATAAAATAATTGTCATTCATTTATTGCAGATTTTACACAAGATTTGGGATACCGGGAACACAACATTTGCAATAGCGCCAACATTGCGGTGGAACAATTAAGCTATGAAGATGTGATTCAAGAAGCCCAATCACTACAAAATATGAATACGAGTGAACAGCCACGCAGTACCAACATCGCTTTGTATTGCAGCAAGGTGTGGCTACTCGGAATTCTCTTGTTGAACATTTGTGGGTAAGGCGGCTCTCAAGATCCTGAAACAATCAAAGAACCTATTTAATCAATTATTATATTATTACCTATTAAAAAAATGATGATAATAATATGAGTATAATGATGTAGAATTTATTGTTTCTTTTTATAGCGCACATCTTATTGTTACTCTTGTTTACTTGTTATTAAATTTATACACAACTGGGTACACAGGTGGCTTAATGCCATAGACTTTCTCTACCAGACAACCTTAGGGTGATGCAGAGATAAAAACGAGGTAGATGCCAAGGGCGTCGCCAGCCAATGACTAGAGGGAAGATAGAAAGAGGATATGAATTGTAATAAATGTAATTTGTACAGTTTTAATGGTAAACTACAAGAAAAAAAAACATAGTTTAAACATAATCTTCATGGGTGAAATTTTAGACTACTTAATTTTAAAATCTCATAGATTCTATCTAGTCTCTAGGGGGAAGGGCTTCAGCCCCCCTGCCCCCCTTGCCGACGCCCTTGGTAAAGGAGTAAAATAAGTTAATTTCTGACATTGATCTATATTTTAATCACTTCAATGCTTTTATTGTACCAAGCAATGATTAATGCAATAAGAGTCGACTTTTGATAAGTAGGTACCTGTAATATGGACTATTTGAAATAAAATGATTTTATTATTTTAATTATTTGAGAATGTATTATTCTTTTAGTTTACTTCCTCTACCCTGAACAATCTTTGAGTTTTTCATTCTATTTAAGAAGCATGAATGACGGGGATTTAAAGGTAAAGATATTTAATTATTTTGTACCTTTCAATGCTCAATGCAGTATTGTGGAAGTCTCCTATTTTCTGCACCAGCTCCTCCAGGACTTCGTTTGCTCTCACAGCAGCCTCAGCGTCTGTTTGTGAAGAACGAACGAGAGCACGTCTGGCAGCCTCCTGCGTCATCAGCGGTTCGTGCCATTGACGGCGACGTCTCGGGGAGCGGGTTGCAGATGGAGTAGCAGGACGTGGGGATCGTGAAGGAGTCCTGGGGGAACGAGCCGGTGGGTCTTGGACCATAGGTTCCAGAGGAGGATTTTGAGGCAATGGCTCTTGGATGGGTGCTATGGGTAGATTTTGGATAGGAATGAACAACATGGGATTCAGAATAGATTCTGAAGCTGGGGAATCCTGCACATCTACAACCGTTGTAGCAGTGCCAATTTCTGGAGGCTAGAAAGAGAACATAATATAAACTATTTGCTTTATAACAATAGTTTTTTTTCATTAAGCTTAAGTAGGTACCTAATAATTTTTATTTATTCTGCAAATGGTTCCACCCGGACACCTGGTTAGCCCTGACCAAAATCATTTCCTAGTATATGGAGAAAATTTTCTTTCAATGCTGTCAAGGGCTTCTCAGTGGAAGGTCCTCCACCAGTACGTGCATGAGAAGATTGTACAGCAGCTACTCTGACTTTTATTTTAGCCTTGTAATCTACCCAGTACTAAAAATAAAAAATGGCTTATTTAATATTGTTATAGGGAGTGTTTAATTACCTACCTTAAAAAAACAATATGTATTTACTTTAGACCAGCCGGCCTCTCCAATCTTTATAGGCTCCATCGCCTTGCGAGTTAAGGATATCCGCAATCTCTCGCCACTTTTTTTCTGAGTACTCCTTTGCTTGTAGGGAGCGATTGAAGGAGGTAGCCATGTCCTTATTGGAGTCCGAAAATTCCCATAGCCTCTCTACCTGCCGCCCTGAAACCCGGGTCAGTCTGCAAAATGAAAAACAAAGCACTTAATCCACATATCCACATACAATTATTTATAACCGCGTCGACTGAAACCAAAACATTGATCACATTATATATAATGTAACCGCATCAACTTAAACAATAACAGCACAATATTTCTTTGTTTTACAATTTCAGTGACCAAATAAAAATGTTCAACTCACATACCTTGTTTCCATGTTGACTGCGCAAGGAATAATAAATAAGTAAGATAAAATAAGTTAAACCACTTTGTTAACCACTTGAAAGCCCAATCTTTGAAAGCCCACTTATTCACAGAGAAAATAATCACTTCTTTCAATCACACATAATAAATAACAAAAAAATTAACCCCATTGAGTTTCGAATTTCGCTCGCACTCTACAAACTTGATAAGTAAACATTTCGTTCCGAATATACCATGTCACAATCTTACAATCTAACCTTAACTTTTTTAAATTTTTCTGATTACTTTCCAGAGCAAAATCTTTAAATATTTGTATTAATTTAATAGACATTTCGATTGGAATTATTATTTTTACAAACCAATATTTTTAAAGTTAAATAATCACTTATATTGTTACAATTTTATGCTTCGGAATGACTTATTGGGTACGATTCTGAACAACGCGTAAAAGAGATAGCGCTATACTGTTTGTATAGCGTTGTTTCTTTTCGTTTTTTAGCAGGCTATAGACAATTCCTGCAAATCATTCGTTCTTTCACAGCACTAAGCAGGAATGAAACAAAGCTAAACTATTTACGTTGTGGTACGAATATGAGTAAGATTATTATAAGCTTGAAACAAAACTCTCTTAAAGTAAGATTGTTTTGTAAAAGGTTGTGGTAAGGCCCCTGTACTTGTATTCAGCGAGTAATAATTTGTTTACTGATGGGGGCGCCACTTGGCTGCTATATTCCCCTTAAACGTGGTCTAAACTTTCGTAATAAGGGGCATATTATTTTATTTTTAGTTTTCAATACAATACAATACAAAAAACAAAAAGTTTACAAAAAACTAAAAAAAATTGACGACTTTAGTATGTTGGGCAGTAATTATTTTATAAGTTACGATTTAAAAAGAAAACCAATCCGTAAATATGCAGAATTGTATATCTTATTTACGCAAAACACCAAACCAGGTCTTATAACAAATTTAAAGTAGGTTAAACATCGAAAAACTACTTTTTATTTTTCGCCTTACCTCGCGATGCTTGTTTTAAAACGTGTCAGACGTTATTTTCAATAATTAAGTATATCATGAAACAGTAACTTTCCAATTCCTTATGTAGGACAAATTTTTATTCCATGACCATGTGCGAAAATCGTTGAAAATATCGATAACATAACATAACACATAACATAACATAACACATAACATAACATCACGCCTGTATTTCCCCGAAGGGGTAGGCAGAGGTGTAATAGTACACCCACATTTCGCCAGTTATGTTATAGTCCCAAAATATCGATAATATTCATAATATTGGTTTTTTGTACATGGACATCACTAACGTCCTGTTCGAATGTAGGGGTGCGTTCGCACATGGTCGACGTTTATGTGTGACAGACGTGACAGCTAATAGTAGGGCCGCGTTCAGTGTAGTATTTCTTGCACGCGTATGCGTTTAGATATCTAGATACAAGCTAGATACAGTGCTTATGTAGTAGTGAGACGGATAGTGGGAGAGTTAGGCGACACGGGTTTCCGAAGAAACTGTGTACTATACCAATTCCATTCTTATTCAAGTATTCCGTGAATTGAAGTTTATAATTACCGTATTGGAATAAGACTGATGGTCAAGTAACGATTCTATCCTTACGTAGTGATCAGGTGATTGAAGTAATGTTGATAGGACACGGTTTTAAAACGAGTTTGTAAGACTAGCCTCTTTTTTGTAATGAGCCAGTACAATGTCCCACTTCAAAAGAGGCGAGGCGTTTTGAATTTAGACGGTTCGCGGTACAAATGAGGAGAGACTACAAACCTATTCATTTCGTACATGCGAGTTGAATCTTACAATTGTATGACTTTTTTATAATGTACTGAACTTGACATTGAAATTTTTGATTATAGAAAACGAATACAAATGAATGAAGATAATTATTTTGAAAAGTGTTTACAGTCCGGAATAACGTCTAAAAACTAAACTTTTTTAAATCTTAGTCAGTCCCTGTTTTATTATTCTATGAATGAGTCTGAATACGCTTTATTGCATTTAAAATTACTATAACTATCCAAAAATCTATAGTGTCCGCTACATGTAAACATTATTATCATGCATGTCCATGCGCGTCGTTTATCGTCCTGTCCCAGTCATCATCACATCATGTAGTATTGTAGCGAAATGAAGTCGCAACCGTCGACTGGTGGATAGAACGCGACGCATTCCTCTTTTGCTCTCATCTACTCACTCACCTTACACACAAAATAGAAGAGCAGCGCGACAAAAATATTGAAGTGGTACATTTCAGTGATGTAACGAATGTCATTTTTTGAACATTCGCGGATGCGAATATCTGCTATTGACATTCGCGAATGCGAATGTTCAATTTTCGTAAATAAAACAAGTGAATTTTGAGGTTACAGTGTGAATAGTTACATGAGTAAATCAACTTCTAGTGAAATATTGACTTATTTTACACTTTGCGATGCTGAACGAGCTAAATGCAAGCTGTGTAACAATGAATATTCAAGAAAAGGAAGAACTACAACTGCTATGAGAATAGTGAGAATAGAGAATAATGTGTTTATTTGATTATTATTTTTAGTTTTGTTCAAGAAGTTGATTATATAACATGAGTAAAAACTTAAGTATAAAACAGTAAAAAATTCATAGAAGAATTTGTTTTTGTTTGTTTACATTGCATTATATATTTTTTGTCTTATAAGTTCTATTGAAAATTTAATTATTAAGCTTATTGCCCAAAGTAAACATACATACATATTATCACGCCTGTTTCCCATTGGGGTAGGCAGAGACTATGGATTCCACCTGCTATGATTCTGACACACCTCTTTCGCTTCATCTACGTCCATTAACCTCGTCATGCATGCTCGTCAGTTTAGAGTACTCTTAACCTGGCATTTTTTGAGAACAGCCGCGATTTGATCGCGATACGTTCGCCGAGGTCGTCCCCTTCCAACTGTTCCATCCACACACACTTCGTATACTTGTTTCGTCAATCTCCTCTCGTCCATCCTCTCTATATGTCCAAACCATCTTAACATTCCTTTCTCAATCTTTGTCACTACATCTTCATTCACTACACAACGCTCCCTTATCACGTTATTCCTTACTTTATCTCTCAAAGTTACACCACACCTACTTCTCAAAGCTCTCATTTCTACTGCATTTATTCTGCTTTCATATTTCTTCTGCCATTCCCAACTTTCACTACCATAGATAAGTGTAGGCACTAACACTTCCCTATGAACAGCCAGCCGTGCCTTTTCCGACACTTTGCGGCTGTTCATGAAGGTGTGTAGCGCCCCATTCACCTGATAGTAACCTAGTGATAGTCACCCCAAAGTAAAATAATAAAGAAATAATACCAAATGATAAAGTGAAGACTGATAATGTGCTTACGAGGTTAAGTTACTTTCCCTTGCATTAAAAAACATAGAAATGAATGGATTTTGATTTTATTAACCTACAATTATCTTCAAATTGTTTTTTCTTCTTCTGATATTCATATTCGCAAAACACTCGCAGAAAACTTGCGAATGCGAATGCGAATATGCAAAAATATGCGAATATTCGCGAATGCGAATGCGAATATTCGTTACATCACTAGTACATTTTATAAAGTTGAGCCGTCATTACAATTTTCTGTCATGTACGGGACAAGTGTACTGCCTCTTGTAAGTCCTACTCAACACTAGATTGGAGATCAAACTGTACTTGAGGAACGTTCTGTGTAATACAGACCTAAGAATCATGCACTAGTCAGAAATATATAGGTAATCACTTACGCGTCTCCCACATACAGGCCCGGATAGACCTCGTTTAGATCCGGAGTCGGATTGTAGGAAATATCCGCGAACGGACGAGAACGGAACGACGACAGGGAACTCAGCACTGAAGATGGCGAAGAACCAAAACTCTGCGTATGAAACGTACAGGTTATACATTTACAAAAAGTCTGCCCCATATTAAATATATTCAAATGTTTATTTTAACTTCTTAGAGCACAAAAAGTTAGTAAGCACATAGATGCTTGAACAGATACTGCACACTAAACATATATTATTATTAGTAACAACGTCGCTTCATTGCAAATATTGATAAACAACTTTAGTGTGAAGTGTCAATGTGAGATAAGGATAAAAGCGCATTCATCATTTAACACATTTTAAATTTAGGGAGCGTTCAAGTGTTAGGTAACGCAATTTTTGGAGATTTTTGACCTCCCCCCCCCCCCACCCCCATGTAACGCGCGGTAACGTTTATCTTTTCCCCCCCTCGCCCCTAGTAAAACGTTATGTAACCACCACCAAGTGACCATTTTTACCTGAAAGTCACAATTATGTGGCGTAAAGTACCGGAAAGTCGCTAATATACCTACGTTATTGTTTTAATCACGTTAATATTATTTATTAACAGTTGAAATGTCTTGTTTTTAAAAGTAAGAGATTTCTAAAAAAAAACTTCTTTTTTTGTCCTAATAAATTTTAATCTGAAGGGTTAAAACCACAGAAATAGATGAGCTAGAATGATCATAACGATTAATTAGTACGAGAACCAGTGTCGCCAAACTCACACATTTACAACTGAAATTGTACATTACAATACACAAAAAACCGCGACGTGATTGGGTCCCAATTTTAAATTCAAATCGGGCCTTAAACTCGTACAGTGTTTATTTAATTCAATCTTAATGCGAGTTTTTAAAATTTGTTTTTAACGATCATGTCAAAATCACTTAAGACGTTTTTCCATTCTAATCAAATCGTACGCAGCTACTTGTGAGTTCAACTACTCGAAGCCAGGGGGCGCTTCATTTAAATGACGCTATTTTGGCATTAGACATAGATATTTTATTCGCATGCATGCTGGGTAGCATAGCAGATAACTATTCCTGGCTATAACCAACGAGTTCAACTACTCGACGCTTGAGGGCGCTTAAATTAAAGTACGGTATATGCACTCAATTACATTAGAAATAGATGTTATATTCGCATGCATGCTGAGTAGCCTGTCTACTACGGGAATGTCATTCAGCGAACCATCGACAGTCATTCGCGTAACAATACATTGCTTCCTTAAAATTATCGCAGCTTCGACCGCAAGGAACATCGTACGTAATGAATATTTTTTAAATTGTATTTTGCTATGGAATCGTTTTCAACGACTATTACATATTTTTTCTAAATTTTGCAGTATTCTTAATTTTTAAGGTATTTAATACTCATTGGTGAAAATAAATCCTCCTTTTTAGGGTTCCGAAGTCCTACAAGGAACCCTTATAGTTTCGTCATGTCCGTCCGTCTGTCCGTCTGTCCTAATCCTTTACAGCTTAATAACTTCTACAGTTATAAACATAAGTAAATGAAATTTTGTTAAAAAATAGTCTACATATAGATCTCAATTTTAAAAGAATAAAAGAATCGTTTTTCCGTATTTTAGGGGTGGCGTCCATACATGTGAAATGGAGAAAAAAAAATTGTTTTCGCTGCACCCCGCTCGTGTGGGATATCATTGAATAGGTCTACTAAAATGAAGGTAATGTTTGATACACCACTTTTTTATCAGGTGTACCATCTGCGAAATATAGCCCGCCAAAGTGGCTTGCAATGTGTCCCCCCCCCTGCCATTTCTAAACTATGCAATGTAGAAACTTATAATCTTCCACATTGATAGACCTTTGTGAAAACTCTCTTTTAAAATTATTTCGAGTATAATGTGATTATAATTTTTTGAGTTATAGAGAGAAAACTGAAAAATACTTAAAACGTCCTAGTTCAAAGGTCATTGACCTTAGAGAAAAATTATGATAGCAAATAATGCTCCTTTAGCTACTTTCTATTTGAAAAAATCACAAAAAGTAACTTTGAAATGACAAACGTCTTAAATTTGGCTTCTTGAATTTAACCCTAGATGGCGCTACTAACAACACGCTCTGAGTCGCGAATGCTGCCGATTATTGCAAAAACTAAAATAGCCATGATTAATATTCGATTTGATTCGTTTGTAATTACACCTACTTAAGGAACCCTATAATACTGAGCATGGCCCGACATGCTCTTGGCCGGTTTTTTATGTACTGAGTACTTGGATTCTTGCTTTACAACTTATAACAGCACAGGACGGCATTTTAAACTAATAAAAGCCCCAGCTTTTTACAGCGATACGTTCCGCGAGTAACTAAATGCGTCGTTTGATCATATCATATTACCTAAGTTATGAGCTGTAGGCTATGAGCTTCATGTTCAAAGTTAAGGCGCGCCCACCCCGCCCACATAGTTGTTCTAACTATTCTCCTATTTCTGTGGTTAAAACAATGTTACGTAACGTAACGCGTAGTTCAAACCCCCCATCCCGCCCCTGTAACGCATCGTAACATTCGTAACGTTTCAGAAGACCCCCCCTCCACCCAAATTCGTTACGTAATACTTGAACCCTCCCTTAGTAGTGGCGAATTAATTTTACAACTAAACATACCGAAATAAAGACAAGTTGAGATAAAAGAAACGTTTCTTACAATTTGAATTAGTGAAAAAACATTTCTCTATATTTTTTGGGGCTTCCAACCATTTTTAATGATCATGCCAGCCCCATAATTAGTTAATTTAAAATACTTATTTAAAACTACCTGTCCAGCTCGATAAAAAACTGACCATTATTCCAGCTTTGCATTATTCAAAAACAGGAATGAATAGTGCTCATATTTTTTTGTGCACAAATAATAGTAAGTATTCTGTTTTGTATTTAAACATAAACACAATAAAAGTAGATAACATACTTACTGATATCTCTGATCTTATAAGCAAAGCATGCAAGCTTGTTTCTACATAAAAAACTCCAATGAAATTCAAAAATGGTGTTGAGGATATGGTACCCTTTCTATTTATTATTATTTAGAATTCTTTCAATACTTAACCTATCATGCAAGACTTGGCAACAAAAATGCCATTAGAAATTAAAATTCATTTTGCCATTTTATGGTTAGCTCACGTCTTTATGACACCTGTGCATCAACCAAAGACTCTTCATAACAGGCGACCGATGTTTGTCAACACATCTATGAACTTTCAGTAATGTAGGTTTCCACTATTCAAATGATACTTGAAATTTTCAAATCAATTTAAACCACATATGTGAGCCATCAAAACTACCGCGTTAGTGATTAGCCAATAGCCAGCTTAGTAGGATTGCAGTATCCCGCCTCAGCTAGTTGACAGAATGACAGAATTTATTGTACACATTATATTCAACATTAGGCGTCTATTGGGCTCTAAGGTCGATGCACCTGTGATTTGTAAATAAAGATGTAGAATAAATTCAATTGTAGCACCTACAAAACAAAATTATAATAATTGTAACAAAATTTAAATTTTACTGTAACGGAACAACTGTTTTCCTACAACGTAATGTAAATTTTCCTGAAATGGAATGACAGTTTTACTGTAACAGAATGAAAAACTGCAACAGAATGTAATTTTTTATTTTATTGGAACTGAATGTCAATTTCATTGAAATTTAATTAGGACACTATAAACAAGCAAAGGTCAGCTGTGTGATTTATGCATAGGTCACACAAACATAGTTTGATGATAAATACCATAAGAGTCCTTAGATAGGATCCTACACGTTGTTCTGTAGCCGCACAGTATGAATAAGTTCTTGGGAATAGTGAGTACTGCCAATAACATAACATTTATTATCATGACATTATTAGGCAATAAATATTATTCACATAAAATTGTAAGCAATGTGAAGAAAATATTAAATATGTTACATAATATTAATAAACATTAATATGTGATGATAAGCATATACCTACATATAGAAAATAATTCACAATAACAGCTACCTAATTAGCATTTAGTAGTTAGTAGTACATGATTTAATTTAATTGTTAATCGACCATTCCAACTGATAAATTTCAACCACGTCTTTAAAATACAATGAAACTTTACTGGTTGTGTAAAATTGTTACATAATTCAAGATTTTTTTGTAAATAAAAAAAATGTGCAGCAAAGTAAATTAATATTGATAATAATAATAAGTTATGTGTATAAAAAAATCAAAACTATTATGTAAACCAACTAAAACAGGATGTAGGGATTTTTTTAAAGCAACTGGTTTTAATGGTTAATTTATTTTTATAAGTAAAATAATATTTAAGCAGTGCTTTTAAATTCAATACATTAAATATTCCAAAACTTAAACATAGAGAAGTGTATTAAAGAAGCATAATTAAAATGCAAATCACACAAAACATAATGTATAAATAATTGAAACTAATAGACAGTCTTACTATGTTTCAAAAATAATCAGAACACAGTATGAATATTAAAATATATAAAATTAAATTATTGACTTAGAATCACTTTGCACAAAATAATTTTCATGTTAAGTGTCTTTCTGTTTTTTTTTTACTGCATTCAGAAAATTTTGAACATTTAATTTAAAGTACATACTTCGCAATACGTAACTTGACGTCGGGAATACCGGGGGTATAAAAGCTGTAAAAAAATGTACATGCTATTTATACTTTCAACACATTGTGAATGGAACAGACATACATATTTAGCCCTTATTGAATTGTCGTACTGCTGGACATAGGCCTCTTTTCTGTATATTTGAAATTTAAATATATTTATTCAAGCTTGGCAGGTACTAGGTAGTGACAATGTTATATTTAAATAAACTACAATGAGAAAACTGATACACCTACCATACATAATACAGATTACAGCGACCTTGAATCAGTGACTAATAAAAGGGTAAAAATAGAACTGGGTTACGTTAAAATCTATTTTTATTCATATAAAAATTTGCTAATTAATTTCTGCTAAGATTATGAATAAACAGTACACAACAAAATAACTTTTTCTGAAAAAAATATCTGCAATTGTGTTTAAAAATGTAATTTACGGTGTCAAATATTACTCACCGAATCCCTGTAACTCATGTTGAAAATTTCCTTTAGTGTACTGAAAACTAATACCTAAATATTAATAATTTAGACTGCGCGTTTTAATTTAATAAATATTTTTTTCTTTCAATGCAAAATCACTACGCTCAAATATATCGAAATCACATCAACACCAACACCAGGCACAGACAAAGAGAATATCAAAGAGAATTGGAGAATATAACCATTACGCACTACGTTTAGGAGGCACAGACTAGGTTTCTTAATTCAATGACAGACCCACAGACAGACCAGTGTTGCCAGGTCCGATTTTCAAAATCCGGGATCCGGGAGGCTTATTATAAAAAAGCGGGAGATGTATTGAGGAAAAAATTAAAAAATCGGGTGATGATGTTTTTCAACAAAAATCAAAGTTTTTGTAGTTATCACGGTATTATATTTTGCTACCATTTCAGCTGTAATATTAAGATCAAAGCACATAGTTACTATGTCTGTGAGGGACTAAAAAATCGAGAGATTTTTGTCGAAGTCTGAAGATTTCTAAGAAAATCTGTGAATCTCCCGGAAAATCGGGAGACCTGGCAACAGTGCCACAGACGTAGTAGAGAGGCTGTACGACGTAAAGCTAGGAACAAATTATAAGACGCGACTTACGGTCGCGAACTCGCGACCGTCGCGCGCGTCTGTCGCGGCTGATGCTGTATCTGTGTACCTAGTACGAGTTTGACACTTACGAATACTTTCAAAGTATTCGTCGACTTTCATTAATAAATCTGTAGTTCCTCCTCGTATCCGCCAGGGGCGCTACTGATTTATGAATGAAAGTCGACGAAAACGATGAAAGTATTCGTAAGTGTGAAACTCGTACTAGGCCCACTGGTCAATGAAGTTGCACCTACCTGTGCAACCTTACAGCCATAAGTCGCGGACGTGTCCTTGACATGACCTTGAGCGCTCGGACGTCTGACGAAAATCTGGCTCGCCCATAAAGGTATTATACTGGTATAGAAATGTCTTTGGGCTCGCCGGATGTTTCAATAAGTCGCGGACGCCTTAGCCCACAGAGAAAATAATCACTTGCCTTAGCCGCATGTGCACAGTCACAGTGATCGTTCGCGAGGCGACCACAGATTACTATATTAGTAGCTAGCTACAGATGCGACCGATGCGACAGTGACTCCAGAGCTTAGTTTCACAAAATTGCCGCCCTGCATTTTGTCGCTACCATCGCGTGTAGGTAGGTAGCTAGCTATAGCTTTATTTGTAGGTCGTCATAGCTCCATATATACTGTAGTTATAGGTAGGTACTTTTTAAGATTCGATTAAGGGAAATAAAACAGGATCATCATCATTTTCATATTATATTTTGTAGGCACAAATAATGTCAACAACAAAGCTCTAAATTATCATTCTTGGGGATAAGAAATAGCATTAGTTTCATTTGTTTCCTGTGGCGAAAAGTTCACGCACAATACTGCACTGAAAACAGAAGCGGTAACTCGCGAATTATCTTATCATTAAACTGTGTCGAATTTGGAGTCTCGAAGAACTCAACTCAAGCTAAAATAGCCAAGATATTACAAAATAATACGCTAATATTGGCACTCGATCAGCTGTTAACACAATAATCAAAGACAATAATAACTAGAACGTCATGGTATCAAACATCTGTCAGGGCCTTGGTCGCGACTCGCGACAAAGCTGTACCAAAGCTGTACAAGCTCGAAAATCGATAATTTGATCGTAAATTAATATTATTGAGCTTGTACAGCTTATAGAGCTAGGTTAATTTTTTTCATGAGTATTATTCAGTAGATATATTGTTATTATTTCCGCCAATCATATTTTGACCGATATACAACGCGAAATAAAGCTACAATTTGCAAAAAACGTCAAAAATTTTGAATTTCGCGGTCTACCCTGTAGCATTCACCTTAACATAAGGCGAGCTAAATGTTTCCATGATCGTAAAAATAAAATTTACCAGTTTTTGAACGAGTAGGTACAATAATAATAATTATATTAATCTTAATTGTTAATTTAGGTTCATTTTTACTTTATTGAGCCAGGTACTTAATAACTTACTAACAATTAAACTAATCAGAATTTGTCGGTAATTTGAACGTAATTTCAAAGCTTTTGTTTTGTATGTGCGTGACACAAACTACAAAATGTTATAGTCATGTGATCATGTCTCATGACAAAAAAAAACCGCGTTCTGATTTTTTTCCTTTTGTCAAATTCGTACCTTTTTGTTAAGCGTGTCGTACTTTTATGGAATTCATACCGGCAACACTGACCGGATCAAGTGTAGTGACCATGAAGCTATAGTAAATATATAACTTCATGGTAGTTCTCAATTAACTTATTTTACTCTTTGATGGTAGTGACCATGAAGTTATGACGTTGGTTGACGATAATGTCACGTGACATAGCGTTTTGGTGCGAAATTAAAACTAAGAATTAAAAATCTTGATTATTTAATTTTACAAGCATATTTTAGTAATTATTTGTTAATGAATGCTTTAATTGGATGTTTCACCATCGATTTACGTACATTTCCAAAAACTGTCTAACACACCTTAGTTTATAATATTTAAACACACCCTAATAGGTTCCTCTAGCTACTCTGTGGTTGTAACAGTGTTGTGTAATTTAATCGATTGTATATTTCATATTACCGAATTACAAATTTAATCGAAATTTTATATAAAACAATACTTAATAGTCTTATTTCTGAACTCTAAGGCGACTTAAAATTAGTCAATTATAATTATCAATGTCATCATGTCATATAATGTATCATTTAGGCATATCGATCGGTATCGTTGTTATGGTGCAAAGGTGGCCGCCAAAGACATTTAAATATTTGATTTCTTTGGTGACCGCTTAACATCAAGTTAAAATAAACTCGTTTCACCATCCTAAAACATTAGAAAATATGTGTGTATAAGAAAATATATGTATTTTTTCAATGATTAATGTTTATTTTCTGATGACATTTAAAAAAATCCTGGATAGATTTAATGAGTTTAGACTGCGAGTAAGATAACTAATTATGATTTGACATAAGTGCTTTTCACCGAGTCTGTAGTCCGCAGCACTGAATTAATTTGAGAGAAAGCATCGTGGGATTGGTGGGGAAACACTGTTGTTCTTCTGTATAGGTAATATAATATCAACAAGCAATGATATTTAAAAGTACAAAAATGCTAATAGCGCGCGCAATCAGAAGACTCGAGTTAGTAGGCCACGTCAACCAAGGCGCTGAGCAAAGAGAATATAACCACTACGTTTAGCGCCGAGCGTGACTGTAACAAAATAAAACAAAAATGCCGTCATGTGTGTACAGAAAGTGAACCAATTATGACGCGAAAGTAACTTAAAATAACTATCTTACTTGCTTTGTACTAGTTTATGTGTTTGTGTATGTGTGCTGCCCAGGGCTCGGATACCGGTTAAATTTTGAAAACGTTATTATGTACTTGTCGTAAAACCTTTAAATTTCGGTTTCATTCAAATAAACTGGTTTTTGAACTGGTATTTTGAGAAATCTTTACATCAAGATTTTTTCAGATTAACCGGTTTAGAGTAATAAACATCAGTTAATATAAACAAACGCCGTTAAGTTTTTATTTTGATTCAGTAGAAATGAAAATTTTGTTTCAGGACGAGGACGAACGTTTACTTTATTGCTTTAATCAGTTTCGCTGCAAATCATCCAAAAATGGGTAAGTAATTAAGTATCTACTTTTTTTTCATTTCTTACTTGGTGCTCGACGATTAAACAGCTTAGTTAATTTAGTTAAGATAAAGTTCTTGAAACGTTCACGTTCTCAAGAAAAGTTCGGAGCTAAACCGCAATAAACCGGTACTAACCGGTATTTCTCAAACCAATTCCGAGTCTTGGTGCTTCCGCTGCGTACGGAACATTTTTTCGTTCGTTTTGTTAGGGTATAACATATTATACTTCTAAGTATCATTATCTATAACTACAACGTGTATTTGAAAGTATAGAAACAATGACTACTTACATTACATGTATTTTTAACATAATATGTGTTAATAAATATGAACGGCTGAAATGATGATGTGTTAATAAAATATTATGATAGATCTCTAATGGTTTTGCAATTCGTAATCGAATCAGATAGACATCTATAGACAGAATATATTAGCGATGGGTCAACCCGTGATTTTTCTTAACCGGTTAAACCGTTTCAAAAATTTACGTAAACCGAATGGTTAACCGGTTAAACCAAACCGAATCGACCGTCTACTTACTGAGAGTGAGACGGTAGGTAACTCGTAGTAGATTGCGAGTTGCTAAAATTCGGGTAAGTTCCCCATTCGGTTTGGAAATCGAATGTGTGAATTGTGGGATTTTATCGGTTTGAAAGTTTATTGTTTTTATTTATTAAAGTATTTTAATATTTATACAGGATAACGAAATAACTTTCATTTGGGTTGTCAAAGATTCAATAAAAATATGTTTACGTTAAATATAACTTTTTTGTTATTTATATCGCTTTTATACATACGTGTTATTGAAATAACTGAAAACCTCTTAAGGGGTCATTGTACTCATCAGTATGAACATCTTTTACTATGGGACCAACACTGAAATCACAAAAAAAATCAGCTTATCCCTACATTTTGTCGATTGATGTGAACAGGTATTTATTGTACACATTATATTAAACATTAGGCGTCTATTGGGCTGTATGGTCGTGGGTATTTACAAAAAAAAACATAAATATTGTATCCATAGTACCCATAATACAAGCTCTGATTAGTTTTGGACTAAATAATGCTGTGCAAAATGTCCAAAATATTATTATTATTATAATTAAGACATAATTTTAAGAACAACAACAAACACAAAATTTACAATACACCTTATGCGCGAGTTTTTTTGGCCAATTATGTACAATTGTACACTGTGCACGAACCGCAGTGACTTCGGAACGTTTCGTTCATCATTCGGGTAAAATCGCATCGCGCGCGAACCGTTCGCGTGAACTCGACTCTCGACTTACGTCGTCGGTGGGCGTCGGGTTGATAAGTTCGCGGTTAAAAAGCCATTCCGAGTTGACAGATCGTAGCCCGGTTTGATACGGGTTAGGCTTGACCCGGGTTGAACCGGTTAGCCAAACCGAGTTGACACATCGCTAGAATATATCGAATCTTCTTGTGGTCATGTTATGTTACATCACTAGTTCGTATGTAACCGCGCCTTGTTTGCGTGTTAATATTTCTAAATATTGTGAATCCTATTGCAGAAAGATGATGATAATTCTATAATTGTAACGTTTCTTCATATTCCAACTAGATTTCTTGAGAAAATGGATGAAAAAGAAGAGTTGCATCTAACCTCTCAGGAGTTGCAAGTTTTGTCGGAACTTGACAGGTACGTAAACGAAAATTATTAAACAACTTTATGAGTATTAGATAATCTATTTATTTTGAGTTTTATTTGTAAAGAAAGTCTGACTTTTTTAATATTTAGACACAGAACATATTATAAACATGAGAAAAAAAATAAGAAAAACAAACCAGTAACTGATCGCATCAACGACTTGTTTTTCAGTTTCAATATGCAGTATTGCAGTAAATTTATTTATCCTGATTCACCCCTATGGCGACATTCAGACCATAAATTGCCCAACAGTAGTCTTAATTATTTATTAAATTTAAGCACACAGAAATTATAACATAAATTTGCTTATTTATTAACCTATTAAAAGATTAACATTAAACCTCCTATGTATTTAATTTTACAGTTTTCATTGTGCCATTGTTATGTTTTTAGGGTTCCGTAGTCCTACAAGGAACCCTTATAGTTTCGTCATGTCCGTCCGTCTGTCCTAATCCTTTACAGCTTAATAACTTCTACAGTTATAAACATAAGTAAATGAAATTTTGTTAAAAAATAGAATAGATATAGATCTCAATTTTAAAAGAATAAAAAAATCTTGGTAACGTTTTTTAGGGGTGGAGCCCATACATGTGAAATGGGGATGAACATTTTTTTTTCGCTGCACCCCCTCGTATGGGGTATCATTGAATAGGTCTACTAAAATGAAGGTAATGTTTTATACAACACTTTTTTATTAGGTGTACCATCTGCAAAATATAGCCTGCCAAAGTGGCTTGCAATGTGTCGCCCCCCCCTGCCATTTCTAAACTATACATAACATACATGCAACACATACATACATAAACTATGCAATTTAGAAACTTATAATCTTCCACATTGATAGACCTTTGTAAAATCTCTCTTTTAAAATGATTTCGAGCATATTGTGATTATAATTTTTTGAGTTATAGAGAGAAAACTGAAAAATACTTAAAACGTCCTAGTTCAAAGGTCATTGATCTAAGAGAAAAATGATCATGGCAAATAATGCTCCTTTAGCTACTTTCTATTTGCAAAAAATCACAAAAAGTAACTTTGTGTTATGTTGACGACACACTTCTTAAATTTGGCGCCATCTAGCGGCGTCTAACAACACTCTGTGAGTCGCCAATGCTGCCGTCAAGTGCCGTCTATTGCATTTGGCACTGTATAGCGCCATCTAGCGGCTACTGACAACACTCTCTGAGTCGCCAATGCTGCCGTCTATTGCAAAAACCATGATTAATATTCAATTTGATTTGTTTGTAATGCCTACTTAAGGAACCCTATAATACTGAGCATGGCCCGACATGCTCTTGGCTGGTTTTTCAGTACTTTCATAACATTGCTGCTAAAGCTACAACACTATCCCCAGTGTATACCTACTTATTATTAACATGCAACAATATTATTCTAAAATGAAATGATTGCTTGATTCCAGTCGGCAGTTTGGTTTCCTGAAGTTGCGTGGCACTGAACATGGTAGGACACGTGCACTTGTGCTCAAAGCTGTCAAGTATTTGGAGGGGATGCTGGTCCAAGTCAAGGTACAATGTAATCAGTTCTGCCAATGTACATTTTTGAATGCCCCGTCACAATAAGCTTGATTCCCCACTATTCCCTTCTGCTCTTTTGCCAATTCCCTGTGAATTCCCGACATGATTAATAATAAAGAATTAAAACATTTTATTTGGGTTAATTGTTATATTACCACTATATATAATTTACCCTTCTATATTTTTTATTTACAGTTGTATAAATCAATGGTAAGGTAATCAATTATTATAGAATTTAGATCATAGTTAGTAAACACTCATTGCACCTCATTCTGAAATTAAAACACTATCCAATCCGAGGTAGATCTATTGATCTCATAAGTTCATATTTGTTGAATTAGGAACAAAAGGTAGATATAGGTAATGTCACTTCTGAAGGCTCACTTTTTAAGATGGGTGTACCTCAGGGAACAATTTTAGGCCCATTTCTGTTTCTTGTATATATTAATGACCTCCCATATATAATAAAACTTACAAACACTAACATAGTCTTATTTGTTGATGACAAGAGACGTCTTATATTTAAAGTTAAGCTTATAGTAAGTAGGAAAGATAGTGACCTTGTGGAACCCAATAACACTCTTAATATTCTTTCCAATTGGTTCTCTGCTAACAATCTTCTTAATGCAGGATAAAACAAATGTATAAAATTATCAACACCTAATGTACCCCATATTGTTACTAATGTAAGATTAGATGGAAAAGTTTTGGATCTAGTTCCCTCAACTGTCTTCCTGGGCATCTCAGTAGACTCCAAACTGCAATGGGGACCTCATATAGAGGCACAAGCTGGCAAACTGAGTTCTGCTGCTTTTGCGATTAGAAAAATAAAGTAGATGACTGATGTGGCTACGGCTAGATTACTAAATTTTGCATACTTCCACAGTATTATGTCTTATGGCATCTTACTGTGGAGTTCATCTGCTAATGTAGAGACTATTTTCATATTATAGAAAAGTGCAGTCCATGCTATTTATAATATAGGCTGCTGTGAGTCTTTGCGCGAGTTATTCAAAGAGATAAATATTCTTACCTTACCATCCTTGTATATTTACCAAAATATTTTGTATTTACGTAAAAATATCTTAATTTACAATAAAAGAAGTGATACCCACAGCATCAATACACAATATAAGCATGAGCTTGTTGTACCCGGTTTTAGACTTATAAAAACAAGTACACAGTCGTTTACGGGAAACAGTATTAGGTTCTATAATAAACTTCCAACTATTATTACTGAACTACCATTAATAAAATTCAAGTCAGTAATAAAACATGTGTTAATGTCAAGAGCTTATTATGATATAAAACAGTACATTGCTGATAAAAATGTCTGGAATACGATTCCCACCTGCACACTGTGACCCACTGGTTCTACTCAATTAGGTATTTAACATCTCTTGGCATTTGACATGTAATTATTTCCTATTGGATCATTTTTAATTATTAATTGTATTCCTATTGGACCATTAGTATTTTTTTTTCTCCTATTGGATAATGTGTAATATTTTTTTTCTTTTGACATGACACATTTTATTTTGTATCAATCTGTATCAACTGTTGGTAATTTTTCTACCAACTCATGTTATTTTGACATTGTTTTCAGTTATTATTAACTGTTTATTATGTTAGCATTATACAATTTATTTACACTTTTACTATTTCGGTATTATACAATTTATTTACACTTATTTTTTCTAATATTGCATTTTTTTCTGTCATAGAACTGCAATGTGTATGAAATGCTTACAATTTTTTAATAGGTGATTAAAATGTTTTTATAGTAATTCTATATATTCCTGCCTATTTCTTGTCTAGTAGTATGAGTCTGTCATGCTCACTTAAATGTCATGCTGATGGTGGCGTCAGTGTCGGGTCGTTAAGTTCCCTCCAATACGGTTGAGTCGCTTCTCATCGCTTAGATGGCTGATGCTCGCGTCATGCTCGTGAACGGGTGCCGTCCGTCGGGACAGGTTAGCTCCTACATACAATGGCAACTCTTTAAAAAAAATCCTAAAGGCAATATTCTCACTTTTAAACTCTTGTTTATTTCTGACATTAACCTACATTATACTCACATTATTTGAATACATTTGATGTAAAAAACAATAACCTATTTAATAAAGAGTATATCCCACAATTTGGAACCGTGCAACTAAAGCCCGATGTTTCAAAAGTGCCTGTAATTAGGTTTATTTGAAAAAAAAAACATTTGAATTTGAATTTAAATTTTCATCAAAATTCAAATCAATAAAAATAGATGGGTATTTTTTTCCCGATATCTTTACCATCAGCATGTTCTTGAGCTTGACAAACAAATAGAGAAAATTGATGAATTAAAAAAAAGGTAAATAAATAAATAAATATTTTGGGACATTCTACACAGCACCATCTAGTCCCAAACTAAGCAAAGCTTGTATGTACTATGGAACAATGGATATAAATCTTATATACTTTTTTTTTGTAAATACATACTTATAATACTTAACCCTTTAACGGGCACAACCACAGGGAACAACAATCTGACATTGGAAAAATAAAAATTGGTTTTACCTAGCTTAAAAAAACATTTTTATTTTTTTCATGTACTTATTATGTAGTGAAAGAAAGAAAAATGGTTTATTTACTACAGTCAGAGGCACACAATAACAATAATATACATTTTTTTTTTAAATTATTATTATTTATTTATGTACATATACATGCCGCATGCATTAATGCAAATAAATTATTTCGATGTTATTTATTTGTTCACAGGAAGAAGAAAGGGCATGTTCACCTGGAGCTGGAAGAGACATATGCATAGACCCTAAAACCTATTGCAAACTTGGACATTTTCATCTGCTGTTAGAAGATTATGCTAAAGGTTAGATATTTACAAAATAATAACACACTGGTGGGCACATCTATACAACTTTGAATTAACTGCAACGTTAATTGAGTCTGTTAAGGAACACAGTCTTTTTCTCAATAAGATGTAGCTGACATCACCTCACATTTAGATTTCGCTCCGCATGCATTAATGCGTTAAAATAATAAATAATTAATTACAAGTGTCTAAAAGGCCTAAATTGAAACCTTCGCACTGTAAAAATTGCTTTATGATCAATGTGTTTTACATCCAGTATAGATCATCCACAAGTTCATTAGAATCGAGGCTTGAGTTGAATAAATATTTGGATAGTTTTTTAGTTAGTTAGAAACAACATGTTCCATTTAACCTTATAATTCTTTTATCTTCCTAATAAAATCTTGTATATTTGTGGTAGTTTAATTACTTAATCATTCTTTAAGAAGAAGAAAAGAAAATAGTACTCTTTTATTTCTTAGGTTTTCGCGATCACTACACATTATAATAAAACAAAGTTTAACCGGATTAAATCGCGTATATTATTTAAATTGGTATTCCTGACGTTTCGAAAGCTTTGTAGCATTTCGTGGTCGCAGGTAGACTAAGATGACAAGTGTCTTTACAGATACTTCTAAAAAAAAAAAAATTTAATCTACCGTACAATTAATTAAAATCGTTTCGATGCACGCAGTAATCACTCACAATATCATTATCTTTTACAGTGTTGCATGCTGTTTGGTACTTTATTATTTTTAGGACTGGGTTCCAAACAGTACTCTTTAGACGTATGTGAAACAAAGAGTTTACTTTATAATTTGGGTACAATATAGTTGAATATAGTACCTATTGTACCAAATTAGCAGTAGTAGCCTGGAGTCTGGATTTGTGCCCGGTCAATGGCAATAGGCTCACCCCCTATTACATGGGACTATAACATAACTGGCTAAATGTGGGTGTACTATTACACCTGTGCCTACACCTTCGGGGAAATACAGGCGTGATGTTATGTTATGTGTTATGTTGTACCTAATTCCGATTCCAATCCAATACCGATTAAAAAAAAACGACATGAAATAGTGGGTATTTTTTAAAGAAAATATATTATACACAATACCTATACAATTTTAATTGTAAGTTGAAATAATTTGTTTAATAAACACTCAATATTAAACAAAGGCGAAAGTTTTGCATATAAAAGTATGAATTTTATCGATACTAGGCCAATGCTGATGGATCGGATTTTTTTTCAAGAGTTGTTCCAAACTGCAAAACCAGAAAAATGCTACATCAAATCAATGTACACATTAGAGTTAAATAAAGTATAGTTGTAAAAGGAAGGAAGGAAAAAAAAAAAAAAAAACAAAAGCGTAAAGCTCTAGTTGTGTAATGTAAAATGACAAAAACTTTTGAACAAAAAATTGAACCGACGAAAACAGAAACTGAAAAGCGAAAAATAATTAATTATGAGTCGGCGCCAAACGAACTTTTAACAAGCAAAGTGCGTGCAAGTTGCAAGTGGCCGAGCGGAGAACGCATTTTTGGAAAGTAATTGTTTATCGTTGAAAATTTCACGTTGTATTTGATGTGACGTTGTTTTTATTATTTATTTAAAGTAATTTAATGATCTTCGTTGATTGGTTGTTTGGCGCCGACTCATAATTAATTATTTTTCGCTTTTCAGTTTCTGTTTTCGTCGGTTCAATTTTTTGTTAAAAAGTTTTATCTTTCATTTTTTTGTGGTTAAAATCTAACTCCAGGTCTCCATTATGTCGTAGTGTCTAGAACTATATTTATGTGTGTCAAGTTTCAACAGAATCAGTTAACAGGTAAGAATTCAGTGGGTGAACAAACACTCATCCCCTGTTTTACTACCCTTAGGGGTGGATTTTGATTTTGAAATTTAAATGGGACCAACTTCGAGATATACCCTACACATTAAAAAAAGAATCATCAAAATCGGACCACGCTGTAAGAAGTTATGCGTGGTCATACATAAAAATAAAATAAAAAATAATAATATATAAGCGTCGAATTGAGAACCTCCTCCTTTTTTTCGTCGGTTAAAAAATTATGTTATATTATGTACTAGCCTATGCCCACGACTACGCCCGCGTGAAAGTCGTTTATCGCGCATACCTCGAGAATTGTTCATCTTGCCGATGCCGGGATAAAAGTAGCCTATATGCTAATCCGGGTTATGTTTTATCTGTATGCCAAATTTCATTAAAATCGGCCCAGCTGTTCTTCAGTTATAAATGGTGTAACTAACCCGACTTTGTTTTATATATTTAGATTTAGAACAAAAGCGTGAAAGTTAAAGTTGTGAAACGTAAAATGACAAAAAATTATAAATAAAAACAGTTGTTATTGAAAATTCTGATGAAATCGCATCCATTTGTTTCGTGTTTTTGAAATCTTGCAAACTTCGTACTAAGGGATGTCGCTGTATTATCGTAAAACACGGAAAATAACTTAATCATCAAAAGTTTCTACTTTTTAGGGTTCCGTAGTCCTACAAGGAACCCTTATAGTTTCGTCATGTCCGTCCGTCTGTCCGTCTCTCCGTCTGTCCGTCTGTCCGTCTGTCCTAATCCTTTACAGCTTAATAACTTCTACAGTTATAAACATAAGTAAATGAAATTTTGTTAAAAAATAGAAGAGATATAGATCTCAATTTTAAAAGAATAAAAATATCATGGTTACGTATTTTAGGGGTGGCACCCATACATGTGAAATGGGGATGAAAATTTTTTTTTCGCTGCACCCCCTCTTGTGGGGTATCATTGAATAGGTCTACTATAAAACTTTTTAACAAAAAATTGAACCGACGAAAACAGAAACTGAAAAGCGAAAAATAAAATTTTGCTTTTAGTCTTTTCCTAACTAAACTAATGTAAATAACTAATTATGAGTCGGCGCCACACGGCAAACAAACCAACAAAGTGCGTGCATGTTGCAAGTGGTCGAGCGGCGAACGCATTTTTGGAAAGTTATTGTTTAACATTGAAAATTTCACGTTGTATTTGATGTTATGTTGTTTTTATTATTTATTTAAAGTAATTCAATGATATTCGTTGATTGTTTCTTTGGCGCCGACTCATAATTAGTTATTTACATTAGTTTAGTTAGGAAAAGACTAAAAGCAAAATTTTATTTTTCGCTTTTCAGTTTCTGTTTTCGTCGGTTCAATTTTTTGTTAAAAAGTTTTATTTTTAATTTTTTTGTGGCTAAAATCTAACTCCATGTCTCTATTATGTTGTAGTGTCTAGTTGTAGTGTCTAGAACTACATTTATGTGTGCCAAGTTTCAACAAAATCGATTACACGACGACGACAGGTAAGAATTCAGTAGGTGAAGAAACACTCAACCCTTGTTTTCCTACCCTTAGGGGTGGATTTTGATTTTGAAATTTAAATGGGACCAACTTCGAGATATACCCTATCCATTAAAAGAAGAATCATCAAAATCGGACCACTCTGTAAAAAGTTATGCGTGGTCATACATAAAAAAAAAAAAAAAAAAAAAAAAAAAAAAAAAAAAAATATACGCGTCGAATTGAGAACCTCCTCCTTTTTTTCGTCGGTTAAAAATGAATGTAATGTTTCATACATCACTTTTTTATCAGGTATACCATATGCGAAATATAGCCTGCCAAAGTGGCTTGCAATGTGTCCTCCCCCCTGCCATTTCTAAACTATGCAATGTAGAAACTTATAATCTTCCACATTGATAGAACTTTGTAAAAACTCTATTTTAAAATTATTTCGAGCATATTGTGATTATAATTTTTTGAGTTATAGAGAGAAAACTGGAAAATACTCAATACGTCCTAGTTCAAAGGATGTCCTACGCCATATCGAATTACAAAACATCGAACCAAAGGTCATTGACCTAAGAGAAAAATGATCTTAGCAAATAATGCTCCTTTAGCTACTTTCTATTTGAAAAAATCACAAAAAGTAACTTTGTGTTATGTTGACGACACACTTCTTAAATTTGGCGCCATCTAGCGGCGTCTAACAACACTCTCTGAGTCGCCAATGCTGCCGTCAAGTGCCGTCTATTGCATTTGGCACTGTATAGCGCCATCTAGCGGCTACTGACAACACTCTCTGAGTCGTCAATGCTGCCGTCTATTGCAAAAACTAAAATAGCCATGATTTGATTTGTTTGTAACACCTACTTAAGGAACCCTATAATACTGAGCATGGCCCGACATGCTCTTGGCCGGTTTTAAATGTAGACGTATGTTCACCTACAGGGGCATGAAATTTCCGAACAAAAGTCGAATTCGTTTTTAAACAATTAAACAGCTCAATTTATCGGACGATCACACATCACATTTTTTCTCTAACTTTAATACCTACGAGTGCACTAGATGGCAACAAATGCTGAAATGTATAAAGTACCAATTATTAATACTTAGCCAATTAGGAAAATACGAAATTGGTGTTATAATAAAAATGTAGTTAAGTAACTAAATATAATGTAATAATAATGTAATGTCTAAGGTTGTCTGGTAGAGAACGCCTATGGCTTTAAGACCGCCTTTGTACCCTGTTGTGCATAAAGAATAAATAAATAAATAATTGTAAATAATTTACTTGGATATTTTGATTTTGACTGGTTCATTGTAATGCTAAATTATGATATATATATAACTATATTTGGAAGTCAACCCCAACATAGTTGGGAAAAGGCGAGGAGGATGTTGATATCAATATATTTGTATTTATCTACTTCTACTACTATTATAAAATTGTTAAATGTCAGTTGTCTGTTTGTTTGTTTGTTCCAGCATCACTATAAAACTACTAGACCGATTTTGTTGAAAGGGTTTGTGATGTTTTTTTTTTGTTTGAAAGCTGATGATCTGACTTAAAAACTGTTATGGGTTTTGAGAAAGAAAGAAAGAAAGAAAAAAAGAAAAAAATTAATTCGTGGGTTGCGTACTCACCCGACAGATCGAAGCTTCTATGCATTTGCACGAGCGGATAGTATTGTACGATGGAGTGGAGTGGAGTGGAGTGGAGTGGACAGGGGATGGGACTGGGGATGGGACTGGGGACGGGACAGGGGACGGGACTGGGGACGGGACAGTGGACGGAACATGGGACGGGAAATGGGACGGGACATGAGACGGGACATGGGACAGGACAGTGGGACGGCACATGGGACTGGACATAGGATGGGACATGGGACAGTGGAACAGTAGGACAGTGGCAGTGGGACGGTGGGACAGTGGGGCAGCGGGACAGCGGGGCAGTGTGGTAGCGGGGCAGTGGGGCAGTGGGTTACCGGGGCAGCGGGGCAGTGGGTTACCGGGGCAGCGGGGCAGTGGGTTACCGGGGCAGCGGGGCAGTGGGTTACCGGGGCAGCGGGGCAGTGGGGCCGTGGGATATTGAGGCAGAGGGGCAGCGGGATAGTGGGGCAGTCGGGCAGTGGGGTAGCGGAGCAGCGGGGCAGTGGGGCAGTTGGGCAGCGGGGCAGCGGGGCAGTGGGGCTGTGGGGTAGCGGGGCAGTGGGGCAGCGGGGCAGTGGGGGACAGTGGGGCAGTGGTATAGTGGGGCAGTGGGGCCGTGGGGCAGCGGGACAGCGGGGTAGGGGGGCAGCGGGGCAGCGGGGCAGTGCGGCAGCGGGGCAGCGTGGCAGCTGGGCAGCGAGGCAGTGGGGCAACGGGGCAGCGGTGCTGTGTGGCAGCGGGGCAGTGGGGCAGCGGGGCAGTGGGGCAGCGGGACACTGGACTGGAATGGACTGGACTGGCCTGGACTGACGTGGGTTAGCAGAATTTAACGCGAGCGGAGCCGCGGGTAAAAGCTAGTTACCTATATTATTATTGACACATTTTTAGGCCTTCAGGTGCGTTGTTCGGAACCCTAAGGGCGCGAGCCTATATTTGAACTGTTTTAAACCACTTTACAAATATGTTAAAAGTACTATCCAAAAAATTTAACAAATAGTGTATATATTCTATTCATATTGTGTTAAAATGTTGTGTCCAATAAAAAAGACTTGGCTTAAAGGTCTTAGCAACCAGGCCACAAAAATTAAAAAAAAAAAAAAAAATCTGACTCGCACTTGGCCGGTTTTTTTATAGTAAGTCCAGCTGTTATCCGGCGTTGTCACAAGAAGTTTTTTTTTTTGTTAAAAAGTAAGTTACGTTCCAGAAAACACATTTATTTTAAATATTTTTTCTACCAAGGACAGAACTTTCAGTCAGTAAAATAAGCCATTTATTGGTGAATAAAATGTTAGTTACGGCTTGTTAGATACGCTTACGCTCATATAGAATGTTTTTTATGACGCTTTGGCTTAAATTAACTAATCAACGACTGGTTTAAATTTCTCTTGTGTTTTAGAATAGGTACCTTGTTACTTCCGCTTCTTCAAATCTAAAACATACTTATTACTTTTGTACATCTTGTGGAGTCTGTCAAAAACGTCTATAACTGAAACAATTATTTTTCTTATCATCGGTATTGTATCTGTGTGTTTTATCATGTAAAAATGTGTATGTTAAGGTGAATGCTACAGGGTAGCCCGCGAAATTCAAAATTTCTTGCGTTTTTTGCAAATTGTAGTTGTATTACGCCTTGTGTATAATTCGAAATATGATTCGCGGTAGTAACAACAATATATCTACTGAATAATACTCATAAAAAATATTAACCTAGCTCTATAAGCTGTACAAGCTCGATTATATTAATTTACGATCAAATTATCGATTATCGAGCTTCTAGAGCTTATAAAGCTAGGTTTATATTTTTTATAAGTATTATTATTTTTTTTATTTTTTTTTATTAGGAACTCCAACAAAGAATACACCTTACATGCTAATAATTGGTACATTGATAAGATCTTGTGTTTCTTTAATTAAAGGAGAACACAGCGTTCAAAAATAATAATCTTCACAAACAAAAAAATTATAATAATAATAACATAACTCAAAAGAAACTTCTTTTTAAATAAAACAATTAAATTAAATTACTCTTCGTGAAAAACTAAAACAAAATTTAGAGGAGAAAAAGAAAGAAAAATGTGTAAAACACATTTTACAAATCAAATCAAATCGAAAAAAATCAGTAGGTAATTAAATAACAGAAATAGTAGGTACTTGAATAAATAATTAAATAAATAATCAAACTAAAATTAAACTAAAACTAAAAATAAAACTAAAATCAACTAAGACTAAAATTAAAATTAGAAATTAAAAATTACATTGTTAAAATAGAGAGTACGTCAACACTTACACATTTAATCGGGTGGAAATGAGACGTCTGAATTTTCCAAACGAGTTTCCGAAGATATCTATGTCTCCCGAGCCACCAGATATGGCATTATATTGATGGGCCATCCTAACAATCGGCGAATGTTTATAAAGATTTGTTCGGTACCGAGGAGGTTTAAGTAATGAGCAGGGATAACGCGGGATTCTGTGCGGGACGTTAATAAATATTTTGCTTAATAACTCAGGACAGTCAATACCATTATTAAGCAGCTTATAGAGAAATATTAATTCAGATATAGTACGACGGGATTTGAGAGATTTCATTTTAAACAGTTTAAGCCTTTCCTCGTATGATCTTGTTTGGTTTCTTACTTTAAAACGATAGGCTATGTGGCGAACCAGCCTTTTCTGTGTACTCTCAATCCTAGCCACGTGCACCTTGTACGTAGGATTCCAAGCATTGCTGCAATATTCTAATAGACTTCGTACATAACTGTTGTATAAAAGGAGTGTAGTAGATGGTTTTTTGAATTCCTTAGAGGATCGTAAAATAAACCCAAGGGCACGGTAAGCAGCAGAAATCATTTTGTCTATATGTTCAGTAAATCGTAGTTGTCTGTCCAAATGAATACCCAAATCACGGATAACTGTTAATTCAGCCAGTGTATTTCCTTGAATGTTGTAGGTAGATTGCATTTTTCTACGCTTTCTAGTAAACTTAATATGGTAACACTTGGAACTGTTTAAATACATTTTATTTACAGTACACCAACGGCATAAGTTATCTATATCAGATTGAAGCAAATTTATATCGGATGCATTTACTATGACACGAATTAACTTCAAGTCATCGGCAAAAAGGTAAGGTGTAGAATAATTAAAGTAATCTGGTATGTCATTAATAAAAATATTAAAAACCGGCCAAGAGCATGTCGGGCCATGCTCAGTATTATAGGGTTCCTTAAGTAGGTGTTACAAACAAATCAAATCCAATATTAATCACGGCTATTTTAGTTTTTGCAATAGACGGCAGAATTGGCGACTCAGAGAGTGATGTCAGTAGCCGCTAGATGGCGCTATACAGTGCCAAATGTAATACACGGCACTTGACGGCAGCATTGGCGACCCAGAGAGTGTTGTACGACGCCGCTAGATGGCGCTAAATTTAAGAAGTGTGTCGTCAACATAACACAAAGTTACTTTTTGTGATTTTTTCAAATAGAATGTAGCTAAAAGAGCATTATTTGCTATGATCATTTTTCTCTAAGGTCAATGACCTTTGAACTAGGACGTTTTAAGTATTTTTCAGTTTTCTGTCTATAACTCAAAAAATTATAATCACATTATACTCGAAATAATTTTAAAAGAGAGTTTTCACAAAGGTCTATCAATGTGGAAGATTATAAGTTTCTACGTTGCATAGTTTAGAAATGGCAGGGGGGGGGACACATTGCAAGCCACTTTGGCGGGCTATATTTCGCAGATGGTACACCTGATAAAAAAGTGTGTATGTATTAAACATTACCTTCATTTTAGTAGACCTATTCAATGATACCCCACACGAGGGGGTGCAGCGAAAAAATTTTTTTTTTCCCCATTTCACATATATGGGCGCCACCCCTAAAGAACGTAAAAACTATTTTTTTATTCTTTTAAAATTGAGATCTATATGCAGACTATTTTTTAACAAAATTTCATTTACTTATGTTTATAACTGTAGAAGTTATTAAGCCGTAAAGGATTAGGACAGACGGACAGACGGACGGACATGACGAAACTATAAGGGTTCCTTGTAGGACTTCGGAACCCTAAAAAGAGTGGTCCTAAATTTGAGCCCTGTGGCACCCCGGAGGTGGCAATGTAAAGTTCCGACTCATCGCCATCCACAACAACTGATGATGGCCTGGCATCAAGATACGACATGCACCAACTCAGGATAGTATTGGTAATGCCCAGAGATTGAAGTTTTCGTATAAGTATCATATGGTTCACTTTATCGAATGCTTTAGAAAAATCGGTATACACTGCATCTACTTGCTGACCCTGATCGACTGCAGCTATCAAATCGGTGACGTATGAGACGAGATTTGTATTAGTAGACTTTTTAATCATAAAGCCATGTTGATTACTTGATAAATAGTTTTTAACGTGGTCGTAAAATATCGGATAAATAAGTGATTCGAAGACTTTTGACACAGTAGAGAGAATTGAAATGGGACGGTAATTAGAAACCATCTCACGTTTTCCACTCTTGTGGATTGGCACAATCTTAGCCCGTTTCCATACACTTGGAAAAATGCCCGTTTTAAGTGAGGTGTTATAAATACTTGATAGAGGAGAGGATAGAAAGCGAGCACATCGTGACCAGAAAATCGGGGGTATGTTGTCAGATCCAGCGCCTTTTGACAGGTCTAGTCCAGAAAGTTTTTTATATATAGCCTCTGATGATATTGAAAAATCAGTGATGTCCGGATTTATTGAGATAGGGATATTGTTAGTAAATTCGTCAATATCGTGACTGGGGGGGTCATATACCGATGAGAACTGTTCGGCAAATAACTTAGAAATGTCCTTAGAATTATTAGCATTTTTATCACCAAGAATCATTACAGAAGGATAAGAAGAACCACATTTCCGAGGGTTTTTTATATGCGTCCAAAAAAATGGATGTTTTTTTATTGCACATTCTATGTTTTCTATGTACTTATTATAACATTGCTTAGTAAGCATATGACATTCTTTTCTTAAATAATTAAAATCAATTTTGTCTAATGGATTGTTATGATTTTTAATCTTGTTATGAAGTTTGAATTTATGTTTAAGCAATTTTTTTAGTTGATTTGAGTACCAAGGTGGATATTTACCTCGGCAGTACATGGTTTCAGGTACATATTTTTTAATTACGTCCTTGATTATACTGTAAAACTTATCCATCATAATGTTAACGTCAGGGCATGACGAAAATTCATTGGACAGTTAATGACGTTGAGTGATCTATTTATACCCTCATAGTCCGCCTTATAGTAATTAAGCTTGCTTATTAGTTTCGGCTTATTTTGTATTTTTACTGGTAAATTAGGCATTACTTCTAAGGCTGGGTGGAATTTATCTAATTGTCTAATAGGGTTAAGACAACTTCTTATTTCTATATGCTCCATATCAGAAAGTACTAAATCTAGGGTCTTATTTTGAAATTTTTTAATCCAGTTAAATTGCTGTAAATTATTCAGTGCCATGAAATCAAGCAGAAGATTTTTAAGGTGACCTGTGCAGCAGCTTGATGCTATACAAAATTCGTTAGTGTCATTGTGTATCCAGTCAATGTTTCTAATGTTGAAATCTCCGATAATTAATGTAGAACTACGACTATTAGTATCGATCACCGAATTACAATTTTCTAGGAAATGTTCGAATACTTCTGTACATACTGGAGGAGGGAGATATACAGCACAAAGTTTAATGAAATTGCTACTATTGTTCGACTGAGTTTCAATCGTAATCCATAAGTCCTCACAGTTACTCTCCCATTCCGTCTTACGACATGAATTCAATTTATTTGATACTGCGATTAACACTCCACCTCCTGTTTTTTTATGGTTGTTGTAAATGGATGACTCGCGATCCCTTCTATAAACAGCAAAACTGTCATTGAACAATTCAGAATCAAATATACCGCCACAAAACCAAGTTTCGGTCAATACATAAACATCATACTCACTGTTTTTTTGTATATGTTGACGTACCTCTGCTAGATTGGTTCGTAGACCTCTGGTGTTTTGGTAATAACATTTAATGGTATTGAATTTTATGTATTAAAACTATGTAACTTGCTTAACATTAAACTGACGATGGTGCTTCAAGTTAACAATTTTAGTTTTTCTAGATTATTTACAACTATATTTTCTGATGTTTCATCCTTTTTTATAAAAATTCTTCCGTTGCGGACCCAGACAAATTTGTATGCCAGTTCTCTAGCACGCATACGGGTTGCCGCATGAAGTGCCTTATTTTGCGGTGACATGTGTTCAACAATGAATATCGGTGCTGTGTTATTCTGCGGTGGTGTTATTCAGTAGATATATTGTTATTACTACCGCAAATCGTATTTTGATTGATATACAACTCTAAACAGAGCTACAATTAGCAAAACACGCACTTTGAATTTCGCGGTCTACCCTGTAGCATTCACCTTAACACGTAAATTGAAAAATAAATAAATAACAGTATCCAAAGTTTTTCAAGAAAAGCGATTTTTTAAGTTTATATTTTGTAATGTATGACTAGTGGCGCCCCCATTTTGTATACTCTTTTATGCCTATCTGTACTATGATAAAGAAAATCAAGAGCAGCAGCAGAATCCTCCTATGCTACAGCAATAAAAATAATGTACAATCAGCTTCTGATCTAGCAAATTATATTTTTTGCTAAAGAACTACTACTTAGAATCCTTTTATAACTTTGTGACGTGAAATCCCATGACAGTTGATATCGGGGTTTTCATAAAACACGTTTTTGTGTAACCAGGGTTTTCATATTTTCTCACGATAACATTTAAATGTTAAGTAAGCTATTTGTGTTTAATCATCACACTTTCGTACGAATTAATATTAATTATTTAAATCCACATTATGCGTCACATATCTGATGACCTAATATGTAGTTATCTTGCGGTTATTGACTATTAATACTGAATAATTTAATACTAAAATATTCTAATGTAATATTATCCTCTTATACGGGGTAAGCGAACCAAGGCAAATCCTTGACTATAATCAGCATCAGCATAGATATGGTGCCCGCCTTACGCAATAGATGGCGCTGCTTATCTCAAACTAACTTTATTTGTGTTAGGCCTACGCCTAGCACGCACAGAAATACAATAACGTGCGTTACGAGTTTTCCACCGGAGCCACAAAGAATGGGCGCGCATTATAATACGATTTAATTTCGTGCGGATATCGGCCATTCGTGACTCGACCTTCTACAAGAAACATGAATTGGACGACACAATTGGCGCAGTGGCTGAGCGATTGGCTCTACGCAGTGGGTTGTGGGTTCGATTCCCACACGAAACAAATACTTTTTAATGATATTCTCTTGTTTGTCAAAACATTTTTCAAAGACGACGTCCATTGTTTAACTATTGTGTTATTTTAATTGGCACTCAATAATCTTAAAATGCCCAGTGCAACATCTAATTCAGACGTCTTTACTGCAACGTGTGGACGCTAGGCATAATTACGGGCTAACGCTCGTCCCAACGTTGGAGCCAACGTGTGGAACCGGCCAATGTTTGAGGTCTCCATGTTTAACTTAAATCTTTATGACTCAAATACTGAAAATAAAAAAAATGAAAGTTCAACAATTTCAAGAATGTCAATATTTTTAACCGACAAAAAAAGGAGGAGGTTCTCAATTCGACGCGTATATATATATATTTTATAATTTAGAATGTTATAGTTTTTGTGTAAAATCTTGGACTATGCAGGTTTAATTTAAATTCAATGTGGCCATTACGTTAAATCGGCAACTTCATACTTTAACCCCTGGGCTCCTGGGCTATACATTTTTTCTGGTCTTGCATGCACACTGCATGTGAACTTTGGAGTCTATAAACGCACCCACTATAACATTAAAAATTATTTGCTGCGCTGTGGGTCGTGGGTTCGATTCTCGCTCGGATCTAATATTTGTATGGCCAACACCCAAGACAGAAAAATCCGAGCGAGATTTTGGGTACTTACATCCTAAACCAAGATTGAGAATAAGTATGTAAAGTCACGTCAAAAGTCGATAAATTATAATTTTAGAATAAATTTCTCTAGTGTTAATTGTTTGCAAACAAACAACGATAGAGAAGTTTAAACAATACTGTTAGTATTAATTTAGAATTCAAGACTGAGAAACACGATTTGAAATTTAAAATTAGCTTATCTATTTTGTCGTTGATTGAGTTTTCTGACAGCAAAGCTTAGAGCTTAATATTTCCCTTTTGGATTTTCTTTTAACCTTTAAAACAATTACTTACCTCACTAGCGATAGGAAATACGTCAGCTGCTCGCTTTAAAGGGGCGTAACTCAAGTATAGAAAGGGCAGATGGACCGAGTCCAAGAAATGTCTAACAAATTGTGTAACCCTGATCTTGGCACCAAGCTATAAGGGGTGAGACCGGTTACGTTACGCGTCACATTGATAATCTTATTGACTATGTGAAGTCCAGCCATTCAAATTTTTGTATACAAAGTGTAACATCATCATCATCATCATCTCAGCCGAAAGACGTCCACTGCTGGACATAGGCCTCCCCCAAGCAACGCCACAACGACCGGTCCTGCGCCTTCCGCATCCAGCGGATTCCCGCGACCTTCACCAGGTCGTCGGTCCACCTTGTGGGGGGCCTACCAACGCTGCGCCTTTCAGTACGGAAGGCGCAAAGTGTAACATTTCAATAAAATTGTGAATTGTGGAATACACTCAGTTTTCTTTAGTAAAATTAACATAGGTACACATTTGTAGTAAATTATTATTTTTGTTTGAATATTTTTAGTATTTTTTACTGTCTATACAAAACAAATACAAAGTTTTAACAGAATTGACGCGCTTTGAGAAAACAGTTTGTTCAGAATCTGCTACTGAATCTTTTTTACTATGGGACAAAAGACGAAATCTAAAAAAAAAAATTCGCTTCTCCATAGAAATTGAAATAGCCGATTTAGAAATTAGTACAGAGAAGAGATATTTTTTTTTATTTCGACTTTGGTCCCATAGTCAAAAAAAGAAGATTCAGTACTTAGCCGATTCTGAACAAACTTTTTTCTCATAGTGCGTCAATTCTGTTACACCTTATATGTAGGTAGACTAGAATATACTTAAATCTATAGGTTTAAATAAAAACTAGCCGTTTCTAGAGTTTTTTATTAGCGTTCATCTAATCTGCTTCAATTTGCGAATGGCACGTTTTGCGTACCCAATGTTGTGTTGTGATTTACACAACATTGCTAATGATTATTTCTGTATCTTTAACATAACATCACGCCTGTATTTCCCCGAAGGGGTAGGCAGAGGTGTATTATAGTACACCCACATTTCGCCAGTTATGTTATAAGTCCCATGTAATAGGGGGCGAGACTATTGCCATTAACCGGGCACAAATCCAGACTCCAGGCTGCTACTGAGAATTTCCTAACGAAAAAACCCAATAACACTTTGCCCGACCCGGGAATCGAACCCAGGACCTCATGCTCAGCAGTTGCGCTTGCGACCACTAGACCAATCTGTATCTTTAATTCTTTCCAAATTATATTCCACAATGGTGCCGATTCTCTTGTACACCCACCTAAACCTAACTATAACTAAAATTTACAAATTTTAGTTTAGAAAATCATAAAACTTATTCTGTGTTTACCTTTTTCTTATTTTAGAAAACTTGTTGACGGCTCTAATAATTGAGTTTGACGCATCTAAGTTGAATTGTTGGTGTTACCAGTACATCTTAAATTTTTTATTAAAGAGTGAATGGAATGACCGAAAGTTCACAAAAACAGAAGGAAATTAAACAATAATTATATTTGGAATTATTCGTTTATCATTAAAATTAAGAAGAAAAAATCATGTCACGAAATAAAATACATTTTTGTTTTATATTTTCAATAAAATATATAAATTGGAATAATGTGATCAGATTAAAGAGCTAGGTTATTATTTTCTACAGCCCGTATTACAGAACGATACTCAAGCGTTGATCACTGTTTAAAACTAGTTTTGAGTTGAGCTTTGATTTTAGAATGTTCCTCAAGCAGAGATTTATTGATCACAGTTCAGCTGAGTTTAGCTTTATTTTATACTGTCACCTGTTTCGGTATTTGAGCAGAGATTTGATCTGTAATCAATCACTCTAGTGTGGTCCAGACTACGCTTGAGTAGAGATTTCTATTTTAATTCAGGTCAAATTCGTGTGTTATGTTGTTGAATTAAAGTTTATAATAATTACCGTTCTGGAATAAGACCGATACTCATGTAACGATTCTATCCTTAAGTAGTGATCAGGTGATTGGAGTTTAAACTGTACTTGAGGAACCTTCTGTAATACGGGCCTAAGAGTACCTGTCCAAGGAGATATATTGTTATTATTGCAGCGTATCATATTGTATATCTTAAACAACGAGAAACAGAGCTATTTGCAAAAAACGCAAGCACCTTTGAATTTCATGGGCAATCACAATAATAAACTATTTCTTTAATTTAAAAAGCTGGAATTTCCCTTTTTAAAGACGTGGTTAAAAAGTTCTAGCACCCAGGACACGAAATTTCTCAAAAAAGTTGAATAAATTAGAATATAAGCTAAAAAGTACCACACAGGATTACAAACTTGGAGACTTTCTCCCCAAAAGAGGGAAAATTTGTGAATTCAGGCTTTTTAGGGACACATATTAGCATAAAATGATAGAATTGAATGTCAAACATAGATTTTTTTTTCCCATTGTATGGATTTATGTACTTCTTATCCTTTATTATATAGGTACCTCTTCTTATCGAAACTATAAATTTCATTGTATATTTCTATGAACAATTTACCTTTCTGCTGAATCTACAACAGCTGCAACCACATAGTAGGCATCCATTATTTATTTTAAACTACCTAAAACCTATAAAAATGAATAAAATAAGCTTTGCAATTTTAGTTGTTGATAACTAATTATAGTCGACATGTATTTTGATGCCTTCTAAAAATAGTCAGATTTAGGTTAACATTTCTAATATTAGGTGAAAAACGTCAATTACAGAATAGCAAAATGTCAATTTTTACTAAGTTGAATAACTAAACAAATTTTGGTCCTGTCAAACCAAAAATTAGTTTTAAAGTGAATTTCAGAATAGAAACGTCGTTTGACAGGACTAAACTAAATTTAGGTGATTTTTAGTTTAGTTTAGAGAATTTTGTGACAAGAGAATCGGCACCAATGGCGCTGATTCTATTGTTTACAAACGAAACTAATTTGGTCTCATTATGTCTCTTTCTAACCAAAAACATTAGAAAAGGGTTCTTTTACCCTTGGTCCTTTTGGTCCTGTCCAATTAGTCAGCTTGTTTGTTTTCTACGTGAATTTAGTCGACATCTTTATAGGTCGCGAATCGCGACTATTTACGCATAAATTACCTATTAATTTGACAGCTCTTAATATTTTCTGTCCTTTTCAATAAAGTGAGTAACAAAGAGATATACCTAATGTGATTAAAATAGTTTAGAGCGGTATACAAGTCTGTATTTTTTTGCACACATTAACTGCAATCAGACTCCTTCGGAAGCCGACCTCAATTTAATTGGAAAAAGGCTGGTAGAATGATAAATGATGATTTGCAATCAGTCTTCCTTGACTAGGACCAGATGAGTTCTCTGGAAACTGTTATGTATAGTACTGATTAATATAAACGGTTTCACTCACGTTATATCATCGGGTGTGTGTGTATCACCGTTTATATTAATCATTATGAATTTAACTCACGATAGTTATTATGTATAGTACTTCCTCCAGCGCGCAACGAGGCTTCTACTTTTCTATGCAACAGCTACAATCCAGTCTGTAGCTTCATGATGTCATGTGTTTTATGACGATTTATGCAGCTCTTGAGACATTAGTTTGACTGCTAGTTCATTTTGATGGTGTGTTAATGTAATATTTAGATTTTTATAAATTTCTTTTTTTAAATCTTTCATTTTAATATGTTTTGTTGCAGCAATGTCAGCTTATCAGAAGTTCTACGCTTTGGAGCCCGACAACTGGAAGGACCCACTGTTCTTATATGGATTGGGGCTCTGCTATTATCACTATAACGCTTTTGAATGGTAAGTCATTCTTTTATCAAAATATAAACAAGAAAAGGTTAATCATTTTGGTGAGTTTTGTTTGGCGAATATTGTTGCAGAATCTTGTGAAAAGTAAAAAAGAAAAAAAAACAGAACTAATTTACAATTTAGAACTTTTTATAATTTTGTACCTACCTATGTTATAGAATATTTATTCCTACTTTATAGTAACTTCCTCAATGCGTAATATATACATTAACTTAAATCAAGTGATCAAAGGCTTTTAAACTCAAATCTGTTGATATCTAAAATTACTTTAAATATTTGCACCTAATTAGGCTGTGGACCTGAGCAGAGAGACCTTAGGAACAAATACTTTTCGTTATTTATTTTAACATCAACGTACCACTATGCTAAATAACAATAAAATAAAATAAATAAGTATTCCTACTTCCAACATAATGTTGAAAATATCATTAAGTGAGGGTTGCTACCCTAACCGTTTCTACAATGGTTTTAAGTTATATTATTAAACGCCTTAAAAATAAATATACCATTTCAATGTATAAATAAACTCATCTAAATGTGCGTCAATGAAACGAATCTCGTTTACTTTATAAAAAAAGTTTTGTGTTATGTAAATAGGAATGTTAACGAGCTTTCCGTGTTTCGTTTCATCACATACCGGACGGACGTCGCACTTTGGGGATATCTAACTTCAATAATAATTTCGGTCGGGGCAAAAGCACTGCAAGCTGGCTGTGGCCCGTCATGTCGACATCGTGGTTCGTGATTCACCGGACGTAGGACGAGCGCGCGGGGGGAGCCGCGCTAGGGCCGGCGCGGGCTGCGCGGGGCGGTAGGTGCGCGAGGGGCGCAGGGCGCGTCGGCGTGGCGGAGCGCGGTGCGGGTCGCGGGACGGTGCACGCTGCAGCGCGAGGTCGTCGCTCGCTCGCTCGCGCCGCGTACTGCCAGTCGGGAGCGGGATGCGGTGACGTAAACTGCATCGGCGCGGGCCGCGACACCGTAGTGTAGGACGGGACGTATCGTATTCGTATGTACTGAGTGCGTGCTGAACCATCCTGTGTGACCGAGTGCTTGTGCTGTTCTCGCTGACGACGTCTCCGCTCTTCACTACGTAGGCCGCTGCGGCCGCACCGGACAGTCAACGGATCCGAAGATCCCCGAAATGGTGAGTGCGGTCGAAGCTCCCAGTTCGCGGTTTGTTTACGTCGGCCCTCATGCCGGCTCTCTCTCTCCACCTGCCGCCCGTATCCCTGCATCGCGTTTGCACGCGACTCTTTCTATTGTGTTTTGTTTCCGAAATGCAGACACCAACGTCGACGGCTCCGGACCAGGGTCCCGTCGAGAGGTCGCGTTTTTGTTTGTTTGAATGGTTTTTGCATGTTTTTTGTAGTATTTTCGCAGGTAGCTGATCGGGGCAATTATCTTCATTCATCGGGGGATTAGTAGCGCAATATGGACAGGAACAAGAAGAGCAAATGAAATGAAGGGGGTGGTCAGTGCGTGCGTTGCTGAGGCTAGTAAATAATGAGTGCCGCGCGTCGCATAAAATGTAGGTCGGTGGAGTGTGGCCGCAACAGTGCCGCACGCGATGCTTCGCCTCACCTCACCCTACCAAGCCATTGTTAACCCATTGCCAAGAACTCGTCAATCACTAATTAACTTACCTACATGATATCTCTCAATGTTATGCTTATAACTTTGAAGACGGGGTATTTTTCTGTTGCTGCATTGTTCCGGATATGGCTGACTGCTGAATTGAACATCAACTAATTAGGTATATGGACCTTGATCCATCCAATAAGTTTTTAATTTTAGTAAGTCCCTATTTGATAGTAATTCGCATTGATGACCACGATCATGATTGGGTTTAGTTTGGCCTACATGTCTGCTTACCTTGGCGTCACCATTGGATAGTACGTATTCGTCTGATGAGTAAGTCTTCATTGTCGTGTTGTACAATTAAAATGATTTGTACAGGGATATCTGTGAGTCATGATGTGAATACACTGTCCGATAGCTATATCAGGAGGAATTCGCGCACTTTTGTCTTACGTCATTGGTCAATGGACCGGTAGTAGTGGCGATACTACTCGGAAATTTAATGAGGCAACGATACTGGCCTGGAGTACTTCCATACTTTGGAAAAACAGCTCCACGCTTTGTTCCGCTCGAGAAACTGAATAATTTCAACACTATTGCATTTCCTCATTGTAAATGAGTTGTCAGCTGGCACGAAACTACACAACATGGAAGGATAAAATAGATATTATAAGGATAAAAAATTGGATGTGTCATGTGGAGTTCACATGACAAATTCTGTTTTATCCTTCTAATTTATAGATAACAGAGTATCCTACTTCGAATTCTACATTACTTAAGGGTGCCACTGACGATGCATCCAAAAGTAGGAATAGCGTGGTCACATTCCAAAATCTGACCGTGAATGTTAAAAACGTGTGTTATTTTTAGAACAAGTCGAGCTTTTTTAACCGACTTCAAAAAAAGGAGGAGGTTATGTATTCCGCGGGTTTTTTTTTTTTTTTGGATGTAGTCATTAAAACGACGTCCGACTGGATACATCGTCAGTGCCCGCCTTTGCATTATTTTGGGAATAAAATTGCGTCGCTAATCATCATCATTTCAGCCGAAAGATGTCTACTGCTGGACTTAGGCCTCCCCCAAAAGGGATATGCCATAATCGCCACGCTTGGCAGGTGGGTTGGCGATCGCAGTTGGTTGAATAAATACTCGGAGAAAGTTGCTGCCCATCCTCTAGTGACCCTTGTCGCCTTTTACGACACATGTGAAGAGATGGGGTGGTGCTATTCTTTGTGTCCGGCACCACACGGAACTGTCCACGTCGGTAATACATTCTTTAACATTTTATTTAATACTTACGAAGTTACCTATTTTGTTGCATAACAATATACATATTTCTAATTTTAGTTTGTGACAAATCTATTACAATATTTGAATATCATACACAATAGTCAGTATGACGCAAAATAATAATATTTTACGTTCGTATCTTTGATATCTAGTTACTATGTTTTTATCTCATTCATCAGCGCAGCGGTATCGTAATAGTTATCACGAATCATATTGGCTATCAGTCGCAGACCGGTCCGCGCATTATCTACGCAACGCCGCTAACCGCTTCCAGTAACGGTATTCCACTCTCTGGAGTCCTCCAGCGACTAGACTTGCTAAGCCCGTTTCGTAAACTTGTTCATCGATATGCTCGCCTAGTCCTTTTTTGTATATCCCCAGGAAGTGAGTTAGCTCTAAACAAGTCGAAACTTTGCGCAGATTTGAGAAGACATTTTAACTTATTTTACTATGATATGGAGATTTAAACAAGCCACCAACAGCAACGTTTAAAAAGATTTAACACTGATAGCAGATTTTGCACATAAAGCTTTTCCACAGTTGCGCAAGACTGATTTGTATAGTCACCAACGGCAAAGTTTAAAAATATTTAACACTTATAGCAGATTTTGCACATGAAGTTTTACATAGTTGCGCAAAACTGATTTGCACAGAGCAACCAACGGCATGGTTTAAAAAGATCTAACACTGATAAACAGATTTTGCACATGAAGTTTTAGACAGTTGCGCAAAACTGATTTGCACAGATAATTTTGCATGAAACTGAGTATGCTGAGTTTCGGCAGATTTTGCACAAAACTGAGTATGCTAAGTTTTGGCAGATTTTTCACAGGTGGTAGAACTCTAAATTTACCAAGCCCAAATTTTAGTAGATTTTGTTGCACATGCGTAGTTTTAGTCGATTTAAAAATCCAAATTAAAAGCAGATTTGGCGCATGAAGGATTACCCAGCTAAGGTGTAGTAGATTTTGCACGCTTCAACGTAATAAGCCGACTAACACCTTTTAACGATGCAACGTTTTACGTGGATTTGAACAGACCAAGTTTTACACAACAAATAAAATTGTAGCCCGTGGACCGTGAGTTTATCATAATAAAATTAATTCTGTTTTCGTATTTCCGAGGGCGCATTAACATTCATTTATTCTTATGGATATTTTGGAATGCTCCTAGTGGAGCCGATCGACGCGTACCCAGATTTCTGCGTATCGAACAATCTACACTGTACAACAGAATATTAAGTTAGGTTCTTGAAATGTATGCGTGGTTAGTGAATAGACAACATCCTATGATAGATGTATCCTTCCCTGCTGGGTTGTTAAATAATTCATTACTTTATGTAATGAATGGCAGTCAGCTGCTAGGTAATGTCTGACTTGTAGGTAATGTCAGGTCGTTTAGTATCGATTGTGATGTAGTCATGACTGCCATGTAATTGTTGGAGCAGCTTGCGGTGGCGCGTGCCGGGCAGGTGCCTGCCGGCTGCTACCACACCTGTCACGACATCAGCTGCTCCTTGAACTAGTTAATATATTGCTTAGCTACTCACGACCATGTGTATCCGTTTTTACACATAAAGAAATCCTTAGAGTTTCCGTTTCATCAATATTATTTAACTAGCACGTTGCAGTTTTTACATAAAACTGATGCACAGTGCATCAGTATACACGTGCAGAGTCGTAGTTATGAACTAAATGAGAGACTCGTGCAAATAAAAACTCTTGGCCAATACATTGTAAAAACAGAATCCATGTTTCACCAGTGAATTAGCAACAAAATGCATGTTGTTAATCTCAGCATAAGGTATGCATTTTCTTGTTCTGATAATATTGTTAGATTTTACTACGTATTTCGTAGTAAATAAACGTACTGTGCATAGAAAGCGATAAAATTTCCCGACATGTTTGCCTACTCGCTAGTTTGCACAGTAATTGCATTCGGTAGGTAGTTAATTTCACCATTACCGACAAACTTATCCGGTAGTTCGGACTGTATCCTGTGCATTGAGAAGATTTCACCTAAAATACTATCTACCACTACTATGTAGTTTGAAACTGAGCTAGATAAATAGTCAGGTCATGCGACTTACGTATACGAGGATAGCTTTAGCGAACAGGAAGTCTTATTAGGGCCAGTTGTACAGAGCCAGTGGCAAGCGCGCAAAAGCGTGTACCGTTTGAGTGTTTGTTGATTTGATGAATATTGTTGTCGTCTACTAATCATATGTGCTACCTATGTATGTAACTACTATGTTGATGTACACATGTTTGACTCAACTAAAGTGATGTCTTATCAGAGTTTACGTATGATACTTAACGGATTCGTCCTTCTGTGTTGAGTTATTAAAATTGATGTATTGGTATAAATAAAACATAGTAACAATGAGTCGATCTGATCGCTTACATTAATTTTACATGTTCCAAATTATACACAAATAATATTAAACCTTTATTTCTTACTAGCTTTAACCGCGGCTTCGTTCGCGTTAAATTCTGCTAACCCACGTGACGGGTCCTGTTAATTCAGTCCAGTCCAGTTCCATCCATTCATCCATCCTTTCATTCGGACCGTCCAGTCCAGTCCAGTCACTATCCCACTATTTCACTATCACACTATCTCACTAACTCGTTCCATCTCCAGTCCCGTCCCATGACCCGTCGCGTACCATGTCCCGTCCCGTGTCCCGTCGCGTCCCATGTCCCGTCCCGTCCCATGTCCAATGTCCCGTCTCTTGTCCTGTCCCGGCCCATGGCCCTTCCCATGTCCCGTCCCCCATGTCACATGTCCCGTCCCCCATGTCACATGTCCCGTCCCATGTCCCGTCCCCCATGTCACATGTCCCTTCCCATGTTATCAATTGTTCAGCAAATCAAATTTGGTGCCACAACGACTGCAGCGCCACCTACCGGGTCCATTTGTTAATTCAAACCTTGCAAGTTGCAGGGACCCGGACTCAAACGTACCTACACAAAAAATATCATTAAAATCGTCTCTGCCATTCCGACAGCAGCGCCAACTACCGGGTCCAAAACTCTTATTTAATACGTTCTTTAAATTAGAGGGGACCCGAGTTTACCATACCGAACGGGACGAACATCAAATGTTCGACAGGTAGGAAGGAACAGTTTGTATGGGAAGATAAAATTGTTTTTTTACTATGTTCCTCGCAAATTTTCCACAATTTCTAACCTTTTAAACCTTCCCTGGACTTCCACAAATATTTTAAAACCAAAATTAGCCAAATCGGTTTAGCCGTTCTCGAGTTTTAGCGAGACTAACGAACAGCAATTGATTTTTATATATATAGATTTTGTGACTATATTATATCCGGTAAATGTAAAGATACACATCGATTTATAAACCACGTGTAAATTGTTACGTCAGAACGACTGTGTTATTATACTCATAATTCGTACATAATATGATGTGGGAGTCAGCGAGGTTTGTTGAATGCCGCCTAGCAACAACATAGCGGAGAAACCGGAATTTTACAGCGTTTCTCATGCTAGCTAGTGGTACCTATTATGGGAAGTTACTACCAAAGAAAATAGCGGTACATGCATATAGTTTTATCTATGTAAATTGGCTCGCAACAGGACTATCAAGTATTAGGTGCGCAGTAGAGAATACGAACGCGGTTTCCGACCCTAGAGAATGCATCTAAGCTGTGTTAGAGATGTGCGGGCGGGGCGCAGGCTTCTCGCCCTTCATCCCGCACCGTGCGCCGCGTCACGTACGCATTGGCCCTTTCACGCACAGGGAGGGTACCACAAGCGAGGGGCCGCGCGCGCACCGACAACGACGAGTTGACTATCGAGTCGCCGAAAATCGTATGCATTATTAGCTCTCCCCCTACACCCATCCCTATCCTGGCCCTAACGTCCACCCGACCCGATTTAAGCACCTACCGCCTCGGCATCCTGCCCTCTCATACCCCACACCCTTGCGGTGGGATTGACTTCACGATTTGAGTAAGACGCGCCCTTTTCCCGCGACGTAACGATTAGGTGGATATTTTTTTAATCTAGGTCATGGCTCAGAGTTAAGAGCAGGGTAAAGTGTACTGTGTAGTGATGTCGGTGCGCGGTCGTCGACACTAACGGATCGCTATTTATACCTGGTGCGTAGTGCACCGGAACTCGCTCGCTGCACTCGCTGCATCCGCGCGGTCCGCGCCACCCGCCTCCGCCCTGTCAATGACCCCGTCACCACTTACATTCATTTCCTAAATCACAAAGTGGCCCACCCAAATAAATATTACCCATCTCATCACAAAATCGTGTTTAACAGTTGTTTGAAACGCCTTTTTTACGTAAGGAGTTTAACGTTAGACACGGTTTTACGACGAGTCTTACTTTAAAACAGTCCAAATGAGCTCGTTTATCAGGTCAGCTAGATGTCAAAACATTCATAATTCTCTTACAATAGGGCGAGCGTTGCGAAAGGCTCTGTGGTAAGCGGGTGCCCTTCGGCTTTGTTTGGGTTACGTAAGCAAACCCGCCTACATCTGTAGGGCACCCACTCACGCAGGGCATGAATTGTGTCAAGCAGCCTGTCCTAGTTTCTATGATCACTAAATTTTTTGTTTACATGGTCATAGCAAGATACGCCCCTGACTTCCTGAACTGTACCAGGGTAAAAACAATTTTTACACAAATACGTTTTCTCCAATTTCAACAAACTTAAACCGGTGAAATCAAATATACATGCTGAAATTTTAATCGCTACCCATAGTAAAAGTTGTTCATAATGATGCGTACAAAGACCCCTTTCCGGGAATTAAGCGATTAAAATTTCAGCATGTATACATGCGACTAATTTTAAAGGTGGTTTTACCAATGTAACTTAACAACTTTTCCTAAGATTCATGGGTTGTCAGACGATTTTTTTTTTAATTCCCATACCAAAAATTTTGCGATATAAAGGTTTTTTGTATGGGATTATAGTACATTATTGCAGCGACCGGCCAAAAAGGCATTGATGGACGAACGTGAAAAGAGTCCATCAATACCTGTTTGCGGCCAAGGCTTGTATAGTACTTTTCTCAAATAATGCGCGGAAATTCAAACTAAGTACATAGTACAAACTCATTGTGTCAAATTAAACTAAAAATTACCTTATTATAAATTACAGAATCAATGACGAAAAACAATAATTTTTCACGCATCAAATTGTTCATTTGTTTTTTTTTTTACTTTAAACAGCTCTCTTTCATGCTAATTGAAATTTAAATAAAATCTTTGATAAGTTACTTCCTGGGTTGCCATGTTTCGGAGTAAAAAGTTAGTTTCATTTTTAAATTACACGATAGATTGAGTTTTCACAGTAATTTATTTGGCTGCTAAACAGGACAGATGTGGATTTTAATAGTTACATTGCCGGCCGCTGCTCGCATGTATTTGACCAGTACAGCTGTTAAAATAATGCTCGAATTTCCATGCATTTTTGAGAAAAGACCGATTTGTCCCTTATGTGCATTACACCACATACCACCACCACCACCACCTTACCACCTTATTGTCTTTCCCCACGGCATGAGCTATTATCATTATGTAGCTCATGTCGACACGATAGAAGAAGAAGATTACATATTAAAATAAACTAATAATCTCCGTAAATTAATATCCTCCGTGTTTTTATTTTTAACATCAAATGTAATTTTACCCATATTTCGCAAATAAATTGATTTGATTTATATCTGAGGTATAAGACAAAATTATATTTTAAAAAAAAAACCTATTGCCTGTTGGCAACGCGTCCGCGTTGATATTAATTATTTCGTGAGTTCCCAGTACTCTCCAGGATGTTGTGCCTATGTATTTGCAGACACAGTTCAGATGATCACCTCGTTACCACTAAACTCTTTTTTCGATTATATTTATAGGATTGTTTTTATATACCTACCATAAACTAGTCTCTGCTCAACATTCTGCACAACTTTTACTATGGGACTAACATAGAAATCGTGAAAAAACCAATCTGCTGTTCCATACATTATCATCGAGTTAGATATCCACTTATGTATACAACAGAAGATTTTTTTCACGATTTCAAAGTGGATCCCATATTTTAGTTGTGCAGAATGATAAGCAGAGTGTTTTAGATATTTAAAAATAACTCTGTAATTTATACTAGATATAAGAAGTTAATGAAGTCAGTACACTTACTTACACAAGTCAAGCGGTGTTGTTAGGTCTCCGTAAATTCGCAGTCTCCGCGAGCGATGTCCGCGATGGAATTTCCGCGAAAAAAGTCATACGTCACACACCACGTCACGGCAGCAGCGGGCGGGCCGCGTAACGTCACGCCAGGCAAGGCCGCGGGTGAGTAAGCACCACTGTAAGCTTTTTGTTTACACTACTGGGTACTGACTAATATGGTCGTGTGATGTAATAAACAAACAAATAAATACCTACGTAATGCATTCTAAAAATCACTGCTCCATTTTTAACCAAAGACTTACAATAGTTCTTTGTAAGTCTTTGTTTTTAACACGAATTTTTTCTTATAGCCTTTCGAACTGAACCGAGAACCATTCTCATGTCCGTTAAATATTTGAAAAGATGTTATCAGACAAATATTCCAAGACCGTTTTTTAGGGTTCCGTAGTCCTACAAGGAACCCTTATAGTTTCGTCATGTCCGTCCGTCTGTCCGTCTATCCGTCTGTCCGTCTGTCCTAATCCTTTACAGCTTAATAACTTCTACAGTTATAAACATAAGCAAATGAAATTTTGTTAAAAAATTGTTTAGATATAGATCTCAATTTTAAAAGAATAAAAAAGTCGTGATTACGTATTTTAGGGGTGGCGCCCGCCCATACATGTGAAATGGGGATGAAAATGTTTTTTTCGCTGCACCCCCTCGTGTGGGGCATCATTGAATAGGTCTACTAAAATGAAGGTAATGTTTCATACATAACTTTTTTATCAGGTGTACCATCTGCGAAATATAGCCCGCCAAAGTGGCTTGCAATGTCCCCCCCCCCCCTGCCATTTCTAAAATATGCAACGTAGAAACTTATAATCTTCCACATTGATAGACCTTTATAAAAACTCACTTTTAAAATTATTTCGAGTATAATGTGATTATACATTTTTGAGTTATAGTGAGAAAACTGCAAAATACTTAAGACGTCCTAGTTCATAGGTCATTAACCTTAGAGAAAAATGATCATATCAAATAATGCTCTTTTAGTTACTACCTATTTAGAAAAAACACAAAATGTAACTTTGTGTTATATTTATATGACACACTTCTTAAAATTAGCTTCTTAAATTCAGCGCTAGGTGGCGCTGTTTGCAAAAACTAAAATAGCAATGATTAATATTCGATTTGATTCGTTTGTAATTAGGAACCCTATAATACTGAGCATGGCCCGACATGCTCTTGGCCGGTTTTTATTTCTCACAGTAAAAATTCTTAGTAAATCACAATATTACGGCTTTTCCGAGTAAATTTAACGGCCGTCTGTCACTAAATATGTCGATCACGTAGATAGTAAATGATGATTCGCGTGAACTAACGTGCGTTACGTAAATTACTTGCGTAGGTACTTCACACTTGGCGTATTGTGCACAGATAACAACTGTGAATTGTGTTTATTAACATAACTAACACGATCGTATGTTGTTTTGTTAGTACTTAGTACGGTCGACCGCACGTCGGTGGTAACACTTTGACATTAGCAGCATCTTTATTTCGTAAGCAGTAAGGGTGGTTTTCGAATTGAAGTGTTACCACGGTCATGCAGTCGACTGTACATAGGCAGTTAGATACTCGCTGAGTTCAAGCATACACGAGTAGATTCTATACATACAAAATTTAAAATTCTTGGCCTTAATGTCAATAATAGTAATAAAGTAGTAGCGTATAAAACTCTTTTTATTATTATTTTCATGTAAAAAAGTGTTATTTTTACCATCTTGCTATATTTAATGTTTTTAAAAATGTTTTATGTTAAAATATAGGTCAAAAAATCAATGTGACAAACTAATTTATCTTCTTTAAACGGATGAATCTTGTTTTATGTTTTTTAAAACACTACTCACTTTCTAAATAGCGTCACTGTATCATACCGATTTCGAATCGCCAGAAACTGTTACTGATGTGCACAGATGCACATATGTTCGTTCATGTATGTGCAACTGTGCACATCACTTAGATATACTTTGTTACACATTGTGGATCGGTAGTAATTTCTTACAAACCTTTCCATAAATTGACAACTATTACAGATAAAACCAATAAAACTTAAACGGCAGTCACAGCCCAGGCTGTATAAACAGTGGCGTGCATTGCATATAGGCTATTAGGCAGTACTCAGTGCCTTCCTCATTCAAATTCAATAGTCGTGTAAGTTATTATGTTTTTTCAAAGTACGATGATTATTTATCTTTTAATAGACCGATTAATGCTAAATTTATCTTCCTACATACAAAAATCAATAAATTACACCATAATTAAATTCAAATGAAGTAAGCCAATGCACGCCACTGTGTATAAAATATCACACTATTCGCACTAAACATCCAGATTATGAGAATACATTGGAAGTCTTGGGATTGGGACATGTTGGTATACCAAATGCCGTACGTTGTGCTGCACCTGCGATTTGATTCCATTTCTGTATTCAGCATAAGTGTACTATGTATAATATTATACATCTGCTGGAGACTCACACGCATACGAGCACGCATCATTATTCTCGAGCAGCCGAGTTATTCTCACGGATGTCGATCTGTACTTACAATTTAGCCGTCACTTTTGTACGCACAATGGGCATTAGAATTAGAAAGCAGCCGGTGACCGCAAAAAGGTAGCATTCGAAAGGGCTTGCGAGATTGTGTTACGTCACTATTGAACGATCACGAGTTTTCCCCCCTGCGCCTCACAGCCAAGCTGGGAGGGCTCGATGTACGGCGTGCGTGTCGCAGCGATTCCACAGCGCACGTATGTGCTACTGCCCTCGCTTTTGTCCATCGAACAATCTATGACGTCGACGAAGGCTTAAAAATTTTGTTCTCAAAGGGTTCAACCCTTCCAAATCGTAATGTTAGGGATGGACGATGGAGCACATTTTTAATTCTGCTGCATGTAAATAAGTATTGAACTTGTTAGAACACTTGTGAACTTCGTGTGTGAATCGTATGGGGTGGTAGCCGTGGTAGTTATCAAGGGCACTCCGCCGTTTGTAATGTAATAATAGTGCAGAATGTTCTGTTCTTTTATGTTAGGGGAAGCTCGCTCGGCGTGTTTGTGAGTACGCATCAGATTTTAGTTATAAAACATTACACAGTTTTATTAGTGGAGTTTATGCACTTTATTAGTGAAACAGTATAGAATTTTATTACGCGCGTTTAATTAATGATTGCTATTATATCTACAGGAAAAGTAGAAACAGCTAAAGTATGTCATTAGCAATTATTATGTATTATACAATATGTGCGAATAAAACATATCGAGAAGAACCAGTCTAGTAATGAAGGCGCATAATTTTGCTGAGCCACGAACATCTGATTTTATATGGACGTGCTGAACATCAAGTATTGAGTCCACGTGTGTGTGAGTAAGTGCGATGTGCAGCTGCGCTTGCGCTGCGTGCTGAATCACTTCCGCGTCCATGTGTCTTTGTGTCTGTTTACGCCAATGGTTTACGCGTACTATTTTTATACTTACTTAAATTAATAATATATGTTGACGCAAACACAGTCCGTTTGCACTTTGCATATTACAATCGTTGCAACAAAAACAGAACCCTATCCATAATCAAGGTCTTTGTTTGTCGGTGTTTATTTAAAAGGTGCTTGTTAATTATATTTAATTAGTGACTAGAACGTCACAAACCTAGCACTATTGCGCATATGTAGTTGGTCATTGGGGATTATAGCAGCTAATTTAAATAATAATGTAATTCCTACCATCATAATGAATTTTATTTGCATGATTCTTGCGACGTGTTTGTGTACATACAATACTTACAAGTACCTACCTACTCAAGAGTGTGCCCGTAAGAATATAAATTGCGATCATAATGCAATGATATTTTAACCGCTGGCTTAGGTCTCAGGTACCGTAAGCACAGCCTCTAACTGCCGTCTTTATAACTACCTAGTATAAGTATGGTATAAAATAACAGGCTTATCTATACAGTATTTCTTTGCTACGATACTGGTTTAGCATTGAAACCGATAATACGGGCTATCATAGTAGTTGTTATCGAGAAGTTTAGTAACTTTATTTCGACATCCGATGTTTGAACATGAGGTTTCTATTTGAAATCTCTGCACATAAAAATTTCATAGGCGGCTGGAATTCTTAGTAGCACGATTTTATACACATAAAAACTATTTAGCTGAATAGAATTTTCTCGCCTGTAAATACAGACGACCCACATTTTCATTTGGCCTTAGAATAAAATAGAATTGGGTATGAATTGTTCCAACATTATGAGCACTCAATTTCAATTCTGTATAGTGAATTGCGCCGTTACTGAAAATAGCCGGCACATATCTGAAATATCGCGTTCATGAGATCATTTGTGAGTAGGTTACCTACTGAATGTGTATAAGTGGTATCGAATGGGACGAAAGTGGGTCAAATAGTATGACGTCGGCGATAAACGAGCCCTCGTTCATTATCAATTATGTACATGGCAGCACGTACGTTTCCCAAAGTAGCAAAACTTGTGCCCTAACCAACATACCTTGATATCGCAATGATACGGCTGCAGGGCATCATGACGTCAGGTACCCTTAGAAAGTTTAAACCACATAACAGTACACTAATCTACCAAGTTATTTAAAACAATCCTACAAAAGGGGTTTATTACTTTAACATCTGAATTTGTTGTGTTCCATCAGTTGTTTGCTATAATTACAATCAAAATACGATTGTGCTTGCGAACTCAATCGAACGAAAGTTACCTTCGAATCAACGCGGTGTGGCGCAGTAACTTTATTGTTGCTATGTTTAATTCATCAGGTCAGGTGTCATCACCATCAGCTATAAGCCAATAAAGGGATCAATAAAATCTTGCATTTGTTCATAGTAAGTACGTAGATATACGTACCTCCAACCTTCACTATCAGTATCTAGTTATGTAGTGCATACAATTGCAGTTTGTATTGCATTCTGTTGCCGTGGAGCCAAGGCCGTGATGCAATAAGTAGTCGGGTGAATTGTACGTTCATGTTGTATGCATCACATGATTGCGTCATTTGGCCACGGGAACTGTTGTATCAATGGTAAAAACTATTTATGCCGTGGCATTATCGATTTATTTATATTTTTATTGCTTTGTTGCGGTTAATTCCATCCTAAATTTAAATGTTTTTATTTCAAATAATCACTGATCTTATGAAATGTCGAGAATTTAATTGCACCTTTGCACGGTTCTAAAACGTAGATCCTATGATCCAAATGTTCAGCTCTGTGATCCACAGTAACCTAGATTCCAGATGAGGCAGGTCAACACTGTTCAACAGGTCTTAAGAGTATTATCAACAGAACAATACTTAACCAGGATTTTAACAAGCGAAAAACCTTCTCTTCAGTGATGATACTTCTTTACATCGTTTTATCTTAGTCGTTTAAATTGCGTAATTGTCAATTTCCGGTAGTAATCAGGATCACACAAGTGTATGACTTTGACCTTATTTCTCAGCACCACGTGAGCCCTATTCAGTCTTGAGCATCCCTCGTTAAATAGGTCTGGTTTGTTATTGTGCGTATTTTCCCGAGAATCCCGAGGTCGGCAGTTCCGTGGGAAAGTATAGCGAGTTCATTATGTGCAGCTGGATCACGTGTCGCGGCTGCGACTCGCCACACACCTAGCGATTTTTTACTTCAGTTATGTAAAGTGAGTGCTATGACGACCGACGAATGAACTCTATAAATAGCGGTCGATCCGTCCTTGAGCCGCCGCGACTGCAGAACTAGGTCAGGCCAAGCTGCCTCATGCCAGTGTCCTCTCCCCGCGCCCACCATCATACCCGCGTAAGCATTGCCCGCTGTTCACTGCGTCGCCAAACACCTTGAATGCTGCGCACATTCCACGCTTCCTGGTTATTTCTTTTAGTTTTACTATTGTGCAGATAACTACGGACGTTACCGGGTGAAACTGTTCAGCTTTACCTGCGTTTGTTTTTTGTCTAGTTACAAGATGGCTTCAAAATCAAACATTGAACGCAAAATTTCACCAGATGTTCATTCAGTAAATTAAAATTTCATTTGAATAGATGTAAGAATTTCATTTGTATAGTAGGGTTCTATACAATTCCCCTTACCTGAGTTAACTGATAATGGCCAAGGTTGGGCCCGGGCAGGTAGCGAACCGGATTATAATCGATCCAGTCGTTTACTCAGGATATTTACCCTCCTATGGCTCATATGTTATTGTAAACATATGTAAAAATCCACAAGAAAGTTATTCAAAGTATAAATTTATTCGACTAATCGTAGTTTTTTTCTTCGTTAATTATTATTGGATATGCATAGTGAAAAGTTAATGAAGATATAACTCATGTGCCAAATAAAGTATTGGCTACCTATATAAATAAATATTACATCATAATAAATAAATAACCCGTGATGTTCGTAAATATCATCAGCACATTGGCTTTTCGTACTTGTAGCAACGTTTAATATATGCTGAATATATATACGTATATTGATAAATATTGTTATCATGACAGTCGTATACATGTCATACTATCGTAGCGCGTGGGTGGGTGTGAAGTAGAACCATAAACCTAGTCGGCGATATCGCATAAAGACCAAAGTGTTATCTTTGTATAGGGGCACATTGCTCGCTCTCCTGTTATACAATGCCTTATCGTTCTACAGGGACGATAAATACTAATTCGAGTGTATATGTAGTACAATTCTACTAACGTAATTTCTCATTGTTGAAATGTTAATGTACATAATTAACATTTTTTATCATTTCCGTTGACAAAACTTATCCAATCAAGGTCAGTGTGATGTAATGATTCATTCGGGATTTGTTACGTAGCAAAAACGTTGAAAATCGTAACTTGGTGGATTAGAACGAATGAAACTTGCTAAAACACTCTTTTTATATGCCATGATGCAGCGGTTCAGTCTGAGTGAAGGTGTGAATTTTGAGCATCGCGTGACAACCGGCAATCATCCTAACAATGAATGTGAATAAGAAGTTATATGAAATAGAATATTATTTATTATGTATGTCGAGCATCGCCGGCGGCAACACGGCCGGTGAAAGCTCTCTATGGCCCGATACATTGACGGATACATGTGTGTGCGTAAAATAGTCATTTAATTTTAGTCGTCGGCTTCGGGGTGAACACCGTCCAACACCTGTCTCGCTCCTTTGTTTCGGCTCTCAAATGTCAGCGGAGGTCATCTAAATAAAGGCGTTATAGGCATCGGATTCGGACGACGATCGCTGTCTAGACGTTATGTTGTGTTGCATCGTCCGATCGATTGCACGACCGAGCCACAGACGGTCATTGACCTCGCGGGCGCATCGGTGACGTTACGCTCTGGTGATGCGCTCCTCAAAAACCTTACGGATATTAAGGTTCAATTCCGTGTTTTATATCTTACGCACCGTGATGTCTTCGTCGCATTCTTCGACTTGCATTCAAAGAAACTCATTTCACGCTCGTTCTTAGATTCTTATTCAAAGTTCCATTTACTGGAATTGGTATACCTAGGTGAATGCTTTTTACTGAATCCATAATGCGTAATATTTACCAAAAAATAACAAAAGCAGTGAATCGCTTTGAATTTGTACTGACAGATTTAAAGAGAAAAAAAACCGGCATTGTTCTTTCATCCGTTCACTTCAAACTTTTCTAAAGGTCTTTTGAACATTTATTTCACAAAAAAGTGAAATTGAGGCTCACAGCACGTTTTAATTGTCCTCTTTTCATATCTATGTACGCAGAGTTGTTATGATAACTGTACTCATTCTTTATACTATTATTTACAATTTGTCTGACCTTGTACGGCAGTCAAGTTCAGGCTAACTTTGACATTGTTTTCTAGTCGGTCGGCAGAAAACAAAGTCTTTGTACGGCTTTTTAAATAAACAAGTTTCATTTTATTACCCAATCTTTTGTTTTCATCTTTGACTTGACAGGATTCTGTTCAACAATAGTCGTCCGCAATAAAACTTGTTCGCTTTCATAATATTTACGGCGAGGGTTTCGTTAACGTTGTTTATGGCAGGGCGACAAAGGCGTTGCAAATGGCGTTGTACGTGTCGCCGGGGTTCACGCGAGCTGCTGACGCACACCTGCGGCTGGCGCTCATGTTCAAGGCGCGGCGGCACTGGTCCGTGGCCGCCGTGCACTTCAGGCGCGCGCGCCTGGCGCCGCACCAGGACGCCACCTTCACGCGCCTCGAGCTCAGCTTCCACGCCGCTCACCTACTCGAAGCCCGAGGCCTGAGGAAAGCCGCTAGAGACGCCTATGAAAGACTACTCAAAGAGCCGCTGTTGTCTTCTACTTTGAAGGCAGATGTCTGCAGACAGTTAGGTGAGTTCAGAACTTGATGCTGCAGCTTTTGGGTGATGTCAGTGGCGTGCATTGCATATAGGCAATAAGGCAGTACCCACGTACCCAGTGCCTTCTTCATTCAAATGCAATAGTGGTGTAGATTATTATCTTTTTTCAAAGTACGATGATTGTTCATTTTTTAATAGGCCTATTAATGCTAAATTAATCTTCATACATACAAAAATCAATAACTTACACCACAATTAAATAAATACAAATGAAATAGGCCAATGCCTCATGTTGGTCTAAGGCCAATGCACGCCACTGGGTGATGTAGTTGTTAACTTCGCATTTTAAGATCGAATACAGCAACAACATTTATTGGCCATCATCACATCAGTCAGACAGAAGTAACTCTTATTTGTAGGATGGCTGTACCACCGCTGTGTATCTCTGGGCGAGCCTGCGGGCCGCGCGCGGGCTGCTATCTGGTGCCTGCAGCGCGCGGTGTCGGCCGAGCCCGACTCCGGTTCAGGACTATATCTCCTGGGACGTTGTTTCGCTGCACAGGGGAAAGTTCATGATGCCTTCATCGCGTACAGGAACTCCGTAGAAAAGTCTGAAGGAAATGCAGACACTTGGTGCTCTATAGGGTGAGCATGGTTATAAACCTGAAGACATTTAATTGCTTGAAGTTTGTTTTATGAAAACTTCATAACAAGTCGTTGTTCTTTTTACCCACAGTGTATTATACCAGCAACAAAACCAGCCGATGGACGCGTTACAGGCGTACATATGCGCGGTGCAACTGGACAAGGGTCATTCCGCGGCTTGGACTAACCTGGGCAGTTTGTACGAAAGCTGTCAGATGCCAAGAGACGCCTTCGCATGTTATACGAACGGAGGGGCCGCTGCTACCGCGTCTCATTCTGCGCTAAGACAGAGGCTCGCCTTCCTCAGAGCCAATCTAGCACATGCACCTATGCCTTCTGTTACTGGAAAGTAAGTCTCGCACAATAGTTATTTAACCTTTCATTCGGCGTAAAGTAGATCTTTTGTTGCGCCCCCAGAGGCCTTACGAAGCTGATTATGAATATAATTTTGAATTGCACAAATCATGTAAAAAAAAATCGGGCAAGTGAGGCTAGACTGCAGGAACTGAGTAAGTTTGAATGCTAGAAAATGCCTTGGACATTAAGTCTGCCTCTGTACAGTTTTTTGCATAAAGAATAAACGAAAAAAATACTGATATTCAGCCACATTTACACTGGAATAATGAAATGAAAATAAAACTTGTAATCACACGTATTTTCCGCAGGCGTCGGCAGCTCCCATCTATCGAGGAAGCTTGGAACCTGCCCATATCCGCGGAGATGTCGTCCCGGGCACCCAAGGCCGCGCCGCCGCCCTACCCGGGCAAGCGGCCCGAAGAGCCGGCGCCGCTCACTCAGCACCAGCTGCAGACGCTGCAGTACCTGCAGAAGAACTCCAACAACCTGTCCCCGCAGCAACAAGTATTGACATAATGTTCTCCATTCATAGTTCATGCGTACCGAGCAAGTTTTAAAAGACGACTGAGGATAATGATGATGGAGGCGATGGCGAGATAACTGTCAGCTTTTTTAAATTTCGTGTTTGAAACTTAACAATTTCACTACTTTTTGTAATGTGAATAAATATATTCAAATAAATATATCTATTATATTCTAATGTTCTTGAAATTGTAGTGACCACCAAAAGAAAATGGTCACTATAAGTTTGTAATGCTTCCAGAAATTTTGTAGCTTACTAAATTAATTCTATATCGTACTACGAAAGTGTAGTAACGATCATAATGTTCTTTTCCAGGCTTTGATGCAGCAACTTCTGACGCAGTATCGTCAAGCGCAGGCGGCGCGCGCGCGTACGGTTTGTACTAATTTTAATTCTCCTTATAACGGCGGCAGGTCTTAGCGTTATTGGTAGGGCTTCAACGAGTATTTTTCTCAATAATAATAGAATTTTTGTATTGCAGGTGACAAAAAGCGAAGGTAACGCGACCGGCGGCGACAGTGCTGAGTCGCTCGCCGAAGATCTATTGAAGAGGTTCTCTGATACGCAGCCGGAAGTCAAGAAAGAGCCCATTAGCAGTAAGTAAATTATTGTGTGCCTTTCTACGTATAAAGAGTAAATTAATAATTTGATGCTGCTCAAAATTATGCCATTTATTAATAACTGTCTGATCTTAAGTTTTTACTCCTTTTAACTCCTCTACACGAAAAAAAAGCAAAAGTTTGTGTGAAAGCAGGAAGTAGGACATATATATATATACGAGTCGAAGTACTCGTAGTTGGAAGCTATCTTGTAATACTAGAAACAAGTCCCAGAGTCAGCCTCAGTCAGATTTTTTCGAACATTCCTTTGTTTCCCACATTCACTAAAACTAGAAGAACAAGAACAGGATAGTACAATTCGCTTTAAGTTCGTTTCAAAATGGAAAATTATTTATAGTCCGATAAGGAATGTTTTAGCTCTAGCTCTTATCTTGATCCGTGTTCGTTTTGTCTACACGCACCTTTATATAACTCGCTCAAGTATTGAGTGCAAATTGCAACGCATTTCTTACTTGAAATTTACGTACAAAAACAGTCTTCATCCTTGACAAAGATGCTAAAAATAACACAAAATTCGCCACTTTTTCTTCTAATCAAATTTCTTCGTTGCAATATGAATTGTGAGACCGAAAGCCAGCATATTTCTTTGGCAACCTGCAAAATTTTTGGATCGTAGCTTCTACCTGCCTAATCTGTGCAAAAAATATTCGTCGGGATCTGCGCATCTGTTAGGGTCGCCTTTTTGCCCTAACTTTTTGTAATCGACCTGTTTGGTGCAGTGGTTGAGCAGTTTACTGCTACGCTATGGGTCGCGGGTATATTCCCGCACAGAATGCATAAATTGTATGGTCGGACTGAATACGAAACACGGTACTGCGTTCAAACTCAAACCATTTATACACTTAAGTTGTAACCAATCTGTTGCAATATACGTGTACAATATTGATTTACATAATAATATTATACATTGTTGGTAGGTACTTAAGACTTACGTGCCTTTTTCAAGCATTGCAATATAGAGGGCTGAATAACAGTTTCAAAATTAGAATTTAACACAATATAAAATTACAGCAATACAAACATGTTTATAGAGATTAAATTGTTTCAAAACACATACTGACCAAAAAGTCACCCAAAAAGTTGTCAAGATTAAGTGGGACTGGGCTGGACACGTATGATGTGTATTCCTGATGACTTATAGGTTAAAACTTGTATTAATTTGGATCCAAAAGACATCGCGGAAGATTTAGATAAAGATGGCGATACGAGCTTGGCACCTACAGAAAAGATTTGATATAACAGAAACGGAAGAAGGAAAAGGAAGGTTTGCCCTGCAGTGGGACAATATAGGCTAAAAATAAATAATAATACATGGCCGACAGAGTTGTTCCGGTTCCGGGTCCTGGCGTTTCTGCATGTGAAGTCTTTAAGCACACCCACGATAAAGGAGAAATCTTTGTGTGGAGCAACGTTTATTTTAAAAGAAATAATACATAAAATAATACTAAGTTAAAGCTCCCATTATACGATATATTTAAGCTATTACTCGAATATGAGAATAAATGCGGTGGCAAAGCGCTCACCAGACAAAGCTAGGATCGTGCAAAAGCTCGCAGTTCACAAAAGACTCAGGTCGTCTTACGAGTGATCGAGCGCCTTTGTTAACCTTTCAAAACATCTATGCTGCATAAAAGTAAATCCTGTACTGTTTTATGCCAGAAAATATAAAATAAAGAGTTTTTGTTATAATAATAAAGCGGTGGTCTTTTAATGGTTTCGGATAAATAAATTCGTGCAGTTACAGGTCGTAAGGAATAATAAAGTTAATGTGAGGTTAATATGCCTTTAACATGTTTCGAACTAAAAACGTAGTGATTATATTATCTTTGCTTTAATATACATATTTAGAATTTTATATTACCATTTTGTATTTAATTTATTTACTAAAATAAAGGTATAAAAACTTAAATCTCGTTACATAGAAATACTGGTCTATGCATAGAAAGTTTTTATAATATATTTTAAGAGAAAATGATTGCTGTCACTGTCAATGTATTACAGATTTATTTTCTCACTTTTATTGGAAGTATATAAACTGGAAATATGAAGAATAATAATCAAAGTCAGTGCTGGAAGTTCTTATTTTAACGGTTAAATTAAATTTAGTTATTCCAGTACAAATTCGATTGAAATATGAATATCCATAATAATTAATGATTAATTACTTATTGCACCTTGCAATCGTTTCATTTGGTCTTACTGGACCTTTGTTTATCAATCTTGACGTGACCTGCTATGCTATTCAGAACCACACGATAACCAGTTGTCGACCGGTTCGGTTTGTTATCTCGTTTCGTCTTATGATTCACGCAACTAGAGAAAAAGAGATAACAAACCGAATCGTTCGACAACTAGTTATCGTATGGTTCTGAATCGCTATACTGATACGGTAAATTACGATACAATACGGTATTTCGTGTCGGTACGGCATCATCATCATTTTATCAGCATAACTTTGACGTTGTTTATTTTTTATTACAGCTCTAATCACGCGCGGACTTTTTACGATAAAACATTTAATGATTTTAATCTGAATATTATTTCTACGTTATCTCAATGCGTCGTGTGCAGCACTGTGTCGTATATGGAACTGCTCACTCATTTTCATATTTCACGCTGCTCGCGTCACTGTCGCTGAAACTTTTCGTCAAGCATATTTTTTTGTAAGACTGGTAAATAAATGTTATTTCTTTCCAGTGGACAACGCGAGTAGTGCTAGCAGTAGTAGCGAAGCCGTGCTGGGCGGGCGACAGCCTGTCGTGAAGCTAGAGCCTCTCAAGGCAGACCCGCTGAAGCCTGTCACCTTCCATATCGGCATGAACTCCAAGCAGATACTGGATGCGTGCAAGTAAGTTTCGCGTCTTTAATCTGAAAGCCAATTCTAAACATAGTTCCAAACTAATATCAATGCTTTAAATTTCCTGACAGTAGATGATTCTGATTGCTGTTTATTGGTGACATTAATCAAATAAACAGCAAACAGGAACATTTACTGTCAGGAGATAGAGATTTAAAGCATTCAGATTAGTTTGGAATCATATTTTAACCGTTTTTAATTAAGAATCGGCATTTTGGATGAGGCTTCGTCGTCGTATGTCACTGACGTAATATGAATGTTTCAGGGATAACGCGGGACCGCCTACAGCGTGGTCGGTGTTGGGCGACGGGTTTGGGCCTCCCGAGCCGCCCGCGGTGCCGCCGCCGCGCCTCTCGCCGGAGCAGTTGGCGCCGCCTGCACCTTTCGTCTACGTGGAGTCCAAGCGCGACGCCTTCTCGCCGCAGCTGCAAGACTTCTGCCTCAAACACCCCATCGCCGTGGTACGCGGCCTCACCGCCGCGCTCAAGCTGGATCTCGGCCTGTTCTCCACCAAGACGCTGGTGGAGGCGTGGCCCGACCATGCCGTAGAGGTGCGCACGCAGCTGATGCAGTCCGCAGACGAAAACTGGGACCCCACCGGCAGGAGGCGCGTGTGGGCGTGCGCGTCGCACCGCTCGCACACCACGGTGCGCAAGTACGCGCAGTACCAGGCCGGCTCGTTCCAAGACTCGTTGCGCGAAGAACGCGAGCGAGGAGGCCCGGCCACCGCGACCGCCGGCGGTGGAGCGCTGTCCGACTCGGACGGCCGCGAGTCCGGCTCGGGTCCCGTCAAGCGTCGCCGTGCCGCGCGCATGCTTCGCTTCGGAACCAACGTAGACCTTTCTGACGAGCGCAAGTGGCGTCCGCAGCTCACCGAATTACAGAAGCTACCGGCGTTCGCACGTGTAGCCTCCGCTGCCAATATGCTATCTCATGTGGGTCACGTGATTCTCGGCATGAACACAGTCCAGCTGTACATGAAGGTGCCCGGTAGTCGCACTCCCGGTCACCAGGAGAACAACAACTTCTGTTCCATCAATATTAACATTGGACCTGGCGACTGCGAGTGGTTCGGTGTGCCGGACGCGTACTGGGGCGGCGTGCGCGACCTGTGCGAGCGGCACGGGCTGTCGTACCTGCACGGGTCGTGGTGGCCCGATCCGGAGGAGCTGCGCGCGCACGGCGTGCCCGTGTACCGCTTCACGCAGCGGCCCGGCGACCTGGTGTGGGTGAACGCGGGCTGCGTGCACTGGGTGCAGGCCACGGGCTGGTGCAACAACATCGCGTGGAACGTGGGCCCGCTGACGGCGCGCCAGTACGCGCTGGCGCTGGACCGCTACGAGTGGAACAAGGTGCAGAACTTCAAGTCGATCGTGCCGATGGTGCACCTGACGTGGAACCTGGCGCGCAACATCCGCGTGTCGGACCCGCGGCTGCACCGCGCCATGCGCACGTGCCTGCTGCAGACGCTGCGCGCGGCGGCGGGCGCGCTGGCGGGCGTGCGCGCGCGCGGCGTGCCCGTGCGCTTCCACGGCCGCGCGCGCGGCGAGGCGTCGCACTACTGCGGCGCGTGCGAGCGCGAGGTGTGGCACGCGCTGCTGGTGCGCGAGCACGAGCGGCGCCACGTGGTGCACTGCCTGGCCTGCGCGCGCCGCGCCGCGCCCACGCTGGCCGGCTTCCTCTGCCTCGAGGAGCACCACATGGACGAGCTGGCGCAGGTGTTCGACGCCTTCTCGCTGCACCGCCCCGCGCCGCCGCCGCCGCCCGCCCCCGCCGCACTCCCGCTGCTGGCCCCGGCGCTAGTACCCATCCCCGACTGAGCGCCCGACACGCCTGCGCGGTTCATTTAGTTCATTGCGTCGGCCTCTGCTGTCGATTGCGTCAGCTCCCTCGTTCACTTCTCCGAGTGGCGACGGCGTAACTGTATTTATTTTGTGTGAGAGTGTATGATAATTTGATTTATGACGAGGTAATTTTTCATGTATCGAGGGTTTTGTTTCCGTGCGAATGAAAGGTCGTGTATGCGTGAAATATCTCGAATCGAGTTAGTACTCGATTGACCCTTCACAGTTTAGACACAGTATTAGATACTAGCTAGTTCCGATGATTATAGGTAATTATTGACGACGGTGTCATTGTTGACCAAGTAAACTTTTAACAGATACACGTGATCTATTTTATTAAGATGCGCCTGAATTTAAAATTGTTGTTTGATAACTTGATGAAATATTTTTGGTGATAAAATGTAATTTTGTAATACGGAAACTTATACAGTTTACACGCTCCTCGATCACTTTTGTAATTGTGCGAGATATTTGATATAAGAGTCAATTGTCGGCGACGACTAGCCGGTGTCATAGGATGTACGTATAATTTTATCAGCGGCGCGGGCGGCCTCGGCGGAGTATATTATGATAAGCGTAGACGCGTAGCTAGGAGTGTTCGCGAGAGGAGGCCGCCCGCTGAGGTCTCAAGTGCTCACGTGTTCACCATCATATAAATGTGTTATTTTTGTATAGAGGCATATTTATTTATTTTTATCGTACTGTGACCCTTAGTTTGATTTTTTAGACAGTCTTAGCAAATAGTAGTGTTAAGTATAATTGCACGGAAGGAGACCCTACGTTTTAGCAGGGTCTGGAGAATAGTGCTGCGATGTCCCAAAGAATGTATTAATGTACTTGTGTAGGCATGCAAATTGTACGGTCAATTCATTGACGTTTCTTGAATATTTCTGACACATTTTGGGATCTGACATTCTACTTAAATTTTATTTTAGCAAAGTTGACTTATTATTATTTCGTAAAATTGGACTGTATTAAAATTAAGCATAATTAAAAAGTTGTTTCTTGGATTGATGTAAAATTAGGATGGATTAGGCAAGTAAGCTCGGGTTGGCAGTACAGCAGGACAACTCGCCTCTGACACTTGTCTGTTTGTTGTTTATCTTGGAGTTTTATTCATGTGTTGTGGCATTTCAATGTTGAATCTTAATTTTTAAGTGTCAGAGGCGAGTACAGACGTTGACGATATGGAAGTGTTGGTCGGATTATGTATAGCGAAGCCGAAATATTTATAAGTAATAAAATAATAACATCACTGCCATGTATGACCTTACTGTTTATAGTGTAAATTAAATTTTTAATAAAGAAGTTTAAGTACGAAACTTTGTTTAATTGAAATGCAATCGATAGTTAGCTACCTGACCCAGCAACTTGATAGGTATTTCATTGAGAACATAAAACCTTTGATGAGAGTTTCGGTTTCGGCCTAAACTAAAATAGAAGCCGAAATTCGGTTTCGGCTGAAAATCTAGTTCTGGTCGGTCACTGAGTAGTAAACTCTTTGCTTATATGGACAATTAAAGCCTTTCATATGTTTCACGGTTAACCATTTTGTAACACAGGCACAGTGAATGGGTTAAATTTACTAAGATAAAAAACTTCCTACCTTCTTTAATCGAAAGAAACCCCAAAAATTTTATTGAACATATTTATATAAATCTACGTAACTTGAGTACTATCTCATTCATTTATTATCAAGTAATTCAATAGTTGTAATTTCATTATTTAATGCCATTACATTACGGAAATGAAAAGAAACAAATATTATTTTTTATGCGCGTGAAGAGACACTAGACAAATTGCTAGCGGCCGGCGAACAAAGATAATATAAATTTTTTACCATAAAATAAAATTTGTATTATGTTTCCTAAGACGTCCGAAGTTCATTTATGAGAGTACATCGTCCTTTTCCCACGCTTTTTCGCTAGATGGTGCTACTTCCGTCACGTGATTCGGCCTCAGCGCCACCCGTGGCTAAACCTGGAACTAACTTTTACCGCACAGAGCAAGCCGCCAAATCTTATGTCATTGTTCGACTCATAATGATGATGATGATGGTATACACCAGGAAGACATTATTTGGACTTCGGACGTCTTAGGAAACATAATACAAATTTTATTTTAAGGCATAGACCAAGTAAAAACTCAAGACAAATTCCAGCGGGACATTGAATTGATGCAGGGTCTGCAAATGTATGAGTGACATTGACAGCGATGGGAGTGTTGCTAGATAAAATCTTAATACTCCTGATATCAAACAACTGACCACGACTAATATCAAGTCTTTAAATAATTAATACGATCCAATTATGAAAAGTCACGGAAAGGGATTGTTTAGCAAATTGACTGTCAATTTAAATTTTCCGTATATTACTAATCACAATTATTCATTATCAGTATACCAACGACTAGGATCAGGGCTAGAAAGGCAAAATACGGCAAAATTTGTGTCTTAATTTGCTAAATAATTCGTGTCCCTGGCCGTACATAGAATATAACTATATAATAAAAAATAGTTATTTGCTATGCAAGACTGTAAAGTTGTTATTTAGCGCGTTTTCTTCTATTAAAGCAAGCGAAGGATTTAAGATTGAATTTTAAAATATAATCAAACAAATGTAAAGGCACGAGACGCAAATAATTTTGCAGCCGTGCAAAACACACAACTTTTCATCTCACTGCAGCGAAGAAAATGCAAGATGTAAGAAAAACAATTGAAATATAATTAATCAGGGTTTAATTATTCATAGTAGTTACTTAAAAAATGGAACATTATCCTAAAACTAAAAATAAAATTACTGCTGTTGGTTGGATACTTGTGTACTATTCCTTGGTAAATTATTTGCAAAATTATCAAAAATTACTCATTTCATTGGATTCCATTGTGGTAGATGTGAAGGATTCATTATGTTTAGAAGTGGGCGTTTAAACAAAAAGCGCTTAAAAAAGTCTAATTAAAAAAAAAGCGTATAAGCACGCTTTGTGATTAAAGCAGATTTCGTTTAGACTTTTTCGTAAACCAAACTTATGCTTTCAATAGTACGATTGAAATGTAACCTTATTTCTATGAAAATAAGACTCAATTTCAAAGTTGACTGGTGGTGGTTTGATACCGGCAGAATTAAATTTTATTCGTTTACGTAAAATTTGTTTAGAGAAAGCACCTTTTTATTTTGTTGATTATATTCGTATCGTTTAAACATTTTAAACGTTTTTGACCTTGATTGATTTGCTTTTGCTTTGGCGCTTAGTTTATTTTTCGTCGTCAACGAGTGAATGCGTTTTTGAATGTTCTCCTTGGTAATTACGCGACGATTGTAGTTTGTTTGTATAGTTTTTAGTGAACTTTGTAAATAGTTTAAATGTAAATAGAATAGTGTAATGTAGACAAATAAAAGTCAATTTTTTTTGAAGTGAAAAACGAAAAGCGGCTAAAGCGTAAAAAAATTCGTTGGCAGAAAAAAGCACAACATTTAAACACGCTTACGATTTTAAGTCGTTTTTCCCAACTTTAATTATGTTGTTTTAATAGAAATTTTCACCCAACTGCGGCGCAGCCCAAAAGGAGGGATCACGTTTTTAGTCATGTATAAATCATGCTCAACAAAGTGTTCGCTACAAATGAGTGAATAATTGGATGGTGACCAATTATTTTCATTTATGCTATTACGTATTACTTCAACCCACTCTTTTTTTCTGTTATGGTCTTTCGGAAAGCTAAAAATTAAAAAAAGCGTAAAAATAACATGACGATTAATTTTACCCGATTTCTGGGGTAAATTATAATTTATTAACATGCAACACAGGAATATTCCTTGCCGCGGTAAGGTTACAAGAAAATGAATTGTAACATGAAAATATGATTAAAATAAATTACTAACTTGTGAAAAGTAATTCCATCTGATTTTTTATGCGCTGTAGAATTATTTTTGCACCGTTTCACGACATACGAAGGCATTTTAAGATTTTTTTCAAAGCTCTTTGACGGTTGACACCCGTATTCAAGAACAACCCTTACGTAAGTGTATTCTTTCTCACTGCAAAGTGTCTGATTTCTCACAGTGTCGGAGATGTCCATAGACTCGTTTCATAAACAATACTTAAGTATTTCTTCGCTCAGTGATCGCATAGGGACGAATTCGGCATTTTGATTGGTCGGTTCCGGGGCTAGCTTCAGGTAGTCATTTAAACATGTGTTGATTTTTGAAAATTGGGTTTTGTTGCATGCGCTCCTTGCAGTAAAATTTTTGTAGGTACCTGCTACAATTTTTGAATATGAGAATATGAATATAATATATGAATAAAAGAAGAATATGGAAATAATATCTTCGAATAAAATGGATTTAAAATAAAATAAATAAAATCAAATGGAAATTACATCTCCGGATAAACTGGAAATAAAATAAATAAAAATACCATGTACCTAATGGAAATTACATCTCCATATAAAATGAAAATAGAATAAAATAATTAAAAGTAAAATAACTGATGAAATAAAAAATGCCATCTCCGGAAAAAAAACGGAGATGGCATACCCATTTGGGTAAAATATAAAATAATAAAAATAAATTAAACAGGAAAAGACATCCCCGGATATAACTGAAATAAAATAAAATGAATAAAATGGCAATTAAGAAAACATCATTCTTCCCGTTTCGGAAAACTTCTGCAAAACAAAAATAAAGTTATAGGTATATATTTTTAATTATAAATAAATATCAATTCGTCTAAATCATTATTAAATTCCTCGTCACTATAACACTAATTTTTATTAATCTAACAGAAATACGCAACAGGCAACAACAACAATGTTATATTATTTCGAGATATGAATTCGCCTACACTATGCGTTCCGTAAAATAGCTAACGGGTAACCTTAGCTAAGGGTGCAATTTATTAGTTGCATAGTGTCGCTCAACACTCAAGTAAGGTTTATGAAACGAAATTTCGTCCACTGTGCGTTAGAGCCTACTGTGCGTTCTCATAGTATCGTTCTTGAATACGGGTGTGAGTGTCGTGGTGACACGTTCGGTGATTCGAAATACAATAAACAGTTCGGCTTGGTTTGAATGTGAGTGTGTGCGTAATTCGCGTGTACTACGCAAATCGGCAGGGTTTTGAATGTATCAAATTTTTGTTCTTGACATTTGGTCTATAGGTATCTTGTCAAAGTTTTAAGGTAAAATTTTTATATTATGTGTTCCGTTTGACGTCCGAAGTCTATTTATGAGAGATCTGTTTGTTATCTCCTGGTGGCTTGCTTAGTAAAAGTAAAACGCAACAATGTGATCAAGAGTTATATTGTACAAATATTTTGAGAAAACAAAATACAAAAATTTAGTTACATGAGTAAATTGGTACAATAAATGATCAACATAGCTAGATTGGGAGCACTACGTTTCACCGAAATACGATCCACCGAAACACGTTTTACCGACAACTATTCGTCGAACGTATCATTCCCCGATGCAACACTTGGTCGAATGTACATTTAGCCGACGCACGTTTCCCCGAATTATTTTTCGGCGAAACACTATTTGCCGATGGCTTCTTTTACCGACGTACCTTTGACCGAAGGCTCAGTTTGTCGAATCGTGGTTTGGGTATATCTAGAGTATGTAAACTGTATTTTTATAATTTTATCGATTAAAAAAAAAAATCAGTATCTAACTTACTTTGCACATTTTTTTTTTCTTTTTGCCGTGGGGAATTCCTCATGGACGCACTCCGCCCGGGGTAGGCGGAGCCAGTGTCGGACTCTTACCGACTAAAACCACCACGGTGTTCCTTCCACTACCTTAGCCGGGGGCGTGGGAACCCGTGAGTATTCACACGTAACCACCCCCGACAGGTACCGGCCCGCCACAAGCAGGCGAGCCCCTTCTCCCCGTGCGGCCTAACGTCGGTCGCACCCACCCTCCTCAGTGGCGCACACGGAACACTGCACGCCACCTCACCTCATGGGCCTTTACCAGCTGCGCCAACTACGCCGGCTGTGCTAGCTACGCCAGCTGCTGGTCGGGCAGCAGACTACCCCGAGTCTGCTGCTCGCAGGCCCTACCTCCCGTAATTTTTTATAGAGGTTTTCTTCCTCGCAGTCCGGGCGGTGAAGACCCTTGGTCCCACGAGGCGCGAGAACACTACTTGGCGGGCACTCCTGGGGTTACGAGATCGACGGAGGCAGGGAAAGACAGTATCCCCGCTGGCAGTGGCAGGGTGAGTACACACCGGGCCCACCCCTGCTCCTCCACTGTGCCCTCTGTTGGCAACAGAGGGACACGTGGAACAACTCCCCACTGGCCCAGAACGGGCCCCTCCCGTGCCAGAATTTTCGCCACAGGCAATAAAATCCCCCGAAGGTTAATCACTCGAAAGGAAATTATTGCCCGTGCCCAGGATGCACCGGCCAAACAACTGCCGTTCCCTCTAGACGTGTCCAGAAGGACAAGCAGCCGTCAGGCACACGTGGAGGTTTTCTAGCCAGCACCCCTACTTACTTTGCACTAGTTTATTGTATTGTGCTGGCGCTGCGTACGGAACATATTTTTCGTAGGTTTTGTTAGGGTATGACATATCTATACTATTTTTATAATTTTATCGATAAAATTATAAAAATACAGTTTACATACTCTAGATATACCCAAACCACGATTCGACAAACTGAGCCTTTGGTCAAAGGTACGTCGGTAAAAGAAGCCATCGGCAAATAGTGTTTCGATGAAATATAATTCGGAGAAACGTGCGTCGGCTAAATGTACATTCGATCAAGTGTTGCATCGGGGAATGATACGTTCGACGAATAGTTGTCGGTAAAACGTGTTTCGGTGGATCGTATTTCGGTAAAACGTAGTGCTCCCAGCTAGATTAGCTATTACAAGTACTATAAAACCTAAGGGCAAGGGCGATATTCAGACCCAATTTTCAGAAATTAGTGTGTACTATCAAGAATTATATTATATAACTATTTAGAGCCAACAAAAACAAACGTTAATTTACGTGCGTAAATTTGTATTTATCACAAATTGTTTATTAAAAATTCAAATCAGAATAAGTTTAAATGATTAAAGTAGTTCCAAAGAAAATTGTTACAGATAAACTATTAAGATCTATAATTTGTGGCAGCAAAAAATTTTGAAAATGATTTCTCTGACTAGAGACTATTTCTATGGCCCGTCTTTTCTACCTCTCTGAGGTAATATTTTCTGAAAGTGTCTTCAAGCCGCTAGTTGGCTTTAGCTAGAATATCATTAACTGGATATTTTTCTAAACAGTTAAGAGATGACACTGCTGACCTAAAACTGCCCGGCGTATTATCTATCCCTGCTTCAGAAATAATTCGTCTTATTCATCCACCTATGATTACAGCACTCGCTGCTTTGCGAGGCTCCCTCGTGGTGATGAACAAATTTGTCAGGCAACCTCTGATATTTTTTGAAAAATCTACTAATGTTCTTAACCAAAATAATGGATTCGTATTTCTATCTGGTGAGGTCAGCAACGTCCAATTCGATTGTTGATATGACACTGAATCAGTTTTAGAGCCAAATACAGGATGCGAGGTTATTGAATCCCCATTGTCAACCAAATGTTTAAGATCACAATGTAAGAGATTCAAATCATGTACTCTACGTCCTGAAGTCAACAATAATATAACGGCAGTACGCCTTGAAACATCATAAAAGCTTTGTAAATTTGGATCTGTATTTTTTAAGTGTTGAAGTTCTCCAACATGTTGACAATAGTTGTGACAATTATGTGTTAGCGAGTCCCAGCCAAAATGAGCCAAGCTTCGAGCTGTAGGTTGTGTACTTGAGCTGGGGGGCGCCCCATCACAGTGTCCACCAATGATGTTTTCAGCTCCCTTATCTTCAAAGGACGTGCTAGGGCGCGGCTCTTCAGATCTGAGCGCCAAAAGGGTTTCTTCCACTTGGGTGCTATTATTATAAACTTTCCTTTTGCCGAGTTCAGATGGCGTAACACACGTGGGAGCAGAGCTGGTGGGGGTAAAATCCACGCGAGGTCGTAACTCCAATATCTGCTGAAAGCGTCGTGAAAGCAAGCTCTCGAGTCTGTTAAGTCTAGCGTAACATAGTTGGACACGACGTGAGCGTCTTGCAAGGCGAACAGGTCTATGTTTGGAGTTCCCCAATGGTTGAATATTTTGTTGGTTGCCTCGCCCAGCAGATGCCATTCGGAACAATCTCGATTTCGTGAGGGGTGATCGGCTTCCGTGTTGTACAATCCCGGTAGGTGGTGAGGGAGTAGTACAACGTTTAGGCTGTCCGTTAGTGCCAGGAGCTTTTTGGTCAATCTCAGAAGATTTTGAGACTTCGTTCCACCCTCGTTTTTTATGTATGATACCACTGTTCTGTTGTCGCTTTGTAAGATGATGGTTGAATTTTTCAGAACCTTTGCTTCTAGAGATATAGCAGCTATCACTGCATACATCTCCTTCAGGTTGCAGTGCCACTTCAGTTGATGTTGACTCCAAATGCCTTTTAGTTTTTTGTTGTTCACTATGGCTCCCCATTGAACATCTGAGGCGTCTGTGACTAGATAATTTACCGGAGACCTTCTGGGATGAATGTGAGATTTCTGGCTGACATTTTTTAACCACCATTCTAGCTCTCTTCGTGTTTCATCTGTGAACCTGACTGGTTTACGAGGGCTTCTCTGACAGATATTGCTGTGGCGCTGCAGCGTACGGCAGTGCAACCTTCCCCGGAGGGTGCTGAAGGTCGCAAAGTTGAGATACCCTAAGAGGCGTTGCGCCTGCTTGAGGGTCCAACTGCCGGCTGCTAAGCGAGTTCATAGGCACTGACGGATCTTGCAGACTTTGTCCAGGGGCAAACTCTTGGTGTTGGATTGTGTGTCCCAGACAATTCCCAGGAATTCTATACACCTTGTTGGGTTTACTATTGACTTTTCCATATTGATATTCCAACCTAGGGAGGAGAGGAACTCTATGGCTAATTTGACATGAGATCTTAGCGTCACTCTGCTTTGGCTTACTATCAAGTAATCATCTAGATAGACTATAAAGCGTAGACCCTTCCTGCGTAACACATCGGCAGTCCAGTTGGTGACCGACGCAAACATCTTCGGTGCTGCAGCCAACCCAAAGGGTAGACATGTCATCTGCAGTAACTGACCCTCGTAACTTATGCGTAGAAAACAACGGTGTTGTACAGAAATTCGCAAATGGTAGTACGCTTGGCTTAAGTCGAGTTTCACCATCCAATCTCCCGATTGTACGAAGATGGGCATTTGATGATGACGAAAAAGATGGAAATGTTTTGGTTGCATAAATTGATTTAATGCCTTCAGATTGAAGATAACCCGGTTCTTTCCGCTGCTTTTTGTTATAATGAAAAGCGGGGATATGAAGGATGGAGTTAAAGGTGCTGGTTCGAGAATTTGACTTTGAATCATGGCTTGGATTTCTAAAGACATCATCAAAGAACTTGGAGTTTGAAATTTTTTCATGATGTCCAATGTCGGGAAGATTAGCGGTGGTGTCTGATTGAATGGAATGCGAGCAGCAGATATTAATCGAAGAATCGCCTTGGGTGGCCTGAATTTGGCCCAAACCTCTTGATAAAACATCAGACAACCGCCCGTAAACCTCGAGTCATTTTCGTGTGCTCCTGTTAGCTTCACCTGTTCGGCCCCCCTCTTTTTATCTTGTTCATCGAAATTTCGCTTTTTATTTTTTGTTTGCTTAGATTTGTATTGTTGAAAACTAAAGGATTTTTCGCGAGAAGTAGAAGCAACCGGCGATTTAGGAGGCGCCGGTGATTAAGAACGCATAGAAGTTTTAGGACGAGACATGGTGTCTTTGTGTAATTTGTCAATCCCGCCTATTTTTTGTAAGTAAGCAGATAAACTTTGACGGTTGAACATATATTCCGCCGAGGGGGGTATTTTTTTCAATATCTTCACGTATATATCTTCCCTTTAAACCATTAAGGAGCGCTTTACGCCGTAGCTCTAAAACTTCTGCACGTTTTCCGCAAATCATTTGTAAAATGTCATGAGAAACAGTTTTATAATCAGAGTAATTTCCAAATAATTCTTTTAACTTATCGTAAACAGTAGTTGAAGTTAATTTTGCATCCGGTTTTGCAGACCAGTCAATCAAATTTCGCAAGGCTAAATTCACACACTCATTTTGGGATAAAAAAGCATTCGACAAGGCAGCAAAGCTACGTTCCATTTGAAACCATCTAAATGGGGCAAAAGGATCCTCTAAACGTCTCAATTCCTCGTTTACTTTCAACTCAGTGAATGCCGGAAAAGCTGCATATTTCTTTTGCACTTCAGTGTACCGTACACAGTTCCAATCCAAGGAATCGAACCTTTGCATTGAAGCTAATTTCGCGTCCCGGTCGGGATTTGCTTTAGGTATGGACGGTTCCTTAACGGAAACATTTAGTTCGGCAATATCATTTACTTCGATTGACGGTCGACAAAACGGGTCATCTAATTGTTTGTTTACTGGTCCTGACGCAGGCACCGCTGAAGAACAAGAAGCACTCGGGTACATCGCAGCGTAATTTGCACGAAATACATTATTAACATGACTCTCCAACTGTTGTGATAATACTTCAAACCTTCGATCTATTTCTCGAACGGAATCGTGCGATCGACTGCGGCGCTGTTTCTTTGGCGGCGGTTCATCCTCTTCACTCGAACATGATGACGATCTTGATGCACTTGACGGTGTGTGTACGTTAACACTTTTTTTGTAACCGAGTGGAATCATGATCACTAAAAACGTCCGCGAGATTATCAACTACTGGCTCGATAATTTTAACACTATTATTCTTTTCCATTTTAACGACAAAAACACAAAATTTTCACGTAACGGTCAAAAACTTTTAACTTTCTACTTTAATCTCGAAAGTTAAAACAAATTTTCAAAACTTTAGAATCCGGGGTCAATATTCTAAATTAAAAATCTAACGACAATATGCGCGGTTTGAAAAACGACGCAACAATGACATAAGATTTGGCGTCTTGCTCTGTGCGGTAAAAGTTAGTTCCAGGTTTAGCCACGGGTGGCGCTGAGGCCGAATCACGTGACGGAAGTAGCATCATCTAGCGAAAAAGCGTGGGAAAAGGACGATGTACTCTCATAAATGGACTTCGGACGTCAAACGGAACACATAATATAATCACTACGTTTTACCGGCGAACTGAAAGTCAACTGGCAAAGACAAACCGAAGTAGGTGAACGTGATCCGAGCATACACGAGTTGCGAAGCCGAAGTTTCGGCTGGTTTTTGACCGAAACCGCGGACGAACCTAGATTTTTTGGCCGATACAGAAACTTCGGTCGGTCATTATTAGTGATGATCTTTATTCCGGAAAGTGAATTGATTTACTTATTTGGGTCTGGTACCAGTTCACCTTAGAGCTGGTTCACATTAGGTCGGAGCGATAGTTTTACTGGGACGATAAATGTGTCAAATGCATATATTGGCATACCTATGTATTTCAATAGCACTGTTCACAGTGGCGGATTTACATATTTGCCGCCAGTAGGCTTTTCAAATTTTGCCGCCCCTACCGACCTTTACAAGTGTCAGTTCCTAGATTAATTTATTTTACAATCCAACGATTTAGTTAAGATTGCACACAGGGGCGGCCCTAGCAAGTTTTTCAGGCGGTGCAAGATCTCATCGTGGCGCCCCAAATGTTGGAAGATTAAGCGGCGGGTGGGGGGGGGGGGGTACATTTTTGTGTAAATTCCTGTAAACTGGTCAGTGGTGGAGTAACCCCTTCGAAGGTTCGGGGCTAAACTTACTCTGAAATGGACGAGGGTTGCGTAGAGAGGTTTTGCATAACGCCAAGAAAACATCACAGATTGTGAATTTTATTACCTGCACCGCAATTTCTTGGGTGTTTTACGAAAACATGACATTAATTTATTTATAGCTGTCAAAAGACACTCCACGAAATCAAAACACGAATTTCAAAAAGTTTTTGATAAGATCTTTTCATTTCACAAACCAAAAACGTATGAGCAGATGTTATGAGTACAATATCAATTATAAAAAAGTTAATTACTATTTATATTTTATTATCCTTATTAAATTGGCAAAATAATGTAGATCTTTTTGCACCTGACTTTGCATGAACAACGAGGACTTAAAAATGTTATAACAGCGCGAGCGAAGCGAGCTCTCAAATTTTCAATTAATATTTTGGTTTTATTACATTATATGTGTAAGTCATATGATGTCATGAAATCTAAACTTAAAAAACACCTTTTAGAGGAATTAAAACATAATAATGACTTATAATTATATAGCATTAAAAAAAAGAAACATGCTGTATTTTTGTAAGAAATTTGCTATTGAGAAGTAATATAAATTAGTTGAGGGTATTTGAGAATTTTTGCATGGGGCGAGCGAGCGCGATGCGTCGTGTTCACCCACCCACATCTTGTTGTAATGAATGTCGACGGACCAAGCGGTGTACAGAAAAACCTAAACTGGTTTATGTTCTACACTGTATCTGCCAAATGTATGTATTTTGTTTTTTTTGTGGAAATAAATAAATAAATAAATACTAAATATAAATGTAATAGAATAATTGCTTTAAATATACGCCGAAAACGCTCAGACAAAAAGAGCTGAATGCTATAAGAACACAAAACGATCGTCGTCGGTCAATAACAAATCTTACTGTCAATTTTGGCGCCCCCCCATGACGGTGCCTGATGCAGCGTGGCACCATTTGCACCGCCCTAGGGCCGCTACTGGTTGCACAAGAAAGTTTTTGGGTATATTTCTGAGCTATTAAAAGCTCATCCTTGCCTTATGCTCATCGTATTCCTTAATCACAGAATACCTAATAGTACTAATTAAACTATTTTTATTGCGCTTACGTACAGTTTAAAAACAATATATTCAATTATCTGGTAACAATCCGGCTGATGATGACGATGAAATTCAATTAAAATATGAGAGTTTTACAATTTATTTTTAATAAATATGAATCTTTTTAATTTCTGTAAGACATAAAAAAATGTTGGCCCCAAATTTACCGCCCTAGGCTCCTCAGGCCTACTCAGCCTGCTGGTAAATCCGCCACTGACTGTTCACACTAGAGCAACCCGCGATAAGAGTCGGCAACGACACATTTACCGGACGTTCGGCCACGATTTAACGGTCGGGTCGGATATTATCTGCAAACAGCTCTGTATTGTGCCGTTCAAACAAGTCGTGTCGAAGCAGCGACTTGTACCCCGCCCACCCGCGCATACCCGGCCCTCTCAACGAGGTACTTCGTACAGGCACAGATAATATAATACAGATACAGTATTGTAATGGCTTGTGTATACGGAGGACTCGTTTCATGTTAAATGCATGCATAAGGAGCCTCCATGAGTGACGATATTTAATTGATCGTCCGGCGCACCTTGTGCAGTCAGCCACGCTATCAACATGCTGACTGGCTAATCTTTTCCCCACGGCTTAAGCTATTATCATTATGTAGCTCATGTCGACACGATAGAAGATGGAGGACGAAATAAAACTAAATGGTCTTACATAAGAGATGCATTTATGAGAGCAGAAAAAAGAGAAGAAGGAAAGAGATTTGATGCAGGAGCTAAGTCAGTTTGGCCTTATGTTGGATGCACCCAATATTTTCGTTTTCTTTCCTTCTGTGTTCTATTTAAATGCCAGATGAGAACCAAAACGTTCCGTCGTCCATTTTACGCGAATACCCACTCACAACTGCGTTGTGAGGTGTTTATCACATTAGGTCGGACTCTTATTTTTCCTCCTAGGGTTGGACCGACAGATTAATCGTCAGTATAGTGTGAACAGCAACAGCCGACGGCAAAACTGTCGGTCCGACCTTGTGAACCAGCTCTTAGTTATTCCTTTGGCACCGCTGGCTCCATTGGTTCACCTGCTCATTTTTTTGGTACCCGAGCGAAAGCGCACTGGCTTGTGGCTCCGGAATAAATGGAACCGCGGTGCCTTTAAGGATTGTAAGGAATAAATAAGGGTTTCGTTACCGCGTTCCGAGCGGTGAAGCCAAGGCCCTCGGTCCCAAGAGGCGCGAGAACACTACTCGGCAACTTCTGGGCTTACGAGTCCCGACATCTCCTTCGCGGCCTGCCTGCCTCGGGGTTCCAATTCTGAGCCATTTGGGCCCACCGTACGTCAGGCATACGGCAGAAATGTCCTGCCAAGTCCAAGATAAAATTCCGAGTCGATTTTCCAAAATAGTTTATTTAAATCACATTATACATTATTTTAAATAATAATTACATATAATAATTATGCTATTAATAATAATGAAAGTTTGATAACATATTTTCATAAACTATATTTTTATGATGATGTGTTTAACATTTTATGTCAATGAAATATTATTGCATTAATATATTTAATTCTAATTAGTGATATACATAGAAGCAGATAATTTGGAAAAGTGCTGGAAAATTCTAATGTGTTCATCATCATTTCAACAGTCTTTGTGCTACTGTACCAGCGTGGTCTACGTTATAACTCAGTAAATGCGATAGACACTGATCATTTATTATTAATAAATGATTATTTATTTATTTTACTAGTTATTGCACCTATAAAATCGGTCAAGGGCGCGTTTCCACCTGTGTCGTGACGAACGGGATGAATAGGGACAAAAGTGGGCAAGGATTTTAACATTGAAATAAGATAGTTTGTTGCCCGTAAAGACTTCAAAAATGTTCTGCCATAATTTGGTAAACATTCTAAAGTCTTTGTGGGCAACAAACTATCTTATTTCAATGTTAAAATCCTTGCCCACTTTTGTCCCTATTCACCCCGTTTGATAATGGCCGGCGCTCACCAACGTCAAGGCATAGCAAAGGATTTGTGTAAGCTGAAATAATTTTGAATCTTATTTTAATAACTTTAGCGCTCACATTTGGTTGATATCTTCGCAAGGAGACTTGATCATACGGCGGCAAGTCTCTTTGTGTGTAGTGGATAAAGATCGTGCCATTAAAATTTATTGAGTGCGGTATTCAAGAGAATCGGCACCAGCGTCTTTCGTATTCAGGCTGATCAGTTTTTCAAATTCACTGTATCCAGATGAGTCTCGATGACTTTTTTATCATCAACGCTCAATGTAGATCGCGTAGGTCCAGAAACACTCCCTTCTCTCCCCACTGAGGGGTACAAACCACTTGCATTTTGTGCCATGTTGTGTAACTACAGATAAACTCTCACTATTGAGAGGAATATTTTTAAAGCATCAACATTTTATCACTTAACTCAGTAAATAGATTCGAGTCTAACATAAACAGTCTTAAAGAGGTCTACGATGTACGATGATGTGATGTCCTATGTACAGTTTCAATTTTATTTATAAAATTACACCACTATGTTAAAATTAAAATTTATTTAAGTAAGCCATCATAGCACCTATTTGTTATTACTTTATTGTATGTAAACATATAATAAAACATTTAAACTATGACGCAGAGAGCTTTAAATACGATTCACACCTATCGGAGCGTGTTCGCGTGGAGCCGGCCAGAGCCGCGAGCAGTCGGGGGCATCCGCGAGTATTCTTAGATGTAATATGTATACAACGTGATATTGAAATAACTGAAAACCTCTTAAGGGGTCATTGTACTCATCAGTATGAATAACTTTTACTATGGGACCAACCCTAAAAAAATCTGCTGTTCCCCACATTTCGTCGATTTATGTTAACACGAATATAGGGAACAGCGGTTTTTTTCGCGACTCAAGCTTGGTCCCATAGTAAAAGTTGTTCATACTGGTGAGTACAATGACCACTCAAGGGGTTTTCAGTTATTTCAATAACGCGTTGTATAACATGCAAATATTGAACTTTTAGTTACATAGACATTTCAATTTAAAGGTTGTCTGGAAGAGATTGCCTTGTTCGATAAGACCGCCCATTGTACTTATTTAATCTTTCTGTAAACTATTGTCTTTGTTTTCGTTTGGTGTAATGTACAATAAAGAATATAATAAATAAAATTCCTTTACTGCACTGTAAAATGCAAGCGCATCCATGCGCAGCCGGTCGCATCGGCTTGGAGACGACCGGATCCGCGAGCAGCCGGGCGCATCCGCGACTGTTTCTAGATGCAAGTATCTCATGCAAATATGAACTTTAATCCCTCGTATTACCACACGCATGCAGATCCACAGTTCCAGTCACATTTAAAATTCCATTATGTCTCGCGTGGGTTTGCTTTACATACGAGAGGTTACATAGACATTTCAATACGATGCACTATTACTGCACTATAAAATGCGCGCCGGTGCAGTCCGTTAGGTGTGAATCGTAAATTATTGTATTTTTGTGCGATGTTTGAATGCATACCCTGGCATTTAATGTACATACAATGAAATTGTAGCAAAATACATTTTAATATAAAAATAAGACTCCTGTGTGTCGACTACAGTTTGGCATGGTCATTGCACAGCAACATTATTCTTATAATTAATAAAAATTGACTAATCTCATGCTTAAACACACTTAAACAAGATAGCAGCCTTCACTTCTAAATAAAGATTTGGTGAAGACTAGTATTATATAAAATATAATATAATTATAAAATAAGTTTATTGGAAAAAGAATCACAATTTTTGTAATAGCGTTCCAACCAAAACATGACTTTGGTAATTAAATTACTAATATTTTATCACTTTCAACGCAGATAAACCAATATAAAATGGAATCGTTATAAATGCGTACGCAGTTGGTATTTATAAAATAACCTGTGGCCATTTTTACCGGTCTTTGGTCAAATTAATAATTGTCAAATGTTTTTGATGTGACTTTAAAATATTGGCTACTCCTATTGCAACAACAAGCATCAAACAGCATTTGCTGAAGTTTGCGGTGCAGTGAGCCGTAGGCTGTGGGCTTTAGGGTACCAGTGATCGAGGGGCCCTGTTTCTACTTTTTGGGGGCCCTGCGGCACTATCTACGACGGTAGTTACGGCCTAATGTGGTCCAAATGTTACCGTTTTAACAGGATACGGTGAAGTCCTTGAGGACTATATGGAAGCGAATTCTCAATTCAAGCATTAACAATTCCTACAGATCTATTTAGCAAATGAAACCAATATAGCTTCATCGGACGTTAACAGAAGATAGTATTGGGTGTGCTAGGGCGTCACGAGTGCGGGTAGTTCTCATGACGTCGCGTCACGCAGCACAGGTTTGCGCAGCAACAGCGCCGAGTCTGCCGACACGATTGGTAGTTCGTTGCTGCAGTGGTATTTTATCAGGTGCGGCACGCTTTCAAACACCCGGTCCTTAGTTCGCACCTAGGATTAAGTTTTATTTTATAGTAAGCAGGTTCTAAAAAAACATATTAAAGCTTTCCATTGCAAGAACCATCATCATTCTCCTAGCGATGTTGGGGTCAGCTTCCAGTCAAACCAAATGCGGCTGAACATCAGTATTTTACACGGAGCAACTGCCATAAAATCTCAGCAACCCAGTTACTGGGCAACACTGACTACTTAATTAGACAATATAATACATGCTGAAATTAAAATCGTTTAATTCCCGAAAAGGGGTCATTGTACTCATCATTATGAACAACTTTTACTATGGGACCAACCCTGCAATCGCCAAAAAAGAATCAGGTGGTCCCTATAATTATGTCGATTTATTGAGTACGATGACTCCTTTTCGGGAATTAAGCGATAACAATTTCAGGATGTATAATTGATAACGTCATGTACTTAATAATCTTGTGACAACACTATTTGCATGTTAATAATCTGACAAAGATGTGCTGATCGCTAACTACTATCACCACAGTATAATTATCTGTTCCATACAGTGGTTCAACGAAAATTTACATTGCCAATTTTTAAAGGCAACTTGGGATATTGTTTGACAGTTTTGAATGCAGCTTGGGACACTTAGGCTCATATTCAGAGACAAATCTAAGCGTGAATTCATGATTCCAACTGTCAAAATGCAGTAATATTTGACAGTTAGAAGCATGAGTTTACGCTTAGATTCGTCTCTGGGCCGCGTTCAGTATTATCGTCCGACGACGCCCGGAGCGTACTTTTGTCGTTCAGTTACTTAGAGCGATCATACAAACGAACGCCCAAGGAATGCTCCGAGCTACGTCGGACGATAATACTGAACGCGGCCCTGAATGTAAGCCTTAACTCTCAAAGTCGGAAGTTTTTATTCTGAATAAGCGTTTACTTGCACTTTCAAAACGTTAATTATGAATCTAGTTGCACGGTTCCAAAAAGTTGGTTCTATGGAGAAGAGCCGGCAAGAAACTCCATGGATATACTCTATTCAAATAATAAATGGCACAATGGTTTATTTCATGATTTGGAAAGAATTGTGTGAGTACAATGTAGGTTAATGATTGCGAAAAAGTCACCCTCGCGCTGGACGACTGTTTGGAGTGGCTAGACTGTGCTATCATTAGTAACAACCTATGTATGTACCTAGCACATATCCCTGCAAATAAAGATCATTCTATTCTACCCAGAATGACTGCCATAGATATGTCAATGGCAACCATTGCAAGAACCGTCGTCAAGTATTAAATTATAAGGTATCATACCACTCCGTTAGGGTCGACGAGTAGCAGGTGCTTGTGGCTGCCTTTCCTGGCTCCCGTCAGTACGAACTGGCCTGGACATGCCGCTGACTCACGCACCAGAAATTCGCCGTCTTCAACTACCAACTGGTGAAAAAAAAACACTGATATAGGGAAAATGAGGAAAACAAATGAGGCTCAGCTGGACATAATATTTGTCTATGGTTCGTAAAATATAGCTTGTCCTGTGACAGATGTCAAATACGTTCAAATAATGTCAAAATACGTTGAAACATTTTAAGGCCAAAGTAAGCACAGATGATATTTGTATGACAACTAACTTCTGCCCGCTGCTTCGCACGATGTTATCGCGTATCCCTCAGGGTTGTTGCATCTTCCCGGGATAAAAAATAACAAATCCTTCTCCAGATCCAAGGCTACTTTTGCTAAATTTCATTACGATCGGTTGAGAGGTTTATTCGTGAAAGGGTAACCAACAGACAAAGTTACTTTCGTATTTATAATATTAGTGGGGATTGGTTAATGACAGCTTAAAGATATTACATCTGAAAGAAAGCATATCATTGTGGAGAAATGGGAAAAAACAACAACAAATATGGCTTTGACCAGCTTAACATAACATAACATCACGCCTGTATTTCACCGAAAGTGTAGGCAGAGGTGTAATAGTACACCCACATTTCGCCAGTTATGGTATAGTCCCATGTAATAGGGGGCGAGCCTGTTGCCATTGACCGGGCACAAATCCGGACTCCAGGCTGCTACTAAGAATTTCCTAATGAAATAAAAAATTTATTAACAAAAACAAAAAACCCGACTGCGTGTAAAAATAACAGAAAAGATATAAACAAGACTTATCAACACGCAGTCGGAGGCTACGTATGTTTTTGGTCATGATTTACATAATAGTTCATAGGTAGCCTCCGCCTGCGTGTTGATAAGTCTTGTTTATATCTTTTCTGTTATTTTTACATGCAGTCGGGTTTTTTGTTTTTGTTAATAAAAAATTTATTTGTTTTTTTTTTAGTTTTGTCATGTTTTATTTATCATACTATTAATGTTTTTTTTTAAAAGTAAAATTAATTTTTAACGTTGAATATTTTGTTGTTTTTTAGCATTTCTCATACAAAATTACATTTAAACATATAAGTTGTATATATTTTCGTAAACCATTTATAAAACCCTTTATTTTGATACCCCACTCGATAGGTTTTGAGCAAAAAAAAAATTTTTAATTCACATAAAATGGCTCCAAAAAGCGGCTATTTTGATTTTTATAATTTTGATATACCCACTACCCAGTGTCACTTTCACAATTAAGACGAATCCAACGACACCTCTCAAGCTAAGATCCATCAAGCCGTTTAGGCTACAGAGCGTGCCAAAGAAATATACATACATACACTCGAAAAACATAACCCTCCTTCTGGCGCAGTCGGGTAAAAACCCAATAACACTTTGCCCGACCAGCTTAGCGTAAGTATTTTAGATATGAAAACTAGGTATCAGACATTTTTGAAGTTCGGTTGAACAGCTAAATAGCCATTCTCACTTCTGGGCAAGATACACTACCATCAGCGTTCGGCCTAGCCTGACAAGTCACCACCAAGCTTACCTTTTCAGCTTTGACCCTAGAGATGGGGCCGTGGAACCAGGCCTCGCGCGCCAGCAGCGCGGCCTGCGCCTGCGCCGCCAGCGGCTCGGGCAGCGCCTCGCCCGGCGACGACGCGGACGCCGTCGACGACGACGACGCCGCCGACGATGACGTCATTGGCGCTGCCGTGAACGGCTCTGTGGAGGAGTTTTTTTTTGCTGGAATTACATGCTATTGTTGAAAAGTTTTCAGGTGTCATTTATTGAACAATTTTAAATAAAACTGTTCAATGCTTCGACTACTCGATTGGTTTGGTAGCCGAGTTTTCGTGCTTTGTGTTAATCTTTGTTTTTTCTTCAATCAATCAATCAACTCAGCCTATCGCAGTCCAATGCTGGACATAGGCCTCTCCCAAGTTGCGCCACAACGCTCGGTCCTCTGCCTTCCGTATCCAGTCCCCCCCAGCCACGTTCTTTAGGTCGTCGGTCCACCTGGCAGGGGGGCGCCCTACGCTGCGTTTGCCGATACGCGGACTCCACTCAAGGACTCGTCTGCTCCAACGGCCATCGGTCCTTCGACAGACATGGCCAGCCCACTGCCACTTCAGCTTACTGATCCTACAAGCTATGTCGGTCACTCCGGTACTTCTCCGGATAATCTCGTTACGGATTTTATCCTTCAAAGAAACTCCAAGCATAGCTCGCTCCATAGCTCGCTGAGCGGCTTTAAATTTGTGGACTAGCCCAATTGTCAGTGTCCACGTCTCGGCACCGTAAGTCATGACTGGCAGGACGCACTGGTTGAAGACCTTTGTCTTCAAACTTTGCGGTATAGGCGACGAGAGACTTTGTTTTTTCTTACTTGTCTCATTTAGTAAACAATCTAGGCATGTCTTTTAAATGCAATTCGTCAATAATAATTATCAAAAGACATTATAGTAACAATTTCACACACTAAATAGCATTTATTAACCCAATTACATGTGCAGAACTAGTAATTATATTAAATCAATAGTTATTTGAATAAAGAGACGTGCCAAGATTGTTTACTAATTAAGACAAGAGAGAGAAAACAGAATATAGATTCCCCCATGGGGCAATACAAGTTTAAGTTTTAAGTCTGGGTGTTTGTGAGATTTGCTTTTGTAAATTTAACAATCAAGCATCGTTTATACAACATGGATATGAAAATACGACAATAAATGAAAACACGGCTATTACTAGTCTATAGAAGCATTTTAAACACATAAATAAGTTGATTATCGATCTTGGCCTAGAAAAATGGTCCTACATTCAAAATTAATGAAATTAAAATAATTTCCTGTGGCTAAGCTATTAACTGGATTTGATTGAATTTTTTGTATACGATCAGAGGACGTGATACTCTGTACGTGGTTTAATTTAATGTCGTATTTTCATATCCACCCTGTATAAAAAAATGCTCTTACATTTTTATTGTCTCGCGAGGATGCAGTATTCAACGTAATTGCGAAAGTTACTCGTTCTCGATTTGCCAAGGCGTTGGAATACTTGAGTAGAATTTTCTTTGACTTAACTAGATTATGTTTTTCTGAATAGTTCTAGAGCGAGCAGCTAAAAACGGCTGCAGATGGCTTGAAGCCGATGCCCAGCAGTGGACAGCAAATCATCAATCAATCACCAAAATTTACTGACAGTGGCACAGTAATCAGACACTGCTGGCCCAGAAATTTGCCACGTCTTGTGCGTTGTCTGTGGCATTGTTAAGGTCACTCAATGTGCAAGTACATGGACATAAGGAGCAGCATAGCAAGTGTGACCTTGATTGAGGATCAATGCCACACATGCAGGCTGTAGCCATTTGGTCTACAACATGTTATTGGAATAACTCAAAACCTCAGACACCTCAACTAGTTTTTATTAGAATAAATTGATACGGAAAGTAATTATTAATTTTCATTTATTATTGTAGAAGATAGATATATATTTTGAGGGGCTTGTAGCTTAGCAAGGACTGCGCGGATTGTACGATCTGCAAAGTTAAGCTGCACTTGCCGCGGTCAGTCTGTGGATGGGTGACCGTTTCGTTACACCTCGAAACCCCTCCGTGCCTCGGAGAGTACGTTAAGCTGTCGGTCCCCGTTGTCATACGAATATCTATGGCAGTCGTTACGGGTAGTCAGAAGCCTGAAAGTCTGACAACTGGTCTAACCTTCGAATGTCAGTATTACCCAGTAGCTGGGTTGCGGGAGTCTGATGGCAGTCGCTCCGTGTAAAATACTGATGTTCAGCCGCATCTGGCTAGACTGGAAGCCGACCCCAATATAATTGGGAAAAGGCTCGGAGGATGATGATGATATTGTAGAAGATATTTGTAATTATTGGTATCATGGTTACTCTAATCAATTTATAGCGTTAGATTCATTCACGAACGTGCCGCGACGCTGCTGTGTCGGAAATGAATACCTCTTAAAATTAAGTTTTAATAGGTTTAGGAAACAAATGTTACCCAAAAGTTTCCATCACACTTTTTAACTGGGTCTCACTCGCCTTTGCGCTCAGCGCCGCGTCGTCGTATGAATCTTTTAGACTCGGCATGGTATGAAAATATTTCTTGGTAAAAATTAACCTATGTTAAAAAGTAGTGTAATGGATTCTACTCTCGATTCTGAACAAACTGGTTTCAGGTTTTGAGTTAATTCAATAACCCGTTGTATATAGGATGTCAGGGAAACACTTCCGAAAACGAAGATAGGTGATAGTGCTGGTGATTACTGATACGAAACCACGAAAAAAAAAATCGATTCTTTTTTTAGATTTTTTCATATTTTTTTTGCATTTTTCATTATATATGAGTTTTATTTAACTGCCCAAAGCTGGTTTTGTATGAAAAACGCAAAAAAAAAAAAAAAACGTTTTTTTTTGTGGTTACGTATCAGTAATCACCAGCACCTATCTTCGTTTTCCGAAGCGTTTCCATGGCACCCAGTATAGCCTCACTTGCTCATGTTAAGCCTGCATCTGCCTACCTGGGTCTGCAATTAATTAGGGACTTCCATATACTTGTTTGATAGGCTGATACTCACGCATGTCAAAGATGTCGGTGTGATGGTTGGGGAGCAGCGCCGTGGGCGGGGTACGCGGCGGCGGCGTCTGGTTCACGTAGTGCCGCACGCTCTCCTCGCAACTGAAAGAAAGATAGAAAGAAAAATGGTTTATTGTCCCAGTTAACGGCGCGCAACATTTAAACAACAGTGATACAGAACACAAACAGTTAACTAACAGGTGGGGTTACAAAGAAAGTCAAACAAAAAAACACATAGGTAAAATATAAAGAAAGGACAGTCGACATAAAATATAAGTAAATTTTAAATTATTTTTCTATTCATTCAAAAATCTTTTGTAGAACACTGAGTTATTATGGTACACATAGAAATAGTTGAAATACAAACAATAAACATTATACAATAGCAATTAGTGAAACCCTGTCTCCTAAACTAGGATACCCTGTAGGTCTACTCGCGTTTTACGAACGACAAACGAAGTACGAACTTTCGTTCGGACTGATACTTACATAATAAAGATAGGCACATAAAAAAGGCACAATTAAGATAGACTACGGTTCATAGTCGTATACAATTTACCGGAGATGAGAAAAACAAACGTCTAAACACGAACATCGCATGCGATAAGGGAACGATGGTTGTCCGGAGTAGCAAATTGTGCGATGAATCGTACGATTTATCGAATATAGTCGAACGGGAGTAGACCCCCTGTATCTTAGGAGACAGTGTCCTCGCTTAAACAGTACATTATGGTCGAGCGACTTTTGATAAGAAAAGTATAGTTGACGTTAACTGGGGGAAAACGCATTAAATACTAAAAATAAAACCGGCCAAGTGCGCGTCTGACCACGCACACGGTAGGAATCCGTAATCAGTACAGGCTATACAGAATTCTCACAAGACATTTGAGCCAAAACTCAATGTATTTTAAAAATACAAAGTAAATTTTGTAGTTCATTTATGTGGAATTTGTATTGAATTTGACTTTGGACAGACTTAACTATATTGTTAAATTGGTCGTCAGTATCTCGTGAACGAGACAAGTTTGCTTATCCGTGATGGTTTTCCTTTTAAAATTGTTATATGTCTTTGCTAATATGCTGGATAGTTTTCAAGTGTTCAGAATTTGTGGTTTAGGCTGAAGGGCAGGGGTATCAAACTGGATTTTATAAAAGGGCCATTTACAAAATATAGGGTGTGTCAGCGAGCCAGACTCAAAATAGCTTAAGTTGTGGGTACTGAATCGGTAACATCGATATTAATAAAAATCTTGAGATCTGGCTTCTGATCGCGGGCTGCATTATTATGGTCTGAGGGCCGCATGCGGCCCGCGGGCCGTATGTTTGACACCACTGCTGTAGGGGGTCGGGACACTAAACTCTAACAAAAAAAAATGACCACTTTAAACCTTAATATCTCGTAACTAAAACTCTATCAAAAAAGTATTTTCCCGAAAAATACATAATAAATATTACTGTAAAGTGGCATGAGTCACAATTTATTAGTTTCCAAGAGAATCAAGATCATTCAGTGAGTGATTGTTTTTTTTTATAGGCGGTTAGTCAGATTAGTGATTGGAGTTCTTAGAAAGTTTAAAATGTTTGTGTATGAATCATTTTTAAAGACAGTCGAACACAGTCATTGCCAAAAAGGATAAATAAATTGTAATAAAAAATGATTATTTCCTCATCACTAAACAATGATATTTAAAAGTACAGATATTTTACTAGCGCGCACAGTCAGAAGACTCGAAAACGTTCTAATTAGGACCTTTTTCTATTAGTTCGCATCAAGTACGGCGCCGAGCGTGACTGGAGACGAAAAAAAACTAAAATAAAATGCCGTCGTGTGTGCACAGAAGGTGTACCAATTATGACGCATAACGGCATAAGTAACTTAAAGAAGCTAACTTACTTGCTTTGTATTAGTATATGTGTATTATGCTTCCGCTGCGTAAGGAAAAAAAAATCGCTTGTTTTGTTAGGGTATGACATATCTATGTATACATAATGTCACTAAACATTAAAATTTTCATATTAATTTTATTTATTGATTTTACTTTATTTGGGAAACAAACATAACTATACAAATAGTTAAAACAATACCCTCACAGGTTCCTCAGATTATCATACTAATGTAATACAACCTACATAAAGATTTACTATTGAGTTGAATGATTTCAATTTAGATTTTTTAAACTCTCAATTAGGTACCTACTTAAATTTTGATGCCAAAATGTTTTTAATACAAATTTTGAATTTAGGAAGAGAAAGGTGATAAATATCTAGATCATGATTTACGTCAAGGGAAATACTATTATTGTACAGACTACATGCTCTTTTGATAAATATATTCTTGCCATAATTCGTTCGTGAAAAAACATTTCTTCTTATTATACTCACGAAGATATAGGAGCGAGCGAGGCGAGTGAGGCCAGCGGCGGTGGCGGCGGGTGTCGGTACGAGGGGGTGATCTCCGGCGGAGATTTGTCGGGCATGTCGTTGTAATACTCGCGGTCTTCTGGGGCGACACTACTAGCAGTTTCACATAGAGCTCGCGATCCGTTTAGATTCAACCTGGAAATTATTTAAATAATATTATTTATTAGACCATATTGTTGACACTTCATTTCCGACCCCGCTGGGACGTTTTTCACCCACCCAATCGTTAATACCCTAAAGCACCGCTGGGACAAAAACGTCCCAGCAAAACCAAGTCAATTTATACTCTCTTTCTGATCAATGAAGGTTCAAATTCTATTGAATGACGCATACACAGAGTGCCTGAAGGAGTTTTCCTGAAAGGCTTTCGCGGTGCCTGACTGATTCAGGAGGGCATCCAACAAAACGGGTACTGATTTGTGGCCAGATCAAGTTTAGTAGTGTTCTATTGGATTGGTGAAAAAAATCTGCTGTTCCATACAATGAAGTCAACAAAATGTATGGAACAGCCGTTTTTAGGGTTCCGAAGTCCTACAAGGAACCCTTATAGTTTCGTCATGTCCGTCCGTCTGTCCGTCTGTCCTAATCCTTTACAGCTTAATAACTTCTACAGTTATAAACATAAGTAAATGAAATTTTGTTAAAAAATAGTCTACATATAGATCTCAATTTTAAAAGAATAAAAGATTCGTTTTTGCGTATTTTAGGGGTGGCGTCCATACATGTGAAATTTCGCTGCACCCCCTCGTGTGGGATATCATTGAATAGGTCTACTAAAATGAAGGTAATGTTTGATACACCACTTTTTTATCAGGTGTACCATCTGCGAAATATAGCCCGCCAAAGTGGCTTGCAATGTGTCCCCCCCCCTGCCATTTCTAAACTATGCAATGTACAAACTTATAATCTTCCACATTGATAGACCTTTATAAAAACTCTCTTTTAAAATTATTTCGAGTATTATGTGATTATATTTTTTTGAGTTATAGAGAGAAAACTGAAAAATACTTAAAACGTCCTAGTTCAAAGGTCATTGACCTTAGAGAAAAATTATCATAGCAAATAATGCTCCTTTAGCTACTTTCTATTTGAAAAAATCACAAAAAGTAACTTTGAAATGACAAACGTCTTAAATTTGGCTTCTTGAATTTATCGCTAGATGGCGCTACTAACAACACGCTCTGAGTCGCGAATGCTGCCGATTATTGCAAAAACTAAAATAGCCATGATTAATATTCGATTTGATTCGTTTGTAATTACACCTACTTAAGGAACCCTATAATACTGAGCATGGCCCGACATGCTCTTGGCCGGTTTTTATTTAAACATATGTTTGTTTATGTTTTGCGTTTTTTTTGCATATGTTAAAAAGCCATCTTGTATAGTATTCAAATGCAAATTAATGAAAGCTAGTTAATAGTTAGTAACACTGAGTACTGAGGTATGATTCATTCACTGTTTGCTTGATTCATCTTCTTCAGTTAAATATTTTGATTTGATACAATTGGTCATAGCTGTTGTAACATATCGCTACAACTTTCTTATTATGTCTGGTTGGTAGACTAAAATAATATTTTATTTTAGTAATTCAGACATAACTTTGTGCTAGTTATAATAAATTAACCTAGGTTTTACCTAACATCGTCATAAAAATAATTATGTCTATCTGTAGTCTCTAAAATTATGTACAGTCAGTAATATTTCCAGTGAACCACCACTAAGGCTAAAATAGCTTGCACTCAATTTTCGATGGCAGTGGTAGGTACGTGTAATGTAGCAGGATTTGTTCAAGGGATTTTGTCGACAAAATGTACCACCGCGAAGTCAGTGAACCACCACTTAGGCTAAAATCGCTTGCACTCAATTTTCGGTGACAGGGTAGGTACGTGTAATGTAGCAGGATTTATTCAAGGGATTTTGTCGACAAAATGTACCACCGCGAAGTATCGTGACCATACATAATTAAAAGAATAGTTAGTCAAGATCTGCAGTACACCCACGCAATCTTTATAATTTGGGCAGTTAGACTTTCTATGGTCAAATAGGTCAAAACAAAAACGCATAAATGTTCTGCAATGGGTATCTTGCTTTTATATTCATGTAAAATGGCATAAAACTGTATCTATACATACTGTATTGCTGTATAGATTACTTGAGAAATCGTGAGTAACTTCAAGGTTTTCTTATTGAATTAATTCATGCTACTATTACAAGAGAAAGTTTTTTTTTAATGTTCAATATATTTTGGAAATAGCAATACTTTTTCCTGTTACTTATAGCAGAATTATTAATCATTTTGATTTATGAATATGACTAATATTTATGTTTTGCTACAGTTCGTTGTATATTTATACCAATACCATATGATTGATAAATTGATGATTTCACTCATATGAGGAAATTTTAGTTTTTAATTCCCAATACATTTGTATTGATTGATTGTTTGTATTGTTTCCGTTATGTTGTATAATGATCAAACACTAACAGGTAATGTGGATGTGGTCTGTTTTTCGTAAACGTGTATTGATGCAGTCATCATTATCATCATCAGCCCATCACTGTCCCACTGCTGGGCATGGGTCTCTTCTCAGAATGAGAAGGTTAAGGCCTTAGTCCACCACGCTGGCCTAATGCGGGTTGGCAGATTACATACACCATCGAGAACTGTATGGAGCACTCTCAGGTGTGCAGGTTTCCTCACGATGTTGTCCATCAAAAATGTGTATACAAAATTTCTGCTCAATCAGTTGAAGATATCTGCTTCAAAATTGAGTTGCAAACTTACATACATACAATGACATACATACATTGCAAGTTAAATAAAAGCTTGTAAAAAATAGTGGTAATTGTTACATAAAAAATACTTACGATGAGGGTTTCGTCAAAAACTCCTTAAAACGAAGTTCGAAAGCTTGTCCTACAGTTGCTATCACGTCTTGTGCTAATCTGCCGCCACATTCTAGTACGTAACACGCTCTCCATTCAGCTGGCGGTACTGACTTTGCAACATACGCAACAAAGTCTAGGGAGTCTGTATCTCCTCCAGATGCGAATGAGACTCGTGGCATGTCGTGACGAGCTATAGACTCCCCACCTTCGAGAGCTGCAAGGGTTATTGCTTTGGATGATATGGTGAGGGCGACATTGGCGCCGGAGTGAGCCATTCGAGGCCGGGCAGCGAGAGCTCGGACTGCAGCTTGACAAACTCTACGCTTCTTGTCAGCTGATCTTAAGCCAGCTGCTGCACATACTCTGGCAATGCATTCTCTGTAAAGATAATAAACAAAATCATGATTATTTTTAGACTCCTTTACATTATTTTACTGGAAATGAGAACTTATCCATCTAAATGTATCTAAAGAGTTGGCAATGCTTTCTTCTTATTGAATTGGAATGTTAAACAATTGAAAACATCATAACATAAAATAACAATACAAACACATTACAAAGCACAAGTTACAATTTGCTACAAATGTGTTGACAATACAGTTTATAGTACACAAGCAAACAGGTGTAACATTGTTTATGAAGATTGATTACTATATCACTTTAATAGCAATTGACTCATTTATTCCAGCTTTCATTATCACATTAGCAGAGAGATTGTACCACTAATTTTGTTTTAATATTAACTTTGTCAGTGGGATAATTATGTTTTAACTGTGTAAGCAGCTTTGTTGGAATTTGGAACCATGCAATTAGAGCCCAAAGTTTCACAAGTGCCTGTAATTAGGTCTATATAAAAAAAAACAATTTGTATTTTGAATTTGGATTTTGTTGCTACAATTAGTAGGTATATTAGGTTGGATTGTTCAAGATAAATTTGAAATTATTATTGAGTTTTCATTTTAAATAAGTCTAAGCAACATAGTCAAAGCAGTAAACTTGATTGAGCAAGCAAGCCACAACAATGCAACATCTTGTGAGATGGAAAAACTTAATTGTAGGTAGGTACTGGTGAAACGGAAACTTACTTTGCTACTTGAGATCTTGTTTCAAAGTCGAGTTTCTTCATTGATGTTAAAACCTCCATGCAGCCAATGTACTGAAAATTAATAATGCTAACTATTATAAAACTATAAATGTCTGTCTGTTTGTTTGTTAATTAGTAGTGTTTTATAAAAAAGAAAGTTTTTGTGGAATGAACTGAAGAACTGTGGAAGCGATGCTGCGGGTAGGGTTGCCAGGCCCTGAAACCAGAAATCCTAACAGACCAGCCAGTTAACTGGATGGATGGAAATTGGGTGAAAAGGCCAGACATCTCAACTTATTAAGAAAAAAATAAACTTGTTTTTGATTCTTTATCTTATTATCAAATCATCTGAACTTCTAATTAAGATTGGTTAAATGTAAAAAGTCTAAGAAAAGCCAGACAGGCCGGGCACCATCTAATTTGGCCAGACACTCATCCTAAAAGCCTATCTATGTCAATCTTTAGCCAAACACCTGGCAACCCTAGCTGCGGGCATAGGCTAGTACAAGAATAAAGTTGTATATAAGCTAATAACTTCTTAGGTAAAGACGCTTGTCATCTTAGTCTACCTGCGACCACGAAATGCTGCAAAGCTTTCGAAACGTCAGGGAAACCAATTTAAATAATATACGCGATTTATTGTTTTATTATATTGTATACTAGCTGTGCCCGCGACTCCGTCCGCGTGGATGTCGGAAAATAACATCGTTTCATAATTATGAACACAATATCTTCAAATATAAGCGCCTACACAGACGATTACACTATTTACCGACCATACTATATTTTGTTTTTACAACCAACCGGCTAAGGTGATGGAATTTCATGGAATTAGCCCTAAACTCTCTCATTCTGAGAAGACGCTCGTGCCCAGCAGTAGGAAGTAATTGGGCTGATTATGTTATTCTATAACACTAACCACATGTCTTCTTATGCTGAGAAGAGACCCGTGTCCAGCAGTGGGACTGTAATGGGCTGGTAATGTTATGTTATTCTAGAATACTAATAATATACAGTTCATTAACTCTTCTCGTTTCGAGAAGAGGTCCGTGCCCAGCAGTGGGGCAGTAGGTAATGAGCTGATTATGTTATGATAATCTATTACACTAACAATATCCAGTTCCTTAACTCTTCTCATTCCAAGAAGAGGGCCATACCCAGTAGCGGGACAGTGATGGGCTATGTTATGTTATTCTATATTTTCTATAATACTAATAGAACCTGCAACCTGCATATAACCAACAATCATGACCTCTACTTTGTATGCAACTTAATACAACAGAGGGGTCAAGCTGTATCGCTGGATCTACTCAACCGATTCAGATAAAACATACCCTATATTTTAAGTTAGACTAATACCAATACAAATGCTAATTTTCATTACGATCCGTTCAGCCGTTTTCACGTGATGAGGTAACAAACAGACAGACAGACAGACAGACATAAATTTTTTAAACGATTGATTCGTGTTCTTTAGCTTATTTCTAGTCCCCCTAGCCGGTTTTCGCGAAAAAAAACTCAATGTACAGACTTTTCGACCTTTACAGTTTTATTATAGTATAGATAAGCTATTCTCCAACTGAATACACATTATAGTTGTCCGTGTAAACAGTTTACTACTATAATGTCATAATAAAACAAAGTTTAACCGGATTAAATCGCATATATAATTTAAATTGGTTTTCCTGACGTTTCAAAAGCTTTACAGCATTTCGTGGTCGCAGGTAGACTAAGATGACAATCGTGACTGCTGAGCGTGGGGTCCTGGGTTCGATTCTTGGGTCGGGTAAAGTGTTATTGGGTTTTTTCAATAGGAAATTCTCAGTAGCAGCCCGGAGTCTGGATTTGTGCCCGGTCAATGGCAATAAGCTCACCCCCTATTACATGGGACTGACATAACTGGCGAAATGTGGGTGTACTATACACCTCTGCCTACCCCTTCGGGGAAATACAGGTATGATGTTATGTTATGTTGAAATTGAAATAAGACATGCCAAGATTGTTTACTAAATAAAACAAGTAAAAACAGAGATTACATACAAACATATTATTATGCCTGTTTCCCATTGGGGTAGGCAGAGACTATGGATTTCCACCTGCTACAATCTAATACAATAGAATCCTTACACACCTCTACATGGCTTACTACTTATTGTTACAATACTATTGTCGTAACAATAGTGTTAGCCGAGTAAGAAAATAATGAGTGGTATACAATAATACAAAATATTTAAATGTTTATAGCTGAACTAACTTTTGTACATGCCTACACATTATTTCAGAAACTAAACTTTAATTTAATTTTAATAGAATAGACTATTTGATTTGCTAGAAACATGGTTGGTTACAAGGATGTTGCATAAATTGGTTTGGTGCATATGACACCATACAATTGACATGCAAAACTTATAGATTCATTATTATAGTAACCAAGTAATTAAAAAAAAAAACATTATGAATTGTTTTAAGTGATAATAAAACATGTGGAAAGAATTTAACACAAGAATAAAATTAATGTGGAACAGAATAATAGCAATGATTCTTGTGTTATAAGAACAAAACAACAACATTCATCTGCATTGCTAGCAATTTCCTGTCGTGATTCCTCTCACAAATATGCATTTTTAACTGGCATTAGATTCTTGTTAGAGAGCTAGTTAAAATTCACGCTATCCATGAATTTCATGATGCTTACCCTGACTGCATACGTGATTCCATCGCTGGCGAGCACAGAGTCGGGGTGAAGCCAGCCCCGTGCCGGCTTCGCGACGAAAGTGCTGTCCGTCATCTCACACGCGACAGGAACTCACTGCGACGTACGATTCAATGTTATCCTTCACACTTCACCTACTTTTAGTTATTTAAAAGGCGCTTTCATTATGATTCAACTGATTAATTCACCAGAGTCGATGTAAGTCAGCAGTTATATGAAAAGTTTTGTCACCGTAACTCACAATGCAATATCTTTACTAGTCACTGTAATTAACTATTAGATTGTTATTACGTTCAGTAAATAAGTAAAACGTGAGAAAATTGTACAATATATTTAAAACATTACGTTTTATCACCAAGCAAAGTACAAGTCAATGAAGCAAAGCAGTCACAACTTTTTGACATAAATGCAGTGTTGCCAGCACGCTTTTGTCAAAACTTACCCGGGATTGATCAAAAAGTAACCATTTATGTGTATAAAAAAAGTTACATTTTATATTTTTTTGCAGTATTTTAAGTTGGCAATGTGTGTTGAGTATTAGTAGATTACTAGGAGGAATAAAGACAGGAGTAGGTATCCAAAGAAATCTCGAACATATTTGTTCGCCACTATTAGGGGGAGGAGAGGGTTACACACAGATGCACATAATCACACTAAAGCAAACATTATCTTCGTCACTACAGTAGCACACATACGTAAAACTACACACAGAATAAAAATTCATGCACACATTCTAAAAATCGCGTGATAACATTGTAACCATACACAAAAATATCTTAGTGTGAGAAGTAAAGGGACAAAGAAACATTCCCAAAAATATCGATATCGATAAAATTCGAATAAGAAGAATAGTTGCGCTCTTGATAATCTAAATAAATGACAATGCAACCGGAATTATTTTAGATTTATTTTACAACACTACATTTTTCTGTAGTTTAGCCTTATCTGAGCAACATGATGCTCCGAAACTGGAGCATTTTGTTAATGTGTTGGTGTGACAAGAACAACCTTGTCGTTAATAAAATTAAATGTTTGTTGTTCAATTTATTATAATCGAACCTGCCACCCGAGAACCATAAAAAGCTGATATCTCGGGAATGGGTAGAGATAATTGAATTCTGACCACATTTTTGGCCCCCTTTGCCAACCCCTGATGCTTAAAATTATAGGTCACCCATATATAAAAAATCCCCCACCTCATTCCTCAGGAGGGCTCTAATCCATAGCGCCATCTAGTTCCACCCGCGGGAAACACGTTCCCCCCTCTCCTGCAACTCTTACCCTTATCCTCGCTCATCCCCTCAATAACGGTGCCCTCCTCAAGTCCACCTCTCGCCCCTTGACTTTGTTCATTCACTTAGACAGGCTTAAATTATTATTTCTGCTTATTGGCTCCACACTATGGAATAGACCTTAGTAAACACGCTAATGCAACGCGACCTACCCGCGCCGCTCATTCACAACTCCACTGCTCTTTGTGTAAAACTACCTACTTCTGTTTTGTTTTGGTAGGCCAAAAGTATTAATAAGTATCAATGTTATGTTTTCAAGCAAAGTCATCGCAATGCATACCTACATTATTTTTGAGCTACGCTAAATGGCATATCGTTCACTTTTATTTTAAGTTTATATGTTTTCTCTGTAAGTGAATTTGTTCTTCTTTTGAGAAAATAAAGATCTTTAACCGTAAATTTAAAAATAACTTGAATAAACCCACCGAACTGGCATAAGTATGCCGAAATTCAGCTCAATAAGTAAGCGAGAAGTAGGTAGTTTAAAATTCAGTTGCAAAATGTGACCCAAACATATTAATTAACAAGTGAAGTTAAATGCTTCTAAAAACAAACAAACCCATATTTTTTTTTAATATATAATATTAATCGTAAGAATTATTGTGGTCAATTTAAAATACTAAGATGTATACAATAAAATAATAAAATGTATACTTTAAATTACTAAAATGTATACTCGACGAAATTGGTATTAAAACGGTTATCGACTATCGATATCAAAGTAGCATTCAATTACTTTCTCGAACTATCATGACGTATCCGTCATTCACATTTATGACGTAAAATCGTACACGGACTTCTCACGAGACTAGTTCATTCATAATTGTAAATTTATGAATGAGTAGTCTCGTGGGGAGTGCCGATACGTCATAGAAATAGGGCGGGTCTATTTCTATGACGTATCAGCACTCCTCACGAGACTAGCGCGCCAAATTTAAATTTGTTGTTTTGAAAATCTTAGATTATGCACAAACCGTAATAGATATTTGCAAAATTATACTCACAGATGAAAGGTAATGCCATGTTTTATCAAATTTGAAGTTTTGGACTTAATTATGCAGGTAAATACCGCACAATTTAGGCATTTTCGTGAGCTCTGTTCGCACTGACGATTCTATAATTTATGAGTCAAGATGGCGTTCAACTGGTTTTTATAAACTTTCATGCTCTTTTCGCCTGAATCATTGGCGAAAGGGGTAATACTGCTAAGTCGTCTCCTGTCTTTATTCCTCATAGGTAGATTATTAAGAACAGACCATTTAGGTACCCAAAATATGGGACAAAGTCACAAATTATCTCGTACAGTAGCGCGCGCGAGCGAAGTGGCCGAAAGTTTTGGCATTTGCAAAAACATCACACCTAAAACGATGCGTGCGAAACCACCGAAAAACTAGCAGGTATTTCCACCCTTTGACAATGCCGCCGATGACTTATTTTCAGAGTCGTTCGGGATTTATTCTCAAACCCTCGCAATGTTTATGAAAATCAATAGTTTCTGTGAAAATTTGGATATTAAATAATCGTAGAATTTTTCAAGTAATTTTAGATGACTAAGCACATTATTTATCATTTGCTCTAGAAATATGGCACGGATACAGATCAACATCTTGTATTTACCATTATTGAGCTACCTTGAACTGTGCTTGAACAAAGTTATTATGAGATAATCCAAAAATCTAGATATATGTCCGCGCGTAGCTCAAGGTTTCATCAGGATTCATCACGAAATAAATTTCTCATTACTCCAAATTATGTATTTTCCCGATTATTACATGAACTAACCAGAAAAAGAAGTCTTACAACAAGAATGACAGCCCGCGCAAAGCACAGTGTCTCCATCTTGATATTACTGCAATCAAATAGACCCAACGGAGTCACTAAATACATTTTAATTTATAAATGAACACTAAAATAATTACCCAGTCGTCTTGATAAAACTAATATTAATTTAGATAATCTCTAAACATTATATAAACCAACAAATCATGCCAGATATTAAAATATGAAACAATATAAAGCGGAATTATCAGAACCAAAAAATTAAATTAACAACATTTAAATTAATCATTTCATTAATCTAATTAGAATATTCGAATTATAATTATCATAATATTAACATTATTTACAACATTAATTTAATTAATACGGATCATCAAATATTAAACTTTGCTAAACAAAAAGGTATCTTCTTTGATCTTTGATGATCTTTGCAAAGTACAACAAATACAACTTTGATGATCTTTGCAAAGTACAACAAATACAACAGCAAACTACATAGCAAATTCTAGAAATAAAGGATATTTATTTCAAAATACTTCATAATCTAAAAGCCAACGCCAGGAAGAAACATTCAATACTGACAAGTAATAAAGATTAATATATTAAGTTCTGTCAAAAAAGTGTAAACAAAATTGATGGCAACACTAGCGCGCCCATACGGCCAGACTGACTCAAGCGCGCGAGAGCGCTTCTAAATTACCTAAAGACATTGAGTTACAGCCACAGAGTACATTATATACAAGTGGTTACAGCTTGGCATAAAAGAGTACACAAAATGGGGCAGCGCCACCAGTCGTACATTGAAAATGTAAAATATTCATATAAATTCTATTTGTGTTTCCAGGCACATTTTTTGCATGATTAAATACACAAATTGACACAATACCTACAAAGATAGAAAATTTGTTCGGTTTTTAGACTTTTTTGACAGACCGTATGTACATTGCAAAATAAATCACAACATTTTCTTTAATTATCACTTACTAGTACTACAAGCAGCTTTGCTGTATCACAGATCTAGGGATGTATTCCGGATTGCAGAATATGGATGCCGATTAGATTACAGGCTCATGAGACTTTAATCACGTCTGTCTGACTTATCTACTAAAACAATATACTGTGATTAGCTGATGCCCAACGCTTCACTCACGTGTTTGCTTCATACAAACCAGGGTTGTTGCTGATCCAGAATTTTATCACATCAGCGGATGCTGATGCTGATGCTGATTTTTGACATTGACATCAGCGGATGCTGATTTTTTCGAATTGGAAATGTGTAGTGATCCTTATGAATTTATATAAAAATGTATTTGAATTTATTTATTATATTTTTTTATAAAAATCCGATATTGGTTAAAGGCTAAAAATAGTGCCTTTTTTAAACTTTTACGGTGATTAATCAAATTTTCAAATTAAGGGCAAAATAATATAACGAACGAAACTTTATTATGTTTTCATAGAGCCCTAGGAAAAAAATATCGCGACCCTACATTGTTCTTTACGAATTATTAACTAAAATCTGGTAAATTATGAAAAACATATCATGAACATTGAAAATGTACATGAGATAAACCCTTAAAGAAACCTGCAAATAGCGCGAGCGAAGCGAGCGCAATTTTTTTTAGGATTACCGAAAACGTTATTCTATTTTAGGCGCATTTTAAAAGGAGTTTTAATGCTTTTCTTTTATATAAAAGCATTTGAGCTTTCTTTCACTATGCTTAAACAAACGAGATATAAATATTAGAGATGTGCCGAATATTCGTTTGGTATTCGGTATTCGGCGTATTCGGTATTCGGCGTATTCGGCATCTTTTCCACTATTTGTATTCGGCCGAATTATTCGGTTTTGTTGCCGAATATATTCGGTTCAAGCATTTCTATTTACTTGCCTACATGACATGGTGTAGAACTAAAAGACAAACTTCTTTATCTCCCATTTCGTCAAAAAAGTCCCAACCACGTGATCTTTTACGTCCACTTATATTGCAAACACAATGAAGTTAATATTATCAACATTTTAATATTTTTGTAATGATAAGCACCTTTGTTTTTTTATTTGTAACCTAATCGTGCATGTTTTGAAGCAAAGTGACAGCGCGGTGTGTGAGCGGGTAGCGGGCGGTGAGGTACGGCTCGCTCATCATCTAGCCAGCAGCAGCCTGTTTACGCGGCAAAACAATGTAACGGTAAACCGAATAATTCGGCCGAATATCCGGTTCGGTAAAGGTTAAACCGAATAATATTCGGTATTCGGTTATTCGGTGAAACCACTATTCGGCGCATCTCTAATAAATATACAAAGTTTTTGCATATAAAGAAAGAAACATTTTGTAAGTGAAATTATTTAAACTGGAGCTACTTTATTCTGTGTGGTGCCGGACGTAAAGAATTGCACCACCTTATATCTTCTCATGGGTGACGTAAAAGGCGACTAAGGGATTCACCAGAGGATGGGCAGTAGCGTTCTCTGAGTATTTAACAAACCAACTGCGATCACCAACCCGCCTGCCAAGCGTGGCGATTATGGCATATTTCCCCAAACTGCTTGGAGAAGCCTATGTTCAGCAGTGGACGACTTTCGGCTGACATGATGATGATGAATGATGGACCTACTTTGAGCGCACAAAAGAGCAGCGCTAACGCAAATGCCAATATTTCTTTGTTTTAAAAAATGTTGAGTTCCCCTTATTATGCTTAATTCTTCTTTTATGATTTGCATTCGTTAATGAAGAGCTTGATTATTTTTATCCAGCAAAGGCAATCCAGCATAAATTATTTTCATCCTTGGCTTTTTATTAGCTGACGATTTGATAGCTCCATATTGCCCTTTTTGTTAGAACGCCTTTCAACTGTACTGTCTGTTGTTTACTTTTGTCGTAATAGACAAGTTTGTTTTGGTTTTGCTAAAAATCACCGAAGTTTAATAATCTGTGCTATGATTGTTCAAAACCATAAACTTATTACACTAGCCTCAGATTAATAACTATACTAGCGGTCAAAACTCACAAGCGAAACAAAAACATGTGCCATAAGCCCCTCCCCCTTCGGTCACGTTACAACATGAACATCAGCATAAATATCAGCATCATTTAATGCGGATGCTGATGCTGATGCTGATGTTGAAAACGATGCTGATGATCAGCGGTTGCTGATGCTGATGCTGATATTCGCAACAACCCTGATACAAACTACCAGCCCTTTTCATCCCTTTAGAGATGGAATTTCAAAAATCCCTCCTTAGTGCACCTCTAGGGTCTTCATCATCATTGAGGCCTTATAATACCCATTTTTGGGTGTGAGCCTCCTCCAAATTACTCCACTCCTGGTGGTTTTGAGCCCTTGCCATCTAATCCAGGCCTGTGTATATATAGGTCAGAGTAGCGTAAAGAAGAATGGAGAGAGCAAAGCTCAAAATCACCTTGCGTGACCGTAAGACGAATGAGTTGATTCGCTCCAAGACAAAAGACAAAGACATAGTGTCCATATTAGCTAGGCGTAAGTGGAGATGGGCGGGACACATTGCTCGAATGGACAAAGAATGATGGACGCGGAAACTGCTGGATTGGCGACTAAGGCAGCACACTAGACCGCTGGGACGGCCACCTAAACCTTGGGTGGACGACATCCTACTGGGTACTCGAGTAATATTTACTCCAAATTTCAAATCTCTAGGTCCACTCACTCAGTCAGTTTGATAAGTAAATACGATCAAACTGCTAGCCAAATTTCAAAGAATAATAACTATCAAATGTGGTGATTATAGCAAAAATTTTGTTGTGGTGGTCCTCTAGAGCGGTCATTTGGAGGTGGCTGTGGGTGATTCAAAAGCAATCGAAATAATTTCACTTTAGGTACTTTTTGGATCGTTAAGATACTAGAAATAATTAGTGCTATGCTGACATTTGACCTGTCCAGTCCTGACCAGTCATTTTCCTGTTCTGTTAGGCCTCTTTTTTCCAAATGATTAGGGCGGATTTCAGGCACGAAATTAGGCTACAATGAAGTAGGACGGAAAAACCCAGAGATATTTCCTCTTTATTTATTTTAAGAGCGTTTATATAAGCAAAGTCTTATACTACCAGCCAAGGGCGGATCCAGGGGGGGGCGGGTCATGGGGGTCATGACCCTGGTCTAGGTCACCACAGTTTTTTTCCTGTGTACATAATTTACTAAATGAATATACAATGAATGAATGAATGTTTGTATGTGTTACGAGTACATACTAATAAAAATTACTAAATTGACGTCGCACCCGAATCCGTTCGTTCATTGTGAATAATATTCGCGTGATTTAAAGTTTGATTTTGCAGCATCTCTTCTCCAATCACTCTGTTATGTCCGATCACCTGAATATCGATAACGAATCGATTGAATACTTAGCTTACCATCAACAACAGAAATAACTACTTATTTAACTACGATGTTAGCCTTACAAAACCTAGCCGAAGTAAAAATAATTCAAGAACCAGTAATTCGTTTTTTGAAAATCGTAGCACTTAAAACGGTTGTTTTCGCAAAAAAGTACCGAAAAATTACCCTCGCGCTTGTCTTTCTATCCTTCCTTTTTCTGCGTAGGTACGTATGTATATTTCTGTTACGTATGTTAATGTTAATGGAACAAAGCCGAAATTGGAAAAAAGTTCGTGCTCGCTCCGCTCGCGCCTTTGTATTTTGTCGTTCCGCCTTTTTTAGCGTGTAGGTATTGCAAGTAACTATTCCGTTACATTAATATTCTACAAAGAGAAAATTCAAAAGTCTAAAATTCACTTAAATTCATGTTTTAGCAAAAATTACGAAAATCCTAGAATTTTATCGGTCGAAAGTTTTTTCCTAAAGGGCGGTGTCTAATTCTGCACCAAAAAAATATTAGATCCGGGGCTGGATATAAGTACGCGACCCCCCCCTGACACAAAGGCTAGATCCGCCCTTGCTACCAGCAAAGCTGAGTGAACACTCCGGAATAAATAAGAAGAAATTATTATTATTTAATTCTTTTAGGTAGGTATATACCTACAGAAATCCGTCATTCAGTATTAGATAGATAATATAATTAATAGGATAATAATTCTAATAGCATCAAGCAATATCATAATTTTAATAGCATCAGTTGCTTGAAATGGCTTAGGAGCACAACAAGTTATAATAACCAAATCATTCGAATTATGTTCACAAATGTTTAAACTAGGTAGGTATATATAATTGGTATGGTATAAATGCCATAATTATATGGATAGTTACCGCTATCCTAATACTTACTATATATCCTATAATACATGGGAACGGTTTTATCTGTCTCCTTTACGGGCCCTGAGTTATTCACGGCAGACATTCCCGTAACATACCTGCTTATATACGATGCAAGGCGCTACACGCCTATTTGTGTTTACACTATGTACAGTCAGCAAAAGAGATAGTGGCACAGGCTACTAACTATACATACCCGTATTTTGACATCTTATTCCGAGTGTTGAGTGGTCAAGATTTTGCCACAAGATTTTGCCATCGCGTGTATGGGTATGTATTGTGTGTTAAAAGTTATTTCGCAGACGATAACAGTGACATTTGCCTGCGTAGTGCATTGATGTTCTTTGTTCTCCAGCATATCTAAGTGTTTTGTTGGCTGTACATATGTAGTGTAAATAAACCTGCAGCTCGCATGGAGCAAGCCCTTCCTTTTAACTCGTGACCTGACTAGGGTGAGCGTGCATGAAATTAATACTCCTAGTCGGAAAGCTACTCTACTTACTCATTTATTCAAGTACATTTTGCAAGTAACTATGTATTGGGTACAAAAAATAAAACAGGTAGTTTTTTTAATAGATATTTTGTATGTGTTTAAAATGTGCCCGTGTGCATGAAGGTTCCGTGTGGTGCCGGACGTAAAGAATTACACCACCCTATCTCTTCTCATGGGTGTCGTAAAAGGTGACTAAGGGATTCACCAGAAGATGGGCAGCAGCGTTCTCTGAGTATTTAACCAACCAACTGCGATCACCAACCCGCCTGCCAAGCGTGGCGATTATGGCATATCCCCCCATTTCGGGGGAGGCCTACGTCCAGCAGTGGACGTCTGTCGGCTGAAATGATGATGATGATGATGTGCACGAAGGTGTCAGGTGCACGTTAGGATGCTGCAACTATAAATGATGATGATGATGTGCACGAAGGTGTCAGGTGCACGTTTGGATGCTGCAACTATAAATGATGATGATGATGTGCACGAAGGTGTCAGGTGCACGTTAGGATGCTGAAACTATAAATGATGATGATGATGTGCACGAAGGTGTCAGGTGCACGTTAGGATGCTGAAACTATAAATGATGATGATGATGTGCACGAAGGTGTCAGGTGCACGTTAGGATGCTGCAACTATAAATGATGATGATGATGTGCACGAAGGTGTCAGGTGCACGTTAGGATGCTGCAACTATAAATGATGATGATGATGTGCACGAAGGTGTCAGGTGCACGTTAGGATGCTGCAACTATAAATGATGATGATGATGTGCACGAAGGTGTCAGGTGCACGTTAGGATGCTGCAACTATAAATGATGATGATGATGTGCACGAAGGTGTCAGGTGCACGTTAGGATGCTGCAACTATAAATGATGATGATGATGTGCACGAAGGTGTCAGGTGCACGTTAGGATGCTGCAACTATAAATGATGATGATGATGTGCACGAAGGTGTCAGGTGCACGTTAGGATGCTGCAACTATAAAGAAAAGGGACACGATATAGGCACAATTAAAGTTGCTGTGCTTAAGGTGCTTACTTAGTATAGTATAGTATGACGGGCTGGTTTCCGCAACTCCACGTCCAAGCGTGTATTTTGCGTACGAGGTAAAGGTGCTTACTTATGTACATTCACTTTCTTTCAAACATAATTTCTCAAAATTTACTCTAAAGTCCCTTAGTAATTTATAACTTTAACTAAGTAAAAAAGGTCAGCGGGAATCTGTTGTTTTAATAATGTTACATGAATAACAAAGTTATGTCGTTTAGGAGTTTTGTCTTCCCGATGGGCGGTGGGTAAATGTTTATTTTTATTGTTCAAATCTACCCCCGAACATTAACGTAATCGCCGCCACGAGAATTTGAGCTACGGCCTACCGTTACTTACACCGAAGTATGCATGTGAATTAAATTATACGCGTAAGCCCTTTCCGAAGTAAAACATGTATATTTTAGACAGGCTTACAACTTGCAAGGCACTACTACAATCTGCTTTATTTACAAAAACTCAATAATATAAGGTTAAATCAAATAAGCTGGCGTAACTTCACAGATGTGATGATGGGTATCGATATCTAATGATAATACAAGAAAAAATAATCTAAACTCATTTCATTCAAGTCAGCTGTTCACGGGGTCAACGGTCGCCCCATAATTTTTCACGTATTTAAAAACAATTGTAGTGTTATCAGTGGCGTGTATTGCATATAGGCAATAAGGGTGTACCTAGTGCCTCCCTCATTCAAATTCAATAGTGTGTAAGTTATTATATTTTTTTCAAATTACGATCATTATTTATCTTTTAATAGACCTATTAATGCTAAATTAATCTTCCTACATAAAACAATCAATAACTTACACCACAATTAAATTCAAATGAAGTAGGTCAATGCACGCCACTGGTGATGGGTATCGATATCTAATGATAATACAAGAAAAAATAATCTAAACTCATTTCATTCAAGTCAGCTGTTCACGGGGTCAACAGTCGCTCCATAATTTTTCAAGTATTTAAAAACAATTGTAGTGTTATGGTACCTATTTGATATTTCTTAAAAAAATACTATGTAACCCTACAAGTTCACGCGTCCCGTGACCTTAATCCCGTCATCAGCTGACTTGATTAAAATATCGATATCTAATGAAAATAAAACAGGAAAAAATGTTTTTCCTGTTTTATTTTCATTAGATATCGATACCCATCACGTCCGTGTAGTTTCGCCAGCTAATTTGATATAAACTTATAGGTATAGTTATTGTAAAATTATATAGTAAAGCATAAATAGCGTAGCAGTTAAACGCTGAGTTTGAAACCAGCCCGCACCTCTGACTTTACAGATTCATGTGCGGATCAGAATTTGATTATACCTAAATTGCTTTTACGGTGAAAGAAAACATCGTACGGAAACCTGCACAACTGATGACCTGAGAGTGTTCCATAAAGTTCTTAAAGATGTGTGTAGTCTACCAACCCACAGTAAGCCAGCGTGATTGACTAAGGCCTGAATCCTTGAAGACCTACCTATTTCTGCCGCCAAACAGTGATGTTTGCATTGCTGTGTTCCGGTGTGAAAGGTACGGGTGAAATTACAATCACATGAGACTTTCCATCTTCATGTCTCAGTTTGACGAACCGACTTGCGGTGCCATTTAGGCAACAGGCTAGGTGGTATTGCAGTTGTTATAGGCAAAGGTAACCGCTTAATATCAGGGGGGCTTTTAGCTCGTATCGCCATCCTCATCCTATAATAATAATTTTAAAAAAACCGGCCAAGTGCGAGTCGGACTCGCGCAGTAAGGGTTCCGTACCTCTCAACGACCTGATACCCCATAAAAACTGATTTAATTTACGAGAGTTTATCAAAAGACATCAACGTACAGTGCGCGAAATATGAATTTTTGCATGTCTTTCTTACGCAGGTACCGCCACATATGTCTATGTTTGTCTTATTTTTAGTATTTGTTGCTAAACTACATAATATGCACTATAATCTGACCAAATTTGACGCTGGTATATATTACGGTTTTGAAGATAGAGCAAAAACAAAAACGTTGAAAAAAATGCATGTTTTTTGAGGTTTCTTGTATGGGGACCCCCTTTGTTTTTAGACTTTTTTTTGTTTTTAGTATTTGTCGTAATACACCTCATAGCAACACATATTCTTATAAAATTTCAACCGGTTACCTATTACCGTTCAAAAGATACAGCCCTGTGACAGACAGACGGACGGACGGACGGACAGCGTAGCGAGAGTAATAGGGTCCCGTCTGTCACCCTTCGGGTACGGAACCCTAAAAACGCCCATGCCCAACATGGTTATGTATACACGAACGACATTAATTTATAGTTTACAAAAATTTACCCTTAAATTACAGTAGCTCTACGAACGGTGCAAACGCGCTCTTCGTAGCAGCGTAGCGGATATCGTAGGGTCGTAGGCCGAGGGCGGCGCGCGTGCGTGGCGTGCGTCAGTCGGCGAGAGCCGCGCGTCGCCGCTGCACGCTCGGCATGCGCTCCCGTAGCGCCCGGCCACACCATCTCACACACACACACCACCGCGCGCCCCTGTAAGTACAACATTCCAATATTTATCATACTACTAAATCAATTCTCAAGTCATGAACACTTTTTCATTCGAAACTGTCATGCGGAAATAGTTATTTCCGCACGTGGATCCATATTTAGCCGGCAGTGCCTTCCCGACGCACAGTAACAAATGAGCGGTTCGTTCGATAGCCCACTGCCCCTGTGAGAGGCTTGGAAGTGAGCCCTCTTCAAGGGTTGCTCTGTATTCTGATTAAAACGTTTTGTTTTGAATGTAGATCAAGATTCAACTGTCACGCTGTTCTTGTTGAGCATTTGGGGTTAGTTTATGAATATTTGATTATGTTTGTAGTTCTGAGTTTTCACACGTGGATTATGTTTATGTTCTACGTACATAAACCCCGGATACGTTATCATTTTTGTGATGTCACAACGTTGTTTCTTTTAATGGATTAAAATACATATTATGTTAGCAACTTGATCGATCGAAATAGTGAAGTAAAACAATACAAGAATTTTCAGACATACACGTTGCTACGAACTTGAGTCTTGATTCCTTATTAGTACGTCTAAGGCTCGTATTACAGAAGCTTCCTCAAGTACAGTTTAAACTCCAATCACCTGATCACTACTTAAGGATAGAATCGTTACTGGAGTATCGGTCTTATTCCAGAACGGTAATTATAAACTTTAATTCAACAACAAAACACACGAATTTGACCTGAAATATAATAGAAATCTCTACTCAAGCGTAGTCTGGACAACGCTTGAGTGATTACAGATCAAATATCTGCCCAAATACCGAAACAGGTGACAATATAAAACGAAACTAAACTCAGCTGAACTGTGATCAACAAATCTCTGCTTGAGGGACGTTCTAAAATCAAAGCTCAACTTAAAACTAGTTTTAAACAGAGATCAACGCTTGAGTATCCTTCTGGAATACGGGCCTTAGAACCGATTAGCCAATGCGACAGCATTTTCAGATTACTCCATTAACTCTAAAACACTATCAAAAAGCAGCTTCGTAATAAGGAAGCGTAAAACACACGTAGTGTAGATTGTCGGTGTTGCAGATGCAGACTGCTCATTTAAAGCGAGCTGGGTCTCGTCGTCGGATTCGACAAACAATTGCCGCTCGTCTGGCACGCCGGCGCTAGAGCCTTTCAGTCTTTTTAGTTTGGCTACAATTCCGTGAGGCCTCGCCGAGACAGCTTGAAAGCGGTCCGCAATTAGCCCGAGTCTGGCAAGCCATTGCTTCGTTTTTATCTATGGATTCGTTTTAAAGACGACGGAAGTAATCTGTATGCTGTGTTCTATTTTATCATTCTTGCCGAAAATCTATGGTACATGTACAAAAACATGGCTGGGAAATAACCCACCACTCAACACAGATTTCGGATGTTGCAGAAAGGCTACACAACCGGATAGAAGTTACTCCAGTATAACCAACGTCTGAATATGAGGGCAAAGCGGGTTTGCAAATAAAAGCCACACAGTCTCTCGACCACCGAAAGCACCTCTTATTCAGTTTGAGTCATTAGTCGCTTCAATAATATCACAAGGACAAGCTATGTTAGGTTACATGACACCCTCTTCAATAAATCGTAGCAATGTTAGGCCAAGTTTTACAATCAGGGTTCAAAGTTAATTTCCGCATGCAAGCGCAAAAGTGTCCGTCAGATATGGGTACCAATCAACCTTCTTAGTTCTAAGCAAAACAACCGTTATGTTACCTAAACTTAAATTAATTTCAAATACTTTGTTAATTACAAATGTCTGCAGCACAATTTCCTCGCTCAGTGTGAACAATAGCAGTGTAAATACACATGCCATGTCCTTAAGTACACAGTTGTTTTGCATTTAAATGAAAGACATGCCGAGGCTGTGTTCTACGTTTCCTCATAATTGCAAGATTGATGCTGAGATTAACGCAATTATAGAGCTGGAGGGGAGCAAAGATTTTCATCTGGAATAAAATTGAATAATTTGTTAGAGAAAATATTCTTCACAGGAAAATTAGGTTAACGAAATACAGGATAAGACCTCTGAGATTCACAGAGGCGTCAATTAATTTGACGTAGACTGATGATACTGATGCTACGTTAAGATACGTGGGACACTCAGAAAGTTTTGCGAAACTAAAAAAAATTGTTCTATACGTACATATATTTTTATCAAATCTTTTCAAAGTACTTTCCACCAGCCTCTATACAAAGATTCATGCGCCTAAACCAGTTTTCAAAACACTTTTTCCAGTCCGCCGCAGACACCTCGTTTACAGCCTGCTCGAACGCAGCCAGCGCATCTTCCGGCGACGAAAATTGTATCCCTTTGAGCTGATTTTTTATTTTTGGGAATAAAAAGAAGTCACACGGTGCTAGATCAGGGCTGTAAGGAGGGTGACCCAGGAGTTTGACTGGCGTGCTGTCCAGGAAGTCCCTCGTTTTGAGTGCGGTGTGCGCAGGTGCATTGTCGTGGTGGAGCAGTAGCCCGCGGAGCCCTGTGTTTGGTCGCTTGTTGCTTATAACAGAGAAAACTTCTGGCAAACATTTGGTAGTATACCATTCGGCATTAATGCTTCTTTGATCCCGTAAGGGAATTGATACCAAGTGGCCAGTCAAATTAAAAAAGCTAGCGATCAAAATCTTACCCCCGCTTCTAGATCGCTTCACTTTGGTAGGCGTTGGCTCATTTTGAAACACCCAAACAGTCGACTGGCGCTTGGTTTCTGGGTCGTATTGATAAATCCAGGACTCATCACCTGTAACGATGTCGTAAACACGCCGAGACGAGCCTGCTTCAAATTTGTTAAGCATATCACGGCACCATTCCACCCGGGCCTGCTTCTGAGCATCGGTGAGGTTGTGCGGCACCCAGCGTGATACTATCCTCCTCACGCGAAGATGGCTGTGTAGAATCTCGTGAACGCTTCCCGATCCAATCTTCAATATGTGTTGAATCTCCTGATATGTAATTCGCCTATTGTCTTGGATTAAATTTTTCACTGCTAGCACGTTTTCTTCGGTAACAGCCGTCAAAGGGCGACCGCTTCTTTCGTCATCCCCCAAAGTTGGTCGACCGCGCTTGAATTCGTTATACCAACGATACACGGTTGCCTTGGAAGGGCCTTCATCCATGAATGCCATTTGAAGTCTATCGTACGATTCATCCGGTTTCAGGCGACACTTGAAATCGTATAAAATCATAGCTCTAAAATGTTCCCGGCGCAGATCCATATTTCAGTGAGACACAATACTTTGAATTAACTCGCAAAAAATGTGGAGGGAAATTTTGAAATTGGAACTTACTTATTTTTACTTATAAATAATCATATTTTCGAAAAACATTATAACTGGCCAGTCTCCCATATATAAAAACTTTTTTTCGCAATACTTTCTGAGGGGCCTGGTAGATGGAGCTCAATATTATTATAGTAATGTTTTCGTAGGAAAAAGGTAGTGAACCAAGTTCCGTAATAACTATGGGGCTTCATGAAAGGTACGTTAGGTTTGTTATCATAAAGTTACAGGCTGATTCATGCGGTGGCCGGCGATTGCAGGAAAATGATAATGATGCTTACGATAATTCAGCTAAGTAATGCTTCTTAAAAATAAACTATTCTCGGTCTTTTACTCACTACACAACCCGCCCGCCACGCGTGGCGATTATGGTATATCCACGCCCTTTGGGGAGACCTAATGTCCATCAGTGGACGTCTTTTGACTGAAATGATTACACTACATAACATAACATAACATCACGCCTGTATTTCCCCGAAGGGGTAGGCAGAAGTGTATAGTACACCCACGTTTCGCCAGTTATGTTATAAGTACCATGTAATAGGGGGCGAGCATATTGCCATTAACCACAAATCCAGACTCCGGGCTGCTACTGAGAATTTCCTAATGAAAAAACCCAATAACACTTTGCCCGACCCAGGAATCTAACCCCCAGGACTCTACGCTCTCACCCAGCAGTCGCGCTTCCAACAACTAGGCCAACGAGGCAGTTTGACGGTTTTGTTTTCTTTTATTTCCAAACTGTTACAATACAAACAGAAAATGGGAATAAACCCTATTTCCATAGTTCACTACAATAACTTTAACGCCGTAGCATAGAAGAAATAATTGTAGGCAGTAGGTACTAGAAATACAGCATTTTTTTTAAAATTTATGACTAATTAATCGTTAACGCAATGTTAATTGCAAAACACTGTTCGGTAAAATTTTAACCCAAAAGGATGGATTTGCAAGAATAGCTTGGATCTGCTATTGTTGCGATCCACCCCCTTATTATCAGGGACGCCCTGAATAAATGAATATTTGATTTGCTAATTAAGCTTCGTCAGACAGGAGGTAGGGGCAATACACCTTTATTTTTGTAACGTAACTAAAAAGCTAAAAAAGTAGGAAGGCTTTGTTATTTAATTTGATAGAACGATTTTAAATAAAGTATACTCGCAATTAGGGTTACCAAGTCTTTATAGACGAAATATTAAATAATAAAATAAATAAATATGTTGGGACATTTTACACGGCACCATCTAGTCCCAAACTAAGCAGAGCTTGTACTATGGGTACTAGACAATGGATATAATACTTAAATACTTTTTTTGTTGTAAATACATACTTATAATACCTACATAGATAAGAAACACCCAGACCAACACAAACATTTAAGTTCATCACATAAATATTTGTGTCCTGTGGGAATCGAACCCACGACCTCGTGATCAGCAGTCCGACACTTAAACTATTAGACCACAGACGTCAAATATAGTTAGTTCGACTCCTCAGCACCTAAAAATATAGTATATCAGGAAAAAATAGGAAAAAAATAGTAGGTATGGTTGAGCTAGTAGTCACCATCATCATCACTTCAGACGAAAGACGTCCACTGCTGGACATAGGCCTCCCCAAGCAGTTTGGGGGATATGCCATAATCGCCACGCTTGGCAGGCGGGTTGGCGATCGCAATTAGTTGGTTAAATACTCAGACAGCTAGTAGTAGTGCTGAGCTATTACGTAGGAGTTCCTCAGCCTATATAAAATTTAGTGCCCCCTAGATCCTTTGTCAAGCAAAAATATAAATGATATTAATAGTAGTAGTGGTACACGTAATATATATAGTAGGATACTATATAATTATGTAGAGTTCGCAACTCGCAATACATTTTAAAATTCCTTAAAGTTTCGATAAGTTGGTAAAGTTTTGAATTATTTCAAGAATTTTCTTTTTGATGTTCATTTTAAAGTTTTGAATAAAACAACCTGTTATGAAAACTTTCAGAATGAATAATTGGTACCGATTCAAAAATAATGTATAGTGTTTGCGTCTCTGCTTCTCTTTTATACAATCCAATTTGGCTTTGTAATAAATCTACCCTTTTTTGCATAACCACCGAACAAAGAAAGTTCGCATATAATTTAAATATGTAGTCACAGTCTCTACCTCATCATCATCATCAACATTTCATCCGAAAGACGTCCACTGCTGGACATAGGCCCCCCCAAGCATCGCCACAACGGCCGGTCCTGTGCCTTCCGCATCCAGCGGATTCCCGCGACCTTCACCAGGTCGTCGGTCCATCTTGTGGGGGGCCTACCCACGCTGAGCCTTCCAGTACGCGGACAGTCTCTACCTATCAATATACCAGGCCCCTCAGAAAGTATTGCGAAAAAAAGTTTTTATATATGGGAGACTGGCCAGTTATAATGTTTTTCGAAAATATGATTATTTATAAGTAAAAATAAGTAAGTTCCAATTTCAAAATTTCCCTCCACATTTTTTGCGAGTTAATTCAAAGTATTGTGTCTCACTGAAATATGGATCTGCGCCGGGAACATTTTAGAGCTATGATTTTATACGATTTCAAGTGTCGCCTGAAACCGGATGAATCGTACGATAGACTTCAAATGGCATTCATGGATGAAGGCCCTTCCAAGGCAACCGTGTATCGTTTGTATAACGAATTCAAGCGCGGTCGACCAACTTTGGGGGATGACGAAAGAAGCGGTCGCCCTTTGACGGCTGTTACCGAAGAAAACGTGCTAGCAGTGAAAAATTTAATCCAAGACAATAGGCGAATTACATATCAGGAGATTCAACACATATTGAAGATTGGATCGGGAAGCGTTCACGAGATTCTACACAGCCATCTTCGCGTGAGGAGGATAGTATCACGCTGGGTGCCGCACAACCTCACCGATGCTCAGAAGCAGGCCCGGGTGGAATGGTAACGTGATATGCTTAACAAATTTGAAGCAGGCTCGTCTCGGCGTGTTTACGACATCGTTACAGGTGATGAGTCCTGGATTTATCAATACGACCCAGAAACCAAGCGCCAGTCGACTGTTTGGGTGTTTCAAAATGAGCCAACGCCTACCAAAGTGAAGCGATCTAGAAGCGGGGGTAAGATTTTGATCGCTAGCTTTTTTAATTTGACTGGCCACTTGGTATCAATTCCCTTACGGGATCAAAGAAGCATTAATGCCGAATGGTATACTACCAAATGTTTGCCAGAAGTTTTCTCTGTTATAAGCAACAAGCGACCAAACACAGGGCTCCGCGGGCTACTGCTCCACCACGACAATGCACCTGCGCACACCGCACTCAAAACGAGGGACTTCCTGGACAGCACGCCAGTCAAACTCCTGGGTCACCCTCCTTACAGCCCTGATCTAGCACCGTGTGACTTCTTTTTATTCCCAAAAATAAAAAATCAGCTCAAAGGGATACAATTTTCGTCGCCGGAAGATGCGCTGGCTGCGTTCGAGCAGGCTGTAAACGAGGTGTCTGCGGCGGACTGGAAAAAGTGTTTTGAAAACTGGTTTAGGCGCATGAATCTTTGTATAGAGGCTGGTGGAAAGTACTTTGAAAAGATTTGATAAAAATATATGTACGTATAGAACAATTTTTTTTAGTTTCGCAAAACTTTCTGAGTGTCCCACGTATTATGCCTAGACAGACTATTTTCACCAACAAATATTGATACAACGTTTATATAATTTCTCAGCCGACGTCATGAGTTTTACTCATATTTCAGTTCCATTACTATTGTATTTCGGGACAATAGACCTCGATTCTCGAACCTTGTTCAATTTCCAATAACTATGGGTTACGTTAATGTAACGTTCATTCGACATTGACGGTATTCCAATTTAGCATCGGTTGGGCGATTGTCCGCTTGCCATTCGCTTGTGTAGCAATAATGGTGGATGTATTGAAGATTCTATGAAAAGAGTATAATATAACGTTATTTCAGTTATGGGCGGCAATCAAGTGGAAATTCATTCATAGGTAACGTTTGGAGTCATAGATTTTGTTTCAGAAATAAAAAACTGAATAAAGTTGTGCTTTTGTTTAGTAGACATATTTTAGGACTATAGAGTAACGTTAGGAAAGCCTATGAAGGGGCGCTGGCCAGAAAACCTCCACGTGTGGCTGACGGCTGCTTGTCCCTCTGGACACGTCTGGAGAGAACGGCAGTTGTCGGGCCAGTGCATCCTGGGTACGGGCAATAGAATCCTTTCGAGAGATTAACCTTTTTTGAGAGGTTTTAGTCGGTAAGAGTCCGACACTGGCTCCAGCACTGAAATAGGAGAGTAGTCCAGTGCCGGATTAAGCAAGCGCGGGGCCCGTAGCAAATTCTTTCAAAGGGCCCTTACCTAGCGTAATAATGAAATAGATAATTTATTTATAGACTTTAAATCGAGCCATTTCAATTCTGCTACACATCCACACTAAGTGTCGGGTAAGAGTGCTTGCATACGTCAAACTTTTTGTAGAGCTGATTATCGGGCTGACTGAAATTCTACATGTTTATACAAGCAACTTTTTCTACAATTTGTGCGTTTACCGTATGAAATTAGGTGTTTTATATACGCCAAGGAAATAGTTAGTTACCGATTGTCCGACGTGGATTGTCTTAGTAGAAAAAGTTGTAACGTTTCACGTTTTTGTGACATCAAGTAAATTCAATATACCTAAAACCTGGGGTGCATTAAAAGAGCCTCCACGAGTGACGATATTTAATTGATCGTCCGGCGCACTCTGGGCAGTCAGCCCCGCTATCAACCTGCTGACTGGCTAATCTTTTCCCAACGACATGAGCTATTATTATTATGTAGCTCATGTCGACACGAAGAAGAAGAAGTATATATACCTAAGTTTCACTCGAAAAATTACGCTCAGGCAGAGATGAGTGGGTTTAAATAAGCGGGGCCCCTATTCGCGCGGGGCCCGTAGCAATTGCTACTCTTGCTACGTGGTTAATCCGGCACTGACTGGCTCTGCCTTCCCCGGGCGTAGTGCGTCCATGAGGATTTCCCCACGAAAAAAAAGGACGTAAACTAAAAGTTTTCCTTTCGGGTACTATTTACATGTATACGGCGACAGTTTTATTGATAAGGCGATTCCCTTCCCCGCCGCGTTCACATTTGTTTAAGTTGTTTCGATAGAAAAAGGGATCTGCGGTGAAGTTGGGTACTTTGTCCCGAAGCCACAATTTATTAGTTTGCTTTCGATTCATTACTTTGCCGGAGCTCGGGGCTCTCGTGAAACATCTTATTGGAAGATTGTACAGGTTTATTGTCCCTTTTATTGGACGCGACAAGTGTCCACAAATAGTTTATGTAGATGTTTTATGTTGGTTCTTAAGTGTGTAATTAAATTCTTAGTTGTTTTCTTAGTCTTATGTGCAAGTGTTCATAGAGCTACAATATTCTTTCATTGATTTAGATGAAGGTTTTATTTTTATTTTCAACAACAGCCTGAATACCACAGAATACTAATCCTGGTCCGTGTGGTGCCGGACGTAAAGAATTGCACCACCCTATATCTTCTCATGGGTGTCGTAAAAAGCGACTAAGTGATTCACCAGAGGATGGGCAGCAGTGTTCTCTGAGTATTTAACCAATCAACTGCGATCGCCAACCCGCCTGCCAAGCGTGGCGATTATGGCATATCTCCCCAAACTGTCCAGCAGTGGACTTCTTTCGGCTGAAATGATGATGTTGACTAATCCTGCCCCCCTAGCCAAGTTGACAATCTACAATCGTCAACGCTAATAGAAAACAATCAAAATGTATGGGAATCACATATCTGAACGAAAAAGTCATTCGCTGAGATATGTCATTCCCATACATTTTGATAGTTTTCTATAGCGTTGACGATTGTAGATTGTCAACTTGGCTAGGCTGTACTCTAAATGTTTAGGCAATTAACTACCTAAAGGTCAAATCGAGAAATGCCTTTTTGTCTAAATAATTATGGTTGTATACAATTTAAATGTTTTATTATAAAACACAATTTTTAATATTACTTAAAATTGACAAAATGTTTGCGTCAGTTTCAAAATTAATTACGTGGGTATTTTAGATAAAAAGACAAATCAAGACTGTTTAGCTTTAGTTAATTCCCTCTAAACGTTAAGAGCTCGTCCGGGGTAGTACTACCACCGTGCCTACTTCTCCGCCAAATAGTGATGCTTGCATTGCTGTGTTTCGGTCTGAAGGGTACGGGTGCCGGTGAAATTACAATCACATGAGACTTTCCACCTTCATGTCTCAGTTTGTCGAACCGACTTGCGGTACCATTTAGGTAACAGCCTAGGTGGTATTGCAGTTGTTATGGGCAAAGGTAACCACTTAACATCAGGTGGGCCTTTAGCTCGTTTACCATACAATATCATTAAAAAAAAAAAAATTTAGATTATAGTCACATTTTATGTTCAAAATTGAGAACACATCTGTAACCCCTATCTGAAGCAATATTTTACGACCAAGTTTACGAATTTTAGAAATATCAATAAATTACTTTTAAGCTCACGCACAGCATTATTCTAACGTCTACAAAATCTGATAGTAATCGTGAAACGTGTATCGTCTTCGTCAAGGGTTCAATCAATATTTCATCAGCGTGAGCTGTTCTATAGAGTGTATAGTTCCGAGTGCGGATGGATAGTTAAATAAACTTTCAAACTGCGGATCCCCGTAATGGATTGCTAATATTAGCTAAATCTCGTAAGTTTACACCCCTCGCTGAACTGGATAAGTCTGTTCCATCCGTCTTTTATCCGGCGATTCGTTTCCCACAGCCCCGCGAGGGTGGAAGGGCGTCGAAACGTTAGTTAGGTACTGCTGTGTATATCGGTAGCGCATTGTGAGTAATAGGTTTTTGAATGAAGGATATTGATGATTGATTGCGATCGAAGTAGATTGCTGGAGGGTCAGGCATTTTGTAGTTAACTGGCGCGGGTTTAATAGTTCTTCGAGAGACGTGCGAAAAGGCACATGTGTGTAACTTCTGCAGCGATCATTTAAGAGTTAGTATAAGACTTTAGTTTTCTTACGATTTACTTCCACACTTTTTCAAATTGCATTATTATTATTTTTTTGTTTTCACCAAAATTTACTGTATTAAACTCAAAGCTACTTGATTCATCACCCAAAATTGTCATCAACATCATCATCATTTCAGCTGAAAGACGTCCACTGCTGGACATAGGCCTTCCCCAAGCATCGCCACAACGACCAGTCCTGCGCTTTCCGCGTCCAGCGGATACCCGCGACCTTCACCAGGTCGTCGATCCACCTAGTGGGGGGCCTACCCACGATGCGCCTTCCAGTACGCGGTCGCCACTCCAGAACTTTACTGCCCCATCGGCCATCCGCTCTGCAAGCAATGTGCCCCGTCCACTGCCACTTAAGTTGGCAATTCTTCGGGCTATGTCCCAAATTTGTACATACCCAAAATTGTACATACTAATAATTAGCAACATCTGCTGCCGAATTAGGTGGGGAACCTGTATCACGGCAAGCAGCGCCAATTCCCTCGGATAAAGTTCAATTAGTTCAATTAAACATTAGGTTATGCCAAATTTAGTTTGTTTATTTTCTGATTCTACTTTGCTTATCGGAAATCTCTACTCCATTTGATTAAATATATCGTGACGACAGATAATGGAAATAAAGCTTTCTTTTTTATAAGATGGTGCCATTGATGGAAATGAAGAGGGTGCTGACTGCGCCCTTTTTTACGAGCGACGCTAGACTTTCTTGAAATATGACACGGCGAGGGCTCGCACCAGACCACAGAAATAGATAGAGTAGAATGGTTGTCATCACAATTTTACTTGCGATTCATGCGTGGCAACTTTCGAACAAACTAAGCCTTACATATTGACGTCATAAATTTAAAAATTAACTTTAATCATATGTACTTTACAGCTTTTGTTTCTGCAGTTAGAAACAGCACAATAAGGCATTTTTGCGGGTTTTTGTTACAGTATTTACAGAAAGAAGTCATAAGGCGTACTGAGAAAGGCTTTGAAATGCCCTGCACTATGGTGCAGAGTGTTGGCACGCGCGCCCTGCCCACTTTTCCATTCTATCTATTTCTGTGCACCAGACACTGTATTTTCTCTGCAATGAAATGACGATGACACGATAAAACATTTTATGTCAGTACTTTTGTTTACTTCAAAGCGTAGGTTTTGATGACAGGAAAATGTAGAGCAGCCGTTGTTGGGGTAACAATTGTCTCACTCGAGCGTTTGATGTATTTCTCTAAAACCTTTGTTCAAGTGTCGCGAACGAAAATGTTTTCCTCGTGTATCGAGGCGTGAACGACACGTGCGTACAACGTTCACGACGCGCTGAACTTTCCTTTCTGCGAAATGATGTTTGATTTTCCCTTTAATCTTCGGTTATGGAATTCGATAGGCAACAATGTGTTCGTGACTTGGGAATATTGGATGGAACCTGAGGATAATATCTAAAGAAAAATGTCGTTGTGTTGTATATTGGTGTTGATTTTCTTGTTAACAAACTAAACTTATTTTAAACTATCGCTCTCTTTTACTAACAGTAGATATAAGAAAGGGCTGGCAACAGTTATTTTAGTGCTGCTGTCCAATTAATCGGAATTAAAATTTCCATACAAGTTTAGTCGTGATCTCGGAACGTGCTCACTAATATACGAAGAAATGGAACACGTAAACTAATTTGACAGCACTACAATTTTTGCCATCCCTTGGTCAATGCACCCTGGTATATCAGAAACATCGATCTTCATCGGGACCTCAATGTGGACTTTGTAGACACAATTATAAAAAAAATACACAGAACCTCATGAATTTAGACTTCACCACCACGTGAATGTCAAGGCAATCCAGCTCCTCGATAACACGGAAACTGTTCGAAGACTGAAGCGGACAAAACCATATGAATTAGTGTAGTGATTAGTGAATATTGACAGATAAAATGTAGTGATAAGTGCTGCTTATAAAGAACACACAAACAAAGTGTCTTGCCCTTAATAGAAACTAAGAAAAGTTATTGGACGCATTCTTAGATTTTAGTTTACATAGCAATTTATGATATAATTAAATTACTCATCAGCCTCAAGGCTAGATTGTTATACAAATAAAGTATCACTCGTGTATACTTTATAGTAAAAAAAATAAAAAATGTTGCTATCCCTTTCAGAGATCTACTATTAGTAAAAAAAAGCGATAGCTTAAAATAAGTTTTGTTTGTGAACAAGAGAATCAACACCATTGTAAGCGTGCTAGAAGTAGATAGATATAGACTTTGTTGTAGGTGCCGTCGTCGGCATGCTGGGCGCGCGGCTCAAGTCATGGATGGAGGCGCAGTTGGGGCGGGGCAAGAAGCGTAAGCAAAAACAAGCGAGACAGACAACGGCGACGGTGACCACAGGGCCCTTGCCTACTCCACACCTATCTTCGCCCGAAAGCGCGTACAGTACCGGGTACTCCACGGATGGTACCTCGCCAGGAGCGCCCACCGCCCCGCTCGCCGCTCCGCTCGTGGCCCCTCCGCCGCCACCCGCGCCTCCCACCACACACCTCTATCATGAACCAGCCAAGGTATGTTTACGTTTATCCATAAAGTACTTTCTGATACCGGCTACGGCTGCGCTCATCCCAGAAATGAGAGTTTAAACAGTAGGGTAAACAATATGGAGGGACCCAAATAATCTGCGGTATGGGCTCCTTGGAATAAGAAGCTTTTTGAAAACGGATTAGTGGTAGGTAGGCAAACTTCATATTCAGAATGCATTATTATTTAGTGTAGGTTGTCGGTAGGTAACTTACTATTATTAAATAATAGTATGTAAACTTTCGCGAATTTCACTCACATTGAACTATACAGGGTGTCAGGGAAACGCTTCCGAAAACGAAGATGGGTGATAGTGCTGGTGATTACTGATACGTAACCACGAAAAAAAATCGATTCTTTTTTTAGATTTTTTCATATTTTTTTTTGCATTTTTCATTATGTATGAGTTTTATTTAACTGCCCAAAGCTGGTTATGTATGAAAAATGCAAAAAAATATATATGAAAAAATCTAAAAAAAGAATCGCATTTTTTTTCGTGGTTTCGTATCAGTAATCACCAGCACCTATCTTCGTTTTCGGAAGCGTTCCACTTACTCCCAGTATTTACGGGGCTTGTCGCGCACAATAAAATCAAAACATAACAATAATATCTTAATATTTGTGCGCGACAAGTCCCGTAAATATAGTTCAATATGATAATATGTAGTTCATTACTTTTCGAATTTTCAAATTCATTTATTCGCATAAAAGTTGGTACATAACACAGTTGGTCTTATATGTAATTAGGATTAGTTCTTACAACTTTAGTCAAATTATTGACATGCAAATATCTTAGTTTAGGGTATTTAAATGTAAGCAGTCCCACTGACTTGCAAACATTCTTCTTCAGTATAAATGGCTATAATTTAAACATCGAGAGATACAAGGATACTTGTTTTTTTTTTTTTCGTTATTTTCATTTGTCTCTAGTCGGCCATGCTTCCATGCAAACGCTACTATGGTGATTACTCCACTGTTTGATGGTATACATTCAAAACTAAGAATGATATCTATTTGTCTCTTCGTTATCTAAACTTGTATGATAAAAAAATTGATTTGAAAGTTAGAAGCGTCGAAACTACGGGCTGTGCTACGGGAGTACGGAATTCCTACACTGACCACCAGTTTCCGAAAAGCTGATTAACACAAAAATTAACTGATCGACTGTCAAATCTCAGGTCAAGCGATGTGATTGGTTGTTAGTATTTTTTCCGACCAATCACAGGAGCTGACATTAGATTTGACAATAGATCAATTTTATCAGCCTTCCAGAAACCGGGGGTAAGTTTGACCCAACTTTGGGCGTCAATATGCCCAAAGTCTGCGCTGTCCATGGAGTTTTACGAATATTTTGGGAAAACTTAGTGTCCAACTTGGAACTTATAATATTCATGGTTTGTTGTAAGTTAGATGACGATTCCGTGTGGTGCCGGAAATAAATAATTGCACCACCCTATCTCTTCTCATGAGTGTCGTAAAAGGTGACTAAGGGATTCACCAGAGGATGGGCAGCAGCGTTCTCTGAGTATTTAACCAACCAACTGTGATCGCCAACCCGCCTGCCAAGCGTGGCGATTGTAGCATATCCCCCCCTTTTGGGGGAGGCCTATGTCCAGTAGTGGATGTTTTTTGGCTGAAATGATGATGATGAGATGACGGTTTGTGAAGTGCTGAGTGGGCTGAGCGCTTGACTGCTGCGTAACGTGTCGCACAGGTTTGAATCCCACACGGAACGCGGCCTTGTGCAAGTGAGTGAGGGTTTATGTGGTAAACTCGACCACGGAACAGGAGTACCTATAATGAGGGTTGCGTGAGAAAGGCAAAGGGAAATATGTAGAAATGAAGAAAGTAAGAAAAATATTTTGTTTCTGCGCTCGATTTGACGCACACTACAATATAATTAATTAAGATTACATTTTATAATAAAACACAGTTTAACCGGATTATATCGCGTATATTATTTAAATTGACCTATTTCACGCCCCAAAGAAAGATCAGCCAACTCCTCAGACCGGTGAAGTGTCACAATCCCTTACAAGATGCTGGGGTCTACAAGATTTATTGTGATTGATCATACATAGGGCAAACAAAGCGAAGTATAGCCACTAGAATTAAAGAACATATAGCTGACGTCAAGAACAGACGTTCCACAAAGTCTGCAGTGTGTGAACATGCTCTAGACAAACCCGACCACCAAGCGAAGGAAAACCGATATGTACCTAGAATGCTCCGTGAGGCTATTGAAATTAAAAAACATCCTAATTGTAATAGAGAAGATGGTTGGCAACTACCACCTGTTTGGAACCCAGTCCTAAAAATAATCAAGTCCCAAACAGCACGCAACACTGTAAAAGATAATGATATTGTGAGTGATTACTGCGTGCATCGAAAAGATTTTAATTAATAATAATTGTAGGGTAGATTAAAATATTTTTCTAGAAATATCTGTAAAGACGCTTGTAATCTTAGTCTACCTGCGACCACGAAACACTGCAAAACTTTCGAAACGTCAGGAAAACCAATTTAAATAATATACGGTTAAACTTTGATTTATTATAATGTGTAGTGATCGCGAAAGCCTAAGAAATTATTAAGATTACATTATTTGTACATAATACTTTATAATTTTATAACAAATTAGTTCGCAAAAAAAATATCTTTGTAGCTTTAACTAGGTATTCCTAATGTAGGACAACGTTAAAATAACTATTGACTGGAAAATCATTTTTGTTTGTCCACTTAGTTGAAGGTAAAGGCTAACCCAATTTGATTTAATAATATAAGGTTAGGTTTATCGGATCAACAGTTTTCACATGACCAGCCACGATAACCCAGAAATAAAACGATACAATCGTCCTGAACTGAAACCCGAACTGAAACGGAATCGTAAAGTTTATTGAACTGACTGAACCAACATGAACATACTAATATTTTTGCTGATATATATAAAAATATAATAGAAAACTAAAATAAATCGAAAAATAAGGCAGATTATATGGATAATTACAAAAAAAAAGCTATAACCTATGCTGCAAAGCTTTCGAAACGTCAGGAAAACCAATTTAAATAATATAAGTAGGTACGCGATTTAATCCGGTTAAACTTTGTTTTATTATAATTACTAAAACTTGTATAAAGTTTTCTTTAAATATTTTTTTATATTGATTATCGTGAGTTAAATTCATAATTATTAATATAAACGGTTTCACTCGCGTAATTCCATCGGTTTTTGAATAATACTTCAGCATAATAATACACTGCTGAATTTGATGGACGTTTATCTCTCGAAGATAAAAACGTCCATCGAATTCAGTGTGGCCGAATAATTAGTATGTACCTAGATAGTAAATATCACTATACGCCCTGTATTAAATTACGGCTAGGTATATTTATTTATGTAATAAATACTGGTCATTGGATGATGCAATGGTCATATCGATTCATCATCATCATCATCATCATTTCAGCCGAAAGACGTCCACTGCTCACATAGGCCTCCCCCAAGCATCGCCACAACGACCGGTCCTGCACTTTCCACATCCAGCGGATACCCACGACCGTCACCAGGTCGTGGGTCCACTTTGTGGGGGGCCTACCCACGTTGCGCCTTCCAGTACGCGGTCGCCATTCCAGAACTTTACTGCCGCATCGGCCATCCGTTCTGCGAGCAATGTGCCCCGCTCACTTGGCAATTCTTCGGGCTATGTTGGGTACTTTCGTTCTCCTGCGAATCTCCTCATTTCTTATTCGATCACGCAGTGACACTCCGAGCATAGCCCTCTCCATTGCCCTTTGAGTGACTTTGAGCCTTCTTATCAGGCCCATTGTGAGCGACTACGTTTCAGTGCCGTAAGTAATTACTGGCAACACACACTGGTCAACGACTTTCGTCTTGAGACACTGCGGTATTTTGGACGAGAAGATATTGCGTAGCTTCTTTCGTCATACTGATTAATCCTTTCGAATCATAAAGTTAACATAACATACATACCTACATAATATCACGCCTGTATTCCCCGAAGGGATAGGCAGAGGTGTAAAGTACACCCCATAGACTTATTACCTTATTATTTAGATTTCTATGGTATACCTACATTTCGCCAGTTATGTTATAAGTGCCATGTAATAGGGGGCAAGCCTATTGCCATTAATCACACAAATCCAGACTCCAGGCTGCTACTGAGACAATAATACTTTGCCCGACCCGGGAATTAAACCCAGGACCAGTGGCGTAGCTAGACCTAAATGGGCCCTGTATCAAAATTTATTGGGGGCCCCTTTTTACCCGACTGTGGCGATGCCGAAGGGAGTTCCAGTTGCTATATATTAAAAACTACCATTATTTTCATTATTCATTCATAACAGGCCTCTAATCAATAAGAATTTGAGATTGTGGAAAACGTCTGGGCCCCGTATCACTGATACGGTCAGCAGTCGCACGAGACCAGTAGAAGTAGACCAATGAGGCAGTCCTAACGACCTAACGTTAAAAGTTAAATTATATGGAATACATATCCATATTAATCTAATAATCTGCAAATCCGCACAGATTACACAGATATATGTACAATGAACGAATGAATGAATGAATGACACATTTAATTTATTCACGCGCAGTTTTCAATTAGCTACATGGTTAATCCATTTTCATCCGTCTGGCACAAAACCAATATACTTATTATGGCGTTATTAAAGCTAATACATACAGCACATTATCGAATGTACAGGGTTCAGTGATCGACCTACGTGCTTATATAGTTTGCGCACCGGGCTTTATTAACTAGACCGTACTAATTGAAGGGTGGGTGGACCTTTACTGGGCTATTTAAAGTCATTTTAAATTAAAGTGATACCTTGTTTAATTTTTTGACTTTTATGTTAGTGTCATACGCCGCGTGTTTATTAAAAGCCATAGCTAATTTGTATATTAATCAGAGGAACGAACTTAACTGTGTTATAGACATTAATTAAAAGATTAGTAAAAGATTTTTTATAACCACGTTTTTAAATCGAAAGCTAGTTAATAAAAGAAAAGAAAGAAAGAAAGAAAAATGATTTATTTACTACAGCCACACAACACACACAATAACAATAATATACAGCTTTAATCAATATAGTCTCCTAAAAGTATAATTGTGTGCCTCGCGGCTGCACCAAATAGGCTCAGTTCAGCAAAAAAGCCAGACAACTAGTGTCTGGCGCTGGTTTTCAACTGGACCTTAATAATATTAATATAGATAAACACCAACCAACAAAAAATTTATACATGGACCCAGAAATCACTTCATGGACGTCATCGCCTAGACTTGGCCAACCCTAATGTTGACAAGATTGCGTCAAACGCATGGCTCAAGCGAGGCGAGCTGTTCCCAGAAACAGAGGGATTCATGCTGGCAATTCAAGACCAGGTTATAGACACCAAAAACTACAGAAAGTACATCATCCGTGATAGCAGTCTAAGGAGTGACCACTGCCGTCACTGTCATAAGCAACCAGAAACTATCCAACACATCACAGGTGCATGTTCTTCTATCACACAAACAGATTATAAACACAGACACGACCAAGTAGCAGCAATCATACACCAGACACTCGCACATAAACACAAATTAATTACAGAAAAAACAGCATATTATAAATACACACCCCAAATCATACTAGACTCACCTGACTTCAAAATGTACTGGGACAGAACTATTCTTACTGACAAAACTATACACCATAACCGACCTGACATCACCTTGCACGACAAACAAAATAAAATTGTATATCTGATAGATATAGCAATCCCCAATACACACAATCTAACATCCACACACACTAATAAACTCTCAAAGTACGCAGACTTGACAATTGAATTAAAAACTCAATGGAGAGTTCACACTGTCAAGACCATCCCCATCATAATATCTAGCACCGGTGTTATTCCCAAAACTCTTCATACGAGCCTTCAAACTTTAAATATTCATCCACTCACATTTACACTCCTACAGAAAGCAGTCATACTGAACACATGCAGAATCGTCAGAAAGTTTCTGTCAATAGACTAAACAATATACCGCCAAGGTTGTTTGGCCAAAAGCCCGCAACTTTGGCGTATTTCCTCAGAAATGGGAGAGATTCAAATCTATATAAAATATAATAATAATAATAATAATAATTAATAATAATAATAATAATAAATATGCAAAATCCGAAAATATGCAAAATCCGAAAATATGCAAAATCCGAAAATATGCAAAATCCGAAAAAGAAATGAAAAAACTAGTAGAGACAACAGCAGAATTTAGTAATGATATTAACATGCAATTTGGGTTAGAGAAATGTAAAACACTACACATAATACGTGGCAAGATACGACCTGGTGACTATCTAGTAAACAATACTGATACAATAACAGCAATGGAACCGACAGATTTATATAAATATTTAGGATACACGCAACTGAAAGGATTAGATCACATTAAAATTAAGCAGACATTAACAACAGAGTACAAGAGAAGAATAAATGCCGTGTGTAAAACCCAACTTGCTGGGAAACATCTCATTAAAGCTTTAAATACCTACGCCATTCCAATATTAACCTACTCATTCGGAGTGATAAAATGGAGCCAAACAGATATAAAACAGTTAGAAAGAAACACACGCACAACACTTACAAAACACAACAATCTTCACCCAAAATCTGCAATAGAAAGACTAACTATTAAAAGACAAAACGGAGGCAGAGGCTTAATAGACATCCATCACCTTTGGCAAAAGCAAATTAGTAGGCTTAAAACATTCTTTCACACAAAATCTCACACAAGTAACATTCATAAAGCAATTACCCAAAATGATTCAAACTACACTCCACTGAACTTAAATGATCAAACAAATATACATACCAATACACACGCAACTAGTAATAGTGACCCACAAAAACAAAAAATTGAAGATTGGAAGAAGAAAGTACTGCATGGTCGTCATCCTCATGATCTAGAACAAGCCCATGTTAACGAAATAGCATCTAATAAATGGCTTAAAGTAGGCAATTTATTTCCAGAAACAGAAGGATTTATAATAGCTATACAAGATCAAATCATCAACACAAAAAACTACAGGAAATACATAATCAAAGACCCCACCTTATCAAACGATAAATGCCGTAAGTGCCACACTCAACCAGAAACTATACAACACATAACAGGAGCATGCACCACACTCACACAGACAGACTATACTCACAGACATAACCAAGTAGCAAACGTCATTCATCAAAAAATAGCACTCAAATATACACTCATACAAAACACAAAAACTCCTTACTACAAATACACACCAGAAACTGTCCTGGAAAATTCCACACACAAACTATACTACGACCGCGCCATACTTACTGATAGAACCATTCACTATAATAGACCGGATATAACACTGCAGGATAAAATAAATAAAATCACGTACCTAATAGACATTGCAATTCCCAATACCCATAACCTACAGAAGACAATAAGCGAAAAAATTAGCAAGTACGCAGAACTCAAAGAAGAAGTGTCCAGAATCTGGAGACAAGAAAAAGTCTATGTAGTTCCTATAGTCCTCTCTACAACAGGTGTTATTCCTAACCATCTTCTCCATAGCCTAAAAATAATAGACCTGAAAGAATCTCTTTATATTACTTTACAAAAAGCAGCAATTTTGAACACGTGCCGTATCGTAAGAAAGTTCATGCAAATAGAAGAAAATTAAACACACCATTAACACATTACATTTTACACACCACACGCTACATTTACTTGGTTCAGGCCCGTAAATATAGTTAAATCTAGTCAAATGACTAAGAAAAAATAAAATATCCCAAAATAATAATAATAATATTGCATTAATATTGCATTGTCATACAGTTCTGAGCTATGTCTAATGTTTCAAGCACAGAAATAGATAGTGATTTTACGATTCAGGCGTGGCAACTTTCGAACAAACTACGCCTTACATATTGACGTGATTAATTTTAAAAAAAAATTACTTTAATCAAATGTACTTTACAGTTTTTGTTTCTGCAGTTAGATACAGCACAATAAGGCATTTTTGCGGGTTTTTGTTACAGTATTTACAGAAAGAAGTCATAAGGCGTACTGAGAAAGGCTTTGAAATGCCCTGCACTATAGTGCAGAGTGTTGGCACGTGCGCCCTGCCCACTTTTCCATTCTATCTATTTCTGTGCACCAGACACTGTATTGTGGTTCTCCGTTAACGGTCTTTTCTCTGCAATGAAATGACGATGACACAATAAAACATTTTATGTCACTACTTTTGTTTACTTCAAAGCGTTGGTTTTGATGACAGGAAAAGGAAAGGAAGTTAGTTTAAAATGAAGACTGTTCGGTACAAATTTTGCAATTGATTTTTTTAATGTCCCAAAAATATTTATTTATTATTTATTTTTTATTTCTGTTCAACAGACAGACAAAACTGAAAGCGAGTTAATAAAAACGTGGTAAAATAGATGAAAACTGAATAAATTCCTAATTAAAGATTGTTTATAGGAAGTAATTTCAGGTAATTTGTACCAATAAATTATATTATTTTGAATAAATACGGTATACACGTAAATATTATAACAAAGTGAAAAGTAAAACAAAATGGTGCAAGTCTCTAAAACCCACACAACTAGATGGCGCTGACGTCGAATTGAATCACGCTATGGTTTGGTTACCGCGATTATGGCTAGGTCGCCGTACGCGCGTTATGTTCAACTTTCCTTGTCTCGGGGAGCATAGTGCGCAGTGATCGTAAAGTGAGAGCACTTATGCTGACACCCACAAGTTAATCTTGTATACCCGCGCCCGGCTGCCGTCAGGGAGTCCGAGCGCAATTTTTAAATAGCCTTCTTACCTAATAGGAGGCTTCGTTAGAAGCCAATAAGCCATGAAAACCTAAGATAAGAAGTAAGTGATACCTACTTACGGCCAAAATTAATATCCAATCTATCTACGGTTTGCCCTACTAGGCAATAGAGATCAGTGTTGCCATATAGAGTTGGGTAGGACACGCAAATTCAATGAGTTTGTATGAGTAACTCATTCTGCATGATGAGGTGGGACATTGTCACACTTCAAATGAGATGGGACAATGTCATGTTGCTGAGACCTAAAATACACTGAAATACATTGAGTTGAGCTTACATTGTCTAAGATAAGAGTGGGTAATATAGCTTTTGCCGAGAATCAAATCGAAACTATATATCAATATTTGATATCGGATTTTGAAACTATACATTTTCTGAAACAATATAAGTATCGACAGATGAGCATAGTTTTGGTCATATTGTAGGTAGTTAGTATAGGTACGTCGGTTTCGATATAGATCCGATTCTTATATTGGTTGGCAAAGGTATTGCGTGCTTTGCGTTATAGAATACAATATCAACATTGTTAATTCCAAAGACTCCAATTTATTTTTTAATTAATCGGCCGTTTAATCAGCAACACACTACAATACCCTGGTTAAACGACAGTTTAGCCAAAATTCCAGTACATTCTTCGTGTAATCGGCTGTTTAAGCAGAAAATTAACGTTAACGAACACTTGTCTTAGGCCGGTCTTCATCAAAGTTAATTCTCTGGTCAAACAACCGTACACCCACTATTCCAGTATATTTTTCAAATAATCGGCCGTTTAATCAGCAACCAACGAAAATTTTCTGCTTAAACCTCTGTTTAGCACCGATTTCAATACATTTTTAATATAATCGGCTGTTTAATCAGAGAATTAACGTTGATGAATACTGCTCTTAGGCTGGCGTTTAATTAAACAGCCGATTAATTGAAAAATACCTGGAATCGTGGGTAAACGGTTGTTTAACCAGAGAATTAACTTTGATGAATACTGATCTTAGGCTGGCGTTTAATTAAACAGCCGATTAATTGAAAAATAACTGGAAACTTGGGTAAACGGTTGTTTAACCAGAGAATTAAGTTTGATGAAGACCGGCCTAAGACAAGTGTTCGTTAACGTTAATTCTCTGCTTAAACAGCCGATTACACGAAAAATGTACTAAAATTTTGGCTAAACTGTCGTTGAACCAGGGAATTATAGTGTGTTGCTGATTAAACGGCTGATTAATTGAAAAATAAACTGCAGTCTTGGGTATTTAAAAATAATATTATTAATTTAAAAATTATAATAATGAAAACAAAAATAAAACGATCATATTGGAAATTAAATTTAAATTAAATTAAACGAAAAAAAACCCCGTCAAAACTTTGGCTATGACCAGCGACACCAAACAACCGAAAATTGTCGAATATTCCAAATATTCAATGTTACGAACTTCATTTGTCCTATAATCCCTCATATTGTCCTATTCATGCACGCGTCAGTGTCACAGTCGGTCTGAGTGAGTGAAGTTATGAAGCAACGCCGTTCTTTCATGGTACATGCTTCAAGTCGTCACATCTCAGTTCATTTGTGTTTGTCCCAGTGTAGTGGTACAAAAAATATTTTTGAGGTGTTGCGACATTCTGTCGTTTTGTATGGGACATTTGAGGTGCCTCATGTATGAGTGACACAACTCTATTGCCATATGCACCGTAATTATGGCAATCTGCCGTAATTTTGGCTTTTATTTTTATTTCTGCCACCTACCGTATTCATAAATTATGGTGTATGAAAGTTACCGTAATTTTTAGAATCCAACCTGGAACTGGTAGTTTTCCAAAAAAATTAAAAATTTGTATCACTTTAGTGTGCTACTCAAGTCAGTGAGCACCTAGTAGCATGCGAAATTCAAAATTTCTCGTGTTTTTTGCAAATTGTAGCTCTAATTCACGTTGTAGGTTGTTGTAACAATATATTATCTACTCAATCTTGCGGGAGGTGCGGGAGGCCTATGTCCAGCAGTGGAAGTCTTTTGGTTGAAATGATGATGATGATCTACTGAATAATGCTCATAATAACATTAACCTAGCTCTATAAGCTCGATAATATAAGCGATAATTTGATAGTAACTTTATATTGCAGAGCTAATAAAGCTAGGATGTTATACTACTAGTACTAAATACCTACTACTACTCACTATATTATTACGATATTGTGATTATTGTCACGAGAAATATTCCGATCAATAGGTATATAACGTGAAATATAGCTACAGCTTGCAAAAAACTAAAGAAATTTTAAGTTTCGAGGGTTACTACGTGCAATCACCAGTATTGCCTTCAATTATAGGCAGAAAATTCTGAAAATTTGTCACCGTAAATCTGCCGTATTTCTTTAAACTGATTTACCGTATTTCTGGTAATTTTGACCCACTGTGCACCGTATTTTCGTTTCATCGATCTGGCAACACAGATAGAGATAGAAATTTGACATATTTTGTATGAAGCTTATGTCAAATTCCTATCTCTAGTAGGGCAAACCGTGGATAGATTGGATATTAATTTTGGCCGTTAGTGATGAAACGGATATCCGGCAACTAATCAACTATCCGATATTCGGTGATCCGGTCTATTTAATAATAATAGCTATTCGTTAAATGAGGCCAGCCAGATAGATAAGTTAGACTATCTGCAAATATTCTTATAACAATACTGAGACTATCTTTGTTGTACACCATTTGACGACGTCTGTGGTCTGGTGGTTCGAGTGTCGGACTGCTGATCACGAGGTCGTGGGTTCGATTCCCACAGAACACAAATATTTGTGTGATGAACATAAGTGTTTGTGTTGGTCTGGGTGTTTCTTATGTATTATAAGTATTTATTTACAACAAAAAAAGTATATAAGTATTATATTCAGTGTCTAGTACCCATAGTAAAAGCTCTGCTTAGTTTGGGACTAGATGTTGCTGTTTAAAATGTCACAAAAATATTTATTTATTTATTTATTTATTTTCATTATTAAAGTCTTATCGCTAATAGCGACATCTTCCAGACAACCTTTGAATGGACAAGGAAGACGAAAAATAGATGGGGGCAGTATGAGGTTGAAGATAACTTTATTTCTCACAAGAATACAATCATTCTTGTGTCTTTTGTTTTTACTTTCTATGTAACCCCACCTATAAGTTGCCTGCTTGTGTTTATCACTGTGTTTTAAATGTTGCGCGTCGTTAACTGTGACAATAAACTATTTTTCTTTCTTTTCTTTTTTCTTTCTTTCATTCACTTACATGAGAATTAACTAATACATAAATTGAAAAATTTGTTGGGCATATTGCAAAAAATAAACATTAGAAACAAAATATTTTGAAGGTAGTCCTAACAAAAAATGCAATGTTCATTTGACACTGACTCTAATATAAAACAAGTTCACGTTCACGATACAGAAAAGTATGTGGTGCACTTACATAAAGATTTACCTGGCACTGGCTGTAATGAAGAAACCAAATTTTTATTTAGAAACGGGTTTTGATAAGCTACTAAGCTAAATAAAAGCTTTTAACGGCCAAAATTAATATCCAATCGATAGATTGCGTGGATACACGATTTGCCCTACTAGAGATAGGAATTTGACATAAGCTCCATACAAAATATGTCAAATTTCTATCTCTAGTAGGGTAAATCGTGGATAGATTGGATATTAATTTTGTCCGTAAGAAGACTTGTTCGGTTTTGAGATAGACTATCGACCTTAGACTCCATTTTAAAGGTATGCCATTTTGCAATTTCAGCGTCGCTCAAACGTCGTCGTTCGCCGCATTCCGGAGCCTGCCCCCGTTCCCTTGGTGGTATGCGCGACGCCATCCCCGCGGCCGCGGTGCCGCATCAGAACCAACCCCTGGATGGGGGCGACCTCGCCGAGCAGAAAGCGGCCGCAACACATAGTGCATCAGCACTCGCTGCAGTGCCCCCCTGCACAGCCGCAACTGCACCACGCTCCGTACTCGCTTGATTCACACAACGTCAAGTATGGCTCCAGGTGAGATGTATACATGCTGAAATTTGAATCGCTTCTTTCCCGAAAAGGGGTAATTTTACTCATCATAATTAACAACTTTTACTATGGCATCAAAACTGAAATCGCGAAAAAAAATCAGGCGGTCACTACATTTTATCGATTAAAGTGAACACAAATGTAGGGACCAACTGATTTTTTTCGCGATTTCAGGGTTGGTCCCATAGTAAAAGTTGTTCATAATGATGAGTACAATGACCCCTTTTCGGGAAAGAAGCGATTAAAATTTCAGCATGTATAGTATAAACATTAAATAATAATAAGTATACCCCAGCTACTTTCTTCAGGTCATCGGTCCACCTGGAGGTGAGTGCGCCCTATGCTGCGTTTGCCGATCCGCGGTCTCCACTCAAGGACTCGTTTGCTCCAACGGCCATGGATCCTTCGACCGACATGGCTAGCCCACTGCCACTTCAGCTTGCTGAACAAACAAGCTATGTCGGTCTACCCACCATGACCGCCATGTTGGTCACTCCGCCGTGTCCGCTATGTCACCATGTCTGTCAAGCTATGTTGGGACTGGATGCGAAAGGCGACAGGCGGAGGACTGAGTGTTGTGTCATAACTGGCGAGAGGCCTATGTCCAGCAATGTTTCTGCGATAGGCTGCGTTGATGAGTACCTTTCAGTTGCCTACTGTTGTACCTACACGGAACACATAGTGCATCATCGGCTGACTTGTTTGCAATCCAGAATTGCGTTTACCGGGATAGTTACTGCCTCTATTCAAATTACCACACCGCCGTCAGATATTCTGCAATGTGAAAGAAAGTATCAAACCATGCTACAATTTTTCGTCATTTCAGTGATAGGAAAAACGGCGGTGAATAGTGTTCGCAAAACCACAGAATAATTAATAGTATAACCAGAAAACTAATTTACGTTTTTGCCATAAGCTGCTGGTTTGCGATTATACATTCCTACGTTTGTTTTAAGTGTTTGTATGCCCTAAAATCTATTTACCTGTATTTTATTAAGAGTTTATTATTTATTCATAACAGTAAAATGTCAAGTTGATAGTATGATGTAGCAAGTTGTAGAATTAAGTTAAGCAGCACAGCAGCACTCACCTACTTTAAGTAGGTCAGTGGGACCATGATTGTTGAGTGAAGTTAGATGTTAATTCAATTACATCACAACCAAAATCTTTTAAATTTTTATTTGCAACTATTTTGATTATTATGAACATTAGAAAAAATGTCTATCAATTATAATAAACGGTTTACTAAAATAACACAGCGTAATGTCAAGTTATATGTTTGCTATTCACAAAGCTGCTGTTTTTCACTACTTGTTTGGTACACTGACCTATGCCCGGGAGTAAAAGAAAGTGTGAATGGTTCGAAAAGCTTTTCATCTTGCTTTAGAAGTGGCTCATTCTACCTTATATTTATTAATTTACTAGACTTTACCCGCGGCTTCACTCGCGTTAAATTCTGTTAACCCATGTGATGGATCCTGTTAATAATAAGGTGTTTTCCAGTAACTATTACAACTCTACTCCACTACACTCCACTCCTCTCCACTCCACACCACACCACTCCACCCCACTTCACTCCACTCCACTCCACTTCACTCCACTCCACCTCCATTCCATTTATCCATCCATCGTACATTACTACCCACTCGTGCAAATGCATAGAAGCTTCGTATCTGTCGGGTGAGGGAGGACGCACCCCACGAAACAATTTTTTTTTTTTCAAAGTTTTTTTATTTAATATGTTATTTTTAGTTTTTTTTCTCTTGCCTGTACCGAGACTGAAATAAATATTTTATTTTTCTTTTTTTCTTTTCTTTCTTTCTTTCTTAAAACCCTTACCAGTTTTTAAGTCTAATCTTTCAAACACAAAAAGTTTAATCAAAATCGGTCCAGTAGTGTTAGCGTGATGCTCGAACAAACAATTTGATATAATTTTAGAAAAAAAGTAGCCTATATGTTAATCCAGGTTAAGTTATATCTGTACGCTAAATTTCATTAAAATCCATTCAGTAGTTTTTGCGTGAAAGAGTAACAAACATCCATCCATCCATACGTACAAACTTTTACATTTATAATATAAGTAGGATAGGATTTGCAGTCCCGCTTATAGTAAACTTGTTAGTTTTTACATGATGATTTTCGCTTGAGCAACCGAAATGATTAAAACGGTGTTGGGTGTTACACTCTACAGCGAATTGCACCGTAAGATTGCCTTCTCAGCATCAATCTGGTATCGTATGATTCAGGACTGTTATAATCAATGAATCGATATTAAATTAGTGTAATTTGTTTCTCACATCGAACCATTATCACATATTCTAGTTTTAGACCGATATAATTGTAATTATTATATCAATTACAACGTGTTATTGAAATAACTGAAAACCTCTTAAGGGGTCATTGTACTCATCAGTATGAACAACTCTTACTACGGGACCAACCCTGAAATCGCCAAAAAAATCATCTGTTCCCTACATTTATGTTCACATCATCATCATCATCTCAGCCGAAAGACGTCCACTACTGGACATAGGCCTCCCCCAATTAAGGGGGGGATATGTCATAATCGCCACGCTAGGCAGGCGGGTTGACGATCGCAGTTGGTTGGTTAAATACTCAGAGAACGCTGCTGCCCATCCTCTGGTGAATCCCTTAGTCGCCTTTTACGACACCCATGAGAAGAGATAAGGGTGGTGCTATTCTTTTTTGTCGATTTATGTTCACATAAATCGACAAAATGTGGGGAAAAGCTGTTTATTTCTTGATTTTAAATTTTTTCCCATAGTAAAAGTTGTTCATACTGATGAGAATAATATCCCCTTACGAGGTTTTCAGTTATTTCAATAACACGTTGTATAATTTTCAGTTAAGTTTCACCGTCTACTGTTAGACATACGAATCTTCTCTCAGTATACGCGCATAAGCATTTCAAACGGACCGGATTATGTACTAAAATTAATACAAATCCATTTACAATTCTAGATCACCACACCTCTCCCCTCACCTATCACCGGAGCCTCATAGATCACCCTACCACCGTGGAGGAGCTTCGAGTGATGAAGAATGCCGCGGGATGCGCACGAGAGGCCGGGAGACGGCCATACTGTCTGACGCTGATATCGACTCAGACGGAGACACGGGGCTGGATGGTGGAGATGAAGATGATGACGAGACTGCATCTCCGGGGAGAAGGAGGGCGAGGCGAAGAAGGCCGCCGCGACGACCACCGCGATCTGCTGGTAATGGAGTTTTTAAAATTAAAATAGGATTTATACAAAATAGGCTAAAGCCAATACATGTACACACGGCTACACATCAAGCTGTAACATTCCAGTATAAGCTGACCTCGCATTGTATAGGTTTTCCTTACAACGCGAGGTCAGCCTTTACTGGTTTTTTACAGCTTGATGTGTAGCCGTGTGTACATGTACATGTGTATTTACAAAAAAAAAAAAAATTCGTATTATATCCATTATCTAGTACCCATAGTACAAGCTTTGCTTAGTTTGGGCCTAGTGGTGCTGTGTAAAAATAAAACCGGCCAAGTGTGAGTCGGACTCACGCAGTAAGGGTTCCGTACCTACCCATCGACCTGATACCTCATAGAAACTGATTTAATTTACGAGAGTTTATCAAAAGACATCAACGACTGTACGCGAAATGTGAATTTTTACATCTCTTTCTTACGTAGGTACCACCACATATGTCTACGTTTGCCATATTTTTAGTATTTGTTGCTAAACTGCATAGTATGTACTATAATCAGACCAAGTTTGACGCTGGTATGTATTACTGTTTTGAAGATAGAGTAGGAACAAAAACGTTGAAAAAAAACCATGTTTTTCGAGGTTTCTTGTATGGGTTCCCCCTTTGGTTTTAGACTTTTTTTATTTTTAGTTAAAGTCGTGGTGGACACCATAGTAACACATATTCTGTGAACATTTCAACTAGTTATCTATGTATTACCGTTACAAAGATACAGCCCTGTGACAGAAAGACGGACGGACGGACGGACGGACGGACAGCGTGGCGAGAGTAATAGGGTCCCGTTAGCACTCTTTGGGTACGGAACCCTAAAAATGTCCCAAAAATATTGATTTTATTTAATTTAATATTTTGTGGTTTTTTTGTTGTTTTGTATTTCTGTTTGTTTGATGATTTCTGTAAGAATTAACGACTGCATGTAACATGTATGTGAGAAACAGGGAATCAACATAATCCTAGTATTTTTTTCCTAAATAGTAGGCTACATACTTCCATTTGTCGTAATTGGAATTTTTCGTGAGTTGTCTAATATGGAGTGGCTACTATCTGAAATTATTGAAAAGTAGAAAAAAATCGGTACATTAAAGTGAGCTATGCTAGTTTAGTCAATCAATCAATCAATGAAATCATTATTTGTGAACAAATGTGTACATGGTGTTAAACTCAGAATAATAAATAAAGATCTCCAAGTCCTACTAATACGACGACGACGACTGACGACGTCTGTGGTCTAGTGGTTCGACGGTCAGACTGCTGATCACGAGGTCGTGGGTTCAATGCCCGCAGGACACAAATATTTGTGTGATGAACATAAGTGTTTGTGTTGGTCTGGGCGTTTCTTCTTTATTATAAGTATGTATTTACAAAAAAAAATATTTATGTATTATATCCATTGTCTAGTACCCATACCACAAGCTCTGCTTAATTTGGGACTTAATTGATGGTGCTGTGTAAAAATGTCCCATAAATTTTCATTTTTATTTTTATTATTGTCTACATCTACATCTACACTAATATTATAAAGAGGAAAGATTTGTATTTTCGTGTGTATGTTTGTAATGAATAAACTTAAAATCTGCATGCCGATTAAAAAAAAAATCACCATTAGAAAGCTACATTCACCCTGAGTAACATAGGCTACATTTTCATGTCCACCCGTGCGAAGCCGGGACGGGCCGCTGGTTACTTATAAAATTGGTACAGAAATTAAAGAATATCGTATTTAAAAAAAAACTTTATTCTTCCAGGAGCTACTCCACCTCGAATGCGTCGTCGCAACCACGCGCCTTCCGCCCCTCCAGTTCGTGAGAGGGATCCTCTACTAGAAGCTGATAGGGAAGCTGAGAGGAAGTACAGGGAATTGATCAGAGAGGCGGAGAAGTTGCTCGTTACCGTGTCACGAGCACCGCTTGAACCGCCACACAACCCGAGGGTTAGGGAGCTGAGGGCCACAGAGGTGAGATGACACAACCATAGCTGATAGAAACTCATTAGATAGCTGATAGCAACTCATTAGTTGGTCTAGGTGTTTCTTATGTATGAGTTTCGTATATACAACGTGTACCAGAAATGCGTGGTCATATTTGAAGAGCTAATTCAGGGGATTCTATCGAGTAACTTTTATTATGGAACCAACCCTGAAATCACGAAAAAAATATCAGCTGTTCCCTACCAAATCATCAATGCCGCTTGACAAAATCAGAAATCAGCTGATATTTTTTTCGCGCAATTCTGGTAGACGTATAAGTATGTATTTGCAAAAAAAAGTATATTAAGTATTATATCCATTATCTAGTACCCATAGTACAAGCTCTGCTTAGTTTGGGACTAGACGGTGCTGTGTAAAAATGTCCCAAAAATATTGATTTATTTTATTTATTAGTGAGCCAGAGCCTCTTATTTTGTCGTATGAAATCTTACCTTTCTTTATAACATCCTTGCAACGAATGGACTTTGAATTAGTATTAGATTCTGCATGAAAAAAAAAATAACAAAAAATGTATACCTACTGGAACGATACGTTAAGCAGATTTGTGCATATGATTTTATTTTATCCTAACTATTAGAAAACTGTAGATGTCTGTTTGTTTGTTCGATCGAGCATCACACAAAAGCTACTGGACCGATTTGGACGAAATTTTACCCACAGATAGACTATGTGCTGGATTAAACGTTTTATCGACATTAGTGGTGTGAACCGGAGGCAATTTCAGCCTCCGGAGTAGTCCGGAGATTTTATTGAATCACCGGAGATTATCCGGATGTTTTCCGGTTATTCAAAACGCTCCAAATCTATATATATTCAAATCTATATATGAGAAGAAAAAACACGCAAAAAAAAAAAAACACATTTGGGTGCGTTCTTGTAACAAATCAAATAACCGGTAGTTTAGTGCAATCACCGATTAGTCTCCGGTACTCACTCTAACCGGTGATTATCCGGTTTTTTGAGAACCGGTTCACACCACTAATCGACATACCTAGGTACCACGGGAGCGCAGCCGCGGGCGCCATCTAGTTAAATTATAAGTATGATATTTTAAAACATGCATAAAATGACGCAGGTAGTCTACTTAATCTTGTAATCACCTACGTGTAGTTTGCCAATACAATAAAAGTAGTGGAAGCGGCAAATCTACTGCTCCATTTCTATCATACAAATTATATGCATACTAAAATACAAAGATTTTTTATGTACTTATGGTGATGGCTTATTCGTACATCTTCTTAAAATATTCATACATAGAGATTGAGCAAAGAAAGAAGTACCTATCGTGGAAGTACCACAGAAAAATATAGATAGAATGGTTGTAATCACAATTTTACTTGCGATTCATGCGTGGCAACTTTCTGACAAACCACGTCTCCCATGTTGACGTCATTAATTTAAAAAAAAATTACTTTAATCAAATTTACTTTACAGCTTTTGTTACTGCAGTTAGAAAAAGCGCAATAAGGTATTTCTGCGGGTTTTTGTTGCAGTATTTACGGAAACAAGTCAAGGCGTACTGAGAAAGGTTTTGAAATGCCCTGCACTATGGTGCATAGTGTACGCACCTGCGCCCCGCCCACTTTTCCATTCTATCTATCTATATCTGTGAGCAGTACCGTTTCCACTGCTATAGTTTGCCTGTGCAAGGAACTTTTTTCCCATCACAGATCAGATCCTGTGACGTTGTAAGATAATTGTACAACATTTTCAATAACAATATACAGTACCCGGCAGTAAAGCTTTAGAAAGAGATAAACGGCTAACTATCGACTTCACTGTCGCACGAAACACGAACAGTCTGACAAAACTGGGGCCTTACTCCCGACTGGATCGATTTTTGAACCAAATCGAGTTAGTGTCAATTGACAGTAAAACCTCTAAGGAATAGACATTCGCTCAATTTAGTTCAGAATTCGAACCAGCCGGGAGTAAGGCCCCTGGAAAAAACGTCGCATAGGTATGAGTGACAGAGACAACGCTCTACAAAAACGAAGCTAGCCTCTCTTTCTAAAGCTGAATGTATAATATTTACTGCCGGGTACTGTACGATGTACAACTTACAAATAACTTAAAAACGGGTGTCGTCGGGGTACGCCCGCTGCGCGCCGTACAGAAGCGATGCCTCTTCGCTTTTGCAATTTTCTCGGTTTGCTCCCTTCCTCCGACCGAGCACGCAACGACGCGATAAAGTCTTTGCTTCAAAATATTTAAAATCCTTTAGCGTCACAATCTCGTGACAATCTCCCAATCACAATCTCGTTTTAGAGCTAAGCACTGTTGAAACTGGTGGAAAAATATTGCAAATTGTAAAGTAGGTACGGACATCACCGAAAGAGAGTATCTGGTGAAGTTATATCATTAAAATATGGCATAAGCCATGGAATAATAAATAAATGGAATACTACTAGTCGGTCTTTGCACTGTTGGATTCGAAGTCGTGCATTTTCGTCTTCACTGTTTTGTGATTCAAACATTGCCTTATTCTCGTATTAATGATACCCAAACCTTGTGTTGTCAGGTGGAAGCTCCCCGTAGAAGTCCAGAACGCACACATATCACAAACTTCATGCGCGCGAATTCCCCGGAGCCCCCGCGCCGGTTGTCTCCCATCGCCCGGAGGTCCCCTCTGGCTGCACCACCCCCACCCCCCGTGGCAAGACATGTGACTCCTCTCTCACCAACCGACAGACCCCACTCCGAGCCCCCAAAGAGGAAGGCTTACGCTCGGGATGAGGTTAGTTTTCCATGCATGTTTGATCTCGATTTCTTCATTGCTTATGAATTCTTAATGCTCGATTTTTCAACATCGTACTTAGTTTATCTTATTTTTAGAAATGCATTGGTTGGTCTCGGGATTCCTGAATTATCTTAGTAATTTTATTAATATTAAATAGAAAGTTTGATAGTGGGTGTGTGTTTGTTTGTTCTTCAATCACGGTGGAACGGCTTAACGGATTTGGATGCAAGGCACACAAATATACCATATCCTGGAAGAAAACAAAGGATACTTTTTATCGATATACCACGTGAGTGAAGCTGTGGGCATCTGCTAGTAATGTAAGTAATAAAGAAAGCTGACTATCTGAGATTGTTGAAAACCAGCAGCGTCCCTTATATGGCAGGAATTCCTCTATGGTATTTACCAATCTACCAGAAATGCTTTCAGAGGGAGTCATAACCTAGAAAATGTCAAAATCTCTTTTTTCGGGTAGTCAGAAAAGTAACAATATTTTAATTTTCAGGTGCTGCAGACTTTAGAAGGTCTTCGCAAGAGTCTGCAGCAACAGTCGGCTCTGCTTGCGGTGCAGCGGACGCGCCTGGACTCCCTATAGCCGCCAAACTGTCCCCTTCCCGTCTCGCATCCTAGGTATTAGACCTTTTAGATATCAAGTAGTCAATGCCGATTCACGCAAGACGATGCAAGATTTTTGTATGGACTATATTTGATTGATTATTTAGTGTGCATTTCGCAATGCTCTCAATGTTTTTTGGCTTCTAACTCCGACAAAAGATGTATGAAAGACAATAATAGGAACAGAATAGGTACAGAATAAGGCTACTGCTTTTTTCTAAACTTTGCACTATTTCGGCCTGATAAATAAACAAGTTTTATCTGTTGTCAATTTCAGGATCAGCTTAGTTCGTATACATAGAATATGAATTAGGACAAACTGTGAGTGCTTCCAAATTGTTAGTCATAAGGCCAAATGTTCCAAATTGTTCATTTATACTGGGTGTAAGGGGAACGCTTCCGAAAACGAAGTTAGGTGCTGGTGATTATTGATACGAAACCACGAAAAAAATATGCGATTCTTTTTTTAGATTTTTTCATATATATTTTTTTGCATTTTTCATACATAACCAGCTTTGGACAGTTAAATAAAACTCATACATAACGAAAAATGCAAAAAAAATATGAAAAAATCTAAAAAAAGAATCGATTTTTTTTCGTGGTTTCGTATCAGTAATCACCAGCACTATCACCTATTTTCGTTTTTGGAAGCGTTTCCCTGACACCCAGTATTGTTATATTATATTTATTCATTTCTATTTATAATCATTATTTAAGGCTACACCAAATTATGTCGGAAAACGTATTGAGAGCAGAGCGATTTTGACATTAGTGTCAATAATTATGAATTAAATTGTAATAAGTATTCTATTGTTGGTTATCAGATTTTTATTATGTTTGTTGAAAAGCTCTCATTCTCTCCTTTTATCCAACATTAAGTATATGCTAATGCGTTTTTAATTGTTTACTTAAACTCTGCCAAAATACTAGTTTCAGGTAGATAAATAGCTCTGTATCTTTTTATAATGGCTTACGTATTTTTTAATTAATCAGTTTTTTTCAGATTCGTTTTTAATTTTTGTTTACGTTGTTATATCAATTTTTTCGTTATATGGCCCTAGTACACCATGCCATTTTGAAAAGCTGCTTAAATTGTATCTAATAGGCGGCACTAATAGTAGTTTGAAATCCACTGATAAATTATGTGAAATATTTGTGACCTTTGGTATTCTGGGCGTCAAGTGTCCTAATCTATAATCTTCAGGCACTCACAAGCTTGGAAGTCTGAAAATAGTTCAAACCTAAGGATATTTAAGTATTCCACGATTTATTTGAGTCAGTTGACAGCTACACCTTGAAAAATACAAATGTTTTTCATCCACGTGTAGTATATATATATGTAAGATGATCACAAACATTGGAAAATGCAAACTAGAAATGAAAATAGTAATTTCTTTAAGATCTGTCAGAGTGAATCATGATTAGATAATTTTAGGTCAATATGTACTGGAGTTTTTAATTATTAAGAGCGTGAACGGCAAGTAGTTCTTCCAAATACTCTTTTTCTCTAGTCCCTCCATAAGTTCTAGTCAGTTACCCTGTGTCGGTTAGTTAGTGTAGTGTTGTTATCTCCGTATAGGCGAGGCCACTTTCATTATCTTCCATAATAGGTACTTGTAGCGTCATTTTATTAGTAGTACTTAGGTTAGATGTAAACGACGTCGGATTTGTAGCTATACTGAATCCAATTGTAAAATGTAAGGATATGAAAATATCACACAATTATTTTAAACCTCCAAAATGTTATCTTAAATGAGGAAGTAGATTTTGTATTAAATTTATTCAAGCGTTTTGAACCTTACCTAAGTTTTTGTGGACATTATTATTTTATAATGACTTTAGTGAACAGCCAAGGTCATTATTTTCCAAATGTTCGTATAAATAAGCAATATTAAAAATTAGTGCCATATTTCTCAGTATCGCTACAGCGACGGTCGCACATACAGGTTAGATAATGTTCTGGGGTAGTAAAATGAAGTGGAAAAGAAATGGAGTGCTGTCGCGTAGATTTTAGGAAAAACATCATTGTTCATGTTGATGAATGTCATGGTGACACTCATGTATGCGACATTTTGTATTGTATTCAGTCCTTTTTAGCAGGCATTTAGCAGATGTCGCGTACTGCATGCGGTCATTCTGCGTACGACGAGCAGAAAAAAATACTCTTTTATTAGCACTCCATTGATTAATGCTCTGTGGGTAGCGTATGTATCGAGTAGCGCCGTAGTTTAGACTAGAGCGGTCTCACTAGGGTAAGGGCGACCAGTGGCCACGGCGTACTAAGACTGCGTTATTATATCTAATATTAATAAATAATATACAATGTTTACTCGTTATACTGTGTTCGCTCGGTTGCTGGCTGAGATGATCACTAGTTCATGTCGTCGTTTTCGATGATAGCAAACCCTTTGAACTTTTATTTTACTCCGTGTCACTCTCCGTGGTGTGACAAACATTTTTATTGAGAACTTAATAAATCGATAACTTTTTATACATAAAAATTATAAAACTGTAAGTACTGCAGTTTTGAGGTTCTCGGTAAAGTAATAACTGTGTTACCTAAGTTTGGCCCATATTTGGACTAATCAAATGAATTTAAGCCAGTTATAATAATTATTAATATTATTATAATGTCTTCCATTATCACTAACCCACAAATTTTATTCATGTTTTAAGATAATGAATGAGCAGTTAATTAAATTAAATTATAATATTTACTGATTCCCGCATTATTACGTGGAGACTAGTCAGTTTTGTATAATAAATTCTAGGGATTCTGATTTCTGGGATTACCTGAAAACGCCCAAAATTAAAAGAGAGAAGGAAAATTAAGACTTTTAGGAAAATTATACCTACCTGATTAAGAACATTAAATAAAATAAGTATAGTTTAACATTTACTTGAGTCTTTTTATCAGGGAAAAATAATAAATTTTTGCTTACTTATTATTACAATGGGTAAGCCATGAGGTTGCCTTGAATTTCAGTACATATTTATAAGTCTCACTCAGCAACCAAGCGAGAAGGAAGTCTATATGGGCTCCCATATTTTTGTTAGTGCAATTTTGGGGGGATGAGCAGTACGTGCGACCCTCCCCCCAGCTAAATGTAAATATTTATCCACTTTACTTGTTTATTGTAAGTATAAATAAGATTTATACGTTTAGTTGAATTTTCATTAAAATATTATTCCAAAGAAAATGCTTATTTCATCTAATTAGATTTCCCTACGGCTGTATCTTTTTGTGATGATGTATGACTATGATAAGGGGCTCGTAGCTAAGTAACAACCGTATGGATTGTACGATCTGAAAGGTTAAGCTGCACTAGCCACGGTCAGTCTGTGGATGGGTGACTGTTTCGTTACACTTCGAGATCCCTTCGGGCCTCGGAGAGTACGTAAAGTCGTCAGTCCTGCGGCTGATCTCTCTCCGGTCGTGTCGGAATGCCGTCCCATCGGATTCTGAGAGTGAGGGAATAGAGAGTGCACCTGTGTTTACGCACACACTTGTGCACCATAATATGTTCCGCGCAGATGGCTAGTCTCCGTTGAGATTGGCCGCCGTGACCGAAATTCGGCCAGGAGGACATTTTGATTATGAAACGATAATAACCCCGTGTGGATTTTCCTGGCTGGGCCACCATGACTGATTCCAATTCTGATTGAACAGAGAATTTATCGCTAATTAGTCGAAACTAGTCGTATACCTTCGCTATTTTTTTTAGTTTTTTGTGAAATACTGACATTTAATTGCATTTTCATCCACCCCAACTGTAGATGAAGCTAAAGTCTCTTAGTTTTGCTTCATCCACGGCAGGGGTGGATTTAATTTTGTGCCACCCTTGGGTACAGACCACTATTATGCCTTTGGGCTAACATTAACGGCTAGTTTTCCTTGCTTCTTTCTTTAAATTACTGTTATGATTTGCAATAATGCATTTTTGTTATTTATAATACTACCTACTTCCAATAACAATTATTAAGGAACAATGAAAAACAATGATTGTAAGTACTTCTTACCGAATATAGAACTTAGAGCTTAGTATTAGGGAAGGCATTGTTTCCTGAGATACAGGTTGTAACCTAGTTCAGGAGACAGAGATCCATTGTTTTGAAACATATTTGATTGCTAATAAACGTTATTCTATTTTTATTTATTTGTTAATCCTACTTATATTATAAATGCGAAAGTGCGTTTGTTGGTTTTTCCCTCTTTCACGGAGCAAAAGAGCAATCGATCGTCGTGATTTTCTGAGTAGAGGTAGTTTATGGCCCGGAGAGTAGTTTTTATTCCGTAAAAATACACGGTTCCTGTGGGATCCGGAACCACGGGAGCGAAGCCGCGGTTAAAAGCTGGTAGGTACTCAGTTGATAAAAATAAAACGCAACCCTGGTCAAATATTTTTTTCACTGGCTTTTTATTAGATGAATAAAATATGATATATGTCTAATAATGTTTATATGTCTTTACTGCCGTTTTGGTAGAATTCACGGCTGTTTCAACTGTTGTTGATATTATTTGAATGTGATCTGAACACTACGCACATATTTACTAGTAATTCTCCAGCTGAATAGGAGGCAGGAAGGATCCAAGTCTGGCAGGCTTGCTTCAAGGGGAGGGCGCAGCTGTGTCCCCCCTGCTTCTCCTTTAGTACGCTCAAGATAACAGTTCATCTCTGCCTACCCAAGCTTAGTGTAATCATAATAATATTAGAGTAAATAAATTTCAAAAGATGGCGCTGTATTCAAAATACAGCACGAGTTAACTTACTATATAATCCGATAGATGGCGTTATCAGTGTGGCACATGATCATGCAATGATTAAATTCAATGAAGGTTGTTATGAAAAGTATGCAATTTTCTAAACACAATATTCATTGATCATTCTGGCAATAATAAATTACTTGCAATTAGCGTTTAAGTGTTATGTAATTGCGCAAACATATAAACAAAAAATTATGCAATACTATGAACAAAATAATGTAGGTCTTTGAACTAGAAAGACAAATTAATATAACAAAGGTTTTATTTTCTTGATTTAGGTCCACCTACGACCTACATCAAGAATACAGCAATGTTTTTCGGTCAAATATTTTGAAAATGATCAATGATGACCTTAATAATCTTTTCCGCCATTTTGATGTTTTTATCTTCTAAGCTTCAACTTCTCTTACGTGTGGTTAGTTAGCACAAGCACAAAAAACCTGACTAATAGATAATGACATCATGCTAAGCAAAAAGATATTTTGGAGATGCTGGGATTTGAACCCAGGACTTTCAGCATGCGAAGCAGACACTCTACCACTGAGTTACATCCCCGATGATATACGGAGTCCAAATAGTCATATTGGGTTTAGGAGAACTATCTTCATCAGGATTCAAGAGATTTGTTTTTTCATTTTTTATTTGTCTATTGTGGTTCAAACTGACAAAGATGAGCCAACAGGAAAATAATTATGATATTGTACGAAGTTGGGAATTCCATTGATATAATAGTTAATTAGGTACCTATGAAGGATGTTTTTTTTTCACTCAATCACCTCGGCCTTTTGCAATCCGAGCATGACTGGATAAACGAAGATCATGTTCAAGAATATGGTAGAATGAGCGTGTAATGCGTGCAAATGATGTTTTTTTTTTTAATAAATGTTCCACGACAAATCACGCGGTCTACCTACAGGACTAAAAATGCTCGCGCACGCTCTGATTGACTAGTCTGCTGGTTATTACACATGGCTACAAATCAAACTGTAATTTTACAGTATAAGCTGATCGCGCAATGTACGGAAAGCCTATACAATGCGAGGTCAGCTTATACTGGACGTGTACAGCTTGATGTGTAGCCGTGTGTACAAAAGGTGAAGAGGGTGGAAATAGCAACCGATGAACCCTACCACAGTAACATAACATACAGTACGGAAACTAAGTCTTAACGCTCCGGATTGAATCACTCACACAGACGCACGTCTCAACAAGAACCTAAGCGGACGTCGCAGTGCTGTCAACGCAAATACCCGCTTCGGGGCCATGTTGATGCGTGCATCTGTGTGGGTGCGAGGGTTTGTACGTAGTTTCCGTATTGTATGTTATGTTTACTGTGACACTAACTTGCTAGGTGAGATGTATCACCTCACCCAACGACCATTCAGCCCAATAGACGCCTAATGTTGAATATAATGCGTACAATAAATACTGTCACTAGCTGAGGCGGGGTACTGCAATCCGATTGGCCCTACCAAGGCGGCTATTGGCTAATCACTAACGCGGCAGTTTTGACGGCTCATGTATGTGGTCGAAACTGATTTGAAGATTTCGAGTGGCGAATAGTGGTGACCTACATTAGTGAAACTTCATAGATGTGTTTTAGACATCGGTCGCATGTTATGAGGCGTCTATGGGCTGTATGGTCGTTGACCTCACCGCATGTGCACGGTACTTGTCGAAATTGATTGGAAAAATATTTCAAATCAATATTTGGAACGAGAATTAAATATGTACAGTACATAGGTACCATCAAATACTATTAAGAATATCCTCCTCCAATAAGTCCCTCGTCAGCCAGTCACCCTGTTGTCCAAACTATTTGTCTGAAATAAACACCCATTGGATATAGGTCCATTCTGTAATCAGGCTAAAACAAATCCATCTTTTTTTGTGTGGGGAAATCCTCATGGACGCATTTCGCTCGGAGAAGACGGAGCCAGTGTCGGACTCTTACCAACTAAAACCACCACAGTGTTCCTTCGACTACCTTTGGCCGGGGGTGTGGGATATGCTCTGTATTCTCCACCAACCCCCGTCAGGTCCCGGTTCGCCAGTAGTAGGCGAGCCCCTTTTCCCCGTGCAGCCTCAACGTCTGCCGCACCCTCCCGACGGCGTAGTGTTCCACGCGCGCCACCGTCACGGGCCTTGACTGGTCGGGCGGCGGGCTACCCTGAGTTCAACACACGCAGGCCCATTCCTAGAGTGGCTGGAGGTCGGCGTACGCTCTTCTGCGGTGCCCGGCCTGTCTTCGTGGGAAGGGTGCGAGGTCACGAGAATTACCTACCTCAAAACAAATACATCTACCAAATGCCTGTTTGTCTGGCAATTTCCTTTCAATGAAAGCTTATGGGTGGTGTTTATATGGTATAAATACCACATAGATATCACAAATCTATGTTTGTCGACAGACACGTTAGCGGCATAGCCCAAGTAACACAAATAAGCCGTTAATATACGTAAGTATAGCTAATAGATGTGACGTCTATTTAACTTGACAGATTCGATTTATGGTAATATCACATTGACCAATCCACTCATAAGTATGTTCTAACTATATTAATGGTGTAGTGACGAGTGTAACATGTGGTAGGCCGGATATTTGACGAATTAGGTAGTCAACCGTGTGGGGTGACCTTTAAGCGGGCTACATATACCTACGCACAGTTTTAACTGTTCAGTTAAATCGTAGGGTGTGTAGAGAAAACTGGGAATTGAAAACTTGTCATTGAATCATTGTATGGAATAAATAGAGTTACACTTCGGTAATATCAAATGAAAATCACGTTAGGTACTCACTCTGGAAATCACGCCAGACTCGCTGGCTCACCTTCTACAAGTAGGTACCCTACATAGCTGACAGGTAAAAAAATCGGATCCATCGCCCTAGTTCACTTACTGACCTATTTACCCACACACAACTCTAGAAGGGGACTGAGCAACGATAGCTGTCACATGTTAAAAGATAACCATTAAAAACAATTATCTTCTCTTAAAAATATTCTTGTAGATAATTTAGCTAAATATAAGAAATGTAAGATCTCCAAGATTGCCTATATTATTTTAATTAAAAAATAATAAATATTTATAACTGTTATGTGGTCCGAGATGTAATTATTAGTGATAATTTTAATTTCTTTCATAATCAAACTGGAATCTTTATAGATAGTACGTGAGCATAGGTGGTATGGCGCCGCGTTGTGTAAATTACTTTAATGATAGCTATCAATATTATGTACAAAACAGTTTTACCAACTCCATGCTGTATCAATATTTTACATAGCATAGTTTTAAGAATTAAATTGAATCTCTTGAATTTCAGTCACAATTAAAATCTTTTAAGTATGTCTCGTGTGGATCCACGTTCCCCAGAACGAGAGGTTAAGAAGTACCTATGCATGTATTTTTTTTTTGTATATTCACTAGTTTTTTATATCAATTAAGGTTCATATTTTTAGGTATTAAATTCTGGTTATTATAAGTACAATAAGTATCACTTAAGCTCACAATGCATATTTTGTTTCATTTAGTGCAGCCTTTTTTTTTTGAGACGGAGAAAATTACTAAATAAAAAAAATAAAAAAATAAAAAATTAATAAATAAATATGTTTATAAATTATTATTAACTATTGTGTTTGTTTTCTTTTGGTGTAATGTACAATAAAGAATACAATAAATAAATAAATAAATAAATAATATTCCTGTCGCATGTCACACCACTCGGGGAGGCGGGCGGCGGCGGCGGCGCGGCGTGGTTATGTGGGACTCGCACCCACTTAAAACTCCGCCGTGTGCCTACTCTCGCCTTGGGTGGATGGGCTACGAGAACTGCAATGCATGGCATTCGCAAACCATCCAGCGTGGCCCCCTTCAGGGCCTTCCACTTCCAACCTAAACTCTCCTTCAGTGATGTCCGGGAACACGTGGGACATCACTGCAGCTCGAGGGCCTTGCAGTGTGGATGATAGACTCCCCAATCTATCACCCACTGGCCTCTCGTAGGGCGGCATCAGGTCGCCATAAAGCCGCCTGCGCCGTCCCGTCCTCCCGATCAACCGCTATCAACTTATTCCACGATATTAGGAGCAAAGGAATACACAGGGGTACTAGAGATTTATCTAAGTATTAGCAAACCCTTGATGAATGTTGATTTTATTATATTTTTTATGATAGTAATAAATTGAGAGTTTATTAGTATCTGGAAAAAAATCATAAGATTTAATGTTCAATTTATTGACTTTTTTTTATATACCTACCTAGGTACAATATTCATAAAATACAAAATAATAATAATTTTTATTCATTTATAATTATAATATGGGTATATAAAGTATTTGTAACACACTCTTTATAGTAATGATTTCATAATATAATATGCCATAATGGCCACGCTTGGCAAGCGGGTTGGCGATCGCAGTTGGTTGGTTAAATACTCAGAGAACGCTGCTGCCCCTCCTCTGGTGAATCCCTTAGTAGCCTTTTACGACACCCATGAGAAGAGATAGGGTGGTGCAATTCTTTACGTCCGGCACCACACGGAACTGTAATTCCTAAAATGTACCTAATGAAGTAGAGACTTCAAAACAAGGAGGTGGTTCGCAATTCGACTGTATTTTTTAATTATTTTTATTAAGTTTGTTACCTCATAATTAACTCCGTCATTTACAAACCGATTTGGAAAATTCTTTCTTTATTTGAATGAACGTACTTCCAGATTGGTTCTATTTTTATCAAAATCCAGTTCTGATAGTGAGATCCATGTGGAATTGAGGGAACTCTTCACATATTATAGGCATACATATAGCGATTTTGATATTTTCATCAACAAATCAAGCATTTGCATTCAGAAAGTATCATTTGGTGAAGATCTGACCAAGATCTTCGGAGATAAAGAAGGGAACTCTTCAATGGATGACAGCAAATCATCCGGGATTGCAGCAATTGCTTGTCTTTCTTTTGTTAACGCCACTCAAAATAGATAAATAAAATAAACTTAAAAAAAAGTAAAAACCGACATCAAAAAGATAACTAATAATTTGTGTAAAACCAAAGACTTTGTATACTTTACGTCAGTATAATAACTCTATGTGTAAAACAGTTTAAGAAGTCGGTGCAATTTTTTCTTAAATCAAACCGAATCAAAGGCACCTACTTCCTAAACTGTTTTACACAAAATTTTTTTTTCGATTTGAAGTAAAAAAAAAAACTTTACTTTACTACTAACTAACTAACTTTAACTTTACTTTTTTTTTTATCTTCTCCTACCGCATGTCGTCTTGTTGTGGTATAAATCATTTTTCTTTCTTTCTTTCAAAGGTTTAACATTGTCTGTCATACTCATATCATACTTACATAAGGTAATCTGTGCGACCCTACTAACATGCATTTCATAACTACTCCATTGTAATTGGTACATCCTCGATACAATCGCGCCGGTTCGAGGCTCAGTCATGACCTACCAAGACACTTGCTACCACGTAATCAGTCATTCAGGAAGAAATTCATATTGATTTATAAATAAACTGACTGATGGATGAATATACTAAAAATAGGAATAAGATGAATTATAAAAAGAGTGCGGAAATAATTAAAGTTCCGGCGTGTTCCGTATTGAAGTGACTCCGCTCGGTACCAGAAAGGCGAGACAAGGTTGTCATCTAGACCGCCTATTCATTAACTATGCAGTTAAAGTATAAGTTTATATCTTTATGTTGTTAAACTTCACCGTGTGTATTAACTTGTAATCTTTATGACCATCATGTTATTAATATTATTGCTCCAATGCTTTTTTATAGCTTAGGATGGCGAATCGAGCTTAAAAGCCTACCTGATGTTAAGCGGTTACCTTTGCCCATAACAACTGCCACCTAGGTTGTTGCCTAAATGTTACTACAAATCGCTATCTCGGAATTGAGACCTTAAGATGTAATGTCTCAAGTGATTATAATTCCACCGGCACCCATAATCCTTCACACCAGAATACAGTATCACTGTTTCGCGGCAGAAATAAGTGCAGCGGTGGTAGTACTTCCCTGAACGAGCTCTTTCACATGGAGCTGTGCTACGGCTGTTCTGTTGGAGAGGGTTCGTGTGTCGTATGCAGTGTGACTACGTGGATCGATCGATCTACGAGGTCAAAGCAGTGCTTGCCCCGGTCACCGGTCAGTCCATTCCTAACAATTTGAGATAATTATCGCCGCGCCAAGGTTATTTTTTTCTTAAATTTTCTTTATATTTGACACAGGTTATTTTCACTCTCAGGAAAGTTCAGTCCTTGCCACGGTGTAATCTGAATCGATAGACTTTTTGAAATTATCCCCCATTATCTTGAATGACACTGACAAGTGGAAAAATAATTCTGGTAACTGAAAAATTAATTTTTCAATTTTTTTATCAGTGTAGACACTGTTGGCGTAGGTAAGGTAATGGATTCCTTCTACGTAAAAAAGGAACGGTTTGCGTAACATTCTTTTAACAAAAATGTTTCTTCTACAATCCAAGTATTTGATTTTTATAGATTCAGGAAATGACCGGTCATGTCATTAAAATTTAACCGAGTTTAGCTATTCAAAGGTAATTTATAACCTCGTTCGACCCCGCTTTGTTTGAAACAATATACCTTTTGGACTTCGTTCGTAAGTCAATCACTTTGTCTACTTCTTTACGTAGGTACTCATGTGCTAAATTTTTAAACATTTAACATAACATAACATCACGCCTGTATTCCCCGTAGGGGTAGGCAGAGGTGTATAGTGCATCCACGTTTCGCCAGTTATGTTACAAGTGCCATGTAATAGGGGGCGAGCCTATTGCCATTTAAACAATAGCTTATGTTTTTTTTTTTTTTTTTTTGTTTTTTTTTATACATTTGCTTCTTTAAATACGTAGTTGTAAATTAATATATATTGTGGATTCGTTTCAAAAGAACGATATTATGCAACCGAAGAATATCATCATCATCATCATTTCAGCCGAAAGAAGTCCACTGCTGGACATAGGCCTCCCCCAAGCATCGGCACAGCGACCGGTCCTGCGCTTTATCCGCATCCAGTGGATACCCGCGACCGAAGAATATAGAAATCCCTATATTCTAATTATAATAATGTCCTCCCGGCCAAATTTCGGTCACGGCGGCCAATCTCAATGGAGACTAGCCATCTGCGCGGGACATATTATAGTGCACAAGTGTGTGCGCAAACACAGGTGCACTCTCTATTCCCTCACTCTCATAATCCGATGGGACGGCAATTCGACACGACCGGAGAGAGATCAGGCGCAGGACCGACGGCTTTACGTGCTCTCCGAGGCATGAAGGGGTCTCCATGTGTAACGAAACGGTCACCCATCCACAGACAGACTGCGGCTAGTGCAGCTTAACCTTGCAGATCGTACAATTCACATGCTTGCTACTTAGCCACGAGCCCCATATTCTAATTATGTAACTTGTGGAGTTACTAATGGAATAATAATGTGATGGCAAACGGAACTATGGTGCAATGCACACAGAGGTGACAAGACGCGGACAACGGACACGGACCAGGCACGGACGCTCGTCCTTTACTCGTCCATTGCATGTTATTAAATGGTGCAATGCACACAGAGGTGACAGAACGCGGACAATGGGTACGGATGAGGCACGGACGCTCGTCCCTTACTCGTCCATTGCATGTTAATAAATGGTGCAATGCGCACAGAGGTGACAGGGTGCGGACGGGGCGTGGTGTGGTGTAGTAGTTGTAAGCTATATTTAATCTGTATTATTAAGACAATATATTCAGTCTATCAGCAGCTAACACGCGTTTCACTTGTCTCCCAAATACACCACCTTACATGGCGACCGTGCAGGTAACAGGAGAGCCTGTAGGTGCGCGCGTGTTCCATAAATGGACTCGTAACGTGTAATAGCAACTCGATACTGTGTGCGGACTTTGGGTACAGATGGAATATTTAATTGCAAGTCATATGTATTACGCATTTGACCCGTTTCAGTTTGTCATTTTCTTATAACTGTTTTGAGCAATAAAATGGGTGCCCGAAGTTCTAAAGAAGAGGTTATCATAGCCCAGAATGCCGGAGTCCCACACGTTAGAGTTTTGTTCGTATCACGTCTACGTCTAGTCCATGACATGTCTCTTCTGTCTTCTTCCAATTGTCAAATAGCACTGCATTTTGACCGTTGGAAGCATGAGTTCACGCTTAGAATCGTCTCTGAATATAAGCCTAAGATATCTACACTCAACATGCTGCATATATCTTTCAGGTATATGACAGTGACCATGTACCTAGACGATCAGATTTGGTTCGGTCCGGACCACAGATTTCTATCAAATATGTACAAGTCTCTACACGAACGGATTCGGCCATCCATGATTTGGCTGATCGTCTATATGCTTTGATTGTCCCCAGTTGCATAAGTACCGCATGAATGAAGGAAAGCTACATATCCTCCAAAGCCCTTTCTACTTTCGAGCACATACTAACACAGTGTTTGACTTGGTAACATATTATTTATTTATTTTTTCAGCCTGAGGAATTCCTCATGGACGCACTCCGCCCGGGGTAGGCGGAGCCAGTGTCAGACTCTTACCGACTAAAACCACCACGGTTTTCTTCTAACTGTTGGAATTATATCTCTTCTGTGGTTTGACGTCCATAGTGACAGAACAAAATGTATGTTCCTCTTCCGGTTTAGAAAAATGTGTGTACGCTATATTGAAATGACTACAATAAATTAATAGAGAAAAATGGGATCTTTCATTAGTCTGATACCTATTTAATAGTAAAGTTTAATAGGTTATGGGCCCAGGCACCAGGTGAGGTAATGTAGTCATGTATTTATAAAAAAAGTGTGAAAGATTTTGTATTTCAGGTTACAGTCAGTTTCGTAAAACGCTTACAAAATGGCGACGGAAAACAAAGAAATTTTTAGACACATATTTCCCCAATTAGAAGCTGAGGCTTTTGATAACTGGATATTTCGCCTCAGTTGCTTGCTAGAGGAAAAAGGATTAAATAATATAATAATTCAAGAAACGATCGATGAGAAGAGCAGAATCCTCGATGCAAAGGCGAAAAATATAATTGTCCAATGTCTAACAGATCGTCATTTAAATCTAATAAAAGATTGTAAAAGCGCAAAAGAAATGTTGGATACGTTGAAGAAAATTTTTCAAAGAAAAAGCGTCATATCAAAAATAACGTTACGACGAAAAATTTTAAATTTAAAACATACTCAGGGTACAAGTTTGGAAGAATACTTTGCTAAATACGATAACCTCATCAGAGAGCTGGAAGTAGCTGGTGAGAAGATAGAGGAAACTGACAAAATATGTTATTTATTAACAGGCCTTGATGATAGATATAATCATATGATAACAGCTCTGGAAACTATGAACACTGAACTCAAGTTAGAATTTGTTAAGGCAAAACTGCTGGATCATGAAGTGAGAAAGGAAAATACTATTGAGCCAGATCCACAGTCATCATTTGTGAGTACAGTCATTTGTTTTAAATGCAATAAAAAAGGGCATAAGTCATATGAATGTTACAGCAGAGGCCGAGGTAGAGGCCGGGGGTACAGAGGCGTGAGAACCCGAGGAGCAGCTCATACTGCTAAAGAACAGAGAGATTTATTTCTAGCGTCCAACCAGGCATTTCTCGGAGATGAGCTAAATGACAGTAACATTACATTTATTATAGACTCTGGAGCTACTCAGCACTTTATCCAAGAGAAATATGAGAAGTATCTTGAGAACATAAAGGATTTAAATAATAAATTAGATATTAAAATAGCCAATGGGCAAATTCTCCAAGCAACAAAACTTGGATATCTAGATGTATACTACAGAACTGAAAAATTGACACTAGAAGTTATAATTGTTCCCGGATTGAGCAATAATTTGATATCGGTCAGCAAATTAGTGGAAAACGGAAAGCAAGTAATATTCAAAAATGATAAATTAATTATAACTGCGAAAAATCGTAAAGTTTACTATGGAGAAAAAAGAGGAATGTTATATATGTTAAATTTGACACTTCCCAACAAAGAAATTTGCAACATGACAGAAGAAATTGATACATGGCATAAAAGAATGGGTCATATGTGCCGGAAAAATCTGGCAATATTAGGACTTCCATTTAGTAAACAACCTTGTGAGGTATGTATGAAAAATAAATCCACTAGACAACCATTTAGACGATTGCAAAGCCCGAGATCAAACAAAGTAGGAGATTTAATACACACTGATGTAGCAGGACCAGCCAGAGTACCCACAAAAGAAGGATATAAATATTTTATAACTATAACAGATGATTTTTCACACTTCACACACACATATTTATTAAGGAACAAATATGAAGCTACAGAAAAACTTATGCAATTCATAAAAGAGATTGAGAGACAAGAAGATATAAAAGTTAAGAGAATTCGGTATGATAACGGTGGAGAATTTACTGCAAATAAATTTCAAAGCTATTGCCAAGAAAAAGGAATTAAAATAGAGTATACACGACCATATAGCCCACAGCAAAATGGGAAAGCTGAACGCATGAATAGAACAATCTATGATAAAGCAAGAACAATGCTTGATGAGTCAAATTTGCCAAGATGTCTATGGGGACAAGCTGTACTAACAGCTACGTATTTAACAAACCGTTCACCATGCTCAGCATTAAATAATAAAATTCCTGCAAAGCTAAGAAACAAAGAGTTTAACTTAAGTAAAATCAAAGTATTTGGATGTAAAGCATGGGCACACATTATGCCAAAGGAAGACAAATTCTCGAACCGAGCAGTTGAATGTAGAATGATTGGCTATTCTACAAACGGATATACATTATGGAACCCTAATAAAAACCAAATAATAGTATCAAGAGATGTACGCTTCGATGAAGGTAATATAAAATATGAAGATAATGAAAGCAAAAATACAAACACAGAACCAGTGAAGGTTATAGTAGAAGAGTATTGTACAAAACGAGAAGAACAAGAAAAGAGATGTGAAAAACAAATCGAACATGAAGTGTTTAATGATACAAATGAAATTGAAGAAGAGAATAATGAACAGGATACAGAAGGACAAAAATATACAAGAAGTGGAAGAGAAGTAAAGAAACCTGTAAGGTACGATGATGAAGTCTATGAAGCATTTTGTTTAATATCAAGTGAACATGATCCGACCTCTTTTGAAGAAGCCATTACACGAGGTCCAGGCTGGAAAATTGCAATTGACAAGGAGATAAAATCTTTAGAAGAAAGAAAAACATGGATGGTGTCAGAGTTACCAAAAGCAAGTAAAGCAATTGATACAAAGTGGGTGTTCAGAACTAAATCTGACGGTACTAAAAAGGCAAGATTAGTTGCACGTGGTTTCCAACAACACACTGATGATCTTGTATACTCCCCAGTAGCTAAGATGACGACTATAAGGTTAGCATTATCTCTAGCACTCAATAACAACTGGGAAATAATTCAACTTGATATACCGTCTGCCTTCTTAAATGGAGAAATTGAATGTGAAGTTTACATAAAAGTTCCAGAGGGAGTAAATATAAAGAATAAAAAAGAAGGAACTGTTTTGAAACTTCAAAAAGCCTTATACGGACTGAAAGAATCACCTAAATACTGGAACAAACGATTTAATGAGTTTTGCATGAAAATAAATCTAAAACGTTCAGAAAATGACATATGTTTATATAAAGGAGATGGAATATGGCTCATATTATTTGTAGATGACATATTGTTGATCGGAAACAAGGAAAATATAGAAAAAGTTGTAAAATCATTAAAAGAAGAATTTGAAGCAAAAAATTTAGGAAGAGTAAAGAACTATTTAGGATTAGAAATACTAAGAAATGAAAATACAATACAGATTTCACAAAAACAATTTATTAAAAGTCTTTTGAATAAATATAACATGTTGAACTGCAAAGAAATGAAGACGCCAATGGAGAATAGCTTCCAAGTTCCTGAAAATGAAGAAATGATAACGAATGTGCCTTATAGAGAACTGATAGGTAGTCTGAATTACCTGTCCACAATGAGTCGGCCTGATATCACATTTGCAACTTCTTTCCTTAGTAGATACCTAGATAAGCCTACAAAGACTTTATGGATCGCAGCAAAAAGGATTCTACGTTATCTCAAGGGCACAATAAATAGAGAGCTAACGTTTAAGAAGAAAGAAGATTTTAATACATCATTTATTTCAGCTTACTCAGATTCAGATTGGGCAAGTGATAAAACTGACAGGAAGAGTGTCAGTGGCATGGTAGTATATCACAAAGGAAACCCAATATCATGGTCTTCAAAGAAGCAGCAGTCTGTAGCACTTTCGACTGCAGAGGCAGAGTATGTTGCAGCGGCCACTTGTGTCAGTGAACTAATGTTTGTGAAGGGATTAATTTTAGATTTTCATGAAAAGTGTAATATTATGCTTTATGTGGACAATCAGAGTGCAATAAAAATAATTATGAACAGTGAAAATACGCGATACTCTAAACACATAGACATAAAATACCATTTTATAAAAGATATTATTTCTAAAGACATTTTAAGTGTGAAATATGTAAGCACAACTGAAAATACTTCTGATATTATGACTAAGTCATTGTGTAGTGTTCAATATAGTTATTTGCGTGAAAAACTATTAGTTGTGTAAAATTATAGCTGAAGGTAAAGTTTATTTTGTTTGTTTTAGAGATTATAGTTTTGTTCAAAGCAATTATTAGTTTAAAGTTTTGTTAAGATGTTTAGTAAATAAGTAGGTAACTAATAATTGAGAGGGAGTGTTGGAATTATATCTCTTCTGTGGTTTGACGTCCATAGTGACAGAACAAAATGTATGTTCCTCTTCCGGTTTAGAAAAATGTGTGTACGCTATATTGAAATGACTACAATAAATTAATAGAGAAAAATGGGATCTTTCATTAGTCTGATACCTATTTAATAGTAAAGTTTAATACTAACTACCTTAGCCGGGGGCGTGGGAACCCGTGATTATTCACACAACCACCCCCGACAGGTCCCAGCCCACCATAAGCAGGTGAGCCCCATCTCCCCGTGCGGCCTAACGTTGGCCGCACCCGCCTAGGCGGCGCACACGGAACACTGCACGCCACCTCACCTCAAGGGCCTTTACCAGCTACGCCAGCTGCGCTAACTACACTAGCTACGCCAGCTGCTGGTCGGGCAGCAGACTACCCTGAGTCTGCTGCTCGCAGGCCCCATCCTCTCGTAATTTTTTATAGAGGTTTTCTTCCTCGCGGTCTGGGCGGCGAAGCGAAGACCCTCGGTCCGAAGAGGCGCGAGAACACTACTCAGCGGGCACTCCTGGGGTTACGAGATCGACGGGGGCAGGGAAGGACAATTCCCCCGCTGCCTGCCCAGTGGCAAGGTGAGTGCACACCGGGCCCGCCCCTGCTCCTCCACTGTGCCCTCTGTTGGCAACAGAGGGACACGTGGAGCAACTCCCCACTGGCCCAGAACGGGCCCCTCCCGCGCCAGAATATTCGCCACAGGCAATAAGATCCCCCGAAGGTTAATCCCTCGAAAGGATTCTAATGCCCGTACCCAGGATGCACCGGCTTAACAACTGCAGTTCCCTCCAGACATGTCCAGACGGACAAGCAGCCGTCAGACACACGTGGAGGTTTTCTGGCCAGCACCCCGTTTGACTTGGTACCTACTCTGTGATGGTCTGACGTATTGTGTACAATAAATGTTTGCTTATTGAATACTTGTATGTATGTCGCGTAGTTGACTACAAACTGTGACGTGTATGCTATTAATTAATAAACCGTAAGTAACTGAAGCTATTCATAATGAGTTGTATTAAGTATTTTATTGAATGTTTGTGTTTGCAAAAAAAAGTTGCTTTCATCTTTCTTTAGTCATTTTACAGCATGTTACAATAGATGTCTGCTCATAGTCTTGTTTATTTAAGATTTCATTTGATTGCTCGAATGGCTAACGGCCAAAATTAATATCCTATCAATCCACGATTTGCCCTATATACTAGAGATTTGACATCAATTTTATGGAGCTTATGTCAAATTTCTATCTCTATTAGGGCAAATCGTGGATACATAGGATGTTAAAAATAAATATATTTGAGACATTTTACACAGCACCATCTAGTCCCAAACTAAGCAGAGCTTGTACTATGGGTCTATACGGATGTTATAGAATATAATAGAATAGATAATATACTTATACTTTTATTTTTGTTAATAGGTATGTACATACTTATAATAAATAAGTACAGTCTAACAAAGCAATTAGTATACAGGGTCGCCAGATATAGATGAAGATTTCTCAGGAAGTTATTATAGAATGGTTTGATTAGGGTTTTGTATAAATACAGTTTAACTTTGTCCGTTATTAAAATAATATTTCACTCTAAAACATCCATAATCTTCTGAGAAAACTTCATTTATATCTCTCTACCCTGTATACCAATTGCATTGTTAGACTGTACTAGTACTAGTAGTTAATAATTTTGGCCGTAAATAGAGAAGTGATACAACTGCAACTGCAAAGCTTTCTCGCCTCGAAGCAAGATCACAATAGCATTATGGTCACTATAATTAGAGAAATAAGTTTTAACATCGCAATAGCCACAAAGAATTAACATAATCTAATCATATCTAATTTTATCTTAACTTGGCCGTGTTATACAAATCGGGCAACTTTTTCACGTACGAGTATATCCGACTTTGACCGTTTTGCCAACACGGCCGAATTAAGAATGTTAGCAAGTGGCTCAATATTCCCGTGTTGTGATACTAATATTCTCTATGGTACATTTGAGAGATTACAGCAGTTACATAATACGAATCTCAATAATTCTTTACTCAATCCTCAGTTTTGTAACCGCAGCAGGTTTTGCTTTTCGTGGTTTCTTTAAAAATTCTGACTGTCACATTGGTCTAGTGGTCGCAAGCGCGACTGCTGAGCGTGGGGTCCTGGGTTCGATCTCGATCGATTCCCGGGTCGGGCAATATTATTGAGTTTTTCATTAGGAATTTCTCAGTAGCAGACCGGAGTCTGGATTTCACCCCCTATTACATGGAATGATAACATAACTGGTGAAATGTGGGTGTTTACTGTACCTCTGCCTACCCCTTCGGGGAAATAAAAGCGTGATGGTGTGTATGTGTTTTTAAGATTCTCTTTTAATCTTTAGTCACAAGAAATTGTAGCCTATGCCCGTCTCTTCACTTCCGTAGTATGAAAAAAACACGCACGACATGGTGTATCTGTGTCAGTGGCGTGCATTCCATATAGGCAATTAGGCAGTACCCAGTGCTTTCCTCATTCAAATTCAATAGTGGTGTAAGTTATTATCTTTTTTTCAAAGTACAATGATTATTTATCTTTTAATAGACCTATTAATGCTAAATTAATCTTTCTACATACATAAATCAATAACTTAGACCACAATTAAATTCAAATAAAGTAGGCCACTGCACGCCACTGATCTGTGTGTCAAATTTTATCCAAATCGGTCCATTAGTTCTGGCGTAATGCTCGAACAAACAAACAAACAGACAATTACAGTTTTATGATAGTAGTTATACTGTAATACCGTATTAATTAAGTATATATTTTATTATATTATTTGTTTAACAAATAGATATATCTATCATATTATTATAGTATTGTGTGATACTTATTTCTTTTGTTTACTTATTGTTTTAGTAAATTCCAAAAGGTGTTTCTGTGACTATAGGGTGACAAATACTTAGATATTCTTTTGATTTCGTTACTTTATCCAGCTGTTTGAATTAAAAAGCAATTATTAATGTTTGCTTACCGATTTAAAATTCATGGAACAATGTGTAGTCACGTGAATAAAATTAATGTTGTTCAATGATATTTAAAAGTACCTACAGATATGTTACTAGCGCGCACAATCTGAAGACTCGAAAACGTCCTAATTGTGACGTTTTGCTATTAGTTCGCGTCAAGCAAGGCGCAGAGCGTGACAAAAAAAAAACAAAAATGCTGTTGTGTGTGTAAGTGTTCGGTCCAAGTAACCAAACACTTGCGAGCGCGGCACTTTACAGCAATCGTAGGTACTAAGGAATAATTATATTTTCAACTTCATAACTTCAGTGCATTACTGCGGTGGTGGCGGAACCCTATAACGTCCCGGATCATCCTCGATGGTTCGGCGACACTGCTGGCTCCGTCGCCATTTACTGGGGTGGAATAGAGGGCGGCCCTCCCTGTTCCTTTCTCGAAAGGGGGCAGGGATTCGTCGCTGTGGAATGGGGCCCTTTGGCAGTAGTAGGGTGCTATGTCTCTCCCAATATCTCTCTTGCCGACTATGAGAGATACTTGGACGGGGTGGCACGCTGCATTCGTAGCACATGCTTACCTCGTCCACTGTTCGTCCTGGGTGACTTCAACGCTCACTCAAGAGTATGGGGGAACCGTCGGGACGGACCTAGGGGAGAGACATTGCAGGACTGGGCGGCTGGACTGGACCTTCGACTTCTCAATCGGGGGTCCGTGCCTACATGCGTTCGGTGGCAGGGGGAGTCGATCGTCGATTTATCATGGGCGAGTCCTCCTGCTTCCCACATGGTGTCGGGATGGAGAGTTGCTGAGGAGGTGGTTACTCTGTCAGACCACCGCCACATCGTTCTCGAGGTGGCACTCCGTCCTCCCGACCACCCCAGCCGTCCAAATCATAGCACCCAGCCGCGTCGTTGGTCCCTCAAACTGCTTAACCGAGATTTGCTCGTCGCAGCTGCCAACGTAGCGGCGTGGTCGGAGAGTTCGGACTCCGAAGGGATCCTGCCTGATCCGGAGATAGAGGCGGCCTGGTTCCGGCAGACAATGACAGCAATTTGTGATGCCTCAATGCCCCGAGCCAGACGCGGTGGGTTTCGGTCGGTGTACTGGTGGTCAGATGACCTTGCGCAACTTCGTGCAGCGTGCTTGAGTTCTCGCCGCCGGTACACACGAACCCGGCGACGGCGCCGAGCTACAGCCGAGGAGATAGATATTAATTATGCGGCTTATCGGGCGGCTACAAAGGCGTTCCAAATTGCCATTGCGAACGCCAGGGTTCGGTCTTGGAATGAGCTTCTGGAGGGCCTAAACAGGGATCCGTGGGGGAAACCATACAAGGTAGTCATGGGAAAGCTACGTCCGTGGGTCCCTCCACTTACGGAAACCCTGGACCCGGACTTGTTGGGCAGAGTTGTCTATACACTATTCCCAGCGGTCCGGGATGGTCCCTCAGTCCCCCCAATGACTTCACCGGATTGGTCTGAGGACTTGGGAGTGACAGAAGGGGAGCTAGACCGAGCAGTTAGTCGCCTGACTGCCCGTAATACGGCGCCGGGACCTGACGGAATCCCGGGTCGTGTCTGGGTGCTGGCTATGGCTGCTCTGGGGGACAGGCTGAGGCGGCTATTCACAAGCTGTCTCCGTCACAGCGTGTTTCCCTCCGGCTGGAAGGAGGCTGGATTGGTCCTTATAAAGAAAGAAGGCAGGGCTGCAGATTCTCCCTCTGCATACCGTCCCATATGCCTGCTCGATGAGGCATCCAAGCTATTCGAGAGAATAGTTGCCGAACGCCTCGTTGAGCACCTGTCGCGGGTCGGTCCCGACCTTGCTGATAGTCAGTACGGCTTCCGGCAGAGGCGATCAACAGTGGACGCGATCCTACGGGTCCGCTCGCTGTCGGAGCAGGCAGTGTCCAGGGGTGGAGTGGCGTTGGCAATAAGTCTTGACATCGTCAATGCCTTCAACTCCTTGCCCTGGGACGCTATTAGGGGGGCACTTGTACACCATTGTGTGCCTCCCTATCTGCAAGGCATTGTCGGGGCCTATCTTCGCGACAGGCATGTTCGCTATGTGGGTAGGGACGGTTGCGTTCATCGCAGAGAGATTAGTTGTGGGGTTCCACAGGGGTCGGTACTTGGCCCGCTCTTGTGGAACCTTGCATATGACGCGGTCCTGCGTGTCGACCTCCCCGCTGGCGTCAGTGTCGTTTGTTATGCTGACGACACTTTGGTGTTGGCCGGCGGGGACACCTTTGATGAGACCATCCGGCTTGCTGAGCTCGGGGTGGCAAAAGTCGTGGCCAAAATCCGCGAGCTGGGGTTGCAAATAGCGCCCCATAAAACCGAGGCGCTATGGTTCCACAACCTGCGACGGGGTAGAGAACCACCCAGCTCGACGGTTCGCGTTGGTGATGCGCAAGTCCAGGTGGGCCGATGTATGAAGTACCTTGGCCTCTTCTTGGACAGCCGCTGGGCCTTCGGGGAGCATTTTAATCGCCTGGTCCCCCGGATCGAGAGGGTAGCTGGTGCACTGCACAGTCTGCTGCCCAATCTTGGGGGACCTCGGGAGGAAGTTCGCCGTCTCTACGCGGGAGTCGTGCGGTCCATGGCCCTCTATGGGGCGCCTGTATGGTCACACCGACTGTCAGGCGTCCAGCGCTCAAGGGCTAAATTCAACAGCCTGCAGCGCAAAGTGGCCATACGGATCGCACGAGGATACCGAACGGTATCCTTTGAGGCGGCAACTGTCCTGGCACGCTTCCCGCCGTTGGACATCTTGGCGGATATGGACACGAGGGTCTACGACCGGATTCGTGTCATCCGCCAAAACGGTGGGAGCGCGCCTGCAAGGGCGTTTGAAGTGCTGAGGCGGCAGGAGCGACGACACGCGCTCGAGATGTGGCGCGAGCGGCTGGAAGGGCCGCAGTATGCGCACAAGCGAGTGGTTGAAGCAGTCCTGCCGTGCTTTGAGGCCTGGCTGGAGAGGAGTGAGCGCGTCACCTACCGGCTTACTCAGGTATTCACCGGGCACGGTTGCTTCGGTGAGTACCTGAATAGGATCGGACGCGAAACCACGGCAAATTGCCACCATTGTGGGTGTGACCAGGACACCGCACAGCACACGCTGGAGGAGTGCCCTGCGTGGGGCTCCGAACGGCGGGACCTGGTCAGCTTGATTGGGCAGGATCTTTCTCTGCCAGCAGTAGTGTCGGCTATGCTGGCAGATCCGACGGCTTGGAGGGCCATGGCTTCCTTCTGTGAGACCGTCATGCTTCAGAAGGAGGCCGCAGAGCGAGATCGGGAGAGGGCCGATCCCGCTCGGAGAAGGAGGCGCCGGGGAGGCAACCGCCCTGGCGCAAGGCTCAGATAGGGCAACAGGCCGCATCTCCTGCTGCCACATCTGGCAGGGGACCTTCGGGATCGTGGACGCTAAGAGTGGGGGGACTCGAGGCGTCTTTTAGACGACCCTGGGGAGGACAGCAGTACGTGGTGGTCGCGTGCTACTGTGGGGAAAACAATATTGTTTTCCCGGGACGTGCCAAAGGCATAGCACTAGAGGGGCACCGGCGCGGTCCAATGGAGTTCCCGGAGCTCCTCTATTTTGTGCAGAGGATGGCCACCGTGTGGTTTTAGTCGGTAAGAGTCCGACATACCCCTCCGCCGTCCCCAGTCGGAGGGTATCCATGAGGATTTCCACCCGAAAACAAAAAAAAAAAAAAAAAAAAAAAAAAAAAAATGTATCGAACAGAACGGGTGCATTCGTTTAACATTAACCATTTCCATAACATTAACATAACATTTAAACATCCTAATTATTAAGAACATACAACTTGTCAGAACTCTAAATAAACCTTTTCTCCAATTATCCAGTGCTTTCATATTCACTAAAACCTTGCACCTCACACAGTAAGGAAAGTGTACCAATTATGATACGAAAGTAACTTAAGGCCCAACTAAGAGCTAAGTACTAACTGATGGGGATCAGTAAAAAAATATTACTCGCTGAGTACATCATTTATCGAAAATTCAATTTTACTAATTGAAGTAAAGGTACTGTAGCTTAATCAGAAACTATTAACTCTATAAAATATACTTCGCTGTAGTTATAGATAGAAAAAGTGCCAAAAGTGGCTGTTTTTTGCATTTTTTCTACCTACAACCAGAGAAATATAATTTACAGAGTGAATAGTTCCTGATTCTGATTAAACTACAGTACCTTTACTTCAATTGGTAAAAACGAATTTTCGATAAATGATGTACTTAGCGAGCACAGACCAGTAAGCCTCAAGACGCCACATAAACAAAGTTTTGCAAGAGAAGACAGTCGTAAAATGTTGGCGGGGACCAGGGGGCGGACGGCGCGTTATGATTGGTCGGCTCAAATGTTTGGTGATATGATTGGTGCCACTCGCTAACGGAGTGAAATCCCGATTGGTGGCTGGGCGTAAGATATGCAGCGCGACTGTATATGCTTTGTGACCGGGGGTATCCGGCTAATAGGCGTCTAGAGGCTTACTGGAGGCTTACTGGTCTGTGTTAGCGAGTAATAATTTTTTTACTAATGGGGGCGCCACTTAGCTCTTAGTAGCTCCTTAAAGTAACTAATTTAGTTACTTTGTACTAGTTTATGTGTATGTGTGTTTCCGCTGCATACAGTATTTTTTACGCAACACGATATCGCATCGTGGCATGATGCACGGCACGACGCGACGCACGTTTTTGATACGATGTCGTTAAAAACATTTGAAGAAAAATTGCCACAGTTGATCCGGAGATTTGGAGATATGTTATGTGACCCATAGCACGGACTCTCTTACACTAGGGATATTAATTGATCTGCATCAGTTTTGTGCTTCATCTTTGATCTTTGACTATTGAATAAATGCGACACCGGGTGCAGGATTGCATCGTCAGTTTTCACGACACAACGGCGTGCCGTGAATCGTACCACGATACGACATCGTGTCGTGAATTTTTCGATGCATGTCGTAGATTTCCACTACACGACATCGCATCGTGACACGACATCGCAACGTGCCACGATGCGACGTCGAATCGTGTGTTTGTGTTTTGGCACTAACATATCTATACTTTTAAACATCATTGATGTTGTTTGTTTGCCATTGGTAACACTAAAATTACTAATTAGTTACGTAATGTTCACATATTTCATGATTTCATTGCCAGAAGGTTATAATGAAAACAGTGTTTATGCTTATGGCTTTTGTAGGTAGGTACTCTACTTAGAACTGAGAATTGTTGAAATACAGTCATTAGACGATTGCTGTTTTATTTTTATTAAATTTGTAATGTTCTAGAATACATCGCCGTTTCGTGTCATCATCAATAGCACATGTTTACTGCTGCTTGGTATGTCAGTCAAGGTTGAAGAATATTTTGGTACATTGGTTACTATTCTTTATAGAACTCTCAAATCGATCGGTATTGGTTAATAAGAGAATTACTTTTGAATCTTCGAGTAAGTATTTTTTTATAAGCATGGCAATTAGTGTACATCTAAGGTAGTGATCTTAAATGTTTTCGATAGAGCGACCCCTTTGTTAAAAAATTGCCCCCGACCCTCTCGCCCTTCGCTAGACATAGGATTATGTAAGGCTTTTTAATAATTTTTCAAGTTCACTGGGTTCGCGACCCATACGTTGAAAAGCACTGATCTGTGTGCTCGCTCATATCTCCTGGTTGTAATTTTTTTAAGGATATATGATAGGTATATATAGGTAGGGTATAATATTGGCGTTATTAATACAATTTAAATATTTAATTACAAATTAATAAAACCACTCCCCTAAGCTACTGCCTGATTGTTGCTCCAAACTTCGCTCAAAAACAGTTGCGTCGACAAAAGTATCCTTGATGCTTTTCCAAGCTATCTCTTTCAGTCCTTTAAGCGTGATTGACAATAAGTATCCAAACAATAACGTTAAAACAAGGATTTTCCATACAATTCATAGTAATAGTTCATAAGGTAGTATCTCATCTTGTTAGTACTCGTAACATGAAAATAAAATAATGTAGCGAAGTGCTGCCAACAATCATAGTGAAGCCAAAACAAACCGTGCTCCTTCGTGTAAAACCAGCGTTCACGCACACACATGCACCTCAAACCGTGCTCACCTCTCTCAGTACACATGTCGAGGCATCGTCCAGTAAGGATCGCGAAAGCAAATATCCTTCAGATGCATGGTGTGTGCGTGAGCGCTGGTTGTACACGAAGGAGCACGTTTTTTTTTGTCTTCATTATGATTGTTTGCAGCACTTCGTCTAATAAGAGTGTATTATCGTAATTTTTATGTAAATGTCTCTTAATGGACTATGCTAATGGGAAACCTTAGCGATATAAATTATCGTCCAATTATGACCATTAAAGCGATAAAAACGTCATAACATCGTATTATGCCGATGCAAAATTTTCCGTGAATGGAATCAGTACGTGGTTCATCGAACGTTGCCTCAACATAGAACAAAAGATGTCATCTACAATGTTGAGATTTAATTAACATTGCTATAACAGATCCTAGTTCAGAGTTATAGCGGTAGAAAATAAAGTTTTCAACACACTTGCTTGTAAAGTGGCTCTTATTGCACCGCTTTTAGTTTCATAATGCAGCTTTTAACGCACGCGTGCTTTTTACTTTGTTTACATTATCGCACTAGTGCTTTTTACTTTACAGTTTATTTTTAAATCTCAGCTGAGTTTTTATGTCTAAACAATTTTTTTTTGTGAGTAAATCAAATGTGTTGATTAAAATATGGTGATAAATAAATATTTAATTTCATCAAATTATTTATTTTAGTAAACAAATTGACATTAATTTGTGTCATAAATAAATAAATACAATTTATTATATTTTTAATACCTTCCACCACCTGCGCGCGCTGCAGTTATATACGTCACATACAGCGACGACACAGCCCCTGGGGCTGTGTCGTCGCTGGTCACATACCTAACCACAGGCACGGCGTGCGGTTACGGAAATCCGCGCTCACAAATTTAATATTTGTCTAAACTATGTTTATGATTTTGTTTCCTCGCAAGCGTGTTGAAAAACGTCGTATAAAATGCGTGAGTAATGTTCATTATACTCTCGGCTTTATTACGCCCTCGCCTTTGGCTTGGGCTACAATCCAGCCTCGAGTATAATGTACATCTTAGCTCACTTGTATCATGATGTACTATTATTTACATTTTACTATATTCAGGTGACTTGATGATGATTTACATCAAAATGTGATTATCACTTGCTTTAACAGTGAAGGAAAAGATTGTGAGGAAACCTGCACACCCGAGAGTGCTGCATAAAGTACTTGACGGTGTGTGTGGTTCGCCAATCCCCTCTAGACCAGCGTGGTGGACTACAACCTGAATTTTTCTCATTCTGAGAAGAGGTCCGTGCCCAGCAGTGGGATAGTAATAGTATGTATATTACACATTCACGTTTTCAAAGTTTTCATAATATGGCGATAGCTACGACGAGTCACATGACAGAATTTAGCCAAATTGAGAATTTGAATAAATAATCTATGTGTTTGACTATATATATATTCTCATATATTATAACTGCTGACGTCTTCCTACAATAAGTTCAACTTTTAGAAATATTTAGTAAGTTGAACTAATTGGAATATTTTTGTCCAATTAGTTGAACTGATTGAACTTGTAGTTGAACAAAGTGGAATAGATGTTACATACGACACAGTTTTCAAATTATGTAGCTACAATCGTACACAACTATGTAAACTGTAATAAAGTGTTTATGTTCCAATCAAGAATTCATTTAATAATTTCTTAGGTTTTGACGACCTCTGTGGTCTAGTGGTTCGAGTGTCGGACTGATGATCACGAGGTCGTGGGTTCGATTCCCACAGGACACAAATATTTGTGTGATGAACATAAGTGTTTGTGTTGGTCTGGGTGTTTCTTATGTATTATAAGTATGTATTTACAAAAAAAGTATTATATCCATTGTCTAGTACTCATAGTACAAGCTCTGCTTAGTTTGGGACTAGATGGTGTTGTGTAAAAATGTCCTAAAAGTATTTATTTATTTATTTACTACACATTATAATAGAACAAGTAGGTACGAAGCTTTCGAAACGTCAGGAAAACCAATTTAAATAATATACGCGATATAATCCGGTTAAACTTGTTTTATCATAATAAGAATTCATTTATTTATTTATTAATATTAATTCCGTCCATTGTAACGTTTTGACTCGTTGGACAAATACATAATGTCCGAAAATTCCAAGCGTCTTCAGGAGACAATCCTTCCTACTAATATAATATTATAAACGTGGAACTTTGTGAGGATGTATGAATATATGTTTGTTACTTTTTCACACAAAAACTACTGAAAGGATTTTAATTAAATTTGGCATACAGATAGAAAATAACCTGGATTAAAATATGAGCTACTTTTTATCACGGGGAGATGAACAGTTCCCGAGGGATGCGTGATAAACGACACACACGTGGGTGAAGCCGCGGGCATAGGCTAGTATCGTATTGAGTGCCTAGTTTATGTAATAATTAGGGAAGATAATCAAATTAAATGTAAAATGAAACTTAAGACGCTGACAACAGCCAAATACCCCAAATAGGCTTATTTTAAAAACATTTTTAGCTGTATCTATTCAGTTTGTGGCAATGAAAAAAATATATGTTAATTTTGATCGTATTTTCTGAAACTGTATTATGCTCAAAACACGATTTCTTGAAGTTTTCTCGATAAAAAATAATTGTAAACTAACCTCTTAAAACATGTTTTAAAGCAAACAATCTCTATTGTTTACTAAATATTATAAATAAAATTAAGAAAATATTTGAGAAAAACAATAATCTAAACTTTTGTTGTTTCTGTTTTTCACATAAGCTTTTAGATTTTTATTTAAAAAAAATATTGTTAATTTTCATTCAAGTTGAGCGGCGTATCCGACGTCCCTCGGCTCGTTGCCTCTCTTTCAGTTCGTACGACGAAACGACAGTGACCGCAGAGGTCTGATTTTTTAGGTTTTGTCAGCCTCTTAAAAGGATCCTTAAAGGGTTAGTTGGATACGCTAGTGGTTAAGTTAGAATCATAAGTAAAATTAATTAAAATAGGTAGCATTTAAGGTAAAATATGTGTTAAAAGAGCAAAACGCCTACAAACTGCATCATCAGTTTGGGGAGTATAATTTACTAGCCTATGCCCGCGACTTCGCGCACCTGAATGTTGTTTATCGCGCATTCCTCAGGGACTGTTCATCTTCCCGGGGTAAAAAGTGGCCTATAAGTTAATCCAGGTTATGTTCTATCTGTATGCCAAATTTCATTAAAATCCATACAGTCGTTTTTGCGTGAAAGAGTAACAAACATCCATACATCCTCACAAACTTTCATATTAGTGGGATATGTCAGCAAAATATTAGTAGGTATGTTCATGTTGGTTCAGTTCAATAAATTTTACGATTCCGTTTCAGTTCAGGACGATTGTGTCGTTTTATTTCTGGGTTATCGTGGCCGGTCATGTGAAAACAGTTGATCCGATAAACCTAACCTAATATAGTAGTTTATGAAACTGTTGCATAATAGGGGTTATTAAAACACGAGTGTGAGTTTAAAAACCGAGCCGTAGGCGAGGTTTTTAATAGTATCACACGAGTGTTTTAATACCTAATTATGTCAGTTTCATACACTATTTTATCTACACTCATACAATTTTAAATAAAATACCAAAGTCAAAATCTTAGTAACATTGTCGTTGTTTTTCTTGATTTCTCTGGTAAAAGATTGTTCGTCATTTACGTTGCTGCATCCAGAAATTCAGGCGGGGTCATATTCTCCTCAGTTCAGTATCACTGCTGTAGTCAGATATTTTTGCCCAGAATAAAACTTTCGACATACAAAACCATAATAATAACGTAAACAATAACAATAAATTTACAAGTAACGATGTCCAAATCCAGTAGGCCAGGCGCGCGGCCGCGCACGCGCGCTGGTGCACGCCTACACAGATAATAAAATATAGTCTGGCGACAACATTATAATCGGAACTAATTTTCTATCCTTGTCAGGATTCCGTCAATCTCTGTTTTATCATACAAAAAATATGCCTGTAAACACTTAAATATAATTAAAAGCAATATGACAATCAAAAGTTCTGCCAAAAACGCGATTTTAAACGATAAAAATTTTCAATGTATGACAAGTGGCGCCACCCTGAATTTTGTGTACTCATTGGTGCCAAACTGTACGACTGCTAAAAAAAAGGTTTGAAAACTCCTTGGTTAGGTCGAAGTGGCATTAAAAACTCCTTAGTTAGGCTGAAGTGTGCGGTTATGGAAAAAAAATTAAATTACCGCATTGTTTTGTTCAGCAAACTGTATCGTAATGAAACTTTTTAAATTCATAACAGGTGCATGTGCGTAAAGTATGTCATTATGACATTACTTTCGAGTTCATAATTCGAATTTTACGATACGAGTGTAGATAAAATAAATAATTATATTGATTAGTGTGAAACAATGATATTACGTGTGAAATCAATGAGTATTAAAGTAAAGAAACACTTTTAGATAGATAGATAGATAGAATATTCTTTATTGTACACCATTAACATAATTAAACTTAGGACTAACACGTAAAATAAGGGTACATTGGCGGTCTTATCTCTAATAGCGATATCTTCCAGACAACCTTTTACAATGTTTTATTTGTTTTTATTAAGGCCTATGTCCAGCAGTGAACGTCTTTCGGCTGAAATGATGATATGTGCTTTGTAATATTGTACTGCGTCTGCGTATTGCATTATACTTTCGTGTCACAGTATGAAGGCACCCTAAGCCAAAAAAAGGTGTAAACGCAATACCTGCGAAGATTTATCATGTTTATAATAGGATGGAGGATGTAGCTATTTCACGTGTTTTGCCATGCTTAGAATATTATTCACATTGTTCACACATGTTTTCAAATTTCAGTCGATTAGGTGGTAATGACGTCCGTATTTGTATTTGACTGTTTAATTTCTATTTTGAATAACACAATACATATTTATTTCAACGATTATGTCATTGTCAACATTAAACAGTGTCTAATTTAAATATACCTACCTACTTTTTAATTAGCAAGTACTCTTCTAAATTAATTTGATACTTATGCTGTAATTTTTTCTTTCTATGGAAACTTTTCAGTATGTTTTGGTGAAGGTGAAGCAAATGCAGTGTGTCTATAAAATATTGGGGAAGTCGATTCTTTTGAGTGAAAATTATAAATTATACTCGACTTTGCCCGCGGATTCGCCCGCGTATAATTCGGCTTATCACAGAAAGATCGTGTATCCCTCGGAAAAAGCTTATTTTCCCCGGGATAAAAAGTAGCCTGTATGTTAATCCGGGTCATATTTTATTTGTTTTTATTTTGTCATATTTTGTTTGTTTTTTTTTTTTAATTTTATTTGTTGTTTTTTTTTTGTTGTTTTTTTTTTGACTGCCTCGTTGGTCTAGTGGTCGCAAGCACGACTGCTGAGCGTGGGGTCCTGGGTTCGATTCCCGGGTCGGGCAAAGTGTTATTGGGTTTTTTCATTAGGAAATTCTCAGTAGCAGCCCGGAGTATGGATTTGTGCCCGGTTAATGGCAATAGGCTCGCCCCCTATTACATGGGACTATAACATTACTGGCGAAATGTGGGTGTACTATAATACACCTCTGCCTACTCCTTCGGGGAAATACAGGCGTGATGTTATGTTATATTTTATTTGTGTGCCAAATTTCATCCACATCTGTTGAGCCGTATCAGCGTGATTGAGTAACAAATATCTAAAATCCAAATATCTTCACAGACATTCACATTTCGTAAAATATTGCTTGCTATCCGTATGGTTCAATGGATACTTCAGGACGTCCATATCTTTGTCAGTACCTAACTCAATTGTGATGTGCCATAGACTGGTCCCACAGATTAGATAATAGTTACTGCTAGTGCCGCGGGTCCCTGGATTGCACTACCATAGCGAAGGTGGGCTTATCTGTGCGGGCCTGGGTGTCATTGACATTAGCGTTTATCGCTTTGGGGCTTGCCTTGGAGGCTTAAATGAATATCAGTTACGGCCAAAATTAATATCCAATCTATCCACGATTTGCCCCACTGGAGATAGGAATTTGACATAAGCTCCAAGCATAATACGTCAAATTTCTATCTCTAGTAGGGTAAATCGTGGATAGATTGGATATTTTTGGCCGTTTATAGTTCGTAAAATATCATAGAGTCCTGTGAAAGATGTCAATTAGGTACGTTATTAACTTATTTTGACATTAATACGTCATGTATTTAACATCTGTCATAGGACTAAATCAATATTTTACGAAATTTATTGAATTACAATAATAGTCATCATAACTAAGTTATGTAATGCCAAAGATGTTTGACTGCGTTGTTGGTCTAGTGGTTGCAAGCGTGACTTCTGAGCATGGGGTCCTGGGTTCGATTCCCGGGTCGGGCAAAGTGTTATTGGGTTTTTTCATTAGTAAATTCTCAGTAGCAGCCTGGAGTCTGGATTTCACCCCTATTACATGGAATGATAACATAACTGGTGAAATGTGGGTGTTTACTGTACTTCTGCCTATCCCTTCGGGGAAATACAGGCGTGATGTTATGTTATGTTAAAGACGTTTAATTGTGAGGGCATCCTGAGATATCCATTGAGTCATACGGACGCAATCACATTATTAACATTGTTTTTTTCTACGGCTGATGACATAAAACATGCAGAATTATAAAATTCAGCAAGTTCAAAGAGATAGTTGACACTTTGACAGTGAATTGAATGTCGTGTCGGCGATGCGAGTTGCATGCACAATAGTGTATTTTGCAACAGGAAGCAACTGTGATGTAACCAAAGGATGTAACATCGCGCGACATCATACGACTCTCTTGTCAATAATGTAACGTTTGTATGTAGAAGGCCAACTCTGTACAAAATGTGAAAACAACCTTCAACAGAACGAAAGAAAAAATCACAATGAAGCGACAATCAGCAATCAACGTCAGTCAAAGGGTTGACATTATTAGAACACGTAACTTTTTTAGCGATTGTTTCAATTCAATCCTACACATTATTGACTTTTCAATAAATATATTTTTTTTGGGACATTTTACACAGCACCATCTAGTCCCAAACTATGCAGAGCTTGTAATATGGGTACTAGACGATGGATATAATAATAGTTTCCTCCCGGCCGAATTTCGGTCACGGCGGCCAATCTCAATGGATCTAGCCATCTGCACGGGACATATTATAGTGCACAAGTGTGTGCGCAAACACAGGTGCATTCTCTATTCCCTCACTCTCATAATCAGATGGGACGGCAATTCGACACGACCGGAGAGAGATCAGGCCGGAATGGATATAATACAAACATACTAAAATTAATTAAATTAACAATGTAATAACGACTGTAAAAAGTAAGTGATGGGAATTAAGTGACGACTGGCAGCGTCATCGGTGTTTGTATTTTGCGTTCAATAAACCGCTAGCTCATATTTACAGCCCCGCAGACTACTGACAGTAGACTAAACTGTCAGCCGATATTATCATCATCATTATCCTCCTGCCCTTATCCCAGTTTGTTTGGGGTTGGCACATAGTTTGGATGGAAAATCGGATCTACTGTACGCACACTCCTACACCTACTATATCGTCATACTGAATACTGACTGATTCCAACTTACATAATGCATACATAATCAGCCCATTATTTTTCCACTGCTGGGCACGGACCTCTTCTCAGAATGAGAAGGTCAAGGCGTTAGTCCACCATGCTGGTTTACTGCGGGTTGGCGGTCTACACACACCATCGAGAACTGTATGGAGCACTCTCAGTTGTTCAGGCTTCCTCACGACGCTTTCCTTCACTGTTAAAGCAAGTGATTTTCAAATTCCCACTTAACTATGGACCAATTAAAGTCTGCAGTCTGCGTCTTACTGTTCGGTTTCCGGAAAAGAAGTCACCACATCTTTTCCAGTTTGTGATCACAATGTTCAGTATAATAGTGGCTGACTATGGGCTTATTGTCATCCAATCAAAATCAATTCGTTCATCCGATGTAGCGCCTTGTTAGGTTTTTTTTATTTTTATTATTATTGGGTCTTTTAATTTTTAGTTTACTTGTTTTGCCCTTTTGTTTTATAGCACCGCGATTTGATACGCGCCTTGTTAGGTTAGGTCAGTAAGTTGATCTTCGGTTCATTCTTGTGTAGTACAGGTGTTCTAAATGCTTCGTCTGAGTCTGCGCAGATGAAAGGCGAGCAGGGGGGCCGTTCAGGCATGGTGCGTGTCGTTTTTTATTAGATTCTTTAAGCAATGCAGTGTATGTACCTTTTTTATACAATCTTTATGAGATTTTTGTATTGTTGAGACAAAATCTGCCTAGATAATACTTTTTAGGGTTCCATAGTACTACAAGGAACCTTTATAAGATCGTTCTCTTCGTCCGTCTGTCCGTCTGTCCTAATATTTACAGTTATACACGTAAGTACCTACATGAAATTTTGCACAGAAATGGTTTGAACATAGATATCAATTTTAAAAGAATAAGAAAATCGTAATTATGTATTTTAAGGGTGGCGCCCATACATGTGAAATGGTTATGAACATTTTTGCTGCACCCCCTCTTTTGGGCTATCATTGGATAGGTTTATTGAAATTAGGGTAATGTTTCATGCATCACTTTTTATCAGGCGAAATATGGCCCGCCAATTCTAAACTATTCAACGTAGAATCTGATAATCTTCCACATTTATAAAACTCTCTTTTAAAATTACTTTGAGCATAATATTGTGATTATAACTTTTCGAGTTATAGAGAGAAAAATGCAAAATACTTAAGACTTAAGACGTCCTAGATCAAAGGTCATTGACCTTAAACAAAAATGATGTTAGCAAAAAATACTCCTTTGTATATTAAGTACCCTTCAATTTGATTCATTTGTACCTATTGTTGATCGAAGGTTTGTACATACTTATAGCTACTGAACCCTACATCGAGCAAGGCCCGACATGGTCTTGGCCGATTTTTTAATCATATCGTCTATTTGAAGCTATGTCATGTGTGTTTGAATGTGTGTGTGTTACCTGCAATCATTGAACATGAAACCGTAAACGTGTTATTTATTAAAATAACTGAAAACCTCTTAAGGGGTCATTGTACTCATTAGTATGAACAACTTTTACTATGGGTTCAACCCTGAAATCACGAAAAAAATATCAGCTGGTGGCTGTTCCCCAAATTTTGTCGATTTATGTGAACACAAATGTAGGGAAGAGCTGATTTTTTCATCGTGATTTTAGGTTTGTTCCTATAGTAAAAGTTGTTCATACTGATGAGTGCAATGATCCCTTTGGAGGTTTTCATTTATTTAAATTACACGTTGTAGCAAGGTAATCGCCATTTTTCGACTAGACATAACGCGCTCCTATTTGCCCGGGCAATGCAACACGCGGGCGTGGTATTGCGAGAGCCAATAGGAGTGCACCCAAGTGCGCTCCTATTGGCCTATTTCCTATTTATCTGTGCAAAACAATAGAACAGTTTCGTAATTGGACAGCTCGTAATTCATTTGTTTAAGGTTTAATGCTTGATGCATGCAAATCATGCAATTCTGTATATACAGAATTGCATGATTTTACCTTTATTGACGTCGCTGTCACTGTCACTAGTCAAATATTATTCTGATGGAGATGTAGAATTACGTTTAATTTTGAAGATCGGTAATTTTGTTGATTGCAGTTGGCATAAATCTATCTGTGAACGCAAACGATTGCAAATGTAAGAAAAAACCACAAACTTCAGGGTGATTTCTTATTAAAGAAATAAATACTACTAGGAAGGAAAATCTAAGAAAATCTGTTCATTCAGTAACAATGAATGGATCGTACAATCAAGGATGGAATAGTACCAACTGTACCAATAGCCAATAGTAAAAAATATTATTATAGTTTTCCTAAGTGATGGGTGAGCTGTCAGACGCTAATTAAGGACGATGACGAACACACTCATTATTTGTGTCGACACAGCTTCTATGCCAACGGTTTTTTTATGTGTCTGCTTTGGTAATGAGGAAACTGATACTTTTTACACTTCCTATTTTCGTGCTTTTAGAGTTTCGTACCTTTTTTTCGTTTTTTTTATCCTCATGAATATCCTCCGTCTGGGAATGGCGGAGGGGTATGTCAGGCTCTTACCCACTAAAACTATAAGGTGGCCATCCTCTGCACTAAATAGAGGAGCTCCGGGAACTGCATTGGACCGCGCCAATGTCCATCTAGTGCTATGCCTTTCGCACGTCCCGGGAAAACAATATTGTTTCCCCCACAGCAGCACGCGACCATCACGTACTGCTGTCCTTCCCAGGGTCACTTAATAGATGCCTCGAGCCCCCCCCACTCTTAGCGTCCACGATCCCGAAGGCATGGCAGAGGTGGCGGCAGGGGATGTGGCCCTTCGCCCTATCTGGCCTTTGCACCTGGGCGGTTGCCTTAGAGAAAGATCCTGCCTGATCTGGCTGACCAGGTCCCACCATTCGCAAGGCATTCCTCCAGCGTGTGCTGTGCGGTGTCCCGGTCACACCCACAACGGTGGAAGTTTGCCATGGCTTCGCGTCCGATCCTATTCACCTGAATAGTACCTACTCACCGAAGCAACCGTGCCCGGTGAACACCTGAGTAAGCCGGTAGGTGACGCGCTCACTTCTCTCCAGCCATGCCTCAAAGCACAGCAGGCAGAACAGAAAATGAATGATTCTAGAGATTATTATACATAAGGAATATCATGCGGAAGGCGCAGGACTGGTCGCTGTGGCGATGCTTGGGGGAGGCTTATGTCCAGCAGTGGACGTCTTTCGGCTGAAATGATGATGATGATGATGAAGGAATGTCTGGTGGTTATGTTCATCTATCTATACTCGTATTTTAACATTATTGTTCTTCTCTTCATGTAGCCTGAAAACACCCTCAAGGGTTTTGGTACTGATGACGGGTTTTCAGGCACATTACATTACATTTATATGTTTCGTTCAAAATTCTTAATTCCAAACTGCCAATAACCAAAAGATATATCCAACATCCAACAAATCGAAAGTTCCAGAGAAATTTTAATTTGACCAACGTTGGCCCAACTAAAACTAGGGCATGGAGTGAGCCCCGTATTGTGGCCGTGGGAAGTGAAGATTACTCGCTGTTAATAGGGATGTGCTTCTTTTGTGTGCATCATACGATGCGGGCGCGCGATGTCAATAATGAATTGAATCACGAATGTTCTCGAAAGGGACGCGGACGTAACCCCCTTTTTTCACAGGATAGAATTTCATATAAGTGGTATAGTTGTGAGATATTTTAAAAACCCGAAGTGGATTTTAGGGATTTATGTGTGATATTTGTTGATGAACAGAAAATCCTTCGGTTTAAGACTTTCTTTGCTCATCATCAGCCTAACTTAAGTAAATTGGTTGGCCTCGACTTCCAGTAGCGTAGCATTTGAAATAGAGTGCTCATTTAACTTTTGAAACCCATTTACTTGGAGTACCATAAGTCTAGTAAGTCTACTATTGATTTCTGTCTTTGTTGCTTACTTACTATTGATTATTCTATGTCTTTGTTTACAGCCTGGTCACCCATTTAATATGATTGACCGTGGCGAATTGAAATTGTTCGACGTTGTTGGAACTTGGAAATCCCCATTAAAGGCACGCGTCGATCTATCGGTATCGTACGCATCGTACGGATCGCATTTAACGAATCCGTATAGCGTAGTGCGTCCACCTATCCGCAGCGTATGGATTGTCGATGAATTTCTATAAGCAATCGGACTTTCAATATAGACAATCGGATGCCGATGACGTCATCCGCATTTTTGAATACTATTGCATTATAAAATGTGGATTATGATGGTGATGCGGATCCGCCCGATGCGTGCGACACCGATAGGTAGACGCGTAGCTTTAAACAACCCTAGACATAATAAATACTCCAATAAGTTCTCTACAATCAAGCTGATAGACGTTTAATAACACTACTCAGTGCCATGCCATTATTTATAGACATAAATTATATACCTAATTAAAAATTAATTTGTTTCGTATTTGTATCGCTAAGCTGTTGGCAGAAACCGTTTTTTTTTAAATGGAAATGCATGGAATGGTTTGATAAGAAACAAATAAAACCGGTAACTGATAATTTCACTGTTGCCATATCCATTGTAAGTATATGTATAAGTATAAGGTACCTACTTGTTTATTTATTATCTCTTTTGGAATTTAAAGAAAAACCTAAGATAAAAATCAAACTTAGTGTTTTCATAAACACTAAGGACGGCATTGTTTGCTGTTTTGTCAATAATTGAGCTTCTCTGTTAAAAGGTGTATCTAATCCTACTAAAATTATAAATGTGTAAGTGTGAATGTTGGTTTGTTTGTCCTTTAATGACGCTAAAACGGCTTAAACTGATTTGGATAAAATTTGGCACACCATATAGACCATAACCCGGATTAACATATAGGGTACTTTTCATCCCGGGAACAAACAATTCCCGAGGGATACCTGATAACGTCTTTCGGTAGTAAACCGAATTATACGCGGGCAAAGCCGCGGGCATATGCTTGTTGATAATATTACCACTTAACTTTTGTTTGACATTGCTAATACCTACATAGATTTTCCTTAAAATTTTCAAGGCTTTATAAACCACCTGTTCTGCTTACAAATTTAAATAAATAATATGTTTCAGTAAGTTTGCACTCAAACGTTTTTGTTTAACCAACAAATTAATACTACTTACAGTAAAACCGAAGTAGCTAGGCTATGATAATTATGTTGATAGTTTTGTTGGTCTTTGACGAGACAGAATGACACCAAATTACGTGTGAAAAATACTAATGTTTATACTGTGTACAATTGCTGACCGTCTGTTTGTCTACAGAAATGTCGTTTTGGTTCATCAAATCTAGGAAAGATCTGGCAAAACTAGGGCCATCCGTCCGTGTTTTCCCCGGATTTGTCCTAGTTTGGGAGGCGGAAGAGTCTGGAAGGGGTTCTTAAGAAGTGTCCGGGGAAACAAGGACGCTCGCCGCTTTGTTAAAAAAATAACTATTGTATTTTTTTTGTTTTTACGTGTGTTAGGGGGAAAAGCGGGTTTCACCCAAATGTTCGGGGTTATGGAAGTCTTTGTCCGCCATTGGCAATTTAGGTAATGGCAGCCCACAGTGGCAGCCATAGGCAACCTGTGGCTGTAGAGATAGCTATACCTAAGTTAGACAGCTGTCAAATGTAAAGTACTCTATCCAGCCGCATTTGGAAATCTCTTGGAATTCTCTTTAACATGAGACTTTCCATCTTCATATCTCAGTTTGGCGAACCGACTTGCGGTACCATTTAGGTAACAGCCTAGGTGGTATTGCAGTTGTTCAAAGGTGTGCGGCAAAGGTAACCGCTTAACATCAGGTGGGCCTTTAGCTCGTTTCGCCATCCTATACTACATATAAAAAAAAACAATACTTTTTTTTGTTGCGTGGGGAATCTTTGGGATTAGTGCGTACCAATGGATTGGCGGCGAGCAGTTCTCTGGTTGCGATCAGTTAACCCGATTAGGTTGTTGGCACACCGAGAGGCGCGCGGAGCCACGGCTATTAGGCTCGCACCGACTCGTCTCTTATATATGGACACTTGTGCCCACTCAACTGCTCTTCGCGGCGGCGGTTTGAGCCTCCCAGTGTAATTTTGTTTCGCTATTCAAATTCCAGTCGTATGTAGAAGCTAATTAAGTTGAATTTTAATTGTTATAAAATTATTCGCTTCCTCGACACTCTTTCGGTGTGCGCCAACCCATCTTACGGATGCTGTCCGCCCGGGGAAGATGGAAGGCAGTGTCGGACTTTTAACAACCAAGACCACTTTCTAAGACTTTCATCCTACTGCCGTCGTTGGCTGGGGCTGTCGGAAATACGCTCTGAATTCTGACCTCATTCACTGCAGAAGTGCGAGTACCTGAAATTACTCTGAGTAATTTTAATTAATGATTACAATACCAATTCCCGACAATAGTTTAACCTGTGTAACCAACAAGTTCGAACGACCAATGTCACTATTAAGGAACGTTTATTTACAAACAATCTCGGTACAAGCAGGTCCTGCATTGTGTCGGATGAATGGAGGGGCGTGACCTCAGCTGATCGCGTGATGACGGCGCGCGCGCATCTGAACGTTGCGCCACCGAACACCGGCCCTCGACTCTGGCGCACCCACTGTTCCTATTACGTTCAATGATTTATGAGGACGGCTAAGAATATGTGATCAGGGTTCAAATTTGCTTAAAGTAGGGTTGATACAGTGTTGCTAATGCTACGGCAATTACCGTGTTCTACGGTTTTCAGGCCAAAAATTATAAAACCCACGGCCGTAGCAAAATCTACGGTTTTCCAACAATTTTACAGTAATCATGTTTTCAGTAAATATATCACTGCATAGTGCATGTATCCAAATACATCTAGTGCGTGTTCATCTTTGCTTGTGAATTCGAATTCGAACCTTGCAAAGTTGTCTATATGGACGGGGGTTTCCCGATTAGATTACCCATTTAAAATTAAATGTTGTTAAACTTTTTTTTCAAAACAAAAAAGAGAACGTTTACGAACAGTAAATATCGCATGAAAAAATTAAAAACAGCACCATTTGGCTGATGTTGAAATGAAACGTACTTCCTTTTTGTGGCAGTGTTACGGCCGACCGTTCATCTCTTTCCATATAAGCACGGCTTTTTTATCGAATGTACACGGCCGCCTAAATATTTTTATTGGCAACACTGTGTTGATAGTTGTTTAGACGTGACCTTTGAAAGTTCACGTATTTGCTTGTATTATTAGCAGTCTGTACATGATTCGCATCGTAGTCGAACCGTTTTGGTGGCGGCCTATGTCCAGCAGTGTACTGCGATGAACTGTTGAAGAATGTACACACGGCTACACATCAAGGTGTACATTTCCAGTATAAGCTGACCTCGCATTGTAAAGGCTTTCAGTACAATGCGAGATCAGCTTATACTGGAAATGTACAGCATGATGGATAGCTGTGTGTACAACGTTATTTTATAATTTTAACACATTTACGCATGCGAAGCGAAATCTAACGATTTAAAAAGTGGAAAGAAAAAATCGCTCACGAGCAGGATTCGAACCTGCGTCATCAACGTCCCAAAAAGGATTAAAGAATTACCCTTAAATAAATTTATAGCAGCACTAAGTTACTGGTTATTGCAGAATACTTTCTATTCAATCGAAGAATTTTTAAAGTATTGTGACAAGAAAGAATAATTTTACATCTGTCTGAATTATATATTCTATTTTTTATTATTATAAAGGTGTTAAAATATAAAAGTTCCTAGCTATAAGTAAAGCATGCTGTTGGTGATGGCTAAATGGGCTTGAACATATTTTTATCATGTAACAATATTCAATGTACCCTATTTATTGCAAATAAAGATATTGTATTGTATAGTATTGTATTGTATTGCAACTCCTGGCTCAGTACGCCAGTGCTTTATTCACTGAGATACCGTGAACACTGCTCATGGTATCGAAATTTTCTTCCACTTGGCACGTCTTTGGGTGACGTCAGCGATATCTTATTAAGAAACAGTGTTTCTTGTCGCAGGTTCGAATCCTGCTCGTGAGCGATTTTTTCTTTCCACAATTTGAATCGTTAATGTACAACGTGTTATTGAAATAACTGAAAACCTCTTAAGGGGTCATTGTACTCATTAGTATGAATAACTTTTACTATGGGACCAAACCTGAAATCGCAAAATAAAAATCAGCTGTTCACCACATTTGTGTTCACATGAATCAACTAAATGTAGCGAACAGAGATTTTTTATTGCGATTTCGGGTTTGGTACCCTAGTAAAAGTTTATCATACTGATGAGTACAATGACCCCTTAAGAGGTTTTCAGTTATTTCAATAACACGTTGTATATGGTGGGCGAGGCATCTACTAGTTGTAATAGCTTCAAGGTGCATTTAATTTTGTAGAATTTGAATCCCAAGGAGTTATTTTTTATTTTATTTTTTTGCTGCGAGGAGGATACCTTCAAAAGGCTGCCGGGCTCATGGGGGATGGAGAAGTGTTGTGAGATCTCTTCTATAGAGCTCGATTTAGTGGGCTAATTTCTGTTTCTTTCTTTAGCCCGTAACCATGAATGGAGAAGGAGAGGGAGATCAGAGAAAACATGGATGAATTGCGTGAAGAATGATTTGAAGGAAATGGGAGTAAATGATGAGATGACGGCTGATAGAGGAGAATGGAAGAAGCAGATAATATATTGCGCCAATCCAGACGCCGATTAGCTGAATACCCCCGGTCACAAAGCATCTGCAGTAGCACTGCATATCATCAAACCGCCATCGCCTCGCCTTGCTACCAATTGCGACGTCAGTCCGTCAGCGAGCGGCACTAGTCTTACGGAATCATACCACCGAACTTTTGAGACGGCCAATCACAACGCGCCGTCTGCCCCCCGGTCCCCGCCCACATTTTACCACTGTGTTCTCATGCAAAACTTAAAGGTTTGCTGGTAGAAAACTCAATTATGAGTTAAGCTCGCCTTTGTGCATGTAATTTCAAAACTATTATGTATTGTTTTCTTGTGTGCGATAAAGAATAAGAATAAAAACTTTGTTTATGCGGCGTCTTGAGGCTTACTGGTCTGTGGCCGATCCCAAGTCTTTTGGTACCAGGGTAGGAAGATGATCCTTAGACAAACACGTGAGCCTATAAATTACTGTAAGTACTGAGTGCCTAGTGCGAGTTTGACACTTACCTCATACTCGATCGCATGCGTCGACTTTCATTCATAAATCAGTAGTTTCTCCTCGTTTTCGCCAAGGGCGCTTCTGCTTTACGAATGGAAGTCGACGCATTCGATCGAGTATGCGGTAAGTGTAAAACTCGCACTAGGCACTCTGGTAGTATTTCTACTTGCATCGTGACGTAATGGAAAACGGAGCGTTAAAGAAATACCGGATCTACGGAATGTGCCCCAAATGACTTAAATAATTGTATATTAATCGGGCCTATTAACCTTGACCTATACTTCAATGTAACGTTTAGAGGTTTTCCGGTTACATTACTTCGTCTCCTCTGTCCTTCACAGGAGGAAGACCTCTACTTTTTTTGCCGTGGGAACAATCAGAGACCTATGCGAGGCTACTGATAATGTTGTTGACGTGGCTACATTTTGGTCCACAATAGTATAATTAAACTCGAATCATCGACACGAAGAAGAAGAACATAACATCACGCCTGTATTTCCCCGAAGGGGTAAGCAGAGGTGTATAGTACACCCACATTTCGCCAGTTATGTTATAGTCCCGTGTAATAGGGGGCGAGCCTATTGCCATTAACCGGGCACAAATCCATACTCCGGGCAGCTACTGAAAATGTCCTAATGAAAAAACCCAATAACAATCGAACCCAGGACCCCACGCTCAGCAGCCGCGCTTGCGACCATTAGACCAACGAGGCAGTCAGAACGATGAAGAAGAAGCCGTGGAAAAATCCTCGCGGATGGTCTCCGCCTGGGGAAGGAGCCAGAGGTGTCGATTTTCTTGTTCACGAACTAAGCTTATTTTAAACTATCGCTCTCTTTTACTAATAGTAGATTCAAGAAAGGGATGGCAACAATTTTAGAGCTGTCAAATTAGTCGGAATTAAAATTTCCATATATAAGTTGTGATCTCGGAACGTGTCGACTAAAATACAAAGAAACGTAACACGTAAACTAATTTGACAGCACTAAAATTCTTGCTAGAATCCCATTCTTAAAAAAATATCTACAAAACAAAAGACAACAAACAAAAGATTCTCTTTTGAGAGAGAATCAGCCCCCCTAGCCAAGTTGGCAATCTACACAATCTACATTCGTCAACGCTAATAGAAAACAATCAAAATGTATGGGAAAGACATATCTGAACGAAAGATTTTTTCCTTGAGATATGTCATTCCCATACATTTTGATCGTTTTCTATTAGCGTTGACGATTGTAGATTGTGTAGATTGTCAACTTGGCTAGGGGGGCAGCACTATTGTCGGACCACCACGGTGTTGTTCTAACAACATTTTGCCAGGGGCGTGGGATAGACTCTGCGTTTGCCAACCAATTCCGGTGGGTCCCGGCTCCCAACTAGAAGGCGAGCCCCTTCTTCTCCTGAGGCCTAAAGTCAGCCGCACCCTCCACAGTGGCACGCACGGAACACTGCGTGCTTCCTTCACGGACATTGACTGGTCGGGTGGCAGACTACCCTGAGTCAGCCACCCGTAGGCCCAATTATACCTTCCTGTATTTTTTTATTAGTTTTCTTCCTCGCGGTCCGGGCGGTGAAGCTAAGACCCTCGGTCCTAAAAAGAGGCGCGAGAACACAACCACAGCACGCCTGCTGAGGTTACAAGATCGACGGGGGCAGGAAATAATATAGGTTGCCACTGCCTGCCCAGTGGCAAACTAAGTACACGCCAGTCCCGTCCCTGCTCCTCCACGATGCCCTCTGATGTGGTCAGAGGCATACGCGGAGCAATGCCCCATTGGCTCAGTACGGGGCCTGAATATTTCTACGGACAATAAGGTTACCCGAAGAAGAGTTATTTCCTGTACCCAGGGAACACCAGCCAAACAAACTACTGTTCCTTCCAGACTATATCGAAAAGCCATCAGGCTCACGAGGAGGTTTTCTGGCCCAGCTTCCCAGGAAGAGCTCTACTTAGTCCTCTGCTTTTTTTGTTTTTTTTTTCGTGCGGAAAATCCTCATTGACGCACTCCGCCCGGGGAAGGCGGAGCCAGTGTCGGACTCTTACCGACTAAAAACCACCACGGTGTTCCCCCACCGACCCTTGGTCGGGAGCGTGAGAAATATTCCTGTATTCACGTAGTCCTCTCCTAATGACCCAACTTTACGTAGGACAGAAATAAAATCATCATTGTCAGCCTTGAGCGATGTATCAGGAACTGAATAATAATAAATATGTTGTAATTATTAATTCTCGTGGTATCAGTCAGATTCACAGTCAAGGTTGATAAATCATTGTAGTTTTTCCATATTACGTAACCATAAACAAACACACCAACAACGTTCAACGTTTTGACAAACGGAACCAAATTGCTCTCCGAACCTGCTGCTAAATTGCCTAACTCACTCGCGAATCGCGATTGCAATCAATAGGTTTTCAATGATCATTGCTCCGTGTGTTTTGACAATTCGTCTTATCGGCAACTATGTACCACGCAATGAATATTGCTGTAATTTCAAAATGAAAGCTAATGTCAATATAAATGCATTACGCAATTACCCCACAGGTGTGAGCGTATCGATTGGTAAAAATATGTAGTCCATCTAATGTAAGGCTTATAACAATCTCGTAAATCTAGATCTATTTTAATTACGACCATCTCTCTTTTGGCGGTCAAGGATAAGAGAGAGTTAGGTGCATACATGTAGGTGCTTCAATTTATTTTATATCTTGCATGCTCTAATTTGTATGCAAACGCATGTTTGACAAATAAATGATGAAAACAAAGTTTAACCGGATTTTTGGACCTAAGAAGTTTTTATTTTATTTTCGGTCAATGAAAATGGTCGGGCAAAGTGTTATTGGGATTTTTCATTAGCAAATTCTCAGTAGCAGCCCGGAGTCTGGCTTTGTGCCCGGTTAATGGCAATAGGCTCGCCCCTTAATACATGGGACTATAAAATAACTGGCGAAATGTGGGTGTACTATATTACACCTCTGCCTACACCTTCGGGGAAATACAGGCGTGATGATGATGTTATGTTGTAAGATTTTCCATTCATCGAGAACATTGGGTATTTCAAAAGTAACAAAAGTGGTGTTATTGAAGATGGATAGCTATTAATCTGCTAACATTTCCTCAGTCATTGTATCTAATGACGCAGTTGAAGCTTTGTCCAGAAATTTTTGTGAATTGTTTTTTATTTGACTTGCGTGGTTCAACTAAGGTCATGTGCGAAAGAAAATATACTTAATGGATTCATTACTTATAAAGTAGGTTTTTTACCGATATGTTAAAATTGAGAATTTAACCTTTCGCATGCTTTCTGAAGTTCGTAAAAACGAAATATGTACCTTAACCATGAAGGATTTTTCTGACATTGACATAATTTTTCTAATCCTAGTATTTCAAGGAATTTTAATATTTGTATTGGCTATGTGCAAGACGGTGGTGGGGACAGTCAAATCAATCGTAGCGCACGCTGTGGCAAAAATGCGAAACATATAATGCCTGTTTTTTGTATTTCCACGCTAAATTCGCTGTCTTTTTGATGTTTTTGAGCTAAAGAAGGAAATGGGTTGTAAGACTTGTTGTTTTGTGAACTGCACCAATAATGAAAAGAATAGTTAATGTAATTTTTACAAGTTTCCTTGGAATTGGAGCAAATAAGAAATGGGTACTTAACTGCTTTAAAAAGGATAAAGCAAGTTACTGATCCATATAACTATTACGATTTCACCGATTACTCTGATTAGTTATAATAATTAAAAATAATAATGTGAAAACAAAGTTACTTTGCTGGAAATTAATCATTAAGGCACAATTTGGAGTAATTACATTTATGGATGTTTTGTAGTGTCAATGTCACTGAAGACACCCCTATAATATTATTTTTTGGCTCATATTAAATAACTAGGCCGTTAATAATTACTTTTTAAATATTTCTCACATGTTCTGCTAAAACAAATTTTCTTCCTTTTGTCACAGCTTCAGGTTGGAAAGATATATTATGTAAATTATGTTTTATACTTTCGAATCCTATTAATATTATATTTATTTCATAAATATTAGCGTACCTTTTACAAATATTTATTAATTGCACTTTAATATCGTCAATGTTACACATTTCTCTAAGTTTTTATCTTTATTTTAGTAGATATTATCAATTGATAAATAATTCACGGTTCCCGAAAATACGTTTTTTATTGCGGCCGCTAGGCAGCGCCCCTGTCGTGCACTGTATAACCAATACAGTCGATTTATATTGTCCTAATCAATGATATTACATAATCATTGGTCCTAATATTATTAAATAATCATCGATTAGTCCGTGTGGTGCCGGACTTAAAGAATAGCACCACCATTATCTCTTCTCATGGGTGTCGTAAAAGGCGACTACGGTATTCACCAGAGGATGGGCAGCAGCGTTCTCTGAGTATTTAACCAACCAACTGCGATCGCCAACCCGCCTTCCAAGCGTGGCGATTATGGCATATCCCCCCTTAATTGGGGGAGGCCTATGTCCAGTAGTGGACGTCTTTCGGCTGAAATGATGAATCATCGATTTATGATATGTTGTCAGCAGCAGCTATTAATAAAACGATGTTGCCAAAATACAGACATTATTTAATTCACGGTCTATATTTAGATTAATAAATTCATTAAGAATGTAACCGTATTTATAAAATCAATAAAAACATAACTAAAGTTGTTTGCGATCATTTGCATGACGTCAATCGACTGGCTTTACCAGTTCAATTGTAAAAACGAAGTATTTTCCAACAAGTAGAGTTGAAAAAACCGGTCAACTGTAACTCGGACTCGTGCACTGAGGGTTTCTTACCACTACGCAGGGTACACGTTCCTTAATGGAATGGTTTCAATAGTATGAATGTGTATGTGTAAAGCAAATGAAAGAATGTATGAGTCCATGTCCATAGTAGATGGTATCGGCAGTTTTTAAAATTTTAAATTTGTTCTTGTAATCTTGTTAGTATTTGCCATGATAGAGGCCATAGATGACATAGTAACACTTGTGAAAATTTTAAGTGGTGACTATATACGGTTAAAAAGATACAGGCCTGTGATATACAGACGGATGGATGGACGAACGGACAGACGGACGGATGGTGGAGTAGCCATATACAAAGGGTCTCCTTGGCACCCTTTTGGTACGAATCCCTAAAAACACGCTTTCGAATGGGAGCTGGGGTTGATTCTAATAACAGAATAAAATTGTTAACAAATCCCAATCAAACCACGGCTTTTGGCGGCTGTCGTATTCTATAAGTTAATGAACCACCCAACAATCTGTTTTGATTTCACCAAGGATCGATCGAAATGTTTTGTTTTCTTATAGACTGGTACATTTACATATTTGTTTTACATAAAGGAGGTGAACAAATGTGAGTATGACCACGAGGACATGTATATCCTCGTGGTCATACTGGTATGACAAATTAGTATGACCACGAGGAAACAGCGATAATAATCTGGCTAATCTTTACACCATGACATGAGCTATTATCATTATGTAGCTCATGTCGACACGACAGAAGAAGAAGTAGGCCAATTCACGTAACTAAAGTGAAGTTGAAGTGCAGTTGCAGTTAAGTTTCGATCAAAACAATGCTTTTCGTATTCTCTTATCTACGGCAATCGTTGGCAGAAACGAACTGAAGCGTCACTGTAACTTGATCGGCGCTTCATGAAATTACGTGAATTAGGGCCCAGTTTGTATGACGAAATTAGCACAATGGCAAAGACCAAAATTTAATTGAAACGCGATAGGCTGTTTTTTCAGAATTGACCCCTTCGGCTATTAATAATTTAAATTGATTGTTTTTGTTTTGTTTACAATTTGTTCGATGACGTGGAGTGGAGGGTCCGCGCTTTCATACGCACTACGAATGGGACAAGACCGGTTCTTCCCGTTGGTCAAACTCTGTGTGGCCAAAATTATTCCTGATGGTCAAACTAGTTTGACCATCAGGAATAATTTTACCTGTGGTCAGATTAGTTAGACTAGTATTGTGTCATGTGAAACACGTGACAAATGTCACAACAGTGCGTGCTAGTTAGTTACTTGTTTTGTTTACTTTTAAACAAGACATCTCGAATTGAGGTTCCAAGAAATTACGCAGTTCTCAATGAATTTATAAATAACATGAATTGTAGAATAAGATAAGAGTAAAGTAAACTTAATTTTAATAACTAATGGAGTTCAAAAGTGGTCGTTGAGAATGTTCCAGTCTTTGTCACAATATTGACAATAATTTAGTTGTCTCCTCTCAGAATTAGTTAAACAGAACAAGTAAATGGTTCTTACACGTGAATAGTTCCTGGCACAAAGTAAATACATTATGGTGTCGTGTGTAGGGTTACCAGAAGGAAAATTAAAAAATCCGGATAAAAAACCTGAACTTTATAGAAAACTCTTGAGATTAAGAGGCTGACAACACCTAAAAAATCAGACCTCTGCGGTCACTGTCGTTTCGTACAGAACTGAAAGAGAGGCAACGAGCCGAGGGACGTCAGATACGCCGCTCAACTTGAATGAAAATTAACAATATTTCTTTTAAATAAAAAACTAAAAGCTTATTTGAAAAACAGAAACAACAAATGTTTAGATTATTGTCTTTCTCAAATGTTTTCTTAATTTTATTTATAATATTTAGTAAATAATAGAGATTTTTTGCTTTAAAGCATTTTTTAAGAGGTTAGTTTACAATTATTTTCAATCGAGAAAACTTCAAGAAAACGTGTTTTGAGCACAATACAGTTTCAGAAAATACTATCAAGATTAACATATATTTTTTTCACTGCCACAAACTGAATAGATACGGCTAAAAATGTTTTTAAAAGAAGCCTATTTGGGGTATTTGGCTGTTGTCAGCGTCTTAACAATTTGGTGGACAAAAACTAATGTTGGTTTCGTGCACTGGGGGTCATGCCATGCGCACAAACTAATGAGGAATTTAAATAAAAAAATAAATAATAAATAATAATAATAATATAATAATATTATTAATTAATTGAGGATTTTTTTATTAGAAAAATACATTAACATCAACATGATGTTAATGTAACTTTCTAATAAAAAAATCTGAAAAATCTTCTGTATTTTATTAATAAATCTAAAACCCTGAGATTTCCAAAATCCGGCCGCAATCCTATCAGGAGCCAAAAAATCAGAAAATTTTAGAACAAATCCTGAGATAATAATATGGTAACCCTGGTCCTGTGTGCCATATTAAAAGTATTGTCATATATGCCTCATAATTTTCTTGAATGCGTAATAATTAAAAAGAAAACAAAGAATCCGCTTTGAAACAGATAGATAAACAATGTGCTTGTGTCAGTTGGCTTATTGTGCAAATAATGATATAATATTTATTTTGCCCAGGAGTGTTTTTTTCTAGTATAGAATGAAGAAACGAGCCAAAGGCCCACCTGAAATTAGAGCGTTTGGTCAGTAAGGTCGCAAATTTACGGCTATTTTGAGAGGTTATTTGAAAAAAAGAAAAAAGTAAAAAAAAACGTGAATTGCCGTCTTCAGCTACAATCGTAAGGTTAAATAATTTTCATATAATCAAATCTTATACATAAAATAAATAATTGAAAAAAGTGTTTTATCCTGCAAAATTTTATATTTCTTCTAAAGGAATGCACCGATTCGTTTTTTTATTTTTTCCAATTAATTGTTGCTTGGAACGTAACGTTGACACCAAAACATAAATTTTCCTGTAATATCGTAAGAGCGCGAAGCGTGGTCGATGAGGCAAGAAAGAGATGAAACTGCTCAAGATCATCGGCGTACCCAAGTGCCTACTTTTGCCCATAACAACTGCAATACCAAGATTGCTGCCTAAATGGTACCGCACGTCGGTTCGCCAATGAGCCGAGACGTGGACACTCACGGTGCGGTTGGTCCACAAACTTAAAGTATTTCAGCGTGCTATGAAAAGGGCTATGCTCGGAGTTTCTCTGAAGGATCGAATCCGAAACGAGGTGCTCCAACAGAGAACCAAAGTTGTCGACATTGTCTACAGTTGGGGTAGGCGGGTTCTTGAGTCGAGACCGAGAATCGGTAAACGTAGGGTAGGACGGCATCAGGCTCGGTGGAGCGATGATATTGGCAAAGAAGCTGGTAGCAACTGAATGCGAGTGGCCGAGTATTGATGTCAGTGGCGTGCCATTGGAGAGGCAGTGGACTAATATGGGCTGATGATGATGATGAAATAAATAAAAAAAGTCTATCCAGGTTAGGGCGACAATATACATGCCGTTTTCACCTGGCCCGTTAATAAAATAATGAAAACGGAAGAACAGAACTGAATACAAAAGTATCGCCACACACACGCCCGTTACAGGTCGGTAAGAAAACTACTGGTGCAATGAGCGTCACCGTCGATCCGTTGAGAGCCGGTAAGAAAGAGGCGTGGTTTACATAGTTTTTCCCATAGAATTACCATTTTTCCACAGTGTAATTATCTGTTTCATACAGTGGTTCAACGAAAATTGACATAGACAGTTTTAAAAGGCAAATCGGGACATTGTTTGACAGTTTTGGCAGCAACTTGGGACACTGAACTCTCGCGTTGGATGACTGTTTGGAGTCGCTAGACTGTGGTTTTTTTCATTTATCACCCACAAACAACCCGTTGGCAGTACGATCCGTTACAGATAATAACCTGTGGTCACAGCACACAGTCAACAATTCCGGATACCATAGATATAATCATAAAGTTATTATACTGACGTAAGTATATACAAAGTCTTTGGATATAATATTAGTGTACCTAAGATTGCAAAGATTGTATTAGATTGCAAAGAGTATAGTAAGTATCCTTTGACAAACTGTATGGTACCTAGTATGTAGTCTGTGGAACAAACTGAAAATCAACCAAACTTCGCAAACGGTCACGTGTGAGACGATGCACTTTTTTAATTTTATTATTTTCTTATCGGACCGGGTGAAAACGGCAAGTACATTGCCGCCCTTAAGTTTAAAAGGGATGTTTCCAGCCTGATATTTAACTTTAATATAGCAGGTGAGGTAGCAGGTTATAAATTATATTCGTCCGATTCTTTTTAAACTCATCATGAAGTTATTATTCAAATAAGATGGTCTTGTCGTATAACAAAATTTCTATAAAAAACACGCGTATTTTAAGTGTCTACTTTATTCTTTGTATGCTGCGTACTTTATAAATTGTACACTTAGTGAATACCAATGACCATTAAGTAACGACTCTGACATTCATAAATTGTTTGCTAAAATAGTTATATGCGCAGTGTGCTAAAATTATTTTGAGATGTGGCGGGGACTCTGTAATTTGCATATGGTTACTGTGAAGGTCGGTATTATGTTATATTTTGTCGATTTATGTGAACACAAATGTAGGAAACATAGTAAAAGTTGTTCATACTGATGAGTACATTGACCTTTTAAGAGGCTTTCAGTTATTTCAATAACACGTTGTATTTATATTGACTATGAAGATTTTTTTTTTTATGAATTATATTTGTATTACTAGTTAGTTATGATGAGTACCTACCTACCTGGTTTATTCCACTTTGTTCACCCAGGTGATATCACCTGGGTGAACAAAGTGGAATAAATTGGTGTCCTTTGTTCACCTGGGAATTAGATCACCCAGGTGAATTCACCTGGGTGCACAAAGTGGAAATAATTAGTGTACTTTGTTCACCTTGGAATTAGATCACCTGGGTGAACAGAGGCGACTCCTATTTTTATTTTTTATTCGTGTCCTTGAAGCACCCACATTCAGAATGTTTAATTTATGATGTTTTAAAGGATGGCACCACAAATTAAATACCTCTGTACGTCGTCGTAAGAACAATATAATACATTCACTTGATGCGTTGCAAAAAGATGCATCATTTTGTATGGTGCGTTTGAAAAATAAAATAAAACGTTGATCAGTTCGTCTTCGTCAAATAGGATAATTTAATAAGAGACTGCGAAATTGCACTAGTTGACGGCCACATCTCAATTGGTAATTTTCTTGAAAAATTACGATAATTAATAATTCTTGGTCTTCTTCTTCGTCGTGTCGACATGAGCTACATAATAATAATAGCTCATGTCGTGGGCAAAAGATTAGCCAGTCAGCAGGTTGATAGCGGGGCTGACTGCCCAGGGTGCGCCGGACGATCAATTAAATATCGTCACTCGTAGAGGCTCTTTTAATGCACAGTTCTTGGTATATTAGCATTTTTTTTTTCATTACATTACAAACATTAAAGTATGTAGGAGGGATTAAACACGTTTTTATCGAATTACTTTTTTGTTCGAATGTACATCTCGCATACAGTACCTAGTTACTGCATGCTATAAATTAACCGATTTTGAGTACAACCTTTCGGATTAAGCTAATAGCAGTTGACACAATAAATCAAGGATCTGGTACATTTGCGCAAAAAACACGCGCGTGCAGAGTGGTCTAAACTTCTGACGGACATATCTCCTAAACTTTAGCTCTTAAACCCATCGTGTTAATACTCAAATAGAAGGGCTCGATGAGCTCTAGACAAATATATAGTCCAAACTTCTGATGGCCATATCTCCTAAACTATAGCTCTTATATCTATAGTGTTGGTACTCAAAAGAAAGAACTCGACGAGATCTAGCCAAATGTATAATAAAACAATCACCCAAGCGATTTTCGACCTTAGTGACCAAAGTTTAATTTCATAAAAAATTATTGCTATAATAACTAGTTCAATAATTGAAAGGAAATCATTTTTCGCTAAATGTCTATAAGGTCGAAAAGCGCTTGGCTGATTTTTTTATTATATATTTGTCTAGAGCTCATCGTGCCCTTTAATTTGAGTACCAACACGATAGGTCTAAGAGCTATAGTTTAAGAGATATGGCCATCAGAAGTTTTGACCATTTATTTGACTAGAGCTCATCTAGCCCCTTCATTTGAGTACCTATCGTGGTTGACTATATCGCATTTAGTTGCAATAAAACGATAATACATCGGTGACATCAAATATTTGAATAAAATATTCAGTAAGACATTAAAATCTAAAAGATCGTTGTAAAATAGATAGATACGTTATTGAGAATAAACGGTGATTGAAAAATAGATCGTTGTAAAATAGACGGTTGTACAACGGTATCCAGCCCCTGACAACGTTCTGTTATGTTAGGTATCTAAAAAGACACACCTCTAATTGTGTCGCACCATAAGGGTTCCTTTTTTACTGTTTTGGTACGGAACCTTAAAAAGGAACGAGGACGAACTCTCCAATTGGGTGCTTCATTACAGCTAACGCGTGACAATTCTTGTCCTATTGGTCGAACGCTCGTCCCCACATCGCTATAGTTGTTACAAACACACTTATTGAAGCTAACTTAAACATCCTAACACGGCCAGCTCAATCACCACACTTAAATCCCATTGAACATGCCTGGGATATGCGTCAAAGAAGAGCTCTGTCAAGTATGGATACCATACATAGGTACACCAGAAAATATTTTTTACCTGTTACATTAGACGTCATCGATACCTCGTCTCCGCTTAGCTTCAGTGGATACGGTTGAGCAGAGAGGAGAGGAGATGTCTCATATTTGTAAACGTTTTGATCAAAACAGGGAAGACGAGAGATGTGAGCGACGTGCGGCGAGTGGCAAACGGCACCGCTAGTGTCCCACGTTGCAAAATACGCCAGCCGAGCCCGAAAAATAAAATCAACATCCAACGCTCGCCGCACGCAGCTCATAGCTCCACTCAAATCAGTATACATCTCTGCTCCGGTCTAGCCAGTACACATCTCCGCACAGCTTTGCTGGACACTGCCTAGCTGCTAAGCATCACCTCTCATCTCCGATTCGCACATGTTCTGAATGTGGGTGATTTAAGGACACAAATAAAAAATAAAAATAGGAGTCGCCTCTGTTCACCCAGGTGATCTAATTCCAAGGTGAACAAAGTACACAAATTATTTCCACCTTGTGCACCCAGGTGAATTCACCTGGGTGATCTAATTCCGAGGTGAACAAAGTACACCAATTCATTCCACTTTGTTCACCCAGGTGATATCACCTGGGTGAACAAAGTGGAATAAACCACCTACCTGCATACTGCAAGGACCTCAGCTAATACCTAATGTTACACCTTATGTAAATTATTTTATTATAAACACACATTGTACTGATGATAAAATACTAGTATTATTGTCTATTCTTATGGCATTGGTTATAAACAAAGATTATCATTCATAACCTTCATCAATTATCATGTAAGTACCTATGCTACCTACTACTTACATGTTCTTGTGGCTCCATCTAGGAGGTCATTAATCTTCCAAGAAGTTAGGCACCATTTTGTAGCAATATTTTATCGAAATTGGTTCGGCAGTTTAGTTTCGCAAGTAGGTACTCGTTATTAGGGAAAAAGCCTGAAGGTTAAAATGAGTACCTAGTAGCAAAAGATCAGTGAATCATAGACAAGTAAGCACTAAAGTCAAATAAAGACACAAGCATAGAGGAAACACTTGAGATGCGTCTGCGCAGTTGTCAAAGCGGAGGTCAAAAATATTTGTTTGTCGCAACCTCGTTGCGAAACCATGAAGAGAGAAAGTACGGCGGCGGCGGTGTGAGGAGTGCCGTTAGCGATCATCGCTTGACTGCAGGCGGAAGCGATTGCGGGAATATGACGAGCAAGAGCAGGTTACATTGTACGTATATACTTGTAGACATAGAATATATGGCGCCCAGTTCTTTCTAAATATCAATGATGGTGAAACGAGTAAAAGATCCACCTGATGTGAAGCGGTTACCTTTGCCCATAACCAGGGCTGGATTTAGGGAAGGGCAACCGGGGCTACAGCCCTGGAGTCCCCACAATAGAGACTACGAAAAAAAAAAATTGGCTTCGAACCACGATGGGACAAAACCGTCTATCAAAGCTTTCTCTCCTGAGCATTGCAAGTGATTTTTTTAAACATTACATGTTCATATACGAAACTGACGTATAATCCCCCCCTCTTCCATACAGCAGATTTTTTTTTTGTACAAAGTGATCTAAATTCTCATCCCAGAAATGACGGTACGGTATGAAAATACTCGAAGCAAAAATGTATTTAACTTTGTAATTTTTTACAACTTTCAGATGCTGTAACTTTTAGCTCCACCGCTACTTGAGTAGCTGACCATCAGATTGCAGATCTATCACGGCAAAACTATTAGCGTTATGATTTTCAGCCAGTATGAAATGATTTATTGAAATACAACGCTGCCTCCCCTACTATAAGGTATAATCTTCAATTTCACGTAAGCATTCGAGACGTCGTAGTTTTTTTACAAGGTGGACCGACGACCTGGTGAAGGTCGCGGGAATCCGCTGGATGCAGAAGGCGCAGGATCGGTCGTTGTGGTGATGCTTGGGGGAGGCCTATGTCCAGCAGTGGACGTCTTCCGGCTGAAATGATGATGATGATTCGAGACGTCATAGCGTCGCAGCGGGAAATTAAGCGCGATTAAGTTAATGTTGCGCATCTGCTCTTAACTGTGCCACACGTGTGGTAGCCGTTGGGCTCTTCCACTTGTTTTCTTTATTCCGTGGTTGTCCCAACTAAGAACATTTAACATTGCATTGAAACCAATGATATTTAAAAGTATAGATATGTCATACCCTAACACAACAATCGAAAAAAATGTTTTACCGTACGCAGCGGACACATAAAATAGTACAAAGTAAGTAAGTTGGGTACCTACTTCAAGTTGCTTTCGCGTCATTATTGGAACACTACTCACACGTTTACTGTACTTAACATTTAAGTTGTTCTTTGTCACCGGTCACGCTCGGCGCCTTTCTTGACGCGGAATAACAGAAAATTAACATTAACAGGAAATTAGGACGTTTTCGAGTCTTCAGATTGCAAGCGCAGTACTATATCTGTACTTTTAACTATCATTGATTGAAACTAACATAGGTAACTATCCAATCCATGCCACTTTTGTAGTTACAAAAGACGTTATAAAGGATTACAACATTACGTAGTAACATTTGATATCTATGACAAGGACTAGAATCCCAGTGAGTTTGGCACAATGCCAAAAACAATAAAATAAATAAATATCTTTGGGACATTTTTACACAGCACCATCTATCTAGTCCCAAACTAAGCAGAGCTTGTGCTATGGGTACTAGACAATGGATATCATACTTATATACTTTTTTTTTGTAAATACATACTTATAATACATAAGCAACACCCAGACCAACACAAACACTTATGTTCATCACACAAATATTTGTGTCCTGTGGGAATCGAATCCACGACCTCGTTATCAGCAGTCCGACACTCGAACTACTAGACCACAGAGGTCGTCAGAAATAATTTTATTGATACAGTAGGCACTGCCGCATTAATGCCTCATTTCATTACTCATTACTTACACAACTCGTGCACGCGCGGAGGACTGTTTATATTTTCACTTATTCGATAACATGTGATAAGAACATATAACATGGCCTTGCTAACCTGTCATAAAAATATGTAGATACATTTAAGAAATTGTCATTATTTGTTATATCATTCAGGTGCGCAATCAGTGAACTCTATTTTGGCAAGTTAGTTGGAAATTAATTGTAAGTACGTATATTACGTGACATTACATCACGACTAGCACCCACTAACCCGCACTAGGCCAGCGTGGTGGACTAAGGCCTTAGCCTTCTCGTACTGAGAAGAGGCCCGTGCCCAGCAGTGGGACTGTAATGGGCTGATTATGTATTTTATGTTACATCACGACTGAATTCCGAGTAGGCAGAGGCACAGAATACCTAGAGGTGTGTCCCATATTATAAGGGGCGAGCCTATTGTAACAGGGCACAAATCTAGACTTCAGGCTGCAACTGACAATTTCCTAATGAAATCCTAATAACACTTTGCTCGACCCGGGAATCAAACCCAAGACCCCACTAACCGCGGGCTCAAATCAAGACCCCGGGCTGCTATTGTGAATTTCCTAAAGAAAAAACCCGATAACACTTTGCTCGACCCGGGAATCGAACCCAGGAACCCACGCTTAGCATTCGCGCTTACAACTACCAGACCGACGAGGCAGTATTACGTCATTTAGGCAATATTACACATATTGCAAAAAATATAACTGATATCCCAACACGTCCAAGATTGCTTAAGAAATAATACGACCTACTTCCTATGACGTACAGTCGACCGCACGTCAGTGGTAACACTTGGATTACGAAAACCACCCTTACTGCTTACGAAATAAAGACGCTGTCAAGGTCAAACTTACAAACTGACATGCGACCGACTGTACATTAATATTGTTACACAGCTGGAGTTTCTGAAATGAGAATCGTGATCAAAGTTTGATTAAGGAGGAAATAAAAGCTGCATTTCTGGATAATTCGATATTTACGTGATACTGCTGCTGACTAACCACACATTTCTATCCTGTTATAATGTATTTTCTTCTTTGATGCTTTTACCCAAAGACCTTTGCCCCTAACTAATGATTTAAGGAACGCTCAGAGTTGTATGAATCAGACTTATCACAAAAATTCTGGATTTTACTAGATGCATGAATCGCATAAAGGTGCTCCCTCACCGGGATTATTCGCCTGTTATAAAACAGTTCAGATTTGAGCATTACATTAGTGAGTTAGGAGAACTGAGCATTACAGTGCGCAACCTGTAATGACTAATGATACAATTTGTAACATTACACTCACCGGGAACATTCACCTGTAATGTAACAGTAGTGAATTGGAGCACTCGTGATAGAATTTGTAACATGAATTAGTCGGGGAGGCAGTATTTATTTATTATATTCTTTATTGTACATACACCAAACGAAAACAAAGACAGTAGCTTACAGAATGATTGTATAAGTACAATGGGTAGTCTTATCGCACTAGGCAAGTATTGTAACGTACTGCTTAAAATTGAATCTTGCATTGTTACATTACAGACGGATTCTACCACGTAATTCCGACAGACAACATCTCGATGAACGCTAGACCGACATTTCATTTATTCGACCTGCAGTAGACCGACAGAAGACTAAACCGGAACAGTGCGAATGCTCGTCAGTCAGTGAGGCAGTATTGAAACGTAATGCTCAAAAATTTAAACTTGGATTGTTACATGACAGGCGAATTCTCATCAGTCAGTGAGGCAGTATTGTAACGTAATGCACAGAATTGAAACTTGGATTGTTACATTACAGGCGAATGTTCCGGTGAGGGAGCACCTTTATAATAAGCAAGTCATAATTTCGCAAGAGTTTGTTCAAAGGTTGACCTAAAGAGCATATAATCACTACGGGTTGACCGGCGATACTTTGTGGCTTTGGACTTTGTACCACCAAACCAAGGTAAGCAACTTCTTTAGTCAAAATATTTGTTACTAGATCATTCTTACGTCTTACTTTGAACGCCAGTTACATTTAACTCTCAGAATACGGAAACAACATTTAACTGTGAACATTGCGAAATAAAATATTAGCATTACTGATTTAGGCAAATATTGAGGCGGCAATCTGACACGTAGTCTAGAATCAATACGGATATTTTGATTTTTATTAATTCTGGAAGCATTTTGATGCTTCTAAATGAACAAAATGTTTTTGAAAATTGTAAAAGGGGTAGTATTTCAAAGTCCTGACAAAAGCTCAATATTGTTCGAAAAAGTCCAGACATTTTAATAAAGTTATTAATAAGTAGCTCAAAGAACCTCTTTAAAAAAACATTACACCTCACTATAATTTCTCAGATTTTCTCCTTTATCTCGTGTTTAATTATCCTTTTTATTTTTGATTATTTTGCCCTAAGTAAAACGCCCGGAAAAATAGTCCTTACAAAGTCCGGATGAAAGGCCAAAAAGCCGGACATGTCCGAACAAATCCGGACGGATGGTAACCCTATGTACGGGGGAAACCACAGAAATCTTAATAAAAAGGCAATATTCAGATTTCTGTGGGGTAAACGCACTAAGTCCACCATTTTACATGTCAACGAAACGTGTGTAACATTGCACCCTATTTTGCTTAGGGTAGCCTCAACGATGCGATCGATAGTTCGCGGGATGCCCCATGCCCCGGCGAGACGGGTAGAGCTACAAACCGGGACGAGTGAAATAGCTTTTTGTGTATCTTTCTAAAACTCGATTGCCAGGCGCTGGCTGGAGGACTACGGAGTCTAACAACGTATCGTCGTGTATGTTTTTATACTTTTGCAAGGTCTATGCCCTGCAGGCGAAGCATGATGACTGTAGACAAGGATTTTGCCTACGAAAGAATAGACAACACTTTGAAAAAATGTATGGTTTAACAATAAATAACATAACATAACATCACGCTTGTATTTCCCCGAAGGGGTAGGCAGAGGTGTAAAAATACTCCCTTATTTCGCCAGTTATGTTATAGTCCCATGTAATAGGGGGCGAGCCTATTGCCATTGACCGGGCACAAATCCAGACTCCGGGGTGATACTGAGAATTTCCTAATGAAAAAACCCAATAACACTTTGCCCGACCCGGGAAACGAACCCAGGACCCCACGCTCAGCAACCACTAGACCAACGAGGCAGTAAAAAAAAAAAGACAGCTAAAACTAACTAAGAGTGTTTATTAATATAGCATCTGCAAACTGCAAAGTTGACAGTAAAAAAAAAGACATGTCTCTTATACGCCAAGTAAAAAAATAATAATTTTGAAAAGGCAAATCGGCATTTTTAACCAAGAAACTTGGCATATCTTTTTTGATCGTCTATACATCATTTATTCTATAGATCTATCTTTTAGTTCAGTTTATTCTGAAGAAATAATAATTTGGAAAAGACAAATCGGCATTTTTAACCAAGAAACTAGGCATATCTTAAATGCCAGAACTACATTTTAATGTACCGAAGCACGTATGTTTTACTTGAAATCTGGTGCTCGCGCTAAAAAAAAAAAACTTAATTTGAGTCAATTGAAGAGCCGCTAGAATAAATAAATAGGTTTCTTTAACTTACATACGTAAAGCTAAAAACTAAAAAGGAGTATCAAAATATCCCTCCGCGTCGCTTTCAATTGGTAACGTGCCCAGAAGACTGGCAGCATTGCCACGTTGTATGGCAATGCTTAATCTTTGAATCTTGCAAAGTAAAGGCCAGCCTTCTGGTCACGTGAAGTGGCGACTAACCGCCTAGAAATATTTCTAAATAAAAGGTGGGCACTCGGACCCCACGACCCGAGGGTTTCTAACCCAAACGGCCCGAAAATATAATTGTTACTAACTAAGTTATTATATTTTCGCCGTTTGAGGTTCTCTGCAGCGGCAGCGGCAGCGCCAGCACAGCTTGCCGAGCTAGGAAGATGGGATGGCGCAAGGGTGTCGACGCACGTTGCGTCCCACACCTTTAGGTGTAGTTTTATTTAAGGTTTTTTATTTTTAAATAATGTATTTAATGTCTTAATTTCGATGTGAGAAAATAAAATTTATATCGAAACTTACATACGTAAGTTTTTTTTGTAGTTAAAGTCTTGTAAGTACCTAGTTTCAATGACATTATATACGCACAAGTGCTGGACATAACAATGATATAACTTTAATGTAAACAATGTGTGTGGAACTTAATATATGAGTTTATTGTATGCGTGACTCGTTTACCGAATTGCTAATAATGTACATAACGACAGTCGTGTAATTTGTAATTTTTCATCTGAATAAACAACATAAATACATAATGTACGCGCATAGAACAGTCTGCTTACCTTGGTTTTTTTTTTAAAGCCAGCATGATTACTATTCGAATATTATTATAATATTAAGATTATTAGGAGAAGAACCGGAGTGACCGACATAGCTTGTAGGATCAGTAAGCTGAAGTGGCAGTGGGCTGGCCATGTCTGTCGAAGGACCGATGGCCGCTGGAGCAGACGAGTCCTTGAGTGGAGACCGCGTATCGGCAAACGCAGCGTAGGGCGCCCCCCCGCCAGGTGGACCGACGACCTGAAAAACGTGGCTGGGGGGACTGGATGCGGAAGGCAGAGGACCGAGTGTTGTGGCGCAACTTCGGAGAGGCCTATGTCCAGCAGTGGACTGCGGTAGGCTGAGTTGATGATTGATGATTACTATGCAGCTACTAAATACATATGTTCTGCAAATAGGTACCACAAAATGTTGTGAATGGTTTCTTTATCTATAACCACAGACATAGTCAAAAATATAGACGAAGTGCTGCAAACAGTCATAGTGAAGTCAACAAAACCGCGTTCCTCCGTGTACAAACCAGCGCTCACGCAGTCACGCACATACATGCACCTCAAACTGTCCTCACCGCTCTCAGTACACATGTCGCGGCATCGTCCAGTAAGCATCGCGAAAACAAATATCCTTCAGGTGCACGGTGTGTGCGTGAGCGCTGATTTGTACGCGAAGGAGCACGGTTTTGTTGGCTACACTGTGATTGTTCGCAGCTCATCGTCTATATTTTTTACTATGTCTGTATCTACAACAGCCAATTTTATGTATTAGCGCCATTAAATCCACACAGGTGAAAACATGTATATTTTGCGCAGTGATTACTAACGATCCGTGACTGAAAAACTGTCTGAAACCAAAGCAAATATAATTGGGACTACTGTATTGCAAATTATGTCGTATTAGAGCACAAGAAGATGCTTTTTTATTTTTTTATTATAACATGGCGAAACGAGCTAACGGCTTGATGTTATGCCTTTGCCCATAACAACTGCAATACCACCTATTTGTTGCCTAAATGGTATACCGCAAGTCAGTTCGCCAAACTGAGACATGAAGCTGGAAAGTCTCATGTGATTGTAATTTTACCGCCACCCGTACCCTTACAAACCAGAACACAGCAAAGCAGGCATCACTGTTTGGCTATCGCTCAATCTCTTAGGGTGCATTAAAAGAGCCTCCACGAGTGACGATATTTAATTGATCGTAGGTACGCCACCTTGGGCAGTCAGCCCCGCTACCAACTTGCTGACTGCCTAATCTTTTCCCCACGGCATGAGCTATTATCATTATGTAGCTCATGTCAACACGATAGAAGAATCTCTTGAAGAATTTATTGTTGCTTTTTACATGTCCATTGCACGAGCAGGTGTTGCCCATTTCCTGGTTACGTAACCCTACCAAGTGATCATCAAAAGTCGCGAGGCTATCATTCCTTTTACATGCACGCACCTTGACATTAACTTTAGACACAATAGTTTATTTAATATAATAAATAAAAGTTGTAACAGTTATGGTTTTTTTGCGTTACTCACGTGTTGATTCTCTCAAGGATTTCTTTATTGTGTTGATCTTTTATATCATAAAAAAATACGTGTTATGTATGCAGCAAGTTATGAAGTTGCTCTCGTTTATTCTTTTGATTTTCTTGACGTGTACATACTACGGCAGAGTGATAAGTCTGGTAAAAATCAACATAGGAATAAAGTTACCGCAAATTGAATATTACCCTTTTATTTACAACTCTTTTAGAAGGTTAAATATTAATTTTCAGCCAGTTCTGTTAGTAATTTTTTTTTAGAAAGCCGTTAAAGAAAAACACTACATTACGTTTTCGCAAACATGGAGAAAAGTGAATTTCGTGTGATAATTAAACTTTATTTTTTGCGTAAAAACACTATCACAGAAATAAAACAAAAGATAGACAAATATTATGGGGACTCCGCTCCGTCGATAAAAATTATTCATATTTGGTTTACCAATATTCGTAGTGGTCATACAAGCACAAGTGATGCTGAACGTCCAGGATGCCTCAACGAGGTCTCAACACCAGAGATGATCGTCAAAATCCATGACATCGTGTTAAATGAACAAAAAGTTTAAGTTCGTGAGATAGTTGAGATAGTAGGCATCTCAGACGCATGTATGCGCAATATCTTACATCAACATTTAGACATGAAGAAGGTCTCCGCGGGTTGACTGCCGCGTTTATTCACTGTGGATCAAAAACGCATGCGTATGACCACTCCAGGGTCAGGTTTAGCGCTGTTTCAACTCGATAAAACAGTTTTTATGCATCATTTCATAACTGTAGATAAAACATGGACCCACCACTATATACCAGAAGCCATGGAACAATCGAAACAGTGGATTGCTTCTAGCTAACCTGCACCGAAGAAGGCCAAAGCAGTTTTATCGACCAACAAAGTGATGGCCACATGTGCATAAAATTTGCATGCCTGTAGAATGGGTGGAATATGTCTTGGTCAAACTATTGCATTTATTTATAAATTTTATGCACACACAGAGAAATAATAATAAAATTCATAGAAATGAATAGTACAAAGGCACTGCTTATTTCATTGCTTTTTGCATTGTAACAACTTATGTACCATATTTCGTGAAAGTTAATAAATGAATTGAATTTAATTGAAACGCTATTCGCAAATCCGAAATTGAAGATTTACGGCGGTTCTATTAATGAATGACGTCAATTTACAGAAACTCTTCCGAGGCACGAATTTGTGAATAGCGTTAGTTAGAGGACATGTTCGAAACCTTTCCTCATGGATTCGGAGAGGTCATTTTCGGAAGGTTGTGAATAAGCTAGCTGAAACACCTACAGACTGTTCGAGACTAGTGAACTTATGTGTTGCTTTCTTCGGTACCATATGCTTGCGAATAATATAATTATATATATAAATATTTCGGGTGGATAAAATATAATTTTTATTTATTTTAGGTACTCACCTAAATTTATCGTATAGGTACTTAATATTTATTTCCATTCATAATCACACTCATAATACACACATAGGTACTCACAAACGATTTTTACAAATGTGTAGTTTGCTCGAAATTCTACGTCTCAACAGGGATCCAGTAGAATACTAGCGTCAGGTTTAATAACCTGGCAATATGCTGAGCTGGACAGCCATTTGTCACAATTTAGAGACACACATGGCGCATGACTGTCAATGACTTTTTCCTCGCTTTGTTACTTCTTCACTAAATCTATTTTTACCATTGCCACTCGAAAAAGGGTATTTTATTCATCGATAACAGTGAAGAAAACTCTCTTTTACTCACAAGTGAGTAAAGACATTTTGAATTTGGAACAAGCACGAATTATGTACAAGAAATTAATAAAACGTGCTGAACGTACGTACTGGCTGGCTGAATAGAGCTATCAAATTTAAATTAAGAAAATATAAATAAAATACTACAGCAGGTTGGCTCAGGTTGGCTGGTTGTACGAGGGACTTATTGAAGGAGAATGTTTAGTACTTGATTCTCGTTCCAAATATGTATAAAAAAGGTACCTTAATTTTTGAAATATTTTTATAATCGATTTCATAAATTTCTGTGGACACTATTCTGCGCTTACAAATCAAAGTTTAATGCAGTGAGGTGATGCACCTAGCACGGCAGTGTCCATCGATGGCTATTTTCACCCTCTTCGCCTTTTGTACAAGACAGCAGACCCCTAAACGGTCAGAGCTTGCGCGAGCAGTTTGACTGCTATACCTACTCGTGATTTGTCGTGGAATATTTTTTTCATCTTTTGTACGCACATTCTACCATATTCTTGAATATGTCTCTCATTTACCCGGTCATGCTATATACCACTATTTATTTTCTCGCAGTCAATGGTAAAACGTAGAGTACACAACCCGTGAAAAAAAAAATCATCTCGGTCCTTGTATCCCTCGCTCCGCTCAGAATTCTATTTTCGAACCACGAGCAACCTTCGCTGCTCGGGATCCAACTAAGTCCCTCGAATTAAATTCCCATTTTTTTCACTTGTTGTATAATCTACTATTCTTGTTCATGTATATCCTTTCTTTTGTATGTGTCTCAGTAGTGTCAAATAAATGTTTTTCTTTCTTTCTTCTTTCTTATACAACGTGTACCTATCAGAAATGCGTGGTCATATTTTAGGAGCTCATTTCAGAAATCGCTATCGAACATATTTTACTACTGGGTCAACCCTGAAATAGCGAAAAAACATTGGCAGTCATGGGGACTGCCGAATGTCTGTGGCCGACAGAAGTGAAAACTTAAGACTGTCACATTAGCAATGTCACATGTATCCTCTTTGGTCGCATGTCGATGACGTAGGGTTACGCAAACTCTTGATCTTACCAAAAATCACTCAACTCAGCTAAAGAAGTTTCACTTCAAAAATCTAAATTTTGCCGAGTTGCGTTGATGATTTGCTATGGAACAGCTGTTTTTTGCGTTTTCAGGGTTGGTCCCATAGTAAAAGTTGTTCTATGCTATGCCCTGAATGAGATCTTCAAATATGAACACGCAATTCTGAGACACGTTGTTTAGTTACTTACTATACTTTAGATACGCGTTTTGCTAACGAGGTTGAATCCTCTACAATTTGAAGTATACACCTTTTGATTGTATGATTGTACTTATCAATTTGGAAAACTCTTGTTATGGGGCTGACACTGAAATCGCCAAAAAATCTGCTGTTTCCTACACTTTGTCGATTTATGTGAACACAAATGTAGGAAAAAGCTGATTTTTATTTGAAGATGACTACAGTTATCCCTTAAAGGGTTGTTAATGATTACAAATAACCCTGTATAAATACCTATTCAGACATCGACGCCACTAGTTTGTGGATTGTTTTCGATCGACATAGCTGGACTCCTTTATAAGGAAATATCACTTGATGAGGAAATAGACCATTGTATACCTTTTTACTTATTTATCGGCAAGATTATAAACTTTCAGAACGTCTGGTGTATATTTGAACAGCCCAGTGTCTCGAGCACGACACGGCCCTCAACTAAAGTGATCATTTGCAGTAATTTATGCTACACGCATGCTGTTATTATTTTCGTGTGTACCGAACAAGGGCGAACAATGTAGTTTCTTTTAAGTACCGTTAGCGTATATTTTTATACCTACCTCAATTACAAGCCAATGATCTCGACGAGGCACAACCACACCACATCGGCTAAAATGTCACCGGGCATTGCAGTGGCAGTGTCAATTCTGTCACTGCAGTTGTTGAACTTGCGTTGTTGTTGCGTTATTGCAGTTCATCATCATCATCATTTCAGCCGAAAAACGTCCACTGCTGGACATAGGCCTCCCCCAAGCATCGCTACAACGACCGGTCCCGCACCTTCCGCATCCAGCGGATTCCCGCAACCTTCACCAGGTCGTCGGTCCACCTTGTGGGGGGCCTACCCACGCTGCGCCTTCCAGTACGCGGTTGCCACACCAGAACTTTACTGCCCCATCGGCCATCTGTTCTGCGAGCAATGTGCCCCGCCCACTGCCACTTAAGTTTGGTAATTCTTCGGATTATGTCGGTTACTTTCGTTCTTCTGCGAATCTCCTCATTTCTGATTCGATCACGCAGGGACACTCCGTGCATAGCCCTCTCCATTGACCTTTGAGTGACTTTGAGCCTTCTTTCTTATCAGGCCCATTGTGAGCGACCACGTTTCAGTGCCGTAAGTAATTACTGGCAACACACACTGGTCAAAGACTTTCGTCACTGCGGTATTTTGGACGAGAAGATATTGCGTAGCTTTTCGAACGCTGCCCAACCGAGTCGGATTCGACGATTGACCTCTTTCTCGAAGTTGGACTATACTAGTTTTATTGCAGTTAAAATCATATTTTGAAAAGGTATCACGGTTATGAGTTGTAGTTATAGCTGAGTGCAGCTGTGAGAGGTTGCGTTACAGGCCGTGATTTTAGCGGTATTGACCACATGTTCTGTGTCAATATTAGGCCCGAACTCGTTTTTTACCACTGGTGTGATTGTGGTTGTGGCACATCTAGGGTTACTATATGACAGGCGTTTTAAGGCTTAGAAAGGCGTACTGCCGCAGGCTTTGATCTGAGACAAGCGTTTTTAAATATCGCTCGCGTTCTTTGGTAATCGCGCGCGGTCCTTGGTAATCGCGCGTCATCATCATCATCATCATCATTTCAGCTGAAAGACGTCCACCACTGGACATAAGCCTCCCCCAAGCATCGCTACAATGACCGGTCCTGCGCTTCCCGCATCCAGCGGATTCCCGCAACCTTCACCTCCGTCGTAATCGCGCGTAGGTAAGTTTTTTTTTCTTTTCCTTTTGTTTTTACCAGGTTTAACCTTAGACGGGCCTTTTTCTAAAAAAAACAGAAATTTTAGGCACCCTAGACAGGCAGCCTTCCATTTTAAAATGGTAACCCTAGGCACGTCTGATATTGTTTCAATTTACCAGTTTCAGTCTGACCTATGAATTGTGGAAAAGATTAATCGTTCAGTGTTAAAGCAAATTATTCGTCAATCATTTCTTGAGCGACCCTGATGCTGATGATCGGAATGTAGCCCACGAGTTTTTTGTTAGTCTTTTTTTGTTGATAAACAATCTTTGAAAGTTTCCTAGACATCAAAAAAGTCCAGTGTTTTTACCGATGACGCAGGTTAAACTTAATACTTCGTGTCTATTAATAACACAGTGTTTATAAATACAGCTGTACGAAATTTAATTTGCAACTTGATCATTGAGGGCGGAGACCTCAGGTTTTTGTTACTCTTTGCCCTTTTACGTCAAACCCTGTTATGTAGTTATCATCATCATCATCATTTCAGCCGAAAGACGTCCACTGCTGGACATAGGCCTCCCCCAAGCATCGCCACAACGACCGGTCCTGTGCCTTCCGCATCCAGCGGATTCCCGCGACCTTCACCAGGTCGTCGGTCCACCTTGTGGGGGGCCTACCCACGCTGCGCCTTCCAGTACGCGGTCGCCACTCCAGAACTTTACTGCCCCATCGGCCATCCGTTCTGCGAGCAATGTGCCCCGCCCACTGCCACTTAAGTTTGGCAATTCTTCGGGCTATGTCGGTTACTTTCGTTCTCCTGCGAATCTCCTCATTTCTGATTCGATCACGCAGGGACACTCCGAGCATAGCCCTCTCCATTGCCCTTTGAGTGACTTTGAGCCTTCTTATCAGGCCCATTGTGAGCGACCACGTTTCAGTACCGTAAGTAATTACTGGCAACACACACTGGTCAAAGACTTTCGTCTTGAGACACTGCGGTATTTTGGACGAGAATCTATGTAGTTATAGAATTAATAAATTGCGACGGAAATTCTTTTGGGATGTCCTTCAACTGTGTTTTACTTGTTTGAGTTGACGACGTAATTGTAATATGTTTCTGATATCTTCACGTTAAAGGTTCAAAAACCAGTTTATTATTTATACAAAACATTGCATTCAAGGATGTTTCTTTTAGATTGTGTTCTTTTAATAGCTACCTACCTATTAATTAAATTGTTATATTAGACGACGACCTGTTTACCCATCAACACAGCTAGGTTTCTTGTCGGTGCAAAAACACCTACCACCAATATGAACAACAACAACAACATGATAGGACATCATCAACATATGTATTTTTGAGCATAGCATTTGCGGCAAGTGGATACCTATCTGCATATCTATTTGCTAGCTCCACTAAGCATCGGGTGGCCAAAAAGGTAGAGGCTTTCAATCCGTAAATAACAGTCTGCAACTGCAGGTAAGTTATAGGCTTATTTGAATCATACAACAGCAGCAGCAGTACCTTTGTACTAAATAATTTTAATGCTGTCTCCTTTCATATGTTATTGTGTGTACATAAATTATAAATAAATAAATAAATCATCTCTCCACAAAGTATTCTGCAGACATCTATGGTCAGCATTAATATAAATGCATCGTTTTTTTTTTTTCAATGTCACATATTAAAATAGATGTCAAAGAGCTGAAACTGATACGTTCCTATGAACGTATCAGCGTACCCTTAAGAGCGTATGCTCGGTCCGTGGGCTGTTTTGCTCAAAAACGTAATATTTCAAATCTGATTATTCATCAACCACTTACCTTACGAACATATCAATTACTAATAATTTTAGGAAATGTTATGGTCTAAATAGAATATAGTTTATTTTGTTCGATTATTAGAGTATTTGTGAAATCTATCAAGATAACTGAACAGAGGTTTTCTTAATTTCACTTTCAGCGTCAATTTCGAAGCTTCAAATATCTGAAATCACTGACAGACCTAACAAACATAAATTTTTTACCAACTGGGAAGATCCTTAAAAAAAAAGTTACTAGAAAGGATTTTTTATTTTAGGTTAAATACATAAGAAATAAAAATCCAAACAATGTGAAATTATTCAGAAATTATAGTCGATACAATCATTATTTTCACCACTATATCTTACATAATTTAATATAACAATAAATTACTATAATAGAAGAACATATTCTTTAAAAACTTACACTTGAAAATTTCAACTAAATTAACTCTATAATTTTTTTATAAATATTTTAAAACTACTATAAAACTTCGCGTTCGAATCGATTCAAATCACTTCGCCGCGAGCCCTTCCAGAGAGTGGTCACGTCGCTCGGCGCTCCGTCGGGGGTTGACGACCTTTGCCGTGCGTTTATACACGGATACTGCAAGTTTTTAGGGCGATCGTCAAATCTTAGTACTTTGGTAAATAAAATATTTTATTTTTGATGACCGACAAAATTTTGTAGTATTATCATAAGTACTTGGTAAGTATTTTTTTATGACTGACATTGTTTTATAGTGACAAAAAATTATGTTTTAGACGGTATGGGAAATAAAACAAAGGTGTTTTTTGGCAAGAGAAAACGCAAAAATTCTGAAAATTAGGCTAAGGCAAGAGCTAGAAGGTATAGTTATGTTACACTAGCTTCCACCCGCAGCTTCGCCCGTGTGAAATTCGGTATGTTACAAGTGTTCTAGAGTGTGCAATCGATTCAAGTTTGGAACTTCATGTTTTAGGGTTTTGGATAAAAAAATTAGGGGTTAGGGTTTTAATGAAAACAAACGTAAGTTATTCGGGTTTAGTAGAAAAAAAAAAAAACAAAATCGTTGGCTTTTTATTTATAAATAATGTATTTTTAAGGTTCCGTACCTAGAAGGAAAAAACTAAACTCTTATAGGTTCACTGTCTTGTCTGTCTGTCCGTCTGTCATAGCCGAATCTGTTGAACGAAAAAAGTTTAAATTTTTGTTCAAAGTTTGCTCTATGAAATTGCCTTCTTTTTACAAGCTTTTTATTAACTTGCAATGTATGTATGTATGTATGTTATTTGTTAAGGTTGAATCTTGCAACTCAATTTTGAAGCAGATATCTTCAACCGATTGAACTGAAATATCTATGGCAGTCGTTACGGGTAGTCAGAAGCCTGAAAGTCTGACAACTGGTCTAACCTCCGAATGTCAGTATTACCCAGTAATTGGGTTGCGGGGGTCTGATGGCAGTCGCTCCGTGTAAAATACTGATGTTCAGCCGCATCTGGTTAGACTGGAAGCCGACCCCAATATAATTGGGAAAAGGCTCGGAGGATGATTGAGCTGAAATTTTGTATACACGTTTAGTTTGGATGACAATGCATGGTTAGCTGTGTGACGTTATTCTAAATTCAACATGGCGGAACACCCAAGATGGCGGACTAGTTATTTTTAATGCACTCCTACAATATGGGTATCAAATGAAAGGGCTTGCTAAGAGTAACTTGAAAAATAAAGTGACGTCACTCTAAATCCAATATGGCGGACTAAGTTTTTTATGGTTTCCTACAATATACGTACCAAATTAAAGAACTTGCTGAGAATACGAATGCGAGTTAAAAAATCTGTCCAGCGATAACTAAAAAGTAAAAAATAAATTAAAAGTAAAAAAACTTTTTTAAAAACAAGGTTTTATTTAAATGCGCTAGAATGAATAAAATGAACATTCCCTTTAAAACTTTTTATTATTTAACCCTATGCCCGTGACTTGCATAAGCATTAGCAGCCCATTACTGTCCCACTGCTGGGCACGGACTAGTTTTTGTAATTTATGATACGGAAATATGGAACATGAATGGTGCAACGGTCGGTTGGTCGCTACTTTACTTTTTAGGGTTCCGTACCCAAAGGGTGCCAAACGGGACCCTCAGTACTCTCGGGGACTCTCGCTACGCTGTCCGTCCATCCGTCCGTCTGTCTGTCACAGGGCTGTATCTTTTGAACGGGAATAGATAACCGGTTGACGGACGGACGACAAATACTAAAAACAAAAAAAGTCTAAGAGTTTAGACTTTTTTTACCCATACAAGAAACCTCAAAAAATTTGCATTTTTTTCAACGTTTTTGTTCCTGCTCTATCTTCAAAACGGTAATATATACCAGCGTCACACTTGGTCAGATTATAGTGCATATTATGTAGTTTAGCAAAAAACTGCCTCGTTGGTCTAGTGGTCGCAAGCGCGACTGCTGAGCGTGGGGTCCTGGGTTCGATTCCCAGGTCGGGCAAAGTGTTATTGGGTTTTTTCATTAGGAAATTCTCAGTAGCAGTCCGGAGTATGGATTTGTGCCCGGTTAATGGCAATAGGCTCGCCCCCTATTACATGGGACTATAACATAACTGGCGAAATGTGGGTGTACTATACACCTCTGCCTTCCCCTTCGGGGAAATACAGGCGTGATGTTATGTATGTATGTATGTAGCAAAAAATACTAAAAATAAGACAAACATAGACATATGTGGTGGTACCTGCGTAAGAAAGACATGCAAAAATTAATATTGCACGCACTGTGCGTTGATGTCTTTTGATAAAATCTCGTAAATTAAATCCGTTTTTATGGGGTATCAGGTCGTCGAGAGGTACGGAACCCTTACTGCGCGAGTCCGACTCGCACTTGGCCGGTTTTATTATTCTTATGTACTAGGTCTAGGTACTTAAACGTGTCTATGTTTGAAAGTTAGAAATATATTAGAGAAGAATGTGAGTGCTGTTGTAGGGTTTCCTAAAACTAAGTTCTAAAACATTTAGAACTCGCGCCGATTTTACGCCGATACGCAAATCAGCGGCGGCGTCGTCTAAAATCCGTCGGCGGCGGCGGCGCACTGTGGGATTATTGTAGGTTGGCACCTCTACTATACGAATCTATAAATGACTCTTTGAGGTATTGTAAGGTTTTAGCGTAAAATGCCAATTACCACTTTATCTCCTAGTGTCGATTTTTTTTTTTCATATAAATGTTTTTTAAAAGCCTAATCGAAGATTTTCGAAGCAACAGAGTATACAGTTATTGTAGTTCGGCACAAACACTATATGCATATATACACGAAACTTTGATGTAACGTAAGGTTTTGGCGTAAAACGTCTTTCCTTCTATGGCTGTATCTCTAAAAATACTTGTAAAACCATATTGAACATTTTTGAAGCATTACAGTATGTATTTATTATAGTTTGGCATCTCTAATATATGAATCTATAAATGAATCTTTGAGGTATTGTGCGGTTTTAGCGTAAAACGCCAATTTTAATTTTATCTTTACACGAAACTTTAAGGTAATGTAAGGTTTTAGCTTACTCTCCATACAAAAAAAAACTTCAAATCGCTATCTATATCTTTGAAAATACTTGTTAAATGAAAACACTGAGGTAGCATTTTATATTTGCATTGATAAGTAGAATCCGAATCCGTTATATTATTTCCAAAAAATCATATTTAATTTTTAAATTTTCATTCATAAAAAAAAAATAGTCATAAAATAGATCCTAAAAAAATAAAAGTATCAAAATTATTCGTGCTAACGGTTCAGCACTCACGCACACAGAGGAACCATTGTATCGTGCCGTAGTGAGTGTGCCTTTCGATAGATCGTGCAGATTTTGACTTGCGCTAAATCGAACATACGCTCTTAAGACGCTGACAGCAGCCAAATACCCCAAATAGGCTTCTTTTAAAAACATTATTAGCTGTATCTATTCAGTTTGTGGCAGTGAAAAAAATATATATTAATCTTGATAGTATTTTCTGAAACTGTATTGTGCCCAAAACACGTTTTCTTGAAGTTTACTCGATAGAAAAGAATTGTAAACTAACCTCTTAAAACATGCTTTAAAGCAAACAATCTCTATTATTTACTAAATATTATAAATAAAATTAAGAAAACATTTGAGAAAGACAATAATCTAAACATTTGTTGTTTCTGTTTTTCAAATAAGCTTTTAGTTTTTCATTTAAAAAAAAAAATTGTAAATTTTCATTCAAGTTGAGCGGCGTATCTGACGTCCCTCGGCTCGTTGCCTCTCTTTCAGTTCTGTACGAAACGACAATGACCGCAGAGGTCTGATTTTTTAGGTGTTGTCAGCCTCTTAAACTATTGTAAGGGTACGCTGACTTGCATTGAAAATTATGTCAATGATCCTATAAACATTGCTTCCGCTACAATAGATTTTCTTGAAGCACGCAAAGACAAGCTAGCAATATGAAAGTGTACAACTGGACATTCTCAGTCAGGATGGTACGGATACTGAGGATGATTTTTATTTTTTGTACCTACACAGTTTCCATCTCGCTCTACATTCTGGCACCTTCCTGATTTCCTTATAAAGCACCATATAGATTTTTTTCTTTAGGCCAAGCTCGCACAGCGATTTTTATTCGCGCTGTTTTTATTCGCTCACTGAGATGTTTTTTCCACCGCGATTTTTAATCGCAAGTGCAAGCACCTGCTTATAGGTTACAGGTTACAGGTTTGTTGTTACAGGTTTTGCGGTAAAATATCGCGCGAGTACAAATTGCCGTGCGGGCTTGGCCTTACGCTCTGCTGTAATTATATGTATAAAAGATCTGTTTACAACAGAGCAAAAACTAAAAAAAAATGTATTACGGTATTACTCATTTATACCAGAATTTTCCGTTACCTGATTACTTGCTCACCTGATTTTCATGCAAATAAATTGAATATTCACTCAATTTTAAAGGGACCGTCGGCCACACATCAGTGGTACAACCTAACACTTCAACTACGAAAACCACCTTTACTGCTTACTAAATAAGGACGCTGTCAAGGTCAAACTGCTACCATTGACGTGTTGTCGGCTGTACTCGTTATTTATAATCGATTCGATGTCCAAGGGTAATGACACATACTTTTTCGAATCCATAATAATATTTCGTGTTGAATGACAGGTTGCAAATGACAACAAATTCAGCTTTTATTTAGGGCTCAGACACATCATCGAACTTTCTTTATAAGTACTTATTTTAATTTTAAAACCATTTATTAGTTAAGTATAATATAAGTTTTCGTTTACATATTAGGGATTTACTTATTAGTGTTTAAAACAGTTTTATCAAATTAAAAAAAATTTTTTTTTATTAAAAATCACTGCCATGAATTGTATTTGTGTAATCCTAGGGTTTTATATTACTGTGTGTATTAATAAATAAATAATTTTCATTAAACATTCTTTGTTTCAATTTCAAACGAAGTGTGTCGTGTTTGCAATGAATTTCACTTCCTTATTAGTTCCGAAAAAGTACAGTACACTATACGTCACAGAGCAATGCTTTGTTTTTGGATTAGGCAGTAGGTGTATAGAGTGGGAATAAATGGGGAGCTATAAGCCAGCCCCAGCCTTATTGCCACTGACTCCTGAAACACAGGTACTTTATACCTAGCTCTGGACTTAGGGCCTAAAGAAAATTTTAATCAAAATCAATGCCAATAAGGAATTATTATTATTGCCAACCATGCTGGCTGACTGGCTAACAACACATAACAACATTACATAACATCACGCCTGTGTTTCCCCGAAGGGGTAGGCAGAGGTAAATAGTACACCCACATTTCACCAGTTATGTTATAGTCCCATGTAATAGGGGGCGAGCCTATTACCATTAACCGGGCACAAATCCAGACTCCGGGCTGCTATTGAGAAATGAAAAAAATCAATAACACTTTGCCCGACCCGGGAATCGAACCCAGGACCCCACGCTCAGCAGTCGCGCTTGCCACCACTGACTGGCTAATCATTTAAATTATATAATAAAATATGAGCAAAATATAATAAAACATAAAATAAATGTGCCACGAGCCATTCTCGTGTAGTTCGGCACGAGAGAAAAGTCCATCGATCGGTACGTGCATTGCTCTGCCGCTATCGATGGCTACGGGACTTTGGCTCTGTCCGAGATAAGGGGTGATCGTCCACGAGTGACATTTAGCCCTTACCAGAGCATTCCACACATGTTACAACTTACGAACATTGAATTGTTCCAGGGTATGCGTATTAACACTCCATATGCTTCATTATCCATGGTTTATTCACTTGTGCACTATAATATGTCCCGCGCAGATGGCTAGTCTCCATTGAGATTGGCCGCCGTGACCGAAATTCGGCCGGGAGGACATTATTATTATCCATGGTAACATGGCTTGGCCATTTTTAGCACAAATAGCTGGTTGTTATGAGTTGTACTGTTATACGTCATAGTCACCGAGTAATTAGAGACACTTACGAACAGACTTGTTAGGAAATGTCTCGCGGTTTCGGTTGTAGTTGAGTTAATGATATTTTTGTGGTTTGAATGATAATGATAATGGTGTGAATGCACTTGTTTTAATGAATAAATACACGAGCAAAAAGCCTTTAGATTTTGTGAATAAAACCGACAATTTTCCTGCGTGTCGTTGTTAGACTTTACTAATTAACCTCTTGAAATTTCAAGGTAATTTGCGAATATTTTCGTAACTTGGGTAATGTAAAAAAAACTGAAGTAGTTTGTAGACTCAACTTAAACATTTCGACATCTTACATTGCAGAGTATATCGAACCTCAAGACCCTCGAAAGCTTTCACACAACAATATTCAAGCTGTTTTACAACTGGACAAAGAAACATTATAGTCTCTACCATTTTAGCAATAAGTCAGGGCCCTAATTCACGTAATTGCATAACGCGCCGATCAAGTTGCAAGTTCAAGGTATAGTGCTAAATGGTGTTCTTGTAATCTTTGAACTGCGCGTAAGCTACAAATAATACTCTACTCTAAACTGAATGACACTATAGAATACAACAGAAACTTAGTCTTATTTCTCAAACCTATCCACAATTCGCCCTACTATACATACATACATACATACATATTATCACGCCTGTTTCCCATTGGGGTAGGCAGAGAATATGGATTTCCACCTGCTACGATCCTGACACACCTCTTTCGCTTCATCTACGTCCATTAACCTCGTCATGCATGCTCGTCGGTTTAGAGAACTCTTAATCTGGCATTTTTTGAGAACATCCGCGCTTTGATCGGGATACGTTCACCGAAGTCGTCCCCTTCCAACTCTTCCATCCACACTCGCTTCGTATACTTTTTCGACAATCTCCTCTCATCCATCCTCTCTATATGTCCAAACCATCTTAACATACCTTTCTCAATATTTGCCCTACTATAGAGATAAAAAATACGTAAGCTGTATGGAGCTTATGTAAAACTTCAATCTCCAGTAGGGCAATCGGTTTTTAATTTTGGCCGTAAATAAGGGCCGAAGTTGCTAGCAACTGGTCACGGCACGCGGCATGCGGAAAGGATGCAGTGGACTCTGGACTCGGCTGTTAAACAGAAAGCTTAGACGGTCATGGACATCCACTTCAAGAGAATAAAATCGATCTAGATCCAACGAGAATTTTAATTATACTTTGAATAACAACAGTCGGAATGATTCTTTTAGTCAGAGTTGGTCGTCGACCGACGGTCAAGGCACGCGGCATGTGGAAAAGATGCAGTGAACTCTGGACAGAAGGTTATAGGTTAGTTGGTTATGGAAATCTTTTATGTGAATAAAATCGATCTCGTCATCTGGATACAACGAGAATTTTAATTATACTTTGACCAGATGTATAAACTTTTAGGAACATTGAATAGTAACTTAAAATTGCACGTGCTTGATAGAACTCTTAAGAATAGTTACCGATGGTGAGTAGTCTGCCAATGCGCTGAAGAACTAAAGGCATATAGGTATGTATTCTTATTCTAGGACGCCCGGCTGTGAGACACTTTTTGGGCTGATTATGTTACATATCTCGACCGTAAAATTTTAAAGAAATGTTTTATAGTGTTTTTTAGGCGTGATGTTATGTTATGTGTTGTTATGTTTTATCAGTTGAAACTTGTAATTGGTCATTTACTTACATATTTACTTTGATTTTACACTGTAGTTGTACTAGCTGTACATTTTCTATAAAAAAATAAGTTTTAATTTTTGATCGACTTCAAAAAGGAATTATTCTGAATTGGTCTGTATTTTTTTTCATGTATATTCGGGCATAACTCTGACATAATAACATATGCACCAATTTGGTTGATTCTTTTTTTGTTTGAAATAGTTTTCTTCCGAAATGGTCACACTCAAAATAGAAAAATATAATAAACATCAAAAAAAGTAAAAACCTACTTCTTAGATAATAAAATACAAAAAGAATAAAATAATTTGTTTTAAACAGTTTAGGAAGTCGGAGCCAATTTTGGCTTAAATCGAACCTAAACTGTTTCACATAAAGTTTTCACTTTTTTAAATGTTGATTTCTACTAACTGCTATTCGAAAACAAATAAAAAATAAGACGCAATCTTTTCGTCGTTAATAGCATTGATTCCTGATGTGATTTGTAAAACTAATAATTTCTTAGGTTTTCGCGATCACTACACATAATAAAACAAAGTTATATACGCGATTTAATCCGGTTAAACTTTGTTTTATTATAATTTTGTAAAACTGTTTACCTACTTTACTGAACTGTAAATGCCGATGCCCGGTGTAGCCACTTGAGAGGATCGGTCGAATTATTTCACTGCCATCCTCTCACCTTTGCTGGGCAAGCGTGTGCCATCGTCGACCGCACCATCAGGTGAGGTGGCGGTCAAACGCAAGCCCGTTAAGTATATTGAAAAAAAAAACTAGAAATAAAAGTAAATAGTTAGAGATACTGCTAGTTAAATTACAGGTAGGTAATTACTTAAATTTATTATCATTGCAATTAGTGCAAAAATTATCATTAATATGCGTATGGTATACATACATTACGCCGACCAACGTGTTTTTATTGTGATTTGCTTATTACAAAGGTGTTGTTAAATATGACCTCAATAAAGTTCAGTGAATTAAAGAAAGCTTTAAGAAAGAAATTCAGAAATAAGCTTTTGAAGTTCCTTATGATTAAGTATTCTTGAGAATAAAATTACTGACCTTTATTTCAATATCTTGAATTCGTCAAAATCGAATAATGTTATTTTGATGCATCGTGTGTAAGTATTAAGGAGGTATACTATTTACATGTTTTATAAATGAATGATTTAATTAATTGCTCCGACAAATCCGGGTTCTAAGATTTCGCCGATGTAGCGATTGGAAGTCATTGAAATATTGTCATTTTTACGCAATTTATTATATTTAGGTAGTAAAATTCAAAGTTTATGTTATTGCTCATCATGCAGTAAACCTATGGAAAAATTCCGAAGGGCCTGCGCATGCGCATGGAAAAAACCGTAACAGGGCTTCTATAGCCCGCAGGGCCGAAGATTGGCGTGGCGACATTTAAATACCTGTTGGAGATGCAGGTTTTTTACAGACGTCTCCTGACAAACTGGGTGCATTAAAACGCAAGCAAGAGTCAATAACCTCATGTCAGCACGCTATAAAACATTGAATTTAAGTATCTTATAGACTCGCTAAGTTACTCGCTCGATAAGTTTGAAGACAAAGGTCTTCAACCAGTGCGTCCTGCCTGTCATGACTTACAGTGCCGAGACGTGGACACTGACAGTTGTGCTAATCCACAAATTCAAAGTCGCTCAGTGAGCTATGGAGCGAGCTATGCTTGGAGTTTCTTTGAAGGATAAAATCCGTAACGAGATTATCCGGAGAAGAACCGGAATGACCGACATAGCTTGTAGGATCAGTAAGCTGAAGTGGCACTGGGCTGGCCATGTCTGTCGAAGGAGCGATGACCGCTGGAGCATACGAGTCCTTGAGTGGAGACCGCGAATCGGCAAACGCAGCGTAGGGTGCCCCCCGCCAGGTGGACTGACGACCTGAAGAACGTGGCTGGTGGGGACTGGATGCGGAAGGCAGAGCACCGAGTGTTGTGGCGCAACTTAGGAGAGGCCTATGTCCAGCAGTGGACTGCGATAGGCTAAGTTGATAGACTCGCTAGAGTTACGGGCGTAGTTTAGTGACTAGCGGGGCTTGAACAGAGGTTAAGCTTGAACTGTATTTTGATAGTTATATTTACATTTACCTACGTTTAATTATAAAGTACAAAATACTTTTAAATTTTATATTTTTCGCGTTAGTTAGTTACTTTGCATAATTTGCTTTATTAAAATTATAATTAGTCTGTTGATGAATATTTATTAATAATTTCGCGTTGTCTTAAGTCGTAGTAGCATTATTATAATCTTTAATAACAAACAAAATATAATAAGTAATTTTAATCTAACTTATTTTTCTACATAACGTATTTGTTTATTAACTAAGAATTATCTCCATTGCATTTTCTTAGAGTCTGATAATATAATAATAAAAAACACTTCGTTCATGTGTTATATGTACAGTAAGTAGCATTATCACTACTTTGTTCACTATTATCCACTACACTAACTCACTTTTCAGTCTTCACACTATATCCGTGTTGTCGAGCAGCTGGATAGCTGATCAACGAATAGTCGTACAGATAACAAATTGAACATAATAATCTAAGGTACCAACTTACAGGCTATCTAACTTAGATTAAGTAGATACCTACATTTTAAATTCAATCCTAGGAGTGAAATTCTAACTCTTTTGTTTGCTGTATTTGGTGGACCAAAACAGAGCGGGGACAGAGATAGAATACCAAGTGACAATCGTGTACGATGGCCGATGGCGATTGGCAATTTGATTACTTTTCGGAAGCTGCGATTGCGATTGTTTAGGAAGCTAGATGCAGCGTCTGTGCATTTTACTTCACCTCTCTATCATAAGATGCAGTACCGATAGAAACGGTCAATTTTGATGCCGTACCGTGATCCAAATCAAAGAAATCAAAAGAAAATGCGATGCAGCAGCGATGCTGCGTTTCATTGCTCACACATTCGAACTTCTCTACCAGCCGATGTAGCGTCAATAAAATCGTTAAAACGCGCGATTTTCATATCACGGTAGAACACAGTCAAATAATATAAGTCGCTAAAACATAGAACAGTATTGATGTAGCAACCGCAAAATTGCTGATCGCCGATGCTAAAACTCTCGTGTGTGCTTTGGCCCTTGTCACATGGTATGTACACTTGTACAGCCAATCCATTGTCAATATACTAAATATGCAATCATGGAAACATTCTTGATCGTACCTACTGCTTTTGTAATAGAGGAATGATTATAAAATTGTTTGGCAAATGAGGAGTTTACATGTATGTCACGAAGCTCCACAAGTGGAATTTATCATGCTTTTCATGTCAATCACCTCGTTTCTTGTGAACGTTGAACCTCATCAAAAGCAAACAATCTGAGTTTTGCTAAGATTTACCGCAAGTCAAAGTCAATTTAGCTGGGCCATGTAGTTTCTGTCCAAAATTAATTATACCTACTTATCTGTTTGGGAATCACCATTGCACTTATCCTGTACACATTGCATTGTATGTAAATGATACTCTTGTAGGAGGTACTCTTGTTATTATGAAAGTTCAAAATATATAAGGTTAAATCAAATTAGTTGGCGAAACTTCAGAGACGTGATGGGTCTTCTTTTTCTTCTATCGTGTCGACATGAGTTACATAATGACAATAGCTCATGCCGTGGGAAAAAGATTAGCCAGTCAGCAGGTTGGTAGCGGGTCTGACTGCCCAGGGTGCACCGATGTGATGAGTCTAATCATATTATTATTCCATGGGTCTAATAATAATAAAACAAAAAAATATGATTTTCTAAACTCATAATTTCATTCGAGTCAGCTGATCGTGGGATTTAACCCAGGTCTCGGGACGCGTGACTTTGTAGGTTTAGTTAGTAGTTTTTGGGAAATATCAGATACCATAACACTAAAGTTGTTTTTAAATACGTAAGAAATACTTATTGCCTGTCTTGCGGCCGTTCTCGTGATTAGCTGGCTGTAGTAGTTGAAATGACAAGTTTATAAAATCATATGTTTTCTTGATTTATTATCATTAGATATCGATACCCATAGGTAGGATAGGTCTGTGAAGTTTCTCCAACTAAAATTCATCGTCATCTAATCGTGCGATGTGGGTATCGTGCGTGGACAGTTAGGTACAAATTACCTACTAATTTCCAGTATCTGAATACTGTGGAATAACTCTACATGTGTTTGGAATAACCTAACCTTTACAGTGTAGCTGAAATTAGATCTTTATCTTCATACCGCAAAGCTCATTGCTACGGTCAGCCTGTGTATGTATTAATAACAATTATCTATCAATAACAACAACACTACCTGGCTGACGTCAATAATCATTAGTACATAATAGGTATATAATATGTTTAAAGTGTAATTATGTTAACATTCGCAGTATTTTCCACTGCCACTGATTCGAGGCTGCAGAAAAAAAAAGGTATAAAGAATGATAGGTACACACGGCTACACATCAAGCTGTACAAAACCAGTAAAGGCTGACCTCGCGTTGGAAGGAAAATCTATACAATGCGAGGTCAGCTTATACTGGAAATGTACAGCTTGATGTGTAGCCGTGTGTACCTATGCTTAAGGAAGACATTCCGAATTAAAAAACTGTTTTGGTAAATAATATTTGTGTATTTTTCCGCTCTCAAATATTTTTGGTTTGGTTGGTTACGCTGTGCTAATGTAATCGTTGATCGCCAACCCGCCGGCCAAGCGTAGCGATTATGGCATACGGGGTGTATGCCATAATCCTTTGGAGGAGGCCTATGTCCAACAGTGGACGTCTTTCGGCTTAAATGATGATGATATGAATGTAATCGAGCGCGTTGTAGATACATAAAAAAACCGGCCAAGTGTGAGCCGGACTCACGCAGTAAGGGTAGTACCACCCATAGACCTGATACCCCATAGAAACTGATTTAATTTACGAGAGTTTATCAAAAGACATCAATGATCGTACGCGAAATGTGAATTTTTACATTTCTTCTTACTTAGGTACCACCACATATGTCTACGTTTGCCATGTTTTTAGTATTTGTTGCTAAGCTAAGCACTATAATCAGACCAAGTTAGCCTGGTATGGCCGTTTTGAAGATAGAGCAGGAACAAAACGACAAAAAAATGCATGTTTTTCGAGGTTTCTTGTATGGGGACCTCATTTGGTTTTAGACTTTTATTTTATTTTAGTATTTGTCGTGATAGTAGTTATAGCAACACATACTCTCAGAAAATTTCAACCATCTACCTGTTACCGTTCAAAAGATACAGCCCTGTGACAGACGGACGGACGGACAGCGTAGGGAGAGTAATAGGGTTTGGCACCCATCGGGTACGGAACCCTAAAAAAGTACTACATTTTCAGGAGCAGCCTGTATCAACACAAATACTATGTAACACACACGTGGTTACCGGTCGCGGTGTTCGCTCACGTCGCTCCTTCATAATGAAGTTAATTATTATGTGGTATCTACACTCATTATACTAATATCTTACCTTGTTATATTTTGTTTTCTCGATTGTATCGTCGATGATACTGATGTACGGTAAAACCATAGACTTATATATTACTGTAAAACTCTATTGAGTTTATGTTTACACTAGCTTTTGCCCGTGGCTTCATACGCGTGGATGTCGTTTACCACGCATCCCTCGAGAACTGTTCATCTTCCCGGAATAAAAAGTAGCCTATATGTTAATCCGGGATATTTTCTATCTGTATGCCAAATTTCATTAAAATCCATATAGTAGTTTTTGCGTGAACGAGTAACAAACATCAACACATTCATACATCCTCACAAACTTTCACGTTTATAATATTAGTAGGATCACAGATTACTTATAAGTTACTACTTAGGATAGCTTTAGAATGTTTTGTTATACATAACCACTGAACAAATTAATAATAGTAGATTAGTAGCCAAGGGCTGTAAGGCATCAATTGCAGCCCGCCTATAGTTCGAGGGTGCAATTGATGCTTACATCCGAGCTAACTACTCTGCTTTACATCTCGATTGTGAGGTAAGTAGAAAAAAACCGGCATTACAAGAATAAAACATTTTATTAGTTAAAATTTATAGTGAAATGAGAACAATTTTCAAATTTTAGGCACAGGTGTTTTTTAATTACAACAAAAGAAAAATAAACTGTTTTAAATTCGAAAATGCGAGTCAATAAAGTTGAACCGAAAGTGTACGGAAGCCGAATGACACCTAATTGTCCAATAGACGACGAGCATCGACTGTCGACCAATCGCATAAATGCATTTCGGCGTTGGCACCCCGCGCTATTTTCATCTTTTTAAAAAAAAAATTTTTTCAAGAACAAAATTGAGCTTCGCCGTTCGATATTTAAAATTGATGACTATTATACTCATACGAAGACAAGGCTGAATAGCGAAGCGACCTCTTTTGTCATTGGGCTGAATGCATGATGTCTATTGCCAGTATGATGATTAGATGTACGCGAACTTTTTGAAAGAGTGAAGAGTTTTTTTTTAAATTACTTACCGCCCTAGGGCTTTTCTAGCTACATTATTACCCTAGAGCGCTAATTGGTTACCTACAAGCCCCATTTGGGGGTAATAAGGACCTACTTACCGAATATAAGAGATTTAAATAATAATAATGCGTCAGCAGTGTCGCTACAATTAGATAAACTGAAATTGTCCTTATTTTGTAAAATGCCTCGTTGATAACAATGTGTCATCATAAGCCAAACCTAACAATCATATAATAGTGAAAGCCATTACTGTCCCACTGCTGGGCACGGACCTCTTCTCAGAATGAGAAGGTAAGTGTATCATGGAATAGTGAAAGATAAGATGTCATAATCAAGTTTCATATTCATGCGTAAAGGAAAAAGGAGATCAGGTTTTACGCATTGTGATGCTTTTTATTACCGTAATTAAAATTATTATAATTTTAATTACATTAATTACTTTTCGTGAGAAAGAAACACAGAAAAATTTGTAACGTCATAACACTTTGAATTGTTTGAAGTAACTGCACAACATTGATGAGCGGTATATAGAGATGCTGAGATGCCTGTACAACGCTGCTACCATGACTGTTCAGCTCCAGGACCAAAAGACGAAGCCAATCCAACTGCGCAGAGGGGTGAGACAAGGGGATGTAATATCCCCGAAATTGTTCACTAACGCGTTGGAGGACGTCTTCAAGACGCTGGACTGGACTGGACAGGGTATCATCGTTAACGGCGAGAACATCTCACATCTCCGTTTTGCCGATGACATCGTTGTAATGGCTGAGTCGCTGGAACAACTGGGCGAAATGCTGCACAGCTTAAACGGAGCCTCTCGACGTGTCGGTCTCGGCATGAATCTGTACAAGACTAAAGTGATGTTCAATATGCATGTCATGCCGAGGCCATTATTCGTCGAAGGGTCGGCACTCGAAGTTGTAACGGAATACGTCTACCTAGGGCAGGCAATTCAGCTTGGTAGACACAACTTCGAGAAAGAAGCCAACAGAAGGATCCGTCTGGGCTGGGCAGCATTTGGCAAACTTCGCCGAGTCTTCTCGTCGCCTATACCGCAAAGTTTGAAGACAAAGGTCTTCAACCAGTGCGTCCTGCCAGTCATGACTTACGGTGCCGAGACGTGGACACTGACAGTTGGGCTAGTCCACAAATTTAAAGTCGCTCAGCGAGCTATGGAGCGAGCTATGCTTGGAGTTTCTTTGAAGGATAAAATCCGCAACGAGATTATCCGGAGAAGAACCGGAGTGACCGACATAGTTTGTAGGATCAGTAAGCTGAAGTGGCAGTGGGCTGGCCATGTCTGTCGAAGGACCGATGGCCGTTGGAGCAGACGAGTCCTTGAGTGGAGACCGCGTATCGGCAAACGCAGCGTAGGGCGCCCCCCTGCCAGGTGGACCGACGACCTAAAGAACGTGGCTGGGGGGGACTGGATGCGGAAGGCAGAGGACCGAGCGTTGTGGCGCAACTTGGGAGAGGCCTATGTCCAGCAGTGGACTGCGATAGGCTGAGTTGATTGAACTGCACAAACAAGCTGACTCACCACAAGGGAATTTTATAGAGCATTGCTAATTAATTCATGTGTATACTTCTAATTGGTAGGAAACAGGAAAATCTAGATATGCATATTATATCGACACATAATAATTATGTAATACTGTAATGGGAATAATTTTTCTTTGTTTAATATGCGTTTTATATTATTACATTATGGTAGTGATGTAGCTTGCATCATAGGTTTATATGTCACGGGATTTATATGTATACATTATATGTCACGGGATATTTACCTTTTACATCCTTTTCTGTGACCATGACGTTTGTAACAGTGCCGAAAAATCGGGAACTCATATAAAAGGATTTACAAGGTAAATATCCCCTGATATATAATATGCTTTGTACACGATAAACCCAGAAGAAAAATTGGGTAGATAGGTATATTAAAAACAACAAACTGAAATTTATTTTAGTAGGTACGTTGAGAGACACACCTTCAAAAATACACAAAGTAGAATGCACGCAATCCAAATAACATTGACTTGTTGAAAATCTAACGTAAACTTTTATATAACCTGCTAAAAAAAAAAACTAAGATAAATTCTTCGCAATAATTATTGTAAAATATGATATAAAACGGCTAAAACAAGTGTGCAGCCTTGTAAATGTGGCGCAGTATTAGTATACGGATTCACATCGCGGCCGGCTCGACGATCGACGCGGTGCCCGAGGTCGCTTGCCCAACACTATTTATTGCTCAAGGCATCTACACCGTGGTCAATTTTAATTATGTAACTGTTCCGTTTCTTAAAACGCACTAAGTCATGACTAAGTCACAGAAAATTTAAATAAATATAATTTACGACTTATTTTTGTCACTTATTGTCCATATTCATAGCATAGGTGTAGTACCTACCACGTCAGCCTGACCAGTTTGGTGATTTATAAGACTAGAATGACAGCAAGCACAGTGTGTTAAAAAGTATCCATGGCCCAATGCATCTATCCATTAGATTTAATATTACTGTTCCATCAATTCTCGTACCGTACGTACGTACGTATTCTATTGACCACAATAAAAGATTATGTCGAAGTTTTATTGCCGTTACTGCCTATCATATATTTGCAGTTACACTACTTGCTAAGATAAAAAAATTCAACAATATGTCAAATTCAGTACAGACAACCAGAGTACTTTTTTGAACTCTCAGGGCACGTACGTGTAAAAAAAGGCAGACGGAATCTCGCTAAGGAAAGACTGATGCATTTCCTATTTTCCTAAACCCACTATAATTTCGACAGCATTTTAATACACCAGATATTGTTATTTTATTTGTGACACTACGACAACGATTACCGTCACACGAGATTTGTTGCGTAATCGCGGTTGTTTGTCTTACTATGGGCACATTGGGCACAGATACTATAATACTATGGTGTAAATGTGTTCCATGTGGTGCTGGACGTAAAGAATTGCACCACTTTATATCTTCTCATAAAAGGCGTCATTCTTACCACTTTATATCTTCTCATAAAAGGCGTCTTCTCATAATGGGTGTCATAAAAGGCGACTAAGGGATTCACCAGAGGATGGGCAGCAGCGTTCTCTGAGTATTTAACCAACCAACTGCAATCGCCAACTCGCCTGCCAAGCGTGGCGATTATGGCATATCCCATATGGCATATCCTTAATTGGGGGAGGCCTATGTCCAGCAGTGGACTTCGACGTGAAGTGGGTGATGATGGTGTAATTGTGTGCGTGCCAGCCCGTACTTTAAAACGAGCCGTTTTACTGCTCCACTTATTATTTAGCTAGATTCCGTCCGCCTTGTTTATTTGTCCATGTCTCAGGTTAACAGTGTCCGCTTCAGATACAATTGGAAGAAATGACTTAAAAAAACTTTTTTAAACGTAATCATCAGTCGTTTTGGAATCAATGATACTGATACTCCTAAGTATCCTTCTTAATTTAATGATAAAAAACCAATTCGTAATTTTAAGGATGGTGCAAAGTTACCCTTTAAAGTTCAAAGTTACCGTAAACGTTCAAAGTTACCTTAGTTGACTAAACAATTAAGTTCAGTTCCCTATGTCCCCACCAGTAGGTACAAGTTTCTATGATGTGTTATATTGTCACATCACTTTGACTTTCACTATCGTCAATTATAGAAGCACGAAGCACGTTTCTATTTATGCGATTAAAGATTGTCATTGATAGTTATGGTATGAATCAATACGTTTTAGAAATCCATGACACGAAATCGAAAACAATTGAGAAAATGATGCTGTTTTTAATTCTTGTTTGGTAATAATGGATATTCCCTTTTAACATTACAACAAATCTTAATTCTTTCGAACAACATAACATTAAATTTATAAGACGAAAAATTAATTTTTTTTTCAAATTAAATTTTCAAGTACATATATTATAATCAGCAGAAGGCCAATTTTCGTAATTAAATATGTTAAAAATGAAGTTCCAATCTAATCTCAATATCGTAAATGTCACTCTTAAGATGACAGTAGATGTTCTTGTTTGGCGTTAATTTGTGATATTTAGGATATTGGGACTAGAATCATGTCAGTAAATGTTTGTGTTTGATGTTAATTTGTGACATTTATTAGGAAATTAAGGGGAATCAGCCAGGTGGCGCCCCCATAAGTAAAAAAAAATATTACTAGCTGAATACATCATCTATTCGAAAATTCGTTTTTAACAAATGAAGTAGGTAGGTACAGTAACTCTGTAAATTATATTTCGCTGTAGTTGTAGATAGAAAAAGTGCCAAAAGTGGCCGTTTTTCGCACAGCGAACTATATTTTACAGAGTTAATAGTTTTTGATTAAACTACAGTACCTGTACTTCAATTGTTAAAAAAGAATTTTCGATAAAATTTATTCAGCGAGTAATAATTTTTTTACTTATTTGGGCGCCACCTGGCTGCTACATGTAGAAAGCGCATGTCAAAGGCGCATGCGCCTTAAGGCTAGAATCAGGAGAGTAGATGTTCCTGTTTGACGTTAATTTGTGACATTTAGGACATGGCGACTAGATATTTACAATATTTTGAATTACGAGAATTGGCTCTCAGATTTATTACACGTCAAATAACTTGACCGGACGTAGAGTTCACTATGTTTATAGTTAGAACAAAGTCCTATTCTGAAACAATACAAGGAAAGAAACAATTGATGACATGACATTGACATTACAAAATAAAGACGTGACTACTAGTTTGTAGCCAGTAGAGCCAAACTGATGGCCGGTAGCAAGCAAGAACCAGACAAACTTTGATTTCCATTGATGCATTAGATACTATTTAAATGTAGCTCTAGTGTTCATATACAGCGATGTACCGTCACACACAAATTCGTTTAACACCAGTTTGTTGTATAGAGTAGTAATTAGAAACTACTCTTGTCATTAGATATGTTTTATTTTATTGCGCTTGCATTAGGCATGACCATGTGGCATTCCTTTCACACTTTTAATATAGGTACCTGCCTACTTATATATATACCAGGCCCCTCAGAAAGTATTGCGAAAAAAAGTTTTTATATATGGGAGACTGGCCAGTTATAATGTTTTTCGAAAATATGATTATTTATAAGTAAAAATAAGTAAGTTCCAATTTCAAAATTTCCCTCCACATTTTTTGCGAGTTAATTCAAAGTATTGTGTCTCACTGAAATATGGATCTGCGCCGGGAACATTTTAGAGCTATGATTTTATACGATTTCAAGTGTCGCCTGAAACCGGATGAATCGTACGATAGACTTCAAATGGCATTCATGGATGAAGGCCCTTCCAAGGCAACCGTGTATCGTTGGTATAACGAATTCAAGCGCGGTCGACCAACTTTGGGGGATGACGAAAGAAGCGGTCGCCCTTTGACGGCTGTTACCGAAGAAAACGTGCTAGCAGTGAAAAATTTAATCCAAGACAATAGGCGAATTACATATCAGGAGATTCAACACATATTGAAGATTGGATCGGGAAGCGTTCACGAGATTCTACACAGCCATCTTCGCGTGAGGAGGATAGTATCACGCTGGGTGCCGCACAACCTCACCGATGCTCAGAAGCAGGCCCGGGTGGAATGGTGCCGTGATATGCTTAACAAATTTGAAGCAGGCTCGTCTCGGCGTGTTTACGACATCGTTACAGGTGATGAGTCCTGGATTTATCAATACGACCCAGAAACCAAGCGCCAGTCGACTGTTTGGGTGTTTCAAAATGAGCCAACGCCTACCAAAGTGAAGCGATCTAGAAGCGGGGGTAAGATTTTGATCGCTAGCTTTTTTAATTTGACTGGCCACTTGGTATCAATTCCCTTACGGGATCAAAGAAGCATTAATGCCGAATGGTATACTACCAAATGTTTGCCAGAAGTTTTCTCTGTTATAAGCAACAAGCGACCAAACACAGGGCTCCGCGGGCTACTGCTCCACCACGACAATGCACCTGCGCACACCGCACTCAAAACGAGGGACTTCCTGGACAGCACGCCAGTCAAACTCCTGGGTCACCCTCCTTACAGCCCTGATCTAGCACCGTGTGACTTCTTTTTATTCCCAAAAATAAAAAATCAGCTCAAAGGGATACAATTTTCGTCGCCGGAAGATGCGCTGGCTGCGTTCGAGCAGGCTGTAAACGAGGTGTCTGCGGCGGACTGGAAAAAGTGTTTTGAAAACTGGTTTAGGCGCATTAATCTTTGTATAGAGGCTGGTGGAAAGTACTTTGAAAAGATTTGATAAAAATATATGTACGTATAGAACAATTTTTTTTAGTTTCGCAAAACTTTCTGAGTGTCCCACGTATATATATATATTTTGTGGATATTATACTCATATTAAAAATAACACACCAACGCAAAGCAATCATTCCTAATTTTTCTCATGTATCCTGGTCTGCTCGACGTCCGTATGTCACTGCAGGGATCCAGCAGAATACCAGCGTCAGGTATAATACCTGGCACATGCTGAGCTGGACACCCATTTGGTACAATATTGAGACACATATCACACTTTCTTATTGTATTTTTACTTGTATGTCCTGTGTCTTGTTTTTGTACTAAATAAACGTTTTATCTATCTATCTATCTACCTACTACCGGCGCTTACGATCGACTCATTATCAAATCTTCATTCGTGTAAATGTTCACGTCCAGTCAGACGGACGCGCAGACGTTTGTTTATATTTTTTATCGGCCAACGTGTTTCAAAGTTCATTCGATTTATCGACCGGAATTAGGTGCTGTGGGCGTGATCGGTGCGTGCAATGCTGTCCTCTTTATTGTTAGAAAAAGTAATGACATGTATCGTATCGGTGTTTTATTTTATATGCGTAATAGGTCGGGTCGATAAAAATAGGTGTTTTTTTCCATGATTATTTAAAGGCGACTAAGGGATTCACCAGAGGATGGGCAGCAGCTTTCTCTGAGTATTTAACCAACCAACTGCGATCGCCAACCCGCCTGCCAAGCGTGGCGATTATGGCATATCCCCCCAACATACATATGCTTGGGGGAGGCCTATATCCAGCAGTGGATATCTTTCAGCTGAAATGATGATGATGATGATGATTTAAAGAAGTTGCGTTATAAATGATACACGTGTAACAAGAGGCTGATTTATTTCTATTATGTAATGGTAATGGTGTCGATTCTTTTGTTACCTAATTACAAATGAAGAACTAGTAATTATATTTTATCAGTAGTTATTTGAATAAAGAGACATGCCAAGATTGTTTACTAAATAAGACAAGAACGTAAATGTATACAACTTGTAACAGAGTTAACGCAAGATTTCAGATACCCCAACTATATTCTATATATACCCTCTGGTAAATTATTATTTTTCAAAATCACAAAATTACATTGTTTTTGTCATCGGTAAGTTCTCATGCCATGTAGTGCATATACAGGGGTTACCTGACACGGAAACCCATTTCGCTGGTCTTCCTGAACCCTTTAGAACCTACTCTGGATTTTCTAATATAGGTACTTATTTTATCCTTAGTATCAAAAACAAACTTAGATAAAAATGGGTAAAATGTAACAAGGTTTTTTTTTTCTGTAAATTGGATGTTAAAATCACATTTACAAGTCAGTTAGTATAAAAACTAGATGGCGTTGGCATTTCTTATGTGGCTACCTCTGAGAAGATACACCGATACAAACTCAGGGATCAAAGTATCTTTTAAAGTACAGACATTTATCTTGTATTAAGAATCTGTGCGAGAATAATGCAGGGCAACGCCTGGACTGGCCTTTTGAAGAAAGTGCCAGGTCAATTTGAGTGGAGCTGTTCCAACTGATGGCAGGCATGCTTCAGCCATCGTTCTAGACCAGGGGTATCCAACATAATCTTGTGGAGGGCCAGGTTTGATATTATTGTAACCGTCGTAGCGGGCCAAAAGAAATGTCCAATGCCAAAGTGAGCTTTAAATGTAAACAAAACGGTATTTTTCATAAAGCTGATTTGTTAAAAAAGAAAGCCTCAATTTTACTTATTATTTATTATTATACTTTATTGTACACACAAATACACATTAATATTACAATAGGAAAGCTTATGTACATCGGCGAGCTTAACTAAAAATGAGTTTTCTTACAGCAATCCTTAGAGCGATAGAGAGATGTTGATATATTAATAGAGGATAAAAACAAGTGTACAACAGAATAACAAAAATTTTGACTACATAACTTATCTAACAAAATATTTACAAAATACTAAATATACTTACTAAATAATATATATGTATATTATATTTACTTACTAAATATTTTCGCTTTAAATTTCTACATCAAACGGATTTTGGAAGACTATCATGTGGGGCATTTGTGTTTCGAAGTCTTCGAATCTCTCATCAAACTCATTCCATAATATTTGCAACAACGACGCGTACTTGCTTATGTCCAATGCATCTTGGTTTCTGGAAAAAGAGCGGGAGCATCCTCCCGCACCCCGCACGCCTCGCTGCACGTCTACCTACATTCAACTCACGCGGTCACGCTCAAGCGCTATTTTGTAGGTACATTCGTTGTAATATCTACAAACATGTACATTTTACTTAGTCGATAGATAGATCATCGAATAACTGACATTGGGAGAATTTAATACGGTTCGCGTTATATATCTATTTATGTGTTAGTTTATCTAGGTCGCGAAAGACTTACGCGGGCACACATGGTGACCCGCGGGCCGTATGTTGGACGGACCTGTTCTAGAATATACATGTTATCAAAAAATTTCAAGAGAAATATAATACAAAAATAATAAATTGTAAATTTCAAGTTTAAATACATGTCAAAGTGTATAAATTACAAATAAAAAAAGGTATAAATCAAATGACAGAAATAGGTGTATAAGTAAAACAAATGTGTAATGTTAAATAATAAAAATCACACCAATCGATTCTGATTCGCTGAACAAACTTCAGGACTGCGTTTATTCTGTTACACGTTGTTTGTTACAAGTTGTTTTTATGTCAATAAATAATAAGAATAGTAAAATTTAAAAATTTCAATGCCTCGACCGTTTCGCAACGAAAATACTTACTTGTCAGCCTGCCGGTTTAATTCATTAATCAAGTTTGATTTTTCTTCACAACATCTGCGTTTTTCTGCACTTTTACCGATCGCATCGTGTATAATTTTTATGAAAGTTCATCGAAATCATTACACTCTCCTCCACTTACAACCATGATCTGCAGTGGTACGCTGAGCTTGTCACTTATTACTTCCTGAATTACATTTGATTATTCCGGAAGCCAGTTGCTTAATAGTATCAGCTCTTTTTATATCTTTGGCTTACATTTTTTTGTCAAAGTCAATATTATCGTCGACTGGGTGACAAAAACGCTGAGTGGTGATAAAGTGATAACACTGTGAATAAAATAAAATAAATATGTTATGAAAAAATAAAGTATTAGAAGATAATTTCATTGTAGTAATAAATGAAATGACATAGCTTGTAGGATCAGTAAGCTGAAGTGGCAGTGGGCTGGCCATGTCTGTCGAAGGACCGATGGCCGTTGGAGCAGACGAGTCCTTGAGTGGAGACCGCGAATCGGCAAACGCAGCGTAGGGCGCCCCCCTGCCAGGTGGACCGACGACCTAAAGAACGTGGCTGGGGGGACTGGATGCGGAAGGCAGAGGACCAAGCGTTGTGCCACAACTTGGGAGAGGCCTATGTCCAGCAGTGGACTGCGATAGGCTGAGTTGATTGATTGAATAAATGAAAACAAAATTTCGGTTTTTTTTTTAATAATAATAAAATCTTTATTGACCAAAATATATTTTACAATAACTTATTGAAGCCTCTGAATCCCAAACGGTGTACCTGTATATCAGGATTCAGCGCCTTCTTCCATTTTATCAGTCTACAATATTATAATGCCAATAAATATACCGAGTGTGCTTTAATAACTACACTTAAATAAAAGAAAACAGTAAAAAACAAATATATGAGTGTGAGTGTGTGAGTTAGTTAATTAATACTCACATGGTAATATATTTTCTATGCTTACATGCATTTAAATTCAGTACCTACGCGAGCTACGCGAATAATGTGACTGTTTGGACTGTTTAGAAACAAAGGTCACATTCCTGTAAATACTTACCTACGTATTATAATCAATAATTTAGCATTGCTTAGGTACACTGAGTCATTAGGAATACAATGATATTGTGCCAATTACCTACTCGTTGTCATGTAAATTTATGTCAATTTCATGGATGTCCTATGCAATGTCACCGATATTAAAGTTCCTTAACATATTGATTGTTCAAAACAATTACTTGCAGCTTGCAGTATGCCTGAATTCCTGATAAGGGAGAAGTGCATTTAAAGGAATGATAATGTTTACTACAGGGGCAAGTTCTTGATTGGAGATCCAAATGAAAAGGGCCCCAATTCTTGCGTTATAGAGATAAATGTCTAATTCGAGATAATCTCTAATTTTAAATCTCTACGAAAAATGTCGCCGGTAATGTCAACTGCTATGAACTAGCTACTCTTTGTATTTAGAACGCTAGGCGTAGACATATCTCTAACGTGACATTCTGAGAATACGAAAAAAAAATTTCAATCGACATTCGCCGTCTTGTTTCGACATTATGTCGAGTTCGAGATAATGCAAATGTCTACGACGCGAGAATCACCCAGTGGGGGTCCGACGGAGCGACCACCTTCAGTAAAATTGTGATTCTTAAAATAACATAATATTATATGAATGCAGATGGTATTCCAGTTGTTATGGGCAAAGGTAACCGCTTAACATCAGGTGGGCCTTGAGTTTGTTTCGCCATCCCATACTATAAAAAAAAAACCGGCCAAGAGCATGTCGGGCCATGCTCAGTATTATAGGGTGCCTTAAGTAGGTGTAATTACAAACGAATCAAATCGAATATTAATCATGGCTATGCTTTTTAGTTTTTGCAATAATCGGCAGCATTCGCGACTCAGAGCGTGTTGTTAGTAGCGCCATCTAGCAATAAATTCAAGAAGCCAAATTGAAGAAGTGTGTTCAACATAACACAAAGTTACTTTTTATGATTTTTTCAAATAGAAAGTAACTAAAGGAGCATTATTTGCTCATATCGTTTTTCTCTAAGGTCAATGACCTTTGAACTAGGACGTTTTAAGTATTTTTCAGTTTTCTCTCTATAACTCAATAAATTATAATCACATTATACTCGAAATAATTTTAAAAGAGAGTTTTCACAAAGGTCTATCAATGTGGAAGATTATAACTTTCTACGTTGCATAGTTTAGAAATGGCAGGGGGGGGATACATTGCAAGCCACTTTGGCGCGCTATATTTCGCAGATGGTACACCTGATAAAAAAGTGGTGTATGAAACATTACCTTCATTTTAGTAGACCTATTCATTGATACCCCACACGAGGGGATGCAGCGAAAAAAAAATTTTCATCTCCATTTCACATGTATGGACGCCACCCCTAAAATACGTAAAAACGATTTTTTTATTCTTTTAAAATTGAGATCTATAAGTAGACTATTTTTTAACAAAATTTCATTTACTTATGTTTATAGCTGTAGAAGTTATTAAGCTGTAAAGGATTAGGACAGACGGACAGACGGACAGACGGACGGACATGACGAAACTATAAGGGTTCCTTGTAGGACTTCGGAACCCTAAAAAGATGACACAGAGCTTGGACGAATAAAAAAAGGCGGATAGAATCTCGCTAAACAAAAAGTGAAGTACCCATAGTAAGACAACTCGCTTAAAAGTACGGGCTGGCACGCACACATTCACACCCAAAGTAAGACAAAAAGCCGCTATTACGCAACAAATCTCGTGTGACGGTAGTCATTGTCATAGTGTCATAAATAAAATAATAATATATTTCTGGTGTGTAAAAATTATGTCGAAATTAAGTATAGCGGGTTTAGGAAAAAACGAAGTGCTTCAAACTTTTCTTAGCGAAATTCCGTCCGCCTTTTTTTATTCGTCCGAGACACAGAGTTGGATATTTTTGAATGAGTTAATTCCAGAAGGAGACTCTGATAGGCATATTGTAAGGGTTTTTTATGACGTTGTTGACGGACGTCTTTTATATGGATGGAAAGAGTAATGAACTTTGAAAATTTGCCGGTGTAAGCGTGCCTGTACAACGTCTGCTGGTATGAAATATGCATTGTCACGTTCCTGCTCTCTTGAGTAGTCGTCAAGCTCAGCTGTATGCACACAGCAGTGGTTTCCAAATTTTTATTGTTTTGGAACACTAACAATTTTTTTTTTATTGAATCGCTACACAAATTTTACGTACATTTTGTATTGAACTATGTTTACGGGACTTGTCGCGCCCAATTAAATCAAAATATAACAAACATTTTGACTAACCTCGACGATTCGGTTAAGTTGCATTGGCCGTGGTCATGAGCAGACTCAAGCATCTGGGTGTCATCGTCTTGAGCGGCGGGTGTTTTCTCGAACTACCCGCGGTTGTTTTTTTGTAACGTCGCTGTCCATAACAAGATATGCTGAATCACGACACACAATGCTGACAGTTTCGGCGGACATACATGTAGACATACCACGACGCGAACACTTCTCGATTACCGAGTACATTTTGTATAAATTAAATAAATAAATAAATATTTTTAGGACATTTTCACACAGAACCATCTAGTCCCAAACTAAGCAGAGTACAAGACTATGGGTACTAGACAACGGATATAATACTTATATACCTACTTTTTTTTGTAAATACATACTTATAAAACATAAGAAACACCCAGCCTAACACAAACACAACACACACACACACCACACATAACATAACATCAGCCTGTATTTCCCCGAAGGGGTAGGCACAAACACAAAAATAATTATATATATTGAGTTCATCACATAAATATTTGTGTCCTGTGGGAATCGAACCTCGTGATCAGCAGCCCAACAAACGAATCACTAGACCACACGTCGTAAAAAAAATGTTTTTAGCTTTTTCGCGGAACCCTGGTTTCCCTTAAACGGGAACCACTTTGGGAATCGCTGCATTAGTAGGTACCTACGGAACATATCCTGTTACAGTATGTTGTCAAGGGTGATAACGTTTGTAACAGCTTTCAGTATCTCCCGCCAATTTCAAAGTTATGTAATGATAGCGTGGTTGGTAATAAAATCCTTTTGAGTATAGAATTATGTTACCTACACTGACCTCTATTATACTAGTACGCTATAACGTCGTAAGGAAGACATTTGATTTCTGCCATTTTGGTGCTGGCAGTCACTGCTAACAGCATGCTGTTAGCAGTGGCTGCAGTGATGTTTTGGTCCACGGAACTAATGTTAGAGTGGAGATAGGACAATGGCATTTTACTCAAAACAAACGGCCATTTGCAATTTTAGTTCAAGGGACCAAGGTTGGGGGCGCAATGAACTTAATCATTTTGAATGACATAGCCTGTCCAGCGTAGGTACTAGTATAATAGAGATCAGTGGCTATCTATCATTTATCTACCTATGTTATAATCTGCATACAGTTAGTGGTACGTTCTATACTTAATTATGGGATAGTATTACGTGTGTCATAATCTGCATATAATTTACACGTTCTATAGAGATTTTTTTTTTTTTAATACAGGATTTCAAGGAAAATTTGAAATTAACATACCAGAACTCAGTTCTAAAAGTAATCAAGTCCCAAACAGCACGCTACTCTGTAAAACATAACGACATTGTGAGTGATTACTGCGTGCATCAAAACGATTTTAATTAATTAAAAATTGTCCGGTAGTTTTTGTTTCATCTCTAAAGACGCTTGTCATCTTAGTTTTTCTGCGACCATGAACGCTGCAAAGCTTTCGAAACGTCAGGAAAACCAATTTAAATAATATACGCGATGTAATCCGGTTCAAATTGTTTTATTATAATATTGAAATAGTACTTAATTGCGTATGACTTAAATACCATAACATTTTAAAAGGAAAACCAAATCCAGGACAAATGGAAATGATTCTACTGCCATGATTTTCTGCAGTTAATTCGATTCGTTTCCTATATGGGTGACACATTTATGTCACACAATCCCTAGACCCCTCGTGACTGTAACACATTCCGTTTCGGTTTCAGACAGGTCATGTAGTGATACTTTCCAATGGGATATACTACAACGAGTATCAGAAATGCGAGACCATATTTTAAGAGCTCATTCAGGGCATAGCATAGAATTTTCATGTTTTCAGGGTTAACCCCGTGGTGAAATTACAATCACATGAGACTTTCCATCTTCATGTCTCGGTTTGGCGAACCGACTTGCGATACCATTTAGGTAACAGCCTAGGTGATCGAGTCAGAAATGAGGAGATTCGCAGGAGAACGAAGGTAACCGACGTACCCCGAAAAATTGCCAAACTTAAGTGGCAGTGGGCGGGGCACATTGCTCGCAGAACGGATGGCCGATGGGGCAGTAAAGTTCTGGAGTGGCGATCGTTTACTACTGGAAGGCACAGCGTTGGTAGGCCCCCCACAAAGTGGACCGACGAACTGGTCGCGGGAATCCGCTAGATGCGGAAAACGCAGGATCGGTCGTTGTGGCGATGCTTGTGGATATTTATTACGTTACAGAGGCCCATATTCTGCAGTGGACGTCTTTTGGCTGAAATGATGATGATGATGCTTATGATGACGATCTTAGTTCTATATGATTTTTTTAAATTCTACAATGGGCTTGCGTTTGGCCGCTACCTCAGTATCGACGATGTCGACGATGGTGCACGGTTGCCCAGCAAAAACTTATTCTCTCGTCCTTTAAAGACAACCAACACAGACGCAAGGAATTCTGCTCCTTAGTGGCAGGTACGCATAATAAGTAATAGCAAAACGCTTCGTGCGTAAGGGTGGAATATCAATATCGTGGTGGTGTAGATACGTGACGCATTATTGTGCGTTAGTCGTCCGATGATGGAATGGGCTTAGGCTAGACGGAAATAAATTATGCAATTCCAATTCACAGTCACCGAAATAGTTTATTAGCTACCAATCTTAGGATCCACATTTAAACTTCATAAAAAAAAAGCGAAAGGGGAAATACAGATAGATAGATAGATAGAATATACTTTATTGTACACCATGAAAATAGTAGTAAACAGGAACAACGTATAAATTATGGGTACATGGGCGGTCTTATCGCTAAAAGCGATATCTTCCAGACAACCTTTTAGATACAAAAAACTAGTAGGTTATCTCTTCCAGCAGTTCCAGCTGTTCAGAAATGAATGACCATGAGAATGACAGAATATAACACCACAGATGAAATAAAACAACGGTAATGAATGAAACAAAATGGCGGGCTCGGCCATAGTGCTGGCAGATTCATTACATTTACGTAGCAAAAAACCGTTATGGTTTGCGGGCGTTTTTAACAATCGCGAATTGTATCGAGGTCTTCGAGGTCGTATTTTTTTGTTGGATCATCTGACAACTTTAAAAATGTAGATCATTGTTCTATGAAACAGTTTTGAGTAACTGTATAAATAAATAAATAAATATTTGCGACACTACACAGCACCGTCTAGTCCCAAACTAAGCAAGAGCTTGTACTATAGGTACTACGGATATGGTACAATGGATATAATATGTACTTGTATTTTTTTTGTAAATACATACTTATAATACTTACCTGCATAAGAAACACCCAGACCAACAAATCACTTACGTTCATCACATAAATATTTGTGACCTGTGGGGATCCACGACCTCGTGATCAGCAGTCCGACACTGTATGGGAAAATATTAGTTAGAACAGGAAAACTATATAAGCAATATTTACGAGAGAACATCTGTGAGTTTTATTGTGCATTGAATGCTAGAAACATGGTGGGCGTGATTGCGTATTTATGTGTTGGTAGCGGAAAACCCGGTGACATGCGTTCCCGTAGTAAAACACAGTAGATACCATTTCTATTACCTTATTATTTTGATTTCTATGTTCACGAATCAATTTCCAAAGTCTGTGTCAACCCAATTAAATAATTGATGTAATTGCCACTTACGCAAATTACAACTATAAATACATGAAAACTAAGTTGAGTTCAGAATGACAAAAGCGATTAAAAAGGTATTAAAAATATTTACGTTGCAAAGGAAACTGATGTTTGGGTTATGAGAAATACGGTTTCTAATTCGAAATTATATAAATTGAAATTGGATTGACATAGATTTCAGTTGGTACGCGACGCAAATCGGTCGAATTGCATCGCATTGTTCCATTAGCATGTACGTACAATTCGAGTCGATAATCGATGCGATATCGCTCGCATCGCGTCGCGTCATGAGTAAAGTCCTTAAGATTAAAATTAAAAAAAATATTACAATATCTTAGAGCCCCCGCAGATTACAGACTAAACTGTCAGCCGATAGTTGGGTTATAAATTTTTACATAGGAACTTGAGTCTGCTGGTGTGCACACTCCCAGACATACGTCCCCATAACCCGACTAAACTGTCGGTCAGTTAAATGTCTGCAGTCTGCGAGGTGCCTTAAATATGTCAACAACAAAGTAGGCTATAATATGTTTGTTTACCAATGACTTTAGATTCGACCACGCAGTTAGTATTTTTTTTTGCAACCTCTGCGTCAAAATTGACATCATCCATCTGTCGTGTCTATAATGAATCATACACACACTAATAATTAAATAATTCACAAACTTACCTCATCACAGTTCATTACTTCTCTATTCATACAATAAGGAAAACAATAAATAATAAAACACAACTTTTTGTAATCTTTAGTAATTATTATTGTCCAGATTTTTGCAAAATACGTCAGAGGGACGTGCAACGAATAACTTAAAAACTGGAATGCTCACGAAAGAATTTAAAACTAAAATAAATAAAGTTAATGACGTCGACCGACGTCAAAAGGTTTAATGTAGGACAGTTTTGAGGTTGAAATAATAAAAAAAACTGTTTATTTTTATTTGAAAGAAGGAAACATTATTTATTGCCACAACAAGACGACAATGAAAAAAATTACACATTTTAACATTAGGTACATTTTAGGAATTACAGGGATACATAGTTGTAATATCATAAGAAAAGTAACTTTGCGTGTCGTAGCTGCGGCAAAGAGATTGACAATCAGCATTATGCTATGTTGTTGTTGTAATTCAGAATATGTTTATTTTTTAATAATATTGTCATTAATTCACCATTTATTTATAAATATGTATGTATTTGTAACTGAATTCGTCCGGGGAAGTACTACCACCGTGCCTACTTCTCCGCCAAATAGTGATGCTTGTATTGCTGTGTTTCGGTCTGAAGGGTACGGGTGCCGGTGAAATTACAATCACATGAGACTTTCCATCTTCATGTCTCAGTTTGGCGAACCGACTTGCGGTACCATTTAGGCAACAGCCTAGGTGGTATTGAAGTTGTCATGGGCAAAGGTAACCGCTTAACATCAGGTGGGCCTTTAGCTCGATTCGCAATCCAATACTATAAAAAAAAAAAAAAAGAATCTTGAATCGGCAGGCCACTTGACACATTGACCACCCAATTAAAAAAAAAACAGAATTTGTAAGCCTCATTCATGGAGCTATTAAGTATATGGTACCTATAGCTTCATGGCCTCATTCATCTTAGACGTCTCATTGTGGACTACGGCTTGAAAGCAACGATGAAACTACGAACGATGATTCTTTCATCGTTACGTGAAAGGCTTGACGTTGCTGATGTTGATAGTATATTCCGCTAAAACAAATGAGGTCAATAATGTACAAAACTCGATGTTATGTAAAAAAAAATCGTCAATGTGAACGATAATATAATAACTTCTTAGGTTTTCGCGATCACTACACATTATAATAAAACAAAGTTTAACCAGATTAAATCGCGTATATTATTTAAATTGGTTTCCCTGACGTTTTGAAAGCTTTGCAGCATTTCGTGGTCGCAGGGAGACTAAGATGACAATCGTCTTTACAGATATTTCTAAAAAAATATTTTAATCTACCGTACAATATTTATTAATTAAAATTGATTCGATGCACGCAGTAATCACTCACAATATCATTATCTTTTACAGTGTTGCGTGCTGTTTGGGACTTGATTATTTTCAGGACTGGGTTCCAAACAGGTGGTAGCTGCCAACCATCTTCTCTATTAAAATTAGGATGTTTTTTAATTTCAATAGCCTCACGGAGCATTCTAGGTACACCTACCTACCACCACCACAGTAGGTGGTCTACCTGCGACCACGAAATGCTGCAAAGCTTTCGAAACGTCAGGGAAACCAATTTAAATAATATACGCGATTTAATCCGGTTAAACTTTGTTTTATTATAATGAACGATAATATTTTAAATTTTCAAGATTTTGTACACAAAAGGTGCCAATGGGACAGTATTAAAATTGCCTACACTGTCTGTCCGTCCGTCCATCTGTTTGACACAGGGCTGTATCTTTTTAACCGTAATAGGTAGCCAATTGAAATTTTCACAGAATGTGTAATTTAAATTGAATTTGAATTGAATTTGAATTTCCATTAGCGCCCGCATTAACTTCTGCCCTAATGTCGAATCAATGTAAGTTGAAACTAGTGCCCTTAATACAAATTATCTAAACCTTTCTAAGTTATCAAAACTTAGAAAGGGTGCTAGTTACGACACATTTTTATTATGTCTACCTCTGTTTAGGTTAAACCATGTGAATGTCAATGTTTTCATGTGTTAAATTGTGAAATGCTAATAAATTATATATTTATTAATGTGTTTTGCCATCAAATAAGTAAAGTAAAAAAGTGTAAATCCAAAGGGGTCCCCATACAAGAAACCTCGAACAAAATGCATGTTTTCAATTGTTTTTGTTTCTGCTCTATATATCGCGACAAAGTTTGTGTGATTCTATTGAACTATATAATTTAACAATAAATAATAAAATTAAGGTAATCACAGACATGTTTAAGAAAGAGATGCAAATATGAAAGACATTAATAACGCGCAGTGCTGTACCTTTGCTGAACTCTCACAGATTGTTTTGTTTTCAAAAGTTCTTTATTATTATATTTTTTTTTTACATAAGTTGATACAAAAACCAGACACAGTCCAGTAAGTATACATAATGGTTTGTGATGTTTTCTTAAGCTACAACACTTGTATAAAACTTTAAAATATTGTTGATTTAGGCTAGGTAAACAATCAACTATCACACGATCAGTTGCAGAGAAAAAAATGCTCAACATACCCACCTGAGTCAAACGCTTCGAGTTAGTAAATGTAAGATAATGTTTTCCCTTCAACTGACAGTGAGTGTAAACAAAGTAATCAAGACATAATATGTGCACCATTCGACTATAGAACACTTTTAGATTAAAAGTTAGGCAATTTAAAAAAATAAAATACAGTAAATAGATAAACTAATAAAATTACCTCGTGGGTAAGTGGCAAAATAAACATGATTGTATTTTTGGTACCACGCGAAACGATAGAAACACCTTAAAAACAGGTCTAGCGTCGGCGATGCACCAATTACATTGCGGATCGCTACGGTCGTTAGTACGCGAAGCTTGCTACTCAGTCGGCATTGTATAACTGTGACGAACGATACGATCGCAACAAAATCCATATCGTGAGTTTCATGGTAGGATGGAGGAGTCATGACTAAGAACGTAATGATATGGCAATCGATAAGATTTGCAGTTGTCGATGTGAGTTGAATTTTGGTATTTGAACCTACCAATACCCGAGACCAGACTATTCTTATGCTTAGGGTTGGTTTTGAGGTAAAATTTAACAGACAGATTGTGTATAAATTTTTTAACTGTAGGATAATTAATACTATCATGAAGGTTCCGCAGGTTGGTATAAAATGGGGTATTAAATGCTATTTTAAGCGCCTTATTCTGGACAACCTGAAGCTTTTCATAATTAGTGTTGCAGGTGCTGCTCCATACTGGTGCGGCGTATGTTATGCATGGTCTTATCAGGGTCGTATATATTCTCAATTTAGTAAATGAGCTAAGGTTGGACTTTCTATTTAGAACAGGACTGAGGGCATTTAATTGCCTTATACCTTTTACGCGGAGCGTGTTTACATGGAAAGTCCAGTTAACTTTGGAATCGAAGAAGACACCGAGGTATTTAACAGAATTGTGAAATGGGACATTGTGCCCGTTAATGTGCAACTTTCTCAATGGTTGTTTTCGGCTGCGAGTAAATAGTATAGCTTCAGTCTTGGTTTCATTAAGCTTCAGCTTCCAGGTCTTAAAGAATTCGCTTAGGAGATCAATAGAAAGCTGGAGACGACTTATTACAAGGTCGGTGTCAGGTGCTGATGTGAACGTTGCAGTGTCATCTGCGAAGCAAGCAAGATGCGTTTGAGGCTGCTTAGGAATATCATTTAGGTATATTAAAAACAAATACGGTCCCATCACTGAACCTTGAGGCACACCTGCCCTGCAGGGACCGAATATTCATCTGACATGATATTTTCTACGTGAACACGGAAGGTTCGCCCCTGCAAGTAAGACTGGATCAATTTAACAAAACTTAATGGAACATCATACACGATAAGTTTGTGTAAGAGGCCATTGTGCCACACAGTGTCAAAGGCCTTTTCTATATCTAGTAGGCACATTCCAGTGCAACTATTGTTGCCAAGTTCATGAGCAACATGCTCTGTTACACGCGCCAACTGTTGTGCAGTGGAATGGCACTTACGGAAACCAAACTGCTCCTCAATAAGCCGGTTATCAATAAATTTGTTGAGTCTGTTGAGTATAAGACGCTCAAATACTTTACTTAGTGAAGGTAGGAGGCTGATCGGTCTGTAACTTACAGGGATAGAATCATCCTTACCCGGCTTTTTGATAGCTATAACTTTTGCTGCTTTCCATTTAGTTGGAAAATAGGATAAGCGCAAGCAGTCGTTAATGATTTTTGTAAGATAAACAATTGATTTCTGTGGTAGATGTTTTAGGAGTACATTGTGAACGTTGTCAGAGCCTGGGGACTTACGACATTTGAGGTTTCTCAACTCTTTCCACGTTTCATTAGGATTAATATGGCCATTACGGTTTTTAGGACAGCTCTCAGATAGAAGTTGAATTGAGTTCATCACTACGTTTTCAACCTTAGGGCTAGTCCAAGCTGAAGTCGTGAGCATGGTGCTATGGAAGCTGCAAGCTAGGGTGTTACAGAGCTCGAGGGTGGAAGTAGTGAGAGTGGCATCGGTCTTTTGTAGAGGTGGTATAACCGAATGCTGACAAGATCCAGGCAGAGTTTTGATAAGCCTCCAAATGTCACTACTAGGATTATCAACAGAATCTAGCTTTTTATTCCAAATGATCTCATTATGATTTTTAATTGAAGAGTTTATTTTAATTACGAGATTGTTAATAGAGACTCTTAGGATTTTCCGCACATCAAGATTCAGTTCGTTTTGTAGAAGCTTAAGTAGGCGATTTTTATCTTTTATGTACTTTTGTATAAATTTAGGTAGGCGTATATAATTTTTGTGGACTATTTTAAGTGGGACGTACTCTCACAGATTAAATCAGTTTCTATGGGGTGTCAAAGGGTTTCAGATCGATGGGTCGTACGGAGTGTGTGTGAGTGTGAGTGAGAGTTCCACTTGGCCGTTTTTTTATGGTTAGCATTGTTAGAAAGACAAATTACATTTTTGCAAATCGTATACTATGAATAGAATTATTTGACAAGGTATTTTATCAAAATGTATTTTATATTCAGGAAGTTTTGTTATGTAGTTTCTAGTAATGAATGTTAATTTATCATTTGGCATCCAAAAAGTCAAAATTAACATTGATGTTGAAAAACACTGATTGATAAAGGTTCCTCCTGGTTGCCGCCTAAGCACAATAACTTATTATTCTGAAGTCACCAAGGTGACCTTGCTGGTTTCCAACCATGTAGACAGTGGTTTGTCAACAAATTTTGTTTGACGACGGCTGTCAGCAACCAACCTCCCACTAAGGTCACCTTGGTGGGGAGGCTGGTTGTTCACCGTGTAGCACACGCTTGAGGATCCCACAGATTCGAAATTTACTATAAATGTCAAATCTGTGGAGGATCCCGCTTTCGGCGAATGGAGTCCCACATGGGACTCTCCGCCAACTAAGCCCGGTTAAGCAGAGATGGTACTTCGGTACTACCTGAGAGAGTCCAAAAAAAAAAAAAGGATCCCGCTTATTATGGCATAATGTCAGATATGAGAAGACATATTGTAGATGTTTGTTTCTTCGGGGCTACGAGCAGAATTTGGAGCCCACGCCCCTGGCCAAAGGTAGTAAGAGAAAAACTGATGTGGTTTTACGGCCAAAATTAATAACCTATCTACCCACGATTTGCCCTATTAAAATCTCCATACAACTTATGTAAAAGTTCTTTCTCTAGTTCTCTAATTTGAGTTCTCTAGTAAAGCAAATCGTGGATAGAAGTTTGTGCGAAATAACGTGGCAATAGAGAAAATTGACCCGATTGGTTGCTGGTACTAATCTGTCGTTATTTGGCATCTATCAATACAACGGTTGCTATGCAACTATCGTGCTGCCAACGTTCCCACTACTACAATATGCCTAAAGGTAGGTCTGAGGCCTAAAGCGTCTGCTACACGGTGACAAACCAGCCTCTCCTCCAAGGTGACCTTGCTGGTTTCCAACCATGTAGACAGTGGTTTGTCACCAAATTTTGTTTGACGACGGCTGTCAGTGACCAAACTGACCAACCTCACACCAAGTCACTTAAGGGTGGTATGCCACTCGTCAAATTTATTTGTTGATCAGTGTTAAAATACATACAATATTTGATGAAAATCATCCAATTTCATTAATCAAAGTCACATTGGACAAATAAATTTGACCAGTGGCATACCACTCTAACGACAGTGATAATAATTTCACACGTGTCGCAAAATACCTAATTGATGCGTGGATCTTTGACATGATAGAATGCATTGGTAAGGAGTTGTAAGGGTTCAACGTAAGCTATTGCGTTGTTATCCCGCACGAGCTATTATTAATTTTGGCTGTTGTTAGTCGGTAAAAGTCCGATATAACCCATTGTATTACTTAACCAGGCGGAGGCAATAACTGGTAAAAAAAAAATTGGGCTTAGTTTGTCTCTCCAATTTTTCTAATTAGCAAGTAGGTATAAGTTTATTTCATCATATCAGTCATCATTTTGACGTGAAAAGGTACATAATGTTATGAGAAGTAAAATGTACATAAAATGTAAATATTTACTTCTACATAGCCATTAGCATCTGAGTACCTACCTACGTATTCATGAAGACTCGCTTATATTTGATATCACTTTTAAAATTTGTAAGAAAAAACCCAAGTTTAAAGTGGAATAAAAAATGGTCTGAGGTTCAGAGGCTCATCTTTATTCTGTGCCTATCATCATCATCATCATCTTTATCTTTATTCTTGTGGTTTGTAGTATGGGATTTTCAAATGCTCCAAACCACATATCAACCAACTTCCTAAAGCTTTTCTATACATCATACCTGAGTAGGAGCAAGGACTTTTCTCTTGAGGAGGCGCTGATTAGGTAAACGCGGGATACTGAAATCAGGTATTGTTTAATAGAGGTATACACACATGGTATACAGCTGAACCTCAACTTTCGACCGACAGGGGTTGTTCAATGAACTTCATTGTTTTTGGTCATTGCCAAATTTTTAGAACGTGCCTTTCCAACCCGTTGCGTTTACAGGGTTATTTTTAATATAGTTACCAAAAACACTTTAAGGCAGAGTTCGAAGTGTTATCATTGATAATCTTTGATAACTATCAAGATAAATATATTATAATAAAAAAAGTTTAACCGGATTACATCGATCGGATTATAATGTGTAGTGTTAGTAAACGTGAGAGACTGCCTCGTTGGTCTAGTAGTTGCAAGCACGACAGCTGAGCGTGGGGTCCTGGGTTCGATTCCCGGGTCGGGCAAAGTGTTATTGGGTTTTTTCATTAGGAAATTCTCAGTAGCAGCCCGGAGTCTGGATTTGTGCCCGGTCAATGGCAATAGGGTCGCCCCCTATTACATGGGACTATAACATAACTGGCGAAATGTGGGTGTACTATTACACCTCTGCCTACCCCTTCGGGAACTACAGGCGTGATGTTATGTTAATGTTTTGTTAGTGAACGCGAAAACCTAAGAAATTATTAATAGTTTGTAAAACATAATGCATTACTGAACTACTTCTAAACTACTTGCTTCATACGTAAATATTGATAGATAGGTATAATACCAGTTACAGGTTAGGTTGGTTTTATATTTGTTTGATAATTATCTGATATTATCTGATATTTATCTTGATAATTTCGAATCCTGCTTTAAGGGTAGTCCCATAACTTTTTACTACGGGACCAATCCTGAAATCGTGAAAAAAGAATCAGCTATGCTGCTGTGTGAATTTGTGAATACTAAGTGGATACCAGTATGGTTCAAAATTGTTATTGGTCAATGGTCAAGTCGAAATGTAGGAAAAGCTGTTTTTTTCACGATTTCGAAGTTGGTTCGATTTAGAAGAGCAGAAATTACCCTGCTATAGCTATATTAAAAATAACCCTATGCCATTCAATAAACGTGTCGTTAAAATTCTATAAAATACGTCAAAAGGCAATAAATATATGCAAAGCAGGTGGAAGACATGTAGTATAATGTCAACAATGTAGTCGTAATAATGTTTTGTGTGCAATAAACAAATAAACATTTCAATTTTATTGTAAATTGCGGCAACTGCGGTAAATGCATTAATGTTTCTTATGTATTATAAGTATGTATCTATTTACAAAAAAATAGAATCCATTGTCTAGTACCCATAGTACAAGCTCTGCTTGGTTTGGGACTGGATGGTGCTGTGTAAAAATGTCTGAATTTTTTTTTTTTAAATTTCGTTATTCCCGCCATTTTAAATGTTGCTAATGTTGCTAGGGTTGCAAACAATTAGTACGTGACCTTGAGTGACTGACCTTGACCGTGACCTTGGGGGCTTGCCAGTTATGACATATCACGCAAGATGGCAGTTGCCAGTATAGAGTTTATGCATTACCAATGCCGTTAGTTTACTCAATAATAATAGGGAATATTTAAAGCTTGTGTATGAATCATTCTAGGATTCATAATCATGAATCGAATTTAAAAAAAAAAAAAAAAAAAAAAAAAATTATGATAGCGTGTAATTCAGGAAATGGTGTATATCCGGGTCTCCGGGAATCCTCTCAGATACCTACAGCTACACTAAACAACGTGTTATTGAAATAACTGAAAACCTCTTAAGGGGTCATTGTACTCATCGGTATGAACAACTTTTACAATGGGACCACCCCTGAAATCGCGAAAAAATCAGCTGTTCAGCTACATCTGTTCACATAAATCGAGAAAATTTAGGGAACAGCTAATTTATTTTTTACATTTCAGGGTTGGTTCTGTAGTAAAAGTTGTTCGTACTAATGAAATAATGTAATAAATTTACTACATAATAATATGCTAATGAGTAATGATCCAATCGAAAGATCCAAAAATCCAGTGAATTCAAATGGGCAAATTCATATCGGTAATTATACAACGTGTATCAGAAATGCGTGGTCATATTTTAAGAGCTCATTCTAAATCATCGATGTCGCTCGACAAAATGTTAGGATCAGCTGATATTTTTTTCGCGATTTCAGGGTTGGTCCTGTAGTAAAAGTTGTTCGATAGCATCCCCTGAATCATTTCAGCCAAAAGACGTCCACTGCTGGACATAGGCCTCCCCCAAGCATCGCCACAACGACCGGTCCTGTGCCTTCCGCATCCAGCGGATTCCCGCGACCTTCACCAGGTCGTCGGTCCACCTTGTGGGGGGCCTACCCACGCTGCGCCTTCCAGTACGCGGTCGCCACTCCAGAACTTTATCCCCTTCTTCTTCTTCTATCGTGTCGACATGAGCTTCATAATGATAATAGCTCATGCCGTGGGGAAAATATTAGCCAGTCAGCAGGTTGATAGCGGGGCTAACTGCCCAGGGTGCGCCGGACGATCAATTAAATATCGTCACTCGTGGAGGCTCTTATAATGCACCCACACTTTATCCCCTGAATAAGCTCTTTAAATATGACCAGGCATTTCTGAAACACGTTGTATTTGGTATTGTGCAACGCTTTTAATTGACCTACATTGAAATAAAATCGATCGCCACCGCGCCGCGCCGGCTTCATGTGAGGTCATTTTATCACCTAACATGGGGACGTTAGGACATGAGATTGAGATTCAGATAATAAGTTAATTTCGTTGCAGATCATAACACTAACACAGTCGCAGTCCAGTTTAGTAGTAGTCGAGCTCCTTTGTGAAAGAGCTCGCCAAGGAAGTACTACTACCGTACCTACTTCTCCGTCAAGTACGAGCTCTGCTTAGTTTGGGACTAGATAGTACTGCTACTGTGTAAAAAGTGTCCCAACATATTTAAATAGTGATGCTTACATTGCTGTGTTTCGGTCTGAAGCAAGGGTACGGGTGCTGGTGAAATTACAAATATTACAATCACATGAGACTTTCCATCTTCGTGTCTCAGTTTTGCGAACCGACTTGCGTTACCATTTAGGCAATAGCCTGGGTTGTATTGCAGTTGTTATGGGCAAAGGTAACCGCTTTACATCAGGTGGGCCTTTAGCTCGTTTCGCTACCCTATACTATAAAAAGAAAGTTTTTTCAATATCAACATTTTAAATATGTTAAACGTTTTAAGTGTAAATAATAAAATAGTATATATAAATAATTAAATAATAAATAGGTACTTTATCTATAGGTACAATGCAGTGAAGATCTATCTTACTTTAATGGAGTAACCACATTAAATTCGATTCCGATTAACGTTAAACTTTATCATAAGGATATCAGAATAACAGTATCTACTTACAATGTATACACTATCTATGTACACGGCCTGTAAATTTCGCGTGCATTATCATTCGTAATTTCGTAGCTTTATTATCATTGAAAGCAGGTGTGTCTCTAAACTTATTGTCTTCTATATCGATCATATTATTATCTATACCATGTTATGTTTCATATCTGAGTCATGGCTTATGATACTTCGATCAAAATAGTATTAATCTAAGTTATGATATGAATCACTAGCAATTTGGGCGTTACTGCGAATATAAGATTAGCTTTTATAGCATCACTTCTTGTTTTGTTTGCGAATCTGTTATTGACCTTCGGGTTTTATTGAGATCCTAAATAAATAAATAAACGTTTTAGGATAAAATTCCATTAATTATTTATTGGTAGGCGTCATTTTAATTGATAAAACAACGATGGGGATTTTTCTTTAATAAGAATTAGAATGCTTTAAAAAATCTTCAGTAACCTCTGTAAACTTCAAGTACTTAAAGCTGCAGTCTAATAAAATACCTACATTTTCTGTTTCGATACTATACAAAATATTTTATTTTTATTTTAAATAAGCATTTACATTACTGCACATCCAAAACGTTAATAATACAAATCTAGTCGCACGGTTCCAAAAAGTGGGTCCTATGGTAAAAAGCCGGCAAGAAACTCCATGGAAACTTATACTCTTTCCAAACAATACAATTTTATTAAGCTGCTCTTGGAAACAATCTACATTTTTTTAAATAAATAATAGGAGGAACAAAGTTCAGAATTCCGCATTGTTTACATTATTTTATTGCTGACCAAGCGAACACTACAATTGCTTTTAAATGTATCATATTCAATAACTTAGTCAAGTAATTAAATATATCTTAATAAATCTGACCTGTTCGCTGGTCTTAATGACAATAAGCCCAACATACCTATTTGTTTTTTTATTGTTTTATTGGATTTGATTGGAATCCACATTTAGCTTCCGTCTGGGGAAGGCGGAGGGAGTATTTAGGAAATATAAAAAATTATATCTGGAAGATGGTTGTCCTCCTCGTGGAATCCGGTAATCGAGAAGTGTTTGCGTCCGTCATGGTATGTCTACATGTATGTCTGCCGAAACTGTCAGCATTGTGTGTCGTGATTCAGCATACCTTGTTACGGACAGCGACGTTTGAAAAACCAACCGCGGGTAGTTCGAGAAAACACCCGGCGCTCAAGACGATGACACCCGCATACTTCAGTCTGCTCGTGACCACGGCTAATGCAACTTGGCCGAAACGTCGAGGTTAGTCAAAATGTTTGTCATGTTGTGATTTTATTGTGCGCGACAAGTCCCGTAAACATAGTTCAATAAGAGTATTTAGGAATCCTACAGAGTAAAACCTCCCGGTGTTCATCCTCAACACAAACGAGGAAGGAGCTCCGGAAACTCCAATTGAACGCACTGTTGTCACTAAACCTTTGGCTCGCCCTAGCACAGATAATATAATACTATACTAGTAGTCCTAGGAAAACAACATTGTTCCCCAACATAAGCCCAACACGTAACGTATTACACGTAAGCCCAACGAACCTGGTTGCTAGGACAAATCAACCTAATCATTAAAGGTCAATAACTTGCTAATTTATACTGACATAACAATAAATCTATGTAATTAAGCTTAAGTGAGCGTTGACACATATATATGTTTTGTCGATATATTGATGATTGACTCCATGTGACATCCACGTGGAGCGATGATGCATCAGGCATGTAATAAAGTGGCCAGTTCATCTTGGCATCCGATGATGGCGCTGCTTGCTACGGCAAATTATGTCAAATTAAGAACATTAGAATTTATTTCTCTATCTCTCCGCGTTCCAAGATTTACTGGCTGTATGTAAGTTGTCACAGATAACGTTTACAATCAGAGTTATCGGCACATTATCGTGTTGATATATAGTACTGATTATTCTGACTCAAAGTAGAAATGTTTCAGTGTGTGTTTACTCGGTTTATCTTCCGGAAACTACTGATAAAATTAAAATAGATTTGTATTAGTCTTAAAAAATCTTGTTTAATTGTCAATAGTAGCCACTTATTACTGAAGTAGGTCAAATAGAAGGTTATCTTATTTTTTTTATCTTTGCTATAAATATGCGCAGATCTCTCATCAGTCATCACACACGCTGATGATTGATGAATGGGCTGCTGTAGTCAAGTTCTGAGCACGTTGCGTCATTTACTGTTATCACTTATGTCAAATTTGTTCAATTACTCTGTCTTTGGTCGTGAAAACCACGTTTTAATAACATGTACACTTGATGTTTGACCTGTTAGCATTCTTGGACTGTAATTATAATTGATTAAAAACCTAATAAAGCATGCACAGATAATAATTAATGATGGAATATTTACCAGTTAACCTATTGCCTACCTAACGATATTATTTAACGCGAGCTACGTAATAGAAATTTATATTCTCTGTGGTGGTTTGCGTATCTGACTGCTGATCACAAGGTTGTGGGTTCGATTCCCACAGGACACAAATATTTGTGTGATGAACATGAGTGTTTGTGTTGGTCTGGTTGTTTCTTATGTATTTTTAGTATGTATTTACAAAAAAAAAGTATATAAGTATTATATCCATTGTCTAGTACCCATACCACAAGCTCTGCTTAGTTTGGGACTAGATGGTGCTGTGTAAAAATGTCCCAAAAATATTTATTTATTTATTTATTTACATTGTGATGTCGAACGAGAGTAATTATTTCGTTCTTAGGTGATGATACTCAAACATCAGTTGAAGGACTCCATCATATGTTGAACTCAGCCCACGCATAGCACACGATGTGGATGGTTTTGTAAATCACTTTAAGTAAATAGTAATGGTCCATGCCACTAAATGCTATGTGGAAAGCATTGCAGTTGCGAACAAAAGACATGAACGGGCCGTCTGGCACTCTGCAGGGCAGGGCTGGGTTCGATATACGATTGGTTCAATGCAGTACCACATGTTAATTCTAGATAGATATGGTCGATACGATGCGCGGAAGCGATTTGCCATGGCCAGTGAAGCTATTGTGTCTAATTGTAACAAAGATGGCCGCGGTGACAAAAGCACTTGACCGTGAGTCTGTGAATGATATTGATAGCGTTTGCCAATAGGTTTTAATGTGATGTGTGGGCAATTTTTATGGGCAGCTTCCTTTATAGGATATAATTTAAAATTTTAGACACATGGGTTCCTGTTCCGGATTATAATCGAAATCGCCTAGATCCTCGAAAGATTTGGAGTTTTTAGGAATCCGTGCACATGGGTGCAAATGGGAGCAATATTAAGCCTCCGATGTCAGTCTGTCTGACATAAGATCTGTCTTAGTAAATGCTATTATATGTTTGGTTTAGTTAAGGTTAAAACAAAGCAAATGCCTTTGTATTAAAATTAAATGTGAAGTAGTTTGATGCTATTGTTTTGTGTCGTGTAATGGTGCTTTTTCATCATCATCATCATCATCATTTCAGCCGAAAGACGTCCACTGCTGGACATAGGCCTCCCCCAAGCATCGCCACAACGACCGGTCCTGTGCCTTCCGCATCCAGCGGATTCCCGCGACCTTCACCAGGTCGTCGGTCCACCTTGTGGGGGGCATACCCACGCTGCGCCTTTCAGTACGCGGTCGCCACTCCAGAACTTTACTGCCCCATCGGCCATCCGTTCTGCGAGCAATGTGCCCCGCCCACTGCCACTTAAGTTTGGCAATTCTTCGGGCTATGTCGGTTACTTTCGTTCTCCTGTGAATCTCCTCATTTCTGATTCGATCACGCAGGGACACTCCGAGCATAGCCCTCTCCATTGCCCTTTGAGTGACTTTGAGCCTTCTTATCAGGCCCATTGTGAGCGACCACGTTTCAGTGCCGTAAGTAATTACTGGCAACACACACTGGTCAAAGACTTTCGTCTTGAGACACTGCGGTATTTTGGACGAGAAGATATGGTGCTTTTTATTCAGTTAATAATTGTTACGACACGTGATTTATATTTTATTTCGTCATTTCTCTTAGCTTAGAATAATTAGGCTTAGAACCGCAGTAGTCAGACGCGAAGTGAAGCAAATTCAAGTTAACCTTAAAAGGCTACGTTCAGTACAGCTTACGTGTGCCTATGTATGAGTCGGTGAAAATTTTACGTGCCGCTTGCGGGTACACTTTGATTGTTTTTGTGCTTCAACTTTGAGCGACTTTGAATGAAACTATATTCCTATATATACCTAGATAACAAATTATAAAAAAAACCGGCCAAGAGCATGTCGGGCCATGCTCAGTATTATAGGGTTCCTTAAGTAGGTATTACAAACAAATCAAATTAAATATTAATCATGGCTATTTTAGTTTTTGCAATAGACAGCAGCATTACGACTCAGAGAGTGTTTTTAGTAGCCTCTAGATAGCGCGCGCTATACAGCGACAAATGCAATAGACGGCAGCATTGGCGACTCAGTTTTGTTAGTACTAGATTGTATTACTAGATGGCGTCAAATTTAAGAAGTTTGTCATGTCAACAACATAACACAAAGTTACTTTTTGGGATTTTTTCAAATATAAAGTAGCTAAAGGAGCATTATTTGCTATGACCATTTTTCTCTAAGGTCAATGACCTTTGAACTAGGACGTTTTAAGTATTTTTCAGTATTCTCTTTATAACTCAAAAATTTATAATCACATTAAACTCGAAATAATTTTAAAAGAGAGTTTTTACAAAGGTCTATCAATGTGGAAGATTATAAGTTTCTACGTTTTATAGTTTAGAAATGGCAGGGGGGGACACATTGCAAGCCACTTTGACGGGCTATATTTCGCAGATGGTACACCTGATAAAAAAGTGATGTATGAATCATTGCCTTCATTTTAGTAGACCTATTCCATGATACCCCACATGAGGGGGTGCAGCGAAAAAATATTTTTCATCCCCATTTCACATGTATGGGCGCCACCCCTAAAATACGTAATCACGATTTTTTTATTCTTTTAAAATTGAGATCTATATCTAGACTATTTTCAACAAAATTTCATTTACATATGTTTATAACTGTAGAAGTTATTAAGCTGTAAAGGATTAGGACAGACGGACAGACGGACAGACGGACGGACATGACGAAACTATAAGGGTTCCTTGTAGGACTACGGAACCCTAAAAAACTGAAATTTACGCAAATATCATGCTTTGAACTATTTTAAATGATCATTACATATTATTACAATAACAAAAACACTTGTATTGCGAACCTTCAAAGCGTAAAACATGTCTGAAAGTTCAAGTTTGGTGGCGCGTGCGGCGGTCAGCAGTGCGTTACGCAAGGAGGCGCCTGCGATGCCGACGACTCGTGCCCGTATACTAACAATGGAATTATATTGGGCAACAGGAAAAGAAACTAACTAATTGTAATTAGATCATGGACTAATTTTTACGACGCTTCTTTGTAATCTAATGCAATCCATGACAGTTTCTAAGAAATGTGAAAGCGTTTGATTAGGTTTGTTTGTAAATGATTTTAAGTATAGGTATTAGTTCATTTAATTTTATGTAATTTAATTTTGATTGATTTATTTCATCATCATCATCATTTCAGCCAAAAGACGTCCACTGCTGGACATAGGCTTCCCCCAAGAATCGCCACAACGACCGGTCCTGCGCTTTCCGCATCCAGTGGATTCCCGCGACCTTCACCAGGTCGTCGGTCCACCTTTTGGGGGGCCTACCCACGCTGCGCCTTCCAGTACGCGGTCGCCACTCCAGAACTTTACTGCCACATCGGCCATCCGTTCTGCGAGAAATGTGCCCCACCAACTGCCAATTAAGTTAAACGGCTATGTTGGTTCGTTCTTCTGCGAATCTCCTCATTTCTGATTCGATCACGCAGGGTCACTCCGAGCATAGCCCTCTCCACTGCCCTTTGAATAACTTTGAGCCTTCGTATCAGGCCCATTGTGAGCCATGATTTAGTGCCGTAACTAATTACTGGCATGGCAACACACACTGGTCAAAGTATTTCGCCTTGAGACACTGCGTATTTTGGACGAGATTATATTGCGTAGCTTCCCAAACGCTGAATTTATCTATGTTAATTTAAATGTTACAAACAATAGCTATATGTATAAGGCATTTTTTCTAACACGATGGATATTTTAACTGTCCGAATAAATAACTTTGAATTGAACAAAACAACAAAGTTCAAAAATCCGAAATTCGTGGTTTTTTTCTCATTAGTATTAAAATAAAACATTTCAAAATATTATGGCACGAGGCATGACTGGGTAATCTATATACGATAACACGTAGCACCAAAATATTCCTTGTTTATTATGTCCTACAGATATAACTTACTTAACACTTATCAGTTAGAGTACTCAGAGTCACTTAAAAATTTAATAATTCTTATTGAACCCAGTTATCGATAAGAATTCGCGATAATAATTGGCGATACTAATTTATTTGAAAGATTTTCCCGTCCGCTTCGTAAAGTAATGAAATGACTAAGAACGCACAAATACAATAAAAATGTTACGTCAACATATATTTCAGCCAAACAAACTCGTAACTAATAAATCAACTCATGAATACTAGCACCTTGCAGCCAAAAACCTTGCCTTTAGTGGAAAATATAAGGTCCTAAATAGCTTGAAGGTAGAGATTAAATGGATGTATAGGGCCTGATAAGAAAAGGGTAAAGGCAAGCGATTTTTGCAAGATAACCGGTCGCTATGATCAATGTCAGTGCGTTCAACCCTGAAACACGGTTTGGAAGTATATATCGATGAGGAAAGACATTTGTGTATTAGTCAAGTGTAACGACAACATTCTTTGAGAATTTACATCTACTGACCTGAGTTACTATGATTTTCTAGGGTTATCAACAATGATCGAGAAAGGACAAGCGCTTAGTCTACCCATTAAAAGTCAATGTCACAAATGTCACAACCAAACCCAGTGTATTCTAAGGAGAATAAAATGCTCTTACCGTACAACTAATGATTTTTTAGATGGATACCAGCAATTCACAATTTTTAGTATTTAATATTTTGAGGTTAAATTCAAGAAAATAGCCGATTCGAAATATGACGATGCTGAATTTTCGCTTTGAAGGGCTATAAATGACTTGTGTTGATTATTACATAATTATAATAATACCTGTGTGTTATCTAAAAGAAATACCAAATTCTGTCAGCGGCTTCACTTCCCCCCTAGCCAAGTTGACAATCTACACAATCGTCAATCGTCAACGCTCTGAACGAATGAAATTTTCGTTGAGATATGTCATTTCCATACATTTTGATCGTTTTCTATTAGCGTTGACGATTGACGATTGTGTAGATTGTCAACTTGGCTAGGGGGCTGAAACTGTATCGAGTACCTATTCTATTAAATACAATTAATGAATTAATTCATTCTATGAACTTACATAGCCTGGCACTTGTCTTCCAATGTACAAGGTAGTGGGTACCTACTGAACTAAAGTTTGCAAAGGGATTACCCACAAATCTACTAACAAAATCAGGAGGCACGAGTTTACAAAGAACCAATGACCCAAAAAGTGCTCAAGTTCCTTTTCACTGTATCAAAACTCTGGACAATAGAAAAATATTGTATTAGCACCGGATAAAACACACATAATAGAATTTTTTAACATACTGCTAATATTATAAATGCAAAAAATATAGAAGTTTCCTTGTTTGTTTGTCTTTCAATCACGATGTAACGGCGAAATGGATTTATATGAAAGGACATTGCCAAAGTTCTATTAGAGGCATTAAAGTCCAGCCTATGGACGTTATGAATAAAAGATGATGCTCACCATAATAATAATATACAATTCGATGAGGACAATGTGTTGCAATCTATTTTAATAAACGGACATTACTCCACAGATGTTTAATTCACTGTAGTATGTTTTTGTCTTTGCAACAGACTTAGGCGATGTCCTTTAGCACACAGATAGTCCAAAGCCCGAATTAACATAATATAGGCTAGGGAAAATAAACAGATCTCGAGGGTTGAGTGATAACATCTTTCTGTGATAAACCGAATTATGCGTGGGTGAAGTCGCGGGTATAGGCACTAGCCAAATTATTTATTATTTATTGTACTAACAATAACAATAATAATATGGCTTTTATCGCACACACACACATGAACTGAAATACTTTACAAGTATAAATACCTATCATCTGTTATGTTATTACCATAGTAACAGATTTCTAATTACACGCGTGAGATAACATGTTGATTCAGATCGTATCTTCTTAAGGAATTTATTATTACAGCATGTATATTACATAACAGTTTTGAATATACCATCATCGGTATATACTCATCATACCGGCCCGTAATTGGCTCACTACAGGGCATTGAAATCTTCTCAAACAGAAAAGAACGGGAGCAGTCATGATATCACCCTTATTTACTGCGGCTTGGTGGTTTTATACCAGATGCCGAATAGTGTAAAGTCACTTACAATTTTGCTGTGATAGTCTAGCAGTTTGGTGCTTGCCGATGAGGGTCTGAGTTCGCACCCGGCCTGTACCACTGACTTTTCAAATTCATGTGTGGATCATAAATTTGATTATCATTTGAAGGTGAAGGAAAACATCGTGAGGAAACCTGCACGCCTGAGAGTGATCTACAGTTCTCGATGGTGTGTGTAGTCCGCCAACCCGTAATCCGCCAGCGTGGTGGTCTTTGCCTTAACCTTTTTATTCTGAGAAGAGGCCCATTCCCAGCAGTGGGACAGTAATGGGCTGATGATGATGACGTGCGATCGCAATCATGTTTGAGAATCCGTCTTTTTTACTCTTCTATTCCTATAGATGTGAAGGTGTTAAAAAGAGATTGGCTATCTATAACAGTGTTACCAACATATTTTTTCACAAAACCATAGAATAGGTACTCACAATGGATTGGTCAAAAATATGAAGTCAAATGGAGTATCATAGCCACTCACGTTGTATTGTGTTGATTAACTATTTAAAATAAAAAATGTTTATTAAACAATCCGCATTAAATACGATGAATGGTGAGTAATGAAAAAATACTTTTTAAAAGTTTAAAAGTTCATTGCTCCGTATGCTTTGACAATCCGTCTGTTAAGCTAATATTCCAAGCAATGAATATTGCTGTAATATGGAAATGAAAGCTATTATCAATATGAGTGCATTAGTGCATTATACAATTTTATCATGACACAGGTTTCCTCCTGATATTTAAGTTTGCCACGAATCGTGTGTTTTATACAGTGAAGTATTTATTATTTACTATTAGCCGTGGAAACCTGTAATTGGCTTGATGTTGCTAGTTGTGTTTATATTTTTATATAACTGTTGGTTTTCCTAGTTATAAAATGGTTATAAATAAATAAATATATGTTTTTATTAACTCTGAAAGTAGGTACGATTTACTGCACGTCAGCGGTAATACTTGAATTATAAAACCACCCTTGCTGCTTACGAAATAAAGACGCTGTCAATGTCAAACGTTTGAGGTTAGTGGCGTGGTATTGGAGATGCCTATGACCAGTAGTGGATTGCCATAGACCATAAAGATCTGATGATGATGATGAAATGCCAAACTTTGAAAATAATCAAATTCAAATAAATTTACTTCATGCACACAGGTTAAATCAAACCGGGCCTATGAACCCCTGACTTCAAATACCTGAAATACTATAAAACATAGTGTTCTATTAATTATCTATGCTACAAAATTTTATTTTACCACGTCGCAGATAATATACTACTATACTACTACTATGTTAGACTCATAAAGGTATCTTTGGTTAGACTACGTTTTTACTACATGTCTGTCTGTTTGGTACAAATTTTGCAATCGATTTTATACTAACTTCCCGAAGAGCTAGAGACTTGAAACTAGCTAGAGTCAGGACTGGATGACAATGCAATAATAACTCGCTTTCTTTTTAAAAACGTGGTTTATTCAAGTTATTAAATCGCTTTCCTTCCTGTCTGTCTGTTCGGTACAAATATTGAAATCGATTTTTAACTTATTTCCTGATGAGTTATAGACAACGACGCTAGAGACTTGAAACGTTAAATATAGCTCAGAACTGGATGACAATGCAATATTAACGAATGAAGAATATTCTATCTATCTATCTATAAAAATCTTTTCTCCCACTTGCTCAAAAATTGGTTCATTATTAAAAAATAATAAGTACATCAATCGACTCTTTTCCGTATGCAACAAAATAACACGCCTGCTATATCCAACACGACAATGATATAAATTGCTAGACAGTTTTTATTTTTTAAATTATGCTAGCGAGGTTTTTAAGTACACACATACATAAATTAGGTGTTTTTTGGTACAAAATATTTACCATTATACATTAGAAAACGCGCATTTTTTTTTCAACATTTTGAAAATAGAACAAGATCCGCGCACGGACGAACTGGTGCAAATGAAAATTAGATACTGTTGAATTAATTTGTGTATAAAAAAAGTACTATACAATACAAGTCTTGGCCGAAATAGTAATTAACGGCCACTGAGGTACTATGTACTAGGTACTAGAGTAGACATTACGAACAAAAAATATCGCGCAATTTGCTGGCCGCGGAGCACGCGCGGCGAGCGTGGCTAAGCGGGTGAGAGTGCAGGAGCTCTAAAACGTGCTACAAACATTTTTTTCGAGGTGTCTTCTCTAGTACGTAGTAAATATTACCTCAGTGTTAACGGCCTCGTTTTGTTAAAAAGGACTCGGCTTGCGCCTCGTCCTTTTAAAATCGCATCCAATATTACTCGGCCATCAATTGCTTTATTTTAGGCTTCGACAGTAATGTACTACTTTTATCGAATTATTTTAATATGACTTCATTTGTTGGGAGCCGACAGGGCGAATTTATCATTTAGATTCAACTGTTCATGATTAAGCAATATTCGTTAACTTTTAATGAGGAAATTGTTCGTTTATCTTAATCATATCTTCTATTATACACGCAATGTATAGCACGCTTCAAATTAGTAATGTGCAAATCAATTCACATGCCATTGTAGTGATTAATTTCCTATAAATCAATCAGACTCATACAGGCTACGTGGCGTTTGTAGATAATTGAGAGATAACAATGACAGCGTAATAGATAAAATTATACGTCAGTGTCACATATGAGCTGTTTAAAGTACCTACTTACATATAGACAAGCCTTCTTTTTAAGCAGAATTTTATTCGAAGATAGCAACGGCAGTTATCTTCGCGTACGCTACAAAATGACATAAGTAAATACATAATTAAGTACCGCGATCATATTATAGATCTTGATCTCTAGAAGCCGCAGAAAGCCTTTTTTACTGTCCATATCTGTTTACGAATTGATACTTGATAAGTAGGTACGATACGAGATGTTTTCTATACAACTTGTTATTGAAATAACTGAAAACCACTTAAGGGGTCATTGTACCCATCAGTATGAACAACATCTACTACGGGACCAACCTTGACATCGCGAAAAAAAAACAGCTATTCCTTACATTTGTGTTCACATGAATCGAAAAATGTATGATATGACTTTTTTTTCGCTATTTCAGGTTGGTCCCATAGTAAATTAAAGTTGTTCATACTGATGGGTACAATGGAGGAGAGGTTAAGAGGTTTTCAGTTATTTCAATAACACGTTGTATATTTTATTATTTATGTATGTGAAGCGAAATCTAGATATAAATTGTGGAAAGAAAAATTCGCTCACGGGCAGGCTTCGTACCTGCGACTCCTGGTTCAGTACACCAGCCCCCCTAGCCAAGTTGACAATCTACAATCGTCAACGCTAATAGAAAACAAAATATTCGTCATTCCCATAAATTTTGATTGTTTTATATAGCGTTGACGATTTAACTTGGCTAGGGGGGCAGTGCTTTAGCCGCTGAGCTAAGTGAACTCTGCAATTCTCTGGATTTTTTCTTTCAACTAACTATATATTTATGTTTCCAATCCAATTACTAGTTCGTAGCCAAATGAGTATAGGCATTTGTTAGTAAGTAATTCTCATTTGACTACGAACCATTTGTAGCCTATCGTAGTGGCCCTTAATTTTAGTCAATTTAGTAACGAGCACGTACAGTCAGAAATCTTTCCGGTTAACCACCACTAAAGCTAAAATCGCTTGGCTAAAGTGGCGTGACCGTACATTAATGGCTGGTTTTTCAATAATAATATAATCTTTATTGACATACAAAGTTGTAACAAGTTGTGTGAAGTCCCTGACTCATGTGTTAGGACTAAACCTGTGTTACAAGAGTCAGTGCCATCTTCTATATTGTGTAGAAAAATATTTAATTTAATGCAATAAAATTGTCATTAAATGCTTTTAAAAAGCAAGTTAATTTGTATCAGATAAATAAATGGGACATTATGAGTTTTGACAGATTTTCTATACAAAAAAAAGTTATCTGGTGATTGAAAAACTGGCCCTGTCTCATTTGAATACGAACCATTCGTAGCCGACCGTAGCGGCCCTTCATTACGGTAAGTGACCGTAATGAAGGGCTGCTACGATCGGTGTAACCAAGGTACGGTCACGAATGTCACGATATTTCGCGGTGGTACATTTTGTCGCCAAATCCCTTGAATGAATCCACGTCTTGATCGAATCCACGTCACGAATCCACATTACACGTAGCTACCGCTCCCATCGAATATTGAGTGCAAGCGATATTAGCCTCAGTGGTGGTTCACCGGAAAGATTTCTGATTGTCACACAACAAGCTATATTTTCCAGTGTAAGCTGACCTCGCATTGTATGTGCTATTATACAATAATACATAATATTTTAATAATATTATTATGCTCATTGTACAATGAGAGGTCAGCTTATACTGAATATGTATATCTTGATGTGTAGCCGTACGTACCTAGTGTTTCAGAGGTTAAACTCCTCGTATCCAAAACGCAGATCCCGCGAGACATAATGGAATTTTAATTGTTCTGAAACTGATATAAGAGGTTCATTAACCCAGCCTATTGCAGTCCACTGCTGGACATAGGCCTCTCCCAAGTTGCGCCACAAATTTAGACCTCTGCCTTCTGCATCCAGCCTCCTTCTTCAGGTCGTCGGTCCACCTGGCGGGGGGCGCCCTACGCTGCGTTTGCCAATTCGCGGTCTCCAGTCAATGACTCGTCTGCTCCAGCGGCCATCGGACAGGTTAAATCAATAAGTTATTTATAAATACTATTAGTATTGCTATTCTACATGCGCGGTACTCGTCAATACATTCGTAAGACACTGGGAATCGTTCACTTATTTACATGCAATAAGCCCGCATATGTGAATGTTACATGCGCCATGTACAAGCACCTTTAGGGATCCCATCACAATGCAAACGTTTAAGAAATCAGTAGTGCTTAACTATTTAAATAGTTCCACGTGCAGCCATGAACCTAATTAATGCAACATTAAAACATATAAAATACAAGGATCTATAAAAAAACCTGGTTATTTATCTTTATAATTTTATAACATAATGCATATCATAAAATACGTCAACTTGTATAATACCAACAAAATGGCTACTATTATGTGTTCTGTGCTAACTTTATGAGTTGAATTGACTATTCCCAGTTCCGCACCAAAAAAAAAATTGGGACTTATAGAATATAATTTCGTGTTTTAAAGATAAACAGTTCCGTTAAATTAAGTTAACTTTAGTAACCTCTTACAAAGTGATAAAAAAATACTGTGCATATTTCAGTATCTATACTATCGATTTGAAATAGTTTTAATTTAAAATATTGGTTACCCTCACCCAACTTTAATGCAAATGAAACATAAAGAAAAAAACTTTGCAAAAGGGGTCGGGTCGACCCTCTAGGTTAAATTTCTAAGTGGGGCTAGTAGTTCATGTGAGGTGTCATACAAAAGGTCTTCATTTGCACATTCAAGACCTCAATATACCTAACATATACTAAGAAATAAATATTGAACTATTATATTCCATTCCAAAATAATACCATTCTCCCCCTTATTTCCGAAGTTTGTAAACCAAAAAATCAGAAATAGTTACAGATGATGAAAAGTTTACGTAAATACTAGAATATGCTTGCGGCTTCGCCCGCTTATCACACGCTTGGGCTTATCACAGAAATATTTTTCGCACATCTCTCGGAGTGCATTTGTTTTTCCGGAATAAAAAGTAACTTACCCACAGTTTCCGGAAGGCTGATTAACACAAAAATTAACTAATCGACTGTCAAATCTCAGGTCAAGCGATGTGATAGTATAGTATAGTATAGTATAACGGGCTGGTTTCCGCAACTCCACGTTCAAGCGTGTATTTTGCGTACGGGTGGGAACTTACTCGATCCACCCTAACTCCTCGAAAAAGGCCAGCAACGCCTTGGTGTTGCTGGTGATCTCTCTGAGGGTACCTGGGTTACCGAAGTACTTGGCCCTGTATGTGGCGATGTGATTGGTTGTTAACATTTTTGCCAGCCAATCACAGAAGCTGACATTAGATTTGACCATAGATTAAATTGATCAGCCTTCCAGAAACTGGGGGTTAGTCTATCTTTGTACCAAACATTCAAATTCGTTTTGCCGTCTCTGCGTGAAAAAGTAACAAAGGTACACATTCTCAAACTTTCGCATTTATAATATTAGTGTGAAAATCACAGGTTTTCCACGCAAACTTTCATCTCCTATTTTACCCTTAAAGGTTGATTTTCCAACAATACTGAAACACGTATTTCTTTATTTTCAACCAAAAAGCCAAATACAAATTTTCATAGATCTAACTTGAAAAAATTACGGATTTTCATGTAAACTTACAAACCCCTAATTAATTAAATAAAATAAAATAATTATATAATTCAACGTGGCAACGTTGCCAGTCTTCTGGGCCCTTTTCCAGATGACAGCGATGTAGAGGAATACTTCGACGCCTAAGCGCGCCTTTTTATATAATTATATTTCGTATTTGTGTTGTAAGTATTGTATATTTGTATATACTTAGGAACATAAATTTTGTTTATATTTGGAAAAAAAATGGTAAATAAAGAGTATTTGTATTGCATTGTAAAAAAAAAAAAGGTAGAATTTTCAAAAATTCTTAGTACTCACCTACCTTATATAAAGAGAGATAAGTGTTTCTCTAAATTATAATGGCATCAATAAACCCAGTTAAGCTAGAAAGTAGATGTATATGTTAGTAACAAAGAAAAGTAAGTTACATAGATATATCTGCATAAGCATAACAATAACCTTCATAGACCGTCTTAGTGATGCATTTGAAGAGTGCATAAGAAATCTTTGTAAGCCAGTTCTTGTGCGGTTTTTGGTACCAAAATGTTGAATACTGTTTGAACTCCCTCCTTATTGTATAAAACTCATTAATTACCGAGTTGGATAAGAGTATTGGCGAATAACTCTTGAAAATAATTCCGATCGATCGGCAGTGGGTTAACGTCAAATCGTACTTTTTGCAATAAATTTACTAAAAATTGAGTGTTTTTTGAATTAATTAAACCTTATTAGAACTGAAATTGTGTTTTGAGTAAATTTTTTATCAAGAATACCCATTAATTCTTGTTACTTTTTGAGATTGGTATTGGATTGAAATTGGAATTATTTTCAAGAGTAACCCCACAGATCAGACCTTTACAAAAATATACGTTTGTAGTCAGGGGACCCCTGTCTGGAACGAAGTTCCTCACGCACACACACAAAGACACACAAAAACGAAAAGAAAATATTTATTTCAGTCTCGGTACAGGCGAAAAACTAAAAATAACATATTAACAAAAAAACTTAAAATTGACATGCCTGTATGAGACTAAAAAGGCCCCCATCTCAGCATATAAAAAGAAGAAAAGGTACAGAAAAAGAAAAGATACAAGATAGAGAAAGAATGAGAGAGCGCGCGTTGTGCGTATATGCCTGCTCATAACGCAAAAATCTTACGTGACGTTACATTGTCTCCCGAATCACACCTACCGCAAGCCGCGTTAAGGAACTTCGTTCCAATAAATAATCGCTTGTGCATTTCTAACAGATGATATGCTAATCTTCCTTCGAATTCTAATTAATGTAGAACAGAGATACTCGTAGTTTGATTTAATATGACAAAGTAAAAGAAATGAGTCTCGGAAAAAATATAGGCCTCCTCATTTTTGTCCCTATTTTTACAGTAACATCAATGTGTCTGGAATAATTTCTCTACTACTGTCGTCGCTCATAGCAGTTCATAATGTCGATGTTCCTAATAAAATATATGAAAAAATAATGTTTACGTTGCTGTGTCCAATAACAGCAATTTCAATTTCAATTTCAATTTATTCAATTTATATTGTGGTAAAATAAAGATAGGTATTAAATAGGTTCATTATGTTGTGCTGCTATGACCCGCCGAAATTGGCTTACAATAAATTTAAAACAAACAAAAATTATTGCAGTAAATACTAGGTCATTAAACAAACAAGAAACTTGTACCTTCATACTTAACATGACACAGTTTAAGGGTTTATGACCTTTGGCGGTATCCGTATAGGATATTGTCCTGATTTAGGCTTAAGCGGGCGTGAATGATTAATTATCACTTGCCCTGTAATTTGTATTTTCAATCTTTCTAAAATTACTAATTAAATCACGATATGTTATACACGATAAACAAAGAAAACATTCTATTTAAGTGTTGAGCTAGAAGTATTGATCAATTAACAAATATTGATTTCTTAGGTTTTCGCGATCACTATACATTATAATTCGAAAGGTTTGCAGCGTTCGTGGTCGCAGGAAGACTAAGATGACAAGCGTCTTTACAGATATTTCAAAAAAATCAAAATAATCTACAGTACAATTTTTATTTATAAAATCGTTTTGATGCACGCAGTAATCACTCACAATGTCATTGTCTTTTATAATGTTGCGTGCTGTGTGCTTAGAATGCTCCGTGAGGCTATTGAAATTTAAAAAACACCCTAATTTTAATAGAGAAGATGGTTCGCAGCTACCACCTGTTTGGAACCCAGTTCTAAAAATAATCAAGTCCCAAACAGCACGCAACACTGATTAATTAAATAAAAATACTTGAGCACAAAGGTACTGCTTATTTCTAAAATGGTTGCCATACGAATCTATGGCAGTCATTACGGGTAGTCAGAAGCCCGAAATTCTGGCAAATGCTCCAAGCTTTGGACGTCAATATTGCCCAGTAACTGGGTTGCGGGGGTCTGATGGCAGTCGCTCCGTGTAAAATATTGATGTTCAGTCGCATCTGGCTAGACTGGTAGCCGACCCCAACATAATTGGGAAAAGGCGAGGAAATAGATTGCGTCGCCTATACCGCAAAGTTTGAAGACAAAGGTCTTCAACCAGTGCGTCCTGGCTGTCATGACTTACGGTGCCGAGACATGGACACTGACAGTTGTCGAATGGGGGTCGAGTCATCCACGTCCGTAGGAGAGTACCCCTTTTCCGAATCCCTACACGTGATCCCTGGGTGGTGCAAATCAGGTGACATACTGGTGGTAGGCCTCAGCCGACGGCTTGCGACCACCCACCGGGCAAAGACGTGCCGCCAAGCGACCCAGTCGTGTTCCGGTACGATGCCCAGTGTAGCCACTCGAGAGGATGGGTCGAAATAGTTGTTTCACTGCAAGCAGACCAATCTGACGCGCGCTGATACTGTCACATCGGGAGGCTAATCGCGGAGGGTAGCGGGATCCGAGGCACGGTGCACCGCTGGCCGACCGCAGGTAGTAGGGGGCCCAATTAGTGTGCTAGCCACACATGAAAGGCTGCCCCGCCAACTAGCGAAAAATCCCGGGATGCGCCATCGTGCCGGTCGGCGACCGGTTGAGAGGGCCCGATGGACACTCCTGGGGGGGCTCGGGCGTCCCCGCAGTCTCCGGCTTAGTCCCCCAATGTTGTGACGTGTCAGTGTGTGTCTGAACGTTAGCTGCGTGGAACCTCACTTCACTGCCATCCCCTCACCTTCCTTCACTCGACAAAAATAATGATAAAGAGAAGCAAGAGAAAAATGGTTTCACAGCGGCTGCACTCCCTCTCTCTCAAAGTGCACCTCCACAACATCCGAGGTCTGCACTCAAATCTCGTTGCAGTCCACTACCACCTCGAGACTGATAAACCATCACTCCTGTTTCTCTCGGAGACGCAGATCGGATGTCCGTCTGACGTGTCGTACCTTTCCTACCCAGGGTTTACCCTGGAGCACAACTTCAAACCACGTGCGGGCGTATGCCTGTACGCCCGGGACGACATCTGCTATCGGCGTCTCCGAAACCTTGAAGATCCCAGTTTCTCCATACTTTGGGTTTTGGTTGACACAGGCATGGAGAAAATTCTGTATGCCTGCGTCTACCGTTCACATAGCGGAGATCAGGAGACAACCAGGCTCACACAGTACCTTAGTGAGGCGGCGGATGCGGCCCAGCAACGGTACCCTTCGGCCCAGTTAGTGATTCTGGGGGATTTCAATGCCCACCACCAGGAGTGGCTTTTCCCATACCAGACAACTGACCACGCAGGGAGAGAGACGCGAAAGCTGGCTTTAGCGTTAAATCTCACCCAGCTGGTCCAAGGGGCAACGAGGGTGCCTGATGTTGAGTCGCACACAGCCAACTGTTTGGACCTTCTGCTGACAACTGATCCAGACCGGTATTCCTTGTCGGTATCATCACCCTTAGGTAGTTCTGACCACTGTCTGGTGAAATCTGTATCCGTCTACTCTCCGCCCGATCCCAGCCCTAGAGGCATCCGGCGAGTGTGGCGGTACAAAGCAGCAGATTGGGATGAGATGCGGTCGTTTTTTGCATCTTATCCTTGGCAGCCGACTTGCTTCTCTTCTGATGATCCTTCAGTTTGTGCAAGCGCCGTGACGGACGTGTTGCGTCAGGGGATGGAGTATTACATTCCATTTTCTGATGTAACAATGTCTGGCGAAGCTCGTCCATGGTTTGGGGCCGAGTGTAGAAGCGCTGAGGCGCTGAAACACACGGCATACCTGGAGTGGGTCGACGCTCGAAACCGCAAAACTAAGGACTTAAGCGAGAAGAAGAGAGCTTTCAACAAGGCTGCCAAGTCCTGTAAGAAGGCTTTGCGCAGAGCTCGATTTGACCACATAGGCCGAATAGGTAACAAACTTGCTTCTTACCCGTCGGGTAGTAAGGCGTTTTGGTCCCTGGCGAAGTCGGTCGAATCGAACTTCTGTCGCCCCTCACTACCTCCACTGCTGAAGCCTGATGGGTCACTGGCCCACACTGCTGAGGAGAAGGCAAACTTGTTTGCCTCTCTCTTCGCGGATTCTTCACGTCTCGATGCTGGTGGCGCTACACCCCCTTCTCCACAAAATGGATGTGAGACTTGTATGTCGGATATTCGCATCCACCAGAAGGAGGTCCGTAAAACGCTACGCAATCTCGACGTGAACAAAGCAAGTGGCCCCGACGGTATACCAGCCATAGTCCTTAAAACCTGTGCGCCTGAATTGTCTCCGATCCTGACACGCCTATTTCGTCTCTCGATGGTGACTGGTAAAGTGCCGAAATCCTGGAAGCAGGCTAATGTGCAACCAGTGCCCAAAAAGGGCAGTCGTGCTGACCCTGCTAATTACAGGCCCATCTCAGTAACGTCCATACTCTGTAAGAGTATGGAACGAGTACTTAATAACAAGCTCCTAGGATACCTTGAAGCTAATGACCTTCTGAGTGACCGACAATACGGTTTCCGCCGAAACCGGTCTACCGGAGATCTTCTTGCGTATGCCTCCCACATTTGGAGCGAGGCCATCGAGAAACACGGAGAAGCGATTGCCGTTTCTCTTGACATCTCGAAGGCCTTCGACAGGGTCTGGCACGATAGCCTTATAAACAAGCTTCCTTCATTCGGCCTGCCTACTGATCTGTGTAATTGGATCTCAGACTTCCTGAGGGATCGGTCGATCCGAGTTGTCATTGACGGCTGCACGTCCGACCAATTGGCTATAAATGCCGGGGTCCCTCAGGGCTCAGTACTCTCCGCAACTTTGTTTTTGCTCCACATAAATGATCTGCTAAGACCCGGCACCTTTGGGTACGCAGACGACAGCACCGTTGTTGAGAGTTACACATCCAATGCACGAGCGAGTCGGACGCAAATCCAGTCTCTTAGAGAGGCCATGGTTGAACGCTTGAACTTGACCCTGACAGCTGTCTCCGAATGGGGTGATGCTAACTTGGTCAAGTTCAATGCTGCTAAGACCCAGGCGTGCCTGTTTTCTGCTAAACGGAGTCAATTTGAACTTACTCCAACTTTCTGTGATGCATCCGTGCCGATAACTGACCACCTTGAGCTTCTTGGCGTGTCACTAACATCCACCCTAAACTTCGGCTCATACATAGAGTCCAAGGCTCAACTTGCTGCCAAAAAGCTGGGCATCCTCTCTAAGGTGAGGCGGTACTTCACACCTGAACAGCTGCTCAATTTGTACCAAGCACAAGTTCGGTCCTGTATGGAGTACTGCTCTCATCTCTGTGATGGCTCGGCTAAATATCAACTGGCGGCTCTCGAGTCGATTGAGAGGCGCGCCAAGAGGCTCGTTGGCAACGATGCGCTGGTCGACGCCAAACTACAAAGTCTCGAGCATCGGCGCAGAGTTGCTAGCCTATCGGTTTTTTATCGAATGCATTTCGGCGAGTGTGCGTTGGAATTGCACAATCTAATTCCCCCAAGCCCTTTCCATTATCGGACGACCAGACGCACGGCGATGCGCCACCGTTATATGGTAGATATTCCACCCTTACGCACGAACCGGTTTGCTAATAGCTTTATCATGCGTACCGCCAAAGAGTGGAACTCCTTGCCGGCGTCAGTGTTTCCCGAGAAATATAATCTGGTGGTCTTCAAGACTCGAGTGAATAGGTTTTTGCTGGGCAAGCGTGTACCATCGTCGACCGCACCATCGCTTAACATCAGGTGAGGTGGCGGTCAAACGCAAGCCCGTTAAGAATAAAAAAAAAAAAAAAAAAAAGTTGGGCTAATCCACAAATTCAAAGTCGCTCAGTGAGCTGTGGAGCGAGCTATGCTTGAAGGATACAATCCGTAACAAGATCGGCGAAGAACCGGAGTGACCGACATAGCTTGTTGGATCAGTAAACTGAACTGGCAGTGGGCTTGCTATGTCTGTCGAAGGAGCGATGGCCGCTGGAGCAGACGAGTCCTTGAGTGGAGAACGCGAATCGGCCAACGTAGTGTAGGGCACCCTCGTCGTAGGTGGACCGACGACCTGATGAAAGTATCTGGGGGGGACTGGATGCGGAAGGCAGAGGACCGATTGTTGTGGCGCAGGTAGAGAGGCCTATGTCCAGCAGTGGACAGCGATAGGCTGAGTTGATGAGGAAAAAGATTGAGAGGCATGAGTGAAATATTACGAGCTGATCTGGTTATGGTCATAAGAAGTGTTCGCTAGTCTCTGTGCATTCTATATTTCCACACACGATAAGAATTGAATTCAATATGAATACAAATAACTTCAATTACTTAGCTTTGTATTTGATGTAGCTCTAGCGTCTTCCATTGTATGTAACACTGAATATACAGGTTGAAGTTTTCTATTTGTATATTTTTACAATATTTTAAACATGTATTGTTAGTTTTATATCGACATTTTATAGTATTGTGTTACTGCACATTTTAGTGTCCATTCTTTTGAGATTTATTGCGCAAAATATTATTTATGAAAACATAATGTTTAAATAAATAAATAAAATAAAAATAGCCTTTATTCCCTAAATTCGGTTATTACATGATTATGTTACTATAAACTTAATAAATATAATATGTTAAGGGGTCACCCATTTCTGGATGAAGGCCTCCTCCATCTGTTGCCATCTCTCTCTTTCTTGGGCCGTCCTGGTCCAGCTATTGCGACGATATCGTCTCGCCATCGTTGTAGTGGTCTACCACGGAGCAACATAATGTTTACTATAACATAAAATAAAGTCTTAATAGAAATAAAATAATAACTTCTTAGGTTTTCGCGATCACTACACATTATAATAAAACAAAGTTTAACCGGATTAAATCGCGTATATTATTTAAATTGGTTTCCCTGACAATTAATAATAATAATTAAAAATAATTAATAATAAATTAATTAATAATATTGTACGGTAGATTAAAATAATTTTTTAGAAATATTTGTAAAGACGCTTGTCATCTTAGTCTACCTGCGACCACGAAATGCTGCAAAGCTTTCGAAACGTCAGGGAAACCAATTTAAATAATATACGCGATTTAATCCGGTTAAACTTTGTTTTATTAGAAATAAAATAGTTTTAGTCTTACAAAATGTGTGTGTTGAATATTTTTAATTGCTACGTATATGTCCGCGCGTAGCTCAAGGTTTCATCAGGATTCATCACCAAATAAATTTCTCATAACTCTAAATTATGTATTTTCCGATTATTACATGAACTGACCAGAAGAAGAAGTTTTACAACAAGAATGACAGCCCGCGCAAAGCACAGTGTCTCCATCTTTATATTACTACAATCAAATAGACCCAACGGAGTCACTAAATACATTTTAATTTATAAATGAACACTAAAATAATTAACCAGTCGTCGTGATAAAACTAATATTAATTTAGATAATCTCTAAACATTATATAAACCAACAAATCATGCCAGATATTAAAATATGAAACAATATAAAGCGGAATTATCAGAACCACTAATTTAAATTAACAACATTTAAATTAATCATTTCATTAATCTAATTAGAATATTCGAATTATAATTATCATAATATTAACATTATTTACAACATTAATTTAATTAATACGGATCATCAAATATTAAACTTTACTAAACAAAAAGGTATCTTCTTTGATCTTTGATGATCTTTGCAATGTACAACAAATACAACTTTGATGATCTTTGCAAAGTACAACAAATACAACAGCAAACTACATAGCAAATTCTAGAAATAAAGGATATTTATTTTAAAATACTTCATAATCTAATTAAAAGTAATTCATTGTATAAACTAGTTACCTCAAAATGGCAATAGATTGCGTTGTAAGCATCGATATTCGATATACCATAAACATTAATTGGTCTGAGTCCGAGTATAAATTAATATTTTAATGTTATAAGCTATGGAAAGCTATATTACTCTCAAATTACACTAGAGGGCGCAATGTTCAACCAACGCCAGGAAGAAACATTCAATACTGACCAGTAATAAAGATTAATATATTAAGTTCTGTCAAAAAAGTGTAAACAAAATTTATGGCAACACTAGCGCGCCCATATATACCTACATATGTGTTTACATGTAATTCTAATAATTAATAATTTAATTCTTCTAGGCTAGATGAAAGAAAGAAAATCAACAAAACAAATCAAATCAACTACAACGATTAACAACCGATTATTCAACAACACCTTTTCGGTAGTTTTCGATTTACAAAACAATAACATGACAACACTATGGGTGAGCTGCTGAAATCCATTAATCAAAAACCAAACATCGTAATACCACGTAATGCCATGGTATTCTAAAATAGTTCTAAAATAAATGAAGTGGTGGCCATCCAAAAATAAACGTTTCCACGCTAATTTTGGACACATGAAATGTTTTCTTTTATGTATTCGTTGGAGAAGACTTGGATGCTCATTCAAGTGTCTAGTGTAGTTTGTTGGTAAACAATGTTTTCGTCGAAAATAAAGCATGCAACATGATAAAAACTGCTTACGTATTCACCGATCTTTTATTATTTTTTGTGGAATTTTGCATTTCTGCAAATGTTTATGAAATCACTTTAAAATACTAATGAATCAGCCGATTCAAAAGAGTTATCGAAAAATGTATGTAGACTGAAGTGATAAAAGGCAGGCAATATCGAATTTGAACTGCTTTAAATATATGCTTGTTTACATCGTTTTCTGGGAAACTAGATCCCGAAATAGAGATGGGCGTGTAGACGATAAATTACGTGTTTTTCGATTTCTCTCAACTCTAAAAATATCTTCGGTTTCTTCTCTAAATGCAGAATCGATTAGATAGCTACCACTAAATTTCGGAAAACACAAATGTTTAGAACAATCTACCAAATACTGCCTAGCTATAAATTGTTGTGTTCAGTAAATTGCTGAAACACCAAAATGATTTTTTAGTTTTTACGGAAATCTAGCGAGTATTCGCAGAACATTGTTTTATTGTGTCAGTAGACTACTACACAATATGTTCTATAGATATATATTCTGGCAGAAGTGGTTCGTCGTCATAAGGGGTTCGATGCACTTCAAGACGTGGAAATTTTCCTCGCATGGTTGCATCGTGGTCGCATTGTCCAAAGCTTTTTGATCGTTCTTTATTTACAAACGAGCAACGACACAATGTATAAAATGACGTAAGAATTCGCTACACGTCTTTGTTTAACGTATTTGTATGTATGCAGCGTTTGCTAATTATTGTTACACTATAAACCAGCGTCGAAGACCAAGTTATATAAACTTGTTGTTATTTTATACTAAACCTCTTAAGGGGTTATTGTCCTCATCATTACGAACAACTTTTACTATGGGACCAACCCTGAAATCGCGAAAATACAATCAGCTGATCCCTACATTTGTGTTCACACAAATCGACAAAATGTAGGGATCAGCTGGTTTTACTTTCGCGATTTCAGGGTTGGTCCCATAGTAAAAGTTGTTCATAATGATTAGAACAATGACCCCATAGGAGGTTTAGTATAAACTAGGAATAAGGTTGTATACCCTTCTCTGATTGTATACATAATAAGCTAGGTAATAGATCTGTGTAAAAGCGGCATGTGTTGTGCTGTGGGATAGTATTAGGCTGATGTACTGATTTTAGTACTTAATATGTGTACTATATATGTCTATTCTCAGAACTGGCAGAAATCAGCAACACAACTTCTTATACCTACATAAGAACTTTATGTTATTATTGTGTGTTTGAACAACAAAGACTTATTTCTATCTAGATACCACTAAACTACATTACTTGACTATTTCGCATGACTATCTATTATTTATTATCTATCGAAGTTATTAATTGCTATTTTGTTGGAACAACAGTTCATTAGACCCTAATTTATTGAAATGGAAAATTTTGTCTTAATTAAGTATCTAATTGCGTTTATATACACTTTACGATTTAAAGCTTATTATATTTATTTGAGCCAAAATTCTCAAAGAGCTGTCCGTAAATACTCGTACTGCACAAACAATAAATTCACTGGGGACATTTTTGGAAAATTTCAAGCTTCTTTTGTTTAATCATGGAGGATTTTCTTTTGTTTGCGATATAAAGACTGATTCCAATTGATACACACAATAATCCATGCTCAAGCTTTGAGATCGAGTTTTTTTTCATCATGAAGCGTAAGCTCAAGCACGGTCGTAACGTAAGCCACCTGAAATCTTTTAATACAACTTCATTCTATTCACTCATCAACTGAAGGTCATTAAGAGGTTCATTACAGAGCCCCATATCATGAGTTTTTGCGATATCGTGTAGTTATCGACGATTTTTACCAGCGATACCGTGTGCGTATAGATACGTGTTATTGAAATAACTGAAAACCTCTTAAGGGGTCATTGTACTCATCGGTATGAAAATCTTTTACTGTAGAATAGAATAGAATAATATTTATTTCTTAGTATATGGTAGGTACATTGATGTCTTACATTAAATATGGTTTCACATGTACTACCATTGCTGGTGTAGAAATATTACGTAGGTTCATTACAGGAATAAATTACATTATTATAATATTAAATTTAGCATGCACTTTGTATATCTATCCTTGTATACGTGTTATTGAAATAACTGAAAGAGGTCTTTGTACTTATTATTATGAACAACTTTTAAAGTGGGACTAACCCTGGAATCGCGAAAAAAAAACAGGTGTTCCCTACATTTGTGTTCACGTAAATCGACAAAATGTAGGGACCAGCTGTTGTTTTTGGCGATTTCAGGGTAGATCCGATAGTAAAAGTTGTTCATACTGATGAGTACAATGACCCCTTAAGAGGTTTTAAGTAATTTCAATAACACGTTGTATTTGGATATAGCTAAACAGTCCCATGAAAAAATTGTCGACAACTACACGATAACGATAACTACACGATGAAATTAACTCTAAATCAAGCAGAAACTGAGCAGGAATCAAATAAATCACAATCACGTCACTGGTATCATCACACCTGGCACCTGACAACCGTCAAACGGCTCAGGGTTATTAACCTTTTATTTATATGTTAACATGACACTATGGTCTCACCATTTTTATTGCATGAAAATTTGCATATTCAGCACTAAAATTAAAGTACCGGTATTGGTATTGGATTGCGGAGGTCAGTGTAGTCCGAACAATATTTTCGACCTGTGGGTATATGAGCCCCTAGCAAGAGTTTTTGCGATATCATGTAGTTATCGACAAATATATGGGAATTTTATCAGCGCCACCGTGTGCGTATTTGGAACTAAACAATTCCATACAGAATTTATCGCTAAATACACCTTAACGTTAACTACACGATATCCGAAAAACTATGGGTTAGGGGCTATGATGTATGCCTCTTCTGAGACAACCATGATGATTGATTGTAAGAAAATACACGTGGAAATTTTAATGGCTTCTTTCCCAAAAAGGGGTCATTGTACTCATCATTATGAACAACTTTTACTATGGGACCAACCCTGAAATAGCGAAGAAAAATCTTGAACATTTGTGTTCACTTAAATCGATAAAATGTACATACCACCTGATAATTTTTCGCAATTTCAAGGTTGGTCCATTAGTAAAAGTTGTTCATAATGATGAGTACAATGACCCCTTTTCGGGAAAGAAGCCATTACAATTTCAGCATGTATTTCCATCAAGTCAAGTTCCCAAGGAAAACAAGCACAGAAGAAGGGTTCTGGTGCCTACCCTCTTGAAATACCTGCATGTGATAACAACTATATGAGAATAGGAGAAAACCTACGGGTCTTTGCAGACGGACTGCAAGCTAGCTACCACATATCTGTTTAGGTGCGGTTTCTGTGCATAACTGAATCGAAACTGCTGACAAGTCGCATATTTTCCAGTCGTTCAAACTGCACGCCCGTCGTCGATAGTTCCACTGTCGTAACCTAATGTCAAATGCACAAAAACAGCATCCAAATTGCTGTTTTGCAGCTAGCGTTCCTGGCAAAGGCCTTTTATTATGCCGGAAACCACACTGCATGTTTTACTCTGAGTATAATACTTACGAGTCACCATCTGTTGATGTTGGAAACCCTATCGGCGAAAATACATGAAGAATCCATAGTAAAGTCCAAGTCAGAAGTCGTAAGTAATCGATTTGATAAATCCACTTTGTGGAAATTCAAAGAATTCTGTAAACTGTCAATTTCACGAGTTCGCGAAACCACAAAGTTACAAAGATACAGTCGAAAAGTTTCCAAATCATTTGAATTATTCCATTTGTATTATCACGGATTTATTGACTTCATGGTGAAGGATGTGGCTGCGCAGTATGAGGTTCCGAACCCTCCTTGATCGGATTTTGAGGTGAGATTCACAGTGGTATTAACAGATACTTCTGGAAGTGAAAAAGTTAAGAGTAAAACAGTTAACTGTTAACTGCTAATTCTGGAGAAGTCTTTGTAATTTTGCTCTCGGTACCTATATAACGTTCCTCGGTACCGTGTGGTGCCGGACACAAAGGATAGCACCACTCTATCTCTTTTCATAGGTGTCGTAAAAGGCGACTAAGGGATTCACCAGAGGATGGGTAGCATCGTTCTCTGAGTATTTAACCAACCAACTGCAATCGCCAACCCGCCTGCCAAGCGTGGCAATTATGGCATGTCCCCCCTTTGGGGAAGGCTTATGTCCAGCAGTGAACGTCTTTCGCCTGAATTGATGATGATGATGATGACCTATATAACGATGTGTAACTTTCTATCAAATGGAACGTAATGTGGCGACTTTACATATCCAAACTGCAGTACACCTCTACCTGATCCTTTATGGATAAAGGTATATTCTCCTTTTTCAGGTTCTCGTTATCATACTGGTGAATCCAGTGACAGTTTTGCTCATTAGTCTCAACACACATTCAGTTAATTCATCTATGATCGAGTTTTTGAACCGTCTTAGACCTTTAAGCATGTGCTGCAAGCGTGAACAACCAGCCTCCCCACCAAGGTGACCTTGGTGGGAGGTTGGTCGCTGACAGCCATCGTCAAACTACTGTCTACATGGTTGGCAACCAGCAAGGTCACCTTGGTGGGAGACTGGTTTGTCACCGTGTAGCAGACGCTTTAAGATAATCTGGTTTCCGCAGAATCACGTTATAAGTGTCAGCTGTAAGCGGCTATCACATAACTAGATATAAATCATGTTCTCTTACGACATGTTCGAAACATTTGTGTCATTATTTGCTAAATCACTTAACTTACGTCTATCATTTACATTGTAAAATCTCTTTGACTGATCGGTCTAAAAGCTGTGTGATGCAAGAACGAGTCTTTATTGGGTAAGAAAAAGTTTTTTTTATTAAATTATATTTAAAGTTATATACTATACAGGTTGACTGGTTGAATGAGGGACTTGTTAAAGGTGGATGTTCATTGTTCAGTACTAGATTCTCGTTCCAAATGTGTATAAAAATGGCTCCTTAATTTTTGAAATATTTTTTCAATCGATTCCATCAATAACTGAATAACACTATTCTGCGTTTACAAATCAAAGTTTTATGGACTGAGATGCACCTAGCACGGCTGTGTCCGTCAATCACTGTTTCCACCCTTTTCGCCTGTACTAGCCAGCAAACCCCTAGAAAGTCAGAGATTACGCAAGCATTTTTTCTCCTGTACACGTGATTTAGCGTGGAATATTTTTTTCAAAATTTATTTTCATTATGTGTACGCACATTCTACCAAATTCTTGAAAGTGTTCCTCGTTCACCCAATCATGCTGTATTGATTGGCTTTTCATCTCATAATTATCCAAATCCGGAACAAAGAGCCGTTTAATTTCCATGAAAGAATACGCATTTTTTACGTGGTTGTTGTTTAATGCGTCTACTCCCGACTGGTTCGAGTTCTGAACCAAATCGAGCAAATGTCAATTCCTTTGATGTTTTACTGTCAGTTCCTATAGGACAGTCGGCCGTAAGGCCCCTGAGCGATCAAGACTGACAACTGTCAAACGTGACGCCATCCGCGAATATGAGGTGTACAATGACAGCGCGATGCCTCCAAGCTACGTCACGATCAGTGCTGCCATTGATTGATATCTTCAATATACTTAAGGAGATTTTTGTTCATAATTAATATAAAATAAATTCCTAACTAGCCTAACTATTTATTATCTCGTGTTATTCATCTAATTAGTTATTAAAGGAACTATATTAAATTACTAGTTAAAAAGTGATTCTTTATAGAAGAAAGTAAATGAAAAAATGCATTTTGCTCGGGTAATTTATTTTCACAAAGTGGCAGCACATCAAACTGACAAGTGTCACGCTAACAGCCCGCTATTGGCTCCACGGCCGATGACGTAGTACGGAGGCAATCACGTGACCTAGCTGTCACGGGAAGAGACTACCTGGTGTTATTATACCATGATAACGACATACTGAGAAAACAAATCCTGTCTGCCAAAAGTGGTGATTCTAGCAATATTTTCTATGATGGTTGATTGTAAAATGGTCAATGGCAGCTATGCTATACGAGCGGTTCACCACGGGAACCTGCTCGAGAAACCTGTCGCAGACCATCAAGGAAACTGCAAAGTACAGTATACAATCTTATATAGATCTGTGATGGTTTGAAAACGGGTTCCCGCGGCAAGAGAACCGCCTGTGACTATAGCATGAGCCTTATGTTGGCCCAACTCTCCCAAAAAAATTTAGGCTGTTTTATTTAACACACACAGAATAAACACAGTAACAGACTGTGTAAATCACGGATAGTTGACGTTTTTATTTATTTTACGCAAGATGAAAGTCATTAGGTAGCATTTTTTTCATTTAAACTAATAAGGAAACTTGTTTAAGTGACAAAAACCTGTTTTCTTTGTTTTACGATGAAGCTAATTGATTATTTTATCATCAAACAATGAAAACAAGCAATGATTCTAACGTGGTAGGTATATTACTAAATTACGGCAATATTCTTTTGGTTGTAGGATTCGAAAATGTGGTAAATGGTTTCAATATAGTGTAAACGAGATAGTTTTATAATACAATAAAAAAGAATGCTCAAACCAGACTAACCGGTTCATCAATAGATGAGCAGGGTTGGGTTAAAGAAAATCAAAAAAGTATATTATGGGGTTTTCCTGTATTTTTTATTTCATTCTAGAAAAAGCGGTCAAGAACGCATTCGATTTCGCTGATTAGGTGTTCCGTGACCGTCGAATGGTAGGATTAGGTGACCAGGGAAAAAACTGGCGTCTTAATCACTGTTTAGCAAAATAGATACTAAGTTCATAATTTAAGAAATTATATACCCATCGTACACTACCCAAATGAATAGTGTCTTTAATAATCAGCTGTGGTTACTGGCATATTTTTAGGCTGGTATTGACCAACACTGTTTGCCTAACATTCTAGTAAATTTTCCGAGTCAACGCTCATTTAACCGGACAAGATAACGGCACATCCCAGACCAAGACCCAGACTGCTAACTTACTAGTTTACTAGTAATACGAGTTACTTAGCTAAGGTAAGGTGTTTAACTTTAATGCGGATCACTAAGCATCCAAATAGGTATAAGAAAATGCAAATTTTTGTAAAATCTTCTTCTCATTTTAATACTGGTTTAGGAATGGTGGAAAACCAGTTAATCAGCTGTTTAACTCAGGATAGAGTAACGTCACTCACAGGTGGGCTCGTGATACTAAGTGAATTATACCTGTATTTTTTTTTATTTTTTTTGTTCTTATCGGGCTTGCGGTTGACCGCCACCTCACCTGATGTTAAGCGATGGTGCGGTCGACGATGGTACACGCTTGTCCAGTAAAAACCTATTCACATGAGTTGACTATTAGCGTAGTTATAGTAGTTACTTAGTCTGGTAACTAAGCCATCACTAATATCACTACGCCTCTTCTTCGCAAACTAAAACTTTCTCGGTAATTATTACATTAATTTCGATAATTTATGAATGCATACTTAATAAGAAGATCGAGAATTTGTGATACAAAAATATTCCCAAAGGACTACAAATATTTCAGACAATCACAATAAAATTCAAATAGCAGCCTCTTATAAAAAATGCTTCTTTTATAATAACTGCCCCACAATTTTCTATGTTCAACATCGATTAAATTTAACATAGATAAGGTTTGTAATAGATTACAAAAAGGAATTTTAATAACTTAATTTGTACAAGGAAAGAGAGGTGTGCCAAGAGGCTCATTGGCAACGATGCATTAGTCGACGCTAAACTGCAAAGCCTTGAGCATCGGCGCAGAGTTGCTAGCTTATCTATCGGTTTCTTATCGAATGCAATTCGGCGAGTGTGCGTTGTGAAATTGCATAATTATACTCCGCACGGCAGTGCGCCACCCTTACATGGTTAATATTCCACTCTTATGCACGAAGCGCTTTGCTAATACCACAGAACTAAGAATAGTAGTATTTCTTGTTTCTGTGTTTTTCGATAGGTCTGGTGATCTTCAAGGCACGAGAGAATAGGTTGTTGTTGGGCAACCTTGCAGCACCGTCGACCGCATGATTGCTTAACATCAGGTAAGGTAGCGGTCAAACGCAAGCCCATTCGGGATAAAAAAATGTTAATAAAGAAATTAGCATTATAATAAAACAAGGTTTAACCGGATTAAATCGCGTATATTATTTAAATTGGTTTCCCTGACGTTTCGAAAGCTTTGCAGCATTTCGTGGTCGCAGGTAGACTAAGATGACAAGCGTCTTTACAAATATTAATTAGCATTATGTTAATATTAGCAGATGTTTATCAATTGATAAGCAGGAGTGCTAAAAATAATTAGCGAATACATGATTTTAGAAAAACGAGAACAGTAAACAAAGATAGATATAATTATAATAAAACAAAGTTTAACCGGATTAAATCGCGTATATTATTTAAATTGGTTTCCTGACGTTTCGAAAGCTTTGCAGCATTTCGTGGTCGCAGGTAGACTAAGATGACAAGCGTCTTTACAAATATTTCTAAAAAAAATATTTTAATCTACCGTACAATATTATTAATTAAAATCGTTTCGATGCACGCAGTAATCACTCACAATATCATTATCTTTTACAGTGTTGCGTGCTGTTTGGGACTTGATTATTAGATATAATTAGATTTTCAACGTGAGATTAATGTTACCTAGTTAATATAGGAAGTCATTTACTTAGTGCACTAAAAATGTGGCCAACTACGTAACACCATACATAACACTACATTTATTTGAAGTATTCTGAAAATTTCATCATGATTGTCTGAAATCTGTATTTTTTTTTCGTGGGTAAAATCCTCATGGACGCACTTCGCCCGGGGAAAGCGGAGCCAGTGTCGAACTCTTACCGACTAAAAACCACCACGGTGTTCCTCTACCGACCTTTGGCAGGGGGCGTGTGAAAAGCTGCCGTATTCGCCCAACCATCCCCGGCAGTTCCCGGCTTGCCACTGGCAGGCGAGCCCCTTCTCCCCGTGCGGCAACCACAACGGCCGCACCCTCCTCTTGACAGTCTGAAATCTTACCATAACCACTAACCACTACGTTTGGCAAATATATTGAAATCCTATTGGAACTGAGATCGGAATGTAAGCAGGTCGCATCGATTTTCATCCTGTGAGAACACATTTTTTTTTTTTTTACCCTAAATCTCTTAATTATAGCACAGAAGGATACTCTTGCTTTCTTGCTTGATAAAATCCTTTAGTTACCTTGTCAGACATCTACGAGTAGAACAGGGTTGGCTTATTCCTTGTCATCAAATCCGGTCAATACGATGGTCAATACCAACTCGTGTGTTTTAGCGATTAAGCTTTTACAGGTTGCCTGCCTGTAAGTAGTGAGTACCTTTCCTAACAAATACTTCATGCTTGTACAACCTGTTTAGTGCATGAAGATGGTTATCTTGTATGATGCGATGCACTTGGCGTGCTAGGAAAATAACCATGTAGCCAACAAGTGCAACCAGAAAGATAACTATGTTTGCAAGATAATAAAAAACCGGCTAAGTGCGAGTCGGACTCACGCAGCAAGGAACCCTTGCTTACCACCCATTCACTTAATATACCATAGAAACTGATTTAATTTACGATATCAAAAGACATCAACGTACTGTGCGCGAAATATTCAATTTATGCATCTCTTTCTTACGCAGGTATCACTACATTTGTCTATGTTTGCCCTATTTTTTGTATTTGTTGCTAAACTACATAGTATGCACCATAATCAGACCGAATTTGACGCTGGTGTGTATTACCCCTTTGAAGATAGAGCACGAACAAAAACTTTAAAAAAATGCATGTTTTTCAAGGTTTTTGTATGGTCTAAAATCAAAGGGGGTCCCATTGATCCAACATTTATTTCTTTATTTTATTTATAACATAACATAACATAATATCAGGCCTGTATTTCCCCGTAGGGGTAGGCAGAGGTGTATAGTAGGTACACCCACATTTCGCCAATTATGTTATAAGTCCCATGTAATAGGGGGCGAGCCTATTGCCATCATCCGGGCACAAATCCAGACTCCGGGCTGCTACTGAGAATTTCCTAATGAAAAAAAACCCAATAACACTTTGCCCGACCCGGGAATCGAACCCAGGATCCCACGCTCAGCAGTCGCGCTTGCGACCACTGGACCAACGAGGCAGTCGTAGTATTTTATTTATATTCTGAGAAAATTTCAACCAGCTTCCTATTACCGTTCAAAAGATACAGCCTTGTGACAGACAGACAGAGGGATAACGGACGGTCGCACGGACGGATGGACAGCGTAGCGAGAGTAATAGGGTCCCGTTTGGCACCCTTTGGGTACGGAACCCTTATTATTTAATTTATTATATCGCTGGTAGTTATGCATTGTAATTTTCTGATAAGAACTGGCTACCATCTCTTCCTTTGAGTGCTGTAAGAGCATTACCAATTGATAGGTGGATAGACAGTTGTCTTCATCCGTATACCTACTTAACTACCGATTAGTACCGAACTACCGATATTATGGTGATTTAAGTAATACCCAAGTATCACAAAAATTGTTTAAAGGTAAAAGTAAAAGCCAGTAAACATCTCCAAGTCTTACAAAAGATGTTTAATGGCATCTGGGAAGTCTTAATCATGTATTATAGATGTATCAATACTTAAAGTTGTTCATACAACTTTAATAATTTGCAGATGCTATTAAACATGTTTTGACTTGGAGATGTATATTACATACATACATATTATCACGCCTGTTTCCCATTGGGGTAGGCAGAGACTATGGATTTCCACCTGCTACGATCCTGACACACTTCTTTTGCTTCATCTACTTTCAACAAATCATGCATGCTCGTCGGTTTAGAGTACTCTTATTTATATATACGGCATTTTTTGAGATCGTCCGCGATTTGATTACGATACGTTCGCTGAGGTCGTCCCCCTCCAACTCTCACATCCACACTTGCTTCGTATACTTATTTCGTCAATCTCCTCTCGTCCATCCTCTCTATATGTCCAAACCATTTTAACATACCTACCTTTCTCAATCTTTGTAACTACATTTTTCACTCCAAAACGCTCCTTTATCACGTTATTCCTTACTTTATCTCTCAAAGTTAAAAGATGTATATTGGCTTTCACTTTTACATTGAAACGGTTTTGTGTTACTTGAGTAACTCCTAAAGATGTCCCTAAGAATTGCGAAGGTATCCTATAGGCAATCGCTTCGCATAAAAAAAAAACTAAGCCAAAAATGTTGATACTTAGTAACAATACCTACCTCAATGGCCAAAAACCCTTTTTTGGATGGAAGTAAAGATCTTAGCTTCCATCACAATATGGCTGTTTAATTAGCTTGCTAATTTGAAGACCCTTTGAAGGTTTGGCATTAAGGTTCATTACCTGTTTACGACGACCATAAAAGCTGACAGGGATTTCCTCATATGTTTCCCAAAGTGCGTAATGGACCGAAAACAAGGAAGCTCACCAGTAAAATTCAAGCGAGAGAACAGAAACAAACAAATGGTCAAGTACAGGTATCAATGTTGCATAAATACTGCTGTTTGTAGATTGTAGCTAAGAGGTACTCAACTAAGTCCCTGCGGACCCAGTTGAGTACCTCTTCATCATCATCATTTCAGCCGAAAGACGTCCACTGCTGGACATAGGCCTCCCCCAAGCATTGCCACAACGACCGGTCTTGTGCCTTCCGCATCCAGCGGATTCCCGCGACCTTCACCAGGTCGTCGGTCGGTCGGTCAGGTGGTCGCCTTCCAGTACGCGGTCTCCACTCCAGAACTTTACTGCCCCATCGGCCATCCGTTCTGTGAGCAATGTGCCCCGTCCACTGCCACTTAAGTTTGGCAATTCTTCGGGCTATGTCGGTTACTTGCGTTCTCCTGCGAATCTCCTCATTTCTGATTCGATCACGCAGGGACACTCCGAGCATAGCCCTCTCCATTGCCCTTTGAGTGACTTTGAGCCATCTTATCAGGCCCATTGTGAGCGACCACGTTTCAGTACCGTAAGTAATTACTGGCAACACACACTGGTCAAAGACTTTCGTCTTGAGACACTGCGGTATTTTGGACGAGAAGATATTGCGTAGCTTCCCGAACGCTGCCCAACCGAGTCGGATTCGACGATTGACCTCTTTCTCGAAGTTGGTCCTAGGTATACATAATCGTATTAACGTAGCTACTAGACGTTGATTTTATTACTATGACATAATAAAATTTTGTTATTAATTATGAATTGTGATGATGTATATTTGGTGGTTATATTATTGTGTATTTTTTTAAATTAATGTATTTACCTAATAATTTTGATTTATTGAATTGTAACGAAAGTGATTATGTTCTAACACAATGTAAAAATTGTTTCTGAATAAATAAATTGAATTGAATTGAATTGAATCGTCAACAACTTCGAGTGTAGATTCTCCGATGTTTACGGGAATGGGTGCTATATGGGAATTCGACATAACCTTTGTCTTGTCCATATTCATTTTAAGACCCACTCTATCAGAAGCTCTACTGAGGTCATCGAGGATTGTACCGAGGTCCTCCATGGTCTCAGCCATGACTACTATATCGTCGGCAAACCGAAGGTGAGTGATGTACTCGCCGTTTATTTTAATGCCTAGCCCCTTCCAGTCCAGAACCTTGAAGACATCCTCCAATGCAGCAGTGAACAGTTTCGGAGATATCACATCTCCCTGTCTCACACCTCGCTGCAAAAGGATAGGTTTCGAGGCTTGGTCCTGTAATCGGACTGACATAGTGGCGTTTTCATACAAAGACTTTAACACTTCGATGTACCGATAGTCAATCTGGCACCGTTGAAGAGACTGTAGTACCGCCCAAGTCTCGATCGAATCGAAGGCTTTCTCGTAGTCCACAAACGCTAAACAAAGAGGCAAGTTATACTCTTCGGTTTTCTGTATAACCTGCCGCAGCGTATGTATGTGGTCTACGGTGCTAAAGCCTCGGTTCGTAATGACTCTCGAAAACAGCTTGAGTACCTCTTAGCTACAATATATTTGAAGACCGGGTGTAAAGACCGCGGTAGTGCATAACTACGAACATTGTTGAGTCGATGACAGGTTGACAACCAACAAAGGCTGACGGCATTTTTCACTTTATTTTTTAGTAGGTACTTAAGCCATGATGAGTATCAGCTAATACATATTTCCTTTCATTTTAATTTCTGTACCTACACAGCAAAGCCTACGGAATATTTTGTAATCGCCTCGTGTATGCTTCGCTTCAAGTCACATTAAATGGCCGTGGAGTGCCATCCCATAACCCGTAATTGTTATGACCAGCGTGTGCCTAGACAGTCTCAGTACATTGCTCTAGTTTATCGTGACAAAGGTTAGCGGGTTAACCTAACCCCCCAGCGCCGATGTGCCGGCCGGTGCGTGTGTGCGGCATGCGGCCAGCCGCGCCGCGGCTTCCAAGCACCGCTCTGCGAGTTGCGCATTGCTTGTGGCGACTACTGCGCATGTCAAGCCCGGCTGACCGCAGACTCAGCAGACTGACGTAGCTTAGCTCTAGAACATTCGTGAAGCCCAACGCCCTGACGTCAGCTTACGTCACACTACCGACTACCGGCGAAGTCTGTTATAAATATAAAAAAAAAAAACATTTAATCTACATATTAAACACACTACAGATAGGTAGTTTTTATAGCGCGTTGATTTCGCAATAACTTATTGATTTATGTGACTTTGACCAAAATGCAAACATTTTAGAAGTACCTGCCTACACAAAATTTTAAAGAATTTTTGAGTCAATAATCACTATAATAATATTATGCCTCGTACATACTAAATGACTACTTATGAGTTTTCTGTTAACTGATCTAAGTCTATCAGTTAATTATCAAGAGTAGTTTTACGATGAGATAAAGTGGGTACTGTGTAGTTTTATGCTATTTCGTTTCACCGAGTCTAATTACTCCGAAACAAGGTTTCGTTCTACATCGAAGTTGATCGTAAAATGTATCTACAGACAGGTACTCTTACAACTTTTTACTAATGTCCAAACGAGTTTAACCAGATTTTTCCAGTCCAAGGCAACTGCTTGCACTTTAGATGAGGTGCACGGCAAAGTTATCAAAAACAAAATATACTGTTGCGTTTCTCTTCCTTCCTGCGCGAATCTTATAAGATTTTTACTTATATGAATTCAACTGGCATTATTCTAAATAACCTGCTTACATTCCATCTTAGACAGGTCAGTACAAGGAGTCGAGACTCGTATCGCATGCAACGCACACAACTCCGTTGCGTAAACCTCAGCCGATGAAGGCCGACATACGGAAACTTTGCTTGAATCGCAAATTGCTGTTAATTTTGTAGACTCGTGAACCGTCTAGTTACTAACTAGTTATTCTTTCACCAAAACAACGAACTTGTTTCCTAACAATTTGATTGTATTTAGTATCAGTCTGGTTACTCGGTTTTCCTTGTACACTTGACATTGTAAACAGCCAGACGCCCACCTATTTTCATAAATATACAGCCACAGAATAGAGAATAGCCGATTTTAACGGACCGTCCTCGAGACTATTGACGTTCAGAATTGGTTACCTCACTCACCCTGTACAATATCATTAATTTTCTAAAGTTGGATACCTAAATACCTACATAAAAATAGGTACTTGCAAAAACACAGCTCCATGTCGTTAAGAGAAGAACGGTTTGCGTCAAAGGTTTCAATTATTTTGACATTGACCGATAAACTCGCGGTTTACCCTAACAATTTCCGTGCATTATTAATAACGCATGTAGGTACGTATTTTGTCCTCTAATACATAATGAAAATATTAAAAATTACCTTATCATGGCAGAAATTTCCAACTTCAACTGCTTCAACTGACAAGTAAATTTGAATTATCTAACGACCGGGCATTTGCGGCAGGTATTAAATAATGAAAATGTAGTGCTCTCTGCGTAACCTACTGGTATAGCATGAAAACATATTCTGTAATTATGAGCATACCCTACTTATACCTAGTTATGTAGAAATAAAAACAAAAAACTGACGCCGCCGGTGATGTTCGAATAAACAGGCATATGTAAAATTCCAGCAATTTGCTGATAACTTAGTATTTAAACCTGCATTTTAATAATTTTAGCACATGAGGATACTTATTTTTTCGAGCTCTATACATATATTGGTAAACCGGCTTACGTTGCGATATTTTTTTTAATATTTAACAGGTTTTCGCAGTAAACCATCGATATTGGGTACAAATGTGTGAGTTTTGATGTAATGCATCAACATTTCAGACTGGAAAAACGACTGAACTTCGTTTAAAGATATACGTGCAAAAAATAAAGCTGTAGAAATAAGTGTCCCTTTGCATGAGGTATTTATCGAAACGAAAGTGCAATCACAAAACCAAATACAAACTAGTTGACATTTCAAACGCCTATGCAAAATGCAGTCTCTAATCACAAGGTCAATTTACGATTAGATTCGTCAAACCGCTGACTTTTATAATTTTACGAGTGTATCAACCGGCCCGAATCCAAGAAACGTTAACTTTGTTTACATTTTCTTTAGCCTGTTGACGCAAACGACAATTTGCAGAACCAGCCGAATGAAGTTTACATCAGCGTTTTGCATCATTGGTGTGTCAACACGACGAGCCTCTTCAGCTTAAACCAAACAAAACACTAGGGACTTTGACCGTTCTTTACAGTTAATATACTTGTGTCATCTATTCATTCGCTTTATTCATTTTAATATAGGTACCTATCAACTTAAGCATGTGTTTTTGATTCAGTCTTGTTTATTTTGGTTCTACAAGAATACCTTTTAAAAAATAAAATCTACGAACTCTGGATACATCTTCACTTTTACTTCGTTTGTCAATATTGAATAAAATTCATCGAATATTCATTGATATCGTTGCTTGAATATACCACAAAGCTTTATTAATTGTAGTACTGTATTGTAGTACTGATTTAGCTTTCGTTTCTTTATTTCTTTAGTTCGAGATATGCGTGACCGCCCTATTTTTTCCCTGAGCAATCTGAAGAAGGGCTTTTACCAGAATTCTATGCGAACCCAAACTTTTTTAATTGGATTGTGTGAATAATTTTTTGAAGTTCTTTCTCTCCTCTTGAGTATACTTTGTCATCGTTTATTAAAGTTAAGTAGTAGTTGATTCTAAGAAAATATGTTGCCCTCTTTCCAGATAATTTTGGCTTTCGCCAGCGTTCTTTGTCAGACACTGAGTCACTTTGTCCAAGGATTCAATGTTTCTACGTAAATCTAAATTAGAAGTTATTCTATTTTCGACTCGAATCATTTTGAATCTTCAGTCATTTTAGTTATTTTGTCTTTATCTTTGAATTTCCAGGTTCCAAACTGTACTTATTGTCTGTGCTCGATACTTATTCTTTGTGCTGTTGTGTCAGACAAACGTAGTAATGAAATGTAGCTTCACCTTCATAAATAACTGATGCAAAATGTATCACGAGATATGATTGAGCACGATACACAGACAACTTATCTGTCGCCTTTATCTCGTAGAGATAACTGCTGTTCTTGAAAATTTTGTAATTCTTTTGTGATGTCTCGTAATTCAGAACACGATTCCTGTAAATTCTCCCCCCGTTTAGAACTCGGGGTGAAAGTTATGGGCTATTGATCGCTGTAGACGGATTCAGCAAGAGTTTCGTTCGTTCGTTTAACATTTGTTATTCTATATCTACAATAAAATGGTTGTAAAAACGGACGTATAGCGTGCTCTTTAGTAAAATAAAACTTATTTAGCGTAGTGGCGTTTGATGCAGTTTGTAATATCCTGAAACCATTTAAAAGAAATCGAGTAGTCATTAAGACTTCTAACTGGAACATATTTACGTTATGACCATGTCAAATGCCAACAACGCAGACGAGACAATGCTTCAAGGTTAGATCAATTCAAGAGGCTGTTACTGTCTGTAAAAGATGTTTCAGAATACAATCGGCAGTAAAAATTGCGAAGAGTCTTTATCGTCACAAATTGCTTCTTTTAATTATCAGTCATGTGGTTTAACGGTAGAATGTTATAAATCCTTATACACAACACACTACATAAGGAATGTTGATAGATTATGTGCTCACTCATGGATATAGTTACGTAGTGTAGGTATGTCGAGACGAGACAGAATGTGGGTTGATCCCACGGCTTCGTATCATTCCGTGCTAAGTTGAGACACTGCAGACATTGAGCCAGCTCTCAATCGATTTCTAGCAGACCATTTTTAAATTCAAGGACGCATTTGCCCTAAAAGGCATGCTATAGTTACGAACACGCACAATTTTACTGTTCAGCATTCCTGCATATCGTACGTCTACACGACATGGCTTATTTCATGACATGTCATGAAAACCCATGTTTTATTGGGTTGTTAATTTTTTATCGCCACAGGACAGGCCCAATCTTAAAGCTACGTCCTAAAGAAATGCCAATATTATATAAATCAAACTGCAAGGTCCAGCTTATTTTTGTCTGACCTCGAATAGCAGTCGAGCTGTTAAAACTGTAACAAGAAAATCAAATAATTAGGATTACTTTTCTTTAAAATTCACATAAATATTTGTTTTGATATCTACATGTTTCGAACCTGATATTCTTTTAATAATTTGTGTACCTACTTGAAATTTAACAAATCTGTCTGTTGTGTGTGCGTGTAGTTATGTTCATTCTTTATCATGTGAGGCAATTTATAGGCATGGAAAAGAAACTAAAGGATAATTAAAAATTTAATTTATTAAATAACCTTTAACTTACTGAGAATCCCATTCACGCAGAGCCCTATTAACCTATATTTACAGTTCGGCCCGCTTACTCTATATGTACAACACGTGCAGGACAGGCTTCAATCACAGGAATATTATGTAGGTATGTGCACTAGACCGGTGCGCCGACTTCTTCCTGATAGGACCTCGTGAGGTGCGCTGCTGCGGCCGTCAGTGACCGGAGGGAGCGGCGCAGGCCGCGGAGGTGCCGCCGGCATGCGGCCGCGGCGCGAACTGCTGACTCCCGCTCGTCTTCACCCTCGATACCAGAATCACCAGCTGCACTTGACGCATCACTTTCCGTGTCACTGAGGTCGGACACCCTCCTGCCCCGCTCTACAAGCTCCTCTGTGTCTCCAGCGGACCAGAGCAGCTCAGTCTTCAAGTCATTCAGCATGGCGAACATGTTGAATGGGTCATCATCTCCCTCCTCTGGCAAGTTCATCAGGCGGCTGGGCACGAGCACCGTCTCGTCCATGACGTTCACCATTTTGACGAACTTTTCCATGTCATTCAGTATGCTCTGCTTTGAGAATTCGGTGTCATCGTGCCGTGCAATTTTGCGCAAGGTGTTCCTGTAACAATGACAAAAACAACATTAATACAGGCCTAATTAATACCTAATTGTGAATGGTATTTAAATTTCATAAATAAACCAGTGTGGTCGTACATAATTCATTGGGCTATAAAATTTACTCATTACCGGAAGTTAATAGCTTTTCACAGCCATAGATAAATTCCTGGGTATTTATAAGTTACTGACTGACTGATTACCTATTAATGGATATTGGTTTAATATGCCTGGTAAATACAGGTATTCAACATGTTATTTGTCATTATTGTGTATTTGTAGAATATTGTTAACATCAATGTAGGGGCCTACCCAATTGTTGCAAAACACTTGAAAATATCAATTTTATTTAAATTTCTATAAAATTTTAATAGCATTGATCATCTTTTTGGCACAGTTAGGTTCCTACCTATCTATGATTGAAATGCTAGGTGTAAACGATAGGTAGGAACAAAGTCAGTATTCTGCTATCTGGTGAAAGTATTAAACAATAAAGTGACAAAGTGAGAGGTTGAGACGCGTAATGGTTACAATTATTATTTACCTAACAGTACTGAAATGAATGTCAGCATATGGCTTCTATTCATTAACTTTTTGAATGATACTTCTAATAAGCTTGTTTACATATTACATCACCAACATTTACTTGTAGTATTTAATTTAATATAACATAATTAACCTTCATCACACATTCAAAGAGTGGTTATTCAAATTGAGTTTTCTAGTGCTAAATGAAGTTTTATTACCCAGTTTTGCATACTTGAACATTTGAGATTTTCATAACGATTTTATGATTTACTGTTTTATTCTGAATTCTAATAAAGTATGATGAAATTCTTTGTATGGCAACTTTGCTATAACAGGCAGGATACATTTAAAGGAAACAAAATGGTTGGAATGCTGACAGGGTTTTTCCAAAATGGAGGTTATGTAAGTAGGCTGGGTGTTTCAATCTGTTAGAATGTTAATTATTTCAATAAAAAGAGAATACATCTAGGTATGGACAAGGTTAATGGTATAATATGTATTCAAGACCATTTATTTAATATAAATATTATAATAATATGCCAGGGCATAAAACCTCTTTAGCTTGGAGCATTTGCATCTTTCTCCAAAATAAAAGCTATGCGTGGCTGGATGCGGAAGGCAGAGGACCGAGCGTTGTGGCGCAACTTGGAAGAGGCCTATGTCCAGCAGTGGACTGCGATAGGCTGAGTGAGTGGCTTTATGGCAATCTACTGATGTGACATAACAGGTAAATGTTAAATAAAACATGAGGCTCGAGAATTCGGCATGACCTGAACCTTGAATAACACTATACACTACAAGCTTGATGATTAAATATTCATCAGATGTGCTTAACTACTCGTAACCGAACCTTGATGGTTAACAGATACCAAAAAAATATTATCAATGAAGTCACTTCAATATTTTCTGAGTCACACACCGCGCACGCCCAGAACACGGGATAACCTCATCGATGAAACTGTTAGCGTCCATCTCGGAATTACCATCACATAACCACACCAACACCACAGTGGCGAATTCTGGAATTCATTGAGAAACGACTCGTCAGCAATGTGAAAGGTGGCCAATAGCACATTAAATCAAAAACCTTTTCGTACAATCTTTTATGTTGTAACATGCCACGTACCATTTTAAAATGTAAACATCACTAGAATTCCAGAATGCATCACGGATTCATAGAACACACAGGGCACAGGGCTACACACAATCAGGGCAGGGCTGCATCATGCAGTATTCAAGCCGTGCCCCTCAGTGATGGTAAAGTAAATCAACACTTCTCCGTACCTGCTATTCTCCAATTTGGTTGATATGTCGGTGTTGAAAGACATTTTCTCGTGTTATTTAACAATATTTAAATATCACTGAACACACACGCCCCAATTTTTTGTGATGTCACTATAAAATTGACGTTTACGCGGCTTGCGAAACAACGCGAACTGAATGAATTAAACTGACGGTCTCCGACAAGCACCCGCACGCGACGAAGAGGTTTGACGTTTTGCTAGAGGTGGGGAGCGTTCTCGTATTTATATGGCACGATCATACGATGCGGGGGGAGCGAACTTTGAATTTTATCAGCGTAGGTATTATGGAATAACTAACTAAAGATATGAATTTAATCGATGTTATTAAACACTACAAATGTAATGAATAATTCTGTTGTTTTGGCGCACAGTTCGGAAGCATTTTTCAGTCATGAAAACCGTAAGAACTACTAAGAACTGTTTGGTATTCTGCAGTCAGCCGGGTGCGTCCCACATAAGTCACACCACATACAGAGCCGCTGATTGGCCGTGAGGAGCCCCAGTCTTTTTTCATTGGTTTTAAAGTTCGGCAATTTGCGCGGGGTTTTTAAAATTTGGCTTGAAAGATGCTCATTCTAAATCTGCGTTGTTATTATTTTCTTACGTAGAAACAGCTATTAGGCATTATTGTTATTTAAGTTTAGATAAATCTTCACAAAAAATGATCCTATTTATAATATAAATTAATTTTATACGACTTGGTTACAAATCACTGAATATACATAGGTGCCTACTTTCTTTCAGTAAATAAGGTGAAAGGTCTTTAGAATATGCTTACTTATTGTATGCTAAGTGTTGAATTGATTGTCCCTATTTACTTACGTACAAACAGGCACATAAATGTATTCGTACGTAACTCGGACGTACGTAATTAAACGTTGGAATATTTATTTATGATAAACTACTTAAGTAAATGTACTGATTTTGCAATTATATTATTGACAAACTTAATGATTTCATTATTTTTGAATTGAGTGCAATGAATTTTCAACCTTTTTTGATCGATCTTGCCTGGTAAGTCATATTGACTCTTGAATTGTTTTGTGTTAAAGCTTAATTAAATGATAATTACCTAAATAAATATCGCAGCCTAAAATAGTTAGTAAAACAATTGTTTGGGATCGCATGATCGGCATTAGAGTTCTTATTTTTTTAAGATAGGTAGGTACGATGCGGGAGTTGAACTCTCGTCCTAGTCCTAACTAAATATGAGACGTCACACATTCCGTTTCTGCGCTATTTATATCATGAAAGATCTTGAAAGTGCATTGCAGAACTGTAGTAGCTAGATGTAGGTAGCTGGCGCATAAAATAGATAGTAGATAACAGTTACTAACTATGTATGTAGGATGTGGACTGCGATAGGCTGAGTTGATGATGATGATGATGTAGGATGTACGTAACAATCTATTTTCTATGACGTAATTGTTACTTTCACAACGAAATAAAATCCAGATATTTATCATACTAGAGTGGATTTAGAACCACATGAGTAAATGTATACTCAGTCTGGAACTGCGTCTGTCACTAATCTGCCAACAATTCAGTTATAGCCACAGATAATAAAATACTATACTAGTAAAGAATGGCGTAAAAGGGAGGGTATGCCACTCGTCAAAATTTCATTGTCTAATGTGACTTTGATCAAAGAAATTGGATGATTTTCATCAAATATCATCATCATTCTCAACAGCTTTTATCAACCCTCTACAGGGCATAAGGGTAGGTAGTATGCCACTGGTCAAATTTCTTGATGAAAAGTGTTTTTTTACATAGGTACAACCTATGTAAAAAAACACTTTTCATCAAATAAATTTGATTAGGTAGACAAAGAAATTGGTCAAAGAAATTTGACCAGTGGCATACTACCCTTATGCCCTGTAGAGGGTTGATAAAAGCTGTTGAGAATGATGATGATAATGAACCAAATGCTCCATATAACCTTCCGACTCCCGAGTGGCGACGACACAATAGAAAATCTATTGTTTAGACTCCTGGGAGTCTTAATAAATTAATAATAAACAAACATTGCTGCATTTGTTTAGAAGAGGACCGTGAAAGTAGTAAGATATCAGCAACAGACGTTAAAGCACCGTCAAAGCTTGTGAAGCGTGGGCCATTGTGTACATTGAGTATTTAATTGCCCAAGAGTTGATACGCGTCTCGTAAGTTCAATGGCTAGTGAACCTGACGGTCACGTGATTTATGCGTGTTTAGAAGTGGCGTGTTGCATGATGCTGGCTGGCAGCCATTGGCAAAACGCTTATAGCCTCTGCTCAACTATATACCTCCTTTATCTACGTCCTGGGAACGAAACTCAGAACAATGAATAAAGAACAAAAAAGGACTTCAAAGGGGTTCCAACCAGAATCCTGTACTTTCAAAAGAACTGTGTAATTGAACATGCAGTTGTGAATTTTCTATTGTATGTTCTTTACCTCCTAAAATTTCTGCAAACCATGTTAGGTGATATAGGTAAGAAGGAAGCCTTGTAGACCTTGAGAAAACCCAATGAAAATTTCTTGTGTCATAATAGGTATCCTCTTAATGTGAAGATAATAAAACCATTAAATATTCCCTCAAATACCACGTAAGTTACGTGACGTAACTGCTTATAAGTAAATAAAGGTAAAACTATGTTCCTATGTTAAATGAAGTTTGAGCTACAACCCCGTGGCTGCGCGATTTTTATTCTTCTCATTCTTACAGAGTAGTCCGATTTTGATGATTCTTTTTTTAATAGATTAGTTTTTAAGTGGGCCAACTTCGAGATATACCCAAGATATGCCCGAGATATTCTATATCTCGAAGTTGGCCCACTTAAAATTGAAAATCAAAATCCACCCCTAAGGGTAGGAAAATACCCTACGAATACGAGCTGCTCGCCTGTGGAATACATTACCACTAAGTGTGAGGCGTGCACTATCACTACCGGCTTTTAAAAAAATAGTAAAGGAACACTACTTGTCAATCTGTTTCACTACTTCTTGAAATTGCTTTACTACTACACTTTATATTTGTATTTATTAGTATATTATATGATATATATTTCTCATACTTATTTAAGTAAATTCCATGTACTTTATATTATTATATTTAAGTAGGTATATTATGTACGAAACGTACCTACTTTTAGACCGTACCTTCCCACGATCGGTTCCCATTCTTCTAGTCCATCCAAAGGTTGTCTGGAAGAGATGCCTTGTGCGATAAGACCGCCCATTGAACTTATTTTAATATTTCTGTAAACTATTGTCTTTGTTTTCGTTTGGTGTAATGTACAATAAAGAATACAATAATAAATAAATAAATAAATAAAATAGGGGATGAGTGTTTGTTCACCCACTGAATTCTTATCTATTAACAGATTCTGTTGAAACTTGGCACACATAAATGTATTCTAGACACCACAACATAATGGAGAAGTTCAATGGGCGGTCTTATCGCACAAGGCATCTCCTTGTGCGATAAGACCGCCCATTGAACTTATTTTAATATTTCTGTAAACTATTGTCTTTGTTTTCGTTTGGTGTAATGTACAATAAAGAATACAATAATAAATAAATAAATAAATAAAATAGGGGATGAGTGTTTGTTCACCCACTGAATTCTTATCTATTAACAGATTCTGTTGAAACTTGGCACACATAAATGTATTCTAGACACCACAACATAATGGAGAACTGGAGTTAGATTATAGACACAAAAAATTAAAAATTAAACATTTTAACAAAAAAATTACCGACGAAAACAGAAACTGAAAAGCAAAAAATTAAATGAAGCTTTTTAGTCTTAATAACTATTCTCCTAACTAAACTAATGTAAATATCTAATTATGAGTTGGCGCCAAACAAACAATCAACGAAGATCATTAAATTACTTACTACTAATAAAAACAATATAACATCAAATACAACATGAAATTTTCACAATAACTTTACAATAATGCGTTCCCCGCTCGACCACTTGCAACTCGCACGCACTTTGCTTGTTTGTTTGGCGCTGACTCATAATTCGTTATTTACATTAGTTTAGTTAGGAGATTAGTTATTAAGACTAAAAAGCTTCATAAAAATTTTTGCTTTTCAGTTTCTGTTTTCGTCGGTTAAATTTTTTGTTAAAAAGTTTTATTCATAACTCACTTTCTAAGAAAAAGCGTCACCTTATTCAAAAGTTTCATCACCCGTCAATGAGATCTCACGACATGAAAAGTTTTACGGTAGTAAGTAGTATGATAGTTTTTAAATAGGTACGTCGTCTCCGAGTAAGTCCGCTGTTTCTTGCCAAGTATTCTTGGGAAAATTTGTTACACTAATATGAACCAGTAGGCCTTTAAAATGTCATTATTATTTCCTGTTAAAATAACAGTCATACATAAAACTGCTCAGACATATTTTTGTGATTGGTCACATAAAAACATTTGAACGTCGAACGATGTGATAAGGCCATATCATTTTGAGTGATTTCAAATCAAGTGAGGGACAATTTAAATATAAGTAATAATGAGTTATTTAACTGACGGATAATTCATTATTTTATTCCTATTTCACTAAATACGAAGTTAATGGACATAATGTGCATTCTTCCCTCACCTATGGAGCCTAAACGTGTCAATATCTTTCAGTATTTTGGGGAACAAACTTACTGATCGTGTAAGGAACTCGATACTGCTCAGCTGCGATCACAGACCAAAATTACAGAATGATGTTGGCTACAGGGCTGCTAAGTTGCTGCAGATGTGGCTAGTCACATCGCTATGGGAAAAAATCACAAATAATTGGATCTCACACGGCTCAAAACGACAACGCCGTAGGCTAAGAAGGAGATGGCGGGATGAGCTGAACTCTCACTTAAAAGGGATTGGCCCCAAATTACAAAAGACCGAGATAAGAGGAAGAAAAGAAGTTATGCATTTGCCCTGTAGTGGAACTTGTGGGGAATAAAAAAGGTCATTAAAAAACATAGATATGATAAAAAAACAGAGTCTATAGATTTATGGCAATAGGCTCGCACCCTATTAGGTACATGGGACTTATAACATAACTGGTGAAATGTGGCTGCTGTATCTTTATATGTATATATAATTCTTCTGTGCGTGTGTATGTGAATGAACTCCTCCTAAACGGCTGGACCGATTTGGATGTTTTTTTTGTGTGTGTTCCAGTGGATTCGAGAATGGTTTAGATACACAATTAAACCCGGTAGGTGGCGCTACTTTTCCGGGCAGGACGTCTGCCGGTTCCACTAGTTATATGTACACTTCTGCAACCTCTATGGGGAATACAGGGAATGTTATGTATAACTGAGTAAAATTTTGAAGGCTGTAGTCGTAAACGTGTCTCTATTTGCTAGCACCTTTTTTTTGGCCTTCAATGGTTTGAATGGTTCAAAGTTCGGTTTTATTTGAGAACGACATAATAAAATATTTGTTGATTAAATATCAATCTATAAACATTACTGTCATTGACCTACGAAACTTACCTTTGTAATTAGTAGGTACTTAAATCACAGTTTACGTTATCAAGGGGTAATTAACACTGTATGGTGATTTATTACCTGAAATTAATATTAATGTTCAGGATGAATATTAACAAAACCAAGCATGAATATGTACAAATTTTCCGACCTCCGTCACATTCGAAAAGTCAGAAAACAAAAACATTTTCTTGACGTCATCTATATACCCACAAAACAAAATATTATTCGCTGCTTAGTTTTAGAATTAAGTTTCATCAGATCATGTTTTTATCGATATATCGGAATCTATTGAACAAAACAAACTTAATAACAAACGTATCGTGATGCTAAAACGAGCGCTGTCCTCCTCAGCAATAGAGTCTGGATTAGTGTATCTCTGGACTGTTTGACTGGCTACTGACGCACGTATCTCTATTTATTATTTGCATCGATTACGCATCACGCGTGCGATATATGGCATATGATGCTTATGAGAGAAGTCCTATGGAGATTTTTTTTTTAAATTCCTTGGTTCTAAACATTTTTAAATTTTTGGTCGTAGTGTTCTATTTTCAAATTAAATTGTTTAACTGTTCTCTGTCAGAGAACCATCAGAAAAAAGTTCGAAGTATAGACAATGGCCTTTTTTTCACTCGATGACGATTTTCTGCGATTCATACGCGCAATCCACAACTCGTTTCGTTCACACGTGCGTCATTAGAAGTTTAGTTGACCATAGTAAGACAAACTACATTTCTATAACAGCTTCCTTATTCGTTCATAGTTTCCTCGTCATTTAAAACACTTTATTAAGCAATAGTTCTACTTCTCTATTATAAGTTGTGGGTAAGATTATTTTTATCTGGTGCAAATTCGCACAGCGACACATTTAATAATTACTTATGCAAAATAATATTTGTGTTGCCTAAACATGTATCAGGGCTGGCTGTTGTCAAGTCAACATGTTGTGAATTCGCTGGGGGTCAGGCTGACCAGGTTATCAGAGTATCATGTCACGCCAAGACCGCATGGACGACACACCCACAAGAGTGCGTCATGCTCGAGCATAATGAGATAAGTACCTAAACGTGTTTAGTGTGTTTGTACCACACGCAGTTTCTATTTGCATAATTACACGGGTCGCAGCCGTGAGATGATCCTCTTTTGTGGCTTGAATGGAGATAGTATTAGAACAACTATGACGCTTTCTACGTGTGTTATTGCTCCCATGATTTGTTAATAAATATGGAGTAGCAGTATCTATCTGCTGGGCGTATCATTATGCACTGCAGGACAAAGGCCCATTCACAAAATGGCCGTTCGAAATTCGACTTGGGAGCCTTCAAGAAAAGCCTCATGGGAGTCTTCATATCATACGCAGTTTCTATTTGCATAATTACACGGTTCGCAGCCATGAGATGATCCCCTTTAGTGGCTTGAATGGAGATAGTATTAGAACAACTATGACGCTTTCTACGTGTGTTATTGCTCCCATGATTTGTTAGTAAGTATGGAGTAGTAGTATCTATCTATTGGGCGTGTCATTATGCAGTGCCTGACAAAGGCCCATTCACAAAAATGGCCGTTTGAAATTCGACATGGGAGCCTCCAAGAAAAGCCTCATGAGAGCCTTCATATCATACGCAGTTTCTATTTGCATAATTACACGGGTCGCAGTCGTGAGGTGATCCTCTTTGGTGGCTTGATTTGAGATAGTATTGAAATAGTGCGTAATGATTAGTGCTATGACGTTAATTAACTAAATGAAGCTTCAAGAAAAGAGCATATGTCTTTTTAAAAGGTCGGCAACGCATCGGTGACTCCCCTGGTGACCAGGGAAGTTACTAGGGCCTGGTGTTACGGATGTCCATGGGCGGCGCAGATTGCTTAAAATCAGTGACCCGCTTGCTTAGTTTTCTCACCTATGTTATATATTTAAAAAAACACGCTTCGCAAAAGGTAGGACCACAGGCCCAGTCCAAGCTTGCTCTAGTAAGCGGGTGTAAGTCTTTTAGCTCGTCGCTCAGCAGTTCAGCCCACCCACTTGTCGTAAATTTTTCAGGAACACTACATGTTTGCGTCTCCTTTACATCTCCAGCAATAGAACATTACTATCCAGGCCATAAATAAAGCAATTAACGTTTCAGTAATACGGGAAGGACGAGGCGAAGTCGAGTACTACCGAAGCGATTTTAAAAGGACGAGGCGGCAGACTTTTTAAGTAAAAGATGCTGTTTATTGCTATTTCGGCCGAGACTTTTATATACTTTTGTCTAATTTACGAGAAAACAATAATAATAACTTTTTAACAAAAAATAAAACCGCCTTCAAAATTTTGGTTTATGTTAAGATTTTAAATACACACAAGGATTATTTTTTACTTTTTAGTTAAAGTTTTTGAAGTCGGTTTTAGTTTTTGTTAAAAAGTTACTATTTCATACTTTTTAGTTGATAATTGCGAGGGTTGATTCATAAATGTTTATAGAACCAATTTGAGAATTCATTTTTTATAAACCTATGCTGTCCCACTGCTGGACAAAGGTCTCGTCCATGTTCTTCCAAACGTCCAATCACTATCGTTAAAAAAACCCCAGAAATTGGCCAAGAAGTCTCAGAAAAACGAAACTATCAGCTGATCATGTAGATAGGCTCAGCTGATTTATTGAAGTTGGTTAAAAAACTACTCAACCTAAGTCAATTAAATTTATATGGGACCACCGCGTGGGCTTCCTCTACCAAGTAAAAAATCAACCACGTAAATCAGCCCCGAAATCTCGGAGTAATCGGTGTACATACATAAAAAAAAAACCCGCGTATACATAACCTCCTCCTTTTTTTGTAGTCGGTTAAAAACAACTGTCAGTTATTATCATGTTTAAAATTGCGCCGTGTTATTTCCCTGCGTACCGAAAAGAGCTGATTGATGTATTGTATTTTTTTGCAGCAATTTCTGAGTAAGTGGGAGAAAAATACATATTAGACCGTATCTACTTCTAAACAATGCCGTATCATGAAAGACTCAAACCATTTGCAAAAATCATCTAGATGCTATGAATCGATCGATTGTAAAGATCAATCGGTCAAGAGAAAAATATGAGTTTACGAAACGTAAATTTTTTTTATCTTAGAGATTTATTTTAAATTTCGCAGTAACGTACGAGCGTTAACAAACTCGGATAGCAATAAAATGCAGCAAAGTTGTTAAAACAAATTTTCCTCAATTTACTTTTGCAACAGTAAAATACTAATAAAATACTGTTTAAACTAAATCATACGATTTTAAAATAAATATGTAATAACGACTTAGAAGTAAGTGTGCTTTTTGCAAATTTTACTTTTGACTGAAACATACAATTTGTATCAGAAATGCGCTTCACTGCTGTTATGTTCTTTTCAAGACGCAATAAACGTTTCCATTTATCTAATATATTAGGAGAGCTCATTCAGGGCATAGCATAAAACAATTTTTAACACGTTCCCAGGCCAATGACTCTATTTGGAGACTTGAACGATTGTTTCTGCTGTCTGCGACAATGGTGACAACCCTGAAATCTTTAAAAAACGGTTGTTTCATAGCAAAGTGCAATACCTCTGGACGGAACAGTATGTGGAAGAGCTGATTTATTTTCCCCGATTTCAGGGTTGGCCCCATAGTGAAAGTTGTTTGATGGCATTCCCTGAATGAGCTCACGCGTTTCTGATACACGTTATACACGCTGAAATTTGAGTCGCTTAAATCCCGAAAAGGGGTCATTGTACTCATCATTATGAATAACTTTTGCTATGGGACCAACCCTGAAATCGCGAAAAAAAATCTGGTGGTCCCTACATTTTATTGATTTAAGTGAACACAAATGTAGGGACCAACTGATTTTTATTTCGCGATTTCAGGGTTGGTCCCATAGTAAAAGTTGTTCATAATGATGAGTACAATGACCCTTTTTCGGGATTTAAGTGACTCAAATTTCAGCATTTTGATTATTATAAATAAATAATCAAACTGGGTAGGTAATATTTCCTTGTAGAAAGCGGAAAGCGCAGGACCGGTCGTGTTGGCGATGCTTGGAGGAGGCCTATGTTCAGCAGTGGACGTCTTTTGGCTGAAATGATGTGATGATGATAATTTCCTTGTAGAATGTGGAATTTCTCTTTTCTATAGTTAGTTTGGTAGGATACCATAGTTATCTTTTGCTACTGATTAATTTCAATTCAATTTCAATTTCAATGTTTTTTATTTCAAATAAACCTAATTACAGGCACTTTTGAAAGGTCAGGCTCTAGTTGCACGGTTCCAATATTGGAATATTGTTTTGTTTGGTTCCGGTATTTGCGCTCGTTTTCACAATCAGATTTTTGGTTACATAACTCGAAGTCCTATCCCAAGAAATTCCACTCGTAAGTCATGCGTTGGTAAATAATATGCTTATCTCGGCGAATGCATTAATTATAAGTTGTTTATCAGTTTTATTGTTTGCTTACATCATCTTTGCAAATATTCCGTAAACTCCGATTAATTAATACCGGCTCCTAATGCAAATTGAGGAAGTTAAAAATAAGTTAGTTAGTTAGTTAGTAGTAGTAGAGCTCCTTTGTGAAAGAGCTCGTGCGGGGAAGTACTATCACCGTATCTACTTCTCCGCCAAATAGTGATGCTTGCATTGCTGTGTTTCGGTCTGAAGGGTACGGATGCGGTGAAATTACAATCACATGATACTTTCCAACTTCATGTCTCAGTTTGGCGAACCGACTTGCAGTACCATTTAGGCAACATCCTAGGTGGTATTGAAGTTGCTATGGGCAAAGGTAACCGCTTAACATCAGGTGGGCCTTTAGCTCGTTTCACCATCCTATACTATAAAAAAAAACCTGCTTACGGCAGAATTTTCTTTTCACGTTTTTTTTTAACTTCAAAGTTTCCGTCAGCATGCGACAAACAATATTATAATAACCTCTTACACTTTGTATTTATTGCAGTATTTTTCAGTTGCTATTTCTACAACCAACATTGATTGAAATAAACTATCTCAGTCCCGGTTCATCAACTCAGCCTATTGCAGTCCACTGCTGGACATAGGCTTCTCCCGAGTTGCACCTCAACACTCGGTCCTGTGCCTTCCGCATCCAGTCCCCAGCCACGTTCTTCAGGTCGTCGGTCTACCTGGCGACCCCGCTCTACCCTGCGTTTGCCGATTCGCGGTCTCTACTCAAGAACTCGTCTGCTCCAGCGGCCATCGGTCCTTCGACAGAAATGGCCAGCCACTGCCATTTTCAGCTTACTGATCCTACAAGCTATGTCAGTCACTCCGGTTCTTCTCCAAATAATCTCGGTTCCGGTTGTCATACCAATATCGATGACAGTCGTTACGGGTAGTCAGAAGCCCGAAGGTCTGACAACTGGTCTAATCTCCGAATGTCGGTATTACTGAAAATAAACCTATTTTAATATGTATATTTTAATTCATTATAAATAATTATAATTCATAAAAAAATACCCAGTAACTGGGTTGCGGGGTCAGATGGCAGTCGCTCCGTATAAAATACTGATGTTCAGCCGCATCTGCTCCCTGATTCAGAACCACACGATAACCAGTTGTCGATCGATTCGGTTTGTTATCTCTTTTTCGCTCGTTGCGTGAATCATCAGACGAAACGAGATAACAAACCGAACCGGTTGACAATTAGCTATCGTGTGGTTCTGAATCGCGTAGCTGGCCCGCTATTCAGAACCACACGATAGCCAGTTGTCGATCGATTCGGTTTGTTATCTCTTTTTCTCTCGTTGCGTGAATCATCAGACGAAACGGGACGACAAACCGAATCGATCGACAACTGGTTATCGTGTGGTTCTGAATCGCCCTGCTGGTTAGACTAGAACTGGGGCGCATTTGGAAAATGGCGAGGAGGATGATGATGATGAAACTGTTTCGAAGCCAAGTTAGGAATTTAGCGTTGAGACACCTTTCTCAGTTTTCTCTTATATGAGATCAAAAGACAAATTAACCTAGGTACATTGTTCTCACTAAAGAAACATGGCGAATTTTGAACAGGAATAGTATGTATTAATATTGATCCTTAGTTCCTAAAGAATAACGTACGGCCAATGATATTTGAAAGTATAGATATGATAAAGAAATGTTCCGTACGCAGCGGCATCACACACACATAATCTAGTACAAAGTAAGTAAGTTAGTACAAACACGACGGCATTTTTGTTACCTGTCACGCTCGTTGCCTTGCTTGATGCATACTATAGTAGCAAAACGTCCCAATTAGGACATTTTTGAGTTTTCAGATTGCACGCGAAACAACAGACCTTACTTTACTTAAATATCATTGCTTACGGCGTTTAAAATGTTTTTAAAATCTCGAATTAAAATATGATATTTCATAGTAAATCATAAGGAATTGAGTTAATTTCTGAACGCGTCATACAGCCAGCTCTCAATTCAGTCATGTTCAGAAATTAGTTTAATGATAACAAATAACAATGGAATGATAAATATTTCAAATACCGAAAATTTTCTTGGGGGACCAAGGTTCAGTAGTAAAACTATTCTAACTTCTATAACGTGTTATTAAAATAACTGAACACCTCTTAAGTGGTCATTGTACTCATCAGTATGAACAACTTTTTCCATGGGACCAACCCTGAAAAATCGAAAAAAAAACAGTTGTTCCCTACATTTCATCATCATCATCATCATTTCAGCCGAAAGACGTCCACTGCTGGACATAGGCCTCCCCCAAGCATCATTTTTGGGGGGATATGCCATAATCGCTACGCTTGGCAGGCGGGTTGGCGATCGCAGTTGGTTGGTTAAATACTCAGAGAAAGCTGCTGCCCATCCTCTGGTGAAACCCTTAGTCGCCTTTTACGACACCCATGGTAAGATATAGGATGGTTCAATTCTTTACGTCCGGCACCACACGGAACCCTTACATTTGTGTTCACATAAATTGAAAAAGGAGGTCATGTCCAGCCTACTAATATTATTAATGCGAAATGTTCTAAATCTTATTATTAAATGCTGAACGGATTTGGATTAAAATTAACAAGCAGAAAGACCATAACCCGAACTGACATACCTATAGACTTTTTTTCCGGGAACATACACAGTTCCTAAAGGGATGGCCAATAATGTATTATTTCTATGATAAACTGAAATATAAGCCGGTGAAGCCAAGGGCAAAGGCTTGTTTGAAATAAAAACTTTGAACTTTTAAGATAAAATATACCTGGTATTCTAGAATTATTTGTAAACATCTCTCTATCCTAACCTGTGATAACAATTACTTTCTTATCATCACGCTTAGTGAACAGGTTATCGCTATCGGAATATTACTTCATAGGGGACTGTATTCCAATAAAACTAAGAGAAGGTACTTACACGCTATCCGATATGTTATCTAGGATGACGTCATTCTAGGTAGATTATTTTCTCCCCAAAGAAAAAGTCACGTAGCTCATAAACCTTCAGTTTCTTGAAATGATACTTTTACACAAGCTTTTTTTAGGGTTCCGTAGTCCTACAAGGAACCCTTATAGTTTCGTCATGTCCGTCCGTCTGTCCATCTGTCCGTCTGTCCGTCTGTCCTAATCCTTTACCGCATAATAACTTCTACAGTTATAAATATAAGTAAATGAAATTTTGACAAAAAATGGAATAGATATAGATCTCAATTTTAAAAGAATAAAAAAGTCTTGATTACGTATTTTAGGGGTGGCACCCATACATGTGAAATGGGGATGAAAATATTTTTTTCGCTGCACCCCCTCGTGTGGAGTATCGTTGAATAGGTCTACTAAAATGAAGGTAATGTTTCATACACAACTTTTTTATCAGGTATACCATCTGCGAAATACAGTTCGCCAAAGTGGCTTGCAATGTGCCCCCCCCCCTGCCATTTCTAAACTATGCAATATAGAAACTTATAATCTTCAACATTGATAGACCTTTATAAAAACTCTCTTTTAAAATTATTTAGAGTATAATGTGATTATAAATTTTTGAGTTATAGTGAGAAAACTGAAAAATACTTAAGACGTCCTGGTTCATAGGTCATTGACCTTAGAGAAAAATGATCATAGCAAATAATGCTCCTTTAGTTACTTTCTATTTAAAAAAATCACAAACAGAAACACACTTCTTAAATTTAGCTTCATAAATTTAGCGCTAGGTGGCGCTGTTTGCAAAAACTAAAATAGCAATGATTAATATTCGATTTGATTCGTTTGTAATTAGACCTACTTAAGGAACCCTATAATACTGAGCATGGCCCGACATGCTCTTGGCCGGTTTTTAATAAATAAAGTGAAAATAGCTCATGCTCATGCTCCGTAGAGGAGAGATAAACTAGTAGCAACTGTATTGGGATGCTGACCCAGAAAACCTCCTCATGTACCTGCTGACGGCTGCTGGTCCTTCTCGATACGTCTGGAGGGAACAGCAGTTGTTGGGCCGGTGCACCCTGGGCACGGGCAGTAACTCGTCTTTGGACCGGTGGATCTTATTGCCCGTGGCGAATATTCTGGCACGGGAGGGGCTCGATCTGGGCCGATGGGGCTTGACTCCGCGTGTCCCTCTGATGTTAGCAGAGGTTACAGTGGAGGATGAGGGATGAGGAAGAAAACCTCTAAAAAATTACAGGAGGATAGGGCCGGCGGGCGGCGGACTCGGGGTAGTCTGCTGCTTGGTGTAGCTGGCGTGGCTGGTGTTGCTGGCGTGGCTGACGTAAAATAAACTGTAGCAACTGATTCTCCATGATGCGCTGCACTTATGAATTTATTGTGTGTTTTTTTGTAGTTACTCGTGCGGATTATTTTTATGCATCCACATTTACTTATTTAATGGTGGAATTCCGTGGGTTGCGGCCGACAGACACTCACGACCAATGTCCTTAGAGGTTTTACTGTCAGTTCCTCTAGGAATTGACACTAGCTCGATTTGGTTTAGAACCCGAACCAGTCGGGAGTAAGGCCCCAGGTCCTAGAAGCGGCGCTATACATTTTCTGTGTGTAGTATTGTCGCGTCCACGTCAGCCGCGTTGTCTCGGTCGCGCTCATCTGTCGCATCGGCCGCTACTCGCGACCCATGAAAGTCTACCTTTAGAATGCTTATTCTCCTAGAAGCTGCTGCACTACGTACTAGAGAAGACACCTCGAACAAATTGTTTGTAGCACATTTTAGAGCTCCTGCCCTCTCACTCGCTTAGCCACGGTCGCGCCCCGCGTGCTCCGCGGCCAGCAAGTTGTGCTAAATTTTTTGTTCCTGATGTCTGCTCCAGTACGTAGTACATATTACCTCAATGTGCTGCACTAACCGATTGGCCTGCAAAACGTGGTGATTATAGTGATGTTATAAAGGCAATAAAGCCATAAAGGCTTTATCTATAAGCTATATAATATTATAAAGAGGTAAAATTTGTTAGATTGTGAGTTTGTATATAGGGGGTAATCTCCGAAACTAATGATCTGATTTATATACATACACACAAACATAACATATACATAACATATACATTATTCTTGAGTGCAAATAAAAATAAAAAGAGTGAGTGAGTGAGTCAGTAAGTTGACTGTAAATTATTTAAGCATCGAGTGTTTTAGCTAAGTTATCACGATTTTTGTCTAGCAAGTCGGAAAAAAATACCGCTTAGAAAAGCATTATTTGCGGGCGCTGCCTAAAGGGTGCCACTGACGATGCATCCAACAGTGTGAATGGCGTGGCCGTATTTCAAAATCTGTACGTGAAACGTAGGTTATTTTTAGAACAAGTCAAGCTTTTTTGGATGTCGTCATTAAAACGACGTCCGAATAGATACATCGTCAGTGCCCACCTTAAAGGGTTGTATATAAGTGTTGGGTTGTGTCGTTCGGAGATACAGTTTGACCCCTCTTACCTACTACTACACGTTCCTATAATAGTAGTGCAGGTCATATTGCATGTTTTCAGCAACATGATGTATCTAGATTTCCGAATTCCACGCGTGCGAAGTCGCGGGCAAAAGATAGTAGCAGTATATGAGACAAGGTCCAAGTTTAACGGTGGATCACTAAATGACGACGCTGATAACTCAGAATTAGAGTTGTACCAATCTTGCACATAATCATTATTCGTTTAGATTATCTTATTTACGTTCATCATAGTTAGTGAAAAAAATCACGATAGAAAATAATGATTCACCAATGGCCATTATCTGCACGCAATCCAGATGTAATTACATTATGGCTAAGTAGTAATATACTGACTATACAGGGTGTCAGGGTGTCCAGTAAATAGGAACGACATATTGCGGGGGGGTGATAGCTTGGGTCAGCAGTACCTACCAAAAATACCAAAATATCACATGACATGTCCCGTAAAATGTTACGGATTTATAAGTTAATTATACAAAATTTTCCAATATAAAAATTCCTTTTCTATTTTTTCTTTAAATTATTCATGAATAGTTTAATTACTCTACACATTGATATCTTTATTATCAAAAAGAAGAATATGTTCAAGAAAAAAAAACTTTGAATTTTGCATATTTTTCGAAATTTTGTATAATTTGAAACTCTTTGCGGAACATGTAATGTGGTATTTTGATAGGTATTTGACGCAAGCCCCCCGCAGTATGAAATTCTATTTAGTGGACATCTATGTATTTGATTAACTACCCACGAGGCCACTACCCACCCATCTATCAGATAGATAATAAAAAAAAGTCAGTTGGTATGAGATCGTCATGATGTGTGCAAATGTAGACACAAGGTCGTTGAACTTGAGTTTTGATTGTGATATCATAGCGTTAGCGATACCTACTCAATTTGAAGCCCAGATAAGCTTGACTGTGTGACCCGAGTGATCTTTACAGATAGAATTTTAGAAATTTAAAATACGTATGATATTCCACAGAGCCATAAGACCATAAGACTAAGGTCTTCAGTCAGTGTCCTGCCTGTCATGACTTACGGGACCGAGACGTGGACACTCACGGTACACAATCTTTAATTAGCTCAGCGTGCTATGGAAAGGGCTATGCTCGGAGTTTCTCTGAAGAATCGAATACGAACCGAGGTGATCCGACAGAGAACCAAAGTTGTCGACATAGCCTACAGGATTAGCAAGCTGAAGTTGTAGTGGGCCGGCCACATTATATAGCCGAAGAACCGATGTCCGTTGGGGTAGACAGGTTCTTCAGTGGAGACCGCAAATTGGAAAACGTAGGGCAGGACGCCCTCAGGCTCAGTGGATGATTTTGGCAAGGTGGCTAGTAGCAACTGGGTACGAGTGTACGAGGAAAGATGTCAGTGGCGTGCTATTGGAGAGGCCTATGTCCAGCAGTGGACTAAAATAGGATGACGATGATGAAAATACCTATGATGACAGGCCTACAGAAGAATAAAATATCCTACTCTTAATCCTACTTCCTACTAACATCTTAAATGCGAAAGTATGGATGCTAGTTTTTTCTTCAATCACGCTGAAACGGCTCAACAGATTTGAATGAAATTTGGCAAACAGATAGACCATCAACCGGTTTTTTATGTTATAGGATGGCGAAACGAGCTAAAGACCCACCTGATGTTAAGCGGTTGTCATTGCCCATGACAATTTCAATACCAGAGCTAGGTAGTTGCCTAAATGGTACCGCAAGTCGGTTCGCCAAACTGAGACATGAAGATGGAAAGTCTCATGTGATTGTAATTTCACCGGTACCCGTCGGTACCTTTCGCACCGAAACACAGCAATGCAAGCATCACTGTTTCGCGGCAGAAGTAGGTACGGTGGTAGTGCTTCGGACGAGCTCTTTCACAAAGGAGTTCTACTACTACTAACATAAGGGCTAAATTTTCAACTCGGAAAGATAAACAGTTCCCGAGGCATGAGCGAAAACATATTTCTGTGATAATCCGAACTATACGCGAGTGAAGCCGCGGGCATAGGCTAGTGAGTAATAATTTCAAGTAACCCAAGTAAGATTCTTATAATGTGAAACAAGGCAAGGCTGGAGGTGTGTTTCAGAATAATTTCCGTCCATCCAAATCAAATGCGGAAGTAATAAGGGTCTACTGATTAGCCGATACTTAAAAGAAGTCCGTGAGAGTATAATAATAATAATTCATTGAGATAATCTATCCATACTGTATACTATAACTATATACAACATGTAACAAAAACCCTGTTGTTCCAGTGAGGTACGTTATACGTGGGACACTCAGAAAGTTTTGCGAAACTAAAAAAAATTGTTCTATACGTACATATATTTTTATCAAATCTTTTCAAAGTACTTTCCACCAGCCTCTATACAAAGATTCATGCGCCTAAACCAGTTTTCAAAACACTTTTTCCAGTCCGCCGCAGACACCTCGTTTACAGCCTGCTCGAACGCAGCCAGCGCATCTTCCGGCGACGAAAATTGTATCCCTTTGAGCTGATTTTTTATTTTTGGGAATAAAAAGAAGTCACACGGTGCTAGATCAGGGCTGTAAGGAGGGTGACCCAGGAGTTTGACTGGCGTGCTGTCCAGGAAGTCCCTCGTTTTGAGTGCGGTGTGCGCAGGTGCATTGTCGTGGTGGAGCAGTAGCCCGCGGAGCCCTGTGTTTGGTCGCTTGTTGCTTATAACAGAGAAAACTTCTGGCAAACATTTGGTAGTATACCATTCGGCATTAATGCTTCTTTGATCCCGTAAGGGAATTGATACCAAGTGGCCAGTCAAATTAAAAAAGCTAGCGATCAAAATCTTACCCCCGCTTCTAGATCGCTTCACTTTGGTAGGCGTTGGCTCATTTTGAAACACCCAAACAGTCGACTGGCGCTTGGTTTCTGGGTCGTATTGATAAATCCAGGACTCATCACCTGTAACGATGTCGTAAACACGCCGAGACGAGCCTGCTTCAAATTTGTTAAGCATATCACGGCACCATTCCACCCGGGCCTGCTTCTGAGCATCGGTGAGGTTGTGCGGCACCCAGCGTGATACTATCCTCCTCACGCAAAGATGGCTGTGTAGAATCTCGTGAACGCTTCCCGATCCAATCTTCAATATGTGTTGAATCTCCTGATATGTAATTCGCCTATTGTCTTGGATTAAATTTTTCACTGCTAGCACGTTTTCTTCGGTAACAGCCGTCAAAGGGCGACCGCTTCTTTCGTCATCCCCCAAAGTTGGTCGACCGCGCTTGAATTCGTTATACCAACGATACACGGTTGCCTTGGAAGGGCCTTCATCCATGAATGCCATTTGAAGTCTATCGTACGATTCATCCGGTTTCAGGCGACACTTGAAATCGTATAAAATCATAGCTCTAAAATGTTCCCGGCGCAGATCCATATTTCAGTGAGACACAATACTTTGAATTAACTCCCAAAAAATGTGGAGGGAAATTTTGAAATTGGAACTTACTTATTTTTACTTATAAATAATCATATTTTCGAAAAACATTATAACTGGCCAGTCTCCCATATATAAAAACTTTTTTTCGCAATACTTTCTGAGGGGCCTGGTATATTAAAATCAATATTCATACATAAGGACACAACTCATTTGGAAAAACTCTTCAATAAAAATTATAAAATTAAATATTAAATCATTATTAATTGTAAATTGAAAGTGATTTAATCATTTTTAATAATGATTTAATATTTAATACAATACAGGTAATACGATACAGATTGAGTTTTGAAAATAATGCTGAAAGGCCAAATCCAAATGACACTGTTAGGACTGAGGTTAGGACTGAGTCTAACAGACTCAGACTCTTTTGTCTTTGTAATACAATTACCTACATGAATATTTTTTCATTACTTACTATTCATCGTATACAATAAATAATTTAATTCAAAAGAGTTAATCAACACAATAAAAACGTGAGCGGCTATGATACTCCATTTGACATAAAATTTTTGACCAGTTCACCAGTCCCTTGGAAGTACTCTATGGTTTTGTAATGTATTACGTTAGCACCACTGTTTAAGATAGCCAATGATAGCCAACCTCTTTTTAGCACCTTTACATCTACAAGAATAGAAAAGTAAACTGTTTAGATGCCAGGCAACCACTTGTTTGACATAACAAAACTTATAAGTTTTGTTAGCAAAACATAAGCTCAAAATAGTTAATAATTTAATGAATAAACATCTGTGGAGTACTGTTCGTTTATTAAAATTGATTGAAATACATTGCCTTCATCAAATTTTATATGTTGAGCATCATCTTTTATTCGTAACTTCCAACGGCTGGGGCACTATGGAACTTTAGCAATGTCCTTTATGAGCTCAATTTTGGAGAAACCAAAAACCGCATTTTTGGATTTACGAAAAAGCAGCTGGCTCGGCCAGGAATCTGAAGGAAGTGTCCTCTAGTATGTCTTAACCATGACTTAATTTTATAACTTGCTTTGTTGACGAAAGGATCAAACTGGTAGGTACTTGCATTCTAGATTATTGAAACATTGATAACATATTTTCTAATTTTCTATTGATTCCCGAGCTTGCACCCCTTGATAGGTTAATTTAGAAAATAAAATCAATATTATCAATTAATGTTTTTTATTGTTTAAGTTATTATTATTGCCCGATTTCATATAAAGTTGCATAAGCATAAAGCAGATATTCCGTCACCAGTCACCAGCCTAATATAGTGAATAAGAAGTTGTTATGCATAATGTATTCATCTCAAAACTTGTATTGCTGTTTATTAGTGTATGCGGCTTTGAATTAAATGGTGACTACAAGGTGATCGTGTGTCCGATTCTGATTGATTTGCACCAATATGGCTTCCTCGACAATGAAAGTAGGTATGGAGTTGATATACATCCAGACGCTACTGAGTCTAATGAAATGGATCTACAGTTCACGCCAGCATGTTGTTTCTGGTAAACAATCATTAGTAGGTATATTGCGCAAACCAAATTGTAGCTATATACGGCATACTTTTAGGCACATGGAACCATGTTTTAAGAACACTCCATAATAGCTTGGATATTTTAACTCCAAGCTATGGAGCTTTCATTTATTCATTGTTCATCTTACTGCCAAAATGAATATCCTACCTAATCTTAGACTATAAACCTACCTAATCCACGCATTGTCAGAGATAAAATTTGACATAAGCTCCATACAACTTATGTCGTAGGGCAAATCGTGGATAGATATGATTCTAATTTTGGCAATTAGTCATGTCAAGGAATTGAATGTGGGTCGCTGTGGTTAGTTTGTCCGAGTACCAGGTATAAGGTAACCGTAATAATAATCTGTCTCCGATCTAAGATAACTCTTTGTTTTGTAAGAACATGCTTTATTGATTGGACTGGTTCAGCAGAGAGTTTTGTTATCTCCAACGGCCAAAATAAATAACCATCTATCCACGATTTGACATAGAGATAGAAATTTGACATAAGTTCCATACGACTTATGTCAAATATCTTCTTTCTTCTCAATTATGTTGGGGTTAGCTTTCAGTTTATAACTAGATGTGGTTGCCCATCAGTACCTATTTTACACGGAGTGAGTGCCTTCAGACCCCACAGCCTAGTTTCAGGGTAATACCGACATCCTGAAGTTGGACTCACATAAATCTAAATATTGTCTAATTATTTAGATTTCTGTGGTTGGACCCGTTTTCAGACTTTCGGGCTTCTGACTACCCATAAAAACTGCTATAAATTAATATTGTGTATATTTTATATTTTTAACTTTGTGTCAAAATTGTATTATTACACTTGTTTGTTTTTTGTTGCTATTGTTGTTGTGTGTGTGTTTGTCGGTTTTTTTGTCCAATAAATGTGTTTCTTTCTTTCTTTCTGTAGTTATTCTAATTGCAACCAACAACGTTATAAAGAACCGACAATTGGTAGACCAAGTTGTGTATAGATTTGGCTGTAGGTAAGTTGTTTCTGCGGTGGGATTTCTGACTAAATAAATATAAAATTAAATTAAAAATAGTTTATTCATCAAAAAAATATTACAGAAGTTACAAGAAATATTAGAGTGATACAAAAATATTAGAATACCGTTGGGTTACAATTCTTGTATGTTGCAAAATCTGTACAAAATTTTACTAACCCTGCCTCCTAAACTAGGGTAACCTGTATCTTAAGAGACAGTTTTTGGACATGAAATATATAGAATATGATTTAAAGCAACACAAGTGAACAATTTTTAGGTATTCTTAGCATACTCTCTCATATAAGGTTACACATTTGTGTTAAATAATAATAATTGGCGTAAATATTGCGGATGTTAATTATTAGACATCGGATTATATGCACTAATAAAATGGCAAAATATGCTCTAAAAAAGGTTAAATTATTCACAAAATATGCACTGTAAAAATGCCAATATTCAACTTATTTTTGTTTATTTTTACTAAATAACATCAATTAAACAATTAAGTTACATGTAGCTTTTAATGTGAGAAATTAATATTAAAATAACGTATAACTTCGGTGATAATATACCTACACTATCCCGGAATTTTTAGATATTCTAGGGCACAATAGCATAAATACTAGGGTTTTATACAGAAAAGTATTTATTTGCCGTAGACCCAATAACTACATAGGTATATATCGATGCCGTAGACCTTTTTCCGATGGTAAATTAAAAAGAAAAAAAAAAAGAAAAAAATTAAAATAGAAATCTAAAAAAATTCAAAAAATTAATTAATAAAAAAATAATTAATTAATTTTTAATTTAAATTAGAAAGAGCGTTAGTCTTTTAGAAATTTATTTTCTAATATTCTATGTACTTGAACACGTAGTTTTTTGGTTTAGTCTACACGCCTCGCTACCGAAATAAGCACGATCGGCAAGTATTAAAATATGCAATAAAGCTATAAACATCAAGTTATATGCATTTGCATATGCAAATTTGCGAATGCATATAATTCGATGTCTATTCATTACATTTAGCACGAACATTCAATGCCTACAACATTCTTACGTTATTTTCGTCAGATTTAGCTTAAAAAGTCATACAGTTGAGTCGTTTAATAATAAAATTATGTAAACTAAACAATAAAATTCAGTTCGATCCAGATGAAAAATTATAGCATCGTTTCGAATGATATAGACAATCACGCGCAGGTCATAGAGCGAACAGTTAGCAACGATAATTAGGTTAACAAAACTGGTTTTTGCTATTGATAAAAGCTAAAACCGGTGTTAGCCAGTGCTTAAATTATAGATTATTGTAATATGTAATGTCATCTGAGTTAATGTTTACCGGTCAGAAGCGGTTTTTGCACGCCGCTCTTGTTTTTTTTGTTTTTTTTTTTTTTCTGTGAGTTCGTACCTATTCATTAATCATGCATGATGAAAGACCATGGATTTCAACATGTCTGAAATCTTGTGCAATTTTAATCTAAAACAGGTTTATTAACAATTTATTTACCTATTTTTGGGATGAACCCATTGTACATGTGTTCTATATAAGTCATATATGTTGCTATCTTCTTTTGTGTACAATAAAGAGTATTTGTATTGTATTGTATTGTATTGTATGAACTTATTAAGAACGGCACTGTTCCTCGATCTCATGCAAGTTGTCGCTGTTGAATCAAATAAACACCCTTCTTTATGAGGTGTTACTTAAAGAATGGCAAATATTTAAAGTGATGAATCTACTCATCATAGCGGATAGAATGGGTATTAATTTTGGCCGTAAGTCTACCTGCGACCACGAAATGCTGCAAAGCTTTCGAAACATCAGGAAAACCAATTTAAATAATATACGCGATTTAATCCGGTTAAACTTTGTTTTATTATAATCTATGGTTTGATAAAGTGCTATCTTACTTAATTAGTTGTAGTCTCAAATATTCAGATATTAATTGAACGGGCAGCAGCATCACTACATAGTACGAATGAATTGGCTTTGTCTTTGAGGTCAATAGCCCACTTGGTGTGCCTGTATCCAATTATGTAGGTATTTTACTGGAATAGGTATAAAAATATAAAATAAGGTAATATTGTTCGAAGCTCTCTAGTTTCCAGGCTTTCTGTATCAGATTGATGATATTTCAAGCTAGATGGCCTTCTTGTATGAGTCAGGATTACGATGCGATCTGCGGTCTCCATTTGAGTATTCTTTTATCTCGTAAGGTCATTGATTTTGTAATATTATACTTAGTACCTAGGTTACTAGGTAGTAGGCACAGAGTACTGTAATATATATGAACGTACCTAGTAGGTAAGCAAAAAACCGGGGGGCTCGTCACATGATTATCGAAAAGGTCAATCTAACCACAAGGTTAAGCGCATGTAGGCACGGTCAATTATTGGGTGGGTATTATTTCTTGTATTGAACTGAGAGATCCTTGGCAGCTCTGTTTTTAGCGAATACTAATAAAAATATATTTTAGATAGCTAATATAAAACATTACAGAACTTTTCGCCCGTTTATGTTTCCAACGTACTTGCTGTACCAATCTTGTGAAGTCCTCACAGTCCGCCAGCCTGCTGTTTGTAAGTATTGCACGTAGTCTTGAAGCAACACGCTAATATCAATTAAGACATAAGTTGCTATTTATCTAAGCGCAGACGTAATGCCATAGCATGCAGTGATCTACCGACCTTTAAGCATACTTATGTTAACAAATTTTACTGTTTTCTGGGCTAATTTTTGTATAATAAGGTCAATAACACCATCAACATATATTCCTTAAATAGAAAGAAATGTAAATATAAGATCATTGAATATATCCAAAAGCTAAGCTACGATGAGACTGAAAACTTACTAGCCATAGTAAGGTAGCTTACCTCCTACTACACACCCTCCTACATACACTCACTCATTTAACATTTTACGCACAGGGAGGACAATGTTTGACACAAACTTTTTATTTTTATTAAATTTCAATTATTACGTCATTTATATTGTAAAAGCTTGTAAGGCTTGTATTGATAAACTAATTTATATTTAAGTGGCTTCAACATAGGGAAGAGCGCTGTTGTCTGAGAGACAGATATTTCTTATCTAGTTCAGACACAGATGTTTCTAATAAAATTATGGAATTAATGTAAATTTAATGTGTATGTAAATAAATAAATAAATATTTGGGACATTTTTACACAGCACTATCTAGTCCCAAACTAAGCAAAGCTTGTACTATGGGTAGTAGACAATGGATATAATACTTACAGTTACATACTTTTTTTTGTTGTAAATACATACTTATAATACACAAGAAACACACCCAGACCAACACAAACACTTATGTTCATCACACAAATATTTGTGTCCTGTGGGAATCGAACCCACAACCTCATGATCAGCAAATATTTATTTATTTATTTAAAAAAAAAAGAAAAATAAAGAAAATAATGTGTATGTATTTTTAAGTTGTATAATGTATCTTTTTTGCACAATAAATTAATTAATTTATTATTTATTAGATATGCCCAAGTAACTACTTAGAAATTCATTCCTTCAAAAAACAATCCTTGAAAAGATTGTGCATACATTACCTATGTTACGTACTTACATAATTAACTAACGCTAATTTAACAATTAATTATTCGCATCACGAATTCACGACCCACGGCCGGAATCACGGCCAATGAGCACTTGCAAAAAAAACTTGTAGAAAGTAATTTCAAGTAGGTATAAATAGGTATTTTAATTTGTTATAAAAATACGTTTTCTTCTATTGTTATTCTACCTATTTACTATTGAAAAAAAATCGGAAAAGAAGTAGGTAGGTACGTAAGTACATAATATAATTTTCTCATTTATGTCGAACATGACCTGCCATCTAACGGATAAAACGTGTATTAGGTACTCAGTCAGCTACGGGTCTAGTATAGTTCTCTATTTACAACATGACTGAAGTTCAGTTTTATGAGTTCAGTTAACGACGAGTTGTATAGTCTAATTCATAGATGGCAGTAACTTAACCAACTGAAGTTTACTAAGTTCGTTAATAGATGGTACCACATGTCTAGTTGAGTTGTTTTGGAGCTCAAAAATGTAGAAAAATTAATTGATGGTTTCATACCTACCCTAAGAAAAACAACGAAAAATATGTTTCGTACGCAGTGGCAGCACAATACACATAAACTAGTGCAAAGTAAGTAAGTTAGTTACTTTAAGTTAGTTTCGCGTCATAATTAGTACTCTTTCTGTACACACAATGACGACATTTTTGTATTTTTAGGGTTCCGTACCCAAAGGTTGCTAACGGGACCCTATTACTCTCGCTATGCTGTCCGTCCATCCGTCCGTGTGTCTGTCCGTCCGTCCGTCCGTCTATCTGTCTGTCACAGGGCTGTATCTTTGTAACGGTAATAGATAACCAGTTGAAATTTTCACAAAATGTGTGTTACTATGGTGTGTATCATGACAAATACTAAAAATCAAAAAAAGTCTAAAACCAAAGGGGTCTCCATACAAGAAACCTCACCAACTCAGCCTATCCCAAGTTGCGCCACAACACTCGGTCCTCTGCCTTCCGCATCCAGTCCCCCCAGCCACGTTCTTCAGGTCGTCGGTCCACCTGGCGGGGGGGTGCCCTACGCTGCGTTTGCCGATTCACTGTCTCCACTCCAGAAGTCGTCTGCTCCAGCGGCCATCGATCGGAAACCACAAGAAACCTCGAATCGGGCTTTATTAACTAACGGAGTTTAAAACTCATTATCATCATTTCAGCCGGAAGCTAATGCTGCAAGCTTTGTGTATGTATGTATAGGTATTAGTCCGCCACGTAAATACGAATAACACTTGATACTCAAATTCCGTGGTCAAAGTTGACAGTCCCCATCGAGACACTCAGCTGCTTGTGGTCGCTAATCAAATTAAGCTAGGGATACAATCGGTTTCATAGTGTGGAAAGGGTATATTTAAAATGTGTGTAATGCTTACATTGTTATGTGTAACTTGGACTCCACAGGATGATTATAGGATATACAGGTTATCATACTTCTAATCGAAGCCCTCCCCCGCCCCGCACCCTGGCAGCTATTTCCAAAGGATAATAAAATAAATAAATACATATTTAAGGACATTTTTACACAGACATTAGTCCCAAACTAAGCAGAAGTTGTACTATGGTCACACGGCTACACATCAAGCTGTACATTTCCAGTAAAAGTTGACCTCGCATTGTATAGGCTTTCCGTTCAATGCGAGATCAGCTTATACTGGAAATGTACAGCTTGATGTGTAGCCGTGCGAACTAGACAATGGATATAATACTTATATGTATTTTTTTTGTAAATACATACTTATAATACATAAGAAACACCCAGACCAACACAAACACTCATGTTCATCACCCAAATATTTGTGTCCTGTGGGAATCGAACCCACGACCTCGTGATCAGCAGTCCGACTCTCGAACCACCAGACCACAGATAGAATAGATAGATAGAATATTCTTTACTGTAAACCATTAACATAATTTGAAAGCGCAGGACCGGTCGTTGTGGCGATGCTTGAGGGCAGCCTATGTCCAGCAGTGGACGTCTTTCGGCTGAAATGATGATGATGATGATGAACGGCACAGATTACTTATAAGTTACTACGTATTACGTAAGTAACAGTCTATAAAAGGCACTTCCACATTATTCTATCCGGGGGATATGCAGGCGATTTCAGTGGAGCGGGATATGAACGAGTGTGCAAACAAAACCGGACGCCCGCTTTGATTCCACGAGAGCAAGCCACACAAAAATTATTACGTATTTTAGTTTAATTACTGTCTGCCGTTAGCCCTTTATGATGTGTATGTGTATTTTGTTATAATTTCGATGGTAAAATCGTCATATTAATTTAGCAGAAGGGAATATGGCCAATAGGTTTGTGCATTTATCTAAAGAATTTTTTATGTAAGCTCGTAGCTGTAGACGTGTACTGGATCC